>OY101116.1:1084733-3917972 GCA_956465555.1 Nitzschia sp. pyKryTriq1
AAAGAACCCTCTTCTCCGTAGGTGGACGATTCGCTTTGCTGGGCCAGAGACTTTTGAGGCGATCCTTGGTAACTATTTTCCGCTGAAAGGTGATGAGGATGAGGATGATGATTCGAATGTTGGGGTGCCGAAAAAAGACCTGATTGTTTCTGTGGCTGCTGCATCGAAGGCTGCTGGTACTGATGGTTCGACGGATGCGCATTGAAGCTCGTAGCTTGTTCTAAATCCCTACGCAAATCCTCGATCTCTTTTTGTTCTGCGTTTGACTGGGGAGCTTTACCCAACGTTCCCGGTGTAGTTGCATTGGGGGTGTTCTTATTCTTAGGCGGTGGTGAAAATCGCAGACTCTTGACGTCTCCTTGTACATAGATGGACGCCAACGGCGTTCCAGTCTGACGAAGATCATACACAACAACTTGACCTGCCATGGTTCCTACTGCACAGGAAATTCCATCTACGTTCAATGTAAGGCTCGAGATCCCACTGGACAAACTGGCAAGCTCCTGGATCAAAGTGCCTGATCCCTTGTCAAAGAACTGGAGAGCACCATCCGAAGAGGAGGATGCTAACAACTTGTCATTCGTGTGAGAAAAGGCGACACCAGTAATGGGAGCCTCGTGGCAGCGACTCAGGCCGAAGAAAGGTACCAACTTTTGCAAATTCGTAATATCATAGAGAAGCAAGGAGCCATCGTCCGTTCCAATGGCGGCAAGATTTGGTTCCAGGGTCGAGGTACTATAGTGGGTGAACGAGAAATCACCCTGTGGGGTCCAAGTGGCTGCCGGAATTCCTTCTCTTAGTTTGTAAGAGCGCAAAGCTCTAGACGTCAGACTCAGCACGTAAGTATCAGTGGGATCCAAGGAGACCTGCCTCGACACCTGCTTGTCGTGAAAGAACTGGCGGACCCTTAGTTTCTTTTTGAGGTCCCAGAGACACACAGCACCACTCGTGTCTCCTATACACAAATATCGCGACTTTCCTCCAAACGCAAGGGAAGTAGCAGCACCGGCGGGGCGATTCCATTGATGATTGTGTTGGAGCGAATCCAAGGTGTTCCCCGATTGAGCCGCTGTCAGAACGACATTATTGTGCATGTGTTCGTCGGTGGAAACCGCCGAGCACGAAGCGAGCACTGTGAAACGGGCAATGTGTGTATGCATGTGGGGGCATGATGTCAGAAATGTAACTAGTAGCTACCATGAAACAGCCTTCGATGATTGATCGATTGATTCATTGATACTAGCGAAAGTAACTGCCACCGTAATTTTTCGTACGTACCTTGTCCATTGTGATTCCACGCAACATCGGCAATCGGAAGATCTCCCTGAGGATAAAATGTAAAAGGGTCGTCACTAGGCTCGTTCAAGCTGTCCCAGGTGGTCACGGCGTTTCCTGCCAGCACCGCGAGGGGTGTCGATGCCATGATGTGTGCCAGCAACTACACCGAGAAGCCTGTCCTTTATGGTGAGTTGCACCACTTCTTTTTATGTGTCATTGTCGCTCAATCCTCAATCGGTTGGTGTTTGATACCGGTAGAATTGCATTCGAACTTTTCGAAGCGAAACATCATTCACGCGTCATATCGACGAACGAGAAGTACATACGAACAGACAAATCGGTCTGGCCTTTTGCCGTATGAGCCATCAACCGTCCGCCAATCGCCGCAAGCAGCTACAAGCAGCCGAAACAAGAAAAAACGACCATGAGCATAACATGATGAAAACAAACATCAACATCACACATGGTACAGTACAGGAAAGGTCTTCGGAACCATCCTTTTGTAAGGCTCTATCGCTCTGAAAGCAACGAGGAACAGTCGCAGTCAGTGAAGCCTACCAACAGGAAAATGAGGCAGGTGACGGCGATGATACTGATTAAAAGAATTCCAATTCTTCTTTTCCTGGTTTTTCTCGTGTTCGATGCGTCAATCACTCAAGCTCAGGCATGGCTAATACCGATCGAGTCGTCGTCTACGCTCGGTTTCAGGCGGAAGACGGCCTGTTTCTCAGGGAATGACAATAATAATGACAGCGTTAACGTTGGTGGTCCACCTGAGAAAAGGGCGTTAATCTTTGCTTCCTCCTTGTCCACTGCTGCGAGCACATCCAACAACAAGAATCCAGGGAACAAGAAACGGAAAAAGAACAAGTATGCCGAATTCTCCAAGATCGAGAGTTCCAGTGGGACACAGGTAGATGTTGATCCTTTTGAAGCTTTGATCCGAGAATCGGAAGAAAAATTACGACAACTTCAAGAAGAAAAGGAACAAGCCAGCGCCAAACCTGTCGTCACTCCCGTCACACCCGACGCCGACAAGCGCTTGAATTTTCCCAACAATAAGGACATTGATCCGTATGATCCAATGACGTTTGGGTACGTTGAAATTGGCACTGTCTTGGGTCCGCATGGAGTTCATGGTTGGAGTAGGGTGCAGGGATGCACAGATTTTCCGGAACGTTTGACGACACCAGGGATGGTCTTGCATTTCAAACCCTTTCGGAAACGAGCGCCTCGAAAAGTTCTCCTCGCCAATGGAAAATCCACTGGACCCGATTCTTTCTTGGTGCAGTTGGAGGATGTGTACGATAGAAGGCAAGCAGAGAAACTAAAAGGAGGAACACTCTATTACGCGACACAACAGGATCACGTCAAGAAAGAAGAAGATTTGCTACTTTCTGATCTGGTCGGTCTTCAGGTGCTGCTATTCAATGAAGACGAGGATGATGCAGGCAAGGAGGAGCATATTGTCGGTACGGTAGGGGCTATTGTGTTGGCGGAGGAGATGTGTGCCATTCCAGGTTTGGGTCAAGATATGCTCGAAGTCATAATGGAGAATCGAAGGGACGACCCAGTGAAACCAGGAGCGCCCAAGGATTTGGTTCTCATTCCAATGGTGCCCGAGATATGCAAAAAAGTGGACCTCAAGGAACAGCGAGTCTGGATTGATCCTCCTGCGGGGCTACTGGATCTCACCTACATTCGAGAAGAAAAAGTACGCATCAAGGGACTGTTAGCTCCTGCCAAAGACTGAAAAACGAGAGCTCTGATTGTTAACGTTCATGATTAAGGGCTACAACCGGAAAGGTAGCCAAAGAACTCGACAAGGCTTGAATATAGCTCAACACATGACAACTCGTCGACCTCCTTTTCGACCGGCAGCTCGACAAGAATATGAGGATCCTCGTGGCCCTTCTCGCCGACGATTCTCGACTGCTTCTCTGCTTCGAGCTTTTTGGCCCTCGTCGTTACGATTCGCTCGGTCTGGGTCTTGGCAATAGTAGTCCGCATAACATTGTAACTTTTGTAAACCTCAGTTGCTAGGGACAATTCTTGTACTCGAATGAGATAGCGGATCGTATCAGCAATAATTCGGGCGTATTCGTCGCTCGGGCAACTGCTCTTCAGCGTGAAAACCAGGCTATTGAGCTCTTCCTGGCTGCCCGGCTTTCTGCGATTCTTCCCCTTCTTTTTCTTGCTCTTTTGCTTCTTGCCCTTGTTGAACTTGGATCGATGTCGATTCACTTCGTCGTCACCGGTCATTGAAAATGTTGTCGTGGACTTAACACTGATGATACTGGAAACCCCGCTCCCAGTACTTGTCGCACTCGTTGCACTTTGAAGACTCGTGTTGGACATATTGGAAGCTGCCGAGAACAAGCTGCCAGTTTCATCTGCTTCGTTCATGACAGGACCTTCATCAAAGACGTTCTTTTTACGAAGTAGTAGCACTTCACCGTATCTCGAGGTCGTGCTTTGGAAGGTAGAGGTCTTCTCGTAAAACTCGTCAATGGCGGCGCGGGCGTATTCGATTGCGCCGTCGGTACATCTCTTCACCAAGTCTGGACGGCTGTGTGAGGCAGCTACACGATGTGCTTCACTCCAGCATTGAGCGTTGACGAGCATGTCGACGGCACCGAAAAGGTCGTCACCATAGTCAAGAAGGACACGGGCTGCGTCGGAATGTAAATCTTGTTTCGATTTGGTAGCAAAATCAGTCTCCTTGGCTATCATCTCCTTTGCAATGTCACGAGCGACCTGTCGCCGTTGTTCCGTGGCATTTGCACGTGCCTCTTCGGAGGAGCCACCGTTCATCTCGGCCTCGCTTGTGAGGAGCGAAAAGAAAGTTCTCCAGTCACCCGAAGATCTCGCAGCACGCTTTGCATCCTCGAGCGCAGGAGGGTCTGCACTCAGAAACACTGAAAGTGCTGAAGCCGGTTTTCGGTCCTCAAGTAAGCTGGCTCCTAGCGAAATCAATATTGTCCGAGTCTTTGCGGAAGCCATCCGAAACAAAGTCAAGCCAAGTCTGTGAAGTTTGTGCTTTTCAATCAATGCCATGCAATTCTCAAATGAGTTCCCGAAAGCCGCATCGTCGCTTTCAGGGGGTTCAAACCCTTCTAAGTTTTCTTCAGTCGTGTTGGACTGATAAAGATTGTTTAGCGCAGCCTCATATCGCTTCAGACGAAGATCGACTTCAAACTTTGCATAATTTGTGGGCAAAGAATTCAAACGCTTCAGCAGAGGCAAGTAAACCTTCGGATCCATCTGAGAATTTCGTGCGACTGCTCGGGCAATCTCATAATCGTACATCCCGAGAGAAGTTTCAAAAAGTAATTCATACTCCGCCAAGAATGCGAGGTAATGTATTGCATTTTGTGCCTTGTCCGCAAATAGAGGTGGCTTTTTTGAGTTTGGGGGATGTTGCTTTAGGGCACGGTCTTTAATCATGCTCAGAGCCTCATCGAGCTTCGGTGGACTTTCTTTAGCGTAGGTTGACAGCACCGGAAGGAGGAAATGTCCCTCTGGCTTTTCACCCGAGTGTTCCATATCTACCATGATTGTGCGTGATTTGTGGCAAATTTGATTCACTTTTGTCGAGAAGTCGAACAAGGAACGCTCTTTGCGTTCGAGATGCTCGCGTCGTAGCCATGCAGGGACTGGAAAGCGAGATTGTGTGATATCCCAGTCCTGAAGCCCCGATAAGAAAAGATTCAAATGATCGATCACTGACACTTGTTCGAAGAAACTCGCAATCCCCTTCTCCGAAAAAAACCAAGGATCGAAATCTACAAGGAGATTGAGATCGACTTTGTGCTTTCGCATCATTGTGAAGGCTTGTTCATACTGCCCTTGAGCAATTTTTAACATGACGAATCGAAGTACCAGGGCTCGTGGATACACGCCTTCAAGATTTCCTCTGGGCATTTGAAGGATAGCCATAGGCTGTGAAGGCAAAATAGCAACGATTCGGGCGCCTCTCTCCACGCTACGGGGTTCGTAGCCTTCTAACAAGTGATTTTGATCCATTCCCATGAGAGGATCAAAGCTGTTGATTTCTTTGAGTGGCAAGAAGCGAAGAAAACAGCGTGACCCGTTCGTAGCGTAGCATAGGAATTCGTGCGAAATTGAAAGGTAGAATGATGATGCAGAATCAGTTAGCATCATGTCATGGAAGTATAGACGCGATCGTGTGGACAGGCCAAATACCATCTTGGGGTGACTGTCGTGGTGGGTACCGGCGTATGGAGACGAGTCCTTGATGGCGCAGATCCAAGGGCAAGGCTCCAAAAGTGGCTCGGCATCTGATGGTTGTACAGTCGATCCCTCCTCCGACAGCTCATACTCGAGCAGCGATCCATCCACCAATTGTAATAAACACCCATTAGCTGTATCAGACCAATTGACCATTCGAAGAACTCGATCCTCGAGAACGGTCGTATTCGTGACGTTCGCGACTGCCTCTGGGCCCTGTGCTTCATTGATCAATATCTCAACCACTGTTTCAGTCTCTTGATTTGCGCTTGCCGGTGCAATGGCCACAACATTCAGTTGCCCATCTGATGATCCACCCACTACTAGAAGTGACCGCAGTGATTTCCAGTTTACATCCATCGTTTCATTCCAGATGACTTTTACCGTCTTATATGAGGCAGGTCCCTCCTCTCGAAGAAGCAATACTAGTTCTCCATTTGAAAGTTGGACCAGGAGACACCCCTCATGTCGAGTCCCGCGACAAAAGCACACATCGGTGATGGGAAAGTCCATGGTTGCATTTCTCATAAACATAGGTGGAGGGATCAGGGCCTTGTCGAGGGGAGTGATATTGAGAGAACAGCCGTCTACGACAAAGGCTGGGCACTGCTCGTTCATGGCGAAGGTGGTACTTGGATCCCATCGCACCTGGTACTCACGCCACTCCATCCCCTTAAGTGAGACATAGAATTCGTAGGCCTTCTCGTCGTTGAATTTCACTGATTGGATAGATTGATTTGGATACCGAATCTCTTGTTTCATATACCAGTGATAGTTACATCTGTGCCACAACTGCATCTTATCGGTACCATCCTCCTCCCGAAGAGCGACGGCCAGCAAGTCAGAAGTGAAATTCCACGTCAACGAGGTTACGATTGTCGATGACGCCTCCCGGAGAGCGAATTCTCGGTGTCGCAACCCATTCGATTCAAAAAAGATTACTTGATGTGTCTTCTTCCCTTTTCTTTGCACCGCAGCCAAAAGCTGGGAACACCCTGGGCTTGCCCACGATAAACCAGAATCTTGAATGTTTTTCACAATCGTCCCACTAGCGTCTTCCGACCGACCAATGGCATGAAGTTCCAACGTCTCTCTTTTGAACATGCGCACTTTACGAACGTTGTCCTCTGCATCGACGGCGCTCATGGCGCAAAGAGTACCATCCGGTCTCCATGCTACCGAAACCCGTGCATTCTCTGCTGCTGAAGATGCCAGATAGGTTGGAATCGTGATCTCAGCCATGACTTCGAACTGAGCATTCATCGTCATCAGGACGGACTTTGTTTCGGATTCATCGTCATCGTCCGCCGCCGAAGTGACCATCAGCAAGACTTCACCATCCGGACTCCAAGCGGCTGCTTCTAGACCATAGTCAAAGACTCCCACGAGTTCGGCATCACCCGATGAGGGAACCACCGTCACCATGGCACCATATTTCGAGAGACACACCAATTCTGGATCCACATACGCTAGATTGAACCAGCCGCCGCGGCCACAGGCAGGGTCCAAATCCTGTAAATTCCGCGTCCAGAGCACCTCTCCGACGGGGTTTATTCTAGATATGATTCCATTTTTCGATAGAATCACAGTCGCTGGGCCCAAATCGACATCGTCTGAGACGGAAAGACAAAGGTCTACGACCGAGTCGCCTTCCTCTGTACCATCGTCCGCAGAAGGAGGAACATTCAATTTCCGAGTTCTTTCTCCCAGTTGGACGAGATTCTTCATTGTCAAGAAGAGAACCCTTTGGAATTTTAATAATGTCGGTGGTGTTCAGTAAGGACCCCAATTTGCTTTGAAAGAAACAAGTGGAGATTGCTTGGAATGAAGAAAATCACAAATCACCTTGCACCTCGCACCTACTACGAGTATTATCTCGCCTCATCTTTCTCGTGGTGGGCATGAGACGTGACGAGTGACGATGCAGATGTGCACGACGCCGATGGGCGGACAGACGAGACCCCTATGGTACCAGGTACCGGTACCCCGGTACCAGAAGCCGGTACTGTGTTTGTATGTACTGTACCAGGTACCGGTACGTTACAAGTATGGTACTTCATGACTTCATACCTGTCACAGGTAAAACAGTTCTACGTGGTACGAAGTAACTCGGGTAGACTAGATTGAAGAACGGCAAATCGCAACTTTTAGTAATTGAATCTACAGTAAACATTCATCTAGAGATGAGAATATTGGCGCATCCACTTGAAATGGGGTCTACTAGAATTAGTGTTTAGAATGCCGAGGCAAAGGTGCCTTGGTATGGAAGACTGGCGATGTCTCCAACGGCAGCCAAAGACGGCTTCGTTTTCAGTACAGCAGCAAGAGCGCTGGTGACGTCCTTTTCCGTGATTTTGTCGTAGGAAGCAGCCACAGCTGCGGCGTTGGTGAAGCTTCCAGACTCCATGACACCAGCTGTCATGGCAGCAGCAAGCCCCTTGCTGCCACAGTCCAACGCGAACATGGCCTCAGCCTTCGCAAGGACCTTGGCCTTGCTGACGGCCTCGGCAGTGGCCTTGCTAGTCATCGTTTTGATGATTGCAGATTCAATAGATCCAACACCAGCCGACGGGGCACCAGCGTAAACACCCACAAGTCCAGAAGTTTCGAAACCGGTAACACCAGCCTCTGTCCCTGCAACGGTGAAGAAGTGTTTCAAAACACTTCGCATAGCCGAAGGCACACTTGCATTAAAGGAAAGGGCAACGTGGGCATATCCTGCCGAGGGAGCGGCTAGTCGGGCTTCTCCTCCCATGTAAGTAGCAGCTGCGGCCGGGGCAGAAGATCCGGCTGGAGATTCGCTCAACAATTCAGCAACCTCCGTACAGAAGGCAGCGTGGTCCTTCACACCAGTGGCAGCCAAAATAGCTCCATTCAATCCATACCCTCGACTACGGAACGAAGCAATTTCGTACGTGGAAGCGTCGGCGTTGTAGAACGGACGTCCCATCGGTGATTGAGGACCATACGCGGCAGCATAGATCTGCTCCGTGAGGACAATTTGAGCACTCTTATTGGCCTCAGTTACTTGGTATCCAGCAAGAGCCTTGGCATCACGCACATCCCACTTCTCAAAAGTGCAGTCAGTTGCCAACAGGGGCACCAAACCAACCGCATTTGCAGGCTCTACGGTGTATCCAAGGGTGGCAGAGAACCTATCGGCAGAGGCAAAGGGGACAGCTCCTTCGTTTTCGATTGTCCTGTTGATCATGATCGTAGACAAACCAGATCCACTGTTAAACGCCAAGCACTTGTTCACCAAAGCAGCTCCTTGTTCACCCAACTCCTCGGATCCAGAGCCGGCCTTGGGGAACGTCATCGTAACGGTGGAAGTCGAGGCGGCATCCTCCGTAACAACCACGAGCCCGCTAGAAAGGGTAGTAACCGAGGCGTTGGAGGCCTTGGCGGGTTGAGGGGTGGTCGATGGAAGACTAAATTCAAGGAAATGGGGAAAATGTGAGCACCGATTTCGATGTGATAGTGATGAGAAATCTTCGCTTCGCTTCGAGCTAATCTACGAGCTCTCACGTAACTCCTACGTGTGCGTGCTATTACTACGCACACGTCGGTCGACTGCCGACGATGGCGGTTTGGGGGGGATATCGCTACCGCAAACTTACCCCGGGAATTCTTCGGTCGCTTCTACAAGGGCCGAGAATTGCCGTCTGGCAACATTTCCTTGGCGAGATGCCACCGAAAGTGCTCGTCGGGCCGCTGTGTTCATCATGGTGGACAAGGTATTGTGCCGATTAGATTGGACACACTTTCCCGCAACAAGCGATGCGTGCGGGAGAGGCAACGCCTTTGTTGCGCCTTGCGGGGTGGGGTGTTTCGCCAAGGCTTCGCGGCGATGATCGATGATGACGACGAGAGCGACGAGCGCGCGCGTGCAGGGATGCGAAGATCGTGAAAAATCGGAACTCCCAACGAGAACTGTTTCAAGATTCCAGATTCCTTTTGAAAGAGCCGTTATTCTTGTGCCTATGTATGTACGAAAACATCAACGTTCTAACAATCTGTAGTACGACCATGCCACATTTTGAGTTTTTTCCATGACAACAACATCAAATCCAAGTGGAACAACAGCAAAACACAACGGGGCATTGCATCGAACCAGTTCAAATAAGAGTCACAAAGATCAATAGTAGAAATCTGAAAATGGCGACCGCTACAGAGAACAAGACCGAGATCACTTTGAAGGGAAGCGTCGACATTGTTTCTGAGTTTTTCTTTACTGCCATCAACTCTATCCTTTACCAAAGAGGTATGTCGATCTGAGCCCTTGCCCTCGCCGTTGTTATATATTATAAGCTCACCAACGTTGCTATTCAAACCATTCTTACTGCAGGTATCTATCAGCCTGAAACATTCAAACGAGAAACCAAATATGGTTTGACCGTTCTTACCACGACCGACGCAGGCCTCCTCAAATACTTGAGTCAAGTGATGGCCCAGGTCGAAGCTTGGCTGCTTAGCGGCGACATTCAACGCTTTGTTGTGGTCGTTAGCGGGGTTGATTCTGGGGAGACTCTAGAGCGATGGCAATTCAACGTCTCGCTAGACGAAGATGCGGATGCCGAAAATAGTGGCCCAAATGCGCAGACTGCACCGCCTAGCAAGAAATCGATCAAGGAGATCCATGGGGAAATCCAAGCAATCATTCGACAAATCACTGCTAGTGTTACTTTTCTCCCTCTTTTGAACGAGCCCTGCTCGTTCGACCTGCTGGTTTACACAAAGAAGGACGCTGCGCTTCCGTCGAAGTGGGAGGATTCCGATCCATGCTACATCATGAATAGCCAAGAAGTCAAGCTACGAAGTTTTACAACCTCCGTTCACCAGATCGATTCTATGGTGGCGTATCGCGAAGCCGACGAGTGGGAGTTGTAAACAGAGAAGTCTCGAGTACTCGATGGTATGATACTGCCACAGTACTCCATACTTCAACACTTTTTGCTACCGAAGAAACATTGTAAAATTAGACAACAAGATACATATTGCATACACTGCACTCAGTTTCATGCCAGCAGTACGGGTAACATGCACGATGTACTACTTGTTTTACATCGAAGGAAACTGTGATTCAAAATTTATGGCTTTATACAATTGAGGAATCTAAGGGTTGGAATGAAATTGCTCATTTGCTGGCTTAAAACCCGGTCAACGTGGACATTCAATATATATCCTGATTTGCCATCAAAGCTTTCGAGACGGTTTGCACATCTGCACTATCGGTCGATCTGTTCTTTAATTCTCGGCTACATAAACATGTATTCCTGGCCACGAATGAATTCTTCCTTGTTCTTAAGCAACCTCTTCCTTCTTGGATGAAGCCTCTTGTTTTGATTTCCAGTCCTGTACTGCCGCTTTGATAGCATCCTCCGCCAACATACTGCAGTGAAGCTTGACAGGTGGTAGCTTTAGGTGTGCCGCGATATCTGCATTCTTAATGCCCAATACTTCGTCGACGTTTTTCCCTTTGACCCATTCCGTCGCCACACTGGACGACGCAATTGCGCTACCGCAGCCGAAAGTCTTGAATTTGGATTCGATGATATTTCCATTATCGTCCACTTTAATTTGTAGTTTCATCACATCCCCGCAGGCGGGGGCACCGACAAGTCCCTGAGAGTTTTAAAAGAAAGGAGAAAAATGAGATTTCTTCGGGTTCAGCGTTCTCACGAATGAAGCTTACGTCAGCAAGGCTTCGGACCTCGTACAGTACTGTAGTTGAAGCACCAACCAATCTGGCAGATTCTTCGAGAGACCATCATCATCGCAGCGACGGTCTCTTGAAGACAGCATGGCGGAGGGTACCGTACAGTATGTCGACAGTGACAAGATGCCTAGAGTACCAAACGACAAGTCGAGGGCTCGAAATTCAAGTCGGCTGCGCAAGCAATGAAAACCAGGCGAGTACAAGTACGCGCGCGAAACTTACCGTCCCAACGGAGTTATCTTTCTTGTCCAGCGATCCAACGTTTCGTGGGTTTTCGTAGTGTTCAACGATATTGTCATGATAGAGTCTTGTTTGAATAGTGGGAGCCGCTCTACGGGCGAGGACTCTGGCAGCAGATCGGGCAGTCGAAGTGAGCATCATCATGGTTGTGTTGTGGTTGTGTTGTGTTGAAAAAGGAAACAGGTGGTGGGCTTGCTTCTCGTGTTTTTGTGACAGTGAAGAGGCAGGAGAGAAGGGTCTGCGTTCTACTGTACATTAGTGGGCTTCTTGCGCGTGAAGGACACGTGCATTGGGGATCACGTGCAAGGTCAATCCCACAAGTGAAACGTGGTACATTTCCTACGGACGGTGAGATTTTGCCACCGCTCCGTAGAACTCGGCACCTGGTACCAGCAGTCAACAGTCGAACTGGTGTCTGGCCTCCCGTGCGTCTCGACATGCGGATGAAAAGGATCGAAGATCGCAAAATAATGAAAATCATCATCATAACGCGAAGACTTTATTACGTATTACGAGCCCACACCAGCTAAAGCAAGTAGGTAGGGACTATACTACTCTTTACTGCTTGCACTGCAACTCATCATCTCGATAACACTGTACGAAGAAGTTTTAAAACAATAGAACGATGGATTGGCTTGGCAGCGACCGCGTGAGCGATTTAGCTTCCATGTTGTTAGTTGGAGCTTTGTGGGGTTGTACCAACCCGCTCTTGCGCAAAGGCGCCCTCGAAGCAGAACAACAGCAGAAGCAACGCTCTGCCACTACTAAAACGTCCTTTCTTAAGTCAACGTTAATGGCATTTTTAAATTTCAAAGTCTGGCTTCCTTACTTGCTGAATCAGTCGGGGTCGATTGTGTTTTATAGTTTGCTCGCGAATTCGGATTTGAGCCTGGCCGTTCCAATCTGCAATGCACTGGCATTGCTATTTTCGTTCGGGACAAGTGCACTATTGGGCGAACCGATCGACAAGCCCTTTCGAACCTTTCTGGGAGCTGCACTGGTGTTGGTGGGAGTGACGATTTGCGTTTCGGCGCAAGAAGAAGCAGAAGAAGGAAAACAGACGGGCGACAAAGAGCAGGAGCTCTAGCGAACGAACCAACGAACGGGCATAGACTGTCCTACCTTGAGTGAACGAACACGCCCGTCTCGGCGACCAAGAATGAAAGAACTTGTAGGCAGCAAGGTGTATTGGTGGTCCGACGAAGAAGGAACGACGGGAGAGGAAGATACTCACTTTGGACATGACATCTTGAGATTGCTCTATCCACGATTGGATTGGATCCATGTCATGCGCGACTGACCGCGAACTCTACTAGACTAGCTGCTACCTCTCTCTACTACTACGGTAGAGAGGATCTTCTTTGGTCGTTGGAGGCAAAGATCGGCCGGCGTGGCCCAGCTCGACTATCCATTGTGGTAGAGAAACTACAGCAACGAAGTCGTACATGCGACATTCGGGGTGATCATCCGAAAGCACGACAAGATTTTCAAATTTCTTCCGCAGTCGATGTTTTTGACTTCCATTTTCATTCCAAACCCATTTGGCAACGGTACTCGTATTTCTCTTATCGATATCACCTTTGCACCATGAAGGCCACCACAAGCCCAGACGAGATGATCTCCAAGCCTCCTGCAACGCAAGACAGGCCAGCGACAATTGCTTCGGACCACGATGATCGTGGAAGGCACCATTCGGAAATTCCCGCCACCCGAAAGGAAGAAGCACCGCATCGATTTTCTTTCGTTCCTTCTCGAAGTGACGAAAACGATCATCTTGCTGGTAATGCAGACGCACCATCCGAACCTCGACTTGTTGCCCTCAAGACACCGCCTCCTGTTCCGCTTCGGCGAGAACCGTCCCGCGGTCCCTTGAAGAAGCGGCCCACTTCGCCAATCCCGCATCGAGGAGCACCGTCTCACAAACCGTTGGTGGCGCAAGCGAGCCTTCACTCAATGCCTTCTGCACCTCTACTGCGACAGTCGTCGTCCTCGTTCAGCGTGTATTCGCACCACCAGCATTTCCCGCCACAGCTTTGTTTGACCTCGAGCTGTGGCCGACAGCTCATGTCAGAGCCCCTTCTTGCAACCCCGAACCATGTTGGCGTGACGCCTCGGTCGGCGTTGGCGCCTGGAAACTCTGATACTGGGCAGCTTCTAGCAGTAGGTGAGCCGTTGAAGAGGCATCGTCACCAGCACCAGCAGCATGGGAACGCAACTCCAGGCCTCGACTTGTTGGCGGATCAAGTGGTCATGAGCGGACGCCGCGTGGCGCATCCCGTTCCTGTCACTGCACCTCGATCGACAGAAACAAAGAGGCTGCCGATGCACGCGTCCTACCTCTCCTCCTCATCCGCGTACAATCATCGTCATCATTATCCTACACCTCCCGGCGTGCCGCGTTCTGGCACCGGCTATTGGGATCAATCGTCTGGCTACGGGGGATACCACTCGTATCCGCCACCAACTCACCACTATGGGCGCCCATACGAATACGAGTACGAGTATGTACCTCCTCCCAGGGAAAGTCACGCCCAACGTATTCACACAATTCCTCCGTCTGGTCACAAGAATCATCAATCGAGACCTCGTGTCGCCGTTCTCAAGAAAGAGGTCGCCAAATATCCTGGTCCCTATCTCCCTCCAGAGGATCCTGTCGCATCACTTCCTGCTCTCTTTGCAGATGCTCCAACCACGCGCAAATCATGCAAGTGTGGGAACTCCCAGTGTCTCAAGCTCTATTGTGAATGCTTTCATAACGGTGCGCTCTGTGATAGCGAAATATGCCGTTGCGCAGACTGCAAGAACAACGACGGTAATAACGAGCCAAAAGGAGCACGGGAGTATGCCATCCTCAAGATCATGGCGAAGCGACCCGATGCTTTTCACCACAAGGTCAAGCGTCGAACCGGGAACTGGTGCAAATGCAAAAAGAGCAAGTACGTGCCTCTTTCCATGCGTGTGTTTTTGTCGTGTGCACCCTTTATCTTCTTTTCCTCTGTCCATCGTTCTTACCTGTCGTCCTCTTCGTTGTCTGTCCTCCTATTATACTCCCTATAATCATAGTTGTCTCAAGAAATACTGTGAATGTGTCGCACAGGGACGATCTTGCGGAGCGGTCTGCAAGTGCAGTGACTGTAAGAACATTGACAAGAAAGTTTAACATGAGCTACCCCCGCAACGCTCGTGCTGGAAATCGTCAACGGTTTTGTGGCCGAGTTGTATCTACCTCTACTAGAGAGGTTGTCCTTCAATTTGTCAACGGCCAATGTTCCAGTTGTCGACACAAAGTCCCAGGTCTAATTTACTACTCCTGATAGAAAAATTTTCTAAGCTACTGATAAAACTATCTCCCAAGCTTGTCGACAACCTCTTGTGCCATCTTAATATCAGCTTGAACTTTCTTTCTTCGGTAAAATTGACAAGCGCAGCCATCACCCGTGCACATGATATCCGAATGGACGCTACCGTGAATGCGTTGTGCCGCGGACCAGAGATCCGCATAGCGAAGTTCCGCCTCGCGCAAGTTCTCCAACTTTTCCATGTAAATGTTAGCCTCACGAGGTAAGCAGTGTTTGCAGAGGAACCCCTTGGTGGAATCCACCGAGGCCTTGCAGCCAATGCAGGTGGCCGTCTTGACAGTAAACATCATTAGACTTCCCTTACGCGCAGATGGAGTCGGAATGAAAAGCTTTCGAGTATGGTCACCTTGCAATAGCGTCTTTTCCACATCGTCGATGATGGGCTCGAAGATTCGCTGCAGGGGCTTGGAGAGTTGGTTGGTCAAGTACCACTTGGCGTCCAAAGCCAAGTTGTTTTCCAAGACGTAAATAGGATCTTCCGCCTTTTCGAAATTCTTGGCACCCTTGGCGCCAGTAATCATGACATAGGGCACACGATCACCCATCTGAGGAGCTGATCCTGCGTCACGCTTCTTCATTCGGGCCGCAAGCTCTACGTGAGCTTGCTTCATCTTGTAGTCCTCTGCCTTTCCTCCCAGACCTAAAGCATACTCAGCACCCTTGTTGAGACTCTTGGTAATGACCAAACGAGAAATGTCCATTTTGTTTTGCAGCAAATCCGCAATTTGGGATTTGACATAGTTCTTGGCTCCTTCCACATCCTGGTGAATCAAGATCTTATCCAATGACGTTTGAATGACCTCACGGACCAAGGCGCAGTTATCACGACGAACCGTCTCTAGACCCTTGGTGTCCATCTTATCGAACTTGTCGGGCTTGGTCCACATTAAACCAGCATATCGCTTCTTGTTCATAAGCAAGTACGGGAAGTATACCTTCTCAAATTCAAGCTCGATGGGGCTGGGAAAGATTTCAGAACAGCGTTCGGCAGCTTCCAAGGCAAGAGGAAAAGTTTCTTCGACCGTTTTACATCCAAACTTGACCATGACAGAATCTGTGTCACCGTAAACTACCTGAGCATCGTGCTTGTATCCATTCGCTACCGTGTAGTTTTCCTCCACAAATTCTTTGGTCTTTTCCAAGAGGAATCGACCGTACGAGGTGGTGGAAGATGCAATGGGAACACATGGCAGTTGACCCACTGTCGCTCCAGTAAAACCGTAGACCGAGTTGGCCGAAACCTTCAAGGCCAACTGACGCCCATTCTGGACGGCACGTTCGAATTCGGTGGGTGCATTCTTCATGTCCTTCTTGGCACGCTTACGGGCGGCCAAGAGCTCAGATAAAATAGTTGGCAAAATTCCTGTTTTGGTTTCCGAGTTGACAAAGACGTGACCGTTCTCGCTCTTTTTGTAAGTGCTTGGGTCGAGCTTGGAGACATCTGCCGGATTTACCAGAGTCGAATAGCAAAGATTGTAAGCTTGCATGATTGACGGGTACAAAGAGGCGAAATCCAGTGTGGCAATGGGAACTTGGTAATAGCTCTTGATGGGGTCCAAGACCGTGGCACCTTCGTACGCAACATCATCGGATTGAAATCCAGCCTTTTTGAGTGTAGGCACCAACAACTTTTCGTTGCGGCATTTTCGCAAAATCATGGAAAAGACCTTGATTTGCTGCCCACGGGTAATCAAAAAACTCATGGGAACACCCGTCACACGAGCCATTTCGATGTAGTTGACCATGACAGAAAGCTTGTCCATGAGACGTTGTGGGAGGGCCGCATCTTTCAGGCAGTAAACGGCGAGGCGGTGACGGTCTTCGTCGCTACCATTTTGCAAGTCGGAAATGATACTGTGGTGGACATCTTCCTTCTGTTGGCCAAGGTATTCGGCACAAACACTATTGAGCGAGTAGGAGCTAAGCTTGTGGTTTCGTTGCATGTAAGGAAGCATATCGAAAATGACGCGACCCTCGATGGTCGTCTCAATGTTGTTCCGTTTTCCAAAGGCCGCCGACTGGAAGGTAGTATCCCGCATCTTGGCTTTGCTTCCACGAATCCGACCCCAATACGCAAAATTCTTGACCACATCTGATTTCTTTTCCAGCGTCGCTGCCCGATCCAACAAATAGGGGATGTCGAAATTTTGAACGTTATATCCCGTAATGACATCGGGATCACACGCTTGAAGAAACTTTTGCCATTTCATCAACAGTGCCCCTTCTTCCTCACTGGAGATGACTTGTGCTCCTACAATGGGTAAACATCCTCGGAGAGTAAAGACATTTTTCACCAGGGGAGTCTTTTCTCCGTAGACGCTCAGTGTGTTGGCGATTTGAATGACAGGATCCTTTTCTGCCTCGGGAAAATATCCTTTACGGCCTTGGCACTCAATATCGAATGAGAGAGTTCGAATAGGCGCCACCTTGCTCCACTCGCCTTCGGGTTTGCGGGAGATGACATCTGTGTAGGTAATGTCGATTTCCGCCTGTGAAACGAAAAATATATAGTTAGAAGAGTCGTCGTTGGCGTAAAAAGACAATATCTTTGCATCGCATCATCGTACCTGGCAGTGGGTCTGCTTCTTGCTGGCATCTCGTACTTGGTAGGTCTTGGCGGGCAAAGTGAGCCAACCAGCGCCCGAAATATCCTGGTCGATCATGTATCGAAGCACATAGGGCACATTGCACTCAAAGGGACTGTAGAGGTTGTCTCCTGACACGGTCACACCCGCCAAGTCCATACCCTCTTCCAAGATACGCTTGAGGGTAGGAATCAAAGTCGGCATGGCGACATGGACTTTGAAGAAGTGAGTATGCGGGGATTCGTATCCCATAATGGACTTGAAGGATGTGACATAGCTGACCGATCGACAGTACTCCATGAGCTTGGTGCCTCGGGCGGCTCCTTCCAAGCGGTTGTTGAGGGAGGCCCGGATATTGGCCAGGTTCTCCTCTGTGTTTTCAAAGGTGGCATTGGCAGGCAGAGCAAAATAGCCATACGGCGTGAATCCGTGGATAAAGACTGAAACCGAATTGCCCTGCTCCGTCACACCATAGGCGCGAATGACGGGCACTTGGCCGGTAGAAGAGCCCACCACGCGTTGGCGGTTCTCCTCCAACTCGCTGGGGTGCTGGTCGAGTGCATTTCCACCGATCATATCCATGTCGAACCACTGCAACGAGACATCTTGAATGTTGTCGTTGACTTGATTCGCAGGACGCAACCATCGCTGGCGCATCTCTTCCGTAATGTCAGAGAAAACGGAGTCATCCAGCGCGGTGAGATCCTCATCCAGCATGTCCTCAGGAGGTTGTTCTTCCAGCATGTCGATCTCTTCTTCGTCTGGTTCCGGATAGTAGTCGTCTACGTCTCCTCCCCCGCGAAGACGTTTGACCGGTGGAGCCATGAATTGCAAATCTTCCTCATCTTCGGGCACAACTTCGAGTGCCAACGAGGCAGGCGCACGTTTTGTGGGGCTGCTGCTCATTATTTCTGACTTCTTGAATACTATTGAATGAATCACTCTGATGTTTCGATAACACTGAGTTTCAAGACAACAAGAGGTGTAGGAATACAACGATAAAGATGGAGCGAGTTAGTGATGAGCAAACAACTTTTATAATCCAGGAATGACACCAATGCCGCCGCATCTCCTGCTCCCTCCAACAACAGCGAGCCCGCAAAAAGCTCGAAAGCACGCAGCGCCGCAAAAACTCATCAAACTCAACAGATGCCAAACGACGCGAGCACCGCGCAGATCCATGTTTGCGCCAATTTTTTCACAGACACAAAAATCATCGTCCGTCCGTCCGTCAACACTCAACACTCAGGGTCAATCGTGGACTGTTCTATCAAACAATCAGACAGGATGATGGAGAAGCAGTCCCACCATGTGGGTCACCGCCCAACGCTCTTTCCTCTAAGCACCAGTAGCAATCGGCGATATAGATATGAAAATATTCATTACTGAATAGTTTTGTTTAAAAATAACGCTTGGCGATCTTCACTTTTTCGGTTATCGGGTTTTTTCCGGAAATGTATTTGCCATCATCGTTATATGAATACAAGTAGTAGTCTACCGGTAGGCGGCGTCGAGGAGACTTCTTGTTCGGTGTTCCTGTTGTACCGGCACCTCTCTGTCTATCGACCAGACAACAGAACTCTATTTAC
This sequence comes from Nitzschia sp. pyKryTriq1, assembly GCA_956465555.1. NCBI lineage: Eukaryota > Bacillariophyta > Bacillariophyceae > Bacillariales > Bacillariaceae > Nitzschia > Nitzschia sp. pyKryTriq1. The sequence continues at coordinate 1,103,755 of OY101116.1, forward strand.
CTACAGCACCGACGCGCTTGTGTACAGGAATACGAGTACACTGGTAGGAATACAAGACTTGCTTGTGCTTCCACCCCCCTCTTATCTTCTTTCTTCCACAGGTTCAAAGAAAACTTGAGAGCGACACTGCGTCCATCCTTTAGCAGTAGGAAGGAGAATCATCATCATCATCTCATTGTTGAACAAGTATTAGCAGAAGATAACAGCAACAACCAAGAACTCAAACCCTTTGCTGGGACGAAGAGCATACGTATTTCATAAACAACATTAGACTCATTCGGAACGAAGTGACACCATGAGACTCTCAACTGCAGCTGGATGGATTGGGTTAATTGGCTCGTCCTTGTTGGCAGCGTCCGTCGATTCCACCAAAACTGCTGCTTTGAGAACAACAAGGTCCTTGCAAGTGGGTCCATCTTATGCCAATGAAGGCGAAGATCGAGTGGCTGGAATCGATCGTACCGAAGCCGAATGTATTGTGGGTGCCACTGATGGTGCTGGTGGAGCTGTAGGGTGGACCGAGATCAATTTCTACTATGCAATCCACGCGAATGCGGCTCTGGATCAAGAGAAGGAGGATGATTTGCAATCTCTTTTGTACATTATGATTCAGACGGCGATTTTGTGGTGTACGTTGCCGAAAGCTCCAATTGTGGATGTCAGCCGCGATGGAGGTCGAAAGAACTTTCGGGAGCTCCTGCAAAGTAAAGAATGTGAGTGCGTTGTAAAGATGATGGCCCCATGAAGATATTGTATTGTTGTCTCGAATAACCATGCTAACAAGAGTGCTTTACATACGTATTGCAGTCCTCGAGTTCCAAAAGGAGCACAGGAGACTGACACCCGAAGAGTCTCGTCGTCTGGCTATTATCGCTTTCAGCAACAACCCGGTCGACGTCACAATTGATGATTTGTTCACCTTGGAAACTACCCCTTGTCAGTTCAGTACCTCTCCTGTCTGCACTATGATGGAAGGAAAAATGGGCATTACCGCCAATCTATCAGATAATCTTGATTTGATTATTGCTTCTATCCTAGACGCAATTCAGGAGGTCATGAACTTGGACTTCCTCGTTGGACTACTTTGCACTGAAGAACCTTGCAGTGTCACAAAGGTTGAGTATTGGGGTGATACCCTCGCTCAAGTCGAATCCAATGTGGATTTGATCTTGGGAGCAGAAAAGGAAGAAGACGAAGCACGAGACGGTGATGAGACGCCAATCTTTCTTTTTGCAGCCGTTCCGTTGGTTCTTCTTGCCGCCTTCATGTTTCTGATGGCCCACAACAGGCAAAATCGACAGATATTGACGCCTGCTGAATTTGCCGATCTCGAAGACTACATCATTACAGGAACTGGTGACCCACCCCGGTCATTCCACGAAGGCATGTATCACTACACTCGTGCTGGTGCAAGATATCTCTCTACAAATTGTCGGGGCTGTCATGAAACTCGCAAGATGGGTATGCTGCACTCCTTCTCTGACCTGCATCCTATCAACGAAGACCGCATGTACGATGCAACAGGTCGATCAATTAGCTATTCATATGATGAGAATTCGGTGAGCACTGGTGAAGTTGACGTCGACCCATCTTCCCATAGAAAACTCTTCCTTGTTCAGCCTTCTGAAAAAAACCTTGGACAAAAGGCGTCAACGGTGGATGTGCACCAATGTTCGAGTGCGACATGCCGTATCTGCGCATACAAGCCCAAAGACGTTGCCTTCGTGGTGGCTCCTCGTGACGAAGAACGAGCATCAATGAGCTACCTACCTGGTGCGTACGCTGTTGACCTCCATAATGATTCTGGCTCCTGGAGTGCTGGGCAAGATTCTGCCTCTTTGGAACAAGATTCTATCTCGATGGAACAACAAAATTCTATCTAGAGACCTCATATGCTCTGCATCAATGCATCCGACTGTTGGAAAGTCCAAAGAAGAACAGGTTTGAATGTCAACCTGTACTTCTATACTCCCAAGTCTCTGATATCAATACGATTTCCCTCTAGAGACCAGATTGATTGGTACTTCGTTGTTTCGCGACGGAAGATCAATCATCCATTCACTCATAACTTATATCCCATGATAGAGTAAGATCATTTTCATGTTGTTCCAACGAGCTTGTCTATATTTCGTACGAAGTAGTATCAATGCTCTAGTAGAGGTTTCCTCCTCTTTCCGAGTACTGTAGAAAGAGTGAATTGATTCTGACTACTACTAGAGTAGACTACTATGAACGGTACTACGTACTTGCTCCTTGCCCTACTTGTACATTACCGGCATGATACAGTAGACAGGTACAGTACCGTTATGTACTGCCATCGCTAATTTTTTGGTTGCAGATGACCGGGTCGGCGGCCAGGCGGTGAGACCTGATGCCTGAGGCGAGACCTGCGAGCGAGGAGCGAGGAGACACGAGCGCGCGAGCGAGCGAGCAGACATCGCACATTTGACACGTACGAGTACTTCATACTCGTACTGTACATATTTCGTAACGGTACTGTAGTTTGTTTCCAGAGTTCGTGCTCCCCATCCTGGACCTCGTAATGATAAGGTCATGCCATCGCCGATAGTCGACAAAACACAAAACCAACTCCCATTTTCATCATCAAACGCACGCCAGCTCGCCTGCGCAAACGTTCGGATCTCGAAGAAGTCGACAACACTTTCCCTTTCGCACAAAATTTTTAAACATTGGCGTCTACGACAAACCTGGTACATTTTCCACAGCAAATACAAAATTAGACACGCCACGAATAAATAATACCAGGTACGCGAATTTCCACGACGATATTGTACTAGGGACCTAGTAGAGACAGAAACTACCGGCAAACGTGCCGAACACCGTTCCAACCCAACGACAATCATCGTCGCACAGCCCCGCAGCGCCGTAAAAAAAAGACACTTTTTTCCCAAAACAAGACTATCATCATGGCACGAACCAAGGTACGAGTAAACAAGACAATGACGATGGCAATTGATCAACATCACATCAGGAACTAACACACTATCAATCTCCACAGCAAACCGCCCGCAAGTCCACCGGAGGAAAGGCTCCCCGAAAGCAGGTAAGAATGAACTCGCCATTGTCGATTTCATGAACCGGGTTCCGACATGCGATTTTGCCGTTACTGCGGCCGGAAAGCATTATTTTCTGATCTCATAAACTCTGGTGCATTATCTTTCCTCTCTATTACCTTTTTCATTTGCTACCCGGATCATCCCTCTGTTGATTACAGCTCGCAACCAAGGTAAGCCTTTCCTTCGCTGCCATGGTGGTGATTGCCGTCGCCCCAAGGAACATCGCATTCGTGATTGTTTCGTGACTGGAAACCGAACACGTAGTGTTGCGGGTGACCACGGACTTTTTGTTCGGACTTCATTTTGAACCAACTGTATGACTCACGATCAGTTCTCTCCTCTCAAAAACTTAGGCTGCCCGCAAGTCCGCTCCCACTGCCGGAGGTGTCAAGAAGCCCCACCGTTACCGACCAGGTACCGTCGCTCTTCGTGAAATCCGCAAGTACCAAAAGTCGACTGATCTCCTCATTCGCAAGGCTCCTTTCCAACGTCTTGTTCGTGAGGTCGCCCAAGACTTCAAGTCTGATCTCCGTTTCCAATCCACCGCTGTCTTGGCCCTCCAAGAAGCTGCCGAGGCCTACCTTGTTGGATTGTTCGAGGATACCAACTTGTGCGCAATTCACGCCAAGCGTGTGACGATCATGCCCAAGGATATCCAACTTGCCCGCCGTATCCGCGGAGAGCGAGCCTAATCATGAGTCCTGCAGCAGCCTGGCATCTAGTGCAGCGCAGTTGACGATTCGGGGATCGAAACGTTGTCTCTTTACATTAGTGTAGAAGATAGAACATCACATCACAAACAATCTTGTTGGGACTTGTACCTCCTACATATTATACAATAAGGGCAATGGAGAGAGGAAATACTATAGGACGGATAATTTCTTGGTAACGCCCTACATAAGCCCCTATTGTATGTTTCGCTTTCGTCTACAATTATCCGCCCATGGGTGTTGATTGTGTTTGTGTCATGGTCTGCGGTGTCACCACCATAGTTACTGGTATTTTGCACATCATGCTTCTCTGTTGAAAGATCGTTCCTATTCGTTTTACCTGTACACGGCTTTAATAGGTATCTATTTTGACTGGCTCGTCACTGAAAACCACTTCACCATCGTTCTCGTCATCGCTATCGTCCATCGCTGATGGCACCACTCCCATTTCAAATTCACCGCCGTCCTCGTTTTCGTCGTCCCCACCAGCTTTCATTGAAGGTAGTTGCATTACAAAGGCATACTCCTTAGCATTCTCTTGAGGTCGCCACAGAATGGCCACTCCGGTAAGAACGAAAAGGTAATTGAGCTCCATGGAGGCATCCAGGATCCTTTTATAAAGTGGAGACAAAAGAAAGGGTGAGCCGGATCAAATTGGACGCGATGCTGTCGACTGGAAACTGGATTCGAAAAATTTGTACGTACCATGCTTGGTCTTCGTCGACAATCCCCTGATCGTAACTGTCTACGATTCCAAAGACCGACCACACCACAGCAAACAGGATGGAAAATAGTAGAATCGATCGAAGTCGCAAGTATCGAAGCAATTTTGATGTTTGACTCATGCCCTCCAAATACTCCATAGTCGCATTCAAGGAGTCAATGATCCACAAATAGAACAGGACATCAATCAAGGCTATCACCAGACTCAAGATGGACACAATGTCGAACAGTTCGTCCTCTTCTTCTTGGCTGATCTTTTGGACTTCAGTGTACGCAACCACCGTCATGGTGTCTCGGACAAGTGATACGACAATGTAGAGTCCGCCCATATAATTGATCCTATTCATCACTGCACCAAGATCGTCTCGAACCACGCCCCATCCGAGAGCGACCATGACAATCAAACATCTAGAAATGCCTCGTTTCAGTACACCCACAACGACGCCTTGCAGAAAAGGGAGAATGTTGGATGAGCAACGCGCAACAACTACTCGAGCATAGCAGGAGCCCATGGGCAAACGCCGTTGCTCTCACAACTTACCAATATAAAAGGCTGCCCAGAATCGATTTCCTTCCTCGTTCCACACAAAGAGGTCCCCTGTTCGAAAGAACAATTCCAAACATCCCATTGCAATCGTTCCGAAAATCCAGCCCTGGATTGGAATGTTGCCGTCCTCGTACATCTTCATGGTAATGCCATACCACAACATGAGACCAAAGTACACAAAGAAAAGGCCCGCAAAAAAGTACATCAAACCGAAGAGATCTCCAGGCAAGTATCCATGGCGCGATTTCCATTCCATACCACCCTCTACAATGACGGGACGCCCGGCATCATTGCAGTTGGCAAAGATTACGGCATACTTGCCCGAAGTGCCTTCTTTCTCTTCGAATTTTCCATACTTGAGGTAGTTGTCATAGTCGCCGGTGGCAGGAATATTGACAAGTCGGTGCTTTCCTTTAAACTTTTGCCCGTCCATAATCAGTCGACCGTAGGAAGTACCGCTGCACAAACCCAAATCAATAGCATCATTGCTGCAACAGTATCGTAGGACTCCGTCTTGTGTTCTCGCACCAATACCCAAGTTGATCCAATCGCATCCCGTTCGAGAACTGGAACAGTCCGAAGGCTACGCAAGAAAAATTCAATGTAACATGATTGATGTAATGAGGGCACCAGTCCAGCAACAACAACCAAAAACTCTGTCGCTCCTTGATTTCGACGCAAGTACGTACCAGATTAAAGACAGCAATGTCTATAGCAGATCCTTCCATATCAAAATCTTTCTGATCCAGCTGTCGACGATTCCTGCCTCCTCCTTTGTTGAGACTGTCATCGTCTTGGTTGGCGACGTCGTAGACATCATCCGTCCCTTCCGTAAATTCATCGTCGTCGACTACAAAATCGCCAGTTCCGACTGTGAAGAATCGCAGTTTGGACAAATCAATATAACCCGGAGCGACAAGAAAACCTTCCACATAGTGAATATATTCCGACTAGAAACAGAAAGGAGATAAGAGTGTTTAGTGGTTGTGGAGAAAGAAAGATTTTGTATGTATTCATTCTTTAAGCTTCTCACGCGAAAACAAAAAGCACGTGTTCGATGATTCGTTTCACCATAGCATTACTTACGGCTGGTTCTAATAACAGGCTAAAGGGACGAATCTCCGAATACACAGCGGGAAGAATCGCCAGCAGGCAAAAGACGAGGTTCCGGCTAAGTCGAGGCACCATGGTTCCAAACAATGTCATTGTCGGCGCTGCGCTGCTACCTATCAAATATAGTAATATCCGCCATTGTGCCTGTTGTTTTCCTGTCGTGACTCGTGACCTTCGACCTTCGCGGGTGCTTTTGCTTTCTTGGCGGGTGAGTTGCACGGCGGGCGCTTCCTTCTTTCCGTTCGTTGCGTTGATACACGATTTGAAAACGACTAAATGGACCAATCCTTGCGTCGACCTCAAAACTCAAAAGCAAGTAGTCGAAAAAGCAAAGAGAGCGCTCCGATCTTCTATCTGCGGCCACAACTGCGCCGGTACGTGTACGAGTATTGGTGTTAGACGGTACGACCCGATCAGCGCGCGAGAGGCCACGCAAACGCAACACATACCATCCGAAATGAAATACCGGTAATAATGAATTCCCGCCATTAATGGTATCGATCTTTCAACCTACTCTCGTGCGGAACTCTTGTGATTGCCTTTTTGTCACACACAACGTTGCTTTCAGTCATTGCTGCCGACAGGCCTCAAGCCTCACCCTCACAATTTGACTTTCGACAACAACAACGACGACGAGAGGTACTTCGTAGGTTTCAACAACCTTGCGTCTTGCGTAATCGTACTGTACAGTACAGGACGTACAACTAACAGTCGCAGTAGACCATCGATCCTACCGTACGAATACATGTGCATGCGAATACATCACGAAACGCAACGTGGTACGAGTACTTCCCCCCAAGAATCTTGATCCCATCTGGTACGATCTACGATGCCACGATCTTCGACGACTCCTCGACGTACCACCCGAAGACAACCTAAAAAGTCCTACAGAGAACAAGAAAAAGAAGAATCATCAGACGAGCAGCATCACGATGACACTCTTTCTAGTGACGGAGAGGAATTCTCCAAGAGCAACCACAGCACCAGCGCCACCAGCAGACAGGAAAAGATGCAGCAAGAGATTGAAGAGCTGGGGGACGAATATGATATTGCTGCCCCCGCGAGAACTTCTTCGGGACACATGAAACGACGAGTGCCCAAGGCTCAATGGAAGGCTAGGACTCGCAAGCGCAAGCTCTTGGAAAAGGCCGACGAGGAGACCACGGCAGTGGACGAACAACAACAACAACAACAACAGCCTCAGCAGCGGCGGTTGCGGGGTTCTCGTGTCGCGTTTGAGGAACAACTGATACAGGAGAGTCGTGTGTTTCCAGCAATGCCATCGTCATCCCGAAGACAGGGGGCCGAGGCAGAAGAAGAAATTTCATCCGACGAGGACCGAAAACCGGCTGCCAGGAAGAAATCTTCTTTGAAGACGAAGGAACACCTTGATGATCAGGATGAGGATGATGATCACGACGACGAAGACTACGAGGATGGAGAGGAAGAAGAAGATGACGATGACGACGAAGAGGACGAGGGGGAGGATAACGACACAGAGGACGACGAAGTAGACGAGGAGAACCCTGAAGAAGAAGAAGAAGAAGAAGAAGATGCATCAAAAGTTCCATCTAGTCGTCGAAAGAAGCGCAAGGTATCATCACGGATCTCGGGTCGCCGTCGCATGTTTCGCCTCCGAAACTTTCAGAGTCAACGCATGGCTCAGCGCCACGGAGAGGCTCTGGGAGCACATGCCCGAGGGCAGCCGCGAGAGGCTATTGAATTGCTGAAACTTGTAGCCAAGGATGCTCCATCTGCCCCACAAATCTATTCCTCTCTCGGAATGGTCTACGAAGATATGCTCAACGAGAGTCGTAGGCGGGGTGGGACGGCTACAAGTACGTCTTCAGGGGAACAAACTAGCAAGCCTAGTGGCTTCCTAGAAGGGAGTATTCCGGACCCCGTGCTTGCCGAACAACTCGATCTCGCACAAAAGGCGTATGGGAGCTATCACATTGCTGCTATTTTGTGCAAGAGGGACTATATGCTATGGGTGCGCGCTGCCGATGCTGGCTCTGAGATAGTACGGATACTTGAGCAGGCCATACTATTCCCGAGTCTCGCTCCCGAGGTCGTGGTGTATAATCGGTCGGAAAAGAAACGATGGCAATCTGAAATATTGAGGGACCTTCGTGCTGCCGACAGACTCCACCCGCCAGGCATCGATGTCCCGTGCAAGCTTGCCGCAATGCACATTGAAGTAGGAAATCTCAGTGAAGCACTGACTATTTTGACGGATCTCAAGAACCGCAAAGATGGAGCTGGTTCGGGACGCAGCGAGTTCCAGTCGAGCTATAAAGCGTGGCTCTTGTATGGTGATCTAATGCTGCGCGTTGGCCACGAATGTATTCAGTGGAATCGGGGCGTTCAGTCCAATGACAACTACATGTTCCGCCGTTGGCTTCGCAAATATGCTCAAGTTTTTGACTGGCAAGAACGACGGCTGCAAGCACTGAGTTTGGCCCTCGAAGCTGCTGCCGGAACAAAAAATACTGGACGTTTCATTCAATGGATGAGAGATCGAACTGAGCAAAACCCCATACAAATCGGCAAAGGAGTCATCGATGGCTCCGATTTATCCACAGTTGCGGTGGATAATCGTGAGGATGACAGCACCAGTGCGCAACTTGAAAAACAAATGTTACTGGCGAAGCACTCGTCAGAAATGGAGGCTTTCGATAGAACTACCGATGATATGGATCTAGCTTCGAATTCTGCAGCGGCGAAAGATCGAAAGAATACCCGTGATGACCTCTTGAAGGCCCAAGAAGATGCCGTTGCCACATTGATTCGAGAGTATGATGATGGAGAAAAGCAAGGCCAGTCAGAGAAAGAGCATGACGAAATCCTGACCGATTTTCGCGACTCGATGCCCATTTCGGCCTCGTGTCGTGAGGTTTGTAGAATTGCTTCGGAGTTAATGAAGCATTTACATGGTCTTGAGCTCTTCGAGGGAGCCAGACTTGTGGGGGAGTCGGTGTCGGAATACCTAAAGCAGCGCGCCGCAATGCATGCTAAGCGTGCAGCGGCATCGAAGCGAGCGGAAGCATGGCAGGAGAAGATGTCCCAACCTTCTTTCCTTTTCCAATCATACGATGAAGTGAGTCAGAAATCAACGAGATCAACGTACTCGGTGTAGCTGTGCCTAACAGAATTCTTTTTTCGCATTGTTGTTCATGTTCCAGGGGAGTGAAGACGAACTTAGCAACGAAGGTGATTCATCCCCGATCTTATCGGATGATGAGGATCTTGACAAGGAGGATGGTTCGCAACTCTTGGAATCTCTTAGGAAGGGAATTCTACCCCCAGAAATCAGGATTCTCCTCGGAATAGCACTCATAGCGGAGGGAGGACGGAATTTCTTAGCTGGAAAATGTCTTGAGGCCATTGATGACCTACAGCAAGAGTCGAGCTTGTGGTTGGTTTCGGGGGAACGAGAAACAGAGGCATCGGGCCAACCCTTGTGGTATCTTTTTCACCGAGCAATGACGGAACCCCTTGGACGTACTGCAGCTTATGCATTCTTGGCGGATGTTTTGCGGAAGACTAAAAGGGAACAGGAATGGTCTGTTCACTTCTCGTCCTTTTTTCGGAAACACTTGTCTACGCTTGATTCGGTCGGACTCAAGGAACAATTGATGGGGCTTCGTGGAGAAATTTCGCCTTTTGTCAACTTTCGCAAGAATCAGTTATTGAAAATTGTCCTTGCAGCTTGTAGTTTCGACGTCGACGCTGCAGAATCTCCAGGCCAGCAAAGTCCAGTCAATCGTGGGCTTATCGCCACCAATGATTCAGAGAGTGTCAACATCGCTATTGCAGCTATGAAGTCCCTGTCGGAAGTGATTCATCTCATGTGGAAAGTCGACTCCGATGGTAGCATCCCTTCGATTTGCGCCGAGGTGAGTAAGATTTGGCGACTGACACAGGATGTTCTGGAAATATCTCTAATCCACTTTCTTCATGGCAGGTTATAAAGGTCAGCTCGAGGTGTTATCGCTGGCTAGCGACGGAAGCCAAGGCCACACTTTCATACAATCAACTTCACACAGTTCTTGGATACGCCAGAACCTTTCTTTCATTTCTTTGTGGAATCTCAACCATTTTCCCAGACTTCAAAAGCAGCGATGATATTGAGATCCTGAAAGACCAAGATTGGGGCAGCCTGCCAATCAAGTCTTCTTGGCAAGCGCCTGAGTATCGCCCTGTTTCATTGCGCACCTATAACCTTACGGTTGCGTGCAATGTCTCCTTGTTCTCGGGCTGGGAGCCGGATGAATTCACCTTTCAATTGCTTCGGCGTCGACATGGACACAAACACTTTGGGGTTCATTTGCGCGATCGAAGAGTAGCAGGATATTTGAACTCGGCAATGGAAGAGGAAATCACCCGCCAGTGGGGCGAAGTTCGGAAGTTGTTGCCTTCTTTCCCAGACGTCAAGTTTGATGAGCGGCTCCAGGCTGTCAAGGAATCCGAGTGGTACAAGACCGAAGTAGAGGACAGGAAAAATACTCTTGAGGGGACCGATATTGCCAGATATGGCGAAGATTCAGCAGAAGAGCTATATCTTGCGTTTTCGGCTCTCTGTTTGCAGCTTGCCGATTCGGAAGAAAATCCCAAGGTCATCAACCGACTACTCCATTGTTCCCTCAGCATTTTGCTTCCGGTCTCGCAATTTTGTGTTGACGATAGATTGTGGGATAGTGATATTGGCGAGGCCGCGAGCTCCTTGTCCGGCTTTGATGAATGGAAACTGCTAAAGCGTATGGATCTGGACGAGGCCATGGATCAACTTACCAAGAAGCACAAACGGAAGAAAGTCAAGTCAGACAAGGTCATTGAAAGAAAAGTCAAAGAGTGGATCCGTGGCACGGACAAGCCTACTCTTCAGAGCTTCGTGAGCCTTCCAACACAGGCGATGAGAACCGCGTTTTTCGAAGACGCAAAGGAGCCGGCACGAGACGAAAAGGAGGCGGCAGTTCAGTGCATGAAAAAGGTGCATACTTCGATAGAGAAACTTCGCGCCTGCTATACGGAGTCGGCCATTGAGAAGGCCAGCTTACATATCTCAGTGGCTTTCTTGGAACTGGCGTCGTTGCCGGGATGTTTTGACCCGTTTTGCTGCTTGCAACAAGCGGCAATGTTTGCGAGTCAGGCGTGCAAGGCCGGCAATAGCGACATGGCATACCGGGAAAAACTTCCGGAGAAGACGGAGTGTACCCCGCTGCAAGCATTGGTCATCCTGGGGCGAGCCGACTGTTTACACTCTGTATATTTTCCGAACGAAGCCGCGTTCTTGTGCAGTTATGTTGCCTTGATTTGCCGTCTCCACAGAGAAAATGAAGATTGTGAAGAGGCTGACCTTGAATGGAATGTCCAATGGAAAATTGTTGCCGTTTATGCCTACAACGTTAGCGTGATGATCCGAACGACAGTCAGCACCGTTTTGGACAAGCAGCAGCAAAAGACATTCTTATCCATGTGGGAGCGCGATGTTGTAGAGGAACTGGAGCGTGGTAGATCGGATGGCTGGGTGTGGAAGCGAGCTCTCTCGGGTGGCGGGGGCGGCCTGTTGCCCATTGAAGAGAATGACGCCGACGACTTTGAAGCTGACGAGGCAGAGAATAGTCTCGGTGAGCAGGACAACGAGAGCGACAACGAGGACGAGGACGAGGAAAATGAGAAAACGGAAGTCCACCACGAGGACGTTATGGAGACGGCCGAAAATCCGACCCTCGCTGATTTCCTTTATGAATTGCCCGTGACCACCATCCCATTTCCTGAAGTTATGCCTGCAGCCCCCGCCACTAGTGGTCGAAGCAAGAATGGAGGGGAAGAGGATAATGATATGCACGGAATAGTTATGGTATCAGTCTAGTGAAAGTTAAAACTGCAACTCATATTCATATCATCTAATCGAAATGTTGGAGGTGCCATTGTTCCTTGTTATGGGGAAAGTGTCGTCTTTGGCTCGGTGGTATAGTAGCAAGAACGACCATCAGGTGAGATCCACATGGTGCTCTTAGACTTGGCATTGAAATAAGGCGTGAAACCGGTGTTGGCGTGCGATTGAATGGTCTTATCAAGAATCTGGGAATTTTCTTCCAAGGCGGAAAAGGTTTCTACAGGTTCCACATCAATGACCGTTTGGGCGGGGGCCGAAACGGACCCTCCCTCGAGAAAGCCTTCCGCTTTCAGCTGAGCAATCCAGTTTTGGACTCGCTCCTCCGACAGTTCTTCCTGATTGACCATATCGCACAAGAGACCGCAGAACTTGTCACCACGAATAGCTTTGGAATCTTCGTGTTCGTAACCTTCCTGGGAGGTGTAGCCCATCATTTGGCAGCCCAATCCCTGAAAGACATCGTGCAATTCACCAGTGGCATCGGCATAGTTTTCAGAGTAAGATTCTTGATCTCCTAGACCAAAAACTCCAACCTTCTTTCCCTGCAAGTCAAGTTCTTGCATGGTCGAGTAGTAAATTTCGTCCCACCCAGTCCCCGATCGTTCCGTATCGGCGCCGGTGTTCCAAGTGGGGGTGCCTACGATGAGGGACGGGTACCTTCCAAAGTTCTCAGCCACCGATCCCTCTAGTGTTTCAATATCAAAGGGTCCATCAGCGTCATCGCCGAGCTCCGCCTTGATCATATCGGCGACAGACTCGGTCGAGCCAGTGCTGGTGCCGAAGAAAATGCCGACTTTGGCCATATCCAATTGCACCTCGCAGCGAGGGACACCGCCAAAGCGGGGAGCAAAGGCTGAGCAAGTAGACAAGATGAACGAGGTGGCGATGAAGAGCTTCATGGTGATGATAATGTTTGCTACTCTGCTGAGAAGCTTTTGTGACAACTTTTTTTGGCTACTCGTAAATGCTAAATGGCCGAAACCCGAAACGAGGAAGTGATGGGTCCTTTGCTCTTCAGTCCTTGCTCGGTGCCGCTCGGTCGATGGAGAGGATCGATGAGAACAGATGGAGCGCAGAGCGGATCTTCGCGTCTTCTCCATTGTTCTTCGATTTCATTGGACGGCAGATGTCCCTCGAGGTCTGGCGAGGTCTGTCGCGAAAAATCTCCATGACGTCACAAATCAAGGTTGGTTGGCGCGTTTTGGATTGCATGCATGCGTGAACCGTTGAGCTCCCACTTTTTGATACGATCGACTGCCTCCACCGCGCGATCGACCATTGCCAATTGCCATCACTTGCAATTTGGAATACGAAAGAAAACAGAAGCACCATTGTACAACCGACTCGGAACCCTATTCTTCACTTCTTACGATCCAGTCTTACCTGTACAAACATTCAAGATGGTGATTTGTAATTGCATATTGAAAATGGTCAGAAGGCCCACGCGTCTCATTATGATATCGGCGGTGGTTTTCGTATGCCTGGGAACCTTTTACTGGTCGCTCTGGGAAATTCCTTGGCTTGCCGATTCGACAGAAGACCAAGCGGGAGACGATGATGCTTGGGTGGTTAGCGCCGAGAATGAGCCAAAAGCACCGCTTCGACCATTGCCTCCAGTGTGCATCAAAGAATCCTTTCCCATCGTTCCCAAAAATCGATATTGTTCTTGGAACACCACGCTGCAGGACTGCTACGAGACTTTGATGCCGACATTTCACAAGCAACCATCGTGGGTCTTTTTGGGTGACGCTGGGATGGCAAATATTCCCTACTTTTTATCTGTCCAATGGCCAGTGGGAAATCTGACTATCAACACCAGGCGAAATCCCTGTCAAAATTTGATCTACTATGGTCTGCCGCCACCGAATGATGGTTGGAAAGCACCCAACTCCGAGCAAGGGGAAGGGCCCGCTGGTCTGGGAAAAGAACGACCATACTGTATGGATTGTACAAACTGTTGGAATGTGGGGATGACAAGTGGTACTCAAGCAGATGATTTGTCTGTGGAATATCTTGTGGTCGAGTATGCCCGCGATGTTTCGCTTCCATCTCGGGTCACCAAAACTACACAAGAAACGGCAGCCTTCTATCTCGGTCGGAAACCACCATCGGTTTGTGTGGCAAGTGCAGGCTTGAACGATGCTGCAATCCAGCCCCCTGTTACACAGGAACTATATCTACAAAACGCGGACAAGTATCTGGGCTTACTTCAACGAACATGCAAACATGTCATTTGGCTAAGTTTGCATGCAGTGGTCGAAGGGGACGATATCGTACCAACCAACTGTAAGCTGCAACAATGGAAAAATGCTTTTTTGGGATTGATTGAAATGCGAGACTACGATAATGTATACGTTCTTGATATCTGGGACAAGAGCTTTCATGCCGACTTTCACAATCCGACCCGGTTAGGGCAGCGGTTTTACGCTTCATTATCCCGACTTTTCAAGTCACTCATGGCGGGGCCAGACTTGGCAAACAACAATTTAAATTGAACAGAGGTATGATTTTGCTTTCCATAATATGGATTCATGGTCAATGAATACGCGGACTCACTCGTTCGCACCAACCTAACTTCTGTAGTAGATCTACTTCGGGCTATCTACAAAAAGATCAAGATGATGATGATGATGGTTTCGCAGTGGGCTATCTCTTCGTTCTAGGTAGTAGAGCTCCATTGAGTCTTTCCTAGCTACCGGTACGTACTAGGACTGTCTACTCATCTCAAATAGCAGTACCGTAGAAAGTGAAAAGGGAGGAGACGACGAGGTATCAGGGACGGACGGACCGACCACCGACCGACCCATGTAATATGATATGTAATCCGTGTCGTTCGTTCGTCGTACGGTACTTGTACCTGGTACTGCATGTACAGTAGGTACACGTACCTGGTACAGTACCGCCGTTACAGTACGAGCTTGGTATGTACTTGGTATCAGCACAAGTTCCTTGCTCGCCCCCTCGCCCCTCCTCGCTCGCTCCCAGAGAAATGCCCCGCCCGCCCCTTTCCCGTCCCCCTTTTGTTAAATCGTCCGTCTGCCGTCGCCTCGTCCACACTTCCCTCCTCCGCCCATCGTCCATCGGTTTTTTGGAGCGCTCGATCGCTGGATGTTCGTCACGATGCTTGGGTCACTTTTTCGCGAGAAGGTAAGTGTTGTAAACAACAATTCAGGATGACATTGAAAGAGAAATGGAATGTGTTGGGACAGCCATAGCCATGTCGATCGATAGTTTGAGAGATGATGCTGAAGAAGCTGCCTGAAGACTTTTCTGCAGGTTCCAGTTGGATTTTCGAATTTGATGGGGCTGTGTCATTCCGATGTGATTTTCTCGCGTAGCTTCCTACGTACATTTTATACTAGAAATTTTAGTACGATGAAAACGAGTAACTCACAAGCAGGTCTCGCGCACTTTTTTCACCACAGAGAAATTACTGTTGTCTCGACCCATCATAGACTCGGAAGAAGTCCATTGAAAATTGAACCATGTCGAAGCTTAACTCTGCTATTCTTGACAAGGCTGTCGAAGACATCCTCAGCTTTGCCGCTGGAAAGGATATCCATGTCAACGGAGAGGACAAGAAGGGAAAGAAGCGTAACTTCACCGAAACCGTCGAGATTCAAATCACTTTGAAAAACTACGACCCCGTCCGTGATAAACGTTTCGCCGGAACCTTCAAGCTCCCCACCGTTCCCAAGCCCAAGATGAAGTGCTGTGTTCTTGGAAACGCTGCTCACTGTGAACAAGCTGACCGTATCGGTGTCGATCACATGAGTGTTGAGGATTTGAAGAAGCTCAACAAGAACAAGAAGTTGGTGAAGAAGCTTGCCAAGCGTTACGATTTCTTCTTGGCTTCCGACAACATGATCAAGCAAATCCCTCGTCTTTTGGGTCCCGGTCTTACCAAGGCCGGTAAGTTCCCCACCCTCATCGCCGGTGGAGAAGACATGCAAGAGAAGATTGACGAAATCAAGGCCACCATCAAGTTCCAAATGAAGAAGGTTATGTGCTTGAACGTTGCCGTCGGAAACTGTGACATGGAACCCAAGGACATCATTGTCAACACCCAGCTTTCTGCTAACTTCCTTGCCAGTCTTTTGAAGAAGCAGTGGCAAAACATTGGTCAAATCTTCATCAAGACCACCATGGGACCTTCCATCCAAATCTACTTCTAGACACCTTTTAGCGCTTGTAGCTCCTTGAGATTTAATTTGATTATCCCATTGCAGTTTAACTATTCTTTCTCGTGATTGTAGAAATATCATACAAGTACCCTACTCGCTCTCTCTACTCTCTAGAGAAGTAGAGATGATCTAGATCTAAAGTTGCTCTCCTCCCTTCGTCTCGGGCTGATGAGAAAGTCGAAGTAGTCATTTTCTAGTCGACTGTCGACTGAACCGACTTTCCGTGGCACGTCGGTCGTCAGGTCGGTCGTACGACGGCGACCGGCCAACTCCACGCGCCAACAGCCAACGAAACACATCACAAAATCATCATCATCGATCGCACCACACTGACGACTGACGACTGAGACGAGACATCCATCAAAACGCAAACGACGAACAACACGACAACCTGTCTCTAAACAGGACATTATTCCGATCTTCGACCAATTGATGCAACAATGAAAGTAGCTTTTTTTGTTATTATGATAGCCTGCATTCTCTCTGTCTCTGGGCGATGCTCGGCCTTTGCCTCACGATCTGCTTTCACTCGGTCGGGCAACCTAGTCGTGGCCACGACCAGGAGCTACTCACGGAGTACTCTCACGATGAAGCTTCAAACCGCAATCGTTGGACTTCCGAATGTAGGAAAATCGACACTTTTCAATGCATTGACTGAAAGCCAAGGAGCTGAGGCGGCCAACTATCCATTCTGTACTATCGAGAGCAACGTCGGAATCGTCACGGTGCCAGACTTGAAGTTAGATAAACTTGCCGAGCTGAACAAATCTGTAAAGAAGGTGCCAGCCACCTTGGAATTTGTTGACGTTGCTGGTCTGATCAAAGGCGCCTCGAAGGGAGAAGGACTGGGGAACAAGTTTTTGGCTTCCATTCGTCAAGCTGACGCTGTGGTGCATGTAGTCCGATGCTTCGAGGATGACGATGTGATCCATGTCGACGGATCTGTGAATCCAATCCGAGATGCAGAACTTATCAACCTTGAGCTCGCCTTTGCTGATCTGGCACAAGTCGAGAGTCGTTTGCAAAGAGTAAAGAAAGACAGGAAAGCTGATCCAGTAGAAGCAAAAGCTCTCGAAAAGGTCATGGAAGTCCTGGAAGCCGAAAAGCCGGCTAGATTCGCCGAGCTGGATGCCGATGAAGAGAAGGCGATCAAGTCGCTCGGTTTGTTGTCTCGAAAGAAGATGATTTACGCGGCAAATGTAGCAGATAGTGATCTTGCCGAAGGAAATGAAATGGTCGACAAACTACGGGAACTCGCCGAAACTGAAGGAGCCAAGGTGGTAGTTGTGTCGGCACAAGTCGAAGCTGAATTGGTCGAATTGAGCGACGAAGAGCGAGCTGACTTTTTGGAATCACTTGGTGTCTCTATGGAAAATTCCGGACTTCGAGCTCTGGTTAGGGAAGCCTATGACCTATTGCAGCTACAAACATACTACACTTCCGGTCCCGAAGAAACTAGAGCGTGGACCATCCGGAAGGGGTGGACAGCCCCTAAGGCCGCTGGAGTCATCCACAATGATTTTGAACGAGGTTTCATTCGAGCAGAAACAATTTCATATAAGGATTTGATCGATTGTGGAAGTGAAAGTGCAGCAAAATCGAAAGGCTTGCTGCGAAGTGAAGGAAAAGAGTATATTGTCCAAGAGGACGACGTTATCCTTTTCCGTTTCAATGTCTAACGAACAAGCGTGCATATGCTAGCGGACTATTATCAAATCTATTCTTTCCTAGCTTTCTTTGCTTTGAATTCTTCTCCTTGCTCTTCCTCGAATCTACTTTTCTCGGCCCATAGTCCAAGGGCTGGATTTTTAATGAAGAAGAATTCCTCGCCCGTCTCCTTGTCAGTTTGCCATCCCGTCTTCAACTCATTGACATTGAATTTCTTTAGCATTTCTGACACGTCTCCATATTTGAACCCAACACTCTCTATTTCCTCCTTTGTCAAGTGTCCTGGACAATATGTCACGGAAAAACGTCCCTCTGAACTCCCATGGATGAGATGAGCCACGGCACCAAGATTGTCTTTTAGCTCTTGATCGGCTTCCATGGCTTTCATGGTTTCTGGTGTCCCTTTGTAGCCATACTTTCGAATCAATTCGTCCACTTTGTCGTCTTCACCAAACCGCCTAATTCCTGGCGCCAGTACCACAAGTTCCCCCTCGTCGGCAATCGCCATGCGAGTTCGATAAATGGACTTGTTTCCCAACCAAGTCGAATGAAACTCGTCCTCATCCAAGTACACTACCATCTTGGATGGAGCTTTGTCAAGCATGGTAAAGTTGACTTGCAGGCTGAGATCGCATGCTTTGGTGTAACATTCAATGTCATTTCCAATAAAGAGTCCCTTCATTTCCGTTTCACCCGATTGCGCGTTCGGTCCCATGACGGTCAGAATGTAATGGAGTGGTAGCTGTCCCAAGAATTTTTCACTGGCATAGTTGAGTATAGATCGCAGCGGATTGTCTGCCTTGCCCATCATGTTTTCCATTCCATACACGGCTCCAATGAAATGAGATAGATTAATGGCCTCCAGTCCACCTACCCCTACAAAAAGATTCTTGTTAAAGTTCGCCATTCCCATGACTTCGTGGGGGACGACCTGACCGATGGACAAGACCACAGTTTTTCCACTGTCCTCTCCTCCAGCTGTTTTATTCCGTTTGGCCCACACCAACTTGTTCAGTTGCGCGGGCCACGGCTCATCCACCATCCCACGAGTCGCCTCGCGTACCATTTCGTTGGGCGCATAGCCAATCGTTTCGACGTCCTTTCTCCAATCATGTACCAGAAAGGGACTTGGATCCAGACTCGCTAGTTCTTTCCCATACATGACTTCAATTTGTTCTTGTGTCATCGGAGCGTGTGTGCCCAAGGCAGGCAGGATTTGGAGTTGGGGCAACGCCTTGTCCGAGCTCTCGTTGTTTTTAATGTGCCCATAATACTCGGCAATCATGGAAGTGATCTTGCCAGCTTGCGAGTGGAAGCGTGTAAAGTCGGGTGGGAGTAGGAGGACATCGTCTTTGGGCCCCAGCAAATCTAGAAAAGAGAAGAGGTGTTTACGGATGTCTTCATCCGAGAGAGACGTACTGGGAGATCCATCGGCACAGACGAGAGATGGAATGGTGGGTTTATCACCGGTGGCCGACATTCTCACAAGACCGATAGAAAGGAGGATTCAACAAGTAACCATGGTTGGTTGCTTCTCTCCCAAGCTCAAGACTCCTCAAGAGGAGTCAAGAGTGGCGAAGAAACATCATCAGTCATCATCCATCAACTGACGCCGATAGCCGCGCTACCGGGATGTTACAAGTTTACAAGTACTCGTACCGGTACAGTACTCGTACAGTTCTTGTAGTTAAGATCGAGATGCGATGATCCTCATCCGTCGGTCCGTCGTGCGTGATAATCTTCCGACTAATACTGTGTACGGTACCTGGTACCGTACCTGGTACACGTACCAGCGAGAGTAGCCGCTGCGTGGAGGATGGACGAGGAGAGACGAAGAGACATTCCAAGAAAAACAGGGCAGATCTGATGAAAAAAGGGGAGGGGAAATCCCTCCTTTAAAAATGCAGTCTTCTCAGTACTATGTGATGTAGCCACAGTGATCTTGCACCCCAAGGCAGAATAATATCCATGCCATGTGTACCCATCCTTCTGTCCCCAAGAACCTGCTAGGTGGCAGGTACATGGTGAGGGTCCAGGTGTTAGTTCCCCATCCAAGCCTGCCAAAAAAGGTAGTCCATCCAAGTTTCCACCCACTCGGAATAAAAAAATTTCCCCATCGAAAGGTAAGGAAGGCCTTCCCAACGGCGCCAGGTGAGGTCCCACTCGTGGCCTTCCCACTCTCGCTGCCCATGGGCTGGACCGAAAGCCCACCGTAGTTTTGCGCGGCCACCGAGACTATCGCCGATCTGAGCAACGCATACTGTGGGACGGCTTGGGACCCGGCGCCTGGACACCCACTCGAGGTGCCAGCCTCTTTCCTGTCGAGGATAGTCACAAGCGATATTTTCGCTCATATCTAGGCTATCGAGCCTAGTGTAGAATGTTAAACCACCACTGCCCTAGCCACTTTCGCAAATACGGAGGCCACGCAGGTGGCGGTAGCCAGGTCTTTTGGGTACCTGGTACCTGTCGGGGAGACTCAACTTCATGCTCCTTTGTACCAGGTCTACACAAATCAGCGTAGCCTGTCCTATTTTTGTCCTGTGTGTGATTCAAGGATACGGTTCCTACGGCGGTCTCCTACTCAACCCGTACGACTACGTACATACCTCGTACACGCGACTGCGGGCCTTGCCTCTACAGTGCTTCTGCCAGTACCTCCGCAGTACAACTGCTACGTACACATCCACTGCACCACACTGTACCGTCGCTACTAGTAGTAGGTGTTTGCAACAATCCGTTACAATCCCAATACTCTTGTCCAACATTGTATGATATTGCACATCACCATTGGGCACAGTCATGAAATTTTCTTGTAAGTTGGTACTCCTAGCATCTCTTCCATTTTGCAATGCCTGGAAAATTCGTTCCCCACCACTACTACAACGACGAGGCTTGGCAGCCCTTTCTGGCTATTATTTGGAGAATGATTTGGTGGCGGTAGTGCAACCTTCGAAGAAGGATGATGAATTATTATTACCACCTCGACTCTGTGTGGTCCGCCCAGATGCCACGGTAGCTCCATTATGTCGACACGAAGATGATGTCGAAACAGATTTGTTTCTGGATCCTCGCTGTGACGATGAACAATCCTTTTGGTCCTCTGTTTCTGATGACGCCATTCGAGGCACCTGTGGCGAAGGCTGGTATGGGCAACGACCGGTCCCGAGTCTGGGGGGAGGACCGGGCTATGGAGCTGATGCACAAGAAATATGGAGTATCGACCAAGGGGTCTTGGAGCAGCTGGAAGAGGAGGGTGTGGAACTTCCGATTTTGGATGTGGGCATTGCTCATGGTGAAAAGGCACGTAGTGGATCGTACTGAAAGCAATCACAATATGGGAACAACAAGAAGTTATTGCTAGATTTTGCAGCTTGACGGTCCACAATGTACTATATGTGGTCCCTCTACCCATCGCGCTCACTGCACTGATACCTTGATTCTTCTGCGTCGCAAAAGATCAGCCACCAGTGGTTGGACACCGTCTTAGCAGATAGCAGATCGAAGAATCAATCCACGAGGAGAGACTATCTGACACGGAAGAAATCGTATAACGCCACTGATACTGTACTAGCCGCTTCAATGACTGGAAGTCCTATTGTTTATTAATATTGGCCCTGCGAAATGACATCGTCAATTTTGAGAATCATCTTGACTACTTGAGCCGCCAGTTGTAGTTGCTGTTGCTTTCCAATCAGTGTTTCGAATACTCCAATTTCTTTCATATCCGTCGAGTGATAGTTGGTCGTTCCGTGCGTCTTTAGTTCGGCTTGGTCGACCGACATCAATCCCAGACCAATAGTAGGACAGTCCTCCTTGACTTGCCTTGATTTGATGGCAGCGACCTCCTCAATCGGTGAGAGACCTGCGTTTTCGGCCAAGGCCAATGGAATATCATCCAAGGCATCGGCAAAGGCGCGAATGGCATACTGATCCACACCCACCACGGTATCGGCGTGTTTTCGGACCGCAATCGAGCACGAGATTTCGGCCGATCCACCGCCATAGACGACACGATTGTCGACTACGAGATTTCGGACCACGCACATGGCATCGTGAAGCGATCTCTTCGCTTCTTCGACAATCATTTTGTTTCCGCCTCGGACTAGCACAGTGACCGCCTTTTGATTGGCACAATCTTCCAATACAAGAATTCGTTCTTGACGTCGCGAACTGTTGGTTCCCAGCGAAATTTGACGGATCGAGGCGCACTTGCCTAGCTTGTCGGGAGTTAGTTCCTCTACTCGAGCCACAATGCGTCCACCGGTAGCAATCGCCACATGCTCAATTTCAACACCGCCGACCCATCGCACCGCCGGAAGTTCTTGTTGCAGCAAGAGATGGTTCGCCTCGTCGTCGAATCCCCACTGACAAATGACCAAGTTAGCACCACTATCTTTGATTTGTTGAATCATATTGACGAAATAGTCTTGTTCTTGCTTGTAGAGTTCTTCGTACGCTTCTACCGAAGAGATTTGCAGCTTGTGCTTGGTTTTGGGCTTTGGGGGCTCCAACGGGCAGGTCAAGATGCAGAGTTTGACATCGTTGATCTCTGTGGGCATTTGGGGGTGCGAGAACTCCTTGTCCAGTACGATTCCATTGACTAGCGCCGTATCTTCGAGAGAGCCTCCTGTCTTGCCTTCCATTCGGATCATATCAAAATTGACGTCGTTACGTTCTAGATCTGCCACATCAATGACGGCGTCGACCGCAATCTTTGCCATCTTTTCCTTGAAGGGCTGCAAGATTTTGCTGTTGAGCGTCGTCTTGGCTGTTTCCATCAAGGGTTCTAGGTGATCTTTACTGAATTCCACACGGTCTGAAATCTTCTCCAAATGATCAATGGCAACTTGAGCAGCCGCTTCGAATCCCCGGGCAATACGAACAGGATGAATTCCCTTGTCAATAAGAATTTCTGCTTGCTCCAACAGCGAACCCGCCAGGACTACGACACCCGTGGTTCCGTCCCCAATTTCATCGTCTTGACTAGCCGACAATTCCACCATCAATTTGGCGACTTGATGGTGAATTTCCATTTGCGTCATGATAGTGGCTCCGTCGTTGGTAATGGTGACATCTCCGTCAGGGCTCACTAGAAGTTTGTCCATGCCTTTGGGGCCCAAAGATGTACGCAGGATGTTGGAAATCGAACGGGCGGCCAGAATGTTCGATTTCGTTGCCTCCACGCCCTTGACGCGGTGCTTGGCCTGCTGCTCCTTTAGAATGATAAAGGGGCGGCCGTATTCATCTGTGGAAGAGGGAAAGGAAAGAAATTGAATTCCATTGCATTGTGAAGAATCAAGTGGTGAGTGATTGATGAGTTTGGATTCCCATACAAGTGCTTGGGAAGCGGTTGGTGCTGCCCCGTCGCCTGCTACTCCTGGACTTACCATAGACCATAGACATGTTGGAAACAAATTAGAATCACTCTATAGGTAGAGTGAGAAGATAGGCGATTCCTTTGGTAGACGGCAAACTTTTTGCAACGAACAATGGAGGATGGAGATACAGTACTGTACTCGTAGACGGACAGCTGCCGCCCATGGTCGGTCCTCAAACATGGTGAGAATACCGCCAATGCCATGATCGGTGGCCATCGATCGCTTTCGTCGTACAGCCTGGTACTTTTTCTACGTGAAAGGAAATTTTGGGGGTGAAAAGATTGGGATCGGACGACTAAGATTGGGGGCGCAAATGCGCGAATACCGGAAGACGGAAAGACCGATCGAATTATTATCGTACTGTACACGTACGACTACTGTACCAGTACTTGCGCTCCTACTGTGTATTATTGCGATCTATTTTCTAACTCCATTCGTTTTGACTTCTAACCTCCACAGTACCAACAACTTTTTCTACTTAGCTACTGTAGCTAGAGAGAGAAGAAGACATGTTTTCTCAAATACTGTACGAGTAGAAGCTTGAAGTTATATTAATAATAATCGATTCTGCTTTTTTCTCTAGTAGACTAACCAACATGATTTCGTCTTTTCTTTTGGGCTCCTCGATCTCGGCGACGGTCGTCCACGCGGCGCTTTAGACGTTGTCGTTCCTGTAGATGTTTCTTGGTTTTCTTTAGAGCAGCACCCATAGGATCTTGGACAGCCTCAGCCTTCGCTTGCACTTTACGTTCGTCTTTCTTGTCGCGGGCTCGACTCTTCACAGCTGCGTACGCTTGAAGGAAGGCTTCAGGAGAGTCCTCGCAACCCTCTTCGATCAATTGCAGGACATCCTTTGCCAAGGAAGATTCGGTCATCACCGCAGTCTCTTGGTCAGTGACCTTGTGCAAGACGTTGGGGTTGTCCAATTCGTTACTGGCTTCCAAGTCGGATCGATGTAACGGTTCCAACATGAGCTCCATGTAAAGCTGTCGTTGTTTCGGATCGTCTTGGGCGGTCAAGACCACCTCCGGACAACGAGTACAAAAGGCCGCAAAGCATTTATAGACAGCCATTCGACGTTGACGGCCTTTGGGCTTGGCAATCGAAGAAAGTCGACGCAACACCCATGCGGTGGGATCTCGGAGTCCAGCATGAGGACTGTCGGCAGTGAAGCACAAATCAGGTCGTTTCTTAACAAGTGGCAAGGCTAAAGTCAGCGTTTTGACGGCGTTTTCCGACAAGTCTTCGCTTTGTTCCTCTTCTTCCATATTCATTTGACTGCACAAGTTTCGAATGATGTCAAACAACATCCCTGGTGTCTCCTCCAATACTTTTCTTGCTGAATCATCCGAACTGGTAGAATTCAACAATTTCTGAACGAGGCGGGTGGAAGCCAGTCTGACCCACGGGTGAGGGTCGACGAGACGCTCCACGATGCAATTCCATAGTTCCGTGTCTCCTCCCGACAGTAAGAGGGGCTGATCCTTTTCTTCCAGTTTGGCGAGTTTTTCTAGGCAAATGAGAGAAAAGTACGGACTTTCCCAGTCGGACGAGCTTGGCATCTTCAAGAGAGTGTGCAGACGGCCAATCCATTGGGTGGTGTGGTCGTTAGATTGCACAAAGTCGAGGCAGGAGTCGACAAAGATGCCGAAGACCTGTAGTGATGCCACTTGCATAGGTCCGTCTCCGCTGCACCAACGAACCGTGTAGTTATGAAAGGACCGAAGCACCTCGGTCGAGGAACGCTTCAAGAGTGTAGAGAGACAGTCGGAAACAGCTTCTCGACACTCCTTGGAATCGTCGTTCACTAGTTGTAGGACCTGTGGCAAAAACAGAAGTTGTGCATGACGCTCCAATAATGCATCGGGGAGCTTCTCCACGACGGCAGTGAGCATCTGAATGGCAGACAATCTTCCATCTTGGTATTCGTAACTGATGTTTGCAACTATCTGTTTCAAATGCTGCTCAAAACGATCGTCCCCCATTGGATAGTCCAGAAGATAACGGATGAAGATACCGGCGCTTTGCTGTAGACAAAAACAGATTGTGAGATTGAGTGAAGGAGACAGCCCATTAAAGCCCAATATGCAGAGGCCCTACTTTCACGTACCTGGCGCAATGACGCTTTCTGACTGCGGACGTTAAGCTTCAGCATTGATTCCATGAGATCGTAGAACTCTGGGGATGTGAATTTCCTCGACAGGATCGCTT
The DNA here is from genome assembly GCA_956465555.1 of Nitzschia sp. pyKryTriq1. Classification (NCBI taxonomy): domain Eukaryota; phylum Bacillariophyta; class Bacillariophyceae; order Bacillariales; family Bacillariaceae; genus Nitzschia; species Nitzschia sp. pyKryTriq1. The sequence continues at coordinate 1,129,271 of OY101116.1, forward strand.
TGATCAAACTCAACGCAGGGTTGTGCTGATCTGACTCGGTAATCGACATAATCAGGAAAGACAGCAGGACCCGCATTTGCTCTCCATTGAGTGGCATGGTCGTGTTTGCAGCCAGAGCTTCTTCGCCCTCGGCGCCACTTAATGTATGACGTGGAGTAGTCTGGTCGTCAGGAGCCCGGTCGCGGTTAATGAGGTATGTGAGTGTCCTGAAGCATGCTTGCGTCATGTCATTATTCTGATTCAGCGAGGATCCACCAGACGAGAGGAATGTCAAGGCTTGTGTTCCCAGAGACTTTGAGCACTTCGATAGTGACGGTAGCTTGAAACGCAAAAACGACATCACGCACTTCATGGCGACTAGTGCCACATCGTTATCTTTGCAGTTGCAAATGCAAGCAGTGAGCATGGGGACGAAGGGATCCATCATCGCAACAAGTTTCTTTTCATCTTCACTCAGATTCAACTTCTTTAAGCACGAATGAAGCAAGTTGAGACCGAAGACCACAGCACTTATCGTGGCAGGGTCGTTCAAGTTTTGCGTATCCGCAGCATCAAGAGTCCCATGGCGCGCCGAGCCAGTCAGCTTTGGTGCACTTGCACCATCCTTGACCCTTCGTAATTCCTGGCGCTCCTTCAGCTGAGAGTCTTTAGCAGCCTTTGACGACTGTGCGTGCTTCAGCGTCGACGGTCGCCATTCCACTACTTTGCCAGATTTTGCTTCTACGGTTTTCTTTGTGGCGCTACGAGAGCCGCTGACTTGCAAAGACGATTCGTCTGCTTCGTCCTCTTCGTCGTCGAGGACGTCAGATATGGCCTGGGAACCAATAAATGGCTGGATCGTCGCGTAGACAAATGGAAAGAGTTCTTCGGGTCGTACACTTCGATTGTTCGACAGGCCGATCACCACCCGAGCCAGGATTTCCTTGATTTTTCGAATAGTGGAGGCATTGATGTCTGACAGCCGCAGTCGTTCCAGCAACGGTGACACGACACAATGCACGGACGATTGCGATATTTTACCGTTGTTGGCGTCGGAGGGCTTGAATATTAGCATCCTGCACATAATTTCAATGGAGTGCACGCTTTTGGAACCCCCCGCCTCTTTCACGTATCGTACATTAGTATCTTGAGATGATCGTCTCTCGTTCGCCTCGCCAAATAGGTCCTCTTGTAGAATATCCATCAAAGCAGGAATACTATAATCGAAACCTGATGCATGCAGCCCCGGCGAAGCGGCACCTGGCTTTGGCGGTTCGTGAAGAGCTAGCAGCTCTTGGAGGATCGTGTGAATGGTAGCTGCTCGAACATGGAGCTTATAGCCTTCGTTCAAGGTGATGGTGAGCTCGCGCACCACGTCTGCCAGGTATTTGAGATCCATCCCTGTGACGATTTTTGCCATGGTGCTCCTGGCGAGGTCACGCGCATCTGACTCTCTGCTGCGAAGTGCGTTGCACATGACAGCGAGAATGTGTGGGAGCTTCGATTCAAAAAACTCTTCAGGGAACTTTTGGAAGAGCTTCACAAGCGCCAAAACGATGGGAGGTCGAATGACTTTGGTTTTTTTGCCACTCTTGTCTGATTTTTCCTTTGTCAAGAATCCTTCCAACTTTGGAATAACTCTCCGCTCAAGTGCCCGCCACACTGCAGTCTTTTCATAATTCCCGTTGCCTTCAGACCCATCCGGCTGGTCCGTTAGGTCAAAATTGAAAGCGTCGATGACCGCGCACATTGTGCCGACCAAGTATCTTTCTTGCTCTGGATGTCTATCAAAACTCGACAGAATCGACCAAAGAGTGTTGTGGTATTTGTTCCATGGGAGGTGTCGAGCAATGGCACCAACGGTCGCGATACCTTCCAGGGCGAATGGCTCTTCGGCCTTGGTTTTTGATTCATACGCAGGATGTAGTGCGAGCGGGAGCAAGACGCCGACTAGGCTCTGCGAGGTGAAGCCGGCCGAATCTTCGGTATTTTCCCTGAGCGCCTTTCGTAACCTCTGAAAAGCCCTTCCCCTTCGGTGAATTTGGACATGCGTCACACCGATGAAAAAGTCCAAGTCGGGATTGTCCTCGTCGATGAGGGCACTCAAATCCCCGCATAAGTTGGGAGACTCGTGGCCTTGGAAAGACTTGGCAGTTTCGCGAATGATCAGAATGTAGAATCGTCTGATCAGAATGCTTCGTGCTTGAAGCCCTGACCTTGTAGGCGGTACGACTAGAGATTCGATCAGTTTGATCCAGTTTCCATTCACTCCAGATTTCTTTGAGGCCACGCAGACCAACGTTTTTAGGGCGCTGAAAGACGCTCTTGATAGGACGCCGTCTTCATTGTAGAGATAATGGAAACAAATACTGACAACCGGAGCAAGATTGAGCGGGGACTCTCCAGCCAGCACCTCCCATTGGCAACCATCATCGTCTTTACAAAGAGTGTTGAGCTCTGGAATGACCGTCTCGAAGTCAACTTCGTCGACGCGCTTCGAATTGACTGCACTCAGTTTAGCCACTTTCTCGGCAATGACAAAGAATTCAGGCTTCCGCCCCCCAATAACGGTTACAAGCCTCGCAACTTCATTCCGAACCGATATAGACTCGATTCCAGGCTTTCCCTTGCTTGGACCAAGGATATCCGAAAGAGTTCCATACACCATTGTAAGGGTGTTGGGCTGTACTCTCATCAGAGTGCTCCGCAATATCCCAAGGACATTGAGCTTGTCCTCGTCGGAGGTTCCGGAGTCAGATTCCAGAAATGGCAACAAAAGTTCACTGAGGTCTGCCAGGATAGGGCTACGGTCGCCTACCCCGGCCTGCTCGCTTTGCTCAAGTAATTCGCTGACACGGCAAAGGATACGAAGCTCTCGTCTCCAGGTAGCTTGACGAAGTTTGGGCTTGCTTCGTTTGAAAGGCATGGGCGTTGATGTCGTTTCGGGCTCATTGTTGCTCTTGAAACGAGACGCAAATTGCTCCATGAGCAAAGGAACATAGGACCCAACGATTCCTCGACTTTTACTTTCGGGGTTCTCGACGGCCGCATCGAGCAGATTCTCAATAATCGTAAGCACACTGGTCATAACCGCCGTGAAACTTGTGCTTGCAATGCATTGGATGACAGCGCTCACAGCAGGTTTGTGCATGCAAAGGAGCTGCATCAACGAAGCGTCACCAGACAGAGTCTCCAGCATGTGTAGCAAAGCAGGAACTCGTTCGGATTTGACTACCATCTCTGGAAGAAGCATCACTGAAGCTCCGATAGCATCCCAGAGTTGATCCCCGAACCTTTCAAATTCAACTACGCGAGAATACATTGTGAACATTTCTGACAATCTCTGGTAGCAAAGCGTCCTGATCGCACTGCGCCGAAGTCCGTCTCTTGACCCCTGAGCGTCACTCTTCAGGATCTCAGGGTCGGAATCGGTGACATCGTTCACTTTCGCGACTGCAGCAACTTCACAAAGTGCCAAGACTATCGAAGTAAGGTTTGGGACATACAATGTGATTCGATGCCCGAGCTGCGCAACAACAGCCTGGAGAAGGTGCAAGAAGCCTTCAATTACACCACTTGGTAGATTCACTTCTTTTGCATCAACGCGGTCGAGTGATGCCAGAATATTAAGCCTCTCACTTGCAGTGTAGTATTCAACCTCTTTCAATTTTTTGTCTCGAGAAACAAAACTTCTTGTCATAAAATACACAAAAGAGAACAACTCATCGTCCTCTTGGCACACAGTCGAAAGGAACGACAGAATCGCGGCCCTCCTTGCAGCCGGAGAATCCTTTCCAGACCTGCTTTCTCGCACCGATAGTCTTCCAAAGAGAATCCGCGAAATCACGGGAACAAGAAGTTTACGATGATCATCCAAGACCGCTCCACCCTCAATAGCTTCTTGGAAATTCAAAATTGCATTCCGAAGATTCCCCTTTTCCAGGATACCCATCAGAAGCTCGCGATAGGGAACCAAATGCTTTGGTTTGAACTTGAGTAGGCACGTCAATGATCGCTGGACAACTTGGGTTTCCTGGTGTGTCAAAAATGATCTAAAGATCTGCTCCAGAAGCTGGTGTTGTACAAGTTGCTGAGGCCCATCGACAGCCGCGAAGACTCGCAAAAACGACAGCAACCTTTTTTGCAAGTCATGTGTGTGAAGCAATGAGCGATCAACACTAACAATGTCTCCTTTTAATTGCAATTCGCGCGCACTGGGATCATCCGAATGGTAGAAGAAGTATTGCTCTGACAAGAACCCGAGGAAAGTGGGCACAATGACACGAGAGTGTTTTGCCACCAACTGATGGCATTTCTCTGCTACTTCCCAAACTGATTCCATGACCGTAGCCTCATCAGTTGTTAGATGCCGGTGCACTTCACCATCCTGGACTTCAGGAAGGTCACCGAAGAGCGAGATGAAACGTCCTTGTGACTCCTCCCATTGAATACATGCTACGCGGTGATCATGGTACCCCAAAGCCTTAGTGTCCTCCGCTGCTGGATCGACGTCTCCGTCAGAGCCAGACGGAGGCTTCATAACACTGATGAGTTTCGCCTCGAGAGCTGGCCATGCAGCGTTCTCTTGCCCTTTTGCCAGGGCAACGAGCGCTCTACCCGCCACCGGCCAAAGCGGAGAAAACTTAATGTAAAACAAACCAAGCATATGGTGGGCAGCAGCCTCAGCGTAAACGACAGGAAGTCTACCAGATCGTCCAAGAACCTCCACCCTCGACACCAGCCCTAGAAGTGGTCGTTCTTGAGTCAGTTGGACCTTAGTGCGCTCGATTTCCAGTAAGATGCTGATCATCTCGCACCTCCCGGTGGGCCCTTGACGCTTTCCTGTATCTTCGTTCTCCGACCGATAGCTCGGTTCTTCGTCTAAGTCTCCTTCCATATCAAGATCAGCATGATCAGTCACAAAAATCTTCATTGGATACATCACCAGAATCTCCAAAGTGTGAAGCCGAAGTGCGTGACTGGGGCTGCTCAGATTTGGCACCAGCATGTCAAAAGTCTCATCAACTTTGTCGCTCAAGAATACCACTTCGACTTTCCCAAGAAGTGCAGCAAAAGCTGCAACGCCACGAACAGCCCAGAGAGAGGCAGGACACGAGAACAGCAACTTCGCAGCAGGTCCCATTAGTTGTCTGGTCGTTTTCTTAACGGCCGATGAACTCCCAGAACTGGCAAGATAGTCCGCCGCAAGGTGACTGAAACCCTCTAGACAGAGCGCTTTAATCAGTGCTAGATCTTGAGGTTTCATAGCTGTCTTCACCTTGTCTGCGGTAATGAGAACTTCTGTATACCATGCAGAAGCTTTCTTAAAACTTTCTTTTTTTTGCTTCTCTTGGTCCCCATCACATGGCATCACCGCGACAAAACCAACACATCGAAGTGCAACCGCTAATCTTTCAACTACATCCTCGTCCCATGTCTTCTTGTCGAATTTCTGGAGGCACGTTTCCATCAATGCCTGTTGGACAGCACTGGAGACTTTGTATCCGGCGCTCGTACCGCCAAAGAATAGGCGTCCACTCGAAGGCGACTCATATGATTCATCACCGTGCTGTTTTGTTGCAAGAGCAAAAACAGTCAAAAGCGCAGAGGGTTTGTCAAATTTCGCCACGCGTGCTGCAGCCGAAAGAGCAATAGAACCAACTTTCTCGAGAGCTTGCTGACTGTCCAGGTAAGGAATCAAGTTTGTCGAAATGATCGCCGTCATGCTTCGAACCGCAACAGATTCTTCTTTACTCATTTGCTCGTCTTTAACAGTGACTTTGAAAACAATCGATAGCCAAAACCCCAAGCGCTTTTCGAGGCGTTCGTCGTCTTGAAGGGACAACCAAATGGGACATAAGAGAGAGAGCGTTTCTTCGCGCACTTTGAGAGCCAAACTGGGAAAACACTCGTTGTTGAAGAGACAATCCAACGACTCGTAGAATTGAGCAATCTGCTCAGAACTTTGAGACGACAGTGCCGCTCCATTGTTTGTAGCTGCAACCTTTGCGAACAGCCTCAATGTGTTCAATGCTTGTTCAAATCCCGATTTCTTCGTACTCTCGGGAGCAACCGATGACTTGAAAATTCCCGTAAGCGCACCAAGAAAAGATTGTGTGGTGGCTCCATCAACGTGCCGGCACAGCCGATAAAGAAATTCGGAAGCTATGGACAACAACAAATTATCTTCCTGATTCGTAACTGTTTCTTCGGGGCCAGAAGCCGACTTGGTACAGTAAGTCAAAACAAACTGAAGCGTCGAAGTACCTTGGGAATGCAGCCGACCAGGGACACCACGAACAATCTGGAATATCAATAGTGAAATTCCATCAACGGCATCCTCTTGCGTTCGTTTCAGATGAGGAGTTACCGGTTGCCCTTTCGTACCAGCCACTAGAGCTTTCAAGACGCGTTTCAAGTGACGATGACGCTCGTTCTGACTCTTGATTTTACGAATGAGAGGCGCAAAAGTCTCTGAAGCTAGACGGCGGACAAGTTCTCTTCTGGCAGCTAGAGTGGCGCCATAATACTTGCGCATGCTCTCCATGTCCCCCAAAATGTTATCAGCGTCGTAGCGAAAAATATAGGACATGCATCGAAAGGCCGCTTCTACCAAAGTAACATCGAGTGGAATGGGTTGCTTTCCTGAATCAGGCGGAGGAGGTGGCGGGCTCAAAAGATCTTGGACGATTCTCTGTAGAATATCGTGCAAGAAAGGCTGGATTTCATGGCGAAGATCTCGTGCCAGGACAGCCATCAGGTGCAGAATGTCAAGTGTTGCATGGTTCACTACATAACCTCGAGGAGCTGTAGAAGGGTCCTTTGCAGCTTCCAGATCCGAAGGACGTTCTGGAGAAGATTCTGGCGACAGCATGTGGGACAGCATCAAGTTGACAATCTTCTTCGCGTGGTGCAGAACTTCAGGGAGGGACCGCACGAGGGGCCACACCCGCCGATGAAACTTGCCAAAAATCTCGGACGCATTTCTATCAATAGTCTCATCCAGTTCGTCAGCCAACGAAGACGAAATCTCCAGTTCTTCAACCTCCTTGACCGCCTCAGTTTCTGCTGTGACTTCGTCGCGAATCTTTATGATTGCTGCTCTGCTCTTGTCATCTTCAAGTGCAAGGTGATGAGACCGCTGTCGCTTCCGAGCGTTAGCATCTCGATGAGGATTGTGAACCGCTTCCTCTCGTGTGGCCGCACTGGTTGCTCCGATTTTTCGTTTGTGGCTGCGGTAAACGTCGGCCGAGGCTCGTTTGGATCGTTCTTTCGCGGATGCGAATTTGATTCGCTTGTTTGATCGCTCGTCAGTGTTGATCGACTTTACATGATTGGACTCCATGGTCGCTACCGACAACTGTGTTTATGATGCTGATATAGACTGTTTAGCTAGAAAGACGAAGACACCAAGAGACTATGATTTTGACCTGGAGCCTTGGCTCATCGTCGGATCAATCACAAGATGCATACAAGCAAGGTCGTTTTCGGCAGATTTTCGTTCGGATGGAATTTTGTTGGCTTTCGCGGGCCAACGTCTGTACGTCTTCCCCAGTCCGACAACGTCCGATGTCCGAAGACAGTTTTCAGTGTTCGACGAAAAATTGTGAGTCGTCGTAGTCGTTGGACCGAATGAAGAATGAAGCAAGCTAGCACGCGAAGTGCAAAGTTTTGAAATTGAAAATGTTGGTACTACAGTAGTATCCTCGAAATGCATTGTGGATCATAGTCTACTTGCAGCATATTCCATGTTCAAGAACCAAATACTCGGAGGTACAGTACTGCAGTAGTGCATAGGATGATCATACATCATGTACTCCACAAGATGGGAATGTTGAGACGACGATGATACTGTAGCCATGTCATCCTGAATAATCCTGATGTAGCCACGAAGAATACTTGTACTGTACTGGTACTGTACCGGTACTGTACGAGTACTGTACTTGTACGATTCCGGTACCGGTATGTAGGTGGCGGCAACATTGATTTCGCCGAAAGTTACAAGTACTACAGTACTACTAAGAACTAAGTACTGTAAAGTGGGTCCACGTGGTGGTGTTCGTTTTTTTTTGCGCGGGCGTTGGCGGCAGGATGACGTCAAAAGATACCCGTCCATGCGTTTCGAACCGGCGCGGTACATTCGGGTACTTTTTTCATTTCACCGCGCGCACGAGTACATAGTGCGTGGCAGGTTGTTGAAATGAATCTTCGACCAACCACAAGCATTCCCAAAAAAAGAGTGTCGCATTCCCAACATCTCCAACAAGACAAAACAACACATCACAAAACAAGTTTATCCGAATCCGACAATCATAGATCTACCACAGAAGCTTTGCGAGATCGCTTTTATTACTCACAAATACTCTTCCTTGAATTGTTTTCGGATAACCCAACATAATCAACCAATCCACACACATCTGACACGATGAAGTTTTCTCTTTCCGCTCTTCTTTTTCTTGCCGTCGCCACAAATTCGGCCTCGGCGTTCAGCACTGCCCTCTTCCCCGAGGCAACGTCGGCAAGGCAGCAAACCTTTCCGACCAAGGACCAGGGTGAAGAGATTGAGTTGCCAAATTTTGACGAGTTGTTTGGGCGTATCCAACAAGTCTCGCCACTCTCGCGTTTGGTCCTCCAGGATAGACCGGAGGGCCCGGCGCGAGGCTTTGCCGCAATGGACAAATCTTGTAAGTAGTACCAATGTTCCCTCATGCTAGTTGACTATTCTCAAAATAGAAAACGTGTCTGACTAACTTTTTAATCATACGATAGCATCCCCAGATCTCAAATGGAAACGGGTGGAAGCGAACCAACGGCGATTGGTCCACGAAATCGAGAAGATTGATAACTTCCAAGGATTAAGTGCACCGATTCTGCGATTTCGTTCGACAATCGAAGGTCCATGCGACGGCGAAGCATTTGCAAGTTTCATTATGGACTTGGAGAACCGAAAGAAATGGGATGCTCAGATTGACAACGTTTATGAAGCCTACACAATTGACGACATGGACATGGCCAATATGGCGATGGGTTTCAACTATGGTGACTGCTCGAAAATGGGTGTAGGACATTGTCTGACGAAGGCAAATCTTGGGATCGACGCCAGAGAACAACTGACAATTTGTGGAATTAATGACTTCGACGACGGCTCTTGCATTATTTGGGGGACTGAAATGGAAGACAGACACAACTATCTCTTGCCTCCGGGCCAACGGGTAACAAGAGCACGAAGCCATCTTTTCTCTACAACTTTGACACCAACCAGCGCGGATTCGTTTGATGTGGAATACGTTGTTCAATTAGAAATTGGTGGCAGTATTCCAATTTGGATGACAACGCCCATCGTCATCGACAATGTCAAGAAGATGTTTGACTGTGTCCAAAAGTTCTACAAGAACACGGATGGCGAGTTGGCGAAATTCATGGCGGAGAAAGCCAAGAGACAGGAGCTTACTTCAGGCCCCAGCTTCCTCATGACACCGTAGGAGAGCACATTGGACAAACATCCTGTAGAATATAGAAGAAAACGCTAATAGAAATTGAAATAGTTCATCAAAAAATGAATGAACGTTTACAAGCCACTGTGTGTATACTCTCTACTCGTAGAGGAAGTAGCCTCTTCGAGTGTGCTCTCGATTACGTACAACCGAGCTTCTCTACTCTACTACGAGAGATTGTATTTCTAGTAGAGCAGAGAGCAAAATATTCAGCTGGAAGGCAATTTGAAATTTGGGACACGAAACCAATCAAGCCTCCATTATTGTTATTGATCATGGGTGTGCTCAACACCAAGGACTTCAGTACTGTTGTAGTTATTTCGTACATTAGCTATCAGTCAACAGGTACTCGTACCGTACCAGGTACCAACCCCCCCCCCCCCCCACCCCCACGCCGCCAAGCGCACTACAGGTAACACTTCATGTCTGATGTCTGCGCCCATGGACAGCGGGAAAGCGACCGCGAGCAGAGATGTGAGATGTGATCGAGGATTTTCTACGGGTAGTAGAGTGTGGCCTTCGTACTGTACCAGTAAAGTAGACTCTCGTAGAATTTGTACGAAGAGCGAAATTTTTTAGATACCGTCCCCAGACCCCCCAGACGCTCTTCTTCGTAGTGTCGTCCTCCGAGCCCTCCTTTCCTTTTCGAAGATACGTACGTAGAAGCTTTGACTCTTTAGTAGACTTCCGTGCGTTCTTCTCATTGAATACATAGTCAGAGAATATGACAAACGATTTATGGGAAGAGAAAGTTGCCTTTGTTCGTCGATTTTACGAGGACAAGGGTTATAGGTTGCACTCGGGCCTTCAGTTTGGATGTGAGCTGGTCCTGTACGCCGATGATCCCCAGCGAGTGCATTCCGATTTTTGCATACATGTTGTTCGGGATGGTAAGTTAAATGACGATGATTCGTCGGGTTGTCAGTCATTCCGTCATTGGCTGTGGAGCGCTCTCTAGACCTCTCTCACACGATACTGCTGTCTGTCTGATTATTTTAGATGGCATGTTGGACTGGAAAGCCATCCAGACTCTGGTACGATCCATGCCTGATTTGCACAAGACTCTCATATTGGCAAGTGTGGTCGGCGACTACAAGGCAGGAACAGCCACAGTACATGAATTGGCCATGGCGACCGAACATGCACCTTTCCGCCATCGACCCAAACTGAAAGAAGTAGGCTCCCAGAGGAAGAAGCAAAAGACATGATGTTGTAAAGGGACGGGCTGCTGACACACCATATTGGATTACAATGCCAATGGGTGCACTAATGGTTCTATTATTGATAGTCTTTCTAGCAATTAGCGATGGTTCCTATGGAGCGGAACGAAAAGTATGAAGGCCATTACGTCGCTGCACTGGAGATAAGAAATGCAATCCCACAGGTATACATCGAATACATTGCAACGATATAAAAAATGACGGTGCCACCCGCGCTTCGGAATTCCCCAAACAAAAAGATATCCCAAAGAGTGGAGACCAGAGGAAAGGCCTGTACCAGATCGGCTGTCGCAAATCCCACGAGGCTTCCTCCCTGGAACTGCAAGAGATTTGCGGAGCCACACAACAATCCAGCGAAAATGGCAAGCTTGCGTTCGGATAGGGCTTCCCGACAGTATTCAGCAAGAGTCGTTTCTTGCATTCCGAATTGTGGTGGCGGGCTGTACATGAGCGGTATAGTCGCGGCGAAACTTGCAACTGTAAACGCGATGCTGAACCAGAGGTTTGCCAGTGGAACAGAAAGGGGCGTGCCCCCACTTAAACCAAATGGATCGTTGACTGCGACATTGAACGCAGGTGAAAAGAAACCAAAACAGCAACCTCCAAAGACAGATACTATCAGAGCCATTCGAGGAGAGTGGGTCTCGCCCTTGACCCGCGATAGATTCTCTACCAAAAGAGCCGTGGTTCGGACCCCGTTCTCCATGGAGCTGGTAGATGATGATTCTAGGGAATCGTTGGATTCCAGAGATCCATAGCTATGCAACTTACCCGGTCCGAGCTCAATCCCGTCGGCGGCGCTAGTCAAGTCTTGTACCTCCCCGTAGAGCAAGTGAGCTCGGGTAGCCAGTCCGATGGCTGCCAAAAAGACCAGAACACCTGCAAGAAGAAAGTCGGGCCTCTCCGTCATTTCTGGCTCCAAGAAATAGTTGATAGAAGTTCCCAGTAGTACCGTCAACGAGGCTTGAATAGCGACCACTGTAGTCAGTGGAGCCCCGAAAATTGTCGTCGCCCACTGCATGGACATGTTTCCTAGACTCAACAGCCACCCACCCACCAAGGCAAACAAAATCAAGGCGGTAGGAGATCCTCCAGAAGTTGTGCCTTCTTCCCTCCATATCGCTATCACAAGCGGGATCGAAGAGGACACCACATAGGATAGCGCATAATCCAGATAGGTAAACCTCGTGTCTCGATTTCGAAAGGAGTAGCCAAATAGAGTAGGCGAATTGGGAGTAGAACTCAAACGCAGAAAGGCAGGCCACGTTCCTAAACACAACAGGCTCAACAGCAAGAGCATGAAACCCAAGACGACAACATTTGACGAAGAAGAATCATTCATGGTCATATTGTTTTCATTATCTCTTTTTTCTTTGACGATTCATTCAACTTTTTGAAGATGGATTTTGTGGACCGTTTGACACTTTCAACTTTACGAGTGAGTAGCTTTGACGACGTTTCTGAAAAGAAAGGATGATGATATTGATGATGTTGATGCTGGTTAATCATGGTGTGCCCCGTGAGGTGTGAGGTCGGCATTTGTGGTGTGTCGCCTTCTCAAGTTTCTCGTGAGAAAAAGAACTTTCAACTTGGGGTGCATGCATAAGCCGTGTCGCGCGGGCGCGGGTCACCGGAAATAATTTTTGCCACGAATTTTCTTCGTCTCGCCCACGCGATAACACCTGCTGCAGTAACTACCTGTCTGGCAATGGATCACTATCACCAAATTGAACGAATGACGTTACGAATCGTCTAAGTATGTTTAGGTAGAGTGTGCTGTGTAATGGTATGACCTTCAGAGCTGTTTATGATCATTTCAGACCTTGGCCCATTTTACATAGTAATATCACGAGGGAGTCCCTCGCGATAATGCTAGTTAAATTTGGCCAAGCTCTAAATGATCATAATCAGCTCTGAAGGTCCTTTCCCTGTTGCAGCACGTTCAACCAAAAGATACTTAAACGATTCGTAACGTCAGTCGTTTAATTTGGTGATAGTGATCCATTGCCAGACAGGTAGTTACTGCAGCAGGTGTTATCGCGTGGGCGAGACGAAGAAAATTCGTGGCAAAAATTATTTCCGGTGACCCGCGCCCGCGCGACACGGCTTATCCAGGCGAACGACCTTGGCCCCGCGAGCTATTTTTGAACGAACGAATAGATCGAAGACCTCGACACCTGCGACATGAGGCGCACACGCACGCAAGGGGGGCGATCTTTTTTTGACACCGCCGACGACCGACCGCCGACCGACTGCCTTCTCGCAGACTTAGCTACCGGTACTGGTGCGGTACACTACCAGCTTGAAACGTTCGTTGTATCCGGTTCTGAGTTCGGAGGTTGCCCGAAAAGGATGTGAGAGGTGAGAGGTCATTGTCGCCCCTTCGCCATCAATGGATCATAACGTAAGGACCATCAAGATACAACGGACACGAATACATCGTTGACTGCAAACGGCGCGGCACGGCATTTCTCCTAGATCTCAACTAACTGTAACCATGGCATCGAATCATTTGAACGCAGGTGCGGCATCTTTCACCCCTGGCGGCCCCGCTCCCACCGCAGCCGCAGCCGCAGCCGCAGCCAATTACCAGCAGGATGATACCGAGACTTCTTACAACGAATATGCTGACATGGTGGATAGTATTGAACGAGAGATGGATGGAGATGCAGAAGGTGAAAGCTATACCGCTCCTCCTCCTGCTTACACTGGAACAGTTTCTGGACTGCCAGCTCATATGGTCAAACATGCCAACGAATTTTGGTTCCCCGAAAGTCGTGATTGTACTTGCTGTAAAGGATTCAAACATGGCTGCGAGTGTGCAGCTTCCCACGGGGGTATCTGCGCATCGTGCTCTACAGGACCACCACCCCCATCGTCTTCGTTACAGGCAGCAGCTGCGCCTCCGCCACAACAGCATGCCTACAATTCAGGCGGTCCTCCGCGTGGCCAACCACAGCAGCAGCAAGTATGCAAATTCTTCCGGTCGGGGGGCTGCAGATTTGGCGACAAGTGCCGGTTCTTACATGCATAGCCACTGCCTTCCTGTTTGGGGCTATCATGATTTATATTATATGTCTTGTTGGTGCTCGAATCATCATTGGAAGCACCAAAATGTTGTGTTGAGGGCTTTTTTATTCTCTCTGGTCAGTATATTATAATATCTATTGATCCGGAGGTGCGAAAATCCCTTAGATTAGGAGTACAATTTAAAACATGTGAGGTTGTGCCATCAACCTTACAGAGCGAAGAAAAACGAAAGGAAACATGGATATAGCTGTAAGTCATACAAGATAATAGGGGCTTGCTATTTTCAGTTTGCTATTTTTACTACTAGTAGTAGCTATTCGTTCAGTAGTTTACGGATAGTACGAGCACCCCAGCACGAGTGCTAGAGAGTCGAGCTCGGAGGTTTCGGACCAACTACCCACGAGTTCAGTTTTGCAACTCCTTCTATCTTTCTACTCTAGATATTGTTTGCAAAACAGGATTCTAGCTACTAGTTCGTACAGCACCACTCCGATGCGACTCTACTACTATACTAGCACTTGATAGCTGCTGCTACTAGTACTACTACTACCACTACTAGACCGAGCGCAACGGTAGTAGCTCAGTTGCCCAACTTCGTACTGTTTCCATTCTCATCAGCATTGAGATGGTCGTCGCTCTCTAGCTACTCTAGAGAGTAGACAGCCCTCGCTACTCTACTAGAGTAGCTCTAGTAGTAGAGAGAAGATCCACAAGATCAGAAATGTAGCGGTAGTATTAGTACAGCGAGTACCTGGTACCAGTACCGTGCTGTAGTCTACAGTTCGTACGTAACAAAAACAAAGCAACCACGGTTTCGGGGGATTTCGCTCTCTTACAACGTGGGGAAAGTCGCTGTCTAGCACGCCCCTCTTTTGCATCATATCCGGGTTTTAATCCATCACGCATCGCATCATGCATCGCATCGTCCTGTGTGCGTGGTGAAACACGTCATCGTCCGCCCGCACCGATTTCTTTCGTCTTTCGACGCCAACAATTCTCGTGATTCGTGATGACAACATCAGCCAACAATCAGCATGAGGTTGTTGTTTCTTGTTTCGTCGTCGTGAACCACCAACCACGACCAACGCTCACCATATTCCCATAAAAACTTTCCATTGAACTCTCATTACCAACTGTGGGTTAGACTACACTGCCCAACTCGTAACCCGAACATAACGTCATGATGAAATCGGTATTATTGCTTTTCCTCGCGGCGGTCTCGACACACACACTTGCCTTTGCTCCAAGCCCAGCCCTTCGTGTACAACGTCCTGTGTCCGTGACGACATCCAAGACTATTGCCTTTATGGTACCGCCTGTGACGGAAGAGAAGGTCGAAACTCCGACTGAGGCTGTTAATGGTGCCAGTGGAAGCATCGATAAGGTTGCTGGAGAAGTGGAGGAATTGTCGGAGACCCAGAAACTAATGAAACAAGTCAAAGAGTCGGGGACAGCAGGAATTGTTTCTTACGCGCTTTGGGAACTCGCTTTCTGGTTTTTCTCCGTTCCAGTGTGCATCTTCGGATACCGAGAAGTAACAGGGTGAGTCGATCACGGAACTGTTTGCATATTGTTGTGGTTCTCTTTATTTCGACGAAACAATGATGTGATTATACTGACCACTTTCCTCTGAAAAATTCTATACGACGCAGACACTGGCCCGATCTTTCAAACAAAGAGGATTTGGAAAAACTCGGAGCAGAAGCATTTGCCTTTGTCAACTTTGCCCGATTTGCCGTGCCACTTAGAATTGGTTTGGCACTGTCGACGACTCCCTGGATCCAGAACAATGTCATTGATCGCTTCCAAAAAGGCAAAGGGGAAACTTCGGAAGAATAAATATTTGAGACACATGCAGGAGACCCCTTGAATCACTTGCCAACTCTGACATGACTACGAATGTATTCTAAAGCCTGATTGATGGGTAACACCTTCTACACGATAAAAACTGTAACATAGCGAGAAAGGAAAAATCACATTTCAGAGCGAAATGGCATACATACGTAGACATAGGCATCGTTCAGGAATTTCAAGCGAGCAAGTAAGTTTAGGGAATTCGCAGTATTGTGGCTCATACTCCTAATTGCTAAATCATACGATTAGGGCTCGGAGATACTTCATCAGATACAGTTGATCCAGCACGGCAGTCTAATTCGTACACGTACAAGTACGGCAATTGTCGAGAGAGGAGGGTGAGGTCGTGTGATCGAGGGAGAGGTTTTCTTCGCGCCAATTACGTCGTCGCGCGCAACACCGCGGACGCCGCCGCGGCAGCGGTCACGACGAGGCAACCTTCGCCGTCTCAAAACAGACCCATCACCCATCACCCATCAGAACACATCAAGCCCAACGAATCCACCGGCCACCGGCATACTCCCGACGATTTATTGGTTCCGTAGTTATTGGGGGAAACAATTCTCTTTCCAGTGTCGTGAGCCCGCGGTGTCACTGGATTGTTTGTTTGACCAAGCCCATTTCTAGATCCTTCATTTTCAACGAGATTTGAAAGAGTGGAACAGTACCCTGGATGTCAAATCCGAGAACATTGCTCCCATCCATGTCACGCTTATTTTTTTGGATTCTCTGTACGACCATGGTTATTTCAATTTCCTCTCGCGCCTCGCGCCTGCTAGTACAAGGATTCACGTGTCGCCAGGGGGCAGCTTCTCGTTCCAACCCAACTGCTCTTCCGAGGATAATAAGCCCGCTCTTTTCCTCCCAATCCACCGAAAATGATGAAGAAGCCATACAACTGAGACGACAAATGATCAAGGACGAAAAAAAGGAGAAAAAAGAACGGGCAAAAGCGAAACGAAGCAAGTTTATTGGCATGGCCAAGGCAGTCGACCGAGGACAGTTCATTGTGACGTATCAACCAGGAGGCTTGGATGGAGTGTCATTTGAAGCAAAATCGGGTCTTCCCGATACTACAAAGCCATTTACCGTTTTAGGTATCGAGAGTTCATGTGATGATACAGGTGCTGCGGTTGTTCGAAGCGATGGGGTAATTCTAGGAGAAGCGTTGGCATCACAAGCAGAAATTCACGAGGAGTGGGGTGGTGTCGTTCCTGGGCTGGCGCGGACCGCACACGAAGAGAACCTAGATCGTGTCATTGAGCTAGCCTTGAAGAATGCAAAATTGTCTTTGTCCGAGGTGGATGCCATTGGAGTTACTGTTGGTCCTGGGTTGGCAATTTGTCTCCGAGTGGGCTGCAACCGAGCTCGAGAACTGGCAATCGATAACAACAAGCCTTTTGTGGGTGTTCATCATTTGGAGGCTCATATACTCATGGCTCGATTGGAGGAGCCAGGACTCCAGTTTCCCTTCATGGCGTTATTGGTGTCGGGTGGGCACTGTCAGATTCTCAAGTGCATGGGTATCGGTCAATACTCGATTATTGGAGGCACGTTCGACGACTCTCTTGGGGAAGCATACGATAAGACAGCAAGGTTACTGCAATTACCCGTAGGAGGAGGCGGAGGGCCTGCCGTCGAAGCACTTGCCAAGAAAGGAAATGCCACTGCCATATCCTTGACAATTCCGCTTTCAAGGCGGAAGGATTGCGACTTTAGCTACTCTGGATTGAAAACGAACGTACGGCGGGCGGCCGAACAGCTGGCAGCCGAGCGAGGGTTGGACTCAGTCGATGCACTAGGAGAAAGTGATCGAGCTGATTTGGCGGCGTGTTTCCAAAACACTGCCATCAAGCATTTGGAGCAACGATTGGAAAGAGCCATGAAACTAGTGGAGGGAGACGATATCAAGACTCTGGCTCTAGTGGGGGGAGTAGCCGCCAACATGGAGATTCGAAGTCGACTGGATGCTCTATGTGAGCAATTTGATTGGAAAATGGTTGTTCCTCCGCCTAGATTATGCACTGATCAAGGCGCGATGAGTGCCTGGGCAGCTGTGGAACGATTGAAAATGGGAAGCTCGGACGACCCCACTAACCAAGAAGTATACGCCCGATACCCGTTTGCAATTAAAACAGAGGAGACAACCGATATATAAGGATATTCAGAAATGTCGCTCAGCCTTACGATGTTACAAGTTTCCGTAGTGCAGCCTCTACCATCCGATCCTGGTGTCCTTCCACGGCAACCTCTCGCAAGACCTTGTCCGCAAGCTCTTCACTAACTTCCATTTCGTTAACAATCATGTCAATATCCTCCTGGGTCACAACTACCGCCGCCAAGGTCGCTGCTCTACCGTCGTCTTCTGCTTTCGCACTTGAGAGCGAGTTCATGGCCTGCTGCACTTTAGAGGCGTCCAACTCTTGCTCTTGCACCATATCGGTCACCGAGTCCAACTGTTTGGCCTCCATGCTGGAGTCGTTGTTCGTATCATCTTCTTCAGTCATCTTGGTAATCCTTTTGGCTTGGATGGGCTCTGCACTCCTGGTCTTCAATGCAATACTACAAGAAATTCGTGCTTGGAAAATGGAAAATGGCAAAACGGTTCAGCTTCACTCCGAGCCTCCGAGAACTTTTGCCATTGTCCATTGTCAATTGTCAACATGTTATTATTATCGTGTGGATGGGTGGTGGTGTTGATGGTGGGTGGGTGGAATGAAGAGCGCCACGCGCCACCGTGGCTCGCGCCCGCCGCGCCCAGATGAACGACCCATTCGACTTTGGACGCCTGTCCGCCACAAGGAAAAGCCGAGCCACGAGCCAATCAAAGAAGAGGTGCGCATCATGCGCATCATGCGCGTCATGCAACCCATCACCCATCACACCAGACATCACACTCCCACCACCACCGCAGAGAGCCATCAGTCAAACGACAACGATGGCGAAGAATCATCATCCAACCGTTTCCATCTCATCGAAGAGCTACCGATACTGTAGAACACTTTACCTAAGAGTATCTGTCTACCCTCATCCGTCAACGCAATTCGAAGCCTGCAGCAGGTTTCAGAACAGCAAGGCTCACAAAGCAGCACAAAAATAAGTTGCGAACAATCGATCATTCCTTCGTTTGCTTCGACCCTTCGACCGAAATTGAACAGAAAGGAAATGATGACGAGCGTCGTCGTTTGGATCTTTCTGGGATGGAGCCTACACGTCACCCTCGGCTTCTCATCATTTTCGATCCGTTCCAATGGTGTCGGGTCCTGTCGCAACCTCAACAGTCCATTTTCGATTCGAACCTTCACGTTGCCATCGACAACATCGGCAAAAAAGAATATCCAAGACGAATGGGCGACAGACGACTCCTCTGTTAACGACGACGACGACGACGACGAAGAAGAAGAAGGATCCACGGAGGGTGCCATGACACAAGAAGACGACGAAGAGCAGCTTATTCTTACTTTCATCCAAATGGTGCAAACCACACCAGCTGGACAACTAGAAGTCGACGAAGTGGATTTGCTACGCGAAATCATGGCCCAGTATGCCAGCGACAAAACAGGAGCTGTGGCGGATGGCGTTGAGACTGCCTTGGTGGTCGAAACGTTGCTTGGTCGTTTGGTGTCGGAGTGGGAGGTAGCACTTGATACTGGTGATAAAGAAAAGGAGAAGGCTTTTCGACCGACTTCTCAGGACTTTGAAGTGGCCATCTCTGCGTGGTCAGCTTCTGAAAACCCAGACAAAGTATTCAAAGTCCTGTCCATTTTATCAGACCAGAGGGAACTCTACATAGAAGATCTCCCATCTGTCCAGCCCACTCTCAGCTCCATGAAAACTATTTTGGACATTCTCGCGAAATCTCGAGAACGAGGTATCGATAGACGCGCCATTCAGGTCTTTGATAGCCTTGCGGAACTTGGTCTCAGTCCGGACGCTGAAATCTATGGGTTGATGGTGACCATTGTTGCGAAAAGCAGAGGCTCGGGGGCCCCAGAACGTGCCGAAAAAATGCTACGCGATGCAGTGCAAAAATTCCCTCCAGGTTTGGTGGACGGAAAATTCACTGGAGTGGGTGTGGACGCCTTCAACGCCGTCGTCGTATCCTATGCCAAGAGCGGACAAGAGAATGGCCCAGCGAAAGCACAGGAACTCATTGCTTACATGGATCAAGTGGATTCTGAAAATGGTAGCTTTGGTATTTGCAGCCCTAATATCAACACATTCACCTCGTTGATCGATGCCTACTGCCAACAGAACGAATGGGAATCTGCCACGCAGGCTGACCGTATACTAAACCGGCTGTTGGAGCAGTATCTCGAAGGCAATGAAGACCTTGAACCCAATGTAGCTACATGGACTATCGTGATTAATGCATGGGGACGGCTTTCGAAGAAGAACCGAGGTGGAGCTGCTGATAGGGCGGGTAAACTGCTCCGACGCATGGAGGATCTCCATCAAGAAGGAAGGATCAGTTGTAAGCCAGACGCCATCACCTACGTGACATGTATGAATGCCTATGCGTTCGCGAGGGGAGGTGAAGATGCAGGGGAAGCCGAAAAGTTGCTTGAAGAGATGAACGAGCTCTACCTCGATGGGGACGATAGCATGAAGCCTTCTGCTCGATCGGTGCGTGTGGTTGCTGATGCGTGGATCAAATCAAATGACATGGAGAGTGCAGAACAATTTCTCGATGACTATGAGGACTATCTTTATGAAGGCGATGATACCGACCAAGTCTCAGAAGACACAATCGATATGTACCGATCCATGTTGTTTGGGTATACACAGCAAGGCAACATGGAGCGAGCGAGATTCTATCTCAACTTCATGGTTGAGAAATACATGAAGCCGGACAATCTTTGTTTTGATCGAATCATCGAGGGATATGCGAAAATTGGAACACCAGACTCCCTAAAACAGTCCCTACATGTTTTCGAGCTCCTTGAGAAATGTAGACGCAATGGCGACATCAAACCCAATGAACGGGTATATACGTCATTTATCCGAGCTCTTACCAGGGGAAAGGCTACAGATATGCACAAGAAAGCAGAAAGCTTGCTCAAGCGAATGACCACATTATATGAAGGCGGAAATGAAGGAATCAAACCCACCGTATTCACGTACAATGCTGTATTGAATGCATGTGCCGAAAGCATTCACATTGAGGGAACCTCTCGGGAAGATGCATTTAAAACGGCGATTCGTGTATTTACCGAGCTACGAAACGGACGAGAACGCTTCGACCACGTGACATTTGGAAACATGGTGCGATGCGCTCAACTGCTACCGGAGGGAGAGAAACGTGACAAATATGTTTCTGCTACATTCAAACTATGCTGCGAGAACGGCTTTGTGAACAACTTTGTGATCCGCGATATTCAGCTTGTGACAGAAGAGGAACAGTGGAGATCTCTCTTGAACTTTCCGAAAGGAGAACCGGAGATGGAACTTTTGCCCAGCAGCTGGAGCTATGGGATTGAGCAAGCCAAGCGTACTCGTAGCGAGTCTTCCTTTCATGGTGGTGGCTACGGCCAGAATAGAAACCGTGGTGGTAGAGATAATGCGGGTGGCGGTCGAGGCGATTCGGGTCGAAGACCACAGCGTGAAAGAACCAATGATTGGCGGTGATCACGTCACAGACAATGAAATACTGTAATATCTCCTACTAGCTAAACTACTTCGTGCCCGAGAAATGTTCATTGACCTGTCGTCCTGTTTTTCGTTTTAACAATGTATCATTAGATCACAGATATTGCTGATGTACAATTATTGCCTGGAAGCTGTCTCAACCACTGATTAGCAAATGATTTGTCAGTAAAAACAACCGGCGTATTCCTTCCTTTCTAGGTATTTGTGGCGTCACTATTTCTGCTCTCCCCCCTTTTCTTTTGTCATGTGCTGTACAGCGAATGCACCCACGTTGAAGAGTCCATGCCCAAGTCCAGTGATTCCCTTCCCAACGGCATCGATGGCAGCCCGACCCAAAGCACCCTGTGGATCAGCCAGCATTGCATGTCTATCATATCGTTGTCGCGTTTTCTTGTCAGTCAAAATTTCATAGGAAAGCTTGATCCGCTCCCACTCTTCTCGCACATCATCCAGATTATTGCTGTATGATATGAAGATATTCATACCGTGAGATCACCAGTACTCGCAGACGAGAACACTACTATCCCGCATATAAGGGCGCCTTTACTCACCATTTACCGGGCAAAATATCTCGATGTCGGACACCATCTGGGTGGTATCGCCTGGAAAGCGTAATATAAGCATGTCGAATTTCGGATCGCTCTGCATCTCGTGAAACCTTGAGTACCGCATAAGGGTTGACAACCTCACCACTATGAGTGCAAAACTCCTCCAAAAGAAAATGGCTTGGCTTTTCGTCGCGGTAGGCCCTCGCTGTGGCGGTCATTCGAGCCCCTGTAACGGAAATGCGACCCCTCGATCCACTTGAATGCCAAATGTTCTTCGGGAGAATAACGTTCTGAAACGCCAGCAGGCCATTGAAACTCGCCAAAGCAAGCAAAATTGAGAAAAGGGACGATGTCCAGGGCATGGTGAATAATATTATGTTTTGGACGTATGATTACAATTTTTTGATGATGGCAATCAAAATAATGCCGTTGCTATCCGATACCTGATAGCTCCAGTTGAAATAATGATAATGCCGGGATGTCAACCGAACGGAGCACAATATCGATGATTGGGTGTTTCATGTCTGCGATTATTCTCGATGATGTTCGATCTTCGAAGGACAAAAAATGCAACGCACTACATATGTACTTTGGAAAATAACGGTAAAAAATGGCCATATGGCAGGGTTCGCCACGACTATTCGCCTAAGTTTGGCGGGAAACGCAATCACACTCGCGTATCGTTGCCATCAACATCGGCACAACATGTCAACATCAACCGCCAACCACCAAACGATGATACTCTACGAGGACTCGTAGAAGTCTGCCTTTCGAGCTCCAATCGTCACAACATAGTCGACCCTTTCATTCCTGTCAGTGAATATAAAATCCTTTTGTTTTACAAGGCAAAATCTACTAAACAATTCCCATACGCTTCAGAGCAAAGTGCAGTAGGATGCGTGCATTTACCCTGCAAGTAGTAAGCTGCTGCTTGTTTCTTGCGATCATCCCCCTACTATCAGCGGAGGGGCGAAACAGCATCTCGTTCGGAATTCGTTCAACGGTTGCCAAGAGAAATGATATGATATGGCCAAAATATATGCGTTTGAAGAAGAATCGGCTCCCTTGCCAACAACTCTCTTCATGGTGTTCTCTTCGGGGCGGCCATGGGGATCAAGTTCTCAAGGTAAGCAAGCGATGCCATTCTTCGGCCATTCTACGCGGGTCGAGGACCCCGAACGAATGTGACACTCGACTCAACAATGTTTCTATTTGAATTGTAACCGTAGCAAATAACGGATCTGGAAGAAGTCGAAGCATTGGTGCAACATGAAAACCACAAGGAGGGAAGCTTGATTTTACTGGAATTCCTTGCGGAGGATTGCGACGAGTGTCGTCGTATGGAGCCGATTCTGACCGAATGGGTTCGTTCGCAGCCCTCCGAAGCACGTGCTTCGCGTGTGATCCCTGTTCGAATCATTCTAAATGATGTTTATGATGCTATTGCTGAAAACTATCAAGTGACGAAATGGCCGGCTTACCTATTTATTAAGCAGGGCGTCGTCCAGCTGGAACTTGTGGGCGCCAATGTTGCCGAAGCCACTCTCGTTGACTGGATCCAATTGCTCACACCAAAATCACCTTCTACCAACGACCATGGGATCACGCACGAGGATGAAAACAAGTCGAATGAGTAATGGATGCATGATTTTCCAAAAATCTTAATTCGCGTCAGTTGCCAGTCGTGAGAATAATTTTATCGGAACTCGCACAACGGAAATTGACGATTGAGGAGGAGGAGTTAAGTTAATCGTTCAAACGAGTATACTGAAACAATCCAAGCAACATGCAACCACATCAGTTCATTCCTTTCCTCAATCAATGCTCACTTTATTGTGGAAGGAAAAACGAGAGAGGAGACCTTTCTTGGACCTATATTTTTTAATCACAACAAATCGCTACCAGCACCATCGCCACTACCATGAGCGCAAACGGTCACAGCGACCAAATTTATCTGGTGATGCATGTGAAGCGCCCCACCTATTCCATGTACTGTCCTGATAATGTCTGCAGTGAGCTCATCAACACTGTCAATACCATGGTGATTGGAGTGTACAAGAGTCGACACAAGGCGAACGAGGCAGCTCGGGAATATTTTTTCAAAACGTTGGAATACCAAGACAGTGGTGACAGTGACGAAGATGACTATTATTTCGGCGCAGTGGAGAATGGAGGAGGTTGTGGTACATGGGACGAAGAGGTTTATGTGCAACCCCACGGCCTGCTTGAAGACTAAAACTGATGGATATCCCGAGTCATTGACTGTGAAGCTCCATTCACCGACTGCTTCATTGCTGCTCCCTTGCAAGCGTATGGTTTGGGTTACGGCCTTAACATTAATGTAAACGAGTATTGCACAATCAATTCACTAAATCGAATAGTTTGGTCTTTCGTGTTGCTCGATTCGTTTTCTCCCACATGGCATCAATCACCAAATTACGATTCCAAGCAACTGCAACTATATTTTTCTTAACTTTTTCAATTCTGCAATCATTTTCCAATCTTCAAGGACTCAACAGACATACATGTCAAATGAGCCTCCCACCACCAACGATGACTTGATTGACTAGGCCGAAGAATCCTCATCAACCATTCCTATGACAATGCCTCGAATTCGTGTACATTATCATGACAGACAGATAGAGAACAGTCCCAGTCTCACTGACACCCCACCACATTCCATTACTTCAAAACCACCCAGAGAGCATGGAGAATACCAGGAATCCATAAGAAACAACAGAGAAGAATATTCAACCAAAAGTGCATGCCACAATGTTCGCCGGCGAGGAAGACGGCCAGAGGCGGAAGGAGGATTGCCAGGATGATCAGGATCACTTGCGAGCAGGCGCTATTGTCATCTTGCGCCATGATGATGTTGGTTGTCGTAGATCTCTTTTCTCTTTAAAGAGAGATTTGGTGATAACGAAGGGGGAACTTGTTGGAATACACTTTGGAAAGAGTGTTGGATAGCTTTGTCTTTCAAGTTGTGTTGCCAATGAACATCAAAAACATCCAGCGTCCGCAGCGATCATTGATGGAGATGGACATGAGAAGCGCGAGAGGCTTCTACACTTCAATACTACTACTGTACTGTGTACAAACCTCTGGCGAGAAGCCGGTGCTCCCACTGGTATCCACGATTCAAAGTGGGATGGTACAAAGTCTACGTCTCGAGTTCTACAGGTACAGTACGAGTACACCACCATACCGGTACAGTAGAACATGTACAGTCCAGTAGAACAGATTTCAGTCGTGACCTATCCTCACCGCAGTGCGCGACGTGCGAGCACCACGTACTAAAGTAGTCTCGATATATTATCGTATCTTGCGAAGAACGGCCTCATCCTACCGGTACTGTACATAGTCTGTCTGCATGTACGCGTGCAGTTCGTGGATTTGGATCTCGCATGCAAATCAAAATGCCAAAAATTAGTGCCGCTGCGCGGTGCGTGGTACAGCACAGTACTTGTACCTATTTATACCTCTCTCTACTAGCTAGAGTGTGTGCCTGTAGTGTTCTGGAAAATATGGATTCCATATTTCGGCCATTATTTCAGAAAATATGGAAGGAAATATGGAAAAAATATGGAAATATTAACGCGTGTTCTACCGTGTTAAATATTTAACACGTTAGGAACCCGTAGTAAGTATTTACTAGTAAACCCACGCAGTAAATATTTAATACGGTAGAAACACGTGATAAATATTTAACACGGTAGAAACACACCATAAAAGTTAAGTACCAGACCAAGTAGGATGCTACGTAGTTCCATATTTTTTCCATATTCGGGCCTCATGACTTCCATATTTTCCAGAACACTATGTGCCTGCACATCTGACACAAATTTTTGTGCAGACGCCCTTCTCGTACCTCGTCTCTCGAATGAAAAGCCTCCTGTTTCTATTGTTGTTGGTTGCATCCATTGAACTACTCTTCGTTATCGAAGGAGGAAACGCAACGAAAGCTCCCTACAATCCATCATCATCATCATCATCTTCGACCATGTCTAACAACGGATACGATGCCATTCAAGATGTGATTGGAACTGACGCTGGAGATCGCGGTATGAAGTCGCTGATTGTTCCTGGAGATTTGGAAAGGGCTGCCAAACTAGTAGCTGATTTACACGTCCCTTCGACTGTGATTGTCCTGTCGGGTTTTCCTTGCTGTGTCAATGAATCGCCGCCCTCGGAAACGGACGGTCCTCCAGGAACCTTTGCAATTGCACGCGCAGTCGCCTCGCTGGGTCACAAGGTGATTGTGGTGACGGAGTCTTGCAACGAGGCTGTATTTGGTGCCGCCTTCAAGGATTTAGTGCTACCTCAAGACTGTGGATCAGTCAGCATGGAAATTTTTCCTTCTACCTTCTCCGATCTAGACGAAAATCGCTTTATGGATCTGGCCGAATCTTGTCAACTTTTGATTGCCTGTGAGCGAGCGGGGCCTGGGAAGGACGGAATCTGCTACACCATGAGAGGCATCAATATGAATGAAAAGGGACTAATCGGTCCGCTGCATCGTCTTGTCAAAGACTGCAATTCTCCCTTTATTGCCATTGGCGACGGAGGGAATGAACTAGGCATGGGCAAAGTCATAGATAAGATTGTCAACAACCCAAAGATTTCCAATGGAGACAAGATTGGCTGCGTCGTGCCCGCCGACTATCTCATCGCAGCCAGTGTTTCCAACTGGGGTGGCTACGCCCTCGCGGCCGCCATTGCCTTGGCAGTATTGCAGGAAAAGGCAGGTGATCCGTCCCATTGGATAGGTCGTTGCCTGCCCACCGAAAGTGAAGAGGTCGATCTTCTCAATCGATGCGTGGCGGTAGGATGCCGTGATGGCGTAAGCGGGAAAGTAGAGGCCACCGTTGACGGGATGCCACTCGAAACCAGTATGAAATGTCTTCGTGATATTCGACAAGCGGCCATGTGGGCTGCAGCGCTATCATAAAAAAGAAGGCAAGGTGAGGAGGAAGACTTTCAAATAACATTAGGTCACGACCAAGAACAAAGATTCTGCTACTGTACCGTTCATCTTGTATGCTAGGAGGCTCTCCTGTAAATCTTTCTCTGCTCTGGTAAGAGATGCAAAGCATAAAGTAGTGGTTGCATGGTACTGGTACTGTAGACGACTCTCTACCGATAGTAGAGTATGAGTAGTGAGTTCTGTACCGGTACGGGATGGTCGGGAAGAAATGGTCGAGTCGATGTAGTCAACTACCCCGAAACGGCGGCGTTGGTGCGCGTGGCGCCGAACAAAATCGCAATACAGCTGTATCCTCAATTTGCCGACCATACAGTATCATACGGTAGATGCTACCGTAGATGCCATCAGAACCACCTCTCCCTTTCACCTTCCAGTACTGGTAGCATTTTGGCAACTCACATGTACTTCTGAATTCGATAATATGAAATATGATAAGATTCTCGCCGTGTTTGACCTCGACTACACAGTATGGCAGCCCGAAATGTATCAACTCTACGGAAAGCCACATTATGTGCGAGCACCCGAAGAACTGTCGCCATTTGAATTGAATGAGGCCAAGACCATAAAGGAAGGGATGATACTCAAGGACATGGGTGGATCACCTATGCGTGTTTTTCATGGAGCGTAAGTCATATTTCCTGGAAAGAGTAACCAAGTAGTCGGCTCACTTTCTCTGGTTTTCCTTCTAATATAACAAGTTCCGTGGCTTTGGCAGAGATCAATAAATTCCGAGGCGAAGGGCTGGATATTCGGGCTGCAGTCGCATCCAGAACAGATGAACCCGGTTGGGCGAAATTCTGTATGGACAATCTTGTCGTTGAGGACGGAGCAACGCTCAGCAAATGTTTTGGAAGTCGAGTCGAGATTTCGTTTGACAACAAAAAGTATCATTTTCGTCGGCTCCACAAAACGACAGGAATCCCGTTCGAGCAAATGATTTTCTTTGACAACGAGTATGGAAATATCAAATCTGTGGCATCCCTGGGTGTCAAATGTATTTATACTCCAGACGGGATGAAAAAGGAACATTGGGAAGAAGCAAAGAAGGCCTTCGAACTATGATTTTGTTCGGTGCAAAGATGATATGGTCTCTCGATCATCCCAGCGGCTTGCTGTGGATCACCTGACGTAAAGAAGATACAACATTGGAATGAATGTTCAAACTATGCTGCTTTCAGTCAGCCGCCAATGACTCTGCTTCGTAGATGTTTTTTGGTCCCTCTCAGTTTTCACAGATTTTACAAAGAGGCTTATGAATATGAGTCCTCTCAAGTAGACTACGTAAGAGTACTTCGTAATCTATTGTAGCAAAATCTCTCATTACGCTGCTTCCTCTAGCTAGACTATAGATCTCTACTATAGATCTCTCTACTAGATAGATACGCATAGGAATATTAGACGACGATGAATGATGATATGATGGCAACGTCGACGACGACCGACCGACAGGTGGAACATTCGACCACTTTGACCGGTCTTTGGGCCCATGCGGCGGGAATGGTCAAACTAATCCAACAACCAACAATTTCTCTTACGCGCGGTTTCGTTCTCTCCAACAACAACCGCAACCAACAACCAACGATGAGATCTTCGGACTTCGGACTTCGAACTTCGGCAACGTTTTGCGGTTGCCTCATTGTCACCAATAGAATCAGTACCCCCTGTTACCTCGGTACACCGCATTTGTCGAGTCGAGCCGAGTCTTTCACAGCTTGAATTGGAGTCGTCGAGAATGGTGTTTTCAAAATTGGTGTGCTTGTCACTCCTGTTCGCCTTCGGCGACGGTTTAGTGTCGGATCTTTCAATGCGGCAAGAAAATTCGTTTTCAGGGAGTTCGCGTCGGGTGGCTTTGATAAAAGGTGCCTCTGCCACCATATCTGGGCTTTCATTTACAACTGCCTTCCCTCGACGAGCCAACGCGGCAAATACAAAATCAAGAACCAAGGGATATCAAATACAAAAGTCAGAGAGCGAATGGAAATCAACATTGACTCCGAGGCAATTCGAAATTCTTCGGGAGGGTGCGACGGAACGCCCCTACACATCAATCTTGGAAGGAGAAGATCGTCCTGGAATGTTCTATTGTGCCGGGTGTAAAACACCCCTCTTTGAGTCCAAAGCCAAGTTCCACTCTGGGACTGGATGGCCTAGCTTTGCCACTGCCATGAAGGGAGTCGAAGTGGAGGGGATCAATCCCCTACAAGCCAACTTCGTTGGGGCGGAGCTTCGCTGTGGTACCTGTGGCGGGCATTTGGGTGATGTTTTTATGGATGGGTGGATTTTTCAAGGCACGCCTGCCGCCAAAAGTGGGAAGCGCTTTTGTATTGACGGTTCTGCTCTCGTCTTTGAACCTTCCGACGGCAGCCCGTCAGTTGTAGGCGATCTTTATCCCAAGAATCCTGCTCGTCGGGAGTTTTTGTGAACTATAAACCTGATTGTCATTTATAGTCTTTACTCTAGAGTCTCTCTACTAGTAGAGAGAGAGGATACGGATCTACATTTTGCTTCCCCTACGAGTACCTGGACCTGGTACCTATTCGAAGAAGTCGTCTGAGGGATTATTTGACTCCAACTAGTCAAAATGATGATCCTTTGTTGGGTCCATTCATACTAAAACGTGAGAATGACCGGAGGACAAGATGCAAATTCACACAAAGACTCTTACTCGATGTCCTGTCCCGGTTTCCCCGCTGTGGACATGTCCACATGTGTTGCAGAGTTTTCTTGTAGCAATTGTCTTTCTTCATTCCTTTCCGGGGCTTCTTGGTCAAGTAGCATACGTATCGGTTTCCGTTACTATAGAATCCAATCTTCATGACAATATATATTACTCTCTGATTATGGACCAAGAGACGTAGGTGGTTTCGTGAAAAAGAGTGGTCTGGCACCGGTCCTACTGATACAGTAAGAAAAGGACTGGTGCTTGTAAATTGGACTGGTAGGACTCGTGTGCATTTGGCACTGGTCCTAATCATGTATGGTGCCAACCATACAGCCAACTGCGATACGTTGTATGGTGGATACCATACAGTGCGTATGTAGGCATTGTATGGTGCTCACGATACATCTATGTTTAGTCCAATGAATCTTGTAAAGGAGACACAGGCAGTCGTGGGAGTAAATTTTGGTTGATGTGCAGGGGGTGCAACGGGGTGCATCTCATAAGTGAGCCCTGCAACAGCGGTGCATGACCCTCCTGGTACTGATTCTACATACATAAAGGTCTACTACCCGTAGTACTGTATGTAGTACCGGTACCTGGTACGGTCTATGATGTATGTACTGTACCGGTACACGTATGTGCCCGCCGCGACGCCGCCGCGCGACGGCAACTGACTGACTCGACTCCCCCATGAAAAAGGCGCGAAACACGTACAAAGGATATAATAAGTCAAGACAAAAAGCCAACGAAGGAAGACGCACTTGGTTCAAATCTCTGAGTTTCCAGTTCGCAACTTCCGGCGAAGATCAAGGCGAGTGTCAAGGTGAACGTGTCAAGAGCAAGTTGTCATAGTCTTCCGAGAATCATTGCAGATTGCATCAAACCAAGCATTTGCATATGATACTCATGGGTCCTCAACTTTTTTTGCTTTCCTGTCTCCTGGCCATCGCTAATAGTCGTGCCACATTTGTGCCGTCGTCCCCGCCGTCCCACCACGTATTTGGAAATCGGCGGCACTTGGCGGCCACAGCTCAAATGTCCTCGTTGGAAGTTGAACAGAAATTCCAGCTATCCAACGCAGAAGACCTGGAGGGAAAGCTCAAAAGTCTGGGATTTGTCCCGAAGGGCACTGCCTTCATCGTTGACTGGTATTTCGACAGAGAAGACAACTTTCTTTCGATCCGAGATTGCTGGTTGCGACTTCGTCAGAAATCGGGCAAGGAACGATGGGAGCTGAAAATCGGAAGGGGTGATCAAGGAACAACTGTATATGAGGAAATTGAAGGCGACCAAGCATGTGCCGTCGCTGCGTCAGTGCTTGCCGAGGGAGGCTCTGTTGCGACCGAGGATAGAAATCTGTCCAAGACTTTCGACGGCTTCCTTATTCCACACTTGCCAATCGAAGAACCTCATGGATTGCGTCCGTTTTGCCGTCTGGAAACTAAAAGGTCGAGTTGGGTTGCAGAATCCAATGATAGTACGTACTCGGGATTGATAGTGGATTTGGACTCCACCAATACTGGCCATACGGTTGGCGAGGTTGAAACAGTATGCAGGAATGAGTCGGAAGTTGCAGTTGGCAAGCAACGGGTTGAGAAGTTGATCGCAGAATTGACAGGAAACACTAAAAGTGATGGTCGTGCTGCCATTGGAAAGCTAGAACATTTCCTCCTTAACAACCGACCAGACCACTACGCAGCCTGCGTTGCCAGCGGCGTCCTTCAAGATACACCCTAGCTAGCCTAAGAGTAGTGTCAGTTATGGTGATGATAATGGCTCTATCAACAAACTAGTTTACAAGTCGTCAAAGAATTTCTCCGAGTCAGTTTTCAAGCGTTTCTTCCGTTTCTCGTTCGCTGTAGCTACTTCTTCTTCGTCGCTATCATCGCTATCCTCCTCCTCGCTGTCATCATCATCGTCGTCGTCGTCGTCACTATCAGCCTTCTGATCCATGTCGTCCCAGTCGTCGTCGGAATTGTTGCCAGCCACGACCACCTTCGACGCTTTTGGTTTCGCGCTCTGCTTGGCATCTTCCTCTTGCTTTTCGTCTTCGTTTTCTTCGTCGTCGTCCGAGCCCTCCTGAAGAACAAGAGCATCCCAGAGATGAACATGATTGTCGTGGCTGACACTCCCGACAATCTCCCGACTCGCATTGAAACCAAGCCTCTCTACTGGAAATCCACCATGATCTTGACCCAAGACACCCACCAGTTTGTCTGGATGGATTTGGACTACGCGGATCCAACCATCTGAAGATCCTGTCAGCAAAGTGTCCTCGTCAACTTTGAGTAGGGCGTCTATACTCGATGGGTGGCCCGGAAAACGGTCACTGCAGTCTCCCCATCGTCCCCACGAAAATACGGATAAAGCGCCCTCTTGTGTCCCGCAGACAACTTTATTGCCATTCTTGATGATTTTCAAGGATAAGAGTTCATCCTCTTGATCGTCCGACAGACGAAATGGTTTTTGATCGGGTTTGTTCTTGCTGGAAGGATCTCGTGCCATTCGCAAATCGAATATCGCCAGTCTACCATCTGCTGAGGTGGCTAGGAGGGTATTGCCATCTTCCGCCAGTTCCATATCGGAAATATAGTCCTCGTTTTCCTTCCAGGACAAAACACATCCTTGGGGTAGATGCTGTTTGGACGTTGACGCGTAGGAGGGTGCAGGAGCACTTCCTGCCCGTATCCTCTCGTCCCAGACTCGTACGCCACCTACGTCATCTCCAGTCGCAAGGAGAGAGGGAGATGTATGAAAAGGACGCACAACCAATAAAGGGTTCAGAGTTCCTTCGGTTGCCGATTCCACTCTCCAGGTGACGCCTTTCTGCGGCGTGGTAGTGAATTTGCATACTCGTTCGGCGTCCACACAACACAAGTCACCCGCGCTGCCACCGGTATAGATCCGCTCTCCATCGGCGGAAAATTCGACTGTCCGACATGATGCTTGTTTTTGTTTTTGAGATCCCTTTTCTGGCAACATTTGTGTATGGAGGGATAGGGATGACAAAATCGAATCCGGTTCCTCTTCGTCGTCGTCATCGTCGTTGGAAGGGCCTTCGTCGCGGCGAATGTCGTGAACCTCCAATGAGCCATCCACTAATGCTGCCGCCAAGATATTTTCCTGCTTGGGGTGAAACGCAAAGTCTAGAGGCTGGTCCGAGCATTCCACCTTATCCCAATACTTGTTGCTTGATGCCATGGTTCCGTCTTCTCTCGGAAAAGTGATTTGTGTGAAAGAATAAGCCAGGATTATTTTGGTGGTCGTAATGTGACGTCGGCTCGTCACCGATGACCGACGTGAGACGTGATGTTTCGTGAAGAATACCGCGGTACAAGTACTGGTACCGGCGGTGCCGGTACGTTCGTACCGGTACCAGGTACAGGGGCAAGTTATCCTTGGTACCTGTACTCGTACCGGTACAGTGTACAGATGATCTAATAAAACGGCACATTTTGGATCCGCGGTCTGGCTGACGTCCGTCCTGGACCAACCGCCACTCGATCTTTTCGCGGGCTTTTCACTTTATTTGTCTGAGAGGCGGGATGCCGCAAACGCCTCGTTCCATTGATCAAAGAATCTTGCATCCAGAACAACCAAAGCCTCAACTCATTCCCCCTCCTCCCCAACACCAACAACATGTTCGAAAATACAGACTTACCACGCGTTGTACGAGTCAAGTCAACGGCACCCGTGACAGATGAATTGGAAGCGTTCGATATGCTGTCACGTTTCTTGGCGTCCGAAAAAGCCAAACAGCTCTCGCACGATTTTGCAGGCCAAGCCTACCTGGCATCCTCTTCTCAAACATGGAACGATCTTCGGTTAGCTTGCAACTCGTTACTAGAGCACAACGATCCCCGCCGGGAACCCGTCGCAGCGTGGAAAGAGCAAGTCGAGGAGACGCCCATGGATTCTTCGTCACCCGAAACACCCCTGCCCGTCAAGGAGGAACCAGCAAGCGACAGTGATATTGTCAAGACTGAGGATATCCCAGAATCAGACCTACTGAAGATTGAAAAGAGCGCCAAGAAATCAGCCAAGAAAGCGAAGAAAGAAGCAAAGAAAATTAAGAAAGCAGCCAAAAAAGAAAAGAAGGAAAAGAAACGAAAGCGAGAAGAGGAGTAGTAGAGTGATGCTTCTAACTTCGCTGTGCTGCGGCGACGCTTTTGGGATGCTAAAGGGTACTTGTACTCCTTCTTCGGAATACTATGCAAAAAATCATTGTAGCAGATCGAGAGAAAACATCATCGGAAGATGACGAAAAGCCACTTCCTAGCTTCGTTGACTACTAGAGATGGGCTTCTATTTTGGTCGGATCGGTCGAAGGGTATCATCCCGCCATCGCGCGCGTTCGCGAATTTCGAAATTTTCCGGGAAACGCACGTCACGCACAGCTAGCACGTCATCGCAATTTTCCTTGGAGGGAACACGAGCGAAGAGACTATGCGAAACAACACGCCAAACAGAAGATTGGACCGCTCGCCTTTTTTGACGACGACCTGTTCTCTAATCTAATCCAACCATGCCAGCTACCTTCAACCTGAAAAGGATTATTCTCTGATTATATCATTATTTCACGCCCTCGCTTCCTTCTAGTCTTATATTTCTTGCTCCCTCGCTCCATGACGTTGAAAACATTACATTGATAGAAGCAGAAAATGGCGGGGTTTCCGATCAAAATACGAAGAGCACTGTTGCTTCCGATTGTGTTGGCCCCAGACACATGTCGTGGGTTTCGATATTCAAATAGCCCAAGTCTGATTGGCATTCGACCATCGCGTACTTCTCCTTCAATACGATCGCTCGAGCCGCTACGATTTACTCCAGATGCCTTTCATTCGAGCACAGATTTACTTGCCTTTTCCAGTCCTTTGAACTTCAACCTTCCATTTGAGGACATGGGACGGCAGCTCTCCGAGTCTCTAGATATCGGCATCAACTTTGGGCAGAATGCAGAATCAGCAGTGCCAGAGGAAGCCACCCGGCTCGTGTTGGGGTCCCTGGGGGAGGACATTCTGATTTTTCTGGCTGCGTCCGTTCTTGTTACCACCCTGGCGAATGCTCTGAAAGTGACGCCGATTCTTGGATATCTCGTTATTGGAGCGATCTTGGGGCCGAATGGACTAGATATATTTTCCAACTCACAGGCGGGAGTAGAATTGGGCGACTTTGGGATCCTTTTTCTCCTCTTCTCCGAAGGGCTGGAAGTCACCACAAACCGGCTACAAAAGTTGGCAAACTATTT
The DNA here is from genome assembly GCA_956465555.1 of Nitzschia sp. pyKryTriq1. Classification (NCBI taxonomy): domain Eukaryota; phylum Bacillariophyta; class Bacillariophyceae; order Bacillariales; family Bacillariaceae; genus Nitzschia; species Nitzschia sp. pyKryTriq1. The sequence continues at coordinate 1,163,942 of OY101116.1, forward strand.
GCCACTTGGTTTGGCACAAATCTCCTTGACAACGGGCTGCATCACTGCAGCCTTGCTCTTGCTGGGAAGATATATACCGATGAATACCGGGCTTCTAAATATCAACGATCCGATACAAGCGTGCATTCTTGCTATTACTTGTGCGCTATCTACATCAGCGTTTATTTTTCCAGTTTTGAAGGAAAGGGGATGGGAGGAAGAACAGTCCGGCGCGGCAGCCACCACGATCCTGTTACTCCAAGACCTCCTCGTTGCACCTTTACTGGTGCTACTGCCGTATTTGGTCTCGTCAGGTCCGACAGATTATACGGCAATCGGGTTTCTGACTGCCAAAGCGACCATCGGATTTGGTTCGGTGATATTCGCTGGATCATATTTCTTGAGAGCGATATTTGGACTGGTGTCGCAGACAAGGTCAGGAGAAACTTTCGTTGCGCTGTGTCTCCTTGTTTCAGCTGGGATGGGTGAGATTGCGAAGACACTGGGGCTCACGGACACTGCTGGTGCATTTGCAGCTGGCGTCCTCCTAGCAAATACCAACTATCGGGCACAAATTCAGGCAGACATCTTACCATTCAAAGGAATCTTACTTGGAATCTTTTTCATGGACGCTGGATCTAACTTCGATCTCGATCTTGTCGTGCGAGAATGGCCGACTGTCCTGATTGGAGCGGGGGCCTTGGTTATAATCAAGGCTCTGACTTTGGCAGCTGCAACCAGAGTGCCACGCGAGGTAGAACCAAACAGACTTCCGACTGTCGACGCCATTCGGATAGCAATCCTTCTAGCTGGAGGTGGAGAGTTTGCTTTTGTAGTTTTGGCCCTGGCAGACAAAATTGGAATCGTGTCAGACTACTTGGTTAGCTTGTTGACTGCGATCGTACTAGTGACAATGGGCATAACACCGATCCTTGGAGATCTTGCGGAAGTGCTATCGAAGCCGTTTGAGGAGTCAATAGAGGGTGCGATTGATATCACTGCTACGTCGGAAGCTTTGGAGAAGACATTTGTTGCCGAAGACTCCATTGTGGTACTGGGCCATTCCGAGATTGGCCGTGCGGTACTTCGAGTACTAGGGGATCAGCAACCAGCGAGGAACGCTACTGGTGCCCAAATTCCAAACATTGTGGCATTCAGCCGAAACCCCGACCTGGTGGATACAATCTTGACCCCCTCTCCAGGAGCGATTGTTCTTTACGGAGACGGCAACAATCCCGAGGTTTTTCGAAGCAGTGGTATTACGCATCCCAAGGCTATCTTTGTGGCCTATCAAGAGCATTCTCGAGTGGTCTCCGCAACCGCTCGCCTGCGTGCTGCATTTCCAGACACACCAATCTACGCCAGGGCTGCAAAGCGAAGAGAGAGCCGAGATCTTCAACTGGCGGGCGCTACAGAGGTTGTGGTCGAGTGTGATGAACTGGCTAGATCTGTCCCACAGCTCATGCGTGGCGCCTGGGAAGGGCCTTTAGAGGACAGCGATTACGACTCTGTTGAAGCGTATCGTGTGGCTGCATCTGCCGCGGCCCAGCTACCATTGAATGTCGTCGACGAGCTTTTTGAGCTGTACGAGTCATTAGATTTCTGTGCCACTGGCTTGGTCGGGCGACAAGAAATTATTGAGATGTTTCGAAAAACGAAAAAAGGTTTTATCGCCTCTGATGAAGATATCAAACAAATGGAACGTTGGCTTCGATCCAGTACCGCCGCTCATATGGATCCATTTGATAAGGTGGAATTCTGTCGGCTGTATGCTAGAGCTCCAGACTTTGTGAAGGGGTCGTTTGGTCTTTTGCGAGATGTAAAAAAATAAATCATTCATTCGCAAACCGCTACCGTACTCTGAGTTGGAGCAAATGGTTCTCGAAACTTTTCCTTCGTTCAGCATTTTCACATCGGCCCCATGAACACTGCATATACGACGGATTCGCACTACGTCAAAAGTGCCCATTTCAAGAGGAATTGAAGAAATGCATCTTACTAGGCCACCTGTTGTGGATCGTTCTTTAGGGACTTTGCGGCTCCAACCTGCCCCATGACCTCTCCAATCTTAGTAGAAAGATCCATCACTTCGGCGTAGATATCGTTGCCCATGACTTGGATCTTGGATAGTTCAAACGATTATTGGGGAGCAAGGCGTTGACAAGTATGTACCGGTAGTGAAAGCCCACTCTTTAGCTATCGCCTCTGACGTACGTACAGAACGGTTTGGGGGGATTCTTATGGGGACCCGGCTCGCTGTTTACAGCGTGTCATCCCCCCCAAAACTGTGCGTCAGCCAACACAGGCCGGACGACGACTCTTATTTATGCCCCTGGGCCGACAGCTGAAGAGTTTGTGTCGAACGAGTCAAACAGCGCCTGAAAATCCACAATGAAACGTCGACTTCTCCCTCACCGGTACTACAAGTACTGGTAATATAGTAGAGTAGAGACTACTTCGTACCGGTAGAGGTAGTAAGCTCTTGAAACCTGAGACTACCCAAAACATTTCAACGGGGAGACATCAGTGGCCCGATTCTCCATTGATGATTTTGAGATGAAGGATAACGTGATTTCAGCGTGTTGAAGCGATGACGAAAGTTCAACTGCCGCAACGCTCAAGGAAACGTCGTTGGATCCTGGCGGTATTATTGTGTGGATCTATCGTCCTTATCAACTTGTTGTACTCCTTTGACATGATCGAAGATAGTCCGTCGCTACGATTGGAAGTTCCGACAAGCTCAAGAGTTTCTCAGAATGCTCCTCAAACGATCCCCTGTGGTGTACCAACCCCAGCAGCAGCTTTCAATCCGAAATTGTTCATGGAACATGGGCCTGGAAGACCCTACATGGAGTTATTCAAAAAGCAACTAGATCAAGGCAAGAGAAAGCAGCGCCTTCTCAAGGTTCGTTTTGTTCAATACACTTTGGTTTCCGAAGCAACATCCTGTCGTCCTATTTACTACCATATCCACAAGAATGGAGGCTCCACAATGAATATACAAAATAATGGCTACCATGATTTTTTGTCCACAAAGAGTGGTCGTATCACGCTTGTTGAGGCATACTACACTCCCCGAGAACAGCAACTAGGAAGAGAGGTATTCGAAAATCAAACCATGGTGATCCTCAGTCAAGCTAGGCTCGAACAACAACAACAACAACAAAGTTCGACGAAAATGCCAATATTTACCTTTTTGAGAGATCCAGTCCCACGGTTTCTTTCCAGCGTCGGCCAAGCACTCAAGCTGAGCAAGCTTGCTGCCTGCACCATGCAGCTCGAAAAAGAAAGAGATACATTAGTGCTTCTAGACTGTGTTCTGAACAAGATCCAGGAGAAGGAGTCTTTTCTCGACGAGCACCTGGAACCTCAAATATTCGAACTATACCATGGAATGATGGGGTTGGATTTGAATGTGAAGGTCGTGGATCTGAAGGCGATGGACGCTATTCTAGATCAATGGCTTGGATCGTCGAGTCGTGATATTTCTCGACGTCATACAAAAGGATTAGTCGCAGGTTTCAACCTATCTACTGCGTTGTTGACAACTGAATTGATCCAACGAATTTGTAGAGTCTACCAAATGGATACATTGTTTCTGGAAGAAACGAAGGTCTCCTCAACCATTTGCACATATCATTAGCTACAAATACGAAGTACGAACACGTATCAGTCTACTAGCTCTAGAGTAATTCTACTCTGGTACTCGTATGAGAGTCGTAACTCAGTGTTATTTTGCTTCGATTTTTTCAAATCTGTCGTTATTAATAATAAGCTGTGCAACCAGCAAATGCACGATCATGCGTCTCTAAACGCATCCCAGAATACCCCTACGTGGTAGCCCCCCGGGTGATAAACTCCTCCCTCTCGTAGCATTACCTCCCATCCCTTGATTTTGAGACCGATACTGTTTTGACATCGACGCGTTCATCGGAATGTACCGTTGTCGTTGATCAGCATTAGCACGAAGAATAGGAGTAGTCGTCCGAGACGTTTGGAAAGGTTTGCCAGAAGACTGCACGTATTTTTGTCCCGGTCCTTCCTCGTACATGTAGTCAGGCGGAGGAGCTCGCTGATCATAGCCTCTTTGTTGCCGAGGGTGAGGGTGCGGTGGGTGAACAGCGCCAACCGGAGCGGGCTTAGAGGTCATTCGCGTTGCCTCCTCATAGTAGCCGTCGTCATACGGATATGGAACGTGCGCGCTTGGAACATCGAGTTTATACGTAGGATATGGCGACAAATCAGTGCCAAATGAAGGCGGCGTTTTTCCGAGTAAAGTATCCTTTTCTCGGAGTTCTTGGCCCCATGCCCTTTCGACAACAAGCTTACTGGACTTGTCCCCCCGAAACCCACCCTTTATCCTACCAAACAAGCCTTTTGTCCTCTGCCTTTCTACCATGCCATTCGCCTGCAATTCCATTCGTTCTCTCATGAGCTCCTGCCTTCTTATTCCTGGATCACTCGAGGGGTATGTTTGCGCCACACGAGGATCTCCATAGTAAGGTTCATTCACATATCCATTCTCCTGTTCGAAATTATCTCTGGGGGGCTCCATACCGAGAGGGGGGTCTTCATATAATCTTTCGACGGGTTCCCTGAAATCTTTGCTCTTGCTGCGCCTTCGTGATTGGTGAGTATCGGAGCGACGTTCTTGAGGAGCTTCAATAATAACTCCCGGAACCGGCTCTGGTCTATGTCGGCCGTGAAATGTTGGGTTGGTATACTCGTAAGCAGCAGTTTCCCCCCTGCGCTTTTCACGCTTGGTCTTCTTGACGTGACTTGCTTTTTCCTTTTTGTACCTTCGGTAAGCTTCCTTCTTGGCTTCCATGGCAGTATCGTATCGAGAAACTTTTGCGGCAATGATGGCCTCCTCCATCGAATCACGGGAGTCATAGCTCTCGGCCGTGGGAATCCTTGGAAGGTCTTCCTGTTCATCGTCAAGGTAACCGTGTTCCACACTCAGATCCGGTCCCCCACGTGTCAAGTGCTGATCATATCCTTTTGGCACTTTCTCACGCCTCGTTGCTGGTCGAGATGCTTGTCCGATAGGAGAAGCTCCCGAAAAAAGCGCGGAATCCTCTTCGCCAGGGTATGTTTCCTCGTAATTTCGACGCAGTTTAGGCTTGACGCGGGTCCTGTGAAATCGTTCCATTTCCTCGACAGGAACAGGAGCCTTGTGATGACGTTGATAGTGCTGTGGTACCGACTTGCGTGATTTCATATGCTTTTCTTTATCTATTCGTTTTGCCATCGCTTTCACATCAACTGGCCTTCCACGAACTACGGGCATCTTGGGCTTCCTTCGCGCATGCTGTGGATCGTATTCCACCTCAAAAGAACCTTCATCCATGGAAATGCTCAAATCAGATTGGACGATTTTCACGGGAAGACCATCTTCGACGTCATCAGTTTCTTCACTCATAGATCGAGATGGTACATATTGCGAGGGTGGCATGTAGTCAAAACCGTATTCCCGTCGGACGTACTCATATTCATTCTCTACCATCGGCTGTTCTTGTTGGTGGTGGAGGTGTTGACGTTGATGATGTTTCGTCGGCATCTGTCGTGAGCGGTGGTGATCGTTTGGCGGCATCGGGGGTGGATGCTGGTAATGTGCAGAATGCGGCTGCTGTTGAGGATAGCGCTGCTTGTGTTGTTGATACAAGCGATACTGCTCCTGCGCCTCGATCGCCCTATGATCTACCATACGAGAACCTCTGACATCATCTCGTGATTTCCGAAAGAGCTTCATAGTTGTGTTCTCCCGGAACAACGACACCTGAAACTTCCCCTATCCCAATACTACAATGGTGGGACGATTCAGGGTTGTCGGCAGATACTACAATTACAGAGATTGGTATTGCTGGCTTACTACAGTACAGTACTCATACTTGTTCATCGATCAGTCATCCTCGGCCATTCTCGACGACGACTACGTGTACAGTATCCTGTTCCTGATTATTATTTTGTGGAGGTTCGAGCGAGCCATCATTCGCCAACGAGTTGACACATTACAAAAACCTCCAGTCATGAAGTAAATAGATATGTATGTCAGCCAAACGCCCTTGAGCCCGCCTGGCGCTCCTGGCCTGCCTGGCCGTCTTCCTCCACCCTACCGGTAAAAGTATGCGTACCAGCGTGCATCCGAACGGTAGACGACCACCACGAACTAACTCATCATGCATTCGTGAAAGAAAATCCACCACCAATTGATTGGGTGCTCAATACTGGTGGTACTCATACATGATACATGTACGAACGGTACAGGTATGGCGGCACCATGTGAATGGCGGCGGGGGGGGGGGGTTGAGAGATGAGAAAAAATGTGAAACGTGAAACATAGCACACAGCCTACCAAAACTACGAGTGCTATCGCCATCACCAGCGTCGTCTCATCCGTCTAAACACATGCACACAGAAGTCGTTTCCGGAAGAAAGCTCATCCATTCATAGATCATCTAAAATGTCCAACTACGGAATAAAACGGGATGACAACAAGCAAAAATGGGAAGACACCGAGTTCCCGTTGGTGTGCGAAACCTGTTTAGGTGATAACCCTTACGTACGAATGACCAAGGAGGCGCACGGAAAGAAGTGTCAAGTGTGCGAAACTCCGTTCACTGTCTTTGCGTGGCAGGCTGGAAGCAAAGGACGTCTCAAGCGAGTGGAAATTTGTAAATCCTGTGCGCAGGCCAAGAATGTGTGTCAAGTGTGCATTTATGATTTGCAGTACGGATTGCCCGTCAAAGTGCGGGATCGTGTCTTGAAAGAACACGGAAGTGCGGGCGCTATCACTGCCGTTCCGCAGTCCATGGCGAATCGCTCCTGGTACACGGCACAGCAAGAACGAGCTCTCGCGCAGGGGCAAACCATGGTGGGAGAAGCCAATCCTTTGGCGGTCGCCAAGCTGGAAGAAATGGCCAACATGGCGCCGCGATACGAAAGAAATATGGCCAAGCTTTGTAGTTTCTTTGCACGGGGTGAATGCAATCGGGGTGCGAACTGTCCTTTTCGGCACGAAATGCCCAGGGATCGCAACGACCCAATGTCGAAACAGAATACCAAGGACAGATTTTACGGAAGCAGTGATCCTGTAGCCAACAAAATTCTGGGCCGACAACGACGCAAGGAGGAAGAAGTAAAACAAGAAGATGCTGATGGATATGACAAGGCTCGGGCAACGCTCTATCTAAGGTTTCAAGGGGACGCACCATATCCTAACCTCACAGAGGGAGACATTCGTGATAAATTCTATTCGTTTGGGGAGATTGTCTCTGTCCGTATCCAGGCGGATAAAGGGCAGGCATTTGTGGAATACACAGAGCCGGATGCATGTGAGCTGGCGATTGCTAGTATGAATCGGAAGGAGTTATTGGAACGCAATATGTATGTGAAGTGGGCCCGTGCCCCGAAACGAGGAGAAGCGGCAGCCCCGAAACGAGGGGAAGAGGAAAGTTCGTCCCAAAATAATGTGCCCAAAGTTGTTCGCCCGATGGCGCCACCCGGCGGCATGTCCAAAGCCCCCATTCCCAAGGCTTTTATCACCGCGAGACCACCTGCACATGTAGCAGCTATTGCCGCGGCACGTCGTCAAAAGGCCGCTGCAGGTACTGCTTCTGCCGGGGGAGCTAACGTTCCTCGACCGGGAGGTGGACCGATTCGTGGGGTTGGAGTTGGAGCTGCGAAACGAGCCGGAGGAGGACCAGCTGCACCTTATTATCCAAGTTCTGATCCAAGCAGGCTGGGGACTAAATAAATATGTCTAGAGTGTGTCCAATAGCAATGGTGACGACTATCTTATTGTACATGTAGTAGTCCCATCCCTATTTCTCGACCTTTGGTGTTCGCTTGCCCAGTTTTGCCAAGAAAAAGCCGTCACCAAATAGAGCATCGGCCTCCTGACCCAGATTAGGGTAGAATCGCACTGTCCCCGCAAGCGACCCTTCGACGACAAGCTTGCTGCTCTTGGCCACCGAAAATTGGACAGGGATCGAATAGGCATCACTGCATTCGTCTAACAGCCATTGTACAATCTTTTCATTCTGGTCCTGTGATAAAGAACATGTTGAATACACCAATGTTCCACCAGGTTTCAAAAGACGATAGCCCGAAGCGAGCAGGCGCCTCTGGAGATCCAACAGTTCGGCAAGTTTACCCTTATCCGTGAGTAGGAGGTTGGACGTTTGTGGCGAAGATTCCGTGGCCTCCTTTAGGCTCTCCCTCAAATGTTTCAAGGAACCATCCGTACTACATTCTGCATCTACCAAGACAAGGTCGTAGAGTGATACAGGTGTTACGGGACCAGTTCGGGAAGACTTGCCGCCTTGAGGATTGTTGTCGTCATCGGTCGTAGTCAATGTAGACGTATCCTCAGAATTGTTTTGGCCAGCAAAGAATTCTTCTGCCACTAGTTGTTTCAGCCGTTTCCGTTCTCTTGCGCGTGCACTCTTATTTTTCCGCTTACGAGTTCCTCGTGAGTTTTCTTCTTCAAATGCAACCCGTGAATCAAAGACTAGATTTTGCTCCAGTCCTAGAGTTCCGAATGTCGTACCATCTTGACAATACAGTTGAATTTTGACATCGGGTGGCGATGAAGACGATGCCGGAGCACCGCGGGTGGCATGCTCAATATGGTACTTCTGGACGATCTTACTGCACAAAGCCATTCTTTGGTCCGATATGTCGACTCCTATCACAATCGACCCAGGAGGTACTCGATCAGCGATAGCACACAGCTTGAGACCTGGACAGCAACACAAATCTAGGACTCGCACGGCAGGTACGTCGTCCTTTTCTTTGCTAGAAGTAGAACGTGATGCCGTGTCATGTTTGTCGGAGAGTAGAGCCGATACTGCCGCCCCAGAACTTACATCCATTCCATACAGGCGCCCTGACTGAAAGCAGGCTGAGGAAGAAAGAGAAAAGTCGGCGGGGAGGGCGTAAAACGTATCTTCTGGAAGCCAAGGGACATGGATGGGATCTACACCGTTCAGCTCTTCCTTCAATAGATGCAACGAATCTACCACATCATAGCGCGGGTTCAATCTCACAAACCGGTAACGAAACGGGCTGGCCGAACTTGTGGCCTCGTTGTTCGAATGCGCCGCCAGCAGCGTGGAAATTTCGACATTGTGCTCGTCGTAAAATTCCTTCAGCGCGCTGTCCAGTGGATGGAGGGATGCCGAGTTTTCGGTCATTTTCCAAATGGTAGAGCTTCTTTGGTCGTCATGAACTCGTTGAGATTACCGAGGCAACAACTACAGTACGTAATGGAGAACCTGTAGTAAGTGGCATTCATCCTTCTCGCCATGGTCACGAAAGGCTTCAGTTCTAATGTTTACATTCTCTTGTTTGGGCTGTGTGTATTTTTGGCGGGACATACATACCGGTATTACCGGTAGCGATGCGCACCTTTGCCGTTGATTCGCTTTGGTCACACTCACCGTTTTCCCGCCAGAATTCCGCTTTATCGCCAACTGCAAACGCGAGGCATCATCCGACACAAAACGCACCGATCTTTTCGCTATCACCTATCACCCACCATCACCGCATACCGGTACAGTACACACTGCGCTGAACAATGCCATAATTCAATGTCCGTTTTACAAGTAAGAACTACGTGTAGCCCGAGGTTTATTGTATCTTGCCCACGCAAGGCACTATAATGGCTTCGATAGAGGAGACACAAGAATGGCAGCAAGCCACAATCGTTGATGTCCCTCTAGCGGAGAACTCCAATGGCAGTACTACTACCACTACTAGTAGAACAAGGGATGGGTTTTCCGAGGATGAAACCTGGCCGATCACAGCGCGAGACAAGCCACTGTCGAGTACCATGGCAATACGCGTCATGGACCATGCCCATACAGTTTTGGCCAAACGATTGTCCGAGCCCAATGAAGGTCTCGATATCTTCCGATTTGAAAATTCCCTGGCGCGGTTTCTGAATTCCGAGATTGAGCTGGGCAAACGAATTGCGTTTGGGAATTTTGCAGATATTTTCCTGATTAAAAAGTGGAAGGAATCTAAACCAGGCAAAGCTTGTACACCTGAACAAGCAAACGCAGCGGAAGAAACAATGCAGACCATCCGACCGGAAGATCTGGTCATCAAAATACTGCGCCCTTCGTTACTCATGAACCCGGCGTTCTATGCCACAGGGGCGGCAGACATTTTAACTGAGGGAGTCCTGCTCGCAACACTGGATCATCCTCACATTGTCCGAATTCAAGGTCGGTCCATTCCATCTGTGGATGGATTCGCGAGTGGAAAACGTGACTCCTTCTTTTTGATGCTAGAAAGATTACAATGCAATCTGATGGATATGGTGGACCAATGGCACGATCGATCGAGCGATAATCGAATTATAAAACGGGGTATAAAGGGAAGACGACAGAATAGAACAGTCATTCTCTTGGAACGGGTGGAGATCATGGGGCAGCTAGCCGATGCTATGACGTATCTTCACAGCAAAAACATCATACACCGTGACCTCAAGCTCACCAATGTTGGAATTAATAGAAACGGACAGGTCAAACTGATAGATTTTGGGCTGGCAAAAATCCTACCACCCCATGATAACGAAAAGGAGACGTTCAAAATGACTGGAAATACGGGATCGATACGATATATGGCACCCGAAATTGCGAGAGGCGACCCCTACAATCTGAAAGCAGATGTCTACTCCTTCGCAATCCTGCTCTACGAAGTGTTGAATCTGTCGAAGGCATGGCACGGTTTTCAACCACAAGAAATCAAAACGAAAGTGCTCACCCGAAAACAAAGACCACTGGTGTCCATGTTTTGGCCAGCTCCTTTACGAGATCTTCTCAAGTCCACATGGTCTGACACGCCAGGAGGTCGTTTGTCAATGACCCATGTGCAATCGATTCTCGAGCAGCAAGCTAGGGTACTGCAATCAGAGATTCCTTCGCCAAGTGCCGATGGGGAATCAAAATCAACCTTCTTTTAGAACAAACACCGCTACAACTTTTCTGCATATATCGCAATACAAAATGCAATGGTCTAGATTTTCCCTGAATTATGTCTATGATTTGGGCTCGGTGTATGTACGTCAATTCAGTACTCAAGTACGGTGCGGTGTGGTTGTTTCAACTGTCTGTGCGCTGTACGTCAACTTGTTGCATGATCTACTTTCGTTTGAAATAGGATGATCGGCTCCTCTCAATCTCCTTCTTGGCTCTTGCACCAGACTGTAGACCCAGCTGGGCCTCTGTTCAAGAAGAAGAAGGAGAAGAAGACAAAAATTCAAATGTGAGATTCAGCCGAACAGCGGAAGTTCCCTATGATACAGATTTCTACCCTCGACTAACCTTCTTGCATTACATCCCCCAGACTGACTGTCAGGATGCCCACTCCTGCGAGCAAGACGACACCGAACAGGGCGGGAACATAAGGTGGTGGTAGCTCCGCGTATTCAACATCTTCTGCCATTCCTCGGGCCACGAAACCGCACAATCCAGATACCAATCCAGCGACTTTTGATACTACCCGGGCAGCAAAAGAACCACGTTTTTCAGATTCAGCTATGATGACCAGCGGGGGTTCCTCAAATTCGAGTGGCTGCAAAAATAATGAGGTCTGAGCGGTCCATGTGGGAGTACTACACTGCCGAGTAGCAACGGGCGCAAATGCAGATCCTGGAGCTACCAGCAGCAGGCACAGCAACAAAGTCAATGTTGTTTTGACTGATTTCATCATCTTGACAGATTATTTGAAAACAATCGAGGGTCAACGTTCTTGTTTTCGGAATATGAAAGTGGAACGTCCAATGACCACAGACCCGAAGATGATCGATCGGAATTGTTGATGTGATGGTGATGGTGAAGTTCTTTCTCTTGTTTTGTCGTGCAGCGATGGCGCCGTGGCGATGACGGCTTTTGACAGACGACGACATACGCTGTACGAGTACACTGTACCTGGTACTTCGTACCAGGTACGTACAAGTACCGTAGACAAAGTACCAGGGTACTGTAGAACAACTGTGACATAGGGGCAACGCGCGACACATCTCGCGTAAGAACGACCCATTCGACCGAAATAGAGTCTGAAAGGTTGGGGTTGGGGTTAGCACCATACTCACTCATTCTCTCTATTATGCTAGAGAGTAGACCTCTCTCTAGTAGAGAGAGAGAGAGAGTCTAGCTAGAGCTAGCTATTACTAAAGCAGCGAAAAAGTGCACGACCTGAACGAGAGCGATGTGCTTGAATTTATCACGAACTCTTCGTCAGTATTCCAATGCATATTTCTGTAGCTTCCATGTACTACTACAGTATGTGTCCAAGTACCAGTACTGTAGACCGGAAACCCTCAGAGCTCTCGATATCTCGATATACTATTAGTAGATAGGCCAATCTCCTCCAATCCACAAGAGAAAATCCAGTCACACTTTCAAAATCCGTAAACCTAACAAGTGCTCATCATGGTAGATACCGTCTTGCAACGGCGCGCACTCGTTTGTCAAACTCTTTCGAGGTGATTGGCGCGTCATAGTTATAGAAGGGATTCATGGAAAGCTGAGCAGGTAGGAGGCAGAAGTTGGATGAGAATGAGGTGGACGAGTCGATATGTCACACTGTCTGTGTTAACTACTAGTAGTAGTAGCGTCTTGAAAAACATACCTTGACGTATAGTTCGTATACTTCTTGAAAGAAATTCTTGATGGTGTCATCGGACCTACCAGAGTGTAATAATATGAACTAAGCAAAGGGGGCGTATTGTCAGTAAATACTGTAAGATCTGGGCCAGTAAGGTGAAGCGTTCCCGATTTTAGTCGTCATACCTTGATGTTCCCAGCTGTCAGAAAGGTTGATACCTGTTGGTGGTTCACCTGTTAGCCCGAATGATAAGAAAGAAGTCAATTTAAGCGACGGCATCGATGATTCGCGAGTTTGAAAAGCAATCCCATTTCCGAGTACGTACCTTGTCGATAACTTTTAGATACATCTGTCGAGAACAACAAGACACAAAAAAGACAAGACAGATTAGCATTGCGAGAGTACAAGATAGCTCCAACACTTGACAGACAAGTACACTCCCACGACAGTATTTTTGATGTCTCCTTACACTTTGCGTCGTCCAGCAGGCCTTTTCCACCAAATCGAGCGCACTATGAACGACAAAGTAGTTCTGTCGCGCAACAGCGTCCGAATTTCCAGGAGCCCCGCGCTTGTGAAATTCTGCCTCGAATAGCGGCTCATTTCTTCCCACTATGAGAAATAGCAGTACCTGAGTGGCCGCCATAATGAAAAAGATAGATCGAAATGTAAACTACAGTAGATAGTAAAGCAACGTTTACGTCCAATGCCAAGAGACAAGAGATGAGGACGAATGAAAAAGGTGATACTGTAGCTGTGATGTCTGCGTGTTGCGCGCAGCGCTTGTCGGTCGGCGGCAGGCAGGCCGCAGTAGTGCCAGCATGTAGCAGAGGCGGCAAAACAAAAAGCAAGGCGAGGAGCTACGGTATGTACCAGGTACTGTACTCGTACCGCCTCGACACCGCGACTACAACCGGGGAATCCGTACACGTACCGGTAGGATTACTGTACTACCTATGGTACTGGTACCAGGTACTGTATCATGGGCAACAAAGCTGGATCTCCGACTACTGCGAGTACATCAACAAGGGAAGGAGCATGCGCGATCTTTTGTCAAACGCAACATTCTTATGTATTCAGTTCTGAAGTGAACATAAACACGCCAGTCAGTCAACAATATCTGTTGGGCATAGATCTTGGCGCGCCAACGTTGGAACTTTTGCCGTAGCCAACCGACTACCGGTAACAGCGCGGCCGGCGGCCTTTTTTTCTTTCTATCATGCCGATATGGTACGAGTACGAGTACCTGGTACTGTTACCGGTACAGTACATTACCGGTTGGTTACAAGTAAGGTATGTACCAGCAGGTACATACCTGTATGATGAAAGGGTAGTCCGCAAACACATCATCCTTCCTCGTTTCTCCTTGATTATTCTTCCAGTTTGCCTTCGTGCTTCCTTCATAACAACACCCTCCTATTCGTATCAAAGATGAATGACTCCAATGATAAGGGCAAGTGGCGCCGGATAAGGCTCGCATTCTTTGTCCTCCTCGCTCCTCGTACTTGTACTGTTTCGAGTTTTGACAGTCAAAATAACGAAGCATTCACCTTCGATGATTATACACTGACTAATTACGGCGACGGTGATGCCACGTCAAAGTCGCACTTTTTTAGAGGGGCGGATGGGCTGTCAAATTCCAATAATGATAATATCGACGCTGGAGCCGATGATGACGACTTTAATGAACGTGAATTGAAATCTGACAGTCGCAGCGGAGACGGGGATGATTACTGGCGATGGCCCGATGATTTCTTTTTTGGAGAAGACGATGATTTTTTGAGGTATATCGGCGATCCTACCCCACCCACTCTCGGCAAATTGACGGGCAGAGACGTTGTCGCTTTCATGATAACATCCATTGGTGTCGTTCTGGGAAGTAGTGGAGGTATTGGAGGAGGAGGAATTGTCGTTCCTGTTTATATCATTGTCCTTGGTTTGTCGCCTCGTTTTGCAATCCCACTGGGTTCCGTCACGATGCTAGGAGGATCTTTGGCTGGTCTCATACTCAACATGCGGAGACGCCACCCCCTTGCCGATCGGCCAGTCATCGACTGGGACCTGATCCTAGTGATGGAGCCTCTTGTGTTGGTTGGCGCCCTTTTTGGTGCTATTCTTCATCGTGTGGTGAGCGAAAAGATCTTGACAGTCCTCCTTGTTTTACTACTCAGTGTAGTGGCGCATACTACCTTGGCCAAGGCGAAACGCATGTATGATGCTGAAAGACGTTATATCGAACATCTCAAGGCAGCTCGTTGGGATTATCTTGGTCGAGTAAACTCAGTTGGAAGCGGTTGGCGATCGCCCACTGGCCCCGGTTGGAGTGCTGATGCGATTGGTGGTCCTACGCCCAACAACGAGGTTGACAACAGAACGAATTCACCAGTGGTACCCTCATCGCCTCTACGAACTCTGTCAATCGATAGTCACTCGACTTTTCGGCGGATGGACCATGACGAGAAACAACGCATTCTCATTTTGAATCCAGACTTTATCACCTTGCGGACTGACCTCCTAGAACAGGAAAAGGCGACGCCACGAAACAAGATCCTAGCTTTGCTTGCAAAGTTTTCCGTTCTGATTTTCTTGAATATCACCCTGGGTGGGGGTGCTTTTAACAGTCCTTGGGGTATTCTGTGCGGTAGTGTTGCCTATTGGGTGGTGCACGTTATCATGGTGGCCTTTCTTTTCTCATCTGCTTGGGCTGCTCAAGTAAGTTGCCGTGTAGCGTTTCGAAACGCGCGCAAGTCTTCTTTATGCATGAATGTCAAATGCTCACACCATCTCTCCCGTTGCCTAGACGTATTTGATCAATCGACACGAGTTAAAGGAAATTGTTCGGTTCGACTACGTTCACGGTGATATCAAATGGGATCCCAGAAACTCCGTCATCTATCCCTTCTTCTTTATGTGCTCTGGGGTATGTGCTGGTATGTTTGGTATTGGAGGCGGAATGATTACCGTTCCTCTGATGCTTACCATGGGTGTACATCCCGCTGTTGTGACGGCAACATCTTCCACCATGGTCTTTTTTACGGCACTGCTATCGGCGAGCTCCTTTGCTGTGTTTGGCTTGATCCTATGGGATTATGCGGTCGTATGTCTTGCCATTGGTTTCCTCGCATCGCTCATTGGCCAGGGTCTTATGAAAAGTGTTCGCCAGACCAACACGGAAAGTCACGGCAATTTCGAAAGAAATTCGTTCATCGCCTACTGCATCGGTGGTGTTATTCTTATGTCAGCGTTATTGATGACAATGCAATACGTGCTTCATATTGTGACCTATGACGCAAATGTCTCGGGAACCGAAGAAGGTGGTTTGTGTGATGGCTATCGAATGTACTAGAGCTCTACGAAGTACTCTATCCGACGTTCAGCGAACGATTTGCTTGAAGTGATCGTCTACCGTCTGGTACGGAAGTTGTACAGTAGCAGCTATAATTGTAGACATTACTTGATAAGAGAACTGCAGAACGAGTCAGTCATCATGATTTACTGGGAAAACATTCCCAAAACGATATTCTTCCATCCTCCCCACCAGCCGTAGCCAAGAGCCCCGAAGTAGCAGCATCCGGTGCCCAATCCAAAGCATTGACACTACCCGCGTGGCCTCGAAGTATCCCCACTGGAGCACCTTTGGATCTTTCAAACAGACGGACCCGATTATCCCATCCACCCACTGCAAATACACGGCCGTCACTTGGTCGGAACCGGCAGATGGCAACGCCTGGTTTTCCAAAGGACGAAGTCTCTTCGTCCACACGACACGTGGACAACCTCGCCCTTGTCCGAATGTTCCATACGGCATGACGATGATCGCTACCACCACAATTATTGTTGTTATTATCAGACGAAGAATCATAACCAGTGGTGGTGGTCGCCCTGAGCAACGCAACTCTCCCCCTCTCTTCTTCGGGTAGCTCGGCCATTTCCACGGCATCCCCCGCCAAACCAGCTATAGCCATTACCGAAGAGGATGATGATGGATAGGTGTTCGTCGTCTGTGATGCAGTAGAAGTTGTGCATGATGGTATTGCTGATGATGGTCCGGAGGGAGCCAGATCCAGCGCGAGCACAGGATCCTTGGACAAGTTACATTCTCCCTTGACAGGTCGCCCCGATACGAAATCATAAAAGACCACCGATCCATTTTCCATTCCACAACCCAAGATGGGTCGTCCCCCACTTCCGGTCATCGACATGGCAAGACTGGTCACCATCCCATGCTGGCCGTTCCCTGCGGTCGTCGTTACGTAGACTGGTATCGGATCTCGATCGTCCATGACTGTGGCTGTAGATTCTTGCCGGGAAGGGAGTGCCACCAAATGAGAATCTCCCCGACAAGGAGCCGCTTGACAAAACGTGGCCGAGTACGTCTCGTACTCTCGTACCACAGAAGAAGCGCCCGCGCGCTCGAGAGAATGAATCGCAACGGTTCCTTTGAGATCTCGTGTTTGATACAGAAATTGAGCATCCTCGCCACTACTAGTATCGATACGTTTGACTGCCATACCCGATCCTTGGTGGCGGTTATTGTTGTTACTGGTGTTGTTGTGAATAGTGGATGTCTGTGTCTGTCTGGCACAATCCCATACAAGCGCCTCGCCGTTTTTGTGACAAGATACCAGTACTCGATTTTTCAAAAGATCTTGTCTTTTAAAATGATTGCGAGCCTGCGACGGAGCATCGGATCTGCTTTGGAGATCGGTGGATCGAAACGTCAGCTCCTCGCTGCTGTTGCTGCTGTCGTTGTCACTATCACTATCGCCGTCGTTATCATTTTCAGCGTCATCATGGAGGGTGGTTTGTAGTGGATGATGATGATTCCCAAACTTGCCGCCATTTCTGCCGCCGACAAAACAGAGCGACAAAGCCGGTGACGGGAGGGATAGATTCAGGAAGGGATCCAATACCTTTCGCCCATCGTCCTTTGGCATCCTTCGTCTTCTACTCGGAATGAGCTGTCAGGCGACGATGATTCTGTCTTGTGTTCAACAAATGCAACATGCTCTACTACTTCAGTAAAATACCTGGTACCGTAAAGCAGTAAATAGTAGATTGGGCGCTGTCCGCTGTCATCGTTCATTTATTCCGTCGTACAAGTACCGGACCAGCACTTTTACCGGTAGAGCTACACGTACTGTTACGAATACTTTACGCACGGTACATACGGTATGGTCGTTCATCCGTCGGCCCTTTTTTACCGACCACACTCACTCCCAGAGTAGGCCAGGTACAAGTACAGTATACATAACCAGGTACAGTACCAGTACTGTACTGAACGTCTACGTGCGAGGTCCAGAGGCGAGGTCCCCACCTTTCGTATTGTACCTCGTGCCGTGCCACCGTTACAGTACCACCCCCTCAGTGCAAGCAGCGTCGTCAACATTTCAATCTCGCCTTACTACTTGTACCATAGCTAGTAGATTAACGTGTTAGATCCCGGGACCACAGCACTCTATCCCCTATGAAAAAGTAGAAGATAACTGCCTTTTGGTAATGTAGTACTCGTACTGACTGTACAAGTACAAAGAATACGGAACACTCCGCGCACGCTCGCTAGATCCCTGCTGCTGAGCTGGGATCGAAGTTATCGCAGAACACGTAGCCCCTGCAATCAAAGCATACTGGAAGGGCAAAGTACGAAGTAACGTTATCAGGTGGATATGATGGATCTGTAGATCTAGGTGTCACCAGCACACAATGTCGAGATCAAGAAGCCACCTTGAGTTTCTCCAACCGCCTTGCAGCTTCTTCTAAATCTGAATCAGATCGACACGCAGCAAATCGAAGATAATTTCCAGCCTCCATGGAATCTTTGTTGCCATAAAAATTGTTGCCAGGAACACAAGCAACGCCAATCTCTTTGAGCAAGTACATGGCCGCTTCCATCGAGTCCATATCTTTGATCGCGGGGACTTGTTTGTAATTCACAAACAAGTAGTAGGCGCCTTGCGGCATTACCACCTGAAAGCCAAGGGCAGAAAGTGTTTCTGCTAGCATTTTCACTCTTTTTTGGTACCGGTTGGATAAGCTGGAAAAATACGAGTCCGGCAGCTGCAGGTAGGTCATTGTCGCATATTGCATGGGATGGGGAGCATGCACGGCCATTTGATCGTGAATACCTCGATACGTATCACGGACGTGCGCAGGATGCAGACACCATCCCATTCGCCAGCCTGTTGCCGAAGCTGATTTTCCGAGAGAATTGCAAACAAGAGTCCGATCGGCAATTTCGGGGAATTCTTTCGGAAGGAGAAAGTGCGGAGTGTCATTGTAAATCATGTGTTCGTAGATTTCATCCGTGATGATATAAACGTCATATTTCAGACAAAGTTCAACAATCTTGCCAAGTTCTTCCCTAGTGTAAACTTTTCCAGTGGGATTGTGGGGGCTGTTCAGCATGAGTATTTTCGCATCTCGAAGTTTTTCTTCAAGCTCGTCGAAATCAAGGTACCACTGATCCTCCGACACTTTCAAGGCTATGTAGGTTGGTTCCAAGTAAAATATTTGGCATTGGCTTGGATACAGCTCGTGAAAAGGTTCAATGATGACGCACTTGTCACCTGGTCTTCCTATTGTTCGCAACGCCGATGCAAAGGCTTCGGTAGCTCCTAGAGTTACAGTAATATCTTCTGGGGACACGTCGTATTGGTAGAATCGTTTATAGTACTCCGAAATTGCCTGGCGTAAATCTTGTCGACCCATTGGCGGAGAATACTGATTCAGCTGATCCAATTTTGCTTCATCGCAGTTTTCCGACATGATCATTTCAACCAGTGACTCTTTTAAAGAATTCGTATCCTCCGTATCCTCTTTTCCGATAGTTTGTCCCTTCAAAACTCCATGAGCAAGAACCAGCCGCATTTCCCATGGAGGTCCTTCATTTGGAAATCCTTGACTGAGGTTCACGGCATCATGCTGAATGGCCAAGCGTGTCATCATCCGAATGACCGATTCTTTCACTTGGGATGAGGGCGATTTCCCATTTTGATTTTGTGGCGTCGGAACCATGGCTTGCGACGAAGGCGCTATCCTATTGGCTTCTGCTCCATCCAACACAGCCAGCAGTATTCCAATGATAGCTAGTACTACTGACAACCACTGAAAACACTTCATGCCGACCTTGCAAACCCAGTCTCCTCGAGCCGAAGAGAAGGAAACAACCGAAGGAAACAAGATTTTTTCGTCGACGACGCATCCTGACTTCTTTGCTTGATGGGTGTTGTTGTTGGTTGTTTGCGGTGGTGTTGGTGGGAGATGCATGCAGATGCCCGAAACGCAGTCGCGTGTTATGACCATACGTCACGCACGTCCAGGATTTGTCCGTGGCAGAGACACGTGGGGGATTTACTTAACGAACATCTGCTCATATAGTATTCGTGTACCAATACGATATAAAAGCCTAAAAAGGCGTGCGTGGTGCTTGCCACATTTTTTTTTGGAACCACACCCACAGCACGGTAGGTAAAATGCGCGTTCGTACGAATAATGACGACCAGAGGCCAAAAGGCCGTCGCAAGAGTCAAAAGGAAATTCCGAGTACTCGTAATCATCGACTTCTCATAATCCTTTCACATCATCATTTGCTGCGAAAAGAGTCGACAATTGCCTCTTACAGCCAGACTACTAAATACTTGCCAAAATGGAAACTCTTGTACCTATCAAAGACGGCAGCCAACCAAGGTCGAAGATCCTCGAACGAAACACATCATTTGGGTCGGACAAGGACATCGATCTTCATCACGAGGGAGAGCGAGACACCCTGGAATATCGCGTCCATGCCAAAGATTCCCAAGAGGGGAAGACAATCTCACTATGGCACGACATTAGCTTGACGCACATTGACCCTAAGACTGGCGAACCGACAGAGTACTACAACTTCGTCTGTGAAATCCCAAAATTTACACGGTATGTCTGACGAACGAATCCATGGCCCGTCAGAAGATGCGCGCGACCGAATCTTGCCTCACATTTGCGTTCTGTTGACCTTCTCTCCAATAGAAAAAAGTACGAAATCGCAACTGATGAGGAATTCACTCCGATCAAGCAAGACACCAAAAAGGGCCAGCTTCGAGAGTTCAAAAAGGGTGACCTCTATTTCAACTACGGATGGTAAGCTTCAATTCCATTCCTTCTTGCCTCCGCGACTGGCCTGTAGACTACGGCACAGCGTCTCATGTATTTTCTTGAATCATTGTTGAATTTTAGCTTGCCACAAACCTGGGAAGACCCAACTTTTGTCCACCCAGATGCGGAAGGATGCAAGGGAGATAACGATCCTGTCGATGTCGTCGAAATTGGAGCCAGGATTGTTCCTGTTGGTGTAAGTCCACCGTCCGGAATTTCTCTTGGATATACACGGGTATTTCACTGAACCAGTCTCACCTGTTCGTTCATTTACTCTATTCATTCTTAGGGCGTGCGACCAGTAAAGGTTCTTGGTATTCTCATGATGATCGACGAAGGTGAAGCTGACTGGAAGGTCGTGACTATTGACGCGGATGACAAGTGGGCTCCTTTCCTCAACAACATTGAAGATGTTGAAAAAGAAATGCCAGGCATGTTGGAAGCTATACGAGAATGGTACCGTACCTACAAGATCCCCGACGGCAAGCCACCAAACACCTTTGGATTGGGAGAGAGATTCATGGACAAAGCGTATGCCAAGTCTATCATTGACGAGTGCCACCACGCGTGGGAGGAACTTGTCAGCGGTGAAAAGATGCGGCAAATTCAGGATAGCGCTGACGATGAAGTCAAGGGACTCGTCCGAAAGCTTTCAAAGAACTCGCTCTTCATGCTTGCTCCCGAGTTGGACGAACACCCGGAAGCGCACCCGGAAGATTACCCAGAGGACGACGACGAAGGTCTCACCTTTTAAGTTTTTCACCACAGAACTGATTCTGGCTTCATTCTCCGTCCCCAGTCAATTTGGTCTTCCAAAGTTTCGCGAATATAAGATTTCAATCTTTCAGAGCATCATGAACTGCTAACCTACCGTACGTACCGAAAGCTGGTCTGCTACAGCGCGTAGAAGTTTTTGGTCCCATTCCAGCAAATACCATAGCTTGATAATCTTGTAGTCTAGCAAGACAATCATACACGTACTTGTATTGTACCTCCAATCAATCATGAACGTTGGCAGAATGATGTGTAGTTGCTATGAAATCGAGTAGGTAGGACGACTCCTTCTTGTAGTAGTGGCGCTCGCGTCTACTGGAAATGTCATCTGACTATTTCTGTACAATGGTATCGGGCTTTATAAGCTTGAAGAATCGTGGTTTCGGAACAAAATGCCTGTATATGGATGAGGCAATATAAATCCGTCTAATGTTTATTTCTTTTTCTTGTTCTTGTTTCCGCTATCTAGAAATCCCTTTTTGACACCGCCGCCCGCGAAAGCTTTTTTGCTTGACTTCTCCCGCTCCTCCTGCTTGAGAAGCTCTTGCGCAGCTTTCTCAGCTGCGTCCTTCTTTTCCTGCTCGATTTGCTCGGGGGTCTTGTGGTTGTTTACCTTTTCTTCTATGACCTTTCTCTTGGCAGCTTGTTCTGCCGCAGCTTTCTGTTCCATCTCATGCTTATTTTTGAGCATGTTGTGATATTGCATAGCCTGTCTCCAGATGACCTAATGCGACAAAAGATTTAATGATCAGTCCACCAACTGATCATAGCTTACGAAGAGATAGCCCATAAAGTCTACTGAACGTACCTGGCTCCAACCCGGCTCAATCTCGTCGGCCTCCGCTCGAACCTCGTCGACCTCGGCAGACACCATCGCTTCAGCTGCCTGATATGTTTTCCATTGCTTCACCGAGCACATCGACTGAGCGTACAGTTTATTCATTCCAGGCGACTCCTTTTGTATATGCGTCACGATCGGGATGTCTCCAATGGCACGTTTCATCAAAGCCTGAGCCAACACCCGATGAGGACCGTTTGGGTTCGACTTGTCCGGGGGCTCACCCGGAACCCAGCCAGTCGACTCTTGGACTTTCTGTTTGACTGCATAATACTCCTCAACTTCAGCGGGGAGTTTCAAGTTAAACTGAAAACGAATAGAATGGATTAGTTCAAAAATGCCGTGTCGCTGCTCGAAGAATCGAGGGCAGCCGTCTCCTTACCTTTTCTCCGTCCAGATTCGAGAAGAAATCATCGCCCTCGTCTCTCGATCTACGATAGTAAATGAACAAGAGGAGACCGAGAACAGCTGCCACAATCAACAAATAGAGCATAGGATCCGTCCCTGCTTTTGCCGCTGCTTCCTCGAAAGATCCCTCAGCCCCAGCATCCTCGGCGGGAGGCATTGTCGACTCTTCGCCAGCATCACTTTCAAAGGTCGTGCTTCCATCCGGGTTCACGTTCACAGTCTCTTCTGCCATTTTTGCTTCACTTGTGCTTTACTAATCTTCTAATGTAAAGTTGTGTTGCCCTTCTTCAGCTAATGTAGGCCCTATTAGTACCTCCGAATAAGATTGCAACAGTTGTAGTTGCTACTTCGAATTTATTGACGGGGTTTGCGAGAGATCCATGCAACAGCAAGAGTCGTCACAGAGTACCAGTACTGGTAGCTAGTCTACAAAAGGAGGCCAAACAATAACGGAAGAGCGCAAAAGAGGGAGAGACGGATGAGACACGGACCGACCGTGTTGACGGTCGTCGAGGCGTCGAGGACCGACCGACCGAGGAGGACGCATCAATTTTCAGTCTGCGGTTGAGAGCGAGCGAAAACTCTGTCCTCCACGTGTCAAATCGTTCCAGACGACTCGAGACGACTGCCCTCATAGACGCCACATTATTATTTCATCGACGACGACTCCTTCGACCTCTGACTCACAAGGGCGGGTGTGCGCAAAACCCAAAACTGCTCGTGCGTGTCCCGGCCGCGTCAACATCATCAGAAGATCAATCGCAATCAATCATCGTTGCTCGCCATCTTCTCTTCAGAAATCCTACCACAACCTAGCTTGCTTCATCTTCAATCGATCGGACACACACAAGTTGGCATACCGGTATCGATCGGAACGCCATTGATCAGATCCTTTGGAAATAGTTATTGGATTCGTAATCAGACGATCCACTGTACGATGAAGTTCTCGCAAGCGACGAAATATCTTCTCCTTTTGGGGGCTTCGGAGGCCTTTGCCCCGGTCCACCGATTCTCTGCCGCTCCCATGGTTGGCACCACTGCTTCGGCTCGATCGATGGCAGTTGATCCCCACTTCTTCAACGAGATCCCGAAACATGTACAATCGTTGCAGGACGTCTTTTCCACGATTTCGTTGTCTGACGTTGACACCGATGTGGTGGCTGCTGCTGGTGATGTTGCCGAGGAAGTCGCCAAGAGCGACAATGGCTGGTTCGGTTTCTTGACTGGTCCTACTGAACTCCTCTTGCAGGGCATCCATTCGATGCTTGTGGGTGTCGGTATGAGTGCGGATGCATGGGGACTAACGATCATTGTCATGACGATCGTCATCAAGATCGCTACGTTCCCCTTGACGAAGACTCAATTGGAGAGTACGAACAAGATGCAAGTAAGTGAAAAGATTTTTCCAGTGATGGTTGCAGACTATGTATCGCCCTACTCGTTGCTCATCCTTTTTTTATATTTTCTCCTTGTTTAGGCTTTGCAACCTGTCATCAAGGACATTCAAGCCAAATATCAAAGCAACCCTGAAGTTATGAATCAAAAGATCGCAGAGACTTATCAAACTAACCAAGTGAACCCTTTGGCTGGATGCCTTCCCAGTATTGTTCAAATTCCCATTTTCATTGGTCTATACCGTGCTGTACTGGAACTCGCCAAGGATAATAAGCTTGATGAGCCCTTTTTGTGGCTGCCCAACTTGGAGGGACCCGTGTACGGCGCCGATCCCACAAAAGGATCCGCTTGGTTGTTCGATGGTTGGGCGAATGGTGCTCCGTCTCTGGGATGGGACGATACAATCGCCTTTTTGATTCTTCCCGTCTTCTTGGTGATTTCTCAATTTATTTCCATGGAGATCATGACCCCCAAGGACAGTCAACAGCAAGGAAACTTTGTCCTCAAACTACTTCCTCTCATGATTGGTTGGTTCTCGCTGAATGTCCCCGCTGCCCTGTGTCTCTACTGGGTGACCAACAACATTGTGACCACGGCCACTTCCGTCATTATTCGAAATAGCATGAAGATGGAACCGATGACAGTGGGTGGTGGTACAGCAGCTCCTCCTGCCCCTTCTAAAAGTGAGATCTTTGCCCCTCCCCCACTTCGTGAAAAGCCTACTGGCTTCGCCAGTGCCCCTGCCCCTACCCCAAGTGATGGCGTTACACCTATCACCTCGTCTTCGGTCATTGATGCAGAAGTAATGGATGACGATGAAGATGAAGATGCAAGTGAAGGAAGTCAGAAGAAGGTACGTCCTCGTCGCAGAAATTGATGTGTGGTGTCACAACTTTGTTTTCCAATCCTCATGACTCACTCACCTGCATCCGTGTTGTTTTGTCTGCGGCTACTCTCAGACTCGAGGAAAGAAGAAGAAGCGAAGAAAGAACTAAGCAGCGAATGGATCAATCCATCATTGCACTCGAGTGAAATCGTGAACGAACGAGCCGAAGCAATGATGATGAATTCGAACTTTTTCACAACAGGGTCTTATTCCAGAGATGATGACAACAACATGACAACAGCAAAACCCAGCACTGATGAGTCCTGATATCTTTGTCCCAACAATTGACTGTAATTGCATAGTCCAGTCGCTTACTCTAGAGGAGTAGTTGAGATATTCTTGTGTTTGTAGTAAAAACTCGTTTAGCTAGCGTCCCTTGATCGAGACGCAGTCGTCTTCGAAGTTCTACCTGTACGGTACTTGTACTGTACGGGATAGGGTAATCTACAATCTACAGTACAGTACTTGTACTGTACTGGTACCCTGTACTACTAGGTACCGGTACCGTAGTCTACCGGTAGACTAATTACGAGTACCATCTATCTACCCGCGCACCGGTTCGGTACAGTACTCATACTTGTACTTATTATTGTACTACGTTGTACTGTTTCCGCGCTGGGTATCCCCGGGTAACCAAAAATCGCCCGGTACTTCTGTACCCGAGTATGAGTACTGTACCAGTACTGTACCGGTACTGTACGTGTACGTACTGTAGATTGATTGATTAGATTGCTTCTCAACAAGCCAACTCTCGGCGTCAACCACCACCCCTACAGGTACAGTACGGTAGAAGTAGAGACAGCTTATAGCAGTAGAGACAGCTCGCTCACTGCCACAATCTCTAATAGAAACCATCAAACACAAGACGGATGATATTCTTCTCTACTACTACTGTAGTTTTGATCCCTCTTCGATGACGATGAAGCATGATGATGGTTGATTGATGATGAGATTGATCATCATCATCATGGAGAATTTGGCAGAGAAAAAGTACCTTAATTAAATCTGAAGTTTTGTCTTAAGAGAATTCTGCCTACTATATAAATAATATTGGGGACATCCTGCCAATCCTGCCGATTCTGCACCTCTGATGTCCAGGGCTTTGACGAAGGAAGATTCCGTTTCGACGAATTTGGCGACTACTATGGTGCTCGACGAAATTCCTCTAAGAGACGAGGAAGACTAACCGGGCATTTCGCCAAACTTTGCAACTAGTTAGAACACATACACATACAACTTTTTGTAGCCTTAACGCCAATCGGATCGGAGGCCCCTATAGGGGCCTTATCTCCCCTTAAAACATGTTTCTGCCTCCTCCAAGTGTAACCACGTGAAAGAGCATCCAATTTTACGTAGATATCGTACTGGCATCAAATGTCCCATGTCAGTTATTTGTCGAGATACACTTCACCAAAAATTCTGCCTGAAATAAAAATTGCAAATGTCGGAGGGAGGCTCTTATCTGCTCTTATCTCTATTTGTTTTAAGCAGAGATAAGAAAGTAGGGGCCTCGAAGGGCCGTGTTTTAAGACTTCGAGGCCCCTATAGGGGCCTCGGGGGGCCTCGAAAAAACCCCTTCGAGGCCCCTATAGGGGCCTTGAAGGCGGGCGATCCGATTGGCGTTAAACTGCACTTATCGGAGGTGTGTGCTGCAACTGGCAACAATCTAGAAATTTTGATGGAGTTTCACATAGTCCCAGTTTCAGTTGGAAAGCAAATCCGATAAGTGCAGTTTTGGCCTGCGACTATCTTCAGCATACGGATACGAATAAGGTTTAATGCTGAAACATTCATGATGGTTGGATATTCATTGATGTAGAAAGGTGTGATGGTCTAGGAAAATAGTTCGGTCGCTCTACGCGGGCATGTACCAGAGTCTACGCGTGACATCATCAAAAATCTATTTTAGTACTTTTGGTTACATATCCACCTTAAGAAAAAAGGGTCGATGGGATCGACCCTTTTTTGGGAAGAAAGTGTCGCCCCATCGACCCTTTTTGGGGCGCTTCCGATTGGCGTTAAATGATGATTCGTTCGACTGATTAGGGTCAATGGTCTTGCCGTTACCAGTTGTGGTTTTTTTTTACGCTCTTCCGTTTTATTCGTGTGGTCATCACGAGCGGAGTTCGCATCTATCGTCATCGTTGCGTTGCCGCCGCTTGCTGGTCGAAAAAAATAACAACGCTGAAAGCGCTGTGAGGTTGCGCGAGAAGAAAATCGACACGACCATTATTTATCGGTCCCATAACAAGGAAAATAGCACTACCATACTGTACGAACTCGTAAAATATTTTCATCATCATCAGTGACAGCGCTCTTTCTTCGCCTTCCACGCCGCCCTCAATCGAATGCATGGTTGAGAAAGGAAAACAATGCTTGTATTCGTAGTCTAGTCGGAGCCAAGAGAAGAAACAAGAGGTAGAAGTCTGGGCAGTCTCAAGAGCGAGAGGGAACCATTATTTTGCATCGAGAATCATCGAGAAGTCCGGCAAAATGGACGAGAACAGCGAAGAGCATCGTTTCGATGCCAGTGACCTTCCAACTCCTGTGACCCCACAACACTTTTTGGACGAAGATGCGCAAAGTAGAGGCGCTGATATTGTCCGCAACATTGCTAGCTATTTGACCCTGTCCGACGCTCAGTCCATTACTTCTGGTTTCGGTTTGGAAACCCCAACAGCGGGAAGTTGGGCTGCGGCTCGTGCAGGAGGAACGCCGTATCAGTGGTTATCGCTTCAAACGCCGCCCACGCCAGCTCTGGTGGCTATATCACCAAACCCGCAAGAGGACCTAGACATGGGGATGTACCCGTATGCTCCCTCCAAGATGAACGACTTGCAGAACAGCAGTCTCATGTGGGAGGATTCCTCGGACTGCTTGATGGAAGAGGTCAGTCTGGACCTTCAGAGACGCACTAGTTGGGCACAAGAAAAATTGGCTTCTGCGATCTTTTCTCATCCAGAGTCCGTCCGTAGTTACTGCGTCGATGCCTACTTGGCGGCCAAGGAAGTCAGGATGCATCAAAGTAACTCGCTGGCCGATGGGCAGGCATCACCAGAGACTCTGGTAGAGCCCTCGAATGATTTCATGAAAGACACACGGAAGTCTCGGCGAGACGATCGTGTTCGTTTTGTGAGTGCCGTGATTGATCATATACTGAACAATGTACCGCTGTCCGTGGCACTTGACGTGCTTGGTGGTTTCCGGGAGGTATCATTGGATACCAGTTTTGCAACAGTCCGAATCACTAGCATGACCATCCATGGGATCGTGGATGCACTGGGGCAGTTTGTGGCGAATGTTGTGCATGGAATAACGCACTTCAATCCTCTAGCTTTTGTGCAAGCTATCATTTCTAGACCCTTCAATGCCATGGGGAAGACGACCGAAGTCGTAGTCAGCGGAATTCAATCCGTGGCGACTGGTGTGGGGTCGGCTAGTTCCTTGGCCTTTCACAGACTATCCGCCAAGACAGGCTCGTCATCTAGCTTGGCACAACAGGGAAACCTCTTCAGGAACCGTCTCGGATCCCCGAAAGTCAACAAGAAACTAATTCGCAAATTGAGCACCATGAACGCCGCTGCTTCGGTTATTTCGTATACCGAAATGGCTGATGACACAGGAGGACTCTCGGGACGTGCCAAGAGTCGTGTTCGACGAATGATGCACTACGATGTTAGTTTGCGCCCTTTTATGGCAACCGTGAAGCTGCCAGTCAACAATGAACAAGACAATGCTGGAGGCAAGGATGCCGGCAGCGGAATGACAAGGTCGAACAGTTCGATGCTAAGGTTGGATGGCTCCGACTCACAAGAGGCCGAGGATACGTCTGCATCGTCCTCTCCTGAATCTCCCTTTATGTGTACTCCACAGTCCTTCCCACCGACCCCTTCCTCAAGGCGCATGGTGTTGGCACGAGGAACTCGATTTGCGGATGACGTCATTTTTCTCGCTCGTGATCAGCTCCGAGTACATGACGCCCTTGACAGCGAGAATGAAAGGACTCGCGAAATGGCTTTGGCGTTAACTCAGGGCAAGCGCTTGGCCGTCTTTGATGCTGATGATGCCAGCGCAGGTATCGATTTGACTTGTGGGCAACATGTTTGTACAAAAGTGGGTAATATGTTGTACTGTTCGACTCGTAGCATGGTGCCCATTCTTCGAAATTGCTTTGTCTACTTTGAAATGACGGTATTGCCCAAACCCAGTGGGAACCTCATCCCGCAGGCTAGTATGGCCACGCTATCGATCGGCCTTTCTACCAAAGAAATGCCGCCCAATACCCTTGTAGGAGCTTGGAAGGGCAGTGTCGGGCTCTGCACCACTGGCCAAATGCTAACGGCTGGGCAGTGGTGCAGTCCAGTTGATCCGAGCATGAGTTCATATGGTGACAGAGCTACTGTTGGTTGCTTGGTGTGTTTGGATGATGGCTCAGCCTTTGAAACTTGGGATGGTGTCATGGTGACTGCTGCAGTCACATTCAGCGTCAATGGCCAAATGGTCAGTCCTCCCGTTTCAACGCTTCCGATGGCCGCAGCCACGGCTGTTGGAGATATTGCGGTTGGAAGTATGTTGACTCCAGTAGGCTCGCCGACGTCTACTGATCTTACTGCTCCATCCACTTCGACGTCCGGTGCAAATAGTGCGAATACCACTCCACCGTTGCAAGTTGCGCCTGCCCCTCCATCCTTCACCCTGCCATTGTTGGTTCCTGCAGAGGAAGAGTTGTATCCCACTGTTACCTTGCATAGCCCAGGAACAGCTGTGATGTGCCGTTTTAGCCTGGGGGATATTCTTGCTACTACCAGGAAAGCTATCGGTGCTCCAGCCGGCGTCGCGGTCTACGCCATCGATGGTAGCGAGATTTTGAGTGAAAGGGACTAATCTACTGTGATGATGTTATTTTAATACCGTTCTTTGCTACCGGAAGTCGAAGTAATGTTGCCACTACGATTGAAGAGTTTGTTTAAAACTAGCTGTGAATTATTGTAGCTCACGTTCATATTCAACCCATTCATTGCCAATGACAGCTTTCATGTGCTTCAGGCTTCGATTGATGATACGACGAACTTTGTCTGGCTTGTAGCCTACTAATCGACTGACTTCCGCGATCGTAAGAGGGCCGTTCTTCAGATTATCGGCCGAGTCCAGCAGACCGTATCGAAGCAAGAGCAAGTAAACTTCTTCTTCAGACAACTGGCTTTCGAGCATTGAAATCAGATCTTCCCGAAGGAACATGTGAGTTTGTTTGTTGTAGTCCCTGTCATCTGTCTTACTTTCGACCAAATCATACATGGTATCTTCTCGAGCTGCTGAAGTCAATGGCTTGAGCGGGTTGGATATTTGTTGGTCCAGCGAATAGCAGCGCTGGCCCATAGCTATCAGGCACCTGTCCAATTGTACCTCGGTCATGTCGACTGCTTTGGCAAGTTCTTTTTTGGTAGGAGCTCGACCTAAATCTGCAATCATTTGCGCTTGTACTTTCATGACTCTTTTATGGTTTTCGTAAAGACGCTGGGGAACGGTGACAACCCGGGATTGCATGATTTGTCCGCGCTTGATGGATGATCTAATCCAATACATAGCATAAGTAGAAAACCGAAAGCCACGGCTGGGGTCAAACTTTTCTGCAGCCCGAATAAGCGCCTAGTAGGTTTTTGCAAAGGAGGTTAGTGTGATTTGATTCACGGGATCGAGATGTGGAACAGCATTCAAGTAAACTCACCATGATACCCTCTTGCATCAGGTCCGCTGCATTGTAGTGGCCGCGGAGCCCGTTTCTAATGTAAACGTTGACCACGCCTTGTACCATGCGAAGATTGGAAGTCACGAGTTTGTTCTTGGCCTCCAGTCCTTCTTCAATCGCCTGGCTCAACGCCTCCATGTTAATCTTCCCAGCAGCAGCGCACCATTCCTCATCGGTTGGCTCGCGCGCCAGTTGCATCTCCAGCCCGTCGAAGACTTTTTGCAAGCGAATAGCTTCTTGGGTCTTCTCCCCGAGTTCAATTTCTTCTTTGGGAGTGATTCTTTCGACATCATGGATCTCATTGGCAAACTGAACAAGACTGTCTGGAACTGAAGCACTAGATTTGTACATTGATTCGCCGTTGACTTTGCGGCGTTTCTTTTTCGCTTCGTCTGTCTCAACAAACTTCTTCCCCGTTCGCTGCTCTGCCAGTTTGATGCCATCCTCATACGCCCGTTGGCGGTCAGTTGACCCTCGTTCAATAAAGCCTGGCATAGTGGACGACCGTGATGTTGATGTCACCACGCTCCTGGGTGAAGGTGGGGTTCTGCTCAAACTATCGCGTCGAGTCCGGCCATCTCTTCCAGTGGAGAGTCCTTTAAACTGCACCCGGCTTGGCTCGTTAAACAACATGTCTTCTGGGTCACCATAACCCTCAATTTCAGGAGGCGGAGAAGTCATCTTTATCTTTGCTTTTGTCCGCACTTTACTCCTTCTGCGGGATGGGACTCCTTCCACCATTTCTCCAGACAGCCCATCGGAGTCTGTTGTTGCAATCAAGTATAACTCCTCGAGCACACGCCTGTTGATGCCGTCTCTGCCCTTAAGCTCCATCAGCAGGACATCTTTTGGATCAGTAACCACAGCCAGTTGGGTCATGGTCGCCGCAGACCTCGCTTGGTTCCTCCTGTCGAGAGACGCTAAAGACGATTGGAAAGCAGTTGATGCTCCGGAGAGAGATAACGCTACAGCAGATGCAATTAAAAGACCTGCCTTGGAAAACGAGCGTTTCCGCCCCATTGTTGAGGAAATTGCTAGCGGTGATGATCTCATGTTTTGTTGTTATACTGATGTATCCTGGGCTCGAAGATTATGGATTCTTGGTGTCGGAAGTTGCAGAGGGGAGATGACTGATTGATGATGATTCGTACCAGCTCGAGATTTTGCCAGCCGAGCAGAGAGATAAGACGCAACGACAGAATGCTTAGGCTACAGTATTGTACTAGTGTTCTTTTGGGGCACAACAGATGGACCTCTCATCCTATCGCAGGTCTTTCCCGCTGAATTTCTGCGATCGAGGTGGCAGCGAAGAAACAAACTTTCGATGGAAACGCGAAACGCCTCATCTTCAGGAGATGATGATGTGATGGGGGGGGAAAAAATCGTGGCGTGGTCCTCGATCGGATCGGGTGCGTGGGAATGATGACGCAAGTATGGGGAACCAATGAAAAGTGAGCTACGCACGGAAATGACGTCAGAGCGCAATCGAAGAAGCGAAGGGAAGCAGAGCGAGCGAGAAGAATTTCAAGTCGTATTACTCGGTGTTTCTAAAGCCTATATAAGCACCTTTTTAGATCGATCGATCCAGTCGATCTCCAGCGCCAGGTATCTTATTTTTTACCCCTGGTAGAAGAACGCCGCAGGGAGACCAACTGGCGGGTAATTGGTACCGGTACAGTACGTACCGATACCGGTACATCATACCGGTAGTTTTAGTCAGTCGATCCGATCTTTTTAGATTGAGATGATGGCGATGCTCGAATTGAAATGACGAGTTCTTCCCTAACCTAATTCATGCTGTTGCCACAACCGGTGCAGTGGACGTCTCCAGATATGCTTGTGATTGTTGGAATATAGCATACGAGTACTACCAGATAGAAGAAGCGAACTCAAACAGGCAGGAATAGGAAAAGCCGAATCAAGCATCCTCCGATCGCCGATCGGCAAGATCGAGATATTCATCGGCAGCAGACGATCAACCGCTGACTGCGCCCATTCCGGCTTACAAAATGCGCTCGCACCCTTGCTTCGTACCGATCTCTCAAGTGGACAGAATAAAAATGGGGTCGACGAGGACGCCATTTTTACCGATATTTTGCGCTTCGGTCCATCGAGCTTTACGTCTAGTCAAATCGCCTTGTGGACGCCAACCGCCACGACACCCCAACCAACATCGCCCCATTATACGCAGCTTTTTCTCGCCTTTTGGCTGGGTGGTTTCTTCTGTTCAATTATTCTACCGCGCTTAGCTTTCTTTGCTTGGGGTGCTTGGCAAACTCTTCGTCGGAGCATGTCACTTGGACGAGATCACAACATACTGCGAGATGGCCTAGGAAAAAGAAGAAGAAGCAAAAGACGACGTCCCATTGACTTCACGACAGTCCCTCGACGCGGCTTAGTGGTCTTTCAATACATTGCTGAACGATTGGTTGGATTGGCCTTTCAAACGCAACTTCGACGAGCATTCGAACATTCCATTGCATCAGTGAACAATCCAAACATTCGACGAATCGAGATGCACACCTTTCAGACGATGTCGGCGCCTCGTCTTCATTCGGGTCGTATGTATGACATGGGTAAAAAGGCTATGGCATTTGATGTCGACGCTACTTGGAACGATGCATTCGAATCGACAGTAACAATAACCACGAAACGACTCGGCGTTAAAGTCCCTGTTCGAATACACAATGTCAAATTTGTGGGTCCAATCCGTGTTATTCTAACGCCACTGATCGAGAGTCCACCCGGCTTTGGAGCCAATATCTTTAGGTAAGGGTCCATCAATCGACGATCGGGCTCAGGATTCTTCTCATTCTCTGACACAATCATTTGACGACTCTCGCACGAGCAAATCGTAGCTTTTCAAGAACCCCTCGCCTCGACTTTGATCTTGACGTGGCAGGTAGAGAAATCACAAAAGTTCCTTGGCTCAAGACAGAATTGACACACGCCCTTTCGGAAATCATCGAGAAGCAAATGGTCTGGCCCAATCGCATTGTCAACCCTGCTCTTCAGCCAAATTTCAACGTGACATTGATTGAGAGCGACAACATTGCCGAGCTCAATACGATAGACCCGTTCCTGCAAGCCGAGAGTGAATACACAAAGAGCTGGGATCGTTGATTGAAACAAATGGGCTACTGTACTTGCTATCGGGAAATACATACTGTGGATCATTAATTGACGTCGCATTCTTGTTCAGATAATGAATTGTTGTTCCTCGCCATCCTCTTCCTTGATCGTGAAAGTCTTCACAACTTTTCCGTCGACTTTGACATTCCACGTGTGCCCTCGGTAGGTATTGATTCCAAGGTCAGGATCGTTCGGCCCTAGTTTTCCCCAGAATTGTTCTTCAAAGAAAAGTTCCGCGTTATTCAGACTTGGGTCC
The DNA here is from genome assembly GCA_956465555.1 of Nitzschia sp. pyKryTriq1. Lineage (NCBI taxonomy): Eukaryota > Bacillariophyta > Bacillariophyceae > Bacillariales > Bacillariaceae > Nitzschia > Nitzschia sp. pyKryTriq1. The sequence continues at coordinate 1,198,104 of OY101116.1, forward strand.
GCACCTGAATTCTTGAACACAGCATGGAGTTCCTTGAAGCTGACCGATGGAGAAGTAGTTGCGCCTTCTTTTCGGAATTTCTCCTTGATTGGTGCGCCGGCGTAGCCCTGTCGTGGAGTGTTCCAAACCCAAAGATTCGCTGCGTATTTCTGACCCTTAAGAACCGGACAGGCACCGTGGATAGATGCGGGGTCAACGTTTCCGTTGGGATACTGACTATAGAAGAGGACTGCACGTGACGAGTGGGGCGTGACGGCCAATCGAGTACGACATTTCGCCACCTAGAAATATCAGAGGAGAGAAGGAAGAGAAAATGGTTGAGCATTCTTTGTCCACCTGTAACCCCTGTAGCACCGCTCCATCAATTATACCAGTACTGTCTGTACTCGTACAATACCATCCAAATCGGCACTTACTAAATCTTCTTCCCAGGAACCATGTGCGAGTACATTGCCGTGGTCCGAGGCTCGAAGAGCTTCAATCGCGTCTTTGGTCGAGACTCGTTCCGATTCAGGCAAATGTGCGGGCCAGCCCTGGGGAAAGACTGTCTCCCCACCATCCCCTTCTCCAAGATCGGACATGTACATGAGAATGGTAGCAAATCGATTTCCTCCCGTCCCACCCGATTCGAAATCGTGTTCCAGTTGTCCACTCTTGTCCTCGATCCAATCCAAATGAGAATTGTACGCTTTGCTGACATTGTAACGAAGGATCTGAAGACCATCCCCATACGACTCTAAGTACTCATCAAAGCCCAATGCCTTGAAGCATCGCTTCTTGACCTTAACCGCAGTCTTGCCATGTGTATCAAATCCACTTTCCGAGGTTCGCCTTGAATTGAGATTGTGCCCACTGGCCCCAGTCGTACTCCGTTTGATCATATGTGATTCCTTCGTTTCAGCGATCGCACTTTTGACCAAATCTTCACTTTCGGCGCGGGAAAAGAAATTAAAGACATCAAAGACTCGAGGGCTGAGCGACAAAACCTCCAGGTAAATGAGTTTTTGGTCGGAACCTTCTACATGGGGCAGATGAAAGACTTCGCCTACATAGCTGGGAGCAAACATAAAGACTCGTCCAGCAGGAACCGCGTACAAATGACGTTCGACGGAGCCGCCCGCCGACGTGCAGGTTTGGTCTCCCGTGTGGTCGTCCACCTCACATTCTTGAGCTTGTTGGAAGGGTGTCGTCGATGGCGATTGCGCTAGTTTCGTAAGCTCACTCAGTTCCGTAATACGAAGACCTTCCCGAGTATGGAATCGGCACGGAAGAAAGCTTTCACCGTCAGCAGAAACGACTGGAACCAAATCATTGTGATCCAACATAATGGGTGTCCGTTTGGGACCCATGTCACAGAATCCTAGCAGTCCTGCATTTTTCTTGCCATCCTTTTCCACAGACGGACAAGAAGCGACCATGTTCTGAAACGTCTTTGTCAAGAGTGATTCTACTTGATATTTGTTCAGCGTGGGAGGGCAGGGCTCGTCGCCGCCATCATCTTTCATACTCGCATACTGCTGCAGTAATTCCTCGAAGAATCCTTTTTCGGAAGAAGCCTCGCCACATGACTCGGGTTCTCCATTTCTATGCATCCTAAGTGAGATCTCGATGAATGGGTCTTGTTCAGTGCTCGTCAGTCCTAGCAAATGCAACAGACGACCTTGGCAGATTTCGGGAGTCGTCGTTGTCGACGAGTCATCTGTCGACGTTGCTTGTACGGCCAGTGTTCGACCGGTACCGTTGTTGACGTCGCCGCTGCTCGAGGACGAGGAGAAAATATGGCCCAAATAAAATTCCAACGTGCCCTCTGGAAGCACATAACTCGAGATCAGACATCCGAGGATATAGGGAACCACAACCCATAGAGCAATCGTTGTCATTCGATGGATGGCTGGAGTCATTGTGGCGGCAGGTGTATGGGTCGGATCGAAACGACAACAATTTTTTTCAAAAAATGAATGTAGTCTGCCGGAAGGGTAGCGGATCAATCAGTGTCAGAAGTCTGCACGTATCTCTCTAAAGCTGCAGATCGCAGCAGTGGATCAAGAAAGAGACGTTGGGAGGTGGCAAGGCTTCAACAATACAGTACCGGTACCGTACGGCAAAAGGTATGTACCGGGTAGGGGAGATCACGATGTGGTCATCATCGTGATGCTTCTCGGTCTTGCTTTCGTCGTTGTTTTTTGGTTTTGCGTTCAGAGTTCGGATTTTGAGAGGCCGCCGGCCGCCTAAAAGGAGAAGAGCGGTTAAATAGCCGTTTTCGTGATAGATTGAAGATCCTTTTTTCATTGCTCGGGAGTTAGTGTCAGGATTTTTTCTCACCATGAAAATGGGAAAAGGAGTACGGAGGAGCCTGGAGCCTTCGATCGGAAAGCAGAACCAACAATGCTTTACAATACGTATCCTATTTGCATCTCGATCGATGATTAGCATGAAGGTTTGGGTGCTGCAGGCTGTAGTTCTGTCCCTTGTGGTGCCAGTAGCGCAAGGATACTGCCCACCAGTATCCACGACGACGAAAAGTTCATGCCATCCTCAGCAGCAGAGAGCAATATCCAAGTCTTCCACGTCTAGATCCCTGGGCCCCTTTGGCTTTTTCAGTGGCTCGAGTGGTGCAAGCTCTACCAGTAGCATTCCAAAGTCCACTTCCGATAGGTGAGTGACCGGCCGTGGCTTCTTTCTGAATTTTTGCTACTAGCTCTAGTCTTGCGTGACTTGTGCTTCCACCTAACCTCCCCCCCCCCATTTCATTTCTATCTAGGGACAAGCAAGCCATTGAGGCAGTCAAGGCGGCGATTGAAAAACCCAAAACTACAACCTTGCCACTTATTGAATGCGAATTTCCTCCTCTCGAATCACTCAACAAGCTAGGAGATGGCTCGTTGCGATCTGCCAATCTGGTGGACGATGTAAGTACATACCGATTATGTTGAATGAATCATTAATATGCCATTCTGGTTGGAAGCTTAGAGTCGCCGACAATTTACGATGCCATACGTACTGCCGTCTCACTATCGTAGGTAATATATAGGCAAATTTGGCGTTTGGTGCCAAACTCGTCAAAGGATTGTCATCCTTCATAGGACCGAAGGTATGGTTTTTGACTAGCACGACGTCTTCCCCCAGTTTTCTCGCCAAGGCCGCAAAAACAATCAAAGGAGCCCAATCAGTGCAGTCTCTCCGACAAGGAATCCCAGAAGGAATGGGGGAAGGTGATATTTGTATTATCATGGCGCCATCAGTGCGACAGGATTATCTGTTGGCAAGATCGATCGCCACGACGAATCCAGCCGTCGTAATCAATGGACTCGCAAAGGTAGGAAACATTTTTCGCAATCATACTATCATCCATGCTCTGACAATTTTGTTTGTGTTCATTCTACGATCAGGACCAAAAAAGTATCGGCGGCGAAGCAACCATGGCATATTTTTTGAAACCTCTCACCTACAATTCGCAGATCATCGGGTATCTAGCCAGAAAGTATCCAAACGACTGGACCACGGTGGATCTTGTATCGAACAAGGTGTTGTCGACGTATTCGGATTCCGAAATCCTGTTTGGAAAAACCAATACACCAGACTTGAGGGATCCTGGGCGACGGGTACAGAAAGCAGTGGACGAACGAGCGATTCAAGCTAGACAGAGATGATTTTAATAAGTAATCGAAAAGTAGTGTTACCAAAGGGTTTTAAGAATGGTATCCCGTACAGGTACCGGCATGCCCGATCCCGTCACTTTCAGGTAGTAGCAGTATATTGTTGTGTGCCGTGTCGTGATAGATTCAACGATTTTCTATTGACCCAATGTATGACTACGAGGAAGGAATACATCCCGCGGAAAGACGCGAGTCAGCACCTGTCACTGGGTTTTCTCCCTTTAGAGTAGGGTTCTTGCAAATACCTTTTATATCAAAGCTTCCAATGGCCGCTTCAGTAAAGTCTGCACCCTCCAAATCAGCGCCATCGAACGTCGTTCCGGTCAAGACAGCGTTTTGGAAAATGGCACCTCGGAGAGAACTGCCCTTGAAACTAGCTCTATCTACGATTGCATTTGTAAAGTCGGCTCCATCGAAATTTGATGCTAGAGTGGCAAGGTAAGAATACAATAGAATCAAAGATTTGGTACCGGAATGCAACACAACAAACAACCGGACTTACACTGCAAGTATCCTTTGCTGAAATATGCTTCCTTGAAATTGGCCTTGGAAACATCTGTGTCTGTCATTATAACGCCGGATAGATCAAATCCAGGTGCTGAAGCGCCAGACAACTTACACTGACGGAGATCGTACAATTTGTCACGTGCAGCGTTAGCCTGGCCGATGGTGCTGCTGCTGAGCGAGCAACGTGTCTTGTCGTTGAAATCGATGGGTGGAAGCTTGAATTTCTCCGTTTGACCATCCGCCATTGCTGGAAGTGGACCAGAAAGGAGCGAAAGAGATATCACTGATGCCAACGCAAGATTCGAGAGAGACTCCTTCATCTTCTCCAAATCGTGGGTGTTCATCGCACCAAGATGCGTAGAGGTTTGATGATTCAATTGCACTGATGACCGAGATGCCGGGTTGACAAAGGCAGTGCTAGGCGCAGCCAGGGCGAGGAAAAGAGCTACAACTACAAATTTCATGTTAATGTCACAAGAAGAAACAACAATACGGGAGGTGTTCCAAAACCGAGTGTAGGACTATTATGGGATGTCTGTGGCAGGCTGGGCTTCGAAAGTCGAAAGGAGAGGCGGCTTGTTCTTCATGGTGGAATACCAAACACCAGAATCAACATCATGCCGCCGTCCGCCGTCGATCGCGTCGAATCATCTCATCGAATGACGCAGAGAAAAAAATCAGAAACCGATCCGAAAATGATCAGATCCGATGACATCAGAGAACGGGAGACGACAGACCGACGGGACGGGGACGGACGAGAGCGTCGAAGCGCGTGTGCGCCGTGCGCAGTGCGAAGTGCGCACTGGGGTAAACAGGGGTAAAGTCAAGTCTTCTTGGCGCTTTTTCTCATCGCGAAAGATCGCTCAGGCATGCGAGTACTGGTACGAGTTCTAGCTAGAGAGCAGACTAGTACTGCTGGCCGCGGGAAAAAGATAAGTCCTACATAGTACTACTCTACTAGCGGCACACAAGATCCAAGAGAATGATAGAACTCGAGGAAATATCAAACTTCAAGTTTGAACGAGTCTCTTGAGTGGGAGTTGAAAGGGAGCCAGAACACGGTCTTGTCGTCTCGCATCGTCATTCCGATTGTGACGACCACCACCACTAGTAGGTTGCTCGTGATCTAGCAAATCAAATCGTTCCAGCCAATCCATCGATGACAGAGGTTGCCAAACAAGTAGTCTTGCATTGTCAAGCCAAGAAAGAATAGCACTGGAATCGAAATTGTACTTGGTCGTAAGTTTGCACATGTCTGCATGGCTTGGATACGGGAAGCACCAGTTTATGCGTATCCATCGCGTCATGACAAAGTTGATATTGTAGTTTTGCTCGAACGAATACCAAGGAAAAGTTAGGAATGCCCCAACCCTTAGCGCTCCTGGCACATCGGTCAACTTCTTGTTACCAAAAATCTGAATGGCTCCAACTAGGGCCTCCAGTTCATACGTTGTGTTCTCGCAAATATGTACTATTTCGTCCCTCTTGCCAGCTGCTTCATTGAAGGCTTTTTCCATTTTACGAACACACTTCACACAAGCATTTTTCATGGCAAGACTGGGATTCAGAGATTCGAAGATATTGGTAACCTCATGAACCCCCTCGACGGCTTCACGAACTTCAGTGTCGTTGCTGTCAATTTCTGGCATGGATGGAAACCATTTTGGACGTTCTATCATGGCAACTTCGGTGGCCATCGGAACATATATAACATATCCACTCTCCGTTACTTCCAAAGCATATTCCTGTCCATAGCTCAAAAAGTCGTAGTACAGAGGCTTGGCTACCGGCAGCAAATCTTGACGACGACGGCGACTTGAGCTGAAATCCTTGTCCAGCGAAGAGTTCTGTCCATTTTTCTCCACGACGGTCTGAATATGCATTTTTCATTTATCGAGTGGGGAAATAGTTCGATGCTGGTTGCCTCCTTTTGTGAAAGGAGCAAGTCCAAGACATCGACGGTGTTGGACACATCCTGATGATAGTTGTAAAGGAAGACTGCCTTGCACTTGCATGCGTTTGTTCACAATCGGAATGTCATTCGTTTTGCAGATCTCCAAAAGATATTTGCGAAAGATCGCAATAAAGTATGCCAAAACCGTCCGATCGTACTTGTACCCGTGCACGCCGCCGGTCGGTGCGCAAATCACACGGGACGCATCCACCACGTAGACTATCACACACGCACGGCGCCAAAAGAGATGCGACATCAATCGGACATTATCGCCAAGCTACTGTATGTAGGTTGTATTATTCGATGGTGGGGGTACCGCTAACCGGTACCGGTAGCATACTGTAGCAGCACCAACTCACATTCATTATTGTATCAATGTGTATTCATTCATTAGCTATGACCAGGTAACATGCATGCTACCTCTAGCAGAGCCTCTTTCTGATAATGCATTCAGGAAGAGACGAAGACGACACTCGTGCCAAGCGGCAGCGTCGGGCTACCAAAGGGGAAACGAGTGACCAAGGCCGCGATTGCTACGACGAAGTCTTCGAAGGGCGCATCAGTGGCATGATGGTTGTGCACTCTTGGTTGAAGGATATTCGACCATTATTCTCCAATTATGAGAAAGCGGACGACTCTATGGATGTTGAGAGATTGTCGTTTTCCATTCGGTCCTTGAGTCAGCAACTCCTTGAAGTCAAGAGAAAACTTTGGCCGGCAGCAGAACAGTGTGCCCAGGCCACCGGTGCTTGGTCGTCTCCACACCACGAATTTGCTCAAGCTCGAAGGTGGTGCAATCCGATGGAACCTCTCGGGGAAGGAAAAGCTCGGGGGCTCAATAAGATGTTCATGAATCGATCCGCAATCAAATTGGCGAATATCGACGCCATGTTGGATTTTGGGCTGACGAATCGAGGTGTTGTTGGTCATGAACCTTTCTTGTTTGTCGATCTTTGTGGAGCTCCAGGTGGTTTTAGTGAATACCTAATGAAGCGTAGTGAATCCACGCACGTCACTCATTCCTGTCGAGGATACGGCATGTCCTTGATTGGAACAAACGAACATGGGAATGGGACGCCATGGAAATTGGATCACATCTCCTTTCTAGATGGTTCCTTCCAAACAAATTATCGAGTGTGCACCGGCGCCGATGGAAAGGGGGATATTTACGACTGGAAAAATGTAGAGAGCCTTGCGCAAGATGTCCAACAGGACCTAAAATCATCTGGAATAACTACCAGCTCCAAAGTTCATTTGGTAGTGGCTGATGGGGGCTTTGACGCCCAGCGGGATTCTGAGTTCCAGGAGGAACTAGCTCAAAAGATTGTTCTCTGCGAAATGATGGCTAGTATCTACCTTTTGCGAGTTAGGGGTACGATGTTGATCAAAATGTTCGGTTTTCAAACCTCGGCTATTCGAACAGCCATGCAATCATTGTACGACATGTTCGACGAACTACGAATACTGAAGCCGATTAGTTCAAGACCGGCGTCATCGGAGAGATATGTCATATTTTCGGGTTTTCGAGGTCTGCCCAGTGACTGGGATGGACCATCTTGGTTGAGTCGAGTTCTTCTGGGGAAAGCAACTACAGGGCCACCCGCCAGTTATGTCGATCTGAATTTATTCCTCAATCAGATGGATAGGGATGTTTTGACGCTCAATCTGAAGGCATGTTTTGCTATTCTATCCACGCTAGACCGCAAGAGCGTTCATTCCTTTTCAGGACTTTCTGAGGAGGATAACTGGACCGAGGAACGACTTCCCATCAATACCAGCGCGTATAAGGCCGCCTGGAGGCTTTGCTGATGACTCAATGGGAGGAAAAATTTCGTTGGGTAGGCATTCCCTTGGATAAGATTTCCCGGTCAGCATCTTTCTGGACCAACTGGACAATGTTCCTCAGCAAGAGGAGACAGTAGGCGTCCATGCTCAAATGATTAGGGCGGTTTCTTTCGAATGGAGCTTCCACCTCCATAGCCGCACCTTCAAGGCCGAGCAAAGCGAATGCCGTCAGAGCCACCACCGGGATTGTTCCATATCCTAGATTTCTCTCCCAAATGTAAGGAAAACCGAGCAAAAAGCCAATAAGAAACGTCCGAAGGTGCGTCACGTAGACAAGAGGCAAGGGCGTTCCCTTAATTCTTTCGAGAGCTCCCATCTCTAAAATGATTTTGTTTAGTTCCTTTTCCAAAGTATCCAGCCGTTGGCTCCGACCTTGCGCTATACTGAATGCAGTATTATCGTCGAAATGAAAAGCTTCCGCGAGATTCGTTCGAATTTTTTGGGCTACCTGAATTGGTGGATGTGACACGGTTTCCAATTCTTGAATTTCTCCTTCATCAAGGATACCAAGCACAGTCCCACGATCTATCTTGCGTATTCCTCTCATAAAGTGAGCTAGAACGACAGAAAATGCTGCGATCCATTTAACAACCTCATCTCTATGCGTTGGATCATGTCGCCCGTGCACTAGCACCCCTCCCACGATTGCCCTCGATGACGCTATGATAGCACCCCAACTCATTCTTGCAGCCCAAAAACGTTCAGCGCTCCTGTTTAGCCGAAAGACTAATAGAAATGAGAGCGAAGAACTAAGTACGAGCCCAAAAATCGACTCGTAGGAAGAGAGATCTGATTTTCTAGAATCATTGAGATATAGCTCAGAGACCAGTGTCCACATCACCCCGTTCAGCGTCACGAAGATCCATGGCAGCATGATTCGATCTAGGGCTCTACCTTCTAGAACAAACAATGTTTTGAACCATCCATCTGTGCTCTTCGGGTAGAATAGCTGTCTATTTCCGTCTTTTTCCAATGCTGTCGATCTGGAGATAAGGTTTCGATTGAAAGGTAAGCTTCGCATTTCAATTGGCTGGGCTATCGACTTGGAATAGCTCCACGCACCTCGACCCTTCATGAATCAGCATATCTCGAACCAGAGGAAAGTTGGAGTATTTAGCCTGCCATTCTGTCTGAAGAGTTTCTGTCTCATGCACTGGTCGTGCAAGTCTCGCCGAAGACTTCCACCCACCATGGAAGGCGAGATGAGACTTTCGACTGTTTTTCGGTTCCGAATTGCTTTCCTGTCGTTTAGAAGTCATTGCTACGGAGACCTGCTGGTGGACCCAATGTAATTTTGAGGCGCTTTCCCAATTTCTCACGGGATGGCTCTCATCTGAACCAGATGTAATTTGATCAACAAGAACATTGTCAGGCAGCATATACTGTACAACATACGTAGACAACATCAAACATCATCATCATCGTCGACTTCCAGTATTTCTCAGTACATACTGTACTGGTATATGCCGGTATGTCTTACATCACATACAGGCATGCAAATTTCAAACGTTGTTTTGAGGGGAGTGAGTCGTCGCAGTCGTCATTTCAATCGAAATGCTACCCCTCTTTTTGCCCCTCAATCTTGTTTCCCCGCTTTTACAGGTTGAGAAAGATTTGCCATTTTTCCTTCAAGGAAGCGAAAGCTGCGCCGTAGAATCTAGTAGGAGATTTCCCGTAGAGATCTTCCTGACGCCATCGTCGGCGGTTTTCGCGGTTTGTGTTCCTTTCCCAGCCTTTTCATCCATGGTATCATCTTTCGATAGACGATAATAGTTGACCATGACCTCTTTTACTGCAGCTATCTGCGCCTTGATGGCCACTTCGGCCATGGCTTTTGCTCCCGCCTCGACTAGCGAGAGCTCGACCGCCCTCAAGGCCGGCATGCCCGACCGTATGTGGGACAAAATGGTCGACAAGACCCAACGATCTGCTTCCCTTCCCTGGTTGCCCCGGGCAAAGGCTTTGGATGGTTCCTACGTCGGTGATGTTGGATTTGATCCCTTCTATTTGTCATCTATCCCTAAGAACTTTGCTGGATTCATCCAACCACCTTCGTGGGAAGAGACCAAAGGCATTGAAACCATTTACTGGATGCGCGAGGCCGAGCTCAAGCACGGACGCGTTGCCATGCTTGCCTGGTTCGGTTGGCTCGCCACCGATGGTGCCTTCGGAATCATGATGCGATTCCCCGGAGACATCTACTCTGTTGAGAGCATCCCCAACTCATACAGCGCCCATGATATCCTTGTCGAACAAGGATCCATGAGCTTCTTGTTGCTTGCTGTTGGCTTCATCGAGTTCTGCAGTAGCGCTGCTCTTGTTCAAGTTTCCAAAGGAGAGCTTGATCGTGAAGCTGGCGACTTCCAGCTTGATCCCCTTCAATTCCTTAAGGGAAAGAGCAAGGAAGAATCTGATCGCATGAAGACCAGAGAGTTGTTGAATGGACGTCTTGCTATGCTTGCTTTCGGAGCCGTTGCTACACAAACTGCACTGGGCGAGGCCAGCCAGAGCTTCCCATACTTCGGTTAGTTCACTTTTTGTGTAAATATGAAGAAATACAAGGTGGTGCGGAGGGCCACTCCCTTACAGTTGACGAATTGCTGAATCATCAACTTGAGCCTCCATCCGTGATATCTAATTGTAAGTAGTAGGAGCTGCTTACGAGGGTCCTTCTTTGAGGTAACATACTACTAGACCTAGAATCGCTTGAGATGGACTTTTACCATTAGTCTCGTGAAGGATAGTCTCAAGGAAACTAGACTACTTAAAGAGCCACATTTCTCCACCATTAGAATCTGGACTATGTATTCATATTATTGCGAAATCCTGCGTGTCGGAATATGGCACTGGGGGTGGTCTCTGCACCCTCCTGATGAGGTACCTACCTATTCAAAGTGGGAACTACGAGTAGTACCCTACTTGTACGATCACTAGTGCCGCCGTGTTTCAACTGTTCCAATGCGCGCCACAGAATATCGCAGTGGTTGTGACTCTGAACAATTCATCTAGAGAGGAAGTAAGTCTACTAGATCTACCGGTATTCATGAATATGATGTCATTTCGCTCACCAACTAACAAGAAGGACTGCATCGTACCGGTACCAACAGTACAGTACCAGGTACTTGTACGTGTACGGTACTGTAGAAAAATAGCTTGATCTTGATGCAACTCTCGCAATGCGCGCCCTCGCGGGCCCCCGCCCCCGCCCGCCTGCATGCTGTTGCCGCCCCAAAGGAGCCACCTCATGGTTCTCGAAAAATCCATGAATTCAATTTTGTGAATAGTTCGACTCCAAGTCACCAATCAGAAATCTTGAATCTTAATGAAAGAACCCGGAAGTTGCAGAAAATGGATCGCGCTGATGGAAAAGATTGGAACCGGACAGACCAAACGTCACCAACGTATGCGGTGCCTTCGACCTTCCCTTGCCGCCCAACAACAAAGACCAAGAGTACTCCCTTTACTTTACGTCCACAAAGCATCAAATAGTAGCAATCACCATGAAGACCTTCCAAATCATCTCCTTCTTCGCCCTCATTGCCGCCTCCATGGCCTTCACACCTAACCAGGTGCCACAGGGTGAGTGCAAGTGGGAGAGATATTCGGCGAGAATTTTGATGCCCTTGCCCGGCTGGTGCACTGTAGGCTGTGGTACTGAATACCGGTAGCCGCAGGCGCTGAGCAAAGGGTGCATTACATCTCATTGAGTGCCCCTATTTTTATCTTTATGCTCTATTTATGTGTCTGGGGTTGTTTTAAGCGTTTGGTCTTGTAGTCTTCTCACTGGTGTTTTCCCTCTTTCTCTCGCTGTTTTCATGGATTTCAATTAACAGTCGCCAAGGAAGCCTTCTTGAAGGGAGCCGCCGCCATGCCAGTTGCTGCTCTTGCCGCGCCTGCTTTCGCCATGGATTCGATCGTTGAGGCCCTTCCTTCCACTACTCTGTCCTTGCAGGTTCAATTCGGTGCTTACTTGGCCGTCCTTCTTGGAACTTTCCTTCCCGTCCTCTTCCTCATCAACTTGTTCATCTCCACTGAGACGCGAAAGGCTGGTGCCGAAGATGCCTTGAATGGTGATGAATTCTAAATGCTAGATGGTATTCGATTCAGACTATTTCTCTGCTTTTACACTCAGGGGCGAGGCTTTGGTTGATCCTCGATGGCACGCAATACCCTCGATTTAGAATGTAAACTCTAGACGCTTGCAAACACGAGGCCAAACATTTCTCCTCTCCTTGTCGAAAATGACATTACTCAACTCTAGAGGTATTATATGGCATATTCTCCATTTCTTTCTGGTGAATGGTCGGTGCTTGCGGTGACTCAGTTCACTGAATGATCAGTTGGATTGTATAGTTATCTAGCTACGATCTTTAGTTTCGTCCAACCCCCTTTCGTCTCTTTCCACTCTTGGTTTTCCCTGCTTTTCTCACTGCCTTTGCTCCTGTATATTTAGAAGCAACCTCCCAGATATCAAAAGGCATGAGTGGAGGCCGGACAGCGACACCGATTCCCTTTGGAACGCTGACCTTGATTTTGACGCTTCCGGCGCCTGTCACAGCAACCCAGCCTAACCCAGTGAGAGATAGATCTGCGGCTGCCTCTTTCCACCCTGTTCCCTCAATCTCAATAATATGGGATTCGAATTCACCAAGCTCGGCCATTCTCTGTGCACCGGGTTCGAAAGGGGGAGTCAGCATTGTACCAGCATGCTTTTCGATGAACTCGTCCGCCCTCGCAACGCTGGTTGGGTGAAGCTTAATCTCATTTGCAACAAAGAAAGTAAACATGAATGGTAGGCTATCACCGATGACTTCGATGCGAGCTAATCCTCCGACAAGAACGCATTTTCCCGCTCCGACTCGGAACGTCACTGGTTCGACAGGCCTGCAGAGAAAGTGAAAACGTGATGAGGAAACAAAAGAAAAGAGTTGCACGCTCACGAATACAACCACTCACTTTTTGGGGCACACAATCTTCAATTCTTCAGGTGTCAACAGCTGAGTGAACGTGCCCGGTACAAGAAGTCCAGGGGTATCGTACATGCTCTTTCCGTCACCTAGATCAACTTTGATAAATTTCAAAGTTGTGCCTGGTAGTGGGCTTGTTGTGAGAGCACCCTTCAATGCGTTCCTATTACCCGCTCTCACTTTCCCAATGGGCTTCTCTTCCTCCCGTTCTCGTCCAAGGATGTGATTGATTAGTGTACTCTTGCCAGCATTAGCGGCACCGACGACGTAAACATCACCATCCAGTTCATCAGCCAAATTTCTAGCTTTCTCGAGCAATTCTTTTACGCCTGCCCCTGTCTTGCAGCTGATCGTTCTGACCGCACCACCGATGTTAGCCAAAGACCTCACTCCCATGTGTTCAAGCTCACGACGCACCCAATTCTCGACACGCTGCTTTCCCATTTTCGGCGGGAGCAAGTCCACTTTATTGGCTGCCAAAATGACAGGGTTCTCACCCGCGATACCATCCAACTCACGTAAAACAGATCCACTGAAGTCAAACAAATCAACAAGTGCGATGATGACGGCGGGCTTTTCGCTGATGGGCTTTAGCAGTTCTCGGAACTGCTCTTGCGACATAGTCGGTTCATCGGTCCATCCCGGCCGAAGCTGGTTTTCTACCATTCCAAAGTTCTGGAGTCCATGACATCGTTTGCAAATGACCTTCTTCTTGGACAACTCGACTAAATCAAGCCCCATTTGGTTGGCCATGGCTTCAATATCAATGTCCGCGTCATCATCTGATCCATTTGACGCAGATCCACCAGCTGTCTGAATGAGATACTCGATTTCATCCTCTGGAGACCAATCAGCGGATTCTGCCTTTTCTTTCAGCTGTTGCATTTCTTCAATTTTCGAGAGTTTAGTCTGGATCTCGAATTTTTCTGGTGGTAGGAAGCCAGGTCGATGCTCGTTCCTGGACTGGAAATCCGAACCACAAGCGGAACACGTCATTGCGTTCGTGATCAGCTTAAAGGCATCCTTTCGTGGTGTCTCATCGTTACCAAAGGGATTGCGTTCCCGCCTGAAACCAAGTTCCGACAGATCCACCCCTTCGGCAAACCGGTCCAACTCGGCTGGCACAGACACTCGGCCGGTCGCCATGTCTCGCTTTGCTGCAGCTATACGGGCATCCATATCATCGTCATCGTCATCGGCCCCACCAAAGTCAAGAAAGTCATTATCGTCGTCGTCGTCGACGTCGTCATCGTCACCAATATCCATGTCGAACGACGGCGCTCCTTTGCGGTTCTGCTTCTCCACCTTTTCTTCGTCAAAGTCATCGACGCCAAAGTTACTGGAATCTAATATGTCATCTAGATCCCACTTCTCAGCCTTTTCAGATTTCACATCCTTGGATACGATAGTATCATCTTCATCCAAAAAGTCATCATCATCGTCAATGAAGTCGTCATCATCCTCATCAAAGTAATCTTCGAATGACGCGTCGTCGGCATGGCGAGCTGTGGAGGAGTCGAAGCCTTCCTTTCGAGCTAGGTCGTCAAAGGCAGCGGCCAATAAATCAATATTCCTTTGGGTGATTTCTTTGACCTTGATTTTCTTACTGGTTTGTCGCTTTTGCTGCTTTCCTTTGGAAGGTTTCTCGTCCTTCTTTTCGTCGCCTCCTTCTTGGATCACATCATTATCATTATTGCTACTCTCTGTCGAAGCGAAACGAGCAAAAAACTGTCGATGATAATTCTTCCGTTGCTGCTGCTGCTGCTGCTGGAGAGCAAATCCAACCTGTGAATCTGGTATTCTTCTCGCAACATCAAAAAGAGAGGATCTTGCGCGATGACGACCAACAGCAAAGGCAGACGACACTGGCCGTCCCGACGCTGCCGCTCCTCGAAGATGCGACGACAAGAATCCCAGCACATTAACCATCCTGATGATAAACGATATCCGCCCAGTACTCATCACGAATGTATTCGTATAATGAATGTGTCAAAGATACTGTAGACCCTGGAGAGAGTTTTTCTGTACAACAAGACTAGTAGTACAGTAGGATGAATGAAATCTTGGGAGTTGAGTTGAGGGTTGAGAGGGTACTTGTATGGTAAAAGAAAAAAAGGGAAGCAAAGGATGTGATATGTGATGGGTGATCGATCGATGGAGGTGGAGAAGGAAGCGGGTGTGACGGAAGGACGGTTGAGATGCTCCGCGCTCCGCGCTCCGCGCTCCGCGCATGACATCGCGCGTGGGAATCCTTCGATTGAAAAATGATCATCAGACAACGCGTGCGTGCATGCGTGGTATCTTGGTTGCTGACGTAAGCGATAAAACAAAGTGAAAAGGGGCGGGACACCCAACAACAAAAAGCAGATGCCGCGCGCCGACGACCGACGACGACGATCGAGAGAGTGGTATCTTTTTTCTTTTTCGTCGTCCACTCCAATAACTTACTGTAGCACGGACCACAAACCTCGACGAGACCATTATCACCGTCAACTCCCTCAGACCCTCAAAACAGCAAATACTTGAACAGTTAGTTCGGCATGATGAAACTCCTAATTATTCTGCTTTCTTTCCTTGCTCAACAAGGCGTAGTAGCACTGGTTCCCTTCATTGATGGGGGAAAAGGCATGCCGAAACTCTACGACGGATGGTTCAACGATCAACTCTCCAAGCAAGCCGCAACGGCCGTCTCCAAAGCTGTCGCGGCAGGAAAGACCAAAATCGAGGTCAATTTCCCGCCAGTCCCCAATGTTGAAGGTACAGTCAGTCATTAGGACGATGCTTCCACGAGCAGAGATTTCCAATGCCAAATCTCTGAATTGCAGATACACAAGATCTTACCCGTAGTTTTTGTCATCTCTCCCCATGCAGAGGTCAAATTTGGTACTCCTCTCAACCAAAAGTTTGGAACGAAAATTGTTGCAAAGGATCTAGGTATCCCGGGAGGATACAAACCAGGGTCTGATGTGTCTCGCCAACTCATTGCATACTCGAACGTGTTTTTTGCCAAAAGGATTGGCGCAGCCGCCAGTGGCGCACCATTGGGAGGGAAACCGGTTTGTGTTCTTTCAGCAGAGCCCGTCAATTTCAAAAATATCAAATCAAAGGGTTCCATCTCACGAGTGGGAGCTATCATGTCCCAAGAAGCCAGAAAACAAGGAAGGAATGGTGAAGTTGTTATCTGTATCAACCCTGGCGGCGAAGAAACATGGGATCGTTTGGTGAGCGCTCATTCATCTCCCGGTGCACCTTTTATCGTCTTGAATAATGCCTATTCAACGACCTACAATCTTGGTAACAAACGAGGATACGAGGAGGCCTACTATCTAAAACGCATTTCCAAGGGATGGGTCTTTCGGTCGTTCCCTGGGCCGTGGGAGGCGTACTTGGAGAGACCAGATGGGACTGTGGAGTTACTGAAAAGCTACAGCCAAAAGCCAGAACTTCGAGAAGTTGCGACACTTGTACGAGAAGAATCCTTCCAGGTAAGTTGAAAGGAAACGTGGTTGTTCATCATTCATTCATGCCACACAATCATCCGGAATCTAACGCAAGTGGACAAAAAAACACGGCACAGAGATATGCTATCAACAACGATCGATGGACGCCTGGTTTTGGGGAGCGCCTTTGAGTTGAAGCAATCAACATTAAGAAGGCGAAATTTCAGGTTGGCAAGTCTTTAGTATTTCATAGGAGTAACTTGTAGTCCGAATCCAATTCCATTGAACACCCCAAGGTTTGAGCGCTTCCAGTCATTGCATAGGGCAAAACAGTTGAGGATAGAGTCGGCGAATCACCCCACAGCCATTATCACCATACTATCACACGCTCCGAGTGAAAGGTCGCCATCATCTAGCTTCGTGCTCTAACCACTCTTGAATAAGAGAATTGCCACCTGACCCAAATAAAAGTAAATGAAATGCTTCGTCTCATGCGTCACGTAGCTACCAAAATTCCTTCCAACAATTACATGCCTGGTATATCGAAACAAGGCAGAAACATTGGTATCGTCAGATACGATCGAATATTGAATCGACTGCACAAATAGTCAAACACCAAATTCCAGACCTACCAAGTTGGATTATATTTCTTGTCAAACTCCTTTTTGATATACGCTGCAACATCCTGAGCACCGCAATGGAATGAAATTTGTGAGAAGACTATCCATATGACTGGAACGTCGGGCAATTGATTTCCTCACCTTTTCTATATTATATTTCGACAAGGCGACTGAAGCAACATCAACAGCATCTTGTTGCATTGCTTCCGACATGTCGGCATTTTTAATAACTGCTTTTCGTTGCTCTGCCATTTTGATGATTTCAACTTCTTCTGGCTATTGCGAAACGAGTGTATTTATAAAGGACACGTGAAGAGTACGATACTGCAGGAAAGAGGTCTTGGTGGAAAGTTGTGTGGCTTCTGTCTGTCTATTTAATCCTTCAACCAAGCAGGGTAAAAGAGTAACAACAACCATCAACAACGACTTCGAAGTTCGATGTTCGCGTGTTGTCTCGGTGGCGGCAGTATCAGTGCAAATGGGCGACCGTTCCAGCTGCCACTCTTAGATGCGAAATGGCTAAAACTATTTATACACATAACTGTGGCTTTATATATATTATTGGCGAGGTTCGTCCAGTAAACGCCTCTTTAACTTCTATGTAAAACTACAGTAGTACAGTTACAGTACTTCCGTATTCGCGCGCTCGGAGTAGGAACAATCTACACCGTGTATTTTAGGTGCCATGGATACCATAGTTATTTTTAAAAAAAAAGATCTGGAAAGAAAGAAGATTATTTTTCATTTCTCATGCCTCTGGCTTGTCTTCGCGGATCCTTCCGTTGTACATTATAGATTGGAAATGCATGCTCAAGAATGGAGGATTGGGCGGAACCATTTTTTTTAAATAACAGGAAAATGCTGTACATGTAGACTAGAGTACGAAGTAGTGTGGCGAGTATATTCCTAGCTTATTGTTATATTATAATTGTCATGCGTCAGTATAGTACACTTCGTAAGCATACGCATGACCTACTGAAAGAAGTAAGTAGCAGATTTCACTCCGTTCAGATCCAGGTCTCCTAGCTTTGGGAGCTCCGGAAATTCAATTTCTGGGTAACGCAGTTCCCAAGATTCTTTAAGATCGGCAAGCAAAGGACGTGAATAGAGCTCTACGAAACAATCCCTTAACGCTTCGTTCATCTCGTCGACGTCGCAAGCGTGCGTCCAAAAACTGTCATGCACGGCGGAATAGGTCAATCCGCGTCGATCCATTTCAAGCGCCGTCAATAGCATGTGCGATGAGTCCAGCGAGTGGACATAGTTTGGAGGAAAGGCTGTACACTGACGTGATTTGTGCACGGGCAAATCATCGCCATCGTCCGTCATTGTCACAGACTGCATCACCGTAACCACTGTTCGAGGCCTTCGCTGCCGGTATGGTTGCACGGCGGGGATACCGATCGGGGATATCCATGCTACCGGGTGACCCTGTTGAGAAATCAAACGTGCACAGTCGGCCAACCAGGTTTTGGTGTTCCTTGCGCCTTGGAAGAGGTCGCCCATGACTTCCATCGTCACCGTCGCAAGATAACCAGCCGCATCAAATACCTCGCGGTCGATTTCATCCAAATCGTAACCCTTTTCCTGAAGTTTCTCTTCGATTTTCTCTTGGATCTGTTGCCGTGCGCCAATATAGGTCACTCCATAGACACTTGTCATGACTGTTCGTTTTACCACACCTCGATCAATAAGTCCGTTCACTAGTTTCGCGGCTTGGTTGTGCTTCCAGGCCTTCTTTTGCTCCATGTTTAGCGAGTCCAGTTTAGAGGTGTCAAAAGGAAGTTCACGTTCAGCCTCCTCTGCAACTCGTCTGATGACTTCATGCATCACTCCAACGTAAACATCTTCTGGCCCATCACCTTCCAGCAGGTTGACAGCTTTCCCTCCTACAGTATCACGTCCCAGAGCAGCGTAATGCTGGAGTCCGTTGCAGGAACCATCCATGTGGACGGGCAGCGCGCACATGTAGTTTTCAGGATCTCCAGAATCTATGGCTCGCACAATTTCATAGCATGTTGCCAACCCTTGAAATGGGTCATCCAATTTCATCCACCAAGCGTCATCTGATAACGGATCAGCGACCGACTTTCGGACCTCGTCCATATTGTCGTCAATATAGCGTGCTCGATCATCAAATGACATCTTGTCTTTACCTGCAAAATTCGCCAGATGCACTTTCAACCAGTAGAGTCCTCGTTTTCGAAGTGGTTTAGCTTCGGCAAACATCAGCATTCCTCGGCAGAGGTCAGAGCCGACATTGGATAGATGCGGAGGTACAGGGTCTACCAAAGACGGCGATGGATGTGAGAAAGCGAGGTCGTAAAGAAAGGTCCGAACTACAATTCTGCTACTTACATGCCCGTCCTCTGAAATCCAAATTGTACGGAAAATAAATCTTCTCAAAGTCCTTGAACTTTTCTGCCTGGTTAAGTTTAAGCACAGCCGAGCAGCGTAGAGATCGTAGGTCCTGGATGAAATGTTAACCCACGGTTAGTCCCGTCACCATTTCAAATAGCAAGTCTTGACATCCCAAGGACACTCACCATGTTCTTTTGAAGAATGCGTTGTCGCTTGAAGAGACTCTCCCGATAACTTTGATTCGCCGCAATGGCGGCCTGTGCCTCTTCGTTCTTTTTGTCTGCATAGACCTCGGGAGAGATTCTATCAGGACGTAAGGGCTCTATTGGGACCTCCAAATCCGTTTTCGGAGGAATGTCTCCTATGGAAATATTTCTGTTCCAACAAGTCTGACCAATATCCAGGATTTCTTTGTTGATTTTCCATGCAGTCCTACCCAAGATATTCAAGCCATCGTACACTTGGCTGAGATTTCCGTGCTGGAGAGCTTCACGTTGCACGTGAGAACCATGTGTTCTCATTAGATCACTTTCAAGCCATCGGTATCCTCCCTGTCGTGGTCCAGTCCATTCCGTCGGTGGAACAATCATGGGTGTATGTCGCGTAGTTACAGCTGCCCACGACATCAACTCATCTTCGGTGAACATTCGGTGCAGATTCTCATTCAGAACGACATATGATATTGTCTTTTGCTTTGGCGACCATCGCTTCTCAACTCTAAAAGCTGGCTCTTCTCTGCCCTTATTGTTGAGTTTCGCATTTTCTATCAAAATCGACAGTAATGCTGCTCCAACGTGGATAAGGTCTTCCTTCGCCCAGCAGTCCCCACTATTCATGGCCTGTTTCGCTCTTTGCATGGCATATGTGATCGATCTTTTGCTTTTACCCATCTTGGGGTCGATTCGTTGAAGTTCGGCGATGAAGAGTTTCAAATGCGAGGCACTAAACTTCCATCTATGCGCTGCTGTGTTTTTCTCGGTACTCACATTTTGTGCTTCCGCACTCTCATTCTCGTCGTCACTATCCAAGCCACGTGTGCTACTTGTATCGTGAAAGCGCTCTTTCATCCTCCGTTGAGAAATCACCTCTGTCTCAACAGCTGCGCCAATAGCATGTGCAATCCTTATCAGAGGAATTCCTTCTTTTCCTGTCTTACCACTCTGGAGGAGCGCCTGCGTCATGGCCTCGTGCGCCACAATGACAGCCATTTTCTCCGGTGGCAGAGAACATAGAAAGGGACCATATCGTTTCCTCGCTGGTCGTTTGTCTTTCTTATTCGAGAGGTATTCCTTTTGTCGGATTTCGACCGCGTCCCGAATATCTTCAAACCACTGCACAATGTGACGTTGCATCAAGCTCAGGCTGTCGTAGGCCTTGCGATCACGAGCCTTTTGTACTATGTTCTGATACCGCGTCACTGCCTCTCGTTGTGCCGCGCACTCCAGCCACAGTTGTAAGTCTTCTGGGTCATTGCTAGAGGGAGGATTTTGAGGATCAAAGCTTCTAAGAATTTCCATGGCAGATTTCTGAACGGCTGTGGGTCCGCTGGTATCAATGTTCATCGAGGATGTCGTCTTTGTTGGAGTGGAACTGCGGGGCGGCTCTGTGTCACCTAATACCAGTAGATCGTCGTGCTCCTCGCAATGTGATGATGATAATGATTCATCGACAGGGTCAATTCCTAGCTCTTGTTCGAGTAGTGCGGCACTTTCCCTGAGGGAAGCTTTGTAGGCGTCGTCTGGCATCATCGTTGACAAGCACGAAGAAGTAAACATTTCGATATCCTGTTGCAGTTGATGCTCATCGTAGTCATCTGAAATTTCCTCTGACCGCAGTAGGACTGAAGATGGTTTCGTGGAGAAGGGTTTTGAGAAGGTTTTGTGTGATGCTGTGTATGCCGAAGTGGGTCGATGCTGTTGATGTTGTTGCTGTTGCTGTTGCCGTTGCGAAGACTGCTGACAAGGTCGAGGTCGGATGCGCGTTCTACGTGCATTTCCTACCAGGGACGCGTAGGATGAATTTTGGAGGGTAGACAGAAATCTCGATCGGACAGGACAATAACAATTACTACTGGAAAGAGAGAAAGGATCATTGCGCAGTCGTCGAATCGTTACCACTCGGCTTCGGGAAGAAAGGAATACACCCTGCATCTTTTCCTTTTTGGAATAGACCTGAACTACGAAAGAAGTAGGCTCTCCACAACAAACATTCAAGAAACCATCGACAGAAAAAATGGATGATCTTGATTTCTGTGGTCGGCGGTGGGTGGTCGGTAGACTACTACTAGCTAGAGGTACAGTACAAGCATGGTGGTGGCGAGCGGTACCTGGTACGGTACTTGTAGTGATGATGATGATGATGATGGTGCGCGCCAAATTTGGAACAATAAGTAGTCTATGTCGTTTGCGACAATATTTTATGAGCCCCAGCATGCAGAAAGCATGGTCAGAGGACGCCGGACAGACGGTCGGTTCTTTCTTCGTCTAAAAAATACAGTATGATACAGTAGAAATACGACGACCCCTCTGTGAACTGTATGTATGAACTGTACCAGTACCTGTACTGTGTACCGCTTCTGTACCGGTATGAGTACCGTCGTATGAGTACGAACAGTACCTGCTAGCTGTAGTAGTAGAGAGAAAACTTTGTCTACTCTGAGCTAGCTCTACTGGTAGAGAAGTACCGGTAGCTAGCTCTAGTAGTAGTAGTAGTAGTAGTAGTAGTAGTAGAGAGTAGAGTGGTGTTAATTTTATCTCTGCAAACTAGGTGTGCTATACTTTAGACTTAAAGAGGAAGAGAAAAGGAACGTGTTCCGTTGATTTGACTGGTGGACATGTCCTCAACAACCCACAAGACACACGAAGGCTACTCGTACTCGTCATCCTTTGAGCATAATATTATCATTCATTCCAAACTAGCACGGATCAATGCAAGAACGAGGGGCCAACATTTTCGAATACTCTTTCACTACTACCTAGTAGTCAACTACTACTTTAGCTATAGCACTCGCCGGAATGACCAAACTCGAAATTCAATAGTATTGGATATCTTGGGAGTATACAATTCCGGTTCTGTGGCGCCAAGGTATTCCAATTTCTTTTCATTCCGTAATTCCTGTAGTTTGTATTGGACTCCATTCTCGACGTCATTGTAGAACATCTCCGACATGCTCAAGGTCAGGAGGCCACCGGGCTTCACCAATGCTAATACGTTCAAAAGTGCGTCCACACCCACGTGTTTATGGGTAAATGTGCCAACGCTCACAGCAGCATCAAACGCTGGAGACTTCAACCCAGTTTGTTCCTCGATTTCCTCGAGTGTCTGATTCAAATCAATACATACCAGGCTGGTGTAACATTTCTTTTCCGATGCTACTTGCAACATCTCCGGACTAAAATCCAGGGCTGTCAAGTCTTGATAGCCAAATGAATGCAAATGTTTCCCAACAAGCCCTGTCCCCGCTCCAGCATCGGCCAATCGGGCTGTCTTGGAAAATCCTAATTCTGAGAGCTGGTGGTGGAATTCTTCGGCTCCTCGTCGTGGACCCCTGTAGCCATATTCGTCAATGGAATCGGTATCATAGGTTCGGGACCAGTCCGCGTACACCTGCTGAAGATCTTTGGAAGTCTCGGCATCGAAAATCTTTTGCCAGGCATCCGGGAGCACGGGTTGAACATGTGAAGAGTTTGTCGCGCCATCGGGAAGATTCGCACTGGAATGGCATCTCGAGAAATACGAGGAAACCCTGGGAATGCTCCACTTCGTAGGACGAAGAAATCGATACTCGTAGCACAATGAGCCTCTCCCTGTAATCATCGGAACAGTAGCCATACCTCAACGGTGAGAACAGGAAGCACGGAATCTCAAGAGTTCTGCTTTGCTGCTTGGTTCGTTCGTTCTTTCTGCCGATTTATGTGAAGTGTCAAGTTGATTTCTCTATCTCCAGCAAAATTCATTCGCCCTGAATGCGCTCGAATGCACATGATCCAACTCAAAAATTGACTCAACCGAACCAACGTACTAAAAAATCTTGTACGAGATAAGAACGAACCATGATCAGCTTAATCGTCACCATCATCATCCTCGAAGTTTTGACTTCTACACGTACTCGTAGTATACCTACTCTAGCAGACTAATCGCAAGAATTTATCGTTTCACTGAAATGATGGTAAAATTATGAGTCCGATTGCAAGGGAGTGACCTTTGGTGTCTACAAAGAAGTAGAGTCGCCTTCCTTGTTCTTGGTCATCACACTTCTCGTGGCAAGCGCAAGATCAGGACATTGATTCGATACATCGATTCCTATTCTCAAGGCGGCATCGGTAATCCGAGAACCTCGCCCTTATTGCCATGTTTTCTCTTCACCCGCCTTCCTACATTCCCACTCGGGAACACCTCGGGGAGAAGCTCCTTCTACACACTCAAGGGAATCCTCAGTCTCCCCGTTGGTCACCTTCATAGCGTTTCTGTCCAGACCATTGAACCAAGCATATTCCTCAGGTTCTGGAGTGCATACGATCTCGGGTGTGGCTCCTTCTTCTTCGACCTCAAATGCGTTGACAATAAAACACTGAATCGCTTGTTCATCATCGATTGTCGAAGCCAACCGTGTTGCAAACGCATCATGGAGATTCATCATTCTCGGCTTGCCTAAGGGCACCGTGAAGGATGCAGTGAGTACAGCCTGCAAAAGTCCAAGAAGCAACAAGTCACGAATAGCCATTGTAAAGTATATGTGGAAAAGAGGAAAAGAAATGACACTTTGCAGGTTGCGAGTGAGTGAGTGAGTGTTCTGAATGATAAGATCGGAAAGCTTGGATCATCGCTCATGGCTTCGTTTGTTCCATCGAACAACGCCTGTCGCTGGGGAAGCGAATCAGGATAAAGGGAACTGCAAGCAGTCAGCTTGCCGAACATTCGGTGTCAGATCATTTAACAGACCGATGCTCGACATAGCTAAAACAATTGAAATAACGTTTCTTAACGCTAATTGTTCAGTTCACGCATTTTCGTCTCTTTCTCCGCGCCACTCCCTCCGTGTAATTTCGAAGTTTCGAAGCGATCTGTACGAGTACCTCGTGCCGGTACTGGTGATCAAAGCTACCGGTAGCGAACATCGCCACAAACGCCATCACCCATGCATCACACCACCCACCTATCCATGGACGAGGAAGCGCCGGAGACTCCTCCTCCTCCTCCTCCTTGTCAACAGGATCAATCATATTAATATCATCGGACCGCTCTAAGAAGTACTTGTGTTATTGTTGTTCGTGCGTCAAAGAGACAAACATTGAGAAATCTTTCAAGATATCTGGTCGTCCGGTACTTGAAAAGTAAATAAAAAATGCCGAAAAGAAAGAACAAAGGAATGTCGAGGAAAGAGTCGATGTCGATCTTCCAGGATGGGGCTCCTTCGAAAGGGGATGGTGAGGTTCTATTGCATTCATTGTCGATGATTGCTAGAGGAAACAACAAGAAAGATTTTCACAAAGAAAAAACGATGAATGATGTTCGACTATCGGTGGGTCTTTACTCGAGCTATCCCCTAGCAAACAATATTCTGGCTGGGGCTCGGAAAAGGTAGGTAATTCGCCTATTGACCCTTCCACGAATCACAGCAAGATTTCACAGCATATTTCGCCGTATAGGGAAGGCGCCTTCAAAGCAGGAGGAGTGAAACAAATGAATCACATTAGAGGCACCGACGGATGGTTCCGCTCGATGCTGGTCCTCGAGGTTCGTGTCGAAAGAGCTAGAGTTGAGTCGAAAAATTTGGATAGAGCTTTGACCTCACCAATCGAAAACCGCGCATTTCTCAGGTTAGAGCATTTGATAACTATATGATGCCTTTGGTCTTAATTTCTTTGAATGCACTCCTTGCGGCGGTACTAAGCGAAGTGGAAGGTTTTGGAATGTCAAAAGAAATCCTTCAACATTGGGACGCTGTAAGTTTCAACGCGATGCTTCTACCAAACGAGATCAAAGCATCTCATCAGTGTTCCACTATAGGTGTTTTCGATGGTCGTGAATTCGGCTCTTGCATTCCTCTTGGTGTTCAGACTCAATCGATGTGCCATGCGTTTCTGGGAAGCCCGTGGATATTGGGGCAACGTCACACATATTACTCGAAATCTGGTCAGTGGTATACTCATGTATTGTGGGCATTCTCAGCAAAACCGTGATGTGGCCATTCGATGGTCGGCGACTTTCTGTGTCGCTGCAATGCACTTTATCCGGAGTGAGCATGATTACAACCCTGATGAGCTTTTTGGGATACTGACGCCTGATCAAATTAGCAAGATGCAAGACGCCGATCATGCACCCCTATACGCCGCAAGCATGATTCGACACTATCTTCAAAGAGCCTTTAAGATTGATTCAAGTACTCCGCCTCAGCTTGCCCATGCATATGCAATCCAAATGAACACACTTGAACAATATGTCAGCCAGTTGATTTCTCAAGTATCAGGGATGGAGAAAATTCGATCAACGCCCTTGCCAATCGCCTACGTCACGCATTTACGATCGTTATTGTTCCTATATTGTCTTTTGCTTCCGTATGTATGGGTGAAAGACTGGGGGTGGGCCACTGTTCCATTGGTAGCCTTCACAGCTTTTGCATTGTTTGGTATCGAAGGTGTATCGAGCGAAGTAGAAATTCCTTTTGATCGACGCCGTCCAAATCACTTGGCTCTGGATGCATACTGCTTGATCATGTTGAATTCCGTGCAGGGCCTCGTTGTTCATGACGCCAACCTTGACATGCAGGGGCATGAATTTGAAGAGACAGTGCACAAAGACGTGGAGGAAGGAATCGTAGAAGCATGAATCCGCGAACGCCCTTCGCCAATCTAGTAGAAACGCGAAATTCGTAGTAACAATATCTATGATTGTACTATTGTTCGATAAAAATACTATGATGGGTAGTTTACCCGTTTGCTATCGATAGTTCTCAACTCTAGTAGTAGCTAGAGAGGATGGCTCTAGCTCTAGGTAACATACCCGGCAGAAAATAGGGACCTTGTTTCTGTGGTGCTGTTCTCCATCCCGTTTTGTCTGTGATCGTTTCTGGGCGTTTCCGTCCCGACCAGTAGGAGGGGATGGTTTGAGGGCTTTTGCCCCTCCGCCCTGGCCCGTCTTGAAACCTGAAGCGGTCGAATGAGTCGAATCCCGCTGTTGCATGGCACGCGCCACGCTACAAGTACATACGCTGCCATCGCGGATGACGTTTCCATCCAACGGAAATCACCACTTATGTGACCATGTGGATCGTTGACCAAAAATAATAGTAACAGTATCGTGGAACATGATAGTTTTTTGAATGTTGCATGCCGCAACACGGGTCACGCGGCAGGCCAGTGCCGATCTTCTCCGTAAGATCGCTCTGCGCATGTGAGATAGACGCGAACCTTTTATTTGAACAATGTGCACCACATTACAGTACAGGACAGTACGTACCAGTACAGTACTCATACCAGGTACGCTTGTACCAGCACAGGCAAATTTTGACTACTCTCTCCATTTACAGTATTGAGAATTTCGAAATTGAACGAGAAGCTCACACCCCGAGTCACACCCACAGTTGATGATTCATTCTTCTCGTTCTCGAAAAGGTTACCAGTAAGATACGTAGTCCACGATGATGTTTCTTGCTTTACTCCGAGTACTCCTTTTGTTTTTAGGTCACTTCAAGGGCGGATCCTTCGTCCAGGCCGGCAAAGTGGGAACAGGTACCGGTAGCAAGCAGCGAGCTTTGATGCCCTCTACCTGGGGAGAAATCACGTTCGATACTTTTGAAGACAGCCACGGCGGAGAGACATGGGGAAACTACGAAGCGGGTAGTGATCGGCAAGCGAAACTAGAAGGGAAAAGTTATTTTGATGGTATCTTTGCGTCTTCCTTTTCAGCGATGGTAAAGGACGACAAGGGCGGTGATTCCTCGTTTTTCCACAAGGATTTCCAGGATGTGGCTCTGTTTGATGACTTGAAGATTAACTTTTGGTACTATACTGACCAAATGAAAGATAACGAGGATGAGTTCCTCGTTGAATATTCTGTGCCTGGTGGGGCTTGGAGTACAGTTATGGTGATCAACGAATTTGCAAACGGAAATCCGTTGGAGAAGAACATTAAGCTCAGCGTCGACACTCCCTCGATCGATGTGGAGTCAATGTCTTCCATGAAGCTTCGCTTTCGCTGTAACGGAAATGGCGGTAAAAGGAAAGTATGGGTTGATCAAATTCGATTCCAAGGACACTTGTCTGATACCGAGCCTAGTTCGGAGCCATCTTCAACACCATCTGCTCAGCCAAGCCACTTTCCTAGCACGACTCCTAGCTCGAATCCTTCAGCAGGGCCTTCGGCGGTGCCATCTTCTGTGCCCACAGGAGCCCCCAGCCCTGAGCCATCCTTCAAAGATCCCACTTTGCAGCCAAGCCGAAGCCCTAGTGATGGACCCACGATGCTACCTAGCAGCTCTCCTTCCGTTGCTCCGAGTACGGTTCCGAGCCAAAATCCATCGAAGAGCCCGGCGCCTTCGCCAATGCCAAGTGGATCCCCAAGTCTTGCTCCATCCCCCGGACCCAGTGGGTCTCCAAGTCGTACCCCATCCTCAACTCCTTCTCAAGACCCGTCAGCGTCGCCAACTGAGCCCCTGACTAGGAATGAGACTTGCCCCGTTGATAGGCTGTATCCGCCCTCCAAGTATGAAATTTTACCATTCACGGGTGTCCCCACAATGGACATATCGGGCGTTGAAGACGACTTGTCAGAAATTTCGTCACTGGCCTTTACGGATCAAACTGACGCAAATGGGAATCTTTATGCCTATGTGGCTTCGGATAAAAACCAATTCTCACTGAAGGTGATTCGATTTCAGCGTCATGCCGTAACAGGGCAAGTTATCATGGGTAACGCCACAACTGTCGCAACCTACGTTCTTGATGTTCAATATAGCAACTCAGACTGGGAAGACATCAGTCTAGGACCCTGTTCATCGGCTTCGCAGGCTCCTACTTGCATTTATATCGGAGATTTCGGAAATAACAACCGTACTGGTGGATATGTGCAGCGGTCCGTCTTGAGAATTCTCAAGTTTCCCGAACCAATCTGGACCACCTCGGGGCCCTCCCCGGGGCCCTCCAATAAGGTTGGCGTTCCTGTCACCCGTATTCATTATCAATATGTTGCTCCTGGATTCAACAGCAACACTTTCTATGATGCTGAGGCCGTGTTTGTTGATTGGGTGGGTTCCTCTGGAGTTGGCAAAGGCGACATCTACATCGTAACCAAGGGAGAATGTGGGCTGGGCCGAGTGGCTGTAATTCCGGCGTCTTATCATGGAACGCTTCCCACCACTCCTTCCACCTCCCCTGATGGTCAAGTCTTTAGTTTGACAGCTCTTATGGCGTATCCTCCAGTTCAAGGTGTCAACATCACTTGTAAGGACGGACCTTTTCGCTTGTGGCAAGGCGCAGATATGAGACGGGATGGACGCTTGATTGCATTGATCACGGGGCAATCTCCTCCCAGAGTGTACTTTTATCCGAGATTAGCCGGGCAAAGCGTCTATGATGCACTCACCTTTACTGCCCCTGGCGAGGGCCCAAGCTGCCCCTACATTGCTTCTACTTCGTATGGCTTGAAGGACGAAAGGAAGCATGAGGCTGTTGCATTTCTACCCGACGGCAAAGGGTTCGCCGATACCAGTGAATGTGAGGGTGGGGGAGCCTGCAAAGTCCCCATTTACCTCTGGAACCTTACTTTCCCCGACTCTCCCGACACAACGTTCCGAAATGGTTTGGTGCCAGACTCCAACGATGGTTTGTGGGACACGATTACGAGTGATGATTTCGAAACTGGTGACCATCTCGGCAGTTTTGTCAATGGGACACGCGCATATGCCAGTCAAAACTACGCTTGCCCACTAAACGATACAGACAGCAACACTTGGTCCATTCATATCAACGAACATAAAGGCCCCGATTCTGCCATCGCACACAAGGTCGACCACGATGCTTCCACTTACAAGTGGCTGAAGGTAGTGTTTGACTTTTTACTCGATGGATTTGACCACATGGACACACTCTTCCTTGAATTGTCATTGGACGGAGGAGTCTCTTACTTTATCGTGGCAGATTGGGCCTTGGATACGCAAGGGATTTTCGGTCTGGGAACGTGCTACATGGGGGAAACCGTGGTCTTGAATGCTGAGGCATTCGATCGAATGACTTTTGGATCGCAGGCGCGACTTCGCTTTAGGACCAGCGCCAACGCCGCCAATGATCGCGTATACTTGGACAATATTGTGTTTCAAGGACACATTTAAAAAACATAGGCATGAGCAGGTAAACTATTCTCTACCGGGGTACGCTAGTAGGTCTCCCTTTCTTCTTTCGATTGAAGGTGCAGCAATAATTGCTGCAGCTGGGCGGTCCGATAAAAATCCTTGAGCCCTTGGTCCACGTTGTGCCCAAATGGCATCTTAATAGTGCTATGATCTATGATCGTTCTCGGAGATTTCATAGTTTGAGGCGAACATGAATGAAATCTACTACGGTTTCCTGCGGACGAAATCAGTTCGACTCGATCGACCCATTCAGACTGGTTCGACTGATCGGCTCAAGGGCTCGTGGCGCAGGCGCAAACAAACCCTCAACTCTCTCGGACACTGTAGACCGATGGTATAGTACTTGGTAGTGGAATAATTCGTTGGCCTATGCCCTGATCGATTTCGATTTGCGTAGCAAGATCGTCCTCTCTCGGGGATACCCTTGGGTACATCTCCTTGCCTCGTTCTCGTCAAGGTGTAAAGGGATGGCGGGCGGCCATTGAACTAGAAATCCATGGTCTTCTTCTCCAGAAGACTCTCCGGAAGAATAATAGGCATCATTGGCCTCCCACAAAGCCTCTTCCATAGAGGTGTCACTACTGCTACTATGGTCACTCCTCATAGTAGTATTGTATTGTAATGAATACTTGTATGATGCACAGTAGTAGTCATGGATCATCGATAGTAGTAGAGTAGTAGAGGAGTCGTCGTCGTCATCGGTCAACGAGCTGAATAAAATAAATAATCATCACAACAACATAATCACATCATCGACTACCACGACTGAATTACTACGCTAGGGACCGACATGATCCGACAAGACCGCGCGATAAAACGAAAGTGTCGGTTTGTCGGTCAGCCGGACCGACAAACCGACATGGACCGACAAGACCGCGTGTCGATAGAATGGACCCTGACCCTCCCTTCAACCTCGCAACTGGGATACCGGTGTTACAGTAATACCGGTAGAGAGGGGCGACCCTGGAAAGGCCTCACGGGAACTACAAGTAAACCAATACAATAGGAAGCAGCCAAACGCAAAGCGTTTATGTGGATCGCCTTGCCTGATACTTGTACCTTACCGGTAGTACCACAGTACCCAGTACTGTAATAATGTACATATTATGTCGAGGGAGGAAGGGAAGGAAAATGTTTATTTTGAATGTTGGATGCCGACATTCGGGTCACGCAGCCAGTAGTGTCCAGTGTTCAGACCTTCTCCGAGCCATGGGTCTCGTCTATGTACTTCAACCCCAAACCCCACCACTGTTCATACAGTAAGCCGTGTTCGAGTATCCATACTCTACTAGCTAGTAGAGTAGTAGACTGTTCTGATACCGGTACTTGTAGGGCCTACTAGCTCTACCGTAGTAGCATTTTTCTCGTCTCATTCACTCTCCATCGTCGGATACGGACACCAGCTACGTTGGATATCGTGCCTCGAGAGATTCGAAATACTACTAGAGCAGCAGTTGATTCTTCTCGTTCTCAAAAAGGTTACGATGAGGTTTCTTGCTTGCCTTCTCTTGTTTTTGGGTCCCTTCAATGGCGGCTCCTTCGCTGAGGCCGGCAGATTGGGAACAGGTACCGGTAGCGTAGAGCGAGCTTTGAGGCCCTATGCTTGGGGAGAAATAACTTTTGATACTTTCGAAGACAGCAGTCGCAAGGCGACATGGGGAAGCTACCAACCGGGTAGTACTAAGGTGGCGAAACTAGAAGCGAAAACTTATGTTGGCGCCAACTTTACGACTTCCTTCTCAGCAATGGTGAATAGCAACAAGCTTGCTGCTTCCTCTTTTTTCCACAAGAATTTCCAGAATGTTGCTATGTTTGATGACTTGAAGATTAACTTTTGGTACTTTACTTCTGGAATGAAAGATATTGATCACGAGTTCGTCGTTGAATATTCTGTGCCCGGAGGGGCGTGGAGTACACTTATGGTGATCAACCGTTTTACAAACGGAAGGCTGTTGGAAAAGACCATTACGCTCAGCGTCGACGCTCCCTTGATCGATGTGTGGTCGATATCTTCCATCAAGCTTCGCTTTCGCTGTAAGGGAAAGGATAGTACAACGAAAGTATGGGTCGATCAAATTCGATTCCAAGGGCACTTGTCTGCGACTAGGAATGAGACTTGCCCCGTTGATAGGCTGTATCCGCCCTCCAAATATGAAATTTTACCATTCACGGGTGTCCCCACAATGGACATATCGGGCGTTGAAGACGACTTGTCAGAAATTTCGTCACTGGCCTTTACGGATCAAACTGACGCGAATGGGAATCTTTTCGCCTATGTGGCTTCGGATAAAAACCAATTCTCACTGAAGGTGATTCGATTTCAGCGTCATGCCGTAACAGGGCAAGTTATCATGGGTAACGCCACAACTGTCGCAACCTACGCTCTAGATGTTCAGTATAGCAACTCAGACTGGGAAGACATCAGTCTAGGACCCTGTTCATCGGCTTCGCAGGCTCCTACTTGCATTTATATCGGAGATTTCGGAAATAACAACCGTACTGGATATGCGCAGCGGTCCGTCTTGAGAATTCTCAAGTTTCCCGAACCAATCTGGACCACCTCGGGGCCCTCCCCGGGGCCCTCCAATAAGGTTGGCGTTCCTGTCACCCGTATTCAATATCAATATGTTGCTCCTGGATTCAACAGCAACACTTTCTATGATGCTGAGGCCGTGTTTGTTGATTGGGTGGGTTCCTCTGGAGTTGGCAAAGGCGACATCTACATCGTAACCAAGGGAGAATGTGGGCTGGGCCGAGTGGCTGTAATTCCGGCGTCTTATCATGGAACGCTTCCCACCACTCCTTCCACCTCCCCTGATGGTCAAGTCTTTAGTTTGACAGCTCTTATGGCGTATCCTCCAGTTCAAGGTGTCAACATCACTTGTAATGCCGATCCTTTTCGCTTGTGGCAAGGCGCAGATATGAGACGGGATGGACGCTTGATTGCATTGATCACGGGGCAATCTCCTCCCAGGGTGTACTTTTATCCGAGATTGGCCGGGCAAAGCGTCTATGATGCACTCAATTTTTCTGCCCCCGGCGAGGGCCCAAGCTGTCCCTATATTGCTTCTACTTCGTATGGCTTGAAGAACGAGACGAAGCATGAGGCTGTTGCATTTCTACCCGACGGCAAAGGGTTCGCCGATACCAGTGAATGTGAAGGTGGGAAAGTCTGCAATGTCCCAATTTACCTCTGGAACCTTACTTTCCCCGACTCTCCCGACACAACGTTCCGAAATGGTTTGGTGCCAGACTCCAACGATGGTTTGTGGGTCACGATTACGAGTGATGATTTCGAAACTGGTGACCATCTCGGCAGTTTTGTCAATGGGACACGCGCATATGCCAGTCAAAACTACGCTTGCCCACTGGACCCTACAGACAGCAACACTTGGTCCATTCATATCAACGAACATAAAGGCCCCGATTCTGCCATCGCACACAAGGTCGACCACGATGCTTCCACTTACAAGTGGCTGAAGGTAGTGTTTGACTTTTTACTCGATGGATTTGACCACATGGACACACTCTTCCTTGAATTGTCATTGGACGGAGGAGTCTCTTACTTTATCGTGGCAGATTGGGCCTTGGATACGCAAGGGATTTTCGGTCTGGGAACGTGCTACATGGGGGAAACCGTGGTCTTGAATGCTGAGGCATTCGATCGAATGACTTTTGGATCGCAGGCGCGACTTCGCTTTAGGACCAGCGCCAACGCCGTCAATGATCGCGTATACTTGGACAATATTGTGTTTCAAGGACATATTTAAAAAAGTTAGCCATGAATATGTACCCCTACTCTAGAGAGAGATAATAGTCTACCAGAGGTCTCCCTCTCTTCTTCGTTTTGTGGAGAACAGAAGATCTGTTCACAAGAAAGACCGTACAAGTAGTATTCGAAATGAAAATACTCCGTGACAATCTTATTTTACCGGTACTTGTACTGTACTTGTACCGTTACAGGGCAGTAGGCGTACCGGTACCACGTCGGTACCGCACCGGTACAGTACGGTTTTATGTAACAAAACAAGGTACAGTACATTACACTACAAATGATTCCTGTACAGTACGTACTTGTAATACCGGTACAGAAGAGTACTTGTACATTTGAGCTCGCGTGTCATCTGTCACTACTGCCCTATGCACGAGGTAGTCGACAAGAATGATTGAAAGTGTAAATTATGAGCTAGAAATGAATTGTTATTTTGGAACTACTTGTTTCAAAATCAATTGTTGAGAAAAGATATTGCGCTGATTTGGCGAAATATTAGTCTTGCATGACTTTCACATGGTTGACCAGATGAATCTATTTCATGTGGTGTGAATCTCATTTTATGTGGTGAGCTATTTTCGGTGCCTGTTTGGCAGTTGCAGTCTAGTACATAGACTTGTAGTTTTCTGTTGAGTCTTTGCAACGGACGGGGGCCAGTCGTACGTCGCGCGTCTCACACGCACCCGAGTCAGTACGGGCCGACCACGTCATCAACTGGTCGTGGCTAGGGCGTCTGCGCATGCACGGCGCGCACTAGCGTGGAAGATCCTTCAGGACATTATCTACCGACGACGGGCAGACTATGGTCGTACAAGTCGCGTAGACCGTGTGTATTGCACTCGCCCCCATGTTCTGGGATCTACGAGCGTTTGTATGGGGTTATCATGCGTATGTTATAAGTATCTTCAATTATGCCTTCGCCAACGCGAACGGTTCCATTGTTTTGAACTTCCGTAATAACGTATGGACCTTTGTATGGGTCCGTTCCGAATTTTGTGTTTTGATCCTGTTTTATGAGGATTTCGTCCCCGACTTGGTAGTTATGGGGAATTCGCTTCGAGTTCTCTCGCGCGTTGTTTTGTTTGATAAGTTTCTGTTTGCGATCCTTGATCAGTTTCCAATTTGCTTCGAATTGGATGTTCATAATAGCGTCTGGTCCGAACACGGGGAACGACGATTTTGCCGTTCCTTGTGATTAGTTTGCGTTCTCTTCCGCCCCCGCGAAAGGAGCGAATAGAGTAGTCAGCCGGCGCATCACGCACTTTCGCTAGTAAATTGTGGTCTTTGCCTTGTTCGTATTCGATGAGCTTTAGGCGAAGCGGGACGCTGACTTGGCGAAATATTAGTCTTCCATAAGCTCTGTCACTACGTGTGAAGTAAATCAATAAGAGGAGCTTAGTAGATTTATGAGACTAGTGGTGATGAGAGCATCATGGCTCCGCTATCGGTCATCGACGGACGAAGGACGGACAGTGACGTCACATATGGATCTTGGATACCGATAGGAGAAACATCATCATCACCCACAACCGACCGACCAGTTATCAACGAATACCGGGGTAGACGAGAGCGCTTGACGACGCGCCTGCTGACATCCATCATCCATCGCGATCGACAGCCCGCCCAGGCCACAGGAGGGACAATGTTTGTCCAAAGACAAAACGGAATACCCTTATATGCATGTGGACGTAAAAAGATTTTACTCTAGAGAGGTTTTGGTGGGATGGCTCATCGGAAGTCCAGCTTCGTTGTCATCGCTTTGAAATTGTACACATTTTCGCTGATGTCATTCTCCTGTGAATGCTTCACTCGACCACTGCGATCTAACTTTCGCCCGGGATATCAGACGATTACGAGTTGCGATGTATCATCATTCCCAACTACGTCTACGAACACCCATGCTCTCCTCGACGACGGAGATCTGATTGCTGCCGATGATTCCATGGATTCTACATCGACAGGTCAAAGAATCTTGGATTTATCGGTGCCCGCATTGGGAGCGTTGTTGATCGATCCGCTACTCACGATCGCGGATACAGCTTTTGT
Source organism: Nitzschia sp. pyKryTriq1 (assembly GCA_956465555.1). NCBI lineage: Eukaryota > Bacillariophyta > Bacillariophyceae > Bacillariales > Bacillariaceae > Nitzschia > Nitzschia sp. pyKryTriq1. The sequence continues at coordinate 1,233,620 of OY101116.1, forward strand.
GGGAAGATACAGCGAGTCTTCAAACGAATTGGCCGGTATGGGGTCGGCGGCAGCTTTGTTGACATTTTCTTTCTATTTGTTTAACTTTCTCTGCACGGCGACTACCCCCTTGATATCTTTGAAGCGATCATCTGGACGAGAGGCTGAAGCACTAGCAACAGGAGGTCAAGCCCTGTCTTTAGCACTTGTTCTTGGTGGCATCCTTTCTATTGGACTCATAGCACTTCGCCAGCCTCTTCTGTCTGTGATGGGAACCTCAATTTCGGGACCAGCAGCTAATGGATACGCGATCGACTTCCTGACGATGAGAGCAATTGCTGCCCCAGCTGTATTTTGCATTTCGGCCTCAACTGGAATTCTGCGAGGGTACTTGGACACCAAAACACCGATTGTTATTCTGGTATTGGCAAATTTGGTCAACTTGGGGCTCGATATAGCGCTCATTGGGTACGGAGGAATGGGACCGGCCGGTGCAGCTATTGCAACCACCACTGCCGAATGGATTTCGGCTTTGCTATTTCTCAGAGTATTGTCCGGTCGAATTCCATCGGTTGATGGTCAACTCGGGAGAAAAGATAAGAACACCTTAGTTGTGACACCGGCACTGGCCGTTCCACCATGGTCCGAGGTCAAGCCTCTCGTTGTGGCGTCATCTTCAGTCTTCTTTCGATCTTTATCTCTTCAACTATCCCTGTCTGCTGCGGCAGCCTTTGCTGCAAGAGGTGGTGAGACTTTACCAGGTGGAGCGGCCTCCAGTATTAGCGCTCATCAGATTGCAATTCAGCTCTGGGTCTTGTGCTCTTTCATTTCAGATGCACTTGCCGCAGCATCGCAAGGCTTGGTAGCGGATGGGCTCGGCCGCAACGACCAAGACGACGTGAAGGATGTGTCGACTACAGTTTTGCGCTACAGTGCGGTCTTGGGGATAATTTTGGCCTCCCTGCTGCAAATTGGATACTCGACCGGCTTTCTACTCGATTTTTTTACGTCTGACGAAGGAACACAAGCGGCGCTGTCCGAGATCCTAACGATAATCGTTTTGGCGCAACCACTGAACTCAATAGTATTCGCGGCTGATGGAGTCTTGCAGGGAGCAGCTGAGTTCACCTACCAGGCGAAGTCTATGTTCTTGAGTGCCGGTACTGCTGCCATTACCTTTGCGTTCCTACAAGGTTTGGATTTTACCGATACACTGGTGGACGTATGGATCGCGTTGATTACTCTTCAACTAATGCGAGGACTGACTTCCGCAGTGAAAATTATCGATAAAAAGGGGCCCATCCGGCTTCTGTCATCGTCAACTTCTTCCCCTTCTTCTGGCAGCTCATCATAGCCCACAGCCATGATATTATGCCAACAACCTCCCCTTCTTCTAGCAGCTCATCATAGCCCACAGCCATGATATTATGCCAACAACCCCATGGAGTTATCAGCTGAGCTTTCTGTATTTCGAAATCTCCAAATCGTGCACGTATCGTTCATGAACCAATGCCAAAGTCTCGGAATCAAAGTGCCGTGCCTCCAAGTCGTTGGTATCGTTTCGAGCCGCATTTTTCTTGTGAGGCAGCATCTCTGCTGCTATATCATAAGCCTTCATTAACGCCGTAAATTCGGAAGAAAGATTATCCATTTGCAAGACGTACTCTACCATGCGGATTTCAGCGGGATAGGATACCAAAAAGTCAGCTTGAGGCGTAAAGTGTCCATTGTAATTCAAGAGACCTTTCGGTGTTAAGTGACCCTTATCCATTTGTTGGAGCTTTTGTTGAACCCACTCGTTCATATATTTGGGTTCTTGCAATCTCGTTCGATTGCAATCTACTGGGTTCCAATGTTTAGTGAGCTTTCGTCGGCAAATGTAGTAGAATTCGCTCAGTAATCGGTCATAAGGATCCCGAAATACAGCGAATAAATCAGCTCCCTCATAAGGATTTACTCCCTTGAGTGGGAAAAGTTGAGTCGGTAGATGCCAATACCCGATTCGCGTCGGCCATTCGAATTGACCAGGTGGATATCGACAAACATTTCCTCGACGTTTAGGGCGATGGTTAAATAAGCAGCTTCCCCATGCTACTCTTGCACCCAGACCTCCCACTTCTTCAATGGTCGTACCGGCCGTCTTCGGGATATGAACGAAGAGGAGTTTGCGTTTGGTGTCTTGGATGGACCTCGCGTACTCGAGACCCTTCCGGATTTCTCGATCCAGATCTATCAAGGTTTCCATTTCCGGAGTTTCTCTACCATAAGCCGGGTATGGTGACGCGGGAGAAAGAAAATCGATGTTGAAAGCAGCCAAATCCGCACCGGAACCAAGGGATTGAAAGACGACGAACTGTAGCGGTACGTACAACAACACAAAAAGAAGCGCTATCGTTCTAATCCTGGGCGCTTTTCGAAACATAGCCTTTCACGATGAGGATACAAGTAGTGTACTCGGCTTCCAATGGACGCACTTTCTTGCACATTGAATGGTCATTAGTCATTATATCATCATCGTCAAGTGTCAAGTGCGACAAAGTGTCGAGTTGAAAGTTCATCTTGTTTTCTGTTCTCTCTCTCGTCGACTTGAGTATGTGTGTGGGGGGGGTCAATTTGGGGGATATTACTCTATCTGTACGTGTACTTCAACGTCTGCGCTTCCTTCGATGATTGATAGGGAAAAGGGGGAGGTTTATAGACTACTTGTACTGTACTACCGGTAGTCTACGAGTACTGGTACTGTACGAGTAGACTGGTACTGTATCATAGAGACTACCACATTACCTCTCTCTAGTAGAGAAAGAGGCGGTACTCTAGTAGAGGTCTACTGCACAGACAATGGGGGATAAACTACCAGTATGTACGTCCGTACCGTAGAGAGCGAATCAGTCTATTGACGATCATCAATAGAATAAGGGAAAGCCAGCTCCCGTCCCATGTTATTGATTATTGATACCACCCTAGAATTACTACTACTACTAGTAGTAATGGCGGTAATTTTGCACCCCGTAGCTCTGAACCCTGCTGCCGTTGATTTTGCAAAAATACTTGTGATTCTTCCAGTCGTCCTTTTGATGTTCTTTGGTGCAATAGTGCTCAAGCCCCCCACATCCACCCCCACATCGTAGAAGTGCCCTTTGACCCACCTCTGTCGCTGTCTTTGATATTATGGTATCTTGTTTTGCTGCTTCTCAAAAGATGGTGTCTCCCATCTCCTCCCGCGTCAAAACTCAAAACTGAAAACTGCCGCCGAGCGTCTGATCGTCGTCCTTCGACCCCCTACTGGCGATTATTACTACGCAGTATCATACACGTACAGTACACGTACGAGTAAATACCGGTAACACCGCCGGTAAAAGCGTCACCCCCACGCACGCCTACCGGTACGAGTACACCGATACCGGTAGATGTTTATTGGACTGTAGCTACCAGTACCGTACAGTAAAAGGGTCCGCCTTTGTAGTGGGCACCAAACTGACTTGTGCAGTACCCGTACCGTATTAGACATTCCTCGATTGCCGATGATTGCTTAAAGTCAATCCGCTTTTGATTATTCTATCTATCATGTCGAATAATAATGTAGCCGCCCAGGCTTTCATCGCATTTTTGCGATGTGAAGCGCAACAAGCCGAGGAACGAGCCAAGAGTCTACGGGCCACTGCGGCGACCATAGAGGCCAACAATTTGGGAGGTACGATTGCTGTAAAGTGATGATGACGACGACGATATTCCGCGGCACTGTACTGACTGTAGCTTCGGTGGCTAGAAAGCGTGAGCGGTTCATTCAATCCTTCATTCGTTCATCCATCTCATGCTTCCATATTTTCTTGTTCTGTTACACGATCTTTCAGGTGCAAGAAAGAAACATAAACGGGATGCAAGCACCGAAGGCAAAAGCAAGGCTCACTCCGCCTACACCTTGTTTGTGCATGAAAACTACGAAATCATCAAGAAGGAGCACACAGATTTGCCATCGCGAGAAATAATTTCCATCCTCGCCCAACAATGGGGAAGCACGAGCGAAGAGGAAAAGCAGGTTTGGAAATACCGGGCCGAACAAGTACGAAACGAGCCCTTTCCGACGATACCAGGAATGATGCCAGATGTTCCCGAAATGGACGAAGATACACAGGATGAGGAAGACGTTATTGACGATGAAACGGGAGGGGGGAAGCGACGGGCGAGTAGAAGAGACCCTGTCACTCCGAGTATTTCGGTCTAGATTGGGCAGTTCTAGAGTAAAGGTTGCTGATGAGACCTACTCATGAAAGAAGCTTTAGCTAAAAAGTAGCAACCGAAGGGCTTATCACATGTGCTCTTCTTTGCAATCAGAAGTCTACAGTACTCGTAGCAACACTAGCTACAGTGATACTTGTGAATCAGGGCTTTCCGTCCCGCCACTCCTGCTACCATATGAAGGTTTGGGAGACAGCGACAACGACAAGATCTCCTTGATCTTGGCATCTCTGGCAACTGCATCTCTGTGGTCCAGGATGGGCACAATGTTCATCAAACCAAAGAGAATGAATTGTACAATTTCGGATGTTCGCCACTTCCCATTATCGCATGTTCTTTCTGCATCTTGGCTGTCGGCCATGTCATCGTTGAGGAGGTGGCAGTCTCCCTGCACCATTCCTACCAAGACCGGAAAGAGAAGTTGAGCAACCCCTGACAACGCAAAGCCAAGCCCTAGCAAGATGCCAAAGTACTTGAAGCCTAGTCGCGATGTCAAAGATCCGATGAATACTGGGTAGCAAAAAGCTCGAAACATAGTGTATGCCACAAAACTCGTGATCATCACCGTCTCGCTTTGACCGCCAAACAAAACCAAGAGCATTTGTATTTGACCAAACATCAATGTCATGGAAGTGCAAAGTTCCAGACCAATGCGATCAATCAACCACCCTACCAACAAGGAGGCAAATATGCCCATGGACATGATGTATGTGAACCATACCGATAATTCGTGCCGTGTTTCGGCAGAAAAATCCTGTTTGTCCTTTAACTGAAGAGAGAAAGAGGACAAAGGGATCAGTAGGATGTGAGTTGCACGATAGAACGGTACAGACGAGTTTGCAATCTATCCCGATAGCACAATCACTAGTACATACCTCTGTGGATAGAGTGCCAACGTAAAAGTTCGTCGCAAACGTCGATACCAAGAAGACAAAGAACGCCCGCAAGTATGAAGCACTGGTAAGCTGATCCCAAAAAGGTTGATCCTTGAGACTTATTGCAGGTCCACCCTGCGCTAGAGACTTTCGTGACGCGGAAAAAGAATCCGTGTGATCCAGCATTCTTTGTTTGTCGCGAAGATAGGAATTGAATGGTTGCTCCACAATCCACGAGACATGAGGAGGATCATGAGCTCTGTGCTTTCCGCGGGGATGATCATGGTGATGTTCCTTACTACTACTAGGCGTCGTTTTGATAAGAATATTCTTGTCTGTATCGTATTGCTGAGTGGATCGCTTTGGCAATAGAGGCTTCGCCTCCCAATCGATATCATCCAAATCGTCAAAAACATCTTCCTCGTCGATCGGCAAGTCGTACGGTTCGTCAGGGAAGACCAGTACGGAACCAGTAGCAAGCACAAAGAGAATGACAGCAAAGCCCCCAAACAAGTGACCGTATGTCAGATCTCTATACACGGTCCAGAGTGAATCGAAGATGGCAAAGATCGAAAAGCTGAATGCAATACTTCCGCTCAAGCAACTCATCACGAGGTTTTCGTTGCCAGGGAAGAGATTTGCCAAGTGAATGATACAGTTTCCAATACCGGGCCCACCAAACCCAATCAAGATGATCCCCGTCGCAAATCCCAAAAAGGTTTTGGAAAATGCAAATATGAGGCATCCTAACGAAATGCACAAACAAGCACACATGGAAGCGATACGTGGACCACTGTAGTCCAAGACCGCCCCCAAGATCAAGGCCGCAACCATGGAGATGCTGGTTGCCCAGGAGAAAATCGTAGTTGTTTGTTGCAGCTCAAGGCCTGCTCCTCCACTTTCTTGTGGAACGGATAGGAGAGTCTGATCGATACTTGCCCAACCAAAGATGAGCCCTCCCGACAAGGCGTTCTGCAGCATACCGAAGACAAACAACCCGATGCGCGTCGGCCACGGCGGCAGAGACTCGGAATCGGTGGCTCGATAAGGAAAACATCTACGCAACATCGGTCTGGATGTTGCACCATGGTTGTCCGATATGATACTCATGTTGTTGAAAGCAGATTGCTCGTTCGTCATCTTTCACCTCTGTTTTCAAAATAAATTATGAGAACGGTGCGAGTAGACTAGTAGACGACACGTTCAAAATTCGGACGATGATTTATTGATGTTTCGAAGGGAAAAGCCGTTGCTCTGTTCTTCTTTCGTACCGTACTGTCTGTACCGGTACAGGTAGGACCTATAGCATTGGCATTGGTGATTTTTATTCAAAACGCGCCTCTATTCATTCTTCTTTGGCTTTTCAAGATATTTGTCCATGTCTTCGCTCGGAGTGGCGTCACTTTTTTTTTGCTCTCATCTCTCATCTTTTCTTTCATCGTCGTGCGCTGCATGCGTTGTGCCGTGTTGTGTCGTCTCGCTCTCATCATCCGTCATCATTATTTATTTTCGCATCATGATCACGGAACTCGACGCGCGAACGAATTTCAAATTCTGAAGAATCATCGCGCATGCAGCATCACGCGATTTTCGAACTCCGTCTGACGGCCAGACAAAAGAACGCAATCCTCGGCCGACCGGCGCGCTTGCCGTTGGGCAGCAACATTTTTTAACCCAACGTAGAAAAGTCCACGAGCTTCACGGCCGGTGGGCTTGATTTACTGTACTCGTACCAGCAGGTACAGTAGACTACCAGTATGCTATTTAAAGAATACTGGTACTGTGTGCAACGCTGGTACTCGTTACGGCACAGTACTATTGTACAGTACAAGTACCGGTGACCGGTGAAAGACACAAGACAAAAGATATCCGAAGACGCGTGACAATCAGTGACTTCTGCTTTCTGTTGTTATTATCATCAACCGGTTCAATAAAATCCTCTCCATCTACACGCACAGTATTCGATTGTAGTATTCATAGCACACCGGGGTGTGGGAAGAAAGACCAGAATCATCATCAATCATGCCTAGCACGAACTTATCGAGGGGTGGTGGGCTCAGCCCTCCCCCCGAATCGGAAACGATCTACAAGACCCACGAGGGAGAACACAGTGGAGACTTTAGCGACCAGAACCTCAAGCTTACTCGCCAGACGTTCATCTTTGCCATGTGCGCTGCCGTGAACTCGTGTAATTTGGGTTACGATGTCGGTGTCAGTACACATGCCAGTGCTCTGATTCAGACTGATATGGGGCTGACCGATGTGCAACGAGAACTCTTTATTGGAAGCTTGAATTTCTGGTCGATATTCGGATCCTTGTTTGCACATTGGATCTGCGATCGATATGGACGTCGCCATTCCTTCAAGGTTGCGGCTGTTGGATTTATTATCGGACTTGTCATTATGGCTGCTGCTGGGAATTACACCGTACTTATGGTGGGCAGAGTATTTGTCGGCTTTGGCGTAGGTTAGTACTTTGGTCCAACAAGTGTTATGCTTGTGACAAGAGAGCAATCTCATTTTTATGAAATGAACTCTTCGGTTTTGGCGTACCTAGGTTTCGGACTGGCAATTGATCCGCTTTATATTTCAGAGATTTCTCCAGCTGCTCACCGTGGTCGGTTGGTAACCTGGTCTGAAATCGCCTTGAATGTCGGAATTGTTCTGGGATTCTTCTCGGGTATTCTCTTTTACAACTTGGACGATAACGTGGAATGGCGAGTCATGTTCGCCATGGGATGCATCCTACCCATTATCATGATCATATTGGTCCAGACAGTAATGCCAGAATCGCCGCGTTTCCTTGTCGACAAGGGTCAAATTGCAGAAGCCAAGGAAATCTTGATAAAGTTGTATCCCGAAGGTAAGAAGAAACAAAACGAGGAAATGGCGTTGTACCATCTGAAGACCAATGGAAAGACTTACTGTTATTCAATTTTCTACTAGGATTCAATGTGGATCCTATTGTGCGGGACATCCAGGAAGCGATAGAACGTGAACGCATTGCGGAACAAGCGGTTGGTTGGCACGTGATCATGTTCCCGACCCCTGCGATCCGTCGAATGTTGATTGTCGGTGTAGTCACAGCTATTTCACAGCAAGCTGTGGGTATTGACGCGATTCAGTATTATCTTAATGATGTCTTGGCGGAGTCTGGAATCGAAAGCGAAAAGGCGAGACTTGGTATCCTCATGATGCTTGCCATCATCAAGTTAGTATTCATTGTCGTGGGTGGTTACTTCTTTGATATCCGTGGAAGAAAGCCACTTTTCTTCATTTCGTTGGTTGGTAGGTCGCATGCAGTGTGCTGAAGTCGTGCATATGTGTGCCGTTGCCGTGTTAGGGCGTCAATCTCAATGTGTCCATGTGTTTCTCTCTCAGGTATGATCGGGGCATTGGTCCTAACTGCTTTCAGCTTTAACAGCGACGGGGCCAAAAGTGTGGATTGGGCCATCACTGGGCTTGCACTGTACCTAGCATTCTTCAGTCTTGGAGTGGGACCTGGAGCGTGGCTGATTCCCTCGGAAATTTTCGCTACCAGTATTCGTGCGAAAGCCATGTCCATAGCAACCTTTTTTAATCGAATCACCGCAACAGTCATGGCGTCCACATTCTTGTCCACTGTCAACGCGATTGGTTGGGGTAGCTTCTTTTTCTTGCTCGCTGGAATTTGTGGCGTATTCATTATCTTTTTCTTCTTCATGCTTCCTGAAACGAAGGGACGCTCACTGGAAGATATGTCGGTCTACTTTGCAGAACTTACCAACGACACCTCGCTCCTGGAGGCAGAACAGAAGATTATTCAGCAACGAACTTCGCCTGCAGTAGAAATGACACCAACGCCTGGGGGGCGTAAGAAAGATGGTCAAATGGCTTAGATGGATCGACAAGCCATGCGTACGAGTACGAGTACGATACCGGTAAATCGATGATGATTCACTAGCAATGTTATTTTAACGACGATTCTTCACCTGCAGGTATGTAAATAGGTGTACAAGTAAAGGGGAGTGTAGGATCTTTATTTTATTTTACTAGGAGCTCTGCTTTACTCTAGAGCTACTGTAGTACAGTAGAGGAGTAGTCTAGAGACCCTATCAATTGACGTGTAAAAGAGATCATTGCATGTTGGGACGAAGATTTGATGACGTGGCAACACAGCGGACAGGCGCCGGATAAGGCCACCAGAGAGTACCTGGTAGACTATTACTGTACCTGAAACCGGTAGTACGATGTAGAATTACCCAAGCCGATCTATTTCCAGCAATTTCCCGCGCTTTCCGCCGGCATTTTTTCATCGACACGGCGGCAGCGCAGTACTTCTTGTAGCCGTAAGTCAAACGCCGGAAGCATCGTCGTCGAGAGGAGTCGAGAGTCGAAAGGCTTTAAAAAAAGAGCAACCAAAGCCCCCCTCATTATTTCAGATATGATCCACGGACTTGTCCAGAAGCTGACTGCTTCCATCGACGATCTCACAGGTATACGAGGAAGCTCAGGAGTAAGTGCTCGTCGATCTTTCTTTAGTTGTCGTCTGCTCGAGATGTCGTGTTGACTCGCCCGCCTCAACTTTCATCAGTACATCATCATTATTACAATTGTTTTACTTGGACATCGCTGGATGAACGCCCACCCACCTATGGTTGCTTCCGACAAGCACGAAGAGAAAGAGGAAGCAGATCCTCCTAGAAACTTCACTTCCGAACAACTTGCCTACTTTGACGGAAAGAAAGATGAAAAGACCGGCGACGACAAACCAGTTTATTTGTCTGTTAACGGCACAGTGTTTGATGTTTCAGACGGCCGAAACTTCTATGGTCCAGACGGACCCTATGAAGCGTTTGCGGGGCATGAGTGCGGAGTGGCCCTGGCGAAAATGTCATTCGATACTGCACACCTTGACGACTTGCCGGGTTGCGAAAATTTAAATTTCGGCGAGAAGACAGAACTAGAGGGATGGATTGAAAAGTTCACTTATTACAGAAATTACCCAGTGAAAGGCCGTCTAGTTCCAGACGAGAAATTGAAGCCTTTGTCGACGCGCATTTTGACCAAGGAAGATTTGGCAAAGCACACTGGGGAAAGCAGCCAAGAACGACCGGAAGGCTACGCCACAGCCCCCATTTATGTTGGAGCTGGCGATAAAGTGTTTGATTGTTCCTTTGGTGGCGTAGAGTTCTATGGAGTAGGAGGTGGATACAACAAGTTTGCAGGAAACGACGTGTCACGGGCCCTCGCCAAAATGAGCTTCGACCCCGCGGATATTGAAAATACAAATGTTGATGATCTCGAGGAGAAGCAGAAGAAAGTCCTACAGGATTGGATTAAAACCTTCGAGGAGAGGAAACGGTACCCGATTGTTGGAAGGCTGAAGAAATAATTTGGACCCGATTTCGACCCACGCAGGTCCATTTGCTATCTTTTGCACGTTTCCTGGATGAAGTATCAGTTGAAGACAGAATGCCAGTGCATCGATATCGAACTCAAATGGGACGCACAAAGGTAAATTGTGGCCGTAGACTGTTTTTGCTGAAAAATGAATAGGCGCGACGACGAAAATATAATCATCTATACCGTGCTCTACACTCTTCATTTTACTAGAAAGTCTTGTTTAGTCTACCGTGAAAGGAGAATATTTGCGCGGAGCATTTTGATTTTACATTTTTTTTATTCTATTAGTCGAGAACTACAATGTCTAGTACTTTCTTCAGATTATTGATGTGCTGTAGGAGTACGATGCAATGGGTAGTCATAGTTGTTCCATGCCAATAGCACACGGACGTTTCACCAAGGTTCACTTCACCACAGTCGATAGCAACTTTTGGGCTCCAGTCCGCGCGTGCTGCGCAGCAGTCATTTACAGCGGCAAAAGGCGAAGAAAGTTCTTGGCGAAAGGCGAAATGCAACACCACCACAAAGATACAACAAAACACCGAACTCAAAGCAGAAGGCTCGGTGACAATGGAACCCAGAGAAGGCGATCGGATTCTTGAAGACCACGGGGAAAAGACAATAGTCACTCCTTACAATGGGGCTCCTCATAATTTTGGACCGGCGTCGTCACGTCGTGACTGTCTGGTGAACACTTCCGAGCGTCCTGGTGGTGACACGAAAGGAGAAAAGATATCGACGCGGCAGAAGGTGGACGAATGGGTCAAATTCATGACCTCTCCACATCGGAATATCAAACATGTTTTCATTTTACTTGGAGATGATGAGTTAGAGGCCTACAAAGAACCAGGATTGATCCAAGCCTACACAGATTGTGGAATTACCCCTCACCATATTCCTTACGCTAGCGAGAATTCCTTTGCGCGGATTATGACCGAGCTGGACAAGATTGAAAGCCTGAAGGAAAATTCGGTAGTCCATTGCACTCATGGTATGGGACGTAGTGGTCGAGTAGCCGCTGGCTGGCTAGTCCATCACTATGGGCTACCACTGCCTGAAGCAGTCGAAGAAACGTTGGTGGCGGCGAGGGATCATGGAGTGGAACGGATGGGTTCACCTCTTCAGCTAGAAAAGTGGATAGGAAGTTAAATGTAGTAGTAGCTCTACCAGTACGAGTAGAGTAGAATAGGAGTATTTGTACTGCTCATAGAAGACCTCTCTAACTCCTGGTTAGCTATCTCAATCGGACCTCTACTAATTTCGAACTTGAAAGGCGAGAGATAAGATGATCATTCTTCGACGATTCAGAGATTCGGTTCTCTATCTCAATCGGACCTCTACTAATTTCGAACTTGAAAGAGAGGAGATTAGATAGATGATGATTCTTCTTCGAAGATTCAGAGATTCGGTTCTTCTTCACGGGAGATTCATTCATTCGTCTGTCTATCCGACCAGCCACGTCGACTAGCACGAATGGAATTTCAGACCTCTCAAACTCCGACGCCAACACACGCCCGCTTGAATCACGACGAGACGCGCGACAAGAAAGCTCGCATGCATCGCTGATTGTAGTGTGCGGTCGTCGTCGTCAGTTGTGCATTTTCTCCGCTTCGAGGCGCGCCTCAACGCTCGCATCCAACGAGCGACAACTTTTCTTCCTCTTTCCAGTGTCATAACTCATAATACGTGGTCTATTGGTGTCAAGTTGTTAATGGCAACCTCGAGAGGAAAGAGAAATACAAAGAGAAATACAAAGTATAAGGCAACGTCGGTGAAAAAGTTACAATACACCATTAATTCTACACCGAGGCGCTTTTCGCGTAGAATGTTTCTTTTGACATGTGGACTTCTCGCCTTCCTGTGCCTTTGGTTGGTGCGCTATCACCAAGCATCGGCGATGTTGATGACCAAGGCCAAAAATTTACGGTCAGAAAAGGCGTCAGATGGGATGGCTTTATCGCTTTGGTTGATCCCTCCTAAGAAGACCTACGATCAAGTGAAAAAACAGATGGATGAGTTTACTCACCACGGAAAAACAGGACCAGCTTTTGCTCCTCATATTACAATTATCGGTGGAATTCATTGCCAGTCGGAGGCTCATGCACTGGAGATCGCAAGAACGCTAGAAGAAGGTCTCAGTGGTTTCGGGGAAATTCCATGCGAACCAAACTCCGTAGGCTCCGAGGGGGTTTGGAATCAGGCACTCTACATGACCGTGAAACAATCGGAACGGCTGATGAACTTGTGTGAAGAAGTTCGCGAGTTGCTGGGTATGGACACGGAAAACTGGGCCTTTCCCGCCCCAGCGACACATCCACATATGTCTCTTTACTACGGAGTAGACGGTGTCCCCGACAAGAAAGATGTCCAAATGGTAGCTCCGTTTGATGCCTACAGAATAGCTCTATGGCGCACTGACCCTGCATCAGTTGAGGGAGTACCATATTGGAGAGAGATCAGTTCCTTCAGCATCAGATGACGAAAGGGTAGGGGACAGAACTGATCATCATTTTCGCAAGTTTATTCTCTTGTCCTCGTGATTTTCTTGGAGGCCTTGGGGCAAGGGTCTATCTTGATCTATACTATAGAAGTCCGTGAGGCTTGATCTGATAGGATGTTTTCTAGATACATAAGTCGGTTTCTAATTTTTGAATGAAAGGCATGCTCCCTCATACTTTTATAGATGAAGAGTTAGCATATCCCTGTCGCATTCTAAGTAGCGCATGCTTAATTTTCTTCAATAATAGGCTTTCGGCAGTATGGGCAACAGTCTTTCGACATGAGCCATTGATCAACGCACTCACTGTGGAAGCAGTGTCCACAAGGAAGTCGTCGCAAACACTCCTTCTCTTCGTATGCGAACTGACAAACCAAACATTTGACCTCACAATCATTCTCATCTTTGTCCTTGACAGATTGTGGGACGAATGTGAAAGTGGGGAGTTGGTTGATTTTCTCGCGAGCAACACGTGACCATCTCTCAGATTTGACGTCACCAATTCTCTCCCCTAGTCGAAGCATTAGTTCGTAGGACATTCCACCGTCGTCCTCTGCCTCCTCCACTTCTTCTTGTTGATCATCTTCCTCCATCGCAGCTTGGAGGGCCGCGAGATCCTCTTCCGAAAATTGATCACGATTGTTCCGCAGATAGTCGACCGACATATGGTAGGACACTGCCATGGCTTCTTCTGCCATGAGAGCACGAGCAAGCGCGACCGACTCCTCTTCTTCTCTACGCCGGCGCTCCTCCTGGTCGTCTTGGGCACCGTCGGTCCCGTCATTTTCCCGGGCAGTAGTCACATCATTTTCTGGCTCCGGTGTAGATAGTCCTGCATCACGTGAAGAGGCGACATCTCGTGATTCATCCAGGCTTTGCATTGCGATCGGTGACTCAGCACAATATTCTAGTAGTGCGGCTCCGATCTCCGAGTTCTTGACGGGGGCCAGGATAGGGCGGGTTTCTATACCGTCATCGTTGAGAGGGGTGGAAGACATGGCGGTAGCACTAGGTCGTAGTGGGATTATACGTTTACGATTAATGAATCAAAGAAGCCTCCTTTGGGGACTATAACAAAGTATATTTGAAAAATGTTGGTGGTGATAGGATGGATTGGTCAGTCCGCTCCGAGCTTCTCCGCTTTCTATTGTGAATTTGATAACACTCCGCCGTTTGACGATGCATGGGGAGATGATTCTTCTCGTCGTTTGATCTTGTTGGATGCGATCGCTCAAAAAGTGATCGTTGGGGGAACCTATGCCGGCGTGCTCCCATTTCCGCGCGCGCCAAGCCTTTCGAGAAAGTACGTATGTATGTACCTGTATTCGGTACCGGTACACCTGTACTGTACGTACAGTCTACCCTGGTACCCCCACAGTAGACACAAGAGGGTACAGTACTGGTGCTCGCGTACCTGGTACAAGTCTACAGTACAGGTCTACCGTAGTCTGCCTGGCCTTGGTCTGGCTGGCTACTCTCGCTCGCCCTCTACCGGCGGGTATGGTACCGGTACCAGGTACCAATACGGTATGGTACAGGTACCGGTAGAGAGTAGGTGGCGGGGAATGAAGTCATCCCCCAGCAATGAAGAACTCCCGCGAATTTTCTGCGGCCGTGCCAAAACCGCAAAACCGCGGGACAAAAGCGGCCGCCGACGACTTGCCGAGTTCCGACGCTTCCACCCCGCTCTTTCATGCTCCCTCGTCGCTCGTTTGTTGTTGTCGCCCACACGACGGAGGGAACTAACGATGACCCGCCCACATGCCCACATGCCCACGACAAAATCTCTCTCAAATATCTACTTCCCTCGAAAATTGTCTAGTAGACAATCATAATCAATTAATCATGGCCTCTGCAAACGGTAGACTGACGAAGGAACTGTCGGAGGTTGGAAAAGATGACAAGACGTCTGGAGTCAAGGCGGTTCCTGTGAGCGAAGGCAATCTGAAACACTTGAAAGGAACAATACAAGGACCATCTGGGACGTGTTACGAAGGTGGGGTCTTTGAAATCGACATTCAAATCCCAAAGCAATATCCTTTTGAGCCGCCGAAGATGAAGTTCCTCACAAAAATCTGGCATCCAAACATCTCGTCACAAACGGGAGCCATTTGCTTGGTAAGATCGCAGGATCGCGTTTTTGGAATCTCCCAATCTTCGGCTTTCTTCTTGTTGGGTTCTTGATTCTCATGCTTCTTCTTGAATACAGGATATCTTGAAAGATCAATGGAGTCCAGCGTTGACCATCAAAACAGCTCTTCTGTCGCTTCAAGCTCTGATGTGCTCCCCTGAACCTGGAGACCCGCAAGATGCGGAAGTGGCCAAAATGTACACGTACGTCTTTACGGCACCCAGTCGTTTGATTGATCGGCATTTCGACGTGCTGGTGTTGCTTTGTTTGTTTGTTTGTTTGTTTGTTTGTTTCCTTACAATGTGGTCTGCAATTCTCGTAGTACGGACCGGAAGAAATTCGACAAAACTGCGAAATTCTGGACAGACACCTATGCTAAGCCAATGAATCAGGAGGATGCCATCACCAGAGTGTGCGAGATGGGGTTCGATCGGGCAAGCGCGAAAAAGGCTCTAGAGAAACACAACTGGGATGAGAGTGCGGCAGTCGGCGAGCTTCTAGGAGGAATATGAAATATACCACTATACCGTCGAACTCTATTGTGGACTTGGCATAGACGGGTCGCATAAAAGGACAAACGTTAGTAGTTATCATGTTTCTCCACCATCAGCATACCTTCCTTTTCTTGAACGTCAATGACACGCCTCAACTGTTCATATGCGACTAAAAGCTCCTCGCTGGTCGACGAGAAATCCATCGCATTCCAGGCCTCCTCAAGCTTGCCTTCCAAACCCACAATATCCCCAATGACCTCTCTTGGTCGCCACTCCAGCATTTCCCATTGATTTTGAAGGAGCGATCGTGGTGAAAAGTACTGGCGGCAAAAAGGGCAATTCAGCCGACGAGAGACCCATCTCGCGTGACACTTCGTGCAGAGGCCGTGGGAACACGCTAGAACAACCATCTTGGCATCGTCGTTCAAGCAAATAGAGCAAAGATGTTTTGATTCACCGGGCAACGACTCAGCTTTCATGGTTTTTAACAGTTCTAGATATCGGACAAGTATGACGTGTAGATTGATAAATGACTGGAGAGTAAGGATTGCGGGTGACCGATCTGATGAAAACAACACGACAATCACCTACATCGGCGTTGACGGATAGTATTAGTTTTGTGAGTATGCATAAAGGCGTCATACCCAATGCCGTTCTGACTTACATTCTCGGCAAGAAATCGCATCCGATTCAATAAACTCATCGAAGGCAAATCTTGAACACTTTTAATTGAAGACTTGAGAACAAAAGGGATAAATGTCACGCATGTAGGTTTGCCTGGATCTACTTCGTCGGCCTTGTTGGCGCCTCTTCTAGAGACCCCCTTGCGGAGATACAGCTCAAACATTTCAGAGGCTTCAAACGCCCAATCAAGAAGTTCGTCCGAACAGGATGGAAAGCGGGAATCAAAGCTCCTTTGAGCTGGTCCCATCCAAAAATTCAAACTACCTTGGAAGTGACGCCCAAACGAAAAATGATTCCCCATGCTTCCGGAATCCAATTTGAAATTCGATGTCTTCGAAACTCGTTTACACCAGAGATGCCAGGAACAAGCGATAGTGGGAAATGCTGCTGAATGCTTTATCAAGATGAGTCCAAAGCAAACACTTCTGTACTCGGGCGCATAGTCGATAATGTAATGTTGACGACTCGTGATCCTCTTCTTCGTTTCATCTCTCGTCAACATCAACGCAACGACACCATTTTTACAGCGGCATCATCATCACGCAGGGCACAAAGGAAATGTCAAGCGACCACTTCGACCGTTTATTTGAGTCGTGTTTATTAGTGTTACGTAATTCGTATGTACAAAAATATCCATGACTGAAGCAAACGCAGTCCTCGGATGTTCATTCGAGATGCCGTCTGCTCGTACTGGAGCGGTAGGAGCTCTGCTGTAGGGTAGCTACTCTAGAGAGAGACTATTCTTTGGGGGGAAAGGTATGATACTTGCACACATGTGGGCCCATTTTCACTAAAATATCTTTTCTTCACTAGTAGTTCAGGTCGCCGGCTCTTTAACTTTACTCGTACCAGATACCATGGACCCAGCTTGCGACAGCAGCTCCTAATATCGAACCACCGACAACATCTGCAGGGAAATGCTTATTGTCAACTATTCGACTTACCGCAATGAATCCAGCGAGTAGAATCGGAGAGTAGCAGAATATGGACTTTATTCTTTCCAGTCTCACAGCCCTCGTCTGAGTCATCACAAGTTCCCCACTGACGGAATCTTGACGCCACGCTCGCAGACTCGACACTCCAAATCTCCGCTCCAAGTAGAAGGAGAGTAGTCCTAGTCCACAAAACGACAGGCTTGAGTGACCCGACGGAAATGATTTCCTTGCCCCGTTGTCATCCCCACTAGAGCAGTACTCGTAGTTGTCATCAGGCACACAAACCTCGTAAAACAACGGCCGTAAGTAGCCAGCATAAAGTTTTGCTGAGTTGGTGAGCAAAATGGTCAATCCAATTGCCGTGCAGTAAACGCATGCCGTCTTGTGAATATCACTTCTTCCCAAGGAAAAACTTAACAGCCTGAAGTTACATTACAGGTCAGCTCTCATCTCTAACGATTGATAGATATATCATCCGAAAGATCGACTTACATCTGCAGTGCAAAGGGAAATATGGCACCATACAAAAAGAGCTCGCCGGCTACGAAAAAGAAGGATGAGATTAATTTTCGTTTTCGCAATACCAGTACGAGTATTGTATCAATCTCCTTCTGTCAAACTTAAAACGTACGCGAGATAGTTTCACCTTCAAATGATTCATTGTAAACTTGGTTCAAAATATAATCACCAGTAGATTCAAGTTGTTGGTAGGGAATGGGTCTTTGTCTTGGATCCAGGTCGATGCACTCTACAGTAAAAGCAGAGGCAAGGATGATTGAAGAGAAAATCAACTCCAAGCCCTCGTGGGAGTAGCAGTAGGATTTCCATGTTCCCAATTGGTCGATCTGATGTGTCCGGTCATCAGCGCCGCCGTTGTTGGGATCCTCCATCAAAAGTCCATCTCGGTTGTTGTTCGTGGTTTCGTAACCTTCGAGCTCCGACATTTCATAACGGGCGGGAGATGAGCAAAGGCAAAGGTGCAACGAGACTACGAATAAAACAGTACCGTAGTAGACTAGTGGCGAGAAGGAGTCGCAAACAATGATCAATGATTATTCAAAAGGACATGATGTGCTGTGACACATCATCGCGATGATGTACGAGTACCTCTCCGTCGTTCTTCGCCATTCGCCATCTACCGGTATTCCCGTCATTTCTCGGCGGTCAAAAAGTGCACGCAGCCACGCGGCGATGTTTACCACATGACTCACCCGACCTCAAAGTTGAGATTGGCCTATTACATACGGTACCGGTAGCTTCCCGCCATAGCTTTTCAATTCCTCTCTCTCTCTCTACTGTACTCTACCCGAGAGAGAATCTACGAGTAGTAGTACTGTAGTATGGAGTAGAGACCAGGGATTGGTCCCTGGTAGAGACAGCCCCCTCGCCACCACACTTGAATACCGCAAAATAATCAATACATTCCCACCGAATAATTCACAAGACGCAAAGAGTGTCTATGAGTTCTTGACCGTGTAAACTACAGGGACCCGTCTCATAAGTAGACTACTTGTCTTCATTCCACACTCCAGATATTATGGATCCACAAGGCAATGGAGAATCCCAAAACGGCCCCGCCCACCACGTCCGCAGGAAAATGATGGTTGTCTACAATGCGGCTCGTTGCAATAAACCCTGCTAGTAGCAATGGTGCTTTCGATAAAATTGAGTAGATCCTTGATAGCCTGATAGGGTGATGATGATCCGATCGGTTGTGGTGGTGGTCTGTTTCAGAACTTGGCACTATCGAATGTTGTCCTCCTCGTGCTTGTTGTTCGCGAAATTTGGATACCCCGAAGCGTTGTTCTAGGTAGGAAGAAAAAAGTCCAAGACCGCAAAAGGCAAGACTTGAGTGGCCAGAGGGAAATGATAACCGTGCCTCATCGTTTTCATCGTCTCCACTGGTACATGTCTGATATTCGTCATCGGGGACACAAAGGTCGTAGAATATCGGTCGTAGATACCCAACATACACTTTGATCACATCTGTCAATATCAAAGTCAGTCCAATCCCCGCCAAATAGACGCAGAACGTTCGATGCGGATTGAAACTGTCCGAGAAATAACCCAGCATTCTGCACGTAAAGCCAAGAAGATGAACGTTGTTAGATACCCTAGCATATCCATCAGTCGAATGAATCAGGATCATTGAGTGTCATAATATGTTGTGATCCGAGTATGTACTTGCATTTGACACAGAAACGGAAGTATTGCACCATAAAGAACCACTTCTCCGTCTGAATGATCGAATCATTATCATCATCATCATCATCATCATGAATGAGATTTATCTGGTGGATGAAAGGAAGAATTGAGGGTACCGAAAGAAAATAACGCGTGACGTACCTGACACTATTTCTCTTTCGAGTAATTCGCCGTACATTTGGTTGATCACATAATATGCTTGTGTGGACGATGATGATGGTTCTTCCAACAACTGGAAAGGTATTGGACGTTGTCGAGGCTTGATTGCAATAAAGTCAAGTAGAAGACCGGTGATCAAGAGAAGTAGACAAAAACTCAGCTCCATAGCCTCAAAAGAGGAACAATATATTCGGCATGCCTCCAATTGGTTCCGGTCATCATCATCATTATTATTTGTTGATGCCTCTCTCCTCTCGTCACCAATGCTCGCATCGTCCTCGAGCGAGTCTTCGTCGTGATGATTCGGTTCGGTATCCTCTACCTCACCCGTAAACTCCATTGGGTGCACCATCGGGGTGATATCTCAAGACTAATTATATAGTGGTGACGATGACGGTGACTACCTTCGATCGTTGCGATGTCATTTTGTAGTCTATTCGTAAGGTTCGCATCATCGTTGCGTTTGTTGATCGTGTTGTTGTTGTGGCCAATTTCGAAAATTCAAATTGGGGGGATTTCCAAAATATCGTTAAGTCCAATCAGTCGATTGATCAGGATTCTGCCGCGCGTGAGCGCGTGATGCATCATCTGGCCGGGCGAACACCCGCGCCAGAAAATGATGGAATCTTCACGCCGAGCGATCGAGAGCAAAAGCGAGAGCGAAAGATACGATCGATGCGAGCATCATCGCATTGAAAATGATGGCACCTTGCTCCTTGCGGTGTGTTGCCAACAGACGGCATTTCTATTTTGTTTATTTGGACAAGCAAGGAAACCTTTCAGCCAGTCAGCATCATGGCCCTCCAAGCCTTTCATGCAAACCCAAACATTGGAGGCTTCGGTAACGAGAATTCGGCAGCATGGTTCCTTCTCGGCGAACCCGACAAGAACAACAACAAGTCGGCCAGAAAGAGCCACAACCACGACAGGAATGCTGCTTCTACCACGACTCATCCGTATCCTCCCCGAGCGGGAACCACCAATCCTGCAGACGAGAGTGGCGACGCCCTTTGTCAGATCGTAAAGGAGCTAGTGGACAACGCGGTAGATGCGTGTGAGGCAGCTCGGAAGCAGCAGCAGCAGCAGCAGCAGCAGCAGCAATCGGATGCTGGTGACGATGGTAAAGTCTATCGCGTGAAGGTTGAAATCCTTCCCTATAACCAGAATGACAGCGAAGAAGATGACAATGAAGACAATGAAGATAATGACGAGATTCTGCAAGTGACAGTGTCCGACAATGGCACTGGAATGAAAGATATTCAGGCCTGCGTCAACGCATTTCAAAGCAGTAAAGGAGGAAGGGATGCAGCAGCAAACAGCACCACTGTTGGTCGGTATGGAATTGGTCTGACTCTCTGTCTCTTGCACGCGCAGCGACTGGTGCCAGGCACCTATTCGTGCATCACATCGGCGACGAAAGAGGCCCGGGGTTTCAAACGCGCTCTATATTTCGTCGATACTGCGGGGGATAGTGTGGAGTGCCACCGAGAAGAGGAGGTCGCAAAGGGCACCGCCGAAGAGAGTGGGACCTGCGTGAGCCTCTTGGTACCGGTAAGTACTGTAGCGTGCGCATGACTTGATGCTGGCGTCCGATCGATCTGCCGCTTGCTCGGCAACGCTGACGCTG
The DNA here is from genome assembly GCA_956465555.1 of Nitzschia sp. pyKryTriq1. Lineage (NCBI taxonomy): Eukaryota > Bacillariophyta > Bacillariophyceae > Bacillariales > Bacillariaceae > Nitzschia > Nitzschia sp. pyKryTriq1. Next base: position 1,254,827 of record OY101116.1, read on the forward strand.
CATTCATTATCCGTATGCCGTGTCGTGATGCACTGGGCTTGGCTGTACCTGGTACTGTTCTGTACAATAGGGAGGAAGAGCCGCACAGGCCGCATGGAAACGGCTGGAGATCTATTTGAGAAGATTCCAGCTCAGTTCAGTGCAATGTAGTATTGAAGTGTTGGCCCCAACGTTGTGCAAAGTTCCACTTCACATAGTCCGCACCACACCCAGAAGTCTTGAGGGGGGCGCTATACACACTTTATCCCAGGATACATCCTCCGCCAAGGAGCAGCTGAATGAAGCCCTGGACATGGAAGATAAAGATGAGGATGATTCAGATGAAGATCGCAAAGCTCGAAAGACGAGGAACCAAGAATCCTTTAGTGTCGAACGAAAAGTTGTACAGGGCATGGCTCAAAAGTATGGCTACTTCAAAAGCCCCCTCAAAGTTCAAAATATCGCACATTCGGAGCATCCAATTCGTATTGCAGGTAGTGCAACCGTGCAGCGCAGTGGCCCAAACCCTCCAGCCCCCACGCTAACGGTAGATATTCTCGTGAGTCCCCATGAAGAGACCCCAGCACGACGTGATGATTCTTCCCATGAGTCGACAGCCTGCCTTGAACTCGTCCGCATGGTCAACTCGGTGCCTCTGCTCGACGGAGCCGAAAGCGTTGTTTGCGGGCTTGTGAAAGCATTACAAAGCTCAGTGATATGGGCTTCGTTCGGTTTGTCCTTTCTTGGGACTGCTGGCAATGAGCAGGACAACTCTTGGACCAATACCTTTGCTATTCGAGATAGCGACCAGGTCGCTCCCTTTTTCCAAAGCCACAATCATCAACTGTGGGAGGACAAGCAAGAACCAAAAAATGATCGAGATGGTGACGAAGACCAAGAGACGGGTCGGAAGAGAAGGACACGAGAAATGGGCAGAGTGATGATGCCAGCGAAGGTCCGACTTGGCAAGATCTTGATTCTGGTCGACATTGTCGCTATCCCGTCCATGCTCCCACTGCCCACGCTCTCGAAAGGGCGACTGCCTATAAATCATTTGCCAATCACGCAGGCATTTCATCTTGGCCTTCGTGATTGCCTACGAAGCCTTCAGCTCACCAGTCCTGGTCTCTTATTGACGGCGATGCAACTTCGCACTGTTGAACGAGATGTGCGATACATTCCACTCATGGCGAGCGCTGCGGCAGGCATCCTTAGTCGAATGCAAGACCAAGCAAAGCGGCAGCAACTTTTGAGAAAAGTGAAACGGATGAATGATGAAGATGAAGATGGAGTAGGGCTCGGCGTCTTGGGAGATCGCGAAGCAGCTTTGCATGGCGATGAAATCGTCCGTATTGTCGAGAGGAGGACAGCCGCTGCTATACTAACCATGGAAAGTGCAAAGAAGCAGAGCAGAAAAAGGGTCAAATCTACAAAGAAAACTGAACTTGACAACACTCATGAATACAGTGATCTTGAGAACTCTGATGAGGATGGAGGTCGTAGCATCAGGACCGATGAAGGATCGCCCCCTCGAAATCGTGTTCATACTGTAACAATGGAGAGTCAGTCCCTGGATGATGTCTCGTTCCATTCGGTGTCTCCGTTGAAAGAAACCCATGCACAAAATAACAAGCTTGATGCTGGGCCACTGGTTGGCGTTCCACTGGAGTGTGACGATGACGACGATGATGAATGGTGGTAAACAAAGAGCTTTTTATGGGAATGAATACAAGGAGTCGTCAGGACCCTTTCCCTAAATAAGCCCTCGTTCTATATCCCACACGTCTCCAAGAGGACCTTTTCGTTTAGCAACCACTTTCTCTATGGCTTCAATCTCGTCTTGTTTCAACTGAAACGAGTGGCTTTGAACATTCTCCTCGATGTGATCTTTATTGCGCACTCCAATTAGGACGGAAGCTACAGATGGGGTCTGCAAAACAAAACGCTGCGCAACGTTCGCAATGGTCGCCTCGGTGCACCGTCCGTCTCGCCGAACCTCCTTCGCAACAGCATCCATCGTTTGTAGAAGGCTTTGAACAAGGTTCCAATCCCCAAAACGATCCGCCGTTTTGCTGTACATCCTCATACTTGCAGTAGTCAGTTGATCCTGTGATGGCGGACCTTTTCCGAGGAAATTGTTGCTAAGGATGCCACTGCCAACCGTGCCAAATGCAATGGTACTGATATCATTTCCAGTACACCATTCAGTCATGCCGCTCTGGACGGGTCGACGATCCAAAGCCGAGAGCTGTACTTGATGAGATACCAAAGGGACGCCAGCTGCTTTCAATTCTTTCAATCGTTTCAAGTCAAAGTTGGTTGCTCCAATTTCTTGGATCAGGCCCTCTTCCCTCAGTTCCGATAACCATAGGGCAACAGTAGTATATCGTTTTACACTATAATCACCCCAGAAAAACGCAACCAGAGGCAATCGATCGACTTGAAGCCGCTCACATGCTCGTAGGATTCTTTGTTTGACTTCAGCTCGGTTGATTTCCTGCATCGGGGAGTCATAAATTGAGAAAGGTTGAAGTACGAGATGAATCATAATTACTGAGCACAGGACACTTACCTCAAGGTATCGAAAGCAACAGAACTTTGTGCATGGAATAGCCCCTGGCTGAGATTTGACGAATTTTCCCACAATCAACTCGCTGGGGCCATAAATGTCAGCGGTGTCGAGTGTCGTGATTCCAGCATCATAATGTGCTTGCATATTTTGAATAGCATCAACTTCACGGTAGATTCCGTGTCCTCCAGCAAGTTGCCAGTACCCTTGAATTGTCCGCGATATTCGTAAACTGCTTTTTCCTCCTGCCAGCGCGACTGTCGGAATTGTAACTTTCGAACTGCTCAGAGCAGTCCTTTCGTCTGCCATGGATGTCTTTGGGAGAAGAAGACCTGAAGCCGCAGCAGCAAACGAAGTTTCAAGGATCTGCCTGCGGGATATTTGATTATTGTTTTCGAATGGTCTTTCATCGGAGGGAAGCATCTTCATCTGCACACTACTTTGGCATACACTATCCATACTTTCTAGGAAGGCCTCAACCTGCATGATGTGCATTGCACAAAAAGCGACGATCGCCACTGTTTTTAAGCTCCCAGACACCATGTTTGAGCGTTTCGACTTAGCAAAAAAGTAGTCTACGCGCGACAAAATGAACTCCAACAGTGGCTTGGTGCGTGTGATGATGATTGATGACAGATCAAATTTTTGTCTCATCACTCATCACTCTCATATCATGATGCCTCTTCTCGCTTGCATCCCGATCCACGATCTACCATACTACTCGTACTTGTACCGGGCGGTACGAGAGTACGGTACCAGGTACCATAGGTATCGGCTTTTTCGGCAAAAGTGCGTCATCGTCGCGAGGAGTGATGGGGTGAGTGCGTGTCGTCGCAGTCTTCTCTATCATCGGCATGGACCAATTATTGGTCCATGCTCATCGGCTACTACTATCGGGTCGAGTCGGTCAGTCGAGGAGGGCATTGGTAAGCTCGGATTAGTCGTACATTTGTGGTCCAGGCAGTCGAAGATTCATACGTCATTTTCACCCCGCCCAAATAATGAAAGATGCAACAAAATAAGCAACAATTTCTAATGGCCAAAATGGCCATTGGAAATTGGCATTCCACATGCCAAACAAGGCATCAACGATCAACGTTGTGAAACTGTTGAATACTCAAAGGCCCGGCTCATTGTCGTCCTTCCTTTGCATTGGTGGGCGAAGGAGTTTATAAAGTGCTTGCGTCGAGGAGACAGAACCGCTCCAACGTAACTTCGAGACGTAGATTTCCAAACAAATTCCGGGGAGTCGTATGATGGTGGCTATTCCGTCCTTTCTCTGTGGCATTATTGCTCTGGCTTGTTGCCAATCGCTGGTATCTAGTTTCGAATTCAAGGCCTTTCAACATATCCACCCCCGAGATCCAACACACGGTGATGCAGAAACTGAAGCTGGTTTGTTTTCGAGGAAAAGTTTTCTCGCCAAGTCTGCGCAAATCGCACTGATGCCTACTTCATTTGTGGTTTCCCCGGAACACGCCAACGCTGCTGCACCAATAACGGAGAAAGAGACAGATAGCTTGGGCGTCTTAGCGAAAAGAGCTCTGCGACCAAAACCTCCAAAGCTGCTTCGACGAAAGCTTTCCCAAGACTTTGCAGTCTTATTGATGAGATCTTCCTATGATGCTTTGGATCAACTCGACTGTGTCGCTATGGTACGTACAGTACGTTATCGTTTGGACCACGTGCTTCAGGGTCCAAGCTGTCAGTGCAGGCGTCCATGAGACTAAACTCATTCATGAACAACGAAATTTGATTGTGAGCAGGATCAGTTCCAACGAGATTTCTTCTTGATACGCCGCTCGGAATACGAGCCTTACATCAAAGCGTTGGGTCCTGGTTTGGTTCAGCAAGGTGACTTGACAGATCCGTACTACTTTGACTTCATTTCTCTGGCACAATATGAAACAATCAATCGAGAAATTTCGCAGAATCCCCCACTCGTATTTGAGGAACAAAAGCCAATCGACCAGGGCGAGGACAGGCCCCAAAAATTTGTTCCTGTGGTCATCAAACGGGATCCATCTTTGACCAATGATAGGCTTGCGCCAGAGCATAGCAAAATGGTGGGAAGGGCAATCTTGGATCGCCTTGAAGAGATATTTAGCGACACGAAATCGGCGATTCCAAAAATTGAGCCAGGAAGTCGTCCAGATGGAGGTAAGGGTGGATCTCGATGTTGTGGCTTTCACTGTTTGCGCTTTGCTGTCATCTGACTGTGATTGATTGATTTATTCTGTAATGTTTGTATGAAAGAAATTATTCTGGCAACAGTGCGACAGCTTGTTAATGTTTTCCTTATCAATGGCTATGCTATGGGGGGATCTGTTTCGATGTCCAAAGAGAATGGGACCAAAATTGTCATATCTTTGAATTCACCAGCAACATTGTGGGGTGGAAAGATTCTGCAGAGTGAGAGAGCAAAGCTGAACAATAACTTTCTACTCAAAGCTGCGATGGAACTAGTGAATAGGGCTGGATACTACTCGGCATCCTCATCCATCAAATATGACGGTACGAGCGAGGAAATCACAATAACGATATGATAATATGATAATATTGGATACAGATCTATCCATTGGCGATGACTAAGCACGAAGTAGGATTGCATAGAAGATGCCGGTACAGTACGGAATAGGAGTAGGAAGTACCGAACAGTGGTAGTAGAGAAAGTTGGGTCCCGAATTGGGGTCCCCGAAGATACGGTCGTATCGGTCGACTCAAAAAATTTCAAACCAGCGGAAAAGGCGAAACGCGACGAAACAAGAAACAATGCGACGAGACGGGAAACGAGAGACGATGGCATTCGTTCAAGTGGAACCATCATTGCAGCAACCCCGCCATCCATAATCTCCAAGCAAAAGTGTTGAAGCCAAATTGCCAAAGCGTCGAATTGGTTCCTACAAGTACCGTGGTGGCCCTCATCGAGTAGCAAACTTTTGAACCGCTTACAATGGTGGTGAACAGCGAGAGGCTCCATGGCCTCACGGACGGCTTATCGAGCAGAATTATGCGGAATCGAACTGCCCTGGTACCTTCGTTGATGATGATGCATGAAAATAACGCCGACAACACTGATGTACTTCACGGGCGCCTTGAGGAGCTGTTGGTGTTTGAAATCCTCAAAGACGGGTACGTCGACATTTCTATTTGCCGTCTGGCGAAATACTTGCACAGTACTGTTCGTACAGCTCACAAGCTCTTAACTTCCTTTGCCGCTCTTTGCTGACTACCTAGGGGAACATCCTACCAACGAAAGAATGTAAGGACCCTGTACAAGTATGTGATGAAAGCAATTCGACTCGAATCGGTAAAGAGTGGAAGAGAAAGTACCAGACAATTGATGGATCAGCTACCGTTGGGTCGAGTCATGATAGGTGGGCCTGCGGCTCCATTGGGTACAGGTATGCGACCTATTGATGAGCAAGAACCGGTGCTTGAGCCTCTAAGCAAAGGTCCAGGAGATAATGGACCGAAAGATGGCTCCCCCGACGTCACTTGGCGAGAGCGTCTTGGTGGTTTTCTTCACCCAAGAGACATGAGAAAGCTTGTCACCCCCTTTTCAGCTTCGAATGAACCGGAACTGATCGTGCGACGTCATGCGATGCTTCTGAATTTCGATCCCTTGAGAGCTATTATTCTTCGAGATCGCACGATTGTGCTCGTTCCCGACGGTGCAGATTCACTATTGGTGCAGCTCGAGAAACGAATACGTGGAGAGGCGCATACTGAAGAAGGGCAGTCGAGTGGGATGGTTGAGAGTGATAGCACCCTATCGTTGAACAAATTGGACAGGGGGAACGGCTTCTCGGACTCGATACAGGAAACTATCGACTCGGACGAAGATGACGACGAGATACGAGGTACTCTTATCGACAAAGAATGGGCCGAGATCGATGCGAAAGAGTGGATCGATTTGCCTTTTGAACTCCAAAGTGTCGATGCGATCCTGTCGAGCGTTTCCTCTATTTTGGCAGATGACGTCCTTGACTTACAGCTTGGGGCCAATAGCATTATTTCTGACTTGATACAACCGGATTCAGACGTCGGAGATCACGCACAAGAGACCTTACGAACAATGAAAAACTCTGTCCAGGAAATGACATCCCGAGTAAAAGGTTTCAATCGCGCACTGGATGCAGTGCTGGAAGACTATGAGGACATGGCGCTTATGAATTTATCTCGTCTCCTAACGCACCCAGAGCGATTCGTGCAACCAGTCTCTCAAGCTGTTCTCGAAGAGGAGTCCGACGAACCGGAGCTTATCTTGGAGGCGCACATGCAACGAGGACACACGCTGGTGAATGCCCTGACATTGGTGGAATGCCAAATTAACTCCACCGAGGATTTTGCTGTTCGGAAATCCGACGCAATCCGGAACCGCCTTCTGTACATCAATATGGTGATCAGTATTCTGTCGCTTGCTGTAACTATTGGGTCGTTCGTAGGGTCTATGTTCGGCATGAACGTCGTTAACTACTACGAGGACAGTTCCAGTGCGTTTCGGGTCATCGCATGGTCGACCGTGGTAGGCATATTATTGTTTGCGACGACGATCCTGTTCGTTCTCCGAAAACTGGGAGCCTTACCGAATGTGTTCAAAAAGACATAAGAATTACTCCTGCTACTGTAAAGAAGGGCTTACACTCTGTCAAGAGTCTCGTGTACTTGTAATCTATTGTATGAGAAATATGAGTCTATTCGGAGAGAGCATCCTGCGATCTTCGATGTAGTTGTTGAATGTACCCTGACATAGTATAAGCAAGGTGCCTCTTAAGGTCAAAAATGTTTGGAACAAGCCCGCGCTGAATGGTCAGAAGAAGGCCCCTTTATACCTTTCGTACATTGCTGAAGAAGTCTTCTAGCCCCATCATGCCGATTCGAAAGGCGAGGAATTGTGGTACCATGGAAGAGCTAACTTGGCTCACGCTCATCAAGTCGGTCAATTCCGGGTGTCCAGGCACTGGTCTCATGATGTTGACGCCGAGGAGAATTTCGTTTTTGTTATCCTTCCCGATATGCTTGGATGACCCCACATGGCAGCCTGCCATGCCAGAACTGAGCGAACGGCTGACGATAACATAGCCATCCTCTGGTCCTTCTTTTAGTTTCTTTCCATACATCAAAGCAGAAAAGCTAACTGTGATTCCAGCAAAGGGAACTCGAGTGTCACTCTTGATGACCTTGGCCCCAGAGTCGCCTTTGGAACTGATGCTATCGTCGACAACCAACATGTCGGTCCGCCCTAGCGAAAAGTTGTTGTATTCACCGGTTCGATCGCTATCCCACAACATCTCGAAAAAGTCGCGGGGACTCCTTCGAACGATACCACGAGCCAGGAACAGAGGGTTATCAGATCCATAGTACTTGGGACCATTATACTTCCCGCTCCACACCAACACGTGGCTCGTTAGCTTCTGGTAGAGTTCTTCTCGATCGATCTGAGCCATCTTTCGGAGGGTACGGGCCGTATGGCCTTCTGCTTTCCACTGGATACTGATAGGAGAGTTCGTTTGGTGACCAGAGAGACCCAGATGGGCACTTGTATTGGTGGCCGCAATGTCGATACCACGCTGCCAGAGCTTAGCCAACGCATCTCGAGTAGTAGAATCGTCCGCAAATTCGGAGCCGATATCTACGAAGTGAGCCTTTCGAGGTCTTATCTTTGTCATTGTCGGGTCTGGAGAGACCATCACGATAATATCATCCACACGAAGAAGGAATTTGCTGATGTCGGAAGGAGACGCTCGGGAGAAGACGTGATCGGAAGACTCTTTCTTCGGCGTAAAGTCCAACCGCAGCCGTTCCAAAATATGCTCTCGTTCGACACTACTCTCCCCAGACGGTGTGGCGCATCCCCTTCCTGGTGACGACTGCCGGCTAGACGCCTGATTTCCCTGACTGCTCTGATGTTCAAGTCCCAGCACGTGTCCTGCAGCAGAACCAACCTCCTTCATAACAAATGGAATAATGTTGAAGACGTTGTGAATGAAACTATCGATCGGAGATGCATTGTCGCTCTCTTCCTCTCTGCTGGGATCCTCCCTCCCAATGACTTTGTTCACGACGCTTCCTGCTACACCGGCCACGAGGGCAGTAGCTGTGGATGCCACATGGAGAGGTAACGTAACAGGTAAAAGCGCGACATCCACCGCAATCCCCCCAGCTGTAAAGACAACATTCCGACCAGCAACCACTGTAGACATCATCAAATCACAGCTTGAACCAATGACGTTCCGCATCTCTTTGGAGCGGACGAGCGCATCAGCAGCATATACTATGTATCGTGCGAGTAAGGAGAAGAAAGAAAGAAAGAAAGAAAGAAAGAAAACGATGAGGAAAACCAATCGAAAATGTCCGTTCTTCTTTTCGAACAATAAACTTACACCACGTTGTTATGGAATCGGGTAGAGAGCGAGGCGACCTTGGCGGGTGACCGTAGACTACCATCGTCACCTTGTTACTGTTGGCAGTTCTTCTGCTCCAGTTCGTGGGTGAGTCGTCCTCGAAATCCTCTAGATGAGTCGGCAACGAAGACGACTCGGTGACTGTGTCGTCGACAGACGCAGTATCGCTACACAAATAGAGTGGGTTTGCGCTTCCCGAAAGGCTACTTTCGTTCCCCCACGAACTATCAGACGAACCTTCCGATGGATAATAATTGGGACCTGAAAGGAGCAACTTAGCTTCTTGGGATGCCGTGGAGGATCGTTTTCTTCCAGATCTAAGTTTGCGAAATACTCGCATTGTTCTATTGTGACTTTGTTTATCTTCCGCAATCGAGTTCTTCACTAATAGACTCCCGAGAGGCGTAGGAAAAGAGAAAGACTTCCTTTTTGTGGTAGGTGGCAGATGATCCATGATCGCTGATGATGATGACGATGAGGCCAAGTGTTCGTTTGTCTCCTGCATGCCCTCGGCTCTTGTTTACGAATAGTGGAGGATTGGCCCGCCGCCGAAAAGAACTGTACATAGTTGAGAATGAGCGGAGTTGCCGATCGGGCATGCTTCTTCTGTCATCGCCTATCAAAATAAGCAACGTCGCCGTCGTGCGAAGCGACAAATTTAACCCTGATTGGACCAACGGTTTCCCGTAGACCGCAGTACATTTCTTACAAAGAGAGCACATGCCGAATAGCGTTCTGTTCGGCAGGCGCGTCGTCGCGTCGTCATGCATGACGACGCATGACGCGCCACGTTCCAATCGGTTTTGGAAAACCAATAACAATTGGGGGGGGGTTATGAATTTCGATGTGTGATCCCCCTTTTGTAAATGTGCTTCCCTGTTCTTCCCTTCAATACAATACCAATACAGTGCGTGTAATAATACTGCGTACACCGGTACTGTACATAGAATGAATTGTCGAACTGAACCGGTACGTCGGTAGACTACAGCGTACAGGTACCAGTTGATACTGTACTTCAAACTCCGCCGCATAAACGGCCAGACGCTGACAGACGAATAGCCAGTCAATCCAAGGTCAATCATCGCGACAAGAAAAAGAAAAAAGATCCTATCAAGAACAACATCACCATGATGAACGACGATGGCACAGAATCGAAGAGAGGTAGCGAGCAGCAGTATGCCTGGAGAGACAACAGGCCAATACTACTAGCCCTCTAGAATACTTATCTTTTTGTGAGCATGCCAGTGGGTGAAACTCTCCCTGGTCTCTTTTTCGTCTTCATATTATTTTCAGTTCCGACGTCCTCGTCCTTCCTTCTTCGACCAAATAATTTTCTACCACAGAACTCCAAATTAAAGAAAGGCAGAACGTCGCGTTTTAGCAGTACCATTACAAATAACATGGGAGTTGTAACTTCATTGTTTCAAGATGAAAATACGGGGGCGGGTCCCACCAAACATGACCCGATCGACCCAGAAAACAAGGGAAAATGGGGCCGAGTGTCCGAAGAGTTTACGAGAGCCATCGTGGATCCCAGTTACCTGCATTACCCCATTCGAGGATCCACTGTGAATGCTTCATTGCTATACCAAAGTTCCTTCCCCGACCGTCCAGGCTTGATGCCTGGAACCCACAAGCACTTAGGAGGAGCCTACGACTCGTCTGATGGATGCATATATGGAGTTCCCGCCAATTCTAGATCGATCATGTGCATATATCCAAACAAAGAAAAGGGTGGAGAATATCACCTCAAAGCCATACCATTACCCGAACGAATTCAAAAGCGGCAAATGAAATGGCTTAGAGGTATCATCGCACATGGATATTTATGGGCCATTCCTGCGTGGGCTGATTCTGTCTTATGCGTGGATTTGGATGCGTATTGGGGACGTAGAGAATTGCCAGAAGGCCAAACGGATGTCGTGCAACTGCTCCCGTTACCCGAAGGCCACCCCAAGAGCATGAGATGGCAATGGCATGGTGCTGGTATCAACAAGGAGCAAACTGCAATCTACTGTATTCCATCGAATGCAAAGAGTGTCCTGAAGGTCGACATTGCCACGAAAACTACTTCATTTATCGAGATTGAATATGATCAAGAAAAATATCCAGAGTTCTCGTTGGATGTCACCAACAAATGGTATGGTGGGATTGTTGGAGACGATAATGCTGTCTATGGGATTCCCTACAAAGCGTGCGCCGTTTTGAGAATAGACTCGACAGATGACACCGCCAAACTCATTGGTCCCAACTATGGTATCGGAAAATATTTTTGGCACGGTGGAATCAAGCAAAAAGGAAAGATATACGCGCATCCTAGCCATGCAGACACAGTTCTGGTGATTGATACCAAGATGGAAAGCAAAGGAGTGATATCCGAGCTTCCCATTCACCGAGCGGAATACGATAAAGACACTCGACAAAACTACAAGTGGCTTGGTGGAAACATCGGAGCTGATGGAAACATCTACTGCCCAGCATGCGATATTTCCTCCATCTTGAAAATCAATGTTACCACAGACCACTGCGAAACCATTGGGTTCGCAGGAACGGACAAAAATAAATGGCAGGGCGGAGTACTTGGTCGTGATAACTGTATCTACTGCATTCCTGCCAACGGAAATCAAGTGTGTCGAATTGCGACGGACCCAGGGATCGAAGGCGTGACCCCAGTGCAGCTCGTGGGTAACTTGCCAACACATGCTGACAAATGGCAAGGTGCAGCCACCGGGAAAGATGGATCTTTGTATTTCATCCCAGAAAACGGCTATCGTGTGATGCGGGTGACGCCCCCGGAAAAGCCACCTGTTATTGTCGATGGGAAGCTCCCGGTAGACGACGTAAAAATCGAGCTCATGTAATCAGTCTACTCTATAGTTTCGGTTTAAAACATCAGCAAGGAGATATTTTTTAAACTCTTAATCCTATCATCTCGGTACTATTTATCTAGGCTGAAGCAGGCGCAAATGTGGCAGCGAGCCCCTTGAGACATTCTTGAACGTGTAGTGCCAGTTTTTCATCGGTGCATTCCACTGTGATCTCGGCATTTGAACCCGTTTCGTCTGAAAATGCCACCTTCGCTGTGCACGTCAGCTCCCCATCTTCATTCACCACGCTAGTAGCCTCTAAACCGCTATCGGTCAAAATTTCAAATGTTCCAGTGTTTCCTTCGTACACAGCTTCTACTTTTTCAAACTGGTCTTTCAGAGTATCCTTGATGAGAACCAGCCTGCTGTGCGTTACGCCCTCGGCACGAGATTTCTTCGAAGAGGGCACAGAATCCTCGTCGGATGATCTGGGGTGCCGACAAGGTTTGCTCGTCAGACGAATCGAGGCCGCACTGCTTTGTGCATGCATTAACAATGCAATCACTGCGTCCGCAATGACGTCGCCGGCTGGACTGGCTTCCCACTCTACCACTGCCACACCACTGGCCTTCCCGAGAACGATAGATACCTGTTGGATAGACAAACACACAGTGAGTAATCAAGCGGACATGACCTGAGAGATACTCAATCAAATTTCGGATGCAAAACCTACCATGTTCTTGTGAAGGCTAAAAGTCGTGCAAGTCTTCCCATCCTCCTCGCTGGATGATTCGAAAACCCCAGCGAACATTTCCGAGAGGAACAGCCTCAGCGTTTCAATGGACCCAGTGAACGGCACATGCAGTTTGGAAAAGATCGAACCCACTCGCAACGGAGTGTATGTAGCCAAATCTTCTGGTTTCACAATCTTGGAGTGGAAATTGTGTGTGACAAGGATCCCTTGAACTTGCTCTCCCTCAGCAGGCTCTGAATCACGAGTCGCCAAAGAACCCATTACCTTGGCCGACCTTCGACGAGCGAATTTCAGTGATACCGTTTGTAGATTTGGTGGCATTGTGATAGTAGCCCTCTTGTTCTGCGCAAGGAAATCCGAGAAAGACAAACGAATTATGATTGAGTATTTGATAATTATGGTCCAATTTTTGGAAAAAGGCACTTTTACTTACTTCTGGCATCTGCCTTTGTTGCAAAAGCAGGGCACTCTTTAGACGGCCCATCTCGTCCTTTTGACCATGCACCAAAATGATATGCTTTGGTTCCACTCGAGTTATGAAGCCTCGATTTTGCACAAAGTCCACGTGCGCAGAAAAGCTCACGTAGTCTACCAAGCAGTTGAGAGGCTGACGTCTCCCTTCTAGTGTCATCACTTCCTTGGGCTGCAACATGATCTCTTTCGCTAGTGTATGCTCAACAGCATAACCTGCAATCATCACCCCATTCTTCGGGTCTGGGGCCCATCTATCAAAAAGTTGCCGCGAAACTCCGCTTTGCAGCATACCTGGCGACGCGAAGACAACCGAAGGCCCCGAGTCGTCAAAATTATTCACATCAATAGATTTCAAGTTCTGAATGTATTTGAAGCTAAACGGATTGCTAACATCCATCTGTGCCCGTATTCTTGCGTTCATCATGTTGGCATACGTCTGGTAGACTCGGAGCGCCCGTGAAGCAAGTTTACTGGCGTACCAAATGGGAATGTTGTGTAGGTGGGGATTTGCCTGCCAATACTCGTCTAGAATCAATAGCAGTTCCTGAAACAAATCCAATCCGGTATATAAGAGGGGTATCGGTTTCGAATCTCACAAACCCGAGGGAGAAGCACCCAAATCTTTCCACGAATAACTTACCTGGGCTCGTCCAAGAGCAAACACCGGAATCAGACATCGGCCACCCCGAGTGACTACTCGCTCTATCGTACCGGTAAAACGAGCTTCTCGTTCGGCTCGACTCGCATGCACTTGAACACCATAGGTAGATTCCACCATGAGCACATCCGGTTTCCTTGCGGGTATTTCGGCTGCCATTAAGTGCCGATCATCCTCCATACTATAATCCCCGGTGTAGAGTAAAGTTCTTCCTCCGATATCCAAGAAAAACATACAAGCCCCCAGAACATGACCAGCATTCAAAGCATGAAAGGAGAGGCCACCAACAGTGACAGTTGTGTGATAGTCGATGAGCTCCACCTTGTCCATACAAGATTGAAGTTCGGCTTCTGTGTACAGTACGTCCTCCGCCTTGGCATTTTTCATTTGCAGTAACCGAAGATAGTCGCCAAGGAGCAAACGAACAACGGCTTTGGTACTATTGGAGTTGATAATAGAGAGACAAAGAAATTGTTAGATCCTCCTTGCAGACAGTGATACTGACACTGGTACATTACTAATTCGGCTTTCTTCATTCTTCACTTACGGATGTGTCATGAAGATGCGTCCGCGAAAAGTGGTGCGTTCTGTGAGATACGGCAACGAAGCCGCATGATCCAAGTGGAAATGCGTGATCAAGAGAACATCGATCTTATCAGGCTCGACGGGGTCAAAGAAAGGCAGACCATTCATTCCGTCGTATCCAGGATGGATCCCACAATCCAACATGATTGTCATCCCGCGAAACTCGAGCAAGTGACATGATCTTCCGACTTCTTGGCCGGAGCCCAGTGGGGTGATGGCCATGACATCCTCCATCGTTCACCAATTGCTTTCCGCTGTCTCGAGCGATCACCTGGTTCGGTTGAATTGGCAATTGGGTAGGAAGAATACTATGCGAAGTATGTGGGGTAGGAGAAGACTACACACACCTCACGACTGGTCCTGCCGCACGTGTATTTACTGCGTCCTTCATCATGCATGCCATATGCCATTGTCGCGCGTTTTTTTTTTTGTTTGGTGATGAAGTGAAAAGCGGGTGCGTGAAGCGTGAAATGCGTTCGTCCGTCGGTCGTACGTCCGCGATGTCCGCGATGTATACCCATGTCCAGTTGTGTCCGTCATCGTTCGTCATGGCTTGAGATGATTCTCCTCGTCACTAGAGTACTACTACTCGTACTTGTACTGTATCGGTACCGGTACGTGGTACTCTCTACTAGCTATTCATTCATTCTATGATCCACGATACGACTCCTTGCGTATCATAGCAAAATCAAATTCTTCAAACTCAGCCTTTTTGTTGTTTTTTCTTGTTGTTGTGCTGATAGTAGAGCCACAGTAGTCTTGCACCCAGCAAAGGCCAATACCAAGTGCACATGTTTTTCGGTCGATTTATTCCAACCGGCCTTTACAACGTCGGCTTCTGCCTTTAGTCGCTTGCATTGATCGGCACACGCACCCGAGTCATTACAGGCCGACCACGTCATCGACTGGTCGTGGCTAGGGTGTCTGCGCATGCACGGCGTGCACTAGCGTGGAAAATCCTTCAGGACATTATCTACCAACAACGGGCAGACTATGGTCGTACGAGTCGCGTAGACCGTGTGTATTGCAGTGCGGAGGGGCGACAGAATAAATCTTCCATGGTGGTCTGGTCCCCTACAAATCTTACTGTAGAAGAATATAAAGAATTCGTCGTGTCTATGATTTATCCTTGTTACCCTAGTCATCAGTCATCACGAGGAGGGACTAGATATGCGGTGGTACTGGTACTCATACTCGTAGAATAGAGAGTGGTACTTGTATGGATACTGTATGAGTAGTCTAGTAGAGGTGCTTCTGTTTTTTGATTGTTTGTAGAGGTGCTTCTGTTTTTCGATTGTCTGCTCTGTTTTGGTTGAAGGCAATCTTTTGCGCTACGGTATTGAAAGCCGGCCCACGGAGGAGAGGTTAAATCAAATTACGAGTACTTGTAGCGAGTACGAGTACGAATCTGTCGTCTTTGAGGGGCTTTTTTCCATCACGTTTCGTGGAAAAAAAAAGTTCTTGTGACTCTACAAGTATACGTTATGTAAAGCAGAATATTCGGCATATATTCCAATATGGCAGAAAGAAGGCATCCGAGTGTTTCGCAAACAACATTATTTAAAACGAGAAGAAACATATACAGCAATTCTCAAGATAGAAACCCTAAATAATTGAACGTCTCCATAAATAAAATACGATGATATTTCACCGAGAAGAAAATCGAGAAGAAATCGGCACCTTCGAATGATACGTGGCCACATTTTTCCGATGCCACGCACGGTATGTCATCCTCTGAGGAACAATATCATAGGACGACAGAAGAATACGGTAGATCTTTTGTCCGTATCTTGTACTCGTACAGTAGGTCCGAAACCAGAAAATAGATACTGTACCGGTAGATCAGTACCAGTACTCTACGTACCGAAACTGCGAACCAAGCGATGAGAGAAAAATGATAGTCTACTACAGCAGTCTACTACTTGGTATGGCATACCGGTACTACATGGATGAATGCCGCAAACGTTCACAAGAAGCCTGCGGTACTTGTAGCCATACAGTAGCTCACAAAACCAAAGTTCAAAGCTAAAATAATAGTTTTTGTAAAAGCGAATCCAACAAAATGCCACCATTGATTCAGACCGACGAAAGAAGGGGTATCTACTACCGCCCAATACCCGCTGTCCCTCAACCTCGTCGGAAAGGGGACCCGGGCATCCTTCCTCTTGCCAAGAGAGAGCTACTCTACAAGAGGAAAACTTTACTCGATGAGCTCGAAGTGAGACGAAAAGTCAAATTCTCGTCCATAAAGACTGCACTACTAGAAGATGTTCCCCCTGCGTCACAAATGCTTGGCGGGGAGAAGGATATCTTGTGGTGGAGCCAGGAAGAACTGGAGGAATCTGTCGAATCCATCCGAATGATAATGAAGTCCATGTCCAAGAGACCACGAAGCAAGACCGGTAGTGAGCCTCACCACACACTGCTGTATCGAATTGACGAGACATGCAGGCGGTCGGCCCATGATCAGCTCGAATCTGACAACTCTCAAGATATCAAGCTGCTCGCCAGCTGGCACCGAAACACTTCTTCAAAGCGGGGCTTGGAGAAGCTTGTGCTGAACTCGGGAGGGCGAAACCAAAAGATCGTTGAGACGATCGTCCACGCAGCTTCTGTGTTTGGCAACAACGCAAACATTGGTGAGAAGATCAAGGCCGAAAACATCAGGGTATGCTCAGAAAGGCTGACAAAACCATCCCGACTTTTTGCAAGGTTGCTTGGAGAGGCCGACGCTTCCTGCGTGGTCCCAGTCCTTACGAAACGACAGGTCAGAAGGGCAACCGAGTTGCTACAATAGTGAGATTTAATCTTCTTAGATGACAATACAGTTTTGACATCTTTCTGGACTTTGTGCAAGTGTTCTAGGAGAGGTATATAGCTAGTAGTGCTTTGAATTCCCATGCATTAAACGGGTTGTGATTATGCGTTGCATTGGCGTACTATTCCGTGTCTCAGACTATCTCTCATTCTTTCTAGAATGCGTCCATATCCAGTACATCCAAGTCCTCAGCATCTGCAGCAGGCGGAGGGGATTTTTTGGCCGCCGCCTTTTTGGGATCGGTTGTTTTCTTTTTCTTCTTCTTCTTCGGCTTGGGCGATTCTTCTTCTTTCACTTCTAGTTTTGGTAGGGTTTCTGTCGGCTTTCCATTTTCCAACTCTGTCGTTTCCGCACTTTTCTCTTTCGATTCAACTTCCACATCAACAACTTCCTCCGCACTGACATCTGGGCTGTCCCCTTTCACTTCTTGCTCGTTAGTTGGAGGAGCTACTGTATCTTGTTCTGATGTTGACCGATTCATCAAGAGCTCGTTGGCCTTCTCTTCGTCACCGCCGGCCTCTTTCAGGAGCGCCCTGCGTTCTGCTCGTGAAACAAAGTCCAATGGTCGCTCATACTCGAAGTAATCATCCTCGTCAGCTACATCCTCTACGATTCTGTCTCGATCCATGACGAAATTGTCCTTTCCCTTGGCGCCACAAGCAAAGCAGCCCAGCCCACCAATACCAGTGTCACCCTCAAAGAAGAATTCTCGGGTTTTGGCGATGAAGATTGTGGATCCACAGTTGAGGCACGTAAATGCCTTGAGATCCTTTTCTTGTTCCTTACTGGTAATGATATTGTTCCAGTTTGGCTGACGGTCCCAAACTGGAATCTTGAATACATACCGCGCGCGATACCACTTGATACAAAATGCGACAGCGAACCAGTAGTAAGGATTGCGAAAGCACCACTGCCATCGCAACCCTGCCATCAGCGACAACGCCAAATACGTCTTGGGGTTGTGGAGCTTCTTGATTCGGTCAATAATGCCCGAAAGCTTGACATCTTCGAGGCCGGCTGCTTCGACCGTATCAAATCTAGCCACTACCCGTTTCAACGTCGAACGCTTCGTGGACCTTTGGTTTCCATCACCGTCCAACTTGGAGCCAAAGAGCGGCGAAAACTCCAGAGGCCGAGAAGAGGGGACCAGGCGGGCCACTGAAACGCTCCTGGAGTGCCTCTTGTGAGGCACGGGCGTCTGGAAGCAGTGAGCATACCCCAGCGCTAATGCAAGAGCAATCGGTTGGAATTTCATTTCACAGACTAGCAACTGTTTCTCTTTTTACTTGTAGATAATACGATTGAGGTGGTTTCGATAACGGGTATAATGCCATTCATCAAATCATCCGATCCCATAATATCTACTCCCATCATCAATCATCATCGTCATCGTCGTCAAGCGTCGCATGATGGGGCTTCGTCATGCCAGGTGGAAGGCCGCGAAAGGAAGAGAAGGATCGAATCGGATTAGTCCAATTCGTGACCCGACTCGAAGATGAGAAGCAATAAGAACCGCCCAGCGGTCGGTGCGCATGACGTGACATCTTTTCAAAAAATTCGTCCCTTCGCTTTTCGTTCTTTCTTTTCTTGATTGTGTGTCTACCGGTACCTGTACTGTACTACTACGGTAGCTCTACCTAGCTACTACTAGCTAGTAGAGAGTAGTTCTGTAGGGCCGATGGCAATGACCCGTCCACATGACATTATTTGTGGCATCGACAGTACTTGTACCTGGTAGCCTAGTAGTAGAGTCTAGTTTGCTTCCAGAGCCATCCATTGAAAGTCGATCTGGCTATTACAGTTGAAAGTGATTGATAACAATGATGATCCTTCCCGTGTTCGTGATGCTCAGTAGCTTCTTCTCCGCCGTCAGTGGCGAAACAAACTACACTTATGGTGTCGATGTGGTATGCATGTTTTTGTTAAAATTCGGCATGATACTCGGCCGCCTCGACCAAGTAGTGTCTACCGCCACCATCGACCACTCACATTCTTTCTTGCTGTTTAGTCATATCCAATGCATCATCGTAAGGTGTCGAAAAACTATGACTGGTTACCGCACAACGTAGACCCATCCATTCCTACACCGGAGGAGTACAAGGATATGCCGGTGCAGCGGATGGGGGACAAACAAGCCTTTTATGATAATATGATCCAAGGGTGTGTAGGACATTATGCGAAAAAGGGATCCAGATGCCTTATGAATGAAGAAGATCGCATTGCCATGTCGTTGAGGCAACCCAAAGGCATGGTGAACTACACAAAGTACGGATTTACAAAAATTCGTGCACCGGACGCTGTGTTCAACTTGATCAAGGAATTTTGGGAGCAAAATAAGGACAGGCAGTCTATCGAATCATGGCCACCGGGAAATTCATATGTCAATCATTGGGAAGCTCCGACGTACTTTACTAGCGTAGATGATGCCAGTTTGAAGGGTGGAGGCTATGTTTTGAAGCAAAAGATTTGGAACGCAGCACGAGACACTATTTCGGAATGGACGGGGCAACAGCTGGCGGAATGCAGTCTCTACGGGATTCGTATTTACAAAGAAAATGCGGTCTTGGCTCCTCATGTGGATCGTTTACCGTTGGTTTCTTCTGCAATCATCAATGTGGATCAGGATGTCGACGAACCGTGGCCTTTGGAAGTGATCGGGCATGACGGAATTGCGCATAATATTACAGTGAGTGGCAAAAATGGAACAAGCTAGGATGCAAAGGTTTCCATGCAAGTGGGATGATTCGAGGGGTGTGTTTACTTGTTCTTTTCGCTCATTTCTGTTGTCTCTATCTTAGATGGTACCTGGCGATCTTGTTCTATGTGAGTTCAGATCGGCGGCGTCGAGACCTTTACTCCATTATATTATGACTATTTTTCATTCTCACAATCTCTTTAATGACAGACGAGTCGCACTCTATCTTGCACGGCCGCCCATTTCCTCTAAAGGGACGTTTCATGGCGAATATCTTCGTGCATTTTGAACCAGTAAGTACGGACGGAAGGCTCGAGAGTGGTATGGATTGGCTGTGGTGCCGGTACATGCTAGTAATGCATCCACGTTTTCCTAACAAGCTTGGTCGATGATTCAATCGTTCGTTCCTATTCCACTGATTTTTCCTTCAGATCGGTAAGTTTTGTTACATTGTGATACTGCTGGAAGTGGGCCATCATCTCCTTACCCCATGCCCTCGGATAAACTGAAATCCATTTTGTAGGCCCGGTTGGTGAAGAAATTGCACTCGATGCCGACCTTCCACGATATGTGTTGAGAGGATCAGAGCAGGAGAAGGTTTGGATGCGAGAGCACCCAGAAGGATATAAGCTGCACCACTCGGCAGAAATTGCAACGGGATCGACCCTCTTGCACAAGGCAGCAATGTCGGGCAACACGGAAGAAGTAAAGAGGTTGTTAAAGGAGAAAGTTCACATGGTCAATGTACGCGACAGTAATGGTTGGACGCCTCTTCATGTAAGTGATTGGAAACTTGGACTTGTAGATACGGTGCACCATATCTACTAGTGTGTGTGTGTTTGTGTGTGTCCCTTTCTACATCATCTGAAGAGATGACTCACTGCGCTTTTTGTCACCACGCTCGTTCTTCTTGGTCGGAATTTTCCAGGAGGCCGCCCGTTTGGGTGATGCGGAGATTGTGCAGCACTTGTTAGACAACGGCGCCGACATTAATTCGCGCACAAAGGAAAATGAAGCTGGTGCTTCGGGTGGCACAGTGCTTTGGTGGGCCCTGGAATTCCATGACAAAGACACGGAGGTTGTGAAGCTTTTGAAAAGCGCTGGAGCGAAGAACATTTCACCGCACGCACAAGTGGAAGGTGAAGAAGTATGGTACGAAGAATAGGTCCTCTCTCTAGCTAGACTTCGTATATCTGTAACTCTAGCAGATAATGTATCCAGCGTTCTCTGCGACTCTAGCTAGTCTACTGGTAAATTTAATAGTAGGCTTCCTTCTTTCGAGCCTTCCTCTCTCGATACTAATATATCTACTACGAGCACTACCTCTCTCTACTACTAGATGGTATCGTTCCGGCGGGAGAGCGATTAATTGCTCTCAACCGTCAAGGTAGCAACTAAAATAGACAGTGCACTTTTTCGCTGCTTTACGATATACTAGACTACTAGAGAGAGCTATCCTACTTTCACATTTCCGTCTGGCCATCGTCAGGTTCATAGACGACCGTTGGGAATGTCGCTGTGCGCCAAACACCAGAAGAGCGATTTCACGCTAAATACCACTCCTTGATAACAATATGTCAGAGAAAGGAAGCGGTACCGATGTTCCGCCTCTGATTATTCGGTATCCCGAGTCGAACATTTCGAAGACATATTACTATCCGATCCAAGATAAGACTGCTCTGAGAGTCATGGCATTGCGGTTTCCCGGCGCGACGTCGTTATTTTTCGCTTTCAATCACGAAACTTCGAACCTCTCCGTCAACAGCAACAAGCAACAATAACCGCATAAATGCACAACAAAGCAAGAGAACTGTCTCTTCATTCCTTGTCGACCTATTGCAGCAACCACTATCAGCGATCACCGATCAACAATGAAGATGAGTCAACGAGCGCTTTCCGCTGTATGCTTATTATTGGCGAGTCTCTCCGCGACAGAAGCTGGATTTTGGAGCAAAAACGATGAGAGGAAAGCAGCCGAAACAATCATCGATGAAGACGCCGTCTTCCACGAAGACGAGGGCCCTAAAGCGGAGTATGGCGTCGACGTTTCCTTTCCCATTCATTACGCCCAGGTCTCCACCAATTATGCGTGGCTGCCTCACAATCAATATCCGAATGTTGCGGCTCCTCCGGAGTACAAGGACATGGTAGTTCAGCCGCTGGGCAATCGCCAACAGTTTTACAAGGACTTTTTGCAGTCATGCCGGGACCACTTTGGCGCCAAGGGAATTCGTTGCACACAAAATGAGCTGGATCGTGTGGCCATGAGCTTGCGTCAGCCTCAGAGCATGACGAATTATACAGATATTGGCTTCAAGAGTAAGTGTTCGTAAAGTACATTTCTTTGTAGTGAAGAACGCTGTGGTTGCCTGATATTATGTCTAGGTGTGTACCTTTTCGAAACATGGTGCTCTGACATACAATTGTTCTTGCGAAACGCTTGATATAGAAATTAAGGCCCCGGCGCACGTGTGGTCTCTCATCAAAGATTTCTGGGAGAAGAATAAGGACAAACAAACGTTAGAGAACTGGGGTATTGGTAACACGTATACAAATAACTGGGAGTCGCCAACCTACATGATCAGTGTCGAGGATCAAGGCTTACGAGGAGGTGGTCGAGCGCTGAAGAAGGCAATCTGGGATGCCGCACGAGACACTATTTCGGAGTGGACTGGGCAAGAGTTGACTGAGTGCAGTTTGTATGGAATTCGTGTTTACAAAGAAAATGCCGTTCTGGCGACTCATGTGGACCGTCTCCCGCTCGTATCGTCGGCCATCATTAACGTAGCCCAAGATGGTAAGTTTCTTATGGTTGCATGAGCTCTGATAAAGCTGTGACCAAAATGGATGAAGTCTCATTTTTTGTGTTCGTGCTACTCCATTCATTCAGTGGATGAGCCATGGCCCCTTGAAGTGTATACGCACGACGGTAGAGCCGTGAATGTCACAATGGAGCCCGGAGACATGGTCTTGGTACGTTCCTTTATGCCTCAATCTTCAGCGCACCATCACATTTTGATCACTGTTCTCATGTTGTTTGTTTGTTTGTTTGTTTTTTGTGTTGTCCCCTAGTACGAATCACATAGTGTTTTGCACGGTCGTCCTTTCCCCCTCAAAGGTCGCTACATGGCCAACATTTTCATCCACGTAAGTCTGGTTTTTGTTTCCTCTCTTTGGCCTTCTCCGGTGTGACTGACTTCGACCAACTTTATGCCTTGAAATGTTCTACTCCTGTTTATAGTTTGAACCAAATGGACATTCATTGCGGCACAATGCGGAACAAGCTCGTGGACTAGAGGATGCGCACGGCAAATACCGGGATTCCCTTGCCCGAGGATTTGGTGGGCATGAAAATGATGCTGATGGACTTCCGTCATACATTGTGCGTGGAACGCCCGAAGAAGCCCATTGGAGACAGATGCACCCAGGTGGCGCGAGATCAAAGCGAAACTCGGCTACGACAGGGTCCCAACAAACCATTGCTCACTTGGCTGCCCAAAGCGGAAATGTAGAACAGCTGAAATGGGAACTGAAAACGAACAAGGATGTGGTCAAAGCTAAAGATGAAAATGGGTGGACTCCGCTACATGAAGGTGCAAGAGCGGGGCACGTGGACGTGGTGAAGTACCTGGTTGAGAATGGTGCCGACGTTAATGATACGACAGGTGAAGGTGGAGGAACGGCCTTGTACTGGGCCAAGAAGAAGCTGGAACCTGAGCATCCTGTGATCGAATACCTGGAAAGTTTGGGTGCCTTGGATGCCGGACCAGACTTGTAAATGCATCGTGACCTGACAGTAAGTTATTTGGCAGCAGCATAGACTTTATTATAAACAATGTTATCGTAAACCTACTCTACATAGGGCAAATTTTAATTTGCTGATTGCTTGCGGTCGCTTCGGTTCGCAATGAGGGAGAGATAGACCGTCCAAACAAGGGAACACATGTTGATGAAGAGGGGGATCCACTTAACTGGAATGACCGAGTAGCTGATTAGATCCACCAGTGGCCAGAATCCAGCCCCCGCCAACCAAGCCCCCGGGAGATCGGACTTGATCTTTTGCCACCAGGACCCAAACGAGAATTGCCCAGACTGAAGTAAACTTGTCGCAAAGAAGACGCATGTAAAGGACGGCCCAAAGATGACTTGCCCCCAAAAGGCTTTTTGAATCGTCGACCACAGAGAACTTCCTGGCAGCAAGGTAAAAATCATTTCATACCAATAGTGTGCAGCAGGTCCAAAGTAGAGAAGTCCCACTAATGTCGACGCGAGAAGACGTGTTTTATCCATCTTTTGTTTCCCGTCATCCCCTTTGGGTTTTTCGATCTTTTGTGCGATATAATCACTCAATCCAAAAATAATCCCCGCAGTATAACTCTTGGTAAAGATAGGAAACTTGTCAATTTGCTGCGTGTAAATGCGTCCAGCGGAAGCCAAAAAGCTTCCCATGGCAGCCAGGCTCGGCACTGCAGCCGATGTTTCGAGGGAAGGAGTTTTCACGGGCGGTTGCTCTTGTTGTTCAGCTGACTGATCGCCACCCCGAACCATAAATGTCCTCTTGGCGATAAAACTTGTGGGCACGGTGGTAGGTTTTGCACTTCTCGAAAACAGGGGAGAAAAAGCAGACGCGTTGGAAAATGAGAGTGACAACCACCACACGACGAAATATCGCAGAGAATTCATTTGCTGGAGTACACGTAGTATCCAGCTGTCGGGATCTACTAAACAAAGACTTTGTCGGTAGATACTTCCTCTTGGAAATGTACTCTTGATTATCAATCAGACCTCTGGTGTCATGACCACCATGGTGTCATGAGTCATGATCCCATCATCCATCATCATCAATCGACATCATCGATCGGGTCAGCATGTTACATGCATCTCTCGCATCGCTCATCATCGGTTTATCGCGCTTCACTCATCTATCCGAAGTATTCGTATCCGTATGAGTACAAGTACGCACGTACGAGCCAAATCGACACCTTTGACCTCAAGACGAACGGTAAAACTAAGAAAGTACCTCGATTTTGTTGTCAACGCTCGGAACTCGGAAAAAGCAACTGTTGTGTTCCCAAGCGTCAGTTCTCTCTTGAAGTGGAGTACTAGTCTACTAGAGTAGTAGTAGTAGCAAGAGACTACTACTAGCTAGTAGAGTAGAGAGTATCAGAGCTACTACTCTTGAGATGAGAGAGTAACATCGGGTCTGAAAAGCAATTTCCTTTAAAAAGGAATCATGTCGACACCAAGGAGTAAAAATGGAGAAAGTCTCCAACCCTTGTTGAGCGAAGTCCAAGAAAGTGCAGGACCGCTGCTCGGTGGTGCATCGGAAATTGAGCAGTCACCGTTGGAGCGGTTGATTCAACAGTCAACATCGGAACAAGCTGCGGCAGCTTCCGCCTCGCCTTTCTTCATCGAGGATCCAGATTCATCGATCCCCCACCCAAGCACGGACGCTGCTGCTGCTGAACCTCCAGCAGCATCTTCGATTTTTCACACAACAGTCATAACGCTGGGTGCTGGAACTTTATGCCTGTTGCAGATATGTCTTGTATGGGCATCATTCCTGTCGAACGTCTGGTTTGAGACTCACTTGACGATCACCGTTGGTAGCTCAGGCGAAAGGCAGCCACATATGCAGAATTTTGAATTTTCAACTGATCAAACGTTGCAAAAGACCACTCTGGCTAACTTGCTTTCCATGCTTCTCGGGGCGGATCAAGAGTGGCCGGCCATGACCCTGGTGATGACGTGCTTAATATGTCCATGTCTTTGTATGGTTCTTTGTCCGTCCTGGACTGTCGGGGATTATCAAGAAGCCATACGACCAAGTCCTAGTAGAAGACGGGTTGCACCTCATGCCGAGTTGCTGGGGTTCGATCCTCGCGTCTTTGCCGAACATTTCTTGGTCCGAATTTGCTTCTTGGCATTCTTTCTTTTGGCAATCTTGGACGTGGGAACCTCATCGCTCGCATTGGAAAACAATCACAGCGAGTTTTTAGTTACCAACAAAACCAGAGGAGGTGTCATCTGCTACACAGTGGGGATGGCGTGCGCGCTGGGGGTCGTCGTGTTGTTGCGGGTGTCATCTCAATCACCGTTCCAGCCTCCTACAACAACGCTCATCGCAGCCACACCCAGTTCCACTAGCCAGTATGCCCGCCAAGACCGCCCACGGGCTCCACCTGATCAAGCCTTTCGGGAGCTCCAACGTCCGCTTCTCACGGATGAGGACGACACCGAATTGGTTGAAGGAGGAGTTTCACAGACACAAACCTCTGGAGCTCAGACTGGCGATGGCGTCTTTACCATGACGTACTGGAAACGAATTGTCATCTACGAGTTCGGTATTTTGGCATCGGTGCTTTGGATTCCAGCGCTCTTCTTGCCACTTTTTCAAATTACTTTTCGTGGGTTTGCTTCGTCGTTCATTGACGAAGTCTCCTTCGAGGTGCCGTTTTATCAACTTCCCACCGTCTTGTTGCTGCGTGGAAAAGCTGCAGGCACTGATCAATGGGCGCTGCTGTCTCTTGGAGTTGTATTACTCCTACTTGTCTACATCTTGCCGCTCGTAGCCACGGCGTCTGCGATCGCAGCCTGGAGATCACCCGATTATTCCAAAGCCGCTTGGTTTTTGAAAGCAGTCCTGCGATGTTTCCAACCCTGTCTGTGTGGATTTATTTTCTCCCTATCCCTCCTGATGGCAGTTCCTACATTTGAACCTCTCGGTGACTATCTATTGGACACGCGGACGTCCGGCTTTTGTGAACGATTTGAGAACATTACCGACACTTCATGCCTTCAGATCCAAGGGGAGCACCGAATAGGGCAGTGGTTTCTTCTGGCCCAATCTATCGCGTTGGAGGTTTTCGTGATCCTGACAGTTGTGTGGAAAAGATAAAGGTTACTACGGGTAGATGAGTACGAGTAGTCTACAAGTAGATTGATACCGTACTGTAGCATGCAGGCTGGGTTATTTCTAATTTAAAAAGTCACTTTCACTTCGTGATATGAAGTAGAATACCAATTATGAGTGGGCTAAGGGCGCGAGAGCGATGGGCGTTTAGACTTCAGTCAAGTCTTCTTGATCGGTGATTTGATTCATCATGTCAGCAACACTGTATTTGATGTTGCTAAACATACGACGGAAGTGAACTTCCAGCTGGTCGTACTGGCCGTGGGGCTGCTGCAAGTTATTGTGAGCGATCTGGCAAATGTGACCTAGGGTGACAATGCGGTTTTTCAATTCGTTGCGACGTTCGGTGCTCTGATCGTCGCGGAAACCCTTCTGCTTGGAGACAAGCATCTCGTAAACACCCTTGTCCAATGGCGGACCGTACCCGCCTTCTTCGGAGGAAGGTGGCATTGCAAGTTGCATCAAGGCTTTTTGCTCCTCGGGGATATCGAGAGCATCGATGGCTTCTTTCTGCTTACGGAGTATCGCTTCCGTCTCCACCCACAAAGACACGGCGTCTTCGTTCTGCTTTCCATCTTCGGCGGACTGGATTCGGAGCAATTGCTGGAGGCTCTCTTCGCCTTCGAGCGGTGCACGACGATCAATAACGTGGATCAAAACTGAGAGGAACTCGTTTTGAGTCGAATCGCTTTCCTTGAACTGCTTGCTCTTTTGGTAGCAGAAACGCAAGTACAGTTGTTCGAGGAGAGCACAAAGGTTGATGGCAATGGGCATGTACTCGTGCATTTCCCACACCATAGTCAACACGTTGTGGTCCATGGCGAGTGTCAAGTCGTCGTGAACATATCCGAGGCTCTTGATGACTTTCTGCGACATCTCCAGATAATCATCCGATGTCTTGCCTTGGCAGAAATCACCCAAGGACGTGTTGGACATCCACTCCATTTGCTCTTCTGTCACAGTGGGAAAACAATTTTGCGAGCGTTGGATCTTTCGAATTGCATTTGCAAAAGCAGGGTTCTCGTTGTTGTCATGAACGAATTTCCTTGTGTCATCGGGGTCATTGGAAGCGGCGAGAGCCTGTTGAAGTGCCATGATGGGGTAGCGGGGTTCTTTTCCATCTACGTGGCTAATTTGACCAAGCATAAGGTTTTCAATGTAAGGCCACTCCATTCCCAAGTAGATGATGTTTCCTTGCACATCCATACCACGTCGACCAGCACGGCCCTGCATCTGCTGGGCAATGAGAGGAGTGAGATCATCTCCCATATCACCGCAGAAGATGCACGAACGGAAAGGCATGTTGACTCCATAAGCCAGGGCAGAGTCGGAAAATACAACCGCAAGGCGTCCCTGTTGAGCCAACATCTGCACCTGACGACGGTAGCATGAAAATCCGACCTCGTTTGTGTAGATGGCAATACCACGACGGAGGCCGCGGATGAGGGCATGGTTGATATCAACTTTTTCTCCGGACTTCTTCATATCCGCGATGATATCTTCAACTTCACTAAAGTTCAACCGCTTTCCGGCCGCGGACAGGACAAACTTGTCATGGGGACGGGTCGTGTCCTCATTGACCATGGACTCGTCCACAAATCCAGACTTGGCGTCCTCCTCGGCTTCGGCTTGGTTCTCGCGGCTAGCTTTTCCGGCAGCAACCTTTCTCATTTGGGCCTTCTCGCGGGCGACCTTAATCAACTCCTTCCTGTACTCCGGGAACTCGGCTACTTGTTCGCTCTCAAGACGTTCAAGGACCTTCTTGAACATATCAAAAGCTCCGTAAGTATTGAGCTGGAAGGCAACAGCAGGCAAGAGGTCGCCTTCCTTGAGTTGCATGACAACATCAAAGAGTTCATCGCTGACGTCCGTCTTCTTTTCGAGAGGAGGTGGCTCCTGGGCCACACGAAGTTTTTCGTAGAGGTCGGGGTGAGACTTGCTGAGCACTGCCAAGCGAGCCTTCAGGCGGGTTTCATATTCCTTCGTTTGATTTAGCGTAATGCGCTTGCTTTCGTCCACATACTGATTAAAGAAATTGTCCGGATCGTCTAGTTCTTCCAGTGCAGTGCCTGGGAACATAGCCTTCAAACGTTTCCATAACGTCATCATATCGGAAGGGGTCATTGAAAGCGCATTCACCAACTCGGGTTGTTTTTCGAGACGTTCCGATGTCATCGCAGCAACCGGGTGCAGCTTGACAAGTTTGGCCTTCTTCTTTCCTTCCTTTCCTTCCGCGTGGGTGACAACGTAACGCTGAAGATTGATGAAACGGGCATAGTGTTCCTTGAGAATAACATCTTCATCTTCCTCCGGTTCGTCTACCACGGTAGCTTTGAGGTGCATGTTTAACACCTGCGCAAACCAATCCTTCAACTGAACAGCGTTTCCGATGGTGGCACTCAACGCAAGGACGGGACAGTTGCAACATTTGATCAATCGTTGAAGAGCGTCTCCCTCAGGCCCATTCAACGTGTGGACTTCGTCCAGCACAAGATAGTCAAACATTTGGAATCCACCATCAAGGATCATGAACTCGCGTTCTCCTTTGGTCATTTCGTCACCTGCGATACCACGAACCTTACTGAGACTACGCTCCAAAGCAAGGGGGGTTCCGATGTACACCTGAGCATCGCCGGTGACTTCCTGGAAAGTAATCTGTTCAGTGCAAACAGTCACGTTGCCCTTGAAGAACTGGTAGTAGGTGGATGCAACTTGCCACACCAACACCTCACTTGGTAAAACGAAAAGAACTGTGCCCTTAGCATTCTTACAAGTGTAAGTACTGAGAAGAGTCTTTCCAGAGGAAGTAGGAGCGCAAACAACAGCAGACTCGCGATTGTCAATCGCTTGGAGAATGTCGCACTGCCAATCTTCCAATTTAAACTTGCGATTGTATCGACTTAGGGGAGGAAGACGATCAGCCATTTCAGTCAGCTGGAACGAAATCAAGTTGTCCTTTCCTGCCATGAGTTTACGGGCATACTTGAGGGAGTCCTTGTAGGAGCCGCGGCTGTCGCCTCCTTCCTTGTAAAGGCTCTTCAGGGTCTGTGCCTCGGGGGAGAGAACGACTTTCTCGCCCTTAGGTTCTTCCTTTTCGTCCTTCTTCTTGTCTTTCTTATCCTTCTTTGAATCCTTTGAATCCTTCTTCTTGTCTTTCTTATCTTTCTTGTCGTCCTTCTTATCTTCTTTTTTGGCGGCTTTTTCCAGAGCCACCTCAGCATCTGCCCTCTTGAAAGAGGACATTTCCTCCAACGCCCAAAGGATATCCATAACTTCGGCCTCAGTCGCATGCACAGCGCCTTGTCTAAGATCGCAAGCGCATAGGTGAAGCATCTTGATCATACGATGGATTTTACCGCTGTTGGTGTCGCATGAAGTATCCTGAAGAGACTTGAGCGTACGAAGATTGGAGAGCTTTTCCAAGTCACGAGTGAGGTCTTTCTTGAGCTTCTCGACGGCATTTGATTCTTTGATGGAATCAGCAGCCGACTTCTTCTTGTCACCACCCTTCTTTCCACCTCCACTTTTGCCTTTCTTGGCCCCCTTGTTGGCAGCAGCTTCTTCGTTGTCTTCCCTCTCCGAAAGAAGTCGGCGGCGCTCCTTTTCCTCTTCCCATTTGGCACCAGGGTCAAAAATAGAACCACTAGGAGGTGCCATGTCGCGGAGGATGAGAGGAATGGAAGAGCGCTGCTTGATGGTGATGATCTTCTTTCTGGATTCTCGGTCAAAAGTCTAAAGCAGCAGCAAGTGGCGGAATCGGAAATTCGATGAGAAATGATACAGATGTAGCATGGTAGGAATTCCTCGTGGAATCCTACGTGACATCTTGGTGGCCACATTTCCAAGATTGGGTCCAGTGACTCGTTCGCATCCACAGGATGGAGTAGGCTCCTGTTTTATCATCTAACGAAGTTTTTACATACCTTGTCGATACCATCTCTGTACATCAACGCAGACTTGTCTACCCAGTAAACATCGAAGGTACGGAGCTTGAACACGAGATCCATGTCCGACTCCGGAGCGGCCGCAGCCGCGGTGGAGGTGGTCACTGGGGTGTTGCTTGGGGGAGCATTGTTAGCACCGGCGGCGTTCGCCTGCTGAGGGGCAGGAACGAAAGACATGCACTTGAGAGAGCTACTGTTTTCTTTCTTGTCGCTAAAGAGGCGAGCAACACAAACACAAGCAAAGTGTTGGTTTTGTGGATTTGTGGCGGTGATGCAACGGCGGCAGCTGGGCTTCACCATGGCCGCGGGCGCGTGGAGTGAAAAGCGTGAGAGAGAACAGCACGGGCACCGGGCACAACATGAGGCAGAGAGAGCGCTTGAGCCGATTGCTGATGCCGACCGGGCGATGTACAGACTAGATACCACTACTGACAGTACAGTACCGTAACGGTATACCTACGGTAGTACAATTATAGTACAGTACAGTACGGTGCAGTACAGTACAAGTACTGTACTCTACTGTACTGTACTCTACGAGTACCAGATGCTTGGTACGGTACACTACAGTACAGGTATGACACAGTTACAGGAGCATCTGTTTCGAGACAGAACTAGTTTCTTGTCAGTCAGGCCTCCGCCTGACTGACGGATGGCAAGACGATGACTTGGCCCGGTGAAGAATGATTCGGCAGTTTTAAAATACCTCGTACGTCGGTGACGTACATATGTATTCGTAGAGATAGTAATGTCATTACATCTAAAAGCGTTGATAAAGTCAGGTAAAATCGAACTGAATGGAACCG
The DNA here is from genome assembly GCA_956465555.1 of Nitzschia sp. pyKryTriq1. Classification (NCBI taxonomy): domain Eukaryota; phylum Bacillariophyta; class Bacillariophyceae; order Bacillariales; family Bacillariaceae; genus Nitzschia; species Nitzschia sp. pyKryTriq1. The sequence goes on from OY101116.1 coordinate 1,286,233, forward strand.
ATTGTATAATTTTCTGGCGCTCGGGTTTTGTAGAAGCGGTTCGAAGGACTAGACGCTTGACGTCAGACGTCCCAGATGCCATGCCCCTGAACCTTTCGCTACTTTTTCGACGCCTACGTGTATTACCTCGTCGGAATGTTCGAGGCTTTGGATCGTCCTCGCATGCGGTTGCTCGTCGCAACGTCAGTCCGAACGTCCATTATGCAGATAACCTCTCGCCCTCATCAGGTGGCCGTCCTAGCCTGTTTTTAAAATCCCACTTCTCGACTGGGACGGATATAAAGGATCTTATCCTGCAGGCGCCTGTTGGTTGGCTTGATGATAATGTTGGGTGGACGAATGTGATTCCTGTTGTTCGCGACTGCTTCGTCCGTCATGACGTTCGAGACCCAACTTATATGTTTGAGTTGCTGGGCCGTCTTGTAGAAGAGTTGGATCATACACCTGAAGAAGCCAAAGCTGGCCTGTCACAACACGATCTTCACTCTCTACTGAATGCTGCTACGTATCATTGGCGCAATAGCTATGTCGAGTCACTGGAAAAGTCAGCACATCCCATCCAACCTTCGAATTTGGTCCAGAAAATTAGAGCTTGGAATAGCCGGTACGATTTGCAAGTTGACACGGCTATCTACACCATGGTACTCGAGGCTGCTGCGAGCAACGCCGTGGATCCCCAGGAGGGTGTGCAATTCGCTGAGTCGCTGTTGGAATGGATGGTTCAGGAGGCTCAGGAAAATCAGCACTTCCTAGTACAGCCTTCGAACATTTCTATTGCGGTTGTCATGAACGCTTGGGTAGCCAGCGGGCGTGACGAAGCGTGTGAACGAGTCGAGGCTTGGCTGGATCGCCTCCATTCCCTTCACGAGGAAGGATGGCTCCATCTTAAACCAAACGTGGTGGTTTACAACATCTTTCTCCATGCCTTAGCGCTGGAAAAGAATGTCAAGCGTGCAGAACAGGTTCTCCAATCCATGCTGCAAGGGAGCATCCCTGTCGATCCGGATCACATATCATTTTCAACGGTGCTCCTAGCCTATACCAATCAGGAAACGTTGGAGGCAATGATTCCTGCGGAGACACTACTGAATCAAATGCTAGAGCTCTTTGAGTCAGGTATGGACTCGGCCAAGCCAAATGTGGTTTCATTTACCACGGTGATGAATGGCTTTGCACAACTGGGGCAAGCTCAGGCAGCAGAAAGGCTGCTTCATAAGTTGAGTCGACTGCACGAAGAGACGTTTGATCCCGATTGGGAGCCAGATGCTGCAGCTTTCAACACCGTCATGACTGCGTGGTCGGTGGCGGGTCAACCCGACCGTGCCAATGATATGCTACAGCAGGTCATAGAACATGCCACCGTGAAAGCCAACGATCGATCTTTTCACGCCGTCCTCTCAGGTTGGGCCAAAGCTGGAAATCCCGAGCAAGCGGAAGCATTACTTCACCAAATGCATCAATTGTATGCTACTGGTGTGCACGAAAGTCCTCCGACAGTAGTGACTTATAACATTGTTCTAGATAGTTGGGCAAAATCACGGAGACGGGACGCTTGGCAACGAGCCTGTGATATCCTTCGTCATATGGAAGAGCTGCACGCCGTTGGGCACGAGGATATCAAACCCAACGTTCGCACGTGGAACACAATTTTTAATTGTTTCAGGTACTCTGGACCTGGCGAATTTCATCACGCATTCAAACTCTTGGATGAATTCTTCGTGGCTGCCAACGAAGGCAGAGTGGAGGGCGGTCCAAACTTGCGTACTTGGAATACAATATTGGCAGGGTGTGTCGGTAACACTAAAGACGACTACCGAGTAGGTCAAATCTGGAAATCAATGGAGAAGTACAATTGCAAGCCAAACATTATCACGTACAACACGACTTTTTCCTGCTATGCTAAATATGGTGCGGTTCGCAGCAAGAAGTTCCTTGATGGCTTTGAGGAGTTTTTGGCCGCTATGCAGAAAGATGAGAAGCTGGTACCGACGAGGGCGACATATCTTGCACTTATTGATGCTTGGACGGCCTTTGGTCTCGTTGAAAACGCCGAAAGCGTGCTCAGTAAGCTCTGTGAGGCATGCTCTACTTCTGATAACTTGCGCGCAGACCTTGAGCCTTTCCATCGCGTTCTTTTGGCTTGGTCAGAATGTAGAAAACCTCGTCGCGTCGAATCCCTTGTACTTCTGATGGAAGAGTTGCATGTGCGCGATAGGTTTGAAGAACTGAAGCCGGGGGTTGAAACATACAACATACTTCTTCACGCGTGGGCTCGTTCAAACGAAAGACAAGCAGGCGAGCGAGCAAATCTTATCCTTCGCGAGATGGGTGCGAGGGGCGTAGCTGCCAATCTGGTGTCATACAATTGCGCTTTGAATGCCTGGGCAAATAGCGGTGACGTCATGGCTTGCTCAAACATCGAAAGCTTGATTCTTGAGATGATTCTAATAGGGAAACCGGAACTCGCTCCGAATGACGTCTCGTACAATACATGGATGAAAGCAATCCTACGTGGCGATGAAGCAAGCAAAGCGCGCAGAATCAAAGAGTTACTCAAGACCATGAAAATTCACAACTTCGAACCTAGCGATTATATCCTCAACGCAGTGCAGAATCCGACTGGGGGGAGCAAGGGCTCCACATGACTTCAGCCATATATCGCTAGTCATTCAAGTAATGATACTTTGCAGCCGAGGAATTCTCCATCCAGGAAAATGAACCTTCTTTGGGCTCGTCGTTTTCGTCAGTCCAATCGCTTTCGTTGAGCAGCGATGATCCTACCACCGGGTCGTTTCTCAATGAAGCGCCCGCCCTCCCACCGACCACACTTTGCAGCTCGATGTCTTCTTTTTCTGTGCAACCCCCTTTCTGTGTCACGTTGCTTTCGAGGATGATTTCAGATGGAATGGTTTCATCATTTACGGTATCTTGACTGCAGCAGAGCTGTTTGTTTCGGTGAAGGGCCCACATGACGGCACTCGCTGATATGAGGGGTAGTAGAAAACCGAACAGAAAGGGTGGGACATCGTCACTGCCAGTGTCAGGAGCTAATGTGCTCGTGTAAAGAACGGTTGGATGTTCTGTTTCAGACGACCGATATTTCATTTGACGTATTACCAATCTGGAGGCCTCTAATGAAGACACTGGAACCACGATGGCGCCCAACAAGAGCAAGGTGGGCATCCTTGAGATAGCCGCTGCTGTGATCATCGTGGAAGGTTGAATTTCTTGATCAAGTGTATTCCTTGAACGATGATTACTTTAGCAAGAGGTGGAGGTGAGAGATGGATATTATGTGTGGTCTCTCATCGACCGATACTCGTAAAGATGAACCGACCGTTCGGCAATACTTTAGGTGAAGTATCGCGATCTCATCAAATTTCAGGAATTCGACCTACATGTATTGTCTGTACGGCGAAAAAGAACTACAGAGAAGGCATCTCGATCATCCGTTTCTCGTTTCATAGAGGTTTTTTAGACAACGAAACTATCACCCTCTTGAGCTAAGGAAAATGACGAACTTGTGAGTCAGTCAGTTGGTAGATACTGGTACCGGATCCCTGAGACAACCACCGTCACGAGTAGTCTGTTGCTCTTTTTGTCTCTATTCTGTCGTGCTAGCTATCCGGGTCTAGCTTTGTAGAGTACTCAACTCCTTCTAGACCTACTAGAGAGAGAGAAGGACGAGATCCTTCTACAAGTACCTGCAATTAAAGGTGCCATTATTTGTTCTCTTTAGCTTTACAGCACTCGTAGTCGTCACTGTCCTGTACGAGTATATTGAAATATGCAGCCTGTCGAGCATCTTGAATCTTGAATCATCATCATCGCGCGCTTCACTCTTCACACACTCGTGCAACAGACAGACGGACGGACGGACAGTAGTACCTTCTACGAGTACAGTACCTGTACCTGGTACTCTACCGGTACCGACGAGCACAGTACCAGGTACCAGTACAGTACACGTACCTGGTACCTTGCGAGTACTGGTGCGAATGACCGTTTCTCGAGTTTCTCGATGACTTGAAAAAGCAACGAACACAAACAATAACCTTTTTCTTCCGCAGACTTTTGGTGGACCATTACTACCTGTACTCCCGGTATTTAGTAGCAGTAACCGCGTCTTCAATATCATATTATATTCTCATGATGACCTGCTGACTATCGATGAAGAGCCGTAACTTGATGTTTTGTGTCCTTATAGGACTCAGCATTTTTGTTTCCCTGAAACAATCAAGCCTACACTTCTCGTTGAAATCTTTCGTGGCGGTGACATCGACAAATGATGAACGCGACACAGTTGGTTTAGCCTCAGGTTCAACAATTTCCTCCAATGAAGCAGCTACATTTTTGAAGATACGACCCTCCTTCAAGCTTCAAGAGTACATATTTTTCATTCTCTTAGTCTTACAGACAGGTTGCCAGCCACTTCTGATCAAACTATGCATGCCGACTACCATTGTTCGGACAACGGCCATCCTGGGCCAGGAAGGCATCAAATTTATGGTTAGCATCCTGTTCTTAGCATCGAGTGGAACTTGGCGAGAATTACTCGGTGACTGGAGTATTTCGGATTCTATTTTAGCCGCGGGTATCCCTTCAGGCCTTTTTGTGATTCAGAACTACTGCAACCTAATGGCAAATCAAGTGCTACCACCTGTGACGTTTGTGGTGCTGAATCAAACGAAGACGCTCTCGACTGCATGGTGCTGTTTCGTAATCATGGGCCAAAAACAGTCACTGGCTCAAGTAGCGGCTTTAGTCTTGCTTGTGGTTTCGATCTTGATTGTTCAAAAGATAATACCATTGGGTCGACCGCGAGATAAGACGTCAGCAACCACCGATTCTGATCACGATCGGCGATGGGAACACATAAAGAATGAATCTGATTCCAAGTTGCGAAAAGAAGGAGAAATTGAAAGTGCAAGACTCATTGACGGCATGGAAGAAAGTTCACAGGTTTTGGAGAGAACCATTCAACAGCAAGCTGACTATGAAGAAGCTGGGAGACAATTGACCATGGGTGTGATACCAGCTCTTTGTGCGAGCTTTCTCAGCGGCCTCGGTAAGTGAGCAGGATATTTTTACCGGTTGCATTTTCGATCCCAAACAAGTGCTCAAAATAGTTTTCAATCTTGTACAATAAATACGACAGCCGGGACCTTCTCGCAAAGAACGCTTCAGACTCACCAGAGGAACCCTCACGTTTTCAATATGGAATTGGCGTCTTTCTCGGCGACTTTTCTCTTCGCAAGCTTGGCAGCTGGTTCACCTGATTGCCAGAAGATCAAACACGATGGATTGCAACAGGGGTGGACATTGAAGACATGGGTTCCGATAGTTTCAAACGGGTTTGGGGGAATATTGGTTGGCCTGGTAACCAAGTACCAGGGTGCTGTGGTCAAAAGCTTCGCTATGATTTTTGGTATGGTGATTTCTGGCGTTCTCCAGCAGATGATATTGAGCAAGGAAGGAGGAGGTGTAACGAGGGAACAGCAGGCCGGTGCTATATTTGGCGCAATTAGTCTTTATCTGCACGCCAGCTATCCTCCTTAGAGCACACACACAACAACATCATTCGAAAAAGCGACCAAGGGTGAACGAAACTAACGCTCGGTCGCTTAGTTACTGGGCTTCACCTTTTTCTTTTTCTTCTTGTCTTTCTTTTTCTTCAGCGTTTTCGCTTGTTCAACAAGTGTTCTAGCCTTCTTGATTGCCGCATCGTCCATCGCCATATCATCATCCATGGCAACCTTTCGTTTCAAATGTTTCGGCTCCTTGTCCTCCTTCTTTGTTTCTTCCTTTTTAGCTGTCTTTTCAACTGAAGTCTTGGTTTCGTTTTGTTTTTCTTCTTGTGTCTCTTCGTCCATGCACCACGCAACCAAACACGTGATTCGCGCTCCTGTACCAAGTCTCGTGCTTTCTAGAATATCAACAGCCAAGTCGAGGTCGTCGTCGCTTTGCTTGGAGCTATTTTCATCTTCGTCGGATTCGTCATTTTCGTCGTCGTCGTCAGAGTTCTCCTCGTTATCGTCGGACATCATCCGCACGGCGCCTTCCAGATTCATGAGGCTTACAACACCTGCACTATTTGATGTAACAACAAAATAGCCACGCACGGAGCAGATGCATTTAAATCGTTCTTCCCTTGCCAGATGCGAGTCAACAGGCTCAATGGCCATAATCGCCCGGCGAGCCTCATCAAGACTGTCCTCCACTGCCAAAACTGGTAGAGAGCCATCGTTACATGCTGCAGCCGCAAATAAGCCTTCGGGTCCCGACATCAAAGTCACTTGATTAACTCGGCTAGGAAGGTCCACATCCAATAGGTCCTTTCCGGTTGCGACCTCCCGCACAGTAATGTGAGAACCATAGGCCATAGCATAGAACTCTCCATCAGTCGACCAAGCTAAACTTTCAACAGGATCATATCGCGCAGCCCCACCCAACTGCGTAGAAGGCTTGATTTTGTTGACAAAAGCCAATCGCCCTTTCGTAAGATCCCATAGCTTGAGTTTCCCGTCCGAGATCCCAGCACTCAAAGCGAGCTTCCCTGTCGGATGGACAGCCAAACTTCCCACGCCACCTTCGTGCCCAGCCAAAACGTGCTGAACAGACCAGTCACGTTTTTTGTATATGCATATTTTTCCACTTGCGAATCCAATTACACAATGTGTCGATTGTTTAGTGGGGGGTGCAAAGGCACTGCACAGGGGTGTTCCAAAGTCAGAAGGAGTCCGAACTTCACCCGAAGAAGTCATACGTTTATGCCAGTCATGAGTACGCAATGTCTCATCATAACCACAGGAGAGAAGTGGACCCGGTTCATCGCCTTTGGGGCTGGACGCAATGCTTAGGCTTCGAATACTGCCGGCATGAACAGATGTGGCAAACGTCAGCTCTAGGCCCGTCTTCTCCTTGGTATTTTGGAGCTCCCAACCAGCGAGGACTCCATCGTATGTCCCTGCCGCGATGACAAGACCAGAAGATCTTATCGAGGTCATGATTAAATATTTCAATACAAGTTGTCGCAAACGTGGGTGGTCCACGGTGTGGATATTGCCTTCCGTTGTGATAATTCCTGTTGCTCCTACTCGTACGAAGACGAATCAATCATCATCATCATCCATCGTTCTTTGCTTTTTTGATGTTTTGGCGGGTGACATGGTGGTATGATTGGTTGGTGGGTAATCGATTTAGTCGACGGAACAACCTTCATTCTGCAGTATGCTTACGGAACTGCCACGTCATCAATGTGGATACACAGACATGATCGTTTGGGGCATATCATATCCGGATGGTACATAAATATAGAGAGCCGGCATGGCTCCCGTTGGCGAGCCCTGCCGGCCTTCAGGATAATCGATTGATGGTCACAATGATAGAATCACTTTGGTTGCCGGGTAATGAACCCGAGTTCGACGAAGACACCACCAAGAAAGCGCTGTTCGAATCATTCCCTGAGAAATGGCAGCGCGACTACTTGAAGAGCGGTCGGCGCTACACCAACGATTCCGTTGAAGAAATCGTCCCCTATATGAATCTAGTCAAGGGTACTGCGGACGAAGATGATGAGAAAGGAGGTTCGAAAAGGAAGGGCGAGGACAGAAATAACAACCCAAGGTGCATCCGAGGCGGAGGAGCTCCTGGTGGACGCAATGGAAATGGAGGACGATCCCAAGGACGTGGAGACTTCATGATGCCCGATGGACCATGCAAGGTCGCAAACCATCATGGCCACAAGTGGAGTGAATGCAGTTTGAATCCAAGATCCAACAACTTTAGAATGTATCGCGGAGGACATGGCGGATCCGGCGGTGGTCGTGGTGGAGATCGATTCGGTGGTGGAAGATTTGGAGGACGAGGAAACAATGATGGACGTAGAGGGTTTGTGACTAGAAATCTGGACAATTCGTCCAAAACAGTGCATCAAACAATAATTCCAATATTCCCACAGTATCTAATGATAATAAAGAGATAACTTTGTAGCAGTAATTTTGTTTGGCTTTAGTTTATTGTCTATTGCAGTGCATCCGGAGGACGGCCATGCATTTCTGCCATGAAGCATCAAACAAGCCATCGGGGGTTAGAATTTCCCATTCGTAAAACATACCGTGTCCTGTTCCGGAGGTCTATTGAAAGACCACAATATCTTCCTTTCCCTAAGCATAGGATAGTAGGTCGGTTTGGAAGAGATCTCACGCCAGGCAACTCCTTTAACGGTTGCAATTCCAAGAGTCAACACAAATCAACAGAAGTTGTTCTTACCAAGTTCATGGTCATGGAGCGAGATACGTGCGGTGCCTTTTTCGAATATGCACATCTGATATGGAATGATGTGGTTCTTCATGAAGGGGAAGGTCCTCTCTGGAATGGAGAGGACATTTTCATGTCCTTGGTAGCCAACCACATTTATGGAGAACCAGACGATGGCCGCAAGTTCAATAACTATGCTATGGATTGGCTGAATGTATGGCAAGCCGATGATTCTCTCAAGGATTATTCCAACGGGAAGCTTGATATCTCTGGCGGGATGAAGGGCTACTCGATCTGGGATTGGAGATGGTGGCAGACCGTACTAAGACGAAATCGGCATTATTCTTACAGGGGAATGCTGTGGCAGACAGCGCGCAAGCGCCTCCGGGAGTTGCAGTAATTCGGTGGCTATTCTTCATCTTTATGTTGGTCGATGTCACTGTCAACCTTGCGATATCAGCATCAATTAATGTTGTTTGTGCGTAATCAGGACGTCTTTTTGTTGTCTCTTCCTGCATTTTTCTGGCTACTAGACTCTTACTTGGGTAGCATTCAGTACGTTAAAACTACCTAGAACCTGCCTCACCACACGTCCACGTCGTATAGTTTCCTCCGAACTATCTCAGTGTCGGCTTTTGTCTACAATACACTCGTCCATCGTCGTCTTGTGTAATAATAAAGGCTTGGACGTCCTTCGGCTTCTCTCCTTGCGTGGCCGTCTTGGCTAGGTTCCCAACGAATCCTGCAAGCCCAGTTCGTTTCAGTGGAGGCCCGTACCGACCCGTCGCCATTGAGTAGGTTGTCGCGCACGTCGGGCAAGCCACCCGGGGTAGCTCCTTCCAAGCTGGATCGTCAGCAATCAAATCTCCCTTCCATAAATCGAATGCACATCTTGGACAGTCGCCTTGTACCGCGTAGAATCGTCCATCGACATTAGCGCAGGCGATGGTGACTTTCTCCCCAAACTCCCAACCTTTGATCATTCCCGGTGCAGGCAGGGTGACTCCGGTAATTTCTTGACCTTTTCCTTGATTCAACGAATTGATTGAGTTTCCCTTTTTCTTAGAGACTGAGTTTTCGCCACTTAGAGTCTTTTTCAGACTTCCCTTTCCTCGCTTCACCATCATCAGCAACGAAAACGAATTCACTGTGGTTGCGATCAACATAAGGCAAATCGTTGCAGTCAAAACTCTCATTTTTCTCGCTTGCGTTTTGATATAGGTGGGAATTGGTGGGTGTAATGGCTTTCAAAGTGGACCAACCGCTGTTCAATAGCACCCATATGTATCCCCATCGTCCAAGAGCAAACCACTCTCCTGTGGACTCCTCCTCCTACTCTGTCCTCTGAAACGATGTCCCACCAACCACACACGTCATACATAGTACATCGTCCGATGAGCGCGGCAAACACGTGGTTGACTACTTCGACCGATGAGTCAGCAGCCGCATTCTGGCCGCATTTTTACTTTTGTGGTCTTGTGTTTGCTGTTTGCACCATCGTGCCTCGTGCTTCGATGATAAAAGACGAAGCATTTTCAGTTCTCAACAGTTGATTTGAATCTCTGCATTTAGATTCTTCAAGCTACGTACCACTACAAGTAGAGGATAGGTCGTCTATCTAACAACGATAAAATGACGACTCCATATTGTGCGAGCAGGATTTGTGGGTTGTCGCGATCCGCATTGAGAAAGTCTGTCCATTGCTTCAAGAAAAACGCCCAAGCGCGGCTATTCAGCACTCAAGATGGTTCCGCCTCTACGAGTCGTCGTCCCCGCCCTTACATCCAGGGAGAGGAGACCCACTTTGGCTTTGAATCGGTTGGAATCAATGAAAAAGAGGGACGAGTTCGAGAAGTATTTGAGAGCGTGGCAGATTCTTATGACGTCATGAACGATCTCATGAGCGGAGGTATTCACCGCTACTGGAAAGACTATCTATTGGATGTATCCGCAGTGGCATCCATGGCGCAAGCAGTGCGAAAATTTCCGGGAAATGAGCTTCGGATTTTGGATGTTGCCGGAGGAACAGGCGACGTGGCATTTCGTTTCATCGATGCAGCTGGGTGCCCCGAGCGTTCGAAATCTTCTGGCGAGGATTGCATTTCTGTGACAGTCTGCGATATCAACCCTGAAATGCTTCGAGTTGGTGAGAAACGGGCCCGGGAAAGATTTGGTTCTTCGCTGCTCGATGAGACAAAGGCCCTCTCCTTTGTCGAGGGCAATGCTCAAAGCCTGCAATTTCCCGACAATTCGTTCGATTTGTACACGATCGCCTTTGGACTTCGGAATGTCACCGATGTCGATATGGCGCTACGCGAGGCCTACAGGGTTCTAAAACCAGGTGGAAGATTTATGTGCTTGGAATTTTCACAAATCCCTGATCCGATCCTTCGTCAAATATACGACACCTATTCCTTTAATGTCATTCCGGGCCTGGGAGAACTGGTAGCCAATGATCGAGCGTCTTATCAATACTTGGTGGAAAGCATCAGGAAGTTTTCGAATCAGGAGGAATTGGTTTCGAGAATGAATGATGCCGGACTCCAAGTATCCAAGTACACAAATTTGACGGGTGGGATCGTTGCTCTCCACGAAGGATGGAAGCCTCTTTCTTAGCGCGTCGTCTCAGCCGCGTCCTGGGACAGCTTATTCCTTGCATGCTGCTCCACTTTTCTTAGGTGCTACACTAAAGCTAGACATGCAAATAAACATAGATTAACATTTTGTTTTCTGCTATTGATGGCTTCCCACTGGAGACCCACGTCGATCTCAGTCTTGGAACACGACACAAAAAGCGCACAGGTGTCTGTTGCGAACTGATTTCCGCCTCTCAAAGTCGACTCTTTACGCTTCGTCCTTGGTTGCAAACTCAAAAGGCATCTCGAGGCCACAGCACATCATGCCGTTGGATTGTTCAGGCTGCTCGGTCTCTTCGCGTTCCTCGCCCTCAAGCTCGTGGTCAGAGGCGAAGTCCTCAATGGGGGCATCGACGATCTGGATTGAAAAAGATTGTGAGTGAAAGTTGGAATCATTCCAGAGGACAAAGAATTATCCCTTGTGCAAACTTACATCAGCGCTAGGTGCCGAAGGATCGGGGTGGGCAATCTCCTCCGGCTCTTGGACAGCCTTTGGGGATCGGGTGGATTTGCAGCCTCCGAATACGTTTCTCAACTTCCTTAGAACCCTGTAAATATCGAAAGAAAGTGTTTAGTCTTTTGTTAGTTTCTCGGTCGGTTCATCGTGCTATTGTGATTATGGTTCGCTGCTGTCTTGGTCCTTACATCTTGTATCTTGTCGTAAAATTTTGTTTGTCGTGATACTTTATTCTGAAAATTTGGAATTGTGAGGAGTCGAATGAATGGAGTGAGATGAGACGACGACTTGTAACCGTTGCGTTCATGCTCAACTGTCAACAAGGTTTTAGGCGGAGTGAAAATTATAAAAATAGCCCAAGGCCAAAAGGATCCCTTAAGTGTCGAAAGATGTGATCCTTTAAGTAAATTCCAAAGGGCATATCCACATTCTCGCTATTTTCGATTACTTAGACATATTCATCGAAAACCACCGCCATCACTTAGACAATCGAAAATGGGCATCTCCGTTGAAACGGTTACCCATTATACAGCGCTTTAGAGTGCATTGCGTTTTGCGAGGATACCTCGCTCCGGCCCCCCGGCCGCCGGGCGGCGCTACCGGTAGCTACAGACAGTACACGGTACGTGTACTGGTACAGTACGTACACTCTACGAGTACTAGTAGAGCATCGTAGAAATTTCCGACTCTTGACTGAAACTGGACTGGATTTTCAATTAATCATACCAGTCAATTCCAAACATTTCCCTATTTTAAATACTTGTCCCGCATCCCATTTGCTTTCTACCGGTACGTAAAATAATTGCATAAACCTAAGATTCATTCAACTCCAAGCTTTTTTGAGTTGGGTGGGGTTTCCTCCTGCTTTGGATATCTGATAGCCTATGTAGTAACCCAAACTGAACAGTTATGTTTTATACGTTCACGGAGCACTAGATAATAAGTGGTCCAGTGTTTGGTCAAGGAACAAAGATCTGAAAGAACCTTCTTGAGATAATGGGTCTACAAAGATGCACCACCCTACAAAATCTGTTCAAAAACTTTAAGGAACTGGTCAGGACTTGGCCAGCTCTCCATTGAGTCGAGGATGTAGTACCCAACTGGCCTTGAACTGGACTCACCTATGTACCTGACTGGCACGCTTTCCATTTTCCCTATTTCGTAGACGACTGCGGGCCTTGCCTCTACGAGTATAGTGCTCGTGCCAGTACTTCCGCAGTACAACAGCTACGTACACATCCGTTGCACCACAGTGTTCCGTCGCTACCAGTCGTTTGCCACAATCGTCATTCACGCTCGGGAACCACATCAACGATGCACGCGACACCCGCGCGAGGCTCGAAAAAATCCATCCCAGCGAGCAAAGAAAGTCGAAAGATTTGTCCAGCGTCGTCAGTCGTCAGTCATGATGTCTCGCGTTTCATCGCCTGTCTACAAGAAGTACTGTACCGACTATCTACTATTTCTTGTCCTGTGAACGTCTTTCGCCAATGCCTTCTCAAACTGTGACTGGTTGCTTGTACTGCCAAGCAATCATCACTCCTTGAGCTCCTTTCCGCACTTTGGAACATAATACGTCCGATAAAGCACTCTAGCTGTTTGCATGAAAGAAAAAGAGCTGGATCGCCCATTTTCTCACTGCGTTGAGCGTCGGACGCAAGTCTTGGCGACTTTGGAGCAAAAGCAATCACTGAGTGAGGAGTCGCCGTCTCTTCCTCCAGACTTCCCACAAGTAGTCTACACGGTTGGCTGTGGTTGTAACTGGGACTGAAATGGGCACTCCTACCTATGATAACATTCGCAGACTGGCGAGTGAACTAAGGCAGGAAACTAGAGTGAAAGCAAGGCGCGAACTCGGAACGACTCTCCGCGAACGACTGAAGGACGAGAACGTGTTGAGAAGATTGGCGGTAGAAGCAACCCCAGAAAAGTCCAACTGGCCCGAAGAAGACTCAATAGCTGCAAAGCGATGTCGAGCGCTGTCGGTTGTCTGGGCTCAAGTCATTCAAGGTGCTATCAATGTTGCCCAGACAATTGTTGAGGGCAGAAAGGTCAAGCTCACGGAACACGACGTCGAGCTGCCGTACTTGTTGTTGCTAGATTGTGATAGAAGCAGTGAGGTTTTGGGAGATTCTTCGGTTGCAATTCCCATGCTTTCCAAGAAGGTAGTTCGGAGCCTGCTGAAATATTGTCTCGAATTCCTAGACGAATCGGTCAACGTTGCTCGCTTAAAGCTTGTCGAGATGTTGAGCTATCTGTGCTCGAAAGCGGATTACGTCGGCGTCTTCAAATACCCCAGCGATTTTACTAGCATCATGGGTGAGCTTTCTTTTTACCTGACTCCCGAGGTACAGGGAAAAGATGTCATGCTCTTCAATGAAGCTGCCAAGGGACTGGACAATCTCTTTGCGACAACCAGACGTTTGGGAATCGAAATGCACATTTTTGTCAGCGATACGCTCAAACTCATCTACGCTTTCTGCAAATCCCATTTGGAGGATCAAACAAGGACGATACGCCCGCAGGCCCCCGCACTCTCCCATGTCTTCAATACCGTCACGTCCATCCTCCGAGCCCATCCCGATTATTCCATCGGACCGATGAAGCGTTTTGGGCGCATGATACTAAGATTCGCGAGAAAATGCTACCCCACTGCTAGATCTCCAGTGAAGGAAGCCTTGAATTCCTATTTACTGTCGCACTTGTGAGTTATGAGTAGTGCCACAATGGCCTTTCTTCTCTTCAGTTTCGTTTTCATACCGATCGTCTTCTCACTAGCAATAACCATCGTTTCAGATTTCTTGGTCAGTTTGCAGGATCCGTCCAGGGTAGAGTTGCGGGGCATATGGGTGACCTTGGCAAGGCCTCGCTGATTCCTTCGATTCTAGACCAGTTGCTAGAGCTGGTGATGAAAGACATGATGTATTTCTTTGGGGATAAACAACAAACTACACAAGGTGCAAGGCAAAGGGCCATTACCTGGGACATTCTAGACCAAAGACAACGACAGCATCTCGAATTGGCGGCACGTCTACTGGCCTGTGCACAGCAAGAATTTTTATGCAAAGCTCAGTGGGATACAGTAGATGATCCAAAAGAAGCTTTGTTGTCATCACTACAGATACGTGGCCCTGGAGAGGATGAATGGATCGAACAGGAGACCATCGGTCCGAAAGATTGTCCGACCGCAACATTTTCCGACAGCCCTTGGATGAAATATGTTTTGTTGTGTCTGGCGAGCGAAGTAGACTGGCAAGGCTTTGTCGATAGGCAGCCAGGTATGAACGAAGGTCCAGATTCTGCACCGGGACTGTCGCCGCCGGGGAGAGACCTGCATGCGAAGTTTCCGTTCTTGCAACGAATAATGGGTACCGCACGGGGTTCATCGGCTCAGACACTGTCGTATTTGCCTGTCATTGGAGCATGTGCAGAATTATTTCCCGCAGGACAGTGCTGGACATCGAACATCTTTGAAGGCTGGAAGAGCCTAGTACCGAAGGACCCGATCTCACACGATGTGATGATCTGTCAATGCTGCACAGTTGATGATCTGTCTCTTCTCGTTTTGCTCCTGGCTTCTTTTCTCGAAGAGCAGGGTGGCCCCTTGGGTGATCTGAAAATCCAGCTGTGGATCATCGTCGCGCTGATCAAGCTAACAGAGCCGACGGCTCTCTTCTATCGCCATGCCCGCGCAACCATGACACACCTCCATCTGTCGCCACTGGCGGTCTCGTGGAAGTTGGTGTGGCAGGTATTATTTCGACTGGACCTCAGGTATCACGATTCAACAAAAAGTACGGCTACTTTGACGCTGGGCGAACTAGTGTTGGTTCTGGTCCGCAACATAGTGCAGCACAAATGCACGGATCCTGCTCTATGGAAGCTCGATTCCTTCAAGGACAAGCAGTCGTCCTTTCTTTATCAGCAGCAGAGTCTCCTGTGGAACCTACATGTTTTCCGGAACGCATCCTCAATATCATCAACCGTGCCTTTTGAACTGGTTAGCTGGGTATGTCAAAATGTTGGGCTGTCAGAAACTGGAGCCGATCAAATTGATCCAGCTCCCATGCGCTTGCTGGTCGAAGGTGGCAAGGCATCCACTTGTCAGGGGCGATTCCAGGGTCGTCGGCAGCGGTTGATAAGCGTTGCCCTGGCCACTATGGAGTGCTACCTCAGGAATGAACAGTCTACAAGCCACCAAATGGTGCAAACAACGACCACAACAGTCATCACTCTGATGCGAGGAAGAATGCCGTCGCCAATGATCATCCACGGCCTTCGAGGATCACACCAGAAACACAACGACGGTAAATATGTCTACGGATCGAATGATCCCCTACGGTGTACCGACACACTGCCTTCTCTCTTGAAGTTGGATGAGAATCTGGACTGGCGTGAATTGTGCACAGAGATTCTTTGGAGGGATGACGACTGCCTAACTCCGCCGACAAGCGAAACATTTGTCGCCGGATTCGACGTCGTCTCCCAGGTTGCATCATTATACCGCAGCTCTGCTGAAAATGGGGAGACGTTGAAGTCAGTAGACTTTGTATCAGATGCTGAACTTTCAGAGCTTGCTCATTTCGTTCGGCTGTCGATAGAAAATAGGCTGTTTCCTCGGAGCGACGAGTTTTCACAAACCGGTGATGTGGAAATGCAAGATAGCCACTTGTCTGACTCGGAACGAAATCTATCACTTGCACCACGAAGCTTGGCGCTGAAGGTATATTTCAGCTTTAATCTTGTGACTTTGCAACAGGACGATCCTGGTATTTTGTGCGAGATTGCAGATCAACTGTCAAAGTGCTTTCACAGCCTCCAATTGGAAAGTCCAACGCAGTTTAGACGAAGCATGTCAAATCTTTGTCAGATATCGGGGTCTTTGCTGGAGCTTCTTTCCGTTTTTCCCAAGCAGATTCATCTGCCGGCCGTTCAAAGCTTGCCTGAGGCCTGCAGGTCGATGCTTCGCATATACATGAAGAGGCTTTCGGATGGTAGGGAATTCATTGCTGGAGCGAAAGGAAAGTTGGATAGCAGGAAACGAGTTGGCGACGTGGATGGTTTCATGGAGGAGGATGAAGAAATTGTTCACAAATTGCCTGTTTCGAACCAAGCGAAACCCCGAACCTCAGCGAGACGGTCGATGTCCGAAAGTTCGAGTGACGATGAGTCCCAAGAGAGAAACAGAAGAAAACGGAAACGCAGTTTGTCTCTTGGTCCAAATGGACCCAACACATCGACACGGAATGATGCGCGAGCCCCAAAGATTCCAGACATCAAGACTGCAGAGGCAGTTTGCCGATTCTTGTTGACACTGGAGCCCTCCTTCGAAAATTGCGAACTTGTGTGTCGAGCTCTTCTTGGCGCTGATCACGACCTCGACCCTTTCGATTTGAATGGTGACGTGGATCTACGAGGAGCTGTGGCTTGTATTGAGTTTCTAACAGCCCCGAAAGTGTTGCTTCACAGACTTGCCAGGTCCAGAGTATCAAGAGACGAAGACTCTGCAATGGCAACCGCAAACGAACCCGTGATTTCATTGCTGCACAAAGTACTCGACTTGATTAGGGTGAACGCTAGCCCGTTGTCTTTGCCATCCAATAATGGATACGAAGATGTCGCTTCTGTTCAATGTGCGAAAGTCGACCGATCTGGGCCACCGCTTTTGGAGGGTGACTTGGATATATTAGTGAACTTATTGCTTTTCAAAGACGGGATTGGTAATCGACCATTCTTGAGGGCTACGCGAATGAGTGCCGGTGCATCGGCCTTTCATGAGGCAGGAGGCGATTTTCACAAGGTTTTCGATAAACACTTCACCGGACTGGTCAAACTTGCGATGACTGACTCTAATATTTTTGTGCGTCGATTGGGGTACGGTGGCGTGTATGCAGCTGTTGCTCATCTTGACGAGCAAAGAGTGCTTACAGCAGTGAGAAAACTTATTGCCCCAATATCGCAGTCCCCTGATCCTGCAGAAAGACTCAAGCAATTCGAAGAATGGTTTCGACAAGTCGGATGTTCCAATAGGGTTGACGAAGAATTAATGGACTGGTGTGAAGTCATGGAAGCAGATTCGATTTGCTGTAAGGCTGTCATTGCTGCGGCTGTGCCGAGTTCAAGCTCGTTTCTTGATTCCATATTTGAAATTTCAATGATTCCTCTTGGGAGACCCGACCTCGAATTTGTGTGCCTCCAAGGTCTTGAAAAGGTCGCTCGATTGAGAAATTACGGAACGGTTGAATGTATGATGGCCTCGGAAAGTGCAGCTATATTGCATAGGTGGGTCGAAAGCCAGCACGATTCGCTTCCGTTGCTGCTGACTTCACCTGCAATTGTTCGTCGGAAGGCTCAATCTACTGGAGCAAGATGCTGGTATGGGAATGAGGACATTGACTTTGAGAGCCTGAAAGTTGAGTCGTTGCATAATTTTGTTTCGAAAAACAAACACCTCCTGGTTCCTTTTGCATTGTTTCAGTCTGTTTCATCGCTTCCCCAATCCGAACTAGCTGACGAATGCGATACTATGACTGCGCTAGCATTCTTGGCCACCAATCCAAAACTCCGATTACTTTCATCAATGTTGTGCGTCGAGGATGAAGTTGGTGAAGCTGAGATTAGAAGAGGCATTGGAGGTCTAGTTCGCAAATTTGTCCCCGATATTAAGGCATTTTGCTATCCAATGCTCCAAAGCGGTGAACAGAGACACAACCAGGTCGCGGATGCCACTGTCATGATACTGAAATCGATAGTATCGATAGAAGATATTGAGGCTCGGACCAAAAAGAAGGCACGCATCCTTGTTCGTCGTATAATTGACTTGGTCACCCTCTCCGAGTTCCTTCCCTCGCTCATCCCAACTATGCAAATGGCATATGTTGACGCCGTGGTGTTGGCGATTCAGGAAGTTTCCACTTCGGCGGCGACAAAAGGTGACAAACTTAGGAATGTAGGGACGAACGCAATCGCAGGTCTCATAAGGAGTTTCGCACAGCTGGATGATGCACTGGTTGCATCTCATAAACGCGCCGTTTGGGGAGCTGTTTCCGTGCAGTCTGAGCTGATACGGGGTCAGATTGGAAACAAAGAGGAAAAACAGACATGCGTTGGTTTTTGCATTCACATACTGACCGAAGTCATATTGAAGCCAAAGTTTTCTCAACTTAGACCTGAGGCACTCTCATTGCTAAAGCAGCTTCTGCAGACAGATGTCGCGGCAGAAAATGATCTGGAATTGCAAACCGAGGTGGGGGGGCTGATCAAACGTTTGGTAGGTGCGTGTTTTCACGTTCATGAAGGTTGCCAACAAAGGCTTCTAGAGCTTCATAGGAAGCAATCGCAGAAAACGTGTCGAACATTGAGACAAAGCTGTGGGCTAGCTTTTCTTTCTGGTTCGAATATGGGATCTGACGTCTGGGGTTGGGATGAGTCGGCAGGGGATGACGCGGACCGTTTTGGAGCAATGATAGGTCAAGAAACTGTTTGCGTGGATGAAGAAGATCAGCGAACTATTGTGGGAACATATGATGTACTGAAATGGGTGTTTGACCATTCAGAACGACTTGCGCTGGATCCACTTGCATTCGTCCCGATCGCTCCACCGTATGGGATTTCAAGTAAAGACCTTGATCTCTTAGCCTCGATGAACGACTCCTTCTCCGTGCAACTACTAGCACTTCGCCACTTGGAGAAACCGGGTCTCTCCTGGACACAAACACGGCCTAGTGTCGCCGCTATGGCGGCAGAGTTGGCAGCGAAGTTGAACAATCGACAATCATGGATAACAACAAACGTTGATCGTGGATCAGTAGCCCGGGGGGGCTCCGTTTTCAACGCTTTGAATATCGACCAGAGGCTCATTTATGCCTTGCTGATTCAGCTAGAGAGTGGACTCGGAGATATTGGGGAGCCAGTTGATCCTGGTTCCAATGAATGCTTGGAAGGTTTGATCAAATGTTTTTCTTTGATGTGTAATGCGCCGTGCCCAGAAGTGCTACGAATCGCTGCCAGTCGTTGTCTCGGAAAACTGAAGCCAGAAGTAGTTCCGTGGAAGCATGACCCAAATGCTTCGGGTACTCCAGTATCATTGATAAAAGATGTCGCAGATGACGGCGAGGTTCTGGCATCCGTCCAATCGCAATGCCTTGAGGCTCTTGCAGGATGCCTAAGATCTGCCGACCCCATCGTGGCAGAGATCGCCTCAGAAACCTTGGAGGTGCTTCTTTCCACAAAAAGCGGGCGACACGCCTTGAATTTGATCGATTCAGTTTCCATGCAATATCAGCTGAATCCATTCTCTTCTCCATCTACAAGCAAAGATAGCCGAGCGAACAATGTAATTTTGTCCAACCATCAGCTAAAGTCACTTGGATTGAAGGCTGGGATGCCCGAAGAAACCATGGCAGACAGTCATTGGTGTTGGAACGATGAACTTTGGCTCTGCTTCGAAAGCGACGGGGTGTCGTTCGAAGAATGGGTTTGCACATTGACATCGACTCTCATAGCTTGCTGCTTTGCTTCGCGCGAGGACGGAAAGGTCGTCCAGAGGGATGTCGACGGTGAATTCTTTTGGATTTGCCAAAAGATATGTGCCTTCGAACACAATATCGCATCAACAATCTTCCCGTTTGCTATTCTTTATCTCTTGGAATCTACAGGAAGTGAAGAGAGAGGCAATTTCAATCTTTTGATTACCAAATCCCTGAGCACGATGCTCGGCCGAGCAACTTCTGATGAAATGAAAGTAGAATCAGAATCTGGCAGAAAGGCTCTTCTACTGGCTATTGATACTGTTGATCTTCTTCGGAAAGTTTCTCAGGCGAGGTTTCTCTCGAGAAAACATGCCCGAAACACGATAAAGATCGCGAATCGGCAATCTCCACCAAAGTCAAAAAATGGTTCCACAAATTACAATGCGGGCATCCCAAAATGCACCCCCTGGGAGGGCGTTCCTTTTGGCGTCATGGTGAAACTTGATGGGCTAATGGTGGCAGAGGTATGCATCAAGGTTCGGCGCTATGCCTCTGCGCTCTTCTTCCTCGAGTTACATCTAAATGCCAGCTTTGGGAAAGTCGGTGGTCTTTTTGACGAGTTCGCCCACTCAATTTTTGACGGGACGAGCTACCAAAGACCAGCGTTGGATATAAGTGGTATATTGGGAGGCAACACACCTCTGGCGTTGGGAGCCGAAGACACGACGGCATCAATATTGAAGGTAATGTCTGTAGTTGCCGGATGCTACAAGTTTATGGATGAAAATGATGGCCTAGAGGCAGTGGAGACGCAAAGAGCAGCAATTGAGTTTGGCGATTTTGGGTGGAACACAATCCAAGCGAACCAACTACGCAGTGACCCGATCGGTCTTCTTCGATCATTGAATGTTGAGTCATCCATTGGGGCGAAGGAAGAAGCGCTCCTTGTAGCAGGCTCGATGGAGACTCTCGAGTTTCATGCGTTATTGCGTTCCTATATCGATGGTGTCCTTTCTGAAGGCGCCGCGGTAAAGACGATGGACGACCGAGAGATTCATCGATTGATGGAGAAGTGGAACGAAAACCGTCTTCGTGGAAAGAGCTGGGAGTTGCTAAACCCCCAGAATTTCCAAACGGTTGTGTCTACAGGCTTGTCGCAGGATGAGGGTGGTTCGTTGTATAGAACCAGAGATTCTTACCAGGTTGGGAGCTCTCATTCCAACGGATTTTTTGGGTCGATTTCGTCGGCACTCGACTCATTCCAGTCTGACGATGTTACATCTTGTCGAACGCACCTCAATGAAAGTCGGCTCGATGTGATTTTGGAAGTTTCCAGAACAGGTGGTCTAGAATCATCCGTCTCGGGGATGGCGGAAGTGGTTGACAAGTTGCGAGTACTCGAGTCCTTGGAGCGCGTTCTTGCGATCGATGTTAGCATGGACGAACCAAATGCGAAGTTTGCTAGTACTTTTGAGGTCATGGCCAACCATCTTAGTGAATCTCCGATCACTACAGAATCAAATATGGGCGATTCGACAATTTCATTCATGTGGCTTTCAGAGCTTGGGATTAGTGCGGCCTATGTAAAGAAGTGTTCATGTGGTAGCCCTCATCGGTTAGAAGCATTCCAATCACTTGTTTCGCAGATGTGTGTATCCGCCGTTCGAGCACGGGAGCTGGGCCGTCCATATGTCGCTGCCGAGGCTATTCAGCGTCTCCACCGACTCCTAGCGACACATGGCCAGATTCAGGAGGATACTCATGATCAGATTTTGCTGATTCGCCTGGAAGAGTCTAAGATTCTCGAATCTCAAGGGGACTTCAAGAGCGCCATAAGAAAGTCCCAACAAATAGTCGATCAGCTATTGCAAAGGGAGAATGCGACTGGGGCCCTGGAATTGCAAATGCAGTATATCTTGGCTGATGCGCAGTTGTCGTGTGGAAGTTGGCTTACAAAGTACAAAGTTCGACAGACTAGCAGTGTGTTGGAGGGGTACCTTCGACCTGGAACGGATCGCGCGAAACGAATTTACCAATCCCACAGAAGCTCAGAAAACGCTGACAGGACAGCCCAAGCTTCATTTGCCCTTGGGCAGATCGTTACGAACCTACACCAAGCGTTGGTTTCTCGTGTTCGAAGCCCTGAATGGAGGCAGTCTTCGAGTACGGATCACCACACCAGTGAACTGGAACGATGCGAGCCGCTTTTGAAAGAAGCGGAGAAGAAAAGGAACAAAACAAAAAAGGGCACCAAAAGCTTCGATGAATCGGTAAGAAAATATGACGAGCTCTACGTCTACTGCGAGCAACTACGGAAGGACCTACGAAGGACAAGCGAAGAACGCCTCAGCGTCATCGATTCGATGCATCAGTATCTGAGACTCGCGGTGGAATCCTACACTACGGCTCTCGCACTTGCCAGTACAGGCTCGCAGGAAGACTTCTCGAGGGCCGTTTCAGAACTCATGTCGCTTTGGTTCGATAACAGCAAAACCTTGGACGATAATGTGGTTGACATCAATTCGATGATGCAGACGGCGTTTGCTGAAATCCCCACTTTCCGCTTTGTACCTCTGACCAACCAATTATTTTCACGAATCGAGAAATCAGACGCATCATCGTCGCAAAGTGGTGACTTTCAAAGTGTGCTACAGGCACTGGTTTTCAAAATGTGTTCAGATCACCCCTACCACTGTATTGTTCCCTTATTGGCACTTGCCAACGGAAAGAAAGTCGGAAGTGGCGTCAGCGGCCGGCATGCCAGCGCCTACATTGAAAATGTCGGGAATTCAAAAGTCGCGCCGGCCAATGCTATTGTCTCCAGGTTGGAAAAGGAGGCGGCAACATACGTGTCTGGTCTTTTGCAAAGCTATGCATTGCTCACCGATTCTTACATTGAATTGGCGGGGGCAGACACTTCAGCTTTTCAAAAGAAGACCACGAAGGACATTAGTTTCTCTAAAGTCTTTTCGGTTTCATCCAAAGCTTTGGATAGGTGCCTTGGGAGGGGCAGTTCGATGGTGCAGTATCCGCCTGCGGTATTCACGTCTTTGCCTACACTTCAAGCAAGCACTGAATATGGAGATGGTTTGGAGGATCCAATCGGTGGAGAACGGGTGCAAGGTTTCAAGCCTGTGTTCAACATCACCGAGACGGGATTACACCGTCCTAAGATCGTCATATGTGTCGGGACGAAAGGTGGTGAGTATCGGCAGCTCGTCAAAGGCGAGGATGAGATACGGCAAGACGCAATCATGTCCCAAGTGTTCAACTTCGTCAACGGTCTTATGCTACGGCGAAGGTCAACCTCCGAAAGAAAAACAGGCTCGAAGCCTTTCCCTCATAGACTCCGCATGGCGACTTACAACGTAGTCCCACTGAGCCCGGCGAGTGGTGTTTTGGAGTGGGTAGAGGATACGACCGCCTTTGGGGACGTTGTGATGGGACGGGGGTCCAGGAGCACAGACGTTGGACTACACGCGAGATACTATCCCAACGAGTGGAACTTTTTGCTCTGCAGGCTTCACTTTCGAGATGCGCCAATCTCTCAGAAGCGGGAAACGTTCGATGTTGTCTGTCGCCATTTCTCCCCCAGTTTTCGCTTCTTCTTTGTGGAACGTTTCGGTCATGACATGATGGCATGGCACGCTGCCAGAATGAGGTACACCCGTTCCGTAGCAGTCAGCAGTATGGTCGGACATGTTCTTGGGATTGGAGATCGACATACTAGCAATATTCTCATACATACAAAGACGGGCGAGGTTGTGCAGATTGATTTTGGAATCGTCTTTGAACAGGGAAAGGTAAGCAGATCGTATGGTGTGGTGTTGATTGGTTGTTCTTTGTCTTCATTTTCTAAGCAACCTTTGTAGCTTCTCCATACCCCTGAGAGAGTACCATTCAGGCTCACAAGGAACATGGTTGATGGTATGGGACCGTGTGGAACCGAGGGGACTTTTGTTCGTTCCTCGGAGGAAACTGTCCGAGTCCTTCGAAAGAATGCTGGTACCTTGTTGACAATTCTATCCGCGGTCGTTGCTGATCCGCTCTACAAATGGAGCGTGAGCCCCGTCGAGGGTATGAGACGACAAAAGATGGGGTCAGATGATGCTTCGGCTGACA
This sequence comes from Nitzschia sp. pyKryTriq1, assembly GCA_956465555.1. Lineage (NCBI taxonomy): Eukaryota > Bacillariophyta > Bacillariophyceae > Bacillariales > Bacillariaceae > Nitzschia > Nitzschia sp. pyKryTriq1. The sequence goes on from OY101116.1 coordinate 1,310,175, forward strand.
ATATGGATATTCCCGTGGACGGGGACCAAAATGGCAAGGTTCATGGTGTTGACGTGCCAGACGACAAGAATGAAATGGGCCAGAAAGCGCTTGCCAAAATCAACGACAAGTTGCAGGGATACGAAGAGTCTACATCAGGTGAACAACAAGGTATCGAGGGTCAGGTGCAGTTGTTGATCAACTCTGCCAGAGACGCGGACAATTTGTGTCTGATGTACCCTGGATGGAGCCCGTTTGTTTGAATGGGCTCTTCGTGCACTGGGATGACAAATACTTTGGAAAACACGCCTTACTCACCACTATCCTATGTAGTAGTCTGCCCGTTGATTATTTTCCAAGATCTTAGAGTACAGCGAATACGAAGGAAACAGAGTAAATAGTGTCACACCAGCCCTACTGTAGGTCTACAGCTGCAGTAAGTATGTGACACTTTAGTAGACTACTAGAGCAAGACAAGTGAAGCAAATCATGTTCTTTCTTTAGACTATGCATTCATCTTAGAAGATACGGAACGACTTCTTTCCCGTCCTGGCGCGTTGGGGCTCGTGTGCCAACACGTTGAAACGAACCGTCTTGGAAAGGGGACGGCACTGTCCAACGGTGACAATATCTCCGTCCTTGACGCCCTCAAAGGCAGGAGAGCAGTGGGCGGCAATGTTCTTGTGCCTTTTCTCAAAACGACGGTACTTCTTGATGTAGTGCAAATAGTCTCGTCGGACAATGATCGTTCGCTTCATCTTGGTGGACATGACTTGTCCCACCAAAATTCTTCCACGGATGGAAACATTTCCGGTGAAGGGGCACTTCTTGTCGACGTAGTTTCCCTCAGTGGCAGTATCGGGAGTCTTGATTCCAAGACCAACGTTCTTCACGAAGCGCATGGCCTTTTGGCGGGAAGCCTGGACGCTGCGCTTGCGAGCGACGAAAATAGCATCCTGCTTTTGGTACGCCTTTTCGTTTTGATCACACTCGTTGTATTCCTTGGCAACTCGAACCATCTTGACAAATTACTAACAAAAGACTGAACGTAATAACACAGCAAAAACAAAGCAAACAAATACGTTAGGGAGAGACTCTCTTAACAATCGGCTCTGTGCTGACTGACGCAAGTTTGCATGATCCAAAAACCACGAGGACAACACTACAAGTACAGTAGGTACGCTACGAAGCAACCGAAATGCGAAATCGTATCTCTTTTTCAAGTCTTCGCAAAACCCCTTTTCCCGTGGCACGTTAACAATCTTTATCCATCTGAAATCGCTCCTAAGCATGCCAAAGGCTATTACAAGACGAGCAGAAACACCATGGTCGTACCTCCTTTTTGATGTAGGACGATGATAGTTGGCAACAGCAGCAGCGGCGGTGGAACGAGTTGAGAGATGTTGTTGCATGCAGGGCGGAGGAGCAGCGCCAACAAAGTTACTGTATCAAGCTGCGCGTGTGGACAGCAGCCAGTTACCACTTACTTACATTATTTTTGCACTGATTTAGTCTTTGGGGGACGACAGGCAGACGGAAAACTGGGCACTTATACATACTGTACGGCGTACGGGGTACAGAGGTACCAGTATAGGTATGTTGGTACCGTACCACGCTCTGGCTGGTACCAGGTACAGTCGTCTACCAGTCGTGGTGTACCAGGTACCGGTAATGGATGCGCGCGAGCGTCCAAGGCGCGGCGCAGCGTCTGAGGCTCAGTACCGGTACATACCGGTAACAGTACCTGCCTGGTACAGTACATACTGTGCAAACCGAGGCCTTTTGTAATCTCGTCCTGCCGGCCATCCGAGCCAAAAAAATTAGACGAGAGCGAGCGAGCGCTCGAGCCAGATTGGCGGGCGCTCTCATCTGGCGTACGTACCGCCAGTACTTGTACCGCACTGTACCGCACGGTACAGAGGGTACCGGTACCACAGTACCATTACAGTTCAGGTGCGGGTAGCTGTACAGTTCAGTTTGTACCGGCGGTACAAGGAAGCCAAGCAAGGCACCTACGAGTAGCTTTCCGTACGTAGCTGGCGGCAATTTTTCCAACGATCGTTGGTGGGACACGTCGCCAAGGAACCTTCTCTCGTGCTTTTGGTCAATAGTGCGTGACGGCGCGTCGCATGTGTATTTAAGTGGCACGACATTTTTACTTAAGGACATGTTGTGGCTGGACGAAATTTCGTCTTTGGTGGGTCTTGTCTCATCGGATAGACAAGTCTGGCAAGCTCGGTGGACGCTCGAAGGGAACGGAAAGCGCCGGTTTCCTCCTTCATTGCGCCACACCACTCCAACCAAAACGGAACACGACAACACGCACAACAACGCACAACAACGCACAAACTGCAGTACTGGTACCAGATTCCACCCGCAGAGCCCATGACACACATCTGCCTTCTTTGTATTCGTAACCACCAAGAGTAAGACAGCAAGAACACACAGCAACCCCCTTGATCTAATAGGCTCTGAGCATAGAATGCTATCAATGCTCGGGAAGACCAGCGTTAGTATCAACCCTCAGAGCGGCAGCCATTCCAGTGCTAGCGGAGATTCTGGTACGAATAGAATGCAAAGCAATACGAATCACAATAATCATGCGAAGCCTCTACCTCCCCTCTTCTATTTCATGGAGTCGGGAGACTGGTCCAGAGCGATTGAGCGAGCAAAGCGACATCCTAGGGAAGTGAAAGCATGGGCCAGTATTCGATCGAAATCCGAAATGCAGACGCCATCCGGCGCTACTATTTCCAGCTCGAAGCGCCTGGCTTTGCACCACGCGTGTTTCAAACTGCGAAACTCCGTATGCGTGGACAACACACAGAGAAGACCCGACCCGTTCATCGAAGTTTGCAAGTTTATTCTCCTATTGCTGGAAATGTATCCCGAGGCCGCCAGTATGCGAGAATCTCGTCACGGCTGCCTTCCCCTCCACTTGGCATCGTTTGCGTCGTGTACTTTGCAAGTGGATTCCCCGCCCAAGGAAGAAGAAACGCGTCCAGTGGTCATCCCTCAGTCCTCCTCTTCGTCGTCGACGTCTCCATCCAAGTTCTCCTTTTCGTCACTGGCAGCCTCGCTTCCAATGTCTGGAATGAGAACATCACCGACCAACAGTGGTGGACCGAGCCGACCGGCAGCGATCAACAACAACATGCGATCTGTCTCCGAGTCGTCGGCAGCGGAAAGTGTGGTAACCACCATGACCGCAGGCATGGTAGAAGAAGTCGTCACTGGCAATCAAACAGACGTTCACAAGTCGACGGCTTCGAAGCAAATAACTCACATCCGTGCGGGTTCTTCTTCTACTGTCGATACGGAAATGATGGCCAGCGCATCGCAGACCTTGCAGCGTACCATGTCTGTCAGTATGGGGAACAATATTTTGATTTCAGAGAAACGAGAAGAATGGGCAGTCAAGGTACTGAATGCCTTGTTGGATGCCTTTCCTCGTGGCATTCGAATGGATTCGGAAGGCGGTCGTCTTCCGTTGCACACCGCTTGTGCTGGAAGAGCGACACCCCGTGTCGTCTCAACGCTGATAACCGCCTACCCGGCGGCGGCGCGACACCGAAACAAAGATGGCTTTTTGCCTCTGCATTTAGCAGCGCACTGGGGAATTTCCCACCCCAACGTTGTCATTGCATTGCTCAAGTCGTATCCCGACGCTACATTTGGACGAAACCGTTGGGAACGAACTCCACTCGAAGAGGCACTGTGCATGGCTGGAGAAAATGGACGGCCGCATCAAGCCGCTCTGGTTCGATGTCTTCGCAAGCACCCATCGTACTGGACACGTCCAGAGAATTTACTTGAGACGTTGTCACCACGTGGAAGTGGTGGGAACAACGTGGTGGATATCGATGAAACACTACCAAGCAACGAAGATGAGTCCACCGAAGAGGAGGGCCGCCTTGGCGCGTAAGTTTACACGGATCTATGCGGACAAGGAGTTGTTATTGAGTCAGGTACACTGGCTCTCACCCTTTTTCTGTTGTTTTTCTTTGCAGTGGGCGGCTCCAGATGTTCGGCAAGGGGAGACATGGGGAGGCTGAAGTTACGAAGGATCTGCCAAGTATGATCCGCAATCAGAACTGGGATGGTGTCTTGTCTAGATTGGAAATGAATCCGTCGGATGCTGAACAGGATTTGGCGGTGACTACACGCGGCGGCTTCCAGTCCATCACCGGATTTACTCCACTACACTATGCCTGCGAGCGTCGTCCACCGGTTCAGGTGATTGAGGCATTGATTGCGGCCTGCCCACGAGCGGTAGCTACCAGGGCCATGCCGGGTGGTCAGTTGCCGTTGCACGTGGCCTCTACGTGGTATGCGCCGGTGGGGGTAATCAACTCGCTGATTGTGGCCGATCGAAATGGATGCAAAACCAATGATGAGCTTGGGAACCTTCCATTGCATTCGGCTTGTTTCTCGGGGACGTCGACCCAGGTGATTGAGACGTTATTGCGGGCCTACCCCAAGGCGACACTGGTGCGAAATCACCAGGGTAGTCTACCAGAGGAAATCACGAAGCGATTGAAACACGACGATCGAAGATCTATCTTGACGCTATTGGGAGTGTGCAAGGAGCAGGTCTTGGCAAAGAAGGAAAAGAAGCATCGCAGCAATCGCTCGGATGGCAAGCCGTTGGCCAATATCGCCGAGGTTCCCACAGCGAATCCCCAGAATGCCGGCGAGGAGCAGGAGCTGATGTGGGTGTGATGAAGTTTGAAACGACCGTATTATTACGATACCGTTAGCTCCAGAGAGGTTCTACAGTAAGCTATGCTAGCTACCTCTCCTGTATTTCTTTTTCTCTGTGGAGTACAGGTACATACTCTAGGTCCCTACCACAACTACAGCAGAGAGAAATCCCTTTCCTTTTTTCTCCAAAGTTTTCCTAATCTTACGAAATATGTATCTATCCGTCTCGGCGTTCCGGGTTGACTGCAGTATTTCGATCCACATTGACCTCACTTGGGACTGGGGTTCCCCGATAAGCGGTAGAGGTTGCGGTTGAAATCAGATTTTTCAGCTCCTGAACAGCGATAGTAACGTACTGGTTTGTTCTCTTCGTACCCTGTACTTCGTGAAGTAGAACCTCTCTCAAAGTAATGAAATTGTCCTCCATCACTTCGAGTTCTGCTTTTAATCTCAGTTCTGTCTGGTTGACTAGATTCTCCATTGTCTTTACTTGTTGTCCGGCAAGAAATCTTTGTTCGTCCGCGATACGCCTCATTTGTCGTTCGAGGTAGTTTACTTGACCATTCCATTCATCGTCGTCCTTGTTGAAGTGGTCGGGGTTTCTTGAGACCCCTAACAGACGCAGCATTGCTCCTTGAAGTGGTCCTTCTTTATCCTCCGGCCCCGTACTATGAGGTATGTTTCGATTTTTTGAAGCTGCAGCAAGGAAGAACATGATAATGGCAAATAACCCAACGTTCACAATAACACTGGCAAGACTGAATGCAATATTGCCAGGTTGTTCGCCCGTGGTATAACCCAGCAACTCTGAGATTGTCCAGGCGAAAATAACCAAAACGGAGAGCGAGAAAAAGAGAATGGACGCTCGGCTCCAATGCCTGATCCATCGCCCTGGCGACCTCCACGAGCTGTATAGGTCTTGTTTTGTGCCCGAATCATCCCAAGGGCCGGTTGTTTGAAGCAAGTTTTGGAAAGCCACGAGTTCTGCAATAAGCATTACACGAGCACGCCCGAAAAGGTGTTGGGATCGGAGAAGACACTTCTCGTACGAATCGGAAGCAATCGCAATGAGCACGTTGAGCAGGACAACGGTGACCAAGAAAGAGTATAAGACGACAAGGAAGACAGAAAACCCAGATGTGAACTGCTCCCTTTGAAAACTCCCAAAGTCGCCGAGAAGTATTGTATACACCTGGAGCAAATACTCCGTAGGTTTGCACGCCGCGTCGGTTCCATCGTCGGCGGCACAAGATGCTGGTGCCAGTAGCGTGAAGAACATTTGCGAGAAAGCCACTACCAGGGTGGCGAGAATCACTGCGAACCAAAGTATATCTTTGGTGATCTGCAGGATGGCAAGGACAAACGTGGCGAGCTGAATGTTGATTGCCTTGAGGAGACTGAGCACGCGCAACCACAAGAAGCCCGTGGTGATGGCAAGTAAGCCACGCAAGAATGCCGTATCCTCCATTCCATCCACTAGAATGGAAAAGTATGATCGCATCACAATAGAGGACGCCAGTGCGAGCATAACTGTAAGTGCATCGATGAGATTCCAGAAGGACAAAAAGTAGCTTCGGGCTCGTGTAGAGATGAGAAAAAGACTGACAGTCTTGCCGATTTCACGAATAATGAAGTAGAAGATACCGGTGTTTGCAATGTAGATCCATTGAAGTACCTTGTCCAACGAAGCTCCTTCAATTAATCTGTTCACTGCAAAACGGAAGCCAATAATCATCATGGCAAGGAAAAGCATATCACAAAGAATGACAGTCACAGCAAAAGGCCGCGAAATCATGCGACCCAAAACTTGCTTCACAATAAGGGTTGTCGATGCATCTTCAATCCCGCGCTCGTTGAGAGCCAGAAGAGACGGAACAAAGTCTTGGAGTCGACTTACTGCATCGACCACAAAATGATCGCGGGCAATGTCGTTTGGCTTGGACGGGTTCCCGTCTGGTGACGATTTCTGTTTACCCAGCTCGTTAGAAACCGTCTTCAAATAGTCAACAGCTCGTTGCGCGAGTTGACGGTCTCGGGTTTGTAGAATCTTTGTAAGCCAGGGTCCTACAGAATTCTTGCTGAGCATGATTCGTCGGATGACCGACGTGGACAGTGCGAAATCCCTGTCGCTATCACTGTCAATAAGCAGAATAGTGACCATCAGATCGGGGATCGATGCCAGTGTCTCCACTACCGATGAAACAATGTTTACTGAGCCGTATTGCCGTTGGAATTCTTTCAGGCCTTCGTGTGCTTTGATAAAGTTCTCATTAGTTGCATCGGGTCTGGCCAGGCTTCGACGAAGCAGCGCGGGTGACTGGTATCGCTCCAGCTGATCGAGTGCAGCTGACAACATGGTCAAAGTGAAACGAGCTTGTGGCGTCAATCTAACGAAACCAGGAAAGACACCATCTCGCGTATCGTCCACGGCCTTTCCTGGGGTATGCGTTCCCGTATACTGCTCTCGTCTATTCGTATCCGGCGAGAAGATGGCACTTCGACTGTCACCACGCTCCATGCCGTTTGCTTCTCGGGTAGTTGGACTTGCCGCTTGGGCGAACCCACCAGCGATCATCTGAGACGTGCGACCTGCCATTTTAATTGTGGATTCCCACATGTTGCTCACGGCACCCGAGTAAGAGAAGGCAGACGCGCTGGTAGCGCCTGCATCGTTGGAGATTCCACGTTGATGGGTTTCCTTCACCCATTCGGTCAATGCTTTCTGGAAAGGAATCATACTTTGATCATCACGCAACATCATTGCCCCAGGATGTGCCGGCAAAAGGTCGCCCACAAGAAAGCGCAGCACATGCTTCTCCAATTGATTCGACTCGGGGTCATGAGTCAACTGCATGTTAACCCGAAGAAATTCTCGTGTTTCGACATCGAATTCTTTCGGCACCCCGACCGCAGTTGCTAGGACTTTGTTGCATGACAAGATGTGGAGAGGTGTCCGTCCCTGCATATCAACTTTCGAAGCATAGCTGTAATGCCCCTTCAAGAATGTCTGGGCTCGAAGTAGATCATCCAAGGTGCTAATGCTAGCACACAATTCGTGCAAATGCCTCGAAGATTGAATACCCGGAGGCGAAGGAAGCTCGGTATCCGAAAACTTCTGTCGTTCTTTGGCCATGGCATCGCGCACCGAGCCCTGTCGCTCCTTGACTAAAATGTCAAAGTCGTCCTCTTCGTTGCGGTCTTCCTCCATTCCCGAAACGCCAGGCAATATCATTTCCGTCCCATGGGGAGACGTCTGCAGTTTGAAACGAAAAATAGGAGAAGTCGGATGATTCTTGGCAGCAGCAACGCTAGGGGACGCTGGCGCTGGATCAGTCTTCTTACTAGGCGGAGAGAGAGGTTGGGCCTTGAGTCCGCGCTGACGCATTGTACTCATGGCAAAGCGAGGTTTGGGTGAGGGAGACGGCAAATGAGGTTGCTGTAGTCTCATCGCCGATGACGATGATTCCTTCTTTAACGCGGGTGAATGATATGCTGAGTTGAATGCCGCTGCCACAGTCGGACCTCCCGTATGCTCGACTGAGAGCTCAGCAAGGGGAACCGAATTCTCTTGATCCTCATTGTCGAAACTGCTCCCTCCTTCTAATTCCGAGTATTTCTTGTTGTTTCGATGAAAAGGACTTCCGCTACTCGACGGCGACAACTTCGAAGGCGACCATTTGGGGGGAGACCAGTGGCCTGGAGACCATCGTCTTGGTGAATTGCCCTCGGATCGGGGGGACCACCGTCGCTTGGGGCTTGCTGCTTGCAGCAGAACCTCTTGGTCTCTTTGGTCGAGAAGGCCGTCACGACCGGTATTAATGGGTGGCACCATGGTACCGTATCAGAAGATTTCTTCTGCTGGGACGTAGAGTCTGGAAAAGCAATGACAACAAGCTACAACAAACAACAACAATTCCTTCAAAGTTTATATATTTTTTTGACGACAAGACGGCAAGTGCAACAAAAAGGAAAACGATCGGAGTTTGAGAATTTGAAAAATGCTGTGCGGTTAGGTGTCCGTTACCGGTAACAGGTACAGTATCAGTACAATACCAGTACTGGTACCAGTACCAGCGCCGGTACAGTAGTGATGTATTGGTAGCCAGCTAAAATAATAGTCAGAGCTTGCATCTGTACCGGTTTTTAAGAAATTGGGGATACCAATACTTCCTTCAAAAGTGGGCTCCCCAACTTCCTCCCTCTTGGTTGGATATTGGCGGCAGCCAGCGGATGGAGCAGTTGCACCAAACAATTTTTATAAAAGCAAGGACCAAGAAACAACTACAGTATTTTTTTACTGCCGGTAGAAGTATTGTAATGGTACTCTACTACTACTACTACTACTTAGAGATAGAGAGAGTGTGGCAGAAGTAGGTTTATTGTCTCTCTACAACAGCTAGAGCCGTCCTCATAGTCTTCATCCAAAATACAAAACCACATAGCCCTATATTGCTCCTCCCATGTTCTCCACTCCTATCGCCAAACTAGTCAGTATGAAGAAAGAAGAGTCGTCAGAAGAGGGTTGGATTCCCTTTGACCCCGCGCCTGTCGATGTGCTTGCAACGAAGTCTAGAAAGTTCAACAAAAATCACCCCGGCAACGTGTACTTCACCAGCTTGGTGAACAGATTCTCCGTCACTCTAACAACAAACGCGATGGAAGGGGTCAGGGGAGTTGCCGAGCAAATAGTGAATCACATCTCGGACGAGCGGGGAGGTCGTTTTCTCAAGCCCCGCGACGGTGAAATAAACCCCACAACCTGCATGGTGATATGTCGAAAAAAAGCTCTGGGCAAGGTGATTCACGCCCTGCGAACGGCATACAAGGCACATTGCCGGGAGACGGGCATTCCTATGAGTACTGCGAGTGGTAACACCAGTGGTGACGGCTCTTCGGAACCGCCAACGAAGAAAAAGAAGGTCAGCATTGGCTCCTCCCCCAAGTCGCAAACATCCACCGGCAGTGCTGCTCCGCGTTCGAAACCTAAAGGTAGACGGCCCAGCTTTGCTGTCGACTCGCTCGCATACAAAGCCAAGGCGGGAAACAACCAAAAGATTGCCAAACCTATTTTGAAATTGATATCGGCAGTGTGTAATCAATCCGAGATGGAAACGGCTCATCGAGTCCTCGACATGCCTCTGGGTGGCCAAACTCTGGAAAGTGAACCAGACGTCGAACGCCTCATGCGATTGCAGCTTCGACATCGGTTTGCTGCCGCTGCCGAGATGGGAATGTCGCCCGTGGAATTTGCGGCCAAACTACTCAAGCTATGGGACGGTAAGCTGGTGACTGTGAAACGAGAATTCAAACCCAAGAGCCCGCCGGCTGGAAGTAGCCCTGTGGTGTTCCCCTCAAGCACTACCACCACCACTACGCCGGAAGAAAAATCGACCCCGACTGTTGGGCTCCCAACATCAGCACACGTGCATAGTCCACCGGTATCGCAAGTACAACTACCTACTACTGGCAGTCTACCATCACCCGACACGGCGATGCAAATTTCAATAACACCCACACCCAAAGTCGAGCCATCAGTCGCCGGTGTGCCAGTGCCTTCGGTATCGGGGGATGACATGGGTGCTGCTGCTTCTGCACCCGTGTCGGAATCCTCCGCTACTGCTACTGCGAATACGGTGGCTCTCATGCCGACGACTATCACCACTACCGACGTGCCGATGACAGATGCAGCAACAATCCCCCCAACGCAGTCCTAACATGAACTACCATAATTTATTTTTGACCAGGCTAGCTACTTATATTACTATGACTGATTGATGGCTATTGAATTTTATAGTTTAAAGTACCACCAGAACCCTCTGTCCCATCATTGCAACCCTTTCTATTTCTTGCTAGCTCGAACAAATGCAACGAAAACCCCGGCAACGGCCGCAGCTACACCAGCCACAAGCATAGGATTGACGCCTTTGCGGGCCTCTTCGACTTGCCCCGACACCCTTAAGTCCTGTGCCACCATTTTCACACAGATTGGATGATAAAAGTCCTTATTGGCGAGAAATGTCGACACGGCCAGTTCTCGACCCATTCGTGATTTGTACAAGGCCCGGTACAGAGGGCGTGTGAATTTCATTCGACCCTGTGTAGTGATAAATCGAGTCGCAACAGGCAAAATAGTGACATCTTCCGCTGGAATCGCCAATTCACAGTATCGATACAATACCTCCGAGTTTCGGGTCGAAGCAATTTGATACAGTTTATTCATGGCTCGAAGCGTGGAAATCTTGAGTGGTAGTCCTCCGGTCTTAATTTGTAAGTCGTCCAAGAAGCACGTGATTTGGAGAGACGACCATGAGGCCATGACATTCGTAGTGGGAGGAGCCTTGCCTTCGCGATCGGCCGCGAGCCACAAGGATGCCAGTCTCTGAGAATCAGTCGCCAGTGTCGTGTCCAGTTCGGGCAAGACAGGAGGCATTCCTGTCGTGTGAAACCATGTTTTCCAGTCAATTTGCTTCAACACATCTTTCTTGGACGATGAATCAAAGTGCTTGATGAAGAAATCTTTGAATTCTTCCGAGGTGAGAACGTGGGAGGCAAAGCGAGCCACATATGCTTGGAAAAATGCTTCAAACTCGGTGGAGCCTACGAGACGTTCCAGGTACAAGAGCAATGTGAATCCCTTCTCGTAGGCCACGGCAGAGTACGAATCATCCGGATCTTCGTCGCCAATATCCAAAACTAGACGAGTATTTCGTGGTCTCATTTCCTCCATGGCATCTTGCATATGCTTGCGGCCGTCAATGGCATCAAAATCCAAGAACTTTGGGTTGTTCTTGATGCGTGCCATGATCTTTCGTTGAAACCATGTCGTCCAGCCCTCGTTCAGCCAAAAGTGATCCCATGTCGCATTTGTGACGAGATTTCCAGTCCAGGAGTGAGCAATCTCATGCGCCACCACATCAGCGAGAGACCGGTCTCCGGCCAAAAGAGTGGGTGTCACAAAGGTCAAGCAAGGATTCTCCATGCCGCCGTACGGAAAGGAAGGAGGAAGACACAATAGATCGTATCGTCCCCAGACGTATTCTTTGCCGGAAATTTCCTCAGCAATCTTTAGGAACTCTTCTGTTTCTGCAAACTCGTAGGCAGCCGCTTCCACTAGGGACGGTTCACTCCAGACAGCACATCGTGGCGAGATATCTTGCTTTGCCAGCTCCCCCACAGCAATGGCAATCAGATAGCTACTAATAGGAATCGGCTGGTTCCAAGTGTAAACTTTACTGGCATCGACCTCCTCGACCGCGTCCAAAAGAGCCGACATGACGCACGTGGCCCATTTAGGGACCGTCACACTTGCCGTATAGGTCATTTTGACCCCACAACGATCCTGACAAGGCACCAAGGCACGAGCATGAATGGCCTGGCACTGGGTGAAAAGATAAGGATATTCCTTACCAGCCGTCTGAGAAGGCGGCAGCCACTGCAAGGCGCTCGATTGCTTGGTGGTGCAGTACACGATGGTGATCTTTTGCTGCGACGAACCCGTCGCATCACCAGGGGAAAGTGCGACTTCCAAGAGCTGACCGAGATAAGGCTTGCTAACATTCAGTGGGTACAAGATATAATCCAACGGAGCGCCGTCAAAGGTACGGACAGACTGAATCCGCAGACCCGAAGTATCCAAACACAACTTCTTGGCGTGGGATTCTGCCGTCTCGACAGTGTAAGTCGCCTCGGCTTGGATGACGTGTTTGTCAAAGTCGATCGACAACGTCCAGTCGAGATGCCTCACAACCGCCTCTTCTGGATTGGAGTTTGAAGAACGATCCATGGTTATTTATCTCTTCTTCTATCTTTGAACTTGAAAGTATTGAAATGGGAGAAAGAATTGTGTTCACAATGACAACACCATCGTTGTTTCTCGAAACGAGCCCAGGAGTTCTCGCTTCTGGCTTCTCGCTTCTCGTATCGCTTTTCGCGCGTTGGTGTTCGGGTCAAAAAAGATACGTTGGACTGGTACCGGTACCAGGTACCCTGGTACGCGATTATCGTGGCTACCCCCAACGAACGAAGGACAGACAAGAAGTCGAACGAACACCAAATTTGAGCCGATACCGAAGAGATAGAGACGACCGATGGATCTCATAAGATCATCGAGTCGACGACCAATATCGCAACTTCGGATTTCTAGTTTAATTAGCTTTAAAAGGAACTTTCAAACCCATTCAATGGCGCAACCTAGCAACCCGAAGTGGGGAGACTTTCTTCAAGAAAGGATCCAGAAGGAAGGATCGTGCAGCAAAAGCTAGTAGCCAGCTACTTATACCGAATTGCCGCCTGTGCGACAAATTCTACATTGGGAACACGCAGCAGAAGTTCAAGACACGCTTCCAACAGCACTGCACTGGTGTCTGGTCTCTCCTGCAAAGGAATGTACCGAGTAATACCTTTGTCCGCCACATGATGGAGAACCTTCGTGAAGAAAACACTCCCTACTACAGTCCTCAAATCATTCGTGACATGACCCAAGTTGAATTTTTTATGACAAGCCAAAGCAATCAGTTGTATGAAATCGTTCGGTACCCTGCGCTGCCAGCTATGCATGGAAGAGAAGCTAGCTATACTACGTGCTTCCTGGCAGCAGCCTGATCTTTTGTTGAATACGGCGAGTGAACTCGACGAAGGATGCAAGCACAGGACTCGGTTCCATCGTCTCTGTAGATGTGCAGACTAGCGCTGATGATCCCATACGGGTGAAAAGAGTCCATTGAGTCAATCAATCGGACTGTCTAGTGTGGCTGACATCGTTCCGGCGCAAGAGAGATTCACTGCTCTCGACCGTCAAGGTAGCAGCTAAATTAGACAGTGCTTACTATTTGACTGACGACATCTTTGATGTTTCAGCTAGTCAACAACAGAAATACCAAGTCTTCTTCCGATCACTTCGTACGACTAGTAGAGCAGGTACGAGTATCGTACAACAAATTACCTTGTGTGAGTGCCTTTGCCTCAATGCCCCCAGCAGCAAAAGGGTGCAAAAGGATGACACAAATCCTTTTTCCTACTGGTACTACAATACTTGCACGCCACCGACCGTACAGAGTAACAAATCCACGAGGATCAGGATCATTATTACGAGTGTACTGTACTCGTACCGGTATTTTTCATGTTGTTGAGTTTTTGACGCGTCACAAACGAGCAGCGCTCGACAACAAAATAACACATGGAAGATCGCGCACGTCAAGTCTGGCATAACGAATGTTAACACGGAACTTGGCGTGACAAGGACTGCGCGTTGAGCTCTAAATAAAATTATTTTGCTTATTCATGTTCGTATAAGCTTATGAAAATTCGGGCTTAATGCCATCGGTTAGATGTTGCACCTTGCGTCCGGCGGGCGGGGTTCCCAGAAGAAAAGCGCAAACCTGGCGCCTGGCGCAAACGCTCACACTTCATTTTTTGTAGGTTTCGAAAGAAATTTGGACATTGGGAGTTGCACATTCCATTTGGGGTTGTCTAACCAAGATGAAGAAAGATCGTAAAGTTAAACCCAGAGCAAGGGAGATACAGAGTGCGCAAATAGATGTTGGTGGAGCTTCTCAACGTCATGCCTACAACAAGGCGGCTCGGATGACAAACAACGCGACGCCGCAATCGTCGAACAAATCGGCTCCCAAGATAAAAGGGGGTGCAACGCAGCGTCTTTATAAGACGGCCAGCCGAGACGCATCGTCCGTACAAACCCTCTTTGGGTCTCTGGTGGAAGCTCTTTCTTTCGAAGAAGAACCTGTCAGACACAGTGGAAGATGTACACCCAACAGCGTCTATGGCACCTCGTGCCACTCAGGTGAAGGCGACTATGAAGACGAGGAGCGCCAAGAAGAGGATGACGACGAAGACGAGTATGACGATTCTTCCGACGACGAGTATGAGGAAGAGTCGCATTATACACTAGAATCATCAAGTACAGGAAACAAAACAAACTATGCGAATGACACAAATCGTACAAGCCCTGTAAATGACGCAAACCAAACTAGCCCTTTGACGGGCGCCCTTTACTTCCTCGGGCTCGCCAGCGAAAGAAAGGAGACCCCACCTCCAAAAAAAGAACCTTCCCATGAAAGGCCAGAAAGCCCCACGTTCCAGCATATCATGGATGTTTTAGGCTTCGGAGAAAAGCATGGGGCTCGCAACAACGATTCCACGAGTCGTCAACCTCGTATCGATTGTGCGCCAAAGAATCAACTACCGCGACCTCAGCAGAAAGAGGAAAGCAGTGCCGAGCAGATAGAGAGGACGGCTAGCTATATCGAGAAGTTGATGCAAAAAGGAACAAATGAGGAGCAGGCTACGAAGAATGAAAGCAATTCCGAGCAGTTGATGCCGGAAGAAACCGATGCGTTTCACTCCTTCATGGATTTCGTAGCATTTCCCGAAAAGATCTTATCGGGGGCGAGATGCGTCCCTAATGAGGAGCAGGCATCAAAAAGCAGAAAGAGTTATACGAGCAGAAAAAATAGTGCTGCCTATGATCAGGCACCTAAAAAGAGTGTCGCTTTTGGGCCGACACCAAAGAAGCGAGAGAATGTTGCCCATGGGCAACAACGAAAGAAGAACAAGACTGTATTCGACAAGTTCATGGGTACGCTCGCGTTTCCCGTAGAAATCCAGCCCAGACTGAGGAAAAATGTAGTCCAGGTACAAAGCAAAGAAGCAGGTACTTTGGAAAAGTTGGTGGATGACGTTACTTCCCCCGAAAAGCAGTGTCCTGGTACCACATATGAATCCCCTAAATTACTTCCTGCACAAAAGAAAGAAGCAAGTACTTTGGACAGGTTGATGGATGCAGTTGCTTTCCCTGAAAAGCAATGTCCTGGTACCACGTATGAATCCTTTCAAGAAATATCTGCACAAAAAAAAGAAGCAAGTACTTTCGAGAAGTTCACGGATGTGGTCGCTTTCCCGGAGAAGCACTGGAGTGGTACCAAGTATGAATCCCCTCAAGTTCACCGTATCGAACAAGAAGCACTAAAGAAAGAAGCAAGTACTTTCGATAAGGTCATGGACGCCGTTGCTTTCCCTGAAAAGCAGTGTGGCTATGGCTCCCCTCAAGTTGAACCCCGTCAACTAGAGGGACAATATTTGCACCATGTCGAACCAGAAGAGGGAGATTTGCTTGACAAGACCTTCGACAACGTGGAAGGTGTGTTCTGCAGAGATGACTGCAATACTCCGAATCCCCCTTCAAACAGGAGTAGTGAATATGGCAGACGCACTGATCAAGGGAAAGTTTCAAACGACGGTCGACGCAGCAATGGTGACTACGATCAATACAATGACCAAGACGATATCAGGGAACATACAAAAGCTCGGCGCCCTCGTGTTCGCCAGGCCCAACGCGATCTGCTTGATCATGTTTGTACAGGCTTTGAAAAATATACTTGTGGTGCCCCAGGGGGGGCTATCTTCGAAAATGACCTTTTGGAACTTCGTCGGATTGGAAGTTCGGGCTCCGACGCCTCCTCGGTGAGCTCAATGAATTCACGGAGATCTCAAAGAGGGAGATGGCGCTCTGGGACGCCCCAACAATCCACGAAGAAACCGAACCTGATAAGCCGCTTTCTCTCGTCAGGCAGGTAACCTTTTGTCCATAGTTTATCAGCAAAGCACTACGTACGTATTTGTTTGTCAGGGAAGACGAACCGCGTTCCTACAGTCCGGGCTGAAAGCATGTTGTGACAGCTGTTTTGTAGGGGGAAAATAGGTTCAACCCTTTTCTATCACTCGTACGAGTATCTCTGAAATTTAGCTGACAGTGAATTGTACTTTCACACAAGGATTGAAAATATCTTCGTCTTCGTCGCCATACTTTTGCAAACGAATTTCACAGTTGAGTTGTTCTTGCCTTCTCTGAAACTGCGAAGGCCAGTGCAAAGCGCCCCAGATGTATCCATTATGTTGGCATTGATCACAATTAAATCTCAGTAAGAAGAACGGGCATGGCTTTGACGAGGGGGATCTTGCTGAATCAACCTCATTCGATGAACTCAATCCCGACAGCTTGGACTTGTTCCCTTCCAGTTTGTTACGATAATTCTTGGACACTTGCACTGGTGAGAAAGAACCCGTGCTCGTCTAGCCTTGTCCAGTGAGCTTTCAAGTTTCCAATGGCCTTATCTGCTTCTGTTTCTAGGTACCATGTACATGATGCAGTTCCATCGGCGTGAGGAGTCACCTCGGCTTCTTGAAACCCAACATATTGGCACAACAATGGATGTGCCGCTTTGTAGATCGCCTCTTTGAGGCTTGATGAACAATACAAGGAGAGGTTTCGTGAGATTAAGACGTTTACAAACAACTCGAGGGCCCGAGTTTACATACCTAAATCTCAGCAGTATTTCTTCCTCGACGCTCACTCCTGGAATGGAACCCAAAACTTCTTGTTCCCTTTCGGTCAGCACTCTTGGGGCAATGCTTCGTTTGCCCGGTCGGGAGGTGAATTCAAGGTCAACTCCAACACCCGCCACTAATGTGGTATTAGAGACTAGTGCAATTCCACTTGTGCCTTTGTGGCTGATCGATCCGCACACTTTGCCACCAAGCTGTGGTCGCCCATAAGAATCTTTGAGAATGGGATAATCGGGGAATTCCAAAGCTATTCGCATAGCTAGTCGTCCCAGCCAAAACGAAGATGCCACTGAATCCGAAAGCTCCATCCCAAAAGCCAGTTCTCTGGGATGATACGCTGCATGCATCCAATGGTCGGGAGTGGCAGCCAGAGATTCAGGGGTGGCAAAAGCCCCCTTGTTGCCTGGTAGCTCAGCCACGTATACTCCCACACAGCGTCCTTCGGGAAGCTGAACATCTAGCCACTTATTCACATGATTTGGGAGCACAACCTCAGTGGGAAGGTCTGATATTGTGGCATGTATCGTCGTTGACGTGTAATAGGAGGCCCTTCGCCGCTGCCGTTGAATCATTGACAATCGCTGGATCGGAAACGCCATTACATGTCGAGATCGAACCACGAAGCAGCAACTCATTAACATCTTAAAAATCAGAGACAGTTCACCGATTAGTTTCCTCATTGATCCAAATTCGTCGCGATGACAACCTCGTTCGTGTGCGGTAAAGCAAGTAAATCGACAACGAACGTCAATGGGGCACCACCCTCGTGACAATTAAAAATCGCAAATCGCCTCCTTCCCACCACTTTTGGAGGTCGCTTTCGCCAATTTAAACTTCCTCCCAAAGAGACAGCGACCACGAACAAAAATTCACTCGAGACAAGATGCCTCGCACTATCACCAAAGTGGTTGAAGGTCGAGGAAGAGTTGTCGTTGTCGTCTATCTGGATCATCATCCTTGGAGACGAAGGCTTCATGCTCGTCGCCGGGAAAACAAGTGTTTTCCCGCTGAAAATCCGTTTTGACTCCTTCGACCACCTGGCTTGTGACTTCTCCGACCACAAAAGGTCCGTTGCTACTCGTACCGCGGGCTCGCAGCGTCCATGCATGTCGTCGCAGGTGCACAGGTAATGTAATGCATCATCGGAAGCTACTACTCATCTAGCCAGGCAAACTCTCTCTAGTTGAAGCACTCTAGATTCATTCAAGAATAGAATGGGTGACCGCGTTGGTTTTCAATCTCGGGTTCTACTGTACAGTAGGCTATTCTTTGGCGTGGTCCAAGAAGAAGAACGAAGACTACCGAAGCATATACAAATTGATGATACAACGTGATCCTTTTAGGTGGTATTGTAGCTAGTCTTTCACCTTTCAATTTAAGAAATGATTTCATACAAACGCTTCTTGATTTCCGTACGATATTGACGCCCCTTGACTCGAATCTTTGGAAACGTTGGAATCCCGGGACAGTCACGGGGTTGCAGTGACGTTTCGAGAGGGCAATAGTTTTTCACTTCCTGGAGCGACTCTTTCTGTTGTGTGGGGCTCAAATTGGTGGAAACGAGAAGGAACTGTTTGTAGAATTGGATCTCGGGGCAGAGGGCTCGACATAGTTGTTCTCTCGCCCGCGTATTCTCCATGAGGAAGGTTGGAGATGTATGTGTATTTGTTGTATTCTTATTGTTGGACGATTTTGGTTTACTTCGATTCACGGGCCGAAAAAGTGGCTCCTTAGAGACAGTCATCCAGTCTTGCTCCAAATGCTCGGTGCGAAGAGCATATACCACTGGTGGCGATGCTGATGAGGGGCCACTCGGAAAGCCCCCCCTTGGTTGTATTCCGGTCCAGTAGTATTCGTAGTTGTACCATTCATGATACGAAAAGGCTCTGACTCCCAAGACTGCAGCCCATGCCCGTTCCGAACAAGTCATATCCTTGGGATTACCAGCCGTGACCGTCTCATTGTTGCTGTTGTTGTTGTTGTTGCCAACTACTGGTACTAGGGGCACTAATCCCTCTAATACAAACCGCTCAAACGTTGGATAGCAGTCCTGAAAGAGTATGGCTCGTTGACTTCGAACCTGCGCCACCTGTGCCTGTGAAGTCTTTCCTCGCGTGGGAACAATATCCTTTTCAAAATCAAACCAGCTCTGGAGACGCGTGAGTGGATTCCGAAGCGTCACGGCATAGGTTCGAGTCGCTGTCGCCGTTGTCGTACTGCTACGAGGACAGTTGTTGCGACGCATATGGAAGAAATGAGTATGAGGAAGCCTGTCCCTTGGCATGCCTTCACAATCCGCATACGTCAAACCGAGACCACAGGAGACACTGGAACCGGCTGCTTTGCCGACATGGACCAGACAGAGAGGAAAATCTACTCGAAAATTGGGGTGTCGATAGGAGGAGGCGAGAGTCTCGTTGTTGTTGTGCTTGTTGTGGATGGCTTTTATTTCAGCATTTGGGGAAGCCACCATCAATACGACAGGGTCGTCTCTTTCATCTCCATCAAGACCGGTCGATGTTGATGTTGATGTCGACGATGGAATGATCCAGAACACTCGCACGGCTACGACGAGTGTCAACCCGAAGAAGATCGTTCTCAGCCCTGTGACGCGGAGGAATCGTCGTCGACAACGAATCATCGAAGCGGCACACGTACACGTACGTGTAGGCATGGAACATGGAGCGTTTCGCCATTCAGCAATCGATCCCGTTTTTCATCATTTCATCATATGTCATCGATATCATTGTCTCAATATGATGACTATAGGCATCATCTTCACGTGTTTCCCATCACGTATCACTTCAACGTTTGACGTTGTTGCCGTTTATTTGCGGGAATGATGATGAAGGCAGCATTTTGGGGGAATTATCAGTCAAATCCCCAACTTCTTTTTGGGGGGTTGCGTTTGTAAACTCATGCGAGCTCTTGGACCTCGCATCGACACCTCGCCTTCATCGTAGAACGCTATCATACAGTACCAGATACTTCGTACCGGTAGTGTACGTATACGGCGGGTACAACGTAGCGGTATGTACGTACGGTACACGGATCCAGTACTCGTCCTGTTTCGCGCATCACGCGCGCCAGATTGCCGCCGAAGTTTTCTCGCGGGCACACATAAAGCTTTCATCCTTTTCAGCATTGCAGTGTGATGCACCATAAAAAAAGCAGCGAAACAACATACCGGTAGAGGACGACGACGACCCCTCCTTCTCGGATCGTACTGGTACATAGTTTTCAACCACCATGGCGACTGTAAGCGAGGATACCAAAAGGCCCGCGGAGGATGATGACTCCGATGTGGAACTGGAAGGAATGGACTTGGACGATGAGGACGAGGCTGCGGTGGTCGACGAGGACTTGGAGTCTTCGGACAAGTTGAGCACCAGCAATGCCGAGGGCGACCTGACGATGCCGGAAGGAGAGGACGACGAAGAACGCGCGCACGAAGATCACGATGAACTCGAGGAGGCGAAACGAGAGCGGATGGAACTCATGGCAGCCGAAGCCAAAAAGATTGCTCAGGCACCACAAGGAAAGGCCAGTGTGGAAGAGCAACTTCAGTATTTGTTGGGGCAGTCGGAGGTGTTTGCTCATTTTCTAGCGGGTACGTGGAATTACCGGGTGAATGAGTACAGTACTCGTAATTGCCCCGTGCATGCGCGGGAGCACAGTAGTTACAAACTCCTACGAACAGAAATCTGACACTCACTCTGACTTTTTCTTTCTCACTGCATGCACTGTACGTACTGTACAGGTTCCGTGGCTGCCCAGTCCAAAGGCAAGAAGAAAGGAGGCTCCAGGGGAAAGAGTGGCCGCATGACAGAGGCGGAAGAGGATGAACAGATGCTCAAGTCGGCGCAGTCCAAGCGCCGGGTGATTCGTTTGGATGTCCAGCCTTCGATTCTGGCACCTCACTGTCACATGCACAATTACCAGCTGGAGGGGCTCAACTGGCTCATCAAGTTGCACTGCAATGGAATCAACGGGATTCTGGCGGATGAGGTGAGTACTTACTGAACAACTGTCTGCATCCTCTTCATCCATGTCGGCACCGGTTTCCACGCCATTATTCCTTCGTTACGTGCTAGCACTTCATAGTATCTCAACCTGTGACAATCGCGACTTCTTTTTTTATAGATGGGTCTAGGAAAAACTCTGCAAACAATTTCATTCCTGGCGTACCTTCGAGAACACCGAGGGATCAAGGGGCCTCATATTGTTATCGTTCCCAAGAGTGTGGTCGGGAACTGGATCCGCGAGTTCAAGAAGTGGTGCCCTGCTATCCGGGCCATTCGCATGGGTGGTACCAAGGAAGAGCGTTTGAAATTCGAAAAGGAACACTTGCCAAAAGATCCGGCAACAGGGAAATACAATTGGGACGTACTCGTCACCTCTTATGAGGGTCTATTGAGAGAGAAAGGAAAGCTTGGCAGAATCGAGTGGCGGTATCTCATCATTGATGAAGCCCATCGTATCAAGAACGAAAACAGTAGTCTCAGCCGCATTGTTCGAACTATGAATACTGAGCACCGTCTCCTCATTACTGGAACCCCTTTGCAAAACAATCTGCGGGAACTTTGGGCGCTTCTCAATTTCCTCATGCCTGATATATTTGGGGATGCTGAGCAGTTTGATGAATGGTTCAGTCTCGCGGATGAGCACGGAAAAGATAATGTCATCAAAAAGTTGCACACGGTTTTGCGGCCATTCATGTTGCGTCGGGTCAAAAAGGACGTGGCAACCTCTCTTCCTCCCAAGAAGGAAACCAAGCTCTACGTTGGTCTCACCAAAATGCAACAGGAATGGTATGTCAAGGTCCTCTCCAAAGATGCCCATGAGCTCAACAAACTGGGTGGCCCTGATCGAGTTCGCTTGCTGAACGTGCTCATGCAACTGAGAAAGGTTTGCAACCATCCATATCTCTTTGATGGGGCCGAGGAAGGTCCTCCGTACAAGGATGGGCCCCATATCTGGGAGAACGCTGGGAAGATGATGCTCCTTCACAAGCTTTTGATTAAGCTCAAGGAAAAGGGTTCGCGAGTGTTGATTTTCTGCCAAATGACTCGTGTGCTTGATATTCTGGAGGATTACTTCCGCTTCATTGGCTACAAATACTGTCGAATTGACGGAAACACTAGCGGTGAAAGACGCGACTCGCAAATGGACGAATTCAACGAGGATGGTTCTGAGAAGTTTGCCTTTTTGTTGAGTACGCGAGCCGGAGGTCTTGGTATCAACTTGGCAACCGCCGACATTGTAATCCTCTATGACAGCGATTGGAATCCACAAGTCGATCTTCAAGCCAGTGAGTATAGTTGGGTTAATGTAAGGATAAAAGTGAACAACATTGGTCTCACCTTTTGTCATCGACTCCACAGTGGACCGTGCTCATCGAATCGGTCAGAAGAAACCAGTCCAGGTTTTCCGTTTCATTTCTGAAGGGACCGTCGAGGAGAAAATCATTGAACGTGCCGATCGCAAGTTGTTTTTGGACGCCGCTGTCATTCAGCAAGGGCGTCTTGCTGAGCAACACTCGGCATTGGAGAAGGATGAATTGATGAAAATGGTTCGTTTCGGCGCTGATCAAATCTTGAGTGGTCACGGTGGTACCTACACGGATGAGGATATCGATGCCCTCATTGCGAAGGGAGAGGAAAAGACGAGTGCGATCCAAGCCAAGTTGGAAACAGATGCCCAGCACAACCTTGCTAACTTTTCCCTCATGGCTGAAGACGAGACGGGACGAGACACCTTTTCGTTCGGAGGCAAGAATTATCGTGATTCGGAGAAGACTGTCGGCAATTTCATCAACTTGCCACAACGCCAACGTAAACGCAATTACGATGTCAATGAGTATTTCCGTGAGACCATGAACCCAGGCCAGTCGAATGGAATGAAGGCGCACGCCGCTGATGCTGCCGCTAAAAAGCGTAAAAAGGGTCCACAGCTGCACGACTTTCAGCTATTTGATCGGGATCGGCTTAACGCAATCGCTGAGAAGGAACGCCAATTGGCCGCTCAAAAGGAACAACAGATCAATACCATCAGCAATCTACGAAACCAAGCACAGCAGATGGCAGTAGATTCTTCTTCCAAGCAAAACGCGATCCAGCAGGCAAACGATATGGAGAACAATCTTGCATCCTTTACCTTGTCCGATTCGGAACTCCAAGAGAGAGCTCGTTTGCAGGCCGAAGGATTCCCTGATTGGCAGCGTAAGGATTTCAAAGCCTTCTGTGCAAGCCTCGAGCGCCATGGCCGCTACGACTTCAAGGCGATCTCAAAGGAAGTCCTGGAAGAGACCGGCAAGGATCCAAAGGAAATCGCACGTTACTTTGTCGCATTTTGGACCAACTACCGACGAATTCAAGACTGGAAGAAAATCATCGAGAAAGTTGAGCGAGGCGAGCGCAAAATTCTTCGGCTGCGACAAATCAGGGATTCCATTCAAGAAAAGGTAGAACGCCATCTTGAGGACACATTTGGTCCACAATTTGCGGATATGAAAGATGGGAAGATCCCCAATCCTAACGAACTCTTGGAGTATTCTTGGTCCAAGATGAAAGTCAATTATGGGTCTGGTACGAAAGGTCGTGCCTATCAAGAAGAAGAGGATGCCTTTTTGATCTGCATGATGTATCGCCATGGTTATGGGGCAGCGGAACGTATTCGTATGGAAATCCGACGAGCGTGGCAGTTCCGTTTTGACTGGTACTTTAAGTCGAGATCAGCGCAAGAGATTCAAAAACGTTGCGACACTTTGGTTAAGATTGTGGAAAGGGAAAACGAAGAAGTGCGCAAGAAAGACCAAGACGAGGCGGAAGCAAGTGAAACAGCAGTAGTAGCAGACGACGACGCCTCTTCTCCACCAGATCAGGCTCCTGCCGAAGAGACACCAGCCGTGGAAGTTGCTGTGGCCACGGCTGCACAAACTCAACCACTTGCGATGGACACCTCGGGGTAGTTTAGGGACAAATTTATCCACCTCCTACAAGTTCTGGGCTCTCTAGTCTGCACCGTCTAATTTAGCTCTCTCTAGCTAGAGAGAGAGGGGAGTACTTGTACAGTACCAGCACAGTCAGGCTGCCTAAAATCGGAATGATATCAGACGACGCACTTGTGCACGCTTCCTGTGGCGCCATACTAGTATCTACAAACTCTACCTCTACTAGCGGTTACATACTCTAAAGCATTATCATTATTGTAGTAACGTGTACTTCACTTGGAAAGTTCATCTCTTCGGTATTTCTGAATAGAGGGGGTCGACGACGGCGACTCCTCCAAGCTATTAGACTACTTCGAGCTTGCGCGAGAAAATTCCTCGAGCTCTTGCGACACGCGAGGTCGTCGGAGAAGTCATCAATAGCCAATAAAAATGGGTCGGCGGGCTGCAAGAGAGGCTGACGTCATCCGATTGGAATCTCGGCTCGGTCGAGAAAAAACGTGGTCGTCACAAAAATCGGTGGCAAAATCCTCGAAATTGCTTCCAACAAGCTTCCAACAACCAACAACAAGAACACATCCCATGCAAGGCGTCGGAAGTTGGAAACACTTTGGAGAAGGACAATACCAGGATCACAACAAAACAGCGAGAATTGCACGTGAGAATGAGGCCGCCAAGAATATACAGAAGTCCAACTGCTCGAGCAGCCGTCGGCCTTTCTCTTCTGCTAAATTCCATGGTTTTGCTGGAAACTGTGGCTTTTCTCTCACCTGATACTTTTCGAGAAGGGCTTTGGTCGCCTTGTTCATTGACACAAGCAAGTCTACCCAGAAGAATAAATATTTCCCGCGATCATTCTCGTCTGTTTTCTGTGGGGAAACCAGAATCATCCCTTTTGGATTTAAAGTTCGTGAACGACCAGTCGTCTTCGAAGAAACCGCCAACAAAACTGGCTTCGTCGATACAACAACGACAAGAGAATGTTGACGATGGAATGATATTGACAATGATGACCCTCATTTTCATCGTTGGCTCCCTTTCTTCACTCGATCGAGTAGCTATGTCCGTTGCGTTGGTGCCGATGACCGAAGAAATGGGCTATACCGACAGTATCAAGGGTTCCATCTCGTCGTTATTTTCAGTCGGCTACGGGCTCGGAATTCTTCCAAGTGGCCTACTTGTGGCATCACTCTCCCCGAGATGGATCATGGCTGTTGGAATTACTTTTTGGAGCCTTGGGACGATGGCAACACCTTTTGCGGCTGCGCAGTCAAGTATGATATTTCTTCTCGGGGCCCGTGCACTCGTGGGAGTTTCTGAGAGCGTTGCTATTCCTACGGTCCAAAGGCTTTTGTCGAATTGGGTCCCTCCTGAGAGAAAGAGCCTCGCTGTTGCCATAGTTTTTACAGGCTTTCAAACAGGAACCATTCTGGCCTATAGTTTGAGCCCCTTCCTCATTGATCAATTCGACAATTGGAGAGTGCTGTTCTTCACGTATGGCGGTGCTGGAGTCTTGTTTCTGGTTCCTTGGCTACTCTTTGCACAGGATTCACCATATATGGTAGCAGAAACATCAGAGACTAATGAGTTTGATAAAGCAGAAGATAGTTTCGCAAACGCTCTGGCGGATGCAAAAGAGGCTCTAGCGGCAGCGCCGTGGGGAGGCTTCGTTTCTTCAAAAGGTGTCTGGGCTATGTTTCTAGCTCATGCCGCTAACAATTGGGGCTTGTACAATAATCTTTCTTGGACACCAACATTCTACTCGGAACAATATGGTCTGAACGTCAAGGAATCAGCTCTACTGCTGTGTATACCATCGATAGCTGGTGCAATTTGTGGCCTGTCTGCTGGAACAATCGCTGATAAGGTCATCCAGAATCTGGAGGATCCGACGGATGAAGCCATCACCAATATCAGGAAAACATTTCAAGGGATTGCATTGTTTGGCCCTTCGGTATGTCTGGGAACGCTCTCCTACACCATGCCAGAAGACCCGGCCATTGCGCAGATCCTCCTTGCACTGGCGGTTGGTTTGCAATCGTTCAACGCAGCAGGATACGGGGCTGCCAACCAAGAAAAAGCAGGAGAAAAGTGGACCGGTCAGTATCAGACGACAGGTTAAGTGTAGGTTCTTGATACCATACAAAAATTGGCTTTGTAATTCTCACTATGCTTCTTTCGTTCCGTTCCATTCCCAATTCACTCGACATCCATCTATAAAACAGGCCTGTTGTACGGGATCACCAGCTTGCCCAGTGTGATGGTGGGAACCTTTGCTGTTTACCTGACGGGTAGAATCTTAGATTACACCGACCAAAACTGGAGCCTTGTCTTTGGTATCAATTCGGTTGTTTATTTCCTCGGTGCGACAGCCTTTGTGGCATTGTACGATTCCAAAAAAGAATTCGACTAGACAGCACCCACTTTCTGCAAACTATAGGCGCGAATCTATTTTTAATGCTAAGAGGTAGTCAGCCTTGTCCTGAGACCCATCTTCTTGCGGGGAGAGGACGGCGAAGTCAACTCTTCACCAGAATAATTCAGATCCCCGGAGAAAGTAGTAGGATCTGGACAGTCAATCACTTCCACACGCACGAGCTCCTCCCCTCGCGCGATGCGATCGCCGCTGATACGGAAGGTCTGGAGGAAAGTGGCGCTAATTGTCGACCATTGATCTTCACCATCGCCCTGAGGATCAGTGGTGCATATGTTGTATTCACTGGATGCATGAACTGAGACCTGAATTCTGGAGTTGTTCTTGGCCGAGAAACGAGCTACGCGTTCATCGAAATCTTCTGGACTGACTCCGACCTGCTTGGCGTGAGCTTTCATGGAATCTTCTACGATATCATGATCTTCTGGACTGGAAGACGCTTCAGTCTTTGTATCTCTAGGGCTGCGTAGACCTAGTCGTCCCAAAACCTTTTGCGACATCATGGTCCCCTTGGAAGTCAACTCCAAAGCGTAGGCCCACTGAAGTAATTTGAACTTGTTGGTAAAATATAGCCAACGGTCCTTGAGGCCATCCTTGGTCTCAATGTAAATTGTATAGTTACCAGGATGGTCTTTCGACTTGTCCACCACGATGGAAGCTCCCGTCACTACCATTTGACCCCGCAAGCCATGTGGTCGCGGCGTCGCATTGCGATACAGACTCAGGGTCCCTTCGGACAAGACGAAAAAGCGTTTGCGCCAGGACATTTGCAGTCGATTGCGTGTTCGAATCCAACCAGATCTATCGTTCACACTGTAGTCTGTCGGATCCTCGCTGTCGTCAACTTCGACTGAAATAGACAAAGGTTCTGCCTCACGCGAGCTTGGCACGGTAACAATAAGATTCGCATTCTTGCAGAGCGTGTCGACGCAAAAATAGGAATCTCCACCGCTGCGGGTACGGTTTACCGAGAGTAGAATATCTCTTGCGTAGCCAATTGCCCTGGATTCTGGAATCTTGTATTTTGCCGAGGCATTGGATGAACGACTAAACGTCAGAATGTTCCTCGAAAGTGCACACAGAATCTTTTCAGGACCGTGGCCACTGTCTCCGTGAAAGAGTTCCCCATTTATTTGAAGTGTATCTCGCAGTAAATCTCTCCAGAGCTGCTGTACCCCACTTGAGACTTCCGCTTCGTGGAATGCTCCGCCAGACGACGTATTGCCTGGCATGTCTATTTGCTCCACGATCCATTGCACGGGGATCTCGAGCGGGGATCCTACCAATTCTCTCATCGCCGACACGTATTCGATTTTACTGGTGGCATTCCGCAAGGCTGTCTTTGTTTTCAGATACTGCTTAAGATCTTTCTGGTAAGGAGACCGCCGGTTGACCGTGCCAGATTTGCCGTGCTGCTCTTTCACATTTCCTTGGGTGACGCTACCTCCTACCATCGCATCATTAATTGCCTGGATCCATGCTAGTCGTTCCGCACGAGATTTGGTCAGCCAAAGTCGTCTTGTGCTTCCAATCTGAAGTTCAAAAATGGCTCCCCCAGGTGCCATACTAATGGAGCAACACGAGGAAAAGGTAAGCCGCATCCTGAGTCATCGTTGATCACATAACGTCGTACGGTGATAACTTACTTGAGACCGTTTCGATGGATCTTGACCGGTCGACAACTACATGTAGTAGCATCTAGTGGCAAATTCTTTCGCAGCAAGGAAGCCGTGGACTTGTCGCCCGACACTGTATCTTCATAATAGGAAAACATG
Organism: Nitzschia sp. pyKryTriq1; assembly: GCA_956465555.1. Classification (NCBI taxonomy): domain Eukaryota; phylum Bacillariophyta; class Bacillariophyceae; order Bacillariales; family Bacillariaceae; genus Nitzschia; species Nitzschia sp. pyKryTriq1. Next base: position 1,338,376 of record OY101116.1, read on the forward strand.
CCTCGACGGACTTCGACAAACTTGACTTTCCACCCAACCCCAACGCCAGAGGCCTTTTTGAGTGGCCCTGATTTGAGTGTGTTGGGATCGTTCATCCCGATTTCTGTCGCCTTTTTATCTCGTTCCGCCAACAATCCCAAAATTGCCTTGAGAAAGATCCGATGTTCCATGGCAAAATTCAAACACGACACTTGAACATCGGTTAACTCGTCGTAGGCTTCCAAGCGTCGATCTCGGGGTGTTTTGGGCCGTTTGTGGTGTCCCTCGGAATCCGACAGACAATCTTCTGACCCCGAATCACCACCTCCACAAGTGCTGTCATCTTGAGACTCGGAGCGAAGCAAACTCAATTGATCGTCGTTGTCGCTGCCGTACAAGGGACCCAGGTATTTGGCACTGCCAGTGCTATGACCACTTCGATCATTTAAAGAAGTCTCTTCCAGCTGCTCGTTGCTGCCGGTGCTCATGATGCTTCCAGGGGGAATTATCAAGTCTATCAAGCAGCCCACTACTCTAGAATCGTGTTGTTAACCTGCTGTGGACTTGCTGGTGATTTGTCTCCTGATCTCACGAGACACCAAGGTCAACATGAACAGTGCTGAATGCATGCATGCGGAAGCAGCAGAAAATTGGTCGATGATGTGTATCTATTTTCGTCGAAAGAACCTGACACTAAAACGACACAACCCTCATCGCGGGCGAGACACCATTCTTCATGTCAAAGTCAAAACTCACGTGCGAAGGAAGGTGACAAAACCCTGGCTCATAACCTTCATATTTTAGTCGAAGACGTCGAGTGCATTTGGAACCGATTAGTCGTATGATGGGTACCTGAAGGTATGGGCTGCTACCCCCGCCCGTAACTTGCAGTTAAGGCTGGGTTCGATAGAGGGGTTAGTTGGTTCGATAGAGGGGTTAGTAGTTGGTACCCATCAAGGGGATAAACCATACCCTAGACCCTCAAAAGGGTTAACACCTAAATGCACCGCCCCCAAAACACCCCATTTGGTTCGATCACTAGGAATCAATGCTAGGTTCGATCACTAGGAATAAATGCTAGGTTCGATCACTAGGATTCAATGCTTGGTTCGATCGATTCGACTGAAATCCTTGGTTCGATCACTAGGATTCAATGCTTGGTTCGATGGATTCGACTGACTGAAATCCTTGAAAAAGAGTGGTCTGGCACCGGTCCTAATGATACATGATTGTCAGGTGGACAATCAGCTACAGTAGATAGATGTACAAATAGAGTAATCAATAGACTTCTATTTGCATTTGTGTTACAATGATGGTGTTGTTGTTGTTGTTGTTCTTGCGATCGACCGATCGACCGCCGCGCCGCTTTCTTTCGATGTTGTGATCTCTTGTTGTGTGATGGATAGCCGGCCGGCGTGCGTCGGCATCAAATATCCAACCAATCCCGCATGTCCTTGCGACATCAATTTATTAAATATTCTACGGGTCGTGTCCTGCGTCGTCGAGCCAATCAAATATTGAATAAAATAGCGTAAACGAACACTGTGACAAAAGTGCGCACAGATCTCGGCCAATCAGAATCGAGAACGCACGAAATCCGAAAATAGACCCCCCGAATGGGATTTTCAACCAAAAATCTCGCGCATTACATCCACGGCTACGCCGACTAGATAGCTACGCCCCCTGTGATTTTGTAGGGGGGGGGTAGCAGATTAGTCTAATACGCAAACCAAAAAGATTTCGCGTCCGCCATCCATTTCCCCCCGACCATGATCATGATAGACAAATACTTCACATCATTAAGTCCCAACAGAGATCATCGGTGATACGCTACTTGTAGTAGAAGTGGAGAAGCCCCCCCCCCCCGGCATCGAATTGGATAACACAACTCATCGAAAGCAAACCTTGATGTTTGATCGATTTTCTCGATTGATTCATTGATTCTCTGAAAGAACTAACAATGAAACGATCATCTACCGCCGATGATGGATCCAAGCCGAGCAAGCGAAAAAATCGACTTTTACTTCATGCTGTGGATGGATGTGTTCCTTTCTTAACTCCCAATGTCTTGGAACGGCACTTTCCTCCTTCTGATGATTTCTGGATTGGCATGGCGGTCCGGGACACCTGCGTCCTGCCGATATTTGACGACGTGAAACACAACCAGAACAAATCCAATGAGGCAGAAGCAACCAAAGGTGTCTGCTATAAAGTAACCAGCAAACAAGAACGAGATCCGAAAAAACCGAGAGGATACACCTTTGCGCCAGTAGCTCCTGATTCTTGGTTGCTGCCCTACACAAGAGTCACCGTACCTTCGTTCGATTGGATGCAGGACAATGCAAGAATGAAGAAGGCCAAGGATCAACGACCAGTCTCAGGTTCGACGAGTACTAATCGACATATTCTGGTCTGGACGCCACATGGACGACAAAAGCTTACTCCAGAAGTCTATGCACAAGCCAGTACCGGGCTACGATCCAATTTTACCTTATCACTCTATGACATGCCTGAAGAAGCCAACAACCCAAAACGTCTGGAAAAGGCGGACGCCCGAAATGAGGAATGGTTTCAAGACTTGTTGAAGCGCCGAAGCGAGAAAACGGCCTACGATGACAGTCTATGGTCTCCTGTTTTACTACCCACAGATGATGAACTTTCGTCAATCCCTTTGTTGACCATGTACCATGATTCAGTGGAGGATGTGGCAGGTGTGGCATTGATTGGTCAGTGGCGGTCGGGTTTGGAGTGCCTCTTTCAGGCCAGATTGTCCGAAATACCGCATGTTGCCATGCTGACTACGTCTTCGTTATCAGATATTTTGGAAATTGTCTCCTGTGGTACTATTGACACTATCGGAACCGACCTTCCCACGCAGTGGGCTCAACGTAAGTTGGCTTTCGCTGTCAATTTGACAAAATCCAACGACAGCGTGAAACGACAGAAAACGGATCCGGAAACAGCACTTGCGATGGTCCGACTCAATGACGACGGTTGTATAGATATGAGCGACAAATCTTTTGCTCGGGATCCCAAACCACTAGTGCCAGGGTGTCAGTGTCTCGCTTGTGCAGACGACAAGTTTAGTCGTGCCTACATTCACCATTTGATTTGTGCCAACGAATTACTGGCTGATGTTCTCTTGTTTGGCCACAATCTCCATCATCTGCTCGAGGTCATTCGCAAAGCCAATGATATGGACGATCCACAACCGCTCGTAGATGCGATTTTCGGACAGCTGGAAGGGCTCAAGCGAGCAAAGGTGGATAGCACAACGTGAACAATGGTGGATTAAGCGCTAAAGGTTATGGGAGTATATTATTTGAAATTCTATGATAGAAAGGAATCGCCAAAGTATTCTTCCATATCATCAAATCGAAGTCCAAGTCCTGAAAAGTCGCTCTTGACTTCGTTCCACATGTTGCCTCGGCTCTCCATTTTGTCAGCCAACTTTGACCTTCTTTGAATCTCTTCAAAAGACCATGTTGCTTCTTCGGAATCGGTGAAACATCCATGAAGACCATGCGGAATTCCAATTCCGATGGGGATTCTTGCCACCGGTCCTGCGGCAATATTCTGCGACTCAAAGATAAGAATATAGCTTTGTTCCGTCTTTCCATTGAAGACGACTGTAAGTAGGTATCCATCGTCAGCCGAAGATGCACCTTCCTTGGGAGCAAACATTGGTTCCCCACAAAATTCATGGCCTTCCGGCATCCAGGCATCGATAGCCTTGGATTCAACGTCAAATCGAGCAATTCCTTGCGGAGGCGCAACATCAGATCCCATGCCGCCAATCGCCATGTAGATGCTACTGTGCTTTTGAGTACTGGACGTCGGACAGGTTGTTCCAAAGAAGCATTGGAGGTCTGTCAGCATTTCCTTGGAGACGGATCCGGTCTTGAGATCGACCGTGTACCGCCAAAGTGACCTCTTGGCGGCATTTTGCTTGTACTCTTCATGAGAGGAAGCCCATGGCCACTGAGGAGCCACAGAATTGGAGGTCTTGTGGCTAACATCGGCTCGAATGGCGTCGAAAACTAACGTATCGCCATCTTCGTAGGAGTTGATTATTTGCACCTCGGCTTCAACGGCCCCGTCAAAGGGAATCGTCAAACTCTTGGGCGGCTTTGTGCTACCAAGACGTGGTACCAAATGCAAGGTAGCAGCCGTCTTTTCCACATTTACAATCTTTCCGGGCTCTTTGACCAGCAAAAATTGCATACCCACCGAAACAGGAGGTTGAATAAAGACGGCGTAGTTCTCGGTCGCTCCCATGTCGGACAACATGGCCAGACCTGGTAATTGTTGAGTTACTTTCCCTGCATCACCTGCGGCTAGGAGTCGAAATTTCTCATTAAACTCATAAATTGTCACTTCAGATCGTTTCCCATCTTGATTAACCCCATACATAATAGCACGGTTTTTGACCGGATCAATGACCATCTTGCTACCAAATGGATCAGGCTCTTTGAGCACACCACCCAATTGCGATCGACCTTCTGTAGACAGTGCGAGACCATCCATTTTGTAAGGCTGCCCTCCTTCCCACATGTTCAACAGACGCTTACCCCAATAAATGGCTCTGGTATTGGAGGTATTTTTTCGGTTCTTGTTCAAGCCAGGTTGTAAATGGTGTCGAAATAGGGGCGTGTGAAGGTCGTTTCCCATGCCTTCGCCAATGGCAGGACCCAGCTCCCTCGTCGAGTCCATTCCTCTATACAAGCGTTGCCCTTTGCGACGCTCATTGGTAAATGCAGTGGTCCGAACATATCGAAAACGAGCAGTTGCTGATCCGTCTCCTGGAAACGTTACCCCAAGGATACCACCATCAGCATCAAAGGGGTGCAGCACCATTCGTTTGGGGTTCTGACCATCCGGAACAGGAGGCCCATCTCGCGGCTGAATAATAGACGTTTTGGGCGGAGCAATGGAGCCGGCACTGAACATGGCTGGACCCGATCGAAAATAACTGCCCTTAAGATCGGTGGGAATGCTGCCCGATGATGGGGTGCATTCAGCAAATGGAAGCTCTGAAAAGACCGTCTTGTAACCATTCGAAAATGCTTTGAAATCAACATCCACCGAAAGATCGGAATTACTACCGGTGCTTGGCGCAGTATCTTGCGTTGCTGCAAATGCAGTCACCTTGTTGGCGACAAAATGAGCTCGATGGCCCGGTCGGGACAGTTCTTGGACCGTCAGGAAGCCACTGATTGGCATTAGCAGGAGCGAAATAAACGCTGCATTTGGAAGCAAGAGCCGCATGCTGCCGAGTTGGATTTTTCCGCAAGAAGTGCTTGATTTTTACGAACAATGAGAAGAAGGGAAAAGAAGACTTTGCGTCTAGTCTACTCTATCTGCGATGACTAATCTTCTCCTGTCTTCTGTTCTGCCAAGTCGGCAGTGGAGTGACAGTACAAAGTACCGGTACCGGTACCGGTACAAGTAGTGATGTGGTGTTTCGATTTTCGATTTTCGATTTATTGGCCTGCATCGCAGTGCATCAGCATCAGGCATCAAAACGATCACCGACCGACCAGGCTGGCCGCATCAGAAGAGTACGTGTTTCTAATAATTCTTCAATGGGTATGAACATATGTTCTTTTGAAAACATGTACCTGTAGATTTTGTACTACGGATGCATTTTGGTAGGCCAGCTGATGATATAATAGATATGTGTCATACCCATGTCCCCATGCAAAATTCGCTCTCCTTACCGTACGGTACCAGTACCGGTATGAGCACATGACCTCAACCGAAATGTAGTACACGCAGATAGTCTCTCTAGAGATACTATGGAAACTTCCAGATCGCATCGTCCAATACGTTGAGATGAGGATTCAAAGTGAGTGGAGCAGAGAAGCAGCAGGTTTCAAGGTATCCGCTTCCCGGGGTCCGTACTTGAATGATCGTACCGGTACTATGGTAGCATTGACCGACATTTTGTTCCTCTCGTCAGGATTCAACTACAGTAGCTTCGTGTAGTGAATGTAGAGTGGAGTTATGGTCATAAGAAACACCGTGGAAAGTGATGCAGCCTTGACGATTCTTGGGATACGAAAAAATGAGCTACCATAGGTACTATCTACGAAGAAATAAACTCAAACGTGAACTCTAGAGAGGCTGCCTCCCTTTCTTAACGATCCAATAGTTCTCGCTACAGAAGTTTGCGGTCGATGATTGCACCCACTCTTACCACTTTCGAACTCTTGAAAAGATTTCCCTTCAGGCTCGCTGATTTCTTTTGAATCTTCCTCCCAAACGCGCCATAAAATAATCAGATACCAACACGAGGATTGGTCGGCAGCCCGTACAGTACAGTACAGTACAGTATTGCTGGACAGTTTTTTGTCGGTTTTGTTGACTTTTTCCATGAATGCATGAATGCATCATCAACCTCCAAAGAAAATTTCAAAGACTATCGTGACGACATTCGCGGCAATCACAGGTACTTTGAGGTACTGGACTGCGTGCAATAGTCCCACAATCTGTGATTTGAGTGGATCGTTCGATACTACAACCAAATCATCCAAGCCATGCTTTGCCAGAAACCGTTGCTTATTCAAAATCATTACGGAATTCACCATCAATAGTCCAACCTGAAAATAGAGTAGCGGAGAGGCAGGGACGAGCCAAGCAAGCAAGATACGAGGATGAGGATCACCGTGCGTGTCTCAACATGCTCATCACGTGCACATATTTATACGCAGGCAGCGAGGCCACTCATCTCGCGCACAACATACCTTGAACAAATTCCACAGCGAAAACCCCATTCTTCCTCTATCTATAGGTCGTCCCAGGACGACGTTTACGGTATACCCACGTTGCTTCCCTTTCAATCAATGAAATGTTTTGGGTTGCTGTCCCCGTTACCACTTGGACGAACTATCGAGGAGGAGTCGTCCTCGTCGTCGTCGTGGTTGTCCACTTCGTGTTCTCTCGCGCCTCGCGGTCATTGTCCGCGCGATGATGGGCGGGAGGTGCGTGGGGGAGGGATAAATCTTTAAAATAGGGGGTTGAGTTTCCCTCTAATTATTATTCAAGTGAAGCCCACCAAAGGTGGACACGATCGTGACATGAAGCGGACATAAATCTATAATCAAAGAGAGTGACGTAGGAATGATCATCTGCTGCCAATACTGTTGTACCGCGCACCGCACAGTACAGTACGGTACCATTACTCTGCACTGGTCTACAGTACCGGTAACGCCGGGAGACCGCACGGTTGTACGTATGTACGAACTGTACAACGTACAGTACCGGTACCAGGCACACACCCACGCACGTTGAAACTTGAAACCTCGCTCTTCATCCGGCCGCCATCCGTCGTCGTGTGAGTGCCATCTATCGCGACAAAAGTTCAAAGTGCCGAGGCAAAAAAATAGCGATAGAAAGCCACGCATCACCTTTTTTCTTCGGCGAGATGAGATCCATGCATGCCGCCACGCATGTACCGTATGAAGCCCAAGTTCTTTGTTTTTGCAGAGCAAGAACGAAAGCATTCGTACGATTATTTATTCTTTTTGCATGACACTCTCGGCATTCATTCAACTTGTGTATTATTATTGTATGCCATTATAGCAAACAAAAATATGAAAAGAAGATTGTTGTCGTCTCAAACTGAGGAGGAGTCGTCCAATTCTGTTGATGTTACGAGACCGTCCTCACAGCCATACCGGTATTCTATGAACATGATGAACGAGAGAAATGAGCATCATGGTCAACCTTTCAAGTTGACGTCAACACTGACAATGTCAATGTCAGCCATATTCATTTGCTTGTTGGCCTCTTCTTGGGCCATCAGTCCGTGCGCGGCATTCCATTCCACATCAGGCCCTCCTGCTGCGACCATTTGGCCTCGGCGGCAGTCGCCATCGGCACTATTTGTGGTGGAACCCAAGGAACGAACGGAAACATTACGAAGTATCACCACCGACCTTCCCATCGGCGTTGCTAATGGGAACAAACTCGTGGAGACTCTTGTGATTAAGGCATCCGCCGAAGAAGAAGAAGAAGTGAATCCATCGGACGGCGAATCATCACATGCTTGTTCGAAAGAAAGTGAGGCGAGTTACGACGATGAAGATGCCAAAGCTGAGCGACTTGCAAAAGCATCCAAAGCAGCTGCTCTTTTGTCTCGAAGAAGCGGCAGTAAAAGTAAAGGGAAGGTTGCTAGCAAGAGCACAAGCGTTGGGGAGAGAAGAATAGGTAGTGCCTCTCAGGCACGGGTGGGCACACGATCGATGACCCGACTCACAGACGCAGTGAAAAAGGCAGCCTCTGCGAGTACATTACCCGAAAAGAAAAAGAAACCAGAGGGTTCTGTTGATAATGGTGTATCTTTTGCCATGGTATCGAGATCGGTGATTCAAGCAACGGTAGAAAGCATGATGCAAACCTCGGCTTCGATGGGTCTTTTCGGAGAGGTTGAGCACGGTCCTGCTGTAGAGCCATATTTGCATCAAGTCCCAGCCCCTGGTACTGTCCTTGTACAGTCAGAGCGTTCGACAAAACCCTGGAGGCCCTCAGACCGTGCTTCTGTCAGAGTCGCATCTACGGCAGACGATTTGGACATTGCCAATTTGCGCTTGTCCGTCTTCTCGGATTTTTCACCAGATATGCGCAGAGCATTTTGCGCCAAAAGCTGCCAAGTTTTGTCAAGTCGACGAAACCGAGGAGCTACTTGCATAGTCGCCACCGTCCCACGATATGGATCGATCATGTCTCCTCGACCAGATATCATTCTTGGGACCGCGGAATGCAGTTTTCATGAGTTTGAAGGCACTTCTCTTGGCAGACAGAGAAAGCCTGATTCCATTTTGTATATAACAGAAGTTGCTGTGAGCCCCAGTGCCCGTCGAAAGGGCATCGGACAAAAAATCATGGAGGTAAGTCGAATGATAATTCCGTTCCAAAGATTCAACGCGATGAATGAATGAGTATCTCACCGTCTCTGTGCCTCTCTATCACACCTGTGTCTATGTAGTCACTTGACGAGCTGGCAAAGATCCGTGGAGTCGAAACCTTATACCTGCACGTTGATGTAAATAACCTTGGTGCATTGTCTCTTTATGCGCGCGCTGGGTATTCAGTTGCCTCGCCAAGCGATCCGAGGTACGATGAATTCACAAGGTCGTTGAACCTCCACGACGGAGCAACTAAGGGTCGGAATCACTTTCTCTTGAAGAAACATTTACTAGAACCGACATGGATAGCTGACACGATGACTCAATCTGAAAAGGGCACACTGGGGTTTGAAATCACCGCTTGATTTTACCATACCGGAAAACCGGCAATCGAGGAGCGAAGCACTATTATATAAAATACTAAGCAATAGACGTTCCGTTTTATAAACTTAAAGCTGGACGGTAGAGTAGGCACAATAATCGAATTCCGTTCTTTATGTGATAACCGTAGGAGCGTTGCGGCCCGTGAGCTCTTGAAGTTGCACCAAGCCCATAGCTCTGTCTGCAAGCGCCTTCAATATCACGGGAGCGGCCTCACCATGCCTTGCCTCATCCTTCTCGTACTTTTCCAGGTACATTCGGATGGTAGCCCCTGCTGAGCCCGTTCCACTCAAGCGAAAAACAACTCTGGCCGGATCTCCGTTGCTGTACTCGAAACCAAGAATTAGCCCCTGTTTCGACGTTGTCGACCCGTCAACTGGATCGGTATACCTGAGGGCCAACAGAAATGAATATGAGCAAGAGATCAACAATAATGAGAGAAAATGCCAAAAGACTTACCCGAACTCTTCAGCATCCACGAGCTTGATCCCCGAGTCATCTGCGCCGACGGCGGAGAGTTCACCGTTCACGTATTTGTCCCTAATCAAGTCCATCATTTTGTTGGCTGCATCACTGTCGACAGCTAAATGGTTGAAAGTTGATTCGATTAGACACACATGCTTTGAGAAGTTCAGAAGAGACCTCATGACATTCACTTACCTTCATAATCGTAACGGCAGTAGAAGTGTCGCCCATATTTGGCCCAATGTTTCGATACAATTTCCTGCACACTAACGAGGGACTGTCCTTCAGGCGTGTTTTCATTTGCTTTCATCAAAATCGAAATCCATGCAAGCATCGCCCAAAGTCCATCTTTCTCTCGAACATGGTCGCTACCAGTGCCAAACGATTCCTCGCCACACAAGAATGGGGTGAAGTCTGTTTTGCCGAACTGCTCCTTGGATCCCATCAGATTTCCAAAGAACTTCCATCCCGTCGGCGTCACGAAGAATGGGATATCGAGAGCCTCAGCCACGACATCAAGAGCTGCAGAAGATGGCATGGATCTGGCGACACCTTTAGGGCCTCCAGCTCTAGCGAAATGTGGAATGGCAGCCCAGTTGTCGCATATCATGGCAAGACTATCAGAAGGAGTGACAAAGCACCCCGCTCCAGCAATTAAGTTTCGATCACCATCGCCATCGTTGGCAGCACCAATGGTAGGTGCAGAGTCTACAGAAGAATCGGCACTACCGTCCGGTCTCAGACCCATTTTCTTGACAAGCTCTGCAGCATAGGTCAAATTCGGGTCGGGGTGGCACTTTCCAAAATCCGGTCTAGGGTCGCATCGCATCAGAGCGGACTAGAAGAACGAACGAAAATTGAGCTGGTTGTATCTAACGCAAGTACAAACGAGGACGCATGGATATCTGATATCGTACCTCAGGGAAACCGAGTTCCCCTATCAAAACCCTTCTAGCAAACGGTCCGCCAGCACCATGCATTCCATCGAAGAGAATAGAAAAGCCAGGGCGTTTAGCGAAGGCTTTCATGGCATCAAAGTCAAAGCACTGCTTGAGAACTGCAACATATTCTTCGAATGGGTCAATGATTGTCACCGTCGATGTTGGGGTCAATGAAAACGCGGAACCAACCTGTGCGTCGAGGTCGATGGTATCGGTGCCTTCGACTGTCTTGAACGTTTTGATGGCGAGACTCCTCTCGTAAAGCTGCAAAGCATGAGTTTTGATATTGGTCAACTTTCCTCAACACGAATCTTGGTATAAAATATGATACTTACAGCGTCTGTGAATTCTTCTCCAGCAGGCTGACCATATTCCTCGTTGTATTTGATCCCGAAATCTTCTCCAGGTCCACCTGGGTTGTGACTGGCGGTCAAAATGATCCCTCCTTGCGCTAGCCCACCTTCCCTACCTCGAATAGCCGCCGATACTGCTGGAGTGGACATTATTCCACCTTTTGGCACCCATATGTTGGAAACACCATTTCCAGAAAGGACACGACAAATAATCTGAATCGCTTCGGTATTGAAGTATCGTCCATCACCTGCAACAATAATCCTACGAGAAGAAAGTAACGCCACCAATAGATCAATATGGCAAGGACACTGCATGAGTCGTTGAATTCAGCATGAAAGAACAATTCAATCCATTTATCTACTCACGTTTCCAACATCTTTCCACCGTTATTCTCCACGGCCGTATCCAATAGACTTTGAATAAAGTTCTCGACATAGTACTTGTTCGCTTCGTCGGCGCCCTGCCAAACTTCCACCTTTTTTCGAAGCCCCGATGTACCCGGTTTCATACCTGCGATGGGAGCCGTTGGAACCTCCGTAACAGCACTGGCAGTAGATTGGAACGCCAAATTCTCTTTACCGACATTATTTCTTGGTATAAACGCCTTGGGTGCAAACGCATCGGTGGACACCGTCAAGGGCAGTAGGGCAACAGCCGCTGCCACCATACAAGAAAACTTCATACTGTAGTATCGGTTTAGCTCTTGACTATCTTGCGCTATCAGAAACGGTCAAGTCTCCTAAAGATCTCAGGGCAAGAGTAATACCTATGCAAATGTTGCTTCGATGCTGCTGGGGTACCCTATGGTAGACTACTGTATGGGCTATTGGTTCAACTTTGTGAGGCTTCAACCGACCGACCGTCAAGAAAATCTTCATAACAAGGGTGGCATCAACACCGAGAATTGAAGAATCTCCATTGACGTATGCGTCAAGGTGAGTCATATGGGTCGACCAGAGGTCTGATCGTCATCATCCACGACTGCATCAGTCATGATTGAATTTCTAGCTCCCGTAGCGCGTAGCGCGCACTGCTTGTGCATCTTTGCGGCAACAACCACCCGCCTCCACCCGCCGCTCGGCGCCACACACGAAGAGATGAAACATGAAAGATTGAAAGATCGGCATCATCTCCATCGGACGACGAACGCGACGACGACGATGATGGACAAAAATAATGGCAAGGAGACTATCGGCAACCAAGAATATAAAATAGATGCTTCCAATAATATAAATTTCCATCCCTGTAAAGCATCTTCTCGTCGGCCACGCCACAACTCTCCCAAGGCAGCAAAGAATTATGGCACCACCACCACCATCACAAAAAGGCAAATTCAAGCCTCGAAAACCCGCCAAGAAAATCCGCCCTGGCGTGACGGCATCCGCTACCAGTGATGTCGCCACTGCTTCGGTAGGTCCTACCGTGGCCTTTGCGCCGTCGACTGACAATACTGCAAGCCGTACTGAACGTGTTTCCACTGACCGCGAAGGTGGTAGAGGTGGGAGGGGAGGTCGCGGACGAGGCCGAGGTCGTGCTCCGATTCCATCTGGCAGAGTCTTTTTTACAGGCAGTGAAAAACCAGCTTCTGCAAGCGCCAAGAAGCGATCACCCGCCGGCAGTTCTTCTGCTTCTTCTGGAAAGACGAAGAACAAAGATTCAGAAACTACGGAAGAGGTTGTTGGTCAACTTGATACGGCGATTGGAACTTCAAAAGATAAAAAGTCCGCTGGGGAGAAAAGCGCCAACAAAAGTTCGACCACAGCTAATAATAGCGGTGTGGACTATTTCGAAGAAACTCCAACCGAGACAGTGGCAAAAGTTAGCTTCGTTCTGGAGGGGTTCATGTACGATTCAGATTCCAGCAGAGAAGAGGAACGAGCTAACAACTCCGCCACAAAGCACTCGTTGATTCCTCCATTGGAGTTGCCGTTTCCGTCGCAGCCTCTGCCATTAGGTGTAGGGTCTACAGAACGCCCAGTCGCCTATGAGAAAGTAATGCAATCAGATTCCAAGAACAATGAACATTTATTGGCAAGTCTGAACCATGATCTGTCGGAAGCATCCGTGTCTCCTTTCGTTGACGGTCGTGAAGCAGACCAACAATCCTCGGAGCAGAACTCTTGGTTTCTGGTTCAACTACCCACGCGTCTCCCCCCCCTTCAACCACTTACTGCAGATGGACCCATACCGGTACCAACCTACAGCGCAGAAGATCCTACGGATGGCACAACTACCGCTGCAGGTGATCCACACAGCCAGATTTCGGAAGTTGTGACTCCGCCATTAGCAGCCAATAGCCACGACAATGTCCTAACCAACACAGCTTCAGGGAGAATAGGTAAAATCATTGTCTACAAGAGTGGCAAAACCGTCCTTAAAATGGAAGGTCCGGATGGATCCAACCCTGTCTTTTTGAATGTCGATGAAGGGCTTACAGCTGGCTTCTTACAACAAGCTGTAGTCATTGACCCGGACGACAGCAAATTCATTGCCTTGGGAAATATCAACAAGTCGATAGTGGTGACGCCAGACTTGTCATCAGCACTCGTTGCGGAGTGATTTAATAAAATTAGTTCGAGTGATTTAATAATAATATTTCAGTCCCTCGTCATGCCTCGAAACGAAAGGATCATGATGCCAATCACGGCCAACAAGGCTCCAATAGATGCCCTAATTGTAGGTTTATCGCCTTGTAAGACGTAAGACAGGGGCAACGAATAAAGGGGACCAATAGACTCAAGTGTCAACAGTAGTGCCAGGGATATTTGGAACATGGCGTAGTTCGTAAGAGCAGGTTGCAGAAAAGAGACAAACATCACGCCGATCGTTATCCGTAGCCACATTGAACGTGGCGCTTTGGGTAGTTGGAACCATGATTCTTCCACGTGCCCAGAAACTCTAGTAGTGCCTATTTGAGGGATTGAAAGAATACCAGACACTAACGCCATGATGAAACCAGCGAAACCAAATCGAATAAAGTTGATCTCAAAGGTTGTCATGCCGACACCAAATTTCTTTGTCAGTAGGGCCCCACATGTGTGCAAAATGACGTTTAAAGCCGCCATGATAGCCCCATATACAATTTCTCCCCTGGACTGGTTTCGGTTCTTTCTTTTTTCCGCATAACTATCCGATCTTGTTGTCGTTTTGTCCTTTCTTTCTGCGCTTGGAAGGAGAGTGTCAGTTTCAATGGCAATCTCATCAACCTCGGGGGATTCAGGAAGTGAGACGTCACTCTGATCATCTTGTTCCATGGCAACTAATGAAACTCCAACAACAGTCAGAATCAAACCAAAGAATGACACCAGCTTTAAACGTTCCCCAAGAAAGATTTGTCCGAGCAGAGCCGCCAAAAATGGTTTCAAACTGTCCATTACGATGATCTTCCGAGAACCCAATAGTCGCATGCCCTCCAGCCACGTCCAGTCACCAATAAGAATACCAATAGTCGATGAGATCATCAGCGCACCAACCTTTTGGAGAGTGAAGACGTCAGAGGAAAACGTGCCACCAGAAAAGTACCTCATATACAAAGATACCAGCGCGAATCCAATCGCCGTCAGATTACATTTGTACATGTTCAGAGCAAAGGCACTACCAGTCCAGTGATTGTCCCAGATTATGAATCCAACGACCACGAGAAATGGCGCCACGAGAGCGGAGGCGATTCCGAGACCAAAAGTCATCTTGGAGTGGTAGTCAGGAAGGGCAATAAATCATTGACGCTAGCTCAGGAGAGTAGATTCCAAAATCGACCTTTGCACCTCCAAGGCCTCGCAGAGCCTTTTCTACGGGGGACTTGTACTCTTTGCCCTCAACGAATTCTTCACAGTACTCGTACAGGTACAGTAGCTCTCCGGATCGTGGTGACACAAAGGACTGCAGATCGCTCTACCATCGAAGAAAGGAACAAGGCGTTATGATCCATGCACTACTGGTACCGTACTTGTACCATATGATGCCGATGAATGACGACGACGAGACACGAGACACGAGACGACGACGACGACTTCTTCTTCGGGGTCATGGGTGTCCATGTTTCATGTTCGGGGGGTTCGGGGTCGAGCGTCGAGCGGGTCGCACGTTAGTGGCCAGTCGAGGGGGTCGAACACTTCTTTCCCGCCCTTTTTCGTCTGTACGCGACCCGATCTCTTGCATCATCCGCACGTTTGGCGCGGCCACATCGATCGCAAAAGCAAAACCAAAAACAACCACGAACCGCGTTGATGTCTCGCAACATCGCTATGCGTGTGATAGCACGGTATGTACGCAAATACAATAGCTACATCGTAGCGGATCGCCGTGAAGAATCGTGACCGTACCGGCAAAAGTACGAGTACTCGTACAGTAGAGGAAGAGCTTCATATCGTGACGACGAGATAATCTCGAGGACGGAGGAACAAAGAGAGCGGTCGAAGAAACGACAAGGCACCACTCTGTCTCGGCTTTCCAGGAAAGAGAGGCAGAAATCCTCAATCCTCGATTTTGCGAGCAGAGCAAAGGAGCAGGGAAATAAAAATGTCCTCGGAACCAAAGTGCCGCGCCCTCCTCCGAAATGGGCTTCGACGGGTGTGCATCAAGGCAGGAACCGCCGTCGTCGCCAACGAAGACGGAAGTCCTTCGTTGACCCGGGTTGGTGCCATCACGGAACAAATCGCCGAGCTAAATGCCCGTAGATTCCAAGTCATCTTGGTAAGCTCGGGCGCTGTTGGTATGGGGAAACGATTGCTAAGGAAGCAAGGAAAACAACGAATGAGCTACCTAGACATGCAGTCCGACAACAACAAGGGCGTAGGCGAAGCGCCTGAATCTATGGGTCCTCACGGTAGTCCACAGAGAAATGAAAGCTTTATTGATTTGCTGGATCTTAATGCCCGTCCTCATACTATGGCGCAGAGGAAAAAGTTCTACGACTCCGCCTGCGCAGCTGCTGGTCAGTTCGAAATGATGAATCTGTATTGCAGTTTGTTTAATCAATGCGATGTTGCTGCGTCACAAATTCTGGTGACCCAAGCCGATTTTGCCGACCCTCAGCGCCTTCAAAACTTGCAGTACGCTGTGGATCGGTTGCTGAATCTCGGTATTGTCCCTATCATCAACGAGAACGATGCAGTATCTGCCAATCTTGGTTATACTGCTGATGACGTTTTTTCGGACAACGACTCTTTGGCTGCTATCTGTGCTCGCAGCTTCGGGGCTGAAGCTCTATTGCTGTTGACCGACGTCGAGGGCGTCTTTGACAAGCCTCCTTCGGAACAGGGCGCTAAAAAGCTTGATCTTTTCGTACAAGATTCATCGGAGGTAGCCATTGGAGCCAAGAGTGCACAAGGACGTGGCGGAATGGCATCCAAAATTGAGGCAGCAACAAGTGCCGTGGCCCCGGGATCTCGGTGTGGTGCTTGCGTCATCGCATCGGGCGCTGATCTCAGCTCCATACGATCTATCTTCGTCAAAGACGAAACGTTTTCCAACAAAGGAACCTTGTTTTTGACCCCAGGAAGCTCGATTGAACAACAGGCAATCAAAGAATTGCGTGCCCTGAAGGTAAGCACAAGCCTTGTGTGTTTCGTTCTGGTTGAAAATATACTGATCCTTCATTGCTTGGTCTACTGTCACTTCCAACCTCTTGCAGCAAGGAGATGGGGATGTTTCCGACGAGGCTAGGAAGAAGGCGTCCGCTGCCAGAGCAGAGGCCAGGAAGTTACAAGCGGCGCCTTACAAACTGAGGAAGGATATTTTGGAATCGATTGCTTCATCTTTAATCGAGAAGACAGAGGAGCTACTAGCGGCTAATGCCCTTGATCTAGAAGCTGCTGAGAAGGATGGTGTGGCACTTGTTTTGAAAAATAGGTTGAAGCTTACTGAAGAAAAGCTGGCTACACTTGCTGCCGGATTAAGGCAATTGGCATCTCTAGCCGACCCACTAGGTGTCATCAAGAGCAAAAGGGAGCTCGCAGATGGGATGGAACTTACACTTATCACGGTCCCGATAGGGGTTCTTATGGTAATTTTTGAGTCTCGTCCAGACTCGATGCCACAAATTTCCGCTCTTTCCATAGCCAGTGGTAATGGTTTGCTCCTTAAAGGTGGAAAAGAGGCCGTGCACTCAAATGCGGCAATCCATAAGGTCATCGGTGATGCGATTGAAGCGGGTAGCAACGGAGAAATTAAACGAGATCTTATTGCCTTGATCACAAGCAGAGGACAGGTAAGAGTTGGGTGTTCGGTGGGTAGTACGCTTGAGCGAGCTTCTGGTGGCTGACGGCTTCCCTTTCTCGCTGTGCTTAGGTATCGGATATGTTGGCACTAGACGACGTAATTGATCTTGTGATTCCCCGAGGCGGTAATGCCCTCGTATCATATATAAAAGCGAATACAAGAATCCCGGTGCTCGGGCACGCCGATGGTGTCTGTCATGTGTACCTGGACTCAAGCGCTACTACGCAGGCAGCCGCTGCCATAGCAGTGGACGCCAAGACGGATTACCCGTCGGCATGCAATGCAATGGAAACTCTACTGGTACATAGGGATACGGTAGGAAATGGTGTGGCTGCACAAACACTCATGGCCCTGAGAGCTGCAGGAGTGAAATGTTTGGGAGGGCCAGTTGCAATGAAATCCGGTCTATGTGACACCGCTGCCGAAAAGTTCAAATGCGAGTACGGTGATCTCACATGCATGGTGGAAGTTGTTGAAAACGTGGATGAAGCAATCGACTGGATTCACCAGTACGGTAGTGGGCACACCGAGTCGATCGTCTGCAGTGAAGAAAGCGACGTCGGAGAAGAATTTCTTCGACGTGTAGACGCTGCTTGCGTCTTCAAAAATTGTTCCACGCGTTTTGCAGATGGCTTCAGGTTCGGGCTCGGTGCAGAGGTGGGAATTTCCACTGGTAGAATCCACGCACGTGGTCCCGTAGGCGTGGAAGGCCTGTTGACAACCAAGTGGCAGCTGCGATCCCAAGGAGTCAACTTGGTTGCCGAGTTTGCAGGAGACAATCCGGTTAAGAAATACACCCACAAAGAGTTAATGTGAGTAGTATTTTCTTTTCTAAACTGTACATTCTCCTGTGACGCAACAGCTTGTAAAAAGTAAATGTTATAGTAGTCCATCTTCGTTTCACGCTACTCGGCGACCTTCGCGCCCACCTGTGCTAAACTTCCTGAATAGTGAGGATTCTTTTATCTTCCTTGACCAAAGAAGTAAAGTTCATGCTCATTTCTTTTGCGATCAAGGGACAAACTTTCCAAAGTACCGGCAGAAATACTCTTTTGAGGTGGATTTACCAAGCGGACTTGGGAGCCTGTTTCGTGGCAACACGTCCTTGATAAACGCCCCCGTAGGCTCCAAGCTTGAAGGAGTCGGTTTTGCCTTTCCCTTGCATGCCCTCGAAGCTAGGACCCACGACAAATCTCCGTTCGCGTGGGTGGGGAACGATGTAGAGAAGAACGAGGAATTCCATCGTTGTCATTGTTGGATGGAGACTCTGACATGGAAGAGTTCTGCTGGTTCTCAGCATCGCTATCAAAGTTGATGGATAACTGTTGGTCTGAGGCGTTCATCTTGCCGTAAACGTCTGGTGGGAGAATAAATGACTGCTGATGATGAAATCGGGAGTTCTGCTGGAATGTGCGGAATAGTTTTTTCTATGCAGAAACGACATGATGGCCGGGCGCCAAAAAATGAGGGAGGAGTGAGTCTACCGGGTCTTGTAAAATACATAGCGGTACTGTATAATTCCTCCCCTTTTATTTTGTTGAACAAGTAGTGAGGGGGACGACGACGAGATTTATCGTTCCAGTCGAACTCGTAAAGCTCGCCTTGTCTCTACCGGTACCTGTACAGCCTCTCGCTCGCTCGCTCTGTATCATACCGGTACAGTATGAATATCATACCAGGTACCGGTATACCACGTACATACCGGTACCGGTACTGTACCAGTACAGTACCAGAACAGTACTGGTACTGCACCGCGGCTGAAGATTCCCTACGGAATCTGACGCACGAAGAAAACTTCAACTTAGCGATCTTTTGCTTGTCCTTGATTTTCCACCGCGCTGACTTGATCGTATTCTACGACGTACCGGGTACAGACGGTATCGCAGAAGACGCCCTGCCGCGCCCTGCTGTTCTTGAGCAGCAGTCAGCAATCTGCTTCTAAAAGTTTGTTCAAGTTAGCGATGTCAGAAGGCGTCAGTGGATTTGTTAACAAGGGAAGTATCACAAGCTTCTGACATCATTTAACCAAAAATGAAAATATTTAAGGAAATTGCTTCCTTGATGTGTCGTAGCTTCTTTTCGCATTCTTTATCTTGTCGATAGTTGTTCTCCTTTATTTCTTCTACCTTCTCGATACCGTAAAACCCCGTGAGACTTTCCTCCGATGCTCTCAGAGCCGTCCAATCACGCCGAAATGAGATGCGACACTGACGTACTTCTCGATGGTTCTATGTCTTCGAGTTTCTCTACGTAGAGTTTGTACCAAGCCTACCACCAGGATACAATCGTATCCGAACGCATTCAACTGCACCTCGACAAGTGCAGCCACACAAGCTTTTGTTGAGGTTTCATCGGCGGACGGAGGCTGAAAGACACACATAATTCGACTGCCCTTTTCTCTTTCTTTGCGCGTTGTTGTTCTTGGTCTACGATTCACCATGACAGCCGCTGTTGCCCCCCCGCCCATGCCTCTACAGGTAGTGGACTCCTCTGCTGAAGCTCGAAAGCGTCGCAGAGAGATCCTCGCGTGTCAACGGAACGCCGAGGCCACTATGAAGATCATCGAGCCGATGATTCCGATGCCTGTAATCTCTGAGGCAGCAACCAAGCGGCGCAAGCTGAATTCTTCTGGGTCTTTCAACAAAGGAAAGAAGCCTCAGATGAAATATGATCCTGATGTCCCGATGACTAAGGAAGAAGCTGCAGTCTGGCGACGAGAACAACGGCGCAAGCGCAATCGAGAAAGTGCCGCTGCATCGCGACAACGTCAACGCGATCGCATCGACGAATTGGAGATCGAAGTTGATGGATGGAAAGATAAGTTCGACTCCATTATGAAGAAAATCAAGGATCTGGAAGAACTTTCGGGCAAGTCAGCCAGTGACTACATGAGCCCCGAGCAATCTCAGATCCTTCTGGAAGTTTCGACTTCAAAATTTGTTTCTCCCCCCACATCACCAGGTCACTCCGGTTACATGTCCGAAGACGTCGAACCGTCCCCGGTCGCCTCTTCTTCTCACCTCAACGCAGTCAGTGTCACTCCAACGGAAGGACTGACGAAGCAGATAATCGGAAAAGTGGAGCATGAGCACTCAATTAAGATGATCTCTCGACAAGCAGCGTCCTGAATCATACACTACCTCTATCGATTTCCAAAAGTTTGCACTGTTCATCACCAGTGCTTTGAATTCCCTTGACCTTGCCATGGTACGCCCCAACATCCTCACCCCCTCACAGCACCTGAATCAATCGATTCGGTCTGTTCTAATGCAACGAAGCCTTGCGCTTTCGTTCTCTCCCGAGGTGTTGGATCACATACCAGTTGCAGTCCCCCGAATTCACTTTTCGAATCGCGGCCATGATCGTGTAGTCGATCACCTCAACTGGCCATTAAGATCACCATTCCAGCAGTGAAGATCTCCGAGGCTCCCTCGCTCCCACTTCTCCCTGACTCTGAAGACCCAGTCCTTCCCCCCGAAGCTGTCGTTTCTGCGCCCCCGGTGGTGAAGTTGGCGCCTATCGACTCTTCTCTTTTCCCTGTCAAGGAAGAGAAACTTCCCGCCATTCTAACCGACGAGGAAAATGAAGACGATTTCGGTGAATTTCTTCTGGATGCCGTTCAATGGCTCTAAATTACTTGTTCCACAAAGAATGAACCTATACCTCGTCATCGTCATTTCCGTCTACATTTATTTCGATTTCCCAAACAATATGGGAAGTTGATACCTACATAAAAAAGAAAACTCGAATTAAAAGCATATAACAATATTTCCAGCAAGGGAACTTGAACACATACTACTCGTCATTGTGCATGCTGCTGCATGTTCCTCCCGTTTTTTACTTGATTCACATGCAACGACGTCTTGTCTTGAAAGCTCTTTGAAAATAATTTTAAAATGGCAACGGTAGAACATGATGAGAAGTGACTTCAACATCTCGAAATGCCTCAGCTTAGCTTTTACCGAAATTCCACGAACGGCTGGGTGGTTAGTTCACATTATCATACGTACCTGCAGGAACAAGGATGATGATTCCCTCGTTCCACCATTATTTCTTCTAGCTTGAGTAGTCAACTAATAGAGTTTTTATGTTTTCACGTGAAATGGATTCTACTAGAAGGGATAACCGTGCTCTTCCTGCGATGGAGCAGAAGGGCCTTCTCTACTAGTAGAGACTCTAGCTAGACTCGACTCTCTCTCTCTAGAGAGAGTACTACTACTAGCTAGAGTAGGCAGAATTCGGTGCGATTGTGTTTCCCTTTTGAATTATTCGACTGAAGAGCCGCTGGTTCATTCGACTTTTGAAGAGCCGCTGAGGATTGTTCGATTTTGATTAGTCTACTACTACTAGTAGAGAGTAGAAATAATGTACAGGCAGAAAATTCCGCTGCACTTTGTCCGTCATGATATGAGCATATTGTAGAGTCGTCGTCTCTACCGTTACTTTTGCATGTTCCTGCAAACTGACGCCTTTTCCTCTCGCTCTGCTACCACCGGTATGATGAATTCGGTATGATGAATGAGGTAGTACATAGTAAGCAAATCGTTTTTCTCGAAACAAACGACCACCTGGATTCACTCCCCACGACTTCTTTGACTCTTAGTCAACACGTGCCGTTGTGCCGTTCATGGGGCAGTTTCGGGTTTCGGCAGTGCAGGCGGCTGGCAGGCGGTCCCGTTAAACGAAACAAGAAAACCGTCCAACGTCCAACAGCGCCGCAATCGGCAATGACAATGATCTTGTTTTATCTTCTCTTCTCCCGATGAACTTGGACAAGAAGGTATCCACGGGTGATGTGAGCAAGGGAATATTGGACTAGAGACATAGTAGAGTATTGAATCTTACAAGCATGAATGGCGATGACGAATCTGAACAAGTGCATGGAAAAGGTCAGGAACCAGAGGAAGGAGAAGCATCGTCATTTTCAAATAGGGTACTAAAAGCTATGCCTCGACGAAGACGAAAGCGACCGCGACCCGAGATTACCCAGACGTCGAAAAAGCCTTCGACCAAGACTGTGCCTAGTCTTGATGATACGGCATTGACATTTCTAGACAGCAATGGGGACTTCTTGGCAGATCGCCGCGCCGTTCTATCTTCCGTTCCAAATCATCTAGCCGAACGTCAGCTAGGAAAATGGAGCGGGCGACAGAGATCCTGGCAACGCCAAACGCTGAAGAATCATGTAAAAAAGCCGCTTACGGGTCTTCCACGACGTCAGTGGCGATCCTTCGCTTTGCGTTCGATTCCTTTCACGCGACTTGGAACCCCTCCCTCCGACGCCGTTCTGGCACTGGATCGACAAGGTTCATTTGTTCTCTCCCTTGGCAGCAAAGATGTTCGAAATGCTCCACTAGCTCTGGCGTTGAGGTTCTATGGTATGCATGACTCGTTATGTTCTGTGAAAAGAAAGTTATCAGTTCTGGTGTTTGGATCTCAACACTTGAATTTTCGTCGTGATATCCTCAGGAATTCCAAGTCCCTCGGCAGTCACGGCACAGCGGGGAGGCAGGGAATCAAGATCAGCAAGTGCTCTATCGTCGACGATGACGACTCCTCTCCTTCAAACGACCCCTCTTCTTTACGAAATCCTAGACGAGTCACCAGAAGAGGCTATTTTCAGCTTTCGACGCGGTATATCTCCCGCCACGACGCCTGTCAAGATTCTCATGTCAAATGATTGGCGGATGGGAGTTGCCTTGTTTCAACCGTCGAATGTATGGAGAGAAGAGGGGCCTGTTGGAACATTGGTTCTGTTCTCCGCACCTAACGGGCGTAGCTTTGATTCCATGAAATCGACCATCTGGCAGTGTACCAACGTCAAAATGGGAGCCGATGCATCGTTTAGTCACAGAAATCTTCTGTGGAAAGTGGAAGGCGTACCCATACTCGTAGACGTCTCAGAAGGGGCTACTGGTTGCAATGTGGACCATCCAGAACCAATCCATTTCACCAATGTGCCCGGATATCTATTTCTCAACGATGAAAGTGATGGCTTTCGATTGACATGGTCCATAGAAGATTGGAATGTGGAGGACGGGTCGTTTGAAACGTCCAAAATCAAAGAGTCTCCTATCATGGGAGGCGTTGATCCAACGACTCCAATCCTTTCCACGGAGACGACTTGGGAACGTTTCGACTCACACCTATGGAGTGGAGAAAGAATCATGCCAGCGACTGGCAAGCCATCGGGCGTTCGTGTTGTCTACGAAAGCTTTCTACACATTGATGTGCTATTAAGCAACATATTGTCGCGGCGCAAAGGAATGTCCGAAATGCAACCCGCAGAGTATGTTTACAACCTCATATCGGTCACAAATGCTGGGCGGGTTGCCGAGTTGATCATAACGTTCATCCGGACCCAAAGACCAGGATCACTAGGCGTGTTTGTGAAGGTCGATCTTTTCTCGGGAAGGTACCAAGAACTGAGCTGGATGAAGAATACAAACTCTCGCGACCCTGGGGCGCTTCGAAACTGGTGCAATGCACTCGCCCTCAACCATAGAATGAAGGAACTTAGAATTGGGCCGTATGCAGTCACACGCGATCACGCGATTGACTGGAGCAAATTGTGCACTGAGAAGTGTTTCGATCCTGACGAAGACGACGACTTCGCTCCTTCATTCTGGGAAGATTACGTTGAAAGTGGCGAAGCTATTGCTACCCGGAAACCTCCCAAATTCGTTTCTCTATCAGCTCTTTATCTGGATTGTGATCTCATCACCAACAAAGCCATTTCTGATTGCATCCCTGTAAGCTCTTTGCAGGGCAAAGATTCTCCCACACAACTAGTCTACGGCTAAGAATATCGGAATATAAATGACGCCCAATTCTTTCCAAGAAACTACTTTGCTATCTCCATCTCTGAAGCGAGAGCGGCATGTAAAGCTTCTTCCCCTTGCGCGGCTAGTGTGATAGTATTCATTGAGTAGGTTGCGATACCACTTGCCATTTCGATTCTGCCATCGCCAAGGTCGAGTGTGACCATTCCATTTTCTGGTATCCCAGCAGCATCGAGTTGTGATACTCTCTTGATCACGACTGCTGGTAATGGAGACCTCCGCTGGTAATTTTGAAGCTGCAATTGATCATCGGTAAGGCTCTCCGCTTCGGCCACTCTTCCAGCCCCTCGGAGTATCGCCCGTAGCCAGCTGGTCGGAGGCAAATGGCCATGCTGAGGTTTGTCTACTGGGAAAACGAAGTCGCGGCTGTAGTATGGATGCATGTGCCACAAATCCAACACGTCCTCACCCTTATAAAGAAATAGATTTCGACTGATGAGTTCGGCTACAACCGAGAATCGATTGTGAACTACTTCGGGATCGACTCCTTCGGGGACGGGGGGAAGACACATGATAGTAGAACTCAATTGATCCTCAGGGACAGCCAAGAGCTCGCACATGCAATTCCAGAATGCAGACATAATATCACAAACATTCGTAGATCCAACCAATCGATACCCAATAGGCCCAGGCTGGATCCCTTTCCCTTCCAAACCACTGGGTGCCATGCTGTTGTCCTTTAGGTGAGGGCAAACTTCGTTCCCAGCTATCATCCGTGAAACAAATGTCTTCATGGCCGCTTGCCATGTCAATTCGTTTGGTTGCGGCGACGAATCCCGAATCGATTCGTATTTTTGTTTCTCTTCTGGAGACCATTCGGCTGTCTCGATCAAGATGGCAGGACCGACACCTTTTCCAACCAAGGAAATACTAAAACGGCTTAACTCTGGGAGCTGACTCATCATCCGAGGCTGCAGTTTCAACAACACGAAATCGTCCACGAAGACACGAAGAGCGTCTACTGGGATGTTCTCAAGAACCAAGCAGGCCTTGTCTTCGCCATCTTTGTCGCTCAGTTCGGCCATTGTCGTCCAGAGAGCTGCCTGTAATGTGGGGGGCTGGTCGGCATCACAACCCAGCAACGGCACACCTTCAACTTCAAGATCCCGAAGAAGAAATTGAAACAGGTTGGCCTTGCGCTCTTCACTCATCTCATCGAGAGGATTCGTACTTTCAGCCAATGTCAGAGGAACCTTTCTAGGAACTGAGCTGCTCCCAACGGGAACACCATACTGTTGCGAGACGTGTGTCGGCGCAAAGGCACCCACAAACGAAGGAATGGCAATCGTGCAAAGTGCCAAAGTGACCCTCATCGTGACTACCTGAAAACAGACGAGGAAAGAAACGTTGACGGGTCTTTCTGTGTTTAGCCTTTATACAGAGAAGCAATCAATCTTCTCCCTTTGCGCTGCCCGATGTGTTTTTGCATTCGAGTTTTGAGACGTTGTGCGTCTTTTGGATGATGCATGATGGTTGATGATGGAACTCCTTCGGCTCTCCCCGCCGCGCGGGCATCATCATCGCATCTACAGTATCGTATCGGCTGTCCCACCGATGACGTCACAAAAGATCCAAAGTCAGATTCGATCAAGTCGATTGCTTTTCCGCTATCTACAGTACACACGCACCGCCGACCGACGATTTTGACGATGACGATATTATTATGACACTACTCGTACCGGTATTATGCTATGTATCCCAATACAAGTACCTGGTACTGTGCGACGATGATGCCGATGGCCGATGGATTCATTCCACATTCCACAGTCTCGAGCTATAGCTACCTACGATGAAGATACACCTACTAGCATTGTCGTTGTTGTTGCTACCCACAAAAAACTGCCTAGCATGGCAGCAGGACACCAGTAATCGGAGGAGGCAAATCCTCCGAGACGGCGCATCTTTCTTTGGAGGGACTTTCTGTGCCTCCTCCTCCTCCTCTCAACCATCTTTCGCAGCCGAAACCGTGGGGAAGGATCCTGATTGTAATGAACGGTCCTGTTTAGGAGTCTGGGATGGGCTATTGGCTGATTGTCCTCATGGTGGTATTCTGATGGGAGGTGGTGCTGGATGCACATCTTCTCAAGATGATACGCCAGGAATCTTTGCAGAGCCCTGGGACTACGCGGAAGCCCCGAATAACACTTTGGACTGGCAGGTCCAAATGAAATTTCTTGTTCCTACTATTCAACTAGTGAGCGCTCGTCGTGGGGATCAAGCTCAGATTTTGTCTCAAGCAGACAGGTATTTGAGAGTCCTCTTCGTGGATGGAAAATCGGGCGAAAAATCGATTGGAGAATTCTATTTCACACCGAACGATACAACGGTGCAGTTCCGGATAGGAAGTCTTTCAGGGGGAGGGGGACTTGGGTCACTTCGCAACGTTGAACGTTGCGAAATGATTCGAAAGGAGCTACGATTCCTCAAGGTCCCAGTATTGCGAAATCGAAAGCGATCTTTATTCTTTGTGGAGTCTGATTTGGACACGTTTGGTCCGGGTTCGGCAGCACTGGGACCACCAGCCGAAATGAAAACAGGAGAACTAGAGGGACGACAGGATGTCGATCCAAGACTGAAGATCGATCTAATACAACAATTCCCTCTTGGGTCCAAGTAATTAGGAAATATTACACGATCGTGGGCATGCCCGCAAAACATTCTACTAGTCTGTGGAAGTTGTTTGGAGCGTGGCAAGGTCAAAGTTTGGCACTGGATCCAGTTTCCCGGGATGCGTTTCGCATAGTTGAGTGCAGATCACAAGAAATCGGCAATCCATCTCGCCTTCGACGGGATCGGGAGATCCCCCCTCGAATGCAATGATTCGACGGACTGGAAGAAGTACCGCATCATACAATCGCAGCTCGATTCCTTTGCGGAGTCCAATGTTCCTAGCAGTTGTGCGTGTAAAGGAAATCCAAGCAAAGGCCTTGGATACCATCTCGCCAGAAGACGACGACGACTCTGAACCTCGACTAGTTGAGCGGGCATGTTGGTGGATGTGACATAAAACAGTCAATAGTGAGGGGTCGCCAAATGTTGCTGTTCCACTCGCAGCAAGGCTCCAGCTCTTCGGATTTCCTCCATGATACTCTTCGTCACTCGTCAGAATCGTGACATCCGTAAAATATTTGGCCCTTTTTCTTGGATCATTCAAGTCAAACGAAACGCAATGTCGGTTCATGCCAGGATGTTGCAATTTCATGGCATCGTTGGTTTGAGTACTCTTGAGAGCTGCTAGACGTTTGGTCCAAGGCCCGGTCTTGCCATGATTGCTGTGACTTTTGGACGAGCGATGACGGCGTGATGATGTGGCAGGTGACGAAAAGCTGGGCCGATCGATAGCCATTACACCAGCAATATTGTTGATCATAGTAGTATTGTGGCCATCATCATCTCCTTCGATCGGACTTGGCAAAACGTCGACACCCCGAGGCTTGGGCATGGATTGAGGATGATAGGTCATCTTCCTCAGCCGTTCGGCGGTAATCGTACCCCGGCCCGACGACTCTGGGGTTGTAGTACCCGTAGCAGAGTTCAACTTGTGGCTTGATAGATTCTCCTTTCGAAGACTTGCCGCAAGATCTTTCGATCGAGGTACAGTTCCTACTTTGGGCACACGATTTGGTTGAGAAACATGCATTGGCTGGACTGTAGCGGCCTTCAATAGCTTCATTCGAGATATTGCTTGCTGAGACTGGGCCAGAGGCCTCATCGAAGATGCATGCAGGCGATTCTTAGTGGTAGGACGTTGCCAATGGGTTGGTCTATTGTGTACCGGTACGGATGATGTATACAGAAAATAAAGATTAGAAACGGCTACCCCATCCATGTCATATAACGAGGAATGACTGCTGTCGTTGCTTGTACTTACCGCATACCAACAATAGTCTTGCTATTCTCTGTCACCTTAGTAGTAGTGATGGGACGAGAGACGGCACCAGCCCCAGGCTTGCCCTGCTGTCCGGCGGAATTCCGGCGGCGCTTTCGGTTCGGTGGAGGTGGAGGACTTTGTGGAGTCTCGAACTGGGGCGTCGGAGGTGGTGACGACCGCGCTCGCCTGGCTTTGTCACGGATTTTTTCCTCCTTTTCCTTTTGTTTCTTTTTCTTAGTCCCATGATCTCCCTTGGAAACCGAGTGGCGATTTCTCTCCATCAACGATGACACGTTGACTTCATTGAGTATTTGCGGGGTGTCTTCTTCTTCCGAATCATCGTCATCGTCGTTGATCATACAAAAATCTGGTGGCGAAGGCTCAAAGGGATCTGGCTCCCCCGGCGAGGAAAAACATTCTGGAACTCGTGTCTTTGTACTTGTATATTTCACGGCACGAACATTCCACATGGGTTCTGTGTCTTGTCGAGAAATAGTCTTTGTCTTGTTCTTCTCGATTGGTTCCACCCGCTCGTGAATCATCCCCTCTGTGTCTGCAAGCGGCAGACCATCCGGCTGGTTTGGTGCTGGCAGGATAGAGCCGCACGAATCCTCCTCCTCTTCTTCTTGCTGTTGACTCGGAGGTGTGCCTTCTTCCAACAATCTTTGTAGCGAGGCAAACGTGTTACCCAAAGAAATATTCATTTGATCCTTTTCCTCACTTTCGCCTTCGTCTTCCGAATCATGATCATCATCATGATCCTCCTCCTCCTCTGGAAATGGCGATGGCGCTTGTTGTTCCCTTTCTTCCAGCAACGCACGTTCTTTCCACTCTCGTCGTCGTTTGCGCCGTTCGTCTCGAGAAATAAAAGCGGCAGCACCACCAGCACCAACATCATCATTATTTGTCTCCAGACCCCCACTCCTGCGTGAAAACACCGTTTGCTGACTGTATTGAGTCGGTTGCGAGGAGGAGTCATGGGGATTGGAACGGGGATCCACGGATGTCTGCTGCTCGCCGTACACAATCGAAAAATCATCGTCGTCGAACGCCTCCTCCAACCGATAGTGATGATGATGAGAAGTACTGATACTGATACTGGTACTGGTACTGGTGGTGATGGGATGACAACGACGACTGCGACTTATCATTTCGTTCTCTATCTATCGTATCGCATCAACGAGTATAGTGCAATAATACTAGCTATGGACAAAAGAACGGTGAAGAGTGAAGAAAGAACAACAATCTCATCGTCGTCTCTTCGCTTCGCTGATGCGACTTGTACGAGTAGCTGCGGCTCGGGGAAGCGGTCGGTTGTCCGTACCAGATACGTTGACTTCTACGTGGACTCGTTACTCAGACCGTGAACGCAGCTTTTGGCGCGAACTTTTGGACCACCACGATTTCACCAAGATTTCACCTGACTTTCCAAAATAATGTCATGATCGGGTGAAAAAGATGAAATCATCATCATGATAGAATTATTGATACTACGTGTACTATTTAAAATAGCCCTAAACAGATTGCTGATGATGGACGACTCAAAGAAAGTCGTCACTAGACTATGAAAGAAATAACAGAAACGCCAAATGAGTTGTGCTGATTTATTTGATCAAAGTACTGTAAGATGATGTTGCGCCTTTTTGCGGTTGGCTGCAGGAATATTCATTCATCCATCAAGGAGGCCAGCAACGTACAATGTGTGCCTGCCTGCCTGGTATTCTTGTCTCTTGGTCGTTTCAGGGTATAAGGTATACCACCCAAAGTACATGACATGACATGACATTACAACAATCGCCGGTGTTTACCGCCTCCTGCTACTGCGGCTGCGGCTCGATCGACGGTGGCTCTTCACCCTCGCAACTTGCTCCCAGTCCTCCTCGTCCTCATCTGAAAAGTGTCGCCGACTACTTTGGGAACGTCGAGCAATGCTTTGTTGGCGGGATCGCGAAGACGGTAGCAAGTCGGTGTGGGTCAACGAGCGAATCAGTAGGTTGGTGATCGAGTGATGCAGATAACACGAGTAGAGAGCCAAGACTGCGCAGAGGAGTAGCGAAAGGAACAAACCCCACTTTTGGCCACTTGTCATTTGACGATTGGTTGAGCTACCCACGGCTTCGTTATACAATCGACCCTCCTCGTCGTACGTGCCGAATCGAAGACTCTCAATGTAGGAGCACGCCGTGTTGTCACTGGTAACATTGGAACCGAAAATATCATATGAGAGGCTAGAGGTGCACGCGGCAGCACTCAAGTGCAGCCGGTTACACATGTTGGCATTGGCATTGAAATATGGAGCAGCACTCTTTTGAAACGAACAATGAAACAAAGAGAAGGTGAGACGTCACAGAGCGGAAATTATTGTCACTACGTTCGTATTTTTGTCACTTACATTTTCTGAACAGTCTACACAGGTTCCACTGGAGTAGAACTCTTTGAAAGCATCCTGCGACATTCCGAGACCAAGAGAGCTCATGCTGACCTGATTGCCAGCATACTGGGAGCAGAACTGATCATAGTATATAGCCATTTTGATCGATTGGTCGTATCCATTACAGCGCGGTCGGAGATAGTAACCATTTACGTTTCTACATTCCACGTAGTCGAGATAACCTTCCGCGTCGAGATACTTGTTGTTGTCATCATCGTCTGCACAAACTGAGACACCACTTTCGTAGCAGTAGGTCTTGTAGTCGGAGCATCCAGAGGATCCACCATATGTGTCGTCGTTACCCCAGTAGTTGCTGTAGGCATTCTTGTTGTTGCCGTTGTAGGCGTCGTCACCAGCAGCCTGGTTTCCATCGTCACCATACTCCTGGTTAGCGTCTTGATTCTCCGCATTATTGCCTTCCGCATCATCTTCTTGATTTTCATCGTTTTGTTCTTGTTCATCTCCGTCTTGTTCGTTGTCATCGCGGTCTTCGTTTTGATTTTCGTCGTCGCGATCTTCTCCTTGGTCACCCTCCAAACGTCTTCGACCAGCACAGGCATTGCACCAGTTGCATAACTGCTCCTTCTTGTCAATCTTGTGACGCAACATGATTCGGACATAGTCGCTAATACTCACTGCGTATTCGGCATAGTTGGAGGAGCAACCGAATTTTCGATTCGATGAACAGGAGCTGGAAGGACACAACCTTAGAATGACAATATCATCGGTGACCAACGGGGTGTATTCTCCAGCATCAATTGCATCTTCCGAAAATTGTTGGACAGGTTGACACGCGCCGTATTTCAAAGAATACCCACTAAAACTGAACATGTCGTTTGAATCCATGTAGTAGTCGTCATCACCCCAATTGTTATTATTCCCGTTGTTGGCATTCTCTTCCAAACTCCTTGTATCTCCAGCTATATCATACCCATTAGCTCTAAGGTTTGCCCTGTATTTTTCGAGAGGGATTGCTTTGGCCAATAGCGACTGTTCGATTGAACCTTTTTCCTGTGGAGGGGCAACAACGTCTCGGAGGAAAGAGCCTTCCACAATTTGCGCAGCAACAGACGCTGCTATCAGGGCTCCCAAGAATAACTTCATCGTCACTCTCAAACTTTTCAAGCAAGTGTCTCACTACTTGTACTCTAGTAGTATTGTGGTATGTCCGGGGTGTGAATACGAATATCAGGCCAGTTGATTGATCTTGCCGGTATGTACCAGTATCATCAATCACCACTCGAATTATTATTGGCGATGTTGATGGCTTTCAAGAAATCGGGCTTTCGTTTTGTGAGCGGCAAGAAAACGATCATGTGCCTTGCTCAAAATCTAAATATACTGAATTGAAGACATTTTATATAAATCCGACCTTCATTACTATTGAAGTCTCAATATCGTCCCCTATGGGCAGGCGCGCTCCGAGCTCCGATGATGGGCCGCGCTCGCAGGCTGGAGGAAGAGTCGAGTTAGTCATCACTTCTTCTTACTTCGTACGTATGTCGTACGTCATCTCTTCGTGAATACATCTAACGGTACAGTGTAGCTACCGGTAGTCTACTACTCTACTACTAGTAGAGAGAGTACACTGGTAGATAGTACCTCGTGGAGAGAGATTTTTGTCTGTCGTCTTGGCTCCCTTCGATTGCTTCGATGGGAGCCCATGGCTTGCAAGTCTTCTTCCTGCATTATCCCCGCAGTATTGTTCAACATCGGATACTGGTATTACCGATATTGATTTGCTTTTCATACGACGGAGAAAGAGGAAGACATCTGGACTAGTATTTTTTCATTTCTTTGAAACGAACAAGACCAATATGAAAATATTTCCATTGACGCAAACTCGTCGTCTTGAGACTTCAACGAGAAAATATTCGGCTTTCTTTCTTGTTGCTGCTTGCCTTCTTTCCTGCTGTCAGAGCAATGGCTTTCAAACATCTTCTCCGGTGAAATCCCCACAAAGCGATGTGCGATCACAACTTGCATCCGGTGACTCGTCAGACAAGTTCATAAAATTCTACACCTTAGAAGGTGGTATGTGTCCTTACGCAGCAAGGACCTGGATCACACTCCTCGAACTTGGACTCCCTTTTGAATTGATCGGTGTGAATGCGAGAAATAAAGAGCAGTGGTTTCTTGATATCAATCCACGCGGAAAAGTCCCGGCCATCCAAAACACAAGAGATGGAACAATTATTTACGAATCTGCAATTTGCAACGAATACCTTTCTGACTATACCAGGCAACTGGATGGCAATATCCCGATCGAGGAGAGCTGCGTTTGGAGACTAGTTCCTGTTGATGCAGGGGACAAGGCTGCAATGAGGCTCCTAAACGATCATGTAGACACCCAACTCGGACCGACACAATACACGTTCTTGATGAACGATGACGTGTTGAAGGACCCAGAGCTAAAAGAGAAATTAGAAGAGGCTCTGCGTATTCTACAGGCAGCCTTGAAAACCCGCGGAGGTCCATATTTGATGGGGGAGCACTTTACGCTGGCTGATGCACATGTATTGCCGTTTTTTCTTCGTCTTGTGGTATCATTGAAGCATTTCAAAGGCTACGAGATCCCTCAAAAGGAGTTTTCGCCACTACTAGAATGGTTCTCTCTATGCTCTACAAGGGATTCCGTTAGAACAGCCTCGAAACCCGATGACAAAATTATTGAGGTATACCAGAAATTTGTTGACATGAAATATGGTTTCGGAGGACTCAACAAAAACAAGTAGGGCTGCAAGAGTAGAAGATACTCAACTCGTCTTGACGTTGCTTTGAAGTCAACTTCACTGCCCACTCAAATATGAAATGGACGCTTTAATTTCACCACCCCTTTGTTTCATCCTAAGAAAGAAGAAGTATATGAGTCAGTATCGAGCAGGTGAACTAGACTATATCACTACAGTACGTTCCCGCAGCTATCATATTCAAGCCTCAATATGAAATGACATGGCATTATGACTCCTCAATACTTCGGGTATCAAGACGAAATAAAACGTTGTTATCTGTAAGCTTCATATGGCCAAAGTATGTCTTGAACTGGCTTGCCGTCGACATTCGTGTCCTTTCGCAGATTCAAACAGAATTCTTTCTGGAAGCGCCGCCTAAAGCGTCTGATCCCGCCGCCAAAGATTAGATCATGTACCTGCAGGGCTTTCGCGGCATACACGCGGGCCCGATCTTCGTCCTTTATTGTCCAGGAACAAAGGGCAGCCTGGACGAGAACAACAACAAGGCTTTCGTCATTCGGAGGTAGCCGCCTCTCTACGAACTCAACACACTGCTGCCACAGATCGATTGCCTGCTTGGACTGACCCATACCATCAAGTGTGATGGCTTTCAGAATACGCAAATTCTGTAAATCACACTCAAACCACACTTCTCCGTGAGCATGCATGCCGTCTTCTTCGGGAGCGTCGAGTTCGGGCAGCGCTTCACCGGCAGCTTGCTTCATGAGTTGATCAATATTTTCCAGCCTTTCAAATGGAGACATGGCCATGAGCTCATTTTGAACTTCGCTATCTACCACCGGAATTCCTGGTCCGTCCACAACAGTAGATGTGTCTTCGTCTTCCTTGAAGTCCAGAGTCAGCATGACGTTCCTTCGGTATGCACTTTCGCACAAAATGTCATGTTCGAGGTAGCTTATGCAGACCTCTGTACCCGCTGGAATATCTTGATTGGCCACGAACCACATTATATCCCCGACAGCATACCGAGATGCATTAGGGCATGAATCATGATTGAAGAACGATGGCCAATAGTAGAGACCGACCCCCGACAATTCTACATGTCCGGTTGGACCAGGATGACTCAGCATCTCGGGACATGTTTCCATTGATAATACGTTGTAGCGGATGATGAGCGGAATTCGCTTCGAGATTTCAGTGGATTTGCCTCGGAGCTCAGGCACATCCTCAAGCTCCTTAACCATCTGTTCAAACTGTGCGAAAATGTCGTCATCCTTGCTGATCCACACCGGTGACGCTTCAATATCGACAGCATCTCTGGGGTATAGGTTCGAAACCTTGTCCAGCCACAGACTTGGGTCCTCCTTAATGGCTTGTAGAATTTCTAGGACAAGAAGCTCATTCACGTGTGATTCTTCTGGCTCTGCTGGGTGCTCACTATCTTCCTCCATATCTTCGATTTCTTCGTCTGGAACTCCACCATCCCATTCGCGATCCAACGCCCAGGCCAACGGCTTGGCCACAAATAAGACGGTACCAGCAGGCAAATCTCGAGTCGCAAACAAGCCTTTGCCTTTGTTTGGATTCTCCTTCAACTCAAGGATATCACGAGGAGTCGTGAACGGCGTGAGCTCTTCAGGAATTTCCAAGTCGGGACGTTCCGGGCCATTTTCTCCAGCAGTTAAAACCAGGGCATCTGCCTGATCCAAGAGAGCTTCCATGACCCCTTTTGCACGCGTGAAGATTGCTCAAATGTTCACCGTGCTCTACCAATGAAACAGTACTGGTACCTGGTATCTTAGCTATGAATCCCTACTAGAAGGAACAATTCTGAAATAAAAAAGACCAATGGTGCAAGTTGGAAGGTACGAGTACAAGCAAGTACGAGTAAAATGGAAAATGTTGTGCTTGTGGTCTTCTCGCGGTCGGAGACGACGACTCGAGACGCATGGGAGCGAGGGAGAGAGAGGGCACAAAAATCATTTAGAACGGCCTGACGGACGGACCGAATCAAGTCGAGCGTCTGCAGTACGTAGCTACAGTTCGTACTACTGATACCGGCTACTGTACCGTGAACCGGTGCGTTCAAACCGGTATTGTTCGTACGAGTCGTCCTTCGTATAGTACCAGGTACTACATGCACGGTACTGTACGAGTAGCCAGACTGCAGACTGCATGCGCAGACCAAGGATATAGCAAGCACAGACTACCTCCACTCGACCCATCCGACCGAACGGTCCGTGCCGCTGCCGTGAGCCATGGCGTGAGCGAGCAAGAGAAAAAATAATGAGAAGCGAAAAGCCCGCATGCATCCAAACCATCACGAGGCTGAAGATACTGGTACCTGGTATACTTTACTTTAGCGGTACCATGTACTGGTACCTGGACAGTTCGTACCAGGTACAGATACACTTCGATTACTATCCATCATCGCATCGACCACCACACATACTACTATTAGTACATACTTCCATGCCCTGTCTCTTCCAAAACGGATATGTGATAAAAAACGAAATGGATTACGGATCAATTTCCCCCATCATTCAAGGTGGCAAGGCCAGCCCAAAAAACCGCCGTCATCCTCCGAGGATCGAGCATCTGGGAAAACATCGACAATACTGGAGAGACATGATCCTTGGTGTCAACGATGGCCTGATATCTACCTTTCTTTTGGTATCCGGCGTTGTTGGTAGCGGCTTGTCTCCGACAGATATATTGCTGACAGCAATCGCAGGGGCCTTGGCAGGGGCAGTGTCCATGTCGGCGGGCGAATATATTGCGACGAAGAGTCAAAACGAAGTTCTGCAGGGAGAAATCGGCCTAGAGCAACAGCATATTCGTGAAGATATCGCCGAAGAAATAAAAGAGGTCGACGTTCTCTTGGAGACGATTGGAATACCACAAGAAAAAGAAGAGCTCCGACAGCAGCTATTCTATCACTACGAAAACGATCCTGACGCCCTGCTCAAATTGATGGTTGCCCTTGAATTTGGTGTTGTAGAAGAAGAGGAGCGGTCACCTTTCTTTGCAGCTTTCGCATCTGGGATCTTGTTCTTTTTAGGCTCTCTGCCCTCGCTCCTACCCTTTGCTTGTGGCGAACAATCGACCTCTCGATCTCTACTCATTGCCTGCGTAGCGACAGTCATCGCGTTGTTGATTGTTGGAGCAGTCAAGACATGGGCAACGAGAGGCAACTGGCTATCAGCAGCACTGGAAAATCTGGCGATTGCTGGGGTGGGTGGTGTATTGGCTTACTACGTGGGTGCTCTTTTTGACCATATTGTACACTAGTAGAGTGCTAGAAATCTCATTTCGCAGCAGAATCGGCACCATTGACCTTTCTATTTCGCGCCCTGGACTCGCCCTACCCACGAGGGCCAGAAATCGTAGAATCGTTCCATAGCCTCCTTGACAGCCTCGATACCTCCTGCGTAGGAAATCCGGAATCGTTTGTCGCCGACATCAGTAGTGGGGTCTTCAAAGTCAATACCAGGAGTAAACGCTACATACTTCTCTTCCAGTAGACACTGGCACATCGCTACGGAACCAAAGCCGGGGGCAACATTCTCTGGTCCAAGATCAATGTAAATATAAAAGCCCCCATCTGCGGGTGCAATATTCTTTGGGTCCAATTCCTTAAATTTTTTCAGTTGATCGAGGATGAGCTGTCGGCTGGTTCGATACTTCGCGACATGCTGCTCAAGCTCCTCAATGGTGTCATCATCCCAACATTTCAGCGCTGCTGTCTGGGATATCGTTGGTGCATTGATAAACATGTTTTGCTGCAGACTATTGATAGCATCAAGGATATTTTCGGGAATGATCATCCACCCCAGTCTCCATCCCGACACTGCGTGTTGAAGGATGAAAAGAAGGACAGGTGAGACACATCAAGCAACACAACATCATAAGCAAACATCGAGTTCTTTTCGCTTACTCGAATAGTATTTAGAAAAACTGTTGATGATCAAAGCTTTGGAAGAAAATTCCAAGGCTGTGGCTTCCTTGGCTCCGTAGCTAATACCGTGATATATCTCATCCGAAAGAAACTGAATATGTTCTTCCTCACAAAGCAAACACAGTGCCTTGAGTTCTTCAGGGTTGAGCATTGATCCTGTAGGATTACTGGGCGATGACAGAATCAATCCCTTCAAAGGAGTCTCTCCCGCCTCTTTTCGTCGGGAAATTTCCATCTTGAGTTCATTAGCCGTCAGTTTGAACTCTTCATTGATCGGCACGGTTGCCATTTTGCATCCAAGCGCAGAAAGAATATTCCGGTAGCATGGGTATCCCGAGGACGCGATCGCCACAAAGTCACCAGCATCAAAACATCCCGTAAATGCCAATAGAAAACCCCCCGACGATCCTGTTGTCACGACGATTCGATTGGTCGGAACATTTTCCGCGGCAATCCCGTACTTTTGTTGATAGTACTTGGAGATTTTTTCGCGCAACGCCAACAATCCGAAGGCATCGGTATATCCCATCACTTGTGGTTCTGTCAAGGCGGCCACTGCAGCACCCGCTACAGGCTTGGGCGCACCAGTTTCTGGCTGTCCTACCTCGCAGTGAAGAACTTTATGACCAGCCGCCTGCAATTCGTTGGCCCGCTTGAGAACGTCCATGACTTTGAAGGATTCGACGGAAGAAGCTCGTTGACTCGCCATGACAAAGCAGTGATTGTATGGGGTAGTTGTGTTCGTTATCTTGCTAAGAGTACCAGTACCGGTATGGCTATGGTGGTGTCAAGGAACTATTCATACTTGTAACTAAAGGATAAAAACAGCAGACAACAGACAAAAGGATTTTCCCGCAACGAAAAATCCAAGGTCAGAAAGACGTCATCGTCGTCTTGCCCCCGCCCGTCCGCGTTTCGTCGATGGATACCTGGGACACCCGGCGAAAAGAAATTTTGTCAGCCGTTGAGAATTACCCCTTAGGCGTCAAAAGCGAATTGCGAATTTTGCTATGATCGCCAAAGCAATTAAATGCAAAAAGGGCAACAAATAAAAAATTGCTATTATCGCCAAAGCAATTAAATGCAAAAAGGGCAATAAATAAAAAGTTGCCATTATTGCCAAAGCAATTAAATGCAAAAATAGCAATAAATAAAAAGTTGCCATTATTGTCAAAGCAATTAAATGCAAAAATGGCAATTTTAGCAATTATTGCCCTTCCGAGCCGTTGAGGGGTGGTGTCACCAAGAGGATCTCGAAAAAGGATACAGTGGATTTTGTTCCGGCTTGGAAGGTCTGTGTTGCACCGGGGAGTACAAGCCTTGAGCTTTTCGGCAACCACAACATGGCGGGGGACTTTTTAATCAAAATTCCATTAAATAAATGATTAAAAGGTCAAAAGTCCCTTTAAATATTTCATTAAAAGGCATGTCCGAAACGAGCTATTTCATTAAAAGCCTCGTCTCACTTCCTAAAGATCTCTGTCTTCTCGATGTCGTAGAAGTGACGTCATTTTGACTCATGGATTCGCCCATTAGGGGGGCCCGAGATTACGGGGTGCGTGCGTTGGGAGGCTTCTTTTTGGTGCGCGCCAAAATAATTCGATCGCTCTTTGCGCATTGCGCGAAGAAGCACGTTCAGAAGCACTTTAAGCAACATTGTCCACACCAACAACACAACACAACACAACACAACCCATTCAGCAATACTTGTACCGGTAGCACTACTTGTATCATCATTCTCTATTCTTATCATGAGTGAAAGAGGTGCTGATATCCATCAACGAGCCAGGCGTACCAGTGTTGAGATTCGAAATGCAGCACTTACTGAACGAACTCAGGATGGTGTTCAGCGATCAAGCATGGCCAATTTCCTTCAGACAGGGTCGACGAAGGTGGCGGCACCAGCAAGTACAAGTACTACGAGCTCATCAGAAAAAGAGACCCAACCATTGGGATCTACAACTGCAGAGGAAGTAATCCCCGTGATTGGAGAAAGAAGGCAGCATTCTGCTGTGTTTGCAACATACAATGTTGATATCGACGATGTGGCAGCAGACTGTGGATTGGCACTTGACAAAGCAGACGATTGCTCTACCAATCCCAACAAAGTAGAAAATGATCATCCTATGAAACAGCTCTTGGAGGCTGTGGCTAATAGACTTGCCCAAGAAGTCAACAAGCAACGAACTGATAAGCAAGCCAAGGACGCATGGTTGCTGCGACTACTCCAGATGTCGGATTTTAGGCTGTTGGCTAGTATGGCCTCCCATCTTTGTGCCAAGCTAAATATTACAAAATCAAATCAAGCATACTACATGCAACTGCAGCGAATCAGACACAACATG
This sequence comes from Nitzschia sp. pyKryTriq1, assembly GCA_956465555.1. NCBI lineage: Eukaryota > Bacillariophyta > Bacillariophyceae > Bacillariales > Bacillariaceae > Nitzschia > Nitzschia sp. pyKryTriq1. The sequence continues at coordinate 1,377,764 of OY101116.1, forward strand.
TGTTGATGGTGAGGGCGGAGAAGATGATGACATGTTTTTTTTGTTTTTTGTTTTGTTTTTGAGGATAATCAATTCGTGGCTGAATGGCTGATGGCTCGTCGAACGCTCCCGATTACCACGGAAAATAGGCAGAAAGTAACCCGGATGTACAGCGCCTCCCTCCTCGCTGGGCTCGTCGGTGGTCGGAGCAATAAAATGACCCAACTCCCCCGCCATGAAATGGTTGCCAGCTTTTCGGCATCCGCCGCTGCATCGCCGGAACCCGCTTCGTCGTCATTTTCTTCACTCAGATTGACATTTTCCGAAGGAGGCGTCCATTCGGGTTGTTGCAACTGTAGCTCTTGAACAATACTTTCAAAGGCGGCTCGGTCTCGCACAGGATCGAGACCCCATACGACCGCGTACAAGTTGGAGGTACAGTAGAGATACTCCATAAGTTCGGGCATTCCCGACTTCCAATCGACGGGACGAGGACGGCGTTTGGTACCGGTCCAAAACTTGGTACCACTGCTTTGTTCCATCACATCGGCCGAATGACACAAGTTCAAGACCGAAGTTCGAAAGTCTTGAATCAATCGATCAAATGCCACCTTGACACATGCTCCAAAGTCCAAGCCTGCTGCTGTTGCTGCTGCTCCTCCTCCTCCCGCTTTATTTTGTTGGAGTTCAATGTAGGAATGAATCATTTGAAGACTCTTGAGTTGTTCTCCCGGTTCCATCGCATCGAGTTGCTCAAAGAATCCAATCGGATCTTTGCGGAACGTTTCGTATTGATCGGGACCGAATTCAAAATAATCGGAAAAGTAGGCTTGTTTGGCAAACTCGATGCAATGCAGGGGAAGAAAAGGGAAGGATCGGAGAGTGCACATGGCAATTTGCGTTTCATTTTCATCCGATTCCTTTCCATCATTATAGGTCGAAGTACGAAAGGGTAGAATCACTTCATGATTGCATTTCGTACCGAGCGTTCCACTTTCCAACAGTGGCTTGCTGTACATGAGACATTGTTGGTCGGTATATTTCCGCGCCATGACATTGTCCAAGGCATTCCAACAGACGGTGAGGGATTCCCAGAACTTGTCGTCAAAGAAATCTTCTGAATCGGGTCCGACCTTGGCTTCGAGTGCTGTGATTTGAAGTTGCGGATTCCATTCCTTGACGACCCGTGCGCCACTGACCGATTTGGGCGATCCGACATCCTTGTCTCGAAAGAGGAACTGTCGGCTCAAGTTGCTGACTTCGATCCGATCCATATCGGTCACATAGACATGGCCTTGTTTTCCCGTCGCGACACCCATCAAGGCCAATCCTTTGAGATATTCGCATCCCAAGGCACCGCAACCGACCAAGAATACTTTTTGATTGGCAAGTTTGTGTTGAAAGTCCTTTCCCATGACGGCCATGGCATGATCGTAACGAGATCCAAACAAGGGACTAACATTCGATGTCTCTTGCGAAATCAGACAGGGTTCATCATGATGGATCCATTGCGAAATGGGGGTATACTTTCCGGTCCGTTTCAAGATTTCTTGTGCGGCCGCGCCTCCCAAAAAGGCACAAAATCCCGTCAATTCGGTCGCAAAGAGCTTGGCAAAGGATTGAATGCGAGACGCATCCAGATCTCGTGATTCTCCCGATGGAAATCCCCACTGAATGCTTTGTGCAAAACAGTCGGACGATTTCGATTCTTGCCGTTCCTTGGAGAGACGTTTACAAATCTCGACGAGTATGTCGGCGTCGTCATTGGAATGCAACTGCGGCCAACGCTTATTTTGTTCTTTATAGAATTGAAGAACGCCAGCATAGGCCAAATGGATTTCAATCCCCTTGCCCTGCTCCCAATCTTCTCCCCGCAACATTTGGGGAACGGCCGGAGCCGCAGATCCATCCAATGTCTCTCGCAAACTCTTGTATTCCTTGTAAACGGGAGGCCGGACTTGTTGAATCAATCCTCCTGCCTGATAGGCCTTGAGATCGTCCATCGAAATGGATGGAGGCAGAACATTAGAGGTCCGGACTCGACCCAACACGACACGAGAGGACAAGTATTACTTGCATTATTCGGAGGCCGACTATCTCGACTTTAAGATTGGTTTCATCACTGGCAAGGATCGCAACCGCAAGGTAGTTCCGGTACTGTACGAGGTCTGACCCCTTAGCGTGGAAAGCGAATTGCGAATTTTGCAATTATTGCCAAAGCAATTAAATGCAAAAAGGGCAATAAATAAAAAGTTGCCATTATTGCCAAAGCAATTAAATGCAAAAAGGGCAACAAATAAAAAGTTGCCATTATTGCCAAAGCAATTAATTGCAAAAATAGCAATAAATAAAAAGTTGTCATTATCGCCAAAGCAATTAAATGCAAAAATGGCAATTTTAGCAATTATTGCCCTTCCGGCTTCTTAAGGGGCCGTAAAATTTTGACTGCCAAAATTTCTCAATGCCGGGTGTCCCTGATGTACGGTAGATGCGTGATGGGTGATGAGTGAGTGATGACGACGTGTGCGAGCGATGGATGGGAATGAAGATGATGATGATGACGCATACATGGTTGACTCAAGCGACTTCACGACTTCCTTCTCCCCCGCCAGTTTGAAGTGTTTTGGGCAGAAAAACAGATGCATGCGACGCGAAACGCGAAGAGAAAAAGAGAGAAGGAACGCTGAACGTGCCGGCAAAATAATCCACTCTTTCGTCTCTTTGTTGTAAGGAGAGGACGAAACAAAACAGTACCCAAGCAGCTTCCCCCCTGTTACAATGATGTTTCGAGCAAGCAGCAGCGGAAGTAGAATTTTGAGTCGAAGGCTCTTGTCGTCGCAGCCAGCGGTGGCAGTTACCAAGTCGTCGGGTGCATCTGCTTCTCGATTGGAGGCGCTGCGAGATCAACTTTCCACGGAAGACGGCAACAGCCTTGACGACTTTGCGTCGGGAGAGAGACCCGTGCGAAGAAAGGCTGCCCCCCGGTCGGCCAAGATTCTTCCCAAGCCGCGATGGCTCAAAGCTAGTCCAGCGGACTCGGAGAACTATCACAAGCTGCGGGACACCGTCCGAGAATTAGGGCTGGCCACCGTGTGCGAGGAAGCGCGTTGTCCGAACATCGGAGATTGCTGGGGTGGAGGAGAGGACCAAACAGCTACTGCCACTATCATGATCATGGGTGATACGTGCACGCGAGGATGTCGATTTTGTTCCGTCAAGACGTCGCGAGCTCCGCCTCCGTTGGATCCAGAAGAACCGGAGAAGGTTTCATCGGCCATTGCTAAATGGGGGCTAGACTACGTAGTGTTGACGAGTGTCGATCGTGATGATCTAGAGGATCAGGGATCGGAGCATTTTCGTCAGGTCGTTCAAAAGTTGAAGCAAAAGAAACCGGATTTATTGGTGGAAGCTCTGACACCAGATTTTCAAGGCAACGAGAAACTCATTCACGCTGTCGCCACTTCTGGTCTCGATGTCTTTGCTCACAACATGGAAACTGTAGAACGACTTACGCCTAGAGTTCGCGATCACCGTGCGGATTATCGCCAGTCCTTGGCAGTCTTGAAATACGCCAAGTCGGTCAGTAATTGTTTGACGAAGACGTCGCTGATGCTTGGACTCGGTGAAACCGACGAAGAACTTCTGCAGGCGCTCGAGGACTTGAGAGCTGTAGATGTAGATGTGGTCACATTTGGACAATACCTTCAACCGACCAAAAAACACCTACCAGTCAAGGAATATGTTACCCCAGAAAAGTTTGAAGAGTGGCAAACAAAAGCAGAGGGAATGGGATTTAAGTACGTTGCCTCAGGACCCCTCGTGCGCTCAAGCTACAAGGCAGGAGAATTCTTTTTGAAAAAATATCTCAACCAACAGAAAGAGGAACAAGCGGTTGCCGCAAATTAAATCGATAAAAAATCATTCCCCGACCACTGCTGTAGCACAAATTATTGACGATGCTTTCATCGCATTGGATGTCGACACAACATTCTTTCCAAGATGCAGTTTACTCGTACTCCTATCCTTTTCATATACGCATACGAGTATTCCCGCAAATACTGAGTGACAGTTTTCTAAAAGTGAATTAGACCTACAACTCGGCTTCGGGCGTCGAGGCGCCTGCACCACTGTCGCCACCAGTCAAAACTTGTCGAAGCTGTTTTTTTTGTTCGGCCGAAAGCTCGTCGGGGAAATCCACCTCGAACGTAATGTACAAGTCACCATGACCCCGACCACTGCGTCGCGGCATTCCTTTTCCTGGAATTCGTACAACGTGGTCACATTCGACAATGTCATTAATATTCACAGTAAAAATTTCACCATCGAGCTGTTTTAGTGATATCGAGAAACCAGTCTGAAGAGAGGAAAGAGAAAGTGAGCACAGATTGTGGTTGAAATTTTATTATCCCTTTACTGGATCATGCATTTTTCTGTGTTTGACTCACCAATGCATCTACCAACGGGATTTCCATGGTTTTGTAAAGATGATCACCATCCCGATGATAATCTTTGTGGGGCTTTTCATTAATGACGAAATTGAGGTCTCCAGGTTTGTATCCTGGCTTTTCATCCGTCACTCCTTCAAATGTGATCGATTCACCAGGCCGCATTCCCTTGTTGACATCAATAGTTAAGTCGATCTTTTCTGTCTCGGTCTGGCTCGGGCACTCCGAACAGTTGTCGAGCCACATTTTACCCGGGGCGACGCATCGATCATCGTGTTGCTGAAATTGCTGCACAAAGCCGGGGGCGATTTGCTGTCGTCTCATACGGATACCGGGTCCTTGACATTCCTGGTTTGGCTTCATACACATCTCCCATCGCAGACACAAGACTTGTCGCACATAAGAGACTTCAAACGTCTCACCCTTGTAGAGTTGTTCTAGAGTCAGCTCCAGAGGTACGTCCACGGAAGCAGTCCGTTGGTCCTGGTTTCGTCTCTGCCTTTGACCGAAACCGAAGAAGTCATCAAAAGGTGACCCACCACCGAAACCACCGCCACCACCCCCACGCTGTTCATGCTGTTTCAGACCCTCTTCACCATGTCGATCATAAATCTGGCGTTTCTCGTCATCCAACAAAACCTCGTAGGCTCGATTGATTTCTGAGAACTTTTCGGCCGCTCCCTCCGCCTTATTTTTGTCAGGATGGTATTCTAAAGACTTTTGACGGTACGCTTTCTTGATTTCTTTCGAGGTCGCGGTCTTGGAAATCCCCAACAACTTATAGAAATCCTCGGCACTCACAATGGAGAGAAGTGCGCAAATTTGAAATAATTGAAGCCACCAGGACCTGGGGTTATTTTTGCGGGCCATCGTTGAAAATGATATGATAAAACGATCTCCCGGCGTTTGACTTTGAATCCTACCACCTGCTTATTCTCTGGTGGTGAAGGGCACTGACAGTTGTGCTTGCAATCGTCTCGGAAATGATTAGTCTAGTTTTTGTATTTCAGATCCTCTGAGGCTGCTCTGAAAGTGCGGTACCTGGTACTGGTACTGTACAAGTAAAGAGTAAAGCAATGACCGCCGCCTCTTCGCTCGAGAGACTTGCTTTCGGCCTTCCAATGTTTTCTTTCTCACTCGATGGTGATCACGCCGGCCGCGTCCGCTGATGTACGAATAATCTACAGTATGGCAACCGGTGCGCGAGAACTGGTCCAGCGAGCGAAGGACAGAACCAGACCTTCCAAACGTGCGTGAAGCATCCATGTTCCACGTGTACATTTCAAAATTTTCATCCTTTGTTCAACAACGGACGTTCCAACTTGAAATTCCACATTCCTGTATCTTCGCTTTCCACGTGTACCCCAAGTCTCAACTTCAACTTCCAGTGCCATCGTGCACAATCATCGTCGTCGTATGTTGTTGGATACCCTCAGCGTGGAAGCAGCTTGAGGCAATTGGCATCCCCGACCCCGACGTCTCTTGTTTTTCTCTTGGTAAAGCAAGCATTATTTGTTCCAAGTTCCATCCTTGCAAAAGATTATCGAATTCACATATTCTCTCTACCTCAGCAACTACCCATCCTAAAACAATGATGTCCTTAAAATCAATCCTGTCTTTTTTCCTGCTCTTGGTCTGCTTTGTGACCAGTTCTTCTGCCAAGAAGGAAGAAGAAGATTCTGCACTGCGGGACTTGCAAATCGGCATGGCTGGACTGAAGGAGGCTGCAGGTAATCCTGCTATGTTGGCTCAACTCATGCGGGATCTTGCGGTAAGTCATTCGGAAGGACCTCAAAAAATTGCTAGCTAGCTTGTGGGGATTAATCGTCAAGAAGAAATTTTCTCAGACTCACACTCCCTTCGATCGCCACGACGCCGTTTCATTGATATCTTTGTTGTTGTCGACAGGACCCTGAGATGATGGAGGAAGCACAAAAAATGATGGACGACCCGGAATTCAAAAAGCAAATGAAGAAGCTGACTGGAGATAAGGAGTTCAAGAATAGCCTTAAGAAGTCTGTAGATGCCATGAAGGATCCGTCCAAGGCGGCCGAGCTTGAGGCCCGAATGGAGCACATGATGAAGGTTGGCGAGGGTGAGCTGAAACAAGCTGCTGGGAATGTTATGGAAGACGCCATGGCTGCAATGTCGAACCCGGAAGTTATGGCCGAAATGACGAAAATGATCAAGGATCCTGCATTCCAAGAACAACTGGCTGCGATGGCGAAGGACCCCAATTTCAAGCTTTACATGGAATCTGTAAGTCGGCCGTTTCGCTCACATCCCATACTACAAACCGTTATCGTTTGAATAAACTTTGCGTCTAACCTTCTCACTTATTATTCCAGATGCAAGATATGATGAAGGATCCCAGAAAGAAGGCAGAGATGGAAAAGTTGAGCGAAGCCGTTCGAGCCTCATTGTAAGCCATTTTCGATTTTCCTGTCTTTCATACCTGAGAAGACGACAGCGGCATTATTTCTTTTGGTAGCGCCATTTGTATGAAGGATCTCATATTGCTTCTTTCATCTCCATGATGATGCAATAATTCTCCATTGTCGACTCGTACTGTGTAGAACGCCCGTTCGAGGCAGAACACTTGAATAGTTTATCTTCGGCATACTTCGTATCATCCCTTGTTCTCGTAATGAGTATGTTTAGACGGCTTTGAGGAGATCTATCATCGCGCCTTTTGCTCGAGTGTTGTTGTTGTTGTTGTTGTTGTTGTTCGAGTTGCAAAATAGCAATGCAAAGATTTTCCGGGCATAATCCTGGGTCCCGAATCAATCCCGAGAGAATCTTTGCCAAAATCATCGCAGATTTTGAAGATTGACAATCGCGCATCCGCCGTCTTCCAAAATTTCGAACGAAACTTGTTGCTCTGTCTGATCTTTCACTCCCCCCTTACTTGTACCGGTACCGGAAGGCGATACTCGTAGCTTGACACAATCTTATCGCAATCTACGATTACCATGCCACCCGAAGAGAAACTGGAGGCTGCCGCCCACTCGGAGACGACCATAGCATTGTCCATGGAACAATATGACGAACACATGGAAGGGATGGATGAAGCGGCAAAACAAGTTCGAAATCGTCCCCTTTTGGTCAGGGCCTATGCATTGAACGATCCCAATGCTCCAACTGCTGGCAACATTAAAACGCTGCATTTTGTTCGTCATGGTCAAGGCTTTCACAACCTCATGGCAGATCTGGCCAAGGAGGCCGGTCGGACTTGGGTGCGGGTACGTTGGGACAAGATCCACAGAAGTAAAACAGTAAACTGTGATTCTTCTATGTAAAACCGCTATCTCACATATTGCCTCATCTGTCAGCACTCAAAGACTCCTGAAAACCCCTATTACATGTCAGAGATTTTGGATGCCCCTTTGACGGACAAGGGTCGTCACCAGGCACTTTCGTTGCAACCAAGTGTCCGAGCTATGCAAGACCAGCCTGAGCTAGTGATTTTCTCTCCTAACTGTCGGGCTCTTCAAACGGGAAGCCTTGTCTTTGAACATCTCCAGGGGAAAGTTCCGTTTTTGGCTCATGAAATGATCCGGGAAGAAAATGGAATCCATTTTTGCGACAAGCGTCGTCCAAAGTCACGGCAAGCGGCCGAATTCCCAATGGTAGACTTTTCACTTCTGGAGACGGAAGAGGATGTGCTCTTCTTGGAAGATCGAAGGGAAACTAAGGCGGAGGTAGCGGGACGCGTCTACAAATTTTTAGAATTCCTCGAGAAACGGCCGGAAAAACACGTTGGTGTTTCCTCTCACTCTGCGTGGCTACTCACTGCATTCAATGCCAACTTTGAATGTGAGGAAAGTTTGAAAGGCTGGTTCCAGACTGGTGAAATGAGAAGTGTAATTCTTGAATTCGTTCGGATCGCTTAATGCGAGAAGTGTTATGGTAGTCGAAAATAAAATGACTCCTCCTCTACTAGCGATGGTAACTTTACTTTTAGTGATTAAGGACTGAAAATCCCAGTGCACCACCCAGTGCCATTAAAATGCCCGCTATATTGAGTGGAGTAAATGCTGGACCACCAAACATGAAATGGCCTACGATAATGATTCCTAACCTTCGAACAGCATCCGTTGCACTGTAGGTGATTGGTGCTACCATCTTGACGAACATGAAAGATAGTACATATTCAACGTGATAGGCCGTTACGGCCATGGCAGCCAACCAAGCTGGGGGTTGAATCTCTGGATCTTTTTCGTTACTTCTTAGATTCGAAGACAATTGGATGAGGGCCATGGTGGATGCGATAAACAATCCGACGGCCACCATAGCCCGTTGAGCGACTGGGCCGGGCACACTCATTTGCTTCATTATTCGTTTCGTCGTCACGTTCAAGGCACTCTGAGCCGTGCAAGATACTAAAGCGGCTAGGAACCCTATCAATTCAAAATGAGGGTGATTCCAAGAAGCGGTGGCGATTCCCAGACCAATTGGGATCAGTGTCATTAATACGGGTAAACTTGGAAGTGCATTCACACCATCGAGAAGGACCGTCAAGAAAAGGGTGATGAGTGGAATGGCACACTTTGATGTATATGTCAATGAAATACCAATCCGATTGAGACTGATGGAATTCGAGTAATTGGCCACAAATAGAAATAATGCCGGCCAGGCGAAAGCGGGAAGAAGTTTCCAAGTTTCAATGAACCGGTCGTGAACTTTCAAATTGGGATGGGCGAAAAGGCCGAGAGCCAGCGACCCGCCAAAGCGAAGGACTGTCAGCAGAGTTGCTCTAGAGAGCCGAGACCCACGCCGTTGCTCGAGATTCGACGGCTCTGGTGAGTACTTCAGGAACTTCGTGGTAGAGTAAGTTGTGCAGAGCGCTGAGCTTAGCATCCAAACAGCTCCAACTGCTGGCACATTCTCGAAAACCGAGCTCACGACGCCCATAGGAGAGATATTATTTGCTACCGTCTGAATTACTGGAGTGGTCATCATGGAAGGCTTTGCGTCTATGGTTATGGAAGTACCCAAAATGGAAAATGCTGTGATGACAAAGTTGGAACACTTTGATGAATGTCGATGATGGACGATGTATCAGTAGTCGGTAGTTGTGTTGCGGTCAGATGACGAGAGATTATTCGAGATACGAGATCCTGGGTTTGCCGATAATGGGGAGATGACAAGAAGTACGTATGTACCAGTTGTACGGGTGCCTGCGTTACGTACATTCTACGTACGGTCAGTACTGGTACTCTACGATCCCTCCGAGCGAGACGATCATCATCGTCATCATCATCAATCAATCACACTACCAGGTATCATCAAGCCCAAGCCTGATCAAGCTTTGAAACGTACGAAGGACACACTCTGAAAAAAAACATCGGCATTTGTATAAGGCGCGTCGCGCGAGCGAGTGGTACGACCCCGGCTGCAAAACAGAAAATTCCCCACATTTCAAGTCCAAGACATGGACGATGAAGACCCTCTAGCAGGAATCCTCAACGCAGTAGCCTTCGCAGTAAGAGCTACCGTCCACACCACAACTCAAGCAACCCCAATGCAACTCGTGTTCGGACGAGACGCTATTATGAACATCCAATTCGAAGCAAATTGGAAACTGATCAAGGATCGAAAACAGAAACTTATCAAACAAAACAACGCGCGAGAGAACTCGAAGCGAATTCCCCATAACTACCAAGTCGGGGACGAAATCCTCATAAAACAGGATCAAAACACAAAATTCGGAACGGACCCATACAAAGGTCCATACGTTATTACGGAAGTTCGAAACAATGGAACCGTTCGCGTTCGCGAAGGCATAATTGAAGATACTTATAACATACGAATGATAACCCCTTACAAACGCTCGTAGATCCCAGAACATGGGGGCGAGTGCAATACACACGGTCTACGCGACTCGTACGACCATAGTCTGCCCGTCGTCGGTAGATAATGTCCTGAAGGATCTTCCACGCTAGTGCGCGCCGTGCATGCGCAGACGCCCTAGCCACGACCAGTCGATGACGTGGTCGGCCCGTAATGACTCGGGTGCGTGTGAGACGCGCGACGTACGACTGGCCCCCGTCCGTTGCTAAGACTCAACAGAAACTACAAGTCTATGTACTAGACTGCAACTGCCAAACAGGCACCGAAAATAGCTCATCACATAAAATGAGATTCAAACCACATGAAATAGATTCATCTGGTCAACCATGTGAAAGTCATGCAAGATTAATATTTCGCCAAGTCAGCGCAATATCTTTTCTCAACAATTGATTTTGAAACAAGTAGTTCCAAAATAACCATTCATTTCTAGCTTATAATTTACACTTTCAATCATTCTTGTCGACTACCTCGTGCATAGGGCACCATCCCGATGTAATCATCATCGTCCGTACGTCGTCAGCCATCACTCGTCACTCGGGTCTGAGTGTTCGTATTGGTCAAAATGGATTGGTCAAAGTGGTCGTACAAATAGGGGACTTTCCCCGAGTTGAAACCCGAATTACGCCCCAAAGTAGTAAGTTCCCCCAGCTCCCTGGCCGTCCTCCGTGCAAAAAGGTCTTTCTGTCGACCATGCATGGCAGAGACCCATGGGATCCAAGAACTCAAAATTCGAAAATCGACGAGACCAGAAAACAGAAAAGGGTATGATAGAGTCATTGCACTTCTACTCCAAAGTATTTTAAGGAAGACAGACTTCTGCTTCTATCAGTGAACAATTCATTCTTTATTCTTTATTCTAAAGAATTCTGTCGTTTCCATGGGTCGAACGCAGGACGCGCAGCAAAGAATCTTGGAAGAGCTTGGACGATCACAAAAGGGAAAGAAAGAACTGAAAAAAGTTGTCAAGGCCAAGGATCCCACGTTGAAGAAACACGTGAAGAGAGCGCTGAAGAAGCTCGTCGAGGCGGGGGAAGTCGAGAAAGATGGAAAGCTATTTCGTGTTGTATCTACTGAAGGAGCAGGAAAAATATCAAATGAAGACGATGGTGATGCCGCACTCCCGATAGCAGCCCGTCTTCGAAAGGAGCAAGAAGCCTCAGCTAAGAAATCCGTTCAATTCACGGAAGAAGACGTTGACCTTGACGATGAAATCCGTCGACTTGAAATGGAATTGAATCAATCTTCGAACGAATCATCTGACGAGGAATCTGAGGTCGAGCCCGAAGAGCCAGTAGTGCTGTCGCTCTCCGCTTATGCCAAAGACCGGATTGAACAGCTACCTGAGGCATGTCTGCCGGAACCAGGAAAATACAAGTCTCGGGAGGCTTCTGATCCATTTAGTAAGAAACGTAACGCTACTCAAAATCGAGAGGAGAAGAAGAAGACGGATGGCCTGAAGGAGGCGGTTCAAGAGGTACTTAATGGTTACAAGGCTCGGTCATCAGAGAGGCTTCCGTTCTACTGCCGGTTTTGTTCAAAGCAATACGACAATGAAACAGATTTTTTCGAGCACAAAAAGACCGACTTTCATCAAACAGCACTAGAAATGGAACGTAAAGCGACCTACTGTCGCTTGTGCTTCAAACAGCTCACCAGCCCTGAACAAATGAAAGAGCACTTGAAATCGCGTCCACACAAAGATCGCCTTCATACTGTCCGCAGCCGTCAAAGAATGGAAGCAAATGGAGGTAAGCAGAAGCAAGGGCAATCAGCACGCCAGTGGACGTGAATCGTAGGTGTATCAAATGTTGACAGACGAATCTTTAGTTTCCAGTTAGCATCTTGGTCATGACAAATTTCGTCGTTCCCGTCTTGTAGTTGATCGGTAGCATGTCTTTCCAGTAGTCCTCCCCCATCAAGGCAAGATCACCATCCCGCATCTGAAACATAACCGATCCCCGGATCTTAGTCGAACGTTTGGAAAACCTCGCTTCTAGTCTTGCGCCTCGGTCAATGAAACCGCGGTACTGCAGAACGGTACCGTCTTCCCCAAGAACTTGGAATGTGCATGTGTCAAGATGTGTTGGTCCTGGGTCCAATCGCCATCGCAGACCTTGCAATGGCGGTGCCACAGCAACTTCCCCTTGAGCTTCGAAAACAACCTTTGAAACGCCGATTGTTTCTCCACCGACCTCGTCCCTCACCTCCCAAGTCCCCACAAGGTCCTCGGGATATGATACCGTTTCTCCATCGGTTGACCTGAAGTTGGATTCCCAGACTGCAAATCTACCCAGCTCTTCTTTTGCCGTGCGAGGTTTTGGCATGGTCATTACGCTTGATGACATTGGTCGAATGTAGCCACTGCCCAACTCCACCAGACTTCCCATCAACCGCTCATATGAATTGCTATAACTCTGGATCAATGGAACAGCGGGCTCAAGGTCAGAAACGACACCGTCGTCATATGCTTTGCACAGCAAGAGGATCAAAGAATTCAAATACTGGAGCCCTGGACGCGTTTCTTCCTCAAGATTTTCAGCGGGTTCCCCCGTCCCTGGATACCAACGTTCTGCGAATGGAAATTTGTTCGATTCCAAAGTCTCCGAAAGAACCAAGAGCTCCTGGTCACCACCAAACAGAAGAGCTCTCTGGACGATATTAGACAGAGAATTCAACTGTCGTGTCATGCTTGGCTCATCTTCGCTGAGAATGATGTTCAGTGGGTTTTTCTTCCAAAATTTCAGACCCCGCTTCTTTTCACCAGATGCCTCGGCGTCAGAATCAGTTTCCACTTGATTGAGGTTCCCTGACTTGCCGTTTGAAATGATGCCATTCGCTGATCCCTTCTGAATACTGATTTTATCAACCATAGAAAGACAAATATCTTGATCGTTCAGATTGCTCGAAATCCGAAAACGATCCGTCCCCGGCAGTTCCTCTAACATGGCACCCACACTTTTCAATACAGCAATCACGCGCTTGTAGGATTCGTCGTAGATTCCTGTCTCCATCACCTGCTCGCAAATTAGGGTCAATTTTCATATGACGCTCTGTGAGTCACAAGTAGATATAATATGATAGACAGAAATTCTGCAACGTCGCATCGTTTACGTACCTCCTTGACGCGGGGAGATTCCTCTCCACTGGTGGCTAGGCTCAGCACCGACTCCAGGTAGGCCTCAGCATAGTTGTATCCCGGTAGTGACCCATAGCGACCACGAAATGCTAGAATTTGATCCATCACATATTGCTCACTTGTTCGACCTTTTGGGCTAGAAGGGGCGTTGCCCGAAGAAGTATCACGACGCATCAGTAAGTTAAGAATCGGCCGAGGCACTGGGCACTTGGCTGCGGAGCCAGACGCCCCTCGCTCCTTCTGAGCTTGCTTCTCGGCCTCCGCTGCCAGCCGTAGACTGGAGTTCAAAGCTTCTTCTGAAGGCCAACATCTCGCCAACAGAATTCTTCTAACAACCCGATTCGATGCATTGTTGAGTGCTCGAGTCAAAGAAAGAGTATTGGGACTTGGATTCTCGACATCTTGGCTGCTCTGCTCGTAGGCTCTGGATAGGGAAGCGTCTGCAGGGGCGATACAGTAGTCGATTTCATTTACCTTTCCTCGGAAAACGACAGTATTTCCGACTACTTGAGGTGGTGCATCCTCTTGCTCTTGTTCGATATCCGCACCAGCAACTGCCAAAAGCGAGGATCGCTGGACCACGGGTTGGATCGAAGGACTCAGAAAGGAATTTCCTGAACGGATCAAGAGAGCAACTAGAAGAACGGGTAGTCGAGACATTATTACTAATAGTTCGAGAGATTGAAATCCGGATAGTGTGAGGGTGGGATAGAGTTGCCACACAGAGACAAATAGTGGCAACACAAATGTCTGCTTCTGTTTTTGATGATGGCTCGAGTCGTCGTCTCGATACTGATTGTTGGGTCAGCGGGAGTGGTCGGCATCCGTCGTTGGATCATGATGTGATCCAAACATCCCCTTTTATCTTCGTATCCCCCAAAGATCCCCCGTTTTGGTTGGTATCGGATGGAGCGCGCGAACCACCACCGAAACCGCGATGACGACGTCATCGCGGATTATTGTTTGAAGATACCATCATCATTATTTTTGGTTCCACATCAGCATGGGGTCGCCAGTCGCCACCTTGTTATTGGCCAGCGACAGTTACTCCGTCACTATTGCACCAGGTGTGCCGTTGTTCCTTCTTCATCAACATACCTGGTACCGGTATCCCATGCATCATCATCTTGTGTTTTAGAAAATAACACATACTGCAACATTATCTTCTCTGCCAGTTCCTTCTGCTCGATTGTTTCAAGAATAGTTATTGATAATCCCCTCCTGACTGCCTGTGCTTTCTTCTGCAGATTGAACTTGACTTTAATCCGATCCACTCGCAAAAAGATGAAGAATAAGAATAATGTTATCGTCGCTGCGTCGTTCTTTCTGGTCATGCAGGCCCAAGCTTTTGCCCCCTCGCCGTGTTCACCATGCAGCTTTCGTGATTCATGTGGTCGGTCCTCGACCGAGATTTCGGGACTGCGTACGTTTCTGAGGAAAAAGCTTTCCAAGTCGAAGTATAATAGGTCAGGCTCTGAAACGTCATCACCCCCAGCAACGACTATGCTAGAACTGCCTCCTCTGCATGAACTTGAACACGAAGATTCTTTTGCAGATAGTGACGGCACGAAAGGATGGGTACACGTATCAGTAGGGACTTCAACTAGCAATCTTCCCAACTCCAAACCCTCGATATCTGCATCTTCGCAGGTGGTATCCGATGAACATTTTATTGTTGAAGATACTGCGAACGTGGTGACACTGGATCGTGTGATTGAGAAGGGCAACCTGGATGAACCGTACACACTGCCGCCCATCGGCGACCGCCAATTAACAAAGTTGGAAAACGAGTTTCGTGAAATGCTGCTAGATTTCTCACAATATACACAAAGTGATATCCTTGCGGTGCGGAACCCACGCATGCGAGTTATCTTTCAAGGGGTAGCTGCGAGCTTTGGCCTACCGGAAGTCTATCGGGCATTTGAAGTCCTGTTTGAAGATTATGCTCCACTTCGGGTAGCAGGACGCTTGATCTATGGAAAACTCAAATCAGTCATGGTGGAGGCGCAATTGGAAAGACAAAAACAAGTGGACAATGTCGTAAAGATGACAGGACTGTCCAGGGAAGACATCGAAGTCAGTCGAAGCGCGTATTTCCGACTTGTTGTCCATGAGGACGATTCTGCGACCGAAATGACGCTACAACAGATTGTAGATTATGGGCTGGCGGAAATGGCTGTGGAAGTGTTGGGCTTCGAGAATTTTGATGAATTTGTACAATCACTCAATCCTTGTGAGAAGCAAAAGGTTGCTTTCGAAAATCTCATGCTGGCGCTCCAGAGTTGTTCTGTTGATAGCACTGGCCCTGAGTGCAATTCAGCAACTATTCTGCAAGAGATTGCAGGAAGGCTAGATGCGAGAGGTCCTGTTGGGCGGTTTGACAACAGCGATCAGAAAAAGCAGCGAATCAATGAGCGCTACGATAGTATGGTACAACGATTCCGAGAATGGAAAGACCTTGTGCCGAATGGCGATGGTCGTAGACTTGAGGTGTTGCGTGGATGCTTTGTGGGAGCTGACTCCGAAGAAATCGTGGAAGCTCTGCGAGTTGTATACATTGACTATTCCGCGCTGCGAATGTCCGGTGACTTGATATTCAAGGTCATGGCTACACTCGTCGGCCGAAAAAGCTAGAAACTGCCCGTTTCTTTGTTGCTCAGCTCTTTACCAGGTAGGATTACTTAGTGATCTGATAGAATTAGAAAACGCAAACACGTCCTTTGCATGTCTACTTTTGCATAATATCTACCTACTTACTCGTAGGCAGAATAGGTACCGGTATCGGGTGATTGATTCATTCTTCCCCTTCACCATTTTTAGTAGTACACGTACAGTAGTAGAATAGTCGACGCAGAACGATCATGAATTCATTGAGTCGTACAACACGAGAACTCGGACACTCATCAAGTCCCGGCGGAGTTTATTAAGTCCCGGCAAAAATTGCATTAAATAATTCATGTCCCAAAGACATGCACACTCGATTCGTCCCGTCGTGTAATCTCGCATAAGACCCCCACCAAAATCGAGAGATCACATCATTCTTTTAAAAAATTTCCGCCCATTGTATACACACCAATCTTCTCTCACACAACCAAGACAATAAGGTAGATCAAAGATGGACTCCAATACATCACGATCTGAAACCATCAACAAAAAGACATCTTCAGTCAACGATGGAAAGAGTGAAAGTACGTCAACTCATATCTTCGTCGACGACGATGACGACTACTCCACTACTAATAGAAAAAGTGATACTCGTATCGTTACGTCTTGTCGGCGTCACTCACAGAGGACATGCAAGCACCGAAATTTTGAATTTGGGCCGGCGCGCGTCGTATGCACCGCGGAGATTATTCGTCCTCATTTTCCAACACAATCATCACTGACGCCCACACCATCACAAACCAAAAGAGAGGCACCTTCCGATCGTCTTCCACTTTCTCAGGCAGTGCAGATTGTAAACGGCAACGCTGCTCATTTGTTCTTGAGCTACTCATACGCTGGAAAGCCGGGCACTACAACTACTAAAATGAAGACCAAACCTACGATCGACACCAGGGGACAAGGACACCGGCGTGTTTCAAGTTGGGGCTCCTCACTGGACGATTTTGAGCTTGAATGTGATCTTTTCCTACAGACCAACCAAAAGTTGTCCCAGGACAGGGCATCGAGCATTTCAAAAGCGCTGAAGAAAGTTGCCCAAGAGGCCGTTGATAGTGATTCTTCTGTCGGAGACGTGGAATGCAGAAACTCTCGGTTTGCCTCTTATTTACGTGCTGCTCTCGCTCGTGAAAAAGAGAATGCAGAGACCCCGTGTAACCTTTTTCATCATGACGGCAATCCAGCAAAAGATGAAGAGGAATCGCTGAGGGAGAAGTTAAAGCGTCAGAACGAAGAGATTCAGTTCTTAAGGTCAACAGTCAAAGTCCTTGTTCATTCCGGCAGTGCAGAAAGACGTGATCCGAATCCATGCCACCGGGAAGGCCTTCAGAGTGAGGTTGTCGAAACAAACATAAAAACTCTCGCAGATTCGCTGGCTGACATTCCACACAGCATTGATGTGCGCCGTCTGGCGCCTGTGGTAGATGATATCACGATAGATCGAGATGAAATGTCCGATGTGACGCCGAGCGAAGGTGGAATCAACCTTCCTCGTGATGGAATCCCAGGCTTCATTGCTCATCCTAAGGCGGTCCCCGAGACCCCCCAGCATCAATCCTCCCCTGTACGAATCTTTGATTTTGATATCAATACGTCAAGGATAAAGACTCCGAAGAGTCCTGCAGCAGCGATAACAACATATGGAGTCCCAGGAAAACTGCACCAGGCAGAGCTGGTTTCCTTTCCCGACATGGCCAAGGGTGAAATTCAAGACAAGCGTGCCCGAGGTCTGCTCTGTAACGTCTACTTCCAAAGTTGGGGAATCTTGCTGCAAGGTCGATACATTGGTACGCTACGCGATGGGCAGCCTAATGGTAACGGGGTTTTACGGTTCCACAATCGAGATTGCTATATTGGTACATTCAAGGACGGCATGCTACATGGTGAAGGTGCCTTATTCTTACGACGGAATGGCTGTCTGCTGAAGTTCCGAGGCCAGTTTGAACGGAATGAATTCATAGGCTGGAGATGGGTAAAACCAACGACAACAACTCCACCGATAGCCAATACTGGTGGCACGAGCTTCAAGCATCAAGCACTAATCACTCATTGAAAGTCGTAACAAGGTCTAATTTATAAATAGTATCTTCCAGCAAAACAAAGCAAAGTTCTTCTTGAATGCATAAGCTACACTATCTTTCAAATTTAGCTGTCTGAAACAAGCTAGAACGTTGCTACCATTTTCATTTCGCTCTAGACTAAAAAACTATTGAGAAACGAGAATCGCGGGACAAGGAAAATTTTGAATTTGTGCAGTTTCGTTGAAAATTCCTTCCGACAAATATAATATTATCCATGCTTGAATATTTACAAAACCGTTTCCCCCCCCAAATTTACTTAGCTTCCCGAAATTCGAGGCATATAACAAGTGCGCCGAACGGAAGAGATGAATGTTGGGTCACGCCGGCCGGAACTGGCGCGCCATGGCGGTGGCCAAATTCGTGGACCAACAATCGCACGCACCACCGAAGACCTCTCGGAAGCACTTTGACCTTTCGATGTGAATAATGTCAAGACGACGACAGCGAGGTGCGAGGTGACGAGTGACGAGATACGAGAAAAGCGAGAACGCGGACTTCATGAAACCTGAAGACCTGAGAATAGACACACAAACAATACACACTGACTACTGACTGCACTGCAATGGCGTTTGTTCACCAGTGAACTGTCTACTACACTACCGGTACATACTACTTCCTAATAAGAAATTTCGCAAGCTAGTGTTGTTTGACTCTGACATCGTAGTTGACTGAGAAGCAGGCAGTTGATCGACAGACGAAAATCGGCGTCGCCTGTTCTACTCGTACACGTACCTATTCTTTGGCAAGATGATGCAACCAGGGATGTCGTCACCCGCCAGAACGAGTGATATTGACGGATCAAACGGATATGGGAACTCGGGAACGAGCCCCCGGACGCCATCATCAGCAAAATCACCAGGAAGCACCAGCAGCAACGACGAGCGCTCCAACAACCGTTATCAACGAGACGAAAAGTTCCATGCCAATTTGAAGAAAGCTGCCTCTTTTCGGAGGCGACTTGAAAGGGAGAAAGAAACAACAACAAGTACCGCAAAGAAGGTTCCCGAGGATGCCGTCGCACGAGCTTTAAACGCTGCAGCCATGGAATTTCGCAATTCGGCTCAAGGCGATGATTCATTTTTCGATGCGGCCATCGACCTGGCGGCAGCAGGGTCGAGGCATCACCTGAAGAAAACGACAATGCACGAAGGCGACTCCCATTTAGAAGTTTCCGACGACTGGACTTTGCCAGAAATAATTGGAGTCCTAGTCAGTCGTTCAAGAAGTACGATTCGACAGCAGCAGCAAGAAATTCTTTGTTTACGTCTGATAGTGAGAGAACTTATGCACGAATTGCTAAAGTCGGGAAGTGGAACACAACAACCGACGGTAGTCGATGGCATCGATGCCACTGCAAATGAGGCGGATACAGGGGTATATTCCTCTCCAAGCAACCATCGTGATTCAGAGGGGCTTTCTAAAGATTATCGTTCGATATCAACTCCGCCGACTGCCAGTACGACTCCGGCATCTTCAGAGTCAGAAGGAGGCACACCGCGAAGCAGCGATTCCTCTGGTCTGCCTTACTCTTCCCATGCTTCCAATCGTCATCTCTTGGCCAAGGGTGCCCGGATAAATCGCAGTTTCTCCGGGGATGGGCAAGATATTAGTCCAAAGTTGAAGGAAGTACAGAGGAGTTTGGATCCGAAAATGCGAGATGCGGAACAAATGAGCCCAGGAGTCCCTACAGTTTCGCCCACAGACCCAACATCTGCAACTTTGTCGGAATTGCAAGAGCGTAAAAAAAGAAACGACCATCAATCTTCATCAAAGTCCTTATCGGAAGCCGTCGAAGGAGCTCCACCAATGACACAACTGCCCAATCCCTCCCAAATTTCCATTTCCTCGTCGAACGAGCATTCCCGTGCAGCGGGTAATCAACCTCAACAAAGAGAAACTCGTGATTTTGTTGAAATAGGAATTGAAAATGGAGTCAATATGCCATCGAGTCCCCAAAGAGAAGGCCGTATTGAGAAGACGCACGTTGGACATATCGTGGAATCCATTCTTGACGCAATTATCGACCACTCTGTGGGCAAGACCGGAGAGGAATCGACCATGAGCAGTAATTTAATGTTTCCTGGATTGCAACCGAAAGGTGATGACATCGACCAGAATTCCGTTCTGAACATAGGCGGGGACGCGACGAGGAATGAAATCCAACCCAGTCGCACTCAACCAGATCATCTCATCCAAACAATTGCCAAGAATGAGGCAGACACGCTACAAGCGTCGAGTCGAAATATCAGTGACTCGATGGTCGCAAAAGGGACGACGGTATGTCATCCTGATCCTCCTGCACATCATATGCGGATAGAAAGCAAAACGACTGAAGAAGTGGGTTCGACATCGGTTCCGCCAGGGAAGGAAAGTGACCAACAAAGATACCAAGGTTCGATTCCAGGATCCGTCTCTGAGACACATCTGTATCATGGTGACATTCCAACCAAGATTATCGAGGACTACGAACGCCATGATGATGACGACGACGAAGACGACGATGATGATGACCAGGGCAAACGTAGGATGGTGGCTCTCATTTCCGGTATACCTCTAGACCGAGCACAGCAAGCTAACCAAGAAAGGGCCATAATAATTTTGCACTCCAACGGAATTGAAGCAGACTTCGTCGATGGCGCGGAACCTGGAATGCAAGAAATTCGAGACAGTCTTTTTGCTGTCAGTGGTGTAGCAGGACATTATCCTCAGTTTTTCCTGGTTGACGACGACGGAATGACAGAGTTCTTCGGTGATTTCCAAGACATTGAAGAATTGAACGATGCCGGTGAGCTCAAATTGACATTTTCGCGACTTAGTACTACGACTACATACGCAGCCCATGAAGAGTTGCTTGAAGCTAGTCATCAAGAGGAAAAGAAGGATGAGCATGCCGCACACGCAATGGCGGATCGTTCCGGCGCACCAAAGGGCCGAATATCGCCAGCAAAAGAAACTCTCAACAATCTGGAGGTATTAACCCCTATAATGTACATACGGGAGGAGGATTATTTGATGCCTTCGTCTCTTCACAGCGTTGGGAACTCAACTGGACGGCTCCCAATGATCAGAGAAGATCATAGTGCAGCTGGAACCCAGTACAGCAATCCATCGACGCCTATTCTGGAAGGCGATGCTCCAGATGTCAACAGCTCCTACGACCTCTCCACTGAACTATACGGAGATGGAAGCCGAGATTTGCGTTGGATTTAAATTGGAATGCGAAGTTTCATTCTTTGTTTGAGTCTTACTAAAAAGTAGAAAATAAATTGCACTCTACTCGGAGTACTCGTTGTATCGTACAAAGTACATTGCAGATGGTAGTACAATAAGTACTAGAGCTCCATCGTCTCTCGAAGCTCTCAAGAACAGGTGGCAGGCCGACCACGATCATACTTCAGCAAAGTACAAGTATTTACACCACACTACTACGAGTATAGCCCTCTACCGGTAGTTCAAGTGCGGGTACATAGCTGTGGCCAAAGGTACGAACCAGGTACAAGTACTTGTACCGTGCGTAGTGCGTACATAGCTTGTTGGCTGGCTAAGATGTCGACGACTCCCCTATGTAGTACCGGTACTCGTCTACGGTACTCTACCGATACCGCAGCGGTACGTACTCATAATCGATCGAGTCTAATATTTGATTATCAAACCTCATTTTTTAACGTGATTTACTATAAAGTTTTGCGATCTCAAACAAATACTGTAACAAAAGGTATCGCAAATACCGAACACACCGCGCCGCGTCCACGTTGTTGCTTCCACATCATCAACCCCTTCGTCATCACACGCGTCACTTTCGTTTCCTTTCTTCTTCCAAGTCGTCGAACGTCGGAACAAAGCCATCACCATCATCCATCATCATGCCAGCACTCTGCCATGCTGTTCAACTAAACCTTGGCTGCCAGCATCTCAGCAGTTATTCTTTTCATTTCCCGTTGTAGTATTCATTTTTCGAACCAATAGTTCGTGCGAAGAATACCTCAGGGAAATCACCTACAACCATCGAGACCTACTCTGTTCATCATGCTTCGTTTCACAGTTGCCCTAGCCATCGCAATCATGTGCTGGAGCCGATCCTCTTTCGGTTTCATTCCGTCGTCAGGAAGACCGGTTCTATCGCCATCGCCTCGATTGACGCTGATGAGGTACTCTGATGTTTTACTTGAAGAGCAAAGAGAGCAGCTGAAGAGCCGCTTGCCCCCGGTGGACCAACGGCAGATGTCGAAACTGGAAATCGAGTTCAGAGAATTACTCAAGGCGATGCTCTACACTCCGCAGGAAATGAGCTCGATTACCAATCCTCGGTTTCGCGTAATTTTTGAGGGTGTGGCTGCCAGCTATTATGAACCCGCCGTCTATCGCGCGTTTGAGGTCCTGTACGAAGATTACATGCCTCTGCGAATTGCAGGAAGACTTATCCATGGCAAGCTTCAAAAGATCATGGATGAATCCAAAGAATATCAGCAGGACCAATTTCGAAGTGTCCTTTCTAAGACTGGCTTTCCTCTGGAGACGGTTGGAAGAACTTGGGAGAGTTATGTGCAGATTGCGGGAGACCGAGAGTTGAGCGTTGAATGGGTGGAAACGATTCTTTGTCGAGGTCAAGAAACAGGTATCATCTCTCCAAGTGAACAAGACATCATGACAGTTGTGAACCCAGATCAACGCGGAAGTCTTTCGTTCGACGAAATCGTTGATGGTTGCCTCGCCTTATCTCCAGATCTTACTACAGAGGGTTTACAAGAGTTGTTTCAGATCTTTGTCGGTGCGGTCCCCCCTTCCTCGGGCCTAGACGAGAAAAGAGCCAAATACAGTCAACGATACGACAATATGTTGGTGAAATTTGGTGAATGGAAAAGTTTCATTCCTTCGGGGGAAGGGCGGCGACTGGACATTTTGAAGGGATGCTTTAAAGGGTCTGAAAATCCCCAAGTCGTCGCAGCTCTTCGTGTGATCTACACCGACTACCCGGCGTTGCGAATGTCAGGTGACTGGATCTTTCAAGTGGTGTCGACACTGATGAATGCTACAATGAAACGACGCCAACGAGATACCTAAGCTGTAGCTATATTACTATAGAAAGAGAAATGTAGAGAGCGAGAGAGAAATAAAGATGCTGCACACATCCCGTTCTATAGTTGTATCTTCGTTGTCAGCCAATTGACAGTTTCACTGGCTAGTTCTTCCACCGACTTGGTATCCGAGTCTAGCACCATGTCTGCCTGGAGGGGTTCTTCGTACGGATCGTCGATTCCGGTAAAGTTCTTAATCTTGCCACTTCGAGCCGCCTTGTACAGCCCCTTGGGGTCTCTGCCTTCACACGTCGACAAGGAAGCCTTGACAAATATTTCTTGAAATGAGGCGATTTCCTCCACACTAGATCGGACCATGTTCCGATCTGATCGATAAGGCGAAATCAATGCCGTCAGGACCACAACCCCTGCATCTGCCATGAGTTTACTGATTTGACCAACTCGGCGAATATTCTCGGCGCGATCTTCGACAGAAAATCCTAAATCCTTGCACAGTCCATGCCGAATGTTGTCACCATCCAAGAGATAGGTTCGAATGCCCTTTTCATTCAAAAGAGTTTCAACCTGGTTGGCGACAGAGCTCTTCCCGGCTCCTGATAGTCCTGTGAACCAAACCACGCAGCCTCGGTGTGCGTTCAACTTCCACCTCTTTTCTTGACTCACAGATTGGTCATGCCAAACAATGTTGGTACTTTTACTTGCGTCGGAGGACATTCTTTCTCGAAGACTATAGTGTGGAGAAATTGGTGCTCTCTCTAGTTGTTGGTGGCATTTCTCTCAAGGGCCAATGTCATCGTCGAGAGGAAGGTGATGGTGAGATGAGATGAGTGATGACTTCTTGCGATCGTGTGGAAGAATCATTCGAGTCAAAGATCGCATTTTCGCCAATGCGTCATCGCGGTTTTATTCAATTCGTCGCGTGCTTTTCTTTTTTGCTGCCAGCTGCCGATGAAAGACCGAGTACATCATGTACGCGAGTACAAGGTAATAATGTATATTTCTCCATTGCCTTGTCTCTTCTCCTGTGTTATCGCGTGGGCACCAGAAAAAATCTCAACGGCATTGGTTATAGTTCGTACCATGAGGATCTCTCTCGGAAGCTTTGCCTCTTGGGCGAGTTTGCTCCACGTAGTTAGTGTGAGGGGATTTTCTCCACAGCATTCGTCGGCATCTCATCATTCTTGTACAGCAACGGCGTTTTATTCATCATACAGGGGGAAGCACGCACTTTTCGACTCTGTCAATGGTGGTGGTGGTGGTGATGATGATGATTTCGAAGAAAGAAACCCCTTTGAGGAAATACGGCGAAAGTACTTGGAAAATGCCAAACCAGAGTTGCCAGACATTGCACGACCGCCCAGTAAATCGGAGGTCTACCAGCCAGAGGAACTTGAGAATCTCTGGGACCTGCACAAGCAACTTTCTCCACAGACCAGTGTGAAGCAATCGATTGAAGACATCTTGGAAGAAACTAGCATCCCATCTATTCATGATCTCGTCATGGAAACTATCGCTCAAACCTCGGACGATAAGACTACGAGTACAAATATTAATGGCAGCACCACCAATGGTGATACACCTTCCTGGTTCACAAAGGATATTCAAGAAAGATCTCGCAAGATCAGTGCCATCGCTTCAGATGTCGATGGAACGTTGATTGGTTCGGATCAAAAGGTACATCCAAGAACAAGGGCAGCTATTCAGAACGCTGTAGAATCCGCATTCTCGCCTGTGGGTGGCCTGAAATATTTCTTTCCAGCAACTGGAAAGACACGTACGGGCGCGATGAACAGTTTGGGCCCGGAATTGGCAGCGTTGATCCAGCAGTGTCCTGGAGTCTTCATTCAAGGACTCTACTGTGTCTATGGTGATAAGGTTGTGTTTGAAAAGAAGCTGACGAGTAACGCTGTGGAAGCGTGTGAAAAGCTCGTGGCCGAAACGAAAACTTCGATGATTGCTTATGACGGTGACAATCTCTATACCACTGATTTGACACAAACAGTCCTGAATCTACATGAAATTTATGGGGAGCCATTGTCGCAAGAAATTGCTTCCATTGCAGCGCATGTTTCAGGCTTCCACAAGATATTGGTCTGTGACGACGATGCCAAAAAGTTGGTGACGGTAATCCGCCCTCAACTAGAGAAAGTGGCTGCTGCCAACAATGCTCGCGTCACACAGGCGGTCCCAACCATGCTGGAACTCATTCCCGAAGGTTGTTCCAAAGCATTGGGCGTCCAGAAACTGTGTGAAGTTTTGGGTGTCGACCCTGGAGTCGATCTATTAGCGTTGGGCGATGCCGAAAATGACGTGGAGATGCTTCAAATGGCATCCATTGGTGTGGTCATGGGAAATGGATCACCACCAGCTAGAGAAGCGGGTGATATTATCCTAGACGAAACGAGTGATCAAGGTGGTGCTGGACTGGCTATGGAGATCTTGGCTGGCTTGAGATCCTAGAAGTCGTGGTAGCGGTACTCCTACTACTAGGTCCTCTAGTAGTAGTATAAACATGTAGTACATGGAGAGGAACTGCGCTATTAGCTCTAGACCACTCTAGAGTAGAGTTGCAGTATTCGACAAAGTTTCTCCGTCGAGTAGTGAATTTAGAAATAGGAAATTGAAAATGGGCCAATCACTGATCACTTGGGTCGGAGAAGTCATCAATCAAAGTATTAAGTCGTTTCAGTCGACCAGCTATTTTGCAAAAAGCCCGCGAAGACAAATAAGACACAAAGCCGAAGTTCGAGAATAAGAAATAAGATCGACACCCGCAGACGGTAGACCGCAGAGATCAGCGAAACGACAATGGCGGCACCTTCTTTCTGATAGTTGCCGGTATTAAGTCAAACGCCAAGCATCACTATTCGAACCCCCCATTCGAAATAGACTACGATTGGATAGTGAATTTCTGAAGTCTAAGGACGGAGCGAATTGAAAATGGCAATATCGAAAAGGCGAAAATCCACGAACGAAATGCCTGACGAGGCTCCCTCGTCGGCTCCTTTGCCAGATCGTGTCGATTCCAACCTTCTAGATGGTAAACTTCCAAGAAGACCTCCCTACTTTCGGATCACCGGACAAAACAAACAGCGACACGGAAAGCCTTTGTATAGCTTGTCGTGGTGCAAGGATGTTCACCAGGGCAAGAGTAAAACCGAGTATCAATATCTCGCAATGTGTGGACATAACATAGTGTCGCTCTACGAAGTCCAGGTCGATACACCTAGAGGTGTCTTCCAGGCAAAGCAGACTTACAGGGACGAAGACAAGCAAGAACAATTCTACGCCGTTGAATTCGCGGGAAGATCCAAGTTGTTGGCCAACGCCACGATACGAACGAGAAATGGTTTGGCCGCCAGCTATGCGGCAAATGACGAGGATACTTCGAGCAGCCTCTCTGACGATGGTGAATCGGATGACGAAGATTCTGATGGGGGTCAAAGCGGCGACACGCTCCCTAGTATCACTTTGCTATTGGAGAAGGAACACTGTGTAGATATCAATTACATCACCTTTCCACGTGACGATGGTACCACTCTGGGTCCTCAGCTGCTTTGTGCGGCAGGAGTCAGCGGAATCATCAAGGTTGTCGACCCTGTGAAGATGAGACAAATTGCGTCTCTCCATGGCCATGGTGATGAAGTCTACGACTTGAAAGTGTCGCCCACTGATGAGAATCTGCTATTGAGTGCATCGGTTGACGAAAGTATACGTTTGTGGAACCTGGAAGCCTTCGCTTGCGTAGCTATTTTTGCAGGTCAGCACGGGCATGACGGTTTTGTATTGAGCTTGTCATGGCATGTCGAAGGTGAATTATTTGCGTCGTCCGGAAAGGATCAGACTATTCGTTTGTGGAGCCTAAATGACGGCGTGGTTATGGAAGCACTTGCAGCGAGCAGGCGACTGGAGCCTTGCCAGAAACGGACTTCATTTCGCCCTGCTTGTCAAAACTTTCCTTACTTTGCAACTAACAAAGTGCATCGGAATGTTGTCGATTGTGTCCATTTCCTGGGGGACATGATCTTGTCTAAATCTACCTACAATAGTATCATTTTGTGGGCGCCGGTCCTTCCAGACGGCCACGCCCCATCCTGCACTTCGAGGTCAGCAGCATTCAATCCGCCAAGTGATGTCATAGCGCTACGAACCTTTGATCTGCGCGATTGCAATCTCTGGTTTGTTCGATTTGCTGTTGATCCAGAGGGGAGGCTACTTGCTGTTGGCACGATCAAAGGGGAAGTGGACATTTGGGATATCGACAGTTGCCAACAGCGGCCAAGCCAAAAGCTAAAGGCTGTCACAAGTCAGACTATACGAACGCTTGCCTTCAGTCCGAACGGGAAAATCCTGGTCACGTGTTGTGATAATGCGCAAGTGTGTAAGTGGAACGAGTGGTATAGCTAGAAAGAAAATGCTACTACTAGCTAGACCTAATGCGCAAACTCCCAATAGCCACAAGCTTTGAAGCTGGGAGCGAGAAAAGGAAGAATTCATAGAACTTGAGGCACTTCTAAGTAGTACCCAGAAACTTCACCCCCCATGTGATTTGTCTTTTGATATATACTACCTTGCAATTTGACGACAACGGGAACAAAACCGATGGTGCATTCAACTTGCGCGCGTGCAGCCAAAGCATTAAGCATCATTTCTTTTTTTGGTGTCTTTTGATGACGGTTTGAGAAATGAGCCACTGATCTTCTTCCCACTACTTGCACTAGCCTTGCTCTTTCGCTTTGGTTCTTCGCCTGTGAAACAAACATGTGTGAGAACGAATGTCAAACTCTATGACCTGCATACTGCATAAAAATGCTCCCAAGCAGCGGGCAGTATTGCACAACGAGGCAACTCACCATTGATGCTCTTAATCTTGACGCGAATTTTCTCTCCTTCCTTGATGCTATAATCCTTATCAAGGCCAGGTAATTGAGGTTCTGGGTTTTTCGAGGCTTCTCGCTCGCGCTTGGCATCCTCCAACGATGTGTTGAAGTCGAAAGCATCGTTCCGTTCGTTGAAGGCCATGCCGATGAACATGTGTCGTCCGTTCGCATTTTCTATCCGCAGAACAAAGTAACGACTCGAGTCTACACAGCGGTCCACAGCACCGTCCTTGATGGGACAAACCGCGAAAATGGCGCTTGTGTTCTTATCCACCAGCAGTACAAGAGTCATTTCACCTCGTTCCACCACCTTGACAGTGCCTTGCCAGACCTCTTCTGTCCAGTCGGCCCCTCTCCACCCACCAGCAGTTGGTCGAGGGGGGAGTTTAAAGACGTGCGCATCCTTGATGACACAGCGCACTCGTTCTATGATATTCGAATCTTCCAGCGATTTGTTGTACTCGGTTGATTCGTTGGGAACTCCGGCCTCTTCGGCAGTCATCGTCTTTCCAGCATCGGTCGAAGGTTTCTTCGTCATTGTTGAGCTTCTGACTTCGGCGTTGATAACAAAGGTTGGAATCGCGATCGACCAGTTGTAGCTGATGAAAGGGTGGATTAAAACCCGTGACGGCGACAACAACAACTTGTGCAAACAGGAGACATAATGAGATGACTGCATCCACTGCGGACTTGCATGCAACACGGGGGTGAAAGGCCACTCATCCGTCCAGCCGGTACCCGCTGTCACCGACCGTACTGGTACCGTACTACAAGTACGGTACCGTACTGTACCGGTACAGTAACACCGGTACTCGTAAGCACGGTATTGCGCGTTGGTTGCGTAGCTTCTCGTACTTGGATTACGGGTTTCATTATTTCGCGCATTTGAATGATCAAACTGCTGGTACGAGTACGAAAATTTTACGTTGATCGTGATTTTGGAATCGAGTCGGAGGGGTCCAATTTTGAGATTTCATCCTGGTTGCTGGCATCGACAATGGCGGCGTGCTTGGAAGTTCGATTCGAATGCTTCAATGCTTTGTCATAAAACAACCTCTGCAAAAGGCTAGCTATCAATTCTATGCCGTAGATTAGTTCTAGAGCTGTGGTAAGAAAAAGAGTTGACCCTCAAAGGGCTTCAAATAATGACAAGTGGCCCTCGTAGTAGCCTCCCCACAGTCATCTCTGGAAAAATGCAAGAGATGATGATATTTTAGAGAGGCTAAAGGCAGCCTTTATGCAAGTTTTAGATATATATAGTGTAATGTTGTTTTTCTGTTTTCATTTTGATGAGTAACCGTGTCGCTAAAATCAGCAGAGAGAGGCAGAACATATCAATTTAAAAATAAGATGGAGCTAATACATATCACAACAAACTACAACTACTTGTACTCATCTCTTCTGATTTTACAAGTTCAAAGTGTGGATGAAGACTTTAGGGGAACTGGTTCTCTTTTTGATGAGTAACCGTGTGGCTAAAATCAGCAGAGAGAGGCAGAACATATCAATTTAAAAATAAGATGGAGCTAATACATATCACAACAAACTACAACTACTTGTACTCATCTCTTCTGATTTTACAAGTTCAAAGTGTGGATGAAGACTTTGGGGGAACTGGTTCTCTCATGTGGGGTCGGGGGAAGGCAGAGCGAAATCGTTGTGCTTCTCGCGCGTCGCCTCTTCCGCGCTGGCTGTCCGAGAAAAATCCAAAGAGCCATAATGTCGGATTCCGTTTGACAGAGATCTCCAATCAATAGAAAGGAATTCGAGCATGCGAACGTTTCACACATGCATACATTCCGACTGACGTTCACCCTCGGTGATGGATGGTCGGGCGTTTTGATGGGTGGGTTGATGGCTCACCGCACTCCTAACCATGCCACATGGAACGTGTGTTGTTGAAATCCATCTCTTTCTTCTCTTTCGGAATAGTCTACTTGCGATCATATCGCTACTCTTACACGATACTGTAGTTATCAAGATGAAGCTTACTATCACTAGCGCTATTGCCGCTGCCTTGTTGGCATCCTCCGCCAACGCCTTCGCTCCAATCAAACCTGTGGAACGAACCTCGGTCGCCTTGAACGCCAAGAAAGTTAGCTTCAAGGAGGACTCTCGTCGGGCTCTCGTGGAAGGTATCAATCAAGTCGCAAATGCAGTAAAGGTTACACTAGGACCCAAGGGTCGAAATGTTGTTCTTGAGCGTAACTATGGAGCTCCCGAAATTGTCAACGATGGAGTCACCATTGCCCGTGAAATTTCCTTGAGAGATCCCGAACAAAATGTAGGCGCCAAATTGATCCAAGAAGTCGCTCAAAAGAGCGACAACAAGGCTGGCGATGGTACCACAACATCCACTATTATGACTCAAGCGATCGTCAACAACGGTATGAAAGCTGTCACTGCCGGAATCAATCCTGTTGCTCTCAACAGAGGAATCCGAAAGGCAGCCGCTATGGTATCAGCCAAGATCAAAGAGCTGGCAAAGGTACGTGCTATGATATCTGTATTTATTCGACGTATCGAATGTCTTGTGTATTTCCTCATTCTCATTTTGATCTTGTTTATTTTTTAGCCCGTGACAAGCATCGACGATTTGAGGAACGTAGCCACCATTGCTTCTGGATCCGTTGAGATGGGCCGTATCATCGCCCAAGCCGCCGACAAAGTTGGAGAAACCGGTTCCACTGTCGTTGAGGAATCTCAAACTTTATTTGACGAGATTGAATTTACAGAAGGTTTGACTGTTGATCGTGGATACATTTCGCCTTACATGGTGAAGGACCAAGAGCGTCAAATTGCCGAGCTCGTCAATCCAAAGGTTCTTGTCACGGATGCCAAGATTGATGATGTCAACGATATTGTCCCCTTGCTGGAACAGTTGGTCAAATCCAAGGATCCCCTTCTCATTATTGCCGAGGATGTCACCGGTGAAGCCTTGTCTGCTTTGGTTGTGAACAAGATGCGTGGAGTTCTCGACGTGGTGGCGATCAAGGCTCCTGGGTTCGGAAACAGACGGCGCGAGTATACCCAAGACATTGCCATTGCCACCGGAGCGTCTTTCGTTGCCGAAGAGCTTGGTATTACTCTTGATTCTGTGACTATTGATATGTTGGGTACTGCTGATCGCATCGTTGTGGCTAAGGAAACGACCACTATTGTGACAGATGGAAAGCAACAAAAGGAAATTGACGCTCGTATTGCGCAACTTCAACGCGAGGCTGAGAGCGCCGAAACTGACTATGACAAGGACAAATGCACTGAACGTATTGCTGCTTTGGGAGGAGGTATTGCTCGTATTAAGGTTGGAGCGGCCACTGAGACTGAGTTGAAGGACAAGAAGCTTCGATACGAAGATGCCCTCAACTCCGTTCAAAGTGCTCGCGAATTGGGTGTCGTGCCCGGAGGAGGTGCATGCTTGGCACACATTCAGGATGTTTACCAGGATGAGGTAATGGCTGCCATGGACAACGAGGATGAGTTGCAAGGAGCAATGATCTTATTCAAGGCGTTGGGAGCTCCTGCCATGCAAGTCGCCGCCAATGCAGGTATTGAGGGTGCCGTTGTGTTGTCAAAAATTCAAAGCTTGCAGCGAGAAAAGGGCGTAAGTACAAATTTGAGGATTTTCATTTTGCTTGTTTCATGATGCGCGTCGTCTTACTAATCTTTCGAACGATACTCCAGTTTGGCTGGGGATGGGACGCCGGTGCCATGGAATACTGTGACTTGATGGAGCGAGGTGTGTTGGATCCTGCCAAGGTTACGATCAATGCGATTGACAACTCGGCTAGTGTTGCCGGTCTTGTCTTGACTACGGAATGCTTGGTGACGGAGATTCCTATAGAGTTGACCGAAGAGCAGAAGCAACAGTTGTTTGACCAGCAGGCAATGTCCGCAGGAATGCAGGCTTAAACAGAAAGAATGAATCGACCTGTCCTGCCAGTAAACTTGATGTTTTAAATTACCATGAGTTAATATCGACCAGCAAACTTGGCATTTAGCTTTGTCGTACCACTTCCGTCTTGTCCTGCTGGCGCCCTCCATTCATCCTTCTTTGGGTCGAGCGCTATCGTCGTCTTGCTAGCCGCGGGTAATCCCTGCTTGTTGCCACTCGCAAAAGTTTCATGGTTCTCTCTTTTCTGTGTTTCTTTATTCATGGACGACAAAAAGGCAAGTGTTCCCTGTACCCGCTTTTCTGGAGGAGGTTTGGTAGGTGTGGGATCGTTCCCATTGGCAATCGTTGTCACGCCTGTACCCATGGGTGGAGGCATAGCAGGCCCGACTATTCGCTTCCGTTTCGGCGGAGGCATGACCATTTCGGGTACTGCCTTGTTTGGGGATGTCGATGTGGCAGAAGAGCTCTCGTCTACTGTTGATGCCGCCTTACGTACTTTCGGTGGAGGAGGAAGCATGGAAAAGGAATCCACGGGCCGACTGGGTGGGGGCAACATATTTTTATTCAACGTTTGCGGTGGCGCCATTGTTTGGGGTTCTCGTCGCTCGGATGGTTGTGGTGGTGCTGGATTTCCTTGACCAATATATCCAGTTTTGCGATCCACTTTTAGTTTCGGATTCACAATCCGAAGCAACTTTTCAATTTCTGTTAGATTCTCTTCGGCAATATTTGCTTCCTTTGTCATCTTATTCAGTTGTTCTTTGGCAATCTGTAAGTCGTTTTGAACAAAGAAGGCTTCCTCTGTGTCTCCTCGAGCTTCTAAGGCATCATGTTGCGACGACAATCGATCCACCTTTTCTTGTGCTGTCCGGAACGTGGTTTCCTGCCGCTCAATTTGTTCTTTCTGGACCCGTTTCCATTTTGCCACCAATGTAGCTTCCGATTCTCCATCTTCGACGATACTCTTTTGGATGCGTTTCGTTCGATCAAAGAATTCATCCTCGTCTTCGTCTTCCAAAACCTGTCGACTTGGCTTACTGCTAGATCCTCCCGCTTGCCCCGGATGTAGCTTATCATAGAGTTCCGTCTCCAACTCTTCAATAGACTGTTGAAGGGCCTTTTCTCTCTCGGCGTTTCTTTGCAGTTGCTTTTCCTGTCCTTCGGATAACTCTCCTTTACGTCGAATCCGATCATCTTCTGTTTCTAAATTTTGTAACTTGTATTTCATAGCATTGAGTCGTTCCAGCGCTTTTCGATGCTTCTCGGGAACTGCGGCATCCATATCGACTGTCTTATGGGCATTATTTTCATTACCCGATGCCGCATCCGTCTCATCCTCATGATCCTCTTCCGTGTTCATATGAGTGGTTTCCTGTTGTTGTCGTTGAAGCTGCAACAGTTCTTCTTCTTGTTGTTGCTTTTGCAATTGTTCCTTTTGCTTTTGTTTCGCTTGCCACGCCCCCCGTTCAAATTCATCTGGCCCTTCCACACAAAAAAGTCGAGTGGAAGCTCCAAATTGCAGCACATCCCCTGGAAAGATCATGATCCCTCGCGCTCCCTTGTGTTGCGCATTGGTTTCCTGCTTTCCAATGGCGGCCGAAGGCAGCGGTCGTTTGTTGCACGTAGTCCCATGCGTACTCTGCAGATCCTTCAACCACGGAATTCCTTGCGAATCAAAGGCGATACGCGCATGTTGTCGACTGGTACTTTCGTGTTGGAGAGGAATGTGGACTTGATCGGCTGCACGGCCCAACACGGTGCATTTGCGTGTGTGCAAAGGATACTGCGCCACTTCGACGCCGCCTTTGATCTCCAAGAGACACCAAGAATCGTATTCAGGCGGAGGATCACGAGCCCACTCGGGTTCTTTATAGAATGATGACATGATTTCTACTCTAGCTATACTAGAGTAGTAGCAGTCGGGGTAGTAGAGAGCAAGTATGTATGATAGTCGTAGTTGTGTGGTGGAAGTTGGAAGCTCGTTCCCTCTTTCCTCTTGTTATAGGAGCAGGGGTGCTTTCTTGCGTTCATGGATGGGTGGTCGAAGGGGTCGAAAAAAGAGTGAATGATCCATCCGATCCATTCACGAACCGTTCCAATTTACTCCACGTGTAAGCATATGACGCATCCTCGGCCAATCAAATTTAGCGATCGGGGAAGAAAAGGTTCGTCGGTGTTCGCTTCGTTTTGGCGACTGCATGCCTCGCTTGCGTCCACGCGGTTCAAACTCCAAACTTGCACACCCAAAAATGACAAAACAAAACGCACCCACTTGCACATCCATCCAACACATCGTTGATCGTTTATCGATCGATCGGCATCATCCCGTACCGTACCGCCTTCCTCCTTCTCGCTCGCTCTCTAGGTACAGTATTCTGTCTCTCTACTCTCTAGTAGACCATGAGGACCATGAGGCGACTACGACAGTCATCATCTTCAACCACTCGTACTTGTCATCATTACCACCCTCCTCGCAACGTTCTTTTGCTCGTTTCTCTGAGTGTTTTGGTATTCGCTGGAATGATATCTAGCAATACTGCTTCTGCTTGGGATATTCAAAAAGATCAAAATCGTCACAACATTCTTTCCTCCCACAAAAAGAGCATGGAAAATATGAATAAATTCGCTGCTGCGAGCAGACCAGCTTTGGCACAATCGGCCGACGACAACAACAATGATAGCAGCAACACGGTTAATAATAATTTGAGCAGCCGCCCGTCGCCTGCCGGACGCTTGGAAGAACTCAAACAACAAGAAGCCGAACTGGCTCGGCAGCTGGCGGCCATTCGAATGGAGAAACTGGCGGCACTTCGATCACGGCCCTTGACGATTGGGATTATTGGTTTTGGACGCTTCGGGCAATTTATTGCTCGAACCTTTGCCAGGCATGGCAAGATCGTGGTCACGTCCCGAAGCGATTATAAGGATGTCGCCAACGGTATGGGTGCCACTTATGTGCCACTCGATGATCCAGATGCCTTTTTAGAAAAGGATTTGGATGTCATCATCATGGCTGTCTCTATTTTGAGTTTTGAATCGACCATCAAGAACTTGGTACCGTCACTCCAAAAGCATGTTGCCAAAAATGGCAAGGGACCTCTGCTGGTGGATGTGCTCAGTGTCAAGGAACATGCACGACAAATCATGCTCAAGCACTTGCCGCAAGAATGTGATATTTTGTGCACGCACCCCATGTTTGGACCTGATTCGGGGCGAAATGGGTGGCACAACTTGAATTTTGTCTATGAAAAGACCCGGGTGGATAAGGTCGTCTTTGACCCTGAGGAAGTGGTAGTAGCAGCCAATGAAACGTTCAAAGATACCACGGGCACCTATCATTCGATTCATGAAGACAATGAAGCGCATGTGGAATCGATCGATCGCATTGAACGATTTTTGAGTGTTTGGGAAGAAGAGGGGTGTCGAATGGTGCCCATGAGCTGCAAGGCGCACGATGAGTACGCTGCCAACTCGCAATTCATCACCCACTTGATGGGACGTATTCTGGGAGCACAGGGACTTTCCATGACACCCATTGATACCAAGGGATTTGAATCCGTCTTGCAACTCGTCGACTCGACTACGGCCGACTCGTTTGAGTTGTTTTACGGTCTTTACAAGTACAACACCAACAGTATGGCAACCATTGAACAACTCAAGGCCGCCCTTGATAATGTCGTGGATAACCTCAAAAAATTGGAACACGAAGACAAAGAAAAGGCACGACTCAAGGAAGAGGCAGCAAGTCAGGAAGCCAACATATTACACAACTAACTTCACA
Source organism: Nitzschia sp. pyKryTriq1 (assembly GCA_956465555.1). NCBI lineage: Eukaryota > Bacillariophyta > Bacillariophyceae > Bacillariales > Bacillariaceae > Nitzschia > Nitzschia sp. pyKryTriq1. Next base: position 1,413,511 of record OY101116.1, read on the forward strand.
CTATAGGAGCGCATTAGTATTGATAAAAATGCATGTAGTGTTATTTTTGGTTCGTGCGAGTCCGTCCTTGCTAGTAGAGCACACCAGTAGAAAGAAGAAGTTTGTCATCGCTTGGCATCTATTCGAGTTGATTCTCTCCATCATCTTCCTCCTCCTCGCCATCATCACTTTCTTCTTCGTCTTCGTTTTCGCCTTCTTTGGCGTTGCTGGCACCACTCTTTCCTCTAGTGCCAAGAAAGGATTCCTCTTCGGGTTCGTCATCATCCTCGGTGGCTTGTTTTGTTTCAGCAGGTTTCGTCTCAACCTTCGGAGCGGCTCCTTTTGCACTCGTTTCTTGTGGTGGTGCTGTGGATGCTGCCTTTGTCTTTTGTTCCGCGGCCAGCAATTCGATTTCGCGCTTCCATTCTTCCGCAGAAATCTGCCCCGTCACAGTATGGTCCTTTTTGGAAACTCCCGGCAGAGCCACATATGGAGCGAATTTGCGAGCCACTAGACACCCTTTATCTCGTGCCAATCGTGAAACTTTCTGAAAGTCGGCGATCCCCTTGGCAAAAGTGGCCGGATTGCGTGCTCCCTCGGTCCAATCTGTGTACGTGACGGGTCGTTTCTTGACAAACTCAAACGTATTTGATGGAGCTGCAGGAGTAGTACTTGGCGTGGGTGCTGACCCGGGCTTGCTGCTGCTCTCGTCTGTAGGTACAATGGCCCGTAGCCGTTGCGTGTCTTCTCCTTCAGCGGTGAATCGCAAATAGCCCAACAGCGCCAACGAGGTGGGAATGTACATTTCATCGCTGGCGTTGATTTCCCGGTAGGAGTTCCAAAGATGATACTTGTGAGGGATATGAGGACGATCAATACCAATGATTTGAGATGCGTGTTTCCGGCATAATAAGGTCCACTGATCCGCCTTCCAGCGGTATTGTCCCGGAATTCGACGATTGATCATTCCAAATTGATCATTCTCGTAGGCGTTCTTCGGCGTGCCAGGATCCTTGCGATGGCGTGCATTGACCCAGGAAACAGCATTGTTCATGGTATCAAAGAACTCTTGTGCCGTGGCTACTGGGAGACACGTTTCACTGACATAGAGAAACTGGTCCACTTCGGGGATGGGTGCTAGCTTCTCCTCCTCGCTGTCATCGCCGGCTGTGGTACCTGCAGCAGCAGCAGCTGGACGACGAACCAAAAAGCGATCCGTTGAAAACCGCATATCCTTTTCTGAATCATGCCCGATCTTCAGACCAGTGTGAAGCAAGTCCAACATAGCACGAGTAATTTCCACCGATCCCCAGTTCGGAGTCCTCGTCATGTAGTCAGGATCCAAGTACGAGTTGCCGCGCCCTGACTTGGGTGGATATACCAACAGTCGCTGTTTCAGCCATTCGCTCTTTACTTGTTTCGGATACTTGGCATGGCACAACAACGAAATGTGATATTCGTCGTTAGTACCTTCGGGTACCTGCAGCGTCGCACAAAATTCCTTCCAAATATGTTCATACGGCAAATCCTCAATGCATATCATTAACAGTGCCAGGTGCTTGGGCTTTTTCATGTCCTCGGCCGTGGGTGCCGGTGGGAGTCCTCGAGGGATTTTGTATCCATGCTGGCGCAGATCCCCGAGCCCATCTCGATCGGGCGATTGAAAGCGGCGCCTGGAATGCGGGGGAGGGCCTCCTGCACCTCTGCCCTGCGGATAGTCGTGAGGGCTCCGATCGCGGGGACGACGTCGATCTCCACCTCCACCTGCTCCACCACCACCACTACTACCCCTTCCAGTATTGTAGTTGTTACTGTTAGCGGTGCTATACCCGCGGTTGTTGTTCGGGGGTCGTTGAGGCGATCGATCCGATCCTCCTGCACCTCCACTGCCTCCACCACTTTGAAAGGCGGAGAGCTGAGAACGAAAGTCCATTTCACTGGTTCAATTCTCTGCTAGATCAAGTTTAAAGGGGTAGCTGATCGTGTTGTACGTCTCCAGTACTGATGCGAAGGAAGGCTTTATGCAAGAGGACACGAGGAAGAGGAAGAATGAACGTTGCCTTCATTGTGAGCGAGCACTTTCACTCTTTGACTTTTTGACGTCTTTTTTGGTTAGGGCTATTTTCGTTGAGGTTCATCATTTTCAACGGACACGCACTCTTATTCGAGATCTTCCATTCGAGATCGGTCATGACCGAACTTTCATGTCGGCCCGAAAATCGGACCGACTTTGTCGTCGTTCATTTTCGTCTGTGCTTCGTACGGTTCGGCCCTGAACCCTCAACCCTTTACCCTCCGTTGGTTTACCGTCCCTGTTGCTTTACTATTCCGCTGCGTAGAATTTCTTACCACGTCTACACACTAGTTGGCCCGCCATCGTTCGCGTTTCATCCCTCCACCAAAACTTACAGTGTAGCAAGGTGTGTGACGATGATGCGTCTTGGACCATGGTGGCTTCTATTCGAGACAACAACTTTCAGAGATGTTCCAATAGACTCGTATGGTTGGGGCAGTGCTGTGATTGTAGTTGTAGCCTTTGGATCTCCGAAAACAAGTCAAAAATCGGTCGAGATCTCGGCTTTGTGGGGTATCGACCATGGCTGTGTGGGAGAAGGGGCGGCTTTTGTCTCGAATATCGTCAATGTTATCATCAACAACTGTTGTCATCGTGCACTCGTAGTGAACTCTTGAACAACCTGATTTCTCACAAACTCTTTCTTTCATTCATTGTCTTTCAAACCAACAGAGTGCCACTTCATATCGTTTTAGAATACCTATAACAGCACCATGGGTAAGCCAAACGGTCTCCGAACCGGACGTAAGCTCCGCATCCACCGACGTAACCAACGTTGGCATGATCAAAAATTCTGCAAGGCCAACTCCGTCACTGCCATGAAGGCCAATCCTATGGGAGGATCCACAATGGCCAAGGGAATTGTCCTGGAAAAGATTGGTATTGAGGCCAAGCAGCCCAACTCGGCCATCCGAAAGTGCGTCCGAGTCCAATTGATTAAGAATGGAAAGAAGATTGCTGCTTTCGTGCCCCGTGACGGTTGTCTGAACTATGTAGATGAGAACGACGAAGTCTTGATTGCTGGATTCGGTCGTTCCGGTCACGCTGTGGGAGATATTCCTGGAGTCCGATTCAAGGTCGTCAAGGTTGCCGGTGTGTCGCTCTGGGCTTTGTACAAGGAAAAGAAGGAGAAACCTCGTTCGTAAACTAGTCACAATGTATTGAAAGATCTACTTGTCTCTAATCTTACACAGTGTGCTGTAGTTGAGATTGCTGGGATGCAACTGGTTTCGAGTACGAGTGGACCTCTCAGTGCTACATGGTTGGGACTTTCATGCAAGCACTGCTATCACTCCTTGTTCGAGTAGTGGGTGTGTAAGGGTAGGACTATGTCGTCTAGCTACACAATCTCACTTCTCCAGAGTGGAGCGTAATGTATCTACTACTATACGTACACAAGCAGCGTACGAGTATTGGAGAATCCTTGACACGCCCCACTTTTTTAAAGTACAATTATTAGCGCTAGTCTCTCTAGCACGTTTGTGACAAACAAAGATACTTTCGAACAATGAATAATGTGGGGGGGAGGGGGACCAAACGGAATAGTTCACCTGTGGTCTACGAGTAGTAACTGACTGAACAACATTATGGAAGCATAGTTCCATCTCGATCTTCGTGGAATTGAAGAAACATTTCCTCCAAGATGGGCATGATTTTGTCGGATTCTTGGGATGTCAATAAGTTTCTCATCTCAGGTCGTTCGGGGTCCCTCTTTCCCACCAACAGTACAGGATCTAATAGCCGTACCAAATTGAATTCTGTCCCTCGGTGTTCAAAACTCAACAAGACTTCCACGTCTTCTTCTCCCTCGTATGGCGAATCTTCGTCATCGTCCTCATCCTCATCCTCATCGCCGTCATCCATATCCTCTTCATCTTCCTCTTCTTCTTCCAGCTCACCGACCAATGTCAATGTTTGTGGCGTCCGTTGCAAGGCGAGTTCTTCCCCGAATTCCTCCTGAACAATGTTTTCTGCCACCGGATAGATATCGTCCATCAACTTGTCATTGAGTTCGACAGGTACCAGATTTCCGTTGGGTTCAAAATAGCATAGGGCGACGCAATAATCGCACGGAACTCCAATGGTATATTCGACGCCTCCGACCTGGGCGATCGAATCGGCATAACATTCAATGAAGGAATTGGAGGCGGGATCCAAAAAGGGGATAGCCACCCCCTCCTCGTCTTCAGGGACTCGCATCAAAGAATCTTCTTCCTCGTTGATGGAAGCCGCCAACGACGATGTAATACCGAATCGCCTTTGCGATAAAACAAAGGCCCGGTTGCTGGAAGATTGGGAGACAAACGATTCCACCACATTGTTTGTGTGGGTTGTGGTGGCCAACCACCACAAGGCAGCGAATGATAGGCGCGAGTAATTTGGACGAGAGATCATCGTGGAAGGAAAGATGATCACAATCGGAGGATCAACAATAGTCAACAATAGTAGACTCAACGGTAAGAATATCGCAAGGGTGAGTACTTCGTAGACTACTTGTGGGATCGCACCAACTCGAACACAAGGCTATGGAGGGTGGATGATTCGGATGATGGGAATGCGCGGTTGATGGTGATGGGTGCGATGATGGGTCGGCAGTTTGTTTTCGATGGTTCGCGTCTCGCGTCGTGATGAAGAGATTCGTGATGGCGGGAAGCGGACAGCTCGACAGACGTTGCGTTGCTTCCAACTGGAGGCGAAAAGAGACTGAAAAAGTACCTTTTTCGCGCCTTTTTTCTCATACTAAAAACTGGCACGCGGCAATGACACTCTATCTATGCTTTAAAAACCAAAACTCACTCGGTCTCACGATGAAGAATCATGAAGCATCTGTTTTTCGCACAAATACAGTGGAGAGCACAAACAAAGACATCACATAACCCAGTGCACACAGTCCGAGTTCCTAGTATAATAACGCTTACACGCCACAGAGTCAAGGGCAGAAAATGTCGTGTCCCTCGAGGCAATCCACTTTGATCCGTGACGAGGAGTCGTCGTCGTCGTCCCATGCTCCTGCTTGTCAAAAAGATATCTTTATAGGGCAGTTGGACCAGACACTGGCCCGTTTTGGAGACGACCCTTCGGGTCATCCTCCCCCGAAACCAACCACAGCCGAAGAAAGTTTGATTCGGACGTACGCACCCAAGAGTTTGGAGGCTCCCTTTCAGGAGCTGTACTCGATCCTCTATCCTTGTTTGCGACCACGGCAGTCGGCGACGGAAGACGCGACAACGGCGTCCGCGATTCTCATGGGACCACGAGGGAGTGGCAAGTCGCTTCTGGTGGAACGATGCCTTGCTGCTTGTCAGCACTCTAAAGGAAATAATGATAGGGAAGAAACAAACGAAGGGGCGCGATTTCGCAAAGTACTTGTCAACGGCATTGTAGTGCGAGGAGAAGATGTTCCGAGTGTCGTTTACGAAATTATCAGACAACTTTCCGACATGGCCATGCAAGAGGATACAAGTACGTCACGTCAAGACGACAATCAAGGATCGAACAAAAATACCGAAGGAAACCAAGAGGAAAGTCCTCGGAAACGACGGCGTCGTCGTCCCAAAGACGATGACGAGTATTTGCTTCGTCTTCGAAAGTCTACCTTTACCTCCAATTTGGCTCTCTTGGAATCCACTCTCAAAATGGCAGAAGTTGATCGAATTCCAATTGTATTGATTTTGGATGAATTGGATGCCTTCATTTTGAACTCGAAAGGCACAGGTGGAGACACGCAGCAGCACAGACAATTGCTGTTGTACCACTTGTTGGATCGGGTGGCGACGCCAGGAAGCAACTTGACATTGATTGGTTTAACTTCCAACTTTACCGCACTGACCCAAATGGAAAAGCGCATTCGCAGTCGGGCGGAAGGGACTTCCAAAATTGTTTATGTGCGACCACCAGCGACCTATGATCAACTCTTGCAAATCCTTGTAGAAGACAAACTTCAAGGGTGCCCGGTGCAAGACCAGATTGCGGCACTCATCGTGACGCCCACAACGACTCGACAGAACCAAAATCAGCCTCCACAACCCGAAGAGGAAGAGGCAGAGCGCATTATACACACAATGCAGCGAGAATTCCGGATGGGTCGTGATATGCGTTGGTTTTGTCGGGTTTTATATTCTGCACTATCTCTCTATCGCTTTGATTGCGTTCTGAGCGGTGAAAATTCGACTAATAAGCCACCCTCGTTTTCATCCGACTATTTTGTGCAAGCCCTGGCAATGATGGGCTCATTGTGTCTTTCGGACTCGGCCGCAGCATCGGCTACCAAACAATCGAGTCTCTGTCTGGTGGACGGTGTCGCGGTGGACCCACGGTTGCAAGCCTCCTTGTTGGATTTGTCGCAACCACAAGTGGCCCTGCTATTGTCTGCTCGACGGATCCTAACCCGGGAGGCTCATCTAGAACAAGCTCTCATGACCAATAATGATGACACTGTGGGTGTGGCACCTTTGACGTTACAACGAATGATTCGAGAGTACAAATCTTTTCGTCGGGGCACCAAAACGAATGAAGAATTGCTGACAACGGCTGCCAAACAATTGCTGGAACGGGGTGTTTTGCTTCCCAGTCTCGACCATTCAGGTGGTGGACCCCTGCAGTATCATGTTTCCCTGTCGTATCAGACCCTCGACCCCTATTCATTGTCGCGACTTCCTCTGCATTTGCCTGTTGCAATGGAACGAGAATTGGAGGACGCTTTACAACGAAATCTACTTGCTTGTTCGACAGCCCTGAAAGAATGGGGACGAAAAATAAACTAAAAAGTGGGAAGCTTCACTTGAAATCTTCTGCCTAGTGTTACTGTAACGCAGTCACTTGAATTTACGTAGCAGCGCCAGAAGCTGTCGATTCCACAATCATGGCCCCGCCTTCACCCGCCCTGGTGGTCTGCGCCGGCCTGGGCGGATTCATTTGGTTGGCTTCCTCTACAGTCAAGAGTACGCTCTGAAGTGCTGTTTGATCAATCGGTTGACCCATAACTCGCAAAAATTGCTTTACATGAGCAATGGCCATGTCTGTACTCAAGTTCAGATATTGTTCTGCCATGAATTGAAGAATCCATTTCGGAAGCTTCGACCGCTTGTCGTGGCGATTGTAGCGAGAATCCGCAAAAATCATCAATCCATAATCGGTCTTGCTCCGAATGACTCGACCGACGCATTGTGATGCCTGCCGAAGAGCATCAAAGTTTAGAAAATCCTGCTCTCGAATTTGATAGTGGGTTTGGAGATACTCGAGTCGAGCCCTCAGAACATGACTCAGTGTGTATTGAAATGGAACACCGAACATTATCACGGCACGCCCGTAGTGGCGGTCAAAGTTGATACCCTCGGAAACCTACGACAATGAACGGAAGGGTAAGGAACTAGAACAGTACACAACATAATTTACTTCAAGATGTACAGTAGACCACACACACCTTTCCTCGGGCGACTGATAGAAAAACAGCACCTCGCCCAGAATCGCAAGCCCTCCGGTAATTATCGAGTGCCAGGGTGGTTTCCACCACATCTTTGGTCTCAATGAATACTAATTTGGCCTTGGTCAGATCTCGCAGGATTCCAATGGCATCCCATTCACTGATTAGGGACTCCATATAGCTGTAGGAGGTGAAGAAGGCTACCACGCCATCTGGAATGACACTACACAAGTCGACCAAGATAGCTCCATAATTCCGCACCACTCCCAAATCGTTACGATCTTCATATTTGGTCGAAACCGCTAGCTGATCCGAGCCTCTTGTGATAACCAGTGGGCGAATACAGGGTCGGAAGGTCGACATTTGCAAGGATTCGGAAATGCATGGTTCGAACTGGAGCAATTTCGGATACAGATCGATCGGGGAAAGTGTACCTGAAGTAATGATCACACTGCCAAATCGCTTGAAGAGGGGTGCAATTGCGAGCGACGAGTCCAAACAGGAAAGCTGAATACTAGGATCGGACGCCCCGGGAATGGAAGATCCATTGGGCTCCATGATAATGGCAAACTTGGCAATACCTTCCGAGTAGGTAGCCAGAAGGGTAGCAAAGTCAGCAACATCGGACAAGGAATTAAAGTCGTCAAGGTTCGAAACTTGAAGTGTTCGCAACAGGGAATTAAGTCGGGAATAGGCAAATCGAAGTGGCTTGGCTTCAAGCGATGTACCGTTGGTCATTCGATGCAGGAATGCCAGTGGAGTCTCACTTTGGACTCCTCCATTGGGGCCTGCGACTGATCTCAGACGGGTCTTTAAATGTTCCACAACCTTCCTCATGAATTGAATGAAATGCTCCGCTCTTCGAATATTGCCCGGCACCGACTCATTCAACACATCTGGATCCAGAGCATTCTGAAGAGAGGACGAAATATAGATGGTGAGGAGGCGCGAGTACTTCGCAACCACTGATGAGATGACGGCATAAGATTACTTACGCTTGCTAAGGAACTGTCGTTTGCCGGAGCATCTAATAGGCCTTGGTCAATGAGACCTGCCACGAGATTTTGATATTCCTGTTGAAGCCGTCGACTGTCGGTCTGCTTGATACGAGACACTTCCGAGGACAGTCGTCCGAGAGATCTCGTTGCCTGTTCGAGGCCTCTATCATTGATGGTGACTGAGAGAGCTTCGATACAGACACTATCAATATTGTGAGCTTCATCAAAGACAATGATACTTTCTGCTTCGAGTTCCTTGGACACCATCTTGGCCACTTTGGGATCCAGCATGTACTGATAGTTGAACACCAAAATATTCGCGTGATTGATAGCTTGCCTTGTGAGATAGTAGGGACACCATCCACGAGCTTGGCCCCACTTTTTCAACTCCTCTAGATCGTAGACACCACTGGGCATGGTTGTCGATTCACCGGCTGCTTGGAAATTGTCAAAGTACGAGCACGTTTCCATGGATCCAGGATTCTGCCGTGCGTGTTCGACTACCCACGACGCCGTCATGCTCCGACAGGCAGCATCCACAGCCTCTCGGTCACTCTCCGCCATGACACGCTCATGAACACACATATTCCTCCGGCTCGAAAGACACAGTGCCAGCACTCCACTACCACCAGCACCTTTGCCGTTGGCGATGGGTCCCATGGTATGCTGACGGCCCCGCTTCGGAGCCCCCCGAATCTTTCGAGGTTTCTTCCGAGGAGAAGGTCCCGGCGATGATGACTCTCCTGAGGTTTGCTGTGCCGCACCTTCTTCCATATCCTCCATATCCTGATCTGCCGTGCGATTCTCCTCTTCGGCCAGCGCTAGCTGCTCAGCACGATACGCCAAGACGGTGGCAAGTTCTTCCATCACAGCTGTCATCTCTGGTACCGTTCGAGTACAGTACACGAGTTTTCCCGCCGAGGGGTTGGCAAATTGATAGGACGTGATCAAACTGAGAAGACATACTGTCTTTCCCGTTCCGGTGGGCATTTCTAGCAAACAGTGACCGCCCGCATCTAAAGATTGCTTCAGGGCACGCATGTACTGATGCTGTTCCAGATAGAGGCGGTCATAGGGAAAGAAGACGTCGAGCCCGTCTAGATCGAACCTCATCGTGAATGAAGGGCAGAGTTGATTGATTGATTCTAGCTTCCACTTTAGTGCCTTTCTAACTGATCCTATTATTAGAAATGAGACAATCCCGATCAATGTTCATTCCGACCCATTGTTTTGTGACCTGTTGGTGCGTTTCCGTGTTTTATGGTTGGCATCCAATATCCATGAAGCCACCAGCAAAAATAAGCTTGCGCGGCGACGCCTCGCGAGTTCGATGCGTGTTGCGTGTTGTCGAGATGAAAAAGAGAAAGTTGTTCGTCTTAGTCATTTGCATAGATTATAGGTTGTAAACTTGCCCCCTTTCGTAAAACAGGGTTCTTTTGAATCCACATCTTTGTAATTTCTCTCGATCCACCCCAATCTTTTTTACTTGTACGAGAATTGAATTGCTTCTTCAGTTCCAAATCATTCCTTTGGTACCTCTCTACTAGCAATATAAGATTGAGTGCACTAGTACTACCTCCTGGTAGTACTAGCATCGATCTATATTATAATTTGCATCAGCTTTTTGCATAACAAGGGTGGTGGTCGGACCATCGATTCTATGCCCGAAAGGAGTAGCTACTACCGCTAATAGTATACTGTTCGAGTAGTTTCAGAGATCAACACCACTCAAGCCCATCTCTCAAATGGAAAATAGCTAGTAGATTATTTATTGGCTACACAAGGGAGAAATCAATCATATCATCCGTGTCGACGTCGCCATTTCCTAAATCTTCCACATTGGAATTGTCCGTCGTAATTATTGTCGTGATCGTTTCGGGAGTAGCATCGCGATCTTCGTCCTCAACAAAATCTACAATATCTTTGTTGGCAGGGGTGTTCTTGTCGAATTCAAATACTTCTTCCAATTCCTTTCGATTGCGGACACTCTTGCTCATCATTCCATCTTTCCATTTTACTTCCTTCCCTCCGGATTTCTTCTTTGCTACACTATTGAGACTCGGAGCATTGGCTTCTTGTATCTTTCTCAATTCACGTATCTGCGCGAGACGTTCACGGTGTTTCTTCTCCGCCTCGCGCAGCTTCTTTTTGAGGTCCTCATCAAGATGCTTCTGAATTTCGAGTTCCGCTAGCCGTTCCTTGGCCGCAAGCTCGCTTCGCGACTTTTTGGCCTTGGATTCCTTTTTCTCTTCGGGGAGTTCCATCCAGTCGGGACGAGGAAGAGACCCGCCTTCAAAGGCAGCGACTTCACCCAAACGCTCTCTTAATATATCCGTCAGTGTTTCGAATGGGTTGCCAAATGTTTCCCTTTCGTGTTTGGTCTTTTCACTCCATGCTTTCTTCACGTTCTCAATTGCCTCCTTGATATGCTCCAACGCATCCGTTTCTGAGCTTGTGGATTCCGTCGTCCAGTTCTGCAAGTCGCTGGCGTTGTGTTCCCCTTGTGCTCGTGCCTGCAGTATTCCATCCACTAGTTTCTGGATATTCCGGATTTGCTTGTTAATTTTGGAATCCACCACCAACTTTTTGTCAAAGGGGATCCTTTCCAAGAATCTCAAGATCGGTAAAATTAGTGGTCGGGTAGAGGATGGCTTGGTGGTTGGCGCATTGTTGCTTCTGGGAGACCTTGCCCTTTTCGAGTTTAAATTATTACTTGGCGGGGGGATCGACGATGGAGGAGCCAGGACGGGTTCGTCATCCGAAGCTTCTACCAGCCAACGGTTGAGAAGGCGGAGACCACCAGCTGTAAAGAATTGCTCTAATCGACTCCACTGTTCATAATCAAACTTCGAGTTTTCCTGTTTAGTGGGCGATGATTCTCCTTCTTTCTCCGCTTTTCGTTTCGTTCGCTTGTACTTTGGTTGTTGTTTCCGAAGGCGCGAAGATCGTCTCTTTTGCCCTGGCCTGGAGTCCTCTTCGTCTTCGTCTTCCTCCTCCTCCTCGCCTTCCTCGTGCTCTTCCTTAACCTCCTCATTCGCCTCCTTTTGTCCACTTTCTCCCCCCTCTTCCAATCGATGATTCTTCGGACGAACACGCAGTTTCGCTTCTTCCAGCTCCCACAAATGCGTGTCCAAAGTTCGCTCGAGAATTGCGAGCGCCAAGACCCTCGTCGACATCGTATGACAATCCTTGGCCATGATGCCAAGAAACCGAACTTCCTGACCAACATCCAGAACCCCTCCCCCCACCAGCGGATACTCTTTGGTCCACTTTCTCCCCATGGTGCTAGTTGTGGTATTCACAAGTGCTGCTCGTCTGAGTGCTGAAACATACTCCTCTTGTTGGTCCGCATCCTGCTGGTTTTCACAACAGCACACCAGAGAATATTCGGTGCTGTTGACGCCAGACCAGACTCGATAGGGTGTTTTTTCTGCCGGGTAATACGCCTTGGTGCGTCGAGCAATATAATCTCGTTGTAAGCGAGGATTTAATTCCCACTGTCGCTGTTGTTGTTGTTGTTGGCCCTCGCCATTGTTGTTTTCGGCGGTGGACGCCAAGGCCATCAGCACATGCACCGGGCCATTATTTTGAGTCGTCATTTTATAAAGTGTGTTGTTGAGGGAGGTGCCAGTATATACTTCTACAGTACCAGGTACCGCTACTGTGCGTCCTTTGGTTTGCTTTGGATATTGTTGCGGTACAGCGACGACGAGAGGTAACAGTTGTTGTATTTCGGGGCAATTTTTTTACTGGCGTGGGCAGGGTCTTTTGATTAGCCCGATCCGAGCTAGGGTCGACCGTCAGTTTCGACAAGAAGCAACAGAGCAGGTAGCTGACCACTCTGCTCTACCAAGTTATAATAATTATTTTTATATACATAGGAGTTTTGGAGAATTAGGTGGTTGTTAAAATCCGTGAGTTCTACTAGGCACGTACATAGGAGTTTTGGAGAATTAGGTGGTTGTTAAAATCCGTGAGTTCTACTAGGCAGTGGCTAGCGGCTCAGGGATGATTCATTCGGGCTAAAGGACTAATTTGACTGTGGGTTAACCGTTTCACGTTTCACACCGAAGCACGGATTTCGCGCGATGGAATTTTGGCGATATCAGCATCTCAAAAATTACTACCTTGGCGATAACCATACTCTGTACTCTCTCTGAGCCTCCATTGATCAATTCTTTCATACAGAAAGTAGAACAAGCGTCTATCCTTGCGTAGTTGGCAGCAGTTTATTTTTTGAGTGATTTCTTGAGACGATATTTAGGTATATGTCGGCTTTGGATTACTATTTTCGAGGTGGAAATGATGATGAGGATGCATCCGACTACGCATCTGAGGACGAAGAAGATGCTGTAGCAGCCTTTCTCACACATGATGATGACTCGGCTCATGATTATATACATCCAGCACAAGCCCATGGTGGCGGTGGAATTGTTGCTAGGGCTGTATCACTGCTCGCTGGTTCATTTGACAATGAATCTACAATTTTTCATGGAAAAGAAGCGGAGCCCGAAGACCATTTTATGTAGTGCGATTTCCTTGCAAAGCCTCCAAGATGCATCCTTTGCTGGTCCCCCTTGTCGACCCCAAACATGTACCGGTGGTATTCCTTCAGCGGATGCGGTACTTTCAGTTGTTTACACACATTCTGCCCCTCGCGTCTTTGGGTGTCCTCCAATTGCGTGTTCAATAGAGTCGAGACGCAATTCACTACTCGGTTATCTCGCCATTGAACCAACAAGACTTCATTTACCTTGCTCCGGTCGGCTGTAGCCGGCATACCAACCAAATGAGCCAACCAATCGATACGGTATCGTTGTCCATTCTTCTTGTTTGGACATTCCTTGACAACTCCAACCAGGTGGCCCGAAATACCGTCGATCGGCCGGCTATCAGTGGAAAAAAGGAAAGAAGATCCTAAAAGTTTTCGTTGGGCAAACCGGGCACGGGACCTTTTACCAGTGGCCTTCTGCACCGGTTGCTGGTCGATTTCCATGCTCATACCCATTGCTCCAACTTCGCCAACGACGATGGGCGAGGTATCGGCAGATACTTGAAGGATGTCGTCCGCTGGAGGCGGCTCGTCGGCCATGTCCGTGTCGGTGGGAGGAATTGTCGTGTTTTTGGTCACAATTGTTAAATTACCATTCGGAGGTGTTGTGTCCTCCTGAAACAAAGCACGGATGAACCAAAATTGATGCTTGCATGAATAATCAACAAGAAAGTACATACAAAAATAATAATGAAGGCTTGAAGACAGGGTCAATGATGAGTTAGTTTGTAAAAGAGGATGTACTGAAATAGTCCCAGAATAACTACAGTACCATAAAGTATGAAGTTGTTGTCCGTTTATGTTCTACTCTTCCCGATTGAAAAACAACCACTAAAACTGTCGACGAAGCAACAAGCAACGTCTGAAGAAAATGCTACTGGCAAAGTAACATCTAACAGCATCGTTACATTCTTGTTGTGAGTGTATGCGGTGCCTTACATTGTGGCTTGGATGCCATTTTTCTTCGAAGATCGACGGGGTCTACAATACGTAATAACTTCGCCCCTTCTAAGATGGTACCAGTATGAGGATAAAAGTAGGAACAGCGATCCCTCGCTCAAGAGTGTCGAATGATCGAAAGCGATACTATGGTTCGTGGATGGCTATGGTGCTCGTCTTCGCGCTTTCGATGATTCAATTTCGGGATGCTGCTTTCGTCTCAAAGAAATGATGACCTCTACTACACCAGCACCACGGAACAAAGACAAAGACAATGGCGATGGTACTCCAAGCGTACTTGTACTCGAACCCTTTGCCACTAGAGGAGCACCAGTGGTGGACAGGAATACAACCAAAAAGAACCTCATATTTCACATCGGGCCTCCCAAAACTGGTAGCACCACCATTCAGTGTCTGATGCGAGAGCAAGAATTTACATTGTTGCGCCAGGACGGGTACAGTCTCATGGAAACAGAAGCGTGTCGACCAAAAGGACATGGGAAGCTCGAAGTTAGTCCTCTCGTCGGCAACGGCTATTTGCCCAAGTGCCTTCAGAAGGTAGATGGGTGGTACGCAGCACGACTTCGTACTATTCATCAGGAGACCGCAGCATCCATCGCTCCACCGCCGGATTGTTGGGTGGAGTATTTACAACTGATCAACCAACAATATGAAGCTGGGAATCACGTGATACTTTCCAATGAAAACATCGCCTCAAAGTTGGAATATAGCTCTTTGGATTTGATCGTCGAGGATTTGGCCGGGCGCTTTGACATTCATTTCGTGGCCGTATATCGTCACTACTTTGACTGGATTGCTTCGTTTTACAACCAAGAATTCAAGAAAATTTGGACAAAGAGACGAAAATTTGGGGAGTGGCAAGGGCGAACGAAACGAGCCATGGCGATGCCACGCATCATCGAATATGCCTTGGAAGCGGTGGCAAAAGGAAAACGAGGAGAATTGGATCAATTGATTCCCATCTACAAATCAAAAGCCGACAACATCCGCTTTACTGTTCTGGATATGCATCACGGGGACAAAGAACTGACAACATCACAATCAGCTCGGACGTCATCTGCGACTACTCCCACACTTGAAATTGACTTTTTCTGCAATGCTGTGCCTGGAATGCTTCGAATGTGTGGTCACTTCTTGTCAGCTGCCAACCTCCAAGAGAAACGTAAGAATCCCTCTTCACGCGGAGTAATTGCGTATGATCGAGTAGTTACAGCAGCATATGCTCGTGGATGGATCAAACCAAACGTATCCAGGACAACGGCCGCTCTTGCTGCCCGTACTTTCCATTTGAAGACACTCAATGCCTCTTCAACCGCAGGCTTGCCCCAGATATGCCCGTCGGATCAGGAACTGCGAGTGCTTTGGGATCGGTCACTGCTGTATGCTCAGCGGATCTTTCCCTCAGTGGAACAAGCCCCCGACAACCTTGAGAAACATTTACAGAGAGGTTGGGATCGTACGATCGCTAAGCAAACTCTATGTGATGTGGATGTAGAACTCGTGCTCTTGGACCCCCGCTGGGAAGAATTTTTCAAAACGATCACTCCAAAGACTCGTCAAGACGAGCTGTGGGACACGTATTAGCGTCATGTGTTGTTGATACATCATTTTCTACTAGCAGTTTCAGTGTCAATGGAATTGTTCGATGGGATCATCGAGTCGTAGAAACCTCTTGGTTTTTTATTTCAATGAAGAATACTCGACAATACAGCGTGCAGCATTGTTGGCGCCAGGCATATAGTAGCCGACGATTCGAAGCCGGCATTGCCATTCGGATCAAAAGTCTCCCTGCTTAGTCTAAAATATACCCATAAGAATACAATCAGTACATGGTACATTACCGCTCGAAACCCCCAGCCATCCCAATACATCGTCAGGTTTGGTGGTGATCGCAATCCGTTTTAGCTAGGAGTATTGGCTTTCCCAGCTCGTCACACTATACTACGAATAGCTAGAACTCATATTTCGCCGCAGCTATAATACAACTCGAGTGAATGGATGGGGCACAAAATTGCATCGTGGCTAGTATAGGGCAGTCAATACGAATACTATAGATCGAACAAACGTGCCGGAGACTGCTGTGGTACGTAGGATACATGGAATTCACGGACATTGCCCGGTGGAACTCGAGCACTCAACAATCGACCAGGTTCATCGGGAATCTTGACGTGAAGCGTGGTACCGGGGGCAGCCCCGGGTGGGACTTGTACCAATAATAGTTTTTGTTGGTTGTGTGCAGGAGACGGCTGTTGTGGTCGTTGTTGATGGTAATAGTCGCTCATTGCGGGAGAATACGGTTCTTGTCGTTGTGGTTGTGGTTGGTGATGATGATGGTGGTGATGATGCTGGGACGAAAAGTACGCTGCGGGAGAGTTGAGAATGGAGGACGATGCCGGAGTCAGTGGCTCTTCTGGATCGTATTGAACGTGAAATTCACTACAGTCGGGAGGAACCACCGCCGCTACCAAACGATTCTCGCCAGGAATTTGCACGTGAATAGTACTGCCAGGAACGGTACCAGGAGGGACCACCACTTTGACCAACCTCATACCGGAATGGCTCGTAACACTACACGTAGGTTTGTGGTTGACGCTTGATGCAGCAGCAGAATGATGGCTCGATCGGGGTGCTGCAACCGGTGAATATCGCGATGGTGGGTGGTGTGATGGGAAATCGTCGTCCAAGCATTGTGAAAAGGGAGGAGGAGGGCTGGAAGGAGGGGACGCCATTGCCGTCACATCTACATAATTGCTGCTGACAGGATACGCTTGAGCATATGGCATTGGTAATTGTTGTTGAGGCGACGGTGGACTGGATGGTTTAGCAGGAAGGGACATAGGAGTGGCCATGGTTGGCGCGGATGGGGCAGGTGGTGCTGACGGAGCAGGTGGTGCTTTGACATAAAAAATGGAACCTGGCCGTGACCCTTGTGGAACCTCGGCCTTGATGAGTCGTCCATTCCCATCAGGATGTGCGACGTGAATTGTCTGGCCTCCAACGACTCCAGCAGGAACAGTTACTGTAATAGAAAAGTGCGTCAATATGAGTTATTCAAGTCGAAAATAATGACAACACGAGCAATACCAACAGCAATAGCAATTGCTGGTGTACCGGTACTGATCAGCGTTGATGCCACGTACCTGATATGAGTTGGCCATCAGATGCATTGCCATTGTTGTTATCATTGGCTTGATATTGCAGCGGGGAGCTTGGATAGTGACTACTGAGGGGAGAAGGATGTGAAAGAGTCGCAGAGCCTGCCGCAAGGGCGTTTCCTGCTGTCTTCACATACGTGCGTCGTTGCCCAGGATAACCAGAGATCTCGTCCGACGACGCTTGCTGCTCGTAGGCGGTCTTGGGATCGATCCAGGAAGGTGGGAGGCAGCAAAACATTGTCTTGTCGTTTCTTATAGTAGTCTAGTCAGCCGATGTATCGTGCCAAGAGAAGTAAGAGTTGGAGTACAAGTAAGTAATGGGGGTTTCCGACGATGGTGGGCGACTGGTGAGTGGTCCCGGTACAAAAGTGGTGGGAAAAAGAGGAGCCGAAAGATCAAAATCGCCAAATTAAATTCGAAACTTTAGCGATCCAGCGGTCCGACTGATTGGATTCAAAATTACCGTTAAGTGACAGTTTCGATTGGAACGTCTTGCCTTGACGCCGCCAAAACTCACACTCACTCTCAAAACAGACTACAACTGCAACCAACGCGCCAAGCGCAAAAGGCGAGATCACCATGATGATGATGACCGCGCGTCGCTGGCTGCTCGCTCTGATGCTCCCACACGTCGCACGCTCTACCGGTACAGTATGTACTGTATTTGAACACCCCAAACATGTCACAGACCTCTCGTTCCATTTACTTCACATAACTGAAAGAGCATAGCATCAAGAAAATGAGTCAACGAAAAGCATGGAACGAAGCCATGAGGTCTGCGGCCGGGGCGCAGGCGTTGCCTCCAGGATTGCAACCAAAAAACACAAAACGAAGATCGGATCGGCGGAAAAAACAAGATCGACGAGACAAAGCTCGAAAAGTGCTTGGCGTCGGTGGCCCCGAGAGCAAGGAAATTTTAGCAGCTGCTTGGATGGATGCATTGGAGGACATTCATCCTTCTGGCGCTGGTGGCGGCGGCGAAGACGATGATAGCTACGATGAATTGGATGAACTTGAAAACGACAAGAAAAAAAGGAGCCGAACCGGATCGTCCAAGAAGGCGCAGTCGGGAGTTCTTCCCAAACGTTTCAAACCGCGTTCGGTGGCAAGCGTTTTAACGGAAGAGTTTAGTCGATTTGATGGGGTGGCGAAACCTTGGCTCGATAGTGAGGCGCGGAGGCGAGGGCAGCGGCCTCCCACTCGAAAGTTTTGCCCAGTGACTGGCATGGAAGGCATTTACACAGAGCCAAAGACGGGGCTTCCTTATGCCAATCTGAAAGCTCTTGAACAAATCAACGAACGACCTCCTCCCTGGATGACGTTGGGAGGTTCACTGGCTTACCACGAATGCGTGAAGAGTATTCGCGACGATGAGTTCTAGCTAGAGCAACTCGTATCTGATGGGTACCGTGTGTGCAGTCATTGGAGCCCTTGTGTGGCGTCGGCGAATATCCCTATTCGAGCAATTTTTAATGCGATTGCCTTGACCTCAAAGGCATACATACAATTGAGAGACAGTCGGCGGCTTGCTGTTTACCATATGCATCGAGTTCGCGATTTTGAGAATTTGATTTCCTACTATCAGAGTGTCGAGACTAGGAATTGGCAGCTTGCTACTAGATGTGGTCTCCATATGTTGCCCCATACGATTTTGTGCTGCCCAAATATATACGAATACTGCAATGTTTATCTGACCTCAGACTTCCATGCAGGAGAGAACAGGACCCACCAACCAGCCACTCTATAGCTGCAAATCGATGCGAGTAGTTTCTCAAATGTGGCCACTGAGTAGACTGGCGACTCTATTATAGGAGCAATGTTTTGAAATTTGAGAAAGTAGTCTACTTACCGGTAGGTCTACTCTAGAGATAGTACGAGTAGGAGATGACCCGCGATTTAGTCGTTCATGAGCATGACGATTTTCTTCAGTCGACGACGAGATTTGATTTTTATTTTCCTTCATTCATGGTGACGTCATAGACTTTTCCTTTCCGTCCGTAGAAAGCTGGTAAGTTTTCTACGTGAGCCAATGGCTCCCAAAACTGCCGACTGCTGCCACCCGCATCCCGGTATGTACATCATCGAGAGTCGAGACCACTCTCGATGAGACCTTCGACGATGATGATGGAACGATGACGAATGACGACAATACTGGTACTTGTAATAACCGACAGCAACAACACTCCTTTTGGAATTTCATTGCGGTGTCAGGTTGGCCTCGTCTGCTCATCTTCAAACTCTTCAAACCATAGTTGATTCAATCATGAGGCTATTTCTTCTGGGATGTGTTCACTTGGCACTCCTTCGATACAACCATGCGTTCACGCCGGGTGCAGCGACAGCGCAAAGGGTGAAGGTGGACAGCCCAGTACTCGTGCATCGGCGCTACGAGCACCCAGCTACCCGAATATCTCCAGCTGTACCCAACAAGACGCTTTCCAGATTTGTATCGCTCCCTTCTACCAGCTCGGACCTGGAAGAAACAGATAAATCCAAGGCCGCCAAAGCAGACAAGCTACTTGGGATTCTAGTTCTTTTGACAGTCCCAATTTCGTGGGGCACCTACGTGCCCGTTGTCAGATATCTTTATGCAATCCAGCCTCCTGTCCCGGGATTTGTATTTTCAGCATGCTACTACGCACTGGCGGCTCTTACTACGTCATCTCTGGCGTTTTGGCAAAGTCGAAACACAAAAAGCGACCAGCCGGACAACAACGCACAAGAGAAGGCATCTACTGGCATGCCGATAGTTGCAGGAGTTGAGCTTGGAGCTTATCTATTCATCGCAAATTGCCTGCAAGTGATTGGACTTCGCACAGTTGAATCCGACCGAGCCGGATTCTTGGTCCAGCTAACAACAGTCATGGTACCGTTTGTGGAAGCTCTTTTTGCTGGGAATCTGGCTAAGGTTCCTGTACGGACATGGTTTGCTTGCGTTTTCGCATTTATTGGTCTATTTGTGATGGGTCTGGATGGAAGAATCGTGTCCGATCCCATTTCCGCATTCGTCACGGCCCTCTCCTCTTTCAATCAAGGTGACCTTCTGATTATCGGAGCAGCCATTCTCTATACCTTGCATGTGGTTCGGCTCGGGGCCTACGCCAGGCAAACCACGCCGATGAAGCTTGCTGCCTCAAAGGCAACCGCCGAGACAATTTTCAGCATAGTTTTAGTCGGAGGTCTGACCGCTTTATCGTCTGTTCTGGGAGAGCAGACTGGCTTGCTGGGTTTTGCGTCCAGCACAGGAAAAGAAATATTGACTTTTTTCGCATCTTTCCGGGAGGGTCTATCAACAGGAAGCTTGTCACCATCTGTGCTTTTGCCTGCTGTTGGTGCTGTGCTCTGGACAGGATGGGTGACGTGTGCATACACGATATATGCGCAATCCTTTGGACAATCAAGAGTGACACCTACAAATGCAAACCTAATCTACACTTTTCAGCCTATCTTTACGGCGCTCTTCGGCTGGTTGCTCCTCGGAGAGACCATGGGCCCATCTGGTTTTCTGGGAGGAGCCATCATCGCCTCTTCTGTCTACGTGGTTGCTTCAGCAAATCTTGGGGACAACGAAGCAACTACAGACGGTGACATGACTGAGAATGGCCATCAGAAGCAGAGCTTCATAAGCGATGACACTTCCAATGCGGCCGACAAACTGTTTCCGACGGAAAGCAGTGAGCAGAAGACTCCCCGTGCCTAATAATTGTCTTGCTCCGAATCGGATAAGTGTACAGCGACGAAAGTCTAATTTTCCATATGCAGGGCCAATGAATCGTGCACCAGCTCTCTGGAATGATTTAATTTTCCGATGGAGTAGGACAAGAAACAAGCTCCAATTCATCCGGGTCATGCTTCACCTTATTTTATTTCAGATTCCGTCACGGTATCGCGTTCTCCAGCGAAATCTACCCTCTTGTGGCCTGATTCGGACTGTTTGTTGATCGGCGGAGCTCGTTCGAGATCAAGGTCGCCAGAACAATGCTCTGACCTTTCTTTAGTGGGCTTCTCCGCCCCGGCAGCCGGACTTCTCTCTGAGACGCCAAAATCATCTGCCGCCCCTGTCGCAAAGTCAGATGCGACTCCCATCCGAGAGGTGGTCATACGGAAATTTCCAAAGCTAGGTCTCGTTGGCTGTCGCTGGTGCCGTACCTTCATCATCAGCGGTACAAAAATAAACAGAAGCATAGACATGCAGCATGCAAATACCAAAGATACGCTCAGAAAGTATCGAGGCCCGACGCTGTCTTCTTCGATTAGAAACAAAACAGGTCCTGCCACAAGTAACAATTGAAGCCAACAAAACAGCGCCAATCCCAGCCCAGCGCTCTCGCTATATTCCTCGCCCCATCTCCGTGCCTTGTATGCCTCATAAACAGCGAGAAGCAAGATACAGAAGTTTATCCCGACCGTCAACCCCAGGAATGTCCAGCCAGCCGGGCCCATATTTCCGCATGTTCCATATAACTTCCAATCTTCTTCTTTAACAACTTTGATTTCATAGTTCATCGGATCCACCAATGTCCAGACGAGCATCAAAATGAAATTAAGCACGAACTGAACGCTGAAGTGCGCAACGGCGCGCTTTGCCGAGACATTAGTACGTCGAAATGCCATGGCTCCGTCGGCTACTTGGTTGATTCGCCAGAGTTTGGCGAGCAGTGCCGAAATCACCAGGCTAAACCCCATACTTAAAAACCAAGCATTTGCCATGCAAGCAATGTCGTGTCCGCGAGCTGATAGTTCCTCCCAACCAAGCAAGCTCCTGGAGAGAATAGACAGACCGATGACAAAAACACCGCCACAAATCGCCGAAAGGAAAATTGGCTGCATCATTTTTACTTCGTTCTTCTCTCGTCTCATGTGCACCCAAATTGCAAACGCGATGGATGTGCATGAGATGACTGCCACCATCGTAAACCCGACAATTCTAATAGAACCCTCCGTCGAGAATTGTGGGGAATTGGATACGTCTTGAGACAATAGAAAAACAAGGTCTCGTCCCACACAACCGGGATAGTTGCCACCATCGACAACAGCAAACGACAAGGCTCCAGTAGCGACCCCTGCTTGTAGATCTTTCGCCGTCACAGTATAATTTATGGTGAAGCTTTGGTTGGGTTCCACTATGACTAACTTTGGCTTATCATCCGATCCAAACACAGAAGCTGTCGTAATGGTAACCCAATCAGGCATGGATTTGAATGCGATTTGCACTGGAAATGCTTCACCATTTACAACGCTGACACTTTCCGGAATAATCTCATCGCCATCGCTTACTCCCGAGAAATTCAATTGAGGGGCAGACAGGATTACATTTTCCATGGCGGGACAATCAAAGCAGCTCTGGAATTCCTTCACCCAGTACGATGCGGATGTACAGGAATCCTTGTTTTGGATGAAATCAAGTGCGGTAGTTGCGCTAGTGTCATTGACCAATCGCCCCTGGATACTGGTATCGTAAGGTTCATCAGAGTGAACGACTTGCAGATACTCTCCGATGATACTCTGTATGAGATGGTCTCCAATGTCACTTGGTTCCTCGCCCTGAATTAGTAGATCGTCACTCAAGATACTCGGAAACGGGTGGAAACCGCTGCACATCCAACTACTTGTTGCATATTTGTAGAGTTTCAGCCTTTCGACTGGAACATACTCCTGCGTTTCCTTGTCTAGAATCTCAAGCATGACCAGCCTTGGGGCCTTCATTTCCGTATTGTAGGTGTAACGAAGCCCAGAGACTTGGAACAATCGATCGCCATTCGTGGCTACGTTGGATACAAAGGCAGCCTCTCTTGTTACCAATTCAAACAGTCTGTAAATTGTGACCCCGCTGATTGTCCCCGTACATTCCGTACTGGCAAAAGGGAGAGATGACCATATATCGGATACCTGAATCGTTGAATGATCAGCCAGAAGTTAGTCAAGAATAATTTGAATGAACCCGACAAAAGAAACACAAGAATGGCTACCGATACGTTGACTCACCCTTACAGGTCCCGCAGGCCAGCCCTCCCCGCGGATACCACCGGACTGGATGAATGAAAAATCAGCTCCAGTGTACCAGCGCAATGCATCTGTGTGTAGGTTGCCGATTGGACATTCTCCTCCAAAGCACGCACGAAAGTCGTCCAACCTTGCGATCGGCATGGCAACCGACAAACCTCGAACAGGATTGTTGAGCCGCGCCTCTTCTGCCAGTTCTCTCAGAAAAACCACATCTCGCCGCAGCTCGTCGTCCTTTGTCGAATTGGGGAAGCTCTCTAGGCTATGCTCCAAGAGGGTTAAACCAGAAACCTTTTCCCGGTCGTCTGTAAGAGAGATTCTTAGTTGACGAGCAATGTCGTCGTCATCCTCATAACTGATGACCCAAACGTTATCCTTCCCGACCTGTCTTGGTTGCTCGTAGCTTTTGTCATGAGTCCGAATATTAACAAGTACCGCGGGTCCATGCTCAAATTCTAGCACCGTGTCAAGAAAAGGTTGAAAGGCTTCTGCATGGGTCTTTATTAGAACTGGGATCCAACATCTCTCATTCAAAGAAATTTCGTCAACAGTTGTTCGATTTTTCTCCAAAACGTATGCGTCGTAGGGTGTAAAGGTCTCCAAACAGCCTTTCCCCCTGTTTTCATGATATATATAATTCAAGAGTGCCCTCGCGGCCGCCTCAGGTGGAAGAGATTTGACCGCCCCAGTCGAAATATATTGTTCTTGGACATAAATGATGGCAAGACCTGTAGCTTCATCGAAATGAACATTCTTGACGTACTGGCTCCAAGAGTTTGTCGTTTCAACAAACTTATTTCCGTGAATAGTCGGCCGAAAAGTCTCTGTTTGAAGACCTGAAAGATCTCGGATGGATACCTCAGAATCACCCTTGTGTTGATCCATTAACGACGGATTCGTCCAGAAAGTCCTCATTCCGAAATAGTCATGCATGATCAATCGATTAACGTTCCAGTCCAACGGATGCATCTGCACAAAGACGCTTTGGTAGTCCAACCTATTGATGATAAGATTTGCATCATCAATCCCGTCCGAGTGCTGCCGGAGAAAGGCTCGAATCAAGGCAATGCCTCCCTCGCAACTGCTGTCGTCCACATCGACACAATCCTCGAGTCCTCCACTCAATAGCGTTGTCGTGCTGAACACGAGGCTGACCGAAGGCGACGAAACAGCCATGGTTGGCAAACTGGGAGACTAATACAACAATGTTTCTCTGATTTTTTGTTTCCTTTTTGGACTGCCTTCTCTTTCTTTTCAAGGGGCGCTGCAATATGGAAAGGGAACGAAGCTCTTGGTTGCGACCTCTACCCTCAACTCTCGACTATTCTACTACTACTACGAACTACGACTCTCTCTCGGTGAGAGCTACCGGCAGTACCGGTAGTAGAAGAATTATACTGGCTCACGATGGAGACAAAATACGTAGTAGAAGTATGAAAAACGATTATGCCCACCCATAGCAGGTACCGGCAGGGTACGTGTACCGGTACCGGTAGGACCTAATGTTCGAGTACGGGTAGAGACTACCGGTACTCGAAAGTGGGGATGCAGAGATCTGCGTCGCGTGTCTCGGTACCGGTTCACTTCTTGGAGACCTATGCGAGAAATTTAGCCATCCCGTACCGGTACCAGTACCGTACCGGTGCTGTATGAGTACCAGGTACTCGTACAGTACTGGTACTTGTACAACAGTACAACAAGGGGTAATAGACCCGGTACATGTCATACTGTACCGGTATCGGGGTACACCGGGGTGTGGGTCATGGTCATCTCAACACAAAATTCAACATCACGCGCCCCCCTCCTCTTCCCATGCATCTCCCATCATCTCTCGTCGGCTCGCATCGATCTCGAATGAAACATCTTTGACTTTTCTGGAATACAGTTCCGAATTGAGCGAGTCGTCGTCGTCGTCAACGCCATTACTGACTATCGCTGCCTTGTAATACTCCACGAATTGAAGTAAGCACAGTCTCTTGATACCATGTCACCACTACCAAGCTGGGAGCAATTGTATAATGGTCGGGCTGGATTCTTTTGGAATTTTTTGTGCTGCCCGTTCATTGGAGCATTTGGCTTGATCTGGCGATCATTGCATGTTTATGCTTTTCCATGCTGTACCGTCCTCTGCCAAAGATTGACGGTGAATTGTTTTTGGCGTTACTTTTGTTTTTGGTTTCGTTGGCCCTACGAGGACGAGGGCTTTTTTGGAGCCAAGGCTCTGGGAAATCACGACGCTGAAACAGGCGCCCAAATGAATCGAAAAACTGATTGGATTCGAGCCCACGAACTGAAGCAATTTCAAGGCAAGCGTCCCCAGCTTTTTGAAGGTGAAATAGAACCACAGGATTTGTGTCAAGGTGCCGTTGGGGATTGCTGGCTGGTGGCAGCTTTTGCCTGTGCCAGTGAATTTCCCGATTTGATCCGGCACATGTTTCTCACAAAAGAATATAATCCTCGTGGATTGTACAAGGTTCGAATATACGATCCTCAAGTCGAACAATGGAAAGTTGTGGTGGTAGATGATCGCATTCCTTGCCCAAAGGGCACAAAATCCCCCCGCTTCATGAAGCCCAATGGAAATGAGCTATGGGCCATCATTCTAGAGAAGGCGTATGCAAAGCATTGTGGAAGCTATGCAGACATGTCGGGTGGTTTTGTGTTGTGGGCCTGGCTGTCCATGACGGGTCACAATGTCTTTCAACTATCTCTAGATTCGAAAAAAGGCAAATCATGGTACCGAGAAGATATGAAAGCGCTTCCGAACCCCAAGGACAAGCGGGATTGTGGATTCCGTCGCTCGAAAGAAAAGTTCAATGATGAAGAAGTTTGGACCCTTCTCAAGAAGTATGATGCCCAAAAAGCCTTGCTTTCAGCTTCCATTGGTAAACGCGCCGATCGGGTAACGGATGGACCAGCGGGAGAACAGATGCTTGAGAAGGAAGGTTTGGTGGCAGGGCATGCGTATTCCATCATTGCTGCCGTGCAAGTCGGTGAACGCATTCGAGGAGTACCAAAACCCAACGGCAAGACCTTCCGATTGGTCCATTTGCGCAATCCTTGGGGGTCATATGAATGGAAGGGAGCTTGGAGCGACACTAGCAGCATGTGGAAGAAATACAAATCTATTGCCAAACAAGTCGGTCATACCAATGCTGATGATGGAAGTTTTTGGATGAGCTTTACAGACTTTAAGAAAACGTTCACTACCATCAATGTCTGCGACAGAGACACCAATAAGGATGCATCCTTGGACATAAACGAGGACAACGGATCACTTGGCATTTTGCGAGGCTTCTGCTGTGGATGTGCTCGATTCTGGTGTCTTTGCCAAGGCTTTCGAAATTTGTATCTGTCGCACGAAACGACCGACAAAACATTGGATGCCAATGAAGGGAAATGTTGTTGGATTTGCTAGTAGTAAGAATATTGAAGTTCTAGCTAAAAGGGATAAGAGCGTGGATAATTATTGTTTTTTCTTTGAACAAATAGCCGAAATGAAGTCGCTCGCTCTGTGTTTACCGGGGCTTGCGACCCGCACAAGAAGCAATACATCTTGGATTTCTTGCTTGTGGCTGCGTTGCGCGCCGTTGATGACGAAAACATGCAATACCATGCACTTGTTCGCTGCTTTGCGATATCTAGCTGGTACTACTAAGAGTAGAACTACGAGTACGAATACTGGTACTCGTTACTACTCTTGTTCACTGCTCTAGATCATCCCGAAAACCCTCTTGTTGATCCTCTCGTACGCTCCAGAAGATATATTTTTCTACTGTAGACGGTCTATTGATCCTCTCGTACGCTCCAGAAGATATATTTTTCTACTGTAGACGGTCTATTACTCTTCATGATACATAATATAATAATAATAATATGTACTGTAAGAGAATGTTGCTATGTATGATTTGCTACGGTAGTAGCCTACTAGGTAGGTTCTACGCGTGTGCTACGTGATACTGGTACTTTGTACTGCGCAGAGGAGTCCATCAAGTCAATTTGAAATGGACCGCAAAAAGCAAAGAGAAGGCGCCGGCGTTGCACGAGCGCTGGCCGGCCACACATCAGTTTGCAACCGACACTTTCGGAAATTTGAATTGGTGTGCTTGCGAAAAGGAGTGTTTCTCATTGGCCCTCTTTGAGCAACTGCCACCGGACGAGACGATAAAAAAGCGAGCACACCATCATCTCGTTTCTCCACAAAAAGTCAGAAGGACGAGGACGGAATTGTCGTTCCTACTACCTGTACTGTACAGTTACTTTATTCTGGACACCATGGCCCGCTTTTCTTGGTTGTACGAGTTGGCGAGGAAGCCCGTTCCAGTCAAAAAGGAACCACCAAACTTCTTCCATGATGCCTCTGAGGTGATCGTTGAGAAGTTCCACGGTGCCTCTAAGGTGATCGTTGAGAAGGTCCAAGACGCCTCTCATGTAGCAAGTGCTAAGTTTGAGGAAACGCGGCAGTATGTCGAGGAAATTGACTTTGAAAGCATGCGTGATACCATTCAGGGAAAGATCCAAAATGCCACGGACGCTGCCACAGATTTCGTTGTATCGCTAGATCCTAGAGAAATGCCAGAAGACATGATCATGCCTCTAGCTATGGCGGCTCTAGTTGCTCTCGTTTTGGTTGCTCTCCTTTACCGAAAGAGACAGCTTCGGCTCCGACACCACGCACAATATGGTGATAACGCATTCCCCCCATTTGCCCCATGCAATTCTTTTGAGACAGTGTCGGCACTTACTGGATCAGAACAGCCGTGGTTCTTCAAGCAGTGCGCCGAAATGGTTGGGCCTGTCTTCCGTCTTCACCTGCCATTCACTAAAGCTCCCATGTTTGTCGCCATTGGAGACGTCGAGACAGCCAAGGAAATCCTGCAAGATCCAGAGACTGTCAAGCCGGCAACAATGTATTCCTCCATTGCTACGATCGCGGGTGGGCCTAACATTGTTTCCTCGGAAGGAATCCATTGGAAGCTCTCTCGAAAGTGTTTGTCGCCCGCCTTTATGAAATCACACCTGGATCGAATGCATCGAGTCTGCAAAGACCAGACTGAAATTTGGATCGAAAGTCGCCTCGAACCAGCTATTAAAGCGGGGAACGATTTCGATGTCGGTGAAGAGTGTATGCACCTGACCATCGCGATCATTTGTCGTGCTGCATTTGAATACAAAATCAAGGACGGGGAGGCAAAGGCATTGATGAAGGATCTTGCAGCTGTGTCTCAAGACTATGCCGTTGACGAGATCCAAAACCCGCTTCGAAAGTTAATGGGTCCAAGTCGTGAGAGCGCTGCTGCCAGGGATCGAATTCAAGCATTTGGCAAGAAAATTCTTAGCTCTCACCGTAAGCAATCGAAGATTCGGCGCACATCGACCGTGGTATCAAAATCTATCATCGCCTGCATCGACAAGAGTACAACCTACGAGGATGACACTCACCGCATTGCTGATATCGTCATGCTGTTGCTTTCTGGACATGACACAACGGCATACACATTGGCGTGGATCCTGCTAGAGTTGGCTCGAAATCCACATGAGCTTAAATACCTACGAGACGCTCTCGGAGGAAACGATGATGGATTGGCCCAGCAAATGTTGAAGGATATTCTCCGCGAAGGAATGCGTCTTCGACCGGTGAGCCCTGGTATTGGCGTCCGAATGATCGGGAAAGATTTCTACTTGAAAGACAAAGCGATCGTCATTCCGAAGGGGTCGCATATCATGTTCCCTTCCATGGTACTCACAAGAAACGGTGTCGAAGACCCTGAAACATTTCGCCCCTCGAGATGGACTGAGCACCCTGATCGAACATTCCTTCCGTTTTCAACTGGAAAGCGCAACTGTGTTGGGCAGGCTCTGGCGCTAGCAGAAGTCACATGGGTTCTCTCGCGGCTGTGCGCTAAATATGTTTTTGAAGTGGTGGACGAAGGAAAAGTTGAGTTCTGCGCTACATTGAAATGCGTAGGAGCACGTTTGAAAGCACACCGCTACGAAAAATCCGGATACTAGTCTCCTGTAATAAGAGGTACCGCGTTACATTTCAACTGAAGGGCGCCCTTGCAGACAAAAGTAATATCTCCTCTCGGCTGTTCCAAGGCAAGCAAGGCCGCCTTTCAAAAGCTATTCCATAAAACATCACGAAACAATATCTAGATGGATTCTTTTGGACACGAGCAGATTCAATCTTCATTATTATACATAGAAGTATTATCATGAAGGATTCTCGTCATTGTCGTCATCATTTTGAATCACCAGCAAAACAGCGGAGCCGATGAGAAGCCCTCCAGCGTACCCGGTAGGCCCAAGCAATTCACCCAATACGAGAAATGCCACAACTGCCGTAAAGAGCGGCTGGATTGTGTAAATTAAATTCGCAGTCGCAGGTGGAACCCTCGCCTGGCCGAAAGTCTGCGCCGATATCGTATAGCCGACGGTAATGAGACCAATCCAAGTTGTGGCAGCGCCAAGTTTGAACCATTCGTCAGAGGAAATAGCTGGATCGTGGACACTCTCCCAAAAGGCATCCTTGTATTCGACAATATTATTGCCAGATGCTACTGCCATTTCCCACAGTTGATTGCTGGGGTCTGGTGAAGAATCTGCAGTGGCTGCAGATGCGAGAAGGGATGCTACAATTACAACGCCACACCACAACGTCTCTGTCGACGCCTTTGCCACAGCGAGCTTGATTGCTGGGGAATTCTTGGCATATGTTTCCAGCCGAAGGCAATGGAAAGTGTAAAAGAGAGCAGCAAGGATAATAGAGACATCCCCTTGTGAAAATGAAAAATTGTCCATTGGAGACAGTAGTCGTGACATTACAATATCGTTGTCGGCGTCGAGGAGTCCTTCCGAAGAAGATCCCCCGTCCAATCCAATGAAAGCCACACCTGCCAATGCCATGAAACAAGCCAGCCACGTTCTTGCTGGGAGCACATCAAAATTGAGTGCCACAAAACTTTGTACCAAAGGCACAAAAATTGTCGTCAACTGCAGCAAAAAGGCAGCTCGATCCGACGATATCGTCTTGAGTCCCACCACTTGCAAAGCATTCCCCAGAAACAGATACGTCCCTAGCTCGAACCCACCCCACAGCGATAGAGCGTCACCAGCAGAACCTGAACCTGACGAAAAAACGTCCATGGGGGATGAATTTGTTGTCGTATTAACTGATGTTGGCTTGTCCTCTTGAATTGGGGCTTGAGTACCACCAGGAAATAATGAGAGTACAATCGCGAGCGAGCTTGTCGCAATAAGGTAATAGACGAATTGAAACAAAAATGGTGGCACATTTGGCTGTATGTCGTATACGTATCGAACGGCTGGCTCAAAGGTACCCCATGCCAAAGGGACAGTCAGGAGAACCAACACGCCTGCTCGTTTTTCATCAGCGTCAACCTTGTCGGGCACGGACGCGAAACGTCGAATTCGACGACTCCCGCTTCGTGCTACTTGTCTTCTGCCTATCTGATTCGTCGTTTCCAGCATCGGATGGTACATACAATCATGTCGTGACTTTTCTGTTCTCGCGGTCCAGGTAGTTGTATGGTAGGAGGTACTACTAGTAGCCGCAAATGCACGCACAGGTGTAAGTGAGATACCAACGACGACGACGACGACGACGACGACGGCCACCACCACGAAGTTGCATGCCACCATCGCGGATGCTGCCGTCGAGCGCCTCCTCCGACTGTTTTTTCGAGTACGAGTACGGTACATCACAATATTTTGTATGGATACCATCGTCTTTGGCAACGCACTGGTACTGTACTGCACCGGTATGGATCATCAGCTCTGGATGGGACGATGATGATGGTGACGGTCGAAAATCGAGAAAAAGGACAAACAATATGTAGAAAGATCCATGCATGGGGATACATAGTATGTACGTACTGTACGAGTACTTGTAGACTACAGTACCAGGTACCTGGTACCAGTAATACAATCAGAAGATATCATTATGCGAAAGATCTCCGATCAACACGACCATTAACAGCGTCTTGCCGTGTGCCGCTTGCCGCCCGCTTCGCGCGCAGCCAGCAGCCAGCACTCTCAAGATCACCTCGACCACACAACAAAACAAAAAACAACGCGAGACGACGAGGAACGAGGCACGAGGCACCGCCGCGAAGCCACACTGTGTATTATGTTGTGTTGTCAGTTGTCAGTCCTATTGTGATGTTCACATAGCGGTGCCAAAGAAAAAAACACGAACCATGGCCGAGGACCGAGGACTTCTCCAAAAGCCACTACTTTCACTAACCGACTTTTAATTGACAAAGAACGGCGAAGCGGTATGTCCATACTCCCTACGATGACGGAAAGAGAAACGGAAACAAAATATTTGGTGGTGGTGGGAATGAATCGACCAAGGCTGAACAAAATTATGGCACTGGTGGAAGAGCGACAAGCAATGTCGTCATCACCATCGTCATCGTCGTCATCATCTGAGGCGGAGGAATTGGATGGTTCTTCTTCGTCTGCCGCAACACTTTGTGTGGAGTTGGTTCCATGTCTCGCCGCCATGGGTTCCTACCCCGACGAAAATGGTAATTCCATGAGGTACTTGTCCAATGTGGTCTATCACGACGGGTCTCCCATGACGGCATATTTTGACGACCCATCGTTTCGGGAGAATCTGGATTCGGTCCTGCTGATAGGATACGAATGGCAAACGAATGACCAAGACAAAATCCGAGCGTACTTCCAAGCGAACCAGCTGGAAACTTCTATAAAGTGTGTGAATCCAAATCCTGATTACGACAATCTGCAGGATGAATTTGAGGCCTTCAAAGGTTTGGACGATGCGGTAAAGCAACAATGTCTGATCGACGGATCTTTAGGTCCAGCCAAAATGGCAAAGTTGGTCGTCGATTCCATTTGTCATATCAAGAAGCTCAAATCAGATATGATCAAACGAGAAAAGGAGGAAGCTGAACAAGCTGCAGAATCCACCACCACTGCTACCCACGAAGAAGAATCCGAACAGCAGGAGCAGAAACCACAGCACGAGCCCGCCGACCCGAGTCGCCCACGTTATGCCTGTCGCATGTGCCGGACCATTTTATTTGGCGAGAATCACTTGGCACAGGATCACATTCAAAATCGCCACACCTTCAAGAAAATGAGTCACTCGAGCAATGGAAAGCGATCGACACCCACGGTGGACTGCCAATCAATATTTTGCAGCGACGATGTCTTGCAGTGGTTGTCGCCGAGTGGAGAAGATATTGAAGGCAAATTGACATGCCCTAGATGCTCCCACAAAATTGGGCATTGGAAATGGGCAGGGGCACAGTGCTCTTGTGGGACATGGGTGACACCTGCCATCCAAATACCGGCAACCAGGGTCGATGTTGTGGCTCCGTACCCTCCCAACTCATCGGCAGGTCTAGTAGTAGGAGTCGTCAACCCCATCATCCTACCTTCAGACACCCAGTGATTCTTTAGCCCCCAAGGATAACGTCAACAATCTCCAGACTCCAGAAATGCCTTCTGCAGTCGACAGTACCAGTACAGAAAGTACAGTAGTCACTCTAGTATCGTTGATCCGTCCGACTCGACCTTTCCATCGGGTATGTCGGTTGGTGGTATTGCTCATCTAAAGTCCAGAATGTCTGAGGAAGATATTTATTAAAATAGGAGCAGCAATCGCAATGCGGACAAGGCTCGAAAACGCTTTCTCAACAGGATTGTGAATAAATGACTTTCTAGAGAAGTTCTACTACAGAAACCATTTCGATTTTATAGACTCTAGATTGCATTCACAGTCGACAGAACAGTTTGTCTAAACTATTGTAGATCCTTCCCATTCACCATAGTCCTTTGTGATAGAAAGTGCGCAATGTTTGGTGCAATCAACACAAAATACTTTATGGAGCATCGCTAATATTCGTTCTTGAATCTCCTCCACAACATTGGTAGGTGTAAAGCCGTCACATGTGGAGCGAGCAATGGTAACTAGAAACGGCGGAGGAATGACGGCGGAAGCGCTGGGCGATGAATCTAGCAGTTGTTCAAGCATGCGTTCGACTCGCTCAATCGACGCAACGATTGCGTCGATTGGATCCTTTTGAGCGGTGGATTGTGCATGAGGCATGTTCCAGAATGGAATGGCTTCTAGAATCGGATTCAAGGCTCTTTCTCCGTATGGCCGCACAAGTTCCTGGAGTCTGCGAATCGATGTCTCGCATACCTTAGGCGACGAATAGTAGTGGGTCAATCCCCCAAGGGGCGTTACGGTCGCTTCATCCGTCAATACCCCTTGAAGCTGAAGTCGAAAATCTCTTAGCCTTTGCCTGTAAGAAGAGGAATCAAGGTCAGATGGCGGATTGTTAGCTGAAGAAGAATTCTTCTGAAAACAGTTGGACTCAGTCATGACCCGAAGAAATGCAACTGTCAAATCGGGATCCACGCTATCAATATCCGTTAGATATGGATTCCAGCAAGCAAAGTAATCTAGGCAAATATCCAAAATCCAAGGCATTGAACTCTTCCGCAACAAGTCAGACATTTTGATAGCTGAATGATTGACTTGCTCCAGCTCTGTCACGTGTAGATTGAGTGTTTGTGGCAATTCCAAATCCCGTAATAGCACCACCGAGTCGTCATCCAAATAGTAAGGATGACTCCAGTCTACTTTGAGCTGAGCATGTATGCTTAGATCACAAAAATGGGCAGGCTTGGGCTTGTCCTCTGTGATTTCGCCCGGAGAGGGCTCAAATGCACCAACGTGGAACTGGTGGTGTCCACAGGGTATTTGCTTCGAAAATTTGGGCTTGATCCACTCGATCGTTTGGAGCTGGGCAGCCAACACCAAGGGAAGAATCCACTCGGCGATCCCGGAAGCTGTCGAGTCCAACAGCTCGTAGAGGTCTTTGCTACTCTCTCTATCCTCCGACGTCAATTCAGCAAAGGCCTGGCGTGGGGTAAAACATGCTGTAGCGGGAACTGTGGGGCAGGCCAAGTCGGGATGAGCGTCCAAGTGAAGCATCGACCACGGTCGAAATATCTTTTTCTTTCGGAGGATCGCATGTATGTGTTCCAGGCAATGGTGGTGGGCCTCCACGATGACCACGTCAAGAGGAGGCATCTGATGATTCTTATTTGGCACACATGGACGGGTGGAGCTGCAATGATATCGTCGGGGAGGATATGCTTTGTGAAAAGCTTCTGTAGCATGTATTTTACTGTATTTGTTGTGATGATTGATTTCCTACTACCTACTACCGGTATCATCTTGGTGATTACTCACAGAGCGTGTGAGGTTTTCGGCTCGTACTCTGTAGATCCGATGACGTACAGGAGCGGCCGGGAAATCAATGTCGGCGGATTAGAACGCAGGACAGACCACGGAAATTGTCTTGTGAGGCAAGCGCAAAACCAATAATTCCACGATTAAAAAGTGTATCCGCGCGGTAAAGCCAATTCCTTGGTATTGTTAGTACGATCGCCAAATGGTGCAAATTTTGCAACATTGTTGCAAATCAGATTTGCAACATTGTTGCAAATTTTGCAACATTGTTGCAAATCGCCAAATGTTGCAAAATTTGCAACAATGTTGCAAAAGCGCGACCAGTCGGTACAACTCTTTGAACAACTCGACTACCACTGTACCGGTACGACAAAAAATAATAATAAGATTCTCCTCGAGACCCGTTGACTTCCAAAGTAGATATTCTACTCGTAGACTACATGTACTACGAAGTACACCGCCACTCTCTAGTAGTAGTAGACACTTGCTCCAACACGCCGCTACTAGTTATGGCCGTTGTCTGGTAGATCCCAGCTCGTTGTTGGGGGGATGCCACATCAGCAGTTGTGCTGTGTCAACACATCACAAACAAGAAGACTCCGTCAGGAACAGTTCTTTTTGAACACTGCTGCTCCAAGTTTGAGTCTTCTTTGTCGTTGTTCAAGTTCTAGTATCCCTACTCTACTAGTAGTACCACTGGTACCGCTGATGGTCTTTTTTATGTACAAGTAAGATAGTGCATTGCTGAGGAATCACCTTTTGGTTCCATTGCGTTTTTAAACATAGTACAGGTCAAGAAGGGATGAGCATCCTAAATATTGCTGGTCGTTAGCCATTGTTGGGTTATTTTCAAAAGTACGGGCTTCATGAAGAAGGCAGAGAAGAAGATTCATACGAAGCGTGCATACGAATGCCAACACCAGGCGCGAATGGAGGTACGGATCTCACGAGGAATACTGAGGGCAGATGCGGTTTCAATGAGAGTGCGCTTGATGGGAAGGAGAACTATTCTATTTGAGACAATGTCTGTGATCCCGCAACAAGCAGTGTACCATTGTCCCGCCGAATAGTATTTGAAATTGAGGTCGAGAACTTCGAGTCAACTAAGTCATACATTTTTATTATGAAGCCGCGCGTTGGTGTGCATTATGGACGAAATATACATAAACATATTCGTATAAAGCAAATACTCTGCGCGCGAGGTACGCCCGGTATGATCTTGGAGCCATACCTGGTGCAGTGTGGTACCAGTACTGTACCGGTACCGGTACAAGACGACTGACACGTCACTCACTCGTCACGCCCGCCCCCGCCCCCGGCCGGCGGGCTCCTCGCCAAACATAAATTCGACGGTTGGATATCTGCCGTAACTAATGTGATCTGGACGTTATGTACAGTTTTTACTTTTATTCGTGATCGTAGCTCTTGTACTGTAAAAGGAACGTGCACACTTAATGTGACGGATGGTTGGAATGTAATTTACAGTTAAGTAGACCATGCAGAAACTTTTATACCACGACGTATATAGAAATATTTTCATTTTTTTTTAGAAGTCACTGAATACTTTAAAAAAATGGGATCGCTCACATTATTTACTGCAGAACTACCGACCGTAAGGTACTACGTACTACGAGTACTGGTGCTCTATTATCAAGAGAAAGGGAAGAATTCGTTCGATGCTTGTTTGTACAGTACAGTACCTGGTACTCATACTGCACTGGTTCGTACCTTCATCCATCTTTCTTCACCTTTGTTTATTTTTTTCTTCTACCGCATATCCGCCGCCATCAAAAGAAATCATCATCATCATGAAGGTCGACGTAGCTACCGGAACTACTTCCCGTCTTGTCTTCTTGTGTGCAGGAAGCCTCGTCTCGACGATGATGCATGCCGCCGATGGCGCTCTTCCCCCCAAAAGTCTCATTGAAAAAGAGCTTTTGCAGGAAGGTCTTCCCGATACTGGGGAACAATGGGTGACGATGCCCAACGGTATTGAATACCAACCAGCGGCTGACCTCAGTCCTCTTGCGCAACTTCACTTGCGTCAATTGACGAGCGAGAACACAACAATGGACGCCTTCGAAAAGATCTTCGCCGATGGAACGGAAACGTACTACGACGAGTACGCTCAGGCATGGCGAGCACTCGGATTTTACATTGATTGTGATTACCAGGATGAAGGCAGGCGTCGAAGTTTGCAAGATGCTGGCGACGACGAACGTGCTGGTTGCAGTCGATTCATGCTCTGGGCAGCGGTAAGTTATATTTCCTTTCCTCTTTTTTCTCGTTGTCCTTGGTATTCTCAGTCTTTGTCATCTTCTTGTTCCACTGACATATTCTTCTTCATATCATTTTTGTTTGTTTGTGTCCGTCGCTTCCTCATCGTCTTCGTGCAATCAGTACGTGGATGAAGACTACTCCGGCAATGGAGTTGGAGAGTACATGTACTACAATCGCAACGCCAACGTCTGGGATCAAGATGCCTGCACATACGATGCTAGCAACCGATGCGTGAAAATGGATTGCCACTTGCCAGACACGCACTTCACCCTCCTTGGCTTTTTCAAGGAACCGAAGTACGACGAATGGATGGAACAACTTTTCAAGCACGAGGGCGACTGCGTCTGGACCGATGAAGAGTACCAGTTCATGCAAGGAAACCGAGAAGTCTGGCCGAAAGGTTGCACAAACACTTGGTTTGGTTTGCCGGGGGAGGAGGACGGGATGAGCAATTCCTCCGGGTATATCCATTACGACATCAAGCCTTCCAAGTACGGTGAAATGAGCATCGGTTTGTACACTGATTCTTCGTGTATTGTTGAATACACCGGCAAACTGGTAGACCCAGAAACGCTGATGTATGACATGGTTTGCTCGGGTCAAGCTGAAGGAGGTGATGATACTGACGCGTTGTGTTGGACCAATAAAACCAGCTACAATGATGCCTATGACACGGTCATGGCTACTACGAACTATACTAATGGAGATGGTCGTCGGCGAGGCAACCTCTGGGAATTGATGGGTGAAATGGAACAGTGGAATCGTGCCTTTGACGTTTTCAAGCAATGCCAGCCTTGCAAGACCTACGACATTACCCACTTCGTTGCTCGAAAGGGCTATGTGGCCAATTCGCAGGGAGATCGATACAACTGGACCAGTGCAGCTTCTGATAAAGGGGATGACCACCAGGATGGTGAAGACGATGGCGATTTCTTTCATTGCCACGATGACGCTGGATATGACGATGTCAACCAGGTAAGCAACAGCGCCAAAGGGTATTCTTGAGTTGTTTGGTATTGACGACAGACCCATCCTTCTTTTTTATATATCAAAACTAACACCACTTTCATCCGACATTCACCGTTTGTTCTCAAAAACGAATGGTGGTACCCCAAGTGCATGAAATTTAAGACCAAGACACGAATGATGACAGCATCTTGGCGCGATGTTGAAATGGCCGGCGCCCAAGGATCGATCACTGCCGTACAGCTCCCCGGTTTGGAAGGGACGTTTCAATACAGCTCTAAGGGGGTGGTGTACGGAGGAGGGCCCGAAAAAAAGATGTCTGACGCAGTGTCGTACGGAGTTTCCTGTGCGCTACTGTTCCTTTCCTGCACACTGTTTGGTGCCTCCTCGTACCGCCTTTTCAAAATATGCAAGGACGTATCACATTCCGTGAACGAGCCACTTGTTCCCTTCAAGGGAGTCGAGCCACTTGTTGATCGCTCCGAGGGAGTTGTAGCCTAACGAAGGCAGTATTGTCAGCCACGTTGACAATAATTTGCTCCACCTTACACTTAATCAAGTCTTCTGCTTTGTATATTACCAACTGTAACCAAACGGGAGTAGTTCAGATGACGCAACGGTAGACTAATCAATCGTAACTCCTACTTGTACTACTGTCAGAGTATTACCACACTCGTAGTTTGGACAACTGGAAATCGGAGGTATGCGAGACGTCGATTCGCGCACTTCAAGAGCTTATGCGGTCGTAGTACGGAGAAAGAGACTTGACTCCGATTTTTCTAGAAGCCATTCCATTCTGGAACATGCCTCATACTTCGTACAGCATCCACCACCCAAAAAGATCCAGTCGAACGTGAAAAAGGGAGCCTTTTCGATATACTATGCATCGAGCATAAAATTCACCAGATGGCTTGGTGAAAAGGATGAGAATTGGTTGTTTCTGCTTTTCAGGTTTCGGAAAATTGTTTGTCGGACCACTCAATGAATCAGATGCCCTCGCTGTCAGTGTTGTGTCAAGCAATGATGATGATTGATTCATTCATTTTATGGTTGAGGCAAAAAATCACGATGATCCATCTCAATCTTGGTTGCTGTTGGTCCAATCCACCAAAAATTTGCTGAATCCCAAGTAGAAGAGGACATGACGGATCAAATACGAACAAGCAGCAACGCCCGCATCTAAATAGACATCTTGGTCCGCGGTAGCGACCATAACTTGAGAAACCTCTCCCATCATTCCGACCCAATCCAAGCCCCCTACAGCCAGGTAGGCCACCAGCAAAAAAGTCAATGCTGGAACAAGGGTGAGATTGTCTTGGGGTTTCTCTTGTACGGACCAAGCAGTTCTCCAGGTAGTCTTGACGGGCACGAAGCCATCGGCGACCAATTTGGTATGCAGATCTGGACAGTGACTGCTACCATATAACAAAGCGGAATGAGTCTTGCGATCATCATTCTCCTTCAAGGTATTTCGCATAATATCTAACGCATGATCATTGCGCTGGGTCACCAAGAGCGACCAACCCCGATCCTGATCGGCCCCGCTTTTGTTGTTGTTATTTTTGCTCAAATTGGCATCGCTGGAAGACACCAAGACTTGTCCGAAGAAAAAGCGACGAATCGAGGCAACATCAAATTTCGCCATGCTGGTAAATATGGGCCACGCGATTTCGCTGAGTGCGCTTGGATTGGGTGCTACCGCCGCACTGCGACCAGATTTCCTTCCGTTGCCATTGAGAAGACTGGACCAATCCAGCAAGATCACAGATAATTCCGGGGATGGAACGGTCATCCATAAGATAGCTCGCAACGCATTCGCTAGCTGGTTTCCAGGTAGGAATAGATTGGTAAAGAGACGTCGCTTGACCAAGGACTGTGCATAAGATAGTTGCGGTGGTCCGACCAACAAGGCGGAAACTGCTTCCGCCGCCGCCGATGACGCCTGTGGATTCGGGGATGCAAGTTTCCAGAGGGGCTGCTGGGAACCAGTACTACTACTAGAACTGCCTTGTTCACCTTGATCCTTGTTGGCCAACTTGAGAAATTCTTGCCGTGTTAGATCGGCGTGCACCCACTTGGGTTGCGTGTAATCTACTTGTGAGGCCTGACACGTCCATCCGTAGGAATTCGCCAAATTCTGGTCGTTCGGAGACGCCATGATGGGAGCCTTCAAGCGCCATCGTTTCCTGGTCGATTCATATTCGAGCAAGTCCTGATCGACGAGCAATTCGTAGTGCACGTGATCGAGATTCTCGGAGAACTCTGCCGTGTTGTAGAAGTTAAAATAGTCGGCATCTGCA
The DNA here is from genome assembly GCA_956465555.1 of Nitzschia sp. pyKryTriq1. NCBI lineage: Eukaryota > Bacillariophyta > Bacillariophyceae > Bacillariales > Bacillariaceae > Nitzschia > Nitzschia sp. pyKryTriq1. Next base: position 1,453,457 of record OY101116.1, read on the forward strand.
AAGTGCAGCTGGGCGTGCAAATCCACCAGTGTTTCTCCGCGCTGAAAGGTGGTCACTGCCGTCTGCATTTCCCACGTGTCTCCGTCCTTGTTCCATCGCAGATAGACGAGATCATTGTTCGGGGAGTTTCGGCTGCGATCTTTCTTCTTTTCAGTGACAAAACTGGCGCCAAAATTCGGGGCAGTGGAGGCGGACACGGGACTCTTGCTTTTACGCCGCGATGGTGGTGATTGGTGTGCTGTCCTTTGCAGTTGGAAGGAAAGCGCTCCGGGCCATCCAGCGAGGAGTAGGAGTAATACAGATACCTGTAGCACCAGTGGTACACGTACAGGTACCGGTATGAGAGCTGGTCTCACAATCATTGGTGGAACAGCGCGCTTCACCATCGTTCATCAATTTCGTTCTTCGTTCGGTGCAGTTTTCAAAGCAATATTAAAATGATAAGTCAGTGCTGAGACTACGTGTATCTACTACTAGTAGAGAGTAGAGAGTTGTGAGAAGACTGTGTTGATGCTGAATTGACGCCTTCCTTCGAATAATGCCAACAAAAAAGAATAAAAACGAAGAAAGAGGGAGCTCAGCCCATCTGCTTTCGCTCTGCTTCAGTTCGGATAAATCATCGATCGTGATGAAAGGTCTGCTTTCTTCGATCGTACAGACTGCTGTACCAATACCGTACTGTACCGGCACAGTACGGTACAGTACGAACTTGTACTCTGCGCACCCCCGTCTGATAACGGTAGGTACCATACATAAGTACGGTACTTGTACAAGTACCGTACCGCGTCCAAGCAGCACGTGTCTGTGTGCATACCGGGCTACCTACCAGTACCACTCGTACAGTACATACTAATCACCGTGCCGACTGACATGACTGCACCGACTGGCTGGACCACTACAGTACATTCTGTCGACTCTCTACCGTACCGGTGTACTTGTACCACCTGTAGTAGAGAGAGGTAGCAGACGCGAGTGTACACCCCTTCGACCTACCTACAGTGTAGTCTCTACCCCGGTACAGTCTACAGTCTACCGGTATGTACAGTACAGTACGAACGTGGTACCGGGTAGGGCGTGTCTACTAGCTCTCTACTCTACTAGAGACTGCGCGGGAACATTAGACTACTCACGCACAATGAGTCTCTCTACTCTACTCTACGTTGTAGAGAGAGCTCTAGTAGCTAGAGTACTCACCGGTTCATGGCTACTAACTTCTATCGTACGTACCTATCTACTACGTACTAGTCTTGTTGAGCACCTTGAACTGAGACTTTCGGTATGCTTCAAAACTTGCGACTTGCTGGACTTTACCGTCGTTCACAACCCAGGCTTCGTTGGCAACAGATTCAACAAAGTAATTGTCGTGCGAAACGCAGATTACAGCACCCTCAAATTTTTGGACGCTCTCCACCAAACTTGCCACAGATTCGAGATCGAGATTATTAGTGGGCTGAAAAAAAGTAGAACGACAATTTCCAAAGTTAGGCACCAAGAAGGAACAACAATACATAAACCGATTAGCGCATGGTTGGAGTTCCAAAGCTTCTCACCTCGTCCTTTAGAGAGGAAAATACATGATGGTTAGCAAGACGAATATCTAAGCAGCTCAACAGCATGGCACTGGAAACACACTGAACCCGTTTTGCTACTTACCAAAACAAGGACATGCGGACATGTATAGGATACTGCGGCCAGTGCAACGCGCGATCTTTGGCCTCCAGATAGAGCAGAAGCTGGAGTATTTTGCAAGTCCTTTATTTTTGTGCCTCCAGCATTGGCCACCGATGATCCCGACGTAACACCGCAACTAGACAAATGTCCTCGTAATTTCTGAGTGTGTTCATTACTTCCATCGCCAGGGAAAAGCTTCTGAAGAAATTCCAGTGGTGTCAAAGTAAGGTCAATCTGATCGGCATGATGTTGATTTACCAGTGCAAAACGAGCATGTGGGTTGCGCTTGATTTCGCCATCAGTTGCTTCGAGGTTGCCCATGATAAGTTTGACCAACGTCGTTTTCTGAGAGGTCATGTGAGAGGAGGTGCATTTCAAAGAAGGTCAGACACAATACCACGGCCAAAAGTTGTGACAAAGATGCACAATAGCGTATACTGTTAAAAACTCACTCCATTTCCATTTTCACCAAGGAGCACAATTCGAGACTTGGAAGTGATACCAAATTCACAGTGTTGAAACAACCTTGCCGGGGTGGCATTGGGATAGCCGAATCCAACATCGAGCAGTTGCACAACATAGCCATCCAGCTCTCCACCGGCTGAAATCTTGATAGGAAGTTCCATATCCTCTTGCAACGCAGCAAGTTCTTCCGCGTGTTCCAGATGAGCCCGTTCAAGCTTTTCGGCCTGTTTCGCCTTCATGCCCATTTTGTTGATTTGGGAGGCACTCCCTCCGTATTTAAAACCGTGACCGGCATATTCGCGCAAGGAATCAATTTCTGCTTGTCGGGATGCTTGCTCTTTGGCAAATAATGCTTGCTCGTCCTTCCTACGTTTCGCCCAGAGAGAATAATTGCCTTTTTGCTGAGTCAAACGACGCGCGGCACCAGAAATATGGAGACAATCCGTGCACACTTCGTCCATAAAATATCTGTCGTGGCTAACAATGACAACAATGCGCTGTTTCCACGTCTCGGAGGTTGACAGTTCCCTCGCTAACCACATGACCGCCAGAATAGATAAGTGGTTCGTCGGCTCGTCTAAAAGCAAGAGATCAGGCTTGGCAAAGATAGCAGCAGCTAGCATAGTCCGAACTCGCCACCCTCCGCTCAATTCTTTCAGCGGTCGTGCTTGTAGCGAAGAAGAAAATCCGAGATTGTCCAGCAAGTCTTTCGCCCGCCGTTCGGCAGAGTTTGCATCAATTTCTTCTAGACGCGACAAGACATCTCCATGACGTTGAGATCCTTTCGCATCCAGTTCTCCGGCAGCAGCGTTTTGATCTAGACCCTTCAACTCATCAAGTAATAAAGTACGTTCCAGGTCAGCCTCGACAACACATTCGACCGGTGTCTTCAGTCGCTGCGCATCTGTCAAATTAACTTCTTGCGACACATAGTGGACAGTGACATTCACAGGGATATCTCCCACTTGACGGGCTGCAAAGGCTCGCAATAGAGTGGACTTTCCCATTCCATTTCGTCCAATCAGACCATACCGCTTCCCCCAGACGAGTCGACATGCGGCGTCTTCTAGCAGGGGCTGACCTCCTCCAGGATTGGGCAAAGTAAAGGCTTTAGCATCCAAGGCTCCCTTGTAGGCACCCAACTGACAACGCGCTTGTACAGCAGCAATTCGCGCAGCTGTCAATTCTCTCTCTACCTCCATTCTGTCGGCTTCAGCTTGCTCAGCAGCACCAAGCTTGCCCTGCTTTCGGTTGCGTTCTTCTCTTTTTGTGGCTTTTTCATCTTTTTTCTTGACCTGTTTGGCAGATTTTTCTGTCAGAGATACATCTTCAATTAGGCTGTTCTTGCTAGCCGCTTTCACGCCAATATTCAATGCCGGTACATCATCTTTTATGGCCAACTTTTTGACTTCTTCCGAAAGTACTTTGGGTTCCATGATAGCAGCACTAGCAGCAGCATCGCCTCCTTGACTTCCAACTTTAGCTACCAACGCATTTGCCTTTCCCATTGCCTCGTCTTCGTCCTCCAAATAGCCAGCACTGGCAAGAAAGCTGGATACCATCGTGGCAGTCTCTTCTCGGTCGCCGTCGCTGTCATTTTGAAATTCTTCCAAGGCGCCCACAATATATTCAAAGATATCCTCGTCCAAGTCGGGTAGGAGTTCTGTACAAATCTCGTGGACGGTAGGCATGGTATGAGTACGAGTACCGTAGTTGTCTGTTTGTACTGTGGTGACTTTTTCCTTTGCAGCTCGATCCCAGAATCCCAGACGAGCAATACCGCTACGGTAGGCAAATAAGATATCAATGGTCCTTGTAGCTACTGGTACCGGTGTATTGGGCGTTCAATGTTTTAATGTTGTTGACAATGGTACAGTACTTCTACCGGTATGGTACAGTACTTGTACTGTTCCGGTACCTGGTAGCATGTCATGAGCGGTTCATGGCGCGTGTGTGAGCGTCGTCGGTTGGCGTTTGTCGTGTCTCATCGTGCGGCTCTCTATCTGTGCGGGTTTTATTTGACAAGGCTGACAGCAGACAGCAGGCCGCGCGAGCGGGGCGGGCAGGGATCTTTCTTCCTCCGATCTGATCCCGGCAGGATACGGCGGTATGTACCGGTACGAGTATGTACTTGTACAGAACGTATGAGTACCAGAAAAAACCCAAACGAAACGCCGCCTTTGTATGTGACGGCATCGTTTTTCAAAACCTCGCACGCAGACATTAGTTTGAAGTTCGAGTAGAAGACTGAGACTACAACATCTACTCAAGGACCTCATCTCATTGTCAGCCGAGTCCGCAAAGAGCGTATTATACGAGTCTTAGACTACAAGTACTTTGGACATCAAATAAAGAAGAACCAAGATGGATCCAGACGCAATCGCTGCAATGCTCCAAAAGCAAATGGGGACGACTTCCGTGGAAGAGACCAAGGACCGGTTCTCCAAGCTTTCTGAAGAAGAAGGAATGGCTGTCTTTTTTAGCGCCATGCAACAAGCAGGACCAGACGTCGACCCGATGGAAATCATCAAGCAAGAAGTTCTGGAGAAGCCCAACGTTCTATTGTCGGAGTTTCGCAACCGTCCAGGCCGGCCGCCCTTTACGCAGGCAAAATGCAGTGGCTGCGCCAAGGGAAGCATTCCTATGAAACGATGCACTGCGTGCAAGGCGGTCTGGTACTGTTCGAAAGCGTGCCAAATCAAAGATTGGAAAATAAAAGGCGCTCTTGTGAATCGTCCACACAAGTACAACTGTCCCGAAATTGTGCAGGTCAAGCGAGAATTTGCATCTTCCCCGAATGGAATGGCATTGCGAAAGAAGTTCTTGTGGGCCGATCAACACGATGCCGAGGGGGCGTTTTACGTGTTTGAGTTTCTCGTTCGTCGAGGCGTTCGAGGAACGGTGGACTATCTCAGCTTTTGGGACAGGCCCAGTATCTTGGAAGGAACCTTTGTGAGTGAGGGGAACGCAGATAAGCATGGCTTTCAAAATGGACAAATGCTGCTCCAGAACAAGTTTCCTTCGCTGCACAAAGGCTGGGTGAATCTTTCCTCTGACGAATATCCTTCAGGAGACCCTCCCACCGCAACTATTCCACCTGGTGGGATCAAGTCATGGCCCGAGTACATGGAATTTCGAGACCTATCGTACTCGTCAATTGCACCCTTGCTATTGACCAATGTTTTGACAATCTACCAAATGCTCCACCATGAACTCTCTCTTACGAACACAAAGAAAATCACAGTCGCCCTGTTGGGTGTCGAGTCTGAGGTTAACCAGATTCCCCTATTCGGTGAACTGGCCCACTTATTACCCTCTGGCTGTGAATTGGAGCTTGTCCTCCTGTCCCCTTCGGTCAAAGCCATGTGTCGACAAGGAGCCCAAAGTCCAACGAAGCCGCCGAGCATAATTTCTTCGTCGAAAGACCATGTTGTCCTTGACAAGCAATCTACTACTGGACGGGTCCGTGTGAGACTCGATGCTCAACACGGTACCTTTCACGAAACCGGGTATTGGACTCCTGATGCGGTGATTGGTCTAAATGCGGGCTTATCTACCTATCCTGCCTGGAGCCGGACGATGGTGAAGATTCTTGCATTGCGTATCCCCTTTTCATTTTCGGATCATTCATACATGCAGCAAAGATCTATTCAAAAGGGATGGGTCCCTCGTATCGTGGAAGCCATTGCGAAGCAGGAAGGGACCACGTCCTTGCCGCTGCCACGCCTTGATATTTCATTGAATCCGTTCCATTCGATTGCCAATCGTGACGCGGCTCCAGTCCAAGTGCCCAACCTCGAAAATGGATACCTCATGACATGGGATGGCAAGTCATATGATTTCTCCTCTTCCAAATAGAAGAAACTGTTTTTTCTTCGTCGGGTTGAATAAGGATCCAGCAGCAAATAATTCAACCACGAAGTCAACCAATAGCTACCGGTAGCCCCGCAGACACTGCACGCGCATCCGGGGTTCTTTGCACCTAACACGACTACCGGTAGCTACTAGCAGATTGTATCGCATCACCGTACAGTACCTTGTGATCCCATGCATTCTTATTTGTGCTACGCACCACGGAGCAAGGTGATCGATAGTTTTTAGATCTTTTTATTTATTTTTATAGAGCATATTTGCAAAGTCCTGGAATTATAGTCTACTAGTACGAGCAGACCAGTGCCAGCGTCATCCAATCTTCCATGACAAACGGCAAAAATTTGCTTGAAAAAATGGACGATAGAGCTGCTTTGAAGGTCAACATGGTAATTGGATCCGTGGGCGCATACTGACTGTAGTCTGCGTTGACATTATTTTCAACAAAGGAGGAAGTATTATCATCATCATCGTCGTCGTCGTCGTCGTCATCTCTGTTCTATATGGGCATACTGTACTCGTGATGGCTGGGTTCATCCTGTGTCCATCGTTCAACATTTCTTCCTAGCATTAAACTTGCATTTTGCGCCGAGACCTTCTTTCGGCTACCGCGCCGGATAGAAGCTCTACTGCACGTACGTAGCTACTAGTGGGCCTTTTCTTTCTCTGTCTCTTGTTTCATTTCACGGCGAACAAAGAAGAGCCACGCCAGGAACACCGAGCCCTGAAATACAACCACGCCAAACAGCAGCTTTTCGACCCAAGACATTTTTTTCGGAGAAAAATATTTTCAATTTGCCGTGGGAACCAGAACGTTGCGTGACACGGTCGGTGAAGCGCTGTGCTGTACGAGTACTCGTAGGTTTTATTCGTAGTAGTGGGGAATTTCAAATAACAAGAATCCAGCGAAAAAGGGCGATGATAGAGTATTGAAGAAGCCTCGCGGAAGTTAGGCGTGTATGATGTTGCACAAAATAGGTATCGTACCTGATACAATAGAAGGCTTGGATGAAAAGACGAGTATCAGTATCAGTATTATGGTGCTGTACGCTGCACTGGTGGGTTTGTTTCGAATGGAAACAACGGAGAACGGAGAGCAGCGAGAAGCGACGACGGGTCGCGAAAAGCGCTGCGTGCGATGATGGAGGGAGAGGGAGGAGCAAGGAAAGATACGGGAAAATGAAGGGGTGTACACGTACCCCAAATCAACAGGCAACACATACACGTACTGTACGTACTGCAGCAGTTTTAAAAATTCCCCCAATTCCTGCTTGGCTGGTCTGTCCCGCCGCCGCCGCGAACAGAGCAATAACAACAACAACAACAACAACAAGACACAAACCAACAAGCATAAAACTTATAAAACAACGATTGATTGATTTCCACCATGGCAGCAAGATCATCAGGCAACAAGCTCGTATTAGCAGCTGTCGGAGCTACTGTATCTGCTATCGGTATTGGGACGATATATTTGCCGTTCATTGCTGACAGAGATAAAATGAGAGGTCTGCACGAGGAAGCAAGTCCGCCAACCTCTGCCATGTTGGCCCAAGAAATCAAAAAGCTCCAGACAGACGGATTACTGAGGGGCGATGACGATGATGGAAACGGCGCTAAGCCAGAACGAAAAAGTCTGGCGCCTGGAAGCATGTGGAAGAGATTTTAGAGAGACGAGGAATGAGGAATATGATGCAAGCACCCGGGTCTGCCGTTTCCCGGTCCGGTCGTGGGCTACGGACCCGCGAAGCTGATTTGGAATTGTTGGCAAACCTACAGCCCAGAAAAGTGGTGTCTTGACGTTCGTGAAGTGGCGAGAACCATGGGGATGCGAGTTATAAAAGCACTCGATTTGAAGCGACGCTACAATCTCTCCCGGACCATCCTACCAAGAATGAATTAAAAATATTCACTTTAGTAAAACAAGAACTGTGTACTTCAAAACTTTCCAGCTTCCTTTCTCATTACAAAGAGAGTATTCGATTTCTCTCTCTCTCGATACAAGTAGAGAAAGAAAGATCCCCCGTCTCTGCTACTCCTACTACCTGTAGAGAGTAGAAAGAGAGAGAGAGAGAATACGAGTAGATCATCATACTACTTGATCCATACCGGTACCCGGTACAGTGCAGTGTACCCCGGTACAGTACTACTCGTACAGTACCAGTACTGTACAACAGTGGCGGGCGGCGGCCGGACACAACATGGACCAGGTGGACTCGACTCTCGATCTACGAATCATCATCGATCCCGTGGGTATCCGTACCGGTAACGGTACACGATAAGACAAAACAGGGCCAAGACAAACCGGTAAAGACACAACGCAGCACGCGGTCTCCATCACTCCTCTCTAATACCGGTAGATGTATTCATAGACTAGCTACTCTCGCTATGTTAGAGTAGAGGGAGACTAGGACTTGAGAGCCATGCAATCGACAAGAATCAGTCTGCTTGAACAAGAGATATACACACGATGAGCGAATCATCAATAGGACGTTTGTTTGTGACTCCGACTGGAGGTATAACACCCGCCTGCTTTCTGCTGCTCATCGGTCTGCCCGTCATTTTCTCTGGAAAGATCCTGATCGGCGCATTGTTCGTTGCAGCGGGACTATGCTTCGCACTGAGGGAAGCCATGAGAAAAATAAAAGAATCCGAAAAGCAAGTCATTCGATATACTATATTCAATCCAGAAGATATCATCGGAGAGCTGGAAATGCTAGAAGAAAGCAGGCAGGTCGATGAAAACAGCCAAAGTCAGTGCATGGCAAGTCTTGCAGCTCTGGCGAAGAAATACAATAATAAACACGACAACACCAGAGCGTCTCTCCCACTACTCTGTCAACAAGCCGCCTATATTTGTTTGCGATTATTTCCAGAAGATGACGATATTGTGGCAGGTGCCATTTCGCTGCTGGCCTTGATTGCCAAGAATAATCAAGTGCGACAACGCAACAAATTCCAGGCAGACGAATATGGCCTTGATCGACCTATCGTCGCATTGAAAAAGGCGCTGGAGCGAGCCAAGAAGGAAGAAGACGAAACGAAAGAAGAGCTGCTGGCGGAAATTCAAAGGAAAGGAGCTCTACTTCTGGGTGCACTAGCCGACGGCGACAAGGAATTTGACCTACCCATCAAGATCGTCGAAGAAGATGGCCTCGAGCTTATTCTAGATGCAGCGAATTGGTTCCGATTACATCAAGATGTGGCAAACTGGACTCTCTGGGCTGTATTCATTATATGTTATGAGCATCTTCGCAACAAAGTTCAGTTGGTTCGATTGGCGGGCATTACGACGGTGTGTGAGCTGATGAAGAACAACCCAAACTGCCTTGAAGTCAACAGACATGGCGTTGCGATACTATTTGACCTAATGAGGGAAGGAAATGAAGAAGACGGTGTCAAATGGGACCCTTGGGAGGTCCGAAAGCTTGCACTTGCGGCAGGACTCCACACAGTAGTCCTTAACGCAATGACGGAGTTTTCCGATTCGATGGACATTATGATGATGGGACAAGAAATGCTCATCGGAACAGGCTACAGAGGTGATATTCCTCAGGCTCAGCAGTTGTAAACGATAATTTACTTCGAGTATAATGGTTCATCTGTGTAGGCTGGAGACCGTCTACTACGCAGCATTCGCTCTCTCTAGAGAGAAGTGTCCATGGTCTGATTGTTAGATAGTATACTCGTAATACCGAGGCTTCCAACTCTCTACGTTCGGTTCGTACAACGATGGTACGAGAGGAATGCAGATTTACTGGTTGTGTGATAAAGGGTTGGCCCGCACTACTGAAACGTGAAGCGAACAGAAGAGAGAGAAAGCTGAGCGTACCTCCTAGTACAGTAGTAGGAGCTCGGACCCCTGACCTACAAAACTTCGAGTCGATCCAACTACTGTCCTGTACTAGGAGCAAGAGTTAAAAGTTTTCGAATACTTTTATGTATTCTTTTTTCGATCTATATCTCTCCATCTCGTTTTGTTACTTTCAATCTATCTCTACCGGTACTACTCTCTCTACTACTAGCTAGAGAGAGAGGACGTCTGGAGAGAAAGAGGAGGAGTCAGTTGATCATCGTGCAGCTATCGAGAATCAAGAGAAGAAATCATTGCGTGCGCCGTAGATACAAGTAGACAAACGGAACTGTAGTCTCTAGTACCGGTGCTGAGGGTACCGGTATGTGTAGTACCGGTAGTCTACCGTACAGTACTACATACCGGTGCTGTACTCTCTACCCCTCGTACATAGTACCGAACCGGTAGAGAGAAGAGAAACATCCCATCAGATCTACCATACCGGTACGGTATACCGGTATGTACCGGTATGTACCGGTACGTATGGCTTCGGATTATTCATTCATCAGCAAGAATTTTCTTGAAGCACATATTTAACATATGGGTTATTTATGGTTGTGACCGAGCCAACGGATAGAACCGTTAAAAATCATATAAGTAAGTGAGATTGGGCGCATGTAAGATGCGCGCTCGGTGACACAAACCACTATTCGTACACGACAATTTCAATTCGCAACTCTCCCGACTGACTAGAATACTCGTACGGTATGATATTATGGTACTTCATCATTTGCACCACTCTTTTTGGACAACATTATCATCCATCATCATCTCTGTGATCTCTTACAATCAGTACTCATTAAAGATTTTGCCATCACAACCATTGTACATCTTGAGCCTCAAGTCGAATTTAAACTACAATGATTGACCTCTTCAACGGAAATGGATTGTGCTGGACACAAGTGTGTTCTTCGAAGCCTGGCACGGGGTTCTTCCGAACGGTGTCGTTTTGCGAACAAGTTAGAGTCGACGAGATCCCGAACAAAAAGTCCTTATCCCGGCGGGAAAGAAACGCCTTGTGGTATCCTGAGCCTACAAATGGAGGTGTGAATAATCTGATACAACAAATCATGTGTGGCAGTGGGAGGGAAAGAAACGGTGACGGGGAGGAAATTGAGTTTGGCCACGATATAGATGCTCGTTCTTTTCCTATTTCAGCAGTGTTGATGGAACAAGAAACTCGACGAGATTCTGGACAGCGAGTAGATCCAGCTGAAATTGCGAAGATTTATCACCGGTGCTCTTCTCATAGTGCTTTACGGGCGCAAATGCGTGCAGTGGAATTTGAGCTCGATGCCGTCGAATACTTGTGCCAACCGTCAAGACACGGAAAACAAAAAATTATTCTCCTTGAAGAAAGAAGATAGTCTAGAAATGGCAACGCATGGGAATTGTCTGAGTACCTCTATCGGATCATGAGCCGCCAAGGCGTTGCTACTCGTTGTTCATTCGTTTATATCAACTTTTAGTCTTCTTCTAAGTGAGATAGTTTATGACGTTCTTCTTGTCCGTCCCCTGTCTGTTCTACTCTATCTAGCATGCTGAGCCTACTTGTACTAGATCTTTCTACTACCTCTTTAGACATTAATTTTAGCCCGACACGAGAGCTCACACCTCCATATGAACACCCCCGTTGAGTTGGGTCGGTCATCGTGTGAGTGAAAGATATGAAACTGTACCGGTACAGTACAAGTACTACTTCTTCGGGTCGAAGCTATCAGAGGGATGCATGTTCTTCCATGATCCTCTGCTGAGCCCGAACTCCAAAGGTGCCTCCGAGGCCCGATCGAAATCTTCGATCAACGCCGAACAAGAACAATAAATCAGTGGGTTAATTACTGTAGTTAGTAGAGACTTGCAGCTCCGAGCTACAGTAGCTCCTCTCTCCTCTCTACTACCGGTAGCCGGTAGTAGAGCTCGTCAAGCAAGAAGCTCCTGCTCTCGACTCACTATAGCTAATAGAGATCAAAGAAGGGCTAAGGAAGCCCCCTTTCGGATCGATCCGATCAAAATCGATCCAACGTCGAAGGATCGAGAACCGCATGCAAGCGCCAAAAGCAAGCACTATTACTGTACTCGTACTATTGTACCGTACAGGAATACTCGTGCTCGTTCAGTACAACAGAAGATGCCAAGATTTGGTGCAGTGCCGATGGCGTTTGATTTGGGATTGACTCGCGATGGCAACAAGCAGAACCAAGAGCGAACCAAACAAGGCGACGCCCTTGACACGGTGAAAGGGCGTTGAACAGTCAGAAAGCATAGAGCAGATCCATCGCTTGCTACATACTGACGTTCTGTATTCGTAGTGATGACCAGATATGGCGAGGGCTGGCTTCGACACTTGTTGCTTCTATCGGTGTCATCATTCGTCGTTGCCAACTGCTGGACACTCCGCCCAGACGTTGTCACTAGCTATACGCACTCGCAACGGCCGAGTTTGAGCGAGGATAATGTTTCCGTATCGCGTCTTCGTGGTAGCCTGTGGGCTGTGAAGGATGAAAACGTCGAGCAGTCTCCCGCAAAGAAGGCAAACAAGAAAGCAAAATCAAAGAAAAGCGACGAAGTGACTCATTGGCTAGATGAAACCGATGTAGTCCAATTGGAATCCAACGGAGACAATGTCTCACTATTTCGTTTCAAAATCCGAGGAAACCCCAGACCTCTGGTTCGTCATCGCACTTCACGTGGAATGATATACAACCCATCGGCTGGTCTTCAAGAGTCCTTTCGAAGGGAAGTGTTGAACATTCTTTCGGCACACAACAAGCTGGAACTCCCTCTTTTCCGGGAGGAGGACGCCCTGGTCATGTCAGTTGTTCTGCGAACAAAGCGTCCGAAAAATCATTTTGTAAACAACAAACCTGGTCCTCACCGGCTGAAAGCAACAGCTCCACCTGCGACGGGGCAGACTCGAACAGACGTCGACAACTTGATCAAGTTTGTCATGGACTCTATGAACGAAGTCCTGTATCCCGACGACAGGCAGATATCATCGCTCCATGTGACGAAACTATTGGATAACGAAGGATTATGTGAAGGATCTACAGAAATTTGCGTGCGAACTATTGCCGAAAGCGATCTCGAAGTCTTGATGGACAATTCTTTCAGAATTGTAGAGCGGTAAAATATGTCTCTATTGTCGTCTCCGGGAAATGGTGGCAAAGAAGGCGCCTGCTAAGATGCCCATGCCAAGATACAATATCGGGGCAACATATTGATTTGCGTCGAAGATGCTGCAATTTTCCCTGCGCGATGACGCCTGCTCGTCATGCGCTCTCCGATAGGCACTTTGCAGTTTAGAATGAGCCGCTTCGACGTGTGACCTCTTATTGGAGCTGTTGGTGCCACCAGATATTGCCTGGCAGATGATGATTCGATTCTGAGGTGTGATTTTTGAATCCATTACCTTCATTCGAACGTCGTAATTTTTAAATGCCATCATTTTCCCAGCAAGTAGCAGGTCCATGGCAGGGCCGATAGGGATGGACAAGTTTTTGCTCGCTGCCTTCCACGACCCTCCCTCTGATAGGTCTTTCTGACAACAGGGCATGACTGCTACGTGGACTCCATATCCAGACGCAATGTTTAATGTCTCTTCCGACAGGTGTTGGCAAGCGTGACATGCTACAACCAGGATGCGTTCTGGTCTAGTCGTACTCAACGCATCTTTCAACTCCGCGGGTAATCCAGTGCGCAAACACTCGGGCCGATACTCGAGTTCCTTTTTGCTAAAGAAGTCGTCTTTCCATGCCCGCTCCACACCCCCATTGCCGACTCGAGCAGGATCGACGACTACCGCTTTGGTGGCAGTGGTGCAGATTAAGAACAGTGCAGCCAAGGCACCATGACCTCCTGCGACATCGATGACAATGTCTAATTCCACTTGTCCCTTTCGTTTCAATGCAGATCGAACAATATTTTGAAACGCGAAGCACTCCTTGAACTCCTTGACGGAAGGAGAATGGATTTTGTTGTCATGAATAGCGTGGAACAATCGCTTCTCCAAGGTGAACTTGGGCTTTTCTTTCACGTCCATGTAGTAGTGGAGAATGGTGTTTGTTTCTTGGGTATTGCGTTGAAAGTGAAACCATCCATCGACTCCCAAAGGACGGTCAGTTGAAGAAAGTAGCTCTACCAACCAATGAGAATCATCTGCAAACATATTGTCGAGTGGCACGTCTCTCCAATCATCAAACCATCTAGGTGTCATCTCCTCGCATTCTCGGATATCAGTATAGGCCGCGCAGTCCTTCTGCGGCATGTGAACTCGATACGTGTGAATCACCATTTCCAAAGGATCCTCTTCTGAAGTAAACCGAAGAATGCCCACTTTTGAATTCCTCAGTGAAATAGGAGATATAGAAATGTTGGTCTCTTCAAGTAATTCACGACTCGCGCACTCTTCTGGACTTTCATCGGCGTGGTCGAACTTGCCCCCAAAAGAATTATACATGCCTTGTCCAAACCCTCGATTTTTGAGGCCGAGCAAGATGTGTCTAGGGGAAGCTGTCACTACTATCAGCGTGAACTCTTTTGTCTTTGTAGGATGATATTCGTGGTTGGATGCAGCTCGAAAAAAGCTGTCCAAAGTATCATGGGATTGCCCCAGCCGAGACTCTGGTAATCGATGCCGAAATGAGTTAATTTCTGTCATTTTTTTAAGAAGAAGTCTCGCTTTGTGCGTTGCAGCAGATTCGGACACCTGATCGTGGAGAGATGCTTGTTCACGGCGTTGATTCCAATAGTTCTACTCCTGGCTGTAGCTCTACTACTAGAGTAGCGTACCGACGGTAGAGAGAGAAGACTGCAAGAATGATAGGAAGAGATTGCCGATAGCTTTTATTGTACCGGTAGAGTGTAATAGGATGTGGTACAATGAACAAGGAGTACGGGGTACGGTACCACACTCGTACGGGTACGATGCAGTACCGGTACCGGTACCTGGTACCGGTTCGGTATTTGCTAAAATTTCCAAACCGCACTCTTCACCACCCCTTATCCTCCTTTTGCGCAACGACTAAATTGACTAAGGTTTCCAACGCAAAATCCCAGCCAAAAGTCCGACCAGGAGAATTATTGCACGCACTGGATGGTTTTCGGCGGCCAAAATAACAGTTCGACAGCTCGACGGTTCTATCTTTTGACACTACCACTACTGTCAGATAGTAATCAAACTCGAAACTTACGTTTTCAAGATACCAATAGTGTCGTAAATGAAAAAAAGAAAGGGTCAAAACGGTCTACTACTAGTACTACTAGTACTACAAAGCATTCGGCCACGAACTTTCAAAAGTCCAAAACGATAGTAGTACTAGTACTACCACAGACCGGCGACTCTATCTTTTGACGCTGCCAAGTGCAATAGTAACCAAACTAAATAATTTGATTCGCGACATATAAATAACGAAACATGTAAAAGGACTACTAGTCGATTTGTAACTACTGGTATACCTGCTCATCGCTGCCCCCCAAATTTTTGCAAATCCCAATGAACTATGGTATGATGTATACCATATTATGATCCCATGATCGAATACTATCTCCGACGTCTGCACTTCGCTCGGTGTTTGATTCCTCCGATCGAAGTCCCTCTTCAACAGATCCCCGATGTTGAGAAAATAATGAGAAGCGTGCTACTCGTACGAAGTACCACGCAGAGGTAGCGGTACCAGGTACGGTACACACCGTATGTAGCTACCGGGACCGGTAGACTACTGGTGATATCACTCGCTCGGAGTCCTTGTTCTCGGAGTAGCTACCGGTATTAAAGTGGCTATTCTAATTTGTACGAGGAGTAGTGCAGAAGGATACCATCTGCAGTGCTCCAACTACAGGAATGCTCTCTGGTACACTCCACACTCCACCAAAACCTCATCACACCCACCACAAACTAGAGGGTTCGTCGCTGGTCCGAATCAAAGTCCATACTTGAAAAGTGCAAGCTCTGTATTATTCGCTCCTTGTCGGGGATCGACGATTCACAAGTTTCCTTATTTCTGTGGATAAATTGCATTCGCGATAAGCCCATCACTAAGAGAGTTGTGGGCACAAATAAGAGGCAGCAGCAACATGGGACCGGATCCCGAGGCAAAAGTTCGACATACGTCGGAGACGGAGTTGCCGACCTGTTTTCCCGACAATCTGCACCCTCCCAGAGCGGGGTTGATTCGCTTCTCTTCGGGTGCTCTGCACCGAGGGGAGCATCGACGGCAACGTAGCAGCATGCTACGGCGAGCTTCGGACTTGAGAAAATTTTCCCCTGTGATCTCGACAGAACATTGCAACAGGGATGATACGGCACCGTTTCGAGGCCCGTACGCTCATCTCCGCAAAGAGTTGGATCATAAATACCATGCGCGGTACCGAAAAGAACGCCAGTGGCTCCAGGACTCGATCATTGAAGACATCTTAGAGGCCAACCTACCTGATGACTTTTCCACATGTGTGACCCCCAGGGAACCTTGGTTACTATTTACGGTGGGACCCCGAGGTGCGGGCAAGAAGCACGTTATCAATCAATTGGTCCGGGAAGATCGACTGCCGCTTTTGGGTTTTGTAAGGGTCGATCCAGACGAGATACGGAGAAGGCTTCCCGAATTCGATTCCTATTCGAATAACAGTCCATGCCTCGTAGATGAACTGACCAGGAAGGAGAGTGGCTTCATTGCAGAGCTACTTTTACTAGCGGCATTACAGAACGGGCGCAACGTTGTGTTTGATGGTTCCATGAGTGATCCCAACTGGCATCTCAAGTTGGTGGAAAAGCTACGTCAGCAATACGAAATGCTTCGCTTTGGCATAATACACATCACCGCTCCCACAAAGTCGCTGCTCCAGCGAGCTCAAAAGAAGTTTCAAGATACAGGTCGAGATGTGACCCAAGATGCTGTGATCAGCTATATCCAGCAAATTGAAGATTCTGTCAACATCGTCAAACAATATGTTGACTTTTGTGCAAAAATTCACAATGGATCTGGGCCATTAGAGCTGATCGACATGGAATGGGAGCAGTTCCACAGCAACTTTCTACAAACATGCGCCTGGAAACCGGGTATGCGCGGCAAACAAAAACTTATACACGAAGTATCAGAAGAAGAAATAAGTGCCAGCAGGCACATCAGCATAAAATATGCTCGTAGAAAGCAGCGGCGCTTCTCCGTTCTGATTTCTTCGGAAGAAAACAACCGCAGCGACGATCTCAAGTTCTACGGCAAATTTTCACACATCCGTGAAACTTTGGACTACAATTACCACTGCAACTATACTTTTGAACGTCAGAAGCTGCAGGATGCGATCATTGACGACATGCTTGATGCCGCCGTCATCTTTGACGTTGACGGAAAAATTGGATCTGTCCCTACTGAACCTTGGATCGTTTTCACAGCTGGCGCAATGGGAGCTGGAAAATCACACACCATGAATGTCCTGGTCGAAAAGGGCAGATTTCCTCTCACAGCTTTCGTGGTGGTGGATCCAGATGAGATCCGTCACCTACTCCCTGAGTATTCGGTGTATATCGCTTCAAATCCAGAGCACGCGGGCGACCTCACTAGAAAGGAGGCTGGTTTTATTGCTGAGATCCTTACACTGGCTGCCGTAAGTTGTTTGAGTTTCCCATTTGACGACGTTATTGTCCCTCGAAAGGGGTCTTCTCACAAACTCTCTCTATATAGCTACGAAGAGGTAACAACGTGCTGCAGGATGGTAGCCTGAGGGATTCGGATTGGTACAAGGCGTATTTCGCGCGACTCAGAGAAGAGTTTCCTTCAGTACGGCAGGCGATTTTGCATGTGACGGCTCCCCGAGAGGCAGTTTTTGAGCGGGCGGCGGCTCGTGCCAAGGCGACGGGTCGAATAGTTCCCAAGGCCCTGCTGGAGGCTGCCCTCGAACAAGTCCCCCGTAGTGTTGAGGTGCTGTCACCGCTAGTCGACTACTACGCCGAATTGAACAATGCGGATAAAGTGGAACTCGTTAAACCGGAAGGGAGTACATGGGAGGAATTCACCGAGGTTTGGAATCAGTGAGTTAACTCTGGTTGGATGGCATCTTCTGCTGTATTTCTTATGATGATTGTCTTGGCATATCTGCCAGCATCATTCCCCTCACGTTGTGTTTCCGCGTTTGTGATTTTTTTCTCGTATTGGTTGCAAAGGCGAGTAGCTTATGAAGAGTCAGGCAGACGAAAGGTTTTGAAAGTTTTGGGCAAGCAGGGGAAGCAGCAAGAGGCGTTGCTCGCAGATGATGACGTCTCCATGGAGAGCTCTCGCACACAGTAGCTAGCTACTCCTAGTAGGACGCTGATTGTGTGTGAAGATGAACTTTTTGTTGTAAATACCTCTTTAGATTCCTTTACAAGTATCGTACAGTACTCAGTACTGTACGAAACAGCATGCGACACACAAAATGGTCAGATGATCTAACTACGCCGAGGTGATGAGACCGTAGGCAAATGATCCAGTCGACACCAACGAGATCAAAACGCCAACCCATTTGATGATACCTCCTTTCTTGTAGCGAGCAGTCGTTACGTCCAACGAAGTGTCGCTATATCCTTTCATGTACAAGACGGACCCCACGCAGAAACAGACGCTTCCAATCGCGTTGGCGATGGGATACTTGAGTCCCCCAATCAATGCCAAGGTAACGTATGATCCCAAACCTTCAAGGTAGTTCTGGTGTCCCCGTTGAACACGATTGAACTCGTCCGCATTTTTGTGGTACCCGGGTACAGCATAGAGGTTCGGATATTGAACGTTGTATTGCGTGCGAGCCTTCATGACAGCACCCGAAAGGTTAAACCCTGTGAAAAGGGTTCCGATACCGGCACCCAAAACGACCCAGCCATATTGAGCTGGAACTTCGATGGCGACCATGCTGAATTTCAAGAGTGTGTCGCGGAGGAGTTTGGATATTAATACTCACTGGAGTATTGAAGCTCTATTTTGTGTCATCAATGGCGTGTGGTAGGTGGGAGAAACTGGAACGAATCATCATCAATCATCATCGAAGATCATCGATCGTCGATCGCCTTCTTCGAACGTTTTTCGATTTTCGATGACGTCAGGAAAGTATGTACTGTACGAGTACGAGTAGAAGATATTTTTTTATCATACCGGTGGGTACCAGGTACCGGTACTGGTACTGTACGAGGCGTACGTCCCTGTACTTGTACCGGTGCGTACGCGGTACCCCCCGGTACCGGTACGTGTTGTTGCTTCGGGAACAAAAAAGAAGATCCACCCACCACCCACCACGCCAGCCGGAGGGCCAGAGGAGAAGATCATGAAGGGGAGGCGGCACGGCGGGGGAACGGCAAATCGACAGAGGCCCGCCCCGCGCCCCCTTTGTGCCAGGCATAAAAGAAGTATTGTTGGGCCCATTTATAAAAAAGCCCGGCAAGCAAGTTGATAGTGCGTACGTGGGAAAGTCATTCTGTTAAACGAAATGCGATCGGATGCCTAAATATTATTACTGCCCACGGTTGAATATTACTTATTGGAAAAGACAATCGTCACGAAGAACCCGATCAATGAAGTTCCCATTTTTTGTAGTCTACGAGTAGCCATCAGGGTTCGGGTCGGTGCATGTGCGTCGATGGGGGCGTTTTAGTTGGAAAATCAAAACCTAGTATATATGCCAGGTTGTCACATGCTGTCAAAACCCGAACCAAGAATACTCTATTCTCGCTATCTCGCTCATCCAGATTCCGATTCTTGAACGGTCCATTTGTCCTTTAGGTCATCGTTCCCTACGCGATACCGGGTCTCTCTAATACTCTAACTGTACAAGTTCACGACCTGCCGATGTATGCTTTGTTTGTTCTTCTTTGGAAGAAGCAAACGTGGTGTAGGAACACTCACAAATTGATTCCATCAAACAAGGAAATCAGATACTTCTTTTCCTCTTTGTTTCTGACTTTTGCTGTAATAGCACTGCGACGAAAGATGTGCATTTCCAAAAGCAGAAGCCCTCTTATTGCACCTATTCAGGTAGCAATTCCATCGTCATTCGAGAACACTACTCGAGGTGAATGGTTGCCTGTCGATTTTGACATTCCCCTCGACTATGATTGGGATGCATGTACAGAAGAAAACTACAAATCGGAACAGCCTCGTAAATTCCGTGGCCCCTTCAAGGAGATTCGCGAAAGATTGGATTACTCTTTTCACGCTCATTATTCTCTCGAGAGACAGGAGCTACAAGACTTCATATTACAGTCCATTCTGGATGGGAATGATCGTGACAAGGTTAAAGGTCGGCGTTGCAGAGAGCCTCCAAATCCTTGGGTCGTTTTCACCGCTGGCGTTATGGGCGCGGGGAAGTCATATACCATCCGACGCCTTCATGAGCAGGGACTCTTCCCCTTGGAGTCTTTTTCATGGGTGGATCCAGACGAAATCAGGCGACTATTACCAGAATTTGAAGTATATCTTCAAAAAAGTGCCGAAAACGCGGGCGCAATGACGCGGAAAGAGGCGGGTATGATGGCAGAGATCCTTTCCGAGGCGAGTCTAGAGCGCGGGCAAAACGTTTTGAAGGATGGATCGCTACGAGATGCCGATTGGTACAAGAACTATTTCACTGAACTTCGGGAAGCCTATCCTGGTATCCGTCTTGGCATCATACACGTCACGGCCCCAATGGATGTGATTCTAGAAAGAGTACAGGAAAGAGCCAAGCAGACGGGACGGATCGTTCCACGAGACGTTCTCGAAAAGGCAGCTGAACAAGTGCCCAAGTCAGTCAGAATACTTCAAAAGCATGTCGATTTATTTCTTCAAATCGATAACTCATGCAACAACGATGGCACAACAAAAATCATTGCCAATGGGATACCAGTGACAACCGTAAGGGAACATTTGGGTAAGAAGCGTGTTGAGGGCGGTCAGAGATTAGTTAAGATTTCACAATAGACTAGACTCTTTGCTAAGGAACCAGTGTGTCTACAAACACAGTAAGGTAGTTGTAGTATGATATGGACCTCTGGGCGATCCATGGAGGGAGCAATTCGAAGGAGTCCAATGGACGTCACGGGTTCCCGCATTCTTCTGTCTCGTCCTAGTTGGCGAATTCTCACAAGCATGCATGTGCAGCGACAGCGCCTCATCCAACCTCGCTTGATGTTCATATTCAACCCATGTTCGGCGCATCGAGCACTGTGCAATGAGGGAGGGGGCTTCTAGTAGTTGCTTCTAGTTCCACGATAGGCGCAGGAGGCTGCTCGATAGGAGGGTCGTCCACGCCCGGCTTTTCCTCCATGCTCGTAGGAGTTTTCGGCAATGCTTCAGCTGCTTCGTTTCCATTTCATCGTTACAGACAAACGTGGTCTGTGCTATTGCTAGTGGAATCCGTGGGGAATGTTTTGTCCGCGTCGTTGTCAGGAGTTCCAACAACTTCTTCGGTGGGGGGATTGGGGAGACAGTCAACAAACCCGATAGTGTTACGAGGAATGCACAGAGGGCCTCTTATTGGCTCCGTTGAGCAGTGGAAGCGACATATTTTGTGAAGATCGTCGAAATTGCACATCATTGAAATCATATCCATGGTGCGATCCTCGACATCCGCGTCCTCTTCGAATGCGTTTTCGGCGATGCTCTCGACCCGCTCAAAGAATTCAACCATGATTTTATCTTCGGGGCTCCCCTCCGGAAAGTTGCGAACGCCAGCGTGCTGAAAGTCGCCAGTAAACATTACCCCTGGAGCGGCCTCCAAAACGACTAGATGTTGATTTTCTCGAACGATGCGATACTGTTCGTCTTCTTTACCTTCGACGATGCGGCAATAGCCATAAGAGCACCTGAAGGAGAAGCCAGAGGACGGCGATTTGATTTGATGAGTTTTAAAAACGCTGGACAGTCAGGGTCAGCCAAGTACGTTCAACGACTTACCCTCTTCGATCGATTTGATTCTTCTGTACCCCAACACTGATCTTTCCACTGCCCCCCATTCCAATCAGCACACTGCAGGGAGCATAAGGCGAGGCCATTGCTTCATTGTATGCTGCTCTGTCGTATTCCCAGCCCCCTACTGGAATTGCAACGAATGGAGCATCGTCGTCATCATCTGCCATCTTTGGGTCCTGGGGATACCAGCTCGTGGTTTGACGGGGAATGTCGTGGTGGATGGACTGATCTTCGGTTCCTCCGATCAAAATACCCAAATCATGGATCCTTTCATGTTCTGGATGAATGAGTCCATGTTCTGATAAAAGTGACTCCACCATGGATCTAGTTGAGACGAAATGGTGTCCATCATGACGCCGCAGTGGAACTTGCCATCGATAATCGTTTCGAATATCTTGGCAGATCGAATTGGAAAAGGTGATATAACCGTGCCGGGAAGACTTGTCGATGTCGCTGGCGATTGACTTTCGTAGACGTCCACGCTCGTCAAAGAAGATTGATTTCAATTTAGAAACTGCCTCGGCCGAAAGACCTGCCTTGTGCATTCTTGCTCTCGATGTTCCTGGATAAAAGGGTCTTTTCAGCTTCTTGTTTACCATTTCCATGATACTCTTCTGGCGCACAAACTCTTCGCACGAAAGCTCTTCTTCGGTGACCAACAGAGACCCGTCACGAATTCGATCTGGTATTTTGGTTTCTCCTCCGAGAGTGAAGTGGCAGATCTCCGCTTCTGGGTTCTTCTTCCTTTCTTCAAGGTCACGGAGAAGTCGTTCACATTCGTGCCTAACTTTTTGTACCCCTTCATCCTTCAGGATGCGTTCTGGTATTGCATACGTGTCGTGGGCAGCTTCGTCTTTGGTATAGGCATCGGGTCGAATAGAGCATCCAGCCCGTTGGAGTGCAGCCGATAACATTCTCTGCAACTGTCTCAGATGTCTGGCATGCAATCCACTGGGCACAATCTTGCCATCAATTTCCTCCTCAATTTCACCGAGTCTTTGATTCAATAGTTGGGCCACGAGATCTTTCAGGTCTGGCAAGTCCAACAGCAGATTCAACAAGGAAACATCCAACGTGCCAATTACTGCTGTGGTGGAACTGCCCTGAACAACAACGTGGTGCATCGGCATCGCTAGGCGCCTCAAAAAGGCATACTTGCGCAGTGAGCTCCTTGGGAAGAGCCAGTCGGCTTCGTCTGCCCCTGCAATGACGCTCGTAGCGGCCGAAAGCTTTTTGCACGCCTCGAGGATTTCAAGACTGTCGTCGGACCGACTCGATAGCAAACACTTCACATCCTGTAACAAGCGCGTATTGCCGTTACTGGAGTCATCTGTTGACTTCTGACAAGTAGTGAGGAGTCGACGCCAGGTCATTCGGATTCGATCGCGAATGTTGTTGATCTCATCATCCTTGGAAATATCACCACCATCGTTCACTCGAGTCGTAACAAGGCAGCCAGTTCTTATGTTTCCCGGAATTTCTTCCAAGAGCAAGGGCCGCAGAGATATGGAGAAAAAAGCCTCCGAGGAATGGAACAGAGAATTGATGCTCGTCGTATCTTCTGTACTACCAGTAGACTGATTCAGTTCGATTGACGGCACCTTCCCATTGAAATTCGTCATGGTATGTATTGACTGGTTCAGTAGCGCTCAGCGCTCACGGTTTTGCGCTTTTATGAATGAAGGGCACGATTGACAAACAACTAGACTAGATGTCTTGCTGCATCATGTTGTTTCGTGCGTGTTTCGTGGTCAGCGAAGGTGAATACGAGTACTTGTACTCGTAATGGAAAAAGAATCGTGAAATAAAAAGTCCGATAAAAAGAAGCACAATAAGAAGAGACAAAAGAGAGGAGAGGAAAAGTCCCAACATCAGGCCGCATGCATGCAGGATGCAGGCAGAACCTCTACATAAAAAAATGTTATTCCCTTGTTGGCAGAACCTTGCTTGACCAACAAGTACTACTTATTGGTCCCGCTAGCTGCGCCTACCGCATCGACGAGAAGGACAGTCGTTTGAGTCGACTTTTGCATTCGGATGGGTCCACCTTTTTCTCGGAAGCCAGGGCGGGATTGATGCGAGTGGGGTGAGTGTGTGAGTCAGGTGTGAGTGACCGTTGTTCGTGGGTTTCTCGCCAACGACGAACGACCAATTTTTTCAGCTAGTCTACTCGTACGACACCAACCACAACATCATCACCATCTTTCGTTATTGGTTCTTCTACCTACATAATTCTCGCATCACTTCAGTTGCAGTTGCGTCTACTATTTCATGTCTTCTTGCTTGTGCCATCTGAACGAGCTAATATCACAACCTTGCTCGTGTTTTGTAAGAAATCAAGCCACCGCCGACGAAGCTTCCATCTTTGAAACTACCGGTATGCCTGCACCAACCGCAATTCCAATGACGTCTGCCGTGTCCTTGATGGTCGGAGAGGTGCCGACCATTACTCCGCAGTCTGAGAATGATATTCTCCAAGAGAAGATCTCATCCCCAGCTTCACTAGTCGAGGAAGATCAACCCGATGAGGAAGCTGTGGAAGAATTGAAAAGTATAGTTCGAAAAGCGTGGGATGATGAACCAGAATCTACAACCATCGGGAACAACTGTCGAGAAGATTGCGCCGCCCTCTTGGAAAAAATGCTCGCCGACCGACCACAGCTGATACGCATATTGATCGCCCGAAAATACCAAATGGAAGCATGTATGAGTTTGTTCTTTGAGCAGCTTCGGTTTCGAGCGAGATGGAAGCCCGAAAGCATTCAACCCGAGGATATTCCGAATGCCTTGCCTTGTAAGTTGACTCGGGTTATTATATACTGTCGTGATGCACTGGTAAAGAACGTTCTCCTAACTTTTTCAAACAGCTGGTGCCTGGAGACTGGCGGGGTACACAAAAGATGGTATTGTAGTGAGCAATTACAAGCTTCGATACTGGAAACCGGGCAAGTTGGGGTCAACACCCCAAAAGGGTGGAAGCAACCAGAGTGACGGGTTGGATGATGCTGTTCAAGAATACACAAATTATGTCGTTTATATGATTGAATCCATGATTGCGAACATGAAGGCGCCACTGACTCCGCAGAAGTTTGTTGTCTTGTTTGACCTGAAGGGTTTCACGCCTTCGCTAGTTTTTCGAAAAGACGTCCGGCTTATGATTCGGAAGTTGATTTATGTGGCGCAATCCCAGTATCCAGAACGTCTGCATCAAACACTTTTGGTGAATGCTCCTTTTGGTTTTGAGTCTGCTTGGAGGTTGATTAAGCCGCTTCTTGACGAGAAGACTGCTGCCAAGATTCATTTTGTCAATGTAGAGTCGCTGACAAAGGAAATTGACGCAGAAGTTTTGTCGAAGGAATATGGAGGCAAGCGCGAGGAGTACCCGCTTCCGTCTGCGTAGTCTAGTATTACGACAACGTTTTGATGTTTAAGTGTAGCAAAGTAACTGTGAGGTCTTAATTTGTTTCTTTGGTGAATTTTTCCTTGAAAGGTAGAAAATCAACCTACACTATTATTCCGAAGCAGAGTATCATAGACTGATAGGTTCTGCTCTGAACGATACGGAGTACGTGATCACTCCTACTTCACAATGGCGGGAACCGTCATCAGGTGCGTCCACAACGAATCTTTGGGTAAAGTTCCTTTCATGGCCAGTTGCACGGCATCGCGCATTAATTCGTGATCATTGACAACTGCGCCTTTGGGATCTTCATGGTAAAGTCCATCATATAAGTTCAGACCTCTGGTCAAAAGTGGTTGCTTCTGGCCAGGATCATATAGGACTGGAATGCCATTGCATTCAATCAAATACATGCGCCCGTCTTGATCGAGCATCCAGTCCGCACTATGAATTTCAAATTGTAATGTTGTGCGGCGTGGTGATTTGGTGGTGGTGGTGGTGGTAGTAGTAGTAGTAGTTTGAACCCCCGTCTGGCACGCTTCTGGACCAGGAGGTGTTACTTCCAGTTTGCCTTGATCAATGGCCCGCCTCAGAACAGTTTGCAAATTGGTTTGGCAAAGCTCCGTCAGGTTCCACTGAATTCGCCAAGGATGATCTCGATACAGTCGATGTGTCCGCATGGTGGTGATTTGCACTTCGTCGGACGTGTCCTCCTGACTCCATTCGTTGGTGGCTGTGGCCAAGTAATACAAGTCGTGTTGGTAGAGTTGCCATTCGATCCGGCCAGAATCCATATCTTGCGTGCATCCAATCCACTGATATGTCTTGACATGACATTTTCGATTGTCGTGCCACAAGAGTGGTCGAGGAATGTGAGCTTGAAGCTGGTCATCTGCCTCCAAGGGACTCGTGGGCAATGACTTTAAGACTTGAACTGCACGACCGCCGTTCTGGTTGACTTTTTTGAGAAACCACAATTTTACTTCATTATTCTGCGCTGCAGCATATGCCTTGGCTTCATCAATTGTAGCAAAGGTGGGAGGCATCAGTTCGGGAACCAAGTCGTGCAGTAAATCCTTTTCGTCGAGGTACTTTCGCCCCACCAAAAAGAATCGCGTCCCACTTCCGAATTGAGGTTCATCGCACAATTCGACGGTACGTCTACCAAGGGGACAGTGATATTGCTTGGGTTCTTGTCCGAGCGATTTCTGTTCTTGATACCAAGGCTGAGTCGGCCACGCGACGTAACCATAGTTTCGGGTCAGGTAATGCAAGAACAAGGAAAGGTGTCCGCCCCGACCCGCGTCACAGACGTACTTGACCGGTGCTGGTCGAGAAATTGTGGTGGTAGGAACCGCCATCTGCTGATGTAGAACATCTAAAGATTCCAAGTAATCCACCATTGAAATGACTTGCTCACCCAGCAAACACCCATGTTCCAAGAAGGCTTGACAGCGAGAAACGTTTTCGTCCGCGATCGCTTCTCGAATCAGCTGTATCTTGGGAGCTGCCAGGACATCCCCTAATACATGACACAGTGCTTGCACTGTCGGACCGTATCCCACGATCGTAAATTCATGAGTGCCTATATCGTCTCGCTGTAACGCATCCATCAGCTCAGTGTCGCTACTGTGAGGCAAAAAGGATCTTCGCTGGACTAGAGTTTCCGTCTCCGTTTCCGTCTTCCGACCAGGAGGAGGAGCGTTTGGAACACATAATTCATTCGAAGTGAACCATGGAACGGGACGATTGCTGGCGGCCAGCTTCTTCAAAACCCCTAATCGAGGATGAGTGGCAGGAATCTGTTGCAAATCCTCGGGATCAAAGTGCAATTGCGTGAACAGTACTTGTACCGGTATGCTGGCGTTGCTTTCGCGTGCCGCGTGCACGGCGAGATTCACCAGATCGACCCATAGTCGACATTTTGGAAATTCTACTTTGAGAACCACATCGGGCTGGACATCACAGACAATCAGTGTCTTCTTGGATAGGCTTGACATCGCTGTGGGTGCGTGAAATGGATTTCAAGTGCAGCACGCTACCGGTACTGTATATGTAGACGACTACGAGTACAACTTATTAAGAAGATGTTTTGTGTTGTGTGTTGTGTCCTTTTTTCGTCATGTTGTGTGGATCCATTTTATTGATCGAGTTGCTCCAATGAATAATGGAAGCAAGCAAGCATCAAGCAGTTTTCGAATTTAGTGCCCAACGTTAAATTTCGGTTAAATAAAGTGGGTATCGACTCAGCGGACTTGTCAACGAATTTGAAAATTTGAACATAGTCTACCAAAAAAAGCGATCGACGATGGTCGAGTATTATTTTGACCACTCCACTGACTCCTTGTGACACAATCACAGCAGCAAGAAAGTCATCAACTGCTAAAGTATTGTTAGGCACTCACTTTTCTACTCTAGCGGATGCGAGCATAGATGAAAGGACACCACAACCGACACTGGACTGAAAGAAAGCAACATTTGCAAAATCGAATCTTCAAACCAAGAAGTTTCGCAGCACCCATCGGCTGTCTCATTTCCGTCTATTTCATCATTCATTGGCAAATTCTCAATAATACCTCATCCCAATCCCAACTCGATACATTCCAAGTTCCATCATATATTTCCACTATGGCTGCGTCGTTGATCGTTGTGGCTCCGACCTTTTACACAAGTCTCGACGAGACACGATATCTTTTGGGCGTTCAAGCGTGCCAAGAAGCGGCTCGCCACCGGATTCGCCTCATTTTGGTGGATGACTCCCCAACTGACGACATTCGTCTGGGGCTAGAAGCTGCCGGTCGAGACACACAGGGCGACTCAACAACAACAACAACAAAAGGATACGTCAGGGTGGTTCGACAAACGGCCAAAGGTCGAAAAGGAGCCGCGTTGCGGGAAGCGATTCAGTTGGCGTATCAAGAGGCCACGACGGATGAATCGTCACAACGCAGCACGGTGGTGATAGGATTTCAAGAGTTAGAAAAAATAGACATGTTTCGCCATTGGACCCCATTGGTGAATCATATGATGGATACATCTGCCGATGTCACTGCCCTGCGGCGTGCAGATCCGAGTTTTCTAAGTCACTATCCGATCGAGCAATATCACTGTGAGTCCTTTGCGAACCTTTATCTCAACTCACTAGGAGCAGATATTGGATTAGCATCCATCGATTGGACGATGGGTCCAGTAGCATTTCGGCACACATATGCGCACCACTGGACAGACTTTGATGGAGAGCTGTGGGATGCGCAGCTAGTTCCTTTGGTGAAGGCTCATCTTGCTGGTGCCAAAGTTTCATCGTTTGAAGTGGACTATTACCATCCAAAGACGATGAAAGAAGAAGAGGAGGGAGTCGCGAAATGGAATGAAAAGCGTCTAATGCAGCTCAACTTTCTAAAGGATACAGTTGGAAAATTGATGGTTGAGAATTCACCAGCTACATTTAAAAAATCATGAGTTGGAGGAAAGTTCAGGCTACAGTACTATTTCTCTTCTGGTATCGTGTCACCACGTACTTTTTAACGGCGGTACCAGTGTGTGGCAAAGTTGAAGTACAGCGACAGCACGCCGCGTTCAAAGGTGCACTTGAATCCCCGCTTACGAGATCGATTCCACTCCCTGTTGATAATCTTGAACGCGACATCCTCGTACGGTGGACCAGCATGAAATCTCAGAATGCAAAAGTCGTTAGAGCCCGCTGCTTCAATAAAGAACTGTGGAGTCTTGGTTGGATCGACAAGATCTGGATAAAATATATTGAACTTGTAACCCTGCACCGTCTTTGGAGGAGGATTATCGTGATCGTAGTGTGTTTGGTTGTACTTGTTCCAGTCGTAACCCGTCTTGACTCGGTTGAAATATCGAGGTTTCCTTGGCGCATAGCGATCTTGCCATGAATACTTCTTTGTGGATTCCAGTGCCACTTCGTCTGTTTCCCCAAGTTCATCCTCGCGATTTCCAAAGTCGGCGTCAACATTCTGCGGCACCATGGATGCTCCACCTTCTTCCTCAGGTTCATCTTTCCTTTCTTCTTTCTGCCTAGCCAACTCATCCTTGCGCTGTTCGAGCCGTTCCAGTTGGCGAACAAGCATCTTGGAGTGGAGCTCAGAAAGGTCCATTTTTGCGAGATGTACAATCAGTTGTTCCTTCACCTGTCGCCAGTAGACCTTATTGTCCATAACCGCATCGTCTCTCTTGGCTAATTTGGCATCGATTTCTTCCCCCATTTTCAAAAGAGCAGGTTTCGATTGCCCAGCAAAGATTTCTTTAATACTTGTGACTTTCTTTGCGTATGGGCTGTCATCTCCACCATTTTGTAGGAATTTGACCTCGTCCCTGGCAACGACCTGCAGGGCATCCCAATAAAGTAGAATGGAGTTTTTGCTCACTCCTTCGGTCATTCCTTCTCGTTCCAACATTCGAAATGCGTCTATGTCTACCAATAACTCCTGAAGCTCTGCTAATTTGAGGACCTGAACAATCTTGTGTGGCTCCTCAAGTTCTGCTTCGAGCTTGTCCAACTGTTCCAATGCATTGTAGCGTTCTTTGTACTTGACAGCCGCTCGGTGGTTCTTTTCTTCGTCCGTCAATCCGAATAGCAACAAATTCTTTGCCAACACATCAATTGGTTTCTCCCGGCCCTCCACGAGTCGAATTGCAGAGCGTTTGCGTTGTTGCTCGAGATGAAATTCTTCTTCCTTTCGAGCCCAATCATCGTAGTTCTCTAGTTCCTTCATTCTCGACTCTTCGGCACGCAGTCTCTCCATTTCATCACGTTCTGCGTCTCTCTCCTTGCGTCGTCGTCGAATCGTATCGATTTCTAACAGAGTATCTGGATGGTCCGACTTGGAGGATGCAGGTGCCTTCTCCTTCTTCTTGCTCCAAGTAAACGTTTCATGAAGATTGGGATCGTTGAAAGGGTTCTCCTCGGCCGTGTATCCGAACCTAGCTTGAATTTTGGCGGCCCTCTTTTGTGCTCGCCGTTCCTTTCGCTCGTCCAAAGTCTCTCCACGAGCTTGTAGCTTTACGAGGAGTTTTTCATTGATCAGTTTGGCTTTCTTGGCACTGCGATCGTTGCCTTGTTCGTCGCTGCTCGACGAAGACGAAGAGTCATCATCGTCGTCGTCAGAGGAAGAATCACTGTCGGACGGAGAAGACGAGCGCTTTCTGTGTTTCTTGCTGTGGCGACTTTTTCGCCTCCTTAATTTTTTGCTCTTTCGGCTGCTACTTTTCGAACGGCTACTTTTTTTCTTGCGACGCTTGCGCTTTCGATCTTCCTCGGCAGACGAGGAGCTCTCTACAGAGTCGTCATCATCATCGTCATGGTCATCGTCTTTTCTCTTCTTGTGTTGTCGCCGACTACTGCTCTCGTCTCGACGTTTACGGTCGCCTTTTCTGGAGTATCGATCCTCCTTCTTTTCCTCGGAAAGGATGAGGGCTTCCGGATCAGCATCGTCCTCGTTCACGTCGTCTTTCTTGCGTTTATGCGCTGTTATTTCATCGTTGTGACGATCCCTGTCACGGTCTCGACGGTCGCGTCTGTGATCACCCGATGAGGATGGCATGGATTGCGGAACCCTACTGAATCAATACTAAAGTGGTATGATGCAACGACAACTAGTAAAGTACGAGCACGGTCATGGTTGCAAACATGCATCAATCTCGTCATCAAAGTGCTCATCGCTGTCATCGATCCACCGATTTTCTTCGTCCATCTCGCTTTCGCCGCTCCGCCGGGGCGCACGTTTAGTTTTCTCGTACGTACCGGTATGTACCGGTACTGGTACTGTACGCGTAGGGTACTTGTACGGTAGAAGTGCAATGGCGAACGACGGACGGTCTGTCGCGAGTGCAACGTTCAACGGGAAAATCGCGTCGTTGGACGGACAGACAGAAATGGTAAAATCAATCGAATGAATCAAATTAGTTCAATTCAAACCCAATGCTCGTTCTCGAGAAAAAATAATCCGTTGCGCCGACGATGACGATCATCGAACAACAGAAGTTCTGAGCTTATTCTTCTTTCAAAACAGAAAGGATCTTCTCCTTACGAGTACAAGTAGGCTAGAAGTACTGCATGCAAGATGAGTGTAGCATCAAGTACGAGCTCATCGCCCTCGAGCAAAATTCCCTATTTTGTACTGCGTCTTGCCGATGGTCGGGCCAAAGCGTTGTTTACTGTTCCGACAGCCATGGCGGTGCGTTATTAGTCTGTGTGTTGTGTGAGCTAGACTACTTTTGACACTGTCCCAGTACTCACTGAAATTATCGCATTTTCTCTTCTTTTCGGATTGTCATTCACAGAATGCTTTGGTCGTGAATCCAGTGCTTTGCCGAGGATCCTCGTTTGATTTGACCATTGATGTAGTCAGCCAAGGTCGGAATAAGGCAAAACCCGCCGCCACCACAGCAACAACAACGCCATCGGCGACTTCTTTCTTGTCGACCGAATTTTACAGTCCCAGTCCAGAAGAGACAGCCCAAGCGATTTCGGAGCGTATCGCGGTTCGGATGGGAAGTCCCTCCCCGGTCTTGTCTCAATTCTTTGGCATTCAGTAGACTCCTAGAATTGTACGTACTTTGGAAAGGAAAATGCCGTGGTACCCGTGTATATACTCTTGATGAAAGCAATTGGGGACAATGTGTGGCCGATCTCTACTAGAAATTTTGGTTCCTGCGAGTATACAAGTTAAACGATCGGAACCGTTCGAGAGAGAGAGACATGAAGAAGGAAACTGTTACGTCATGATGTCAGATTTGGAATCTATCATCCTTCGGTGGACTTTTGACTGGGCCAGAACGCATCTATAATCTCGACTTTGTGTGACATCTCTCTAGCATGCAGTACGAGATATTATGTTTGCTGAAAATTTAGATCTACTAGTATTTTTGGAATAGGAGTACTTTGCAACGACAACCAAACAACTACTCGTAGTTGGCTACGTTTGATTGGCATCATCTGGCCAACCAGCTGCTTTTCTTACTTTGTCTCGGCATTTCTTCCACTCATCGATAAATGCCTTACAATACTGTTCTTTATGATTGAATCGATTCAAGCAATACTGAATGGCGCATGCTTGGGACGTGCAGAATTTCTGTTCTGGGGGGAGCTCGGCGTCACCATCGGCCCTTTCGTCGCTTGGCATCTGGCGTTTCCAATGCCTTTACTTCAGATGTGGTTTGTTATGATGTGATGATAATCTCTTGACACCTCTAAGCATTCTGTGAATGTTCTCTTGTTTCTCTATTTGTTTGGTTTGGTCGTTGTGAAAGTGAAACAGAAAAGAGAGAGAGAGGTTCGTCGGTCGGCGTTCGGCGAAATACTGAAAATCACGGGCCTGTAATAGTGCTGTAGTGGTACCTGACAAAGGACGGACGCAAGAGCTGAAGACGTCGGCGAAACGAGAAACTATGGATACTATTGTGCTGTACGTTCTGTACCGGTACTGTACCAGTATTCGCACAGTAATAGCAGCTCTCTAGTAGAGTTGTTAGTAGACAGCGCTCGAGCCAAAATCTCGGAATCTAAAACAACTTGTCAAACGACTACTCGTACCGTATCTAACATACGTACATAGTGGTAAAGTATTGTACCGTTGACTACGGTATGTAGACTATTTCGATGCTTTCAAAGCGTTTTTCGTTTTCTTCTCCACTTCATCCAGCAACAACAGCACCTCTCCACGAGTTGTCTCATCCCATCCGTTGACCCCATCTTCACCCTCAATGGCAAGCTTCCGGATTTCTGCTAAGCCCTTGGATAGTTTCTTCGCAATAGGTTTGAGTAGAATACTTTGGGTAGCAGGATTGTCAAGATACAAGGCCATCTGTGAAGTCACCTGGACGGCAGTCTCTTGGATCTTTTCGGAGGTTCCTGCCAACGTGCTCTTGACTTTCTCTCCTTGAAGTGATGCGTTCTTCTTCTTGGCGTCCTCACTTGTCGACTGCAACTTTTCGACAATAATGATGACGTCTCCTGACAA
Source organism: Nitzschia sp. pyKryTriq1 (assembly GCA_956465555.1). NCBI lineage: Eukaryota > Bacillariophyta > Bacillariophyceae > Bacillariales > Bacillariaceae > Nitzschia > Nitzschia sp. pyKryTriq1. Next base: position 1,486,604 of record OY101116.1, read on the forward strand.
TGACTTGCATGTGTGGTCAATAAAGTCGTTACAGGCCGTTCGAAGGGCCTCCTCCAGATCCCGTTTCGAGTCTACGGATGCTTCATTGATCGAGACTCCCTCACGCAATAACGTCACCAGGGCATTTTCGGTACTCATCGAGAACAATCGACGGTTCCGGTTGGCGAGGAAACGAGACACGGCCTTTCCAGCATCGCTAAAGTCTAACTGGCGTTCCACCGAACGTAAATCGATATCGAAAGGAGAAAGCTGTTCTCGCAAAATCTATGAAGCGTTCAGCCATGAGCAATCATCATCAATTTATGTCAGAAATAGATAACCACGACGCTAAATTCCCGCTGCCCCCAGGCTTCAACTTACCAATAGATGCTTCACCAGAAACAAATCCGCATCCATGAGACCGCGCCGCTTCTGAATGTAGGCGGCACCATCCCTCAGGCACTTGGTACAAGATTGTACGGATTGCAGAGCGATATCCTCAAACACGCGGGGCTCCACCACTCGAAAGATCTTGGACAAGATACGAAGAACACTTCGCATAGGAGGAAACCACGACTCGTAGACTTGTAGTTGCATCTGGACGGCATCATCGCCGTCGTCGCCACCATGAGCCTTTTCGTCTTCAACAGTGTGTATCTTCTTGAGTTTTTCGGGATAGTCGAGATCCGAAGGTGTAGCTTTGAAACGGATGACCTCCTTGATCAAAGAATTGGTAGCACAAAAGATGAGACGTTCTTGGGCATCTTCAATAACACTCGAAATGGCACGAGCTGCTGCTGTTGTAGTTGGCGATGCACTGGCCATGGATCGCTCTTCGCGCAGTACGCTAACCACCTGGCAAAGTGTGTCCAAATCCAGCAAGGTCACCAATCCTCGACGGACCGTGCGGTGCAACGCAGAGCACAAGTTGGACAGATAATTTTGGAACTCTGAATCGTGATAGGTTCCATCGTCCGACACCATTTGGGATCCAAGTGTTGAGGGTCCTTTGTTCGTGTCAGAATCGTCGTCTTCTTTCTTTGTTTCTTGCGACTGAGGCTTCTTATCACCAAAAAAGTCCAAATATAGAGCCGTCTCCACAGTGCAAAGGCGAATCAAAAAGACACTCGCCAAGCGAGTCATTCCCACGAGTCCATGCTGTTCCTTGAGCTTGTCCATGTGAGCCCGTACGGTGGCCTTGAGCAAGGACTCTCTCGAGGAGCAGTACGTGTTCCTGCAGAGCTGCAGCAATTCATGGTACGCTTCCCCTCGGTGCAATCGCTTTCTCACCAGAGACAAAAGTCGATTGCTCCTCGATGAAATCCCATGAAAGCGCGTAAACACGAGGGAAGCCTCCAGTTTATCAGCCGCAATGGGAGTTTTCGGGATGTTGAGTGCATCCGCCACCTGCCGGGTGGTAGTCGATATTCGGTCAACCACAGCTTCTCGAATCAAGTAGAGCGCAGCATCTTGTAGCGCCAGAGCACGACGATAGTACTCCACGTTCCCGCTGACTTGACTATCTGCCGATTTGCGCTGTCGTTTCATTTCTGCCTCGAGCGCTTCCTTGCCGCCGCTTTCTCTTCCAAAGAACTCGACCGCGTCGTCAATTTTGTCCAAGGTCGGTTGGAACTCATCGTTGTCGACTTTCAATTTCGCCAGACCCCGCACTACAGATTTTCCTTTGAACAAGACACCGACCAAAACTCCGATTTCATCGACAGCATCATAGTGTTTCAAAGGCATGCCGATCTCTTCCGCGTGACGACTCAACATCTCCTGCTCTCCTTGAAGACGATCGGCTGCCGCGGAAAGTTCTCCCGAGTGACGAATCAGCTCGGCATGGCGATTCGAAATGTCTTCGGCAATATTGATGGAAGCTCGCAGTGCCAGTCGCAGCGAAGTCGTGTGCTTGAGCAAGTGTGTCAAGTGATCCGACTTTTTGCACGCTTCGTCAAGTGCCTCGGTGACGATGCCGCTTTTGCCTTTTGATGATGATGAGGAGGAGGAGGAGGAAGACACAAGAGCACCACCGGATGATTCGAGGACTGGGGGAGTCATGGCTTGCAACAAGGTATCCACGCCATCGTCCTCCGAGGTTGACGACAGAGCGGCAGGTCCCGCGGTCAACGCCGCGATCCGCGACAACCGGGAAACCTGTGCCGTTGAACGGGGCGCAAAGAGCTCGTAGGATACATTGCCGGACTGGCTCCGAGGAGGAGCCGCAGTTGTCATTCTACTAGCGATGAGTTACACGTAGCTCCCACCTGACGAAGATGGGGTTGCTAGTAGAGAGTAGACGCCGACAAATTGAGTAAGGAAGTCACGGTCTTGTTGCTGCTATCCAAAAGGCAACGCCATGGTCATCTTTTTTCGCACGTGTTTTACGTGTACTACGGTACAACAAGTACAGTAGAGGACTTCGTACGTACAGAAGTATCGACGTTACGACTACTTCGAACATGAAGACGTCTGTCCTTCTGCCGTCATCCGTGGGGCTCCCGCCGACGCGATGAAAGCGCGAGGATCGATCCAAAATACGCGAATACTTACTTCGGTACCGGTACAAGTACTGTACTCGTACTGCTACCAGGGTGGTCGAAATCGTCCATCTGCGGACCAGCAGCCTTGTTGTTACGATTACTCTACGAGTACCGGTATTGTTCGTAGCAAGAGAACCAGATATTGGCGAGAGAGCGGTTGACATCTACTCTTTGACCTTGCTTTCTGATTTTGACCTCGACTCTTCGGCGAAAGAACCAAACAATCAATCCACCATGTGGGGAGGAGGAATGCCGGCACCAGCTGCCCGTCCAGGTGGTCAGTACGGCCAGCCGATGGGTAAGCCGTCGTTGTCGCTGCCGTTGCGGTTGCCGTTGTTTGACCCTGTCTCTGGAAATGGTTTACTAACCTTTTCTCTTCCTTCTTTGACTTTTGCAGGCCAACAGCAGCAACAGCAAAAGCATGACATCTTTGTTGGAAACCTTGCTTTCAATACCACAGAAGAGCAGCTGCATCAAGCATTTTCGGAGATTGGTCGAATCATCAAGGTGCGATTGGTGACGGATATGGAGACTGGAAAACCGCGAGGATTTGCTTTTGTGGAATTCGAAGATCCACAGGCAGCGCTCAGTGCCATTCGAAACATGAATGACTATGAACTCAACGGGCGCCGAGTCCGTGTCAACTTTAGTAACAGCTCGCACCTCGAAGCACTGGCAGGAAAGCTGGGAATGGATTTGTCCCAGCAGACGCAGCAGCGGGGGCAATCTTCTACGGCCACCAGTGCCAGTGCTCCATCGAGTGCGGGAACCAATGCAGTGTCGGATGCTTTGAAAGCCATGTCCAAGGGGGAAATGTATGACGTTGTCGCCAAATTCAAAGAGGTTGCCGATCGGGATCCAGATGAAGCCAGGCGAATCTTGTCGGGACATCCGCAACTTCCAGAGGCGATACTTTTCTTGATGAGTAAATTGGATATGGTACAGACGGCTGTTCCAATAGATGGGGGTGCTGGTGCCGGTGCTGGTGCAGTTCTTCCTCCGGCTCCAGTGGCTGTGGCAGCTGCTGGTCGGGCCGCCGACCCTCGTGCTCGAAAAGATCCGCGAGCTGCAGCAGTTGCAGATCCTCGAGCGGTGGCTGCGCCAGCTCCTCCTCCGCCACCACGAGCCGATCCCAGGGCTCGGGTGGATCCTCGTGCCAGAGCGCCGCCGCCGCCGATGGGAATGCCGCCACCCTATGGTGCTCCACCACCACCACCCCAGACAGGTCTCCCTCCTCCTCCTCCACCGGCGGCTCCAGGTGTGGCAAATCTAGATCCAGCGCTGATCCAGCAAGTCATGTCATTGACACCGCAACAAATCTCGCAGCTCCCACCCGACAAACAACAGAGTATTCTAGCGCTTCGACAGCAGATTCAAGGTGGGGGACGATAAATCTAGAGCATGCATTTGCATTTTTGCTCTACTAGTAGTCTAGCTAGTAGTAGGAAAGGTTTCTTTTACCGTTGCATCTCATGTTCTATTCTTAAGAGGATAATTCCAATAACTGTTGCAATTTTCCAGACTGCGCTGCTGCTTGAGTGTCGTCGTTGCCACCGATATGTTGTCCTTGGACAAATACGTTCGGCACCGATCGTTGGCCCGTCATTCGGGCCAACGCTTGCTGAATAGCTCCTCCATCGGCTCGTTCATCCAACTCCACAACCATAGGATCCTCTCCGAGGGTCCTAAATAACTTTTTTGTTCGGGCGCAAAAGGGGCAGTATACTTTGGAAAATATAGTCACCTACAAAACGAGACGAAAAGAGATAATGTACGGACGGTTTTTTGTCAGGAGGAATGTTCTCGGAGCATCGTATTGGACGGTACAATGAATGGGATGTGATGCTGGATTTGAGGATGATTACGAAAAACGAGACTTGCCTTATTGGAATTGATGGTGGATGTGATGAAACTCTCGATGTCGTCGGAAGATGCCACCGAAGCCATGTGCCGGCTCTGGGAACTGAAATGATTCGTCGGTATTCTGCTGCTGGAGGGTGCTCCCTTGCCAGAATATCCAACTGCTAAAGCCATATCGGGAAAGTTGGAGTTGGACAAGGCACGAGTCGGGAATTTGGAATTCAGGATGTGTTGCTGGCTGCGGGATAGAACCCGGGTTGTGGCTCGGAGGAAGGTCATGGTCGTCGGTCGTTGGGGAAAATGTGCGAGGGTCGAGGATGTCTGAGTTGATTTTTGAATTCTTCTCTGAGTATTTCTAAGTTCGGATTGATTTGCTCGATAGAAGATAAAACCTGTATAAACCTCCAGACAAGTTGATAATGAACGAATGAACGATACTCGGTGAGAAAATGGGCAGATGGAAGATGGCAGTGGAACAATGGATGAAGGAGGCGAAGATCATTCATCGTGTTGTTGGCGGCGAGAAGCGAGAAAGAAGAGCGAGATGATGAATGAGAGAGTGGTGCGCGTGGTGCGTCACGCACGACGACGGAATTTGATCGATGGAATTCCTCGGGTTGGTCTGGACGTCGGACATCAATCGTTCTGACACGCACGCATGCAGAGCGAGAGGTGCAGGCTTATTTTGATGCATCCTGGATCTCCTGCATCCTCTGCATCATCCTACCGGTATGTGACCTGCATGCTGGATGTTTTTGCTCTTTTCCATTTTCCACACACATCGCCTACTATCGCCTTCACCTTTGGCTTCCCATTATCGTGCAAGTACAAGTACAAGTACAAGTACACCTTCCGCAGTATTGCACTCCATCCGGCTCTAATAATATCTTCAAACGCCATAAGATGATGAAATTCACAGCGCGAAGGCCAAGGTCCGAGGAGAACGAGGTGCTTCATCTTAGTCTGAATCAATCCAAGTATCTACGTCTCATCAAGATTCGAAGGAATGGTTACGCTGTGCTTATGGCGTTCTGGTTTGATTCGGGTGGGAATTGTCTCGAGCGCCCCTGCCATCAACCACCCCTTACTATTGACGAGATGTGTGAGCGTGCCCAGCCCTTTTCAGAGGAAGCCATGACCAAGCACCACCATTTGATCAATCGGGGCTTTGCGGGGCAGGACAGCCTGAAAACGGCAGAGAAACACGGGTTTGTGGAACGTTTCAGGAAGCCGGGGGAACAACACCATTTTCTGCGTTTGACCGAGCTTGGAAAATATTTTGTGGAGGAGCTTTTCCGGAGTCGAGCAAATGAAATTTTGGAGATGGCTACCTCTCAAAACAACCCAGATGATTTTGCGGATGCCCGATATGCAAGGCGGACGATCACAAAAGATATGGAGGCCGGCGAACAGTTGAAACCGACAACGGTAGCTTCTTCTTCAGACACGTGCAAAAGTGAAAGTTATTCACTGAACGTGACAAGCATTCCCATCACTCCTGTTTCTGCAGCCAAGCTTCCTAGCACCGCGAGGGCTTCCAAGAAGAGGAAAACCCCGACGACTCCTCCACCAAAAGGCACTTTGTTGCTGACCAGTTTCTTTCGTGTTGCAGACGCGACTGTAACGCCACCCAACATAAAGCGCCAGTGCAAAATCAAAATCGAGGACGAATGAGAAAAAATAAGAACTCTATTGTTTTGGTTTACGTATCTGTTTTGTTCTGCTGGAGAAATACATCAGGACTCTTGCACTCTTCCCGCCGTTGCCTTTATACTTGAACAAAACCAGAACCGCTCGCATATATATCGCGGGCGGTGGTCCTTTGCTGCAACATGCTACCGGTATATTTTGTAAGGTGCTGAAGATGGGGCAATATCATATCGAGCTGCGTCGACCTCATCTGGATGAACAAAGGAACTTTTTTCGAAGTGGATCATTTGGAAAGGATCAGTAGTCCCCCCAGTCTCTACCGCCGCCGCCACCCGCACGGCACGGGCAACGAAATCCTGAAAGACCTGTGAAAAAGTGCTTGCCGCAGGCATGGCAGTGGGTCTCGCGATAGTCACCAATGCACTGACCGAAACCAGGACATTCCCTGCAATGATTATGGAATTTCCCGGAATCCAACTCCAGTTTGCCTTCGCACATTCTTGTCAAATACATGCCAGCGCAGTATTCCCCTTCGCACTGAACAGCTCCGTGTTCCCCTCCGTCCTCATAGTCACGTCCAGCATAATCGGGTTGTTCCAAAAGCTGTTCCAAAGTGCAGCTTACGACCTCTCCGCAGCTTTGACACTTTCCTTGGTAGACCACCTTCTCCGGCCCACCTTCAACCGACAAAAATCCTCTCTGAATACCGCGTTTGACGCAGTGAGAAACGTACATTGGACTTGAGTATCCAATGCTCCACAAAGCATCATGAACTTGTTCCGTGGTCATGGTTCGTCCACCCGCTTTCTTCTTGGGACGTTTGGCGCGTTCGGCGGCAGGGTTCATCAAACGGTCAACCAGCTCACTCTTCGTACCTGATACTTTGATACCTTCATCTTTGCACTTTTGTTTCAGCTCTTTGACAGTTAAACTGGAAAGTGAATCTATGCTCACGGTGGCATTGTTTGGATTGTTTTCGGACATGATGGTAGTGCGTGCTGGTACGAGTACTTGCACGTGGTATATAGCCGACGATGATGATTGCTTCTGATTGATGTCCAACTCGAGATTTATTAGGGTTTGGAACAAGTTTGGAAGTGGGCGTCGCGTCGTTACTCCTTCCTCCAGCGAAACGCATTTTAGATTTTCAGGGGAAGAAGATTATGGCGCGCGCTGTTTTTTTCAAGACCACAGGGATCGATACAGTATTTTAAAATGGACAGTCAGTCAATACCAGAAAAATGCATCGGGCGAATACAAGTATCCTACCGACCGTCCCGATAATTTGTGCTCTCTATCGGAGTACAGTATGATACATAGATCAGCAGCCAAATTGGTTTTGTAAAGCAGTCTCTCTAAAGTAGTAAATACACTAGTCAGTAGCCAAATTGGTTTTGTAAAGCACTCTCTCTAAAGTAGTAAATACACTAGTAGGCCCGATTCCCTCCGACCTTGGGCAAACCAAAGCCGCACAAATCGAGAGCTGGTGGAAGTTGTTTGCTAGCACAACATACTAGTAGTTGCGCCGAAGCATGAGACGATTCTCATTTTGAATAGACGGCTCGTCAAGAAGGAGACCAGTCGGTATAGATACAGCTGAATCATGGCTCTTGGTGCATGGATCCTTTCTTTGAAAGGATCAGTAGTCCCCCCAGTCGCCACCCCCACGGCACTGGCAAGGGAATCCTGAAAGACCTGCGAAATAGTGCTTCCCGCAGTCATGGCAGTGGGCCTCGCGGTAGTCGCCAAGGCATTTGCCGAAACCAGGACATTCAGTGCAATGATTATGGAATTTCCCGGAATCCAACTCCAGTTTGCCTTCGCAGACTCCTGTCAAATACATACCATCGCAGGATCCTTCGCACTGGACAGCTCCGTTTTGACCGCCGTCTTCGTAGTCGAGTCCTGCATAGTCAGGTTGTCCCAAAAGGTCTTCCAGAGTGCAGCTAACGTCCTCTCCGCAGTTTTCGCACTGGCCTTGGTAGATCACCTTCGTGAGGCCTCCGTCCAATGACAAAAATCCTCGCTGGATACTGCGTTTGACGCAAGAAGAGGCGGACTCTGGGTTGGAGTATCCAAGGCTTTTCAAAGCAGCATGGACTTGGGTTGTGGTCATGCTGCGTCCACCTCCAGCACCCGATGCCCTGGCGCGGTTGGCGTGTACCGCAGCGGGATCCAGCAAGCGAGCAACCAGTTCATTCTTCGTGCCGGATACCTTGATGCCTTGATCCTTGCAGCGCTGCTTCAGTTCTTTCACAGTCAAGCTGGAAAGTGCATCTCTGCCCACGGTGGCGTTGTTGGGGTTGTTTTCGGACATGGTAGAGCGTTGTTTGTATGGAAGCGGCGACGACGACGACGGTTCTTCAAATTGCAGCTGCTGACTGATTGCTTCTCAAGAATGAAGATTGTGTGATGGTTCTCGCTTCTTTCGTTCTTGGCTCGTCTTGGCGGCTTCGATAGTTGCGTGTGCGGTGATGGCATTGGATATTATTTTGGATTTTTGCGGGAAAGCCCCCAGCAAAGATTTGGCGCGCAGTCAGTATTTTGGGGGAAGAAGTGCGTGCGTGGCGCTCTCCGGAGTTCCGCCCCCTCTTTCCCGCTTACTTGAGGGAGGCGGAGGAGGAGGCGGAGAGTCTACAGTATTTCCTCCATTACTTCTACTCTAGAGAGAGAGAGTGAATAAAGCCTGTTAATCTCCGATGTTCTATCAATTTTCCTAAACACTAATCTGAGAAGCCCTGCTGTATACAGTAGCATTTTTCATCGAGCCAGCAGGTGCTTCAGACATGATAATAATCTGCTTAGTATTTATTTGGCGGCAAGTCCCAGCATTTCTTGCAACTTTCCTGTCTTTGCAGCAGCTTGGGTGTCATCATTTCCTCCAACGTGCTGTCCCTTAACAAAGACATTCGGAACAGATTTTTGACCAGTCATTTTGAAGAGAGCCATTTGAAGTTCTGGACCGTCGTCGCCGATTTTATCAAGCTCGTGCACCTTGAAGTCCACGCCCATACTCGTGAAAAGCTCCTTTGTCGCAGTGCAATAAGGGCAGTAGCTTTTGCTGAAAACTACGACATCATTCGATTCAATCTCAGACTTGGCGAAATCGTCTTGAGACATTGACAAAGTGGTAGTGGTCGAGGGGCGAGAAAATCGCGAAACGGATGCGGTCTTCGACAGACCATTTCGTTGAGGGCCAACAGTGAATGCAGTTGCCGCGGTGGCAAGGACAGCAACGGCCGAGATCGTAAGAGTAGAAACGGTAAACTTCATCGTGGGGTTTGGGTGTATCGATGGTATTTCAAAATTTCAGCAATCGTATGATTATGAGATCGTCTCGGGATGTCGGATGTCGGCGATGACGCAAACGTGGTGAGAGGCGAACGACAGGAACACCGAAGAGCAAAATGCGAAAAGCTACCGGTACACCTGGCTATCCAAAGTCGCGACGACGATGATGTCTGACGATCGATGGCGGGAAATCTTATTGGCTGACGTCATTCAGTGTTGTTCGGATGGACGGACGGACCAAAATGGATCCTGGCGTCTGATCCTTGTCCGCGCGCATCAGCTACTTTACGAGCGAAAAACTACCAGTGCTTCTCGGGTAGAGAGTAGTATGTACTGTCGGTACATGTAGTCTAATGTACCAGTAGTTCGAAGTCGTCTTCAAACAGAGTAGAGTACCAATAAAGTATTTATCTTAGTTCTTATGTATCCCATATTATTACTAGACTGAACGAGACCATGTCTTTTGCGTCCCCACTACCGTCTTTGAGTTCTGGTTGCACAAGGGAAGATTCCCATGATCCGTTGCCAACTTCGATTTGCATTTCGAGTGGTACAGCGCTACTCGTATCAAATCCTTTCGCCTTGGAGCTTTCCAAAACAACGATCTCGAACCAGGCAGATGAATTCTTAGTTGCAAGAAGCTTTAAGGACGCTTTCAATCCTTCGCTGGAAACTTGGGAATTGGATAGGACATCAGTGGCGTCCCACATGGAAACTAATTCCGGCACATCATTGGCTGACTGCCCGAGCTCCAGAAAGGAGTCTTCGGCTGGTTCCAACTCACAAACATCCGTCGGCGTCAAGCCCTGGACAACATCTGTTGTCAAATCAGCATCCACGTGCTTGTCTGTGAATATATCTAACAAAATATTTTGAAGGAGAGAAGTGGTCTTGGAAGGTTCGTCCCAGACCGGTTCACCCGAATATTTGGAAGATGCGAGTCTCATGCGGATTTTTCCTAGAGTTGGGTTGGAAACTTTCAATAAGAACGCGTGTTTGGTATCATCAGAAGCATGCTTTGTCACACGTACTCGCGGGAGCACTTGCACTGCGCTAGAATCCTGACATGGCGAGCAAAAAATGAGAGGACAAAATACAAGAAAAGCTGGGCTTGTCAGGTTCGATGATACGTACCTTTTTCCACCACTGGGCGTGACCAGTCCGAAGACTAGAATCGCCCTCCAATGGATTGAGCTTGGGCTTGACCAAAATACCAGGTCTTCCTTCTGCCAACTCCCCACGGCATCGTCGAGACTTCCGCGGCCGCAACGGCACGGGAAGTGGAAGCAAAGAATCCAACGAGACTATGGGCGTGGCACCACCCTGTAAGAGAACTGATTCAATCGATTTTCCTTTTAGCGATTCATCCAACAATTGCTCCACAAAAAGCGAAGCGGCTTGTAATTCTTGTCCTCCGACAGTTTCGGCCAGCGAAGCAGAAACTAGTTTTTTTCGGTCTTGCAAGGAGTCTTCTAGAGATTCTATTGACCATCCTTCGGGGCCATCCTTTCGCCTCACATTCGCAGTAGGTAGCCAGGAGAAGGTTGATCGCTGCCCTTTCACTTGCTCCTTTGCCATTTCTTCTAGAGTTTGAAGCATTGTTTTATAGTGATCATCTGCTGACTGATCGCGCTGTGTTCGTCTCTCGGTCCACTGTGCCTCCAACTCCTCGGACGCCTTTTCGAGGTCACCCTTGTCGACGACACCATCGCTGTCAACGGTTATTGGTGTGTATAAAGAGCACTGGCGACTTGTCCAGTCGCACAAACCACATGCATACACGCAATCCGACTCGTCTACGCCGATGCTGGCTACCGATCTGCAGACCGGGCATAAACGGCAAGAAGTTTTGGGGCAAAACCCAAGAGCAGCTGCCGAAGTGGCGTCATGGAAAGCCAAGCACTGAGGGCAAAAGGCAGAGTCTATTTCTGTCACTGTCGAAGGAGGCTGGCGATCGATGGCGGATGCCAACCGACGGGATGCGGTAGCGTGGTAACACATCGAAAGCGGAGCTGGATGCCCCTGATGATCCACATAGAGCACATGTGCTGCCTTCATCCTCGAAAGTTGCTTTCTCAACAAGTAACAAGTGCTCGATTCCTGCTGTCCGCTGCGACTACGAGTACCTAGAAGTCCTGCTCTGAAGCACCAGCTATCTACCGGTAAACTCTTCGTCCTCTCTCTACTACCGAGTGATGATACTACAGTAAACCCACCACCAAATACCGGTACCTGGTGCCTGGTACAGTTTTCATCACCGCATTGTGAATTCGAAACTATCGTTTGTCATCGCCGCCGCCTGCGCTGCGCTTCTCGCCTTCGACATCGCGAAGTGTGCGTAGACGCCAGTACTGTTTCTACCTGTATGCAGTTGAAATGATCATAGTACAACTAGTAGTCGTCCCAGTCGATCATCTTCGCCGCCGGCCGGCCGGCCGCATTCATGGATACGCGCGCAATACGATCAGGTAGACTTAGCAGGGATCAATAGATTGCTATTTATTCATCCCGGGACTTACTTAGTATGCTATTTAGGCACGGACAGAGGAAAAGTAGCTCTCTACTCTAGAGGTAGAGAGAGCTGATAGCATCATGAGATGGTTGCTCCCTTTCTCTCCTCATTTGGCGTACAATGTTTGTAGATTAAACTTTAGTTGGCTCCATAGGTAGACTCTTGTTGCTTTAGATTACGAGTGTAGAAGACCTGTCCCGGTACAGTTGGAGCCAAGTGTAGAGAACACTATGCCAGTGAGCAATACCAAATCTAGCATCTTCATCGCCAGGAATCCCACTCTGGCGTAGACTCGTATATTCTATTGAAACAAATACAAGATATTGGAACATTGATGCATAGTAGTCATCCCAAGTAATAAGTTCTTCCCCTTCCCCGTACATCTACATTAACATCTCAGTGCATTAGGTCTTTGCCCTGACCTTGCTTTTCGGCTGAACGTTGATCTCTCATCTCGTTCGGAGAAATCTCGAATCTGGTAGGCATGGGACTGGTTTCCTCGCGGTTGCGAATGATGAGGAGAGGCGATCTTGATCTTGTACGTCCCTCCCTTTCGCCCTTGCCGGCTAGGTTCATGGATCATGGCGAGCGTGTGCTCGCTTCGATCTGTGTCTACGATGCCATCCATAACATCACTTGAGTATCCACTTCGCACACTTCGCTCAGAAGCCTCTGGTCTGCTTGTGTAGCCACTTCGCTCACTTCGCACCGAAACTTCCCTTCTTACGGCATGACTGCGTTCACTACGACCAGAGTGAGCCCACATGAGAGCATTGTGCATCGACGTAGAATGATCGATGTGGTCAGCCTCCGTTTCGTCTTCGCTTGGCCTAGATTCGTACCCAGAGCGATCGGTTCGGGTAGATTGCTCGCGAACTGATCCGTAGTCGGAACGCTCGCTTCTTAATGATTGATCACGAACAGGTCCATAGTCGGAACGCTCACTTCTGTAAGATTGCTCACGAACAGGTCCATAGTCGGAACGCTCGCTTCTGTAAGATTGATCACGAGCAGGCCCGTAATCCGAGCGCTCGCTCCTGTAGGATTGATCACGAACAGGCCCATAGTCGGAGCGCTCGCTCCTGTAAGATTGATCCCGAACAGGCTCGCAGTCCGAGCGCTCGCTCCTGTATGATTCATTTTCATCCCTAGTCTCAGAATGATGATTCCTGTCCAGCTTTGGGAAGCCACCTTGTTCGTCTTCGAACTCATCTGGGAGAGCTTCACGACTACCTTGTTTGGTCGACTTCTCGAATCTGACACGACTGTGTTGAGATCTGGGGCTGTTCTCGTGGTTCCATGCTTCGGAGGCTTGCTTGTGTTGTACCAGATGCCCATACCCGTTCTCTGTTCGGATTCCCTGGTGAAAATCTATTTTGTTTTGATCTCGATGAGCTTTTTCTTTTCCGTGTGGCTCGGGGTAATCTGCTTCGTCGAGCACCTTTTTAATGCGAGCCAACTCCTCCTGTCGTTGCTTATACACGAAATCAACCTCGAACATGTTTTCGATTTCAACCAAAGCTTCTTTCTCCTCCACGGCCACCTGGGCCTCGTCAAATTCATGTCCCATTTGCGGCATTGTAAATGCCTTCTGGTCATCCATGACCTCACGCTCTGAGGTGCCCTGCATGTGGTACTTCTTCGCAAGCTTGTTTACGTACTTCATATCTTGTTCGTACTCCGTGGCATTTTGAGCTTTCTTCTCTACTGGCTTTGTCACCTCCGGTGGGTCAACCCCCCGAATGAATTCGGCCCTGGACGTCTCCCTCGCATCTTTTGAAAAATCAAAGAAGGGGTCACTGTTTTCGTTTGTTTCCCCCTTTGACTCCTCTCCACCTTCGTCCCCTCCCATCATGCTGAGTTCCCATTCGCGTTTCCAGTAATCTTGGGCAGGATCTGCAGGATCTTGCTCCTCCATAGCCGGTTTTTCGTTTGTCGCCCTCTCCAAATCTTCTGTGTGCGATGAGCCCGAGCTTAGGAGAGCAAAATCATCTTGGATATCTTTCTGAGCAGGAACTTTACTTGTAGAGATGACAGGTTTTGAGCTTTGTCGCCCTTGCTCACCGGTGGTGGAGGTAACTGTAGTTGGCTTCGACTGTTGCTCCAAGGTTTTCTGGAAGTTGTCGGTAGCTATAGTTGGCTTCGACTGTTGCTCCAAGGCTTTCTGGAAGTTGTCCAGCTGTTTCCGAACTGCATTCATTTCTTCCCGTAACAACATAGTTTCTGCTTCAAATGACGCCTTTTCCAAACTAAGCTTTTCAATGATATCAGCTTGGTTCATCTTATTCTTGTATAGCTTGCGATAACTCGACTGGGCGTCTCCAAGCTTTTTGCGATAGTACTGATTCTGCTCCGCCATGATTTTGAGGGTTTCTTGCTGCTGAGCAAGGACATCCTTCAGCGAAAGAACAGCTCCCGAATTAGTCACATCTTGATTCTTGGATGTTTCAGTGACTTTCCGGGCCTCTCCCTTTGCAGAATGACTGGACGCGTTGGAAGATATGGGCTGCTTTAGTGACGATTTAGTAGGCATAGGCATGCCGGGCTGGGAAGTGTTCATAGGCATACCGGGCTTGGAAGTGTTCGTCGTGCCTGGCTTTGATCGGATATGCTTGCTACGAAGCATGTTGAGATTATTTGAATTGAATTCGACGGCAGAAGTCTTGTCTGGGGTGTTTCCAATTTTTGGTCCGTCCATGAAAAACTCAGAAATAAGGACGTCCTCGTTTTCATAGGCCGATTCCTCGGAGATTGGATTCATGAAGGTTTTCTTGAACATGGAAAACTTTTTACCCCGTCTCGATCGGGACCGTTCGGTCAAAAGAGCTGTTTCCGGACTAAGAGTCACAGGATCTTCATCTGCCGAAGTTTCGGAAGATGTAGTCGAACTGAGAGGACGCTGATCAAAAGATCGGATTGTGCCTCTCTTGCTGTCATCCTTCTTGTTGTCCCGTGTTTTGGGCCTCAGTTTGCTGAAGACAGCCTCACCACACATGGGTGGCTGCTCATCTTCGCCCACGAAGTAGTTTTCTCGTTTCATGGTGGATAAAGGAAAAGGGAAAAGATGGAAAGCACAGCACTCCTTAACTTCCTCCAAACATCAAAAATTTGTTGTTGGCAGTCGCACTGAATGTGGTCGAATGTCGGAGGGAAGAAAAGATCGGCGATCGCTGAACGCCTTATGGCGACGTCATGTCGCCCAAGTGGCCTGCCTTCATTAAAATATATTCGTAAACATATATATACATAAATCTCGCCAAACCCAAATCCATCAATTTTAGGCGTCTGTGCTACTCAATTCCCCACCCGCTCGCCCGAGCGCGCAGCACGATCCAAGTCGCGACACCGCGTCTACGAAATCGATGTGGTCGTTTGTGATTGGGATGCATGATGCGAGTGCAAGAAGAGAAAAGTGGTGCGGAGTGTGCGGAGAGGATCTTCTCGCGTCGTTGCGCGTTTTTTTGCGGCCGTTGATGAAGAGACGAACGACGACGCGACCGGGACCATCAAGAAAAAAGAATTCTGCATCCCCGCCGTAACACAACGAAAGAAAAGGATCTTTAAAGTTACATCTGACTGTCTCGAACAGGTGGTCTCGTGAAGATGCTTGGAATATTGTCCAACGGAAAAGAGTCCAAAAGCGGTGATGATTCCGAAGAGACCGAGGAGTTGAAAGCCCGGGCACAGTCGCTTCAGAAAGAATTGAAAAAAGTGAACGACAAGTTGGCCCGTTTGGGGGACTCCTCTGCAAATTCTGGCGAGATACTGCCCCCTCCTGGAAAGAGTGGCTATCTGTTCAAGTGGCAGGACCGCTCGATTGGGTGGGGAGGCACAAAATGGGCGCTTCGCTTTGTCGAGCTCAATCGGGGAAGAATCAGCTATTATCTTTCTCACTTGGAGAACGCGCCTCGTTACATGCTCTCACTTCGGGGTTGCGCCGTTCGGGACGAAGGATGGAAGCGCAATCGTCGCCATGTCTCGAAAAACACGCCACATGGCAAGGATCCACCCATCGATGAAGTAGGCGCGTACTTTTTTGTCTTCTCGATTTATCATTTCGACTCGAGTAGCACACAAGAAGAGTCGGCTGATATCGTGCCTCTACTTCGTTTCTCAACACCGTCGCTCGCGGAAAAGACCCAGTGGATTCAGTTAGTGGCTGAAGCTTGTGCCTACTGTGAAACAGACTCGTTTCTGAAAGAGGAAGCTGCAAGGAATGAAGAAGAAGAATTTCGCCGCCAGCAACAGAGAAACATGGCACAAACGATGCCCCAGGCCGAAAGGGGCACGCTGCCACCCCTTTACTTTGCGCATACGGACCCGCGTCGTGGCCTAACAAGGAAACCGTCACTTACAAAGCTCCCTAAGGCCAACATGTTTCGTACGAAGTCGCAGTCGCAAGATGCAGAGAAATCTGAAAAGAAAGGCTACCCGCCTTCGAAACCAATGCACAGAAGTAGTGCACCTTCGTTTCTTAGCGCTGAAGCACAAACTCAAAACTATCGTGGCTTTTTCAACTTGGCGATGATTATTTTGATTGTCAGCAATTTTCGTCTTATTTTGCATGCGAGTAAGTATGAAATAAAAGTACGGTGTGCCATACATGACACATGCTTTCGTCTCTGTCGGGTTTCTAAATTGCCTTTGCACGTCAGCCCGGACCTACGGATTTGTTCTTGCCAATATTCCTGACATATCAAGATTCTCAATCGCGACATGGGATCAGTTCCCTTTTCTGACCGGGATGCTGGCACTGCAGTTCTTTCTGATCTTTGCCTTTGGGATTGAGTGGCTTCTGGCTTACAAGAAACTCTACGAGCCGGTTGGGATGATGATGCACCAAATCAACGCCCATTTGTCCCTCTTAGTCAGCATCTTTATTGTCTGGAATTTCATTGGGGTTCCAGCCATCGGAACTTGTTTGATGTTGAATGCTGCTATTGTATGGATGAAACTACTGTCTTATGCCCTTGCCAACCAAGACTACCGCATATCCTCGAAGAAAAAGGATGGGGAAACGCACCACAAGGCAACGCTGGCGATCATTGAGAATCTGGATCAGGATGATATGGGCATTGACTATCCAAGGTACGTTTTTCTACGTTTTTGACTTTCTCACAGCTCAAACCAATGTGCTCACAGGTATTTTTGTCATGTAGGAATGTGACATTGGGAAATATCTACTACTTTTGGATCGCACCAACGCTCACCTACCAAATCGCTTTTCCGAAGACTCCTCGGGTCCGGGTGATGCGCGTTTTTGGTATTTTGCTGCGGATGGTCTTCGTCTTTTCGCTCTTTTCCTTTTTGATTGCCCAGACGGTGGCTCCCGCATTGGAGTCTTTGCTGCAGGACCTGGAGGCCACCAACGGTCAAATAACCACGTCGCTCATGGCAGAATATTGGTTGAGGCTCAGTATCCCAAATACGTATTTGTGGCTGATGGTGTTCTACTTCTATTTCCATTTGTATCTGAACCTCTGTGCGGAGCTTCTTCGATTCGGTGATAGGGTTTTCTACAAGGATTGGTGGAATTCTGGTGAAGTTTCGGCCTACTGGAGATTGTGGAATCTACCCGTCCATTATTGGCTGGTCCGCCATCTATACTTCCCCTGCGTGCGCAACGGTATCCCCAAAGCGGCAGCAACTTTCGTCATCTTCTTCTTCTCTGCTGTGATGCACGAAGTGCTGATCAGCATTCCGTTTCACATGCTTCGCCCTTGGTCTTTCCTTGGAATGATGGGACAAGTCCCTCTCGTCGTGATCACAAAATATCTTTACAGGAAGTATCCAGACACTTCAATCGGTAACTTTACATTCTGGGTATCTTTCTGCCTTGTCGGCCAACCGAGTAAGTTTTGGTCGGAAGACCGATTATCTACTTTTGAAAGTTTCAATATGGAGTCTTCCTAACTTCACCTCATTTTCTTTTCATGTTGCAGTGGCCATTTTGCTGTATACGATCGACTACAAATATAAATCATTACAACACGATGTCGTCCCTGACATGTTCGACACGGAACAAACTTGTCGCGTCATGCTCAAAAACATCTGTCTTCTTCGATAATAGATACTGCAGCTACCCTACTCTAGAATACTGAAAAGGTTGTGAAGGTTGGTGGTCATTTATTACAGTAACGTATGAGTAGGTCCCTACTTCATAGTTCATAGTCCATTACTCGTAAAAGCGATCTGCGGCATTACACGCCACAGCTTTTGAGATCTACACGAAAAGTAGAATACCGGGTAGCACAGTACCAGTAAGTAAATTACATACTACTGTTCTCGTACGAACCGGTATGTACCACAGTACAGTACCCGGCGCTGTGCAAAATAATACAGAAATTATTTTTTGGAACCACACTTCGCTTTCTCGTGACCAAATGTAATAAATGTTTAAGTATGAAGGACATGAGATAACGTAAAGTGCAGGAAAGAAGTCACTGAAAAGATCTCAATGTTGTGTACAAGTACATACCGGGACGATCAGTACTGTACCTGGTACCGGTACCTGCAGGCTTTTACGTGAGTTTGTACCAGCGAGAACATGGCGGGAGAATGACCTTCCGAGATCATTTTTTATTTGGCACGGTTCCTTCACGCAAAAGATCGATGAGCATCAAATAAAACACAACCGGCAAAATAAGTGCAGCAGCGTGCAGCGTGCAGCCAACCGACGACCGACGACTGACTCCTCGTCTCATCCTGCATCCCCCGACGATCATTTCGACTTTCGACTTCGCCTGTATCCCGCCATTTCACTTGCATCTTCTTGCATCCATCGGATCAATAGTCTCTAGAGAGACATTTTGTCGTCCGCGTGATTGTCCACTTTGACCTCCTATATTATAGTGAAACTGAACAATCAATGGATGTCGCCGAGGAAGAACAGGCGCAGATTGCCAAACGGCAAGCCATTCAGTCGATCATGCGAGACACCTCTCTCACTCCGCAAGAGAAACAGAAAAAGATCCAAGAGTTCATGACTGGTGGAGCTCAAGCTGCGGCACCAGCCCCTGCTGAGGGTCCCGCTCCGGCTCCAGCAACGGCGGGTGGAGCATCGAAGCAGGAATTGGTGAAAGCTATCATGAAGGACACATCGCTCTCCGCGCAAGAAAAGCAGAAGCAAATTCAGCAAATCATGTCGGGAGCTACCCCACCCGCCTCTTCGCCGGCCCCAGAACCTGCACCCGTGCCCGCGCCGTCCGAGCCTGAGCCGCCAGCTGCGACGGGAGCGCCAAATAACAGGGCTGCTATTCAAGATGTTATGAAAGATACGTCCTTGACCCCACAGCAGAAGCAGCAGAAAATCCAGCAACTTATGGCAGGTGCTCCAGCTGCTGCACCTTCCGCGGCCGCAGCGGCAGCTGCATCGCGTCCTGCGGGAGTTGGGGCAACAGCCAGCACTGACGCGGATCCGGCGGCTCGCAAGGGAGCTCGGGGCTCGTCGACCATTTCATCTCAGGCGGCAGCGGCCACAGGGTCGAGTGGGAGCAACGAACCAGCTCCGCCTCCGATGGGGCTCGGTGCGGTTGCGAGTACTGGGGTGGATCCAGCAGCTCGAAAGGGTGGGCGTGCATCCTCGCGATCTACAGCAACTGCGCCCGCAGCGTCGGATACGGCTAGTGTAGAACCAGCTGCTATGGCTCCACCCACCCTCGGCGCCGTTTCAACTAGTGGTGTAGATCCGGCTGCTCGAAAGGCGAGAGGGTCGGCCAGAGCCTCGGGTCGTGCAAGTGCGGCATCTTCGGTAGACGGGCAAAGCGTTGGTGCGTCGAGCGCTAGCCGTCATGACGATCCAGCTGCCAGGAAGGCGGCAAGAGCAGCACGACAAACTGCGTCGGCATCCGCGTCAGTTGCATCGGTAGGCGGGCAGGAGGCGCCAGTTAAATCGGATCCTGCCATGTCAAAGGGTGAAGTTCCGGCTGCAGCTGTGAGTTACGGTGGATCCGGCGAGATTAGCGAAATTCGAGATCTGGAATCGAATCTTGTGGCCAAGCCAAACACGGTCGCACCGCCGGCACCGGCACCAGCTTCATTCCCAACATCAAACAATTACGCTGCCAGCGTAGATACTAGTGGAGCAAGAGGACTTGTGGCTGTGACTGAAGATGATGGTTATGAACAATCGAACTACGTCGAGAGCTCTGAACAAGAACAGCGAGAAACCTATGCTGGAGTTGGGTTGACAGGCCCAGATATTGTGGGAGCGGAAACAGGCGGTTTTCAGGTTAGTTAGTGGTACAGATTGCTCCTACGAATTTGTGAAGATCTATTTTCTGTTTCTCTCACATATGTTTGCTCAGGCATTTGTCGCGGGAGAGGAGAAACCGGAGGTCATTGGCGCGATGGAGGTAGTCACCGATGCTGCAATCGAAGAGGAAGACAACCAGAAGCGAAAGCGTCTACTTCGAATTGGAGGAGGCGTTTTTTGTCTTTTGCTTATTGCCATCGTTGTACCTGTCGCTATCGTGGTCCCGGGTGGTGGGGAAGATAAGCTTGTCAACGTTACTGACTCGCCAACGATGGCACCTTCGGCTCCTCCAACTGCGGCCTTATTTGCTGAATTACTGGATACACTCCAACCCTTGTACCCTAGCGACGAGTCCTTCGAGGAAGCTTTCTCTAGTTACGGCACACCTCAGTACAAAGCTGCCGACTGGGCGACAACTGTTGCTCCTATCGGCCTCTCTGGCAGCGACCCAAGGATGATCAGCCGCTACGCGCTCGCCACTTTCTATTACGCTACGAATGGTGACAACTGGGAGCGCTGCGGTATTAGTTCGACAAACTGTGACGAGGGGCGCGAGTGGCTCACTGCAGAAAACGAATGCGACTGGCTCGCGGTTGAGTGCGCGGACCGAGATGGAGGCGATTATACTGTGCTTGAGTTGTTTTTCCGTAGGTGACAGTGGTTTTCGATACTTGACTCTGCAGCATGCTCTTTCTAACCATTCTTTCTTCCTTGTGTGTAGCCCCTACTGGTCCATTCGGAAACAACGTTGCAGGAACCCTGCCTTTTGAATTGACTCTTCTTCCCAGTGTGGAGAGAATAGTTTTGTCGCGGCAGGCGCTGAAGGGATCGATTCCAGAGACTTGGTCGGGGATGACAGCCCTTCATACACTTATTATTGGAAACAATGAGCTTACGGGTACATTCCCTGATTTTCTTTTTTCGGAAAACACTCTTCTGGGGACTCTGTATGTTTCTAGCAACAAACTCTCGGGAACTTTGCCTGCTTTTGCTTCTGCATCCTTGGAAGGGCTGAGATTCGAAGAGAACATGTTCACGGGCCCTATTCCTCCCGCTTTTGGTAGTTTGGCAGCTTTGAGTGAGTTTTGACTAAAGTTTGTATACAGGGGGTTGCTCGCATTTCTCGCCCCGTCTCACAACTTTTCCCCTTTTTGTAGAGGAACTCTACGCTGACAACAACGAATTGGAAGGTGATCTACCAGAGGAATTGTACAACCTGCCTGCTTTACGAAGTCTTCGCCTGAGCAACAATACAAAGATGACAGGCACGATTTCAGAGAGCATTGGCAACTTGCAAAGTTTGGACCAACTGCGGGTGGTCAACACCGGAATGGGTGGGCCACTCCCTGCCGGGCTCTTCAATCTTATCAACCTTCAGGTCCTTGAGCTTAGTGTGAATGATTTCTCAGGACCTCTATCGGTAGATTTTGGCAAATTGGCGAATGTTACGCAGATTGATTTGAGCTACAACACTTTCACTGGAACAATTCCGACTGTCTTTGCGAGTCTGGAGTATCTACGTAAGTTTGCCGTTTCTAATTATTTGCGAGAGACGCTGGTCAAAAAATATGTCTCTAACTGATGCTCTTCTTTGCAGGGACATTGCTACTGCACTCGAATGACTTGACAGGAAGCGTTTCGGCTGGAATCTGCAACCGAACCGGAGATGCCTTCTTTGATATCAACCGTCTCACTGTAGATTGCGGGGGCAGCCCTCCAGAGGTTTCTTGTGACTGTTGCCACGAGTGCTTTTAAGAGTTTAACTAAAAGCCTGAGGTCTTGTCAAACAAAGATTTTGTTGTTGTGTATACATGGTAAAGTTAATAAGAAATTATCTGTCAGCCTAAGCATACCCACTTGCTTTATGTTTTGGCTGAAATTGGAATCCTTCCGGAACAGGGCCAAGCAACATTTCGGATATTTTGATCCAGTCGGCGCTGTGCTGCGAAAGAAATAGTGTCTCTAGGTCGCTTCTCCCACATAGATGAGTCGGTGGACGATGGTTCATCTGCTGTGGCAAAACCTCTAGTAGACCCACGGGAACGTATCGATGCAGGAAAGACAGCCACTCCAGCAAAAATCGTCGCGTATTGTTGACTCCTTGTTGATCGGATCCCCAGTGTTCCAGTCCAAAACGGACAAAGTCTTTGAGAATATCAAGACGTTCCGAGGCCGAAATATCCCAATGTCGACGTTCCTTGATCTCCGTCGGGAGCCATGGCTTGATCAAGGCACCTCGACCCAACATAGCAGTTTTCGATATTCCCTCGTATGCCATCTTTTCTTCGTAGTCTTCAAACGAGAATATATCTCCGTTTCCAATGATAGGAATCTTAGGGTACTCATCGGACTGGCTCTTGGCCACTTGGCTGATATATTCCCAGTTGGCCAATTTTTGGTAACGTTGAAGACGAGAACGTCCATGGATCTATAAATGAAAGCTTGTCAGCTCGACATGGCAACATCCTGCGAGGAATGAATCATTGACGTCCGGAAACACATTACTCACCATGATTGCTCCAACCCCTCCAAATCCCCATTTTTGAATCTTTGGGACAAGCTCATGAGCAAATGGGTGATTCATGTCCCAACCAGTACGCATTTTGATTGTCACCGGGCACGATAGAACTGATGATATCCCTTCTAGTGCACCTTTGAGCTTTCGGTCCTTCATCATCAGTGCTGATCCCGCACCCTTATGGCAGATCAGATCCAAGGGACAACCAAGATTCAAGTCTACAAAGTCAGGTTCGGCATATAGCTCGATCAACTCGGCCACTCGCGTGAATTGATCGGGATGGGCTGCCGCGATTTGGATTCCAAATACGTCTTCTTCGGGATGCCGTTTGAGGAGTGCCCACTCCGATGGCTTTCCCTCCAATAGACAAGTTCCAACTGCCATCTCCCCGCAGGTTATGTCAGCCCCGAACTTCTTCATGACCCTCCGGAATGGTAGATTGCCCACTGTCGTGAGGGGTGCCACATATACCTTGTTCGAAAAGTCAATGATTTTGCGCGTCTTGAGTTCCACCGGCGTGAAAGACGAGGGGGTAGCAGAAGCGTCTACGCCATTGCCGGCTGCAGCCGAGTCATCCGTGGATTCCTTTTCATCCTTCTTGGGCGTATTGTCTTTTTGGTCCTTCTCGAAATGTCGCTTGGTTTTGAAAGGAAAAGTCTTTTTTCGGAGTTGTGACTGAACTTCTTTCGGGATCAACAAGTGCAGACCGGGTTCCTTTTCTCGCACTTCTTTGTCCTCTTCCACAACACCCGCATCCACTGGTTTGCGTACATTCTCTCCCTCCTTGGTAATATGACAGCTCCCCAGGCGACAGCTTATTCCATATACGCAAAATCCATACCGATTGAAGAGGGGACACCCTCCTTCCACCTGCAAAATATCTGTCGGTCTGGTCGCCATGAACTCTTTGACGTCATGGGAAAATCGACACTTGTCGGCACCCCACGGGCAAGGGTTCCCCTTCAACACCGCCATACAAATCTTTTGCGAATCGTCCTGCCGTTCGTCACGGGGGCGTTTTTTGTTGGCGCCCTTGTTTTTGTGACGTTTCTTTCCCGACTGTCTCGCATTACTATCTCGATCGTCGACCGGTGGTGCCGCCTGATCCTGTCTTCGATCCTCTGGAATAGGACCCAGACTAGGAGGTCTGTGGTCCAAAATGTAGTCCGGCTTGACTTTGAGGGAGAAGCGATCGTTCTGGTCGGTGCGTTCTTTGCTTCCACCATTGTTATCAGTCGTACTCGTACTCGTAGTGGGAATGCTGCTGGGTGCGGCTTCGCCATTGGTGGCGGGAACAGCGACGGCAACTGGCGCCTCGGCAGGAGCAGCTTCGCTCATTCTTCTTTTTCTTCTTCTTGGGGTTTCTATGAGTGCTATGGTATCTCTCTAGCAGTAGAGCTTACTTTGCTATGCTATGCTATGCTATGCTATGGTGAATTGCATTGAAGTGAAAGCTCTCTCCATATCATCATCTTTCAGAAAGCATGCACATCTTATTTCTCAAAAGATTTTCTAATTTCATTTTCCTTGGTCGTCCGTCCGTGGTGGCCGAGTTTCCTTGTGTATGAAAAATTAAAATTCCAGATTCCGTTGTCACATCTACTGTACGAGTACTTGTACTGTACCGGTACTGTATGTATTTCAGAGCAGGCCGTCCCGTGATGATTTTTTTAGATAAAGTTCTGTCGGCCGGCGCGCGACCGTCCGCCAGATGCCGTTTGTTTCGTTTGGCCTTTTTTGAACCAACCCTCGCGTGACACGAGGAACATCATCATCTCGAAGAAGCGAGAAAGACAGATGATATCCACACTGTTGACTGCTGTTGTTGTCATCATCATCATCGGGTTCCTCTTTCGCTAATAAGCTCTCTTGTTTCTGGTTGTCGAGGAGATCGATCGATTGATCGTAATTAAACTACCAAGACGACTAGTCTACTTTCGCCAGAAGACTTCTGCATGGCTTATTGTTTGTTGAAGGACTGACTGACTGACTTGCCAACTGCCTGCCTGATATTTTGAAAGGTGCCATCAACCACCAACATTATTTTGTACCAGTACCGCACTTGTACTCAGAGGATTAGAATACGTACAGTAACAAGACGGCAACGATGATATTTCGATCCGTTGCTGTCCTCTTGGCAATTACCTTTGCGCCACCAGCACAGACTTTTACCTCCAAGCCGTCCATATTCACGCGGATTGGAGTGAACGAGCTAACACAATCATCACCATGTTGTGTCAACAACAACAACAACAACAACAACAACAATATTTGCCATCGGGCACCTGCATTGGCATCCTTGACAAGTTTGAGTGTCTCACGGTCCACTTCCACACCCAGTGACAATACCACAGCGGATGACGACGATGATGACTACGACACCCCTCTTACTGCGAATGAAATGGCGAGTATGGAGTCCGCCAGGTTGGCATCGGCGACACCACCCATCTCCCTTACGACATCAGACGACCCCGTCAGTAAATTTCGAAAACTCAAAGATATCATGTGGATCCGAGAGGCAGTGGAAGACGTGACGGCCGCAGAATTCGCCTGTTCGGTAGAAGGATCTTCGGAAGGAGAGAAGGATGCTAGCTTGAGGCGCAAACGAAAGCGGGCAGTGGATTATGAAAAAATGTTGTCGAATCTGGATCGGCGAGTCCAGGACATGATTCCTGGGTTTATTGGTGCCGACGACGACGTCGACGACGAAATAAGAAAACTAGACAAAAACAAGGGAATGGGGCGATTTGCCTACACGCCAGAACAACGTGCAGAACTATTACGGTACGTCATGTTGGTGTGTGTTGGTATTGTAGAAGCACTGGTGTGCCTCATGATGGGTTTGAATGGATTTATTTTATTTTGGCACGAAACCTGACCCGTTTGTACTGCGCGTGCTGGATTGATGTAATCTAATCTAATGTAATCTAATGGATCGACGTGGCGTATGCAACCATCAGACAAGTTATCAAGACGAGGAGAGGTTTGGTTGAAATTATCAAGGGGCACAGAGAAGAAGAGGCGGAGGAAGCAATGGACGAGGAGGAAGGGGGCTTTGGATTTGAACTACCCGAGATTCCAGAATTGCGAGTGGATATCCCAAAGGAAGACGACGCGGCAGGATCTGCAGGACCAAAGCTTTACGTGCGAGACGATGGTACAGTGGATTGGGAGGGCACCTTACAAGATCGGGCAGCCTTGCGGCAATTTGGTGGAGCCGTGTGGGCCCGGATCAATGGTCAAATACCGGATGAGCTACCAGACGAGGAAGATGATTCGGTGGGTGCATCCAAGACGGGTAGCCAAAGTCATGGGGGAAAGACTGCTGTCACTGCGAAGATCGAAGAAACACCGGCTATTCGAAATGCAAGGGAGGAGTTGACTCGGTTGCAGGAAGAGCTCAAGCGCGAGACCAGGGCTCACAAAAAGCTGCTGAGTTCTGGAATCTTGGAGGGGCAGGCTGTGGCCAATGTACGCTTAGCATCGTTGGACCCCGAATTGCGCAATAAGATTCGATTGTCTGCCGAGGAATTGCATCTGAAGGAAAAAGAAGTTTCATATCAAAGTTTGGTCTACGATCTGGAAAGGATTTACACATATCTCTCCACAGAGCTCGGAAATCCTTCTACGAAGGGATATGTCCCGCTTCAAGATCGCTTGAACGTTGCCGAATATGGACTTCTAGAAGGCCAAGTCGAAAACTGCAGCCGAGAACTCAATGAAAAGGGATCGTTGGATGCGGACATTTTGGCTGTGATTACAGAGCAGATGACAGACTTCAAACGGCGCTTGGGTGTTGACTACTATGTGACAGGCTTGACGTACGACAAAGAAGCAATCCAGATCTGGCTTTCGGATATTCTACGAAAGACAAAGGATGGGTTGATGTTTTATGTAAAAGGATGCAAACTGTTTTGGAACGACCTGGTATACTGCAGCAGTTTGATCGCCCGAGCGGCACAGGGATACACGCTGAAACCAAGGGAAGTCCGCACGCTTCGGTAAGTCACCAGAGTATCAATGGCTATTCCATGTTTGGATTGAGACATGTAAAGTATCTCACGTTACTATTTTCAGGCGCACTTTCAAGGATATCATCACATTTATCCCTGTTGTTATTATTCTGATTATTCCCCTGTCACCTGTTGGGCATGTCCTCGTTTTCGGTGCCATCCAGCGTTTCTTCCCTGACTTTTTCCCAAGTTGCTTTACCGAACAAAGACAAAACTTGCTTCAACTGTACGAAACAACGGAGTATTCTGAATTTACAATCAATGAAAGCATCCAGGAGAGATTTACAAGGTTCCTGGAAGCTGGAGTCTATCTAGTTGCGAGCAAATCACAAGAATTGTACACTTCTATCTCGACACCAAGTACCGATGATGATTCCGATCAGTCAGATGGTAGAAAAAGCTAACGAAAATAATAACGAGTCAGTGCTGGCAGTTTCAACGTGTTGTGAACGGCGAGTATTACACTCGGCTACTCTCATTCTTCCATGGTAGAAACGCTAGGCTTTGATGCCCAGAATGTCCATCACAGTCTCGAGACTTTGCTTGGATACAATCACATTGTTCTTTGCGCGCTCAATAAAAAGGATCACCCGATCCTTGCCACCACCAGGGTTGGCTTCTCCCCAGCTCGAAATGAAGGCCATCGAGTTTGCTTCCTCAGCATTCTGAAGCAAATTTTCCGTAGCTTCGAGATAGTCAACATCTCTGTCTGATGGTACAAGGACAGAAAGGCGTTTCAGAGTCTTTTCCACATTGAAAAGGGGGTCATTTATGGATTTGTATCCCAAATATTCCATGACCTTTGTCGGATTCCGCTCGCATCGATCGCCGAATGTGGTTTCTTGTCCTGTTTTGCAGAAGGTGGTTTCCTTTTCCCAATTGTCCAACAGGTAAACTAGCCGTTTGTACCCTTTCACGATATTCGCTTTGTCAGCCTCTTCTTGAGATGCCGCAAAGGCCGGTTGGGATCCTAGCAGAATGCCCCCAACCGCAGCGATAGAACCCAACGTTTCACGTCGGCTGGCGGAAACTTCATGCTGAGCACCTGACCTGGCGAATGGCGAAATCAATGCCGTAACACTCGTACAGAGCAGAAGCGCCAGAAGAGCTCGAGCGCTGACCATGTTGAGGCAATGTTTCTTCTCTCTATCACGGATACCAGAATGCTTGCTGGAATAATGTGAACTCTACTAGAGTAGTCTACAACAAACAAGGAAGCAGTAACTAGTAACTCTCAACTATCGTCAACTTTTTGTTGTTGTTGGGGTAATCTACCGGTACCGGTATATGTACCGTACCGTGGTACCCTGTATCCTGTACGCCGTCGGGTACCCCAGGTCTGTACTCTGTGTACCGTATGTACCGTCGTACGGTATCCTACCGGTATCCTACCGGTACAGTGTCGAGATGTGAATGACGTCACCGCATACGAATACAGTACAGGTACTGATACCGTATGTAGCTGTACTGTACTTTTACCGGTACAAGCAAGCGAGACATAAGCAAAAGGTCCCTCCAACACCTGCTCCCAAAGGAGGAGGAGGAGGAGTCGACGAGACGAAGGTCGTAGAGTACCGCAGCGGTACCAGGCTATAGCCGGTACCAGTACGTGTACCGGTAATAGAGAATGAATATGGGGTAGAGGGGGGGGGGGGGGCGAAACATACAGTCCCGGTAGGAGGGTCCCTATCATGAAATAAATTGATCAATGGTCCCTCTGATACAATATCATAGGTACAATTCTACTCCTAATGGATTATTCTATTTTACTTCTATCGTCCTCTATTCCGACTTCTTGCTCGTGGTCGTCTTTGGCTCCCCCGCAGTGCTTACCAACGGTACTGGTGTAGATCTTAGGAGAGCTCCCATGAGGTTGACGTTGGCTAGAAAGAACCAGACCGACGCAGACCATACCCATTTATGGACTGCCATGCCTTGCATTTCCAAACAATACGCCGATCCCAACCATATACCAATTGACAGCAAGAGTAGAACGACAGATCGTTGCACTCTTACTGTCAATCGGAGAACATCCGTACAGAGGGGAAGGAGACAAAGATACCAAGTAAAGTATTGAGCTGTAATGACCTTGTTGTGTGTGACAAACAAATAGGTTTGCACAAAGATCGCCAATCCGAGATGAAAGGGTGCCAGTCCCAAACTGCTGTAGACCAAGAGCACGAACTGTGGCAAGAGTAAAATGCGTCCCATGAATTGTAGATTCGAGGCCATGCGAGCGCGGGCCAAGTATATCCAATACCAGTACATCGAATAATTGTGCCGATGATCGACTCTCGAAAAGTGATACAATAGGCCCTCTTGCAAGGCAATTTCACCATACCACAGCACTGCCAGGTACGTCAAGCCTGCAAAAGTCAACAGGGAAACGAACAGGAATATCAGAGGAACGGGCCGGAAGAGTCGCGACATCCAAATTCCAATCAATCGAAAGAGTCTTATGGGTTCTGTCCATGGGAAATTATTCGAAGTGGATTTCGTTGTGAGCGGATCGTTGCGGGTAGCGAGAAAGGCCATGAAAGACAGGGTGTAAATGATGGGATAGAGTTTGGAATGAATAGCAACCCCATGAGATACACCCGCAATCACTGCTTGTGATATTGTTGGACGACACTGTTGCCCATCCCTCCCAATTCCACTACTGCTCACTAACCAAAAGGTAAGGAGAACAGGCAGTAGCACCATGAGACTTTCCGAAGATCCCCGAGTACATATATTGATTGCCAATGGATTATAGCACCACCAGAGCCCATCTTGCAATTTCTCCCACGTGGTTTGTTCCTGGGACACTATTATTCCGGTAGCAGCATGCCGCTGACGTGCCCTGCGGCGAAATTGGACAATGATCCATCCGCAGAGAGCATCGGCTATACAAAAGAGGTGCCGTCCCACTTCGCGATGCGGCAAGTGCGCCAGTAATTCCGCCAAAAAGGGAGTATACCGATACGTGTGTCGATCGTACGGGGATTGCCCCTTCTGAATATAGTGAGCAGCATCGGTGAAGACGTAAAAATCAATATCCGTATAGGACACTTCGGGCAAAAGTCTCCCATCGTCCATGAGCCACGGAAGAAACCAAGCAAGGAACAACCGTAGAAGGAGTCCAATCAACACTGAATGTTCGGCCAGCAGAATCACAATTGGATTTTTCAGCAGTGCGGAGGTGCGCGAGCGCGATGGTTGTGTCATGGCGTCGAAACAAGGCAGAGATCAACCAGGGGTACTCTGTGTGACTATTAGATTCCTCTCGAGAGGCTTTAGATGATAGCCTGGGGAGTGCACATGTGTCGTCTTGAATGAATGGTTTGGATGAGCAAGAGTCAAGAGATGCGAGGAGAGAGGAGATTGATGAGGGATGACGGCGTCACGAAAAAAAGCAAAAATCTAAGGCGCAACAAACCAGCAGCAGGGCAACAAACGGCGAAGTTTAGAAGTCAAAGGAGTCAAGAGTTGATCTATTCCTTCTAGTCGCCTTCACGGGTCTCCGTCCGTCCGTACGTCCTGCTGATCGAGTGAGTCTCCTTATTTTTTTCCAACTTCCAACGGGTTCGATCGATTTTTGACGATCACGACGATGACATAAACCGCCCCAACGACTAAAAGCACAACCAGGGACACAATCCATTCGACAACGACATCCTCCACACTGAGGATTCGCATCGGCTACACTGCCCACTAGCCAGAGCACTGCCATTCGATTGATTGATCCATCACTAATCAACGATGAGTAGTAGCGGTGCTGTCCAAGATCCAACGGCTGCTGAAAGCACGACCGAAAACAATGAGAGTACCACCACCGACGAACCAACCAACCCAGCCCTGGAAGAACCTGACGCCATGACCATCATTCAGAAGGGTCAATCCGCAACGACTACTTCGGTTACCAATGACCGCAAGCAGGAACTCTTGGTTCAGGCTCGAGCCGAGCGTCGCAAG
This sequence comes from Nitzschia sp. pyKryTriq1, assembly GCA_956465555.1. Classification (NCBI taxonomy): domain Eukaryota; phylum Bacillariophyta; class Bacillariophyceae; order Bacillariales; family Bacillariaceae; genus Nitzschia; species Nitzschia sp. pyKryTriq1. Next base: position 1,517,178 of record OY101116.1, read on the forward strand.
TGGGTCCAGCAAGTACCTTTGCCGTGCGCCGCTGCGCGAGATCCCAACGATGTTTGGTCCACCCACGATCGATTGCATCCCTTTCACTCCTCCTTGGCGTGCAAACGAGTGCCAGCGATGACCAAGGTCTTGTCGGAGCTGTATGGATTGGAGAACAATCTTCGAACGCCGGAAGAAGTCGCACAAAGAGTCGATAGTTTGGTACGTAAGGACAAAGGATCGGTACGAATATGCACTCGAAACGAAGTGATATGCCGGTGCTGGAAATCGCGGTAGGATGAAGAATCTCACTTTTTTGCTGCATACACCATCAAACACTAGATCCAGCCCTTTCTAAGTTCCACCACCAATTCCAACGGACTCGATGTGGACGGAGAAAAACTCATCGAAGAAGCCTTACAAGAGAATGGAAAGGATGATGACGTTATCAAAGCTTATTATCAATTCTGGATCACACTTTTGAAACCTGAATGCGCCCTCTTGATCCAAGGTATGCGCAACTTTTTGGGGAACCTTCACGATGCCAGCATGGAACGACTGGCGGGAGCACTAAAGAGTTACGTCAGCTCGACTGTTGGATCCACGCTCAAGTCTCACCCGGCCTGGCGGGATATGGACTTGACACAGGTCAAACGATCCCTGGAATCTTTCATGTATGGTCAAGCTCAACCAATACTAGATCGGCTGGAGTGGACGGGATTGTTTTCCATGACAGAAGGCGAATGGATGGAACGGTTGACTCAGCTGCAATTTGTTCAACCCAGTCATTTAGAGATTCAGTGTCTGAATGAGACGACCTCTTCGTCCTTCGATGAATTGCTACAAGATCCCGTCACGGCGATATTGTCCATCGATCAATACTACTCTCCTTATGAAAAGTTGCAGAGGATTCTGCTAGTCTACCAAGGTGTCAATGCGGCTCTCTCTGAGGCACTCAACGACCACCAGAAGAATCCATCGTCGGAACGAAAGTTACCCAGTGCCGACGATGTCTTGCCCACCATCATTTTGACTGTCTTGAGAGCAAAACCACACCGACTGCTTCGAAATTTGCAAATGATTGAAGTATTTGCGCCACAGGAGTACTTGCGAGGAGAAGCTGGCTATGCTTATACCAATTTATATGGAGCCGTTCAATTTCTGCAGGACTTGAACATGGATCAACCAGAGAGTCTTTCCATTAGTCCAGAAGACTTTCGGAAGGGCCTCGAAGAGAGTGTAGCTAAGACGCAAGAACGGCTTTCAATCGGAAGGACTGGCTCCAAAGACGGCACCGGCGACGACGTCGATGAGGAAGCCATTTCTACTGATATCAGTGTTCTGGCCGTTAGACAGGCGCGTTTACGAGGAGAAACGGTCGACTTGGAATGGGCCATTAAGCATCAAAAGGAGCACCCAGAGAAGTATGGTCTCAACGGTTCTAACAATGCGACCGAGCCGACGGCACCCCTCCCGGAAGGATTTACACGATCCTATGCCTTTCTCTCGGCGACACCTCATGATATTCGATTATCGGACTTGCCAAAGCTTCTTTCCGAATATAAAATGATGGTTCATGTGACAGAACAACTGCTTGGCGAACGAGGAGCCCGAATGGCCATGGAAAAGAAGAAGAAGGAAATTGAGAAAAGCCGTCAGCTGGATGACAGCTTTTTCGGTGTTGGCAAGTCTGCCGATCGGCGGGAGCGAGCACTGACATCATAATCCAAATGAACTAGAGTCATCTTGTTTTCTTAGTCTCCTTTGATCTCGTTCGCATCAATACCACCCACTTTTAGCCTCCTCCAAATCCCAGTCTTGCTCTTGTACCGCACGAACCCCGAGAATGCTTGAGCCAAGTAGTACGCCGACCAAGCCATCCAGAGTCCACGAGAGCTATGCTCCACGAACCGTACCGAGACAAAACAGGCGAGGTTTGCGAAGCACATGGACCACATGGCAACGCCCCAATCCATGCCACCCATAATCACACCGTTGACCGGAAAGGCGAATCCCTTGGCGACTAAAGAGAACAAGAGACGAAACAGGGCGTAAGAAAGGTACTGTCTGTAGCCATGTGAGAGTATTGATTATGGAACCGAGCACGAAAAAGCACGCACCTTGAGCCAGCAAGAACACGGGGAACGCGTGCAAGGCGGCTGCTTGAATATCAGGACGTTTGGTCAACAGAGAAACGACAGGGCCTCGACACGAGTACAAAAAGAGGGCCAGGGCACTGGACAAACCCAATCCGATTTGAAAGGATCGTCGAATCACAAGGTGTGACATTTGATTGCCGTGCTCGGTATTTTGAGCAAGGTAGCGAGAAAGCAACGATTGCGTGGCGATGGATACCCCATCCGAAATGATTGTCACCCACATACCCACCTGATACAAGATACTATAAGAGCTAGCAGCTACTGAGCCAAGCAACGCCTTTCAGAGCGCAACGGAACAGAATTGAGAAACCGTTGGCCGAGCGTTCTTGATACCACTGCTGCAGAAGAGGGGAAGAAGACCAATGATATCTTACCGATCGCCTGGAAATGTATGAGACAGCAGCAATTCTAGCAATGCTTCGACCAATAAGGAACACTCCTGCTCTTCCATATCTAGAAAGATACCGCCCAAACGAGGAGAAACTCAGATTCATCCAGTAGGAGACCCTTCGGTTCATTATGACCAGCAACGGAAGCAATGCTACAAATTGGGCTACGGTCGTTCCTAGAGCGGTAGCTGCTATTCCAACTTTGAGCTTTTCGATCAAAATATAGTCGCCTGTAAGATTGACCACGTTAAAAAGAATTGCACACAGCATGGGTGTCGTCGCATCCCCCAATCCTCGAAAGACATTGGTAGCAACTAGCCAGAGAGTTGACGTGGGCGCTGACAGGGCTCGTGCTCTCATGAACGCCATTGCTGGAATAAACATAGCAGAAGATGAATGAATTCCGTTTGCATACAATATCTGCCTGGCTCCAATCATAAACACCAACGCCTGGATACTGCCCATCAACAAAGCTAAAGCCAAGGCTGACGCAACCGCTGTCGGCAGATGATCCTCTTCGTCGTCTGGGTCCTCTCTCTCTCCAGAGGCCGAGGCAATCAGCGAAATTGTTGTCTTGGAAAGCGGGGAGTTATATAATTTGCTCACTGAGTTTTGGGAAGCTCGGACGACACCCACGGCACCGAGTGAATTGGCATCCAATGTGGAAAGGAACGAAGAATCAACTAAATCGGCGAACGGCATGGCAGCGTTGTGCAAGAAGGAGAAAAATGACACACTCAGCATTTCTCGATCGACTGACTTTTCTTCTTCCGTTCGTAGAGTAGTCGTCGGGGATGTCGGCAAACCCAAGAGCTTTTTCGTTCGCCTCGATAAATTCCATTGCCAAGACTTTCCTGGGCTCACTGACAGTGATGCTCCTGGCTCGCAGAATCTGGTGAAAACGGCAACAATCAGCAGTAAAGTAGTAGTAGAAAACGGGTTCATGCTGGAGGATAACTAGAAGATGCGAGGAAAACTAGAAGATGATGATGTGGTGAAGCTGAAGGCCCAAGGATAGTTTCTGTTTAATAAAAGTCGACAACAATCGACATTGCCAAATGTCCATCAGCCGAAACAACAAAACAACGCCAAACCTTGGCCTAACATCGCCATAAAACATAAATCTATGGCGAATGACGCACATCAGTCGCAAAACCGCCTCCACAACAGTGCAAGTACCAGGTACAAGTTCGAGTACCGTACTGTACTCGCGTACAGGACGACAACGGACACGGACAGAAACGGACAACAGAATTTGAGAGGAATCTCGTCAGTCACGCTCGATCAAAAGTTAGTCCGAGGAGTGAGTCGTCAGTCAAGTCGTGCATGAAACGAACGGGCAGTGGGCGTGTTGTTCATTGTGTTGTCGTCGCGGCGAACAGATCTCGCAGCTTCTTTCCGTTTTCCACGATGAACGATGAACCGGATTAGCCGGATGTGTACAGTATGATGTTTATGCATCCCACAAAACAATGATAGGTGCCGTCAGAGTGAGTCAATAGGAAAGGTCCTAAGCAACTATCGAAGAAGCTATGCAGGATCTCTATCAGTTGGTTCTAGAACGAAACTATAGGGAGACGATACCCTTTGTCGCTGTCCACGAGGCCAATGCCACGCTTCTGAATCAAATAGATGCCCTTCAAGCAAAATGTGATGAATTGGAACGCGATTTGCTGGTGCAGCGAGGGATTGGGAATGATGCGCACGGAGTAGGTGGAGGCTCAAGTGCACTGGAGGGGCGAGGTGGTACCATGACCCGATCATCGACGCTGAAAAACGAAACCAGGTTGCACGAAAAGCTTGAAAAGCTCCAGGAAGAATTGAATCAGAAATTAAAGTTACATTGTGAAGATCAAGCCTCTGCCCTAGAATTGGCAAAAGACCTGGCGTCGAATAAAGATATCATCAAAGGCCACGAGGAAACTATAAAAAAGTTGAACGAAGAAAGGGATCGGAAAGATCGGGCGATGGAACACCTGACCAACGAACTAGCCGATGCCAAATCCAGAACGAAACTGGCAGAGCAGCAATACGTGGGTTTGAAAAACACCATTCGGGTACTGCAGGAGGAAAATGATTCCATCAAGAAAGAAAACCGATTACTAGAAACAAGACTTGTTTCAGACAAGGAGAATATGGTCGGAGAAATGAACAAGCTGTCCGAAATGTGTGAAAGACTGAAGAAAGAAGTTGACATGCTGCGATCCCTAAAATCGGAAGAAGAAAAGCGAACATCGTGGTTCGGTTTGTCCTCAACGACGAGTACCAAAGCAAGCATTCCTATCCCCGAAAAAAGTCCGCCCGAAAATAGCAATTCTCGTAAGTTTGATCCAAAGATTTCGGTTGTCGTCCCCACCAAACCGCGACAGAAGATCACAGCACACACGTCAGAGGCATCATGTGTCAGGTACGAGGTTTGTTGGTATTGAGGAGACAACATAGTACTGTGCAAATACTGTTCTCTTACCTTCCTTGCCCCTCCGTGAAGATACGATGGAACTGGCGCTGACCTGGTCGCCACTGGAAGCGCGGACTCCACCGTCAAGGTTTGGGATACGGCAACTGGAGCACTACGCGCTACGCTTCGAGGCGGCAGCAGCAACGCCATTCTGTCATGTGATATTAGCAATGGTGTTCTAGTGGGAGGCGGCAGTGACAAAACCTGTCGCGTTTGGAATTTGAGGACACAGAGAATGGTACGTGGAACCTATTATCTGGCTCTAGAGTGAGTAGGGGTTGATCGATGGATTCCACATTCTCAATATTCTCAATTCTCCCCCATTTCTTTTCTGCAGGTCCACCACTTGGTCGGCCACGCCCATAAAATAACCTGCGTACGCCTTTTCGACAATGAAAAGAAAGTGATCACGGGATCGGCAGACCGTTCATTACTAGTCTGGGATATTTCACGACAAACCTATCGTCAGACAGCAACATTACGGCATAGCTCGACAGCCAATGGCGTGGACATTGGAATGGATTCATCCATCGCAGTGACTGGTCATCTCGATGGTGGTATTCGATTCTGGGACGTGAGAACGGGCGATCGAACAGCGGACATTTCAGGTCTTCACGAAGGTGCAGTGACTTCGGTACAGTTCCATCCGACCGACACTAGTAAAGTTTTGACAAATGGAATGGACTCTTGTATAAAGCTGGTGGACGTTCGGACCGCTTCTCCGATTCAGACCTTCCGAGATGAGCTGTTTCAAACCTCGTACGCGTGGTCGTCCGCAGCATTCAGCCCCGATGGTACGTCGCAAACCGCAAAACACTGTTTCATGTGTCAAATCGTTTATTGATGGTAGTCTTATTGGTTTTGTCGTTGTTAGGAGCGTATGTGGCGTCCGGCTCAAGTTCTAATGGAGTTATCCTTGTTTGGGAGGCATCTACTGGCAAAACCAAGGCAAGACTAGAAGGACACGAGACTGGCGTTTGCGGCTTTGCTTGGGGTAGAGGTGGCACTAGTGGTCAGCAGGTTGCCTCAGTCGACAAGAAAGGGACGCTGATATTGTGGGCCTAGAAAAATGTAGAACTGTCTTTTGTAAGTCCTATACCTTTACAGGCAGAGAGAGACAAAATCCATCATCTTTCAAACTAGGTTCTCCTGGCTACGGAGACCTTTTCAAGTTGCTCAAACACTACGCATTAGTAAAAAGAGTGACCAATCTCAAATTCGACTATTCACTTTAAGGTTGCAATCGAGCTAGGAAATAGGAAATTTGATTTCTCCATTCCAGCTTTTAGGCCAAGTTCATGCCGATCGCATTTCCCATCGCCCTGTTGACTTCCATGTCGATTTGGGCTTCAGCCTGTTCGATTGATCCGGCGGCGGCGGAACTAAAGGCAGACTTCGCAGCATCGTACTGCGACTGAACAGCGCTGGCATCCAGGTCGTCCAACTTGACGGCCTCTGGGCACACAATGTCAGTGACCGAGCTGGGGTTCGTAATCGCAAATCCACCTGGAACGAAATATTTTTCCGATTCGCCAGAGGCACCTTCATCATGGACAATTTGAAGGACACCAGGCTTCAGCTGAGCAACATACGGAACGTGTCCAGCGGAAACACCGTATTCTCCTTCCACACCGGGAATGATCACTTGATACACTGTTGCATCGCTGTAGATGGACTCGGAGGGCACGCTGAAGTTGAGGGTGACCGCGGTGGCTGGCTCCGCAGCAGCAGCCTCAGTGGACATGGCAACCCTTTGGGTCGTCCGGGGGAGGATCTTTCGAAGAACGGATCTGGACAACATCTTAAGGGTTGGCTAGCTGTTGTTGTTGTGTTTGCGACCTACTACTACACTTGTTGCTATCGTTGGCCGTTGGTTCAAGCAAGCCTCCGCCATCGGCCATTGGCTTGGCAAGTTGCGTTTCTCGCCATCGCCGCTGCTCTCGATGCCGCCGCTCGATGACGACGTTTCGGTCTCTACCGAGTACTTGTACTGTTGCGGTTTGCGGTTGTTTTGGGCGAAGGGCCGTCCGTCCCTTCGCCTATCCGCTACGGCGGTGCAGCACATACCGACCTGGTACCTGCAATTAGTACTACGGCTACGTGCGCAAAAAGATTGGATCGATCGCCGGCCGGCCGCCAGCGATTGGAATGGAGATTGGAGCGCGATGACGTTGGGCCTACGTAGTTTCCTACTCCTCCTCCTACGCCGCGCAGATCTTTCTCCTTTTCTCGTCCAGCGCTGACCGGCTGTACGCCGCTTACCGTACTGTACCGTACAAGTACTGTAAATACTGCGCGAAGGGAGTGGCGAATGTCCTCGCTCGCGGCTCGTCCAACGCAACGCGCAAAAGCACTCGAACCACAATCGGCAGTTGCCCAAAACAACACAAATTTGACAATGATTGCCGCACGTCGTTTGGCACAAGGTAAGAATTCTCGTCTTCCATATCACGTATTTTTGAATAAATTAATGGAGTGGGGAAATCGAAGAGCGACGGAAAAAGGGCCAGTTTTCAGACCCGGTCCGTCATGGTCGATGACGAAGAGCACCACGAGAAAATCGGCGGGTCGCGAGCTTTTTCGAGCTCATAACCCAATTGGAGCTCGTATTGCGCACGAGATTTTTCGATGCCGATTTTCTTCACAAAACATGCAACTTGCCTTGGCTCATGATGATGTTTTTGTGTTATTGCAATATTAGGGAGTGTCCGGGCTTACAGCAGCTCTAGCAGCGCCAGTGCTGCTTTTGGCACCGGAAAGGTGACGCAAGTCATCGGAGCCGTTGTCGATGTCAAATTCGACGATAAGCTCCCCAAGATTTTGAACGCCCTTGAGGTCGAGGTTGCGGCTGGAAGCGAGCGTTTGGTTCTGGAAGTCGCCCAGCACTTGGGAGAAAACACTGTCCGAACCATTGCCATGGAGAGTACTGATGGTCTTGTTCGTGGACAAAAGTGTACCGACACAGGTGCTCCTATCCAAGTTCCCGTCGGACCCGAGACCCTTGGACGTATCATCAATGTCATCGGCGAGCCCGTCGATGAAAAGGGACCCATCTTCACGGACAAGAAGACCGAGAAGTACGCTCCTCTGCACCGATCTGCTCCCACTTTCACCGAGCAAGGACGTTCGCAAGATATTCTTGTCACTGGTATCAAGGTTGTCGATCTCCTTGCCCCCTATGCCAAGGGAGGAAAGATTGGACTTTTCGGAGGAGCTGGTGTCGGAAAGACTGTCGTTATCATGGAACTTATCAACAACATTGCCATGAATCACGGAGGATACTCCGTTTTCGCCGGTGTTGGTGAGCGAACCCGTGAAGGAAATGACTTGTACCACGAAATGATTGAGGGTGGAGTCATCAAGATCGACGAGAAGACTGGATCGACCGCTGGATCAAAGGCTGCCTTGGTGTACGGACAAATGAACGAGCCCCCAGGTGCTCGTGCCCGTGTCGCTTTGACCGGTTTGGCTATCGCCGAGTACTTCCGTGACGAAGAAGGACAAGATGTGCTTCTTTTCGTCGATAACATTTTCCGTTTCACCCAAGCTGGTTCGGAAGTGTCCGCCCTTCTTGGACGTATCCCATCTGCTGTCGGTTACCAACCAACACTTGCCACTGATATGGGTGCGCTTCAAGAACGTATTACCTCTACTGGAAAGGGATCTATCACCTCTGTGCAAGCCGTTTACGTGCCTGCTGACGATCTTACGGATCCTGCCCCCGCCACCACCTTTGCTCACTTGGATGCCACCACTGTGTTGTCCCGATCCATTGCCGAGCTTGGAATCTACCCTGCTGTCGATCCTCTTGACTCGACATCCCGTATGCTTGACCCCCGTGTGATCGGAAAGGAGCACTACGAGGTTGCCCGTGCCACCCAAAAGCTTCTTCAAGATTACAAGGGTCTTCAAGATATCATTGCCATTTTGGGTATGGACGAACTTTCGGAAGATGACAAGCTTACCGTCAGTCGTGCCCGTAAGGTACAAAAATTCATGTCTCAACCGTTCCACGTCGCCGAAGTTTTCACAGGCACCGCTGGAAAGTTTGTGAGCCTTGCGGAGTCCATCAAGGGATTCAGCGAAATTATCGCTGGAGAGTACGACGATCTCCCCGAGGGTGCTTTCTACATGGTTGGAAACATCGATGATGTCAAGGAGAAGGCTGCCTCTATGGTCATCTAAGTAGATATCCCAGAAATGTACACTCACTAGTCACCTTCTTGAGAGAGTACCCAGAGTACGTTCTAACCTATAGAAAATCATCACTATTTAGCCGCACCAAAAACCACACAAGAGTCGTTCTTCTTATCGTCTGCATCATAGGTTATTGTCTTCCCCTGCTGGTTGTTATATCGATCACCGTCCGTAGGTGATAGAGAAAGTGTCGCAGCGTACGTGTAGGTTCCCACCAGTCATGCGCCCTGGGCTGTGATCAGTCTCGAGAGTATCAGTAGGCTGCAATAGAGGAGGAGAAGTAGAAGTACATACTGTAGACTTAGAAGTAGAAGGGCTTCCACTCCGCTGCTGTGTACGAGTATCAGTGCGCTACTCGTACCCTTACTCGAGTATCTGCCTGTCTGGTACAGTACCAGGTATCGGTACCAGGTACAACACGTACCTGGGTACTGCACTCCGGGGGGGGGAGGGGGTCGTAAAGCATCCCCGAACGTACCGGTACGTATTCACCCCTCCCCCACTCGAAAGATCGTGCACACAGCACCGAGCTCCTCTCTGATCGTCGTCCTTCGTATTCGTCTCCTTGCTCGCTCTGGCCTGCATCGAAACCAGAACGCAAAAGGAATGATGAAGAAGAATCTTTCCCCCCTTCAACACAACATTTGATTCAATTCAATTCACCATTGCACTACAAATATAAGTCAACATGAGCGTCGCACCGAAAGCATTGTACAGCACAGCAGCATCGTATTTCCACTGGATGGTGGCATTCCCGTTGGTTGGCTGCGTTGGAACCGTTCTGAAGGCCCAAGAAGCGCCCAAGGAAGAGAAAGGCAAATGGATGTGGCGCCACAAGAGTCTGGGCTTGCTAACTGGGATGATAGTCGCTCCACGACTTGCATACCGAGTCTTCAGCAGCAAGTCGGTAGGTTACTCCTTTCTTATGATCTTGCTGGATACCTACAATACCAGGATCGTCACTAACAACACATTTTTGACTTTTTACGCATTCGCTCCGTCTACGTACAGTACAACGTGTCGAAAGTGCCGGGGTCGAAGATCGAACACGGCCTGGCAAGCCTTACTCATTATGGACTGTATGCTTTCATGACCATCATGCCTGCCTCTGGGTAAGTCAATTACCAACTTTCACGCCATTTCAGAGGAATGAATGGATGAATCTTGTGCTATTTTAGTCATCGTGACCTTCCTGCCTCAATTTCGACTTCTATTGTCCGTAGAATTGCCATGGGATACTACGGAGGCAAGGGGCTACCGTTCTTTTTCACAACACTTCCTGGAGTCGTCAAGACCGACGATAACAACAAAAGCACCGGGGAAATCGCCAAAAAGGTAAGTACTTTCATCGATCGACGGATCGAAAGAGTTTCACGTCATTCTTGGACGCTGCTGATTTGCCATTTGCACCTCTTTCGGATGATGATGATCCATTCTTCGGACAGAGTTTCCAAATTCACAAGCAGTTGGGAACTTACGGAAAATTTCTTGTTCCGCTTCATGTGGGTGGGGCCTTCGCCCATTACTTCCGTGGCCACACAATCTTCGGTCGTGTCAATCCTTTCGCAGTTCGTCCAAAGTACTAAGTGTCGTCGTCCTGGTTATGTATCTCCTCTTTGATGATTGATTCTTGCTTGCGGAAGTACTGTAGAAGATATCTCTCTAGAGTAAATACAACGCAATGAAGTCTATGCTGTCTAATTTTATTGGATGACGAATGGCTTAGCGTGTCCATTTGTCTCTATTTTGTTCCATCCCGACTCATGGTTCGTGCACGAGGTCGTGGAATCTCCATTCCTTCGGGCCACATTGGTTGCGCTTTGAGAGCGGGTTGCAAGTATTCTTTTGCCGCAAACTGCGAAACAGTAATGCCTTCTTCTTCGTTCTTCTTGTCGATCGCAACGCATTTTAGCGTCGGAAGGAAAGTAGCAACGTGGTTACGTTTTGGGACCGTGAATATCATGTATAAGACCGTGATAACACCGAGAGGAGCCAACGTCGGGAGAGCGTAAACTGTCTTCTTCAGGATGAGCAAACCAAACAGAGTGCACTGCCCGATTATCATGCTCGCCATGAGCACATTGATCATACCCTGCCAGAGCTTACCACCCGAATCAGGATAGGGCTTTTGACTGTGAACAAAGTGATATCGGTACCCGCTTTCGCAAATAAGGAAACATAATAACAGGAACACGCTCGTGATCGGTGCGATTACGGCATACACAAAAACGACAACGAAAAAGAGCATGACCTGCGCACTTAGCTCTGCGTGCCAGAATTCCGGTGGATCCTCCAGGGAGTGGACCATTTTCCATGTTTTTCTCCGTTCTTTTGCTGTCAGTCTCGGCCCGACAAAATATCGACGCATTAATGCCAAACCGAGCGGATAGGCTCTGATCAAATCGGCACCTTGGAACAGGAATGTGAACACAAGGCAAATCTGAATAAAATACGAGGACTGTGCAGGCAAAGAGTTTGCCAGCAGGTCCACCAGCATCTCCGGATTTTCCAAGAAGTTACCGAGCTCGGCTGTAATGGTACCACTCACGGCAGATACGAAGAATGTTTGAATGAACTAACGCAATATGGTGAGGATGAAGTTGTCTCCGGGGCTCTGTCACCACAGTTCTGTATTATTTGACTCACCACAAAGGCGCAAAGTTTCACAAAAAGGGAAGCCTCGAGCAGCGACGCCCCCACATGCCCTTCCCACTGTGCAAAAAACTAGAAAGAGAAAGTTGAGGTCAGCTCGGATCAATAAAGGCGCCATCTCAACGCTAAAGTCTTCTTACCTTTAAAATGACCGGTAGGAAAGCTTCGTTCAGAGTAAGTACGAGTAAGGGGGCAATGAGCGCCAAGAAGGTTTCCAATCCAGGGCATTCCTCAAGCCACTCCGCAAGCACGGGTACATTCTCCTTCAAAGAGTTCACCTCTGTGAGGGAGGAGAAAAATGCCATCGGAATCGACCAAAAGAAACAGAGCACTGACGTTGCGACCAAACTCAACAACCAACCGCTTCTTCTCGCCTTTTCTGGAAGGCCTACGTTCGGCCAGAAAACTTCTTCCGGATCAGGTGCCGGCTCAACCAGCATGCAGGATGCTGTACTCGATGGGCGATGGTTCGACAAATGATGAGATTCCATCTGTAGGATGCCAAGGAATACATGGTTGAGACTTACCCTTGTGATGCTGTAACATTTGACGCGCAGCTTGTGTCGTATACAAGTCTCGGAACACGACAAAACCAGCATCACGTGGTTTCCCGTCTGTGCGACCCAACCGCAATGGCACCATAGCTGCTGCTGAAGACGCTAGGTGCGCACCGAGATCAGGTGCTTGCTGGATCGTCTGGATGCCAAGTTCGGCCGCTTTCTTGACCCCTGACACACCCTTCTTTTTGGCAGCCCGAACCTTTGACGCACCCACCGAGCTTACTTTCTTCACTTTGCTGCCAAGATTCACTGTACCAGAAGTGACTCTTTTGGCACCTGATTTCATACTGTCTCTAATGCTTTCAACATTCCAATTCGACGACCTGCTACCTGAACTTCCTCTCGAAAGGCTTCCTCGACTGTTGATCTGCGATCCGTCACTGGAATGTTCAGGGATTTCTGGAAGCATTCCCGAAGTTCCAATTAGCATACTAGTATCAAAATCCCCCTGGCCAATATCTTTTGGAAGATCACCATAGTAAGAAGTGTCAAAGTCCAGACCCATAGGTTCCATCCCGTGGCCGTACAACGGTACGTTTGAGCTGTCGGGAAAGTCCTGATCCAAATCGAAACCGACACGAACAGATTCATCTACCTTGTCTTCGTAAACCTTATCAGGCGAATCGACGGAGAGAGAATTAAGAGTATCCTCGGGGTCTCGAATCTCATTCAAATCAATGGTCGACCGATTAAAAACAGACGTATCCAAACCAAACATCGTAAGGAATGGATGTGGGTTTTCTCTCTCCGCACTGATATCCGAGAGTTGTGTATTATACTGGCTGGTGAACTTCGATTCGTCAGTGGAGGGCTCTGTGACGGCGACTGAATTTCTCCGGCTCTCATCACTGGAGGATGGTTGTAGCGCCTCTATATTCAAGTTTCCCTCTGATGCGCTGGGCGACATGGGATCACCCTCTGAGGCAATGGGCGACATGGGATTACCGCCTTCGATATCGACACAATACTCCATTATTGCGGAAAATCGTTCATCGTCCTGATCAATACCGAGACCTCTCATGGAAGAGTTGCTATACGGGTGCGTCACCAAAGTCGGTGCACTGATACTGGTTCTGACCCCCGCTCGACGATCGCTGGGGCTAAACCCCTCAGACGGGCTCATAATGTCATCATCCATGGAAAGATGTCGCGACGTCACGTGAGACTTTTTTAAGTGCTGCCGCATTCGATGATTAGATCCCCGGACTTGTCCTATTTGAAGAGAAATTTGGCTGTTGAGATGGTCGAGCTCAGCCATATATGTCGATACCGAGTCAACTTTTTTGACTCCCTCTCCTTTCAAGATTTGCTTGATTTTCATGCTATGGTGTCTCTTGGTGACACCCTTCTTTCGTTCCAGTGCCCTGATATGCTCGATCGTCTCGACTAGCTTGTCGCGTTTCGCCACTTTAGCCTCCAGGGTCGGAATATCCATCGCCACATCCGCTTCAAATACCGCGTGACTCCAGCTGGTGGACTGACGAAAGTGATCCGCTAGGGCAAAGCTCGATTGAATGGACTCTGGGATTCCCGAGACATAGACAGTATAGTTGCGCGCCTTTTTCTGCGAGAGGTACTTGTGTCGGTATTCTGTAAACCAATCATACTCTCTGGAGATCATGTACATGGACGATAGCATGATAATGTAGGCCGCGAGAATCGTTCCGATGAAGCGTGTCGAGTTGTTCGGCACGTTGGCCATCGACATGAGCACGAAGGGATCGGTAAGATACTCAGTCTCTGGTGACTCCTCGGACGTCAGATAGAGTGGTATTAGCCACATGGCATTTATCGAACACATGAATGCCAGCTTTGCTCCCAGACGCAACGCCCGGAGAAAGCAAAGAGCATCCATGCCACAAGTATCCAGAAGGTCGTCATCTGATATTTTAAAGACCTGCCAACACCAAGAGAAGAATCCGTACTCTTGATTGGTTGCCAGGTCTGTTTTGATTTCCGGAACCCAGCTTCGAATATTGTAAAGTACTGGGAACTTTCTCCTCAGATAGCAAAAGGACACGAAGAAGCCCAAGTAGAGGCTCCCGTACAGCCGGAATGTCTGGGCGATAATTTGCGCGTCGTTGCTGTTGATGAACTTTTGTTCGAATGTTGTGGGCGTGGAGGAAGGAGCAGTGGACGGTTGCACCGAAGGCATAAGACTTCGTGATGGAGCGAAAGAAGGAACATCGGACGGCGAGTCGGAAGGGATCATCGAAGGCGAATTCGAATAGTTCATTCCAATCTCCGTCTCATTGAAATCCCATCCCGTTTCATTAGCATTAGCATTAGCATTAGCATCGATATTTACATTATCCGCAGTTGCTATTGTTGTTTGATTGGACTCTTGTTCTTGCAAGGACCGAAGTCCTAGACTTTCGAGCATCCATAAGTGTACGTGCAAGTCGTTGGAACTTTGCTGTCGATCCGTCATTCTGATGAAGAGTCAGTCAGTCAGTCAGTCAGTCTTTGCTGGCTAATACTGAGACCGGCAATGGACCATTCAAAGGAATACAAATAATCCTTACACTCTAGTCTAGTCTGGTATACTCTAGTAGAGTAGTTCCTTGATTATTCAATGATTCGATGGGTTTCTTCGATGACATCAACTCCAATGCCAAAGTATACCGGTAGGAGGGCACTTTATTATCGTGGCGTGGTGGTGCACCACTCTTGCTGGTCTTCACTCCCTCGCTCAATCTCCGTAAAATCGCAAAGGCCCTACCGGTTCTGGTCTACGAACAGAGAGCGCTCCGGACGTCACTCCAAAGAATTATTTGAGTGGCCACCTACAACCGATGCAGTTAATTACTATGTGTGAATTGTATGTGCATCCCGAACGAGGTTCTAAGTCAAATTAGTAGAACATTCTTAGAATCGCCAGCCTCGCCGTACCAGTAGTGGTAGATCCTACGTGGCAACCGCACAAGAAAGCCCGCACTATGCATGCCAACAGTTTCAATTTCAGTTACGCGGGCCGAACATCATTTCATTCCCAGCAAGTCGTGGGAAAAACATCTTTCTTGTTTTCTTCGTCGTGACGACTTTTTCGTGACTGAACGGCTCACAAGATCATACGAGTACCTGGTACCAGGTACTGTACGAACAAGTACAGGTATACACCTGCTACCGGAGCGCTACTCGCTATGTACTCGTAGCTCTCTCTACTACTACTCTACTACTACTACTAGTAGAGAGAGTAGAGAGATTTCTCTCTACTCTAGTAGTAGTAGTAGAGTAGCTAGAGTAGAGAGAGTAGTAGTAGAGAAGAGAGTAGAGAGAGACTACGTGGTCTATGTGTTTGTACAGTACCGGTGTTGAAGCTTGAAGCCGTATCATAACGTGTACGGATAGGCGCCTGCCCGCCATACTGAATCCAAGTAGTCATAAGGACATTTGACATCTTGACAACCAGCCATCAGAGATGGATGGACCGTCGAGCAGTATCTGTGCCCAACCCAACACAACAATCCGCCATCGACAATGGACGACGATTACCTAGATAGTCTAGCCAGTACGGCACTAGAGCCGCTAAGAAGCTTGCATGAAGCAGTAGCAGCAGCAGCAGCAGCAGCAGGCTCATACTTCATACTCTTTACTGCATATTGTCTGTCCTCACAATCCATTATAGTATTCAGTACCGGTATTGATCGACCATGAAAGCGCCTATCGCCCAACCCCACACCCGGGCAGTGGCGATGCGACAGTTCTTTGAATGGCTCGAGCAGCGCTTTGGTGGTGTGCTGCCGATGGATACCGGCTCTGCCGCAGAAGTGATGGTGAGGGACTCGCTCCGAGGCCCTGATTTGCAGCGCCTCTTTCAGCATCAGGCCACGGCATTGCATATTCCAAATTATTTCCCCAGAGCCTCGGCGATCGAACTGGGCGCCCAACTCGCTCAGCAGGTCCAAGACGGAAATGCCAGAAATTGGAAAGTCAGTACGGCACAGGGGCTAGAATCTAGCGACGTCTTCACTCTGGGCGCACATGTCCCTTACAATGTCGCAGTGGCCAATCAAAGCTTGGAGGAATACTATTCGCATGTTGAGAAAGAATTTCGACAACGGAGAAGGGATGAAAAAAGCAACACCGCCAAGACACTGTGGCCATTGGATCAATTTCGGCTACAATTGGATGAAGCTTGGCCTCGCGGTGCCGGGTTGGCTCGAGATGCGGAACAACTGGAAAATTATAGGGGAGGTGGTCTACCACGTGTCATGTTGGGGCCGACTCGATGGAAGCGTGGCTTTGTGCATGTCGATGAACTCGCACCCTTGTCGCCCTCCAGTGGATTCTTTAGCGCCAACATCTACCTTCAACTGCCCGACACAATGAATACAGCCGTACCACAGGAAATTCTAGAGATATGGCCTCTTGCGTTAAAGAGCAAATGGGAATGGTACAAGGTGAGAAATAATTGTTTGCTACTCGGTCGATACTTTGTAAGATATCATGGGTTGGGCATCGGAGACGTGATGATGAGCTCATTTCCCATTCCTTATATGCAATGTTCCGTTGTCAGAATGCGCATACTCTTTCAGCTCTTTCGTCGCAGGATGCAGAAGGTCAAATATTATTGCGAAAAGCATTGGGAGAACCTCATCGCATAGCCGTTCAACCCGGTGACTTGATTCTCTTGTGCGTTCAGCGACCGCATGCAGCTATTGGTTTCAATCACGAAGGAAAAAGAGTATCTTTACAGTGTTTCTTACAATATAGTGGACTCCAGGAACGTCTACTCATTGAAAGTTAGGCCTGGCCGGCATTGACTTCACTTGACTGTTCGATCTATAATTCCTTGGCTTTATCATCGCCGTCGTCCAAACGCAACAAACGATCGTGCGTCACTGTCGCCATGGTACCGTCGGGGCTTCCGTCCACGGTCGCGAGGTATCCACCCTCGTCGTCAAGGTCAATCAAAATATCAAAGGGGTCAGTGATATCCGCATCAATCAAGTGGGTAAGCAGGTCGATATTAGAGGCATAGGTTCCATGATCTTCGAAGAACGCCGCTTGCGCATAATACACATGCATCGCAGCCACACGGACCGGCCAGGACGAGTCTTTGGGTGCAGACTCACCACCACTACCCGTCTCCTGGGACTTGTCGCCTTGAGCCTTACCAAAGACAATGTATCCCCATGCGTCTGGTAAATGCATCATGACGAATCCACCAAAACGACGGTCTTTGGGGTTCCACACTATCTGAGGTTGCCTATAAAGAGTAGAAATGCTGTTAGAGGAAGTGGCAAAAGTTAATTCTCGTGCTTTGCGAAGTACACTAGGACAAAAATCTCACCATGTCCAATTGGTATCGCCCTTATTTTCCACACGGCTAAAATTGATACGCCACGTGGTACCGGCTTTCGGTGGCTTGGGATCTTCTTCGATGTGTGAAAGGATATCCTTGTATGAAATGGCAATCTCCAAAGACCACGTCGTTCCTTCGCCAGGCGTATTCAATTTTCCCTTGAGCACTTTGACAGCCGTCTTCTGATGGTAAACCTCGTAATAATTTTTATCTGACGGCCCAGCGATTCTTGCCGAATGTTCGCTTCCACCATCATTGTACGGTTTATCGAGCATTAGATTCCAGATGGTATTGATGGCGTTCACTTCAAGTTCTTTGTACCAGTGACACGATCCAACCGGATCGATGAAGACTTCAAAGTCCGAATCCTTTTGAAAAATGGGCGAGTTTCGTTCCTGAAATTCCGCAACTGTTTCAAAATCAGTTTCAATGAGTGCAGCGATGTAAAGATGGTTGTCATCCCAAACAGCCTTGAAACGGGTTTTGCAATTTTTGTTGGGCCGTTCGTCGGGGGGTGCATCCTCCACACCCCGGATATCATCAAAGTACTCCGACCATGGGACATTCTTCCAAACATCCTTGGTCAGATCACCGTCAAGGTTGTCGAAGAGTGGGTATGTAATCTTGGGTGCGACGTAGGTCAACGGATAAAGATTCCAATGCGGCGTAAACGGTGATGATGAAGTCATGGTGGTGGAAGCATCCACCGGCATCATGGCATTTCAGATGAAAATTGTTCGTAATAAAAAAAAGTGTAATACTACTTCTTGCACCTCGGACTACGTAATGTAGCTGTCATAGATGTGGTGTGAATGAATCATCATCGTCAGTCTCCCTCTCCACTCTCCATCGTTTATCCTGCCTGTTGCTCGATCGTCGTGCTCGAGACTCGAGACGTCGTACTGAACGCTGTAAAGAAAAAGATCTTTCGAAAACGGGGAAGCTATGGCTAATATGGCGCACTTTGGGGGAAATCTCACTACTCGAACTACAGTACTGTACTCGTACAGGTACATGCCAGTACTATAGACCCAATCTACGAGGAGTCGTCGTCGAGCCAGAGTAGAAGAGGACCTCTCTCTACTAGAGGAGCTAGTATCACCAACATTGGAAGAATGAACATATTAAATATACGAGTAAGGTAAATAATGTAGGCATTACATTCGTCACGAGTTTAGAAGTTTACTACTCCTGCATCATTGTTTTTCTACAGTTTTTGCTTCTTGGCTGCAGATGGCAATTCGCTCTCACTAGTGATAGTGTTGAGCTTTTCTGCCCATTCATCCGGACCCCAAGAGCTTTCTGTATCTTCCACGAGCTTATCTTCGATGACATACTTCGGCGTACCATACACTCCATATCCCATCGCCAATTTGTGTTCAGTGTAAGCAGGTTTCACTGCTTTTTCCCAGGCCCCACATTCCGAAAGAAATTTCTCTTTCGTGAGCTCATCATCAAAAAATCCCCCCTTTTCTGCAATGTCCGCGAATACAGCCTCGACTTCTGACTTTCTACAGTCGCCTAGGGCGGCATTCATGTAGCTCTCTTGCGATTCAAAACAGGCATCGACAAACTTTAGCATCTCATTGTATCCCTTGTAGGTCTTTATGAGAGTGGCAGCACACTGCGCTTGGAAGGCCTGTGGGTGAAAAGCCAAACTTGTCAAATGTATGGTAAAGTCGTATTCGTTCTCAAATCTGGACTTGATGGCCGGAAAATTTTCCCAGCTTTTCTTGGAGTAAGGACATTGCAGATCCCAGAAAATCTTCCATGATTTTTTTGCCATGCTGGGATCGAAAGCAAAACTTTATGTATGATAACTACTAGTATGGCTACCAAAATATATGCTGCAATTCAAGTATGATTTCAAAGAAAGATAGATCAAGTGAATGAATTAGTATGCGGAGAATGGAAGCGAAAGCGATATCGCTTTTGAATGAACACGACGATCGATGATCGATGAGCATCAAGCATCAACACACCACTTGTATTACTACTCGTTACTCGTATCCACGCTACTGGTGCTGTACTGTACCGGTACGAGGGAAGGACGTTTGCCAACAGAGTGGCGGGCGTCGAATATTCGATTGGACTAGATCGACTTAACTCTCGCAAAATAATCGGCATGTTTGTTGCACGTGACGAGATGGGCTGGCTCGCGCTTTGACCCTCGGCGCGTCATGCATGTCATGGTTCGAATGTGAAGCCGTTCTGTGTTTGCGAAGGTTCCGCGCGAGGGCCTCTCTTTCGCTCACCTTCCTGGCGTGGCAAATAATTGACCACCCGCTTGGCGCTGGGTTTTGCGCCTGAACTCTTGCTTGGAACTTTGACGGCAAGCAAGGAACAGTTGTGTCGAACAAATACATAAAAGATGAATAAACTCGCATGGCATTGACATCACAACGATTCACACCTCCTCTTGTATATTCAGCTCAAAGCAAATTCTTTTCCAAAACAACATACATATATCAGAAATATGAAAGTTCGGTTGCAGCTTCAGATTTTAGTAGTTGTTCTGTGCCATGCACTCGTTGTGAGGGCTTTCCGACCTCGCAAAGTCGGCAGCAATACATCCATGGGGTCTCGACGGATAAGGGGCGGCGGTGGAGGTTCACAAAGACTGCTTTCACTGCCATCGGATAGTCCTACAACGCTTGGCGCAGCAATGAGGTTCAAGAACTTTGAACAGGTTTTGGACACTTTCCGTGAAGAAGCTGTAGTGATTTATTTCAGTACAGAAAAATGTGGGCCGTGTCAGCTAATGAAGAAGGAAATTGCTGCAGTCAAAGAAATGGTTGGGGATGAGCTCAAAATGTTTACCATCGATACCGAGAAGTGGCCTAAAGTTGGATCACGTTTCGAAGTAGCACGTTTACCGTGTTTGGTAGTCTTCCGCGAAGGGGAAGTGAAGCTACGATTGGAGGGAGTGAACTCTGCCCAGACAGTAGTCGAGCAAGTGAGAAGCTTGCTATGACGTGACATCACGTGACGGCCGTTCGGTGGCTCCCTTTGCGAGATTGGGCTCCTGCCTTTTTGAATGTTCTATGCCGATCAATTTTTAGCTGACTTTTCACATGGAAAAGTAGCACCGAGAACATTCATCGACAATGTATGCTATGTTATGTCATAAAGCTTAGAACCGTTTGTACGATACTAAATAATGCAATTCATGTACATCATCTCAAGTTAGGGTACCTACTATATTCCACGTATTACACATTAACAGCGTCAACACTCTTTTGTTCTAGCAGAGCCTTGTTGGCCTCCAGGATCGGATCAACTTCTTCTTGGATGAATTCATCGCACTGTTCCGGGGCGCGACCCACAAAGAGACTCGGCTCAATCAGTGTATCCAACTTGGCATGGACGGCAGCAAACAAAGGGTCCTTGGCAATGCGTTCCATCAAATCGTTTGGCTTTCCTTCTCCTTTGACAACGGCTCCGGCAGCCATGGAGTGGACACGAATCGCTTCATGCAACTCTTGACGGTCACCACCAGCTTTGACGCCTGAAAAAACAAAAGGAATTGTTAAGAAAAGCAAGATAGCGGAAAGCGAAGAGTAATTCAGCAATTCAATTTCAGTACGCCATAACTTACATTCCATGAGAATGACCTCGGTAGCCATGAACGGCAATTCTGCCATGACATGCAGCCTGACAACATTCGGCCAGACAACCATACCATCGCTGATGTTTTCCAACAACGTCAAAATGACATCCACAGCGAGAAAGCCCTCGGGAAGGATAATGCGCCGAATTGCTGAATCGTCCAGAGTACGCTCAAACCATTGGTTGGCATGAGTATTGGCGGCCGCGTTGGGCAATCCCATGACATATCGTGCCAGGGAGCACACACGTTCCGATCGCATTGGATTTCGCTTGTAGGCCATGGCACTCGATCCGATTTGGTTCTTGGCAAAGGGCTCCTCGACCTCCTTGAGATTTGCTAACAGGCGAATATCACCACACATTTTGTAGGCCGACTGGGCAATACCACTGAGGAGACTTAAAACGTTGAAATCGATCTTTCGCGTGTAGGTTTGTCCCGAAACTGGAATTGCCTTTTTAAATCCCATGAGCTCGCAAACTCTTTTGTTCAATGCCTTTACCTTTTCGTGGTCGCCATCAAAGAGCTCCAAGAATGTAGCTTGCGTTCCGGTCGTTCCTTTGACCCCACGCATGGGAAGATCTTCAATTTCGCGCTCGAGTCGTTCAAAGTCTAGAACCAAATCTTGCATCCACAAGGTGGCTCGCTTTCCTACAGTCGTCAACTGTGCCGGTTGGTAGTGGGTAAACCCGAGGGTAGGCACGTCACGGTGCTGTTCTGCAAACTTTTTCAAGACATTCAAGACTTGAACAAGTTTACGCTTGATAAGTTCGAGGGCATCTCGGATCTGCACGATGTCCGTGTTGTCTCCAACATAGCACGAAGTCGCACCCAGGTGAATAATGGGCATGGCCTTGGGAGCTACGTCTCCAAAGGCGTGAACATGTCCCATGACATCGTGACGGAATTCGGCCTCCTTCTTGGCGGCGAGTTCAAAGTCAATGTCAAAGAGTTTGGCTCTCATTTCTTCGAGTTGCTCATCGGTGATATCGAGTCCCAGTTCTTGTTCCGCCGTGGCCAGAGCAGTCCACAACTTGCGCCATGTGGTAAATTTCATGGCCGGGGACCAGACAAAGGACATTTCCTTGGTGGCGTAACGCTGGACCAAAGGGTGTTCGTAAACTCGGTTATCGGGAAGAGCATCTTCTGGGAAGACGGCAGCAGCCTCGAGGAATTTTTCTGCGTTCGAACTCATGATGGTTTTCTAGGCTTTGGTGCTTTTGTTTTGAGTGGATGTATGTAGAGGAGATACGGCCTTTACTACTTGTCAAGATAAGAAAAGAGGAGGAGCTGGTAGATGGTGATGATGATGATGATCGTGGTCGATCGTCCTATGATACTACCGGTACCGCTACTCTATTAGAGAGGGATACTTGTACCGGTCCAGAACCCATCATCCTTCTCGCGATCGCCATGGCGAAGGGCCCGCCCGCGTTGGAGCGTCGGATGGACATGGTGCGAAGTACCAGGATGTTTCCCAGTCGTGCATATTTTCCTGTGGATTTCGACTATACGGATTCCGGATTCCGTCAGACGACCCATTCGAACGTTTCAGTTTTTGAACTTTCCGAACCGTTTCAAGTTGTTTCAACTTCGTTTGATTTTTTTGACGTTTGACGATGATGAATGATGATGGCCACGATGACACATTATCGTGAAACAACGTTGATCCATACATCATACATAAAGTCCCCCGTCGCCTATCGCACAAGCTATAAGCGCGTAACAGAAACATCATGGGGGACTGTCGCATCCGAATAGTGATTGCCAAGGACCTACTTTCGAAAGAAGGAATCCAGCAGTCCGCAGCCGAGGCAGAAGATATTCGTGGTCGTGATGGAGGTGCGACTGTGACTGTATCCGAGACGACAACAGCGATTTCCTGGACTCGAATCTTTTCTGCCGACACGACGGTTCGAGAAGTTGCACACGAGACCCCTGTATTGTGGAAGCTTTTCACTACTGTGAATAAGAATAACCATCCATCATCGTTTTCGTCGACGGATTTGCCCCCCTTTCAGTTATGGGATTGTACCATTCACCCTCCCTCTGATATTTCGGACTGGCCCACGCACACATTTTCAGAAGTGACGGGTCCCAAGAGTAAAACACTCCACGATGCCGGCTGTTTTCCGTCAGGAACTTGGATTGCATTGCCTAGAGGTATGACGCCCAGTCAGTTCAGTAATACAAACTATGACGAGGATGCGCAGTACAACAATAATCGGCTGCAGACGACGAACCAAAGCGAGACAACCACTGGTGCATCTACGGGGAACAACAAGTCATTGGTGGTGGAATTCAAGGACCCCTCGCTGCTTGCCAAAACCTCATCGGGCGCATTGGCAGCATCCAAACCCCTTCCGTCCCAAGTCTTGGCATCCGTGACTCAACGATTTGAAGAAGTAGATAAGGAACGGGAGGCACAAGCCGAGCAAGCTAGGGCTATACGCTTGGAAAACCAAGCGCAGTTGCGAAAGCGTCAACGAGAACGTGCTTCCAAGTTGGATCGACGGATTCAGCTTTTGGAGGATCAATCTTCTGAAAAAAACAAAAAGGTTTCGGATCAAGTACGTCGAATGCTGGTCAAATCCAGGGCGACGGGTGAAACGAGATTAAAACTGCAAGATCGGCTATACTTTGAATGCCTGTTGGACAGGAACAGCAGCGATGAGGACGACCAAGCTCTCGTGCGGGAGTTTCGGTATTTTTCACCACAAGACAAATTTGCCAAGATTGCCTCTTCCTTCGAAGGTCCACCCAACAAACTAGGAAGTGAGATGACTGTGGAAGTGCTGGTCAAATGTACGATTCCCAGTGGGTCGTCAGCCTTGGAAGAATATCGTCGCTTCCCGGTAGCTATGAGAGTGTACGAGGCTATTGCCGAGAAATTCTTGACCGGGGATCAGGTCGACACACTCATTATTCGCTGGTTTGCCGACAATAGTACTGATGCAACACCCAGTATTCTAAAGGTTCAAGACCAAACGACGACATCCATTTCTGAGGAAGAATCATCGAATGATGTGGTAATGGCCGATGCTATTGGTACGAAAGACACAACACTCGAGGAGGAACAACAAGTGGCGAGTGCGTCCTCTTCGATGGTGGACGAAGTTATGACAGCCGCCATTCTTGCCATGGACGAAGCCAATAATAAGGGAAAGAAACCAAAAAAGGCTTCCGCTGCAAGCATCAAAGTGAGAAACATGCAAATCAAGTCAAAGGCCAAAGGGGACGCCAAACGGATTCCAAAGGTGGAAGAAAGGTTCTTCCTCGAGGTGGTCCAGGTGGATAATGGTTCTGGAAAGGCCTCTTCGACCTTTCACTTCCTTGCCAATAAGGATCCTTTGGAACGTATCATCCAAAGTGTAGCTAGCTCGACCAACACAACAGACTGGGACTTTTTTGTCCCACTAGCAGACGGTGAAAGTGAAAAGGCGACCTACAGCAAGATTTCGGATACGTCGATTGAATTGGCTGACGCAGCAGCAAAAGGAATTCTGAAATCATTTGATAGACTTATTTTGCGTCCCAAATAAATAGCAGTTTTAATCAACAATCAACTCATCAATACTCCAATCTTCGTGACTTCCATCAGGCAAGTATCGTCGAACGATGATCGGGATTTTCCGCTCTCGAAGCTCCTTTTCCGCGATTCGTAGAGGGTCCGTCTCTCCATCAAGATCCACCATGACGGGTGCATTCATACTGATTTGCAGCGCTCGTGTCCCCAGCACACGTGCTCGTTCATATTTCGTTAAATATCGTGTTGTGATTCGTTCCGAGGGTGCCGTCCCCGTCGAGACAAGCACTCCATCTGCTCCAGTTGTGCCATCCACCACCATGGCGTCTTCTCGTTCTCCTGTCACATCGAGAGCGTCGTCATCCGCAGCGCCGTCGCCGTCCTCTTCGGCTCTGTCTTCCAGTCTTCCTTCATCCTCGTCGCCTCCATCAAAGACACCCCCGGAGTTGTCAAATCCATCGCCGCTGCCAATCGGATCTTCGTCGTCACTCATGATGATTCTGGTATTATATTCTTGAATGTGATTACACTACAGAGGGTTGATCTGAAGTGATTTGCGTTTTAGGGTGGGGACCTGCAAGTAGTGCCGGTATTGTAGTAATGGGGCAATTAGACTTTGAATCGATCATAATCCATAATCACCGGCAACCGACCCCATCGCCCACCATTGCCGATGTGCAACGTGCATCCGACGGTTTGTTATTGCGGTTTGTGCATGTCGATTGGCCGCTGTGAAAGCAGGGTTTGGACGGATGGTGGACGGACGGACGGATGGTGGACGATTAGTTCGATTAACAGTAATCCTTGGTGGGCTGCCGTACCCGGTACACGTACTTATACCGGCACTACTGTACTTGTACTATTTTTCTTCCTACATCGTAAAGCAGTACACTACTCCTTTCTATCTAGCTCATAGTAGCAGCGACAAAGTGCAGTCGAATTTACGAACTACTACCTTGACGGTCGAGAGCAATGAATCTCTCTTGCGCCGGAACGACAATGATTGATTCAATGGACTCTTTCACCTGTGCTAGCTGAGTAGGAGTACTCACTCGTACCGGTAGGGAACTGTACTCTACTGCCTTGTTCCTGCCATGTACTCTCGTAGAACTTACAGTACGTGCAGTACCATATCTATCGAAAGGCTGCAAGGGAAAGAACATAGCATATTCACAGAATAACAAACCAGCTATCGATGTATCTACGAGTACTGCGCTCAAACTCTAGTTGCAGCTGCATAGAATAAGTCGCCGTATTCCTGTCGACACCAGGTCCTGTCTAATCGCACCCATGCAATCGGCATCAGCTGGACATCCGCTGTCTCTTGTTCGTAAGTTCGGCACCAGACAACTTGAACCAAACATGCCATAGATCCTGTCCTCAAATGCTGCGGTAGACAAAAATGAATCAAATAAGGAGGCTGTAAAATTCCATCATGGGTAGTACCAGGACGAATGGGTTGGCCACTCCGAGCCGCCCGAGGGTCCTCACATGCATTCATCAAGTCTCGAATCATCATGCGGTAGCGAGGCTCAAACAAGTGGAGACCGTACATTTCTCCGAGTGTCACGGAGCAAGGCATGAGAAACATGGGAGCTTCAAACTTCAAGTGTCGAGTAAAGATCTTTCGATAGATATCTTTGTGACCAACAGATTCGCCAAGGTGCTTTCGCACTTCTTCAAGTAGATCCGTGTCTTCCTCAAGCGGGTGATCTAGGGGCAACATTCTTCTAAGACCAGCCTTCCAAATGTGGTCGCGTTCTTCATTGGCAAGTTGACGCAGAAGTGCCTCTCTCCAGTAAGAATCCTGGTCCACGAGTTCACGGAATGATTTATTGACCAATGGAAGCGTTGAAGTCAAGGTTGCCGGTCGATATTGATTTTGAGTTCTGCGAGTTCGTGGTAATTCAAACTCATAGGGAGCATCGGCAATGAACGAAAGAATAATTCGTCGAATATCGTCGTTCAAGTCTGCAAACTGAGGAAACTTGGGTTCTTGCACCACTTTCGCGTCCCTTTCAACAGCACCTGCTGAATCCTCGCATGATTTCATCTTTCTACTACTTCTTCGGAACGACTTTTGAATCAAATGGAGCATGCCAAAGATGGGATGAAGCAATAGGACAGAAGCAGAAACAACGGAGTGTGAAGAAGTATGAGCGCTGATGATGCAACGAGCAACGAAATTCTTTGCGTGTGCATATCTTCTTGCGTATGCAGAGCAAAAGAAGAGAAAGGAAAGCAGTCGGCAGAAAGATCCCCCCTTGCTATTTACAGCCCTGGATATCTCTCCCCCCGCCTGCCGCGCCCGCCCGCCCAAACTTCTTGGCTTCGAAATACACGGACGGTGGACAGGCATCAGAATTCCATGCCAGTCAAAAAGCGAAGACTTTCTCAATTTTTCGCGAGCTATTTTTAGGGCAATGGCTTTGCGTATTTTAGACCGCGAAATCCAAAATAATGCCTGCGGCTCGACTGACTTTGGACGACGACGGATTTTTTTGACAAAATCTAGATCGAAATCAGAGCCTAGAGCTAGTAGAATAAATCGTCTAGCGATAAACTTATTGCTTTCAAAGCGAAAATTAGTGGACTAATCATAACATTGTATGCGAGGACGAGGCAACAATGCTGGAGTTCAGGTACTACTCGGAGGTAGTTGCGTGCAGATCTCGAGATAAAAACTGTATCCAAGACTGGTAGGGCGTCTCTACTAGTGGCTCAGATGGTAAAGTCAACATCGTACTCCTTGCCCCATTCGATTCTGGCCCATACTCGTTCGTAGAAGAACATGAGGGCGGTCTTAAAAACTGCGTCGGATCCGGCAATCTTCGACGCCATGCTGAGATCCTTGGCAATGAATACAGCCATAGTCAAAGTGTTGCAAATTGCAAAGAGACGCCAGATCAAGGCCTTTGCCAAAGAGCGACCGGCCCCATCTTTCCCAGAGGATCGGCCAGCACTTGACTTGTTCATGAGGCGTTCGCCAATGAACATTGTAAATGACTTGCTAAAGAAATCAGATCCGACAATCGAGAGGGCTGTGGCAAGCGATCCAGAGAAGCGCAGTGAAGTAACAAAGGTTACCGACCCAGCAATAATACGCCACATAAAGGCCTTGACGGCTGATCGAACTGTGCTTTCGGTAAAGACGCCGCCAACTGGCGGTTCTGCCAATTGAAGGCCGTTCAAATAGTCTTGCTTTTTTGATTGAATCTTGTCGAGATTTGCCTGCAATTCAGTCAGTTGAGCCATGGCTTGTGCTCTTTTCTTATCTAGCTGCGCTTCCTGCTTTTCCAGAGACTTTAGAAGCCTGTCGTTTGCGAAGCTGTCGCTGTTGGCGGTGGTGGCGGCTTTCAAGAGGTCCGCATTGCGAGCCGGTTGGGCAAGCGCAGATCTCGGTGTTGAGAACAGCGGCGACGATGTGAACGCACACACAAGTGTGGAAGAGGCAAGAAGGGGTGCCAAGATTAAAGAAAGGAGACGGACCATGTTGCGGCAAGTAGAAGCGATTGCTCAAAGACAAGAGATAATGACTTGAGTTGTCGTGGTCGGGGTTGCTAATCAGAAAGTTCAGAAAAATAATGAACTGAAACGTGAGCGCGATGGCGGGCGAGGAGAGAGAGGAGAGAACCAAAACCGGCGATGGCTCGGATACGGCCACAAGTGTGGGGTCTTGGTGTGCCGATGTGGCGCGAAGTGACAGACCTCGCAATGTAAGTGTTTGTGCGGGCACGACAGAAGCAAAAAATGACGTGAAAGTTCGAGCAAGGTTCGTATCTTTGTCGCTTGCGACATCACCAGAAATAAGGTGGTGGTCGTCGGCGTGCCATGCATGCTCGCTTCAATTTCGCGAGGCGGACGATATGGGAGCCTGCCGGCCCCAGAAAAGACACCTCAGGCATGCACTCCAAATTTTCGGCCGAACGATGACCGTCGCGGTTCATTCGTTGGCTCGACAGCCAGACAGACGGAGACAGAAGGAGTTTCGTCTGGAAGGCGCCCGCCTGAACAGACAGAGCAACGGTGACGTAGAGACTATTTCTGATTGGACGAGAAGAAGAGGAAGGAAGTTTGAGTGTGATTGAAGGACCTGCCGACTGAAGAGTGAAGGACGATGAGAACCGAACAAGATCGAGAAACGATCGAAATCGGTCGCTCAGTCCTGGCTCACAATTCTGCAATTGATCGCATCAACACGCCTCTCAATCGACAGATTAGAAGTAGAGTAAAGCTTTACTTCGTTTCAACTCTCAAGTCTCAAACACCATCAACTGTAAGTAAAAACTCGAAAATTCATATCGTATCGAAAAAGATTCGATCAATTCCAACAACTGCGGGAGATATTCCACCGACGGTCTCGCAATCGACGAGAATCTTCTCACGCGACGACTGACGGCAATATCAAACCACACCCCTCTTCCTCTTTTTTCCTTTTATCATCTTATTTTTTTTATTTTTTATTTTTTAATACAGTTCTATCGCTCTACACATTGGGCACAACAGAGCCGTCGAAACGCACTCTGAGTTTCCTTTCAGTCAACAAGACGAGCGTCCCTTCACTGGATTTGGCAAGGCGAGCACTCCCCGCGCACCATCGGATTCGAGCGAATCGAACGAATCCGATCGGTCGCACGGGGTTCTAGCGCTCTGTTATATGCCAAGTACGTGTACCTATGGACTTTGTACTTGAACGACTACTCAGAGAGTGAGAGGCTTCCACGTGTAGATGCGGAGAACAAGGCGTGAGAGAGGTTGAGTCTGGTAAGAATCCACGATATTCAAGAAAGACTCTGGCTCGACAGCCAGACAGACGGAGACAGAAGGAGTTTCGTCTGGAAGGCGCCCGCCTGAACAGACAGAGCAACGGTGACGTAGAGACTATTTCTGATTGGACGAGAAGAAGAGGAAGGAAGTTTGAGTGTGATTGAAGGACCTGCCGACTGAAGAGTGAAGGACGATGAGAACCGAACAAGATCGAGAAACGATCGAAATCGGTCGCTCAGTCCTGGCTCACAATTCTGCAATTGATCGCATCAACACGCCTCTCAATCGACAGATTAGAAGTAGAGTAAAGCTTTCCCGGCCCACCCACCCTGGGCAAGGCGAGCACTCCCCGCGCACCATCGGATTCGAGCGAATCGAACGAATCCGATCGGTCGCACGGGGTTCTAGCGCTCTGTTATATGCCAAGTACGTGTACCTATGGACTTTGTACTTGAACGACTACTCAGAGAGTGAGAGGCTTCCACGTGTAGATGCGGAGAACAAGGCGTGAGAGAGGTTGAGTCTGGTAAGAATCCACGATATTCAAGAAAGACTCTGGGTCGGTGATGGAGATGGAAGCCTACCGGTACCGATACTAGCAGGCGTCAGGCGCTGTGGACACGACGGCTCTTCTTCAAAAGCGAGAGGAGAAAAGATCTTACTGCTTACGAGCACACTTTTTAAAATCGATCCATTGATCGATCAAGAGCTTGGAAATCTGCTGGTTTCAGCCAAAAGGAGTGTTTGGTTTCAGAGCTATTGAAGATTGTTGCTGCGCTTCCAAGTAAAGTGGAAAGTGGATCTGAAAAATGGACGATCCGATTTCCCTTTCGATTAAGGCCAGAGGAAAGAACAAATCAGGCTTGCAGGTGAAACTTCGTGAGGATGGATACTATTATATTTGCAAGGTTCCCAAGGGCATGAAAGATTGTGCTGTGGGAGATCGAGTTTTGGAGATCAATGGTGTCAAATCTGAACGCTTTAAGGGAGAAGGGAGTGCCAATGATTTGATTGATACGTTTCAACTCGAAATGTAAGACGATTGATTGCGCCCGCCTGGAAAAGCAACATATCAATACACGCCGAAATTTCCAGGTTTACGCAGGCTTGCTCATGAATTCCGTTTTGTTTTTTATTCTCGGTGTAACATAGCATACCAGTTGATGGGGACGAAGGCTACGCAACGACTGATGATGAATTGGACTTTGATTTGGAAGACGAGGAGTCGTCGCCCCAGACCACGACTGCTGCTGCTGCCCCTGTTGCGCAAAAAGTAAAGAAAGCTGCAGCAGGCGCTGTTGGTCAAAAGAAGGTAACAACTCGAGAGTTTATAGATGGTAATGTATCCGTATGTCGTCGAGTTGGGTGGTCGTCTCACTATGTGTGACTGTTCTCGTACTGACTACTCTAGGGCCCTGGTCGTCGGGAGAACGTGGAGTATTTAGATGAGAGCGATAGTGATGAAGATGTGCCACAGAAAGGAGAGGTACGAGCAAATCTGACGAGGCTTGCATAGATTGTTACTTGTAGGTTCTAATATCGGCAATTCTTCGTGATGTGCGTGCAGAAGAATCGTGGAATGGCAAATGCTGTCCCGAATAAACCACTTCAGCAAAAGGTGAGTGCAGTAAACTGTTCGAGCTTGATGAGCTTCCACCAATTGCTGATTGTATCATGTGAATTCTGTAAGGGACGTGGACGTAGAGACACCGTTGAATATGTTGATGATGATGATGACGACGACGACGACGATGAAGTGGCTCGCCCCCAACCAAAATTTGGAAAAGGTAACAACGAGAAGGGTGGCAATACGAAAAAGGAAGAGGGGAGTCGTTCTACGCCGAACAGTAGTGCTAAGCCTGTAAGTTCGAGGTGGTATGATACCAATACCAGAATGTCCTGATCCCAAACTTGAACTCACGTTCTTGGCTCTCGGCAGGCGCGAGGACGTCGTGAAGAGGTGGAATACCTCGATGACGAGGATGATGATGTGATGAGTTCCGAAGACGAAGAATATGAGGAGGTCGTACGTCCAAGACCGGGCGTTCGTGGCAAACCCGTACAAGTAAGTGGTGTGATTTTTCTGTGAGTCAGATTCTAGCGAGCCAACCTCACATTTTCCACTCCTTACATTAAATCTCTGCAGGCGAAGCCAGAGAATGTTCCAGTCAAAACCGTGAGCGATGAAAGTGACGACGACAGCGAGGAGGAAGAATACGAAGAAGTTAGTAGGCCGCGGCCTAGTAGTGGCCGAGCGAGGGTACGTGACCAGACTGTGTTTTCCTTCACAACGAATGCTTCACTTCAAAAGTCACTAATGATTTGTCTGTTTTTTAAAAGAGTGTACCGGTACCCGTGGCACAGGACGACGAAGTTGGCGGCAACGGGGAGCATGATGATGAAAGTAGTGTTTCACGATCAGATGACGAGTACGAGGAGGACGAGGACTATGATGCGGTGAGATATCGATGACAACCAGGCCTGCGTTGGGTGTATCACTGTCTTTGACCTCACCATTTGTGTCCATACAATTTGTCCAGCCTCGTAAACCACTTTCTCAACAATCCTTGAGGCATGCTCTGGCAAAAAAACAAGACTCGAAACGATCGTTGTATCGTCCATCACCAGAAGATTTCGATCGACCCTATGTATCAAATTACCAGCCGATGGATAGGTGGATGGTGACGGTGAAAAAAGACGAGGACCAAAAGGTTGGTATTTCGATCGTACAACACAAAAAAGAGTTATTTGTCACTGACGTAGAGGAGGGTCCCTTCTTCAAGACCGCGCTTGATAAAGGTGACAAGATTCTTTCAATCAACGGGAAGAAAGTCCCAAAGCAAATTACGAGCGTGACCGAAGCCGAAGAGATAATGGAGGGAAAGACGAAATTGACTGTTTTTGTCCTGAGGCCTGACCGCGAAAAAGATCCAGGATACCAGTGGGTGATGGACAACTTTTGAACGCTTGTCACAGATACTTCTACCAAAGCAGCATAGACTCAAAATCACATTTGTTGAGAGAAAAATCTAGCATTGTATACTCTACAGTAGAGTACATCTTTTAAAGAGTCCACCAGTTCTTCTTTTCAGGTGCGGCGGCCGGTGCGGGTTCTTCCTTCTTCTTACTGCCGAAGAAAGAAAAGCTAGGCTTCTTTTTCAAGTCAGAATCATCAGGAGCCCCTCCTGGTCGTTGCCTGTAAATAAATGATGGTGAGATAATCCTCTCGACGAAATTCGTTGATTCGGTGCAAGAACTTACATGTAGGGAAGATCCTTGGGATCTTTGACCTTCTTGGGGTCAACAGGGAACAAGTTCTTTCCTCCAGCTTTTTGCCATTCCGAAAATGAACGCGACTTGAAAGTGGTGATACCTTCGGCACCAAGATTCTTTCCTTTGTTCTTGTTTTTCTCGGCATTCTTCATTTTCATCCATTGCTCCTTCGACATGCCAGACGGGATGTATTCCATGGTCATTCCTGCCTTGTTGCTGACACCAACCGACATTTGTGCTCCGGAGAATGCCGAATTCGACGAGAAAGCATCCACCGAGGAAGCAACAGCAAGAAGGCCGACGGCAATAACAGAGGTGCTCTTCATTTTCAAGAATTGATTGGGTGTAGAAAGAAAACTATGATTGCGATTTATCATCACCGCCCGGTTTCTTCTGACGACCACCTTGCTTGTTGCTGGTGGCGCAAGTAGCAGGAGTGGACGACTGACTCATTTTGCTCGTACGGTGCGTATGGTCGGTACCGGTAGACTACGGTATCATACTACTTGTACCGGTCTACCTGCTGGTACCGGCAAATCGGAAATTCGATGATCATCCATCGATCCACGACAACAGTTCGCCCTTGCGTCGCGGATGGAAATCACCACGTCACCATCGTTCTTGCTACGTGTGTACCCGTGTAGTGAGCGAGTCACGAACCAGGCAGTCCTGAATATTGTGGAATTTCGAATTTGGGTTCTTGCAAATTGATGAAATTTTTCGAAACAAAATGTCGCATGTAATGTCGGATTCCATCTTGAAGTCAAATCTTGCCGAGCTCATCTTTCTCGTGCCTCATCGAGACTTTGCACACGTTGTTCGATGATCCCTTGCGCAAAGCAGAGCGAAGGTATCATAGCAGATTGCCGATCATTCTCACGTAATAAGAACAGAAATTTCACCATGAAGACCTCTACCATCCTTGCTCTCGCCTCTGCTGTCGTCCCCGCGGCTGCCTTCGCCCCGGCGAAGAGCAACAGCGCCAAGTCTTCCCTTGATATCAGCAAGGAAGAAATCTTGAAATCCCCCGATACAACGGAGTTTGGATCGATCTGGGATCCCCTTGGTCTTGCTGAGATTGGATCTGAGGAAACTCTTGCCTGGTACCGCCATTCCGAGATCAAGCATGGACGTATTGCTATGGCTGCCTTCGTTGGATGGTGGGCTGTTGGCGCTGGACTCCGTCTCCCGGGCGACTTGTCGTACGGTCAAGCATTCTCGTCGATCCCATCGAAGGGTCTTGAAGCCTGGGATGCTGTCCCTGGATGGGGTAAGGCTCAACTGCTTCTCTTCGCTGGACTTATCGAATTCCACGATGAGCTTTTCTACAGCAAGCGATCAACCCATTATATGCGCGGAGGAATTCCTGGAAAGGTAAGGTATTCGTTGAAGAATGTATTATCCGGGAAGTACACATGCACTCATCCCGTTTTCTTTCCCTTTAGAACATGGTTCCTGGACTTTTCGATCCCTTTGGTCTTTCCAAGAACAAGAGTGCAGAGGCCCTTGCACGAGGACGTGACTCTGAAATCAAGAATGGACGTCTTGCTATGATTGGTTTCATGGGACTGTACGCTGCCGCCACGATCGATGGATCCGTCCCTCTTCAACCTGATTGCTAAGCAACTTGTTGAGAGCACACAACAGTTTGCTCTCGCACCCCTTGAACATATTATGTTCCCAATTCACCTTTACAGCCAGAAATGCTGTGCCATTCTCGAATAATTGTAGAGAAAGATTGAGTGGCTTCGAAGGCTGACCAGCGACTTGAAGGCAATCCTATTAGTTAGAGTAGGAACTGTTTATCCTCGATTGTGCCCTGTTTGTTGTTGAACTTATTGTCGAACATCATACTCAGGTATTGGACTACTGTATAAAGTTCGTGCCGCAACTTACGACACGTCCTTGGTGAGAAAATCATAGTGTATCAGCAGTCGGGCAACCAAACTTTGCTTCCGCCATTCTGGAGTTGTATTTGCTTCGTTCGCTTTCACCAGCTCGCGCCCATGCATCTCCATCAGAATATCCCAGGCGGATTTGTGTCCGTCCTCGTCTTCTTGAGGGTCCGGTAACAACTCATCTAGCGTCTGAAGCAAAGCATTGTCTGTATCCTCTGTGAACACCATTATCTTGTTTTGCTTCGCCGTATCAAGAGCTCGTTCAAGCTTGGCAGCTAGCTCTGGGGTGAATTCGGGAGAAGAACTTTCCTCGTCCGAAGAAGACTTCGATGGAGGATTCTTCAGATAGTCGTTCAGTACACTGAAAAGTGTGGAGTTGATCTCATCGTCTTCAACGTCCCCATCCAAGAAATCTTGCATGAATCTCCATCGACTAAAACGGTCCGGAAATGATTGCGCTCCAGCATATACCGGTTCGAGTATTCTCGTTCGGGCAATCCCGAAATCTTTTCGAGGCATGAAACCCTTTCCTCGTGTGTTCATGACCGATGAAAACCCATGATGGGTCACTGATATCTTTGCCTGAAATGCTGAGCAGTGTGTGGTCGCGAGAAACCAAAATGTCAAGTAACATAAAACTTTCCCTGAGCCGATGAATGCCAAACGCAATCCAAGTTTCCTGTGTGTCATTCTACACTAAATCGAGGTTCGATAGGGAGATGTCGATGGTTTACTGTGTCCGTACTGTACGAGCAGCATCAATCCCACACAGTTTGGGCTTCACAGCATCCTCCGCTATCCGCCATCGTCGATCGTCGTCCTTCGTTGTCAAAAATTGATCGTCCTTGCGGGACTGAAGTGGTGTGATCGACGACTCGTGAACCACTAATAAAACAGCAACTGTACGTACCAGGTACCGCTGCGGTACAGTATCCTCGGCTTCTTGCTCCTCTCTAGAGCTACACCGTACCGGTACCTGGTACGGTATACAATCTCTCGCTACTGGTTAAAGGTAAAAAAGGTAAAAATACTGCTGAGACGTTGGACAAAAGAAATAAGGCTTTTGGTTATTTTAGGAAGAATTCCACTCATTTCTTCTCCGCCATGTCGAAGACTCGTTGGAACTCCTCCCAGTTGACGGCGCCACTTCCATCTAGATCTAGCGATGCTAATATGTCCTTGATTTCGGTGTTGGTCCAAGTCGAGTCGACCTGCTTTAGCATCATCGTGATGTCAGATAGATCAATCTTTCCCGATCTGTTGTAATCTGCAGCATCGAAGGCTGCGCGCAACTCGGACTTTGTCGTTGGAAACGCTTTCTTCGTTGTGAAGACGAGAGCCTTTTGAAACTCCCTCCTGTGAGCAATATCTCTCAAACTCTCTTTCAGTGAAGCTGACTCGCTAACGATCTTCTTAAAATCTTCCGCCTTCAGAATATGCACCAGACACTGCTCGGAAACGCAGGTTGCAGCAGCATTCCGTGGCTTGCCGAATATAACAGTGTGTTCCCCGCATAGTTCACCAGGTTTTACACTGTAGACAACGTGATCATCGATTGTAACATTAGCTTCACCCGATTCCAGAATGAATACTTCGTTTCCTGGTTTTCCTTGCTCAAAGATCGAGGCACCCTTCAAATAGACCTGATCTTCCATGTTCTTTGTCGAGGCTAGGATTGTTTTGGCACGAACTCGCTTTCGTGTCTTGTCACGTTCACGTAAACTGAGATGAGTGTCATAACCGTCGGCAAGGTACTTCTCGAAATATTCTTTGCTGATCTCGATTGCGTGCACAGGAGTGACGGACTTGATTGTTGCAGAGCGTCTACCGTTCCCTGATAGAAGGGCACCTTCACCGAAAAAGTCCCCTTGGTCAACTATCGTCTGAAAGCCATCTTTCGTGGATACTTCTACTCTTCCCGAATTGATAAAGTACATGTTCTTTCCTCGGTCACCTTCACGGTAGATGACATGACCAGACGGGAAGTAGCGATTTTTCATATTGTCGGAAAGTAAGTCAGAGAAACCTGCAAGAGATAAATGCGCGTCGTCGTCGCTGATATCCAATTTCGGCGTCTGGTGGGGGTCGAGCTGAGTGAGTTCTTTGGTAGTAATATAGCCCTTGTTGTCTGGGTCGAGTTTCCGGAAAGACCGCTCAATCAAGGAAGCTCTCCTTGTGACGTCGTTTGAAGCATCTCCCGACAGTTTAACCATGTTTTGAAAAACCGTCGCTTCCAGACGAGATTTGTACTTTCGATACTTTGATAGACGCTCGTCGGAGCCCTTGATCTTTCCTCTCTTGGCTGTTTCTCCTCGGACCCAAGGATGGTTCAGCATTTGCTGAGCGGTAAGTCGTTTCTTTGGGTTTGGATGCATCAATTTCTCGATCAGGTCAATTGCGGAACTAGAAAGGTGAGCCGTACAAGGTGAATTCCGGAGTGGTGGTGGTTTCCTGGACAGCACTCGTTGATTCAATTCCTCGCCAGTGGCAGTTCCGTCCATATCAAAGGGATGGAACCCACACAGCATCACATACAAAATCACTCCAAGCCCGAACATGTCCATAGGTGGTTCCAGGTGCGTTAACTTGAGACTCTTGTCAATCATTTCAGGAGAAGAGTACCCAGGTGTAGTAGCAACAATTTCTGAATACTCTTCATAAAACGGGCTCGTTTTGTCGATAATTTGCGCGCATCCGAAATCGACGACCTCTAGCACTGCGTCCATAGGATTCTTGGAACTCAACATGAGGTTTTCGGGTTTTAGATCGCCGTGCACTAACCCGATACCGTGAAGGAATGCCAAAGCTGAGCCGACCTCGCGCACTAGTCTGGCGGCGTCGTATTCGGAATATGCACCATTGTTGATGAGATGCTCGAACATTTCACCTCCAGACACCAAGTCGAGAATGAGATAGAAGTTGTCTCCCTCGTCAAAATTTTCTCGAAGTCCACATATGTTAGGGTGTCCACCTTTGTGTCGAATGTGCAAAAAGGCGCTCATCTCCCGGCGAAAGCTCTCTTTGTCAGTAAAACTTTTGCCAATTTGTTTTACTGCCACAGGTTCTTTTGTACCCCTATCCGTCCCCATGTAGACTGCACCGAAACCTCCTTCACCGATCGGGGTTTTCCATTGAACATCATACCTCGACCTTAATGTGGCTTTCGTGGACGTCTGTTGCATGTTCTTAATTGTTTGGGTTCGGCGGAAAAAGCAAGAAGTTGTGTTCGGCACGAGAAGGGGCGAAATGAGCCCCTCGAAGAATGGGCCAACACCTCCTGGCCTCGAAGGCTGTTGATGATGATTGGAGGTCTCCTCTTCGTCGTTCTCGTCGTTTTCTCTTCCATTATAGGCCAAGATTCCAGATGCAACCAGAGCCCCAGCAGCAGCAGCAGCAGCAGCAGCAGCAGTCAACCGAGACCCATTTTTGCCTTTCAAAATTTGCGTCAAGGCAAACGTCCTCGACATCATCTTGCAACGTGCTACTCGGTTTTCGAAATCTGGACTTCGTACAGTATTTGTATTCTCTCAGATATACTGACCCATGTGCGGTTTCTTACATCTATGCATGTACTCATATACAGTACGAGGAATGATGATGAACAGGATGGTGATATCAATGATACTCGAAATGGAGAATGGAGACCCGGACGACTGGACGCCGAACTTGACATATTATCACATCATCATCATCATCAAAGGCGAGACACCTCTATTAGTACGTAGCTACCGGTACAGTACACGTAGTTTGAAGTTGAATGAAGCCGTGCGTGTCGGTGCGTGAGCGAAAAGCGCGGAGAAGAAGATCTGGTTCATCTGGTCGGGTTAATCGGATATCTTAGTGCGCGGAACTAATGCGCGCAATTGCCGCCAACACGAAACAACAAACGCAGCGGCACACGGCGCGGGAGGGGCGACGCGATGAGAGCCAACGAATTTTTAGGACTAAAAGTAAAGATCCAAACTCCTAATAATACTGTAGCTCTAGAGTAGAGACTACAAATTTCGATTCATGGCCATGTGCAATCCAAACATGTATTGTACAAAACGGTACTACTTTATTGAACCGTGTGTCTGGTCCGGATTCATTGTTTAGCTAGCCAGCTAGGAGCAGTTCAATACCCTCCGTTCATGGGCGGATAAGGATGCGGTCCTCGTTGAAATCCATCAGCTATAGTCTGCACTAGCCAACGATGGTTCGAGAGAAGAAGAAGAATCATCGGCTGATTAGTCTTCTGTTGCTGTCCCCAACAATCATGATCTGGATATCCGGTACGAGTACTCGTAGTCGCTGTATTGTGGCTACGATTGGGGCTGATGCTTTGGTTTCCGCTCGAATCGTCCACCCTTGTAGGAAAGGACATCCTTCATTTTGGAGCCTTTCTTTGACAACGAGGAATACAGCCCCTCGTCCAGAAAACCTTTCCAAACTACCGAAAAGCATTGGGATTGTCGGTGGAGGACTGGCGGGCCTCTCAACTGCCTATCATTTACTTCAGAAGGCGCCCGCTACAAATATCATTATTTTGGACAAAAAGCTGCCAGGCCTTGGTGGAGCTTCTTCAGTGGCTGGAGGGTACGTACAGTACGTCGCTTTTGTTTCTCCCACGCACTACCTGCAACACACAACATTATCAGTCTAGGATGATTCCATTATTTGCTACTCCTCATCGAGCCTGGCTCATGACGACACCACATACAACCAAGATCGCTGAGACTCGAACTCACCACACAACCCAACGGCTTGACTTCTTCGCCGTTATCTCTACTCACGCTGTTTCTCCTTTCTATAATTTTGTTGCAAATAATCGTAGATTGCTGCACCCTCTGAGCCCCAAAGGAAAGCTCGTTTATCTCGGACTTGAAGGTCTTACCGCCACGAATCATCTCCTCGACGCAGCTTCGGTGTTTCAGAAGAACTGTGTGCTACAAAACGAGATTTACAGGGTCGCTGTGAACGAGGATCATGTGGCCACACTTACTCACACTGCACAACAACTACCAGAGCTGACAGAGTGGCTGCTGCCAGACAACTTGCCCTGGAAAGCGCCTCCAGGTGTACTGGGAGGCTTGCGTTTGCACTCTGGCTGCAAGGTTGTTCATATGCCATCGTATTTGGAGGGGCTGTGGGACTGGGTTCGATCCACGGGGACTGGTAGTAAAGACTGGGTGGTCTTGGAGGATTCTTCAACAACAGCCTGGAGGAGTCAGCTGAGCGAATTTGACAAGGTTGTCCTTTGTGCGGGTTCTGGTTTGTTTCATGACTCGATAGTGGAAGAAAAGCTTCCGATACAACTTGTTCGCGGGCAATCGATTGAAATGACTCTAAATACGGCGACTTGTCAGCATGCCATGCTTTGTGGAAAATACGTCTCTCCGCTCTTGGAGAAAAATCGAGTTCTCATTGGGGCGACTCACGAGTTCAAGGAGGCACCCCTAGATCCTGACCAAGTTGGCTCGGAATTACGCGAGAGATCATTTGACTTTGCGTCTGACTTGTGGGAGGATGGAGTAGTCGATAGGATTACGAGCGGATTTCGAGTGCAGAGCAACCGAGGGAAATTTGGACGCATCCCGATTGTGGGAAAACTAGACGTCGATTTCCATGATGATGCATGGATCTACACTGGCCTCAGCAGTCGTGGATTGCTTCACCATGGCATCTTTGGCGAGATTTTGGCCAGTAAGATTCTAAATGTGGAAAGCCAACACGATCACCCTAGTCTGGACTGGTGGCATGGAAAGTAATCCAATGAAAGTTTAACCATGTTGTGGATATTCTGCTGTATTTGTTAAGTATTTTAAACATCCTTTAGACGAAGACGGGGCAAAACATTCATCGACTGTAGCTCCTGGAATAGCAGCTTGCAAGCGTAAGGAAGCCGAATGTCTGCAACCTTCTCTCCTGATCGGCAGTATTGACACCAGCTCTGGTACTGCAAAAGCCCGCAGGTCAAGCAAACATTTGCCGAAAAGGCGTCGGACGAATGCATCAATCGTTCCATGATCAAGTTCGCAGCTCCGTAGGCAATCAGACAATCTCGCTCCATTTCTCCGAGTCGAAGACCACCATCGCGGGAACGACCCTCTGTTGGCTGTCTCGTCAGGACAGCCCGCGGGCCCCGTGCTCGAGCGTGGGCCTTATCCAAGACCATGTGTTTCAACTTCTGGTAAAAGACCGGACCTGAGAAGATATAGGCGTCCAGTGGTTCACCACTAGCACCGCTGTAGAAGACATCTTTGCCAGTGTAGTTGAGACCATTTCGTACTAGAGCTTCTGCGGTGGCTTCAGCGGTGTCGGCGGAACCATGCTCCTCGCCAAAGGCAGAGGAATAGCCTTGTCGACCTTCGTACACGCCCGCCTTGCCGACCAGCAGCTCAAGAAGCTTTCCGACAGTCATCCGAGATGGAAAACCGTGAGGATTCATGATCAAATCAGGGCAATTACCGGCGTCGTTGAATGGCAGGTCCTCCTGCGGAACAATCAAGCCACAGACACCCTTTTGACCGTGCCGCGAAGCAAATTTATCACCGATCTCTG
The DNA here is from genome assembly GCA_956465555.1 of Nitzschia sp. pyKryTriq1. Taxonomy (NCBI): domain Eukaryota; phylum Bacillariophyta; class Bacillariophyceae; order Bacillariales; family Bacillariaceae; genus Nitzschia; species Nitzschia sp. pyKryTriq1. The sequence goes on from OY101116.1 coordinate 1,558,491, forward strand.
GTCGTCGAACTTGCCGCAGCATAACTTTAATCAAGAACTGCTCGTGCTCGTTGGAAGTGATGAGGACCTTATCCACATGGCAAGGCGCCTGGCCACGGTACGACATACCGGAAGGCTTGTATTGTACGTTGGTCATGGACATGCCCATGTTCAGGCCCAAGTCGGAGCCACCGACATTGCTTGTGGTATCCATGGGAGACTCCTTGTTCACCATAATGTGCCCACTTTCAATCTTCCCTCCAACCATACATATTCCATCTTGATCGATAGACTTATACCGAGCGTATCTCTTGTCGTCCTCTCCATCAGCAAATTCGCTGGCATCCGGTGGACCACAGGTTCTGTCGATCGTGCCATTAGCATAGCGGCGAACACTTGTCTGGTGCTTTCTGAGAACCATACATCTACCAAAACCTCTGTCGATGGCTGCCTTGTTTAGGATCACTGCATCCTCGATATCGTAACCACTGTAACTCATGACAGCAATGATGCTGTTCTGTCCTCCAGGGATATTGTCGAAGCCAACCAAATCAAGTGTACGAGATTTGACCATCGGCTTCTGCGGGTATACTAGAGTATAGATCAAACCATCCATTCTTTCGTATTCATTGACGCCAATTGTACCCATTGCCTGTTTGCTCATAGCAACAGTATATGTGTTGCGAGGGGCTTGATTGTGGTGCGGATACTGATCGAGTAGAAGGATGGAAGACAAAATGAGCAACCAGGTCATGACAGAAAATGTTCACCGTTGGTGGTACTTACCGGAATCACGCCTCCCACAACCCCAAGAATTGTAAAGGGGTCCACTTCCAAGTGAGTGTACCTCATTCTTCGATTCTGTAAGCCTTGTTTTCGAGCTACCTCCAGGTCTTTTTCTGTGACTGCAATGAGAGTGTTATTCTCCTCGTTACAATCCACATATTCCACTATGCCTTGCCGTAGCAAGTCGCGGATGTTGATAGTGCCAAGAGCAAGGGCCTCAAGGTGTATTTGCCTTAGCCGTGGTAATCCCGTTCCTTCATCAACGATTATGAGTGGGCGGCAGACACGACCACCATCAGTGGCGATGTGAACAGCTCGTTGACCTTCGTGTAGGTAGAACGAAACAAACTCTCCAGCTAAACCACGTCGTCGCAAACTTCTCAGATTCCGAACCAATTGTTTCGGGCGGGTATGTACACCAAGTATAAGACCATTGAGAAGAACCAAATACGCCTGTTGTGAATGGATCTCGTGCCCTGACAGTCGAAGGACGTCCTCCACTCCCAGATCCCTACACAATCTCTCGATAGGCTGGGTATCTTCATCGGTGGTGATGTGGGCCAAGAGAGCCAGGTTCTTGACCAGACCACAGGCTTCTCCTTCAGGCGTATCTGCCGGACACAACATACCCCACTGACTTGGCTGCAATGATCGGGGACCACTCACTTTTCGAGTCTTTTCAAACTGACTGTTGATACGAGTCATCATTCCGAGCGCTGACATGTACGAGAGTCTCGATAAAACCTGGGTAACACCAGCTCGATCCATTCGAAAACGTTTGAGAACCCAATTCCCAGTAGCAATGGCATTGATCATACCGTTGGTAATAGTGTCAGGGCGAATACTTTTTACGACATCGTATGCCTGCGCTCGATTTGGCTTGGACAAAACCATATCAGCCTGGCGTTTGAGATCTTTGCTGAAAATCTTGAACAAATCTTCAAACAACAGGGACAATAAGTTGCCCGCCAGCTCCAAACGTTTATTACCATAGTAATCCTTATCATCCAAACTCATTTTACCGAGATGAACCAAAAGAACTCGACGGGTAATATGACCGACATAGATGGCTTTGGCTCTAAAGTCGAAATGGTTTACCGGAACGTGCGAGAGAACAACCCGGTCCAACACCTCTCTTGCCTCTTCTTCCGGAGATAGGGGCTTTCGGTAGGAAGTGGAATTTCGACGAATCTTGGACCCAATATATTTCAGAGCTTGAAGCTGCGTGTTGATCCCCATCTTGCAAGGCTCCTCCAAGGACAAGGCCAGAGCATCTTGGATGAATTGCTCACTCCCCACGAGCTGAACAGCCTCCAAGTCACTTTCAACCCCCATGGCCTTCAACACAATCGCAATAGGCACATCCTCACCCAGAGTATTGTTCTTAAGGTATACTTTTCCACCTTTCATAAGGATGTACGCCTTTGATTTACGCTCGTGCGTTGACGAAGTGATGCTGGCGCACACCTCACCCTTGGCATCTTCCTCGAGAATGACACGATTCTTAGAAAGTTGCTCTTGAATCAAGATGACCTTTTCGACTCCTTTGACAATGAAGTAGCCACCAGGATCGTAGGGACACTCTTTCATCGCTGCTAGCTGTCTCTCCGTTTTATTCCTAAGCATACAACGCTCTGACCTTAGCATGATGGGCATGCGCCCGATCATCACTTTACGTTTGATGACAATCTGGCGTCCTCGTGTATACCGAACATTGACATAGATAGGAGCTAGAATAGCGAACAAGAAAAAGAATGAAGGATCAGTCGACTGCAAGCATTTTCATAGATATTTTCACACTTTCCTACCAATTTGTCTTACCTGAATATGTACAATCCCGAAGACGACACTGAAAGGGGGTTGCCTGCGTCGTTGCGTAAGAGTCTTCTTCTACGGAGGGCTCGCCCACCCAGCAGTCCGTGTACCTCAAATAGAAATTAGGATCGTGTTCCGATCGGATTTCGCAGGCCGATGGCGACTGTACAATTTGTTTGAGATCCACATTCACAAAGTGGTCAAAGGAATCAATATGCTGTCGCATCAAGGATCTAAGCTTGAGAAAGTGCGGAAGCAACCTCCATTTGTCTTTGAGAGATCCAACAGGTGCATCGTCAGGGGTCTTGGTGGACCCAAAATCGTGGGGATTCTTCAAAGCAGGATCCCCAGTCGCAGGCTCTTCCGTGTTGGCGTCTCCCAACTTCATATTATCGATCTCATCTAGCACATTTTGTCCGTACACGTGACCGTATCCTTCTCGGGGAACTTGAAGAGGTTGAAAGCTTTCCTGCCGAAACTCATGCCATTCCTCCGCGTTCCTTTCTCCCTGTAAAGAATCCAGACATGACCCGTAGGGACTCGCGCGCACCTGACCCCATTGAAAGGGCGTTTTCGTCTTGGGAGGTCCCAGAGAATTCTCTAGATCTGCTACGAGTCCAGCGGCTGCCTTAGGATCCGAGAGCAGCATCTTCTCCAACGAGGGATCTTCGAATTTCACCGACGTTTTCGACATTTTGCGGCTGTTCTCGTCGAAGCGACGATGCAGGTTGTTTCTGCACCAGTAGCACGATAAATTCGGTTCCTTTTTCTTCCCTTTCTCCGGCGCTAGTCTCTCTTGTCGTCGTCTACGGTAGTGCACGTCCTGGTTGATCGATGCCAAAGCCCCTCCTGAACGACATCAACAACAATGGGATATGGGATCGTGTTTGAGGGATAAATTTGATGAACGATCGAAGATCGATGATCGAACGGTGAACGGTCGGTGGTAGCATAATTTGGCGGGTGGCGGATGGACTGAAAACTGCGTTGACTACATCGACTCTTCCTTTGCTTGTTTTGACTGAGACGACTTCAAGACAACAAAAATAATCGTGAAGGAGGCAATAAAGCAGGAAGCAAGTGCGTACGTGCGAATACTCTACTAAAGTCTGACTGGCAGCTGGTCATAAAAGGTGATTCAACGTTAAATAACAATTCCGAATCAATTAATGTGCTATTTATCTAGCCACTGCTTGTCACTTTTTTACTACCGGTACACGTACAGTACCGGTATGTATTGCGCTGCTTTTGGCAGGCCATCAATCCATCGATCACAAAAAGTACTTTCGTACGTACGAGTACCGTAGCACCCATCACCCATCACCCATCAACTCTCTTATTTTTTTAAAAACATCCATTCATTCGTACGCACGGTACTGTACTGTACCAGTACCATCAGGTATCCACCCATCACATCACCATTAATTCTAGGATACTACTGGTCGCTCGTACCTGTATGTATTCCGAGAAGACTACAGGAACAAAATCAGAATCGTGACATTCTTGACTCTGTGGAAAGCAAAAGCAAAAAATCATAATGCATAAGGTTCTCGGAATTCTTCGTCTGTGGATCCTAGTAGCATGCGCCGATGCCTTTGCGGTCGCTCGTGTGGTCCAACAACATGGGTCAAGAACAGCCCTTTTCGTCTCTCAGCCATTGTCAGAGGGTGAGCCATCTACGACAGGTACATTCGGCCGGTCGCTGGACGAGGAGACAAAGGAGCGCAACAAGCAAATCGTGTACGGAATCAAGTCCGCCATCTTTGACAACTTCTTTGCCGAGCAAACAGTCGAGCGATCCTTTGCGCGCTTTTGGGCCCTGGAGACCGTTGCGAGAATGCCCTACTTTTCTTACCTGTCAGCTCTTCATTTATACGAGACCCTTGGTTGGTGGCGACGCTCGGACTATCTCAAGATTCACTTTCTACAGACTTGGAACGAGCAGCACCACCTTTTGATCATGGAAGAATTGGAAGGAAATCGACGGTGGCTAGATCGATTCTTGGCACAGCATTTGGCATTTGGATACTATTTTGTAGCTCTCGGGTTCTACGTTTTCAATCCTACGTTTGCCTACAATTTCAACCAAGCTGTGGAAGAGGAAGCATTTGAAACTTATGATCGATTTATTGCATCCAATGAAGAATTTCTCAAAGGGCAACCAGCTCCACAAGCTGCCAAGCAATATTACTTGGAGGACGATCTCTATGTCGAAATGGGCTCACGATCTCGTCCCGCAATGGAATCTTTGTTCGATACATTTTGTGCCATTCGTGCGGATGAGGCCGAACACGCAGCGACAATGTTAGCCATGCAAGACGAAGGCCTGTAGTAAGATTCAGACAGTACAGTGGTGATAGGGAACAAAGGATGCAAGACTTATCATTCATTTTTCGCATGCTTCCCTGATTTATGATCTTAAACATCTGAGCAGACGTGTGGTAGTCTACTGTATGATGAGGAGGAGTTACGTATGCCGTACACGTGTCGTAGTACTTGTAGTCGCTACATTTTCTTTCCATGATGATTCCTCGAATCATCTAATCTCATTCCAGCAATTGCGAGTCTACCTATTGCATCTCTAGAGGTCACACTACTTCCCTTACGTCTATTCCAGAATAGAAGGAAGACTTTATCCTATTCTGATCATACTTTGTCTTCCCGGAGTTCTCTCGTAGTAGCTACGAGTACTACTATCATAATATAGTACATGAAATAGAACCCTTGTCTTCCAAACTGACGACGACAGACCGACGCCCGAAAAGAAGCTCTCAAATTCACCCGCGAAAAGGCACGTTGTGCATGACGAAAATAATGACGAAAGAGAGGACGAACGAAACCAGCACCACTATTACCCATCCGACCACCGCCATCGCCGCATGAATGTGGATGAGATGAGTAAATAGCGAGTAGACACCACCAGATAGGATATTGTCTCCATAGAGAAATCAAACCAAGCATCTCAGCACCACATTCCAGTTCCAGTTCTGAACTACGAGAACGACAGACTGACTGACTCACTCGCGCATTCCTTCATTCTAATTCGTTCAACAAAATAATGGTGTCCCAAGTCACGAGAAAAGACCTGCTGTATCTGTATCGAAGACTCTTGCGATCCTGCGAGACGTATCCCTCCAAAAACCGTTCGCGGATCTATCAATCTATTCGGGAAGACTTTAGAGAAAACAAGAATCTTGCGCAAGGCTCTGAAGAGAGGCGGAAACAGGTCCACGTGGCATACAAGGGACTGGAGCAACTTCATCAATTCGACGGCAGATCCATGCCCAATTTTACTGTCCAGCTAGAACAAAATCCCTTCCCCAAACCCGACCACTACGAGGACAGACGAACACAGAGAGTCGAGCAAATGCTAGACGAAGAGGAGAACAAAAAATGAAAGATCCGAAATTTTTAATTTAGATTGAAAAAGAGAGCTTCCATTTTGTCAAACCGTAAATAGAGTATTCACTTGTTGAGGCGTGTGGCCCAAGAAACTGAGATCCTCGTACCCTCCCTTATCAGGCCGTGTCATGTTCTCGTAGAGAGACTCGTATGCCAAACATACATTCTTAGCAATTTTGGATCTTGCCAACTTGCGCAATGTTGGATCCTTGATGGTGCTTTCAAATGAAGGAAGGGGCGGGGAATAAAGTGAGGAATAAAATTCGCTCATTGCGTTCTGAACGTCCTCCGGGGTGAGACCAGGGTAAGTGGCCATGACCAGGTCTTCCACTGGTTCTCTTTCAAGTCGTTCTGACGACGTAACAAGCGATCCAAGCCCACACAAATCCAGTACGTCCGAAGTTTCCTTCTCCACGAGAATATCGATTAAGGCAGTCTCACGCTCGTGCACCCGGCTCTCCAATGCCAGTGCCACATCTGCTGCCAATTCGGCTTGCCGTGCAATGGAAATTAATTGTCTCAATGAGACCGTATCATCGAGGTTCTTGCAAGCCGGTAGGGCTGCTTCGATCAGGGCATCGCACGCCCAGTCGATGGCCAGCGTCTGACGATGGGCTCGTGGACAGGCAACATCTCTGGCAAAACCGGGCGACGCCCTTCGCACTTCAACAATCCGAGAGACCATGGCCTGAGCCAGCAACGCCTCAGAGTCTCCAGTAATGATGTTCAGTTGTTCGAGCATGGCCCCATATACCCGCAGGGAAGCCTCATAGGCATTCGCGGCCTCTCCCAAACATTCCAGCAAGGTTGCAAGAAGAGGATTATTTTCGATGGTTGCCTCTAATTCTACTAGTGAGCCGTCAGAGCTTGCTGTTCCTCTGCTTTCCAATTTCGCCATTGTCTTCCCCATTGCAGAGGCATAAAATAGAAGCAAGCCACAAATCTCATATAGTTGCGATAGTCGACTTCGTGTCGCGGCCCCTTCTTCTTCAAGACCATCCGCCAAACCATCATCAGAGTCGTCATCATCGTCCTGTCGTCTGGATAGTGATGAAATGACATGTAGTATACGGGCTTTCAAAGGTCTTGAGACGCCACCCACACTCTGTGACAGCATCTCTGCTGCGGTGATTGGTTTCTCGGCTCCATAATCCATCTCTTCTTCCGCAAGAGGAACATCATCATTCTTTTCTTCTTCGCCGTCAGAATTCTCTTCGGATTCGGGAACGTAGTCCAACAAACCCCGTGCAACATCTGCTTCAACCGAAAAGGATCGAAAGCAAAAAGCAAGCATATCTCCGACATATACCACCGAATCATGGGCCCGCATTTCGATTGGAGGAAGACCTCCATATCCACTAGTGAGTGCCAAGAGGAAACGCCTCGTCTCCTCAGATCGTCTAGATCCAGCGATCAGCTCGAGAAGATGCGAGTAAAACGCAGGAACATTTCGCAAGGTGTACAGACTTCGACGAACGAACGGGTGAGCGAGTGCCTCATCCACGTGGTCATCGTCTCCAAAAGCACTATTGGAGCTGTCATGACCATGCACATGTAGATACTTTTGCAGCCAGTGATATAAGCGCTCGTACGCCCGTTCTTGCTTCTGCGCCAACACTTCCATCATGCGCAAGGCCGAAGAAGCACCCAGGCGGTTGGTGTCACCGCTGCTACTTTGTTCTTGCCGCTGTGACCTTTGAGTATTATGCAAGAGATCCATAGTTCCAAAAGTGCGTCCTAGTTCCTTTCGGATCAAGCGTACTCGTTCCAGTGCCGCGAGGAACGCCATTCCATTGACGTTCGAGGCTTCGACGTCATCAAAGGAATAGTGATCCAACAGTCTCGAATCTTCCTCGGAAAGATCGAATTTTTCCAAAAAGGCATGAACGGCCTCAACTCGTTTGCGTGCCGAGTTTCGTTGCGAAAACGCATCGCTCAAAAGAGCCGCCAATCGTTGCTCTTGCTCCAAGGTCCGATCGATTGAAGCACCAGGAAGGGACGATGTGCCAGTATCTTCCGCCTCTTGCTGAGTAGCGTTGGAAGAGGAGTCTTGGCTACTCGGGCCCACCTTCGCCGTGATGACGTTGGTGTGGATCGCCTCTTCCACGCGCTGAGCAATAGCGGCCGTCTCGGCGACTCCTTGACGAAGCTTCCCGACTGTCGTCAACAAGGCTTTAAGCTCGTCCTGGAGCAAAAGCGCCTGCTGCAGAGCATCTTGCTCGATGGCAACTCTGACAGACCGGGAATCCACAGAAAACAAGTCGTCTTGGTGATCTGGTAGATGAGCCAGGGCATCTAGCGCAGCCTTCATCGCCTGGGTGTCACTGCGCACTTCAAGGGCTCTGGATACTTTGGCGGAGAGGATGCTGTTTTGGGAGTTGCGCGCCGCCGCATTTTCGTCCCCAAGCGACGCCATGGTATGTTGGTGGTGGTGGATCACTTGTGTCTGCAATAAAGCTGGTGTTTGTATGCTGGTGGCATAGATACTGGCTGCACTTGTACTCGTTTGGCGGAGGACAACAGCAAACATTGTTCAGTGATCATCGATCATCGTGGCGAGTGGTCTGAGAGGTTGATGAAAAAAAAGCCAGGAAATACTCTTCGCGAAAGGGGGATCTCTCTCTGGATAAAGGGGGTCGCTCAGCTCACCCCGTCTTCGATTTTTTCTCCTCCAGCTGTTTGGCGACGCTGTTGCAAGTCGAAGAATCCGAAGAACTCCTCTCCGACCGGTTTCTTCCTAGATCGCTTCTGATTGGTTGCTGCATCATGTGGGTGTTGCAAGTTGCAATTCTCTTTGACGTCATCTCCGTTGAACGGCTCATGTGCTTCTTCCGAGCCATTGGGCTTCCGGCACGAAGGCAGGCGCCCGCCAGCCATGCCATCACAACTTCTCTCTTCCCATCACCACTTTGCTGCCATCACCAGAAAAAACAACTCATCAAACGTTCGGCTTATTCATCGCAACAAGTCATTCATTTTGGAGCGGTCCAAGGTACAGCAACAAGAACAACGACAACAATCATTGTCTCATTTTCTTCCACAAATAACTCAATCATTTCAAGCATAATGAAATTCGCTACGGCAGTTGCACTTCTCAGCCTGCTTACTACTTCAAGTACAGCCTTTGTGTCTCGGAAGAATACTCCTACTTCTTTTCTCCGACCTGCATCATTATCGCCCCTGACAATCGTCGGCAGCACCTTGGCTCCAGATACACCTGATACACGGTTACATGGTGATGATACCGAAAATAATGGAGCTCTTTCAATGCAAATTGATGAGCTCGCGGAGGTACTCGGTGGCAGAGGACGAGCTCAAATAGTTTGGGACTGTTACTCTATTGTAAGTTCCAAAAATTGAACGAATCGAGAAGAGTTGGGTCACACTAACTGTGGAGTGGATAACATGGCGCCGAGAGGAAATATCTCACACTTTGTGAACGTATTCATCATCGTTTATACACACTTCAGGGTATTGAACCAACTCAATTTCACGGCGATGCTATCCAGCTGGGGTACGATGATTTTGAATCCGTTTATAGCATGTTGCCATCCCAACGAAGATCGCAACGGCTCGGACCCGATGCCCTTTCCAAGCTAGAAAAACTTTACTCGAAACATGGTGGAAAGGTTGAAGGTGGTGTCGCATCCTTATCTTATATTTCTCGTTCCAGTGATTCAACCACAAAGCTGTTATTGAAGCTAGCAGACGGACTGGAAATAGAAACGGTAATCATTCCATGGAACGATCAACGGTCCACGCTGTGTATGAGTACGCAAGTGGGCTGCCGACAAGGCTGCAAATTTTGTGCCACTGGCCGGATGGGACGCATTCGAAACCTGACAACCGACGAGATTTTGGCTCAAATGTTCTTTGCGAAAAAGATAGGGCGCTTGGAAGGGCTACCAGAAATCAGCAACATTGTGTTCATGGGCATGGGCGAGTCCGCAGATAATGCCGACAATGTGGTCAAGGCCACCGAAATTTTGACCACTCGTGAACTCTTCCAATTGGCTGCCGCGAAAGTGACAGTATCGACGGTAGGACCATCCCCAGCTGCTTTCGAAAGCTTTGCCAAAGCGCCTTGTATTATTGCTTGGAGCGTCCACGCCGCCAACGATGAACTACGAAGGAAACTGGTGCCAACGACAAAGTACTCCATGGTAGAACTGAGACAAGGATTGATCAACGCCCTATTGCAGCGACGCCCCAATTTACGAACAACTATGTTGGAAGTGGCGCTGATGAAGGGTGTGAATGATTCACTCCAGGAGGCCGATGAGCTTGTGGAGTTTGCTCGTGTTATTACTGACAGTGTTCCTGGATGCAAATTGATGGTCAACCTGATACCCTTCAACGACATTGGAAACACGGAATTCGAACGCCCGGATTCTGAAGATGTGAAAGCATTTCAAAAGCGGTTACTGGAACAAGGACTGCAGGCGCATGTCCGGACAACACGAGGAGACGACAAGACGGCGGCATGTGGACAGCTTTCCACCCAAAAGAGAAAACTTGGACCATAGAGAAGGAGTCTGCAAGTAGCATATTCACACAAACGCAAATGGATCGATTTCTGACAAGACTACCCCCGAAATTTTGACAAAGTATTACTGCTGGGGCTTGGCTTTAATTTCGAACCGCGCAACGTCATTTGATCATAAATTCACCGACATACCATATAGACTCCCTGATCCGAACAATAGACGTAGTTACACAACCTGCAAATACCTGCTTGCGCATCGGCGAGAGAAAAGCTGGCTTTGACAGGAAATAATCAACTATTACAGCACCCTATTACAGCCTCGAGTCTAAACCCCGAAACACGGGCTTGAATAATTTGTGAAGCAAGGGTCGTGTAATAACAGCAGTCAATCCCCATATCCGTTTGTTTTCCCCTGCTGGAAAAACTGGAATCTTGGACCGGAATCGCTCAGAGTATTCATTCGTCTCCATGGATATCAAATCCTCCAAGCTAACGCAGAATATTTCATCTACTTCACCTTGATCACCTGGGAAAGTGTCGGCAGAAATTTCATACGGTAAAATGCCAATTATAGGTGTCACAGGTATCCCTCGGATGGACGGTAACGGCGTGGCACTGCCTAGAATCTCCACTTCATCCCATGGATAGTCTCCTAACAACTCCTCTTGGGCTTCTCGTATGGCCGTATCTTCAAGCCTCTCGTCCGTTGACTCGTCAAAATGTCCTCCTGGAAAACTAACTTCGTTCGCATGAGTGGGAAGATTGCTAGATCGTGTCGTAAATAATAGTGAAGGGATCCCTTCATAGCTCACTAAAGGCACCAGAACAGCCGCCCTTCGTTCGAGATTCAGCTTGACAGTCTTCCAAACGAGCTCATTCGCCTTGAGACCGAAAAGAGGAAAGATATTATCACTGTTTGATCCTTCGGCAAAGACCTCTTTTAGTCGCGGCAGTGCTGCCGATATGATCTTGCACTCTACAAGAGAGGACGAGGAAGCGATCTGTGTCACCATCAGCTGAGGACTGCTGTGCATCCGTTTTGTTGCCGCCGATTGGAGTATTCTTTTCATATCAGAGACCAAGGTCGTCAGTGTCGTTTATTGTCGTTTCGACGTGGCCACCAACGTTGTTGGAGAGATGCACTTTCAATTTATAACTTGTGATTGATTGCAAAAGAAGCCTCGCTGACGATGATGATGATGTCCAACGTCCGAAGTCCCAACAGTCAAGCAAAGGGGTGCAAAAAATGACCCGACGTTGGTGGCGTGCACCACCTTGGGTCCGAACTCGTACAGTACCTGTACGTACTTCTACCGGAACCGTACGTGAAATTAAAGCTTTTTACGATATGAAAAGGCGACAATAAGCGCCTTATTGAGGCTATTTTAATAGCCTAATGAGGGCCATCGCGGCAAGAATGGTGCAAGATCTCACGTCTCAAGCTGGCACCAGTACACGGTACCTGGTACAGTACCGGTACTTGTATAGCAAGTCTCATCAAGCCAAGACGACAAACGAAGATCTTTTCTCTCTTTGGAGACGACGAACGACGACTCTCCTCCTCCTCCTCCTCCCGGACGACTCTTGCTCCCAACTCCCAACAGAACATCGTCATTGTTACTGCAAGCACTGTATAATATTACATATATATATATATTGGTATATAATGGTATGTATCCAGTACGAGTAGAACGACACAATGTATCATGTAGGAACGATAGTGCGGAAAAGACAGGCGAGTCCAACTGTAATGGTGCTTGAATTGGTGGTTCCGACTCTCTCCTCCTTTCTCCCCGGTCAGTGGGTTGACTTTGTGGTCCCTCCTCATCCTTGGATTGGCGGGTTCTCCATTGCGAGTAGTCCCAGGGATCTGCCAAATCTGACTCTTGCCATCAAGCGATCCAATCATGCTCCTGCAACTTGGGTGCACGAGGAGTCTCAAGTCGACCATGAAGTTCATCTGCAAGTGGGAGGCACCTGTGTTTTGCCCCCCGTCGCGTCTACAGGATTGGCGAACGCGGATCGGAATGAGTTTTTGTCGTCTCCACCCAGAATATTTTGCGCGGGTGGCATTGGAATCTCGCCAGTTTTGAGCCAATATCGAGAATTTCTCACGCAACGAGACAGTTTTGGAGCTACTACTCGTACCGGTACACTCGGCGGCCCACCCGCACAATTCTTGTACACCGTTTCGAATCCTTCCGAGCTAGTTTTTGCCAACGAGTTGGCAGAGCTAGCGGCGACGCTTGGCAAGTCCAGCAATCATCCTGCTGACCGAATGGTGTTTGCTATCACGCAGACCTCCGAATGGAGCAACGACGATGGAATTCCTATGAAGCACAAGTACCCGCCTACTAGTAGTAGTAGCGTAGAATTGAAGACGGGTCGCGTCATGAAGCCATTTCTAGATGAGGCGCCGAAAGAATCCATCTTTTATCTATGTGGACCGCCAGGAATGATGGATGATGCAGTTTCACACCTGACCACTGTCAATGGGGTAGACCCTGCGAATATTCATTACGAAAAATGGTGGTGAAGCGGTCCAGGCTTCGGATCATACTCGTGCGAGTGCATGAACGATTTGGTACATTGAATCCAGTACTGGTACCGAGGCGCCCCAGTGGACAAAGACGACGATACGACAGGATCGATCTCCTGTACAAAAAAACTACTCGTAGATCAACACCTTTTCGTGGCTGGGAAATTATGATTTGATTGTTTGAGAATTTCCCGACGAATGAAATCGGGGATTCGAAAAAAAGGAGACATACTTTACCGGTACAGTAGTACGTACTAGTAGTAGATGTACCAGGTACAGTACTCGTAGGTAGCAAATACTGGATACAGCATGAGCGGCGGGTCTAGCAGCTGCGGCGGCACGAACCTACAAAATAATACAGCTCTGCCCACTCTCTCCCCCGATCATTTCTTGGGCGTCAGCACAAATAAAACTCCTTGCGTCGCATTTGCTGGACATCCCCGAGTCACCGGACTCATTTGTTTCGACAACATCATTATCCTCTTTCTTTTCATCCATGTTATATCTCTCCGCAAGTCTTTCTCGTTGTTGATCAGGTTGGCTTGGAGGACTAGTCGCTCGTGATGATTGCCTGGGATGCGAGTCAATGCCATTTGGAGAATGTTGAGCCGTCTTCTTCTCGTGCATTTCCACAGACGTACTCGCCAGAGTCACCGGAATGATCGATCCGTCGTCTTTTTGCTCTTGCAGCACTTGTTCCGCCACCTGTTCAAATAGTTCGTTCACATTGATGTTATCCTTTGCCGAAGTGTGTATAAACATGGCTCCGACTTCTGCCGCTAGAGTCTCCGCCTGTAGAGTGTCCACTGGGCCATTCTCTAAATCGCATTTCGTAGCACACAACGCAAGAACAATCCCATCCGCTGGAACATTCGTACGAAGCTCATCCACCCAATATTTTAGCGCTTCAAAAGATTTCGGAGACGTGACATCGTAGCAAACTATCGCAGCAGCGGCATTTTTGTAATACATTGGAGCCAACTTTTTGAATTGTTCTTGCCCTGCCGTGTCCCAGATCTGAATTTTGCATGTTAACCCTTGGACTGTTAATCTCTTGGTGATGAAAAAGGCGCCTACCGTGGCACTACGTCCAGACTCCCGATAATAACCCTCTGCAAACCGAAGAACCAAGGACGTCTTTCCTGTAAAGGTGTCACCTAACATGACCACCTGATACACCAAGAAGAGTAAACAGAGTAAGCGAGGAGTCAGTCTAAGGTTCCTCAGGATTGCAGACAAATTCTACATGAGAGTATTTCGATGTTTCTTGACGACTCACCTTGAATTCGGCTTGTGGTAATTCGACGTGCGGCATTTTGTATTGTGGAAGTTATGAACAAATGCTTCTTGGGGGATTCTCTGGATGTGGTTGTTGTTTTTTCCTATCGGTTTGCTCTAAGGTTCATGGTCAGATAACTACTTTAGGGTCCCAGCTCCCAAGCAATTTAGCAGTAGTCTGTACCAGGTACCCCAACAAGCACAAACAGCAAAACGAGATGTTCTGGTCCTCGTCTCTTTGTCTGCTCTTGCGAAGAATAATCGGGCGGCGGTGGGATCGATCGAGCCAATGATTGGAACGGTCGTTTAACGCTACTTTCAACTCAACGTCTAATTTTTGTTGCATAATGTCCAACGGTAAATCTTTTCGCGCCAAGTTCTGCGCATGATGATGGCGAGGCAGCCTACCAGTACCAGTACCTGGTACCGGCCTCCGGTTAATACCTGATTATTTTACGTATGTACCGGTACGTATGATACGCCTGGTACCGGTACTGTACCTGGTACAGTAGCAGTACCACGGGGTACTGGTACCAGGTACCGGTAGCCGGTGCGGTAGACACGATGCGGTGTTCGTCCGTCTAGCCGCCTGACCGAAAATGGCTTCGTCGTCTCTCGTTTGTACCAGAGCCCTTCGTAGGTTCTACAGGACCGGGAATCTTGGGAGTTGGGAGCCATCCAAATGTAATCATCCGCCGCAAAAATCTTTTTTGCCGCGGCATCTGCTCGCCCCGTTCTTCATGTCTTCATAAAAAGCAATCCTACTCCAACCACCATCAGTTCATTGTTCTACCGGTTCTACCACTTCTCTCTACTTTACTACTTCATCATGGGCACTCAAGGCACTGTCAAGTTCTTCAGCGACAAAGGCTTCGGCTTTATCACACCCGCCGACGGCACCGAGGACGTCTTTGTCCACTTTTCGGCCATCAACAAGGACGGATTCAAGAGCCTCAACGAAGGCGAAACCGTCATGTTTGACAAGCAGTACGATGATGTCAAGGGCAAGTGGTCGGCCACCAATGTGACCGGAAATGGAGATGGAACCCCAAGACAGCGACGTGATGGAGGCGGCGGACGCGGAGGTGGCGGACGTGGAGGCGGCGATGGAAACTGGCGCTAAACGTACGTTGTTGGAGTGATTCTGGTTATTTGTGTGTGAAAAACAAGTACCGCATGTGAGTTCTGAGGGATAAATTTAAAGGATTTGGGATGATTTGATCTAGAAGTAACATTAAGAAGACAAGGGGGCTGACTTTACGTCGTCCCTGAGCTGAATACGCATTTTAGCACTTAGTGCATTATTTCCTACTTTTGCAGCATGCAGCACTGTGAATGAATCATTCACTGCTGTCTGTCAGAGCAAACAAAATGACGCTGATTTCCTGTCTTCGCTTGAACCATCTGTTTGCACCCGTATGGGCGCTCCTTTCCTTCGTTTGATGCAATGCTTCCTACTCCGGTGGCAGTTGTAGAGACCTCGATCGATCATCTTACTGCTTCGAAAAGCGTAGCGACGTCAAGACGGCCGTGATGAAATGAGAACCGTTGTTTTCCAGTTGATGCGGGTGCGCGCGTGCCCGCATATTCTTACTGATGGAGCTCTACTACCCGGTACTAAGTACGAGTAGTAGAGAGAGAATAGCAGTCTATGCTTTAGAACGAAGCTATTGTAGGATGTGTAGTTATTAGTTGTTTGTGACGAAGAGTCTCGTAGTCTAGATAAGAATAGGTTGGACGATTACTCAAAAATGGTAATCGTAGCATTAGAACCTCAAGCCTTTTTGCTGTACTGTACCGGTAGTAGACCCAGGCCTTGACTCCTATCCTTTGAGATGGATGACTGTACCTCCAGTACACTGAGAGACATATAAGGAAAAAAATGCCTAAAAGTCTTCCATCGTAACAAACCTTCCAGAGCTTTGCTGAAGTGACCACGCCCTGGTCGAAAATCGCTTATTCTTCGATCCACCGGTGGCTTTGGAGATCATGTCAGATTCCAAATCGTTAATCGATGCCTGGGTCTGGTGATTCGCGGCATCTTCTATCATGTCCGTGTAATCCTGCAAGGTGTTGCTGATTCGCGATTTGGTGGAATCGGACAGATCTTTTCTGTTGTCCACATACTGTACCAAAATTTCCAGGGCCCTTGACTGGGTATCCACAAAGACCTTCTCATCTTCGAAGACGCAACGAATAGCCACCTTCGCGGCAGTCTCGATATCACCAACAGCTTCATAATATTTCATGATCTGTGTTTCAATCTCCTGCATTCTTCCTGTGCATGTTACGCGTGAAAACAATCCGGAGCTCTCACGCTTCTTTTCGGCGACAATGATGTCAAAGGCTTCATCCATGATGCCCTTCACATCCCACTCATCCTCGTATCCCATTTCCAAAATTAAGTTGTACCCTCCCGTTCGAACGATCTTGACTTCAAATGTCTTTTCAATGCGGTCATTCGAATTCCAGCCTATGTCTTCGGCATACGTAGTGACCTCCGAATCCATATCGGCCGCAATATTCAAATCCCGCTTTCCCAACTCTTCTAAATCCTCTGGTTTCTCGTGGATATCTTTGACACTCAACAGAAACAGGGCGCGGTTGAAATACCTGTTCGACAAGTGCTGCATGAAATCAAGACAGATCGGCGTCCAACCATGTAAAGCGTGAAACTCATCGTATGCTTTTTCTCCTAGCTGAATTGCTTCATGGTAATATGCAATTCCTCTTGTAACCAGCTGGTGCTTGCTGAGCCCGGCCAGCTTGTCAAGGTTTTCTTTCTGCATTTCTTGATACATGCCCATCATTATGTTTCCCAGGTTGTTGCAGGCGACACCGATGGCCTTCTTGTTGTCCAGACGACGAAACAGTCTCAGAGCATCTACAAGGACAAAGTAAGCAACCTCGAACTGTCCGGCATAAAAGGCCGTGTTTGCAGACCGCACAACCTTGGATAGCATCTCAATGGACTCTGAAAACTTGACGATTTCCTGTGAAGCCTTCACCGTTCGGAGATCTGGTGCTTCTTCGCCTCCGCCTTTTCTAAAAAGCCAAAATATAAAATCGAAAGTCGATGCATCAGGAGCTAGAGTGCACGGGGGCAGTTGTACTCAGGATCACCAGCCAGAACTTACCGGATAGATCGAATGATGTCAAGGAGATATACCATGGGCTCGGCAATTGACTGCGTGACTCGAAGTGAAACGTAGACGATAAGGACGCTAGCGACTATCAATAATATAGAAAGAATCACAATGGCTGCGGTGATCTGTTGCTGTGTCACGTCCTCAATAGGATCGAAGGTTTCCAGTGTTCCATCTTCAACTTCCACGAGAGCAAGGGAGTAGATCAAGTAGTCCGACGCATTAAGACCACGTGAAAAATCCGAACTGTCGAGTGGGCGGAAAGTGCGGACAGATACAGGTGAATATGCCATATGAACCCTCTCTTGGCGACCACCATCGGTCGTTCGATAAAAAGTAGCATTGCCTTGCAAGCCTGTCTTCATCTTTTCCACGACCTCGTTGAAGGCCTCAACATTCGCGCGACAGACTGCACGGTCACAATCAACGTCTACAGCTAGAACCTTCGACGCAATGGGACTCGGTGGGTCTGATAGTGAATAATCGGGACCAACCACGGTATCAGCATCGTATGCACTTTCTGTAGCAACAAGGATAGGAAACCCCCCACTGGACAAAGGGGTATCTTCTTCAATGATCCGAATGATGTCGGTCGGGAAAAAATCAAAAAGAACCTGACCGACATGCTCTGCTGTTAAGGGATCAATCAACGGCGTCGTTGCGCTCTGCGCAAAAAGCACTGTCCCGCCAGTTGCAAATTCGTACGGAGCTGTCACGTGAAGATACGTATTGTTCACAATGGCGAGGTTCCTACCGGTATCGTACCAACCGCGACATCTGTGACCAATAGAGTTTGTGAGATGCACTTAAGGATAAAATCGCATTGCGGCATCAAGACGTACCTTGGGTCGTAGCCAAACTTTCCTAGCGGGCAAAGCTCAGGACGAAGGCGGGCTGCACCATTTTCTTCCGTGGACCGAAAATTTGCGTAAGCAACATGCGTCGACGTGGTGCAGCCCTTGTACCCTATCAGAAGACCATCCGACTCAAAGGCGATGTAAGTCGCAAGTGTGGTATCCTTCACCTCGGGGTAATTGAAGATGGCCTCAAAAATAGGAATCGAAGAACCAGTTCTAAGCCTCTCAAAAAGGTTGAAGTAGCCCGTCTCCGCAGTCGATGAATTATCCCAACCCGGTACAAATTTTTGGTCATCCCACCAAAGCGTGCTTTCCACTGAGTATGAAGTATTGGGGTACGAGCTCGTCAAACGATTCCCATTCTGGTCGGCACCTTCCGATTGACAGACCCAGAATGACTTTTGTAGTTTACGAGATCCCTCAGGAAAAGCCCGACAAGTTTCTTCGAATAGTGGGTCATTCCATGCACAAGCGCAAACAGTGTGTTCCTCAACAAATGGACACGATAATGTATCTTCAAATCCCTTGCACTCTTCGATCCCTGTGATCAATTCGGTGTAACTTTCTGAAGGATTTAGACCACCAAACAGAAGCCACCCCGCGTATCTTGTCAGCACATGGAGATCACCTGTAGTCTTCTCTGTCAAGCTCGCAACGAAGTCAGCCCGCAGGCGAGAATGAACCACAAGCTTTTTCTTCTGGACTTCCAGGAAAAAGGCCTCTGCTTGTTCAATACTATTTGTGAACTCGCTGGAAACGGTATACAACGCCACCGCTGTAATGACAATGTTGACAATCAGAAGAGGCGTGACTATCAGTGCGACAATCCAAAGGAAGAGTGGAGACGAGAAAATTTTCCGGTTCTTTTCGGGACGGGGTTTGGGAGGACATGTCGTGAAAGTGTCGTGGTCCTCCAGCAAATTAGTTCCCCCGTGAACGTAGGGCATTTCGTCTTCGGCGTCTTCGTCGTTCCAGACCTGCATGACAGGAGGCTCGATGGTATATTTGAAATACGACTCTGCTCGAGTGGCATACAAGGCAGAAAAATCTCGATGCAGGCTGAACATATTGTACACCTCGTGATGCTTGTGGCGTTCAGACTTCACCATCGACTCGCCACTGAAAGAGGCAACCATTTTATTAAATTCATTTACAACGTCACTCAATTCTGTCTTCGGGGTACAGCGTGCCTCTTTGGAGATGTTTCCTTCCGCTGAGTTTTCAATGGCCTTTTCTTTTGTCGGATCACCAAAGTTGCTGACAATGTCAGTAGCAATTTCGCTCATTTTTCGCAGCGGTCTCGTGAGCATGTCTGCCATCATTGAGATGATGATGAGAGCAATGGCAAGACCCACAGCACCAGCTGTGATGCAGAAGATGTTGACATCTTTCACCCGTTCATCAACGATATCACTGGCATCGCTGACAATACCGAAAACAGTCTCCAGTGGAGTCGACACAATGACCATGAATAATGGGGAATACGTCTCATCATAGCTCTCTGGAACTGGTGGAATCGGATACGCGCTGACAAAGTACTTCTCATGTGACATGATGAAATTGGAGTACTTATTTCGTACTTCATTGGGATTCCATTCAGACTCAAAGTCGACGAGGTTGAACAATCTGTTGTGGTCCTCCTTCGTTACGCCCAAATCGAGATCGTATATTGAAAGAGACTCACTTGAATTTCGATTCTCGATCGACGAACCAATAATTTGGCCCTCCTCGCTCCAATCTATCAGGTTAATAATCTCTCCGTCCACCACTCTTGCCTGTCTGAGCTCTTCGTCGACAACCCCGAGCCCAATCCCGATGTAAATACATGCAATGAATTCGTTGGTTATTCGATCATATACCGCTCGACCCATTGCTAGAAGCCAAAAACCGTTATCCCATGCGTCTGGGCCTGGTTGATAGTGTATGTGATCAGGTTCGAGTGCTTGTTCAACACACCAGCTTCGTTCAACGGGGCTGTAGATTCTCGAGGAGACAACTTCCCCTTCTGGACTACATCTTGCAATCATCTCTGGAGTTCCGATCGGCTTGGAAGGATCGTAAAAATTCGGTGTGGACATCCACTCGCAACCACTCGACACATAGCTTGACTGAGTCGAAATAGGGTAGTGCGGAAAGTTGAGTGAGGCACCTGCACCAGAATTGGAGAAATACAGACCCATGTCTCGAATGACATCTTTCGACTCTTGCAACGCTTTTAAGAGGGGAACCAGGTCTTTGCTCTTGTTGTAAATGAGCTCTGCAGTATCAGTGGGTTCCCAAACGCCTCCAGTAGAAATATCATTGTTGGCATCCGTGCAATTAGGCCAATAGGCATCTCCAACGGGATCATTCTCAGATGGATCACAGACACCTTTTACCAAGAAGGATGCAGTTGCTGTGCTTGCGTTTCGTGTCCTATAGTAATCCTGGCCCCGAAAGTGTTCTTCATAGTTCTCCTCATTAATGTTGGTCTCAAATTGCCACTCCAAACGCGGCGGAGGAAAGTCTACGGGGTACTTGGACCGCCCGGAGAGGATGTCGTAAAACGGGACGCCGTCTTCCGAGGTAGAGGGATAGCCAGCAAACCGATCCTGAGTAACTTCATGTATTAGATTGACGACATCCACCAAGAGCAGCTTCTCCGTCAAAGACTCGGCGAGATATCTCGAGGTAAGTCCTTGCGTCTCGGTGGCAATGCTCTCAAAGGAGTCTCGGCTGATATCCTTAACATTCTCCCCAGCCATCACTGCAACAATTATACAAGTAACAACCACGGCGACAACCGTAATGACACTGATCGTTCCAAAACTCAGCATGAGCTGAGTCCGAAGTGAATATCCGGGGCGAAGACAGAAGATTTGCAAACAGTCCTTCTTTTCTCCAAGAACCTTCTTTTCAGCTTCGTCCGAATGAAAGCCATCACTCAACACCGAAGCAGCATCGTTACAAGCTGGCGTTAAAAGAATATTCGCCGGTAAGCGACGCAGCTCCAACGATGACATGCGTTTGCTACCTCCCAGGGTCTGCCCGGACTTTGTCTTGTAGCTCGTCCGCCGGCTCTCAGATTCACTGTCGGCTACCTGGAACGGTTCAAGGTGGCCAAGTCCACTCTCCGCAGTTTCCTTTGGGTTCTCCGGCTCTAGTAGGGGCTGTTCTGCCGTAGCCACCGTGAATGCCACGGAGCGATCTCTTTTCTCCTCTTCCCGAGTGGCTTGAGGCTCTGCTTCCCGAGTTTCATTATTGTGGGATCCTTTTTCCATTTCGGAGTCCGTCGGATCTGATTCTTCATCAGGCCCCTTTTCTGCCTCGTCGTTTAAAGTCATTGTAAAGTTATATTTCGGGCTACTTTGTTGAACCTCCAGCTCTATATATAGTTGAAAGGACCGAGAGAGCTCTCGTGGTGTTGATGGAGGGTAGAAAGTAGAAAGTAGTTCTAAAATACTTCAGATAGAGGTTTGTGATATACTTTACTGAATGCATGCGAGCCTCTGACTCTCGTGGTAGAGTGGATCGCAACACGCCGCACTTCTCACTGACTCTATTTTTTTATATTAGACTTCGTAGTCTGCTCTCTCTATTAGTAGTAGTAGAGACTAGTCTACCAGCAGTTTCGAGTTGAAAAAATCTGGGGAAACGGGGCGGCAACAACACGCCATATTATTCCTTCGATCATGACTCTCCTTTATTTAACACCATTATGTCCCGACGACATTTTAGTTACTACCCGTGACACTCTCGTTACTTAGTAATCGTATGATACGTGAACGCATGCACGGAAATGTACCACCGTACTGTAAAGTGATCATGAAAATTAAAACAGCTCTTTTAACGGATAACTAAGGGGGAATTAGTAGAGGAGAACAGTTCTCCAATTCCTTGAAGTCCACGATACGCGATAGCGCTAGTAGAATAATAAAAATAAAAATAATACTTGATAGCGCTCTAGTAGAGTAATGATGAAAATAACGCGTGTTTCTACCGTAGTGGTCAGAAATATTATCATCAACAATAATACGCGATAGCGCTAGTAGAGTAATAATGAAAATAACGCGTGGTGTTATTTCTTCCCGTGATAGTAATATTAAAATACTATGTTAGTACAGTAGTTAGTTCTACTTTTTTGACGCCTGCTCTTTGCACTTTGAGGAACAGTACTTGATTCTCTCATCACCATCATCTTGCAAGGAGTTGCTGTCAACGCATAAATGATGCACCGGCAGACCACAATTGCGGCATCGAAAGGACACGTTGCCTTCGAGCTGGAATTGTGGCCAGCCACATCCAACAATAGCGCAGCAACCTTTACGGCGACCATTAACATCTGCTGTCGGGAATTCCCATCTCAGAAAAGCAATATTGCGCTTGTAGTCTTCGTTCTCCTTGTCGTCTGGTAGGGCTTTTGCTAGATGATGTGCATAGCTCTGGCGCTCATGCGAAGAACTATGCCCCGCCAGGTTGTGATCGATGCCAGCAGTGTCTGGGTTCCTGGTATATAGCCTAGAACCATCTTGACCTGCAAAATCCCCAATGCAAGAGCATTCAAATGATTCCTCCGTCCTTGCCTGTTGCTCTTCCCTTGCAACTTGAGCTTTGATTTCCTTTTCTCTCTTTTGCATGGTGTCCGTCATAACGATATCGCCAAATGCCTCCGCGAATGCATCCCCCTTGTTGGTAGTAGTAGTAGTAGTAGTGCGGCGGCGGCTTCGTGCTCGTCTCTTCTTCAAAGTAGCAGTAGCACCAGTATTAGTAGCAGTAGCAGTAGTGGCAGCAGACTTCTTTGTTTCAGTAGTACTTCTATGATGTCATTGTTTCTTGTGGTTCTGAGATGAAATACAAATAATGATAACAGTACCGTACATGTACATTACCAGTACTGTAGGCAAGCACTGAGAAAGCGTGCTGAATGTGCGTTGCAGAGAGGAGCGAGGCGATGATGATGTGTTCTTTTCTTCCACGCGATAATTGTACGCGAGGCGATGATGACATGATGTGTTCTTTCTTCCACGCGATAATTGTACGTGTTGACAAGTTCTACTGCGTTCCTACGGAAAAATAAAACAGATTCTTTTAATTTTCCGGAACTACCACTCGGTAGCATCGATTTTACCGTGAAATATCGCGCATTAATATCTGGTTTCTACCAGAGGTAGAAATGGAAAAATAAAAGAATCTGTTTTAATGCTGACGTGGGGGCCTATTTCTGTTTTATTTTTCCGGAAGACTGTACAGTACAAGACGTCTACTGTAGGATTACCGGTAGTTGAAGTACAGTACAGTACCAGGTACCAGCAACCTGCGGTAATTTCGGGATTTCTCCGGCTATCGGCAGAATTGCAGCGAACCGTTGAACCCGAAAATCCTAAGTGTCAATTTAAATACATAAGCCCTTGGAATTCCATGTCGTACTGTCCGTTGAGTATCTGTGCAGTGTCCTGTCGACGTCATCGGTCCGTCCGTCCCTCCCTCGACGTCATCCTGACACTGCGTGACGTCATAGCGTTCCTACTAGTCGTGACACCTCCGTCAATGACTACTGCATTTCATCTAGAGGCGATCCCTCCTTCACAAACTTCACAAGACATCCAAGATCGCCATCAAGCGCATTAACATCCGGCGCGTCAAGCCTTACCTTCATTAATCTTTGGAGGCAGGATGCAGTGTCCTGTCGACGTCATCGGTCCGTCCGTCCCTCCCTCGACGTCATCCTGACACTGCGTGACGTCATAGCGTTCCTACTAGTCGTGACACCTCCGTCAATGACTACTGCATTTCATCTAGAGGCGATCCCTCCTTCACAAACTTCACAAGACATCCAAGATCGCCATCACCACTACATTTATGATAAGTCGTTCGTGCCCCTGACACTTCACGACTACCTTACGATTACAAAAGATTCATCTCTCAAAAACACCCCAGAAAAATAGTCTCACTTCTTTTAATTTCATCTACTTTAAATCACGAATTGAATCCCGTAACTACGAGTCGTTGCAATCTGTTATTTTATGCGCCGGCGTGTTCTGTAGTTTTCGTGAACCCAAGAAATCCCGAAAGTACCGCAGGTTGCAGGTAAAGAAAGGTGCACTCTGTACCAGATAGTACAGTACCATTACTTGTACAGGAGTACCGGTATTGTTGAAGTTTTCGGGCCCGCGCCGGCCGCCTCGAACAAAATATTGTCCGTCCGTCCGTCCGTCCATCCGTCCACCCGTCCGCCCGCCCTTGCCACGTTCCGTCACCGCGACGATGGTGAAGATGAATGAGATGAATAGATGATCATAGTTTGAACCTAAAGTGGCGAGCATTTCCTCCTGTCATCTCCACGACGTATACTGGCACCTTTTTGAAGCCTCTAGCTGAAGAATACTTGATATCAGAGGACGTTGAATCTTAAAATGCCTCACGGAACTGTAGCGCAATGCAGTCCCCGACGGGACGAGAGTCGCCGTTCGAGTACGACGAAAAGACGACAGCGCGTCTCAAAGTCTTTGGTTACCCTGTTGATGTTTTTCGCAACCAACCCATCGTCTCTCTTTCCAGCTGCATCAGCTTGGTCATTCAATCCGAGTACCCCCAATATTTCTGCCAAACAAAAGGGCGAATCAACGATGGCAAGGAGAGACATCCTTCAATATGGTCTCATCGCAAGCCCATTCTTTTTTCCGAGGTCAACTTTTGCCGCCGATGAAGGAGAAGGAATGATGTCCACATCAGTCGTCGCAACTTTATTACGATCGGTCCCTACTTTCACTATAGTGGACGATAAAGGTGTACCCTTCATGGTTGTGGGTGAGGATGCAAAGGTTACTGGATATTTCTTTACATCGTATGGCGAGGCCGAGCGTATTTTGAAAGCAGCCAAGACCAGTGCCGATAAAGCGATTAAGGAAGCGAAGGCAGAAGGAAAGTCGGATGAAGAAGGAGGACAGAACCCATGGAAAATGGCTAGGATTTCGACCGTTCCCCTCGATTCTGCGGTGACCCTAGTGAGCAAGTCCTCTGCTTCATTTGGTGGCGGCAATTACTTCCGGGTAGCACCATCCGAACAGGACGTTGAAGATGCCCTTGCCCTAACTGGTCAAGAAGATCTTGCGGAAGGCAAGGCCCCTCTCTTTTACTATGCGGATTTTACAATAGATGTTGGCGGCAATCAACGATCGCCCCTTTATTTTCGAAAGTCGGAACTAGAAGAGCAATATCGAAAGACCAACCCAGGTGTTGATGCCCCGAAAGTTCTCGTGACCGAGCTATTTGCTGTTCTTGCAGAAATGGTAAGACCAGGTGGGAAAGACAACGATCTCCAGACTTTGATTTTTGTTCCACCGAAAGAAAGTGAACGAAAACGAAAGGACTGTGAAAAATCCGGTGGGAAGGGAGCACCATTTGTTATTGGTCAACGCATAATAGTTCTATAGTGGTCCTTGTAAATTAATATTCCGCAGATGGAAGTAAAATTCTGCATCTGTGACGTGCTCTGCCATCTATTTCATAAGGTCGCCAAACGCTTTAATGACCTCGCTGGGTGCCTGAACCAACTCGATGAGGACCCCGTTTCCAGAAATGGGGGCGGCTTTGTTCCCCTTTGGGTGAATGAAAGTGATGTTGTGCCCCGAAGCTCCGGGTCTGATTCCACCAGGTGTGAAACGAACTCCTTCTTTCTGCATCCATTCTACTGCACTCTCAAGATCGTCCACCCATAATCCAATGTGATTCAGGGGAGGGACGTGTACCTGTAAGAACGACGAAAAGAAGAACAGTGAGGAAGATTTGAAATTTAAGCTTCACTGGCACCAGTTCTCGACTATGCCTGTTCGCACCTTGGGGCTGCCTTCTGGGTCGATCGGGGTCATGAGGTCCACCTCCACTTCGAAGGGTACAGGCCCAACCCTTAAAATGTCTTCGTCTACGTTCTCGCCTTCCATTCTTTTGTTTGCATACGGTTCCAAACCAAAAATATCTCTCCATAGAGAATTGAGTGGTCCCTTCTCGGCACAGCCAATGGCGATTTGTTGAACGCCCAAGATTTTGAATGGTCGGGCCTTTGCAGCCGTCGAAAAAGAGATCCGAGACACGGCGCTGCGAGCGAGATTCGAGAAACGAGACGTGAACATTGGTGCTGAAATGAGTACAAGAAGTATTGGGGTCTCCTGTCTGAAGTTGATAGGGAGTCAATTTATTGCTGAAAGAGGTATTGTCTTTGTTTGCTTGTTTGGTATTCGTTGGTATTGTTGTGAGGGAATGACCAAGATGCGAACTCGGACCTTCTTGTTTGATGAAGATGCGATGATGACGGAGATACTACAGGTACCACAGGTCGTACCGGTACATGGTACTGTACCGGCACAGTACTGTACCAGTACCAGTGATGCGATCGGCATGCGGTTCTCTGCGTTCGGGTTTCCCCACCCAAGATCGCGCAATTTTACGGCGCAGAGCTCGCTGCGGTATGAAAACCATACCTGTAGAGCTCGTACATATCTTGCGTATGGTGGCCAGACGGATACGCAAGAACTTCAATCCAACAACATTATCGATCCAACTGCAGCAGCCAACGCAACATCACAACCATACGAACCGGTGGTCTACGGTATGAGTACTTGTACAGGTGGTACCGTACGGTATCTCTCCAGACAACTCTAGTAGTAGAGAGACGAACCGCCATGCCACGAAGAAAAGCGACGACGACGATGGTGACTGATGACTTTCGTCTCCTGTTTCGCGTCGACAACGATGGTATTAATAACGCAGCACAAACCCTTTGCATCGAATCATACTTATTTTAGGGCTTTCTCGGAAGGCTTGAACTTGAAGTGCTGTCAACGCGACACTATAAATAAATGTCGAATGTTGGACGAGTATCCACCAGGCCTCCGTCATGGCAGGTGTGGTGGGTTGCAAGTCGACCGCACACTCTGACCGCATCCTTAGCTCCCATTGTCGTCTCCTACAATGTTGGTCTTTCCACAATCGATAGCATCGACAAAGGCTGTTATGTTCAGTTCACGGCCCAGTGGGCGGCTTTTTGCATGTTAGTGCAGCTGGGGACAAATCTGCACAACGATTATGCCGACTTTGTCAAGGGTGCCGACACCGACAAGCGAGTAGGACAAGCGCGAGCAACACAAAAAGGCTGGCTGACACCCATGCAGACTGCTAGTGCGGCGACCTTTGTCTTGGGACTTGCCCTGCTTCTTGGTATTGGGTTCGTGAAGAGCATTGATCGAAACCAAGAAGGCGGTTCCGCACGAGCTGCCGTCATGACATTCCTTGTCATCAGCTCGATATTCAATGCCTTTGCTTATACTGGTGGTCCTTGGCCACTTGGATACATTGGCTTGGGTGACTTCTCCATTGGATACTCTGGCTTGGGGGACCTGTTTGTCTTTCTTTATTTTGGACTGGTTGCCACTCTGGTTCTCCCATTTCTCTATTTGGCCAATCCTTGTTCTGGAGTCAAGAATCACGACACGGAAACAATCCTTTGGAAGTTTTTACCATATGCAATCCAAGTGGCTGTTTTAGCTACCAACATTATCGTTGTCAACAATCTACGAGATCGGCATACGGACGTGGAAGCCAAAAAACGGACCCTTGCGGTTCGATTTGGGGCAGGTTTTTGCCGAACCGAGTTCGTTGCAAATATTACGATTGCATATGGGCTGGTCATCGTCGATTGGATTGTCAATTCGTTTGGCATGTGGAGGCTACTCCCCTTGCTTTCCTTACCACTGGCTCGAAAAGAGATCAGAGCAATTTACACGAAAGAAGGTAGCTCGTTGAATCCGCATGTCGGAGGAAGTGCCAAAGTGCAATTTCTGTTTTGTATCCTGCTTGGTATTGCACTAAGAATATCCTAATGACTGATTCATTCATGCATCATTTCAATATCGAATTGCATGCAGTAGTCTATACTTTCGCCGATCTACAAAGAATGCACTACGTACACCGGCTGAAAAGAATTGTTGTCCGGTTCAATACTAATACTGAATATGATAGAAATACTAGTAGATTTACTTCCACAATCGTTGCAAACTGACATTGGTATCCCCTTCCTTCTTCATGACCTTTGCAACAGCCATTTCAAAGTCTTCCTGAGTGACATGCACCCGTCGCTCTCTCAGAGCAAACATACCAGCTTCTGTACAAACTGCTTTACATTCAGCACCACTGGCATTAGTCATTTTCTCAGCAATGATCTTGAGATCGATATTTCGAAGCAAGTTCATCTTTCGCGAGTGGATCTTCATAATAGCCATACGATTATCCACGTTCGGGTTCGGGAATTCGATCTTTCGGTCAATACGTCCGGGTCGAAGCAGGGCGGCATCCAAAATATCAATACGATTGGTAGCCATGACAACCTTGATGTTCTGGGCGGGTTCAAAACCATCCAATTGATTCAAAAGTTCCAACATTGTTCTTTGAACCTCGGAGTCTCCACCACCTCCCCCTTCACCACCTCCACGAGAGCTACCGATAGAGTCAATTTCATCCATAAAAATGATGGAAGGAGCGGCCTCACGGGCCATGACGAAGAGTTCACGGACCATCCGGCTACCTTCACCGATGTATTTTTGCACCAGTTCCGCACCCGAAACACGAATAAAGGTACAGTCGGTGTGGTGAGCCACCGCTCGGGCTAGCAAAGTCTTTCCAGTTCCAGGAGGTCCATACAGCAAGACACCCTTCGGTTGAGCGACTCCGAGACTTTCGAAGAGTTCCGGGTGCTTGATTGGAAGTTCAATAACTTCTTTGATTTCCATGACCTGCTTCTCTAGACCTCCGATCATATCATAGGTCGAATCTGGCACGGCTTCGACCTTCATCAAACTGACCAAGGGGTCGACTTTGGTGGGAAGGATCTTGTGCAGAGTGTACGAGTCATTGCGGAGGGCCACACGCGTGTTGGGCACCAGATCCTTAATATCCACCTGGGACTGATCGAGATCGACCACGTATTTTCCCTCGGGGTGAATCTTCACCAATACTTTGTTTTGACCCATCTGCTTCACGACTTCACCGACGTAGGAGCCGGGCTCTTGCAGGTGATGAAGCTCTTCTCGGAGCATGCGGACTTTGGCATTGAGTTCGTTCCGGCGTGCCTTGAGACGTTGCAAATCCGCTGTTCGTTCTTGAACCGTCTACGACAAGAAATATATGTATATACAGTGTGTGAGAGCTACCATCCATCTCGCTCCCATCACCTTACGCATCGACCAGCTTACCTCGGAGAGCTCTCCAATTTTGGAGGCGTAGTACTTGGCCATGCTACTTGAATTGACGTCTGTCATTGTGGCTGTGGCTACGGTCGACATTCTTCTTGGTCTAGAAACCTACCCTGTGCAGAATGAAGATAGAACTAAACAATACGTACCGGTAGAAGACGCTCTTGTCGTGTCCGGCAAACCGATCATCGCCATGGTCGAGATGATGACATCGGAAACGGCCCGCCGTCGAGTGTCGAAGCCAACCGAAAGATTGACTTCTTCGAACAAAGAAACGGAAAACTAACGTCCGGCCCTGCGCTACGGTGTACCCTTTTTGATTCGATTCAATCGATTCATTCTCTCGATCTGTCCGCGGTGGGTGTGGTCTGTCCTCTCTCGTGATCGGGACGACTCCTTTTCTAAACGGGATTGATCTTTCAACGGGAGGTGGAAAGGAAAAAAGGATCGAGCGCGTGCAACGTGCAACGTGCAACCAAGATCCTGGATCCTGAAGAATAATCCTGACATTATTTCTCCATGCCTCCGCCATCCAGCACCCAGCACCCATCACCCATTCATCGTCCATCGGATCATCATGTTTCTATCATGAAAGGGGTCTAGTCCTTCTTGTGTTTTACTATAATGACTTTCCGACTTGTCACAAGAGTGGCTGACATCGCCAACCAAATAATAGTCGATGGTGAAACGCACGATAAAAACGATATGAATGATGATGATTTTTCTTTCTCGCTGAAAACCAATTTATCGGAACTTTGCCAGATCCATGATGCATTGATAGAAGATAGGAGTTTCACGTCTCAGTCGAGGGTCTCAATCGATATTGCTCGTTTTCGGCTGTGTACACTGTACGCCGAACATAGTATGGGGCTAGATCCGGAAAAAGTGGCGGGGGAAGCCGACGTGTATCGCGCCATTATAGGCATTTCGATGTATTTGGTCCAAACCATCCAAAGTACCAAGACCTCCGAGATGAACTCCACGATGAAGCACTTAGATTGCACCATTCAACAATCTACGCTTTTACTCAAGATTTTGTCCTTCATCTCATCGTTCTCTTCGGACGAAAGCACGGCAGCACTTCCGTCAAAGTATCCGATTCTACAGATATGGATTGATGAGATGGCTCGGCGAACTACAAATAGTTGGGGGAACGATGAGGACACAAATATGATATCTTTTGATCCACAGGAGCTAGCCCTGGAGGAAGCTCAGCTTCTACGGATGGCAAACACCCCTATGCCGTCGGAATCGGGACGTAACGCGGCCAATCATCCAAACAACGGTAGCATGCAGAAAGAAGCGAGTACTTCCCTGGCATTGGTGGCTCGTATGTCCTCGAATTATCTCAGCGCAGTGACGAGTGATCAGTCCCCATCCATACAAATCTCCATGGACCATAATGGTATGTTACGATTGACAGGCAAACAACGTAATGATTGGTGGGCTGCTATGACACCGTCGTCGACTGTGTGTTATGTCTCTCCCACCTTCACCATTACCTCGGCTGTCGTCCACACCGAGAAGAATTCGAACAGAGGCTTGTCGTTATCGACAATTGTATTAGAAGTTGGCAATGGTGGTCGCCAATGGTGGGAGGTAGCTTCTTCTATAATAGAACAACTGAAGGACCTGGAATCGCTGCGCGGGGAAGTCGAGAAATTATGGCCACAAGATCAGGTGGAAAGACAGATTTCCGCAGCCTTCAACCAAGCAGGCGTTGACACGACCATGATAGATTAAAGGCTACCATACCAGTACTATATAGTAGAGAGGTGGCCATGGTATCTTCGCGCTAGAGCAGGGTGAATGGGCTAGTTTAGAGTGATAGATCGGATGTTGCCCGCTGCAGGTTGTGATGGTGTCAAAATTGTGTGTGCGTTTGTGCATTTGCTGTAATGGATTAAATAATAGCTGTGCTGAGTTTTCTGGATGCCCTCTACATAGTAAAAGGTTGAGTACATGGGATTAGGGAAGGGATACTCCGAGAAGCTGGGCTCCGAACTGAAAGTAGGAACAGAAGTTAGTACTACGCCAAATCAGAACAACAAAGACTAGGGCAATCGCGCTGGTTGATCAACTCACTCGTCTCTCTACGGACATGACTGATCGAATTTGTTGCAAACTGTCCATGAGTTTTTGAAGTTCGTCGATACCCCGAACACTAATAAGAAAAACAAGGGTAGCATGCTCGTTGGTCGTCTGGCTACCCGTCTTGAGAATTTCAGACAGCTCGGAAACGACTTCGGAGCAGTCGGCCAGAAGTAGTTTTCGATCTTCTGCATGAACTACAACCTCACATGGAAATGAAGGTTCTGCTTCGCCCGGTCCTGGGAATTCGGCCCACTGGAGATTTACCGGAATTTCAACATCAGCCGGCGTTTGCTTGAGCAAGGCAGGGTTTCGGACGCTACGACGGAGGGTTACGCTGTCAATCCGTTCCTTGAAGCCAAACAAGGAGTTCCCTGATTTCGACCGCTTATTCTCTGCGAGTGCTCTGTTGATGGCTCGTTGTGCATGAGGACATCCCATGCGATGGACCTTTGGAGTAGCGTCGTCATTTCCTTCGGGTCGGGTTCCGACAATCTCGTCGCCGTAGATCGGAAGGCAGACGCTACAGATGTGCTCAGGGTCTGCGTACTCGGCTGTTTCGTCATCGAATATCTTTTTCACCTTTTCGATCGAGTCGATCGGCTTTGGCCACGCTGCAATATCACTCTCGTCATGCGTGTCACTACCTAGGGCTGATGCTATGGCAGCTGCGGCATCTTTTGCTCTTCGGCGATTCTGGTGCACAGCCTCGAGAACACTTTTTGGTATAGAAGAGCGGTTATCTTTCTCGGCTTCAACGAGTAGACGCTGAGGTACTTTTAAAAGCTTGGATACAAACGAATGCAACAAAGTCCGGTCTGTTTGTTGCCCAATCGTGACAAGCAAGTCATCAACATCATCGTATTGCGTATTCCCAGGCAGCAAGGCGGAAAC
Organism: Nitzschia sp. pyKryTriq1; assembly: GCA_956465555.1. Lineage (NCBI taxonomy): Eukaryota > Bacillariophyta > Bacillariophyceae > Bacillariales > Bacillariaceae > Nitzschia > Nitzschia sp. pyKryTriq1. The sequence goes on from OY101116.1 coordinate 1,590,986, forward strand.
CTCCTCAACCGTTGCTGGGATGGAGAAGTCTCCTTCGATATAAGACTCTTTTCGGATCAACGGAGCATGCATCCACAGATAGTCCATGAGTAGAATTTGTCCTGCCTCCAGAAGACTGGTAAAGATCAGGTGAGCCGTTGTGTTTTCCTGTACAAGCTGTTGCCGCAGTACCCACCTACCTTTCTTTTTGCTTCGCTCTGAAATACGATCGCAGTTTGGATCTTGTTGACCTGCTCTTTGCGTATCGCATCCAATCTGTCGATGGCTTGCCATTTCCAGTCAAAATTGATACAACGTCGCCGTTCTGTAACTCATAGGAAATGGGCACGGGCTTGCCGTTGATTTCGACGCCATGCATAGTCAGACCCACTTCAGTATGGATCTGGAACGCAGCATCTACAGCCGTTGCACCCCTGGCGAGATTCAGAATCTTTCCATTCCGAAGAAATACAAAGACCCTCTTGCCTAGCAGCTCACTCCGAACGCTGTCAACGAAATCTCTTGCATTGAGCTTTTCGTTTTGCCACTCCTTGATGCTTGATAGCCAAGGTGTGTTGTACAAATCTGCGTTCCCATTTTGTCTCTGTGTAAGATCTTTGTAGGCCCAATGAGACGCCATGCCATACTCGGCAACCTGGTGCATCATACTGGTTCTGATCTGAACCTCGATCTTTTGTCCGTTGAGGATGAGAGCAGTGTGAAGACTTTGGTAACCATTTGGTTTGGGGAATGAGATGTAGTCCTTGACCCGCGTAGGCATGGGCTGGAATCCATCCAGATGTTGCACAAGCCCCAAGACGTGGTAACAGAGCCATACACCTCTATCCGATGCATTCTCTAGCTCGTCAGGACTTAGCTTGGGTGTGATGACAACGCGAAGGGCGACGACGTCTACAATGTGATCAATGTTCCTGTCCCCCTTTGTCTCCATTTTGTGCCATAAGGAGTAAATCTCTTTCATTCTACCCGACACGTTTACCTCCATGGCCTGACTCCGTAATGTTGGATCACTGTTCAGCCTATTTCTGAGCATTTCCTGGGACCGATCAAGCGTATCCTGAAACTTCTTTTGATGTTGACGCAAGCGTCGGTTCAGTCGCTTGTACTCCTGGGGATACAGATACATGAATGCAGTGTCCTCGAGTTCACTCTTGAATTGCCAGATTCCCATCCTGTGAGCAAGGGGGGCAAAGATATCAAGGGTTTCTCGACTGATCTTAATTTGCTTTTCAGGCTTCATGTGCCGCAAAGTTCGCATATTGTGCAACCGGTCTGCAAGTTTGACGATGATGATTCTGTAATCATCGGTCATTGCAACGAACATCTGCCTTAAATTTTCAGCCTGCTCATCGGCATACTCCGAGAATGCAAGCTTCGGCAGTTTTGAGACTTTGGTTTCTCCTTCCACAATGGATCGGACAACAGGCCCAAACATCTCTTCCACAAGCTCGAATGTCAGATCCGTGTCCTCCACGGTATCATGAAGAAGACCCGCCATAACAGTTTCGGCATCCATCTTCAAGCCTGCCAGTAACGCTGAGACTTCTACAGGATGGATAATAAATGGTTCCCCGCTCTTTCTCATCTGCCCTCGATGAGCCCTGTATGCCACTCGCAGCGCATCGTAAACTTTTACAACGCGTTGGGTTCCAAGGTAGGACACAGCCGGCAGCAGATCGTCCCAATATATGTCCACTTGTTCACAATCATATGGAGACATGTCCGCTAGACCTTGATAGATTTGGTCAACAGTCTCTCTTTGTTCCTTTTGCAGGAAAACACCCCCCATTATAGACGTCCAGTTGCTAACTTCAGGAGCCGTCAGCGCTTCGCGCTTTCCGTCCTCCTCATCAAGACCTTTGATGGCACCATTGTTGGAAATCGAAGACGCTCCGTTGCTGCTGAAACCATTCTCTGCGATTCCATTAGCGTCCAGAAAGTCCTGGGGAACATTCAGAAAAGTGGTATTCTTTCCGATTCCGTTGAAGTAAATTTCGTCCATCATGGATGGAAATTGTTGTTGTCCTTCCTCATCGAAAGAAGGCGGGGTCACAAATAATCGGGCGCCTTGGAATGCATATTTGCTTGCTGCACCTCTGCTTCTGGAAGAGGCACCAGCAAAGGCTTCCACCTCTGACGGTGACCCACACACGCCCAGGAAGGTAGCAGCAGCAGCAGCAGCAACACCAGAACAGGATCGTCGGGATCGCCTACAACTTGATTTCCTGCACCTAGTACTCTCCGTCTCATTCTTGTTGCGTTGTTCCTCCCGAGCCAACCCACGCCCAAACTGATCATGCCGTGATCGGTTTCTTCTAGACGGCGAGAATCCGTGTGACGGCATGTGCAAATGCTGCTTCTCTGATAAAAGTTGGGAGAGTGAGATTGATGATGATTCTCACAGCCAGCCAATGAATCGGCGTCGCTCACTTAGCTACGCAGCTGTCTGTTGCTTTTTATTGCGGTTGAAAGGCCAAAGGACCGATGAAACTGATTAATGAAAGTCGATTGTAATCCCTCCACTACTCGTGGATATTAGAGACACGAGGGGTCTTCAGGATATGATTATTCAGAACGACTGCATGCGAATGAATACTATTCTCATCGCAATTCGCAATAAACCCTCCAACAATCTCTTCTCCAAACTCATCCCAACTCCCAACCCTCCTCTCCGACGACGCAAGCATCTGCCAGTTCTTCTGCATGCCAGTTCTGATGCCTCTCTTCGCACGGTCTTGTTCTGGGAATGAAAAATACTCGTTATTAAAATGTGCGGTCATAGAAATGTGTTTTTATCGAAATAAATTCTATTGGCCATATCATTTGGTAAAACACGTCGTTTGCAAAGAACGAGCAAGGAACATGGCTCAGCCAATCAAAAGGTGGGGGGAATGATACTACATTTGGGGGATTTACAGTACAATTTCTAGCTTTTTCCGACGCGACCGGCCGACGCCACGGGCGACGCGACAAGCAAGATTTGGATTTTACCTCCTGTTTCGTATTTCCTATTTCCTACTAGTCTACTATATTTTGTTGTCGTCAATCTGAAATCTCAGTCATCAAGCATCATCCAAGCTTACTGAGATCAATACAAACATAATTTGTGAAATTGTGATCATCGTCATCATGCCCCGAGATAAATTCGCCGCGATGGCGTCGCGTGGTGCTTCGACGGATAATGACGGCGACCCCACCACCACCACCACCAACAACAACAACACTACATCAGAGGAAACAAGCCAGCCCGCGGGTGGTGAACAAGTCACGACCACGACGACCCCAGCTCAAGCTCCTCGTCGCGACAAATTAGCCGCAATGGCATCCAGGAGCAGTAACCCTCCATCCGCTGCTCCATCATCGAGTCATAGTGCCGCCGCTGGTGCAAGCCGGGGCAACAGCAAGCTCGCTGCCATGGCAGCCAGCGCCCCCGCGGCTCCGCCTGAGGAACAACAGAAAAATATTGACGAGGCGGAAGCGAAAGAGAAGCGTCTTAAGGAGATTAAGGAGAAACTATCCAAGCGGAAACGAATTTTGGAAAATCTAGATCGCGCAGAAGATCTGACTTGCAAGCTTCTGCAAGTGGCACACGCAACAACAAGAGCCCTCGAAAATCTATCTTGCGCGCCCAACATATCCGAGCTGTCTCGAACGTACCGTGAGACACTTAGAGAACTACACCCTCTGCTTAGCACGGATACTGAAGATCTGATTCAGCCTTATCAAAACCATTCGACCGAAACCAGACAGAGTATGTACGCCGCCCGAGTCGAAATGAGACTGGCAAAGGAAAGGACACAGGTCCTAAAGGTCATTACAGAACTTGAGAAGAAGCAACGACAGGAAGAAAATCGAAACATCCCCGGAGACAGTAAAAAGCGTCCTAGAGAGTAGCAACAATTCATTCCTATAATATACTGCAATTTCTTCCAATTGGCCAGCAGCCAACCCAATGTGGATGCAACGCTCATCTCAGCGATCTCAGTCGTAATCATACTCCATTCCTTATGGCTTTCTTCTGTCAAGTTGTTCATAAGCGTCAATTGTTCCAGTGCTTCGTTAATCGATACTGACCGCAGAGCGGAGAACGGCTTGGCCCGTAAGAGCGTACTAGTTGGGCACTACTACTACTAGCTAGCAGCACAAAAAATAGTACCGGTACAACCGGCAGGTGTTGTGGTCGGTGGCGGACGCATAGTATTTTTTGATATCTCAATAAAATAACACGGCGCATAACGCATGAGATTCGTTACGTGATACCATGATAAGCCCCTTATTGAAGTAAAGTAAACCATTCGATTTCGTCAACTCGCCTTTTCAAATCAAGACACCATGATGATAGTAGTTACTTACGGGATAGTAGTTACTTACCGGAGTCCTTATTTTCCATAACACGTGTTTCGAATGGGTCTCGTCCCCAGCAGATAAGATGGATCACCACCCTTGATTCTCTGAAAGAAGAACTAGTAAGCAAACAGATCAATCATGATCGTTGTCATCATCATCATCATCATCATCATCAGAAGAAGAAGAAGAAGAGGAATCAGAAAAACCAGCAGACTCCCCACCATCGTCCTTGTTTCCACTACTAGTATCGACTGTGTACCCTACTACTAGTAGTTAGTATACCGGTAGTAGCTACCGGTAGAGTAGGGTTCGGGTCATCAGTCTGTCCGTAGCACGTCCAGCATGTCGCGATTCATGGTTCATTCGTCAGTACCGTATACCGGTACGGTACAAGTACTCGTACGATGAGTACGTAGTGGTACTACGAGAGCGGTATTATGTGGTTCGCATCTCGTATCGCGTATCGCCTCCCACATTATTTTCGTGTCGTGTTCCGAAACGCATAAAAAGAAGATACCAAGCAAGTCAAACCGATGATGTTCTCATCTGTGGAAATCCTCCCCAGGTGACACTCGAGAACTTACTCGTGTCATCTCTTTCTTTGACCAGTAGCTACTGTAGTTGTTGGAAAGATTCATTCTTTTTGCTGGAAAATTTACCATCGCACAAAAGTATTCCAGCTTAGTAAGCAGTCTCAAAACGAAGTTACCACAAGCTGCCTCCACGATGTCTTCGTCCTTGAAACACACCGCCACGTAAGTTAGGTATCTGTTCCAAAAAGTCTTCTAGCAACTGCTGAAGGTATCGGATCTCACAGTTCTATCTCTATTTCCTATGTAGAATGGCCAAGCGCCACTTCCCCAACCCCTTGAGTCGAGGTCCAAACAAGATGAAATCATTTCGTGAGCATTGGTTGAGCGATCCATCTTGCTACCCTCTCATCGCTATCATGAGCTCCGCTGCATTGTTTGTTGTGGGGGTGGGAGCATCCTGTTTGATGTATAACCCAGATGTCCGTATTGATCCAAACAAGGTACGTAGAAAGCTCATGAAGAACCCAGCCGTGAGTATTATACTGGTCCGTGGTTCTGACCGTTGCTTACTACTGTATGATACTTCCACAATACCCGAATGCGCTTGATGCAGCGTGGAGATCCACTCCGGCATTACAATTACTAGCATCAAAGAGGAATGCGTTTCCTTTGGTGTATTCGAAGATGAAAATAAGACGGGAAAACTAGGGAAGAACGTCCAGTAGCACCTGATGACTACAAGAAAATGCATTGGTTTCCGTACGACGATGTCCACCTATTGTTTGAGACTTTTCAAGAGCGCATCGTACAAAGTACATGAGATAAAATTGATCAAGATTATGTTTATTCATAGCAGAGGCTTGCCAGTACCGTATAGTAGGAGACGAAAGTAGAGGAATGACGAGAGTTAAAGCATCATCACCGCTGTTTCTGTATCTAGCCTTTTGAGCCATGTTCATTATGCGATCATATGTCTTCCAAACAGATAAAGCTTCAGACCTCTGCGTGTTCGAGACAATCATAGCAGCTGCTCCGAGTACTTCCGTTTCGAAATGTCTGGAAACGCTCTGACAATACAGGGCTATCTATTCTGTTGATTGTATGGAGTAAAGTGCCTGTTGCTGTGGTCTTGTATAGTTTCAATATAACTCTTAATCTATTCTGTTAGACTACAGTATACACAAAAAGAATCTACTGTAAACTTCGATTATCCTTAGCAGTACTGGATGCCAGCCCACGTTCATTTGCATCTGGCAACACCCCACTTCTATTGTTCCTGGGATGTCAGTCCGATGTAGCTACTACCATAAGAAGATAAATAAATTTCGAGAACATGCTATTTACAAGCGAGAATATTACTACAACTTCTCCGACTTGACCGTTGTCGGTGAGGGTATACAATATTTTCTTCACATAGCGTAATTCTTGCCGAGTTCTCCAATCTTATTCTTCACAGCGCACTCTAGCAACGAGCGTCGGATACTGTGGCATTTCTTGCCATAATCGTACTCGTACTTGCCATTACAGTACATCAGATCATCGAACAAGGACTTGCAATCACCATCGACAACTGATTTCAAAGAATCAATGGAGCACGCTCGGTACTGCAGGAATGAAAATTCGGATTCGGTCAGTTTTAATATACTCATACCTCCAAATACATTCACACGCTTCACACAAGATACGCACCGGAGCACCCGCGACATCTGAAACTGCAGGCGGAACACGTCCCGACTTCACTTTCTCATAGGCGGACCGAGTATCAGCACATGCGATATCAAGAACCTGAGAGAGGGCCACAAAGGTGAGAGCGAGGAGTCGACAGATGTTGATGCCGATCAAAAGGCAGTTGCAGAGAAACTACCTACCGGGCTGAATGCTTTGAGTTGAGCACGGTCCGCCGGAAAAATGGGACTAGGAGACATGGCGGTGAATACTTCCTTTGGTCGCTCACTTGCAGATACGATGCGGGCAATGGGCATTCAACGCCGAACAAGCACGAAGACTACACCACGAAGTTGAAGGCAAGAGAAATCGTCCGCATCTCTCTACACTCTGCATACTACCCGCGCCCCGTACCAGGTATCTGTACCATGCGCATCGCCCCTCCTCGCCGCTCGCCGCCCATTGTCATCGTGCTTTTTTCCGGCCCACACGCCGCAACAACATCGAAAGAGCGAGCGCGCGAGCGAGAGCGAGGGCCTACGACGACGCACATACAGACGGACATGTCGCACCGACCACACACGCCGGCCGGCGAACAGCAAACGACCGCATAGTAACGTGTTCGGCCGCTACCCGGCACCGTACACGTACTACTTTTTCAACTTCATTTCTCATTCCGACGCGATGGTATAAGGAATGACGAATGACAGCGGACAGCGTGTAGTGGACTGGATGCGGTCGGTGCAAGGGGGGCAACAGCAAACGTTTCAAAACCTTGATGTGCAAAAGAGCTCCGCCTCCCTCCTTCTCACACTTGGGACTGGCAATTCAAGCAAGAAGATATCGTCGGAAAATTCGTTCAGATGAGGCCTTTGACCAGTCTTGCGTTCGTATCTTTGTTGGCACTCCAGCAAAGCACACAAGCTTTTCAAACCCTTGCTGTCTCTCGGAATCATCGCGGCGGACCTATCAATACCCATCTCCCACTCAACGAACTTGGTCAAGCTTCGGTTCTACGTTCTACACAGAAATTGCAAACACGGCTCTTCTCCACAAAGACCGAAAACAACGAGTATGAAGTCGATTTTGATGCTCTGGTTAAATACGGCGTTGCAGGGCTCGTTCAAATGGCAGGTTTCGCCCTCGTTCTCACAGCCTTTGACAAGGGTGTGGAATCAACGGGGTTTCACCCTCCACTGTGGTTGAATAGCCTCTTTTTCTACGCATGCTCTCTGAAATCCCGAGTATTGAATCCGTTGAGCAATGAGCGTCCCAAAGTTGGAAGTCCAGTTGGATCAGAGATTGAGAGACCAAGTTGGTTCCCACCGGGCGTTATATTCCCTATTATGTGGATTCTGGTTATTGGGCCCATTCGTGCTTATAGTTCTGCCTTGGTCTATGATGCTACAGGAGAGTTTTTGAATGTGGCAACTCTGAGTTTTTTGCTTCATCTGACGGTGGGCGATGTCTGGAACACGATCAACAATGTTGAGAAACGTCTAGGAGCTGCAGCGACTGGTGTTGTTTTTGTCATTCTGAGCGCCGCCAACGCTTCCTATCAATACTATCAAGTTGATAGGACAGCAGGTGAACTTTTAGGTGTTACCCTTCTATGGCTTTGTACGGCTGGAGCTCTTGTGACCAGCATTTGGCAGCTCAATCCTGATCAGTCGACTGGGCTCAAGGATGCACTGTTCCCGGCAAAGGGGGAAATCGAGACACGATTTGCCTGGTTCAACAAAAACGAATAGCTTTGCTGGGATCCACTTAGATTGATCGCTTAGGCTGGGAAAGGCTCGTTGGTTGATGAGAAATACAAGTGCGTGCTAACTGAAAGCAGCCTTCCCTCGATTGGTGTGCTTGGTAAAAGTCAAATCGTTCCTCTGAAACGCTAGGAAAAAGCAAGGAACCTATATCCAGACCTTCCAATATTCCCGTAGGGAAAAATATCAAAGAAAAATATTGGAGGGTTCAACCTTTCAGTACTTGGAGCGACGTGACTTTTTATGTGCCTTTCCGGAAGGGGCGGATACTGTTGGTGTGTGTCGTCTCGTAGGGCTCAGTTTCTTGCTCAACTTTTTGTTTTTTCGGTACATGCTAGCATCGCTAGTATCGCTCCCGTGCATTTGAACCAGAGCATTGACCAACACATTAGAAGACTCGTGCTTTTTCTTGATTGCTTCTTGGATATTGGCCACCCTTCCTTGGACGACCTTTCTCATTTTTTCCTCAGCATCTTCGTCGTCCTGTTTCCGTCGTTTTTCTTCTTTTTTTAAACGTAAGAGTTGCGCCGAAGCACTTTCTCTGCAAGCATCGCCATCTGCACCTGTCGTCGAAGCGCTGCCAAATTCTGTCAGGTCAAGCCCCGAGGCGAAACATGTCTCGAACTGACCATGGGAAGTGTGAAAGGATGATTTGTTGGAGTTCTCTGCAGCAGCCGCCGCCTTCTGGAGACTCGTCATTACTGCTGCGTCGGAGTTATTGCCGAGTTTGGTTGTTATCGGAGGCAATTGGACATCCAACGGGTCTTCGACAACCACTAACAGGGCAATGCGATAGTCGATTTCTGCCCCGGAAGGATGAGTGAGTGAAGTCATTGTTGTGAGGCGAGGAGTGGGGACAAAGGAATGAAATGGTGTGAGAATTGAGAATTGAATGGTCGCGCTCTTTGGGACTGATGGACGGACAGATGGGAAGACCAATCCGATCAGTCGGACCTCGCGAGATTATTGAAGCTCATTACCTAATGAACTTCTCCTTTTTTGTCGGATTTTGGTGGATTTTTCGAAGTTCGTAGAAATAAACGTGGAATTCCTACCGGAACACACGTGCAAATGCGGCAAATCTCGCGGTCTTCCAAAAAAAGCGAAGAGGTCGCCAAAAGAATACTGTACCTGGTACCGGTACAATCAGCGGCTGGTGGCTGCCAAGCAAAGAACGCACACGTGAAACTGATGATGAATGATGACGATGAGATGGATGATGATTCACTGCCGCGCAGCGCCCATTAGACTACCCGCAGCTTCATTTCGGCCTCATCCATCTTCCGACCAAGAGACCACAAATACACCATCGCTCATCATTCTTCACTCATAGTCACATTATTTGACGGCAGGTCCTTTTTTAAAGCTTGTTCCGATTTCCTACGACATATATATTCAGCTTCTTGATTTTCATTTTGGCATTACTCCCGAGATGACAGTTCGAAGAGTACCACTACCTTTACACGATATGCTGAGGCGGGTGATAGCACAACAGCAACAGCCGCACCTTGCGAGAGCGACTTCGCGACAGTATGCGGCAGCGGCATCAAACGGAGGCAACTATGTGTCTCCCTTTCAAGAGATTTTTGATACCATCCAACAAGGGAAAACATTCATGGGCAGCTCCGAATTCTCGCCGCCGGAGGTCAAGTATCTCAAGTGTGGATGCCCAGAACATGTTCTCAAATACAAGACGACGACCTACGGAAGACTGCTGGAAGAGCCGTATGTTGTGCCAATGGAACACCGTGTGACGCTACAAGTCGAAACCCAACACATTCCCATGACAGACATAGAACGAGTGGTCCTCAAGGAGGTCGTAGGGAGCCGCTTGAACGAAGAAACGGGCTTGCTCCAACTGAGCTCGGCACAGTTCGGTAGCCGCATTGAAAACAAGCGACACGCCGTGTCCATGCTAGAGCGCATCGTAGAGTCTACCAAGACCTTAGCAGCAAAGGTTGAAGCGGAAGCTGGTCTTGAATCATCAGAAGCCGCCTAAGCGAATTCGGGGTACGGGTACATCCAAGTACTGAGGTGTGCTGGGCCCTTTTGAAGAATCATCTTCCTGTATATTTGGCCACATCGGAGTGTATCGCTCCCACGGTACCTGGCACATTAATTTCACCAGGCAGTCGACAGTCGATCGCTTTACATTACGTGATGGCATTGCATAAAATAGTGGTTATTCATAGATTATGTCACTTTACTGATATAGCGCCGAGTTGGCTTCTGCCTCGATTGTCGCTGCTTCCAGCTCCTCCTTGAATGCTTCAATACCTACAGGAAGTGTTTCCAAGACTTTGGCCTGGAGTTGCAGTTCCTTTTGGCGTTTGACGAGCTGCATGTGCTTAGCATACGCATATTCCATCTGAGCTTCGAGGTCGGCTAGGCGGGCGAGTGCCAGTACCACCCCTGATGGATTGCCAGGTGGAGGAGGCGAAATCGGTCGTGGTCCTTTTTCTTCTTCTGGCTCTGTTTTGACTGGTTCCACTGGCTCTGACTTCACAACCTTTGTTTCATTTGCAGACGATGTTTTTGCATCCGATGAAGTCATAGATAGGCTTGGTTGCTGTTTGGATGCTTGGGGAGTCACGAGATCTCGGCCTTGTTTGATGGAACCATCCTGAGGCATCCTAGAATCGCCAGGAGTCGGCACTGCATCTGGTCTGGGCTTCCAGGAACTCTCCATTGACCGAAATCCCGGGGGACCACCCGGACCATCTCGATCGTTGCGGTGGAAGTCGTTTGGCTCGTTGCGGTGAAAATCGTTGGGTTCGTTGCGGTGGAAGTCGTTGGGTTCATTGCGATGGAAATCGTTCGATTCATTGCGATGGAAATCGTTCGATTCGTTGCGATGGAAATCGTTGTGACCTCTCCCGCCTGGTCCGAATCGTCCAAATTCACCCCGTCCTCTGCCTCGGCCCATACCTCCACCACGCTGGAACCCACGGCCTCCACCACGGCCCCTCCCTCGATCGGAAAAGGAGCCTCGACTGTCATACGGCGGCGATGGTCTCGTGGGATCAGCAAGTGGCATATCAATGGGGCGCTGTTCTTCGCGAAACGGGCCACTTGACTCCCCAATAGTAGGGCCCAAATTGCGTCGAGCGGGTCCTGGTGGAGCAATCGGTGATCGACTACCTGGTGGGGCGCTCCAATTGGGTTTGCTGGTGGATGACGGTCCCGATGGTCCACCACGGAAATCATCGCCACCGCGAAAGTCCCTATTTCGATCCAATTCCATCGGTGGAGGGCGGCTTTGCCGATCATGGAAATCATTGGGCGGTCTTCCCATATTGTCGCTGCCTCCCCGCATGTCGTGGCGAGGAAGATCTCTTGGCATGTCATGGCGAGGAAGATCTCTTGGCATGTCAAGCGGCATGTCTCGTGGCATATCTCTATCCCGTGGTAGATCTCGTGGCATGTCTCTCGGCATATCCCGTGGTAGATCTCGTGGCATGTCTCGTGGTAGATCTCGTGGTATATCCCTCGGCATATCTCGTGGTAAATCTCTTGGCATATCTCGTGGTAAATCTCTTGGCATGTCTCTCTGCATATCTCGTGGCAAATCTCTTGGCATGTCTCTCTGCATATCTCGTGGCAAATCTCTTGGCGTGTCCCTCGGCATATCTCGAGGTAGATCTCGTAGCATGTCCCTCGGCATATCTCGAGGTCCATCTCGAGGCCCATCTCTGAAATCATGAGGCTGTGGAGGACGGTGCCGCTGATAAGGCATGTCCTCGGTGGGTAGATCGGAGGAGAAAGGCGGTCGCGAATCACGGTTTACTGGTTCGTGTTTCGTGTCATATCTGGAAGCAGGAGGAGGATGACGCGGCGACTCGTCTCGATATCCACCGGGACCATCCCTGGGTTCGTCCCGATAAGGCACCCTACCCCGAATGTCATCTCTGGCAGTCATGATGGGAGGTGGTAGTCCCCTCGGATCGTCCCGATGAGATGGTATTCTTGGCCCATCAAAAGGTGGAGGACCCCGAGGTTCGTCAATGCTTCCAGGACGAGGGGGGCCCCGCGAATCATAATCACTGTAACGACCAGGCCCATCATCTGGTCCCATACGATCCCGCCGATCCGAACGGATCGGTGGAGGACCACCTAGAGTGTCATCGCGCCACGGACGTCCATCAAAGTTTCCTCTCGGTTCCATAGGTCGGCGGTCTGGTTCCGATCTTCGAAAATCGTCGACGGGACGAGATCTCGAGTCCACGGGAGGAAACGGACGCCCCTCATCCACGGGTGGTCTACTACCGGTACTTCTTGGCGGCCCATAGTCGTTGTTTCGTGGGCGCTTTTCATCATAATCTGCCTGATATGCCTGATATCCAGCATCATCACGAGGACGCTTTCCATAGCGATCATCTGGGCCGCCTCGATCAAGTATTCGACTTGGAGGACCACCTCCAACAAAACGATCCGGCGCATCCGTGGAACCAGGATACCGACCACTGCCACCGCCACCACCTGTCGGATCCCTAGGAGGGAGCGGGCGATCTCGTGGGGGCGGCCCCCGATCGTCCTCGTCGCTCCTTTTTTTCCGGATTGCATACGCTTGCGGCTCCTTGCTCGGCATCTCAATAATTCTGGGAGGTGGTGGCTCAACACTACTACTGAACCTCTTGGGCGGCGGCTCCTCCGATCCAGGACGACCACTGCTTGAGTAATTGTCTCGTCCATCTCCTCCACGCCCCGAAAATTGGTTATCCATTCTTCCTCCTCTTCCTCGACCACCCCCACGATCAAAGAAGCGGCCCGCACCTCTCCCCCTTCCTCGTCCTGGAAATCTACCGCCCGGTCCTCTTCCATCCAGTGAACGACCCGACCCTCCTCCTGCTCCTCCCCTTCCCCCACCACTTTCCAAGCCACTGCTGCTGCTGTTCAAATTATTATTGTTGTTGCTGCTGCTGGTACCACGGGGATGTACGATGGGTCGTTGTGGTCCAGGCATGATTTCTCCACTTTCGTACCCACTCCGATCTGGCGATGCCGAAGCCGTTGGTTCCCTTATTGGTAATCGAGATGATGCCGCCGCCGCAGCAGCAGTAGGAGACGGTTCAAATCGTTCCGAGTGCACGGGATTCGTCGCGAGGTTGCTGCTGCTGCTGTTGCCGCCAAGACGCTCGCTACTATTATTCCGAAAGGAGCCTCCCCGTCCACCGCCACCCCTTCCGAACCGATCATTATTGCTAGTGTTGTTGTCATATCCTCTTCCACGGCCTCGTCCTCGACCACCGCTACTATGATAACCTCTTCCACCACCACCACCACCACGGCCCATCATTGGATCGTCATAGCTACCACCAGTGTTGTGAGTATTATTATTGTAGCCTCCTCCTCCTCGGTGATCATCATTGTCACGGTCTGCTCCCCCTCGCGAGGAGTTGAACGGTGGCGGACCGGTGGCTAACGAAGCATAGGAAGACACGGGTTTGTCGCGGCCTCCTCCTCCTCCTCCTCCTCTTCGATTGTCCATCCTCTTGCTCCTATCTTGTTGAATTTATGAATGATGACAACCCTGAATAATGTTGTGTGATTTGGTGATAGTTGTTGAGCAATGCAATACAGTAGTAATCCATTCATCTGCTTTGTTGTTGCTGGTTGCCGGCGGCGAGAGGCGAGACGCGAGACCGGCGAGAGCGAGTGCCGTTTTGCGTTGTCGGAAATCGTGCTGGACGGAAGGCCAGACGTAATGAGTCAGATGTGTCGACAGCTCGTGATCGGATGCCACGTCTCGGTTTGGATACTCGGAACTACCGGGTACTAGAGTACCGGTAGAGGCAAGGAGACCGTAACGCCGGGTAGTACCGGTACGTGTAGAGGCAAGGAGACCCCTTGGTAGAGGGTAGTCTACCGGTACCGGTACCGGTAGAGGAGGAGTCAGTCGTCGTCTTGCGTGGATCCCTCGGTATGTATTGCAAAATAATACTGTAATGGTGGCGCACATGACCGACAACGTTCGTGATTCGGGGTTTTGTACCGGCGCCACGTGGGCCTACTGCAACTTTGGGGACTCCTCAAATACGTACCGGTACCAGCACCGGTACCGGTACATAGACTACCAGTTGGATGTTGTTTGTTGTTGGATGCATGCCACACCGGTACACCATTCATTACTCTGATGACAACAACTCCAATCCGTCAAACAAGCCTCAACCCTACACAACGTACCCAACCAAGTAATTCACTCTGTCAACGAACGAAAGCTATACCGGTAGTACAATGGGGTCAGCCGACGAAGAGGAGTTTCCTCCTCTGGTCCTTCAGGATTTGCGACGCTTTTTGAAACGCGATGGTCCCAGCTCGCTCTTTGACAAGAGCGTCATGGCAACTCCTGTGGCGGCCATCAAGGCGCTGCTGGGGGTCGTCCAGCGATCGAAAGCGACCACCATGATGGGACTGCAAGATGAACTCAAGCAAGCACGAGAAATCATGACCAAAGACTTTGAAACAAAAGGTGATGCTAGTACTAGGGGAGGAAGTCTGATTGCACTCTCTTCGGGGTGTGATCTATTTTTAAAGTACGTCACCAGGAGCTTTCTGGAACTGCCGGATTTTGAAGCGTGTCGACAAGAAGTATTGGAACGAGGAGAACGATTTGCGGGAGTGAGTCTAGCAGCGAGAGATCGAATTGCTCAAGTGGCGGCGGATTTCATTCAGGAGGGTATGACCGTCTTGACGCATGGGTGGAGTCGAGTGGTTGCGAGTGTCCTCTTGGAAGCCGCGGAAACGAAACATTTCGATATCATTATTTTGGAAGGACGCCCCGATGCGGCGGGGGCAAAGGCAGCCCGATCGTATGCCACACATCCTAGCAAAATTCCAACAACAGTCGTCCTCGACTCGGCAATGGGCTATGTCATGGAATCGGTCGATATTGTTTTGGTTGGAGCTGAAGCAGTGGTAGAAAACGGGGGCTGCGTCAATAAACTGGGTACTTATGCGCTAGCAGCCTGTGCCAAGGCCCACGGAAAGCCTGTTTATGTTGCATGCGAGTCGTACAAGTTTGCTCGATTATACCCTTTGAATCAAAAGGATTTACCCAAAATCCAAAGCAGCACTCTTCAGTGCCTGGATACCACAGAAGAAGTAACTGGCGGTAATAATATGATTACACTACCAGAAAATGTGAAGGTGGAAAATCCCCCATGTGACTTTACACCAGCCAACTTTATCACGTTGCTATTTACAGATCTTGGGGTGTTGACGCCCAGTGCTGTATCCGATGAGCTGATTCGATTGTATCAATAAACACCATACAACGCAGCAACGCAACTGTTCTAGAAGCCATCACACTAAGTCACTTGTATTCAGCCCTCTTACCTACTCATAATCTATTACGAGTAGAGTGAAATAATGGAAGCCAAGTTCGTCCTGTCTACCGGTTCTCTAC
Source organism: Nitzschia sp. pyKryTriq1 (assembly GCA_956465555.1). NCBI lineage: Eukaryota > Bacillariophyta > Bacillariophyceae > Bacillariales > Bacillariaceae > Nitzschia > Nitzschia sp. pyKryTriq1. The sequence continues at coordinate 1,606,699 of OY101116.1, forward strand.
TCGCTAGAAGGATTAATCTGCCAAATCTTCCAGCAATCTGCCCGTTTCAATCAGTTTCTTCAAATACGTCTCAGCACTCTCAAAGTCCATCTTGCCGTGTTTTTGAATGAGTTCTATGAGTTCCTTTTCAACGGCCGCTCCAAATGACCGCGCCCCACCACACAAGTAGGTGTAACCACCCGACTCCATATGGTCCCAGATCCGTTGCGATTCTAAACGGACCAACGCGGTGACATTCCCACGATATTGACCGCCACCCGTACGACCACCTTGGGAATGGGCTATTTTGACATCCGTCAAGGCCCGCAAGTCCAACGCCTTGTCAATCAAGGGGCGATACACTTCATCTTCGGGACTTCGAAAGCCCAAATATACCAAACCTTCACCAAGTAAGCTTGGGCTTGTCCCTCCTGCTGCTTGTTGCCGCTTTGCCAAAAAGATTCGTTCTTGCACAAAGGCACGGATCGGTGCCACGCCACACCCGCCGGCGATCATCAAAATCGGCACCTGGCTATCCTCCGGCAATCTAAAAGTAGGGTTGGAGGCCACACTGATGGGCATGTATTGCATATGCGTGCCATCCTCTTCTCCGCCCTCTTCCATGGTCACCATCGACGCCATATAGTTAGTACAGACTCCTTCTCGCAAATGCCCTTGTGCTGTAATGTATTTGACGGGTCGAAAGGTCAAACAAAGTTCATTGGGAGATGCCAAACTCGAAGATGCGATACTGTAATATCGAGGTTTCATGGGAACGGCCTGAAACAACAAGTCCTCCAACGAAATATGCTTGCGGCCGCTGGAGGATAACAATAAATCCAAAATGGTTCGTCGGGGAATGGCAATCTCTTGTTTGTAATCCAACTCATGGCTTCGCAACAAGAACCGACTAAAGGACGGTGATGGAATTGCTCCCAAGTCGATGCAATGGCTGAGCGTTTCATAGACCGTAAGTCCCGTTGGATAGGGATACGGATGAGCATATGGTTGAGGACCGTCAGCTGCCAAGTCCTTGACAAACCCCTGAATAATGGAATGAGGATTGACATCCAACTGTGCCAAATAGGCTTCAACTATACACCCGGCATTCCGAGGATACACTAAACAGTGGTCGCCAGAAGTGTAAGCACTTTTCTGCTGAGAATAGTCTACTCGAATTTCTCGCAATCCTGATTCGCCTCCATAAGCCGAGAGAGATCGATTCTGGGTGACTTTTGCCTGGACTGTGGAGGGAGAATAAAACGGATGGTCCGTCTCTTTAAGATGAAAGAGATCGTGGCAGACGAAATCGCCCATAGGAGGATCCAGTTGAAGGGTCTCATATTTGGCCGAAATACGGCGCTCGTTGGCAAAAGGATTTTTGGCCACGCCTGGACGACAAGCACCGGTCAGCCGGTCGTCTTCAACTGGTGTAGTTGGCAGGATATCAATGGGAGCTTCAGCTGGACTATCATCACCCCCACTTTCCATTTCTTCTTCTTCTTCCACAGACGATTCTTTTCGAATCAATGCCAAAAAGTTTTCCATCCAAGTATCAAAGTCATCTTCCAAGCAGTCTCCATCGTCTCCCAAACCCAATGGATAAATGCGTCGACCTCCCAACTCTTCTAGTCGTTTATCCAAATTGATTCCAATGACATTGTAATGGTTGGGGTGTGCCTTGCTATTTCCCAGTCCAAAGACGGTATAGTCCAATTGAGACAACAATGATGGTGATGATGATTCGTTTTCTTGGGTGTTGTTCATCAAATATTCATAAAAGGCCCTTCCTTTATCGGGAGGCTCGCCGACCCCCGTGACACTGACCATAAAGATGTGCACAGCTTCCCCTGGAGTCAACAAGAGAGACGGATCCTTGTTGGGATATTGGTGCATTCCTTCAATCGTGATTTCAGGAATCTCTTCGTTGTCATTTGCACCTTGTTGTGAAGAGTAATATTCTTCCAAGGCTTCGGCCAGTTGTTGGGCGAATAGTTGGGCGGTTCCACCTTGGGAGGCGTAGAGAATACGAATGGGTCGGTTTCTAATATTGACGCTTTCGCTGCTGTTGGGCACTTCAGCTTCCTGGATTTCTGGTGCGGACGAAAACAGTCTCGGGCTTCTTGGTGCTGTGCAGCAAAGCGTCGACAATCTGGGGTAGCGCGGGTGGGTCGGAGGAGGAGGATTGATGGAAGGTGGGAGCACTACTGAAGAGAATCGACGAGCGACGGGCATTGCGGTCTTGGTGCGGTTCATTCCTACAATCAAGGTTGGCTGTTGGTGACCATCACCGCGATGATTGCTCGGCCACCGATCCGATGAAAGACACGACATGAATCGGTTTTGTGGGAATGCCGCGCTTTTACTCCTTGCAGTCGCCAGTCCTCCGCCTGCTGATTTACTGGGACAGTAACGCAAATAACCCGACATGAATGTTCTAGCTTGAGCCGACATGATGAAATACTCTAGTTCTGTTCGACGACGACTTGAAAAAGTGGAAGGAACGACGCGAGTTGTTGTCATGCATTTATCGTTATCGGAAATTATGGAGTAAGGATACTGATGTTCGAATGTCCATAACAATCAATACACCGGTACAAAATCTGTACCTACTGTAGTACCAGAAGAAGAAAATGCCGAAGCGGTGGTACGACACCCACCCCACCACCGGTACAGTCTACTGTGCGTTTACTGATACAGTACATGTTGAATGTATGATACCGGAACATGGACGAGGGATAGAGAATGGAGAACGCGGAGCGGGAAATAACCCGAACGCCGATGCATTCTCTAGCATCCTTTTGCTCACTGGGCCTGCGCGCGGGGCGAGCGCGAAAACATCAAAGATTCTCGTTGGTTTCTCCGACCCTTTTCATCCAAAAAGGCGTTGGATCGCATGTCACAACGACAACGATCGTCGACAGTTTCTACAGCATACCGTACAGTACATCATCTCTTTGTTGGATCTTTGTCGACAGAGATGACCCCCCTCGCTATGGGTGGTTGTGGTGCATCGCGTCGTTCCTAAAATCTAAAATGATCAAAGATGCGCTTCTCATCATCATATTTCATTCGCTTCCGGATCATAAATCAGAAAGTATTCCTTTCTTTACGCCAGCACCAGCATCATGACTTCTTTCAGCAGCTATCAGGGCAAGTACAGTGACCGTGTCGACGGCAAAAGCCACAACGACGACGAGGTGTCTACTGACATCACCATGGACGGCGACGAGCAAGTATCCACTCATGCTCCTCCAGCCAGGAATGGACCACGCTCGATAGGAACCATTGGGCTGGCCTTGGTCGTATTCGCTTTCGTCGCATTCTTTGCCACCAGCAGCAAGAACAACGCCGCCTCTTCTGCGCTGAAAGGCTCCTCGAAACAGGAACAAGAAGCGACCTTTGTGGACCTCGAAGGTTCTTCCAAGGTGACCGCTTGCACCTTTGAAGAATGTTACGAGAGTAACTGTAACTGGAAGGTAGCCCCCTTCACTTGTCTGTTCATGAACGGAGGTCCTCATGGAGGATGCAGCTCCACTCCCTGGATGGTCCCCCAGACTTGCACCACGCAGTGTGACTTGAGCCAATGCGGCAAAGTGGAGACCCCCAAGGACGCGACCTCATGTGATCATGCCTGCGATCCCGAATGGTGCAATGGATCCGGGGAACGTCTTTGTGGATCGTCGGCGTCCTACCAGTGCGTGGAGGGATCCTCCGCCTTCGGATGCAGCGCTGACAAATTCCAGTGGTCCTTCAAGTCTTCAGTTGCAACTTGCTCCAAGTGCTGCAATGCCAAGAAATGCAGTTAGATACGAACTTACCTGCACCTGCATACACACGAACCACACAAGAACGAGTATGGTAATACTAGGCGACATCTCGCCTCTTGAGGAACGAATAGAGCAATCATACGACTAAATATCATAGATACAGTATAGGATTTTGCCAAAACTGCTCAATCTATACTAGATGTGCTACTTCGGGTAGACCGACCTACTAGTACTACAAAGAGCAGAGTAGAATGCTTTACAAAACGTCATTGCACGGTACTTTGCTTTGAAGAGAAGCAGTACCAATCGCTCCTGTTAGCTCTCTACTAGTAGAGTCTACTAAGCTACAGTAAAGCAGCTCTCTATCTCCCGTAACGTGTACGGATCGACGTCTGCCCGTCGTACAGAATCCAAGTAGTCAATAGACATTGGACAGGGTCACCTTGGATCTTTTGACATCCAGCCATCGTCAGAGATGGATGGACCGTCGAGCAGTACCTGTGACTAACCCAACACAACAATCCGCCAACGACAATGGACGACGACTATCTAGACAGTTTAGCTAGGGATATGGCACTAGTAGAGCCGCTAAGCTCTCTCTCTCTCTTCTACTCTACTCTACCAGAGCTAGAGTAGTCTACTACCGGTACTACTCTAGCTCTAGAGAGGAAAAATCTAAATAACCTGGTGGGGCGGTCGGCTCGGTCCCGGCGCCAATCATCATCTTACCGACCATCACCACCAATATCATCATCACCATCATCGATCATCAGCATAGTATGAATACCAGAACTGTGCCGGTACGACCGGTACAGTACCAGGTACATTCTGGTAGTACGAGTAACAAATAAGAAGACTCTTGCGTGAAGCAGAAATCCATAATCGGAATCCGCTCAAGAAGACCGAATGTTGATGCCGATCCTTAAATAAATCGGAAGGAACAATGAAGACAGGCAGGAAATTCCGAATAATACCGGCACTTCTTGAAGGGATCTCCACGACGACATGCTGAATCTTTCCGGAACCCCTCTAGTCTCGTTTTTGCCTTCTTTTCCTCCTCTAAAGTAAGAGGGGCTTCAAAAATCAACTCAAATCAATTCCATAAATGTCCTTCCGTCGTAAGTAAAATCATTTCCCAAAACATGCATTAAAATGAGGCTTCTGGTATTTGGGGAAGACTATCGTCAGCTTGGATTGGCTTGAATGCGAATCCTCATGAAATCCGAACCCCGAGAGAAGTCAATCGCTCCCTCCTTTGTTCTTCGTTCGTCGACCGACGACTTCAAAGATACAAACTAAAACGGATCATGCATCGGACATCGGACGCATCAATACGAGTATCCGTCGTCAGAACCACCTCACAAATTACAGTACGATTGGCAAGAATCTTCCTCCGTCAAAAATACCACTAGATACTCCCATTCACCATGTTCCATCGCTTGGCAGTCCGTGCCCTTCCCCGCACTTTTGCTGCGTCTCGCTCCATGACGACGACCACGACGACAATGAGTCGAACGATGGTTCGTCGTTCGATCGTTCCGGTTGTTTCGTCGTTGACCAACACTGCTCGTTTTTCTTTCTCGACCGCCGTGCAAGAAAATAGTAAGCCCGACATGTTTTGTCGTCAATGCGAACAGACCAGAGATCACTTTGCTTGTACCACAGTAGGTGTCTGCGGTAAAACGTCGGAAACGAGTGCGGTGCAGGACACGCTGATGCATTTGGTCAAGAGTGTCAGTACGTGGGCGGTCGCCGCGAGAGAGGCGGGAGCGTCTGCCGAAGATCTGCGTGCCACGAATATCTGGACACTCAGTGCCACGTTTTCGACCTTGACCAATGTCAACTTTTCGGAAGATCGAATTTGTGAGTATATTCGGGAAGGAATCGCACTGAAAAACATTCTGGAATCACTCGTGGCAGCCAAAGGAGGTGCCACTCCTACAGAAGAGATTGCGTCGCTCAATCTGTCTGGACTCTCCAATACGGAGCTCGAAGACTTTGGACATTCGGTAGGAATTCCCGTGCGTTCGAAACTCATGGGGAATGAGGACTGCTTTTCGTTGAATGAAATTGCGACTTACGGAGCCAAGGGAGCTTCAGCGTACGCAGCACACTGCCATCAACTGGGAGAACTCGACGAAGGTATTATGTCCACTCTCCATCAAGTATTCAAGAAGCTGGGATCGAATGAAGCTGACATGGACGGCTTGTTGGCCAATGCCTTGAAAGTGGGAGAAGTCAATGCTCAAATTCTCGGTCTCTTGGATGGCGCCCATGCTTCGCACTTTGGTATCCCCGAGCCCACCCAAGTCAAAATGAGTGCCACCAAAGGCAACTGCATTTTGATTTCGGGTCATGACTTGAAGGATTTGGAAGCTCTTTTACAGCAAACTGAAGGGACCGGTGTGAACGTCTACACTCACGGAGAAATGTTGCCCGCCCACGCTTATCCAGGCCTCAAGAAATATTCTCATTTGGTAGGCAACTACGGGACCGCCTGGCAAAACCAAAAGTTTGAATTTGCCGGCTTTCCAGGACCCGTCATTGTGACGACGAATTGTATTATTGAACCCCGTCGAATTTACAAGGATCGTTTGTATACCATGAACGAAGTGGGATTTGATGGCGTCAAGCACATTGGAGCGAACCGAGACTTTTCGGAAGTCATTGCTCAAGCGCATGAAGGCAAGGGATTCCCACGTACCGTGGATCCACCAGATTATCACACCGTAGGATTCAATCATCGAGCCGTCCTGCCTTTGGCTGGGCAAGTCATTGAAGCTGTCCAAAGTGGAGCTTTGTCAAGGATCGTCTTGATTGGGGGATGCGATGGGGACCAATGGGACCGAAAGTACGTACTGGATGATGGAACGATTCTTCTGCAATGAAGATGCTGTTGTTTGGCAAGGCTCTTACACTTCTCGTTCTCTTTCTGCGTTTTTGCTTTAGTTACTTTACCGAATTGGCGGAGGAGCTGCCCGAAGACACTTTGATCTTGACTTTGGGATGTGCGAAGAACCGATTCATTCACTCAGATAAACTGCTGGGGCAAACCTTGAAGAATGGTATGCCCCGCATTATGGATATGGGACAATGCAATGACTCTTATTCGGCTGTGGTAGTAGCCACAGAACTTGCCAAAGCCCTCAATTGCACTGTCAATGATTTGCCTCTCTCCTTGGCGCTGAGCCATCTCGAACAAAAGGCGGCGGCCGTTCTGCTCACGCTCTTGAATATGGGCGTCAAGAATATTCGATTGGGACCGTCTCTACCGGCCTATGTGACACCGAACGTCTTGCAAGTATTGGTGGACAATTATGATATCAAGCCAACAGGAAATGTCGCAGAGGATGTCAAGAATATCATGCAAGGAAAATAGTAAGTCGACGGACCACTACTACTACTCATACATGATACAAGGTGCTACGACCCACAGCACTCCCAAGTACTACTACATCTATTAACCTACTAGAAAAATAGCAACATCCCATCCATTAGAATGCGACGGTAGAAAGAGTATTCTTAGATGTAGCAGAATATTACTTGTGACTTGTAGTATTGGTTGGTTCCGCCGCCCCGACGGCTTCTTTTGTGACCTCCTGGCAAAAAACTAGATTCGAGTGCTGCGGACCTTGCGAATAGATGACTTTGTTCCGTCCTGCAAAGGGCAAAAAGTCTACTTGAAAAGGAAACGAGGGCGGTGCCTTGTCCAAGAGATAGCGACACAGAGCCCATACCGTACGTACTGGATCTCCAGTTCGTGGATTGGTTCGACGTGGAAAGAGTTTGGTCATGGTACAACAGGGAGAGACGGCAAAGGGTTTGCCCAACCGTAGCGCCAAATCAACCACTGCCTCGGTGGCTTGGTCGGGATGGAGACCGACTATTATGGAACAATTTCGTATCCTTTCGGCATGAGGATAGGTCCCGTCTTCCGTCAAGGCACTACCATCTCCCTCCAAAGCTTGCGGAATCACCAAAATTCCATCACTCGGAGAGGAGGAACACAAGGGTTGCGGATCTAGAATCGTAGAAGCGGTCACACCTAGTTGGACCAAAGCCGCACTCATTTTGCCATTGCCACCCGCCACATCCAAGACCCCTGATCCACTATTCAAACGTTGAATTCCAAACGTCGCAATCAACCAATTTGCGAAATGTCGATGCCTGGTCAGACGCTCCTGCAGATCCGACTGCTGAATAGTCAAAATATCATCCTTATCAACCGTGAATGGCAGTGGCTCGTCAGCACCAGTAGATGTTATCTTGCCGAGCGAAGTAGTAGTAGTAGTTGTTGTTGTAGCAGTATCGATCATTTCCTGGTCAAAGAGTCCCACAAATTCTCCTGGTAAATCAAGGCACTTGATCCCTCGTCGATTCAAATTCAAATAGGAAGCATTCCAGCATGGTCCACCGCCCAGAGGAAGTCGCACTGCCGCTTGCAGGCCGTACATTTCATGGCGCAACCATCCAGTGGTATACGGCTTTCCCTTTTGTTGTCGATCTTCAAGTAGTGACTCGCCTACGAGTGTTTGATACAAGCGCCGTACTTGTCGTTTGCACATGACAAAGACTCGTTCGCCTCGTTTCAACACCAACTCCCCAGAGGCAATTGTCAGATCGGCTTGAATATCGCCTTCCAATACGGCATAATTAGGATCAAAGAATTTGGATTTGTCAACATCCATAAAAACAGTGTACCAAAAACGATCATCGTCGTCGTTCTGCTCTCGTTCTTCTTGCTGACGTTTGAGCCATTTTTTCTTTTTTCGCGAAATTTTGGTTTGCTGATTCTTCTTGGTTATTGTTTTTTCTTGTTCTTGTTCCAGCAACGCTATTGTTGCGGCGGTTGTTTCCTTCTTTTGGAACGTCATCTTTTAGAATACGGAGCCGCAATGGTCTTGGATCTTGGACCTTATTGGACCTTGGACCTTGGACCTTGCTTGCACCTTGCACCCCCGAGGACGCCCACGATCATCACGGCGTTAGGCGGACAACGAGTCTTGAGATACAACGATCAACAGCTTGAAGAGATGGTTGTAACAACTGAAATGTAAAAGCTATTGATCAGATTGTAGATTGTGGCAAACGCCTACGGTAGCGACGGAACAGTGCGGTGGAGGGGATGTGTACGTAGCTGTTGTACTGCGGAGGTTTTCATACTGGCAGAAGCACTGTAGATGGAAGGCCCGCAGTCTTGTACGATGTCCGTAGTCGTACGTGAAGTACCAGCACTAGTATGATGACGTCTACTCAGGGCGTAGAGTCTTCGTAGCTCGTACTCTGATCAATCCGATGACGTACAGACGAGGTGTCCAGTCTCGTTGCACTTCGGTCAGATCCAGTAGAGATTAACTACTAGATAGCGATGAGCGATGACAAATTCCAGTAATGAAAATTATGAGCTTTACATCTAGGAGTGAAATGGTTTTGAGGGTGAAGAGTAAACATCTTGGATCCAGCAGGATATGCTTCAAGATTAGGATACTTCAAAGGTGGGAAGGTTGTCGGTGCGCTTGAACTTCAGGGCCAAGCCCTTTTGGCCACAACGGTTGTCACTATTTTCCTCGGTGACAGCAAAATGAATAGCTTCAATGTCGTTGTCCTTCTCCAGTCTTCTTGCAAAACCATCCAGCCGTTCTTGACTATAATTCCAGATATCCTCTGGCATGTCTCGAATAACAGCAGAGGCAGTTGTCAATAGATTCAACTGCAACGGAAGTGTGGAATCCTTGATGGAGGTAGGGCGGGAAATCCCTAATTCATCATCCCGTTCAAAGGAATGACCACTAGTGAAGCCACCATCAAAATAAGCCATTTGACGTTCTTTGGTGTCCCTGTTGGCCATTTCCTTGTGCTTCAGAGCAAGGTCAATCATCTTGCCAATCGGCAAGGAATCAAGAAGATCCACCAGTTGCTTCTTGTGAAGGCCGCACCAAGCCAAGGTTACAGTCTTGTTGGTCGTTGTAACTGGAAGAAGACAAACTCCACAATGTGCTGGAAACTTTGCTGTTCCTAAAATATCCTCTCTCTCTCTCTACTAGAGTTGTTGCTTTATTTAGAGAAAATTACAGGGACATGTTTCCTTTTGATGCCAACCAAAAAATGGTTACCCCCAATTTGAATTTCCCCTAATAATCTCCACCCCTTCTTCATTCTGTACAGCAACGGCGGCGCACCGCACCGCCGCACCGACCGGGATCTTTCTGATTTCTGATGTTTGATGTTTTGAGTTTGGGTTTTCGGTGTTTTGGATGCTTCTCTCGCTCTGAAGGATAAAGGGTGATAACACTTCAGGACTTGTACAAACATCAAATATCAACCTGACAACACCTATCGACCTATCCGGACGGAGAGCTCAAATAGTACACACACACACAAGCTGCAATAGTTGCTGAGTTTCTCGAGAAGTCTCGAAGAGTATGAGAATTGTCTCTCGTCCTTTTCTTTTGTGGATATCCACCGCGTCGACTTCTACTTCATTTCAAGTGTTTCGGGCCAAATCTCGGTCCTCCACGGCGTCGTCTCTTGTAGCCACAAGTGGTTTGACACGTCAGAATCATTGGCATCACACTTCTACTAAGTTTCAACAATCATCTTTGAGAATGTCCTCGACTAGTGCGGCAGTCGAAAAGTCGCTTCGTGTTGCACTTTGTCAGTTTCATGTCACCGTAAGTTTATGTATCAGAGATTCATTCCTATTTTGAAATTAGAGTTCGACCTGTGCTGTCATACTCACACAATCTTTTTACAGGGCGACAAGGACAAAAATCATGAAACGGCTCAAAAGTTTCTCTCCGAGGCAGCCGAAAAAGGTGCCAAGCTGGCAGTATTGCCCGAGATCTGGAACTCTCCCTATGCCACAGCTGCATTCCCCGAATACGCAGAATCGCTTCCCAACATTGGAGATTCGAGTGCCGAGTCTTCTTCCTCATCTCAGATTCTCATTGACGCAGCCAAGAAGCATGGATTGTGGATAGTCGGAGGCTCTATTCCCGAACGGATTCAAGAAGATGGGAAAGAAAAGATCTACAACACGTGCTTGGTTTTGAACCCTGACGGAATGGTGGTAGCCAAGCATCGAAAAATGCACTTGTTTGATATCGACGTACCCGGTGGTATTACTTTCTTTGAGTCCGAAACCTTGAGTGCGGGACAGACTGTTTCCCACTTTTCCTCGCCGTTCGGAGAAATCGGCGTAGGGATTTGCTATGACATTCGATTTGCAGAGTTGGCCATGATCATGAGGCAGAAGCACAATTGCGTCATCTTGATTTACCCTGGAGCCTTCAACATGACAACTGGGCCCGCCCATTGGGAGCTCTTGCAGAGGGGGAGAGCAATTGATAATCAATGCTTTGTTATGACAGCCTCTCCCGCACGGACTGCACCCCCCGAGAACGATGCGGATTCCAAATATCCGCACTACACGGCGTGGGGGCATTCGACGGTAGTTTCGCCATGGGGTGATATTGTAGCCACGACTGATGAAAAGGAGGGACTGGTGATTGCCGATTTGGATCTTGCGAGAGTTGAAGAAGTTCGGAAAGGTATTCCAATTGGCGATCAAAAACGATCTGACATCTATCAGTTAACAGATTCTAGCTAGCTTCTGACTCATGCATCTATTATATCTTGCGAGTTAGAGCGGTGGTTTTCGTTTCTTGCCCGTCAGTTTCGTCGAAGGCATAGCTGAGGGAAAAAGTCGATTCTGGTATAGTAAATGCTGCAGACATGTGATGGAAGCTCCCTCGTAATCTACCACATTGGAGACAATCGACTGGTGTAACACGGGGATTTGATTCTTCTCGGATGCAACCATGATTGCTCGATGGAGCTTTCGACTCTTTTGTTGGTTACTCTCAGAGACAGGAGATCCTTTTTGAATTTCCAAAACCACCATTACTGTATTTTGCGAGTTTTGACTTTCATCATCTGTAAGATCTGCTGTGAAGAATTGCTCAGAGAGGTTGCTGCCTCCACCCGGAGAAATGCTGATTGTCGATTGAATTCGTTGCGAAGACGTTTCGACTATACTGTCAACTACTTGTGATGCAACGGCTTTCTTGCTCCATTTTCCTTGGGGTGGTGATTTGGAATCCAACAATGTTCGGATGGCGGCCAATATTTGATATTCACTCGGAGCCGCCTGGTGCTGGCTAGCAAGCTTCGATACGAAAGCTTCCTCCGACAAATTTAGAACGACACCATCATCGAAAAGAAACGTGAGTGTATTGATGTGCGCAATTTTGGACGACGCATCGGAAGATGCCAGCCGCGACCGCCAGAGGGTACACACTACGACTCTGACAATAGACCAATGCACTCGGTCGCGCTGCGCCAAATCAAGAGAGACGTCTTCCGATTTCATTGGAACGGTACAAATAACATGAAGCGATGTGGCCTGTCTGAGAGGGGATGGGTCTGCTGACCATTTGTTTGCACCCTTGTCAAGGAGGCGTTTCATGGCCCCTTTCAGCGTGTGCTGATGGGAATGGTGAAACGCCAGGATTGACAAAATCTTGCTAGTAAACTCTGGAACTGTACCAAATCGCACTCCCACTTGAGGAACATCTTGCCGCTTGCAGACTTGTGCGAGAATTTGATTCTCCTGGACAGTCATATCCCTACAAGCAGAGCCGAGTCAACAAGGTCAGATCAATCATCCCAAGACTGCTCCTGTTTACTACTACCAAGATCCACACCACATACCTAACTGCTCCCAAGAACATCAGGATTCGGAGATTCTCGCTCGTCCTCGAATCATCGTCATCCATTTGCCCAAAACAAGGGAATTCCTCGCATGTCTCATGCAGTGTGCCAACGATAGTAGTATCAGTAGTGCCAGCTTCTTTCGATTTTCGGATGATGTTGGAGTAGAGAGACTCGATGATTTTTTGGTTGGAGGAGGAACTACTACCGGCACTTGCCGAATAATCCTTTGATGTCTCATTGGCGTGTCTCCGCCACTTGCTCCAAACTTCCATTAGCGCCTTCTTGTTTGTTTTTCTCAGGATGACGGTCGGATTGCTGTTGAGTCCATTGGTTCGAAGAAAGTCAATGGAACAATTCTTTTGTAGATATTCCAGGACCTGTCTCTTGGAGTCTAACCCCGTGGGAAGCTCAGACGAAGGACCTACTTTCCCATTATTTCCCTTCAATAGCATAGGATCCAAAACGATTCGACATTTGAGACCTTCTCTCGATATTATTTCCACGTTCAGTGATTGAGCAGCCTGCTTGAACACGGAAAGGATCGTTTGTTCCGCCGGGACGATGCTGACAGTCCCACGACCGTTGCCACCATCTAATGAAAGATGCATCTGCGCCCAGTCATCATCGAATATCAAAATCATTTCTTTTCTTGCGGTTCCCACCAAAGGCGAAGGTCCAAAGAGAAAGGAAGTGACACATCTCACCAGAGCATCTCGTCGGCTCCACCATTGAGACTCGTCTCGTTTCGGGCGATACGAATTAGGATCCCCTCCTCGTCCCAAAACCAAAAGAACCACTGTTACATGACACTGACCCTGACACAGACCCTGATCAGACATTTTGGGTGTGTGCTACTGTTCGAGGGTTGTACGATTAGCTGGTACAATCCTTGTTGGAAGAATAATCATCATCGTCAAGATGGGTTCCGTCGGTCGTCGATCTTATAATCCCGCTTTATTATTACTTCGTACTGAAACTGTATGTATTTCGATGGATATTTGGGGGTGTTGGCGGATCTTCCGTCTGTCCTTCCAACCGCATCCGTGTCGCACAAACATTGGATCGAATGGATCGATCCATGGCGTCTACCGTCCGTCCGACACCCGCATTCCAGCAAAAAGCAAAACCTTTTTTCTTCCTCCACCTCTTTTAGTCTCTGAATGCTGAATGCATGTACTCGTATCACCTTCCAGACTTTCTACTGATACAAAGAATAAGCCAATCGCACAGTTTATCTCAACTATCGCCATTCCCTGCAATCAATCAATCAATCAATCATCATGGGCCAGAATGCGTCCAAAGGTGCTAGCAAAACGGCCGAGAAAGTTGCCCGGCGCGTGATGGATGCGGCACAACCTCCAGCACCTCCTGTGCCGCCACCGCCCTCCTCGATAGTAGTGGCATCGAAAAATACCTCTGCAACGACGGTGGCGAATAACCCTGCCATGTTTTTGAGAGGGGGTGGAGTTGCTATTGAAGATATTCGAGATAAGGGACAAGAGTTGTACCTACGAAATTTGCACAAGATCGACGATGAGAAGAAAGCCAAGGGTCCAGCGGAGATGCCAGAGGATCTACTAAAGTTCATCCAAGACGTTGGACCCGCAAAGCAATCAATTGACAAAGACTTCACGGCACCGAGGCTGTTAGAGAAAGAAAATGAATTGGAATTAAGCAAGGTGGAATCTGCGCGAAAAGTTACCAGAGAACGAATCAAAATGCCGCTCATGGGCGAAGATAACAACTTTACTACCACCAGAAATACGAACTTCTCGAGATCGTCAACTAAAGAAGATAATGCCGACAGTTTTGGAATATCCAATCTACAGCTCTTCCAACTTCTTTCGCAAAAGGATAAATCTGGAAAGGATGAAAGCATAGAATCCTTCTATGAGTCTGTTCTGGCAGAGCAGAGTGCCTCCCAGTGGACCGAAGAAGAAAAGGAAGCCCACATACAACTCTTGAAAGATGCGACAAACGCAATCGAAATCCCGGTCCTTCGAATGGATACGGATGGAAATATCCTTGGTTTGCATTCGAAGGACGTGCCGGGTCCAGAAGTCAAGTCCTTCGCACCGATATCTGAGTCCAAAGTGAAGCTTGTTTTGCAAGATTTGATCGAAAATCAAGGCAAGTCGGGAGACACTGCTGCAGCAAGACTGGAGGAACGGCGACAACAAAGGAAAGGGATAAAAAGTTCAAGATAGACTAGCTATAGTAACAACCATTGCTAGTTGCACGACTTTAAACCACTACCTGTGTACCAAGCAAGCTCAGTAGCAGCCCGGGATACTCATCAAGGAATGGAATCAAGCTCTCCTTTGGAAAGACAAGTACGACACACCCATCATTTCCGGCCGTAAGCGTCGAGGAATGCATAATATGACTGTCTCCTTCTTGTTCGTGGATGACCATGTCAGTAAGATTGTCCGACACCGGCGCTTTTGCGCCCTCGATCTTGTCACCGAAGCCGTAGACTGGAAAAGAAGAGTCCTGGTCGGAGTTATCGTAGTCTGTAGATAACAGCCCAGCGACCATTTTTGACACGTCTCCAAGAAAGTGCCCTCGGCTGAAGACAAGGCCTCCAGTAAAAGCACGCCTGCTGTACAGTCGGCCCAGAACTTTGTTTGCAAACCTTGCTCTCGACGATCGTCGTCTTGTGAACGAGGCACGGCGGTTTCCACCTCCGAGCCCCCCAGAATGTGTTAATTCCTCTCCGAAGTGATCGGAGTCGCCAGATGCACTATCCTGGGAGCTTCCTACGGATACGTCTGAATTTGGGTCGCCATTGTTCAATAGCTCGGCCCTCTTTTGCAGATTTTTGCTGAGTTTGGCGAAGTCGTGGGCTTCAGTCATTGACTTTGCCTGTCCATCACCTGCACGACTGAACAATCTTTCTAACTGTACCATTTCCACCGGGTTGGTCTCTTCTTTAGACACCGTATCTATCGCTTCACCCATCTCTTCGACGGCCCGCAAGACATCATTCTGCATCTCGTCTCCAACATTAGTCGAAATATCCTGGGAGCCTTTGACCCCTTTTGTACTGTCCCCTAAACGAGAAAGGAGAGCCCGGGTATTTGATGGTATACCCAACGTTGTGGAAGGAACACTTGCGGAGCCTGCATTTCTTCTTCTTGGGACGAACGAAGCCGTACCCCCCACCAATAAAAATGCCTTGTCCACTGGTGCTCCAGCCCTCCAGAGTCGCTCGCCGGGCCCGAATGCGATAGGACCCTCTGCTAGACTTTCCAAGTGTCTTTTCTGAATAGCTGACAGCTTGCGCAAAGCAGAATTTTGGTCCAACAACTCGAGAACGTTTAGATTCTTGACTGCTTCTCCAAAGAGTTTCTGGGTAGGTGTGCTTGTGCTACTTTCCTGTGAGCCCTGTTCGAAGCTTGAACGCCGCTCGAGTTGTTGCTGCCGACGCTCCAAATATTTCGTGTACAGTTGAGAGCCACTCTTCAGGATTTGATGAAGACTTGCAAAATCGATGGTGATCACTTTAACTCCCTCGTTGGCCATTGCGACGATGTCGTGTGTTGCACTGAGATCACTTTCGCCACTCAATCGTTTTTCAGGCTGGAGCGCAATCGGTCCTGTCCAGTCCCCGGCATACCATATAGTTCCAGTTCCGGGAGATTCTTTGCCTCTTTTTGCTTCATCGATGGTCGATAAATTGTCCTGCTTACTTTTTGCTACATTCTCCACCCTACCCCTTGCCGAGGCAGACCTATCACGCTCCACGCATGTTCCTTCCCAAACAACACAAAGAAATTGTGATCTTTTCGCAGCAGGAATAACAACATCATTCTTGCAGTAGGCGTCGACTCTGGCGGTCTCGAGTACTTCCATCGTCGAAGAGTATGATAAACTGAAACAGGAAAAATGGTGAGAAAAGGATGATGAAACTTGATCCGATTGGACATCCAACATACCTCGATAGAAAAGGCACTGCACTGAGTAAGTTCAGAATGAACCAGGCATCAGTGCTAGACGCTGGTCGTAGCGAGACAAGAGGCACCACCGAGCCACCAACCCCGGAAAGCGACGTCCTATGAGCGTTCTTTTTGCCACCTAAGGGTAAAGATGCCTGGGCATGCCTGAACGAGCCATTTAAAGGACTCGGCCCGTCTCCCTCCTCACTAATCGCTGTGTACTCGTTGCTTGCGCTACTCCATGGCGATGGAAGGATTTCGTCATCTTCCAGACTAATTGAATAAGCATCTCGAGTATTACGCTTCCTGATATTGGTACGATCCATCCATGTTGATGTAGCCATGCCAGCGCCAGGACCTCCGCCCCTTTCAAATTGGTCCAGGCGAAGTGTGCCAGCTGTACCCGTTGGCGCCACACGAAGATCACAATCCTCTGGAATTGTCGATGTGTGTACGACATACAAACGCTTCTTCACTCTTTGTGGTAACTTCATGAGAACCTCAAGTGGGGTGTGAATAGGTGGGGCGCCAGCTTCGTGCAGAAG
Organism: Nitzschia sp. pyKryTriq1; assembly: GCA_956465555.1. Classification (NCBI taxonomy): domain Eukaryota; phylum Bacillariophyta; class Bacillariophyceae; order Bacillariales; family Bacillariaceae; genus Nitzschia; species Nitzschia sp. pyKryTriq1. The sequence continues at coordinate 1,623,646 of OY101116.1, forward strand.
CAGGTCTGTTTCTTGCAAAGGTAGATTCCGCAGGTCGTCTGCGCGTGCTTTCGAAAGGACTCCCTGCAACCGTCACAGTGAGTTGGTGGGCAGTGACTACTACATCTCAGTAAATAGAGTCGCTGACAACTTACCTCATTCTGAAGCCTATCGAGCTCATCTGGTTTGTTCATGTGATCTCCGGTAAAAACCATCGAACGTCCTCTCCACTCCACACGGAATCCAACGCATGGGATCACATGTAGCGAATATGTAAAGTGGAAGGTAGCGCCTTGAAAACGAAGGGGCTCGCCAATGATTGCGGGCTTGTACCGATGACTATGCCGCAGAAGTGAAGGGCTGAGGGAAGCAAGGGCAGCGTACTTGCGAATGAAACTCTTGTAAATAGTGGGTGTTGTAATGACGACCACCGGCGATCCCGTTAAAACTTTTTGAAATGCTCCAGCGTCATGATCAGCGTGACAATGAGTGAGAATGATACCGACGATTGTACGTGGTCGGATTCCTTCCCTTTCTAGCGTAGCTGATGAATAGGGCGGTGGATCGATCATAATGCCTCGCCCGTTGACCCATAAAACATAGCCAGAAACGGAACCACTTTTGTCGAACCCGTGAGAATTTCCCAGTGTTGTCAGACCGAAAGAAGGTGGATGAAATGTTGGCGGTGTACTTGGAATCATGGGAGAATCAGCAAGATCTGCCGAACCATAACTCTCGTCGTCGTCGTCGTCGTCTTTTTTCTTTCCTTCCTTGCGGCCCTCTTTGGCGTCTTCCATAAAGGATTGACCACCAAATCCCTCTACACCCATTGTTTCAGAAACCTTTACATGGCCAGAAAACCGCGCCTTACCGATGATCACATTGTTAACGTCAATGTCATGAATAATGTATTCAGTGCCGCTTGGCATTTTGAAGATTTCTACCCTTGGGACACTACGTTCGCGTTTTTGTTCCTCTGTAGCAGTTGACGGCCACACCGTTGCAACATCACCTGTGAAACAAACGGAAGGGTGAATAATTAGGGGTGCCCTTCCCTCCAGACAAAAGACTATCGACGTGACCAAACCCGACTCAACTCACCAACCCAACGAGCTTTCTTGTAAGACCATTTGGAATTCGCCCGTCTCTCCACACCCTGGACATCCACAGGAAGTTCCTCTTCAGTCCCAGCCTCTTCATCACCAACCATGCCCAGTGCTTCATCCAATTCTTCTTCGTCAAGTTCCTCGTCATCCTCCACATCCTTTTCGTTAATGTTAGGAGGAACGCCAAGGTTCTCGTGGCAGTAGCCGTCACCCGGCTGGTGGAACTGGCTGAAATCTAAAAGGACATTCACAGCTAATTCTTTTCCGTCCGGCATTATTCGAAAGTGCCGTAACTCTTTCTCTAGGTTCGGAATGGCATCTCTCGGAAAGTCTGGAGCAAAGTCCTCTTCCTCGAACTGAACTGGGTCCACCTCCCTCCGGAATTGTGCGGGACCCAAAAGCGTCTCATTGAAGACTCTACAAATATTGTCCTCAGCCTCCTGTGAGTCGACCACCAAGGTACATCGCTTCTTGTAGACGAAAAAGTTGAAATACGCCGGAAATTCAAACTCCGCCAGGTTCACTCCTAGTGCCGGTCCCATCTCCCTACAAAATCTTTCTGCTGGTACAATGTACACCTGAGGCACCGGAATACCCAGAGTCATACTATCTTTGATGGTCTCAGGGGGGATTCCGAACTATGAATCAAATGGCAGCAACGTTGGGGTGTTAGATGATCGCGACTACGATGGATGTATCACAGGGTTCTATATTAAAACCCTCCCCTTCATCTTTCCCAAGACTTGCTTACCTGCACGCGTCCAACCGCTTTGGTTTCCATACTGAGACCCCCTCTCGGAAGTTTTGTTTGCTCTAGCAACGGGATGGCATCGTAGGCGTCTCCGATCTTTCCAAGTTGATTTGGATCCGGTGATGTTTGGTCTTCGGACGATTCACCCACCCCAAATCTCTGTGTAGCACTAAGTCCCTTCTTAAACGATTCCGAAACCCCTTTGTAAGTTCCTGTCTCCTCCTCCTTCGAAGACCCTGAAGTTGTTGCGGGAGCATCTCTGACAGGTGGTATCGTTTTACCGGAAGATTTCGGCGCGGAGGGCTTGGGAGCACCGTTTGATCGTTTTTCCGTGTCATCCGAGGAGGAAAGGCGTTTCGGTAACTCTGGTTTTCGACCTGCGGGTGGCGCCGCTTGTGAAGTAGACCTCTGTTGTTGAACGGCCGGAGACGACTGTGACATGCCCGATGCTCTGGTCGTCGAAGCCCCACTAGCCCGATTGGGTGCAACGACCGGAGGTGTCGATTTCAGAATTGGTTTGACGGGTACCGCAGGTCGTCTATCAGCAAGAGACCCTTGTTGTTTCTTGCGTTTGAATAAGCGTTTTACGGCTTTCATTTTGGTCAAAAACTGCGATTTTTCTCACCAACAACAAAAGATACGACGTCGGGTCTTTTTTACGTAGCCGGTACGTGCACGTATTACTAGTAGAAGGGCACTACCGAGGCGCTGCAATATCGGGGGAAACTACTGTAACGAGACACCCAATTAGCACCAGCACCGAACGAGATAGGATTGACCCAACCTTTTCAACCGCTTCAACGACGGATCAACAACAACACCAGCCTCTCTTTGCGTCGATTTGAAGTTATTACCTTGTCAGCGTAGTGGCGAAGATGACTGAACGCTTTTCGGATGAAGTTGTTGTTGTCGGCATCAACCGTGCGTCCGTGCTCCCCTCTACTAGTCGTAGAGGGAGATACAATACTCGTAATACTGCGTAGCCGCGATAAATATCACAGTACGAATATTCGTACACCGGACACAGCTGGAGGGACGCGAGGGGGGGGCGAAAGAATGAATAAAGCCTGCATGCAGGTTTATTCAGCAGTTGTACTCGTACGAAGAATACGAGGAGTTGACCGGATAAAAAGAAAGTTGAAATTATCGTGTGCAACGCACGGGTCATAGTGGGTAATGATTCTTTTGGAATGGGAATTCGGAACATGCGACATATAAGGACACCAGGGCACTACTAAAATTGGATCTGTGATATTTAAAATTTCAACTTTTTGTGACCCAAATTCGCCGCAGTTATTCAGTAAATACGTAGCTTGGTCTACTACAATAACTGCGCGGCTACTCCTGCTATTATATCCATTCTTCGCACTACGTTCTACTCCTCGTTGATGATTTTGCTTTGCTTCTCTACACTGAGTAGTAGCCATGTAACTCTATCTAGCTAGACTCTCGTTCTAGCTAAGTGTAGAGAGACGATGATAGCAAAAGCTATGGTCTGGACCACCCCGTTCTTGCTTGTTGTCTCGAAGAGAAGGCTTCCCGTTTTTACCCTCTGTCACAGCGTGGTGCTCTAGTACACGCCGCAGCGCATTACACCGCCGATCTGTACCGCCCTGCGTATGTGGTATTTGGTAGATTGAGTAGAGCACGGCCTGCCTTAGTTCAGTAGTGTTCTCCCTCCCAAGGTCAACATTAACAGCGAAAACCCCCATTTCAGCTTGGATTCTTCAATCGTGAGGCCAAGACGACCTCCAAAGTAGCCACCTAGAAAAGCTCCCATGGCAAGTGCAGGAGCGACCCGCATAGCAACGTTCCCCTTTCCATAGTGCGTCGCCGTCCCTACCATTGCAGGTAATGACATGGCGCAAAGACTAGTGCCAAGTGCTTGGTAGTGATTCATATCAGTGGCAATAGTAAGCGCTGGTACCACAATGGCTCCGCCTCCAACTCCAAACAAACCCGCGAGAAAACCGGAGCAAGACCCGATCACAGCAGGTACAAGAAGTCTATGTGATAGAGGTCTCTTTTGTTTTACTCCTTCGACGGAATCTTCATCTTCTTGTGACATCAAGTATGTCTTGGCCGGGACCAGAGGAGCCACACAAATCATAAAGACCCCCAGAGCCTTTTTCAGCGCCGGCCCTGACAACATCGCCGTTGCATGTGCTCCGAAACGCGCTGTCACCATTCCACAACACGCAATCGCCCCGGCAGCTTCATAATCCACTTGTCCCGAGTATCCAAGAGCACCAGCGATTCCAGTCGTGGTCACCGCAAACAAAGATGTTCCATGGGCTTGATGCTGCGACAATCGAAGCAAACCTGACGTCATCAACGGAATCATGACAAATCCACCTCCCATTCCAGCAAGTGATCCACATACACCAGCCAGACTACCAATGGCAAATGCTTTCGGAACGGCATTATTTGCTAGCTCCGAGGTCTCAGTCGCTACTGCAGTTGTTGTTTTGTTCTTGGGCGATGACATCAACCTCCTTGTTTGCTGTCGACAATGGTTCCCTGCTCGGAGTCGCCGACGACGAAACACTGTTCGTGCCAACAATCTTCTTTGCGCAAGCGATTTCATCAAAGTACGTATTCTGCTTCGAGTATGGTTACTCCAGATTTCGATCCTTCCAACGAGAAGAATACATACAATGATGTTGTTTCGGTCGGTGCCAGAAGCGGCAACGTGCAACGTCGGTTGTCGGTTGCCTCATTTTGGTGAAGAAGCAGGCAGCAACATGAATAACACATGATGGACGCCGCAACTGTGTGACGTCACGTCCACTTTTTGGCGCGAAAATCATTGGGAACCCGGAGATGAATCCGCAGCCAACCATTCCCCGCCGCCGATGCATGCATGCAATAAAGCAACCAAACATCAGATCTGGCTCTTACATCTCTCCTCCCTCTGCTATTATTGGTACGATCTACCTAATCATCAAACGAAGCTCGGCGTTATTCGTTTGGTTGCAGACTTCGTATGATCCAATCTGAAGGCAAAAGGTTCAACCTTCCTCCTGCAGATTTTTGTGATCCTTCCTTCGCTTCGGATGGCCATAAATCCACTCGAGGAGAGGAGACGAGATATGATGGCAGAAAGATCACCCAAGAAGAAGAGGAAAGCAGAGGCATCATCTCCATCCAAGCAAAGTGGGTCAATCAAAATACAGGTGGATTCATCTGCTCCAGCCGACAATCCTATTGTGGTTTCCTTTCCTGGCGGGCTTCCTGACGGTCTTCAAACCCATGCACCGTCGAGTGCGGCCCTCCCAGAATTCCAATGGGAGAAACTCAACAAAAAGTCATCTTCTGGTCGGAAAGTGGTCGGAAAGGACAAACATTGTACCTATACAAGCTCAGCAGCGGGCCTTGGTTTTGATGACCGCCGAACAAAATTATGTGTCGGAGTCTACGACAAGAAAAGTGGTACAGTAGTCATTCGCGAAGCGGCCTCGAGGGGCACGGTCTTCTCCTTACAACAGTCGATCCCGTCATATCTCGAAGAAAATGGCCCAATTCAATTTAAGGCAGGTCAAAATTTGCTTACCTATAGCAATCAAGTTTTCGAGGATTTCGGAAGTGCAAAGAAACGCAAAGTGCTCAAGTCTCAAGCAGCCAACCGAGTCGAGATCAACAATGTTGTGGGTGCTGGTGAGGGCAGTGCAGTAATGAATCAAGTCATTCAAGGAGAGGCCATGAGTGAAAGTAACCGCAAGGCTGTTGCAGAGACTCAGGCTGATGAAGAAGGAACATCGGCCCTTGGAAGTGCCAGCAAGGCTATCGAAGCCGCTCATGAAGCTGCCCGACGGAAGTTTCTACCAACCTACGATGAAAATGCCATCAAACCGCACAAGGTGTACAGTGCTCGAGACATTGCTGGTGAGGAAGCGTGGAGCAAAGTCTACAACAAAGTTCATGCGAGTATGCACGACGATGATCCTGCGGAGAGTATCATTGGCTCGCTTCTTGAAAGCGACTGGCACCCTTCGGTACTGAAACTCGTGAAGGAGATCAATGTGGATTCAGACGACTGCAAAGATCGATACACATGCGCTATCTTGACAAACCACGTAATTCGATTTTACTCCATGAACCACAAGAGAAGAACCATCCCACCAGTCAATCTTACGAAGGCGAAATACTTTGGATTGCCGGTAGAAGTCGCTGCTCAGTGGATTAAGTTGTTCACGACTTCTGTTTCTGGCTCTGACGGAAAAATCGCACATGTCATGTCGAAGCAAGACAAGGATAAGAGCGTGGTTCATGCACTGCTATTTTACATGATGGCCCACGGAATTGCAATGAAGGTTCCTAGTTTAAAGCCAATCGCAGAGGATTTGAAAGTTCCAGTAAACGACTGTGCACAAATGCTTCGGCTAGCGGGTTGTCAAGTAACAAAGAAAGGAACCGCGATGTCAGCAGTCTTGAAAACGCCTCTGACATTCCCACCTCCTAGGCGTGCTGTCAATAAGAGCTAATTCAGCTTCAAAAGCTATCAGATGCTGGTACCCCACCTTAAAAAATATAATTACAGAAACACTTTTCTTACTAGTACGTGAACATTCCCCTTGCTGGTTTTTGCCAAGTTAAGATTCGCTAGAAGCTCCTTGCTGCGAAGGTCCGGCCCCGGAACCATCTTGTTCAGCTGCACCCCTTGGAGATGAACCAATCGGGTGCATGTAAGGCGGTGGATTTCCACCTTGCATCGGATATTGGTGCCCAGAAGAGTCTGTTCCCTTTGGGCTGTTCTCCGTTCCTTCTGATGTTTTTCCGGTCCCTGGGGAGCCTCCCTGCCTTTGTGGAGGGGATGAAGTGTGTGGTGGGTGACTGTGTCGCGGGGGAGGGTAATGAGGATGATAGTATGGATGAGGTGGCGGCATGTGTCCATGTTGATGAGGAGGTGGATACATGTACGGTGGCGGGTTCTCTCCTGGAGGGTGGTGTTGGCCTTGGCCGGGAGGAGGCGGAGGATACGGGTACCCCCCTGCATTGGGTGAGTGAGGGTATCCCTGATGCATTGGAGGATGGGGTGGGTACGCAGAGGGCGGTGGTGGATGGTGCGATGAAGTCGCTTGGTTGTAGGGCCCACTTGGCCACTGCGAGGGAGGTAATGGTTGCTGACTCGGCAGCGTGCCCATCTGTTGCATCATCTGAACTTGTTGCATTGCCGCTTGAATCAATTTCTAAAGGAGCGACAAAAGTAAGAAATCCGATCCAGGCATTCATCAATGCATTACTCTGCTAATCAAGTAACTTACGTCTTTTCCATGTTGCTGAAACTTCCGTTGGATGGTAGAGTACCAGTGGTTTTTCACATCATTGTCTGATCGCCCCGGTAGTTGCTTTGATATGTTCGCCCATCGATTGCCATGGTGCTCGTGCATTGCAATCAAAATTGCTTCCTCGTCATCCGTCCATTCGCCTTTCTTTAGCTCAGGATCCAAATGGTTGACAAAACGCTCTCTACATTGCTTGCCCTGTCTCCCTGGTAAATGTGCCGCGATCTTCGCCCATTTCTTTCCATACTCGAGACGTTTCGAAATCAGAATTTGGTCCTCTTCGTGTGTCCATGATCCTTTGCCCTTGATGACTGGGGGATTGGAAATTGACTGCCACTTGGTCAGACAGTCAATCGCACTCCTATTGGAGAAGTTCTCTGCAACCTCGTTCCAACGTGGCGCACCTGGATATTGCAAGTTGAAAGCGAGAGGAGGTTAGGAGAGAAACATGGACGTATCATGCCTTCCGGTGGTGCTGTCCTGGTGCACCAGGTACAGATACAAGTACCTTGACGATAACTTACTGTCCTTATATTGCTCAACAAGCTTTTTGAGCAATTCAACTTCGGCAGTTTTCCAGCCGACTGAACCCTCTTTCTTAACTCGTTTCTTTTTTGGACTGCCCGAGTCCTCGTCCTCGTCTTCTTCTTCTTCGTCCTCGTGTTCAGATTCGTCACCTTTTCCTTCTTCCTTCGGTTGCGATTCGCCTGGCTCAGGAGCTGCTTCGGTCGAGTCAGCCCTGACTGGTGGGTCCTTGAATTTCTCTATGTAACGTTTGAAGCATTGAACTGCACTCTTATCTGGGAAAGATTTCGAGATTTCGTCCCAGTCTTCTTCTTCGTCACCGTCCCCTTCAGCCTCCCTGTTCTGCTTGTCTTCCAGCACTGCCTTCAGCAGCTGATCATCTTCCTCGTCGGTCCAGGCAACCTTGGATTTCTTTTCTTCCGACTTTCTCTTACTCATTTTCCCGTTGATGGCCGATGGCACAGCGGCGTAATATGCAGCAAGGGAGGAAGCAAGGGGGAACTGCTCTCACCCACGAATCTCTGGTTTCCGCGGCTTGTTGCCTACTGTCTGTAATGAAAGCAGCCGCTCTCGAAGAAGAAGTTTGATTTGATCTCTGGAAACAGGTATCAACCAGTGTCGCGGTCAAGATCTTGTCTTTGTGCACTATCCTCAGTAGGGATGAAGGAGAAAGATGAGGGTAAGTATTGATCTCACTCGTTTTTTTGGATATGTTAGTTTTGTTGACGGAGTACGGAGTTGAGAACAACTGATTATAACTGCCATCGTTATTTTGCGGTGGTGGAGCCGCTTTTCAGAGGGTGTCCCTTCTCTGGACGACGATGTCCGTGTAGAATCAGTACTGGGATTCTCGTACGATCCTCCAAGGTGGAGAAAAATTTCGACGAATTGAGACTTCGAAGATTTCTAATTGGCGCTATTTTAAACATTCATATCTGAATATAATCAATAGTGTACTTAGAGGAAATGCGTTTCAAAACTTTCGAGATTTCCCGCCAATCTAATGGATGGCATTTCCATATGTATGGTACAGTACAAGGCTACGTTCGTTCGTTACTTCGTACTTACTTAGACTTGGCGCATGCATCGCGCGCGGCATACAGGTCGTGCAGTACGCACGCACGCTACCTGGTACGTACGCGTCGCGTACGCCGCAGGGATCAATTATTGGCAAGTCCATACCGTACCGGTAGGACATGATGTTGTGTACGAGTACGAATCTTGCTTGCCCCACGCCCCAATCCTCTGGATCTAATAGATTAAAATCGATTCGAAGATGAGGTTGGACTATCAGTAGCACACTTTATGATAGCTAGAAGAAAATTCGTGTCTGGCCGTACTCTAGAGTAGCTACTAGTAGAGTTGCATCCAGTATGTACGAGTACAGCGGGAAGAGAGCTGCCAATTAATCAGCCAGAATGGATCCAAATAACGAAGGAATAACACACTCCAACTACACCGTGTGCTTGTAGTGCCGATACTGGGACGTGCGGTACGCGGGATGGTGAGAATTCGCAGGATAGGGAAAACATGCGCTGATCCCTACCTTCCTAGAGGAGCAGCTAGAACAGTGCTTTTGCGTAGCTACGTACGAACTCTCCGGCGATATGCCGTATAGTAGACCTATCATACTTGGACATAACCTGCAGTACGAACCAAAGAATGGATGAGAGTCCGACTAGTGGTGGAGGCGTACACCATCATAATGACAAAAAAGACAATCGGCATCCTGAAATCGGGGAGAAAGACTGAGATAAAGCAGAAAAAAGTGTTCATTTCTTCGGCTCTGGGATCGCACAAATGGTTGTTCCTGAATCAATCAATGAATCATCTGTATTATTTAGATTTCTGCAACACGAGAGAAAGAAGAGCAGAGAAGAAGGACGCATGTTTGTGCAACAATGTGTGGTTTCGTCTCTCTCGGTTTGAATGAATCTGTGGGACAAAGGGCGTCAGCGACAGGAAACTGTTTCAACTCAGTATATGCTCTCATCGGAGGATTCCTCTAGAATATTCGTCTTCACTGTAATAGCTTGCCTGAGTCATAAGAGAGGATGAACAGAAGAAACATGAGCGCGATCATGGTCAACAATTGATAGGTTACAAATTGCCGTAACGCTCGACGTACCACCACCACATTAGGTCCAAACTGACGCCCCGCCAACTCTCGTTCCGCATTCGCAGCATCCTGTACCGTCGCGTACTCCAGAAAAATCTTCCTCAGCGCGCTTGGCTGGACATCACGCGACGCCGACCGAGGAATATTCATCCCCAACAGATTGCCAAACTTGGCGCACTCTTCTTGAACTTCCTCCTTCAAACCTTGATATTCCTCGTCGGTGGCAAGATCTTCGTCGGTGACCATGTTGAGAAGCACCAAAATCCTTGTTCGAGCAGTCAGTGGTGGAGCAGAGGCTCCCTCCGAAGCTTGCCCCATTGCAGCATCCAATGCCGCATTCGCAATGTCCAAGGCAGAAGCACCTGGGGGCAGAGGCGGGACGGCTCCTCCAAGATTAGCTATGGCCTGAGTCACAATGGGAGCCATAGATAAGGCTGGAGTTCGAGTAATGGGCACACCATATTGATCAATATGCATCGGAGCCATTGGCATTGGACGCAATCCCATGGCAGCATCTACCAAGGTTTCTACGTCGTAGCCATCGACGATGATGGCGTCTGCCCGGAGTGCTGCTGGTTGAGGAGGCATAACCGAGGCCCCGGCGGTGGAAGCAATGGTAGGTGTCGTAATCATACCAGCGCCCCGTTCCCCGGCCACACGTGCAGTCAATACCTTTCCGCCACCCAGGTCCATTCCATTCAAGCCGATGACTGCTACCGGGGTGACATTTGGATCTGCAAACTCCACAAAACAATAACCCTTGCTTGTGAGAGAGTCCGGTTCATTCTTGACCAAGTGAAAAGATTTCACTTGGCCAAATGCTTGTAGAAGTTCTAGCACTTGATCCTCCGTGAGGTGGTAGTGCAAGCCTGACACAAGAATGCGCAAAGGAAGATATGAGTCAGAAAGTTGTAAAAAAGTTGCGAGAAACACTCTTACGCGGTGGACATGTCATCATACCTCCGATAAAGACCTTATTGGGGCCATCTTGGACTGTGCCACTAACGATTCCCAGCCGACTGACGTCCAATACAGGAATGGCGGATGGATGCACCTTCGGCGCCATGGTTGGATTGTAATCGTTGGGTCGTTTGACCTTGACCTTGCCCTTTCCATGAATGTCAATTCCGTCCAGCTCCATACAGGCTGTCGCCATTTCTACCGTTTTGAATTCCAAGAAGCAAAATCGCCGCTCGTGATTGATGTAGACGGAGAGAATTGGATCTTCGCCCCCCGGTGGCTTTTCCACCAGCGCCTGGTCGATCGCGGATCGGAAGAAGACATGCAACTCTTGCTCCGTCACATTTGGTGGTAGATGCCCAATGTACAGACGTCGCGCATGCCTGGTTTGTTGCGGAACTGCCGTAAAGTTTCGGTCGGATGGAATGCCTGCAAAATCTGTCGCTGCTGGATTCGACAATGCCAGAACGGCAGCATCTGTCGCCAACTGCTGAGCCGTGGGAGGCTGATCAAACCTGGATTTTCTCGCCAATCGCTTCCGCCGGCGCTCAGCGACCCAATCCTTCTCCTCTTCGAAGGATCGAAAGGTAATGGCACCGTTTCCTCGGGGCCGCCGTGGTGGTGGTGGCGGTGGTGGACCCCGTCCTCGCCCTCCTCCTCGAAACTGCTCAGGTGGTGGACCTCGATAGCGACCTCCGCGACGATCGTCATAGTTTCTCGGCGGTGGAGGTCCTCGATTGTCGTATCTCTCACCGAAGGGCGGCGGACCTCGAGGAGGAGGACCGCGATCTCGTGGTGGGAATGGACCGGGTGGCGGCCCCCGCATATCATCGCCATAGGGCGGTGCAGGACCACCTCGATGGGTACGTCCAAAGGCATCATGTTCTGGCGGTGGACCGTCCGGGCCAGGGCCTCCGCCTCCCCTAGTCATCCAAGCGGGAGCATTGTCGATACCGCGGCCTCTTCCACTCATTTTGCCGGAATCGTAACGCTTGTCAACTTGAAGCTACAGCACTTATTATGACAACAACGTCTGTCTCTAGAGAGAGACTAGTTTAGACATGGCGCATGTCGGTGGCATCGATCTGAACGGTGGACGGTGGATGGTGGCGATCATCCAAAAAAGCAACGCCTGAGATCTGGATGATCTCAGAGGGCGAAGAGGCCCGGCGTGGGCCCGGTAAGTAGTGGCAAGACGTCGTGACAGTACCTGGTACGGTACAGTATCAGTACCGGTATTGGTATTGCGTGCGTGCGTGGGCGCGCCGGGGTCGAAAGTCGAAAGGCAAGCGAGCATCCCAAAAGGGGGAGAATATTTTGAAAAAATGGGGCGTAGGCTTCTCCTTTTTTATGTGACGCGTCAGCATCCAAGCAAGCCTGCCCGCCAATGAGATGATGCCTTGGTGGCCTTCCGATCCGTCCATCATCCGATCCACCGATGATGTGATAATCGGTTCGTTGTTTTCCTTGCTTCGTCATTTATCACCATTCGTCATTCTTCATCGTTTTATCTCACAACATCTTCTGCTCACCGTCATCCGCACCTCTCACTTTGGAGAAGGAGGAGGAGAGAGTTTCATTTATTTCATACACAGAGAAGAAAGATACTCACCGTCCGTTAGTTCAAAATTATATCTCGTCAAATCATCATGATTCATAGTCGGCGTATCATTCCCTTCGTGTCGCGGGTCGCGACGAGAAGCCGTCCGAGGACCGTCATCGGGTCGCTACAGCAGCAGCAACAGCAAAGTCAGCGTTCGTCATTTCTTTCGTTGTTGAACGTTCGTAGTTTTTCGACCGCAGTCGATGATATGGGCCCGGCCTACTCGGATGACGAAGATGAGGATACCGTACTGCCAAGCTCACCCAAAGTACCGTCGTCGTCGTCCTCCTCCTCCTCGTCTCAAGTGCAAGATTTGACGTTTGAACGTGCCAAGGCTGGATCTCCGTCTCCATGGGCTCTGTTTGATGCCTGGGGGGCTGGAACTGATATTGGTGAACCCCTGTCTCCCAGGGATGAGGCTGTTCTTGGGGAGGAGGCTGTCCGCATTCCGTTGACAGCACAGGATCGATTGGACGTAGCAGCTGAGACCGAAATTCTAGGAGCCTACGACCGTCTCCTGCAGCAACGATCATCTGTTCACTTGGGATACCCCTACAATCTTGTGTATGATCATTCGGAACTATACAGCTTTATGAAGTACTCCATCAATAATCTGGGAGATCCATTCGTCCCTTCCAACTATGGAGTTCATTCTAGGCAGTTTGAATGCGCCGTCATTGACTTTTTTGCCAACTTGTGGAAAATGGAAGAAGATTCCTACTGGGGATATGTTACCACCAGTGGTACCGAAGGCAATTTGCATGGTATTTTGCTGGCGCGAGAAGCTTTCCCCGATGGAATCCTCTATACGTCACAAGAATCGCACTACTCAGTATTCAAGGCAGCCAGGTACTATCGGATGGATTGTCGATCAATTCCAACGCTGCCCATGGGAGAAATAAATTACAACATGCTAGCGGAAGAGATTGATCGAAACCGAGAGTTCCCTGTCATATTGAATGTGAACATTGGGACTACCGTGAAAGGAGCTGTGGACAATCTTGATCGTATCATCGATATGCTCAAAATGCTAGACATTCCAAGGGATCGCTATTACATCCACTGCGACGGTGCATTGTTTGCTCTTATGATGCCATTTATTGACAATGCACCCGAGATCTCTTTTCGGAAACCGATTGATTCGATTGCTGTCAGCGGCCATAAAATGCTGGGATGCCCTATGCCCTGTGGAGTGGCCCTTTGTCGGAAGGAGCACGTCGAGAATGTCGAACAGCACATTGACTACTTGAACAGTGTCGACACCACAATAATGGGAAGTCGGAATGGGCAAGCGGCATTGTACATGTGGTACAGTCTACGGAAAAAGGGACTCGGTGGGATCAAACAAGATGTCATGTGAGTATCATTTCTTCAATGAGGTTGCTCGAGTTTTTGGCAGTCGGTGGGCCATTTATCTCACAAATTTCTTGTCTTGTCTTTTTCCTTTCTTTCCAATCACAGGCACTGTATGGAAACAGCACGCTATTTGCGCGATAAATTGACTGCTGCTGGCTTCTCGTGTCGTTTGAATGACCTTTCTTCCACCGTCGTTCTAGAACGTCCCGCCAGCGATGCTTTTATCAAGCGCTGGCAACTAGCTTGTGAAGAAGATATTGCTCATGTAGTTGTCATGCCAAATGTGACACGTGGAAAGATCGATCGTTTTGTAGCCGAATTAAGTGAAGTGGAACGACAACATGGGCGGACAGAACCTCTTCGTCGAACATCGCCCCTCTCGATGCTATCCAGCTCGTCCTGGAGCCACGTCGTGCCCCAGAAACAAATGTGATGAACAATTTTATTTTAAGAATTAGAGAAGCTATACTAACTGTTCATAGCAACTTTGAAATAGAAATTGGAACGGTAGGGTTTTGGAAGAGCTAATCTACATCCAACGTGTGCTAACTACAGTTAGGTCTAACCGTACGGTTTACGAAGAACGGGCAGTCACGTTCTGAGTCTTATTACGAGCTCCCCCGAAAGAGCTCGTTCGCACAATCGTCACCGACGCACGCCGCACTTTTTGCGGGGGCCGATCCAGGAGTACGCCAACGAAAGGCAAGAAACAAACAACGCATTCCTCTACCGGTACTGTATTGCTGTCTATGTCTATGCACACGACACAGTAGAGAAAAGTTAAAAGCAATCAGGACGACTCTCTTTGTTTTTGATTACTAAGTGACCATGGTGTGGGGTTTGATTGAAAATTTTCGCCATGCTCTGAAGTACCGAGGAGGATGGAAGGGCCTCTACCATCACATGTACACGGTGAGTTTTCGTATTGGAAGGGTTGAATTTCCTTATTCGTGCGCTCCCTCACCGCTAAGAAATAATCTTCCATTATCTTCTCGGCACTGTAGAATGGAGACTTTCCCTTCAAGATGGGAACGTACATGGGATGCGATGCCATGGGGAACCGCTACTATGAGAACAGAGTGGACTATCCATTTGGGCAGCATCGATGGGTGGAGCCTGCAGATGAGCACAATTTTGATTCCACGCAAGTTCCGCCGGAGTGGCACGGGTGGATGGTCTCCATGAACGACGCTACGCCAAGCACGGAGGGCGAGTTCATTGAGGAACTGGCAAAAAGGATCCACCCCAGTGCTCCCTCTGATGCACCGTTCAAGGACAACGTTGGTTACCAAAATGAGGTTTTCAATTTCAATGGCATGCACGTCCAGTCACAAATCCGTTCGCGTGGATACGGCATCGGAAACTCCATCGTCGGTTTGCCAGCGTTTGCCCCTGACGCGTACTACACGCAACCTGGATCGCCTTACAACCCTGCCTTCATCCGAAAGATGGAATACGAGGGTGACTTGGACGCGACTAAGGGAGGCGGCCGCCCTTACAAAAACGATATTTGGAAGGAACGTCTTATGACCGCTGCCGAAAAGGAAGCCGCAGCAAATCCCACCGGAGACTTTGCCACCAGACAACTCACCCCGAAGGAGGAAGCTATTCTCGCACGTGGTGGGACACTCCCAACAAAGTAGTAGAATGCTGGTAGCAGTTCTTTAAGGGCTAGGTCTACACTGTTTTAATATCACACTACTCTGATCCTTCTGCTTGTGCCAACATGTCTTCCTGCATGGAATGGACAATAGAACCCAAATGAGCTACATCTTCCACCTGAAAGGACTTGTCTTCTGCAACATGGCCTTCGACCTTTCTTTCCATTTCGGGTGAGAGTGTTTCTCCAAGTACCAGCTGAAGCTTGTTGGGGCGATCGCCAAACTGGTCCATAGTATTCTTGAGTTCATGCGATTGGCAGAAAACGTTCGCACGGCAGAGAACGTAGAGACCTAGTCGGGCACGAGACACAGCGACGATAAGACGGCGGATGTCTCTGAGATGACCAACGGCTTTCGTTCGAACGAGGGAGAGGAGAATGATATCATTCTGTTGGCCCTGATACTGATCGACGGTGGACACAGTCTTCGGGGCCACTCCTGCCAGCGGAGTCCCTACACCACAACGCTGCGCCACAATGTCAGAGATCAGTTCCTTTTGACCGTTGTAAGTGGTAAGAATAGAAATTTTGTCAGGCGAATATCCAATAAGCACCATGTACTGGAAGAGGGCGACCGCATACTCGGCTTCTCCGAGATTCTGATAGTAGTATGGCGTCGGCGTCGTCTCGCCGTTGCCCTCGAAATCTTCAACATTGATAAGCTGAAACGGGTACACAAATCCAGGATTAGCCAGTTGAAACTCCCGTGCCTTCGTCACATGGTCGAGATTTCCAAGATTGTTGTATCGCCAGCTGTAATACATAGAAAGAAAGAAAGAAAGAAAGAAACGTGAGAAGAGCGGCAGTGGCAACGGAGCAATCAGGACAAAACCAGTAGCATACCTGTAGAGCCGCATGAGTTCGGGTCTTGCACGGCCTTGCTTGTCAAGTTGCACATAGGGGACGCCAAGTCTGATGAGACGTGAGAAAAGACTTTGGTCCAAGTTGCTGAACTTGGAAAAGGAGGCGTTTTTCACTACAGGGGGCAGCTGGTTGTGGTCTCCGAGCATGCAAACCCTTTTCAATCGGGACAAACCTGACACTGAGTCGTCAGACTTTCCTTTCTGTAACAAGCAAGGAATAAAAGATTCGATTTCCAACATCTGACCAGATTCTTCCATGACGATGTTGTCATATTCAAATCCAAGCTCAATTAGATTGTTTCTCGCGATCGCAGCGTGTGTGCATGTCATCGCGACAATTCTTGCTTGCTTGGTAATGAGATAATCAGCGCGTTGTCTTTGCGAGCGAAGTAGTTCAAACGGCCGATATTCGGACAATTCATCAAATAGATTCTCCAAGCGACCAAGATAATCCTTGGCTTCTCCAAGCGTTACAGAGTTCGAATTGAAATAGACGCAAAAGGGGAAGAGAGAAGTTACGTCCGTATCATCGCTTGTGGACATATCTACGATCTGGCTCTCAAAAATCTTCTGTCTTCGTAAAATCTGAAAATTCTTGAAGTATTCGGCGCTTTCGCAGGTGTACGAAGGAGAGCCATCCGGTCCTCGTTGTGCCTTGCCACTGATACCCAAGGATTCGGAAAGCTGCTGCACTTGTTCCAAAAGCACGTCTCGACGGTGGATAGAATAGGCCACTCGACCAATCTTTGTAAAGTCATGAGAAGACTCTGTCTCGAGATCACGCTCGCCGGACCCTAAGCGCACAAAGTATCGTTCGTCGACGTCACCACGCGCCATAACTTTGGAGAAAATGTCATTCAAAGCTGCATTCGAATGAGTGATAATGATTGTCCTCTGTGTTGGATAAGTGTGATAAAGACTTGCAATAATTTGCACAGCAACATCAGTTTTCCCCGTTCCCGGTGGCCCAACAACTAGTGTGAGACCAGGCGAGAGTCCAGATCTGATGGCTTCTACTTGCACTGGAGTAAATCGCACCGGGTTTCCAAGCGCCTTTTCGGGATGCGGCAACGGTACGGCTTCAATCTTTGTTATTGTCTTTCCATCTTTGATGTTCTCTTCTGTGAAGCGAATCTTGAAGTTGTAACGCTTCGTCTTGTCGTCGAGTTCTTCGTCCTCCTTAACGATAACAGCACCCTGAAACGAGTCCTGCAGGTGCGTTTGATCCAGAAAGGTGTCTCCAAAATCAAGGTAGTCGGAAGGCTTGTTGATACCGACCGTATTCATCGCATAGCGCTTCATTGTGTCCGATTTGTAGGAAGCAGATAAGGGATCACCTTGGCCAAGAATCAGAGTGTGCAGCCATGGTGGTACTACGCGATCGATGGATCCTGCCCCTTCGAGTAAACCACGAATGGTCTCCAAGACCGATTTGAAGTTGTTCTCTCTTCCATGACGACGGACCACAAGGTTGAATTGCTAAAAAGTTCCAAGAAAATAAAGCAGTGAGAGGTGGTGGTATCGGAAAAATCATCGCCGAGCTGATCTGTCAAACTTACTTGATACATGTCGCTTCCCAGAGCCGATTTAGTGTCGTTTCCGTATTGAGCACTGTCCAACACGACCTTGAAGATCCGCTTGGTACTTTTTCTTTGATCGTCAGGTGTTGACACTCCAGGTTCACTCAAAACGGTACCAGCCTCATTGCGAACCTGTACGACCATACAACCCCGCACCAGTGTGACACCAAACCGTTCGGGAAAAGTGCTGTCCTCTTCGTCTGGAACTCGTCGCTCACTATCAGAATCCCAAGCTCTGTGGGAGCCATGGGAGAGATGATAGTCTTTCAGCAGAGGTGCCTGATTTCCTGTCATTTTGGAGGCATCAATGGCTACCAAAAACAAGTTGTCAAATTCTCCAATCTCATCCCATTCCCGACGAATCGACGCCCCACATGGCTCAAGATCTACCACAATTTCGGCAGTTACTCGAGAATTGACCATTTCGCCCAATTTTGGAGGCTGAACCTCCACAATTTGAAAGGGTTGGGCCAATTCCAGTGCCATGCGAGACCAACCATTGAAATCTGTCTTGACTTGAATGTCTCCGTCTTCGTCGACATTAGATTGTCGAAGGATCGGCCGGACTCTTTTGATAACATTCACAAGATCAGCACGGATTTCATACGCACTCTCCAGTCTCACCAGCTCGTAGTTTCGAAGGAGATAGTCTTGAAACGAGAGAAATCTCGAGTTCAATTTGGGCAGCGCTAGGACTTGAGTGGCTCGAAGTTGACTGTTGGACGGTGGAATGATACTGTGATCCCACAACAGAGATTCTGTGGGGTACAATGGGAAGGAGCGCAGCTGGTCCATTGGGTAGGGAGGAATCGTCAAGTAATTGCCAAGGACTTGAAGCATGAAGTCTCGGGTAATAGAAGGATCTTCTTCTGAAATAAGACGCATCTGGTAGAGGAGACGGAGGAGCTTGGAATCGGGAAAGCCGATGAACGATCGCTCGAGATACGAATTTTTCGTTTGCCTGCCACAAAGAAGACCTACACCAGCATAAATGACGGCTTTGAGTTCTTCTGGATAGTGACGGTATGCCATTTTCTGTAGAATAGTGGCACGTGTGTGATGCATCGACACAACGTCCACCTTGGAAAGATGCTTCTGGGTCACATCATCCAAGGGGAAAGCAAGGAGCCCATTGATTCGCCCAAGAAGATGCTGAATAAGTCGAAGATTTTCCGCAACGGCAAAGCGATTTCCCACTGCCAAACGGCATCGGACAGAAAAGTGGATCGAATCCAGATAGGCTACCAGAAAAAGCCGAGTCGATGTAGCAGAAAGAAGATCAATCAAGAGCTCCAGGGACCGATGCAGGAATTTCCAAACATCGAGAGAAATATCGATGGGTGGATCTTTAGCATTGTTAATCATCTTCTGATCGAACACTCTGACCAAGGCTCCAAACTCCGAGTGTCCTTCCAGCAAGGAAAGCACGTGCTGAAAATTGCTCACTATCCACATGGCTTCCTTCTGGGACCGTGCATATTTCCTTCGCAGGCCTGCACTCTTTTTCAATTCCAGCTCACGACGCCTCTCTGGCATCCAGTGAAGAATCCCCGACCCTGCGAGATGTTTCAACATGCCATTTCGCAGCTCATCGTTGTTGCTTGCCATGGAAACAACGAGAAAGTTGACAATATGAGTTTGCAAGCCATAGTCCTTGTGTTCTGTCTTGTACAACAGGACTTCTAGGACCTTTTCGATGACCTCTTCCCCCATGAGACTGTCCAGCACCGTAGAATCCCCACTGAAACTACCTTCCCAGTACTGAAAGCCGACGAAGAGCACCAACAAATGGCACCCATGAAAGAACTCGTTCGAACCCTCATTGGACGTCAAAAAGGGCCACACAATCTCGGCAATCGCACCCTTGTCTTCCCATTCTCGGATCTTGTCCATACGCTCATTCTCGGATCCGTCGACCACGCACTGGCGGTAGAGTTCATGGATCTCCACCGGCGTCGTCGCCTCACTGTTCGCATCCTGCTTTTGGCTATTACTCGCACGTTTTTTGGGCGGGTTTTCGTCCGCGGCGCTCTTGGACGCCTTTCTGCGTTTCGGTGGCATGTCGTAGGAATGAGACTTTATAGCTAGGAGGCTACTCGCTACTCTGAGGAGAGTGTGATCTCTGGAGGTGAAGATAGAAGATACGAAGACAATAGTAGCAGGTGTTCGTACTGTAACAGCCGGAGGGAGAGGATGAGAGCCAGCCGATAGATATCGATCAGGACAATCAATCATCATCCGCCATGGTCAAAGTTTGCGGCGATGGGGCAGGCGGAAGGACCGGCCACGCCGTACATACTGCTGTACGGTACTCGTACAGTACCTGGTGCCAGGTACGGGAGACGAGTAACAAACAAAAACGAAGTACTTAGTTAGCCCCAAATCAGGAACCCCCAAGAAGAACATCATCAATCATCATCATCGTCATCATTACGTGCGTTGGTTTTCGGCGCGCTTTTTCCGAGTTCTCATTTTTGATGGTTCCGATCCAAGCAAGAAGCCGTTCGTTCGTGAGTACCAGTACCTGCACAGAAAGTACCGGTAGAGGTGCGAGCTGAGGGAGGGAAGTGTCGGTCGTTGTCATTCCAATACTAATTCGTTTCTCACCATGAAGATTCTTCCCAATACTACCTTCGTTCAATCCTACCATCGAGTATGCTCCCTTCTTTTGGCTGGCAGAAATCGAGCACTCCGTCCTCCGCTGTTTGCTCGCAGTCAGCATCAGCAGGTGGCCTTCTCTACCGGTAGTGCGGCGGCGGCGGCGACGACCAATTTATTGGGGGGTCGTCAA
Organism: Nitzschia sp. pyKryTriq1; assembly: GCA_956465555.1. Taxonomy (NCBI): domain Eukaryota; phylum Bacillariophyta; class Bacillariophyceae; order Bacillariales; family Bacillariaceae; genus Nitzschia; species Nitzschia sp. pyKryTriq1. The sequence goes on from OY101116.1 coordinate 1,644,224, forward strand.
TCCGAACGCCCCCGTCGGTCGCTCTTGAGTGTACCGGGATCGGATGCTCGAAAGATCCAAAAAGCGACAGGCTTGAAGGCTGATGCTATTGTGTTGGATTTGGAAGATGGAGTACCTTTGGATCGGAAAGAGGATGCCCGTCGACTAGTCGTGGATACTTTACGACAACAGGAAGAAACGGGGAATTTGTTCGGGGAAACCACCGAGATTTGCGTCCGCATTAACGGATTGGAGACGGGAAAACTTGCCTTGGATGATTTACAAGCAGTTCTCCCTTGTACCAGTCTGCAATCCATTGTGGTCCCCAAAATCGAACATCCATCAGATGTCGATTTTGTGAGTCGAATGATTTCCATGATGACAGCAGGTTCTGAACAAGGATCACGACGTGATATTCGGATTCTAGCCGCGATTGAATCGGCCAAAGGACTTTTGAATTTAAAAGAGATCGCTCAAGCTGGGTCGGGTAATGGGGGTCCCTTGCCGCCGTACGCCGCCTACTTGGATGCCCTCATCTTTGCTTCGGAAGATTACTGCGCCGACTTGGAATTGATCCGCACTCCCAACGGTGCGACCGAATTGTTGTATGCACGATCCCAGCTCGTGACAGTCGCCAAAGCTTATGGATTACAAGCTATTGATATGGTACATATCGACTTTCGAAATCTGGAGGATCTTGAAAAAGAATGTCAACAAGGTCGCGAGATGGGATTTACCGGCAAACAAGCCATTCATCCGGTACAGCTCGATACGATCCATGCTACCTTTGCACCGTCTCTCAAAGATTTGGAATTTGCGAAAAAATGCGTCCAAGAATACGAATCGACCACTTTTACCGGAAAGGGTGCATGTGTGGTGGACGGAATTGTGGTCGACGCTCCTGTCTACAAGTGGGCCATTAAGATTTTGAAACGAGCCAAGCAAGCTGGAATGGTTGAGTAGCTAGTTTCATAGAAGAAACTTTCTACAGTTAGACTAGCTACTAGTAGAGAGTAATAGAGAGCCAAGTAGCCCTGATTCGTCTACGAAGTGGGAGTACTGTACGAGTATATAGAACCAAGAAACATATGCATAGTCCTTCTCATCTAATACTCCACAACAGCGCGCAAGCAATCCCCCGAGTGAAGGGCATCCACGGCTTTGTTGGTCTCACCGACTCCCTTGAAGGTGTGAGTGATGTAGTGATCAATGGGGAGAGAGCCGTCCATACTGCGTTCCACCAGCTGAGGAACTTGTGTGCGAGACTTGAACCCACCAAAGGCCGTTCCTTTCCAAACGCGTCCCGTCACCAGTTGGAAGGGACGAGTGGAAATTTCGTGTCCCGAAGCGGCGACTCCAATGACACAACTGGTGCCCCATCCACGATGGGAGCATTCCAAGGCGGCACGCATCACCTCCACATTTCCAGTGCAGTCAAAACTGTAATCGACTCCCCAGGGAGTGAGCTCCCCGGCAATGTGCTTTTGAACCGGCGTATCTCCAAGCTCTTTGGGGTTGACGAAATGAGTCGCGCCAAGCTGTTTTGCCATGTCGAATTTCTTCGCGTTAACATCGACGGCGACGATTTGAGTGGCACCGGCATGCTTGGCACCTTGAATGACTGCCAAACCCTATATTGTTAGCATTATCATGGTGTGAGTGGAGTTGTACACGATACTCTGATGATGTTGCCATGGACGAAATGTCGAAATGACGAGAACAGACGACATGGACTGTACGAATACATGTACTTACAACAGCGCCGAGGCCGAAGACAGCCACAGAAGAGTTGGGTTCCACCTTGCAAGTGTTCCAAACAGCTCCAAGTCCAGTCGCAACACCGCATCCAAACAAGCACACCTTCTCGAGTGGGGCATCTGGGTTGATCTTGGCACAAGAAATCTCTGCCAAAACGGTGTATTCGCTCATGGTGGAGCAGCCCATGAAATGGAAAATATCTTTTCCGTCCTTGTCATGGAATCGGATGGTACCATCTGGCATGACGCCTTGTCCTTGGGTAGATCGAATCTTGGGGCAGAGGTTGGTCTTTGGGGATTGACAAAAGATACATGACGCCTCGCAACACTGTGGAGTGTAGCAGGGAATGACGTGGTCTCCTGGTTTGACACTGGTGACACCATCTCCTATAGACTCGACAATACACCCAGCCTCATGACCAAGAATACAAGGAAACAGTCCTTCGGGATCAAAGCCATCTAAAGTGTAAATATCGGTGTGGCACAAGGCGTTCGCAATGACCTTGACACGAACTTCTCCAGCCTTTGGAGGATCCACAGTAATTTCCTCCTCGATCATTGGCTCTTTGGGGCCGCGAGCCACCATGGCTTTGCATTTGATAGGTTGTCCTACAGTCGACATTCTGTACCGGTAAGCTGTTTCTCGAAATCGTTCGCTATTAAAAGGTCGGGATAAAGTGTGAACGTGTGAGAGACGACGAATGAAGCATCGTCATCATCATCATCTTGGAATGGAAGATGGTGGCGATGAGGCATGAGACATGCTTTATCCATTTTAATTTTTTCACATCATTTTGCGTGCGTGCGTGGTTTCGAAAGATCCTCAAAGAAGATCCTGATAAATGGAGAGCGCGAGATGCGCGTACAGTGATGACAGACAGACCATTTTCATTTTTTTTTGAAGTAATTATTGCGTTGAAGCCGAGCCGGCCAGGTTGGGTCGTGCATCATGTCTCCTGTGTCTTGTAGCGCGGAAGGGTGTGTCTGTGTTGGCGGGTCAAATACAGTAATAACCTTTTTTGGTTCGGTACTCTCATGTAGTCACAGCTACCGTACAGTACCAGTACATGACACCAGTACTCAGTACTGGTACTGTACTGTTGAAGCTTCTCTTCTTTTCTTCTCTACTATTTTACCACCTCCCGTCCTCCTTCCAGCAACCACTTCCCAGTCTCCTTCGACATTGCACTTTTCTTCTACGCTGCGTTAGTTGGAACGATATAGTTACAGACAGTAGTATTCCCGCAATATTAGTACCAGTACGACTAGAAGCAATGCCTCCGGAACAACCACCGACAGGACAAACGGAAGATCCGAACGAGATTCGTATCACACCCGCAGCCGTGGAAAGCCCCAAGCGGTCGAAAACGACGAAAAAATCCAAAACGAAACCCAAGAAAAGCAGCAGCAAGCACAACAAGTCACTTGATCATGATCATGATCATGACCACGCAGATGACGACAACAAGAACAGCTCGTCACACGCTCAGCTCCTAGTAAAGACCGCTCCTGATTCTCGTTCTCATCCAGAATCGTCATTTTCATCATCGTCGTCGTCCACCAGTACCGGTAGAAAGAAAGGGTCGACGGTCGACGAGGGGATGAAATCCATGGAGCCGCCACCTCGGCAGGGCAGCAGCAGCAGCAGCAGCAGTGAAGTTATCTTGCCAGCTCAGCCAAAACCCATCCGACGAACTCAATCATTTATTCAGTCTCTTCCAGTAGCCGTGGCCGAACCAGAGACAACTCGGATAGCATCGGTTCTAGCCTATACGTGCGAGGTGGAACCGATCACTGATTCTGGTCGGCTCGTCGCAGACGCGACATCCACTGGAAAGAATAATAATGATAATGATAATAATACTGCTGATAGCGACGGAAGGAGTCGACCAGCTCTCATCAGTGTGAAGATCCCCAAACTTTCTGCCGGCGTCAAATTGGGCATCAGCTTTCGGTCGATTTTTGGTGAGCTGAAGATCAGCAAGATTGCTCCGACCAGCCCGCTCGCCAGCACCCCACTTCGACCGGGAGACCGTCTGATTAGCTTGGACCACCATCGCAATACCAACCACTGGACTGCTGTTCAGGCTGTAAATTATATTCGAAATGCAGAGGGGATGATATGCTTTGTGGTACGGACAAGAAATGGCGATTCCAATGTTGCCGAAGCGGCCGTTTACAAGTCAAGTGAGGAGGCAAAACTTGGAATTTCCTTTCGAAATGAAAATGGACGCCTCCGCATAAGCAAAATCAACAAAAATGGACTGTTGGGAGAAATGTCAGTACTACACCCGGGAGACTTTGTGGAGTCTATCAATTCTGTGGATACGAGCCAGCTTGACGCAGCCCTGGCGCTTCAAATCGTCCGAAGCTCGCTGGGTTTGACCATTTTCCGTGTCAAGAACACCGATACGACAGAAGTTTCCATACGAGATGTGATGACCACGCACCTGAGCTCAAGCAGATTTAGCGGCCCAATTGTCGCCGCAGACGAGTTGGAAAACATTGATTTTGGGTCTGGGCATTTGGGCCGTGAGAATTCCGAATTCCAATTACGACCTGGATTCATCAGTGTTATAGTGTACAAACCAACGGTGGACACCAAACTTGGAATATCTTTTATGAATCCCGATGGGAATCAATTGCAAGTATGCAATGTATCGAGCAATGGTATGCTTAGCAGATCTCCTCTGGTTCCAGGCATGAATTTCCAATCGATTGGCAATATTCGATGCAGCAAGTGGACAAAACAACAAGCATTGGATTATCTTAAGGCTGCCATCGGTGAAATATTGTTTGTGCTGCAGGACCCACTGGGTGACTCATCGTATGCCGTTGCCATGGCATATAAACCAACGCCGCGGTCGAAGCTCGGCATTTCATTTAAGACCACAGGAGGACCTCTCAGAATTGGCCACATTCAGCAAGATGGACTGTTGTGCAATTCAGTCGTGAATTGCGATGACAATGTGATTGCCATTAACAACATTCCTTGTCAACACCTGACCCCAAGTGAGGCAGTCGCCATTACGCAGCGAAACCCCGATAGCGTCACCCTATTGACCAAGCCATATAGGTCCAATGGAATTGTGCTAAGTCACCTGTCAAGTATGTATGGTGGGGATGAGTACGACAATGTCCAACGCGACATCGAATCGGCGGATCGACGTGTCAAAGATGAAAGTTGCAAATCTTGTTTTGGTGTAATTTTTGGCGTGATTTTCATTGTTATCCTTGTCGTTACGCTTGGAGCCGATCGGTGCGATCCCAACGACTACTATTGTTAGTCGAGTGATCTTGCGATCCTGACTTTAGTAGTCTTGCGGCTTGGATGGATGCAAAGTTCTTTGCGGATATCTGTCTGCTCGCGGCATCATGGTTGTACCTTGGCTGCACGAAGCCCAGTAAAAACAGTTTTGTTTCCATGAAAAAAGTATAAAATATAATTTACTGTACAGGACTTCTTTTGTCGTATTTGACTCAAACTTTAGAGCAGGGTATCCCTTTACTCTCTATCTACTAAGTAGTAAGGGACCTACGAGTAGAGATAGAGATCATGTGAAAGAGTATTATTACATAGTGTACTTGTACCGGTACTGTATTGATGTACTTAGTGGGAATAGGCTAGAGTAGAGTGTGAAGTCGACTACTTTGCTCCGAAATAAACGAACGACATTGGGTCGTCTGTATGCCGTCCGTGTCAATCTTCCACGTGTCAGCAAATTGGGTTATGGAACGCTTTGATGGCCAGTCGTTACGACAGTATGGATACGAGTACCGTTACCAGCGTGTACTGGTACCGGTACTGTTACCGGTATGTATTGATGATGGATGATGGCAAAAATAATCGAAATACTTGTTTCTTTGCCATCATTCATTTACACCATGCCATGACAATACTGAAGACTAAGAGGAGGAGTAAAAACATGGTCGCTACGTCTTTAGTTCTATGGATGTTCTCCACCACGTTGTGCCATGGATTCTTCTCGCCAATGATACCCGATCAAAGGGTTCGTAGTCGAATGCAGCGACTTTCGACACAAGACGATGGTATCGGTGTCGGCATTGACCTGGGAACAACAAATTCTGCTATTGCTTTCTTGAATGGCGACATTCCCGAGATCATCGAAATCCCTAACAATGGTCGGACGATGAAGTCAGTTGTCGCATTTGATGAGTCCGGAAAGCCTTTAGTCGGAAACGATGCACTGGAATGGGAAAGAAAAACGAGTATCAGCGCTTACAGGCACGTCAAGAGAGTCATCGGAACTGGGGTCAACTTTCTTTCCAAAGAAACATGTGAGGTCGTCCCCCACTTGATTCCAACTGCAAAATCTGCTTCATCCGGGAAGAAATCGAAGAAAAAATCTACTTTACAGCGCATCTTGCAAGATGCAAAGGAAAACCCGACCATGCTTGTTTCTCTACAAAAGGGGGAAGATGGAAAGTACAATAGTGTTTCGCCGGAAGCCGTTTCGGCTGCAATTTTGCGGCGTCTGCTGGATGTGGCGAAAGATCACACCAGCAAGAAGATTACACGTGCCGTAATTGGAGTTCCTGCCTATTTTGACGATGAACAAAGAGAAGCAACTATCCGAGCCGCCAATCTCGCAGGTGTGGAGAAGGTGAAGCTATTGCGTGAACCAGAGGCTGCCGCTTTGGCCTACGGTGTCGACAAGGATTCTCAAGAAGAGGAATTTGTTCTAGTGTTTGACCTGGGTGGCGGTACATATGATGTGAGTGTACTGCTGGTCGAAAAGGGCTTGACCGAAATCGTGTGTACCTCTGGCAACGCACAATTGGGTGGGTCCAATTTCGATGGCAAAATTGCCAAGCAGATAGCTGGCCTAGTCAGCAACTGTTGTCGATCGGAGGATTCTTCAGACATGATCATCCGTGCTGCCGAATCCATCCGAATCTACCTGAGCAATAACCGGCGGGTTGAAGTTGCTCTTCCTACGACCGAAGAAGGATGGAGAAATCTAGGCGACCCTGACTTAGTGATAGTGGGCAACGATGAGACCTTCGAGCCAGGTACAAGTAACTCTACCCATACCTTTGTTCGCTGGACAAGGAGAGAAGTCGAAAGCTTTTGCCTTGACGAGCTTTCGGATTTGTTAAGACCCATTAGGGAAGTGGCCATTATGGCCGGAGCCTTGCTACCTGGAGACGCAAGGCCGTCGGTGGCTGACTCGGCCACTGAAATGCAAGAAGCATTCCTAGACGGTGGAAGTTTCTACGAGGATGATGCTGATGCTGATGGAATTTCTGCTGAAGTTCAGCCGAAAGCTGCCGAGTTTGACTTCAAGGACGCCAAAAAAGCCCAGCAGAAGGGTCGACAGAAGGCTCGTCAGATTGCAAAAGAAGAACGCAAGTATCGAGAAGAATCCCGGAAAGCCAACGAGGAGCCAACAGCGATCACCGACACACGGATACGAGCAGATGGAATAACCGGTCGTCCAATTCGACGCGTAGTTCTAGTGGGTGGCGCCACTCGAATGCCGGCAGTTGGTCGTCTAATATCGGCCCTGACAGGCTGCACACCACAAAAGACGGTGGATCCCGACGAAGCCGTAGCTCTGGGATGTGCTGTTCACGTCGGGGTATTAGACGGAAGGCAAGAAATGGGGACTGTCTTGAATCCAATGCAAGCGGCACTGCTTCGTGCGGTGGTGGAAAAGCAGCGGCGCGATGGAGAGCTCGATGATATGTTCTTCGAAGACGAAGATGAATTCGGGGACTACGAAGAGATCGAGATGATGTAGTCAGAAAGCCTCATTACAACGTCTCGCGCGGTGGCACTCTCGCTCTTGTCGGCTGGAGTCCCGTTGTGTAGTTGGTCCATCATTCTTTGACTTTTTCCACCTTTCTACAGTATCGACTTGTTGCTTTTAGACTGCTATCCGTCCCTACTTTTCATGTCAGTGATCCCTAGTGCTTCGTTCTGCTCGTGAGACCGTTGAAAGTGCTCGACTTTGATGCCTGGATCTAAAGAGCTGTCGTAACATGACTGCGTGGCTTCCTGTTGGGGCTTAATTCGAAGTGTCGCCATGTCTTCGGGGCGCGGACTCACGAATGAGTTTCCCAATGGGTCACTGATGACTATGGTGAAGGGGAATCGTTTTCCCTCTGCATACGACTTTAGTTGTCGCAGGAAAGCGTGAAATCGCTCATACACTGAGTTCGTAACCGACGACGACTCATCATTTCGAATGTCTGATCCAAAAGGATTTCCAGACTCCAGGCTTTCTACAAGCTTCATCACCAAGCCCTCCACTGTTGTGTAGACTCCCTCCAACCCACCTTCTGCTAGCTCTAATTCGAGCTCGGGCACTGAAATACCAGCAGAGTTACTTTTTACAACTTCGCGGTTTAAATCTTCAGGCCCTTGAACCTTCAAAGTGATTCTCGATCCATACTCGGGAATGCCACCACCCCCTTTGATTTCGTTCGTCTTGAAGCCACAATGACCACAGACCATGCTCATTATAATGATTTCTTTGAAGTGTGGAATAATTGTCGTATGGATGCTAAGTTCAGCCGCCTTTCGACAATTGGAACACTTTGTGGCAAATTTTATCACCTCCTCGCGTCCAAACAGGTTTCTCGAGCCATCGCTGGCAGGAGAGGAATCATCATCATCATCATCATCATCATCAATGGCTCTATTTCGATCCTCCGCGGGAGAAGATGCATCCATGATCAGCGTGTTCAAGTACGTACTGTAGGAACTCTATGTCCACGTGATGATGTTATCATTGTCAAAATAAATCTACTGTACCGGTGGAGTAGTCTCTACTAGATGAGAGCGTGAGAAATGATTAGAAGTTCGAGGATGAAAATAAGGAGCTACAACATTGTTACGACAAATCCACGATATCGCACTCTTTAGCTATCGGCTGACGTATAGACCGGGGGTACCTTTGGGGGATCTTTATGGGGACCCGGCTGTGCAACAGCCGGGTCCGTCCCCCCAAAAGAACGACGGACGGACGCTCGCGTCTGTACATCAGCCAATAGCTAAAGAGTGCACGATATCGTTATCCCGTGGGATCTCCATTTTGGATTCCACGGGAATTTTCATTCATTCCGACGCGGCGATCTCGGGTATCTCGAATCTCGAGCATTATCAACACTGACGTCCATCATAACACAACAACACAAAACAACAATACAATACAAATAGAAAGCAACGGCAACAACAACAGCAACAACAACAACAACATAAGCATGAGACTAACCTTGCCTCCGTCAATGATATTTGATGATGTCCATGACTATGAACAGTCGTGGGCTCATTATGCTGCCGATGAGGCTGCACGGAAGGCTGCAATTCCTTGGCATCTTTTGCCCACAGCAGTCCAGCAATTCTTTAAGAACCTTTTGCCATCTCCTGGAGCACAAGATGATGACGACGAAGAAGATGTTATGGCAGAATGTAATGCCATGGAAGATTTAGCCATGAGTACTGAGCCTGCGGAACCTGCCGCCACGCCTGTGCCTCCCACTGTACCCACTGTACCCCCCGTACCTGCCACTACCACCACGGCACCACCAGTCCCGACTCCAGCACCTACTACTACTACAACAACAACCAAAAAACGATGCAGTGATGCCCAGATGGAACATTTTGTGAAGTATCGACGAATGATTGATGAGGGATCTTCCGAGGAATTCTACCGAGATTGGCGAAATGTGCTGGTACAGAAGCCCACAATCGGGCCACGAAGAAAGAAAGTGGCAGCATCTGACTATTATGTCAGACCCAGTGCTGTTTGGCTTCCCCATCTCATTATTGAGAATTACAAGCCGGTATGTCCCCACTGTAAGACTAGCACCAATGTCGATACGCAAAAGGCGAAATGGGTTGAATTCCCCATGCTTTGCTATTCCCGGCCTTTACACAAATACCTCGACACTTGCAGCTACCCTTGCAGCAGCTGCAAGAAGTGGTTCAGGGCCACAAACCTGGCGCAATGCACAGTACGAAGAGATGGTGCGAGGATGCAGGAAATAATAGATTTATTATGTTTTGTGTTTTGTTGTTGTCGTTATTATTTGTTGTGTTGTTGTCGTTACCACATGAAAGTTATGGAAGTATTACTAGCGCTATCGCGTGCTCGAATGTACAACAATGTCTATTACTAGCGCTATCGCGTGGATAAAAATAAAATAATGTCTATTACTAGTAGCGCTTTCGCGCGCTCGAATGTACTCGCATAAAAAATTTCTGCGCCCTGCGGACGCGAAATGGTCATTACCGACGGTAGGGGCCTTCGCTTCGCCGGGATGTGTCACTGGAGTTATGTAGTGGCATTTTGAATTTTGACGTTTTGGTGGTAGCAACGGTCAGCTCATTTTGCTCCTCGCTTCGCCTCGCCGAGTTATTTTTGGCCAAAAGGTCAACCAGCATGGCATACTGTAGGTGACTAAAAACAATTGCATTTTCAATTTAGTCTACTAGTACTACTAGAGATTAGTGTTTGTTCATCTATGGCATACTGTAGGTGCCTAAAAATTGTATTTTCAATTTAGTCTACTACTATTCTAGAGAGTAGTGTTTGTTCATCTGTTTTGAAATAATGGCAGGCGGTGCTCGGACCTACTTGCTAGCGAAGATTATTTCCACTTCTAGAAACGACGATTCTGGATCAGGCAGTACTCACGGCAATACGCTGGAAGAGCTTGTTCTAGCTGCTCTCGGTTGTCATCTTCTCCTGGCTCCAAGCCCACTGCCACATTGGTTCCATCTGGGCAGTCGAGCTCTAAATGAAGACTGGGCTCCTGCACTATTTCTGCCGTCACCATTCCGCAATCATCACAGTACCACCACTTGGAGTCTTGAGGCTCCCATGGTGGGAAAGGAACGCAAGACAGCCAAATGCAATTTGGACAAGGCGTCGTTGTCCCATCGCCCTCTAACAAAATAATTGCTGCAATGATGATTGCAATGATACTCACAATCAAACCAAGGAATCGAACCGACAATTGCTTGGCACGGGACCACCAGCTTTCGTCCATACCAAAGAAATGACTGGGTAGCTTCTCCATCGTACTTAAACCACACAAAAGTCCAAAAGCCATTCCACCAAGATCTGATAGACGACAAAATAGGACGAATAGTCAGATCAGATTAGCTAAAACAACGGCCGTTTCCCCTCAAATTTTAAAAGAACTTACGCGTGAAATTGTCCACGTAGGGTGTTAGACCAATGAGACAGTTGAGGGCGATATCCATGAACAGAAATACAATCACCAAGGCGTGCCTGTGCTTCTTGCCGTTTTCGGTGACGAAATCGTTAAACAGAAGCTTCCAGTTCATGAAAATATCACTCAGACAGGCACCAATCAAGCCAAAAATACCACCACTAGCACCCACTGTAATGTAAGTGGGAAGGAAGATGGCCGAAAGGATACACCCACCCACAGCAGGAATGATGAACAAGATGGAGGCAGCCACCATGCCGTGACTAGTCTCAATTGCCTTCCCCACGAACCACAATGCAAGCATATTGACAAAATAGTGGACCAAACCAGCATGTAGTACGGTTGACGAAAAAAGTCTCCATGCCTCCCCTTCATTAACAATCAAGTTCGTATCCTTAGCTCCCATTCGAATCAAGGTTTCCGCACTTGGACCGATCATTGGATTCACTTCGAGGGGCTCCACTACCCACCCATTCAATGCAATGGATACAATCAGGAGAATTGAACAAGTGAACAATAGAAAATACGTAAAGAAAGGACGGTTAACTCCCTGCTTTTTGCTGGCATCAAAGTCGGCCCAGGATAGATATCTGCGAACATGGTGTAGAGATCAGCAACTGAGAAATAAGTCTGGAACTATCGCTGTATCGTTGTAAGAGTGAGAAATACTTACGGTTCCCCATTTGCTCGGCGGCGGGCTGCATCCTCAGCCCATTCAACGTCAGCACGAATCGCTGCCAAGTGGTCGTAAAGACCGAGAATACCCCAGGGACGCTCATCTCCATATTTCTTTCGTCGTTTTTCCTGGGCAAATTGAAAGTCACGGATTCTTCGGGCTAGAGCAGGTGCCATGAAATCTTGGCCGCGCCAATCAGCGTTCAATTTTCCGGCCAGCAACCTTAATTGAGCAATATCCTCTTCCCTGTGCTCCATGTTCGGATGAATATCTGCTGCAACGATGAACGTAGCATTTGACATTCTGGACACGTCGTTTTCACCCTCATCGCTGACCATCTCATCCGACATCGAGTCTGGATCGTGCAAAGAATCGGAATCTGTGTCTTGTAAAGAGCGCCTTGAGGATGCACGTCTCTTCGGAGTACCGGTGTTTTCGTTCGGAGACTTAATTTCCCAGGGATCAATGGTATACGATGGGGTTGTTTTCCCATTTTGGCCAGAAACATTGAGTGGAGTCAAATCATATTGGCGGTCGAAATCCTCGCCCTCGGCGCTCGATGGTACATCTACCGTTAACCCCGAGATATCCAATCTTTCCATCATGTCTGGTCACTTTATTATGTTGAATCTTGAGGTTGATTTCCAAATATATAATAATAACACCTGAAACCTGAAACAGCACTCCTTTGTCAATACTCGCCTCCTAGCAAATTAAATGAAGTCGTTAGCGGGTGACGATAAGCGGGATACAAGTAACGTTCTTCTCCGTATGAGGCCCGCAGATCGCAGATTGCTGTATTGTAGTTTAAATCAGCAGCTCGTCTCTCGTGGTACCTCTCCTGTCGCTGTATTTTTTCTACCGGTACAGGTATGTATGTACCGGTACTGATGTTGTTGCTGTGTTACTCATTATAAACAAAAGTTCCGTTAGATTTTGTGAGGGAAGGTTTGAAACCGATGCACAGACTGTCTCCGACCACATGTTATCTATAACCGTTCCTGATTATGTTTATATGTGCTTGCGTGTGATGTGACACTGGTGTGACACCATCTCCGATATCGCGTCTCCGCGGTTCGCGCGCCAGGCGACCATGCCGATACAAACCCAAGTGGGCACAGTACCAGTACCGGTACATAACCCTGAAAAATCTACCGAAGTCGTACTTTTCTACCAGATGCGGATTTCCCGTATGTAGAAATAGGTCTACGGTGACTGAAGAAAGTAGATTTCGGACGGTAGCTGAAAAATAAATCTACCGCCGCGTCGCTCGTTTCGTCGCCTTTTGCGACGTTTTATTCTACCCGACAAAGAACAGACGCTGCACGATAACAACACGCACGTTCACAACCCCTCAAAACGTTCACGCACTACTGTGTAGTTGAAAAAAATTCTACTGTACCGTACTGTCTGTGCGCCGCAAATCGACCTCGGCGTCGCTCGTTTTCATCGCATTTTTCGACAAAACAATTCACACCAGAAGAGGAAAAGGTTCCGAAGTGGCATCATAGGCAATACTCGGCAGCTTTTTTTTTCTCCTTTTTTTTCGGTGACCCCCTTACTTAAGGGAAAAGTGTCCACAAGTTATTCGTGTTTTGGTTGGCGGAACCATGTCGTTTCGGACGTCTCGTAGTGACAGCCTTACCCGCAGGGTATCGCGCGTGTGTCTCTTCTAACCCAGGCACTCGCAGCTCTATCCTTCGGTACACTTGTAGTCTCTGCTAATATCAGTGTGAGAAAAAGGTAACGAGAAACGTGAGATTACTAAATAGTAAGCATTATTTGGTTGGTGAGATTGGAGTCATCGTTTTGAATGCGAGTTGGCGGAGTTGGCCGGCTTGTTGCGAGCCGGGCGCGCCAACGGACGATGGTCTGGCTGTCTCCCGTGTGCTGGATGCTATGTAGAGTTGGATCTTGGTTGGATCAACAGAGAGCCCGTTGTCTATTCCGTGGTACATAAAAGTATTCGTACCTGGTACATTCACAGGGGGCGGCGTACCCGTACCGGTACCTGGTACGGTAGGTACAGTAAATACGTGTACTCTACCGGGGTGGAGGGGGTTGGGCACGTGGAAACGTCCTGTGCGAGCGATGTACCTGGTAAAGTCTACTCGTACTGGTACTCCGCTCCTGACTACTGTATGTACTGTCTGTACCGTACCGTACAACACTTTGCTATACCGGTACTGGTAGGTACTACTATACTATGTATCGGTGCTGGAGCTTGCTGGAGCTGTCTGGGAGGAGGAGTCGAGTAATTGTACGCACGTACTACTAAAAGAAGTCAATAGAGAGGAGTCGCCGTCGTCGGTTTACTCTAGTAGAGAGCTACTCCCGCTCCACCAGCTACTGTAGCTCTAGAGAGGCAGGATGGGAGGAAGTTTGTCAGGACGTACGAAGTATCATCTTCACTTTCAGCACCAGCTAGTACGACACGCATACGAATACAACACTTGTGCTCAAAAGAAAGGCGCTTCAGCAGACTCCTCCTTGTCGCAATACTGATACTGTCTGTGATAGACAGATTGAGCGAGGAGGCGGACAACAACAAAATAGTATTAGCACTGTCTGGCTGGAGACACCTCTCTACTAGTCCGCGAAGCCTGTATTAGACGTTTGTGTAGTCAACATGTCAGAGCAAGCTTTTGGCCTGCAACGTTGAAGAGTGGGAGCGATAGATTGCTAGGTAGCTTTACATCATGATACTCCATGGTTTTGATTTCATGATTGGATCAGTTCTTCACTTGGCTCGAAGTCGGGTTTCTGGGGCAGCGACTGCGAGGAAGCTATCGCAAATCTGGGCAAATATTCGCTCTCGGGATGCAAAGGCATTTTTGGTCGTGCCTGTTATTAGCATGACCAGGCTACTGTCGACTTCTACCGGCTTGATCCACACCTGACGCTCACTTTCTCTCATGCTAGGAGTGTAGGACGTGAAATTGACGGCATAGATTCCAGTGTCGCTGTTGTACGGTTTCACCTTAATATCCGTGGGCGCTCCGTATGCTCCATATTTTCCCTGAGAGGCCAATGCAGAAGTAATCAACAGCTCTTGAAAGACCTTTCGATTTTGCCAGTTGGGGATTGTCGGCACAAGCTGAACAAAAGCCGATTCGGAGGATCTCAAATCTCTTGCTTCCAACCCTGAAGTTGTCGGCAAAAGGGGCCACGGCGTCTGAAACTCAACAAGCATTGGCTTTCCGGAAACAGATTTAATCTCAGCCGAAACAATTCCTTTCTCGTTTTGGATTGGCGTAGAATTCTCGTTAAAGAGAATGACTCCAGTTGTAGGCTTTGTTTTCCCGAGGCCGCCCACGCCACCTTCAAACGCCAAGGATGTCTGTGCCACAAAGAGGAGGGACCCTACTGATGCGAGGCCTGTCTGAAGAAAAATAGATCGAGTCGTCAACGTTGGGTTCAACCTCAATTCTTCTTCTTCTTGTTGACTGGCAAAGAAATGTTCTGTCGAGCTAACGCATTGATTATTATTCGGCGTCGACGCCAGTGGTATCAAGGCGAGAGAGCGATCCTGTTCCTGTTCGAACAAGATCGGAGCCGCCACAAATGAAATCAAAGTGCTCTTGAAGAACATCGTAGGCTAATGGCTATCCTTCTCTAGAGATCTTGTTCGTAGTCTACGAGTATGGTAGTGTATGAAAGTGAGAGTTGACGAGAAGAGAGACCGTGGAAATTCAACAAGAAGAATGAGAAATAACATCGTTGTTCATCGTTCATCGTTCCCTCCCGCCTCATCATCACACCATCGTTATTTTCGGTAGGTATGATGATGATGATGATGATTCGTCGATCACACAATACAAAAGATCGCAAGTCGCAACAAGTCAACGAAGAATCATCGATCGTCAGATCCGTGCGCGCCGGCCAGCCAGTATTATATCACAGTATAATGTGCGCCTGCAAAGCGCCTTGAAGAACATTCTGGAGAGACATCGATCCCAGATCCCAATCCTGCTTGACGCTTACCCCTTACAACTTGCGGCAAAGATCTTCGCCATCAGACGAACAGCCAAGAACAAAGCAATTGCGGTAATGTTTCTATGTACCACGGCTCATAAAATCCACTAGTCTTCATTACTATACGCTTCCAAGAATCCTCAACAACATGGGTATTTCTCAAAGCGTCGAACAAACCACGAATTCCATCAAGGAATCCATTCAAGATGAGATCCTCAAACGAGCTATGCTTCAGCGAGAAGTACAAATGGCAGTCAACATTGCCAAGGCACGCGATGCCATCCATATTTTTGGATCCCTTTGGTTGACTTTGGTTTCGGGAGTTGGTATTGCTCGTGTGGCGGGAAAACCAGTGCCATCTTTGGCGGGAATTCCTGTGGTCGTGGGGGGAGTCGTCTTGGGCAATATGGCGGACATGGCCTATGGTAATAAATTGCAGCGAGTCAACAAAGAGGCAGAATATATTTTGGCAAATGAAAGAGCCCGGTTTGTCCCCTTCCCGCAAGCCCCATTTGCGAAATTCTACACCGCCCAAGAAAGATCAGTGCTTTACGATCCTGCGACGGCCGTTGGCGATTTAGCTCCATTCAGCAGCATTTGCCGATATTACACACCGAATTCAACAAAATAGGTAAGGAAACCTTTATCGATTTGCAAGGAAGAATGGATGAATCCTATACATAAAACATGTAAAAGTGCAGCAGCATATTATTGTAACAACACAATTATTCGAAACCCAACGACCAAAAAGAAAGTACATTTTTGCGATCCCCCCCCCCCCCCCGTGGCACAGCATGTTCAATCAATCCATCAAGATGAATCGGATCTCCCTCTAGCCAGAGAATCGAGAGCATAATTCGGAATCAGATCTCGAATATTTGCTTTCACCTGAAATCTCCGGTTTCCCTTGGGAGCACGATCTTCGTCTTTGGGCTTTGCTTGGGCGATGGTATTGCCCGGAATGATACAAGTAGGCTTTGGCTTTGAACGAGAGGCGGCCTTCGTCGAGGAAACAGAGCCCGAGGAAAAGGGAGAGTCGTCCGAGTGGTGTTCGTCACCACTGCTGTTGTGACTTTTGGGGGTCCCGAAGGAATCTACGCTCGAATCTGAAAGAGGGGTTCGTGATGTCTTGGATCGGGAACTCTGGTGCCTCGTCGTACCAAAGTGACCTCCGTCTAGAGAACTGGCTCTTTTCCTGCTTTTCATGACCCTGACTCCTTGATCATTTACCGGTATATCCATGGCATTGTGGGTATTCTTTCTGGCTAGGAATGTTTGTTGCCGCGGGTCCAAGCCCGTGGATCTACTACGTAGAATAGCTCGCTGCCTGTCGTACTCCTCCTTGACGGCCTTCAGTTTCGAATTTCTCCTGATCAACTTTTCGTTTTGTTCTTGCAGTTCCTCTATCTTTCGTAGTGCCTCAGTAACGCGATTCTGACTTTCCTTTCTTTGTTGCTCTTGCGCTCTCTGCAGCTCAGTAATGACATCGTCTCGCTTTGCAGCTTCGTCTTCGAGTACCTGTATCATCTTCGTGTATTCTTCCTTTTCCGACTGCGCCCGGGTCTCTTGTTCCTTGAGGGACAATTCCAGCTCCTTGATCCGTTGTTCCTTGTCGTTCAAAAGATTGAAATGTTCAGCCTCTTGCCGGCTAGCCGCAGACTCCATTCGAGAGATGATAGCATCCATTTTCTGATGATTGCTCTTCTCGGCGCTCGTAATGGTAGCCACCGCCGCCCCCACCGTCGCTTCATCGTGCTTCTTAGATACTAATGATGATGCCCCCGACGACACTATGTTTCCTAGCATCGATTGAATTTGAGTGATCCCTTTCGCCATGGCAGGTAAATAACTGAGCAAGTCATTGTTTCGAGACACCAAAGAAGAAACGTCAGCAGGAGGAGGAGAATGATCCACCTGGTCCACAGCGCAAGCTGTAACGGCCCCAATCTCCACTGGCGCTATGAAAGGACTGGGCAGCGGCCCTCCTGCCTCCTCGCCCATCGTTTTGAGTCGCTTTTGGGCTTCCGTCGCCTCCGCTAGGTCTGCCTGAAGGTCCGACGGAAGCTCTGTTGTTGCTGTGTCATGTCCCTCATTCAAGATTTCTTTCCAGACGGCGGGGGGTTGCTTTTTTCGTTTGCGGCTTCGATGATTCAGCAGGGGTGGAACCCCTGTGGGTGGTTCGGTCGCAGTGGTGCTGTTGGCGTTAGCATTGGCAGGAGGATGCGAACTTTGTGCACCACCACCACCACCAGCACTAGTACCGGCGCCTTCTGCCTCGGCAGTATCCGTATCCTTCGTCTCCTCGACGACCGGTCTTCCATTGTGATCCAACCCCGGCCATACCGGTTTGGGAGGCATCCGACTCCTATTGTTGTTCCAAGCGTTTCCGAGCCGCTTTTTCGGCTCGTGCCAAATCACGGGCATCGTTGAAATACTACTACTTGTTGGAGGATGCTTCTTTTCTTCTTCTTCTTCTTCTTCAGAGACGTTGCTCACGGATCGAGGCCTTTTTTGAGGGGGTGGAGGTGGCTTGGGCGTTGGTGTCGACGACTCAAAAATAGGATGGTCGGCTGTAGGATTTGAAATGGTCCCTCCCATTTTCATCATTGTGAGCTAGGAGTAGATGAGAGCATCCAAGCCAAGCTCATCGGTGCTGCCAAAGAATAACACGGAGAACGCCCCCGCGCTCCAGTTTTTTCGAGCAAAGGAAGTCCGCAAGCACGCACGCGCGGGGCCGGCGGGCCGAGGCGGCCGGGTTCAAAGTTCAAAGTCAAAGTCGCGCGAGTGCGAGCAAAGAAAGTCGGCAATAAGCACGCACGCGCGCGGGGCCGGCGGGCCCGGTTCTCCCCCGAATGCATTGTGACAAAAAATAAGACAATGGGTGTTTCCTCACAGTGTACGATCCTGCCCCAATCCGAACAGTGTACGCTGTAAAAGTTCGTAATGCATGCGTTCACATATTGCATTCGCTTGCCGGTTGTAGTAAGAAGTTGTGGGAACATCAATGATTCCTGCCTGTTGTAGAAGCTGCTGGAATTCCCAACCAACGAACTCTCCACCGTTGTCGTGTATATCTGTTTGGTCTTGGGTATCTTGGGAGCCAACAGTTCTGGGACTGACTCATGATCTAGTACTAGTCATAGTAGTCCAGACCTTGCAGAGATACAACTACTGGAAGATGAGGGCGAGCAAGGGCATACGTTTGTGCCTATTATGCCATTCACCATGTGAAAAACAAATTGCCATCAACAGAAGGATCAACGGAAGAAGCATCAACGGAAGCTATTGGAGGTGGAGCATCCAACTCTCCTTTGCCGATATGCCTGATATCGCTCTGGCAGTCGCCTGGTCGATCCCTCCACCAGCTACTGCCGCAGAACTTGTCACGGCTTTCGCCTCGGTGTACCCGGCACCGACTGGAACAGGACCAAGCGCTGGATCTGCCCCGCCTACAACCACTTCTGGATCGTCAGTACTAGGATCATCATCCACTCGGCGGACCGGACCATCCGATGGAATCATAATCGTCCGTACGTCGTCAGACATCACTCAACACTCATGTCTGAGTGTTCGTATTGGTCAAAATGGAATGGTCAAAGTGGTCGTACAAATAGGGGGCTTTCCCCGAGTTGTAACCCGAATTAAGCCCCAAAGTAGTGAATTCCCCCAGCTCACAGAGTGAGTCGTGAGAGTCCTCACTCTATCTACAGTATCATACCTCGACAGTACAACAGCTACGTACAGGTACACATCCGCACTGTTAGTTCCGTCCTCGCTCTACTAACTTAGTAGAGGCGTTTGCCAGAATCATTCGCCCTCATCTCATTCTTCATCAATCCGATCTTCTCATCATCCATTGTCATAATCGCTGTTGTAATATCTTCTTGTACTCAATATGAATGCTCCTGTTCCAATTCTTGCATTGCTTTTAGTGTTCTTATTCCAGACTTCTGTGGTGGCGTACACCTTGACCAAACCCAATATATTTCAAAAGGCTCTGTTGCGAATGGGCGATGGAAAGAGCTTGCGGGAACAAGTAGTCGAACGATACTTCGACGGGGTTCGACACCAAAATCGAGATCAAATCATTAGCTGCTTTCCTTATGAGACCGGAACCAAGATTCGAGATGTCTGTGGGGTTTCAAAATCGGAACGGGTAGCGACCCCCGATCAACTTGGAGATCGGTGTATGGAGTTCCTTGCCGCACATCCCGATACCAAAGTCCTGTTTCATTACCCCCCGACGTGTGGTCGAGGATCTAATAATCGATGGGTCTTTGCTCATTGGTACGAGGAGGGAACGTGGAAGGGAATTTCGGAAGGGATTGAACCAGAATTTACTCCTCTAGACGTCGAAGGGCAAACAAGATTTCTGGTCAACGATGACCTCAAAATCATAGAAATGGTCGTCACACGAACATTTAGCAACTGGGAGAAGAAACATCAAGAAAAGAATTCGAAATGATTCCCCTT
The DNA here is from genome assembly GCA_956465555.1 of Nitzschia sp. pyKryTriq1. NCBI lineage: Eukaryota > Bacillariophyta > Bacillariophyceae > Bacillariales > Bacillariaceae > Nitzschia > Nitzschia sp. pyKryTriq1. The sequence continues at coordinate 1,664,291 of OY101116.1, forward strand.
TGTAGAATTAAAAACTGCCAAATCTATTTTAATACAGCAGACTAGACTGCTGCTTTCACTCGGGCAGAAGAGGCTCCGAAATCAGGGGATCGAAGACGTGCGGTCATCGGACCTTCCGAGCTGTCTTCCTTGACTTCGTAATGGTCTCCCGTTTCCATCACAATCCTTCTCTTGACTTCGTCTGAGATTCCTGGTTGCTGGACATCACATCCGCATCGTGTATTCTCTTTGTCTTCCACAATGGTGGAAAAATCCCGGAATCGAACAAACAGCTCGCCGTAAAATTCCATCCACCTATGGTGCAAACTTTCCGCCATTTTGACGGATACTTGGGTCGCAAACTTTACCGCTTCTTCGGGCGACACGGTGTTGTAAATCGCTTCAGCCGAGATGTCCGTTAACTTCACCTTCTTGGCATGGTCAAAGTAAATGTCATCAATCCTTTTGCGAACAATCGGGTAAGCATCCTTCCAGCGCGAGTAGGCCAAGTTGGAGACCATGTTCTGAACCCAAAAAGCCTTGGTCAAATCCAATTGCATCATGGGAGCGGGGACTCCATCTTGGGTTCCCTTGCCCGAATAGGGGTCCGCAACGGTGGTACTGCACGCATAAACTGGGACACGTGGGGATGTTGAGGTGTCATCGGATGCAAACCAAATCAAGACGGACAATTCAAGAGGCATATTGGGTCGGAGTTGCGCCACAAAGTTCCACCCAGTGCGCTCAATGGCCACGGTACGTTCATTGAAATACGTCTTTCCTTCGTAATCCCACGTCAATGGTCGAGGACGGTGGGGATCTCCAAAAGTTCCTCCACCGGTATCTAGAGTCCCATCCAATTCGGTACCTTCATAATGCGAATTCATCATGTTCATGACGTCAAAGGCGGAAAGCTTCTTATAGGGCTCAATAAATAAGGGCATGCGGCTTTCCAAATTCCGTCCCGATGCGTAATCCTGAAATTTCAGCTGAAAGCTACCATCCTGGTCCGCCGCTTGCGAAAAGATGGACCACACACGGGCTTCACTGAAACGAGCATTGGTAAAGGAAACTGGATCATAGACGTCACTGAAACTGAAATCAAGAGGATCCTTGTCGCTTGGGTACAATCCATAATGCACGGCTAAATCGACGACGTCGGGGGCATAGAGACAATTCTCAGGATCATCTCGTGGAAATTTGGTAATCCGAGCTTGATTGGCATGGGCGGTGATCATACCGTCGGGGACTTTCTGGGCGACCCATACGGCTCCTTTTTTCCCATAGGAATCCCCTCGTCCAATGACTTCCATAATCCACACTTCGCCGGTCGTAGAATCCGCAATTGAAATGGATTCTCCTTCACTATAGTAGCCATAAGTATCCATTAAGTCGCTCATGGTCTGAATAGCCTCACGTGCCGTGGAAGCGCGTTGCAAGGTCAAGTAAATCATGCTGCCATAGTCGATAATGGCTCCAGTTTGTTTGGACAACTGCTCCACACCGCCAAAGGTCGACTCGCCAATCACTACACCGCGATCGTTTCCGTTCCCAATCACATTGAAGGTTTGATTCACTTGGGGAATTTCGCCCAAATGTTTCTGTTGATACATGTTGTGCATCAATCAGGACAAAAATTGTCAGGGTAAGGTTTGAATGACGCGGAAGGCGCGACGACAAGGGGGTATCTTTTTTGTACTTACTCCCGAGTCCCACTCGTAGACTTGAATCATTTCACCGGCCTTTCCTTGAGTAGGAGGGTAATGGTAGAGATACCCAAATAGGCTGACATCGTCCGCGTTGTAAGCGATCATGGCAGATCCATCTTCCGAGGCCCCAGGAGTGACAAGGATGTCGGAACATGCCGTGACGGTTTGGATTCCAACACCCATCATGGTGAAAAACAACGATACCAAAGTATTTTGCAACTTCATGGTGATCGATGTTTCTGTTTCTCGATTGTTACGTTATGGTGGTTGGCTGTGTCTTATGAAAGGGAGGAAGGAGGCCGCAAACAACAATCGACTTGCGGCATTGTTGGATGATTCCAGTTTTGTTCTTTCTTCTGAAGATCGCGTATCGCGAATCATCATCGCGTCGGATGCAGGGTGCGCGATGACGCCAGAAAGAATGAGAGAGCGCGTAGGATTCAGTACATACGAGTAGTACTGGGTTCCACGTGTGACGAATTTTCCAGGGGGCAACCGTCCCGCCAAACAAAAGACGACAGCAGCACCGATGACCCATCCTGACCCATCCGGTAGCAAATGGATTATTGTCGTCTTGTGGGTTTTGTCTCCTCGAACTGGTATCGGCTTGGGGTTGATCATACCGGTAGGGAGCGACTCTACTAATAGGAGTACAGTACCAGTACGGTAGTACGTGCGGTAGCGACCATGTCATGATGAGTGACAACAACAGAAAAGAATAATGATCATGTCTTCCCCTTTTTAAGAAACAAGGTGCCCCCCACATTTTTGGCGCGCCCAAAGACTGATGGATCGTCGACGGTCGACGACAACCATAATATTGGTACGAGTACTTTATTGAGGCTTGGATGCAACACAGAGAGGAGTGAGGAGGAGTCGTCGTCGCCGTCGTACAGGAACAAGTACCGGTAGTCCTCGTACGTATGATACTGTCAACTGTCGGCCGCCTACGTACGGGTACAGTCTGGTATGATCATCGATCATTGGCGATGGAAGCATCCTTGTCATTTGTCATTTCCCGCAACCCGCATTTGATTTGCGTGAGTTATTATCCTTAGAATCCATCAATCGTCGACTGACTGTGGTCTGGTCCTCAAGCAAGAAGTGATTGTCGAGCTAACGTCGATAACGTCTTGAGAAGCAACCGCAAGAACAATCCCCTGGCTCCTTCAAATAGTAAACGAAGAAAATCATGCGATCCAATGACGAACAGGATGATGACGACTCAGCCACTATTTTGGATGGCGTGCCTCCTTCCGGTCCCCGTCGTCCAACAAATCAAAATGATGATCCACGAAGGAAAGACAACAGCGCACAATCCGCCGATGAGTCTTTACAGGACGCCAACAAAGAAGAAGATGACTACGATGACTATTCCATGGCGCAATCTGGAATTCTCGTCGCACCCACCCCGGAGCCACAAAAGAAGAAGAAGAAGCGTGGAACAAGCAAAGAAGAGGAGGAGGAGTCGTCGTCGCCACACTCATCGGCGCCCTTGTTGTTTTCTCCTGCCACGCAAACATTGAATGCCTTGTCCCAGAATATGGACGATTTGCGCTACGACAACACGACAGCCATGAAGAATCGGCATCAAGAGGAGTCGTCGTCGTCGTCGTCGTCGAGAGCTCCGGAAAATTTGCCAGACAGTGAGACAGAGCTGCAAGGCTTGCCGAACCAGGGAGTCTCCAAGGTGGCAACGACGACTGCTACTAAAGCTCCATCTGGTTCGTCCACTACGGAGAGTCTAACGTCTCCTCCTCGTCTAGCTCCACCGGACCCCAAGAATTGCCTCCCACCAGACGAGTGGAAGAACTATTATCGAGACCGCTACGAGTGGATTCCTGTTCATAGCCGAGGAGATGCGACTACCAGTACTGCTGGTGGTGGTGGTGGTGCTGGTGTGATCGTAGGTATGGTCATTCAACGCGATCAGTTCTTTTCGTCTCAGGGTGCGGCTGGTGGCCCCTCCGCGCATCATCGCCAGATGGGAATGGTGCACTGCAAGATTTTGCGCGTGATCCCTGGAAGCTTGGCCGAAGAGTGTGGGATTCGTGTGAATGATTGGATGTGTCGTGCTGCCATGACGAAGGATGAGAGTCCCATTTTGGCGGAATTCGGGGAAGTCCAGGCGTGGGCGAAAACTCGTTCCATTCGGGCCTCGGTCTTGCGTCTCAAGTCACCCAATCTCTTACCTCCTACCAAGCCGCCGCCCAAGTTTCTTGAGAAAATCACTCCTATTGAATCGCAAGCGACAGTGCTTCCCTCCTTCACAGCCGGGCGAGAACCTCTCCCCGGATGTAATACGCTTGCAGCTCACGGAGAAGAAACTTTGGTAGAGAGTCATGGTCAGGACTCGCTCCTCCTGAAGAAGCGTTGGAACCGAGAGGCAGAAGCCTCGGTCGGTACTTCCACAGGAGAAGTAGTAGTATCCAAAGACTCTGGTAATGTTACAAAGATCAAGACGAAGATCAGGACACCCTCCTCCACCGACAAGGATGTCCATGCGTCCAAGATCCTTCCACCTGGCAACACCAACAAGGCCAAGGCCAAGAGCAGCAACGATGACGAGCGATTGCCCTTTTGTAGGCTCTGCCAACACTTGAAGAAATACGGAATACATTGCCACTCTCGTCGCAAACCGAGGAGCCACCATGCCTGGTGTCCCTTCAACTCCTTTTTCGAGAATAATGGAGGTCAAGACTTGCTCGATCGTATCCAGCAAGGTCGAAACGAGTTGCATTGTTTGGGGTGTGAAAGAGAGTACCAATCAGGAAAGCTGGAATCAGCCAAAACGCACTCTCAACTGTGTTTACAGAATCAAAAGCGTCTCAAGAAACTCATTCAAGATAGGGAAGACGAAGAGGACCGAAAGGAAAAGGCGGAAAAAGAAATGAAAAAGAAGAGGGTCCGAAGGAAGGAAGAGAAAACAAAGGCGCGTCTTTTACTGTCTTCTAGCGAGGACGACGACGACAACGAAGAACCATCTGAGTATCAACCACGGCGCAAGAAGCGGCGAACTATGGATCCGCCGTCGGATCGCAAAGTGAAAGCTTTCACAACGCCGCAAGAGGGAAGAAAGCCCACGAGAAAGAGCGAGTCATCATCACATACACCCAATGCGAAGTCGATTGCAGCCAAAGCTAGTAAGGAACAGCCACGCCGTGTCACACCCCCTCCGCCTCCGACTGAGACACGTAAGGAAAGCCCTGCTGCTTGTGCCCGCCAGGAAGCGTCCTCAACGACTCGTACTACCTCTACGGCCCAGACAGCGACGGACCGGGCGCCCAAGAATCAACAGCCTCAGACTAGAAGTACCACCATCAAGTCTCGTTGGGAGACGACGATGGAAAATCCTTGGGGACCGCACGGACACCAGCAAGGCGACGTTATGATGTACGGCCCGCAAAAGGGTCTAGGGCACTACGAAACCCTTCTTCCCTCACTGCGCTACGTTCTACATCCATTCGCGGCGCACTCCAACTACTGTACTACTCATTGCACCCCCGATGAAGGATTTACGGTTCTCTGTCTGCAACGGGATCCATCCGCCCGTAGTCCATGGGGATTTGGCGTGGCTCGAGATGATTTCGGCCATGCTTGTTTGGTAGAGCATGTGCAGCCCATGCTGGCAGCCTCGGCGGCAGTAAGTTTCCATTGCTTGACAAGCGTTTGATGGAGCGCGATGTGGATCAACGACTCACATAATAGTTCGTTCCTTTTTGTACTTTAGACAGCTGTCGGATCCGATCAAATGGTTGGGCTCAAAGTACACGATATGATCATAATGATCAATGGCCAGTGTGTAGGCGGAATGACTCAAGTTGGCTTGGAACTGGAGCTAGAAACTAGCGGCCCTCGATTGATCCTGGTCGTTTCGAGGTACAAGCATGCCAGGGCGGCAGCGCAGCAGCTGGCTGCCATGGAACGGAATATGCTGCGTGTCATGGACAAGGCTTGTCGGGACAAGCGTCTCTTGGGCTGGCACGAGGTTGGAAATGCTGCAGTACAGGTACAGGCACCTGGTTCATCTGCCTATCCAGCACTCGACAGCATCGAAGAGGATCCACGCAGAATGATCGTGGATGGCACGCGGGACGAGAACAATGTCATGGATATTGATCGGGCATCATCATCGAAAGGGTCTCCGTTGAAGCAAACACACGTGGACGCATATGGTAACTCTGATGGAGAGGAGCGCCCTGACCATATGGACGACAAAGAAGACTCAAGCCCACACTCGTCCTTGCTCCAGAGCTGTGTTCTAGAGCGCGAGGTCGTGAAGCCCAAAAGCGAGAAAGGCAATGCATATTCGTCGGGTTCTGATGTCTCTGCGGGGGGCAATTCTGAAAGCGACAATGAAGAATGGGAGGAAGATCAGAATGCTTGGAATGGTTGTGTCTGTGGGAAGATCCACTCGAAAGGGACACGAGTGTTTTGGATACAATGCGAGGATTGTGAGTCTTGGCACGATGTGTCTGAGAAATGTGTTGGCTTTACAGAGAAACAGGCCGAAAAAGTCAAGAAATGGACTTGTTGGGCATGTGTTGGCAGCGAGAGTTCTCCCAGTCCGAGCCCACACCCGCGGAAGGTGATGCCTTCTGAACCGAACTCTGTCGCCAGTCCTTTGGATGACCAACAGAAAACGATAGAAGCTAGCCACGCATCAGATCCCGAGACACCAATCTTCAAGGATACTTCGCCGCCAAGCGACTGCCATGTTGTCGCACTTTTGCAACTCAGCCAAACTGGTTTTGAGTATGGCGAAGTAAGTGCAGAAGCTGAGAGCGAGATGCAAGACAGCCTCGCTGTGCATTGTGGTGACCGCGGGCAGCTCAAAGCAGTCAGCGAGACCGAAAAACCACTGGGGAAGGATACGCGGAAGAAAATCGGGAAAGATGCCAGGCCCCACAGGGTGGGGACGCTTTTAGAAACCGACGATGGGTGCCTCATATCGAAGGCTAAATTGAAGAAGCGTGAGGATGGAACGTATCGGAGGCCGCATGGTCCGTCCCCGAATGGATTTACATGGGACGAATGGAGGGGTGTTTGGGCACCTCTGGGAATGAAAGCTTCGCCTACAGGGGCCGTGGTTGGAAAGAGCGGAAGCACTGGACAAGCTAATCAGAGGCACAACGACGTCGACACCAATCTCAACAAGAAAGTCGGAACAGATAAGAAGCACTCTAGACCACGCAACAAAACGAAAACCGAACCTGGTAAGAAGCACCCAAGAGAAGATGTTTCCAGCTCTGAATTCAAAAAGCCTTCCGTCCGTACTGAAAGAATTTCCGGGACGGGAGATGTACACCTTGTCTTTGGGAAAGGGGACCTTGTCTTTGTGGAACATCATGCATGGCCAGGATGGAACATTGAAGAGGGAATTGGCCGCGTCAACAAATCTTACGTCGACGAAGACGGAGATCGGTTTTATGATATCAAATATGCGATAGGCCGGAGTGTCAAAGGCATTTCTGCGGAATTCATCCGCTCACATTCTTTCGGTGATTGATGAGTGAATTGGTGCTCTCTCATTTGTCACGGTTCGTCGGTGAAATATTCAGTGCGTAGAGAAAGGTTCGTACATGGACGGTATACTGACTGTACGTATCCACTACATCCACAAAGGTACAACTTATTTCAGGTTTTCTTGCAACCGAAAGATCGGGCCAACCATCGACGAGATTTTTGCTTCCTTGCATTGCTCGTAAAAAATATAAGAGTCTTCGTAGCAACACACTCCGGGGTACTCTAGAGAGTAAAAATCCACCATGGCGGAAGTCAATTGCCTTCCAATGTGTTCCTTGTGTAGCAGAGCTCCAACTGTATTGACGGCGGCCTTAAAGAGGTGTAGTGCTTGCAAAACACGAACATACTGCAACAAGAAGTGTCAGATATTGGACTGGAAACTCGGTGGCCACAAGAAATGGTGTGGAGCAAGACTAGAGGAACACGCCTATGGAGATACCCATCAGCTATGGTGTGCCTACCTAGACCGAAACCCCGAGCTTGACGATCAGTGCGTTGTGGAGACGAATACGTTCCGATCAAATCCTCGTGAGGTGATTTCTACTGGTATGAACACGTGCATGTTTGTCACCATCAAGACGAAAAACGAGATTGTAGGCTGGCATGCCTCGGTGACAATTCCCAGACGAGACTCCCTCCACAAGAAGTTGAGTTCTATTACAAAAGAAAATTTCGTTTCTGGGTTCATCGTTCCGGGAGAAGATCGAAAGGAAGGAACGCTGGATCTTAAACCTACGTGCCGCACCATGAAAGCCATGCCGTGGACCGACCCTTCCCATTCTCGAAAGTTGATATTGAATTTCTTGAAGCAGTTCGAATGGTATGACAAACTTGAAGTCATGTTGCCTGTGAAGAGCTACAAAGATTTTGTCGTTTTTGATATGGCGCATCGAAGACCCTATACTTTCAGTGATACAGAAATGTTTGATCAAGGCTGTACCTTCGATGGCGCCGTCGATGACTACCCCATGGTGAATTTCTTCGCGAACCTTTCTCTTTGAGTGATAGTGCTTTTTCTTTTACTCTAGATAGTAGCTCTTGAAGTATTCGATGAGACCAACTTCTCAGTCTATTAGTTCGTACGAAGAATCCATATGCTCTCTACTAGAGTACCAGTAGATAGATCTCTAGCTACCTGTCTTACGTACCACTGTCTACCGTCTATGTACCGCCTCTGTACACTTGAACTGAAGGGCCATACGGTAGGCTAGCTACATTACCTGGTACGATAGACCTGGTATTCGTACCGGTACCGGTACCTGGTACACACCAGTTGCGTACAGTACCAGGTACGGTCGGTATCGGTATGTACCGGTCTTGATCTATTATACGAGTTTTATGTAGCAGAGAGATCGCATGATCAGTCGGTCGATCGACAGACGATAGTGATACGGACGACGGACGACGGTACAAGTACGGTACAAGTACGGTACAAGTACGGTACAAGTACGGTACAGGTACGGTACAGGTACGGTACAGGTACGGTACAAGTACGGTACAAGTACGGTACAAGTACGGTACAAGTACGGTACAAGTACTCGTACGGTACAAGTACTCGTACGGTACAAGGTACAAGTACCTGGTACCGTACCGGTGCGGTACTGTACTGGTACACCGGTACAAACAGGGGGGTGGTACAAGTGGGTCATTCCCGAAATTGTCGTACCCAGATCCGAGTCTGGGTACGCGCGCACCAGCTGGGCGTTTGGTAGGACTGGCCATCAATTGGCCGAAGTCCATGTTGAAAAGAGATGAAATGGTCATCTGATAAAATAGAGTGAGTGAGTTGTCATTGTCACTTGATCTAGTGTCTGATCTTATTGTAACAGAATTGAAACAGATTTGGTTTTCTGATAATTGTGAGCCTATTTTTATTGTCTATTTTGCTACTCTTGATTTTCCAGAAAAACTTCCAGTAGTAATTGCAATTGCATTTCCCAGTAGTAAATCCACAGGATTCTACTGTTTTTCATCTTGCCACCTCGTTGGTACTGCCTCAGGATATGCATCTCTTCATTCCTACTGGGAACTAAAAGGATGTAGGTCCTAGTACTTGATCTAGTATCTGATCTAGCCACATCAGTAAGTGGGACGCTAGAACATGTAATTTCGCTCGGGCGCTCGTGGCTGGGAGTGCTCGAACGTGCGCGTGGTTCAGCGCGTGATTTCCTCGATCAGGACAGAAGGACATACTGATGACGTCATACGCCAGTCGTCATCAAACCTTGTCGAACATATACGGACGTACACAACATCGTACGTCATTACTATTATACAACATGTAACGGTTGAACAGTACGTACTTCTACTATTCTGTTCTAATACTCCCCTTAATGGCGGAAGTAGTTGTGTCTTCTTAGTTGCTATCAGTAGACGATCTTCCGGTAGCTTGTAAAAGTGCATCAGGCTTACGGAACAGGTACTGATCAAGAAGGCGATGGAAGTCTGTTCCATTTAAGGGCTTGGTGCATACATCTGCTACATTGAGCTTGGTATCTATCGTTCGTCCGCAGGATCTTGCTCGTAAATTCCATTAAGCATGTCCACATATGCATGATATGCCCGCAATTCCTCGTTCTTTGGGGTTGAATCAAGAGGTTTAACGAGGCCGTCTAGTGTGAAAAGTGCTGTATTGGCAAGTGGGTTGCTATTCGGGGAATCGATTACGGCTGCAGACGTTAGTAGAGTAGTGCTTGTAGAGGCTAACGCGGCAATTATGGTAGATCGTGACATGAGTCGTTTGAGTCGGTTTGAGCTACGTGAGGGTTTCTTCTTTGGCTCCCCTTTTCCGCCGAACGGTTCTACGATATTCTCTTTCTTCACGGCGACTACCTCTACTTGATCCTCTATTTCAGGAGGAGCGTAGTTCCTCTTGTACCATTTGTCTTGTGTAGAGTTCTTTTTGCGTTTTTCTTTAATAGGTAGTAAAATGGTAGTGTCGATTGGCGGTTGTGCTATTTTGTGCGACTATTACGGGGGGAAGCTCTACGAAATTTCCCAGTAGTAAATCCACAGGATTCTACTGTTTTTCATCTTGCCACCTCGTTGGTACTGCCTCAGGATATGCATCTCTTCATTCCTACTGGGAACTAAAAGGATGTAGGTCCTAGTACTTGATCTAGTATCTGATCTAGCCACATCAGTAAGTGGGACGCTAGAACATGTAATTTCGCTCGGGCGCTCGTGGCTGGGAGTGCTCGAACGTGCGCGTGGTTCAGCGCGTGATTTCCTCGATCAGGACAGAAGGACATACTGATGACGTCATACGCCAGTCGTCATCAAACCTTGTCGAACATATACGGACGTACACAACATCGTACGTCATTACTATTATACAACATGTAACGGTTGAACAGTACGTACTTCTACTATTCTGTTCTAATAGATCTAGCCACATCAGTAAAATAGTGAGCTAGATCGTGTAATTTCGCTCGGGCGCTCGTGGCTGGGATTGCTCGAACGCGCGCGTGGTCCTTGCGCGTGATTTTCATGATCAGGACAGAAGGACATACTGATAACGTCATACTCCAGTCGTCATCAAACCTTGTCGAACATATACGGACGTACACAACATCGTACGTCATTACTATTATACAACATGTAACTCTCGAACAGTAAGTACCTCTACTATTCTGTTCTAATAATCTTTGGCGCGCCTCGAGTTCGCTCTCGTTCCTTCATTCCGACCTCTCACCCGTCTACGTCTGTCAGGCGGGCGATAGGAACGGTCCGTCCTTTGATACGGCTCCTTTCCTCTCAGCTCTATGGCGAACCAGTGTACAGTACGAGTACCAGTACCTACTACCGGTAGAGGCGGGAGGGGGGGCGAGAGGGGGGGAGACGACGGGGGCATCTACCGACCGTACCGCATGTATGTACCAGTAGTACGTACTGTACCTGGTACTGGTACTGGTACTGGTACTGGTACTGGTACTGGTACTGGTACTGGTACTGGTACTGGTACTGGTACTGGTACTGGTACTGGTACTGGTACTGGTACTGGTACTGGTACTGGTACTGGTACTGGTACTGGTACTGGTACTGTCTACTGTCTACTGTCTACTGTCTACTGTCTACTGTCTACTGTCTGGTAATGTCTGTACAGTACAGTACCAGGTACCGATACTCACTACGCAGCATCAGGATGATGGTTCATTGCGACGAGCGACGAGCAGCTCTCATTCCTTCCTTCCTTCCTTTCTCAAGAAGTGAAACGATGCACGAGAATAACAACAATAATGAACAATGAAGCCTTTCAAAAGATGGTTCGCGACGGCAGTGGCAAGTCGACCAAACAGATCGCTCGTGCCGCGGTAGAAGCGGAGTTCCGAAAACGTCGCAAAGGCGGCAAGAAACGCAAACTTGGCGACGACTACTCGTCGGAGAGTGACAACGACGACGACGGTAAGGACCGGCGACCCCCCCCAAAAGACAGCAAATTGCTCTTTCGACCGACGCAAGTGAAAGTGGCAGCGAGTATTGAGGGTCAGGAAGAAGCTTCTGAAAAGTATCGTGATCGGGCGAAGGAACGACGAGAGGGTGGGGCAGCCCCGAGGTTTACCAAGGAAGAGGACAAGTCTTCTTCTTCCTCGGCACTGGCAGCAGCGGTTGATCCTGATGTCAACTTGCCAGTGGCAACCAAGGGCCTTGACTTGACACTGGTACGAAAGGAACGAGAACAACTGCAACGAAAGGCTGGCGAGGAGGGGGGCATCTCGGAAGGCGACAGTGATGCGGACGAAGTATCCTTGGCATCACAAACCTTGCCCACCGTTGATCAAGCTAGGCGGTCTCTAGAAAAGTTGGTCTCAGATCCGTATTCCTATTCGTCAATTCCAACCGAGCTCGCCGAGTATATGATTCAATTTGCTAGGACGGCGTTGTTGTGGAAAGATCAACCCAACAAGAAAATTGTATGTGGCGTCGAGGGTAAGACTCTCCAACGCACAAGTCTCGTCATGAGCGTGGAAAGCCACCCCTCGGACCGTCGAAGAGCATGGGAAATCCCACGAGATCGCATCCACCCAAATGCCCAAGAGTATCCCATTGTTCCGCTGCTCAGCCATGAAATGCTTGACTCGTTGGAGCGATTCTTTCCACCGAAAAGCAAGAAGAACAGCCAGGTTGCTCTATCGTCGACGACGGAGATAAAAGACGCAGCAGAATCCTCCGTTGCTCTGGCAAAAGAAGAAACAATACACTCGAAGCCGTCTCAGCTAAAGGATACGGAAACAAAACCTGACACTACCATGAACGATGAAGATGACGACGACGATATTTTCGGTGGTCTAGATGACTATGTTCCTCCCAAAGTCGATACAAAGTAACAATGTACTGGGCAGAGATGGTTGGTGAGTTTTTTTCAAATTTTATTCTAGTTTTTAAAATTCAAACTATTATGGATCATGTATTGATATCTTTTGGATGGCCTTCTTGGGCCTTGTTGATATGAATCTTGAAGAAACAAATTGAGATATTCGCGCATACAAGAACAAGTACAGTTCGTATGCAAGTCCTTGATTGGTGTATTCGTTGTCTGTCTTTCGACAGGATGTGTATTATGAATGAAGCATTTAACGATAGTACAATTTGGTGAGGTAGGTAAGGTGATGTAGCTGAAGTGCTGCGAGGCTGTTGCTCGGCGATGATGGAGGGGTTCTAGTCGACACTCAGAGTAAAGTCTGCGTTGGACTGACATGGTTCCGCACTGACAGTTCCCTCTCCGTTGACCAAAAAGGAAAAGTCAAAGTTGTCGATACCAGAGGTGAGATCCACTCTGAATGTTTCCAAAAAGTTAGTGGAACCTCCATTGGGTCGTAGACTGACTCGTTGTCCACTGGGAAGCAAGGCTTGAAAGCCAGAGAAGGGGCTGGTGCTAAAGGCGCCCGTCAGATCTGCTCGGAGGCGGCCTTCGTTCGTCGCAATGTACTCGAGTTCGATATTGGCATAGACTTGCTGGAGACCCATCTGTGAGTTTTCGAATCCTACCAGTTGGAGATGACCAAACGTATTCAGCAAACTCAAGCCGGCCTCGGAGTCGCATTTGGTGCTCATTTGGCTCGATTGAAGCAAGATGCCCGCTACCCCGTTGTCTACTGTCGAGATTGATATCTGAGCCTCGCGCTCCCCACCTGTGTCCACCGTGAATATGGCACCTTCGTCAACAATCCCTTCAAATAAGGTATTGCGACGTGATATCTTTACATACACTGTAGAGGGGCGTGGCGAAATGTCCACATTCGAATCCTCGCAGCGGAAGCGGTTTTGAGTATTGTTGCCATTGCAAAGTGAACTGGGTATGTAGATGAACTGGACGAGGCTTGCCTCGTCACCAATACATCTAGAGCTGGTTGGTGATGTGAGTCCAAGGCAACTAGCCCCATCAGCCTGTCGACAGGAAACTTCTGCTTGTAGATTGCATGGGGTTGTCTCGGGGTCGGGCGTCGGAAAGGGACTGACCGTGGGTAGCAGCGTTGGAGCGATCGTGGGAAAGATGGGCGGAAGAGGGTTGCCGGCCGTAAATTCATAGAAATCGGTTCCAAAGCATCCTTGATCCTCACTTGTCCGTCCTACAACAGTTGTTAACGCCGTGAGTCTTCTTGGGCTGGTCAGATCGATGGAAAAGCTTTATTCGACAATAAATGGAGTTCCTGGGACAAGTGTCTGGCCTGCGACTATCTCACTCAGGTCAAAGATTCCTTGATCGGCTTGGCCTTGATTCGTAACGACAGTTAGGGCAGTAAGTTCAGCAACACCTTCAACCATGACGGGAATCTTCACAGATACTGTCAGAGAAACGTTTTGAAAGCATGACACCCTGCCCTGCTCCTCGTTGGTGAACTCGACAAGCTGCACAGAACCGAATCGATCCTTGAGGAAAAGATTCTGTGAGCACGAACTGTGGTAAATGACAGTTTGGATCATGTTGCTGGGTTTAAGGATCTCAGCAACGTCAGTGGAATTGCCAGGATCGTACACCGTGATGTTCATGTTTGCTGTGAACTTTTCCTCTGCAAGTATGGTGAACTCGTCATTGACATCCACAAAGCCAGAAAAGTATTCCTCGCCACCTCCGAGTTGAAAGGCAATTATGTAGGAGGTGGCGCCATCTTGTCTGGGCGGACCAATGCCAAAATCTTGGCACTGGTAAAGTGTATTTGGTTGAACATTAAAACCTCCGCTGCAGTCGCCTCCGTTGTAGCGAAAGACCATTTCGAATGGTCGCTGCTCACAAATCGGCAGGTAGATAGGAATGGTTTCACAGCTGGCTGCACTCAGCGCTTCTGGTGGTACGCAGCCAATTTCAACTTCCAAGTCACAACTATCGCTAGGTGCTGGACTGGGTGGGAACGACGGAGACGAACTTGGAATAGGGCTTGGGGCAGCGGAGGGAGCCAAGGAAGGAGATGCGCTTGGTTCGAGAGAAGGCTCATTTGATGGTCCCGACGACGGCTCAGTCGAAGGTTCACTTGAAGGTTCTGACGACGGCTCTGATGAAGGCTCGATTGACGGCCTCGACGATGGCCCCGAGGAAGGCCCGCTGGAAGGTTCTACCGAAGGCTCGCTTGAAGGCTCGCTTGAAGGCTCTGATGACGGCTCTGAGGAAGGCTCACTGGATGGCTCCGACGACGGTTCGGACGACGGCTCGCTGGATGGCTCCGACGACGGTACCAAGGAAGGCTCACTGGATGGTTCCGACGAAGGCTCGCTTGACGGTCCCAGACTTGGTGTAGTGCTCGGCTCTTTGGATGGAGCAGCGCTTGGCTCTGCACTGGGTGTGACTGAGGGAGCTGCACTTGGCACTGGAGTGGGAAAGGGCGTTCCAGTCGAAACGTCGAACTGATATGATGCTGTGTCTTCGCACAATTTTGTTTTATCAGGAGACTCAGCCACGACACTACTCGACACACTGTACTGCGTAGATCGACAAAGTTCGATTTCAACTCCTTCCGTCACTGAAAAAGTACCACCAGGTACAATTTCAAGTTCTTCCTCTCGACCCGCAGCGAGGTCGATGGATTCATTATTGTTGGTGGATTCCAAAGATGATATCGTCAGATTGACCTCACCGGTGTTTTCGACGACGAAAGAGTATTCAATGTCGACAAAACAATTATGCCTTACTCCATCCTCGGCGCATGTATATCCAACAAAGTCCAAAGGACCAACGGAATCGAGCAATGTCAGGCCTGGACCATCACAACTGGTATCAATAATGGCCAATAATGTTTCTTCCTCCGTCACAGGATCCGTAATTATCGCGGAATGGCTGTCGGTGAGGCAGGTGAAACTAGAGATAACGACGTCATCTCCGACTTTTACATCTCCAGAAAATACAACAGTGTTTTCACCAGTCACAATTGAGAGTGCTGCATCATTGGTGGCGCCATTTCCAGTGTACCGAAAGATTATTTCATTCACGCACTCAGAGCATATGCATTGAACTTCTTGTTCGCCGGCCAATTCACTGCATTCTCTGTCGTCATCCAACACAGAGCAGTTCATCTCAAGGAAGACATCACACCCCACATCAAGCTCAAACTTGTAGATTTCTTCAGCTTGGCAGGTGTCTCCATTGGGAGGGTCCGCTTTAGCTCGGGCAACTGTCGTGAAATTACCGGGAACACATAGATCAAGAGTTTCCTGGTACACAACCCCGGTGGATTCATAAGGGGCAAGTTCAGTGTCGCCAACCTCACCAGTGAGATCGATGCTAGTTTCTCCTCGATAGATTTCAACCAATGTCACGTCCATGTCATTGGAACCAATATTGAAGACTTCGATTTTCCAGGTGATTTCATATTGACAAACGAGTTCAATGCCAGATTGATCGGTGCACGATTCGATAGTCAAGCCACCAAATCTGTCCTTCAGAGTCAATTCAACGTCACCGGAGGCATCGAAAGTAATTTCCTGCACAGGGGTCCCGTTCGAAGAAGACAACAAGCATTTTAGCTGGTTAGGAAGCCCTCCTGATCGAGTCACTGCAAAAAGGTCACCAACGTTGAGAAAGATAGGCCCTCCAACTATAGAATCATCGGGACCAGCACAGATTACATTGGCGGCTTCACCTGGGATGAGACCACCATTGAATTCAGCACAAGTTGACAACTCTCCTTGCTCATCCGAGCCGTCTGTACACGAAGCACTGGTATAGCGGAATGTCAAAGACTCCATTGTTTCCCTAGCGGAACATTCTCCGTCCACTTCTGTCAACCCCAGCTGGTCACATTCAGTCCCGTCTTCAGAAACGCATGTAATATCGATGTCTACGCGGCAGCTATTATCAATTGCGAACTCGAAGATTGCGCTGTCCCCGCAAGAAACACCATCAGGAGGACTAGCCTCCGCAAATACTTCGGTGGTGTAAAGGCCATCAAGGCAGATGTCCAGATCTTCAACCTCAATCGTCGAGGTGATGTCACCGGGTTGAAGAGGATTTGAGCCAAGCACGGAATCCAGAAGATCGACTGTTTCGTTGTTTCGGGTTCGCCCTACTTGAGTGATATTCATCTCACTACTTCCAACATTCTCAAGAATATATGTATACACAATTGTGACAATGCACACTTTTGGTTCGGCCCCATCTTCAACTTGGCAACCTTGAACTTTTAGCATACCAAACTTGTCCTTCAAAAAGAAGTCAACATTCCCGCTTGTGTCAAAGGTCAGTGTTTGTAGTGTATTACCAGAATCGACCTCAGAGAGATCACAAACTGTTGTATCAGGAAACCCCACACCAGTTGCGCCTTGCACTTTAATAATCTGACCAATAGCAGAAAATTCCTCGAAGAACGTGTCGCCTTGTGCATTAGAACAGCGGACGTGAACTTGCGTCCCTAGAGATGGAAGGCTTTCAGTTCCTTCGCACCGAAACTTGTCATCTTGGGCATGAGCACTGTCCTCGCAATTACTGTTCGTAATTTGGAAAGTTACATCGTTCATTCTTTCTCCAACAGAACAACGCGAGTCTGGTGCCTCTAGGTCAGTGCATGGAGTTCCGAAGATTGTCAGGCAATTGAGATTTACCTAATATGGAAAAGATTCGGATTAGTTCGGCTTTTCAACACTTGGCATTCCATTTTTGATGATCAATAGGACTTACATCAACAGAGCATATCGAGCTGGGCTCCGCCGATGGTACGCTGGATGGAGCCAACGAGGGAACCGCAGAAGGCAGTTTTGTTGGGAAAATCGACGGCGAGGCGGATGGCGACACCGTCGGTAATGATGACGGGCTTGCAAAAGGTGAAACCGACGGTGCCGTGGAAGGAGCAGTAGACGAGGATTGTGTCGGCTCAGCTGATGGTGATGCCGAAGGAGAAAAGGTCATACTGTATGAGACCTGCTGCATGTATCGGATCCAGAACTGATCACTCTCTTGGATGAAACCAGCAAGATGTTTGTCATCTTGTTCAACACCACCTGCGTGTCCTGAGCTCACCAGCAAGGTGAGAACAGCAAAGAGGTAATTTGTGACACCCCTTTCAATTAGCTTCATTGTCGTTTACAACAACCCTTTGCTCGTTTGTTGTTTTGCCCTATTGTCGCCTTTTGACAAGAACAATCTTTTTTGAGATTGTGAGACTGGTCGACCAGGAAGTTTCCGCGAGAGCATATTGATATTGTTACTTAAGAAAATCATGTCCTATCATTGTCCGATTTATCGCTTTTTCATCTATGTAACAATATCTGATTTATGTACATCTACGGTTATGTAAATCATTAAAAGCGCTAGGAGTCAACCGTTTTTGTTGGTATTAATACCATTTCGCGAAACACGTCTCGCTCGCCAGCCTCTCTACGAGTACGACGACGACTCAGACTCCTCCCCCTCCCGCCACCACAAAACTATAAGAGACTACACATCGGTAGATGAAAGCTGCAACATACGGTACCCTTTCGCACCCGCCCGCCTCTCTGCTTTATTCTCTCTCTACTTCGTACGAACTAGCTCGACTACCCTTAGAGAGAGTACTCGTAGACAGATTAAAGACACAAAACCATCCAGCGTACTGTAGAATAGCTTTAGAGTTTGCAGATCAGGAAGTAGCACAATCTTACTAGAAACCGGTACAATTAGGGCGAGGCGAAGACACGACGACGCTCTCTTTACTACGTGTAGCGTTCTGGTAGACCATAGCCTCAAATCCGCTCTATAAAGTAGGAGAGGGCATTGTCACTGATGCCAGCAAGACGAAGTCCGACTAGCTGGCTCAAGTAGGAGCTCCATTTCTCCCTGGTAGAACCGAAGTATCAAAAGACGTCATGTATTGCTATCTTGCACCTCTGCCGACTCTACTGTTGGGTTCTGGGCATGGCTCATAGTGCCACTACTTGTCTCTACTAGAAAGCCATGGTTGGCGTATTCCCGTAGTATCAGGGCGAATCTCTCAAAAGGCATTGTTGATATACTACTGCAGGTAACCGCTGCCAAAACGTGCGTCGGACAAATCCCCCTTCGCTTCGCGTAAATGCAAAATCAATGCCGCATCATAGCGTTTGTAGTGGGACATTCGCGAGCGGTTTTCAGTTGTGGTGGAAAGCATATAGAATGCACAGCAAATCAACCAATCGCCTTTTCGAGGAAGAAAGTAGTCAAGGACCGAGCACGCAGGGTGACTTGGAGTTCACCCGCGCGACGAGGAATACCAATAACCATGTCATCATAACCGCGATTGGAAAGAAGTAGAACAACATTGTCGTCGGGAGTAGTGAAGACCACATGATCAATGGATTCCATGTCGGTACCGCTTGTGTTGTTATCCCAGTAAGATGCGACGCGGATAGACCCCGGGAGTAAAAATCGAGACGCATGGGCCACGATGTAGTACGCAGTATTCCTCTGGACGCTGGAGCCATCAATCGTGACGGCTCCCAGACATTTGCTGCAGCCCCCTTCGGTATATGGCGTCAATTGAGAATTGGAAGACAGATTCCATTCCAAGACCGTTTGAGCAAAGTTCCTGAGACCGCCGATCAAGACGTTGCAGGCGTGCCAGAGCAAATCGCCTTCGAAGTCACCCTCACTCGAGACCCATTGCTCAGTGAAATGAATATTCTTATCAGGATGGGCCTCATGAACCTGCGACAATGCAGAGATATCTCCACCATACATGTGGAAGGCGGATCCTTCGACGAAAGGTTTGACAGTCTTGTCCCCGAGAATGTCCAAGGGATAGTCAATACGGTCGGCGTTGTGGTCGTAGAGTACGATCTTGGTGGCGGATTTGAAAGTAGTTTCATCCCAGGTAGCGATTCGAGCATCCACCATGGTAGGCACTAGAAAGTCTCGAATGAATGTGCCTTGTTCGGAAGCTGTCATCACCATGCTGGGATTATTGTGGTCGTTGAGGGGTTCATTCTGGATTGTAACTGTATGGATCGGCAGGCCTTCCGCAGCCATTTCTTGCAGATACTTGACTAGATACTTTGCATACGTCTGATAGTATTTTGGTAGCAACGAACCCCCGACTGTACTTTGATTGTCCTTCATCCATGATGGAGCGCTCCAGGGCGATGCCCACAGCTGAAGATTTGGTTGGATTTTCAAAATTTCCTTCAAGACGGGGATACAGTACTGCTGATCACGATACATTGAGAAATACTGTAGCCCGAGATCTTCTGTAACATTATCTGGAAGATCATCGTAGGAGAAAGGACCAACATCTAGGTCCGATGACCCAATCGAAAGGCGCAAAGTGTTGATGTTCAGGTCGCCAAAAAGTTCTTCCAACAAGGCTGTTCGATTCTCGGCGCTCATTCCCATCAAATGATAGGCGCTTCCACCAGTGAGAGTGAAGCCGAAACCTTGAATAGATTGAAAAGTCTGAGAGAAGTTGAAGCGGAGTATCGGCTGATCCAAGATTTTCGATATTCGAACAGCATCATCGGCATCGGCATCGATATTCACATCCTTGAAAAATTCCTTCCGTGAGGGGCAAGTGGTGACTCCAGACACCGAAGGTCCTTCCTTACACCGCCGTCTTAAGAGTGACGAGGCATCGCTCAAGAACACCATGAAAAGCGCTAACAGAAGTGAAAATGCTAACATGCCGGAACTGGAGCTTGAAATGGTATGATAGCTACCGGTACTCGTATCGTAGTTGCTGAAGGTACTTTCGGATGATCGATGTTGCGAGCGAACTGGGATAAAACTTTTCTTACCCCGGGTAGGCTCTGATAGCGTGATGGTGGTGCGTCTTGCGTCCGATAATAATGGTGGTGGTGCATAGGTGGTGGTGCTTCTTGCGTCATATTTTTTTTAAAAATGATGGTGGTGGCGGGTGAGGAGTCGTCGTCGTCGGTGGTGGGTGGTGGTGCTGTTCGGTGGTCGGTGGGGGCCGCGCTACAGTAGTACCCCAGGTACCGGTACCTGGTACAGTACTATTGTACACTACAGTACGTACTGCACTACGTACCGGTAGATAATAATTATTAGCCTAAAATAAAGAAAAAGTCGAAAGATATCGACATTATTGTACTCGTACTTACTTCTGAATCAAGAGTAGAAGCTGGGACTAAAATACAAGTTTCAGATAGAGAGTGGTGGCGCTATTATGAGGCAATTACAAATAGGTAGTAGGCACTGTTTTACTACTGTAGGTTTTAGTCCTGTTGTAGAGATACAGTAGTGAGAAGAGTCGTCGTCGTCGTCGTCTATTATTCAGACGCAGGCAGATAGAGAGGCAAACATTGCCTTCGTCGAAGATTACCGAGTAGGAGGAAGAGTGAGTCGTCTACTATTGGTGTTCAACTATATATTTTCCAAACTCTGCTTCAAGAGGACCACCGCCGCCGAGGACAGATCCGAAGCACAAACAGCAGCGAGGGACGTGCCCGAGATCTCACTCTTGGATACAATGTCTTCGACTTCGCTAGCAAGCAATGGTTTGCGGATCCCCGAGGGTTGAGTTAGAGAAGAAGTAAAGAGGATCTTGCCTGCAATAACCAAATTCTTCATGCCCTCGACGAGATCGACTTGAACCGGCTTCAGCTTCTTCTCATCCAGCTGTGTCGTGACTAGTATGCTGCAAACTCTCTGCAGAGCATAATTCAACACCTGTCCCAGTTTGGATATCAAATTTGTGACGAACTCGTCCTCGGATGCACCACCGCCATCATCGATGGTCATCGTGCCCCCCGCAGTAGAATCGCTGGCCGTCGACATCAGACACTCTCGAACGGCAATGGATGAAAACTTAGACCAGCCAGGAACTATGGGAGCCACCAAGGAATCACCCACATCACGCAAGACCCATTTCAAAACGGACATACCATCCACCACACGATTCTGTAACAAAGAAACAACCACACTTTCCAGAAGACTAGAATTGAAAGAGGCCATACTTTCAACGCGTCGCAGCAAGAAAGCCCCTCCCTGCACTAGGGCAGCTTCCCCACCACTGGCTTCGGCATCCTTTGCGAGGACGCCCACCAACGTAGCTTTGTATCGCTCAATGGCCCCAATAATTAATGCGTAGACATCCTTAGACAAGTTTGAGTCATCCTCCATGTCGTCCTCGCCCCCTTCGACGCCCGTTACAGCCTTTTCCAAGACCGCTCTTGTGCCTTCTTCCAATTGCCTCAATGGATCCAGAAGCACTCTTACGAAAGCATCGGTTCGTGCCCAGCCAGAATTGCTCGCACTCACAGCAGCTCCCACTTCTTCGCCCTGTAAGTACTCGAATAGAATAGTCGGGTCCTCTTGATTATCCCAAATGCGACGATTGATCTCACTCTCAAGTGATACCACGGGACTCTCCTCAAATGGCACGCAGTTGCGCCCCAATAGTTCCTTGGTCAACGACGGCGCCACGCCTCCAAAGGACTGCTTGACAATGATCGTAGGATCGCCAACATTTTCTGCCATGAGATGGAGGGCCCGTCGAACAAAGGTGCCCCGACTTGATTCCTTGTCCGAGGTGGCATAAGGCTCCCATAACTGCCAGTAGGCACTGGGCCATTGATAATCCGTGTTTGTCAAATGGAAGGCAAACCAGCAACTAAAGTTTTCTCTGGCAGCTGGCACTAGAGCGGGTAAATAGTCTTGAAAGAGATTGGTAATGGCGATAGCCAATGCCTGAGAGACCCGGGAAGGTTCCAGCCGTGTCAGTTCCAAGAGTACTCGCGACAAATAGATATGCCGCAAACTCGAGTGTTCCGTCGATTGAGCCAAGAGGGCAAAGATTGTTTCCAGAATCGCATACTCCATGCCCTTGGAAGGATCGTCCTCGCCGGTGGCTGGAAAGACATGACAAACCCGAAGAAGCTCCTCCGCAGCCGACTTGGCACTTCCGTATTGCAAGCCTGCAGGATTGACATGACTTTCATGGCTCAACAAACAATCGCGCAAGGTTTCGGCTACAAAGTAACGGTCCAAAAGACTCATAGCACGAAATGCCTCAAATTGCTCGTTCTTTGTCCCTCCACCTTCCATTTCTGCTTCTTCTTCATCATCCTCTTCTTCTGGATCTGGGGGAGACCCAAAGATAGGAAGTCGACCAAAGATGGCTCCCTCCAAATTGAAATACTGTAGTTTGAGGGGACTGTCCGATCCAGGGCCACTTAACAGCAAATTCAAGAGCTGGCATTCTTGAGGAAAGGCCAAGTAAAGGGGGCTTTCTGTGTAGGTAATGGGCCGACTTTCAGTTTCTTCACCCGAATCAGGATTCGGCACGGCTTTGAGAATCAGTCCTTTCCACGGAGCGTCGACCGGAATGGCAAAGCGTGAGGCCTGCCCATCCTTTCTCCAATATTTTGTGGCACGAAGTAAATCCTGAAGACTGTCACAAATCTGTCCCGACCCCTCGGCTTCGTCGTCCTCTTCTTCTTCCTCCTCGTCATCATCTTGTTCGTCTCCTTCTTCCACTTGAGGTTCCTTGAGCAGAAGAGAAGTCACCCCCGTCCCCGGCGTAAACGAGGACTTGTAATAGGTCCCCAGAAGCCGTTCCAGAGGCTTACAAAGCTTTTCCTCGATGACATCGCGGGGCATCGATGGCAACTCCACCAGATATGGTACCGAACTGAGCACGGTCAATGCCAACCAGCAACTAGCGGTCGGATTGTTGAACTGCTCAGCCGCAGCAGTAGCCGCGTCCACCAAGACGGATGCAAATCCAAAGACTGTCATACGATTTGGATCCACTGTCACTTCTCCCTCGTAGGGAGTGACCAAGCCCATGTTCGCCAAGACACAGATATATCGCAACAAGAGTTTGAGACGACATGTCGACCTGGCCGCGGTCGGATTAAAAGTAAGGAGAGTGGTGTCTAGTTCCTTGGCGATTTGAGCCATGGCATATTGCAGACACCGAGTGGCAAAGCCTTCAAAAGCGGGATTCCCCTTGACTTGTTCGTGGACAGCCAAGGTCAGTGCGGCATAGCAGGGCGTTTGGAGCGGAAGATCAGCGACACAACTGACAACCAAGTGCACCAGCTTGCCGACCTTGTCTTCCATCTTCGGCGCCTCTGGAGAGTACTTCAAAAGCCGCTCTAATTTGTCGGGGGCACATAGGATGGGCAACAAATCATTAATGTTGGAAGCAGTGGTGTACTCCACCTTACGGAGATCAGTCGTTTCCGTCTCGGGGGGTTCTCGAAGGTTTTGAAACTCTCCGACTCGACTCACAAACGATGCGATCTGTCGAAACAACAACGTGTCGGGATCCACCTGCTGTTGGTGACCGAACCGATTGCTGCGCCCCCCGCCGCGACCACGCCCCCCGCCTCCTCCTCCTCGCGATCGATACGGTTGGTTCCGATTTTGTCCGCGTTCACCACCACCGCCGCCCCGATATCCTCCGCCTCCGCCGCGGCCTCGACCCCCACCACCGCGGTGCTGTCGGTTACGCTCTCCACCTCCGCGGTATCCACGGCCGCCGCCGCCACCACCACCTCCGTAGTAGTTTCGACTCGAGTCCATGGTGTACTTGCGTTTGTTAGACTACAACTAGATGGTGAGGAAGATAGTAGTAGAGCAAACAACTATGATACTGGTACTTTACCAGTAGTGAGTGCTGTTGAGCACAGCACGTCTAGTGTTGGAAGAATCATCATCATCATCAAAGATCGGGTGCTTCGTTTTGTGCGAACAACGGTCGGTCGAACCCACGCGCGTGCGAGAACCGAGAACCCCACAAATGAAGCTCATAACCTCTTTATCTCCCCCAAAATCTCTGATGATTCTAGCTAGAGATCTGCCCCCTAAAGTTTCTCAGTCGAATGAGTCATCAGCGATCTTTGTTTGGTTTGGATTTTGGATTTTCCCCTTCTTATTTTTTCGAAGTAATACCATATTACTGTAATTTACCGATACGTCCGCGGCGCGATGATGAAGAGATGCAGGATAAATGCCATTGAAAGATACTCTGTTTATTCTCAGAATCATCAGACAAGCAAAGGACGTAATATCATTCACGTCAGCAATCATGCCGGATTGGTTTAGTAGTAGTAGTAGTAGTAGTAGGAATGCGAAAGATGACGATTCCGACCAAAATTCTCTTTTGTTTGCGTCGCGCCGATCTCCACTCGTCTGTCGCAAGGGATGTGTTGCATCGTCCCAGCCTCTCGCAAGTTCCATTGGTCTTGATATGCTAAGAAAGGGGGCCAATGCCGCGGAAGCTGCCGTTGCCGTGGCGGCGACACTCTGTGTGACGGAACCCTGCTCGACTGGTTTGGGAGGGGACATGTTTTGTTTGTACTATGATGCTGCCTCTCGCAAGGTCTCTTGTATCAACGGCAGTGGAATGAGTCCCGAAGGAATGTCTTTAGATATCTTGAAACGAGATTGCTCGGATGATGGTGGGGGAGGAGAAGGAGTCGATCCCAACCGATTCATGTTTTCGCCGCATGCAGTCACAGTGCCAGGAGCGGCACGGGGATACGAAGATTTGCTCAAACAACACGGATCGAGGCGTTTCTCTTTCGCCGAACTATTGGAACCGGCGGCGCAATTGGCAGAAGAAGGTTTTGCGGTGGGCCCTGTGACGTCTTTTCATTGGAGAAATGGTATGAAACAAATCGCCCAGTGGATTCCAGAAGGAGAACCACTTCCTCTTTCTGTCAACGGCAAGGAAGGTCCTCGACCAGGAGATATAATGAAGAATCCAGAATTAGCGCACGTTTTGAGAGAACTAGGGGAGAAGGGCGCGACAAAGGGCTTTTACGAAGGAACAGCTGGAAAAGCGATCGCGGAAGCGATTCGAACACATGGTGGAGTCATGACGGAGCAAGATCTGGCGGGACACACCTCTACCTTTCCGGAACCGATAGCGGCCACGTATCGTGACGTGAAATTGTGGCAAGTACCTCCCAATGGACAGGGTATTGCTGGTCTCATTGCTTTGAGTGGGCTACAACATCTAGAAGAGACCGGAAAGTGTGCCAAGATGAATCCAGCAAATATTGGGACTGCGGATAGTTATCACGTTATGATCGAAATGATGAGACTTGGGTTTTCTGCCCGACACTACGTGGCCGATGAACAACATGTTCCTGTCTCTTTGGATTGGTTATTAGACACACAACGCATTGAAAGTCGTGCTGAGGATTTGTTTGACCCTCAGAAAGCAGTCATAACAGGAAACCCTCTACCATCAAGTTGTACCGTGAGTTTCCAAGTCGTGGACCTCCATGGCAATGCGATAAGTTTTGTGAATTCCAATTTCATGGGCTTTGGAACTGGTATTGTGCCCAAAGGGTGCGGATTTACCTTGCAGAATCGAGGATTCGGTTTTTCGACAGATCCAGATCATCCGAATGTCGTTGCAGGGAGAAAACGACCCTACCATACGATCATCCCTGGGCTAATCACCTATGCCGATACAGACGAATTGCACTCCACCATCTCCAACATGGGCGGTAACATGCAGCCACAAGGCCATTTGCAGCTGACGGTCGGTTTAGTGGCGGGAGGACTCGACCCGCAAGCGGCAATTGATCTTCCTCGATTCTGTATCGCGGATGGGACTCAACAGGGAAACGTGCAGTTGGAGGCTGGCGTGGCAACGTCCGAATCAGACGAACTGAAGCGGCGGGGACACAATCTAAAGCCGAATATCAGCGGGCACGATCGAGCTATTTTTGGACGCGCCCAGATCATTCAACGAAACCGATCGACTGGGGTTCTATGGGCCGGATCAGATGGTAGAGCCGATGGTTGTGCCATGGGTTACTAAACAAACTAGTTTCCGTTAGTCGATTCATGTTCTCTAGAGCGAGCCTCCATATTGCAGTTGGCTGCCTTCGGTAGTCAGGGACTCAAGCTTGGCTATCCCGGGAATTGTCGTGGGGTCCAGGCCTAGTTCATCAACATGTCGCGAGTATTGCTGATAATCAAGGAACAGCTGTAACTTCACCTTGTCAGCATCACTGATGCCACCGGAAGCCGCCCGTCGAGTCGCACGACGATTCTGTAGCGCCACCTCTGTCTTCTTCACAGTGTCGATCAGTTCTTCCATTGCGGCACAATAACGGTCCGTGATGGAGGTAACAATCAAGTTCTTCCATTCGCTTCCGATGTGGTCTGGGGTCCGATTCGAGAATTCAAGGTCGAATTCTTTCAGGGGTCTCAGAATAGTACCTACAAAGGGCGAAGCTTGAGTCGGCGGCGGTCGATTGGTCATTCTGTATGTAGCCGCGACACCCTTGACGGCAGCCAAGGGGCCGGAGCATTTTTCAATGAAAATCTTCACAATAATTTCATTCCAGGCCCTTTCAATGATAGGCAGGATTTGCCCCGAGGTCTCCTTGAAAACGTCCGACACCAGGCTTCGTAGCTCAATGCGGTCGTCCTCCGATGATTCTCCCGAATCGAGCGCTTGACAAACTGTGGTTACGTAATCGTGAGCCATGGTTGTCTCCAGAATGGCAAGCTCCCAAGCCACGGCAGCGACATCTTGTGGACTATCGCCCCAGCAATACGGCAGCCGTGTTGGATAGGGAAGTGCAGAGCCGTTCGTCATGTTTCCATTTTCAGCAGTCTCCGGTTCTTTTTCTTTGCCAAATTTGATTTTCCCGTCCATACCGTCTTGAATGAAAGCAACACTACGTCCAATCAGCTGCACTGCACCTCTCAGAAATCTGTTCGTCAAAGGTCGCAGGATCACGTCAGGTCGCCACAAGCCCAGAAGAATATCGTAGAGCTCCAAAAAGAATGAAAGTTCAAACCCGACTTTGTTCTTCAGCATGTCTGCAACCTCTGGCTCGCCAGTGTAAACTTCTGTAATCCACCCACCCAATCGAGTATGTTCCACGGCAGCATTGAGTCGGTTGCAGCAATCTCCGAATCGAAGTTGGTAATAAATAGGAAGGTTCCATCGTTTGGAAAATTCTGCAGTTTTGGGGTGGGCATATATCCTTTCTTGAGCGTACTTTATTGTGGCGGCGCTTGTCTTGGGTTGAAAATACAAGCTTTCCGGCGAGCCGTTAACGGAGCCATTGCTATTCGTTTCAGGAGTCGAAGATGAGCCGAGTAGTCGCGCTGCAAGACTCCCCATGAACACATCCAAAGACATGTAATTTTGTTGAAGAATACTTGCGATACCAGGCGAAAAAATTGCCATCTTTATACCAGCATCGGCCATCAGTGCCGTCACGATCGGAACCCAAACCCCAGCCGTTACAATGTCGACGTCCATTTTGGAGCCAATATTAAACATGGCTTCCGCTAACTGAAGCACCGGACCGAAAGCCTTAGCGATAGTGTCAGTGATATCCTCCAACAACGATTTCAATCCAGCACACTCGCCTCGCGATCCACCCTCATCCAATCGACCCATGGATACTTTGGATCGAATCAATGGCCTGCATGAAAAAAGTACCATATGTTAGAGATGATGTTAGGTGCCAGTTTATGCTGCAACGGCTGAGTACCTGGTACCCAGCTCCACACTCGCAATCACGTACATGATGGCAATTCTAGCAAAGATGTTTTCCACCTCCTTGCCTCTTCCCAGTAGCGCCAAACCCCTCATACAATGACCCAACATGAGTAGCAATTCATCTTCAGGTGGTATTTGATCATCATTGTCATAATCGACTGTCCCTTCTCGCAGCTGTTGCAAGTTTCGCAGCGTCTGTTCCATACAATGTGTCAATGCAGTAATCGTATCCGATTCCAGACGACGAATCCGAGGAGCTAATTTCATCAGA
This sequence comes from Nitzschia sp. pyKryTriq1, assembly GCA_956465555.1. Classification (NCBI taxonomy): domain Eukaryota; phylum Bacillariophyta; class Bacillariophyceae; order Bacillariales; family Bacillariaceae; genus Nitzschia; species Nitzschia sp. pyKryTriq1. The sequence continues at coordinate 1,692,658 of OY101116.1, forward strand.
AAATGAGCTCGCTCAGTATCTTCCTCCAAGGCCGTCCGTAGGGACGGCAGTGATTTGTCGTTTCTATCCTTATCTGTCATGACTACCTTGCTGGCGGTAAGTGTTGTCACCTTATCGGTGCTCGACTGTAAATCTTGGACTAGACATAGAGTGATATGTGCGCATCGTTCTAAAGAAGACACGTGGTCAACTTTGGCTGATATATACGAAGTATACGAGTGAAGAGAGCCATGATGTATTTCCTGGATGAGCATCTGCAACGAACGTAAAAATACATACACACACGAGTGACTGACTACCGTCTTGTCGATCGAGCGATGAATCATCAACTTACCTAGATCTGTAGCCACCGAGGTTCCTTCTGTTGTGGGCGACGTGGTCGTGGTGGGGGTGTTGAGCAGCCCCAGACTGGATCTTCGATAGTTGGCATCCCGTTTGACGACCTGCTCTGCAGCCATCAAATCCTGGTAGAGATTGGCACACTCCCTGGCGTGTTCCACCCGACGCTGTTCCGATCGAATCTCGTTCCCACATTCCACCAACTTTTCCAGACGTTGTACATATTGCTTCTCCGTCGCTTCCGCGGATGAAAGAACAGGATGTAGTTGTGTCAAAAGCGAATGCAGATCGGGGGGTAGCGATGACAGACTGGTTCCAATATGCAGCAGATTTTGACCCGATTGCGAGGACGCCAACTTTGCCGTCAGGATTTGACTGTGCTTGTTGGATTTCTCCTTCAAGTCTTTCAGTTTCGCCTGCAGCGCCGAGGTCGACATGGCAGCGGGGACGTCATCGAAATCGGACATGTTGATTCTTGATTTCCAGTGTGCGTACTCGTAGTGCACTATGCCTCGGATATATCTTGGCGATGCCGTTGGAAGACCTGGGCGGCTGGGATCCGGACGCGTCGCTCAGGTTATCTTCTCTTTCAGTCCAGGCGATTGCAAGGTCTTCCCTCCAGATTCTATTTACGAGAACAATCAATTACAGCACAGATGATATATGTTTTTGTACTGTCAATGGACAACAGCACAGGCAGATCTATTTGTTGTGGGAGAGGGAGATCGGATGGGACAGGTGAGGGTGAGGAGTGCGAGGAGGAGCAGAAGGAGTGCTTTTGCTTTCTCACGCGAGACACGATGTGTGTCGTCGCGGCGGCGATGAAGCAGGTACGTACCTGGTACCGGTACAGTTCGTGTACCGGTACGGTACCGTACCGGTGCACTGGAACAAAAATGACCGGGGTGTGTGTGCGCATAAGACATTGGCAACGAGAAAGGACCCCACCGACCCGCACCCCCCCGGCCCCCGGCCGCGGACGGACTCAAATGACTCATTGACTACTCCCTCACTTTTTGGTCCTGCGACCTGACCTTCCGTGTTCCGTGTTCTGTGTGTTGTGTGTTGTTTGTTTGAGTTTCGAGTGTCGAGTGTTGACGATGATGATGACAGAACTTCCAACGACAACGACCAACGACGGTCATTTCCAACCTCCAGCAGTTTCCCAAACCCCAAGCTAGTCTACAGTATTGCATTTCCAAACGCCGGGGTCGTCAAACGCGACGACCTGATCACAGATCACACGCAACTTTAACATTTTTTGAGCAGTAAATGTTAGCATGGCTGTTGCAAGCTGGCCCCAAGGACGCGAAACACCGAAGCAAGTCGCATCCTCTGGTGACATTTTGCCTACACTACGCCGCAGTAGCACTGATCACTGTTTCCACCCATGATTGGATGATTGCAAGAACTCAACCACAACAGCAACAACAACAATCGGAAGGATTCTCGGCTACGGGTTGCACCCCACCAGTCCATCGACAGTGGGTTGGTTTCTTTTTGGGAGTCTATTTTGTGCTATTTTTCTGCTGCCGTCTGGCTTTGCATTGGAATCATCATGATCAACAACAGCAAGGGGACTTTTATATTGAATTTTACAAGCAAACCTTCCTTTGTTCTGTCACCATTTTTCATACCGCATTGGGGCTCTACACGAACCGCCCAATCTTGGCAGAATCTTTTTGCGTCGCCGTCGGTATAGATCAAATTCTGTGGTATGTCGATTTGACGGGGAAAATTCTCATGTGAGTGCTGTGATTGTACCATGATTGGAAGTTGGAACCATACTTCTCCGTGTTCGTTTCTCTCTTGGAATGCTTTCATTGATGGTCTCGCTCCCTTATCTGTATCCCTGCATTGAATGAATCATTTCTAGAAACAAATTTCCCATTGGCGTTACCAAGTATCTTTTCTGGCCGGGCACAAGTTGGGCTAGCCGACTGACATCGACCCATCACTTATGGACGATCCCAGTGGTACAATGGGCCAGTGGCGGTGGTATTCGTTTTCTGGCTCTTCCCTTGTCGGCCGTCGTCGTGTTGGTCAACGTTCTCTTGTCGCGACTTTTGACACCCCATTCCATTGCTGCCACGGACGATGAGAAGTATCCCTCTCACTACCTCAACTTGAATCTAGCCTACGAGTTGTGGACCGATATCAAAATGCCATTCTTGCTGGTGCTCGAAGGTAGAGTACCTTATCTTATTCGTCTCTTGGTAGCCTGGTGGTCGTTCAATGCGGTCATCTTTGGATTGCTGCGAGTGCTCTCCACCCGAATACTTGGTCCGCCGATAATGTGCTAGAGTAGTAACATCAAACCGAATCAAAGCGCAAAATACATTCATTTATTCATTCATTAAAACAAGTCTATAAGTTTAGCAGCAGTTAGAAAGCATGCCATCAGCCTTTGATCCGTTCAGATCAATTCCACTGTTGCCATCAGTGCTTCCACCTCGAGCGTCGCGCTGACGGATGAGTTCACCAGCCATTGTCAAGAAGGCTTCTTCCACATTTTTGGACGACTTAGCACTAGTTTCTATGAAAGGAATTCCAAGCTCATCAGCGAATTCCTTGGCCTGCTCCTCTGTAACCACCCTGTCAGCAGTTCGGTCGGATTTGTTTCCGACGAGTAATTTGACAGTTCCTTCAGCAGCGTATCGATTGACCTCCTTCAGCCAATCATTCACGTGATCAAATGACTCCGTACTTGTCACATCAAAGACCATGATAATACCATCTGCTCCTCGGTAGTACGCCGATGTGATCGTTCGGAAACGCTCCTGGCCGGCAGTATCCCAAATTTGAAGTTTGACCGTCTTGTTCTCAATCTTCACAGTGCGAAATCGAAAGTCCACGCCGATTGTGGAAATATAAGACTCTGTGAAGGCATCATCCTATTGTATCAAAGAGAAAAAATGACCAGGAAGAGAATGTTGTGAGCGCACGCGTCCACGGGAACAAGGGGCCTCGAGTACGGTAGGAACATCAGACATCATGGCACGATGGACGCATTTTACTTACTGCAAATCGAAGCAGCAGACAAGACTTCCCGACACCGCTGTCACCGATCAAGACAAGCTTGAACAGGTAGTCGTAGTCCCGTTGCTTGGAAGCTGATGCAGGCGCCATGGTGGATTAGTTTGGTTGCTTGCTATGAGTGTATAATGTGTGCTACCGGTACAAGTAGTACCTACCGGTAGGCCACAGGTCACGCTGTCCGCAGTTTTCTCATCGTCATCTCGCTCTTTCGAACGAATGTTCAGCAAAGTGCATAGCTTGTCACGCGCGCTCAACGGATCTAATTTCCGATTGTATACTGTTAGTATACAGGTCTGGATATAATATATATCCCCTTTGCATGTTTAAAAAGGTCCGACTAAGCCGACCAACAGTGATGACGGACTGACCATGGACTGACCAATTTCATTATTTCTTGCGGGAAGACCTACACAGTACCGGTACGGCATGGAAATGTACAGCAGTTATGTAGAGACTAAATAGAGAGTAGAGTATCGGTACGATGACGATGACGATGACGAAAGAAGAAACACGTTGAGATACCTTGCCGAACGTCGGCAGTATGACTGGTACTTGGCCATATCCGTACTTGTAAGAGAACCATACCGGTACAACAATCACCTTTTGAGAAGGAAGTGCGCTACATTTTTTGGGAACTATGATCACCTCTCGCCTGTTCAAGATTGGATCCGTTCTGACGATACTGATGGGTCTCTCATCGGCTTTTGTCGGCCCTCGCCCGGGATCTACTCGTACCGGTACCGTCGTGCAACATCCGTCCATACAAAAACGACAAAAATTTACATCTACGAATCCAACGAAAACGTCTCTCAATGGCGTCATGGAAATTGTTGGCGTCAGTCCAGAGCCAATTCACAGCGCCTTTGCGTTCGCCACATTTGGGCCACAGCCATTCTGGGTGTTAATGATTCTTCTCCCTAAAAACGATATTACGAAAAAGGTTATGGGATCTTTGGGTAAGAAATTGTGACCTGATTGTTACAAAAATCACTACGAGTTGACAACGTAGTTTTCTCACGATTTGTTTGACATGCTCTGCAGATGTCGTTATTTTCTTTGCGTTACTCCACTTTTTTATTGTGTCGGCATCGATTGTGCAACCGGATTCCACGGCACCACTGTTGGAATTTAATGACGTTTTTGATCCAAGTAAAGATTCCCAAGCAGCATTTATGAATATGGTTACCAACTATCCGAATTTTGTGGCAGAGGAATGGCCTCATGTTCTGACATGGGATTTGTTCGTCGGCCGATGGGTGTGGCTAGACGGTCTTCGACGTGGGATTTTTACCTCCCACTCGGTTCTTTTCTGCAACCTAATTGGACCGCCGGGACTACTGATGCATTGGACTACTTGTCTTTTGACAGGAAAAGGTTTTGGTGCCAACGAAGCGACAGAGGAAGTGTCCGAATAGACATTTGTCAGGCAATCCGAAGTTCAGAAGCTTGAGGAATTCCAACCAAGAGAAGATAAAATTGCAGCTTGTAGTACTATGACCTCTAGTTGAAAGGTCTGATGATGGATACGATACGTGGCTCTCTCTCAAAGTTGTTTGCTTATCGTCGACGAATCCTACTGTGGAACTCAGCTGTATTGCAGACAGCAGTCACCTCATATCCTGCGTCAGAGAATGTTGAGTATTCGTAGTAAACAGTGCGGTTCTCTTGGGTGCAAATATTTCTTTTCTAAATACTAAATCATTTGAATTTACTCAGTGCTTTCCTTATTCGATTCTTCTGTCGACATTTTTTCATCAGATTCTTCAACCTTTTCCACTACTTCGGGGGCTGCCTCGGGATGACCCGGTGGAGCCCATTCAAAGGGTTCTGGCGGAGCACACTCTCCCTCGGGTTCTAGTGAAGGTGCCTTGACGGCGCCCAGATCTTCAGCCTCCCCGGGCGTGCTATCAGTCAAAATGACTACCCCAAATGGCTTTTCTTCTGGTCGAATGGGACGATACCGTTGGGACAAGTCGAACTCACAAACAGCCGATTGTGCCGTAGTAATACGAGCAGGATTTCCCACGCGGAACGATGTCGGCTCTGGCTCGCGCTTCTTCTTGACCTTTTTCTCTTCTTCTTTGTCGACCTCCATTGTTTCATCCTTTTCTTCGCCGTCCTTCTTTTCCTCCTTGGTTTCTTCCTTTTCGACATCCATGGCCGTACCACCTTCCTTAGCACGTTTTCTGGCTAGTCTCGCCTTCTCCTTGGCCGTTGTAGAAAGGGTCACAGTCTCGACTCGCTTCTTCTTTTCTTCCTTCTTCTCTTCGAGCCTCTTGGGGTACGCAAAAACACTTGGTTTCGAATTGCAAACCACCTCGAAATTCTTGGGGAATTTGAAATCCTGTGGAAGAGAGAGAGAGAGAGAGAGAGAGAGAGGGACGCGTTAGTATTAGTGTCCAAAGATACGCCAACGATAAAATAAAAAATCATTCCATCCCTTGAACACATACCTTATTGAGACCGATAGTGTATGTGGGAGTGACTGCAAGACTGAACATGTGCATCATTGGGTACCAGTGCCAGTGTTGCAACCAAAGAACTAATCCAACAGCACTAGTCATCTTGGTAAAGCCATTCCTGGATCCAAGCATCAGAGAGCAGTTTCTGCCACCGGCATCAATGATACCGGTGGAAAGAATGGCTCCCATCTTGGTCAGCGTGCTTTGGTGCTTTTCACTGATAATGGACGCCAATCGTTCACGGAAGGTTCGGATCTTTCGCCCATTGGATGTATCGCTTTGCTGCATGTAGAGCATAGCGGTTCCCATCAAGGCACCTTGTCGAACATAGTCAGTCATGTCATCGAGCATGGGTTCCAGCATCGCAATACTTTCCGCATCACCAGTTCCAGCCATAGCAATACCCACGGCCATACAACTGGCGTATCGAACATGTGGGTTGAAACTCTCCAAGAGCAACTTCACAAGTTGTGGCACCCGTTCGGGAGTCTTGAAGAGGACAAAGGCAAGTCCAATGACAGAAGCCATTCGAACATCATCGCTCACGTCACTGACAGCGGTGTGAAGAAGGATCCGGATCGCTTTATTGGATCCAGTTCCGCAATACGCGAGTGCCAGGGCATATTGGGCACCATAACGCAGGACGGGGTCTCGATCCGAGCGCATTTCTTCAATAAAGGCATCGGCATTCTCCTCCTGACCGTACTGCATGAGGGCCAAACCCATGGAAATTCCACGAATAATTTTCTCGTGCTGGGTTTCGTGAGCATAGTTCTTGAGTTCCGAGACGAGTTCCATGATCTCTTCCTTGTCTTGGGAAGGGAGCGAGTTGTGAGTACTTCCTGCACCAGTGCCGACCAAGACCATACCGATTGCGATACCAGCGGCCTCTCCAGCGACAGCGGAATCTGTGTCGAGCAATTCCTTGAGTTCATTGACAATCGCCAATTCACCCGACCCCATGGATGTCAATCCCACCCCAAGAGCGGCTCCATGACTGATAACTTCATTTGCATGGGACGCCCTCAAATGCGTTCGAAGAAAATCGGCTGTTTCTTTGCGCTTTTCGGAATTGGATCCCGAGTGCGAGCCATGGATCAATCCGAGGGCATACAGCGATCCACCTTCGGCATATCCACCAGTTGGAGAGACAGGAACCCCAACACCTTCTCCGTCATCCCCTGCTGGATTCTCAGGGAGGTATGGCTGCAAAAGATGCATCGCTTCCGTAATATGTCCAGCATGAATTACACCCAAAGACGCCGTGGCGGAAAACTTAGCCCTGTCAAGAAGTACAAGAACATTACAGTGAGCCAAACAAAATCCAAATTGTAGACTATCTCGATCCAATACCAGAGAATGCTTACCAGTTGGATGCTTTCTTCATCCAGTCCAAGTAGTCCCTCAAAAAGGCATCATTGGTAGTACCAGCATATAAATAGGAGTGCGTCATGACTGCGGCATTGTGCAACACAGAGCTGCGTCCTCCGCTGCCTCGTTCTTCCAGGGACTTTTTGACCGTTTCCATAATGAGACGATCTGCATTGGACTCCTTGTGCAAAAAGCTAAGCGCCAATTCGGAACTAAAGCCACCCACCATGACCCTTTCGACTTGGGCCCAGCGAGCCTTGGCGGTATCGTCACCTTCTGGCAACTTTGTCTGCAATTCTTGAGCGACATGAGAGACAAATGCCTGATCTCCGCTATCCGCTAGGTCAAAGCACAATTGGAATCCCAAGAGAGCATCTTCCTCGCTCCCCTTCAGTAGCTGCGCCAAGACCTCAGCCACAGAGTCGGCCTTTCCCAGCAGTTGATAGACGACAATCAAATCAACGGCGGCAGTCTTGGTCTTTTGATCGTTTAAAATCTTTTCCAGACATTCAGCAATCACCTTGAGAGCCTCTTGGCGAAAGGATTTGGAGGTAACAACCTTGATGCTGCTCTGAAGCGCATATTTCAACAAGGCAGCATCGGGTCCAGAAGACAAGAGAATGTCTCGGACTTTGCCCGTTTCCTGCGCTTCCAAAGCAACACCCAGGGCATGTTCGTACTTGCCACTGGCGCAGCTTGCCTCTAGCAATCGGTAGACCATACCCTGTAGCTGTTCCATGGAAATACCTAGCTCTTCCGTGGCTTCTTTACCGCTCGCCGTACTTTCATCAAACTGCTTGTGTCGTTCCTGCACATAGGCATCCAGAGCTGCCGTGATGAGGCGTTCTACATACGGAGACTTAGTTTGCAAGTCAAAGTGAGCCTCTCCCGCCTCGAGTGCCAGACGCAAGGCTTGAGAGGGTTCCTCCAAGTGGAAAAAGACCCGGGACGCTACGGCTGCCGCCGTTTGTCGCATTTCCAAGGGCAAATCCAAGTCCTCCGCAATCGTCTCCAAGTCGGGAAGAGATTCGGCCACTTCGTGCCAGAGAATGTCTACACAGCCCAGCAATTTTGCCAAGGCATGCTTTCTCAAAGTGACATCTGGCTCTTGCAACAAAGCAATGTATCCCGAAGCCGTGGCAACCGGCCCCGTGGGTCCTGAGGGCGCTGCCATCATTGCTGTTGCCATGTCGAACTACCGTACTGTTCTTGTGTGTGGGAAGAAATAGTGAACTCGAACGGAACTAGACTACAGTACTTCTACTATTTCTTTTTCGTTTTGTCAGACCGGTCGTTCGTTGACAAGCCGATCCAGCTTTCCAATCCGAAGCAATGCCTGATCGATAGATGGATGTCGTTGTTGATATGGTGATGCGGTCTCTGCGATCCACGCGGGCGTCGTTGTAGTTGTTGTTGTCATGGCGGAAAAAGAGCAGTGCCGATCCCGAAGGATGTCGGCTATTTGACTCATCCGACCGATGTCGCCAGTCTTCGTCATGCTTCGATTTCTCTCGGTACTGAGTTAGGCGTGGGGTCCGAATATATATGCCCTTTGACGTCAGCAAGGCACCGTCATCATCTATCTACCGTATGTACTGGTACACCGGTACCGGTACTGTACCAGTTACCGTACCAGGGTACAGTAACCAGTAAAGTAATGGTTCCGTCTGGCCGGCCACCGATCGATCCTTTCTCCTTTCTCGCCCTGCGCTCGCGAGCTCTCGCTCTTTCCCTTCGATCGTCGTTCTTCCGCGCTTCGCTTATCACCCCACGCATGCAGGAGGCGAAGATCTTGTTGTTCCAGCAGTTGGGCTCTCTTCGATGAGTATCGACAAGTACGGTAGTCTAATGGTAAAGTATGAAATATCCGTCGTTGCTTCCTGGAGAAGAGTACGTTTCATCTCTTTTGTTTTCATCCAACACATACTACTGTACAAGCTCCAAGAATCATCATCATCAGAATGTTTGCTGCTTCTAGAATCTCTCCAAACGCGTTGCGACCTGCGGCTTCGGCTGCTAGATGGACGGCACTTCGCTCCTTTTCCAAAACTTCGGCTGTTTCCGACCAATATGATGTTGTCATTGTGGGTGAGTCAGTCAGTCGTTGAGTGTCGAGTATCGGTTGACTACGTATGTAGTTCATTGAATGGATGGATAGTCGGTTCTTCTCACACATGTACATTGTCTATTCTACTGCACGGTTGTTTGGTTGGTTTTCTTTACTAGGCGGTGGACCTGGTGGATATGTCGCTGCCATCAAGGCCAGCCAAATCGGTCTCAAGACCGCTTGCGTCGAAATGCGTGGAAGCTTGGGAGGAACGTGTTTGAATGTCGGCTGCATCCCATCCAAAGCGCTCTTGACCTCCAGTCACCACTACCACGATGCCAAGACGCACTTTGCCGATCACGGAATTGTGATCAGCGGCGAAGTTACCATGGATATTGGCAAAATGCTGGATACCAAGGCCAAGTCAGTCGACGGGTTGACGGGAGGAATTGAATACTTGTTCAAGAAGTACGGTGTGGACTATTTCAAGGGCAAGGGCAAGATCTCTGGCCCAAATGCCGTGAGTGTGGCACTGAACGACGGGGGATCGGAGTCTTTGGATACCAAGAACATTCTCATTGCCACTGGGTCCGAAGTGACGCCTCTCCCCCCGGTTCCTGTAGACAACGCCGGAGGCAAGATTGTAGATTCGACGGGAGCTCTAGATATTAGCAAGGTTCCAGAAAAGATGGCGGTCATTGGAGGCGGAGTCATCGGACTGGAAATGGGATCGGTCTGGTCGCGATTGGGGGCCGACGTCACTGTCATTGAGTTTTTGGATCGTATCTGCCCCAGTATGGACCAAGAGTTGACCAAGAAGTTTCAACAAGTCCTAAAGAAGCAAGGTTTCAAGTTCAATTTGAAGACCAAGGTGGTCAAGAGTGAGGTCAAGGGAGATAGTGTCGTTTTGACAACGGAACCCTCCAAGGGAGGAGACGCCAAAGAGGAAACTTACGATGTCGTTCTGGTGGCGACTGGTCGTCGTCCTTACACAGAAGGTCTGGGATTGGAAGACTTGGGCATCCAAACCGATAAGTTGGGTCGCATTGAGGTCGATGATCACTTTCGAACTGCTGTTCCTTCCATCTACGCCATTGGTGATTGTATCGATGGACCCATGTTGGCACACAAGGCTGAAGAAGAGGGCATCGCAGCAGTCGAAACCATAGCTGGATTCGCGGGACATGTCAACTACAACGCCATTCCAGGTAGGTTTTTGTGATTTATTGCTTGCTTGTGGGGATAAAGGGCCGCTGGAACGAAACGTGCAGTGGTTTGATTTTTTTGGATTTTGCTCACTCCTGCTTGTACTATCTCTACTGTCCCTGGTAGGTGTCATCTACACATACCCTGAAGTCGCATCGGTAGGAAAGACGGAAGAAGAACTGAAAGAAGCTGGAGTCGCGTACAATGTCGGAAATTTCCCTTTTTCGGCCAACTCTCGAGCGCGGGCTAATGGATCGTCTGAGGGATTTGTCAAGGTTTTGGCGGAAAAAGACACGGACAAGATTATTGGATGCCACATTATCGGACCTAACGCTGGAGAAATGATTGCTGAGGCGGTGATTGCCATTGAATACGGAGCCAGCTCCGAGGACTTGGCCAGGACTTGCCACGCTCACCCTACCCTGAGTGAGGCATTCAAGGAGGCCTGCATGAGCACCTATGATAAACCAATCCACTTTTAAGTTGTTTTCAGTGACGTTTCTTGTAACAAATTTAACGCGATATCTGTCTATTGTAAAGTCATAACTTGGCACATTCTAAAATTTTAGCACAAATAATAATTTTCACATTGTCAATCGGTTTAGATGCGTCAGTCGTCGACTTTTTCTCTCCATGTCGTGGATATTTCTTCCAGCATGGTAGATATTGTGTGTAATCCTTTCAAGTATCCCGGATCACCGCCGCTCTGCCGCCTCACACGGCCAAAGTCAATCATTTTCACTGCGACCATGTCAAGAGTGCCGTCTGTTTCTGTGTCTCCTTCATAGGCAATCAGCAAAGAACTGGCACAAAAACAAAACTCATCATTGTCTCGGAACCAGTGCTGCATGGATCTTAGCTTCAATAACACATTGGTGATAGTTTTCAGTCGCGCAGGCAACAAGGAGCGGTCAAGAACCTCCAATCCGAAGAAAACAACAAAAGCATCCTTTAAGCCTTCATACGAGCCCAGCGACCGCCCCAGACCCTTCGGGTAAAACACGTATCCATTGTCCCCGGCTTCTTTATGCGACGGGATATACACCCGTTTTCCCACTATTCGAAATCCGAAAAGCTCTTGCTGGGGATATTTCTGATGCTCCCGCTTCTTCTTGGGTTCTGGAGCGTCGGGTTCGAAGGTTCGAAATCCCATTTTAAGATCGATCACGCAGGGCTTTTTGAAGTTCACGGTAATATCTTGCAATACTACATAGCAATCAAGTTGGATACCATATGGACTTGGAAGCTCCGCAGCTTCATCCGAAGAACTCTCTGATTGTTCGTGCCGAACCATTCCAAAATAGGAAGGCACATTTGCATACAGCCTGCGGAGTAATTTGGCTTCTTTCTCAACAGTCGTCCAAGCATTTAGAATCCGCTGCTCGCACGCTAACATGTAAGGGTCCTTGAGCAAGAATGCCAAAGAAAAAGCTATGACATCAAACCATGGTGTGGAAATGGGGTCTCTCTTCAAAGAAACAAAATCAGCATAGCCTTTGATGCCTGATGTGTGAGCGGCAGCATTGATGGCTTCATAAAACGCCAATTCTCGGATTCCACGATGATCCAACTGTAAAGGCTTCAACACGTAATCAGGGTCAAGAGTCAAAAGAGGTCGCTTGTGCTTCGATATCCCACCGACTTGTCCAACCATTAAATCTGCGCCAGAAACATGGTAAGACAACCACTTGCTGGCCCTGTGCCTGGCTCGATCGAGGATTTCCTCACGAGTGTCTGGCCGTTCGTAATCAATCTGACGAAAAAATCAAAGAGAAGGCAAGAACTTGTTGGCTTCGATGCAGAACAGTCGTTATTGTTGAAAGATCCAGTCATCTTACCATCGCACCTTCCGCTACCATTTTTTCGGCCTGCTCTGCAGCAGCTTCGGCACGTTTTCTTGCCCGCCATCGAAATAGGCCAAAAATCAGGACAGACGACGTGCCTAAAAGTAGTGAAACTTTGCGACCCGACATTATAGAGCAGACTTTAGACTTCCATCACCACCATTAAAGTGGAAAGATCAACGATTTGCTTCTCGCTCGACTAGTTAAGCTCAAATTTACTGGAGATGGATATGAAAACTCGTCGTATACTGTCCTCTCTACTAGCTACGAGTACTCGACCGTCACGGTAGTAGCTAAATTAGACCACTTTTTCGCTGCTTTACGATATACTCTAGCTACTACTACTAGTAGAGTAGAGAGCTAATAGTACAAGAAGTAGAGAGAAGGAAGAGAAAAGGCCGCGAAGCTGAGAAGGCAACGAAGTACACATACCGTACTGGCCCTGTAGTCTGTAGTACCGGTACCAGAGGTACTGTACGAGTGTACACCACAAGAGTACTCGTAAAAAAGAAACAAGAGAAACCGCGCCAAGCAAGAGGCGGGAGAGGAGGTGAGTGAGGCAGTACCGTACAAGTATTTACCTGGTAGTACCGGTACGGTACAAGTACCAGGTACCTGCCGTAATTCTCGTGTTAATGTACCCCACGCGCTACAGCGCATGAATCATCATGCATATGTACCAGGTACCTGGTACCTGGTACGTTCGCACTGTACCTGGTACAAGTACACTGTACGAACAGCATCATACGAGTACCAGTATACTGTAGGGATCGAGATGTCCGTCCCGCCGTGCGTGCGGAGCGGCGCTTCTGCCTCGCTCGATCGCCTGCCTGCTGTCGCTGGTCCGATTGTAGTCGAGGTGGGCCGGCGCATCCACTGAAGATATAGTAAAGTTCTCTACAGACAGTTGGCAGGTCACCAGCGATCGCCCTCAAGGTCATTATATATATGCCTCCCACGACTATACTTAGGAAATATGACTTCATGTTGAGACATGATACCGACATTTGTTATCTAGCAATCTTTTGATTACATAGCCAATATACAACCTTCATATACGTATAAAAAAAACGATGGGCGATCATCCAGATTTTCTCGTGAACGTCTAATCACACAATATTCTTGCTCGATCGGCGAGCATTCATATTTCTTTTACTCCAATCGAGGCTTGTTGCCATCCCAACCGAGGAGTCGTCAAAGAAGCTCCCTAACCATGGGATTCTTCCATCGGAGATTAGTCCATGCCTTCTTGGCATCGGCAATCGTTCTTGGTTCTGCCGAAGCTGTATGGAACAAAGCAGAAAACAAAGCTCTCAAGATTGAGGATTCCGGCTTTTGGGATCGAATATTGGAAGATGTAGCCTCGAGCATCGGTTCTGCTGAGCCGTCCGCGGCACCAGTTATGACAACCCCTCCACCAGTGATCACAACATCTGCGCCTACCGCGGTACCCACCAGAGCTCCCGTCGAAGTGCCGTCGACACCTCCCCCTGTGCCTACTACTAGTGCCCCCGTCGAGGTGCCCACGACACCGCCTCCTATCCCTACCACTCCTGTGCCTACCACTAGTGTCCCTACCACTAGTGTCCCTACCACTAGTGCCCCTACCACTCCTGCCCCTACCACTAGTGCCCCCATCGCGGTTCCCACGACACCGCCTCCAGTCGAGGTGCCAACAGATAGTCCAACCCTGAGTCCAGTTGTTTCTACTTCCGATCCCACTCTCTCGGGTTGTTTCCTTGAAGCGAGCATTTCTTGTCTTGATGGCAATGGAATTCCCTGTTTTGATCTTGTTCCTCCATCTGGTCAATGCTCTAATGGAACTGGCATTGAAATTCTCACTTTTACCATTTTGCCAAGTACCTGCGAAGAGAGCACAAACCCCCAGGAGGACAGCTTTGTTTGTGAAGGAGTGGACACCCTCCCAGAGGAAGGAACTGCTGTTGTCATATCTTGCCAAGACGAATTGGGAAGTGAGTTCTTCGGTGAAAGTACCTCTATTGGGTCTTCTGTGGTCATTCCAAACCCTCCTGATGCAGTCACCTGTGTTATCAGCGAAAGTGATTCAGGTGATCAACTACAGACTGTCACGATCGATACCAGTGGAGAGGTTGACTTGTTCCTGAAGGATAAGTACGGAATGTTGGAGATTACTTCTTGTCAGGGCGAGGAACTACCTTTGCAAACATGCAATGTTCCCGTATTGTACACATATATGTTGGAGAACACTGGACCGGAGGCTTTGGACGTGACTGCCCTTCAGCGTAATCGCAACGGTGTCACCGTCGACCTTTTCGAGCGAGTCGAAGGAGCCAATCCGCTTTTGCCGGGTGACAGCGTCTCCATCGCAGAGGCAGAGATAATCGACATCTGCATGGATGGTCTATACGAGACTTTATTGGTGGCCGAGGCGAATCCATTGGTAGAGCCCCCCTGTGACGCTGTTGCAACCTACGTGTTCGAAATTGTGATACCCACCAAAAGTCCAACCACAACACCCATTACTTCTGAGCCAACAGCTGTACCACCAAGTCTGCCTCCCGTGGAATCAACCATTGCCCCAGCATCATCAGCACCGAGTCAAGCCCCAGTGGATGGAACCCCTGCTCCATCATTTGTGTCGAGTCTACCACCTCCACCGAGTCAGCCCCCAGTGGATGCAACCCCTGCTCCATCATTTGTATCGAGTCTACCACCTCCACCGAGTCAGCCCCCAGTGGATGCAACCCCTGCTCCATCATTTGTATCGAGTCTACCACCTCCACCGAGTCAACCCCCAGTGGATGCAACCCCTGCTCCATCATTCGTATCGAGTCTACCACCTCCACCGAGTCAACCCCCAGTGGATGCAACCCCTGCTCCATCAGCTATATCGAGTCCACCCCCCGTGGATGCGACCGCTGCCCCTACCGACGATTGCGGCTTGCTCATTGAAATTGGATGCATTGCCCCGTTTCAAAGAGCTGACTGTAACGACATTCCGCCTCTGATCACCGAGTGCCTGGAATCTCCTTCTGAGCTAGTTATGCAATTCAATGGAGGCGACTGTGGTGGCAGCTTCAATATTCAACCGGACAGCGTCTTTCAGTGCGAAGATGCCCAGGACGGACCTCCCACCGAAACAGGTACGGCATCGTACATTGTTGCAACTGGGGTGGAAACTCAAGAGGAATATTTTGCAGGGTTTGTTGAAGTCGGCGAGGACTTTACCCTGCTTGCAGGATCGGAGATCGCTGCAAACACCAACGTTGTCATCTACGATCCGAGTGGCTCGAATGATCCCGACGAGATTGTCGCTTCCGGGAAGGTGATGCAAACGGTTACATTCCAAACTTCTTGCATCGACTTTCTGTTCTTGAAAGACAGGTTTGGTGCCGTGCAGCTCACCGAGTTTGTCAATGGACAGCAAGGGCGCGTGACATGTTTCCAGACTGTGACGCTCACCTTCACTATGGAATTGCCCGAAGGTTTCGGGGAAGGAACTGCGGCGGACCTTACAGGTCTCACGGTGGTTTCAAACATTGAAAGCAGTGATGGTGAAACTCTAGATCTGAGTCCATTGGTTATCGGAAGTACAGTGACACAAACCACCTCAGTAACGGTTGAACAACAGTTTGAACTTGATTTGACACAACGGAAGAGATACACCAACTCTGCCACTATTGTCGGGGAGACCGACACAGGAAAGATCTGCAGCGGAAACGACCGATACCAATTTACGGCCGGTAACCCTCTGCCACCAACCTTTCCCACGGTGACCCCTACTGTTACTCCGACCATCTCACCGTTCCCAACTCCCGATCCTGAAGAATCTGCGTGCGAAGTCGACGCGTCAATATCTTGCGCCTATGCAGATGGACTTCGTTGTGATCTGAAATCCCCTGTGGGAAGCACATGCTTAGGGAGCAGCGCCACTTTTCTTCAATTCTCTTACGTTCCAAGTTCCTCGTGCGCTACGGGGAATAACACATCTACGAACTTTCAGTGCGAAGATCTGAATACTGCTGCTGTTGGTGACCGTCCAACGACTGTCTACATCCGTATGCTTGGGGGAGTGGATGAAGATGAGGAATGGTATTCGGGTGTTGTAACAGAAGGGCAAATCGTCGATATGAAAACCGGAAGAGGTGATGCTCTAAGAATCGAAATCTCCACTGCCGAAGAAGGAGGAGCCGGGGAACTACTACAAGAGAGTCTCTTGAATTTCGAGTGCATTGAAGCTTCGGCGCTGACCCTCATGGACTACTTTGGCAGCATGCAGCTTGTCGGTTTCCATAACGCTGAAATGGGGCTCCAACAAGTCTTTGCAAACGTGGAAATCACTTACACTGCCACAAACGCAGGAAGACTCGATATGGAACTTTTCGGTGCATTCGGGAGCAGCCCATTTTCAGGCTTCCAAGATTTCTTGAACGGACAAGTCCGAACTCTTTCTACTGGCGAGGGCTCAGCTTTCAAAGAGCAGTTCACTTTGAACCTGGATGCCACCGCAGGAAGTGAATTCCAGTTTACCTTTCTTGCACAGGGACAGGGTTCTACGAGTGAGGTGGCCTGTGATGGCACCGATGCGTTCACTCTGACTGTCCAGGGATAGTGCTCCAAGCAATGGAACGAACGGCCAAGAGCGATGGAATAAGGAGTAAGCACCATCGCATCAGAATAGAGCATTAGAGAGCAGTTCATGCTGATCACACAAGTCGGCATCACAACGCCAACACATCATCATCATCATCATCATCGTGTCACGGGTGTATCGTGCGAAGTTTGATGTTGTTCATTATTTCATACTCACTCCAGTACTCGTGAATGTACTGAATGCACCAAAAAGATCCTTTGTAGAGATGTCATACTTTATATTATATATTCAATGATAGTTTCAGTTGTATTCATTGTTGACCCATTTTTTACTACACTTTATGCAGTCAGTGACTCTGATAGAGTTCGCACCTCTGGTGCTCTACCAGTACCCGCCATGTACTACTACGAATACTTCTTGTACTCCCTTTCGCAGAGAGAAGGGTCGTATGAGGCCTCTCTCTCTGCGAGATAGGATAGAAAGATCATATGTACTACTGTAGCTGTAGCTACTACTAGTAGAGTGGATGAGTACTAATGCAGTAAAAGTATACATACACATTGTGTAGCTGAAAATTTACCTGGTACTAACTGTACGTGTATCCATACTGTACACGTAATTGTACGGGCTTCGCATCAAGGAACCGCCATTGGAGTTTGGTAAATCTTGCGATTCGTTCGACTAAAACTTGACCTCGCGATCGCATCCGGCTTTGATGATTGATGGTCATTATTAGACTTGTACCTGGCACCGGTAATCATACTGTACGGGTACAGCACCGGTAGGTGCAGTACTGGTACTGTACACGTACTCATTGCTCATTACAGGCAGCGGTGTCCATTTTGTCATGACGACGTACTCGTAAACGACGAAATGAATGGCCGACAAGAGAGATTGACGACACCCATCACATAATATTATGCAACAATAAGCGAACGACGACGGATCCATCTAGAGACGCACGGCCGGGGCCATTGCGAATGAACCGCACAAGGACAACAGGAGGGTTCTGGGGTGTTTGCCGAACGCTTTTTTTAAAAAAGCCTGTTTGAAGACAGACAAGCAACCAGTGGCTACGAGTACTGCTACGAGTGCTGGTACTGGTACACGTCGGCCACAGCTGGGATAGAATCACCATCATCATCATCGCCATCTGTTCTGTTCTGTTCTGTTCTGTTGGAATCATCAACAAGAGTGCAATCTGCAAATTCATTTTCCGCGGATCGCAGTCACACATTCCATGACCGAACAAACGGTTTCTCGTTGGGAGCCGTGAAACGAATACCAATACCATACTTCAAAACAAAACAAAACAAAACAAAACAAAACAACAGGCAAAGCAAAACAACAGGCAAACATGAGCACGGAACAGCTGATCCTAGCAATGGCGTCCATCACCGACGTTATCTCCTTGCTGCCCACGCGTCGGTGTGAAGTATCCGAACGACCAGGCTCTGTGGAAGAGCAGGATCGATTTGCAGAGCTCATCAGCTCTTGTTGGACTGACCTTGGTCCTTCGAATCGCTACTTCAAAGCATTGGTGCGATCGTACGTTGCCGAGCTTGAAAAGGCAGGCGCCACCATGGAATCCGACAAATTGATGGACCTCGTTATTCGCATCAGTTTAGACAAGGAAAAGGCACCAACTCCCGAAGAATCTTGCTACTTATCTTTTCAATTACAACCATTCGATGATGACGACACAGATGATCGACCGCTTTTAAAAATTCAAGTTTACCCCTACCACAACGACGTTGCTCTTCGACTGTGGGAGGCTGGTGCGACGCTGGCGGAATACTTTCTTCAATACCCGACACTCGTCCAAGGAAAGCGTGTCATTGAACTTGGAGCTGGAGTGGGGTTGACTGGCCTAGCCATTGCAGGATGCTGTGGTGTTCAAGATGTATTCCTCACTGACTTTACTGAAGTGTGCCGAGTGAATATGGCCCACAACATTGCGATCAATGAAAAATGGCTAAACAAGAAATCTCGAGTTATCTCGCATGGATACCTTGAATGGTCGTCTTTTGCCGCAGGAGCACAAAGCGATTCTAACAATCTGCTAGCTACAGCCGAAATCGACAAGCAGTCTTTGGATGCATTCAACGATGCCGATGTTTTGCTGGCTGCCGATGTATGTTACGATGTTGGGGTGCTGAAAGACCTTGTCACCATCGTGCTTCGTTTTCTTCAAAGGTCCCCAAAGACGAAACAAGCAATTTTCGGTATGACACGGCGCAACATGCATACGTTTAACACTTTTTTGGGGCTACTTGCGGAAGAGGGGATTGCTTATGACTGGATATGGGAGTGGGACAGTCGTCCCAATCTACCGATACTGTTTCCATGTAATTTTATTCAAGAGCGCTCGGACGTTCGAATTGCCTCGTTGACAATGGACCAATAGACTCGGGTGGGACCAGTATACTCGGGTGGGAAGAAAGGACGTTCCTAGCGGGTGGGACGAAAGGACGTTCCTAGCAGAGAACCGCATATTTTGGTTGATGAGTAGATCCAACTGAAATTCGTCAACGGAAGGTCGAGGGCCTGCTTCAAGTTATGATGGGCTCGTTGGCGTCAATGTGCTTCTTGACTATTAGTGTAGCATGTTTATGTCCTTCGGTTACCCCTTGTTTTATCTATGGATAATGATCATTGATCATTGTTGTGGTCCTAGCTTTCACTGATCATGATGTCAATCTCTGGATTGTCCGGCGTGGCTATTGTCGTTCCGGCGCAAGTGAGATTCATTGCTCTCGAGCGTCAAGGTAGCAGCTAGTGCTGCTTGACAATGTAGTCTACTAGTAGAACAACCAGCGATGGAATTAGCGAGTTTGTTCACACGCTGGCAATACTACTACTCCTGTAGACTTTCTAAAATGCTTTCTTTTGCATCTTCTAAATCGTCCATTCAACTTGGCAGGTTGGAGAAGCTCGACGACTCTCTAGTAGTCTACTACAATACTCGACTACTACTAGCTAGAAAGTAGAGAGAGAGAGAGAGAGAGTACAGTACAGTATAGTATAGTACAGTACAGTACAGTACTACTCCCCATTAGATTTAATGCTAGTCTAATCAGTACTTCTTGCATCAACCATGGTTCAATATTTCAATCTACAGCGTGAGAGGCAAACGGTGGGAAGGGGATCAATTCTTCCAGTCCTTTTGCATCAAAGTTGAAAGGTTGACTTGTGAGAGATACTTTCTTTCCTTGGGTAAGACTTGGCTGTGCCGGTCTGTTGCTGTGTCTCTTTCTTGACTTTCACGGCTGAATCCGCTACCGTACGCTCTACTAGTAGAGTAGACGAGAAGTAGCAGTCGGTAGTACGACTGACTCCTCAGTCCTCTTCAAACGTGACTGCCCGCTGGATCACGCGTATTATCGCGCATTTTGGGGCTGTCGGCTGTCGGTCCTAAAAAACAACTGCATCCTTCGTCGTACGCTTCTCTTACTACCGTGTAGACGACTCTACACCAGGTAGTCGTCGCGCACGGTAGAAGTGGTGTACTCGTAGAGAGGAACGACGAGGATAGTCCTGTACGAGGTACGAGAAGTCATCTGTTATTCCAAACGGTCCGACGTCTCTTTGCTTCTGATCTGTGATGCGACGACGCCTCCAGCGGATACATAGATCTTGAAATCAAAGGCTATCAGAGCCATGGTTTCTCGTTTACCTTCTTTGGAAAACGGTACCAATCTCGGTGGTGACCGAGGATGCATGGCAGGCCCCTTCTGTGGTGATGGAGACGAAGTGATGGGAGTGTCATACGGATCCAACCCATACGGTGACGACAATGAGAATGTCGATGTTCTAGCGCAGGAACTTAACATGATTTCTATCAAAGAGCGAGAGGCGGTGTACGACGAGATTCACGGAGTTGCTGGCTCGTCTGCCGAAAACCCAGATAACTTGGAAGAAATAACCGTAAATCTAGAAAAGGAAATCCAAAAGATAAAGAACAAGAGCGCCTATGATCGGGCTCTCTTTCTCTCTCCACGCTACGTCAATGACCCAGCCTTTCGGCTGATGTTCCTGAGGTCAACGCGATTCGATCCGGTAAAAGCAGCTGCAAAGATGGTGGCCTTTTTCGAGTGCAAGCTAGAATTATTTGGGATGGAGAAACTTGTGAAGAGAATAACCTTGCAAGACTTGGATGAAGATGATCTTGCCGAGTTGACAAGTGGCTCGTTTCAATTCTTGCCGTTTCGAGATCAGAGCAACAGGGCGCTATGCATGGTGACACCTAGTCGCGCTCTCTACAAGACATGGCAAAGTACGATGCGAGCAGTCTATTATGCCATAATGACCCAACTCGAAAATGAAGACTCCCAACTTCACGGATTCGTCAACATTTGGTATTGTTTGGATACTGGAAGCAGCAAGAACCAGCGCGATTTCTTCGCTATCGGGTCCAAGTTGCGACTGGTCGATGAAGAGACGTAAGTCTCCTTTGCCTTGCTTGTGCCTGATCAGACAGACTAGTAGTTCGCCAAAAGAATTCTCACCTTTTCCTTTTGATTTCAGATTACCCTACCGCAATGTTGCTGTTCACTACTGTTACAACAGCCCAGTTATCAGGCCAGCCATCCGTCTGCTGGCACTGGTTGCTTCGAAACAAACCCGACTTCGCTTTCGGACTCATTACGGGTCTGCAGTTGAATGTAGATACGCGCTCTCGGCCTTTGGAATTCCGACAAACCTCCTCCCCATTGATAGTCATGGTATATTTACAAACCAGTATATGGACAACTTCCTGCGAGAACGAATGCGAATTGAGGAGGGATATAGGAGGGAATGCGAAGGTAGGATTGACTATCCGTCTATGTGCGACATCGTTCTGGGACGAGGCAAACCGTACCAAGAGTTTCCTGGAAACCTCTTGTTCAATCAAATTATCGATAAAAGAAGAGATGTGTATCATTCGGTAGACCGATTTCAGAAGACATGTATATCTATTGAGGTCGCAAAACAACTTGAAGAAGCTGGCATGAGATTCTTGACACGCGACAAAGAAACTGGAGGGTGGGTGAAAGCGGCCGACAATGTAGTTCGAGAGAAAATCTGCGGTGGTTTCCGCATAAAGAAGCGCCATGACGTCTCGCCAGGCCTCGCTCCAATCATCCCTGATCACGATATTCTTTCCATGATGGGCAACGATTCCACTGGCACCGACACCTCTGCTAGTATGCCACCAGCAGATCAACCGAGCAACGACGAGGAACCTTATTCAAATGCGCGCCGTGTCTTTGAAGATCTCTTTGATTTCGAAGGGCACCGGAACAAACGACAAAAACAGGAGACTTTGCATTTGGAATAATCGAGTTGGCTTTTGGTCACCCCCAACGAAGAAGGCTATTCGAAGAAGAACATCGAAACCCCTACCGGTAGTCTTACATAATGATCGTGTCCGTGGTCGCTGCTATTTTGAAGACCCCACTGTCTTATGTATCTCCTCTAGGTAGTAGTACTCACTCTACAGTAGAAGCTAGAGCCGTGTGGAATAGTCCTAAGCGAGGAGATAATGGGTAAAATGAGCCGTCAGACTCCTACATATCTACACTACATCCTCAATGGTTCCGAAATATAGTCGAACTACTGTAGTGCGATATTCTCAGGTGTAATAGCACTACTAGAGTAGGCTACGAGAAAAATAGGTGGATGATCCTTCGAAGCAGAAGTAGTAGCAGGCATACATAATCATCCTTCTTTTCTCCCGTTCTCGAGCTAGATGCCACTACTAGGATGACAATCTGAATGAAGACTCTACTACTAGTAGAGAGACCAAATGACTACTAGTATAAGACGAAACGTCTCTAGTAGTAATAGTACAGTAGAAAGATGCTCTAGCTACTAGAGTTGAGTCTCGATACCAGTACTGGAATCTCGCTCGTTGACGATCGATAGATAGATAGTAAAAAAATCGATAGATTAGGTCTAGATTAGGTCTAGATTAGATTAGATTAGATTAGATTAGATTAGATTAGATGGGATTGATAAGATCGATGTGTAGTATGGTATAGTAACTGGTGAAGTACAACATGGGGACTACTGGTACTCGTACGCGAGGAGCCGGAGGAGGAGTCAGTCGTCTACGCAGAGCGTCTTGGTACTTTTTTCCCGTTGTACTGCACTGTACGAGTACACCAGAGAGCGCGGGGCAGGGAGGGGCCGTATGTCTACGGGGGGCGGGGCGGCACACCCCCACCTGGTACCAGTTCATACATACAGTACATACACATACATACCGGTATCGACAGGGGGGGGGGGGGGGGTACAGACCCATTGTTTGTACTGGTAGCGCGAGGCGAGGTTATTTCCACATGCGTAGAATTCAACGCAAAATTTTGTACCACTTGGACGAAGTTGTCGCCCTCTCCATTTACTAACTTCATAACCTATTGTTCTGGCCGGCGATCGGTCCACCTGCCTACGATTTCGCGGTTGCCATGCCATGGCCGCGCATGCAGCGGTGGATAAACCGATGCCGGTTTGTACCGATACCGGTAGCGTTGCTTTGTTGTTCCTGACCTTGTTGCTGCTGGTGCCGCCGCCGCCGCCGCCGTAACATCATCCGTATTGCTAGTTTATTTGGCTACTAGAGATTATATCAAAATGGTGCGGACAATGATGATGTTTGTAGTTGTTTGTGAATGACTGGGAGGCTGTAGAATGCATTGGAATTGGACTGTGGCGTCTGCTTTTTCCGAGAACCGCTCGGCGATGGTGGATGAGTGTTGCCGTTGTTGATGCAGTACTCGTGCGGGGGCTATGAACGAATTTGGAGACTTTCATCACTCACATATTTCTTGTTTCTCTTCGTTACAGGGTGTCCGTACCAAGACCGTAAAGAAGAGTGCCCGCACTATTGTGGAGAAGTACTACACTCGCCTCACTGTCGACTTCCACACCAACAAGCGTATCGTCGACGATGTCGCTATTTTGCCATCAAAGCGCATGCGCAACAAGATCGCCGGTTACACAACTCACTTGATGCGCCGAATTGCAAAGGGACCCGTCCGAGGTATCTCTTTGAAGCTTCAAGAAGAAGAGCGTGAACGCCGATTGGACTTTGTGCCTGAGGTTTCCGCTTTGGAGCAAGAAACCATCCAAATTGACCCCGATACGCGAGACTTGTTGGAATCTCTAGGCTTTGGCAGTCTCAATGGAGTTTCTGTCAACCAAGCACACCGTGATTAAACGTAGGGAGTATTGAAAAAATCATATCGTTTACTTTTCGCGTCTATTCTGTTTCAAGTGTTTGTGGCCCGCTGTGCTTTCTTGCGGAAGAATGTATGCGAGAACACTACTAGCTAGGAGACCGATATTTGTGTCTATCTATGAATGGAATGACTCCCGTTAGAATCGGATTAGGCGCGGACCCCCATCCAGAAGTACAATCTAATCCCAAAATCTAGTATGTTCTAGAGTAGTTAGTATCTTGGATTGATTTGGCTGTTTTCGAAGAGAACGAATTCGTCAAGACTCAGCACTAGGGAACCATCCAGAAAACTGAGCCTAGAAAACGAATCATTGGCAAATGCGTCGGAGCCGAGTGTGTACTTATTCGCAACTCGTACTCCGTTGATTCCATTCACAAACCTTCCTACTTCCTTCATCCCCATTGTCGCAATTCTAGATTGCATTGTAGGCATGTCGCCTGAATGCGCCACTAGAAAATCTGGATAGAAAATTCTCAAGTCGGATACACACGTTCCTTCTTCAAAGTCAGAGCAATGAAAGTACGTATCTTCCATAAACTTGCCTGGATCTCGAGCAAATAGGTCGCTTTCACATTCTAATTTCGGGTCCGCCCGGCAGGATGGGCTGCAGTCTAGTGCCCATGGCTCGAATTTGATGGGCGGGCTATGCAAATGACTCAGGAGTGGAGTTGAATGACACCCCATCAAATAGTGTATCGAATAGGTCTGAGGCTCGTGCTTGACAAGCTCAACAATGCGGCGATTGACTTCAATGGGCGCACGTTGATGAAGTAGGCCCAAATATACGACAGCCGCCAGATTGGTCATGGCACCAAGTGCTAGAAGTTTCTTTCTCGACGCAGATGCTCCCACAAAGACTTGCACTCGCTCTCCACACAACAGACAAAATAGAGGCAAGATCGGCAAGAGGAATCGAAATTCTTTGTGCTCTGAAAAGGAATGTGACAAAATATAGCAGCAGCAAATCAGCCATAGATTTCGACGAGCCCTTGACCATGCTCTCCAACGGACTAGATCCCAGATCAAGAAGGGGGATAGCATGCCCGATATCGCTGGTATCCCTGCGGTCAAGTACCAATGGAAAGGATGCGTTCCATACAGGCGTCCATTTCCTGTGTTCGTTGTAATATGGTGAGCGGAAGCAGCATAATCTACGATTGCCGATCGTTAAGGGGCCTACCTTGTAATACATTGAAGTCAATGTTGCCGAGTACTGGGAACACGGTGAATCCATACATGTGACGATCCAGAGCCAAAGTTGCAGCGATTCCCACAATTCCATACACCGCACAAATAAAGATAAGGTATACAAGCGCTGATAGTGCCGACTTTGAAAGTTTTTGTAGTGAAAGAAGTATACCCATAGGGACAAACCCGGCGAGTGATGTGAAACGAATGGAACAGCTCAGGCCGCCGATGAAAAAGGCAAGGCATGCTCGAAGGATGTTGTGAGATGACTTTGAATCCGGGTTGCCCAAGAGTTCCTTCAAGAAGTCGTTGCCACAAGACGAATCAAAGTCAGAAATGTACAGGTGTACAACCAGAAGAATAGAAGTGTACCCGCACGTACCGGAGCGACAAGGCATAAAGAAATCATCAATAGGAGCGTTTCTAGAGAGTTGCTGTAGTTGCGAAGCAAAGCGTAGGCACAGAACCACGACGATAGGACACAATATGTACACCAGCTGCTTGCGGACGTTGAATAATCTTGGTTCTTTGAATTGGACATCACCCACCGTGACAGATACCACACTGACCAGTCTGTAGGAGCTGCTACAAGGACGGCATTAAGGAAAACCGGTCCTCTCGCAACGGCCCAGGGGGAATCCAAACCAAAGAACTTGATCGCATGGTAGAATAGAAGCGTAGGCAGTATAGACGCGTAGGAACGTAGAGGCCCTTTCATTCCGACATCCACAAAATCTGAAATCGAATTGATGACGGTAGAAGGTGGCTCCCGTTTCCACTCCCAGGTCAAGCCAGGACAGGGCTTTCCGGTCGCCATGAAGACCTGACAGTATGCCGGCTCAAGCTGTTGCCAGTACTCATCAGGGTCGAACTGCGATTGGATAAAGAAAACATTGATGATTCGAAATGCACAAAAGAGAAAGAAAATGCTCACGCCCTTCATCATCGTTATCATCAACGAAGCAATTCGAGAGTTTTTTCTAGGCGGGACGATCTATACCATGTACTACTTCCGATTGGACATCTCTGAGGGATGTGAGAGGTTCCTGGGGTCTGGGGGTCTGGATCTACGGTATGGATAGATGATGTCAGATCGTTTATGTTGCCATCGCCGTCATGAACTGTCATCGCAGTCATCTCATTCATCCCATTCATCTGTTTTCTGTTTGCCCGTCGTTGCCCGTGGTCCGTGGTCCGTGGGCTGGTGCGCTGCGTGCGATAATGTGCACTTTTGGCTCGCGGTGACCGAGAAGATAACTGAATCGGATTAATCCAAGAAATCAATAAATAATCATAGAAGGGCGAGCTTTTGGATAAGATACAAATGCACGATCATCTACTTCTCCTCTACTCTAGTAGAGAGCGAAACAACTGCAATGGAATTACATACAGGTAGTGAAGAAGAAGAAGATTCCAGGGTTCGACTTGCTCGAAAAGCTCAAATTTACGTCGGCTACGACGATGAAGGGGAATTCTTGACTGCCACTCCCACGAAGACATCTCCCTCGTTCGATCCTCCCATATGCACCTTGGTCAAAAACGACGATTTGGCTTCCAGTCCTCCCATGGCATACATTTTCTTGGCCTTTTCTTCATCAAACCCGTCCGGGCTTTCTTCCGATTTGGGCCAATCGGAATGACAAAAGAGACCCGTCTCTGGTTTCATCAGTTCTCCAATGGCCTTCATAGTTCCAGGAAGATCACCACTAGGTATAAAACTCATAACAGATGAAGCCACTACCAAATCAACCGAGCCTTTTAATGCCTCCAAATCTTTTCGAATCGTCTCCTCGGCAGAATCGGCACTGGCCAGTGCCACACAATGAGCGCGAACATTGGTATCCCAGCCAAATGATTGTATCTTTTCTTCCAGCACTCGAACCATGGAAGGCGCGGCATCAATACAGATGAATTGTGACGAAGGAGACTTCCTTCGCAAGGAATCTGTCAACAGGCCAGTTCCGCACCCAAAATCGACGACGACTCGTTTGGCCGTCGGATCCAACCCAGTCTGCTCCCACAATATTTTAGCAAAGGCATTTCGGTATCTTGAAGCTAAATCATCCCATTCTCCTGCCATACTGTACAGTGCATGGAAGGAAGAAAATAATATCGAGGAGTAAGCTCAGCAATCTAAATATAATTAAAACCGATAAATGTGAGAACTTACGCATTCCATTCGCTATTGATATCTTCTTGGGTCTTTCTTGCGCAAGAGGACATGATGTTTTTATCTTCTACGAGTAATCGAAAGCAGCAATACGTGTACAGATCAAATCATCAATTATGAGCGCTAGCGAGAAGTCTACGCGAGTGCTCTCTAGCTGGTAGTAGAGCGTTGAGAGGACTGTGGATGATGATGGGGGGTTGTTATTTGTCATGTGAAGCAAGAAATTAGGATGAGAATAAGCAGCAAGAAAAGCAAAAAGCAAGCGCCATCATCTCAACGTCGCACGAACCGAACACAAAAAGATCGCATATCTGTCGAAAATTGTCGGGCGAGCTTTGGCTGCGTACTGTAGCCCTGTACCATCAGGTACCGGTACCCTACAGGTACAGTACCGGTACTACTTACTGTATTGCAGAGCCCTGTACCGGTGTACCTACCAGGTACAATTACAGTACCTGGTACCTGGTTGGTTCCAGTACCGTGTACTTGTACCGGGTACAGGTAGCAGGGATATTCAATCACGAAAGATGATTCATCAATGACGCGATACGGTATGCATATCATACCTGGTACAAGGTACGGTAGCATAGTAGACTACCGTAGTAAGAAAAAACCAAAAAGTTATTTTCGTACGTACTCGTAGTCTACTAGTGGGTGACTCCCGAAATTGTCGTACCCAGATCCGAGTCTGGGTACGTGCGCACCAGATCTGGGTCCAGTCCGTCAGTCTGTCAGTAGTAGGGAATCTTCCTCTCCATCAGAGGCGAACTTGAGTTCTCATCCCCCAAAAAACTGTCGAGCCAGTCGAGCCTGACAATCACTTTCCTCGTCACTCGATACCTCTAACTACAGTGTGCACACTCTAGAGTTTCAAAAACTGATTCAAATCAAACAGAAGGATAACACTATTAATCTTAGAATGTCAGATAGACTGTGTCAAAAAATATTGGCGCTCTTAGCTCTTTATCCCTTCGTTTTTGATGTGATAGTAGCAGTGAATCATTTTTCAAATTATTTTATCATGTTACTACCTTGAATTCCATTTATATCCATCAAAATGAATCCATTAAATCTGGGAAGCGGCGTTATTATTATTCTTAGTGTGGTTGAGATAATGACAATGGTGGTTTATTGTTGGATGTATTCATCTGGTCCGATTATTTCTGATGAATGTATTGTTTGATGATGATGGGATTTTGTTTTGTGTGTTGTGTGTTGTGTCGTTTGTGTGCGATCTGAACTCCCCCTCGAAAATGCATTCGTACCAAAATATTCCCAAAATGTAAGATTCCCTTGATCTGGGTCGGCGACCCAGAAACTGGTAGTGGTTCGGGAACCACTACCGGTTTTTGCTGACGTGGCGTACCCAGACCGTACCAGTCTGGGTACTCTGACAATTTCGGGAGTCACCCAGTATGCGACGTGACGGCGAAGCGATTGTATTCTTCATGGTGATGAATGATGATGAGATAATTTTTTTTCCCATTCAATCTCTGAACTGTGACAATGACAGCATCAATCGAGCATTGAGAATACGTCTACCAAAACGACAAACAGCTCATATTCATTCACCACAGACAGCAAGCCATCGAGGAAATATTGCAAGTACTTGTACTAACAAAGGACAAGCTTACTATCGACCTCAGCCAACACCAACAGCCAATGACGATCGGGTGGACGCAACTCAAAGAGGAAATCTCCCAACTGCACAAACTGCCCAAATTTCTTCCAGATGAATTCATCAGTGGCACTGTGGTGCCAGCCATTGGTGTTGTGACAGTTGTGTTGACAATCGTATATATGATCTCCTTCAAACTTTTGGACTCGTATATTCCAAAAGATACCCCTGCTGTCAACAAATCGAGGATGTGCTACCAAATCACGAACGTGGGTTTCAATGTAACCATCGGCGCCCTCGGCTTGTACCTCGAATACTGGGTGCTTCCTACTCTCCCAAGTTTCCACGGCACGAGTCTAGACAGAATCCTTTTCAATAATGAAGAACTGTACTTGGTTTCGGCCATGCAGCTAGGCTACCAGTTCTGGGCTATCCCTGTCGGAGTACTATATGTGGGCGAAAATACGCAGATGTTGATGCATCACTTGGCAGTCGTGATTTCCACCTCTCTTTCGGGGTTTGTGACGGTTGGGTTCCGTTATTATACACCCTTCTTCTACGGTGTGATGGAGTTGAGCTCCTTGCCGTTGTCGCTCATGAATGCCTTCAAGGATAACCCGGAATGGATCAAGAAATACCCAGGCGCCTATGAACTCATACGAATTGTCTTCGCCGTTTGTTTTCTGTTTATTCGAGTTTACATGTGTGCTTCCAGGTGGCCTCCCTTTTTGAGGGACAATTTCATGTTCATGTACACTGCGGATTGGGGATGGTGGAAAATATATTTGATTGTACAGTGGAGCCTTGCGGCCTTTTTGGCATGGCTACAACTCTTCTGGGCCTGGCTGATCCTCAAGGGTTTCCTCAAGATGCTCGGTGGAGGCAAGAAAGAAAAGAAAAGGGACTAAATATGATCATTCAGACACTTTCTATTGTTGATTACTTATATTAGCAGTGTAAATTTCGAGGTGGAGGATCGGATAGGAGGGCAAAAATGATTTCTACCCGTTGACGGCACGGAGGCAAACCGACCTCCCGGTCTGAAGCTGGCAGGAAGACACATGTTCATCTTGGTCTTGTCCTTTTCTGCCTGTTGCGTTGACGAGCCACTTGGATCCGGACTCGAGATCGGAATGTTTTTCCTAGGCAAATTTCGTTTGAGAGTCCGTTGAACCCACTGGGACGCCGTTCGAGCGTTGTCATCTCTGTCATCGCCATCAAAAGGGCCAAATGCTACACTTCTTGAGGCATCCTTTCCTCGCTTTCGTGCCGCATTTCGTTTGATATATAATGTTTGGAAAGCGACGTCATTACCTCCAACAATCACCCGAAGCAAGTCGCCACCTGGTCCACCCGCAACCCCTTCGTAAAGTTCCAACAATCGTTTGTCCAGCTCAGCGGGTGATAGCTGCAGCTGAAGTTTTGGTGAGTCCAAGATTTTCTCGAAATCTAGGTCCAATCGCTTTCCTAGCTCGTTTGCAAGGCGCTCCTTCAACCTAGTCGGGAGGACTGCCGGAATGGTAATCGCCATGTTAGATGCGATTTGTCAGACGATCAAAAATGCAATTTCTCGGAATACATACCATTGCTTTGCATAATTTCTTGTGACAACCGAGATCTAAACTCTCGGTACCTGTTTCGGGAACGTTTTAGTCCATTGGCAAACTTCTCTCTGTCCTCCTCAAAAAACGGTGGAAGATAAATCTGAATGTATCAAGCAAGAAGAGTGGATTGAGTCAGTCACCCGGCATCGTAGATAGTTTGCTACCAAAACTCAACGTACCTCGATCCCAGCCTCGTCGGCTTTAAGCGCTTCTGCCATAAGTTCGGCCTCTTTGGCAGGAATACTGCCTGCTGCCTCTAGTCTTTTGGTAGCTGCTTCCCAACTGAGGGTGAACGATTCCTCATCGGAAAGAGGCTCTGGGGAATGGGTCAACGCATAGTAGAGATTTCCTAAACGAAGAGGTAAGCGAGATGACAGCAGTGTTAGTGTGTCGAACGAGATGATGCCAAAGATTCTGTAGATTGATGCACCTACCGACAAATTCTTCTTTGTTCGTGTAGGTAAGGCAATTAGAAAACTGTGCAAAGAAATCATTCGATGGATGGGACGGGAGAACCACGAATTTTCCCATTGCCAGCGCTTCAGCAGTTGTCGTGGTCAAAACCTCTGAAGTAGAAGGATTTATGAAGATTTTGTGATCGAAAGCCAATTCGCCATGATCAATAGGCCCAAGGAAGTCCATGTCCACATCTAAAGACTGGGCTCTAGCTTCAGCAGCGTCCTTGTCTGGACCTCCACCGTACATGTCAATGTGGACCTTGATACCAGCACTCTCTTCGGCATATTTAAGGAGCTCCATAAGGGAAAGAAGTCCTTTCGACCAAAGCATCTTGCCGATGAAGTAAATTGCAGGGTCTGCTTCAGCACCAAACACGGGATCACTTCTTGCCCCATCGGGAGCTTCTAGCCGTTTGCGGACCTCCTTTCCGGTATCCAAGAATGAAGCACGCACACCATGCACATTTTCCACCAGCTCCTTTTCTGGAGCAAATCTCCCAAGTGTCCCCGATAGTTTGATGAGGCGGTGGCAATGTGCACGACACATCCACGAACACAACAAGCGCATTCCAGGAGCCTGGCGAGCAAACGAAGGATAAGGATGTGTGAGGATAATACTGAGAACTAAGTCGCAGCTTTGTTATCATAAACAACGAAACTTACCCGGATAAAGGCCGCCGGCTGGTCGGTAGCATAGGCAAGATGTGTGAGGATAACATTGAGAATTAACTCGCAGCTTTGTAATCATAGAACAACGCAACTTACCTGGTCGGTAGCGTAGGCAAAATAGTTGGTGTGCACGATGCCCACAACGTGCTTGAATTTATCAACCCAGTGTTCGCCAGGGGCACGGTACCTGCGTCGACAGGAGGAGAAAGAAGAAGAAGAAGAAGAAGTAAGATTTGTGAATGGTACACACCCCTCAATACCAAAGCATCACCCCTAACTTACCAGTTGAGATGCTCAGGCTCCTCGAGGATCATGATATCAACCTCTTCGGCAGGTATTAGGGCTGTAATATCGCCCATACTATAGAGGGAATTCTCGGCCTTGTTCTGCCAAGACGTGTACCATTCAATTTTCAGCTTCTCGCTAGCCTCAGGTAGTTTGGCCTTTTCGACTAGCCATGTCCGAATGAACGCTTCCTGTTCTTCGGGAGTGTCAAAACCTCGATTTTCGCCGTAGACGCTATCGCGATCTTGTTTTCGTTCCAACCAGGGCAACATTATTGTCACAGAACCTCCAGCTTCCGCCCGCCCATCGGTCATGTACGCCGCTCGGAGCAGTGGATTGACGGCGGTCCCTGTCATCCAAGGCAAGGCTGCCGTTGTCACGATCCAAATGCGTTTGGACTTGTCGGCGATATCTGTGTGAGGAAGTACAGGTTCCCCATCTTTCACTGGCGCCGGTATAGGCAGGCTAATCTTTGACCTTTTTTTCTTAGTCGTCGGCGTCGCAACGTCCGAGCTTCTTTCAGCAGTAGAGTCAGTTTCTGCTGTTTCCTTTGTCACTTTCGCATCTATTGGTGGTTCTTCTATTTTTCGGCCTTCCTTCTTCGGTTTCGGTTGCGTATAGGTCGCCATAGGATAGTCAGCGTTCTCCGCCTCGACCTTGTCGATATACTCCTGTACATCATCTGCCCAGTCTTGGAGCATTCGCTCCCACGATGCAAAACCTTCAAATCTCGACGGCTTGGGTTGCTGCTTTAGTAGTTCTGCACCAGAAGGCTTTGTGATGGTCGGCTCCTCCTCGTCTTCGACTTCTTGAGCTGCATTATCGAGATCGATATTCAATTCCACTTTGCTGGGCTGATCTAGTAGCAATTTCCACTCAGTAAAAGGCCCTTGCTGCTTATTCTTTGCTGCATTGCCTTTTGCTGACGTTGTTGTGGTAGCATCTAATGCCAGCTCTTTGATTTCTTTCAGAGCCAATTCCCATTGTTCTCGAGAGGCTCTGGCTCGTTCTGGATCTTGTAAGCTTTTCTGGGATCGATTGATCGACTCTGCCAAACTAATCACCTGCGTGGGCGTTCTGTCCTTGCTGTTGTTGTTGCTACTGCTGCTGCCTTCGTTGGAGGATTTCCGTCGTTTGTTCGGAGGATCTGTTGCACCTCCAGAAACACCGGATATTACCAAGAACAGAAATAATAACAATAATGTCATGGCGCAAAAGAAAGTCACGTGGCGACGAACATTCTTTGTTCTGTTTCGTGTGGCAGTACCGGTACTTGTACCCTGACTACTTCTACTCCAACTACTACAGACCATGACTGTTGTTGTTGTTGTTGTTGTTGTTGTTTGCTCCATCACAGCAAGGGATGGAAAAGATGGAAACTTCTTCTGCAAGAAAGCAAAGAAAAATCAATGTCTTCGCTAGCTTGATATTCTTTGATCCATCTTCAAGGCCTACCGCCTATCTTCACACACCAATGAGGATAATCGATTATTATTTGATGGATTGTTGTTCGTTGTTCTCATCAGAAACCAGAAACCCACACAAACAACGAACGTCATGGTGCCCGTGGCCCGTGGGTTGAATGGCGCGGCGGCGCCGCGGCGATGCGATGACGATGACACTCCGCAAAAACTTTCAAAAGATCAGGACGACGTCACGCCAGCAAGACGTCAGCTGTCAGCTCAGCTCATCGTGCCGCGAGCACGCGCGCATTAGTTTGCACTCGAACTAATCCATGAGAACGATGACTGCTTTTTCACGGAAAAAGACCGCGAGAAATGGTGCCAATACATTTTGGTCGGCAAAATAAGCGGACACCATACACCATACCAGTGGTAAATACCGGTACACAAACACGAGTGCTCGTACTCGTACCGTTACCGTTACCGTGCCATACCGGTACTGTACGAGTACAATGGTTTGGGGCATTGCTGTTGGAGCTATCGCGATTGTCTGGAGTCTACTCCTACATCATAAGAACACACCGTCAACAACAACAACAACAATAACGAAAATAGCAATCATGCCGGAACAACCAACGCCAGTAGTTTTCTGTGGTCCAAGTGGGGTCGGGAAGGGCACCTTGATTGAAATGCTGATGAAGCGATTCCCGAACGACCAATTTGGCTTTAGCGTGTCCCATACTACGCGAAAGCCACGGGAAGGAGAAGTCGATGGAAAGCACTACCACTTTACGACTGTGGAAGATATCAAGAAAGAAATCGATGCTGGAAAGTTCGTGGAGTACGCCGAGGTACGTCCGTTTGCTCGTTCGTATTATATGACATTGGAACTCTTCTCGAGGAGTCTCTTTTTTTTTCACAGGCACCACCGCTGACCCTTTGTTTCTACAAAACGCAAAAAGGTACATGGAAATTACTACGGCACAAGTATTGAATCGGTGGAATCAGTCCAAAAGCAAGGGAAAATCTGTATTCTTGACATTGACATTCAAGGAGTAATGAAGGTCAAAGAGTCGACCTTGAAGCCTAGGTTTTTGTTCATCAGCCCGCCATCCATGGAGGAGTTGGAGAAGCGATTGCGAGGACGTGGTACCGAGACAGAGGAGGCGATCAAAAAGAGACTTGGGAACGCAAAGGCGGAAATGGATTACGGTCAAGAGGCTGGCAATTTCGACCGAATCTTTTTCAATGCGGACCTGAATAGTTGCTTTGAGGACATTGCTTCGGCTTTCAAGGAATGGTACCAGCACCTCGATGAGGTGGCCCCGGATGACCCGCAAAAAAATTGTACGTCCTGCACAATATCGTGATTTGATTTTTACCGGTAGGTTACTACTCCCACTTTCTGCCTGGCAGAAAGTTGTCTTGTTCCGCGTCCGGAGTGATGATGATTGTTCAGGTTTTGTTCCATTTTTCAGTTTGCCAACGCCAACTGTCTTATTTCCTTCTTGTTTACTGTGTTGTCGGCCAATCCAGGAAACCTTCCGCTCAACTAGACAAACAACAACTTGGTTTCATGTGTATGGCATTTCAAACCAGAAACGGGACACGGGGGAGAATATTCTGGCGAAGAATATTAGTTGGTGGGTTCTACTCCTAGGCCTTAGTACTACTACTGATAGGGAAGCTCTCGAATTCTATCACTACTAATAGGAATCATCTTCTATTGGACATCTAACCTCGCGGTAGTTACCATGAGCTCCCAATAATATTTGCAGTTCACCCCACGGAATTTCAAGTTCAAGCTCGACCTGCTTGAAGCACTCAGCGTAGTCACATTGTACAAAGCCGAGACGCTTGAACAGGTTGATCGAGGCCACATTATCGTCATTGATTTTGCAGAAAAATCTTTGAATGTCAAGTTTTTTCGCCCCGTAGAGTATCATAGAACACGTTGCTGCCCTTCCGAGACCTTTCTTCTGGTAGTCTTTGTCCGCAATCATAATGTCAACTTCGGCCTGTATTCGAGGTGTTTCGTTGGAATCCACCTTGTCGTTTCTATTTTCTTCTTCGCCGCCGTCATCGTCGTCGTCGATTTCGCTCAAGAAAAGGTTCACGTCGCCCACCATACCAGCAAGATTCGCTCGCACGGAAAAGTCATCCATCTCCGACGAGGAGTTGTCGTCGTCGCCGCCAATGGGACAGGCTTCCGTCGAATGCACAATAAAGGTGCACTTTTTGGGGTCGTCCCTCCAAGCTTGTTGCATTTCCATTTCTTCCTCGAACGAAAGAGGCTCCGATCCAGTTGCTTCTAGCAACGCTGGATCTTTCATCCAATCATGATAGCGAGGAACATGTTCTGGACCTGATAAAATCAAAAACAGTGGGTAACTCCACAAAAAATGAGACTCCTCGCCACGAATGCTCGTGTACATAACTCTATCTAACCATCAGTCAGCAGACTTACGATATGGAACGAGAATCACTTTCTCTCCAATCAAAGCCGTCTCATAGTTGAGCTTCATCTTACTACGGCTACCTTTACCGAATACCTCCCATCGATGAAAGGATGCAGATAGAGGCAAAGGAATGAATAGTATGGAGGATGGAGGAAGAAAAAGATACGTTTGCTGTTTGCTGGCTTCTGGCTTCTCGAAATACTGTACGTGTGAATCCTCGACCAATTTGATTAGCTTTGTGTGCCGCCAACAAAAGATCCACGTGCTGGATATGACCTGCTGTAAGAGGTGAGCGACTATACCTGGTACCGGTGGGCCGACGAGATCTCCCTCCAACCTCCAACATCCAACACTCATAACACTCCATTTTTTAACACCGACCGTCTCTTATTGACCCAAGTTACCTTGGAAGTTGGAAGAGATATAGCAACTGCTCTCAAGATCCTCGTGCATGAATGAATTATCCCAAATAATCTCTAGAGCCTCAATGAAGAAAGGATCCATTTTTCCTCTGATATTATCGGCGGGAATCTTCCAGTCAGCATTTGGCTTGTCGTCGTCGTCACCTCCAAGGATCGCAGTCTCGCGTCGATCGATCCTTCGAACAGCCGTTGTGGCTCCAATCCTTTCGTGCCCTTTGTCCACACGTGTTGTTCGAGCAGAAGAAAGCACCAGGCCCTTCGAGTCCAATGCCTTTCCAAAAGCCGAGCTGACAAATTCAATTACCGCATCCCGCGATACCAATGTTTCTCCAATGGAAGTTTACGACACACTACGGTCAAAGCTGCGAAAAAATGCCAATGTAGAGGGGGCAAGAGCTCTAGATGTTGGCGCTGGAGCGGGTGTTTCAACTCAGGTGTTGTACCAACAATTGGGTTACAAGACAATTGATGCCGTGGACTGGTCGGGTGTCGCTTGGGAAACAAATGTAGTGGAAGCTGGATTTTGCCCACCCACGGTCCGTTTCTACGAACTAGACGATGAACGATTTGTGAATGAGTGGCAGAAACTGGGACTGCCTCGGTACGATATCATTGCCTTCAATTTCGCCGTGAACAAAGACAAGGCTCAGTACTTCTGTTCAAATCTTTTGAAACCCGATGGTTTGTTGCTTGCACCGATCAACATTCAAAAAGATTACTGGCTGAAACAAAGCTATCAGCTACTGGATGCAGAGGGCCGAGTTGCGTGGAGTGCCAACGATGTAGGAGCTTGGCAAGTACTGTTTCAACCAGATGTGACTCAAGACACTTGTCAAGGGATTTGGTGCGCTCCATTCAATGGGTTCCAAAAACTTCGAGTATACAACTAATTCGGCCCTTCATTACTCTCTACAGAATGAATGAACTGTTAGTTTGCTCTGTGCGTGTATTACTAGCTAGACTTCCCCGTTGAAGTCTTGGATTCCCTCTCTGCATTCCAACTTTTTTGTTCATCCTTCGAAAAGACTTGGCCATTATCACGATTTTCGTACCACGACCAAGCAACAACTCCACCAATAGCGGTAGCCCAAGCGGCGGCTCGTCCGCCCTAAAAAAATTGGAAATGGGGAAAACGTGAGTAGTTGCACGCTGCACGACTGACTGATACAGTCTACCGGTAGATGTGACTTTTTGCGAACAGTCAGTCAGTATCATCACGATCGCGACGCACCTTTCCGAGGCCAGCCGAGAAGGCCTTGTTG
This sequence comes from Nitzschia sp. pyKryTriq1, assembly GCA_956465555.1. Classification (NCBI taxonomy): domain Eukaryota; phylum Bacillariophyta; class Bacillariophyceae; order Bacillariales; family Bacillariaceae; genus Nitzschia; species Nitzschia sp. pyKryTriq1. The sequence continues at coordinate 1,730,303 of OY101116.1, forward strand.
GCGTATTCTTTCACCTTATCCATGATGCGAAGGAAGAGATTCGATTTGACTGCCACCAAGTTGTCTATCGACAAGGAGATAAAATAAGAGGAAACGATGAGATGGAGAGTGTGTACTACATACTGCGTACTGTAGGGTCTCGCAGAATCCGCATTTGGCTTTGGGCTTTTTCGCGTTTGTGGTTTGTGCGTGTTGTGCGCTGCAACGTGTCGTGATAACGTGGTACTGCCAGTACGTTATATCACAATATCGTGAGAAAGGATTGGGTCGAACTAGTCGTCTGAATTCCAATTCGACCCATATGACCGACTGGACCAGTCCGAGCCGTCCCGCCGTCGCCACCTACAGGTAATACTGTACGAGTACTCGTACAACCGCCTGTCAACACAACCCGCAGACAACACCATCCATTTTTTTCATTTCCCATTTCAATCATCTTCAATCTTTCTTTGCGAGAATGGTACAAAACATTATCGATTTGACCTTCTCTATATTCTACTAAAAAGAGTTCTCTCGACTGAATGTCACGACTTCAAGGGTCATGTTTTCACGGAAGTGTTTGACGACGAGCAGAATCCCTATCCGAACATTGAGTTCGACGACAAAAAATCACAAAATAATTCTTCGAAGAAAACACAACCGTCTTTCCGGATCATTTCTTCCAAGTTCGAGGCTGTTAGCTCGCTGCGTAGGATCATGTAACACCTTCCAGGAAGTCCAGATTCGTTTCTGGTCCTCCCATCAAGAAGACTTGTCGTCGCACGTCGATGATGAATCTTCAAAGATCCACGACGACCTTCTGCTAGGAGAGAACGAACTTGTCCACGATAACAAACCAAGTACGGAAACTGCACTGGAATCTGAAGCGTCAATTTCAAACAGCAAAAACAACCACCAAGAAATAATGGGTATCTCACGGCGGCAGTTCTTGATCGAAGCACTAGCGAATGAAGTTACAAGAAACGTCGAGGAGATTATCCGTCAAGTCGACCGTCACCGTCGTGCACCCATCATCCACGAGGCATCCACCAGCGATGATTCGCCACGAGGTGCTGTTGAAGGACCATCGTCATCCCAAAAGCGAAATAACTTTGCGGACAAACCTCTATTGGAGCGTTGGAGGGCAGCATTACATCGTGAGAAGGAGAGACACCGTCGAAGACATCATGCAAAGGTCGATGGTGATGATGATGATGCAAGTAGGACAACTTTGCACAAAATGACCATCGATGAGCTCTGGATTCGGGCATTGGAGGGCTCTGGGATGGACGTTCTATTAGGCGATCTTACCGGATCCGAAGGAAATGATCACGACTCTTTGCAACTAGATCCCATGGCAAGCACCATTCATGAGACTTTCAGCGAAGGGATCACCCGTACCGGTAGGGGTCAAGTAGTATCACCTATATTTGGTCTCACCATGGATGAAAGCGGCAGGATTCTGGAGAGTGAAATTCCTGTACTAGATATCAACCATGAAAGCTATCTCCAGTCACCGAAACGCTCCAGCCAGGACAGTACATTCATGTCAATGTCCAAGACGGCACACGACGTTTCAGATTCAGATAGGGAATCGGAGTTATTGACGGACAGTGTTCTACGAGTCAAGGCCCTCTTTGTCGCTACAAGGAAGCAAGATTGGGCATTGATCAGGCGAGGCTATGGAGAGGATATTGATATTTCCAGCGAAGAGGCTAAGCGTGAAAATGACAAGCAGACTCCTCGCGTACACTGCAGCGATGAAGCGGATTATGCGAAAAATCTTCTTGACTATGCAAGGGAGAAGAGAGTTATGCTAACTTCTGATGAAAACAACCTCCTCCTAGCCTGCTTGCTCACCTCAAACGACATTTCCAGAGACGAGATTTTGGAGAAATCATTACAGTATTTCAACGAAATGAGTCGGTTTCCGATGATTGGGATGGATGCCAGCGGGCCGAATTCCGCAACCTATCGTCTGTTATTTCTGGGGCTTCCAAGAAGATTGGACGCCATTGGGGAAGCTGCAAGAATATGCAGGTCACTGTCTGAGTCGTCGTCCGTCGAACTGAATTCGGAGACGCTCGTGGAAGCCATGCGAGTCTGCCAAAGCTACGCTGACGTAGACACTGCATCACGACTCATGACAAAGGCGATGGATCCAAAGAGTACTGGTACAGCAGGGCCGACCGTTGGATCATGCACAGTATTTATCGAAATGCTAAAGGACAAAAATATGATGAAAGAAGCTATCGATTTCTTCGACAGAATCCATGAGGTAAGAGCCAATGCAATTTTCTTTGTTCAAAGTGAACTCTCCTCACAATCAATATCGATCTTGAATATTAGGCCAAAGTTTTGCGGCCCGATTTCGAAGAAGAACTTTTATTTCAGCTTTGCCGTTGGCCAAATAGATCAAGACAGGGAGATGCCATAGACTGCACATCCGTACTTCTTCGTGTCATGGATGCACTTTTCGAAGCACTCGAAAAGAATCGAAGGCCACAAATACAACTTTGGATTACCCTGATTAAGCGGCTATCAGACACTTCAAAGCTCGACCCATCCCTTGAAGTTAGCATTAATCGTACATTTCGTTGTATTCTTGATGCTTACCCCGACGTTTGGCCAGGAAATGATCTTTTGAGGATTGGACTCCGCACATCTGCGGTGACGAATGATGCAGGGCTAATCTCCGAGCTCATCGCTAGGGAGGTGCAGAGAAAGCGAGGACTTCACGAAAAATCGAGTTCTAGGATCGAAGCAGATGCTGGTGATTCCAGGTATCTTTCATCAATTCCACAGATGGTATTTCAAAAAGCTCTGGAAATGGCGCTCCAGAATGCCGACGCAGCGTCTGCGTCTTCCATTCTGATTTGTTTGGAGGACGTTCAAACCGATTATCCGTTGAGTGCTAAATCAGAGTTGTATGGTCTGGTCGTTCTTTGCTACGCCCGAGCATCCCGCAGTAGAGAAGCAAAAGAGCTTTTGTTGTCTATGGTTGAAAAGGGAATGAATACATCGGATGAATTGTTCGGCGCTGTCCTTCACAGTTTGGTTGTTGACGGAAAGGCCGATGAGGCTCGAATGCTCTTTCAATCGATGCAAGAAGACGAAACAAGTTTGCCAAGTCCAGACGTGTCTAGCTATAACGCAATCCTCGTCTCACACATCCAAGCGCGAGAGTGGGATCAGGCGATCTCTTTCTTCGATGTTACGAAGGACAGGGGCGTTGCCATGAATTCCCACACAATCAAAGGGCTGCTGCTTGCGCATGTAAGCAGAGACGGAAGGGAAGCTGCCGTTGCTTTCGTGGAGAATCTGTTGGTCATTCAAGCCCCCATAGACGAAGCGACCTTTCAGTTAGCTGCTCGCATCATACTGCCGGCGTTGGGAGGAAAGGATACGGATGACATCCGCAGCAACGCCAGGAGAATCGGAGAAGAGGAACCTTCCTTGCGGGATGCTTCTGTGAAACTAATTCGCTCCGCTAGAGTTGCAGAAGTTGAGGTCAAGAAGCTGAAAGCCAAGCAACCTGATAGGAACGGCCTTGTCAAGTCTGATTCACGTGAATATTGGCAAGAGGCTCTCTCGGATCTACTAGATCTCAGCCGTAAAGTTGCCAATACTGCGGGTAAGACCGACCTGTGATGGAACATACTCCTAGCTCGTACTATAATAGTTGATTTCTGGTAGACTGATGCTCTGGGTCGATCCAGTCTAATAGAGATTGTTCTCTCTGAATCAACCGATGTAATGCATAGGCACGGGTAATCTAGTAGATCTATTATCTTTTCTCGATTTATTCATTTTTGTGTACTGTTGTGCTACTTAGCATTCGGTACTTATTCGTAAACGATCACTCTCGACTAGAGTAGTCTCTAGTCGGTCGAGCAATCAATCACCTGTTTCAAACACTCGATTGCACGCTTTCCGAGATCGCTATGAGCGTCGAATTTACCGTCCTCCACATGGTCGGCCGGGGAATCGATCACCTTTTGGAAATACTCGATGGCCCATTTTCGAAGATCCTTTTGCGTGACAAATTTGCCGTCCTCCTCATGTAGCTCGTCGACATGGGTCTTGGACGCCGCGGCGTAATCTTGAAAGAGTTGGCGGATGGGAGAAAAGGTGGAAAGATCTGCGCAATCACGTGATACCAAGGGTACCGTTTCCGAGTCGTTGTCGTATACCTCCCAATACAAGACAAAAGGACACCCCCATTCCAAAGAGGCCCTAACCACGTGAGCGACAGAGGGGCAAAAGAGGGCAGGATCACAAGTCCTCGTGGCACCAAATTCTCCAATGAAAACACGCTTCAGAATTCTGCCGTCGCCACAAATGGCACTAAAGTCGGTACCCTTCTTGTCTTGCAATTTACTTTCAGCATAGTCCAAGATTTTCCAAAAACGTTCATCGACCTGCTTTTGTTTGAAAAACTTCCCTTTGTGCTCCATGTACTTGTTGGTACTCTTGTAGCTACTGTAACTGAGAAAGTCTGGATTCACCTGGGGAACTACTGAGTTGAGCATGGTCGGCCGGCAATCCTTGTGATCATGATCGTGGCCTTTTTCCTTTTTTTTGCCTTTACCGTCGGGCTTGGAATCAAAGTTTTCGCATTCCAAATTGAATTCAATATAGTAGAACATATCGACGCCAGATGCGTCCACATCTCTTTTGGCGTTATCAATGGCCCGTTGGCGGGTCTGAGCCCACTGGGTGTAACGCTCGATGATTTCGTCAGTAGGAGCCTTGCAAAAATCAAACTTACCGTTGCAACGGCAATCACTGGCCCACATCAACTCCCAATCACCTTCCCAGTTTCCAATCAAAAAGACTTTATCGGTCTTTTTGTACTCGGTAAGCAAATGCACTGCCAGGTCGTAAGTTTCCTTGTATTCTGCCGCAAGTTTTTTCTCCGTCAAGGGCGAGGCAAACGGTTTAGGATTGGCGAAGCTGTAGGTCCAGATGTGATAATAAATCAAATCCGGATCTGCCAACGTCGCTGCCACTTCTGGGACTTCAGCGAGTTCTTTTAGCGAAGATACCCCATTACAATTGGGCAGTTGGTAGCTTTGGCAGGTACTGTCTCCCAGTTTGAACTTGAATTGCTGGCAGCCCATCCCTTTGACGGCAGTTCGAAGCTCAGTGAGCATGTCCCAGCCAGGCTCATCATAGCCATGGCCTTCAAAGGGAGGAATACGATACGATTTCCATTTCGGTGCAAAGATCGCTTGGGTTCCCAAAAAGTAATTCCGATGGGCGTCGGATTTCTTGTTCGTGAGGCGGTGAGGGGGCATGGTGGCGACTGTTTTTGCTCTTCTTTGATAATGACAATGCTGGTCCTTTATTTGAACAAATAAACAAATCTCTTTGTTTGTCAAGAGAATGAGTACGGTAGACTACTGTACTCGTACCAGCACAGTAGTGGATCTCAACGATGATGATGATCATGATGATTCTTCCGTTGATGTTGATTTCGCGGGATCTGGTATCTGGTAACGGATCTGGGTTGCGTGTTGCGTTCTCCTTGTTCCGAAATTTGAAATTGGCGATCAGTTACTGTAGTACCGGTATGTACGTACTCGTAGTACCCGTGGGGTAATGCTGTACTGTAGGCGCGGCGCGTCATTCATTTGCTCAAATGGGGGACGACTTCAGACTGGACAACTTTTGGTAGGTTCCCCTAATTATGTTTTCCACAATCCATCGCCGATCCACGCATGCACGTTGCGTGTAGTCGAAACCTGACGTCATTCATGACGACAGCTCAAAATAATACATGTGCAGGAGAGAAGGCCAGACTGACACGTGAGATCTACATAAGGAAAATCTTCGACCTTTAAACTTTGCTGATGTCATCAGCTCTCTCTATGTACCAGGCACTGTAGACCTACCGTACTGTACCGGTACAGTACCGGTACAGTACTCGTGCAGTACTCGTACCTGGTACCAGGTACAGTACATACTCGTACGAGTACTACAGTATCTCGGCGGGCGGCATGCAGGAAAGGAAGAAGAACAACCCTAAACAACCACATCATCACGCGGCCATCACTTTTTCTCGCATCATCATCGTCGTCGTCGTCAGATCTCGCTCGCCGTAGTAGGAGAAAGAATTCTTCGACATCCATCATCCATCATCTCCCCGTTCTTCTGAACGCAGAAAGTACGTGTAGCGTAAAGTTACTCTTTCCGACAGACATTACTCAAAGAAACAATTCATTCTACTTTCACAACAATCCGACAACAATGAAGTCATCATCGCGTACTAGTAATCGTCGTGTCCTGAAACTGGCCATTGCCACTGGAAGCCTTGCCATCATCATCGGACCCTCAGATGCCTACGTTGCTGTGCCACCAGAATCAAGATCCCTGATTCCAGATAAGAAATTATGTGATACCACCAATGTTGGGTCACTTGTCGTGCCAACAGTTGGTACTGGTACAATCTCCTGGTCAAGCAAAAGCTGTATGTATAGTATATTTCACATTTGGCGTTCTGGAGCTCCACCCTAAACTACCGACCCAGATTCTCACACTTTTTTCTGACGACTGACTCAAACCTACGCAGTGTTTTCACTTGAGAACGACGACCTACAGGATTTAGTGAATGAGGCGTATGATGCAAATGCGGCGTTTTTCGACACAGCGGAACGATATGGATCTCATGTGAAGACAGCCATCGGATTCGGCTACGGTGAAACAGAACGGTTGACACAGAAGCTATTGAGAACAGCACGTGAAGTCAAGGGTGATCGGCCAGTGGCGCCTGTTGTGGCCAGTAAATTCACGCCCCTTCCGTGGCGGACGACGGTGGAGAGTGTTATTGAAGCATGTGAACAATCAAGGGAGAATTTGGGAGTGGATCAGATCGATCTTTATCAGATTCACATGCCCGACATCGTCAAGCCATTTCGCTTCCTTGGGAACGATGAATCGTACGACGAAATTTACTGGGATGGCCTGGCCGAATGTTATCACCGTGGATTAGTGACGAATGTTGGCGTCTGCAACTACGGCCCGACACTTGTTGCGAAGTGCCAAGAGGCACTTGCTAAACGAGGAGTGCCTTTGGCCTCGAATCAGATTGCATACTCGCTGCTCGGACGTCACAACGGGGCGCAAGAGACATTGGACAAGTGCAACGAGCTGGGTGTCAAGGTTCTTGCCTACTATCCATTTGCCATGGGTTTGCTTACCGGCAAATACTCTCCCGAGACTATGTCCTCTATAGAACATTCATCTGGGGATTCATCGCTCCGAAGTTTTCAGAAGTCAGATATGGAGAAGAAAGATCTGGAACGATATGCAAAGGGAGACGGCGTTGCGGTCCCAGAAGGAGGAATCTCTCCTCTCCTAGTTACCATGGCAACTATCGCTGAACGACACGGAAAGACCGTCGCTCAGGTAGCACTTAACTATGTGATTTCAAAAGGAGCCATTCCCATCCCGGGATGCCGAACGACGTCGCAACTCCAGGACAATCTTGGAGCAATGGGATGGCGACTTTCAGAGACGGAAGTTGCCATGCTTGAGCTGGAGGCTGAAAAGCTCGGGTTTGGCTTCGATGGGGCAGGTTTCAAGCGAACGAGCGAGAAGTTTGTGGGCTACGGCACTGAAAAATGGAGCCTTGACTAATCTACTTGCTTGGGTCCATCGCTGGAGCTGGAAAGAACAACGCAGGCTGTACACTAAAAAACACGGCCATTCAGGTAAATAATATAAGCATAGAGCAAGGCACCTTTTTGTTACGATACTCGTACCAAGCACTATGATACGCACGAGACTTCGTATATGCTGAGCGGTAAACCCTCCCGAAGCAGACTGGCTACAGATGGAAACTCCTCCGTCGAAAGGTGTGGACTGTAGCTCCAAATGCTCTCACAGGCGTACCCTGGAACAGTGCACCTTCCTGCACCCAAAGACCATCGTTCTCCGAGTATTGTCTCTATCAGAGGCGAAGAAACAATGTAAATGTATGAATCCTTTCCACGAGCATCGCAAGGAAGTTTCTCAGATAGAATTGTGTCCAGAGAAGTGATGTTTTTGGAGCCATTCAGATCCAGAATTGAGAAATCCTTGCAGGATGACGACTCGCGTCCTGATCGTGACAAAAAAGTGGGTGGCATGTAAGTATGATAGAAAATCACTGCGTTCGGTTCGCGATCCACCAGAGATGAGCTCAAGGCCAGTAAGGAAGGAACCACCCCGGATTGATGTAGCACACCAAACAACACGAGGAGCGTCCCATTGAAAAATATCCAAAGAGAGGACAACTGTTTGCAGTAGTGTTCTCGCATCCATAGATTGTCACTCAAAAGCGCTAGTGGGACAAGGAGTGGTAAAAGGAAACGAGGCTCTTGGTGTGGTGCAGAAGATAGCAGCCCGAGACCGAAAACGAGAATCGCTTTGCTCAAGACAACCGCAGTCTTTGCCTTGGCCAATGGGTCATCCACTAGAACAGCGTCCGACGATGCCCCAACCACCCAGTCCGAGGACTTGGTAAATAATAGAATATACGCCATGAGAGTCATGGGACCATACAAAATAAACATGTTGACGAGTCCATGGGTCCATCTCGGATGCAATCCGTGCTGTTGCAGGTTTTCAACTTGACTGTTGTAAGAAAATGCATTCCAAGGGGTCAAGACCGATGCAATCGAGGAATAAAACTCAGTATCCCTATCCATAATGTCACTAGCCACCATCAAGAAGGCGAGATATGTTGCTGCAGGTTTGATTATCCACCCAAAGAATCCCAACTGTCGGATCATTTTGAATCCAAAGTATAAAATGATCGGGCATGCAAAGCAAACAAAAGTAAACCGTGTAAAGATCCCGAGTGCACTCAGAGCGCCGACTCCCAGGCACTGAAGAAAGGAAATGGACGGCTTTGGGCTTTTGGCAGTACGCTTTTCGTACAGAACAATGCGCAATAGGACTGCAAGAACCCAAGTTTCCATAGCATTGGAGAACGGTCGATTGAGAAGAACCATGGCCGGCCAAGCGCTTGCTACCATCAATACTGGGAGTGGAACACATTTGCTCGGTCTCGACAGCGCCCATACGCTAAAATCGACGGCAAATACCGAAAAGATGGCACACGCCACCCGTGGAATGATCCACACATGCCACCCAGATAATTGTTCCATAGGAATTGACATAAAATCGGCGCAGAGTTTGAGTGGCCACCAAGTCATAATTGTGGGAGGGACAACCGATCGAAGGGCATTCTCTGGCTCAAATTCCCAAGGCATCGCAGGTGGACAGCCAAACCACAATTCTTGGCCTCCCTGAAAGAATTCATCAGGATGGATGTAACCCAGAAGGAATGGAGCGACGCATACGCGAATAAGAATCAAAATATTATACAAACTCCACGACTTTTGAGCCAACTTCGTTTCTGCGGCACTTTGGGTTGACATGACGCCTTTCTCAATCCTGTGAAACCCTCAGTAGATGACTATCATACCCGATGATAGTGCCGAGAGAAGCAAGGTGTAAGATGGAAGGAAAACATTTACTGGTCTAGTAAAATAAAGAAAATTTGGTGCATGCGGTAGCCAAGAAAAAGGATTCGGTACTAACTTAGGCGCAAGGGCAACATCGCGTCTCTTTTCGAGCGATGAGAGAGTTCGGCTTCGGCCTCCATCTCCGCTCATCGCCGCCGCATGCAGCGCGTGTGTTCCTCCCCGTCCGCCGCCGGTAGAACAATCAATAAAGGCGGCGTTTAGCTGTTTTTTGCTGTCCCGTGTCCCGTTTCGATTTCCCCTCTTCTTTTTGCATCTTCGTCCTTGGACCATTATTACAACGAAACTTTCGTACATACAAAACACTACTCTAACTCATCAACAGCAGCAAGATGACAGACAAGATTCCCGAACAAATGACTGCTTTTCTCAAGGCGAATTCGGAGACCATGAATCAACTGGGCTTTGGTGGAGTCATGGGATACTGTTCAGGCATGGCCTTTCGTCGCGTGGGCCGGGCGTTTGGTGTGGTGCTAGGACTTGGATTTATGGGAGCTCAAGCCGCGGCTGCCACTGGGTACATTGATATTGATTGGAATAAAGTCAAGACGGATGCCATCAAGCCTTTTGATACGGTACGTATTTAGGCAATTTTTGAGGAGAAAAAAAAGAAACTGTTCTGGAAAGAGTCTCACAATATCTTAATTACGTCTGAATTTCTTCGCTGGCAGAATAAAGATGGAAAGGTAGACGAAAAGGACGCACAAGAGCTATGGAAACGATACAATTCTATGATGACCGATCGAGTTCCTAGTGCGGGAGGATTTGCTGCCGGATTTTTGCTAGGTGCTCGACGTTAGATTTTAGCAGGAAGTTGTTGCTTTTGCAGAAGCTTTATGAAGAATAATTCCCTATTTAAAGATCACAAGGTATCTTATCATCGCGATTGATTTAGCTGTGTGGCTCCACTTGCCTGAGTTCCAGGAGAATTTACTGAATTTGAGGATCATAAGGAGTTTCTTATCGTCACGATTGATCTGGCTGTGTCGTACCACCTGGCTCAGTTCCCGGAGCAGTTGGTGGAGTAGAAGTAGTAACAGTAACAACAGTATCAACAGCAGCACTCGAAGGGGCAGGAGCTGGCGTCGTTGAAGTGGCGGGTACTACAGGATCAGGAGCTAGCACTGCAGCTTCAGGAGCCGGCGCTGGTAGAGCGGATGCTGCAGGGGTAGGGGTAGCAGTGGCAGTGGAGGCTACAGCAGCAGTGCTTGGCACGGGCGCAGCTGCAGGGGGGGAAGATATCTCCATCGGCGCCGGGCCATCACTAGTAGGTGCTCCAGCACTAGCACTACTGTCAGAAGGAGCAGGAGCAGGAGCCAGAGCACTGGGGGCAGGAGCTGGAGTCGGAGTACTGGGGGAAGGAGCCGGCGCCAGAGTACTACTACCGGTAGGCGCAGGAGCCGGCGCCAGAGTACTATTAGGCGCAGGAGCCGGCGCCAGAGTAGTACTAGGCGCAGGAGCCGGCGCCAGAGTACTACTAGGCGCAGGAGCCGGTGCCAGAGTACTACTAGGCGCAGGAGCGGGAGCCAGAGTACTCGGGGCAGGAGCCGGAGCCAGATTACCAGTACTAGGCGCTGGAGCAGGGGCGCTGCTTGTAACTTCCTTCTTTTCTGGTTCATGTTCTTTCAGTTGGATCGGAATTTGGCGTCCCCGTGCTGCGCCATAACTCGGCTTGGACGTGGATTTGCTGAGCGAGCTCGAGGATTTCTTGGTGGCAATCGATGGTTTTGGCTGTACCATTCTCTGGGCGACCTGGGCACCGCTAACCACGTCAAAGGTCCGAGCCGTCAGCTGATGACGCTTGGGCGGGAGCAATACTCCCGAGTAACATTGTGTAGGGATCGGTGGTAAGGGGGTGCGGTTGATCTGCTGGGCGAGCAAGTTCAGTTTCGGAAGCTGCGTGGTGACGGCAACGGGATGGTCGGGTCGCATTTGACTGGCAAGCTCAAAATCCGCCTTGGCAATATCTGCGCGGCTCGCACAAACCGCATAGTCTTGGGCGTCAGCAATGATTTCCAAGGCATACCTTCGCGCTTGTTCCAGCAAAACACAGAAGGCTTGAGGAGTCACGTCCGATCGGGTCATGTTGTTGTTGGACAACGCCGATTCGACGATCCGCACCTGTTCGGGGAGCACTTTGGTGGCAGGCATTGCCATGACGGTCTCTTCCATAGTCGCGGGGAGAACATCTTCAACGCGGTACCACAGAGGATCCGCTAGACGGGCAGCAGCAGCACTCCGCTGACCAGCCAACTCCATTTGAGCCGCACGAGCGGCGTTGTACGTGGCTTGGTTCGAAGACGCACCGGAAGATTTTGTGCTGGTCGGCTTCTTTCTTCGAACGACCTTTTTGGTCTTGGTGCCTGCCCCAGATGCCTTGGTGACTGTCTTGCTCTTGGTCGTGCCGCCCTCGGCAGCGGCAGCAGTAGCGGTTCCCATGATGAATTTTTAGATCTAGCGCTACTTGTACTGTATGCAGCTTCGCCCCGTTGTTTTGTGTGTGGCGTTTATCGCGTTGCGCCGATCAGCGATCAGCGCCGATCGGATCATGGTCGACATTGAATTTTGAGGGGAAGGGACAGGGAAGGGATCAAACACTTGGGTTGCCTATTGCCTAGAGGTAGAAAAAGGGGAAAGGCCCCTTCTTTCCATTCGCAGTGCTTGGTGCTTGCGTGTTTTTCTGCGCAAGAAAACAACGCATCAAGCATCGAAGACCGAAGAATATGGACGACGATGGACGAATCATCGACCGGTACTTGTACGGTACCACTGGTAGCTTTTGTCATGACCACATATCTCACAACCTCAACAAAGCAGCACCCTTTACTTGCTCTGTTGCAATACCATATTTCTCACGAAATATTTTCCTCCCACCATACCAGCTAAGATAGCCATGCCCCCTGCCCCGTCTGACCCCACCATCCGTGAAGAAGTGAAACAAATTCAGCGCGACTTGAACGAGCGATCGGACCTGAAACACAACTACGGCCAACCAAAAAAAGCTCCTCACGCTGACGCCAATCATCATCAAACGACCGCCAAGTTCTTGACCAACTGTGCCAAAGAACACGGTGAATCGCTGCAGTGTATTGAGCGAAACTATCAAAATCGACCCGCCTGTGAGCCGTTTTTTGAAGCCTACAAGGCCTGCCGAAAACTAGAAAATGAGGCACGTTTGGAAGCCAATGCTGCCAAGATGCAGAGCGGCGGGAGCTGGTTCTTTTAAGGCCTCTCTAGTTCATGCTCTTCTTTTGCAAACCGTCAGTGCCTTTACTAGTACGACAACACCAACATTCGATCGTTCGATGAGCCAACCAATCTCCTCTTCAAAGTTAAATGCCAAGCAGCAAGGCGGCCTTGGACTCCTTTCGTTTGATTTGGATGATACTCTGTTCCCTACCTCTGAAGTAGTAAGGTCGGCCAACGAAGTGATGATAGCCACAATGCATGCCCATGGTTGTTCGGATGTAAACATTCCTCTCTTTCTCGACAACACACGAACCATTCGAAAGTCTCTTTCTGATCCCATCACCTATCGGGACTTGCGAAAGAAAACAATTCGAAAGACGCTCCTAGAGTCGTCGATCAAGAAAGATGAAGAGCTTGATATGTTAGTGGATGAGTGCTATGATGCCTGGGTGAATGAACGCCACTCGGCTGCCGAGCGTTTTATCTTTGAGGATGCTATCGAGACCTTGCGAACCCTCCGTGAAACATACCCAGACACTTGCATTGCTGCCATTACCAACGGTGCCGGAGATCCGTTGGCAATGTCAAATACACTAGCCCCCTATTTCGATATGAGGGTCAGCGGTGAGGATGAGCAAGTCTTTCCACACCGAAAACCGCACCCGTACATTTATGAGTACGCCCTCCAGGAGTATGGTAAGAGCATCAGCGATGATCTCGTCTGGTGTCACGTTGGAGACTGTTTGGCGAATGATGTGGGAGCGAGTGCTTCCTGTGGTGCACAGGCCATTTGGATGTGTAGCGAAGAAGATGAGGACTTGGCGGTAGCGAGGCTCACCGACACGAAGCGGGTACCAGAATGGTCGACAGCACCCATGGGCGAGCTCGAAATGAGGGCGAAACAAATCACACAAGGTAGAGAAGCAGTGGCAGCAAAGATTGAAAAATTATCTGAATTACCAACGGTGATTGAACAGATTTTGGCTTCCAGGACTACCAAAGTTAGTCTCCTGTAGAGATCTTTTAGTGAACTTTACAAACTTGTTACGCAGAGGGAGGATTTAGAGACAAGCTGAAGTGAACACCATAACACCATTGGTAAAACAGAAAGTGCACCTTTTCTCTGCTTTAGGAATACTCAATCTATGTACTTCGTAGTACTGTAGGCTCTCTCGAGACTTTCTAGTAGATAGAGAGAGATCGTATGGATATGCCATTGCCGTGCCCCACCACCGGTGCGCGCGGAAGTTCTGGAACTGGGGGTGGGGGGACATTCATCATAGGGGGACCCCGAAGAATACAATCTTTTCCGTCGCGCTCGTCGTGCGTTGGAGCGCAGAGTTTAGGCCTCTTGCTTTTCTCCGATATCTATCCGGCTATTTCTAATTTTGGGATTTTGTCTACTTTGCGACGCGATCCCGAAAGAGGAGCGGCATAAGCGTTGGTCGGAAATGCTTTCTCTTTGGGCTTATAATAAAAGTGAACGCAAACGCTTTTTGATTATTGGCAAGATGTTCCGATTAAAGAACTTTTCGCTTTTCATAAGTAAAAATAATGCTAGTACAAAATACACTTAGTGGTGGCGAGCTGTGTGAATTAGCGATTCCCTTAATCGACGTTTTCCATGTCAAACGGTCTTCTCCCACTGCGTTAATAGAATGTGATGTTGCGGGCATTAATATAGAAAATGGCCTTCCCGATTGAATCTGTAAAACAAATAAGCCCGTTCTGGAACGGTTCTGAAGAACTCGTTCCTGGAACATCGTGAGCTTCCTTGCTTGATCGGACATTTTCCGCATGAACCCATTGGAACCGTCGCGCGAGGTCGCTTCTCGAATTTTCCGAACTTCACGTATGTAGAAATTTTACTGAGGCCTTCATTTGGGTTCCTCGACGAGAACGAACCGGAATCAAGTGAGAAAACCCAGAAAACCACACAACACGATCCACGAGCTAAAATACGAAGTGCATGCACTTCACGCTTCACCACGCAAGTGCAATTCCACGAGCTAAACCACGAACCAACTGCTTTTACGTTTGCTTTCTCCCCACAAGAGCCCAAGAGACAATCACATAAAACAACAACAACAACTCGCCACTCTCAACCAATATCTCTCCTTTCCCACAACTACACCATGAGTTCTAACGACCAAGAAAGAGAAATCGTAGAGGACACTCCCCATTACAGGAGTGTCATGATTGCGGGCCCATTGTCGGCTCCGCCGATGCCCCGATCATTTGCAAGCGTGAGACCGTTCAAGACAGCACCCCAATCGCTAAAGCATGAGAAACCCATTATCTCCGGCGCTGCAGTTTGGAGTGTAGCTGATTTGCCATCCCTCCCTGCGGCATACTTTCTAGAACGATCCAGTGTTTACGTAGAGGGCGATGCCCAAGAGATCGCCAACAGAATATGCGACTGCCTGCGAAAGCAATCCATCGCTGCCTCCTGCGACGGCGATGATAAGGTACGAATGAAAGATCGAAGCATCTAGACTAATATCTAGCAAGATATGCGCGGTTGATTCTGACAACATGCTCCCTTCTATTTCAGAATCTACTTGTTGCCGAAACATGTGACTGTGTGAAGTTTGCTGTACGATTGTTTGCGGACCAAGGCAAGATTGTTGTTGAGGTCCAACGCAAGTGTGGCTGCTCGTTTCAATTTCGCGAGACCGCCCGTGCCGTTCTCAGATCTGCAGCAAAGGGCGACACCACGGAAGCGCCAAAGCGCAAGTTCACCATGCCGAGTTGCATCCCACGAGACACGTTGGAGCAGCAGCAGCAACGAGCAGAAAGCGGTCTCGAGGTCGCTCTGCAGCAACTCTGCTCGGATCGACTGGATTCTCAGCTCATCGGGATGGAGAGCCTGGAGCAAGTCACCCGATGCGAAAGCCGAGGACATGTTTCCAAGAAGGTTCTCGAAGGATCTTGCCTCGAAAAGGTACTGTCGGCTGCCCAAGCTGATGCCACAGACGCGCGCTGTGACATTGAAGAGCAGCACATCTCCGTGATGAAGCGAAGAGCTATCACGGTTTTGGCCAATGCTCTATGTGCAATCTCAAAATTGAACGAACTTGAAGTTTTCTTGGAAGGTTGCGCGCAGTTGAAATCAGAATCCTTCATCTGCAACCTCGTCGAGACGCTGAGAGAGGCGTCCACGCAACCGCACGAAGCTACTCAAGCAGCAAGATGTATGCAACATCTAATGGCTTCGAAGGATGTTCAGTCCGTTTTGATCGAGATGAGTGCCATCTCGGTCGTGTCAGACGCATGCACCACTGGAGCATCCCGAAGTACTCTCCTCGAACAGGAAAGCAAGAAGCTTAAGATGCAACTGAGCAGCGTGTAAATATTCTATCGCTACAAGTACTCTTCCAGGAGATATTCTCTCCTATCAGGCATGCAACTTTCAATCCAATCTTCTCCTAATACTACTAGTAGCTACTACGAGAAGGTCTTTATTCTGTTGTCTTCTACTGTACAACTTTTTAGTACCGGTAGCTTTGATCATACTACTACGATGGTTTAGGTAGGAGTTCGGGTTGAGTTCGGTTTTTATTGCAGACTCATCCGGGGCGAGCTCTGGATCGTGGATTGGAAAGGAGGTCACAGCATCCATTCCGCTGCTCTCATCTAATGTTTTTGCGGGAGACATAGCGAAACCTTGTGCCTCATCTACTAACTACTGCAGTCAAAAGGGTGGCCCACAAGGGGTGTCAAATATTCGATCAATGCTTTCGCAAGGATCAGGCATCGCTATAAGTTTGCAATTAGCAATAAGCAGCCGTCGGTATGAACCTCATTGACTTGCTTTCTGCCCCTGCGCAAGAGTAAAACAAAATGCAAAATTTGGGTACATAAACTGATTTACCGAAAAGGGGGAGCGTCTTGCTTCCGAACGCATCGTCTCCAATGAGTAGACTTCGGTACTATCTGTACGTAGAGTCATTTCGCTGAGCCGCCGGCGGCCCCAACGCGTCTGAAAAGCTGCCTTTGTTGCGCTGCGGTGCTGTTGCTGTTATTGTTGATTGCTCTGTTGCGCCCGTTGACTTGGATAATCCTTTTTTGGATTACGAGTACTTCATATCAGTCCACCCCTGTTTTTTGGCACTGCAGTACGGTAATTCTTTGGCAACCATGGGAAAAGAGGATGACGAATTGACGGACCTCTTGACGAAGCTCTATACAATCCAAGAGGATATTGGGGCCAAACCCAAAACATCGGAAGATGAAAAGCGGAACAAAGCCGCCAATATTGCCACGATGGGCAAAGGCAAAAAGGCGGAGAAGAAAGGTTCTAAGTTTCTAGAGCTCAAATCGACAATTTTGGATCGTTTGAAGGACATTCACCGAATGTTGAAAGAAACCAAGGAGTTGGAAGGCGCGGGTTACGGAGGTGATAATGCCAAGGAAATCATCAAGACCCAAGCGGAGATCCGAGAGCAAATCCGGCAGTCAACGGATGAGTGGCGAGAGTTGGAAGGCATTTACAAAAAGGAAGCACGAAAGAAAAAGAGTAAATTCTCGCCTGAGGAGCTCGAGATCCAGTCGGAATTGGTGAGACGGCTGTATGCTGAGATTGAGAAAGTGAAGGATGCTCAAATGAAGGGGTATGCCAAGACTCGAGCACCTGATGCTGCGGCGGCGTTGAACACGAAAGCGATGGCGTTTGATGCTTGTAAGTACTTTGAGGTTTTGCTCGTGGATATGACTCTCAACCAATCACACGCACGCTTACCTACTGTCAATGTGTACTGGTAGCTGGTGGTGGAAAGTCCGGTGGTCCCTCGTGGGGAGGACCTGGCGGAGGTGTCGCTCTCACAGGCGACCAGCAAGCACAGATGCTGCAGCTGGAAGAGAGAGACGCGGACTTTGATCTTCAACTCGATGAGATTGGCGAGGGAATCCAGGATCTTGCAGAAATTGCCCAACAGCAGGGAGAAGAAGTTGCTTTGCAGAGTCAGATGCTTGATCGGGTAGACAAGAAAATTGATAAGAATCTGGAACGCATGACGAAAGTAAACACTCGAATGAAGGAGACCCTCGAGGAGGTGGGCAGAGCCAGCGACAAGATCATGGTTGATATCATGTGTATTGTTCTCGCCATTGGATTTGGAGCTGTGATCTACAACTTTGTCAAGAAATGATCAGCAATTTCTTGTATTCAAAACATAATCAACCATGATAGTAGAAATAGATGGCATCGACTTATGGAGTCCGGAACGAATACACAATGTTGTTCTGGCTTACGATTAGGAAGGAAAAGACTTGAGTGTCACTACGGCAAAAGTAGCGACCAGTCGGGATACGGCAAAAATGATCATACTCTACTAGTAGCTCGGGTCTATTTTTATATAGTGGAAATGGGGTAGGATTACATCGCCAAGCCTCTCTACTCTAGAGCAGCATCTTACCAGTTCTCTTAATAACAAGAAGCGGAGGAGAAGAGTCAGTTGTTACAAGTATGAAAAAGACTACTCGCATTACTTTAATAGTCTACTGTACCAGTACTATTTCCGGTAGTACCACGTCTTACCGGTACGATTTTTCGACGTTTGACCTTCTCGACACCTCCGATCCAAATTCTATCGGAGAAATCTGCGCGAAAAATCCTCACAGCACTATTTTTTCGCCACACTACCGTTCACACCTCGCTAGCACAATGTACCGTATCGGAACGCAGTCCGGTGGGGCCTGTGGGCCATGGCCGCGGCTCCACTCTTGAAGCATCGCACTTCTCGAGACTTTGAGATCCGATATCGAGAGCATAGACGTCTTACGCGTACAATACAAGTGCCGTGCTACCACCTATTTGTGTTCAAAGATTGCAGTAGGATTACAGTACGTGCCTCTAGGATACTTCTACATCATCATGTTTAGTGGATCCGATGAAAATACCAAAGTGTTGGCGTCTCGACATTTGGACTATGTCCATCACATAGCATTTGATGTCTATGGGCGCCGAATGGCAACCTGTAGTGGGGATCGCTTTGTCCGGGTCTGGGATCTGAACGACCAAGGAGAATGGTTTATGGTGGCAGAATTTCAAGCTCATAAAGGCAGCGTGACGATGCTCAGCTGGGGTCACCCTGAGTTTGGAAGTTTGATAGCCACTTGTGGAGCCGATCACGAGGCCAAGATCTGGGAAGAACGAACCAATGCTACCTCGGCGGCATCCCGATGGACTGCCAAGGCCCAACTGACAGAATCGAGAAAAGCTGTTTCGTGCGTCGAGTTTGCTCCTCGCCACTTTGGCTTGAAGCTTGCGACAGGTAGCTCCGATGGATCCATGCGTATCTACGAGGCTGTGGATGTCATGAATCTGGCACAGTGGCCCTTGGCAGCGACTGTGCAGTGCTTTGGGGAAGGTTTGGGTGTCACTTGTCTTTCGTGGTCGACAGGCCGCTTCGAACCACCCACTCTGGTCGTAGGAGGTGCTTACCCCATCGTCTTTCGATACATTGAATCTTCGCGCCAATGGAATCCCATCTTGGTGTTGCCACCACCTGCCCGTGGGGACATTTTGGACGTTGCTTGGGCTCCCAATGTAGGTCGTCGTTACCACTTGGTTGCAAGCGCGGAAGGTCAGCAGTTACGAATCTTTAAACTAGCGCGAAGCATGGAGGCCGACAAGCTGGAACTTGAGTCTACGCAGACTCTGGAAGTCACCAATGCATGGAGATGCCAATGGAATGTTACTGGGACAGTACTTGCCAGCAGCGGCGATGGTGGCATAGTGCAGCTATGGAAATCAGATTTCTTGGGGAACTTCAAGTGTGTGTCCAAAATCCATGGGGATCTAACACAGGTGGCTGCGGGATTGTCCTAGAAGAATGACAACACACAATAGCCTAATCTTTTTTGGCAAGCCACTCATACTGGAATACTGATAGTATTTGCCGTAAAGTAGATCTAGATCTAATAATATTTAGATCAACGTGAATGGTTCCTATCTATTAAGAGAAAGTTGTTGCCAGATTCCACTGTAGCTAGACTCCCAGGCTGGCATTGAGTTTTTCTGCCACCGATAACTGCGTTCGAGTGATATTCGACAAGTATGTGACCATGAGCAAATCTTGCAAAGAATCATTGAATAGTTTGTCAAAGACCTCGGGACGGACTCGAGGAATAGTAGCCAATGCGTTTGCAACTTGTCTCCCTAGCTCGGCATCAGGAGAGATCTTTCCGTCGACAACGGCATCCACATAGTTGGATGCTGTTTCCAACAAGTTGAACAGTTTTTCCATAGATACCAAAAGAGGTTCTTCTCCCTCGGCGGTTTTGTCGTCCATCTCACCACCTGTCACCATCTTGTTCAGACAAATAGCTTCTGGTTCGTTAGTTTCCATGGTCAGTCGCAATTCATGGAACAAGTTGGCCAGAGGTTCTCCCTGGACCAACACAGGCGTGCTCCTGTAGGCTCGAACGGAAACTGCATCCTCTTTCAGTCTCGTATCCACTACCAAATGGATCGGATCGCCTTCGTCGGACTCTCCGGCATAAAACTCGTGAATCAGGGAAGAAGTGTCCGCAATCAAGTCGGGACCGTCTTCCCCCTCTCCCAAGGCTGCCGATGCGTACCAGCCAACGACTTGTTCCTTTCGGTTGGCTTTCATGTGCAAGGCTAGCATTTGCTTATTAAAGTCCTTGCCAATGGCGACCTCGTCACCTCGTTCGGCGTGAGGAACAGCGAAACAATTTGTCACTTCCACCTGTTGATGTTCAATGTTCAATAATATAGTGATATCAATAGCACGGCATAGCACAGCACCGCACAGCAAAAAGTCATTCGAGGTGTGTGAGAAGCGGTGATTTCATTGGAATTGACTGCATATAGATACAATGATACATACCGTTCTACCATCTCGTCGCCCCAAAAGAGTTCCAATCACACGTCCAGAAGCTTCTTGGCGCCGGCTATGGTGATCCAAGACGTGCAACAAAACCAGTGGATGCACAATCACATTTGTGACAGAATCCACTCCCTCGTCTAACAAGAGAGCCGGAGACGATGGCGATGAGGCCGACGCAGAAGTCAGACTTGTCATTCTTTCAAGTAGTTCTTCTTTTCAACGAGAGTAAGTAGGCTTTTGTCTCACGCTCTTCTTGTTTGTTGTTGTCGAGGACTTGTCAACACACACCACCACAACATGGTTGCACCGGTTGCTCGTGCTAGCTGGAGAGCTGGGAGAGAGAGAGCGCCGAAAGAGCGAGAGAGGCGACCATGGCCACTCGCTTTTTGGTTGGAGGGATCCATCCGAGGTCTGTCCTTCGAAATGCGACAATTCGTGGCCGCAGAAACCCCCTGCCTTCACGACAACGCGCGGCATCGCGGATCGGTAGTTGCGGTACGATACGACAAAGACGACCCAAACGGGGGAAACTGACTCATCCGATCAAATCGAAAGCCTAAAAGTCCGCTTCAACGTTTCATAACAGATTTTAGTATCAAAGAGAGAGAGATGATGTCCAATGTCTCATGTCTCCACATAATATCTAGCTAGTTCCTTCTATCTCGTTGGTCTGCTGTCATTGATGTCTTTGTCGTCCCTGCCTGCCTTGATCCACAATTTATATCATTACAAGAGTCACCCATTGATTATATTTCTTGACATTTTGAAACTGTGCTGAGTTGATAAAGGGAGTTCCAAGCTGTCAAAATATTCAATCATCTGGGCTAAAGTCCGTGATATCGATCTTGTTTGGTCAACAACTCTTCGAAGGGTTGGAGTGTATCAGCCACCACAATAATGGCTCGAGGCAAAGCACGGTCATCTTCCACCAATGGAGAGGCCAGTGTGGAAGAAGAGTCATCTCCCACCACCAAGAGGAATTCACATCGTCGGGGGAGGACGTTGGCAGATTTTGCGAAATATGTTCCGCTGCGCTTGACGGCTGAAGAGAGGTCACTGTTGAATGTCTTGGAACAGGCATTACATGTCAGTGAGTACACTGATCAAGTCGATGTGGCTGTTGGGGTTGTACGAAGAGGGGTCAAAACTCGTCGGATACAAGAAGGTATTATTGAGATTTGTCAAATTGCCACAGGCTTGGCGGTAGCCAGTGGTCACGAACGAGCCTACTCGTGTGAAGGAGGAGGGGGTGGTGGCAAATCAATGTTTGGGCGCATACGAAATGGAAAGAAGAAATCATCCAGCGGCAAAGGTTCTTCTTCGTCTTTTTCTTCCGACTCGACAACCTCGTGGGCTGGCCGTGATCTAAAGGAGAACGCCGAATTTTTTCAGGCTCTATTTGAAGTGGGACGCCGAAATAAAGTATTGAACCCTAGTCACATGAGATCAACGTATGGTAAGCTCATGTATATACTACAAGATGCGCAGAATCCAGCAGTCGTCAAAGCGCTCGGATTTTCACTTCATAAGGACATTCAACTCGTGATACCCTATCTCGAGGAAAACAATTGTATGGACATTTTAAATGATCCGCGGCTGGAAGGAGCTATTCGGTTTATTCGAGATCGGGAAGAGATGACGGGCGACAAAGTCGAGCGTTCAGTGGTACAAATGTTGGTCGAAGAGAAACGTGGGCTCCGAGAAGAACTGATCAATGATTATGCATCCAAGACGAACATGGAACCAGACGATGTCGGGCGGGTGATCGATTCAATAGCAGACGCCATTTCGTCAGTACAGACTACCCTGACTCCGGTAAAGCGAATGCTCCAATATCTGGAAGACGAGTTTGACCCAAACCTTGTCAATCCAGGACAGTCCCTGGAGATACGAGGGGAAAGCCAAAATACTCGTATGCGCCAATTTAGTCGTTACGGGTTGTCCGCTTATGAAGGAGGTGACAGCGAGGGGCCAACGTTGACACATTCACATGGGACTCAATATTACTTTGTATGGCAAACCTTACGATTATGGTGCAAGGTCATGAAGAACATGCACAAACTCTGGCTATGTGCGGATATGGACCTTCTTTCGATTGCTACCTCATACAGCCTACTCAACACTGGACAGGGACTGAATAGGGTGCAACCATGTCCTCTCGTGGGTAAGGTTATGCGACACTTGTTGACCACCACACAGCAGGAAGCAGGGGTTCCATGGGTAGGGTTGAGTGTGGTGCATCTGGGAGATCGGGACGTACCGAATGCGTTGATATTCATCGACAAGTACACACAGATTCCAAGATTTCTTAGTCCGCTTGTATCCTTTCTTCAGGGACTACCAGAGTTGTGTCAAGATGCTAGAATCTACGCTTACATAAAGGATCGTTTCGGATCTCAGGACAAGCTCAAACTTGCGGTGCTAGGGGATTTCTTCAGACATGCGTTTGATGGGAGTGGGGATGATGGCGGGAGCTGTATCGACGGTCGTCTAACAAGCTCCTGGAATTGGACATCGATGTTGGCAAAGAAGCCATACCATCACGTCTTTATGATGTCTGGTTTCCAAGGATTTGATGGGGATTTCAAGTAAAAATACGATTTTCGACAAGAGGATTACGTATGTAAGCTGTATTACAGGGTACTCCTTACACCATTCTATGTATGTACGAGTATACTATACACGTACGTATTTCGGACGATCACAACAATCAAAGATTGCAGTATGCCCGAGTAGCTCTCTGCAGAACCATTCCTTGCACAGGTCCCGATTCGATGACTTCGCCGTCCAGATCATTGTAGGATCCAGATGAAATCGGTTCTAGCCGATAAGCGGTGCAATCAATGAATTCCACGGAATCCATGTCGACGTGAGTTCCGTGTTCCAAGGCGAGTAGAATGAGCAACATGCGGAACCGAGAAACAGTGTTTCTGATTTCGTTTGTTCACGCGATTGTCATTAATGAGGAATGCCACAGTAGAGTTAGCGAGATGGAGCGGGAGCAAAGTAGTCAAAAGCCTTGCCAGACGTATTTGTTATGCACTTACCGTACGAGAAAGATGTGAAAAAGACCATCGCCGGGTTTGCACTGCGGGTGCGCAATCAAGGCTTCCCCGGCGTGCGTGACTTGCGAAGCCCAGAAAAGGCAGAAATCATCCTCCATGGTAACCCATCCATCTGCCTTGTTGAGAGGCTTTGTCAACGGCGGTAGCTTTGTAAGCGGTACTGCCGTTGGAGGAAGATACGACAATTTGGCGCGGTAGGATCTTAGGTTGAGAACTCTCCAGGCTGAATAAACTTCCATTCGAACAAATCCCATCCAGCGCAAAGCCTCTGATTCGATATCAACATCTGCGATGATTGCCCAGCTAAATGTCAGGAAAGAAAGGTAGTTTGCTGAACTGGTTTCGTACCGCGACAAATCCAAGGGAACCGTCTTGCCCTTGGCAACCATAAATGCGTAGTCGGTGGCCGTTGTTCGCTCCTATCAAAAGAAAGAATGTACATTACGTCGAGATAAAAAAGCTGTAAGGATTCCCAAATTCGTTTTGATAAAGCATGAGCTGACATTGTTGGTTTGCAGAGCAACTTACTTGGCTAGCATGGGCCAAGCTAGCAGAAAGACCATTGGACGTGCCAGCACCGATGTGTCCCAGTTTGAGCTTCTTCAAAATGTCGTCACAATCAGATCGTTTCTTGATGCCCTGCATAATTTCATATATGCTACCATCCCCACCGATCCCTACAATACCATCGTACTTGGAAATGTCAGCGATTCCACCCTCGTCCTTCCCTTCCTCTTTGATTGCCATCGCTTCTTCCGCATGCCCTGCGTGCGTCGTAATAATACTATCATGTTCGACTCCAGCTTGCTCTAACATGGGTGCCACATTGTTCTTGTAGATCTCTAGGCCCTTCTTGGTTCCCGAAAATGGATTGACAATCACCAACAATCGTTCGGTTGTACTAGCAGAGGAGGTAGGACGAGCCACCTTTCGAATAGCCTTGACAAGCGCCGTAATGTGAGCAAGGTCTTCGGCAGGCGCCACTTGAAAGCTACGATGATGAGCGTATCGGTGGAGCATTCTTTTCGCCGCCGACGTAGTACCATCATCTCTGTCCGATGATTTTGAATTTGACTGTTTAGTACCGATAGGAAACTCTTTGACGGGTTTATCTCGTTGCCTTCTGTTTCCAGTACAAGTCGTCAGAATCGACTCATTCGAAGGATTCCTGCGAGGATACATAAAGATCGTCAATTTGGCAGCTGCTTGTGTATCCGACGGTGTCGGGGCTTTGGGTGCATTATTAGTATCATCATCATCGCTGGCGGCGGCGGCGGCGGCCACTCGAGGTTCCGTGCTATGTTTGTTTTGGAGGAGCTCCACTTCCAACGAGGCGCCAATCACATCGTCGACGCGCAAAATATCCAAAATATCCTCCTCCTCATCGTCGTCTTTGTCGTCATCATTGGCTACTAACACGAGGGCATTGTGCTTGGCGTCAAAGCGGAAAAAGCACTGGCGACGTCCTTCACTACCCGTACTACTACTTTGTTGATATGGGTCATACACTTGCGGGATGTACAGTTTGGCCTCCTTGAATTCCTGAGAGGGAAAATCAAACGTCGACATGGTACACACACGTGCTTGTGTGTACTTGTACCTAGAGTAGGTACGTTACTTACAGATGGTTGATAATTCTTCTGTCGATTGGCGTTACTCTCTCTACTACTACTACTACTAGAGAGACTACTAGTAGAGGTAGTCTAGAGAGCTAGCACTTGAATGGGAGGGAGTGAAGCGAAGAACCAGGTACTACTCATAGACGACTATTGTAGACTACCGGTAGCTACTAAGAGCTAATAGTCGTCTAACAAGGAACAAAAGGACGTGGACGAGGAGATGCGTTGCGCCGCCACCACCAGCGCCCCAGAGTTCGGTCATTGCTCTTACCCCTAAGTCAAGATATGAATTTTCCTAAATTGTTCTAGTGGATAATTCAGCTTGGGGGTAATGGTATAATCCTGGATCCTGCCTACTGTACCTGTACGGGTACCCACGGTACCAGGAGCCGGTACAAGGTACAGTACACCTGTACAAGTACTGTACTGGCAGGTGACGTTCTACTACCGGTAGTACAAGCTAGAGTAGAGTAGTTCGGAGAATGAGGCCGGAGAATGGGGTTAATAAAAATTGAGACTAACTAAAATACTTTATTCTTTATTCGTCTGGGACGAGATGGGGACAAGTTGAAATGGATCGTCACCTTCACGAAAGAACTGTGGGAAAAAGGAACGTGAGAGAAGAATTTTCTTTCTATTATCGCTGGGTCACTCTAAATTTGAGTTGATTTGATTTGATTCCGTTTCTTCTCTGTAGTGAAGTAGTAGCTCTCTTTATACATACTACTTGTTAGCAGCAGGGCTGGGAAAAGGCAGCCGCGTGCCCTTGTCTGGGCCATTGCTCACAAACACAAGAGGCTTGTACTCTTCGTCCTTCTCCATCAAGGCTGAGTTCTCAAAACGCTTCAACATGGCAGCCTTTCCTTGAATTCTCGCATACGTTATGTCACAAATCTTGTCGCTGTTAAAAGTTCTCCAGTGTTTGCCGAAGTATCGGCGATGGAACGCTAGAATATCTCGGTTGTCGACAAAGTTGATAAAGGCGTACCCTCGATTACATCGGTTCTTGAAATCGATGGGCAGATAAAAGAAGTCGATAATCCCAGGACCGTGACCATGTTCGGTGAATTCGTTCAACAACATCTGCTGGGTGTACTTGTTGGGGATATTTCGTACCATCAGAGACGTTCTCGAGTCCCGTCCATTCTCTACGGCATCAAGATCCAACACCAGGTGCTGGTTATCAACTCCGCCTCCGCCCGCAGAAGAAGCCGAGCTTGGCCCCCCAGGCGCACTCATTCGGTGGGAATGGCTCCCCACTGAGCCTCCACCACTGTAATACGGCAGGCTCTGTGTGCCACTCGGATAGTGCCCCGACTGATGGCTGCTCGCATATGAAGACTGCGACGCCACCGAGCCAGTGCTCGAGAAATGGTGCGTCTGTGGTTGCCAATATTGATGCTGATTCGATGCATTCACATGCGTCACGTACGCCCCATGACCTTGTACGCCTCGTTCACCATATTGGGGTGGACCCCCTTGATATCCTGAATTGTTGACCACCACATAGGTGTACCGTCCATCTGGACCAAGCACTAGCTGAGGAGTAGGTTCTCTGCCTTGGTGGGATCCGTGGCCTGCGACATCATAGCGCGGTGCGTCGGCTCCGCGTGGTGGTGTGTTCCTACCGTAGCGTTCCGCAGGACCTGGCGATTGTCTCGGGCTAGTACCACCGCCCACACCATGACGCCATCGCCCAATAAGTGCCAGCAATTCCCGTCCACGCTTGCGGTCAGACGGATTTCGGGCTCCGACCTCTACACTGACATTTGGGCCGAACTGCTGTGTACTCTCCAACTCCAGGACAGCTTGTCTGGAATCTTGGACGTCGTGGTATTCCACGACGAACGAATTCCCCCCATAGTTTCCTCCCATGCTTTTGAGAGACCGCACAGCTCCGTATGAAGATAACATAGATGCCAGATTCTCAATGCTCATTGCTGGTGGGACATCCATGAGGACAACCAAGCTCTCGTCGTTTTGCGAGGAAGAGTTCAAGGGAACGCAAAATTGAACCAGCACTCGCTCGGTTGATGGGCCCAGCTTTTGTAGGCGCGACTGTAGTTCCATAGCTGCGTATTGAGCACACCGCATGTCATAGTAGCTGACAAAAAATACCCCTCGCTCCGCAAAGTCGGACCTGAAAGTTTCAATTGGACCATAGGCCTCGCAAATAGATCTCACATCACTGGCAGATAATGATCCTGCTCGCATAATGGCCAAAGACCTGCTTGCATCATGGTGTCTCACATCCCAGCAAAACGGGCGAAGCTGATCCTCGGCATCCGCCTGTAGGTCCATCATCGATATTTCACCGCCTCTAGATCCGGCAGACTGGCTGGAACTGGGTTGCGGATCTCGATCTGACCAGAGTCTTTGCATCTCGCGCTGAAGCCCGTAGGTTCCATCGTTGTTCCGTGCTTGAGATCCACGCCCATAAGTATCGGGTTCTACCACAGTGGTTCCCAAGTCCTTTGTGGTGGGTAATCTCGCATTGTCATACGAGGAAGGGGGTTGATAATGGTTGAAACCGCCGGCACCGACCTGCCCAGCCGAATCGGCTGAGAAAGCCGACGAAAGGCCGACACTATGATCGACTTTGCTTCCTTCGCGTTCCTTGGAGTAGTTTGGGAAAAATTCCGTAGGAGTGCCGGTTGGTCTTTTCGGTGCCCCGCCGCGATCGCGCGAGTCAAAAGAGGCAAAAAGAGACCCCGCTTCGGGTCCTTTGTGACTACCGAAGGTGTCTCTGGATTGTCCTGCACCGAGAAGTCGAGACGCAGCGTGTCGGGAATGCCGAGCATAGCTGATGTCTTCCTTTGCATTCAATAAGAAATTATCAGTCAGCATCGCCTTCGTGTGTTCTCCATTGGTTGCAGCCTCCATCGACTCTGCGAGTCCACTACCCAGAGCAGCGGCCAAGTTGGTGAAACTTGAAGACCTGGCGTGCTCACCACGACCACCGGCATTGTGGTCAACCCACAACGCTTCAGGGTTGGTTTCCAAGCGCGCCTTGTCAGGGTTGAAGCCCGGTGGTGGCGGGGCTGAGAGGGCTCCGACTGCTCTCAATGCTTCCCCTTCGGCTCGAGGATTGTAACCACCAGCGGACCTAGCAGTTGAAAATCCCGAATCTCCTGGAGCTCTGTTAGAGGATGATTGGCCAGGAGCAGGGCCCCAACCACCATCTTGAACCTTAATATCACTAGACATTGTTGCCAGAATCAAACTACTGTTGTAAAATGTATAAGACCAGGCGCATCAGGGATCAAAATCGATGCGGCCTCTATGTGCTGTGTGGTGACTCCACTAGCTGCGGTTTGACGGATCTGCGAAGTGTCTCTAGTCTACAATTCACTCCTCTCGCCTCTCACCCGGCAAGTTCAGTCTATTTGGGGTGGCCTTCAGGTGTGGCTCCCGGAGGTGGTGGTGGCAAAACTATGTAAGCAATAGATGATGATTCGATGATGGAGTATGGAGTAGTGTCACTACGAATAACTTCAGTCTACTTGTACCGGTACCGGTACTGTACAAGTACGGCAGCGGTACAGTACAAGTACAGGTGCCTCGGGTCTGCCGTACAGGCATACAGTCTTTCGCTCTACACAGTACCTGGTACCGTACCTCGGGGTACACAGTACAGTACCGGTACCGAGTACAGGACTGGTTCGGTACAGTACCGGTATGTACAGGTACAGTACTGTAGCAGCTCTCGGCTCTCTGCCGGCGGCGGCACTTTTCACCGTCTGTAGGGCGTACGCCGCGAGCACTTACAGTACAGTTCAGTACAGTAGGGCAAACGCATGGTGTCGATTTCGGTGAATTTGCATTATGTGCTGTTCTTTTTCGAGACTTTCTCGTACCGGCACATACCATCACACAAAAATAATAATGATTCTGCTCGTACCGGTATGTACCGACCAGGTACCGGTACTTGTACATGCGTATGCGAGTACCACCAGGGTACACTCGTTCTGTAGATACGTCTTGCAGGCGGCGCAAAAGACAGTTTCGGAAGTTCATTCAAAAAACTCCGCAATTTCGAAATTTCAACAGAGAAACATATTCATAATAGCCTTCAAGAAAATTCGAATTAAGCCCTACGGTTTTCGCGTTCCTACTAGGCTATTATTAGAATATTATCCGCTATTGTCTCCCGCGCATGTTGTTTGTTAGATCTCTACTAGCTATGTAGTATTAGTTACTGTACTAGTAGTACCGAGGGCTAACGTACCGGTACGGCCAAGGTCTCCTTGCTTGTTACGGCTGCTTGATGTTGTTCTCCATCATCATTCTCTCTTGGCATTTCGTGGCTGAGAATACTACTGTAGAAGCAACCTCCACGAGCTCGCCCGGTCAGAAAATTGGAAAGGCATGGTTCGAGCATATGCTCCAGTAACTAGTCAGCAAATTTTCCAACTATTTCAGTCCTACGAGTCCTGTGGAAGAAGACTAGCAGGGAGTAAATAAGTCTATTTTTATACCGCTGTCACGCCACGCTATGCGATGGTTGACCCGCGGTCCGGGCTCCCGAAGGAGCGAGGTACCTTATCGTTATTTACTCACAATTTTTGTGGAAGAAGACTAGCAGAAGCGGTGAGCGGAGCGTGCCGCCGGTACGAGTACGGACACATCCACTGCACTCACACTGTTCCATCGCTACCGGTAGGCGTTTGCCACAAGCACAGTATCATTGTCGTCGGTGCTATTTTTTGGTGAGATTTTACACTGGGCGACGACTCGTTTTACAATAGAACAATACCCGTGC
This sequence comes from Nitzschia sp. pyKryTriq1, assembly GCA_956465555.1. NCBI lineage: Eukaryota > Bacillariophyta > Bacillariophyceae > Bacillariales > Bacillariaceae > Nitzschia > Nitzschia sp. pyKryTriq1. The sequence continues at coordinate 1,760,306 of OY101116.1, forward strand.
ATCACATACTCACTGTAGGAGTAAAGAAGAAGAGGTCTAGAAGACGCGCCATAATATAATATGTCAGGCAAGAAGCGGACAGCATCGGGGAATGCTTCGCAAAGAACCAGCAAGAAGATTAAAGTTGGATCTGTCCGAATCAAGGCTGACCCAGCGGGGGCTGTCGCGGACACTAGAAACGACAAGAGCAACAATGAAAGGGTCAAGGAACGTTTCATCGCACTTCTTAGCGAACCCAAAAATAAAGCTGGGATTTCCAACAAAGATATTCAAGCAGAATTCAAAGATGGGCAGGAGAGAAATCATCTGGCCGAAGTTATTAATGACCTATCACGGGAATCAAGGCTGCACATGAGCACATCTGCAAATCTGGAGTTATTCTATACTCTCGTCGCTCAGGAGGTTGCTCAGAAATTCCAGGGCCTTGACGTATCCGCCAAGCTGGTACTGCAAGTTATCGAGAAGGCGCACAACAACGGTATTTGGACCAAAGACATACGACTTGCCACCAATATCCAACAACAAGCTCTTAATAAAATTTTCAAGCAGCTGGAGCAGCGTCGTTTGATCAAGCCGGTCAAGTCGGTCACGGCCAAAGCGAAGAAACTTTACATGCTGTACGAGTTGACACCGTCGAAAGAACTCACTGGTGGAGTTTGGTACAGCGGCCTTGAGTTTGACCATGAGTTCATATCCGAACTTCGAACATTCGTAGTACATTGTGTCCGACGATTGAATGGAGGCCAAGGCGTCACTTTGACCGACATTAAGAATAAGATGATTCAAGCGAATGTCAGCCGGGTAGAGCTGAGTCTGGACGAAGTGAAGCAGCTCGTACAAACCCTTGTTTTTGACCATCATATCGAAAAGATCGATGATGATGGTGATGATGGCGAAACGAAGTACGTCGCGGCGCGACGCATAACGACTATGTGTGATTTCAAATGGTGGGACGCTTTGTCGCCTGACTTCCATTTCCGGGCTATCAAGTTTGAAGACGGCGTGACTCTAGCTCCGCACGAACTCCATCATCATACGGCGTAATGCTTTTAAAGTTATAATTAGCATCGACCTGATATACAGTCTAGACAACCATAATATTCTGTCATCGTCTGAAGTGTAGACTGGTCTACAAGCCTCCGAAACTGAGTGAAAAGTGATTCTTTGAGTACGTAGTTCATGCACTTTCTACCTAGCGGAATCGCCTTCGAACACCCTTTGGAGTTCATCCCCAACGGGCTCTTCCAATATTGGATCAAATGGACCAGAGCCACGTTCTGACGACGACGGTACCAGCACGCTGCACGAAGCACTTCGGCGCCGTCGATGGACAATAGGCTGCCCTTCCAACTCCTCCCGGTTGGTTTGTAGGGGGTCGTTACAGTCTTCCTCCAAGTCCTGTGGAGTCCTCCGGATATCGAGGCTCTCTGAGCGAGGACGATGCCTGACACCAGCACTGAACTTCAGGTTTGGCATATCTTCAGCCGACTTGATGTGGAACGAAACATTCATGCTTTGCTTCGTCGCACGGTTCGAGAAAGAAAACTTTGATGGCGGCGGTCCCATTACGCTTACCCGGGCACAGTTCGGACTTGTAGAGCGGCTTCGATCGGGTGTCCCCTTCGCGTGCCTTGCTACTAGTGAGCAAACTAGGCAGATGTGCTGAGGCTCATTGGATCGATTTGCCACCTGACGTGAGCGAATGTCACGGCAGCGACGATAATGGCTAAGAAGCTTTCGAGAATCTGCGCATCCCTTGTGATTCGATGGACAGGGCTCCAGGCTCGAGAAACTTGTGCAAGTCTTCAAGTGAAGATAAATAAGCTTGGCTTCGGCGCACCCTGGATGGGAACATCGATGCACACCAAGTTTACAGTTCTGTTGAGGGGAGCGCAATGAAACGTTAGTTTCGGTTTCCAGCAGGCATCAATTTGTCGTATGAACTCGTCATGGGAGACTTACCTTTGCATGGAGAAGAGTAAATAAGGAAGTTGCGGCTTTCTTGGACTTCGTCACAAGGGCGCTCACATGTTTTCCATCTGTTGCCATTTCTGGGTCTTGGGGTTCTTGCGCACACGGCCCATTGGTGTATTGTATCGGTCCATCGCTATCTTTTACTTTCATTCTTTTCACGGGACCGTCGGTTGGGCGATCTTAGTGAAAGTGAATGAGATGTTGTCTTTATGGCGTCATTGCAAAAGCAAAAACAGAATTTGGTGGGTGTGATAATACCGGTATGCTGAAGACTGAGGAACACAACACACAAGGTGCGTTCACGGAAATGACATGATTTCGTGGGCGGTGGCTATTTTCTGTGGAGACGAGCGATATCCCAACCGGTAAAGAAATTTTTTTGATTCAGTGGCCACGGAGCGATAAGTAATTGGTATGACGACAAAAAATGGTTTTGTGACGAGTGACGATTACTTAGAGCAAAAGCATTCTTTGGTTGGCCAGTGTGACTTCAACAAAGAACAGCCATCATCATCTCTACCTGTACCGTACCTGGTACCATGTACCAGGTACAATTACCGGCACTGTACGAGTACTGTACAAGTACTGGTTCTCGCCGTACCGGCCACTATCTCTCTACCGCAACCGGTAGAGGACAGACAGAGACCCGGAGGGAAGCAAAAGAGATCGTAGCTACTTTACTGAAATGTACGTGAAGTATTTGGTACGTAAACTTCGTACGAAGAGAACCCGCATGCACGCGCGCACTTGGAATTATTGGAAAACACCGTACCAGGTACCTGTACGGTACGGTACGAGTACTGGTACATTAACGGTACTCGTTCGTAAAAAATTACGTACTGGTGAGTTGAATTGACGTCATCCATTCATTCGTTGAGATGAGAGATTTGAGCGAGATGAGGACAGAGGAAGCAAGGAGGAAGGAACGAAGAGAGAAGAGAGGCTAGTAGAGGAGAAATTTCGAAATTTTAATCCGATTATTCAATCGAAGTTCCTTCGACGTCGACGACTGACTCATAACCCGAGGTGTCAACATCTCCCAATCAAGACTCCTCATCAAGACACGACACTCCGAAAACCAAAACAAATCGCGTCCCAATCTGAAATCATCATCAAACAGCGAAATTTTGCCTTTCAGCATTTTTTCGCAGTGATAGTGCCTCTTTCTTCAAGATGTGAGTATTGTTTGATGCATTGATGTTGTTTTGGTCTTGGGATTTGGAGCAAAACTTCACTTGAGCCGATCGGGGATCGCCATGGTCGGCGGTCGGTGCGCTGATGAATTTGTCGAACTTTCATTTTGGGGTTCCCCTCTGGCGGGTATATTCAATTTTATTCGTGAATGATAAAAATACATGTTCGCCACGGGAATGCACGCGAAAGACTTGTGGGGTGGGTGTCAACTTGCGACTTTTTCATGCCTTTCTCGCTTCACTGCTTTCAGCACGCTTTTCACGTGATACGCGATAGTCTCTTGGAGTTCCTTTCATCGTTCATGTTGTCCAAGCCGCAGGGTCAAGCCGCCCATAGTACAAAGAGCAATACCCGACCCGACCAGTATTTATTGACATCCTTACGTCTTTGACAAACCACTCACCCCCGCATACCCTTACCTCAACAACTAATAGTCACGCAAGTTGTGACAATCTACTAGGCAACAGCAGTAGCGCCCAAAGCATTTCTTGACAGAGACTCACAGTGGACTTCTCGAAACACCCATCAACTCCCTTGGTTTCATATGTTGACAGTGCAGCCAACCTGCCACTCCCATAGCACACGCTCGTTGAATAGATTTGCGCCAATGGCCGACATTGATCTCCACGACCACGACCACGATGATGGCTCCGACGAGGACGACGGAAAGGGCGGCTCGAGAAACAAGAGTCGACGCGAACTCCCCTCCGGCGCTGTAGCTACGCTGAAGGCTTGGCTCCTCTCACCGGAGCACTTTACTCATCCTTACCCCACCCCGCAAGATCAAGTGATGCTCATGCAGAAGACTGGAATCGACAAGAAGCAGCTGAAAAACTGGTTTACGAACGCAAGACGAAGAATATGGAAACCCATGTTGAAGAAGCAGCTGGAGCAGGGCAAGTTAGCTTCAACTGGCCCAGGTGGGGGCGTGGCTGTTCCAGGAGTAGTACCGGGACTGATGATGGCCCCGGGGATGGATGGACAAGTTCAGTACCAACAAGCATCGGATATGCAGCAACAGGTATGATAGGTGGAGGGGTGCAGTAGCTTGGCGGACTTGTTTGTTGGTTCGTTCATTTTCTAACACTTTCTTTCTGGTGATTAGATGCAAGTGGATCAGTACGGTAATCCGATCTACGTGCAGCCAGCTCCAATGGCTCACGCACCTCAGGCACCCCAGTATTATGATCTAAACGCGGCGGCCCCGGGACCCATGCCTATGACCAATTCGATCGGCTCACTGGCACAGTTGGGCCACTCCGGGTCCGGAATCCATTTGAGTAAGACGGATAGCCATGCCGTTTTGATGGAACTGTTTGCCCGGGATCAAGACCTTGTCAGGCAAGCTACCGAGTCTGCGGGGCTCAAGAAACCCCAAGACTTACAAAGCGGCTCGGCTTCGGCGGGTCAGAGTTACGCGGAGTCTTCCGGACAACCTCAGATGGTATCAAGCCAACACCCAATCAATGCATCAAAGCAACGCCTTGCTAATGTTCCTACCTTGAACTCGTGGCCACACTTCTCGAGCGTCTCTTCGTTGAACAATCTTGGAACGATGCCAGGTGTAAAGAGCATCACAAGTCTAAGCGGGGCGGACTTGGTAAAGCAAGGGGCGGTGAACTCGTTTTCTAACCTCGCCCAAGTCAAGAGCCTAGAGTCCATGGGGAAAAACGATTCGTACGCCTTTCTTGAGGTTTTCTTTGGTGACCGAAGTTCCAGCAACTTGAATCAGATGGGCTCGAAGGACAGTCAACGAGGCATGAAGCGGGAGCGGGAGGAAGACAACGACGTTGGGTTGATGTTGGACGATGAATCTCCCTCTGCATCCAATCTAAAAAAAGACTCATCAGATGGGCCGCACCATTCTTCTGAAATGAGTGCCTCCTTGTTCGGCTCCGAAAACGATAGTTCCGATACGTTGAAGCAAGCATTTGATGCTGCGGTCGCTGCTCGTGGGCTGATGTCTGTTAGTCGTAGCAGCGAGAAGTTGACGGATCTGGCTTTGCCTGCCAAGATTCAGCGCACCCTTTCACAAGAATTTATGCGTCAGCAGCAACAACCTCAGCAATCGGAGCAGCAATACACACCATACCAATACAGTGCTACACCTGCTGCCCCAGAACAGAGTAGCGGATCTCCGAAGAGTCAGCAATACCCAGGCCAACATCCCGGACAGCACCAGACACAATCTGGCCAATCTGGGCACGGGAGATCGTCGTATTCTTCGGGTAACGGTGATTCGAATAATTCTGTGGAGGTTCCATCTGCCACAAAGTGCGCCATCTGTAACCAAACCAATGTTGATACCCAACTTCGCCCTTGCGGCCATATGTTCCATGAGCGTTGCTTGAAACCAAGCCTTCAGGCACCAATGGGACCTCCCAAGTGCCCCGTCGATCACGTTCCGATGCAGTCGGCTCTATTGGCTGTTCCAACAGACGAGGTGAGAGTTCCTGAACATCCGATGAAGCAGTCCATGGGTCGCATTTCTCTTCGATAAGTCTCACTTGAGATGCTTATCATTCCAGAATGCCAGACCCGTTCAGCCCCAGGCGCCGTCCTGGAGCGCTGCTCCTGTGGGTGCTAGCCGCTAGGGGAACAAATTATTGTCGACTAACTCATTTGATAAGTGTGTTTCGTCCTGTCGCTTACATGTTATTTGCTAATAGACACCCGCTATGAGCTCGCTAAAACTTAACCTGTAAAATATCAAATATTATTATTATCAAACAACTAATATTATTATTATTATCAAACAACTAGACTATGGTACTCCTAGCAGTAGAGATATAGGAATACACTCCTAATAACCCTTCTTCTGGAAGAAAGATGTGATAAGCCCTTTCTTCTTCTGTGAATCAGGTTGACTCTGCTTTGCTTTCTTGGAGGGGGTCGAAATAGTAGATGATTCTAGACTTGAACTTGGCGAGAAAACTCTTTTTGAAGGTGATGACGATTGGTCGGACTTTCTTGCGTGTGTGGCAGGGCTTGATGCGTTGTCCTTTTTCGCGAAGAAGGCGGATACTGAATTAGGGCCTTTCTTTGGTTCGATTGCCTCTTTGCCTCGGAATTTTACGGAGCTCATTTCTGTGGTGACCATATGCCATGCGAAACCCTCGTTGTTACTTTTTGCTGCTGAATCTATCTCCGTGTGCACTTTGGGGGAGGGATTCTGCAACCATTTCTTGGCCAGCTCCAAGTCCCAAATGCAAACCGGCATTCTGTCATGTAGCCATTCTATTTGCTTGCACGCTTCGGTCGTGAGTATAGTAAAGGTGTCCAAAAAGGGTTCGTCTGGTAGACCGGTGGCTACCCTCGTCCAAAGCCCTGCCATTAGCAAATAGGGCAAAGATTCGTTCTGTTTTCTAGAAACGAAATAAGGTTGCTTCTTCCCCTTGCCACCCGCCAGTGGGGACGCCTTCCATTCGAAGTAGCCGTCTAAAGCAACCACGCATGATCGTCCTTGATGTGCAAGACGGGAAAAGGTTGGTTTCGTGAAAAGAGTATCGCTTCTTGCGTTGAACATTAAGCCAGCAAAGTGCATTCCCATCCTAGCTTTGCTATCAGATGGAAGAGGGTGCTGAGGATTCCCTCCTTTGGTCACCAGCCCCCATCTTCAACAATTGCAAAGTGTCACGAGGAAAATACAGGGGTGAGGAGCGAAACCTGTGCTATTGATACTGAAGGGTAGAGCCTTACATACACTTTGCGGTCCATCTTGAGTTCGCCATTTTCCATCCAAATTACTGCGGCGTCCATGCCAGGGCTCATGTTGTAGTTGTCTCGGTCTCCGTTGCCAAGTTCGCCTGATTTGCTTGAAAAATCATCCACGCTGTCTGAATTGCGGCCGTGGGCAGAAATATCGCTTGCTTTACTTGCTCTCGAAACCCCGAACGAAGAAGCTGCGACGTGAGTTGCATTCGTAGTCTGTGCAAACCTCCCACACATAATTATAGTCGTGCGCGTTCTGGTACTCAATCGTTGTGAAATCCACTCCAGGTGGCCATTATTTGTGATTGTGACAGTATGCAAGGCTTTGCACTAATGTCAATGGAGACAATGTGAACACCTTGCTCTCTAAATTCACAGATCTACGAGATAGAAGTTACGAACAGTCAACAACAGGGATCCACGATCCACAAGAAGTCTAACACAAGACACACGAGAGACCGTGCGAAGAAGTCGCTCTACGGATACGGGTCTACAGATATTTCTGTTTACTGTACCGGTACAGTACGGTATCTGTCTCGGGTCTCGGGCTCGTTGGGAGTCGTGTCGTCCTTGAACGGGCGGTCCAAGGAGTCGTCGTCGTCTCGCAGTTTTAGTCCCGCGCGTGAATACCAAATTGAAAAGATGCGACGTTAGCTCTTCGCTGTACGTACCGGTAACTTGTACTAGTACAACCAAGACAGCTTCGAGATGACGAAGAATCAATCGTCATCCAAGAAATAGCTTCTTCTCTCTAGTAGAGTAGAGTAGAGTAGAGTAGAGTAGATAGTAGATAGTAGATAGCAAATGCTCAAAATATTTTCCTTCCTTTAAATGCTTGCAAGAAGAAGTGGATATGAAAGGTTTGATTTCCTCTTTCCCTTCTCTCACGTGCTAATAATTACGCCTGCTGCTCACTCAAGCCGGCCGACGGACAATCTTCGTTAACATGTACCCCAATATCCTCATCGAAACTTTGAGTGAGAATAAAATGCTCGCGAGTGAATGGAGCAGCATTCGTCAACGATTTTAAATATAGCCGGACACTCTCTGCAACCTTTCCATACACCCAATCGAATTCTGCGCTAGTAGAACAAGACAAAGGCGGCACCCCGCATCCATTGTCAGTAAAGACACAGTGAGTCATGCTGCTTTCATGATTCTCATTGTGTATAGAGTAGAGAACGCGTGCACTTTCCTCTGTGATTCTGTAGGCAGCTTGTGCGGCCTTCTCGACCGTCACCTGGCAAGTCGTTCTCGTGAACCCCCAGTAAAGCCCTGGAAGATCAAATACGACGGTTTCATCCATTGTCTTTTTGGAGATTAGGTAGGGATCTAGCCCAATGAAACCAAGTGGAGATACCTTGGATCTATCGATCAGTCCTTGCTGCCATGCTTGCATGGCGGCTTGCCCACTGGCCGAATGCCCTCCAATAAGGATTCGGGCCTCGCCGTATTTGCAGATTGGTATCAATGTGTTCAACTGATAGATGATTTCATTCGTCAAGGAAGCATACTTCGAAGGCGAGGTCTTCTCAAAGTTATCAACGTTATGGTCTGTGATGGCGACAACAATGGATTCAGCGCTTACGATTGCTTGTGATATCTTGTCATAGTCTCCGACACTCATGAAAGTGCCCACCCCAAGAAGCAAAACATGTTGACAGGACGAGGATACTGCACTATCGTAATGGTAACGAATCACACCAACCATTTTTCCGTGACCATCTCCATGTTCAATCTCTTCCTGAAAGACCGGTATGGTCTTGGAAAAAAACGAGTGAGAGTCATCAGTCTGTTGTTCATCCGTGGCAGATACGAGCATATTTGGTTCCTCCCCTATCAAGAAGGCGAGAACGACGATGATCGGTCCGAGCATACACCACAGTCTACTACTGGGGACCATTTTTCGAAAGTTGAGCCTTTAGTGGGATTATTATATGAAGAAGACTGCTGTATGGGCTGTTTTACATCACTCAGTCCTTGTACGGAGAGAAGAAAGAATTGACACATCAACACATTCTTCTTCGGGATTTTTTGCTGCAGACGATGATCGCGATGATGATGAGGAGATCGGAGATCCTTTTTATCCGAGACTACTCGGACGATGGGAGGACCCTGAAGCCTGGCCGTCCTCCTCGGAAAGAATGTTACTCGTGGTACGTACCGGTACCGGTAGTCGACGACTTCATTTTTTTTTTTTTTAAACAACGTCATCAGCGCGCATTCATCGCATCGATGGGCGTTCTCCACGTTTCAGTTTTAAGAACTCTGATTGGTTGAATTTCTTCTGTCTGTCCTTCCCCCGTCTATTGGCCTCACGTTTCGTTTCGAGACGCCGACCACAGACTTTTGACTTTTGATCTCTATCTTATCTCGCATCGTCTCGCATCATCATGATAAACAATCGCAATCGCATCACCACGATCTCTCCTCACAAAGTCGGTAGCAGCACACCAGCAAAAAGCACAATTGGTCCCTGGATCTGGGAAGTTTAAAAGATCCAACCGGCCTATTCACAAGCTTGTTATAGTGTTTCTTGTTCGCTGCGTCTTCGTTGTTAATTGCGAGTTGTCCACCTTGAAATTATGGCATCGTTAAAGGTATCTTTGTTGGATTATGGTGCAGGAAACGTGAGGTCGGTGCGAAATGCCATCCTTGCGTGCGGATACGAGATCGAAGACATTACTGATCCATCGCAGATTGCAACCGCAAAGGCCATCATTTTTCCTGGTGTCGGTTCCTACGGGTCTGCCATGCGAGTCCTCAAAGAGAAAGGCTACGATACCCCCTTGCGAGAGTACCTTTCGGGTCGAGATAAGCCATTTCTAGGAATTTGTCTGGGTATGCAAACTTTGTTTGAATCCAGCGATGAACACGAAGATGGTGCCGATGCCATTCCAGGACTGGGAGTGATCCCTGGTAAAGTCATCAAATTCGACGATACGAAAATGGCAGTTCCTCATATTGGTTGGAACGGTCGAATTCTCCATCAGGACAGTCCAGTTCTGAAATATGTTGCGCCGGAAGAAGATGCCTACTTTGTCCACTCGTATTATGCGCCGATTACAGAGGAGAACAAAGAATGGGTGTTGACGAGCACAACCTATTCGGGTCAGTCCTTTATCAGTGGCGTGCAGCGCGGTTGTGTTGTCGCCACACAGTTTCATCCGGAAAAGAGTGGTGAGACTGGATTGCACGTGCTGAAAGGGTTCTTGGAGGCAGTCGAAAGTGGTACACTGAATACAGCCACCAAGCTGGAAGTGGATCCAAAGGCAGAAACCAAGTTTGTCAAGCGTATTGTTGTCGCTCTGGATGTTCGATCAAACGATCACGGTGATTTGGTCGTCACCAAAGGAGATCAATACGATGTTAGGGAGAATCACAAGGAAGGAGTCGAAAGTGGTCGTGGTGGCGTAAGAAATCTGGGGAAACCTGTAGCACTGGCCGCTCGATATTATAACGAGGGTGCAGATGAGATTGCGTTCCTCAATATTACAAGTTTCAGACAAGGTGTTGTCGAAGACATGCCCATGCTTCAAGTGCTCGAGGAGGCATCAAAGAGCATATTTGTCCCGCTAACGGTTGGTGGTGGTATTCGTAGTTATACGGATCCAGTGTCAGGTCAGACGTGGTCGGCACTTGAGGTGGCCACCCGCTACTTTAGAGCTGGGGCCGATAAGGTGAGTGGATTTGTGATTGGTTCGGGTTTTCTTCGTGAGGATAGCACGCTAACTTTCTGGTGACTTCAGATCAGTCTTGGTAGTGATGCAGTGTACGCTGCTGAAGAATTCGTCGACAATGGTGGCAAGAAGAGTGGATCTACATCCATTGAGACTATCTCAAGTGCGTATGGCGCCCAGGCGGTCGTCATTTCAATTGATCCGAAGAGAGTTTACGTGAAGAGCAAGGAGGCGGCAGATTCGAAGCATGTTGTTGTGGAGCTCGATGAAAAGAATGCTGGTCCGAACGGGGAAAGATTTTGCTGGTATCAATGCACCGTCAAAGGTGGACGAGAAGAAAGAGATATTTGTGCGGTCACTGTGGCAAAGTCTGCTCAGAAACTTGGAGCGGGGGAGATCATGCTGAATTGCATTGACATGGATGGACAATGCAATGGGTATGATTTGCCGTTGATGAAGGCCGTCTCGAACGCTGTTTCGATTCCTGTGATCGCGAGTAGTGGAGCTGGCAAGGAAGAGCATTTCGTGGAAGTTTTCAAGGAAACGCCTGTTCAGGCGGCATTGGCGGCAGGCATGTTTCACAGGAAGGAAGTTGAGATTGAATCCTGTAAGAGCGTCATGCGTCTTGCAAACATCCCTGCACGAACATGAGAGCATCGATAGGGATGCCTGTATGATAAGGCCTGTATGATAAGGACGTCTCTAGGTAACTCGTAACTAATCTGAGTGCCACTGCAATATTATATGCTCCTCAAACAGTGGCATCGCTAATGTAGCAGTACCGAACCTCGGTCAATTCCACGGTCGTTTTTAGCTTGTCTACAGGAAGTGAATGGTGTTTTTGAATTTCGAAGCATTGATATTCTTTCCGCAATCAGCGAAGCCGCCACCCAGTTCCGCAAGCTTATGGGCCATCTGTACAACACTTGGTACTTTGATCGGCCCGGTCTATCGTAAGCAATCACAAGCAATACAAGACAAGAGTCAGCATTAGATGTAGGCACGAGTTCCAATGTATCATGAATGAGCTACTTACCCAGTTTGGATAGTCATGACATAACTCCCAAGTCAATTCAGGGAGTGGAACCTTTTCCAATTTCTGGTCTTTGTGAACCACAATGAAACGCACCGGCTTTGGGGTACTATATGGCGGAGCATTTCCGTTGATGTAGAAGGTGCAGTGCTGCACCGCTTGTATGCCTTCCACAAGCGTACCTGAAGGTGCGCCATACTTGCCGTCAGGCTCACCTGCGATTCCTTTCGCCAAAATCTTCGTGTCGATCCTCTTCTGACACACAACATAGGAAAGGGGGACATCATCGTTTACTGAGGAAGTACCGTGTTGCCCTTCCTTGAGTCCAGCACGGATTCCATTTATTTCTTCTAGAGCATCAGAATCGAGCGAAGAATCACCGATTCCATCACGCCATACAATGCAAGATTGGGGAGCAACATTTAGCTCCCGAAGAGCGGCTGAAACTGTGTCCTTGAGCGCCTCGCCGAGGTCATATTCCTTGCCCGGTTCCCTCGCGAAAGTTTGAGAAAACAGCTCAATCTGAGACCATGGCTGGTTGCCACCTCGATTGACTTGAACAATGATCGCCGCACACGATCCTTTTGCAACCTTCTTGTTCTGCTTCGGGTCGTAAACCTTCGGTGCGTGGAAAACATCTACACCAACAAACACCGACGGGGTCGGGAGTGAGCTGGGAATGTTGACCCACCACAGTCTGACTCCTGTCTTTTGAATTATTTGTCTTGCAACGCCCTGGAGAATTATATTACTGCGCTTTAGATCTCTTGGGTTGTCGTGGGAATATGTTTTGAAGTTCAAAAACTGAGAGAGATAACCATTTGTCGCCAACATACTCTTGATCACTGGATACGCAGGATCAGTGCTTCCTCGCGGGTTGTTGAAATCCAGAACGAAAATATTTTGATAGGAACTTGCTGTACTTCCTAAACATTTCTCCACTGGACCCCAGTGCTTTTCGTTGTCACCTACAGTACAAGAGTATTCGAGAAAGAAGTCAGATGGCAAACAGCGGAATATAGATTGTTGTTTGTCGCCATACGTACCGGCTCGGATCAACTCAATTGGCGCCTCGCTGAACCGGAATGTACTATTCATTCCATTAACGAGATCACGAATCTTGTCGAACACTGCTTTGGCTCCTTGCTCCAGCTTTTCATTGTAAACCAAGATCACATTCAACGTATTTGCCTGTCCAGGATGGATTTGAAAGTCCGCTCGATTTAGAAGCGGCGCCCAATTTGCCCCGCGCGAGGGTGGAATTTCGACGCCTGCGGCCATCATTCGCGGTAAAGGCAGCACCTGGGCCTTGGCGCTTAAACGACCGTCATTCAGAAGTACTCCGAGTGCTGGAAGGAGGCCCCCGGCACCTTTTGCCTTTTGTGCACCAGGAACTAGATACGCTCGGATCTTTTCGATTGCCTTGTTTCTTGCATCAGGTGCGAAGCTTGCAATCATGGGTAGTTGTTCCTTGACCCTTTTTTCGAGTTCGTTCCCTGCAACCAATTCGGGGGGTAGGAAGATGGTCTGGTTTCTTCTGCCCAGAAGGGCGATCATCGGGACAGCATTTGGATACTTCAAGACAACTCCTTTCCTTTTTTCAAAATACTCAGCATGGGACATGCCCAGCCCCTCGACCGGCATGGTAGCCGCACTGTGATTAAAGACGAGGTCTACCACCGGGAAGCACCTTTTATCGTGCATGGAAATGACGCTCTCGCCGATCCACTCTCTCTTGGCTGCAATCTCGTCTTGGGGTCGGAACCGATGATTTATAGGATCTTTGTTTCCGCACAGGTGATCAAGAACGCTCATCGTTCGAACCACCTTCGCACGCAGATCTACCGTCAAGGATAGACTTGCCGCTCCCTGTGGATTGCGAAGCAGGCCAAAGGAACAACAGAAGGCCTCGTAGACACGAACCCCCAAGCCGTTTCCTCTTTTGTCGGTTGGCTCTGTTACATTTTGGGGGTCGATGTATTCCGACCCCCAGCGTGCCAAGCGCTCACTGAGAGCTCTTTGCAGCGCCTGGTTGACGTATGAGATGAACACTTCAATTTGAGCTGGTCTGGCGATACTATCGGAGCCCTCTGTAACGTAAACAGGCTTATGTCCTGCTTGTTGACTGTTCGGTCAGGAAGGGTCAGTGATCACTGGCTCCAATCGAAATGTCTGATCATTTGTGGGGTCTACTTACCAGTGTTGAAGCAACGAGCCGACGTCGAGAAATGCTTTTGTGCAGTCAGCGCAACGCTTGTCAAAGCCGACTTGACCGGCATTGACCTTGTCCATTGGAGTGGTAAGCTCGATTGGCGCAGAGTATTGTTCACATTTCATGATCCGGATCGTATCTCCTTCAGCATCGATGGGAAGTTCCATGGGGAGCGATGAAGGCTCGATGCCGGGGATGGCGCGTGCAGAGAAGAAATAGGATCCGCTGTAAAAGACCACTCGTCTCAAATCAGTCTTCTCTTTCTCTGCCATGTCTTTGAGAAATCCATCCCAGAAACCGCAATTGAATAGAAATTGCCGGCGGAATCTACTCTCAACCTGACCGCCCCTCGCGTCCGAGCAATCAACGGAATACAGGAAGAACTGGAATCCTTGAGTAACATTTGCGAGGATGATGTTCGTTAGAACGGATGTGATGGAGGACAAATCTGGTATACCGCCGCGTCCACGTCCGCGTCCGCCTCCCCTGCCACGGCCACCTCCTGGTCCACCACGACCTCCTCCTCTACCACCATCATAGCCTCCTCCACGGCCACCGTCATAGTAGCCGCCTCCCCGGCCGCCGTTGTTGCCCCCTCCTCGGTCCTCGCTATAACCACCAACTCGGCCTCCATAGCCCCGGCCACCATGTGCGTCACCATGGCCGTGGTAGCTTCCGCCCCCTCCTCCTCTGCCGCTGTAGCCACCTCCATCGCAACCTCCTCCTCGTCCACCAGCACTGTAGCTTCCTCCTCGGCCATAGTCGCCAGGAGTGCCATAATAACCTCCACCGTGGCCATATCCACCTCCGTATCCTCTACCACCCCCTCTGTCATCCCCACCGCATCCACCAGTTCCTCGTACATCGCCTTGAATCCAGAATAAAAGCGTGAGACACTGTCTGCTGAAGTGATTGATCTATTCCGTTTCACACTTCGCACACATACCTCTCCCACCATGGCGGCCACGACCGCCGGACATGTTTTCGTAGTTACGTTTAATTTTTCAGTCGGAAGGGCATCAACGGTGTAGTTGATGCTGTTACAAGTTGAGATTGGATGATTCTTCTTTACAACAAAGAATCAAGTTTTAAACGATATTATTTGTCGCTCTGCAATAAATGAGATAAATATTTGGTTGCCAACAAGCAGGCTGTATTCACAAATCACAACTGCCAACAACAAGTCTCATGAATTCTCGTTACTCTATTACTAGTAGTAGATTGTTGAGAGGCGGGATCGGGAAAGTTGGTGGGACCAGAATTAATCATTCTACGAAAACATCAATATTTGAAGAATCATCGTTGATCGTTGATCGTTGATCTCTCTTTTTGTATGTTACGAGGTATCATACTATCTCATTGGCTTCGCGCGCGGTTTCGTGGGTGTACTTTACTCGTACTCGTACAGTACCCACGTACCGGTACCGGTAGTCTAGTACCGGTAGTGCACTCACATCATTTTGCTTCTTGCGCCGCATGCGCTCGATGGCGCGCGTGCCTGTGTACCAGTATTTTGGGGGATCCCAGAGAACCCCTTTTTTCGAGTTTTGCAGAAAAGAGCAGGCGGCGGCTCGACGGCAAAGAAAACCCGCTACGTCATCGTCCGTCCTGTTTTCGTTCGTTTCTCGCACTTGTACCGTGTACCGGTACAGTACCTGTAGGATTCTACAGCACGACGACATTCGTGAAAGCTTGGTGGGTGAAGAAAGCGAAATTTCTTCCACCCCGAATAATTCGTCGCTGTTGCGACGTTATTGCGAGTTGCGACTGTCTGTTATCCTTCGCTAATCTCTGGCCCGCGCGTCACCCCCAGTGTTGGAGCAACAACCTGCAACAACCTTCGCACCCACAAAGCTCACTTTGTTCATCATGGCCTATCTACTGCAAGGATTGGTAAGACCTGTTCCGCTGCGAATCGTTGCATCGCTTGATATTCAGATGGTTTTTGTGTCGCCTTTTTCGGTGTTGCTCCGACAACCTGATTTTTTGATCGATTGCCCGCCATGGTCAATTCGCACATCCATCGGATCGGCAAAACGGACAAGAGACCGCGATGGTGCACGGAAAACGTTTTACTGGTCGGATTGGTCGACCAATTGCCCGAAAGATATCTTTGTGCGCGATGATTATTCCGATTTCCATACTACTGTACCGGTTCTACTTCCAACTTGGATCCTCGATCCTCCCTCCCCCGCCTACCGGTACGGTAGTCATTCATTCGTCATACACAGCCTTAATTGCTCACAACTCTTCTTCTTCGCGTCATAGATTCGCAAGAACGGAGCTGCTGCTGGTGCGGCAGCCTTGGCAGCGGCTACCACCGCCAAGGTCACCTTCTTGGATGAAGATGATGTTGTCCACCCTCCTCACTATCCTTGGCGTCACACAGGATACTTTTCCTCATTTGATCACGCAGCCCTTCGACGTGGTTTCCAAGTGTACCGTGAGGTCTGTGCTTCTTGCCACTCGCTCCAGTACATTCGATTCCGTGAGCTGGTCGGTGTCACTCACACCGCCGAAGAAGTGAAGCAAATGGCCAAGGAAGTGGACGTCATGGATGGACCCAACGAGATTGGTGAAATGTTCGAACGCCCCGGAAAGCCTTACGATCAAATCCCGTCCCCTTATGCAAACAAGGAGGCTGGACGTGCGGCCAACGGTGGTGCTTACCCTCCGGACTTGAGTTTGATGGTCAAGGCGCGACACAGTGGTCACGACTACGTCTTTGCTCTCCTCACTGGATACTGCGAAGCTCCTGCCGGAAAAGAAATGATGCCCGGTCTACATTACAACCCGTACTTCCCAGGTGGTGCCATCTCCATGCCTCCTCCTCTGAATGACGGTGGTGTTGAGTACGAAGATGGCACTGTGGCCACTATCTCGCAGCAAGCCCGTGATGTTGCCCAGTTCTTGAACTGGACTTCTGAGCCCGAGACGGAGGAACGTAAGAAGAACGCCTGCAAGTACTTGACTGTCATTGCTTTCATGGCCCTCAGTGTTGGATACTACAAGCGCTGGAAGTGGAGTCCATTGAAGACGAGACAGATCTCTTACGTGAAGGGAGTTGGAGGTGCTGGCCACTAAATTTTTTGATGGGAACGTTGCTTTCCATGGAACGTACGAAGAGGAGAATTATTAAAAACCACCACAAGTGTTGCGTGCTGGTATTGTAATTGGAACTAGAATATTTCGATTATTAGAACCAACTCGTTGCATTCTTGCTTGCAATATTCTCCATTTCTTTTTGGTATTTCTTGTCCTTCGCGAGGTACTGTTCAAAGGTCATGTTCGTCCCCGTGGAAATAGCGGCCTGTGCTTCTTCTTCCGCCCTTCGGGCCACAATATCTTTGTTCATTTCCTTGAGCATTTCTTCTTTTTCTTCCTTGAAGCAATGGTCCATAGCGAATTTCAGTTGATTGCAGGCCCATACCTTGAGTGCTGGTCTCGTCTCTTGACAATGTCGGAGCGCTTCAATTTGCTTTTGACAGTTGGGGTGGGGTCGATCCAGGGGTGGATGCATGATATGATGGTGGTGAGAACGATTACGATTAGACTTTCATAAGGTTTTCCTCAAGAGACAAATAGAGAATGATGTTTGTCGCTTCTGGTGAGGGCGAGAGACAACACACGGTATGACGACGACTCGTAAAGGATGAAGTAAGAATGGTGGAAAAACAGGGACATGAAAAGTATAATTTACGGCACAAAAGTACGCAGAGATACGAGTAGAGGACAAAACACGAGAGAAGCGCGCCGCCATGCTGGAATCGAGGCAGTCTGTCCACCTGACCTCGAAACTTCAGTCGAACCTGTCCAACAGAGTCAATCGAGTCGAACTGGTTTAGGCCGAAGAAAAGATCTACCTTCGCCTCATGCTATGAAACTTCCGTTCCCGACCCTGGCGCTTCATACTTCTTCCAAACCTTTCATCTATGCATCTTCAATGTATTAAATGTAATTATGAAAGTGCAAAAGATCTTTCCAAACTGCTTCCGGCATTTCCAGATAGATCAAGATTTCATCTTCAGTTTCATCAATAAAATAGTCTCACAATTCGCAAAATCACAAACTCGTGAACTCGCGTATTTACTCTCTAGAGCTAGACTAGTCCCGACCGTGGATACCGTCCGTACGTCGTTCTCATAATCGAAAGCCAGCAGAGACCGGACCTCTCTACTGCGCACCATCGATTGAGTCGAGGTTCGAGCTCTATCTTCAGGGCCCATTCTATCGACGCGCGGTCTTGTCGGTCCATGTCGGTTTGTCGGTCCGGCTGTCCGACAAACCGACACTTTCGTTCTATCGCGCGGTCTTGTCGGATCATGTCGGTCCCTAGCGTAGTAATTCAGTCGTGGTAGTCGATGATGTGATGATGTTGTGATGATTATTATTTATTATTTTATTCAGCTCGTTGTTCTGATGACCACCATGACCTCCATGACCGATGACGACGACGACTCCTCTACTACTATACTACTCTAGAGTGGTAGAGTTTATGTTTCGCAGCATCATTACAAGTCAGTAAGTCTAGCTAGTACTACTAGTACCGATTGTCGATTTCCTTTGCAGTACAGATAGTATTCGTACTACGACCAGCAGCACTTCATACGCCGCAGTGCTTGCTTGATTAATAATTGATGTTTCCCATGATTCTATAGATTCGTAACATCTACTACTAGTAGACTAGACTGGATGGAGGAGTCGTCCTTGAAGTAAAGTGCCCGTGTCGGTGTATCATACTACTGTATGTGTGGATTTCTATTATTATTATCATAATTATTACTTCTATTCTCTTATTTTGAATTGGTTTGTACCACCGGTACGATCGAGGCGTGTGCTCAATTTTTCTTGGGATCGTCCTCCTCGCAAGGACTACTAGTACTATTCTTGTTCTCGTTCTTGTTGTTGTCCCCGTGATTGGTGGTGGTGATGGTGGTGTCCTTGTCATTCTTCTTGGCTTTCGTCGTCTTCTTCTTCTTCTTCTTGCACAAAGAGGAGTCGTCGTCGGGTTGTTGCTCTTTCCTCTTTTTCGTCGCCGTAGAAGTACTAGTAGAAGTAGCAGCAGTAGTTGTAGTTGACACCGCGTTCATGGCCACATTGGCCAATTCTTGAAGTCCACCACCACCACCACCACCACCACTGCTCGTGCTGACGTCGGCACCCCTATCCCCCTTGGATGGAAGTGGTCCTCCCGGTTGTTGCTGCTGCTGTTCTTGATTTTTGTTGCTGTGGTTGTTGTTCTTGTCATGATGAATATTGCTGCTGTTGTTGTTGTTGTTGTATCGGGTATAGATCCTATTCATCCTAGTCATATTCATATTCACGTCATCATTCACATCATTCATATTCACATCATTCATATTGATTCCTTGTATATTTCGTCGTCGTCTCGTTGTTGTCGTTGTTCTGCTTTGTTGTTCTTGCCGTCGTAGAGCCCGTTTCCGATCCATTTCAATGGTTCGTCGTTCTCGGGGTCGTCGTGCCGCTCGCATCAAATCATCGCTCAACTTCTTCCGAACCTTGTCTTCACTGCTGCGGCGGCCGTGGCGGCGTATGGGGATAGAATGTTGCCGCTGAAGCCGCCGCCATGAGCAAGAAGGGGTGTGGATGCTTTGGATGATGATTCATGTTCATGTTCATGTTCATGTTCGCATTGGCCATGAAGCCGCCAAGGTTGCAGTCGTGGAAGTCAACTCCGGGACCGACAATTGTCGGTCGAGATGTCGGTCCCCAAGGCCCTATATCCGGGTGACTTGTAGGTCGGACCGACATCGACCGACAAATTGCCCGGACCGACGCTTCGATAGAACGGCCCCTCAACTCTACAAACTTCGAGTGCTGGCATGCATTTTCGTTCCACTCCTTGCTTATCCTCGCGCGCTCGCTCGCTCGCTAGTTCATTACTGACGACTCATTCGATCTCTATGGGATGGGGTGACGGCAAGACCGATTGATGGATTCACCGACCTTTCATCACCGACAAATCACCGACCATAATCAACAACGACGCCATCAACTCCTCGACAACGACAACCACCAACCAAGAACCAAGATGATACTACCGGTACTGGTACCTATTTTCAACTTCATCATCATTGAATCTTTCATTTAAGGTCGTAGTGGAAGAATGACAAGAATAGGAAGAATTGTTGGAAAAGGCTTTAGTGAACTTCAGCTGAAGATATCTCGAAGTGGCGCCTATCTTTTGGCTTCTTCTTCCTGTCGACCATTCGGATCATCCTCTGCTTTGCAACGGGATGATGGCGAGAATTTGTCTTCATTCTTCTCCAATCTAGTCGATGGACCACCTACGCAGTTCGGTTTTGGTAAAATCGCCAATTTGACCGAGTCGTCGGTCGTGGGATCCTCGGGACAAACTGTAGTACTTGCCACCGTGGCGGCTGCCCCATTAGAGCAGGAGTACAGTCGGAAACCCGAAATGAAACTCGCAGATTTCTTGAGACAAATATGCAAGCAACATGGATCTTCCTTTGTTCCACTTACAGTCGATTACCGTCAACGGCATCATGCCGTGGGCAAGATCCCATCGAATGCCGGTCGTTCCGACAACCAGAGACCCACCAACGCAGAGACTCTGGCCAGCCGAGCCATCGATCGGTCACTCCGGCCGCTACTCAAGTCGAGTAGTAGCAGCAGCAGTAGTACTAGTGACTCGATACATGTTTCCTGTAGCGTACAGTCATGCCCAGTCGATGGTGGAGAGGGGGGCTATCCGGTAGCTTTGGCGCTCAATTCTGCTGCCTTGGCGTTGCGAGAACGACTCGAAGAGGCGGTTGCCTGTGTGTATCTTTCACTTGCTGAGGACGGTACCGTCGTTATCGACCCAGCCATACCTGATGACAACAACAAAGCAATTATTGGGGGTCTACTCTATGCTGGAACTAGGGAGAAAACTGTGATGGTGGAGTTTAGTGGTATCCTGGACGAGTCAAGACTCATGGACTTGATATCGTTGGCCCACACTTGCATACAGCCCTTGCTCGACGTCCAGGAAGGAACTGGAAGAATTATGGAGGAGGAGCAAATGAAAGATGTCTTTGACGAAGATTCAGTACGGATCGACTTGGGTCTTACAGTTCTTGGTGATGAAAGAGCGATCGCGAATGACGACTCTGAATTGACCGCTGACAAGGATCGGCAAACTGCAGAACGGATCTTCCAGGAGGCGTTGAGTTTTTGTTCGGAGCGCTTATCCACAGCATCTCTTCGATTATTCGGGTATACTAGTAGAACAAGTGAAAATGAGGTTGAAAATCCGGACGCATTGCAAGACAAACCACGAATTCATTCGAATAGTCACAGCCCCTTGCTTAGCAAGTCTCATCGGGGTCGACGAGAAAATGTCTTTCGAAAAGCGGTGGTTTCAGTGCTGCAAGAGTTCGTCTCTCAAACGACCCTAGAGGAAAACGTATCATTTCTTCAGGATAACCCGTCGTTGATCGACGATCTTGCGGATGCCATTCATTCCGAGCTCCTACAAGTGGGCCTAAACGTGGCTGCCATCGAACACAAGTGCCGGGCCGATGGGCGTGCTGGTGGCACTTTGTTTGGGTGCACGACTATCCGACCCATATCGCTGGAAGTTCCAGCCCTTCCAAATGTTGTCCATGGATCTTCTCTCTTCACCCGAGGTGAGACTCAAGTCCTCTGCACCGCGACACTAGGACCACCTTCGGATGGGATCCCACTGAAAGACCCTTTCCGTCGAAAGAATGAGGAAGTGCAAGCAGAACCAAGGCTGTCGGATGAACTACCCGTGGGTAGTTTGCGCTATCTAAAGACTCAGGAATACCTTGAATCCGATCTCAACTCCCGAAAAGTTCGCGCCGATAGAGAACAGACAGGAGATTCCGGTACCTTGAAGGAACGGCAACGAGCGTTTCTACAGTACGACTTCCCCTCGTTCAGCAAAGGAGAGATTCAATCTGGGCCAAGGGGAGCGAATCGACGTGAAATTGGGCATGGCGCTTTGGCCGAGAAAGCGATTCTACCAATATTGCCCTCCGCCAGTGATTTTCCTTATGCCATTCGTCTTACCAGCGAGGTGACAAGTTCCAATGGATCTTCCAGCATGGCATCGGTCTGTGGTGCAACCCTGGCATTATTGGATGCTGGTGTCCCGATCAAGGCTCCGGTCGTCGGTCTCAGCGTCGGTCTCGCAAAGCGACGGGGCGACGAGGAGCCGTATCAATTGTTGTTGGACATCACTGGTACAGAGGACCACTATGGTGTCATGGATTTCAAGATCGCCGGGACATCCGACAAGGTGACTGCCGTGCATCTGGATGTACACGAGCCCCTACCCCATACCATAATTTTCGATGCCCTGAGATTGGCGAAGGATGCTCGGGGTGTTCTGTTGGATGAAATGGAAACACAGGCGGCTCTATCTTCGGGTTGGTCCATCAGTAATTTCAAACCAAGAGCGGAGCTGAAGCCTTCTGCCCCAAGGGTGGAAGTGGTTCGATTCGACCCCATGAGAAAGAAGGACCTACTCGGACCAGGAGGGGCAGTTATTCGTCAGATGGAAGATCGATTCAATGTTTCACTCGACCTTACTCAAGAAGGCCAGTGTTTGTTGTTTGGCGAGGACAGAGAAATGGTGCGCAAAGCCAGAGTAGCAGTGATGGATCTCGTTTCTGATGTTGAAGTTGGCGAGATATACGAAGGCACTGTGATCGAGATTCGAGACTTCGGCGTGATTATCGAGCTCCTACGTAACAAGGAAGGTCTGTGTCATGTTAGCGAAATGGCGAAACGAGATGAAATCAGAGCTCACCCTGAAGGGACTATGGGCCTGATAAGCTCATTAGTTCAGGTGGGACAGAAACTTGACGTTGAATGCACGGCAGTAGATCCTGTCATGGGCACCATTCGCGTTAGACCGGCAAACAGAGACACATTTCAACTACGAGTGAGTTAAAGAATAGTAATGCTAGTCTAGTCCATATCTCGTCACGCCGAAGCTCTTGGAGCGCAAACATCTTTTCGGCATTGGTACACTGTCTGTTTAAGAATCTCCTCTCTCGTAAACTTGCCACCTGGTAGCGGTGGACATGGAGCAATCGCTCCACTTTCTAGCAGTCCCACTTGGGAATCTCGAAGGAGCTTCAGATCAGCATCAAGGGGCTTCGGTAGTCCCTTTGGTACACCAGTTGCTTCCAAGAAAGTGTACGCCTTTCGAAAATCGGCACCAGTATATTTCAAGTCGTTTTTGAAATGAGCTGGGATTATTCTTTGAATGTCCCATTTTGCAACGATATCAGCAAAGTCAAGCACCTCGATTGGTGATCGGTTCAGAATGAGAGTCTGTAAAATCGGTGCTACCAAAAGGCCGCCAGTCAGAGCATCAAAGCTGCTTTTTTCGTCACGAACCCAGTCCCATGGATAAATTCCAAGAAAGTCAGAATTGATATCCGGTCTACGTTCCTTAAACGCAACGTCCGCGTCTTTAATGTCGATCGAACTGGGAGTAAAGAAGAGACCGAAAAGTGCAATCCGGCGCCACCCACGCTTTAATATTGCGGGTGTATTCTCCACAACCTCCGTTACCGTGTCACGAGCATGATACAGAAGTGGTCCAGGTTCCAATGCGCAAATCTCAGGGACTTCCTCTGTCACCTCCAAAGCTGTGTCCGTGACAATCAATGTTTTGGTGTCCTTGTGCAGAAAAACAGTTTCACCGAAAGCGCCATCCCTGCAGAAATTCATATTGTCAGCTATGTAAATTACCAATTCCTCATCCATTTAAACACTTCCAAACTTACTTGCTGATAAGTGGACCAAGGGTCTGAAATTCAAAATCCTTCTTCCAATCTTCGGGAGCGTATTCTGGTTTAGGGATAGTTTTTGTTCGTGATGACGGGAAGCCTAGGAACGAATCAGGGAGATTGACAGGGAAGGCATACTGTCCAGGTTGAAGCCACACTTGGGCTTTGGGGAATTTTTGCGCTAGGACACCAGCATAGACTTTGTGCTCCAATGCGACAGAGCCTACCACGATGTGCTTCAAAGGCCCGTGATCCTTAATGATTGCCTTGAGCATATCTAAGCACTCTGGAGTCGCTGCGACAGGATTGTAAACCCACAGACCACCGTCGCTCATTTTGATTACCGTCGAACGTAGTGGCACCTGGACATTAAGAATACCGAATTTTTGATCCAACGTCCATATCTTGCCTGGAACGATCTCTTTTGAGAGTGTCTTCTTGGATTTGTACGTCCCCACTGGCAAAACACCCCAGAGGCCATAATCTGTCGGACTCAACTCCCTTGTGCCCAAGAAGGAAACTCCAAGCCCAACACCTGCAACTGTCAACTCGGCGAATTGGCGGCGCGACAAAAACCCCTCTGCATCCGGCACATCATCGGAATAGAGCTTCGTGGTCTTCGAAGATCGAGGCTCCACTTGATGATGAAGATGATTCGTCGGAAGGACGAAGCCGTTTGCGGCTGACACAAGGGCCGATGCCCACACCGCAAGTCCTGCCAGTGATCCTCTCATTGATCGTCAAAAATAATCTTTGGCTAATTCGCAATGTTTTGAGTTCTGAAAAACTGATGATAGCCTTCGGTCGGTAGACGGGTATGTAGTCTACTACTACGTCGTTACCGGTGCAGTACAGTTAAGCTTGAAGAGTGACGAAGAAATTGTCGCGAACACGTATCATACTTCGAGTGTGTTCGCGGCGGTCGGCCGGGGATGATGATGTTTTTCTACCATACATGGTACGAGTACTACGAGTACCGTACTTACCAGTACTGTGGATGTACGGGGTGGTTACTGTACCTCAACGATACGATGCGATGCGACATGATTGATTGCGATGGATGCGATGATTCCGGTCCCGGCACGACCCAGCGGAAACGACGCTTCTCGCTCTCACGCCTCACGCATCATCATCATCGCCGTTTTGTTTGTTCCCGTCAACGAAAGCGAAAAGTTCTGTAGTTCTGTTGACTTCCAAACTCCAAACCGTAAATCCTCTTCCGCAATCATAACACGAACACACAGCACACACCAATATCCTTAGACATCCATCGCCCGTTGTTCTCATTAAAATCGAGGAGGTGTGAAGGATCGTTTATCTAGCTAGTGTCTGCCACCATTGGTGTCTTCTGGCTTTCTGCGATTTCGGCGCTTAGTGGAACTCCTCGTGTTGCGAGTCGTAGGCATCAAAATTGAAAAATGGAGCTTCCGTTCGCTGTCGAGTCGACAGATGATTCGGCCGTGCAAGGATCCGCTCTGAACCAGTCCGATTCTAGTTTGGTGACGGCTTCTTCTCAAGGAAGTTTCATGGACAGCAGCCAGTTGGATAGTCCACTGCCGCCGAATACTCCTCAGGATGTCGTCTTGCCTCGTTACGAAAATCGACAACAGCAGACAGAGACGACCCACCATAATACTCAAACAAGCCATCATCATCCGCCCCATCCTCCTCCCATGATATCGGGACCGATTTCAAGTCAGAGTGAACAGGACGAGCCAGAAATTATTGATTTCACCTACGTGAACGTGTCCGAAGACGATGCCGACGACGTTGGTATACTCTTGGAGGGAGGTGATCTAGATATGAAGCCTGAAACTCAACGTGGCGATATCTTGACAGTGCTTCTTAGTGGGATGCAACAGGACGGCAATGAAGCCATACTCGTAAGTTTCATTCGTGGTGCGGAAACCGGTGCACTTTCTTTATTGGCTTATCCTTGACTCCATGCAAATATGATGTATAACCGTCTTCTAGACCCGAACGGAAAATGCCAACGTGGCTGCTACGAAGGCAACGCAAGCAAAGAAGTCGGGTGATTTGATGGCTGCTTTGGAGTATCATTCCCAAGCTGCCAAGCTTTACCGAGATAATGCCATGGCGATTCGAGATCAGAATGGTAAGTTGTACAGACACACTGAAAGATGACCGAAATAATTTTGCAACATCTAGACTCACAGACGGCACATGGCGTGTCTTTCAGCGTCATTGGCGAATTCTCTGTTGCTTCTTAGCCAGACGCAGGCCAAGTCAGCGCTTTCATTAAAAGGAATCGTGAAACTAAGCGCAGCAGAGCTTCAGCAAATATTTCCTTCGTCGGACTCGGATAGCAAATCTAGTACTACGACCAGCACTTCGGCAACCATGACGCAGAAAGACCGATTGAGGGCAGCTGTTCGTGGTGCTTTGGGGTCTCGACATCCACATGAGGAAGACATCTCCGACTCTCAATTTCTGGGAAGAGCTACTTCTGATCCTCCCCAGAGCACGAGTAAATCGCAAAACGCGAGCAGCCCCATTCCAACAAGAACAGGGGACGATCAAACGAGTGACGATGAAAAGGGAACTCTTCTTTGGGAAGGTCAAGATTACAACCACAATGCGGTCGATGAAATGTAAGTGTTGTACGTGTCGAGCTTATCTTGTCTCTCTGCTATACGAAACCTGGCAAGCCTCAACCAACATATTTCGTATTCGATAGGATGGAACTTGAACGAGAGTTGCGAGACATGGATATGGCACTGGAGTTGGGGAATTCTATTTCTTCGCTAGATGCGAGGACGCAGAACCGTATGAAGAATTCGATAGTCGACGGAAGTTTCATGGTAGTACCACCTGGGTCGAATTCGTACATGTCATCTTCAATGTGGGGAAATAATCCAGTTCCAACCAGCTCTCGACCTGTTCCACACCCACCCTCAAATAATACGGCTGGGGTCAGAGCAAGGGCCAATCGAGTCCAAACTATGTTGGAAGCCTCCGCTGCTCCAGTGAATCGGCAAGCGTATCTACCTCAAGTAGCTCCAGCACCTTCTAAGAATTCCTCTGGATTGGAATCGAGTTGGTGGGGAAATACTAGTACAACGTCACAGGTCCTGACATCATCGGTGATCTCTCTGGGAAGTCGTGCAGGAGACGGCAACCTTGGCGACTTACACGGTGGACATCCCGCCAATACAAAGCAGCTGATGCGGCTCATGGATTCGCTCAAAACGCTCGGTGACGAAAACGCAGTACTACTGCGCGAGGTAGAAGAAGCGGAAGCTGCTCGATTGGAGGCCAAGGCAGCGCGCGAAGAGATGAAGAAGTTTCGCGAGGAGTATACCAACAGATTATCAAAGTTGAAGGCCGCCCTCAAGAAGTACGCTCAAGAATATCCACAAGGCAATGGTGCAGGTGATCACCCCGTTCAAACAAGGTACGTTGATCCAATGTGTATTACAAGTTTGCTGCCACTTTATATCTAGGTATCTAACGCGAACGCCCATGTCTTGAAATTTAGCGAGTTCCACAAGAGCGCCTCCACAGCGGACCAGCTCCAACGGCAAGAACAACTTATACGCAAGTTAACGGCAGACCTAAAGAAAGAGAAAGAAGCTTTGAAGAAAGAAAAGGAGGAAAGCAGGAAGAAGGACCAGGCTCTAAGAAAGTACGAAAACTTTTACCGGGAGGTCAAAGCAAGAAGCGCTCAAAAGGCAGCCCAGAAAACTCAGCAGCAAAGACAACACAAGTCTCCAAGAAAGCCAACGGTGGGACCCCAGCGATGAAACGAGAATCCGAAGTTTTGAACGGAATAATAGTCCACTATGTCTCTAGTTCCGCGAGGAACATATGTATCTACTCTAGAGTGCAAACTCATTTTGATGGGAGGTGTTAAAAATAGTTTGCGACTAAGCTTTAGAGGTTCTTCAAGTTATCGAATCGCGCCGCCAGATCCCTATAGGAAGTGCTAGGACCTCCATTCGACGAAGGGGGTGGATTCGAATCATCGTTGTCGTTGTCGTCATCATCGTCGTCGCCCTTGTTGGTACCAAAATTCTCCGAGGAGGAAATCGACGGGGCGGAAGGAGCCGACGGGGGAGCAGAAGGTGCTGGTGCGGCCGACTTTGAAGGATCAGTCTTCTTGGAACTACTCGTACGTGATTGACCGGGTGCTTTAGGAATGAAAATATCAGGTTCCACAAAATCATCTTTTACAGAGGCACCATTGAAGGTTGAAGTTGGCGCCTTTGGGGGATCTAGATGGGCAGTGCCATCGTAGGTAATCTCTTCGTCGCCGACAGTAGTAGCACCAGTCGTCGCCACGATGGGGCCCAGCCCAGTTCCCCTCGCAATGGGGACCGAAAATCCTACTGGTGGAGCCATTGGCTCTCCCATTTGTTCTACCTTCAGTGTGACCGTTGGAGACCAATCCACTTCATATTTCTCACAGCTTCGTTCCAGGTAAGTTTGGACAAGATAGGCGGCAGGTGGTTCAACTGATAGTTTTGTTACGACGCGTTCGTTCAGGACACCACCGACGTTGGCCATGGCATCGTCCTCAAATTTCTTTCCATATTTGGCTCGAAATTGCTTTCGAATACATTGAAGCTCAGGAATGTCGACGCGAGGAGCAGCATACATTAGTGTTGCGACACTGGAGACAAGATCTGGAGGACATTCTTTGCTGAACGAAATAAGTTTGAGTCGCTCACTCAAGAGTTCGCAAGTCAGGGAAAGAATGTCAAAGGCTTCGATCATATAATCGTCTCGAATAAGCGCTTCCGCTTTGATTCTGGCCTTTTCCTCTTTGGGTGGAACTTCCGCTAACAAGATGGCGACTTCTCGCATGCTTTGTTTCAACAGCGCAGATTTTTTGTTGGACGCCATCTGAAACCGATGGACTGCCATCTTGAGCTCTAGAGCAAAGAAAACAAGAAAATGATAAGCGCCACGGCCCTCGACAACTAACCTACTGTACATCTAACATCAGTTCCAACAACTCACGTGGCTTCAGCTTGCTTTCACTGTATCCTCCAAACATGTCGAACATTTTATGGTGGGCAGCGTGGTGGAGAGTAACCCTCGCTTTGAAATAATTAGAGAAGCACTACTAAACTTCACCGTTTTCCCGATGAATGTGATGCTGGTGGTATATCTCTTTCTAGCTACGAGTAGAACAGAGTGGATAGGATACAATTTGTAATGGAAATGGTCGGTTGTTCTTGGGTCGTGCTTTGTGCTTTGTGCAACAACAAACAACAGCAACAAAAGCGAAAAGCGGGAAGGAAAACGGAAAGGAAGAATTGTTCGAATATCTACATCGAACGTCCACGGAACGACGGACGGACGCGACCAGCGTTCGCAATTACGCACGATCACGCAACATTATCTCGTCGCAGGTTCGAGGAACGAAATCGCATACGCAGTCCATCAATGTGCGCGCTTCGCCCAAGAGCCAAAAATGGAGCACGCAAAAGCCGTTAAATGGATTGGCCGTTACTTAAAGGCAACGAAAGATGAGGGCACAATTCTCAAACCCGACGCAACGAAATCACTGGAGGTCTACGTCGATGCAGATTTCGCAGGAAACTGGGATCCGGAGCTTGCAGGTAAAGATCGTTCCACCGCGCGATCAAGGCACGGTTATTTCATTTGCTACGCGGGAATTCCCATCGCATGGAAGTCAACACTGCAACAAGAAATCGCCCTATCTTCGACAGAAAGCGAAATCACCGGCTTATCATATGCCCTCCGAGAAGCCATCCCAATTATTAGCTTATTACGGGAAATGAAGAAGCGTGGTTTCGAGATAAACACTTCACGCACCGAAGTGCACTGCAAGGTGTTTGAGGATAATTCCGGGGCTATCGAGATCGCACGATACCACAAGTTCCGCCCCCGAACCAAATTCCTCAACAACAAACTCTTCCACTTTAGAAGCTACGTCACGAAGGGTTGGATCTCAATCCATCCTATTGGTACCTACGACCAACCGGCAGACATACTGACCAAACCGTTGAACGAGCCGGATTTCAAGCGTCACCGAAAGAGCATGAACGGATGGTAATCGACTCACTGCCTACTCGCGAGAGGGAGTGTTCGAATATCTACATCGAACGTCCACGGAACGACGGACGGACGCGACCAGCGTTCGCAATTACGCACGATCACGCACAACGCACGTTTCGATCACGACCCAGAGATTCATTCTAAGACTCTCTGAGACAGTCTATGATCCTCCAAGAAACTATAAGAAGCCCACAGACTTCTATCGAAATACATGTCAACGATTCAAGAAAAGTAGAAATGAACAAAAGTTCATTTCATCAGTTAGAGCAAGAGCTCATTAATTTATGTTAGCGCACTTCGATAACCCACAGTCAAATTAGTCCTTTAGCCCGAATCCCTGAGCCGCTAGCCACTGCCTAGAACTCACGGATTTTAACAAAGAATCAGAAACCAAAACGCCTGTTGTCTGCGCGAAGAAGAGTTTTTAATCGAGTTAGTCTGGCTAATGAGCCTCGCCAGTCGCGCCGGCCGGGCCGATCAGACAGGCTATCGACCGTTAATTAGCTGTCAAAAAAATTCAAATAGGCTTCGGCGGTCTGGGCTTGGTCCAAGTTTTGACTGTTACTCTTTTGTACGTACTTTCGCCGTCTGCAAGGAGGCGACAATGACACATCTCCAATCATCCCCGAGATTGATCTTCAGCACAGAGGAATAAAGTCCGCAGAAACCTACCCCACTCAAATATGTCCATTTTCGCCAGTCTTCCTCTCGGAAACTACGGTGTGAAACCACAGACCGGTTTCACATCATCGCTGCTCGACAAACTCGTTGTCTCCAGGTCCAAGGTCGAGGAGTGGGTTCAGCACGAAAAGGCCAAGGCTGACAAGGTCGCTGAGGCCTATCGTCAACAACTCATGCAAGAACAAACACAGATTGATACGAAAGTGACCAACTTGCTGGCAGTTCAACTCGAACGTGGTCTCAGCGTGAAGAATGAAGGGGAAGAGAATGATGAGAATGCAGAAAGTATCGCCAAGAGAAAGGTCGCCTTGGAGGAACAGCGAAACATGTTGGAGTCGGAGGTTGAAAAGCTGCAAACAGAATACCAAACCAGAGAAAAGAGGGTGAAAGGTGAGTGGCCGATGTCATCTGACGGGTGCGCGGGTGGATTGATCTGGCGTGATACTACTTGTGCACTATTCCTACTGTAGCCTCACTTGTGGTATCGTTTCGTTCATTGGAATTCTAAAGAGATTACAATGGAAGAAGCAAAGCAACGTGAGCGGGCTCAATCGGCAAAGGCCTTGAAGGCGAAAGTCGAAGAATCCAAAAGGACCACTGTGGACGATTTGACGAGGGGTGTTGTAAACTATAAATTCACCGGGCTAGACTTTGCAAAGACAGACGTTGAAAACGAGCTTCGGTATGTTAGAAGCTGCGAGGCTTGTGCGTGTGACGTGTGACATCTCAATGGTGACTCAACTAACTCGAATGTTTTTCGCTTGATCTTCTTAGGTTCTCGTTCACAAACCTCGATCCCAAGGAGCCGTCCAGGAAATTCTCTTTTCTTCTACAGGTGGATGGTGATGACAAGTATGAAATCGCTGATTGCCAACCGGCAATCGATGCAGCCGTTCTTGTCGAAGTTGCAAACGTACTCAACGATACAGATGACATGTCGTTTCTTGTACGAAGGATGAGTAAGTTTAGGGCGTTTTACATCATATTTCATTTGTATTCCAAACGAATCCCTCACATTTGAGCCTCTACTTTTTTCTTTCTAGGACGTGCTTTTACCGAGACCCTTTGAGCGAGCTTTCTATGTCACTCGTGCAAATTGGTCTCAGGGAACATGCTCTCCGCTCTAATAGGAAACGGTAATATGTGTCTTTCGTTACTTTAGGATAACCTAAAGAATTTGTATCAGGGTCCACGACTTTTATGATCTCCGCTCTAGCGATGGATACTGGTACCGTTTAGCCACATCATCATGCATCTGCAAGAGGGAGATCTTGAAACCCTCCTCTCTCTACTAGTAGAGAGTGTAGACTACCTGGTACTTGTAGCAAGGAGCTTGTAGTTCGCTGCTGTGCAGCAGGGGGACGAATGATGATTTTCCCGTACAAGTACTGGTACTTGTACCGGCGTACAGCACAAGTACAGCATGTACCGTATTCGAGTACAGGTACAGTACCTGGTACCTGGTACTGGTACCGTACACCAAGTACATACAGTACCAGGAACATCCAAGGATCGAGCGATCACGCGCGCTCCACCTTCCTCCACTGAACTCAAAAGCGCGTTAAATCGAAACCGCGGTGTCTGCTTCGCAGCGTGGCCCACGGTTCTTGGCCTGGGCCAAGATGATTCTTGGCCTTGGCCAGAAGAAGGAGCCGCACGAAAGAAAGCGGTGCAGATGGCCGCCAAGAGGGAAGCTGATAAAGAAGAAGCCGCCGCTAAGCAAGCCAAAGAAGAATAAGCCGCCGCCAAGCAAGCCAAAGAAGAAGCAGCATTCACCTTCAAAGAAGGCAAGAAGCGCCAGCATGTCGGCCTCGACGAGCCCACTCCCAAGGAACCCCGACTTGATGATTCGAAGCAGAATGAGGCTGAAAAAAACAAGTGGAACCCCCCCCCCCCCGGAGGAGGTGAACTACAAACACGTCCGTGTCATGGCGGAGATGCTCTTGAAAAGGATGTAGCTAGAGTAGAGTTGCAAATATTTCATTGTCTTCCGAAGAGTGTTGTGTGTTGTGCCGCGATGCGCTTTTGATGCTTGAACCTGAAAGATTGGATTTTTAAAAATGGGGGGCGGTGAGCATAGAGAAGGGGGGCTCTAGGCCAAGAAATAGGCCCAGGCCAAGAATCTTGGCCAAGGCCAAGAACCGTGGGCCACGCTGCGAAGCAGACACCGCGGTTTCGATTTCACGCGCTTTTGAGTTCAGTGGAGGAAGGTGGAGCGCGCGTGATCGCTCGATCCTTGGATGTTCCTGGTACGAGTACTACCGATACTCGTACAATACAAGTCTACCTGGTACACACTGGTACCGGTCCCAGGGACCAATAAATAGGAGGGATGTGCAACGCCCCGTGATTGGTCCCTGACCGGTCCCTGTTCTCATCCTCGAAGTCAGTCGAATGAGTCCATTTAAGGCGAAGATCTTCCGATCTTCGCATTCATTAGTACATAGTTTCGTCGCTTATCGCCGCATGCATTGATGGTGATGAATCATGATTTTTTTTCTCTTGAGTCGTTGCAGCCATATTCAATCTCACTAGTAAGCAACACAGGAATTGGAATGATGTTTTCAGTTGCGCAAGCAGGAGTTCGAACACTGGTGCACCGTGAAGTAGTTGTGAGAGGGTTCAACTGCACATGCCTTATTCTGCAACAAATATCAAAAAGCAACCGTCCCCATCGAACCGTAGGGAAAAAGAGACGCGCAAGAAAGAATTCGAAGCGTAAATCCAAAGAACCGAGCCTTACTGCGAAGAAGAACATAGTCCAAGAGATAGACGGGAGCACCATTCATTTGCGGCTGGCAAGTCAATGGACAGCCAAGAGCACACCGCCTACGTTACACCCAGCCGTCCAATCGGTCTGGAGTAAACTATCATACACCAAGTAACTTGGAAGAGCGATCGGATGATCAAAAGTGTCCGGCGTAGATCTTATCTATTTATTAACCAAGTTGATTTTACGACATCATATTCATCTTTTCGCATTCGGCCGCGATGAGACGTGTATTGAGGCGGTCATTTTGATCACGCAAGTCTTCGTTGTCCATGAGAAGTGTTTCAAGCTTCTTACTGAGCTGCATAATCAGCTTCGAGTCGTTGGCCTGGACGCGATCCTTCTCCGCGGATTCCTCGACAACGTGCTCCAATCGTTTGCGCAGCATGAGTAGCTCATCTTCTTTCTCCTTGAGATCTTCAAATCCTTGTAGCAACATAAGTAGGATACGATCATAAGCTTCTCGTTCGCGATTGAGCACTTTGTGGACTGCTGCGAGGGGCACGGTAACCTCGTCTTCGTCGTCGTAGTCTGCCTCGCTATGAAGACCAGAGACGCTGACGCCCTCATAAATTTGCATGTCTGCAAGGATGCAACGAAGGCCGTGAAGTACGTCGTTACGAGCTCCACGAGACTTGAACTTGAGAATGTACGACCGTGTTTCTGCCATCGGTGTCGGAGAAGCAGTCAAAGTGATGAAAAGACTTCCTTGACGGTTTTCGCTCTTGCCCTTTCCTTTGCCGCCGGACGACTTCGACGATCTACCAGTGCTCGATGGAAGCTCGGTGTGATCATATCCGGAGCACCCAGCTTTCACTTCAAGAATATCATGAAGTGACAGTGGCTCGAGAGCGGTCTTGTTGGCACCACGATTGCGCCCGATTGCCTTGCTCAGGTAGCCTCCGCGAAGAGTAAAATTAAGAACAGACTGTACAAGCATCTCACCCTTCTTCTGCATTTTCATGGTGACATGAGACGCCTTCAACGGGAATTCCGCGGGCGCGTCCTTGTCCTCGCTGCGGTTGAGTTGCCACATCAAAACATCAACGCCTTCTTCCAGCCCATGGGTGTATTGCTTGAGCTGAGCCTCGAAACGATGGACCTCGTCGCTACAATTGTGGAAATAAAGGGGGAATTAGCGGTCGGAGGAAATGCTTTTCGATTTACTTGTGCACACGAAACGTACCGTAGGACCTCTTCCCTGTCCCTCCTGCTTCTGACTTCGTTTTTCCAGCCGACAACCATGGCGTCATCCTCCTTCTCTTCTTGGCCAATGAGACCTCGTCTAATCTTGGGAAGCAAACTATCGACTGCGGAAAGGGAAAACCGTGGCTGGTCCCTTTCTTTCTTTTCCTCTTCTGATCTTCCGCCTCCGAACACGGAAGCAACTCCATCAGCGAGAGCTGCTTGCAAGCTAGTTTTCTTGGGCACGGGCTTGTCTTCTCCTCCGGTGAGTTCGGGTGTTTCGCTGTGAAAAACGAAAAAGACAAAGTGAGCGTAATTAGCACGAACAAAAGGGATCAAACCATTCTTTCATTGGGATTCACGAAACAAAACTAGACTAGATTCAACTGATTATGGCGATCGCCTATTCCTACGCGCTGCTTTTCATCCTGAGGTCAGTGTCCATGAAACTCTGAAGCTTCCTCTAGAAGCATCAAAAGTCTCCTTGACACCATCCCGGATGATCTGCGTTGCATAAGGAGAAGGACTACCACAGCGTTGACCACAAAGGCGAAAAACACAATCATCACAAACCTGGAGAGACCGGGATATAAGCCACACTATCCAAGGACTTAAAAGGACATTTTGTTCAAACCAAAAAATAAAAAGTCAACGTACCTTGCAGTCTTCTTCGGAGCAGCCTGCAGCTTTTGAGCAAGGAGAGCATCAACTTCGGAATCGTTCAGTTGTACGCCGTTGATAGCCGCACGCAGCTTGATGATTTCGCCATCGGCGTCGCGACGTAGCTTTCTTTCGGCCTTCAGTTCTTCCTCCAAGCGAGCAACGGAGGCTCTGTGCTTGGCCACAACTTCGGGGCTGACGTAATTCGATGGGAGGCCTGGCATCGACAAAGCTTGGAGTTCCGCATCGGACACCCGAGGTTCGTGGTGTGGGGATTTGCCTGTCTTGTGCTTTGGGGATCCGGGGGCTACTGATGGGCGATGGGTGGATGCACGAAGTTGGGTGTTCGCGTGGTCTCTTTCTGCAGCTGCTTGCTCCTTCTGCGCTTTCAGATCCGACTCCAATTTCTCCACGGCTGCCTTCTCTGTTGCCAAGAGATGCTCCAATTCTGCCACGCGCTTTTCCAAACGATCGATCTCTCGCTGCTTTGCCTCCAACTCGTCGGTGTGTTTGGTATTCGAAGCGTCTTCTTTTGCCTGCGCTGCAAGCATTGCTTTGAGACTTTGCATTTCCATTTTAAGCTTCTCGTTGTTTTCCTTGAGCTTTCCGATGTTCTTCTGTTCTCCTTTCAATTCCTTGAGTTCTTTGCTAGCAATCTTGACTCGCGTACGACATTGGAGAGCAAGAACTGCCGACTTGATTTTGAGGTAATTCTTTCTTCGGGTCTGTGTTCTTTTGAAGGTCTGAATTTTGATGGCAGCCAAAAAACGACGGGTTTGATACCCTCGAAACGCAGCTTGGAATCTAACGGTACCTTTCTTCGCACGTATGTACCTGCATCTGCAGATCTGCATTCTGTAGTGATTAGTGATGAGCAAGGCAGCCGCCGCCTTTCGCAATTCAATCCACCTATGATCAGAAAGTAAAAAACATGAGGGATTAATGCAGCAATGAAACTTCCCAAATAATGAAATCGTAAACACGCGACGTACCTAGAGCGGCCCTTGAAACCACGGTAGCATCGCTGTACGGTATTGACTGCATCAAGAAGAATGTAATACTGCTTTCTTTTCTCCAGACCACGTAGCCAGCATTGGATCATCGTGGCACTAGCGGCTTGATGGAAGACACGATGGGCCTCGAGTACATCATGTGGAGGCTTGCGCATAAAAACCTTTGTGAGACCAAGCTGAACATCAGTCTTGGGGAATATCAAGGGCACAGGTTGGTGCTGCATTCTTCGGATCTTCTCGAATCTCGAAATGCCAGTCTCTTTCGGGTCCATGACTTTATTCTTGTGGTTTTGGCCTTCCGTGAGACACTCATCCAACAATTTCACGCAAAGTTTCTGAGCATTGTGGCCCTCCATATTCCATGGAAGAGTCTTGTCCGGAACCGTGGGGAGAAGCATTCTGTATCGCTGGAAGAACTCTCGATGAACCATGCGAACGGGGTAACCAGCACGAGCAACACGAACAGCCTCCAAAACACCACCGTATCGCAGCTGCTCGGTCAATCGCTTTCTAGTCAACATGCTGGACTTGGCAGCGTCGTTCGGCTTCAAACACCGAATATAATGGGGATCAGTCTTTTCAACACTGCTGACAAGAGCGCTGAGCTGTTCTTTGAATTGCTGACCGACGGTTTTTTGCTTTGTAGCACCTCGCTTGCTTTCCCCCGACTCGCCGCTGCTTCGATCCTCAGTCTCCTTTTTCTGGATCGCGTAGACATCCTGCATGAGCGACGAAGGAGCTGTCTCCAACAAATTTTGTGCAGTGAGAGGAACCTCGTCCTTGTTTTTCTCCATGAAATTAGTTTCTGCACGATACTCAACAACACCAGCAAAATGCCTGACGCAGAAAATTGCCTTGGCCTGCTGCACTTTTGTCGCGCTAAATCGCGTATTCTCTGACACAGTCTGGTCCTTCTCAGGAATCCACTGCTCGTACATGCGCTTGGCATAGTTCTTGTCACTTCCCTTGGGTAGACGGCATTCATCATCAAGCATGGCGAGAATACCGGTTTTCTTCTGCTGGATTGTGTCAAGACAGTCCTGGTTATCGGGAAATGAAATGAAAGCCCATTCAATTTTCTCCGCTTCGTATTCCGCTTGTTCCAGCTTGAAAATAAACATGTTGAATTGTTGCTGCAGAGCCTCGTTTGTAAAGTTGATGCAAAGCTGCTCGAACGAGTTGATTGCAAAACACTCAAAACCGAAAATATCAAGGACTCCCACAGATGAACGGATCTCTTCGTCATTCTCCCACTTGATACTCTGGTTCACTTGATCGACGACCCACAGAAAGAGTGCACCGTAAATGGTCTTGGCAAGGGCATCGCGCGAGTCGGTAGCCCTGTCGACAGTCAACTCGGTCTTGATTTCTTCGCCTCTTGCGACGACAATTTTCTGGGTCAACGCCAGTCTCATCTTTTCAACGTCCACTCCAAGTAGACTGCATGTTCTATTCAGTGCTTCGTCGTCTTCGATACCAGCGGCATCTTGCCCAGAGTCGGAGTCTACTTTGACAAACTGGGTCTGGCCTAAGTGCAAAAGACCAGCGATGATGGAAAAGACATTGTCAATGGTATCTTCCGTCCAACCTAGTGCCCGCATCGCCTTCGTAGTGTATGCAAAACTCTCTTCGTCATTGAATTCACGAAGCTGAGGCGCACCTCCTTGTTTCGTGAGATGGAAACAGTTTGCAAGTTCCAGTCCTGCGCTGTCTTCTACTGAGAGCTGATACTTGGCCTTTTGTGCTTCGCTTGCACCGCGAAGCAATTGATAGAAGATGTGGTAGTTACGTTCACCAGAAGCATGAAAGGCGATACGGACCTTCTCGAGAAGGTAAGTTTGAACCTTGGCTCCCATCAAGTGTCCAGCACGACTGAAACCAAGCTCGATGAATTTACCAAAACGTGACGAGTTGTCATTTCGAAGAGTTCGAGCGTTACCAAATGCTTCCAAGACAGGATTTGACTGCAATACACGCTCCATGACCGAGAGCTCTCCTTCCTTCTGCTGTTCCATTCCCATTCCACCGAGAGTCGTCAAGTAAGACATGACAATTTTGGTGGACTCTGTCTTTCCGGCTCCAGATTCTCCAGAGATCAGAATGGATTGAGACTTGCGACCCGTGTCCATCATTTGACGATACGATCTATCGGCCACGGCAAAGACGTGAGGATCTAGATCTGACTTTGCATTCCCCATTCCTTGAGAGCGAAAGAGGCCCTCACTTCGGTACGAATCAAGAATTTCCTACAAATGAAAGCACGACAGGTAAGTAATCGGACGATACAAGATTCTTCGACTGCCAGCCACAACGCTCGTGACAACCACTATTCACTCACATCCGTGTACAAGGGAAGACGCTGGAAAGGATTGACCGCGATCAAAACGGGACCCGTCCATGTGTAGATCTTGCCGTGAAAGAATCTCTCAGACACAGAATGCAAGATAGCCGGCTCGTGCAAGTGCGGAAGGGTGATGAGATCGTTGTCTCTCCCTTCCGCTCTGTCCTCGTCGCTCAGAGGCGCATTGGCAAGTTCCACGCCCTGGAACTTCCGTTCTCCCGTTTCCTCGTCCTTGACTTCAATGGGGCGTTTGAAAACGTGACTTTTCTTGTCGACTTGCTGGAGTTCTAGAGCGTCCTCTGTTTTCTTCAGTACTTCCGCGAGGATCCAAGCATCATCCCCCTTGGGGTCTGCTGTACACCACACATAAGATCCCGCCTCCATGATACGAACGTTAGGACTGACTGCAGGCTATACGGCGCAATATTCCGGTGTGGCTCCAACAACGCTTTGCCTCCACCGTGCTCGCCCTCTTGCTAGGTAGTTTTTCACCGACTGTCTATGATACGAGGCGAGGCGACGACGAAGACTCGGTTTCTTGGGCTCCCTGGAAGGTATCGAATCCTGGGATCTTTGTGATCTACTAGTAATGGTCAACGGTCTGTGATAGGAGATCAAGGCGAAAGGACCAGCATGTAAATGACAGCGGCGCTTTGTCTTGCCACCAAAGCAAAATAATAATGGTCGTCGTCGCTGGAAATCATCGCCACAACGCAACACACACATAACAACACGCAAGAAGCGCCCGCCCGCGGAGTGGGAGGAGTTGCATCGGCGAGGCCTGCGCGTGCGAGAGCAGTACCACAGTCAGTCGGAGCTCGAAGGGAGAGAAATCTAAGACACCACGAGGTCCCATACGTATGCGATATCTTTAGCTAACAACGGCTAGGAAGTCCCGATCAGAGCAGCCGGTCCGGAACCGACGTCATCCTTCCAACGGCTATTTTCGTTAAATTGGCGTTACCAATCTAGAAGAATAGAATTACGGTCTGTCTTGCATCCGTTGGAAAGACACCTACATACGCACGGACCAGGGACCCGGATAAACTTGCGTCAGCAAAACTTGTAACTCACTTTTCTGGAATCGGGAATCTGGAATTTTAAAACTTCCTCTAGGCTGATCTACCAAATTTCTACCACTCTTTCTACTGGGCACAGTACGCGAACCGAGATGCGCGCGGTCGGTGATGGATGCTGGCATCCGACGATCGCACTTCAACGTGCTCGGGTATTCGTGTACGGTATGTGTGGACCGACGACCCGCGAAAGATGACGAGGGATGATGAAGGAGATGTGGTTGGACGCAACACGAGAGGAGAGAGGAGGACGTATGTGGTATTGCCGTAGCTTCAAACAACGCAATACTGTAGAGTGGAAGAGAAACTTGGAACAAGGAACAAATATAATAATAGCTACGGCCTTTTAGAGAGAGTAAAGGGCGTCAGCAAGAGACGTACTCCTACTGTACTTCTATACTTTAAACCATAATATTCTTCCATTGGTTTTGGAAGCAGAATCGAAGATCGCTTCAAAGAATACCTTTTTCTCTCGGACGATTTTTTAGATTAGAACAATGAAAGTCTCTTCATTGGCGCTGACCGCATTTCTATCGGTGGGAACCTGCAGCGCCTTTGTAGCTCCACGAGCACTCCAGGTGGCTTCGCCGGGCTCGACGTCGCTTTTCTCTCTCGCCCCATCACAAGCATCTTCGGGACGAAGTAAAGGGGGACGATCAGGAGAGGAAATCAAAACAGAAGTTTCCTCTGGGAAAGTCTTAGAGGGTGGAAAGGTCATCGACTTTGAAGCAATCAAAGGCCCGTCCCAAGCGGAAAAGGCGCTCTTGGAAGCGAAGAACGAAATCCGAAGCAGTGGATTGAAATACGTACCGGCGGATAGCGGCATTCTCGGTATCAACGCCGACGTTATCGCGGAAGTCGGACATGACCTGGGGACCTTTGCTTCCGCAGAAGAAGTTCAAAATTGTGCAAAGTATTTAAGATCCATGGCAGCCGATGGTTTCTTTGAACAGCAGCCAGGAGTAAACGGTGAAGTCGTCAGTGGTGAAGCAGAATCCTTCACAACTATCAAGAAAACGGAGTACGATGAACTGCTGCGCAAGGCTTATTTCGAGTCGGGGGAAGTCACCGGCGCTTTCGCCAAAACCTTCTTCATGGGAACCCAGCTGTTACCTCCAGCACCAAGAGAAGCAATCTGGGCCATCTACGTCTGGTGTAGACGGACTGATGAAATCGTCGATGCACCCAGAGAGAGCGACGAAGAAATGCTACAAGACCTAGCATCTTGGGAGATGAGGCTTGAGAATCTTTGGAAGTACGGGGAAGTAGAAGATGTTTTTGATCTTTGTCTGTTGGATGTACTTGTTAAATATCCAACACTTCCAATCACGCCATTCATGGACATGATTCGAGGCATGTTGATGGACGTCCCTGCCTTGGGCCAAGACAGATACGATACTTTCGACGAGCTCCACCTTTACTGCTATAGGGTGGCTGGCACGGTCGGGCTCATGAGTTTGCCGGTTTTCGGTTGTGCCGAGGGGTACAACGATGTCATTGCCAAGTAAGTGACCCAACATTTCACACGTGTCTCAGCAGCAAAGCCTCTTTGGTCTCATATCATCCATTCTTCTTTGTTGCCTATTTGACTTACAGGGAACCAGCCCTCTCACTCGGTGTGGCGTTTCAATTGACAAATATCCTCCGTGATGTAGGAGAAGATGCCAAAGATCGTGGTCGGGTGTACTTGCCACAAGAGGATCTGAAAAGATTTGGTGTCACCGAGGAGCAAATATTTGCACACCGTGTAGATGAGAACTATGTCAATTTTATGAAATTCCAAATTGCCCGAGCGCGGATGTACTACGAACGAGCACGACGTGGAGTTTTTATGCTCGCACCACAGAGTAGACTACCTGTTCAAAGCTCATTAGATGCCTATGGAAGGATTCTCGATAAAATCGAAGAAAATGGATATGATTCGTTGACGACGAGAGCATACGTCGACAAGTGGGAAAA
Organism: Nitzschia sp. pyKryTriq1; assembly: GCA_956465555.1. Lineage (NCBI taxonomy): Eukaryota > Bacillariophyta > Bacillariophyceae > Bacillariales > Bacillariaceae > Nitzschia > Nitzschia sp. pyKryTriq1. The sequence goes on from OY101116.1 coordinate 1,801,634, forward strand.
GCTATCAATTATCCCCTTCTCCTGGTATCGAACCCTTGATATTTCACGGCAAATTCCACTGCCGGGAGATAAACAGATTCCTACCTTGGAAGAAGCTCCTTGAATGATCCTTCACGAATACACGACAAAGCATATCACTCAACGACAATAACAACATCATCATCATCACTATCATGCCCACAAACCGCCCACATTGGACGCGCTGGTACCCTTCACCAAAAGCAGCGATTCATCTTATAAGGGTTGGATGCCTTCAAATATAATTTATAGGCGACAACTCTTTACTCAAAGTCTCTTCGAGTCGCATCGCACACATGTCGTTCGCATCCTCCGAAGGCTGTCTTGAGAAGTGCATGCTGAAGGTGTTTCGCGGCAATCCTTTCCTGGGCCAGTAGCTCGTATTCTTTTTCCAGAGAAAGGATACTCATCGTCGCGGCGCCGAGCTTGTTTTCCAGACGAGATCGTTTCTCAAAAGTATCAGTCGTCCTCTGGCATTTCAGTAGAGCTAGAGGCATTCTTCCGATATTTTCCTGTCGGGACGCGCTTTCCAGCTGCTGACGACATTCTTTCACCTCGACTCGCATTTTGCCGATACGGTTCTTTGTCTTTGTGTCTCGTTCGTTGATCTCGCGCAAGTCTTTTTCAAGTACTTTCAGCTGCTCCGCGTAGAACTCCCAATTTGGCCCTCCAGAAACCTTTCTGAAGAACCAGTCTTCTTCAAGAGACTGTGTGAACACTACGCCGCGATAATATTCAAAACCCCTTCTCAGCAGCAGTAGTACTCGTTTTCGGTTCGCATTGCATACCGATACAAAACATTTGCAGCGTCGCATCTGTGCTTCAACTAAACTTTGAGCACCTTCTTCCACGTCCTCGGCTCCTTCGAAAAGAATGGCTTCTGGATACCTCATTAGAAAACGTTCTACTTCTTTGGAATCAGCGTTGATCTTGCACAAGAAAAGAAGAGCAGTCCTCTTTGCTTGAACTTCGTCAAGCGACTCTGCCAAGGTAGTAGACCCCACCGACGAAACCGATTCTGTCGAAAATGAAAAGTCGTTCATTTTTGCGCTACTTGGACTGGAAAAGTGATCACAACAGAAAGACAAGACAAACCAAGCCCCGATTTGGGGAGGATTGTAGTGGTAATGCGTTTCGCGCCATTTTTCTTCCAAATGCATTCAACGGCTTCACTAGATTTTTCTTCCTTTCATAGTATCCTGCCGGAATGTTCTGTACAAACGCTATTCTCTACTCTCTACACTTCGTAGACGTACCGATACCGGTATGTACCACAGGTACCATGAAAAATGGGGATTTGAGAATTTTCCCGGGACTTTTGACTTTTGCACCCCAGGTACTGGTACTGGTACTCGTACTTGTATCGTACGTAGCGTCCTCTCTCTCTCTATCTATCTCTATCTCTCCACTCTCGTATTACCGGTAGTCTCGGTAGTCTCCCAGTAAAATAGTAGAGAGGAGAGGTACACAAAATATTTCGATTGTTCTCTGTTGTAAATGTGGCGAACAGCTGCAGTTGAAATGTAAATAAAGTTCTAGAGTTTCTGTGAGATTACTTCATCAGCGAACGTACTCGCTCAGCTGCCCCCGCTGCTTCGTCTTGTTTTCCTTGCATTTCTAGAACCCTGCTCAACATTTGCCAAGCAAAAGAGTCGTCCGGAAAATTTTCTGTAGCCCGGCGAAACTCAGCCTCACATGATGGCATGTCACCGGCACCGGCATGCAGCTGTCCCACCAAACGGTGGTTCTGCAGTCTGAGGGGGCGATATTGCGAGACATATTTTCCCAGGTCATCATTAAGCTTCCCATCAGCCGCCAAGGCGTCCAAACGAGATTTCCCCTCGTCCAGATAGCGGGCAGCATCAGTTGCACTTGCACTTGCGCCAGCCATGTCACCCGTTTGTGCCATGATATTGCCTCTAGTGTTGTACAGAAGTCCAAGATTAATCATCGCCTTCGGCACGATCTCGGCCTCGCATTCTAGTGCTCTCAGGAACATCAATTCAGCCTGTTCTCGACGATGAAACATGAGGACACGTACGTGTAACAAATTAAAGTCTCCAGAGTCTACTTACATCATCGAGATCGCCACCCTCGGCCAATGCGGTGCCCCAGTTCAGCCATGCACCTCCGAAGCGAGGATTTGCTTTAGTGGCCTTTGCGTACATCGTCATCTCTTCCTTAGTCTTGCCCCTCTCGCCAAGCTTCACTCCTAGGTTGTAGCACAGTTCAGCGTCTTCTGCATTCAAAGCTATGCTTTTTTGGTATGCGGCAATACTTTCTTCGTCTCGGGCCTGCTCCGACAAAAGAACCCCAAGAGTGAACAGAGCATCGGAGTCTTTGTACTCAAGAAGCTCCAAAGCCTTCAGAATCTTTTCCTCTGCCTCCTGGAATCGTTTCTGTCTAAGAAGAATTTCAGCCCAGTCTTTGAGACATGTAGTGCATTTAGGATTCATTGCCAATGCCCACTCAAAGTGTTTCGCAGCCCCAATCAGGTCTTGAGCTTGTCGAAGGTCACTTCCACGGTTCTTCAGTCGCCGAACATGCTCAACGCGATCTTCTACCAGCAGAAAGGCACCAAGGATATATCTTGTCCCATCTTGTACACGATGTCCACCATGTCTCACCGAACCTGGACGAAAGGTGCCATGGCCAACGTCCATCTGTAGAACGCTATCTGCACCCATGTGTTCGAAATATGTTCCACCGCCAACATAGTTTTTCACAGGCGTCATGGCCAATGTCATCGCCAAGATACCATTATCAATGTGAACATCCGTCCGAGGGTGGCTTGAATTGTACTTTAGCAAGGAGACTGAGTGAGCTCGAATCACAGATAGCGAGGAAATCACCTCTGGAAAAAGGTGAGCTAGAAGCGGGAAGAATGTCGTTTCCAGCCTTGAGTTGAACCATTCCCTAGTCATGGGTAGGTGCACTAGCCAATCACCTGCAAGCTGATATTTTCCACTCTGAAACTCGTTTTTGTCGACGCCCTCGGCCTCGGCATCGGATACTACCTTGGCAGCCTCTGCCGCCGAAAACAGTGGGGAGTGTTCGGTAACCTTGATGATGTCCAGGGGAAAGCTACTCGAAAATTAGACAGTATTAAAAACACAAGCAAAATTCACTTTCAGAGTCTTACCCAAAACTTTCCGCGAAATCTTCTGGAGGAACTGACCCCATTGAATATGACTTTATCGTTGTTTCTCCCATCAACGTCTCCATGGGGACGAGAGGTTTTGCTGGATCGGCACAGTAGTAGATCTCACAGCTCTTTCTACAGTCCTCGGCGTGCTCAATTTTGTTTTTTTCGATGGCTTCTAGAAATGGAGCTCCGAAAAGAGCTCCGAGCTCATCAATTTTCTTGGTCACATGCATTTCATATTCCGCCGACGATTCTTGACTTCCGCCCCTGAACCTACAGTACCCGTTCATGTCACAATTTTGTGAATCTCGATGCGCCAGGAACTCGCGTCTCACGTAGCTAACGGGGCCTGATCGCATCAGAGAGCCCATCAAAAAGGTACGGTTGACATCGTGGTCAAGATCAAACGCCCCTCGCGACCACAACTCCAATTTTGCTTCTTCTTCAAAGTTGGCCCGAGCATTGCCGATAGAAATCCCGTTACCCATTAGCGTGGCAAATGCAAGGACAGCAAAGTAGCACTTCAACTTAATTGAACGGCTGGACATTCTCGCGTCTTTCGGTGAACTATGTGAACTATCTTAGCAACAGAATTGATAGTATCGTTTTGTTCTCGTGACTGCGAACGAGAGATAGGAGATATCTGTAAGATCGTGAAGTTGAAGTAAGGCCCAGTTTTGGCGCCAAATTAAAAAAAAATCTCGCGTGCGTCTACCAGCGGTACACAGAACAAGTACGAGTAATCGTACTGTATGGTTCGCCTGCACGGTGCTATTCATGTACGAAAATGTCCGAACGCACGCAGACAGACGGGGAGAGAGCGCGCGGCGCGACCGCGAGGACATCTACTGTGCCTTGTACCGGCATCATACGGTACTGTACGCATTTGGAGGTCCTACCTGTAGATCTTTGAAAAGTTAAGTTACCATACAATAGTATTAAAGGATATTGACCCTAGTAGAGTAGTAGCGCCTCCTTACCAGCTGCACCATCTACTAGTAGACTAGTCCCCGCTCTCTGAAGCGAAACGCAAACCATCCTCTGTCTGTTCCAGTCCAAGCTTGACAAGCTGATCAAACCAATATTGCTTTCTCCCACTCAACTTAACCTTTTTATCCCTCGAAGCACGGATTTTCTCCTTAATATCGTCGTGTATTGCCTCACAAAATGGCAAGTGTTCCGTCGCAATGCGCATCGCAGAGTCGTAGACCACCCCTAGCTTTGAAGGAAAGGTGACTGACAAGCCTGCCTTCTTGTATGAGGCGAGACTCACACAACAGTTGCATCTCAGACCAACTATACCGTCAGGAAGTTTGCCTCTACCAGGAAGCCTCACCCCAGACGAGTCTTGATACTCAAATAACTCCAAGTGCTTTCGAATCAATGTATGATATTCCGTCAGAAACTGATCATCATCCTCGAGATGTAAGCAAACAGTCCGAGATTTTGTTGTAGGGAAAGCGTTATCCGTCGTTTCTTCTTCCGGTTTGCTTCTCTTGCTTTGTCCATTGCCACTGCATTCATAGTCACGAAGTTTGATCGGCTGCTTGCGCTTGGCAGCTGGACGACTGGATCTCTCCTTGGCGACTTTGGTTCCCTGCTCTATAATGGGTACGGCCCTATTCGACTCCTTGGAAAACCGGAGACCGTCTTCGGCTTGGTAGAGGCCAAGCTCACGGAAGCAGTCCAGCCAGTAGTGCTTACTTCCCACCCGCTTGACACTCTGATTCTTCAATTCCGAAATTTGGTCTCGGAGCTGCTCGTCCGCCTGCTCACAATTCGGCAAGTGTGACAGAGCGATTTGGAGCCCGGCGTCATATAGGTATTCAAGCTTGGATGGGTAAGACTGTGCATCGCCTCGTTTCTTGTAGAGTGGAAGATGTGCACAGTGTACACATCGTACACCAACAGCACCAACAGCGGTAGACTTGCGCTCGCCAGGCGCTGGATCAAATTCATAAATCTCCAGCTGTTTCCGTAGCAGTTGGTGGTATTCTGTGAGATATTTGTCATCATCGGGACAGGACAAAGAAAGAACTAGTCTGGATCCAGAGGAGGATCCGGCCATGTCGTCGCGTTTCTTTTCTTGAAGTGAATTCTCCAGACTTGGAGCCGCAGACTTCTGTGAAGTTTGATCTCTGGGAGTATCATGGACGCTGGTAGTCGGGGTGACAGGAGCATGATTTGGATGCTGTGTTTGTTGTGGTGTAGCCATACTCAAGTCACCCCACAAGAAATCTTCAATCGAGCCCATATCAGCGCTAGGTGCTCCAGGATGACGTAATGTAGCGGGGAGGGCGTTGTTTCCGCTTGAAGCTTCGACATCTTGAGTTGGTGTTCCCACGGCCTGATGGCGGGGCGAGCTTCGCAGTTTCTGCGTCGGCACGACGGTCGCCACCAAATCCGTGTGGCCTTGGTGGCACCTGGTAGGACGTCGAGCCTCGGGTGTAGGTGAAATAGATGCCACCTCTTCGGGTGGATAGTCGATAGTTCGAGCCCCGTTTTGATTTTGAGATCCTTGAGCTCGATCACCACCAGTGGTAGCCCGGCGAGGTTCTGGCTGCTCGGCGGCGACATTCGCCGTTGCTCCAGCGCGGTCCTCACCTGGCCCTGCCAACTGGAGTTCCACGCCAGGCACATAGAGAAATTTGTCTCTCGAAACGATCAGATCGAGACTATCTACCTCAGCAGTTTCTTCTTTTCCACATTGAGAACACGCGTCGACGATCTCTAAGCTTCCCCGACCGCCCGTTCTGCCAAGGCTTGTAGCGACTTGGTTCAAAAGATCTTGAAACGTCGAATTCTCTTGATCGAATCCGACCACTTTGTACTTCCCTCCGGCTAGTTTGCACCAAATCCGAATCATCGTGGTCGTCTCAAGATGTCAGTAAAGCAAATAGACCTAGATGAATATGTAGGTTCAGATGGGAGAGAGAAAAAGAAACGACTTCGTTTTGTTGGGACACCGTACACCGTCGTATCTTTCGACGAGAAAATCTAAACATCTGACAACAAAATCCAACAACGTGGTGGTGCCGAGGGGGGCGGGCGATAGCGCCCTGCCGTAAAGTAGACTAACTGTACTCATATTACCGGTACAAGGGTACCAGGTACGGTACTGTACAGGTACGTGTACCGTCCCTCCCCCCCACCCTACCCGGTAGACCCCCCCCCGCAGAGATCAGAGTGCCTGTACGGGTACAGTACTGTAGAGATAGAGTATGAGTACCATACTGTACTCGTACCGGTACCACAGGTTATCGTACCGGTTCTACTAGCTAGTAGACTCTACTCTACTACTAGAGCAGTAGTAGCTCTCTCTAGCTCTCTCTAGAGTCTACTCTTGCTACGAGTGAGTAGACCTACCGGTACCGTACTCATACAGTAAAGTACCAATACAAGTACCGCAGTACTATATCCTGCTTGTTTTCCTCCGACAGGAACAACTATTGTTCCAGTACTCCTAGTATCTTCTGGCTGGATAAAGGCTACAATGTTCGTTTCTACGAATACTCGCTAGTACTACCAGCAGCAAGGCTGTTCTTGGAGTACTCTTTCGAGATTATAATGTTGTTGTCTCCTCGACCTAGCCCCATTGCAGCATTGTTTAAAAAAAGACTATTGAAGACGAGGCATGAATCCAGTGCAACAATCATATAGCGAAATGATGTGATTTGTACCCGATATAATCGTGGTTGGATGGAAAATCGACGATACTATAGCATTGCTAGTAGTAGCTAAACTATCTACGTAGTTTTATCCTATACCGGCTTGCTAAAGATTTCATAGTCGGCTGGTTCATTGTGATTGCTTGGACTGGTGGAATCGATTTTGTAGTCGAGACGCTTGTAAAAATCCATTGCCGGTTGATTGGCTTTAAATACAGTCAGCAGTACTTTTGAGACTTCTGCCTTGGCTGCCATCTGCTCGGCAATGCCCATCAATTTCTTCCCCAGGCCCTGTCGTCGAAACGTCTCGTCAATCTGAATTTCATACACATATAGAACTGCTTCTGTCGGATGATCTTCGTCGTCGTAGTCGAATCGAAAGTGTACAAAGCCCCCGAGTGAACTTTCCTTCTCCTCGGTAGTAGTAGTAGTAGTTGTTGTTGTTGTTGTTGTTGTTTCCACCAGAAGATACCGAGCGTTGGCGTGTTTCAACTCTGCCGACTTTTCCACAGTATCGAGTCCCCAAGAGCTATTTTTATAGAGCTCTCCCATGTTTCTTTCAAAGAGAGCAAGCAATTCGTCAAATTTCTTTGGCGGAATATCGGCGGAACGACAAAATCGGACGGAAAGTGCTTCGTCGTCGTCGTCGTCGCCGTCTTTGGTGGAGATGCCATTCAAAGGGTCGTACTCGGCCTTGTTGAGTTTGGCTAATTTTTTTCGCAATATCTTGAGGTCTTTGGCTTTCATTATTGTCGTTTGTTGGGTCAGCTACGTACAAGAACTGTACGAAGTTGGCAGATGATGATGAAAAAGGTAGTTTTTTGTGTTTGTCGTGTGAAGAGAGAAGAGAGGGTGCTTGCTTGTGCAAGGTGTGGTGGTGGAAGCAGAGAGCAGAGACGAGGGAGGAGGGAGGAAGATGAGATGCTGGCTTTCGCTTTTGGCTCGCGCATTGGGATTGCTTTGGGATGCTTCCGTCTGGGCGTCTGTCCCCCGAATGTTTTATGGCGCGAAAACCAAAAGGCGCGGCCGATTTGACGGGTTCTGAGCTCTCTTCGGCCTGCCAACAAAAAATCTTCGATCGATGAAGATGATGAAAGAGGAAGATGACACGAAAGTTTCACCCCGAGGCCACCAATAATCATACTTGCATTGACGATTACCATGCATTGCACTTTTTGGCTTCTTATCCTTTAAAATGAGTACGATACGATCGCAGCCGTCCGGCCGGAAGCTAGAACCCTTGGGAGCGTCTGAATTTGCGGCAACGCTGAATGGAGACAATCCGACTGCTATTCTTCAAGTTCTGAAACGCTTCACCAAGACAGTTCGGCGAGAGAGACGCATGGCCTTGGAAGAATCCTCTGACGAAAAATATGGACAGGGTGGTGGACATAATGACGATGCTTCGTCCTCTTCTTCTTCTTCTGACGAAAGTGAAGAGGGCGAGAAGAACGTAGAGCTCCAGCCGCCTCCAGCGAAAAAGTTCAAGAAAACAGAATTGTGGAAAGAAGATACGAATGCCTATCATGTTCCTTTTGTCGGCACGGCAGTGTCTCGAGGTGATATCGCCGAGGTAGTCAAGGGGGAGTGGCCGACAGGATTGCTACAGATGTATTTGAAGAAAAGTCCCATGGCGATTGAGTTGACAGGAGACGACTGGATTCCCTCTTCGACGAGTACCATTCACAAATCTTTGTTGCGTCGAAAACAAACGAAATTGTCAAGGGAAATCTACAAGGCGTATCTCAAGGCTTTGTCGGAAGTAGTGACAGCCGCGATCCCCATTGATAAACTTCGGGAGGACTTGTCAGCTGCCGATGGTGAAGACGATAATGCAAACAAAATGGATCTGGATCTGGGTCAGGACGAACAACAGCTTCATCCATTTCTGTCGGCGCTGTTGAAGAAGCGGCTTGTTGGAATGTTTCATTTGATGGTCGAAGAAACTGATAAGGGACGAGGCAAGCCTGGTATATATGGTGGCTGTGGGTCGCTGGTCCCCTTGGCCCTTCAATTTCTGCAAAATGTTTCTCAAACATCCATCTCCAACGCCCGATTGATTTGCCGGTACTTGGACGAAGAACTGTCTGATGGAGTCCTCAAAGCTATTATCCGCCCACCTCCGCCGCCGCGTAATATCAAGGATCTGTCTGACGACCCCATCGATAAAGCAAAGGCTTTCTTAACCAAACCGTCACGAGTCGAGGCGATTCGCCTGGCTACAATTTTGCTCCAGACGGCGGATTCAGCAGTGGCAACCTATATCTGCACGGCAGGAAGTCGCGAACGCAAAGTGAAACCAGGTATTCTTTACGGTGCCTTTCGAGAAGGTCTGGCCAAACATTCCCAGGCTGATAGTCTAGGTGGAATGGACGATGGTGAGGACTATTTCGATTGCGTTGCGGATATGCTCGAATTCAGTCGAAAACTCTTGAAGAATCCTCGACTCTCCAAAGTTGTTGGAACCAGGCTATTATTTGATTTATTTTCCCGCGATACTCTCTATCATCTCTGCGATCTTTCCGCGCGTGCTCCGCCGATGTCGACTGGTCGAACCTTCCTACAAGTTCTATCTGGAACAGACGAAATAGAGGAGGACGACACTGATGCCCTGTCCTATGCCGGAAGAGAAGCACGTCGTCTCCTCTTTCTTCTTTTGGGTGATCTTGTCAGCTCACCGTTACTTGGCAGTTCTTCGTCAAAAGTTCAAACTCATGTGCTGGTGAATGTAATGCTTCGAATGCTACAGACCAGAAATGCTGGGGTACAGATGCGACAATTTCTGCTGCATTGCGTGGAAACATCGCCATTGCTGTTACCCGAATTCTTTCGTATGATCTTGATCCCAGATTCCAAGAAGTCGTTCGAGTTTATGTCCGTTCTACGTTTTGTGTCGAATTTGATAGAAAATGGACCCGCCCCCTTCTTGTGTCTGCATGATCCCTTGGACTCCCATGCAGATAGTGCTGATTTGGCCGATATTTTCGCCGTGCTATGTCCACTGAAACTGAAACGCCAGGCTGTGGGGAAAGCGATGCAAAGTGGCGATCCTCTGGTTGTATTGGAATGTGTCAAATTTGTTCGTAGCGTCCTTGGGCGCTTTCAGTCGCTGATCAAGGGGATGACTGGAGACAAACATCCGAAAGCGTTTATTGCAAGACTTACAGCCGAATTCGCTCAACTCTTGCCAGATCTGCAAGTCATCCTGGCGGTTCGATCAAAATACGACTTGGCCAGTGGGTCCAAGGGTACTGATCTCGTCTGTCACGGTTTGCACCTCTTGCTGGAAACATACTCCGAAACACTTCCTGAACAAATCCGGATTTCATCTTTTGACTGGATGAAACTTCTCCCCCAACCCAAGGAATTGCTCAAGGCGAGTCCTCTGGTCCAAAGAAAGGTTGTCTCTTGTCTTTGTTCTGTCCTCCGAGTATGTGTGGTAAGTGCCAATTGTTTACCCAACCCATGGCTGTACCTCGGGCATAGAATCCTGATACATTTTCCTCCAACTCAAACAGGGAATGCCTAGCAATTACGTCAACTCTCTCGTTTCAGTTCTCGAAATCATGTTGCGAACGAAAGATAAGGTCGTTCACACAAAATGTCGCGAAATTGCCATCATCCTTCTCGTTCCAGTTGTTGAATCAAGGAGCACCAGTGAGGAAAGTATTGCCTATCTCAAACTTGAGGTTTCCTGGTGGCTCGATGCTTTGACGCTACAGTCGCTCCCTGTTTTTTGCAGTGTGGTTGCTCTCTGCACAGATGATTCTCTTGCGGTCTTGGGACGAACTGGCAGAGCACTAAGCGCGAACGTCGAAACTATGCAGCTACACTGGAGCATCATCCTGATAGCTGCACTTTCTGAAATCGACTGTGACGCTGCATGCTGCCAGATGACAGTTCAGGTTGCAACTAGGTCGCTGCTTTTTCAGCGAAACCCAGTCCCTTTCGCCTGCTTCATGATGTCATTAACGAGCTTGCCTGAAAGTCCTGCTGTGTCGGCGACACCTTCAGGCCGCGCCCTCATTGAATACGCCAAATCCCTCGCCGAATTCGAGGAGACACCAGCAAAGAAACGCTTAGACCAACTGACGAGCCTTCTCAGGTGTGTTTTTTCCCCACAACACGAGTTTTGCGACATCTCAGGAAGTTTCACTTCCGAGCAACGTCTCGATGATGCACTATACCCTAGATCCATCCGAAGGGCTATCGAGCTTGCTCGATTCGCTGTGCATGTTCGCATGATTTCACCAGGACTTGCCCGAATCCACAAATCTTGCAACGAGGTACTGCGTCGAACTATCCCTGATGTGTTGGTAAGGACATCCCACTAATCGTGCACCCTTTTCCCCAGGATTGATGATGCTGACATTCGGTTCTTCTTTGTCATTAGCTCGATCATGGAGATCAGTCTAAAATCTTTTCGTCACAGCTGATCAAGGATGTACAAACAATGAACGAAGAAAATTCTTTCTCTGTTGTGGATGCGATTCTCTTATCCCACCCTGGGTGGGGTCAAACTGGCACCCCGGTGGGTGGCAACGGCGAACCCTCGATATCATCTTTTCCGAAGAACCCAGTCTCTGTTACTCTTGAGGACAAAGAGGCGAGACTCTTCCTCTTACAACTAGCATTGCTTGGGCGGGCGCCGTCTTCAAACACGATAGTCCAAACACAGCTCAAACTCCTCGAAGGGGACCGACCGAATAACACTGCCGCTTCGATCAATGTGCAAGCAATCCTCAGTTTGGCATCTATTTGTGACAGCGTCCATCGCTATGATTTCAAAGTTATTGCCCGGCTTTTTGAAGTTTGGTGGTCCACACCTGGTGATGAGTTCTCTGGTGTCTTTTCCCAGCAGCTGTACTGTCCACTCCGAACTTATCTAGCGCAGCGTGTATCATCGGTTCTAAGTACTACTTCACTGGAGGCAACCTTCCTACTCACCATTATGACCACAAAAAGCGAAGACATCATCATTGATCGATGTCTTGGACTTGATCACCCGACGGACGACCAAGATGAAATGCAAGCAAATGCCCGCGTTCTTGAATCCATCATTCAATTTGACCCACTGCGGTTTGCTCCCTATTTAATCGTGAAATTCCACGAAAAAGGTTTTCTGCACTCAGCAGTCTGGAGCAAAGGTCTTTTGGATGGTGCAGTGAAAAAAATAGTCGGTCATCCTGCCATTCAGTGCATGGGTGACTCCTCTTTGTCGTCACTTGGGAATGCTGTTCTTTACCGCGCGTGTACGGTTTTGGAGAAAATGACGGATGTACGTACTGGTATTCTATCTTGTTTGTTTGCTTTGTGCATGAGCAGCGTATTCAAACTCACAGTGCGTTTACTGGCGGGAATCCTGGGACAGGCCCAAATGCATGGACAGTGGCAGGATGTTCTGGGTACTTTGGACCTTGCAAATGAGACACTGTTGTCAGATATCATCGTGGTCCCGGTAGATGAACTTGCAACCATGATTTCAGAGTCATTATGTGCCACATTTAGCGATGGTAAGGTTGTCAAAAGCGAGGCCTTAGGGTCTGTTTGTAGGCTAGGGATGACATTAATCCGACGAAAGACCGCGGATTCGCATCCAAGTCGCAAAGCCCTCGGATACCTTTCAAGTGCGCTATTCTGTGTTTTACTTGATTTGCTCATGGTTTCCTACAAGAAAATTAGTCGTGGGGGGGAGCAGCTTCTCGATTGTCAAACAATCCTGACGTTTCTTATGTCGTTACTTGAAAGAGAACAAGAATTTGACCCGACCATTATTTCTCGAGCGAACGATTCGTTGTTGCAGAAAGTATGCCGAAATGGGTTGAAGCATGGTATTCATGACGACGAGGGATCAGCAGAACGACTGCTGGCTGCATCTTCTCTCAGATTCGTTCGACATCTTTCTGTTCGACTATCTAAGAGCCCGACGCTGTCGGATCATTTTGAAACGATCGCTCCATCTGAATTGTTCGAAATGTTGACGTCCCATTCGAAGTTCGTCGCTATGGTAACAAGGAAAAGAGGCCCGTTTTTTGAAGAAAGCGATCGGGTCGAGCTTGTACGCTTGATCCATTGCTGCGTTGAGTTGTCACCGTGTCAAACAGTGGTAAAACAGGGACTGTGGGAACTGCTCAATCATGCATTCGGTGCGGGGCTTGATGAACTGGACACATCCATCAGAAGATTCTTCTATGCCTGTTCTACGACAGGGGGTAAGAACATCAGTTTACCATTTCTCGACGAGGCAAGGTGGTCCAGCTGTGCAGAGGTTCAGTCACGGGAGGGGAGAAGATGGGACTGGCTGCTCGATGCTTTGGATATCAACAGAATCCGTGAAACCGTGGCTTGTTTTCCAATCAACGACACTCTCGACTTGAACACCAATACCTCAGAGCCTACGACGACCCAAAAAGACGGCTACGAGAACGACGATATCGTAGGCGACGAAAGCGACGGGAGTGACGACTCTGGAAAAACTGGCATAGCGAAGGTTGGTCCTAACGAACCAACGCCGGTAGATGGAAGCTTCAACAAATTAAGAAGCACGAGACGGGATGAGGATGTCAGGTATAGTCCAGCGTTCATACTATCACTTGTCCTTGGTGCGCTGCACTCCTGTTTGCCTCAAGATGACAAGGCCGAACGGGAGGTTCAAGAAGGACAAGAGGTGGATGAAGAATCCAAATATGGACAACTGGCGTCGTATAATATGAGCCCACTTGTCTCAACTGCAAAGGTGCTGATCGAGAAGGGCATCCCAGCTTTATGTCTAGCATGTCTGGCAAGTGCTTGCGAAAGAATCCGAACAGTATCGATTTCTATTCTGGGAATTTTCCTGAAGGCCTGCAATACAGACGAAGCCCGGACAATGTCGTCTTGGCGAGAGCGTCCACAGATCGCAATGTTATTGAATGCCGTCCAGAGGGCGTACGTGCTCGAGAGAGCCAAGCTACCCTACTATGCCGAAGTCGATATTCTAAGGCTACCTTCGCTTGTGTCTACATTTTTGGCGAGGTCTTCGCTGTCCATTTCCCGACCTGACGACTCGCTGTACGTTCCGTTGAATCGTTTCTTTCTCAAATCAGATGCTGACCACGGGGCGTTTCAAGACATGAGTCGACTACCGAGTTTTATTTCACTCTTTTGCTCAGTAAATCACGACCCCACTCAGTCCCGAAAGGAGAGAATGTGGGCGTTACAGCTCATTCGGGATGGATTTCTTGACTCGTCTTGCTATCGGCTGGTTTCATCTTGTCATGCCCCCGAATTATTGCTGTCTTCGTTCGAGAACGTACGTCTTTCTTCCTTCTCGGATGAAATGAAGGGCGCCGAGCTTGTTCTTTTACTTGGTTCGATTAAAACCTTCCTGGACAATGGTGGGCGTAGAGCTTCATCTCATCTGATCGGAAGAATGGGACTGCTGTCCTGGTTGCGGTCACTTTGTTCAAGTCGGCCGATTTCAGTGACATTTCCCTTAGAAAGCACTCGTGTGGCCGCTTGCGAACTCGTGCAGGCCGCGATACAAGCCGTTTCGAGGAATGTGTTTCTCTTCAAATCTGAATTGGTCGACGAGGTATGTGGTTTGATCATACCGACGTTCGAACTCTGTTCAGGGATCGAGGTCCACAAACGAGGGGGCAGCCCTGTCGTGGGGCCATTTCTCCGGACTCTCTCTACCATTCGTGATCTCCTTCACAAACTGGATGGTTTGGAGGATTTCGAGTGTCCACATATCCATCCTTCTGGCTTGAGACTGGACTATGCAATTCACTTCTGGAAACTTCTCCCCCCAGATGATCAACCTGAATGTATTGCAGTGCTTGCCCACCTTCCTTGTCGTCTGGATCAGGGCTCCACCTTGAAAAGTGCTGCAGCACTTTGCGCTTGCTTGTTGGAATGGAGCTCCAACAGTACAGCGCAGTTGCCTGGCGAAACTGCGAAGGCGATACTAAATCGAGTGATACTTATTGCTGATCATTTCGGCGGCGATTTTGGGCCAGGTTTCAACGAATCTTTGACCCAAACCCTCCTATCATCAAGAGACAGATACCAAGGGAACGAAGAGAGCAGTCTGCTCTGGATTGAATGCCTCGAACTTTTGAGCTTGAGGCTTCGAGAAGAAGGCATGGTAGCTCAGCTTGCAGCGGATGTGCTGAACCAAACCTAGCAAATGATGATTTATATGAATATAAGTTAAATCGCAAGACAGCTGGCTCCTGCACCTGAGCATGTGATCAGCAACGTCTTCTCTTGGGATGGTATCTGTATTCGGATTTCCACGAGTTTGTAGACTTCTCTACGAGCGCCTATTCATTCTACTGTAGCTGCCCGCAACTGCTCTACAGCACTCGTACTGTGCCGGTACCGTATGTATGTACTTCGTGTTCTTATCACAAATCCTCCTCGTAGTAATGATTGACTAGAATTCTAATAAGAACAAACAGAGCTGGCCTGTCTACCGTACAGTATGTGCTGTGTATCTCCGTGTGATATATGACCAGCTCGACTGGATGATCCAATAGGTAATGAGCGGATGGTCTCGCGGCGCATTCTCATCTCGGCGGCCAGGCAGGAGAGGCAGGGGCCAGCGTTTCGCGTTTTTTGCCTCTATTTCGATCATCGACGATGGCAGATGGCACAAGCCATCCAGACTGTACTCATTCCAACCTCGACATTGACATTCCTGCTGCGACACACCACTGGTATCCCGACAGAGATACTTTTGAAATCAATTCGCGACGAAGATGGGAGATAGAAAAGCTCGTCTAGCGGCCTTGGCTGCCAAAGCCGGGAGGACGAAGAAACCGGAAGAGGCGGAGGATGGCGGCGAGAACGATGGGCAAGACGCTATTGATGAGACAAAGGCACAGCCTGTTTCCTTTCGGAATTATGCACCCACTGACGATCGTCTCGACAGGAATGGGGGAAAAAACGCGGGGGAATCACCCACGAAGCGACAACGGGTGGAAAGTGAAAAACCAGCTTCTTCTGCTTCGGCGCTACAAGATGCCCTGCAACAAGCAAAGCAAGAGATCGCCTCTTCTAGCGGACAGGGAAAGATTTCTAGTACGGAAGAAAATTTAGCTGCGCCGAAAAAGATCAATTGGGATTTGAAGCGTGACATCCAGCACAAGCTAAACCAGTTAGAAAAGAGGACACAAAAGGTCATTGTCGAAATGCTAAAGGAACGACTGGAGAAGGAAGCTGCAGAGCAAGCGGACAGCGAATCGTCAGACCTTGATTAAACCAGATCCAGACCCCTGGGGGGTTTCTAGCTAGGTATTAATACTGAAATATGCTTGTGTGTTAACTTAGAAGTTTGGCTCAAACTCATTTCTATATGAAATGCATTTAGGTCTAGACTTTGAGATTTTTGTACTTTGCTTTCTTGATTTTCTTATTCGCCTTCTTTTTGACTGGTTCGTGGGAAGTTTCTTCGACTCGCTTTCCCGAATCTTCGAGCAAGTCGTCGATGGCGAGTCCGATTCCTTCTGCCATAATATCGTCGTCACCGTCTGGTGCTTCCATTATGTGCGGTGTTCGCACTTTTGGTGCAGGCAAGTTGAGCTTGGCTCGAGTTTCTGCAGTCAATGGCCGTCCTTGATATCTTTTTCTCCCGACAACCAGGTGATCTGGTTTGGTTTCCCGGTTGTCCTTGCGAATATTTTTCTGTTTGCTACGGATTTTGCGACGTTTGTGTTTCTTCGGCACTATTTCCCCAGTAGGAGACGGTTCGTCGTCAGCGATCATGATTTCTTTGGTGTCTTCGCCAACCTGCGAATCATTCCCCTTTTCGTCTTCCTTCACCACCTCGCTTGCCTGTTCTTCTTCTTGCCTCTTCTTTCGTTCCTTCTTGCCAAGTTTTTTCTTCAGCTTCGTTTCGACTTCAACTTCCGCACGCGGCGCAGTTTCTCTTGAAACGATGGAAGTCCTCCCGGCTTCCTCGTCCTCGTCGTGGACCTCTTTCCCAGCATCCTTGTCGTCTCCATCATCATCTTCTTCTTCCGTGCGCCCTCGCTTTCGACCGACTTTTAACAATTTCTTGGTCAAATCCGTCGGGGCTTCCTTGACAGGAACAACCGAGCCTACACCTTGTCGTTTGTTTCCTTTGGGAATACGATGATGGGCGATTTTGGATGATTCTTTTCCTGAAGTAGCATTCTTGTTCTTGGCATCCTCCCCGAAGAAACGGTCAATCGCTGAAAATCCACCCGTGTCAAACTCGGACATGATTGATTATTGGGATGGGCCAAAAAATCCTGAATTTGTTCTTCCTGCTCTCAGTCCGACAAAGTCTTGTAACATACAAGAAAGATAGACAGACAGTATTTGTATCGTACTTGGCCGAAAATCGAAGTGTTTGGAAGCGTCCCTTCTGGGCCTGTGTCAGCTGCTGTCGGTTGTGCTTGTACTCGTAGAGGGAAGCTCTGTCGGCAATAGGTCTATCATCTGATGGCATCGATGCATCGATGCAATAGAGGACGACGACTCCTCTCAAACGAAGCTTCCCGCCAAAAAATCGTCCGATGGTTGGTTCTCGAGAGGTCGGACCAGTCGAAGTTGGTAGTCAAATGAATCATCATTGTCAATCAATCATCTTTGTCGTATGTCCGTCGTGCGTGTGGATTGCCCGCGCGCGCCAGCCGGATGGAAATATTGATGCCATCGTGTGAGTAGAATCTACGCAGTTTCAGTACTGGGCATTCAGAGTGCTCGGAGTACGAAGCACTTCAACGCACTTTGAATGATGATGAAGTGGGACGAGAGAGAATTTCGAACGGATGAAGTTTGTGTCGACTGCATGCTGTCGACTAAAACTGTCGACTTGGCGACGATGATGGTGATTGATTGATGCCCATCGCAGCAAGAGACGTCAAAAGTCATTCATCGATCGACCCCTCAATTAATTTTCTTCTGTACAAGTATCTCTTTGTTGGACGAAGCGATACTGGCATTGAGGAACGAACTTGTGTCTTGTGTGATAACGAAGAGCAATCATCATCATCATCATATTTCGATACTCTACTTGGTTCACAGTTCCGGTTCTGTCAGCTGCCGCCATCGGAATAATCAATAGCTACAAGTAGCGAACCGAACATGGAGGCTTCTGAAGTGTCAAAGAGCCCGCCCGCACCTGTTGAAGCGCCCTCCTCCTCGCCTGATTCGATGGCCAAGAAAGACATCCCAGAACCAAAAGGCGACGAATCGTTGAAATCACCATCATCTCCCACTTTACCAGCCGAGACCAAATCAGTCCCACCGTCCCCAGCCGTGTCACCTTCTGCGGGAACACAAGACAAGAAGGTTGTCTCGAACGTTCCAGAAGCAGTGCCTGTAGCGAAGACGGAAGGGGGGAGTGAACACTCCACTTTAAGCAGATCGCCTCCAGAACGAACATACTCTGGTTCCTCCAGTGTTGCGGGGGTAGTGGTAGATGTGAAGGAAACGATCGATGGGCAAATTAGTGATGAAATTCTACAACCTGTTGAAGTGGAAAAGGGTGGACCGAGAGATCCGATTCCTCTTGGAGTTAATGTGGTACAATTTCCTGTCTCAGATTCGGCGTCGTTGGGGTCAGTACCATCAATGTTGGACAGTGTGGGTGCCGCAACGCTTGCAGAACAGCGACTGCACGTAGCACAGTCGCCGGTGGTCTCCAACCAAACAATAATGCCGTCAACCACAAACTCGCAGCAAACGCCAATCGCGGGGCA
The DNA here is from genome assembly GCA_956465555.1 of Nitzschia sp. pyKryTriq1. Taxonomy (NCBI): domain Eukaryota; phylum Bacillariophyta; class Bacillariophyceae; order Bacillariales; family Bacillariaceae; genus Nitzschia; species Nitzschia sp. pyKryTriq1. The sequence continues at coordinate 1,820,179 of OY101116.1, forward strand.
TTTGAATCACCAGACGAACGTTTGCGATCGGCAGATGCCTCCTCCTGCTGCCGACCAGCCGCAGCACATCCAGCCCGAGCATATCGTCTCACAGACGGCGCCTCTCTTGGTAGCAGTTCCTCTCCAGCAATCGAGTCCAGAAAGAATGCAGCAACAGATCAATCAAGGAACGACACAGGAAAACAATACCGAGTACACGCAGACGCAGCAGACAGTTTTGTATCAGATCCCAGGTGTCGTTACTCTTCCACAAAGCAATCATGTCGTGAACTCTAGCGGACAGGTACAGCAGGTTCAACAGCAAACGGGTATGATACAGCAACCACTTCAAACGATAGGGCAGCAGGATCAGATTATTGGAATGGTCGGAGCAATTCCCATTGTCAAGCTTCAGGGGAATACTGTTCAACTTGTCAAGAAGAAGAAGGGAAGGTTCAAGTTTTTGCAGGATACACCAACTGTCGCTGCGGGTCAAATGGGACAGGGAGGGGCACCGGGTCAAGGAGTGGCGACGAATGCTGGAATTTCTGCAGGTGCACCAGCACCAGTAGCTCAGCAAAGTCACCCAGCACCGATCAACAATGCACCGGTACCTTCCAACATTGCGGTCCCCTCACAAAATCAATCCATCACCTCGGCTGTATCACAATTAAGTTTGCCAACGGCGGCTCAACAATATGGTCAACAAGGCCATGATGTTCCAAAGGTGAAAAAGAAGGGAAGATTTGTTCTCACAAGTGTGAAGGACCCGATACCCATGAGTATCCAGACGCAGAATCCCCCCCCTGTGGTGGGGCCTTTGGAGGTACCTCCACTACCTCCTTTGCCAGCTCAGCAACAACAGCAGCAGCAGCAGCAACAACAGCAGCAGCAGCAGCAGCAACAATATCAGCAACCGCAGCAGCAACAGCAACCCCGACAACAGCAGCAGCAAACAATAGCCTATCAATCTCTTCCGCAGCAGCAGATGCCGCAATATCAATATACACAGCAATATTATCCGCAAACCCAACAAACACCCCAGCAATTTTACTATCAGCAGCAGCCATCGAATATTCAGGCTCAGACTCCGCCTGAAGTGATCGCCCATTTGTCTATTCCAACATCTTTTGAAACGCAAATTCTGCAGCCTATGGTGCAACAAAACCCAAATCATACTCAGGGAGAAGCCCCTACCTACTATACGCATTCTATTCAAGGAATGGTACATCAGCATTCTTTCCCTCAGTCGTATGGTGAGGCACAGTTTCAACAGCAACAGCAACAGCAACAAGCACCCCCGCAGCCTCCTGACCAACAACACTTTGTACCAAACAATCAAGCCCCGAACCAGTCGTCTCCGGTCTTACAAAACGGTACTCCACCTGCCACGCCTGTCACGACATCAGGAAAAGAGGCTGTGTCACCCGGGAAAGTGCATCAAGCAGTAACACCAACACTTCCCAATGCAGCCGTTCCGAAGCCTCCGAACGATACCGAGAAACCAGCTGGCCAACCAGCTGCACAACCAACTGCTCAAACAATTTCTGCCAAGAAACCGGCACAAAAACGTCCAGCGAAAGCGTCCCAGCCGATAGGAACCTCTGGAATATACGGTAATTTTGGACTGGGCAAGCTGTCCTATTTCCTCGATCAGATGAAATCAGAAGTCACCGAAGCAGATCGAATGATCAAGCACTTCCAGACAGACGTGAAAGTTATGGTAAGATCAGACGCAAAAGGACCTGCATTTCAACGCTAATCGATCTCATGAATGGTCCACTTTTTTTCGTAGAGAGACAAAAATAAGGAGTTGGAAGCAAAGAACAGGGAGCTAGACCGAAAGTTGAAAGCAGAGATCGCTTTGAGAGAAAAAGCCGAGGCTCGGTGCATCGAGCTCCGGAAAAAGCTGCAAACGCAAGGGCAGGGGGGTGGTAGTCATCAGATTGCGCGACAGAATTCCGCTGGTTCAAATGGTGTATCGTCGAAGGAGGCAAAGCAAGGAGTATCAGCGAAAAACGCGGACGCGAAGAATGACACAAAGAATGTACCTGCTAAGAAAGAATTGAAACCGCCCATGGCTGCCAAGCCACATACGAAATCTAATCCTCCACTCAATGGCACGGGGATTTCAAATGAGGGACAAGCAGCCACTACCGTCAACACAGCGCCGACGAAACAGCCGACCAATGGCGCTACTACAAAGGCTCCGGCCGTGAGCAACGGGGCGAAGGTGCAACCACTTAGAACTCAACCCCCTGGAACTGCCACAAAGACGAAAGTTGGGGACCAGGCGACAGCAACGACGTCTCTTGCAGCAGCCAACGAAAACGTCGCCACCACTCCAGCTGGGAGTAATCTGACCCCTAGTCCAACGAAAGCGACTTCTGGATCCAATCACCAGCGCGGCACAATCCAGAGTGATGCGTCAAGGATTGAACCTCAAACTAGACACAGTAGATCAAACAGCAACGAAAGTGCCCCGAAAGAGGTAGAGACCCCAACCAACCAAAAGTCAGACGTCCACACAAAGCCCGGAACTCCGGTGGCATCGAAGGCATCGAACGCATCGACAGCACAGGCTTCAACGGCTCAAAGAAGACCAGAAAAAAAACCCATACAACCTACTCCACCTCCGACACCCCAGCAGAGACCACTTCCTGCAACACGAGCTCGAACAGGGCCGCCCCAGAAGACGTCGTCCTTGAGCGATTTTGATCCTCTTGGACCCAATGCAACGTCGAACATGGAGGGTGATGTCGTACCTTTTATATCGTTCCCCACGAATGTCTCTCTGGGTGCAGTTCCGATAGGCCCGACCACATCATTTTTTCAACATTCGGATGGACAGACATACTCACCGACTGGAGTTCAAGTACCCGAACAGTTCAATCAGTTTGTTGTCCCAATCACCACATTTGGTATGACGTCGACGGATGCAAGGGGCAACCAGCAGCACGTCACCAACAGCTTCCAAATGCAGCAGCCATTTATGTTGCAACAACCGATTATGTTTCAACAAATACAAGGTGGCGTCCAGCCATGGCCTACCACTTACGAGCAACAGGAGCAGGCAATGAACGCCCAACAGTACTATCATCAGCAAGGCTTTACGCACCAACCGCCGCTGCCCCAGCCGCAACAAACCCAGCAACCGCCCCCAGCCTGCAATCCTTTCGACCCATTTGGCTCTTAATGCTTTTGCTATACCTGGCTAGAGGTGATAATTCTTTCCCCGGCTAGAGAGTAGAGAGGAACGGTACAAGTATAGTACTGAGAGTGATACTGTAGCTTCCATAAGCTCTTACAGTATCTTGCATAGCTCTCGCCTTGGCTCTGTTTTCACCCTTTCTTTATAAGTTACAAATCGCGTTAAAAACCGTTTTCGCAATAAAACGTGCTTGTTTCTTGTCTCACGCGTGAAAGAAAGGGATTTATTTTGCAGTAAACCAAATCTAGTGAAGAATCATCATCTCGGAACGAGCTCTCTCGACTTAAGAATTCAGACTGACTCACGATAAAATCGCCGTCACTTTTTCCTTCAGAAAAGAAATTGGTAAATGGTTGCAGTCACCATGTACCGGTAGCACTCCCATACACGTATTGCCTATATCATCGAACCGTTCACAACAATACCCAATATCGCAAGCCTGAAAGGCTGAGGAATCCAGAATGATTTGGCTGGATCCATTGAATCACCCTGCACACTCACCAAGCGCGGACCAGAGCTTGTGGCCGGCAGGATCCTCGGTCCGCACAAAATTCGGAGTAAGGGTTCTATGGTGGCCAAGAAAATCGGGAGGATTTCACTTGTCCGAAAGTGAGCTTGAACCGTACAGAGCACTGGGGGACGATTTGTTAGACGACATCTTGCGTCTGCTCGAAAAGGAAAATACTGCACTGGGTCCCACCGATGATCTTCTGCAGCTCGCCGAAAGAGCAAAGAAAACTGAAAGTTCAAAGCGCACACCAGCACAAACGGCAATAGTACGCTTCATTGAAACCTACTCTTCCCTACCAGACTGGGTGGACCTGGATCAGTTGCGCCGTGGTCAGGAAGTTTTCTTGGCTTACACCCCAGTGGCATCACTGTCATTGTACTACCGTAGCCTGGTTGCTGGATTTTCGATTCCGAAGATTGCAGCCGTGATTCGGGCAACGGCGTATCTAGCTCCTCCGTCGAGGCCTGATCAGGCTTTGCAACGCCTTCTAGACACCGGCGAACTTACCGCGGCATGCATGGGCTTGGGTCTCGATTCAATCATGCCGGGTAATTTAGGGTGGAAAACTGCAATCCATGTTCGTGTTCTACACGCCAAGGTTCGACACGCGTTGCTCCGAAGAAGGGGTGCACGAAAGTGGGACAAGAAGAAATATGGAGTACCCATCAATCAAGAAGACATGAGTGCTACTCTGCTTGCCTTCAGTGTCAATGTTTTGGATGGGATCGACATCATTTCTGGCAGTGCCCTCTCGGAGCAAGAGAGATTGGACTACTTGGCTCTTTGGCGGTACATTGGTTGGCTGTTGGGGGTCGAGACCGCAGGGGAGATAAGGTCCGAGCTGTCCCCATCTATGATCGAGCTTCCACCACTAGATCCCTGTGGACCAGGTCTTGGAAAAAGGCCGAACCCAAACAAAAATTCGGTGGCTCTATTGCATTCCATAATTTTCCATCTTCTTGACCCTGACGAAACATCGAAGGAAGTCTCACACCACCTCTTGAAAATCACAGACCGAAAGCCGCCATCACTGAAGATGTCTGAGATCCCAGACGAGTTCTACAGAAACGACTTGTTCTACTATCGTGCCTTTCAGTGCCGGCAATTGATTGGGGATCCACTAGCGGATGCCCTAGAACTCCCAGTGCATCCAAACCGATGGACACGAATCAAGCACAGAATGAAATCAGTTTTCTTCATGACTTTATTTCGATATTACACACTCGCATCTATGTGGATACCCTTTGTCCGGAAGCGAGTCATGCAATGGCATTCCAAGGGATTTGAGAAATTTCACGATGAATGGATGAAGACGCACCAGTCGAAGATGGCCAGAGCTCTCACCAAGAAAGAAAAGGCAACCTGTATCTCCGAAGACGAAAAGTCAACAGGGACATCCAACGAGGAAGAGGCAGTGCAAGTTTCTCAGACTCTTTGTCCGTTTGCCATGGTTGCACCACCACAATAGAATAGCACACTTTACTTTGTCCGGAAGAACTCGAGTTGACGACTGACGACTCCTCTACTATGTAGTCTTCAGTTGGAAACTCGTACTCTTTTTAGCATCGCATTTGACAGATCTCTCTACTTCATAGACTAGGATGATTCTTTCCCACCGTTCCAACACTCACAAACGTAGTGAATGAACACTGACTTAAGAAGAATGACATGTGCTCAAAGACGATCAAATAACTAAACCGGTACCAACAAAATCTCTATACAGTGAATGATTCTCCACAGCCGCATTCTCCTTTTGAATTCGGATTGTTAAAAGTGAATTCGCTCGACAATTCTGTCTCCTCCCAGTCCATCGTTGTTCCTACAACATTGAAAAGCGCCATGGGTTCGATATAAATTTTGACGCCACGGGATTCCATCTCGATATCTTTTTCGGGCTTTTCAAAGGCATAATTCAGGGTATAGCTTAATCCGTTGCATCCTCGCCGTTTGGTTCCCAATCGAATCCCCATCGGAGTTCCTCCATCATCACTGTTACTATTAAGAATTTCCTTAATTCGTTCGGCAGCTCGTTCCGTCTATTGTTCGTCAGAAGAATCATCAATCCATCGGAGAGAAAGAAAGAAGAAGAAGAAAGCAATCGAAAAAAATTAGAATGAACCATCATCATCAATCATTGATGAACAAACCACTTGATTCAAACACACAGCACACTAACTTACCAGCTCAATTGGGTCCTTCGTTTGTAAAGTTCTTCGTCGTCCCGCCTTTGCCTTGGGCTTTTCGGCTGCGGCAGCAGGCGCCGACAGGTATCGCGGCGAGGACAAGCCCGTTGCAGGAGTGCGAAACGATACAGCATGGTGTGCGGATTGAAGAAGCCTTCGACCAGCATTGGTAGATGCGAGCCGAAGTGCCATGATGCCAAGATTATATTGAGAGTGTGTCTCTTTTCAGGAGGCAGGGTTGATTTGCTTAGGATCGATTGCAATAAAAGAGATGATGAATCGTGTGCCTTCTTACTTCGTTCTTGCTTTTTGTTTGTTGAGAAATGAGAAAGCTTGATCATCATCACGCGCATCCTCGTCGCGATCCTCTCCTTCGCCCCTTCTCGCGTGTTTCCGCCAGCGAGAGAAATAGCGAGTGACCGGGAGCAGCGCGCAGTAGCAGCGGAGCGGAGCGAAATAATGGTGATGATGTCACGATTCTGATGACGGGCAGACCGATCAGATTTCAACGCTCGCTACCGGTACTGTGCTCGCTTGCTCGACCGAACCAGCAGAAAAGAATGACTGATTTGTTCGAATGTCGGCGTATCTATTCTGATTCCTATCGCAAGTATAAATTGTAATGTGATTCAGCAACAAAAGGAATTTTAGAATTTAACTTTTTGTCATACAATACACCATAGACAAGCCCCTTGCTCTCGCCGACGCGGTGGCTGCGAACTGCGAACGACTTCTCAGTGAAGAAAAGTTGTGGTTTACCGAGAACTGTTATCTTTAGCAGCACGACCCAAGGTCAGACATATGTCAGGTAGCATTCTACCAGCATTTACGGTGGTCCGTGAATACCGGTAAGTAGATCATCGTATGCGCCCTTACTTGGCCGTGTCGTCGTTGTTCGCAAGAGCAAGCCGCAAGCCGTGCTCCTTGTTTTGGACGGATGGATGGATGTTGTGGACTGCAACTGCTGTAGTCTACTGCATGCGAGAGTATCATACAGGTTACAGGTGCTATTGTGCCCTTGCAGTAATTGCTTTGTTCGTCTCTCATCAGGCAATCGAGAGGATAATTGCACAGGTCCTCAAAAGCTCAAAACATCACCCCTGACACGTACAGAAAGTCTGAAACAAAGAGAAACAGGAAGAAGAGACTCCAAAGAGCACGGAAAGCGCGTTAGTCGTAGACGTAGACATTGAATACGTGAATATTATTCGCGGGAAAGGACGCTGCCAGGTACAAGCTAGGTTGAAGAAAAGTCATCTCATCTCATCGCAGGTCAGGTCGGTCTCGCGTCTCGTGTGGGTGGAGTTGAGGATTTTGCGAAAACACAAAGGGACCGTTTGACTGTATTTGTCCCCAAAGACGAAGAAGAATCAACAACCATTTCAGACTTTGCCAACAGCAACGCTGCGCAAACCCACGCCGCAATCATGTCGTTACTGGACGCGGCTGGTGTAGTGACCGGAGACATATGGTGCAGTGGAGCATTTTCGTTCGAAAGTCCGCTCAAGGACCTTTTAGATTCCGGAGCATATACCCTGGAGCAGCTGTTAGCCGAAGATGAGCTCTTGCAGGAACTGCGCGGTATTCACCCGCAGCTGATTGAATTCTTTTCGACGGACCAGGCCGTGACTGGTCTTGTCAAGTATGTAATTCTCCTTCCCAACGGAACACCTCCAGCCCCCACTACTACGGATGGTGGTGGTAGTGGTGGTGGTGGTAGTCCTTCTATTCTTGCGTCTTCTAGTATGGTCTCGGAATCATTGAACGATAGCGATGATGAGAAAGTCAAAGATGAAGCGAAGGGAGATGACGATACCCAGGAGAAAGCCACAAGCGCTAAAAGCGAATCACCCGAGAACGGCTCGAATGAACAACAACCACCACAGCAACAACAAAAAGAGGACCACGGGCAAGAGTTAGATGATTCCCAGGATCAAAAGGACACTGTCTTTGTCCGATACCCATACATGGCATGTGAAGTTATTTGTTGCGAAATCAAAGGCATTGTGGACAGACTAGTAGACGGATATGTGCCGGATTCTTCGGAGACTAGTTCAGAGGACAAGAAGGAGGAAGAAAACGCTGGCACGCCGGAAGGAAAGGACGAATCTTCTGGAACAGAAAACCAAGTCACACAAACAGACAACCGGAGATCAATACTTGACCTTCTATTTTCAATGCTTTATGATTCCAAGGCAGGGGAAGTCGATGACTATCGAGCCGGATATTTTGATAAAATCCTTTCCGTTCTCTTTCGAAAACGACCACAGGCTCTCGCCCGATACATTAACGAAGGCGGGGGACGAGGTCAGGTGGAGTTGATGAAAGCTATGTTCAAACACTTGTACTCTCACTCCATCATGCAGATTGTTCAGCGGTTACTGTTGCCACAGCCGCCCTTGCCACCAAGGGATGTTGATGATGATGATGATGAAGATAAGGAAGGACAAGAGATCTTTTCTGACCAGATGGACGGAGCGGACATGGATGGTTTTGGATCTTTCCGATGTAACTGGTCCGAGTCCGAGGAAGCCTTGAAACTCTTACTGGAATGTCTGATTGACAAGTCACCGTACCCGGAGATCGACCACGATGAAGAGCGACAGCTAAGCTTGTACCAGAACGCGTCCGAAGTGCTCATCACGATTATCCAAAACTCCCCTCTTACCTCTCCAACTCTGCATACATTGACGACAAATCCGATTCTTGAACGACTCATCCAAGCTGCCACAACTATTGAAGAGGGTGGCACATTCAGTCCACACGATAGCCGACAGACATGTACGATGAATGTATTGGAAAGTCTCATCCTACAGCTAGGAGGATATGGATCCGTTGGAACTATGATGTACCCTGAAGACGAAGACGACGAAGAAGGGGGTGAAGATGGAGAAAATGGTGAAGCCAAGAATGGCACCGGTTCCGAGGACGGCAATGCTTCCAAGCAATTCCGAAGCACACGGCAAGAATTTGCAACCTCAGACACGCTGATTAGTCACTTACCGTCTATGCTATCGAACCTATGCCACCTCTTGCAGTACCCCGAAGCCGAAGGGTGGACTTCACCCGTTCAATTTTCTCGAACGGAACCACAGAAGATTTTGGGATCGTCACGGTTACGAATTGTCAGATTATTGGAATCCCTTGTATTGCTGGGGGATCCAAACGTTGATTCACAGCTATGTGGATCGAAATGCTTGGAAATTTGTCTCGATCTGTTCTGGAAGTTCCAGTGGTGTTCTATGCTACACCAGTCTGTGGCCAACTTGCTCGTTCACGTTTTTGAAGGTGCTAACACAAGAGCCGAGCTCCAATCCTACTTTCTGCACAACTGCAACCTACTTGGTAGGCTTATGGATTCATTCTGGGAGGGAGCAGATAATCTTCCAGACGCGGTCATGGAGGAATCTCAGACGGAACCCCCTCCCTCGTCTGTGGATGGCGAGATTGGGAGTATTGACGAAGACGCGGCAGCTGCTGAAGTATCTGATGACGAGGAAGTGGCTCCAGGCGAGGGCGAGGAAAAAGAAGTGCAGAACATGGACTCACCACTGGGAAGTAAAAATTCAGAGCACGTACCGCCTCAATCATTCCGCTTGGGATACATGGGGCACGTCATAATCATTTGTCAAGCCCTCGTCCATGCGTGCTCAAACCCAGCAGATGACCCCAGCGTGGGGGGCACCAACAGCACGGAGATGAACGGGGAACTGGGTGACTTCGTCGAGCGTGAAAATGAAGCGAACAATGGCGCGGAAGGCGAAGAGGGTGGCGAGCTCCAGCAAGAACTTGACAGGGGACAAGCTGCAGACAGTGTCATAACTGATGAGACCCCGGCGAATCCATTGATACTAGCCCAGCTTGTTGAGTCACATTCGCTTCGGAAGCAGTGGGAAGAGTTTGTGCAGACGACACTTGCCCAAGAAACCGCAATACAATCGACACCACTCGGCGGCTTCCCAGGCCAAGGCGGTCCTGGTGCTGATCCTCTCCACTTACATCGACCTGGACTAGCGGAAGACGATGACTATGACGATGAAGATGGTGCTGCGCCCCCGCTGCCACCCAGGGGCTTGCTAGTTGGCGGTGATGTAATAGACATGGACGACAACGACTTGGACGTTGCCGCAAGCATGATGGCTGGACTCAGTATGGGGCGATCGGCTGAAGGTGCTGGCAGAAACGATCAGGATCTTCTGGCAGGGATACCTCAACAATCGGGCGATGGCGCACGTGGATACATGTTTGATGATCCACTGGGGGATGGACGCTTTGGAAGGTTTGATGGCGACGATGACGATGACAGTAGCGACGAGGAATCTGAACTATCGGGCAACACAGGGGATTCAGGTGGCGCGGTGGTCGAGGGGGTCTCCGGTTCCGCCGATCATACGCCAGAAGCTCCTGTTATGGATTTGTTTGCTGGGAACTTTGAGGCCTTCGATGGCGCCGAACAAGAAGGGGCGAATCAACAGGGTGGAGACTGGTCCGATTTTGCGAACTTTGATAATGCATTTGAAGGAGCAAATGGTCCACCACCTGACAGCGAGGATCCTTTTAACGCAGGCCCGACCAATGTTAATGTCGATGAGATATTTGGTGATGTGAAAGACCACGCTGAGCTATTGGAAGTTGACGTTGATCCTGCTGCTGATGCATTCGCTGCAAAAGTCAGCTCCTCGGAGGATGGTGATTCTTCTTCGGACGAAGAGGATCCTGTTCCGGAACAAGCCGGGACTCCCGAGGCGTCGTAGTAGAACTTGCATGTCCGCCCAACTCTTCTCTCTATTGTGCATAACAATTCGTTCACGTGGGAGTAGATGCACAACTTTCTTCGCTACCGGACGAGGCATAGTGTAACCATTTGCTAGACTTGAATTTATTTGGAAAATGTTTGATTGTAAGAAGAGTGGTTGTAGAGGAAAAATCGCCTAAGGAGGTTTTCTATTCCATAACATCATCGTCATAGAAATTTTCGATTTCAGGATACACCGTTTCGAATGTGGCGTCTTGGAGACTCACGCGGTGGTAGACTTCCGAGCCCACGACCAACAGGAGCACGCAGACAAGATTCAAGCTGTCGATCGCCGGGCCATAGCTGAAATCAGGTATTCCCAAATCATAAATGTACAGTCCGACAACCGAGACGATGATCCCGGCGCTGACACCTCGAAACATGACTTTTGTTGCCCCCGCATTGACAATTTTGTCAACGGCTACCCCCACAGCAATGATGGAAAAGGAATGCACCAGCACCAACGATAGTGAGTACTTGCATTCCGCGAAATCATCGTATCCGTTCAGGGCGCGATCTTCGTCCAATACTCCCATAAAACATTGAAAACCTTCGACAAAATTCTTGCTGAAGCTGGATGACGGATATAGCTTGGACCAGTCCCCGCGGGCTCCCAATCCCAGTAAGGTGTAGACAAGCGGTGACATGATCGACGCAAAAATCAATTGGAACACTGATAAGATCAAATTCAGAAAATCTGCCTGCACGGGTTGTTTGTATTGGAGGAATATGTGTTCCTTGTACAGCTGCGACGCAGCTGCCGGAATGCAACTCGAAACGAATAGCATTGTATTGTATGCGGTTTGAATTGGAATCGTATCAGCATAAATAAAAAAGTCGGGATCCCAGATAGAGTACAGTGCCGGACAAAGAGCCAGCAGTACTGCCATAGCAATGATAATTGAGCCAAGAATGTGCTCGGTTGAAAGACCTCCCCAGCCCGGCAGAGGGCGCCCTTCCGACGCGATGCCGTTTCCATAATCTCTCTCAGCCGGAGGAGTGGCTGACCCACAACATCCCTTGATGCACCCATCTGAATGCCAAAACTGTGTTAACAGCGCAGTTAATGGCAAAGTAAATTGAACAAGAATCACCGTAAGTGTTGGTGCCACATGGTATCCTGTCAGGAACACTAAAAGCATGTGAACTGTGTCCAAAAGAGCCATCACTACAACACAAGAGAAATAAAGAGGCGTTTCAAACATTGAGGAAGAGAATCAACGGAGCAAGAATCGAACCGATTGTGCCAACTTACAACCAACGTCAACTATAGGTATCCCCAAAGCATGGACTGAAAAGTCCTTTCGGGATAGCGCCGATATGAACATTCCCAGTGCAATCATGAAGGCATGAGTGAACGTAATCATTTCCACCGCAAATAATCGAAACGGACCAGACCGATCCACCAAAAATTTGAATGTTGACCGTTCCAGTGCGTAGGACATGGCCAGAATGAAAAACCAAAAGAACACAATGTAGTGATTCCTTCTTGATATTTCCCGATGCCCATTATTTTGTGAAGGTGAATCCCACAGATTCTCCACATTGACTACGAGTATGAAGCAACTTTTCGCGGCGTCCCACGCCTTGGTAAATAAAGTGGGCGCAGGCTCTGCTTCGGACCCCTCTTCATCGTTCCAATCTCCCATCAGATACGCTTCGTCATCGTCGTCGTCCGAAGATCGCGAATCGCCGCTGCCATCGTCGCCGTGCTGAGGGCTTCTCATGGACGCATAATTGACGTCTTGAGTTGTCAAGGTAGGCAGCAGCAAGTCTGTTTCTGAAACTCCTTGGCTTCGGCGCTCGAGTCCAGCCTGTTGCTCTTGGGCCTGCTGTTCTCCCTTGGCAGCAGCATCTAGAGCTTGCCGCAACATCTCGAAATGAAAAACGTGTCTAGGGTTGCACCAGCTCCTTCGCCCGCTTCTCAGGGTCGGTTGTTGACTCGGAGTACTTGTATTCGCCGGGCAGCGAGAGAGATCTTCCTCGTCTTGAGAGATCTAAACTCATATGATATGAGGAGCAAAGTGATGAATCCGGTCCTCTAACTCCACTTGATAATGTCTGTGTCAACAGCGGTACCGTACTTGCACAGTAGAAGAGAGGAGATGACAGATGATGATGATCACCTCTTGTTACCTCGGAGTATCGTTGAAGATGCTGTTTTGCGTCTATTTTGGCTTAAGTTGCTGATTGCTGATTGATTGATTCATTCCTTCGAGATGATGATTCTTCCTCGCTGGTTAGCGCGGCGGGGGATAAAGGTGCGAGCACCGTTCATTCTCTCGCTCGACGACGACGACTACTCCTCCTCTCTCAGATTGCTTCTCCCGCACGCCTGCACTCGCACGCGCAATGACGGACCGACTCATACGACTAACCACTGTTTTTTCTCTACCTACTCTCTCTCTACAGTAGTACCGGTATCCATACCTGGAACCGTACCCCTTTTTTACTCTCTACTCTCTACTACCACTCTCTCTCTCTCTCTCTAGTAGAGTAGTAGAGTAGAGAGTAGTAGAGTAGAGAGTAAAGAGAGAGTAGTAGAGAGAGTCTACTGTACCGGTACGTATATCACTACCGGTAGAGTATCATATACCAGTACAGTCAGCAGTACTGTACAAGGGTGCGTCTGCTCTTTCCACTCTACAGTACCAGTATGTACTGTACCGGTACATAACCCTGAAAAATCTACCGAAGTCGTACTTTTCTACCAGATGCGGATTTCCCGTATGTAGAAATAGGTCTACGGTGACTGAAGAAAGTAGATTTCGGACGGTAGCTGAAAAATAAATCTACCGCCGCGTCGCTCGTTTCGTCGCCTTTTGCGACGTTTTATTCTACCCGACAAAGAACAGACGCTGCACGATAACAACACGCACGTTCACAACCCCTCAAAACGTTCACGCACTACTGTGTAGTTGAAAAAAATTCTACTGTACCGTACTGTCTGTGCGCCGCAAATCGACCTCCGCGTCGCTCGTTTTCATCGCATTTTTCGACAAAACAATTCACACCAACGCAATAACAATAATGCTCGTCATGATAAAGGACGACGGTAACAGCAGCAGCAGCAGCACGTGAGAATCTTCATACGGCGGCCCCACGAATTTTATTCCATGCCAAGCTTCTTCTCGAGGAACAGCAAATGGCACCCAAAAAAACAAATCATTCTGCCCGATCCGAGTCCAGGCATTGCAGCTACTCCAGGAGAAGCATTCCTCAAAAGGAAAAATCTCTCATCATCGTCAGAGGAAGAATACTGCTAGCTTTCAACAGGGGGAAGAAGAACAATACCAGCAGCAAAACGAAAGAAGCCTCATCCATCATTGAGCAGCTAGTACCGCCGGAGGGAATACCTACCACTGCTGACCGAATACGAGATCAAGCAAGCAAATGGCAGAGGAAGATGCCTATCAAAAAGAAGAAGCCCGTCGTCTCAAGCAGGATAAACAAGCCACATAGTAGTAGTACTGTGTAGTGCCATCAGCGAGCAAGCTAGCGACTCTCTAGAATTATTTTTAGTCAGTACTTGTAATATCGTAAAGCAGCCACAGAGTGTAGTAGTACTAGTACTTCGCTGCTTTACGATATAGTACTTAGTACTACTAGAGTGACAGTAGTTACTAAATTACCTCAGCTCTCTACTCTACTACTAGCTAGTAGCTCTAGCTAGAGTAGAGACGAGTACAAGTACAAGTAGTTGTACAAGTACTGCTACGAGATGCATCATAATACTAGCTACTGTTGTGTTTCGCGACTTGTTGACACCGCGTGCCCACCGTGTGCTTTCGGCTCTCCAACCGACTTGACGCATTTCGCGTCCAAAAGGGGTGAGAGCGCACCGACTTGTACGATTTCGGAGATGAGAACCCCGTGTTATTGTTAGTAGATTTTATGGTAGATTATTTTTCGACTACATTCACAGTACAGTACAGGTACAGTAACGGTAACGGTAACGGTACATACAGTACACTACCGGTACTTAATCTACTACCGGTAGCTCTACTCTCTACCGTACTCTACTAGTACCTTGCAATTCTACGTGCCCACTGGGAACAGCCCGAGCTACTACTCAACTCAATTATTGAGGTCGAGGAAAGCTGCAAGCATAGGACTAGGTTCCATCGTCTCTTGAGATGTGCAGATTAGCGCTGATGATCCCGTAAGGGTGAAACGAGTCCATTGAGTCAATCAATTGGACTGTCTGGCGTGGATGGTATCGTTCCGGCGGGAGAGAGATTAATTGCTCTCAACCGTCAAGGTAGCAACTATATTAGACAGTGCACTTTTTCGCTGCTTTACGATATAGTAGTAGTAGTAGTAGTAGAGAGTAGAGTAGAGTAGAGTAGAGTAGAGTAGGGAGTAGTAGGGAGTAGTAGTAGTAGAGAGTAGTAGAGGCGCCTATCGCCTGTACTAGTTGACTTGACAATAATACTCCTATACTTTGTTCTTGGGTACTGGTACCTTCTTCTTGTGCTTCAAAGTACTGGTAGCAGCCCCTTCACTACGACCCGTAACAGTACATACATTCTGCTACTATACTAGTATTTGCTGGTTGAAAATCCTTCATCGCCTAGTATTATTACTACCAGTAGACTAGCTTTCTCGACATCGGTTGGTAGATCATGGTGATAAATGGATAAACAACGTGCGTGCTATAGTAGGTACACGTATCTAACCTAGCTGCTAGAGTGGAGAATAGATAAAGAAGAATCAAGCTAGCTCTATCACGCACAATGCTTTTTTATAAAGTCACGTGAGGAGAGGGGAGCCCGAAACGTTGTCGGCTCTCTAAAATTCCGATTCCGCGACCGGTGGAATCGTTCCAGCTTCCTCGCCGCCCACACCATCTACTATCGATTCTTCCGCTCCGACCATAGCGCTCGACAAAATCGATGCCAGCATTTGTGCATCTGCTTCGTGTCCCAAAGTGTACAGGTAGGTCCAAATGAGAAGCATTAGTGCTCCGCTACTGAGGAGACCCGTCAGCAGAATCTTATTGTCATAAGATTCTTGATCGGCCCCAAGAAATGTACTGCAATATAGAACTGGAACGAATGTAATGAAATTGAATCCCAACAGAACATTGACTCCTGCGTTTTCTCGGGCGGGGGTCAACCCTAGATACGTCCCATACAAGGCCGCGAGGGCGCACCGGAACCAGACGAGGATATCCGGCAATTCAGGAAAGGTTTCTTTTGTCGGCTTGGAATTTACTGCCAGAAATTTGCTGAGTAGAGATGGCTTTTCTTCCGTCGAAGGCATGTTGTTGGATTTGAAAAAAAAGGGAAGCGAACTATTGGGAGCAATTGCTGCGATAGACCAACGGCAAAGATTGTTAGATTGTGGCAAACGCCGGTGGCGACGGAACAGTGTGGTGCAGCGGATGTGCACGTAGCTGTTGTACTATTGAGGTACTGGCAGGAGCACTGTCTCTCTGGAGGTCGGGAAGACTCTAACGGAACAAACGACCACTGATATAGAAGGAGCCTGTCCGTCGCCCGCCTCGCTGCGGCGCGACAGTGGCGAAGTGCAAATGAACCAGAAGACAATGGTGTTGTACCAACGACAGTCATAAATCTGAAGTAGTAGGGAAGAGCAGGCAGCCCCCAAAACGGCAGAGGACTACTTCGGATCGCTTCTCCCAAAGCTCATGAGATAGTGCCAAGTGGCCACTGAGACCGATCTCCCTGAGATTTACGAGATACTTGCAAATACCAAGAAGGGTAAAATTCGCTCCTCAACACTTCAGACGGCAGTAGAAAATATCCTCACCAGCCGGAACTACTTGGAAGATTTTCCCCTCTCGCCCTGGAGGTCGGGAAGACTAACGGAACAAACGACCACTGATATTGAAAGAGCCTGTCCGTCGCCCCCCTCGCTATGGCGTGACAGTGGCGAAGTGCAAATGAACCAGATGTTATTTTTAAAAATTTGAGGAAAGAATTTCAGTTTCTCGTTACTTTTGTGAGGGTATTTTTTGGCGCGATCGCATCGTGATGGATGCTCATTTGACCGTTAACTACAGAGCCGGCCAAGCTATGATGAAGGCATGGTACCGCGAAGGTACCTATGATAGCTATTTTACGACTACTCCGAACCTGGTACCATATTATGGTAATGGTACCTGTCCGTCTGACCACCAGGCGTTTGCCACAATCGTCATATTTGACATTTTTTTTAAGTCAAACGCTATTTATCCCACTACTACTAGTAGTAGCAGTCCTTTACACCTTATAAATGTAAAGCGGATAGAAAGAAGCGGAACTTTGATGACGAATCAAGTATTCTGGAGTTGCTTGAAACCGTTCATGCCACGTTTCGTCTCTGCGAGAGGTGGGTGAAAACTTTTAGTCCGCCCCCATACGGTCTGACATGTTGTGGTTGTGCCATTTATGTGGACAGCGTACCTGTCCTTTGCAAGAGGAAGTCACCAAGAGAAAAATTGTTGTTCCACTAACGTTGTATGTATTATTTAACCTGTTTCATGAAGTGCCGTCACTGTTTGACGGCAAACTGCGTGAAAAACAATCAGAATGCTACCCGCGATGGGGAGGAATGCAGTATCAACGCCAGTCGCCAGGCCCGGAGATACGAGGGCGCTTCGCTCCCACTGGAACATCATCATGCCACGCCGGGAGTGCGGTAACCTTGGAGTCGTCCACCATGGCTTGTCTCTCCTTTTCTTCATCTGATGGCTCGGACTTCTTCTCTTCTTTGTACGATTCGAAGGAATGATAGCTTGGCAGGGTAGAACTGTCCAGAGCATCAAGAGTTTTGATGAATTGCACCATCAAATCTTGCACCAGAATTCGTGTGAGATTGCTCTTGCAGACGATGCGAAACATGGTAGCATCCGCCCCCACATCTGTGCAGATATTTTCTCTCGCGCATCCGTTAGTCAAGTCATGAAAGCTTAGACTGTAGCCGCTCACATACCAGTGACTGACAAATAATCATGATTCAATTCAAGAAGAGCAAAATGCGTCAGGGCATGTCAGTCTACACTTACTACTTCAATGATAATCAGTCCCATACCTAGTTGAGATTGCGCGATGGAAATCTATGTCGTTGTACCTGAGCTGCACCTCTGGGTTCAGGCGAGCTGCTACGACAGGAAGGCAGCAGTTGTTACCACCATCCACAATTTGAAAACGAGGCAATCCATTTGGATGCTTGAGGTCCTTGAGAAAGGTCCGAATGCAGGAGGCAACATTCATCTGGTTTAACACCTTAGCGCGATAGCCTTCTTTTCCAAGACGAAGTAACTTGTAGAACTGAACGTAGGGTCCTGAGGCGGGTCGCGAGAAGTTCAGCGTTATGGAATCGCAGTGGCCCCCGAGGTACGTTACAGACACAGCAATATGCTCTGCCAGATCATGACGCTCTCGAAAGATGACCCATCCAGTGCCACAGATACTTTCGCCAAACTTGTGGCCACTTGCAGACATAGACAACACATTCGGGAGTCGAAAGTCAAAGGGAGGGGGGCTAGGCATCTGGAAGGGAGCAATGAAGCCTCCACTTGCTGCATCCACATGAATGCCAATCTGCCAGCCTTTCTCCATGTTGAGCTGCTGGATCTCGTGGTCGATATTCCAGACAGGATCGTATACACCATTGTAGTGATTACCGAGGATGGCAACGACACCGATTGTCTTATCATTACATTTTTTGACGAGTTCTTGTGGGTCCACTGCCATTTTCTGCTGAAGCAAGCTTGGACGCACTAGTATCGGTGATACGTCAAAGAAGCGGAAGAACTTTTTCCACGAATGAGATTAGATTGTGAGATGCCGCAGTATTAGAGCTAACTTATCAGATTGTTTCACATTCAGTACGCACTTTTTCCCATGCAGCATGGTGTGCTGTCGAGATGACAATATTTGGCTTGATGGCCTGAACTTGGTCTTCCGAAAGGCCGTGGTGTGCAGCATACCACTTTCGCCAACGAAATTTGAGGGCCAATCCTAAGGATGGAAAAAAGAAAAGGAGCAATTGTGTTGGATGGCCGGAAGAAATGAGGAAGACGAGAAGGCACTGAGCATGACCCACCCGCCAGAAGGCAAGCTTCCGTGGACCCAACCGTTCCAGCCCCTACGTAGTTCCCACCCCTTATGGCAGGCTCTGATGGGGCATTCCAGAGTTTTGCTAGGAGATTGACTACAGTATCATGGAGGTTGATACTTCCTGGGTAAACAGCAGCATTTGCCAGATTGACCTCGGCGCCCATGCTGGCAACCTCACGTTCTTCGGGCTCCGAAACGACGTTAACATAGGAACCTGTGTTAAGCTGAGGACGAGAGTCACAAAGCCGAACTGAATCTATCAGTTCCTTGACAAAGCGTGCTGGCATCCCATTCTGAGGAATCTCGTTTCCCTGCACCAGCTGGGCATGGGAGCTGGCATAGAATGTAGTTGACTCGTTCCAATGATTGGCCTGGGTTTGTTGCAACAAGGCGATTGCTTGTTTCAACAAGGATGATTCCTCGCGGAGGAAAGAGGTTTCCTCGCGGAGGGCGGCAATGAGCTTTTGGTTGTCATTGTCGTGGTCGGCACCTGCACCTGCACCTGCACCACCTGCACCGGTACTCGCCATGATGGCGTGAGTGCGGAGGGAGTGAATGAATGCTTTTGCAATTTTAGATTTCAGGCTTCAGGCTATGGATCGAAAGCTTTTGGCGGGATCGAAAGCTTTTGACGAGCTCTCAACGTATCTTCAGAAGTCAGAAGGAAGCGTGGTGTTGATTGTAGTAGCGAGACAACAGGAGAGGAGGACAGACGAACGACGGACGAACACATACTGTGAGGATGAGAGAGAGCAGCAGCTAACGGATGACATCCACCGCGGCAGACTCTCTCATTTCTATTGCTGTTGCAGTTATCAAGCCGGAACGCCGGACCTTGTATAACTACAACCTATTCTTGACGACACATCGGTGCCGTTGAGACTTAGATAGAATGATTAATCCTACGGCAGTCACCGGTGGCCAAGCCACCGGTGCAGCCTTCACTCCTACCAATTATCGGGCGTTGTACGAAGCTCATGGGAGAATTGCGAAGCATGGCGTTAGGCTTACCGGGCTCGGCCGGCCTTCTTTCTCTATTGCAAAATGGGCTGACCGTAGCCCTTCGAAATAGACGACGGGTGCATTTGAAGCCAGCCCCTCGTCGTCTTGATCAATGCCGTCCTCCCCCATCTCATTAGTAGGAGAGGGTATGGCCTAGGCGATTTCTGAGGATGAGGATTCCTCGTCGCCGCTTGTCGCTAGTCCAAAACTTCGACATTTTCATTGTTCGAATCTTTTGTGCCGTACAGTATCAAGTATGTTGAGAATGAATCATCATCATGCCGTTATGTATATGACTAACCGGACCAAATCCAGCATAATCGGCGGGAGCATTACAGACGCTATCACACGGACCACGTGGACAAGGATGCGGCGGACATCCGATCGCCCACCGATCGGTCTTTAGTCATCGGGATCCACCGATCGGACATCGGTCGCCAATACGTACGACGTACGGACCGATTCCACGCCAGCATGGCCACATTCGTTCTGCCCAACGAAGATCGATGCGGAACCGATGAAAAGCAACACGGGAAAGTACGGGGAGATAGGAACTGGATAGGAAGCGCTGCGCGCAGACGAGCGACGAGATCTTTTGTTTTACTGCACCATACCGTAGGTCCCTACGAAGTACTCGTACCGGTATACCGGTACCGGTATCGGGGAGATGTGTCAAACCTGGCTTCCCCCAATAATTCGAACTCCCCTTTTACAGTCGGCCACGTCGTTTGGCTGAAATTTCACATGGTCGCGAATGTCAATAAGTGAAGTACCGGCCGGCGCGACCCCACAACTTTGTGGGTTCTGGGTCATAGGTATGAACCATACCCTACAACATTGTGGGTCGGCGTTGCGCGAATTGGTGACTGCCCGGTGGGACCCCTTGACGTGAAATCTCAAATCTCAATAAATTTCGTGCGCGCGGAGAGCGTGTGAGAATCTCAATTTTTTACGATCTCAATTTTTCACGTGCGTAGCTTTAATATTTGGATATTTGACCTGGCAGTCTGCTGATAGATTTGGGGGAATAAACGAGGGGAGAAAACTGACGTTGACACATCTCCCGGTACCAGGTACGCGGTATCTTCGGCACATATTTGACCTGTGTGCCCTGGACTTTATGTCATTCTTTGTGCCTTGCGCGCCGAAATCGGAAAAGCGCTGGAGTCGGAGAAACTATTCGTGCCAGTCAACCGACTCCAACGCTCTACGTGCAAGTCTACGAAGAATTGTGGTACACGGAGTCGGTATTTGAAGGCACCGTCATTTTACACCTGCCTGCTGGCTATCGCCAAGAAAGAATTGAAGAGGGAACAGAGAGATCCTTGTGGTACAGTACTGGTACTGAACACGGTACTTGTACAGGTACAGTGTCGTGTATCGTAGCTTGTTCACCGTGCGTATCTGCTATCTTCTCCTCATATATCAGCCGTCTTCTCGAATTCTCGAACGCAAAAAGTTTTCATCATCATCAACAACAACAACATCATGAAGCTCTTCTTCGCTCTTACTACTCTCGCCGCAATGGCTGTTGTGGTTGCATCTTCGTCTGCTGACCACGATGAACAAGCCGCCGCTGGCGTTGACCGTGGCCCTCGTGGCGCCACTAAGGAGAAGAAGGATGTGCCTATCGCTAGAGCTTTGAAGGGGATGACCGGCGGCGGCGAAGGTGGCATGATGGGCGGCGGAGGTGGCATGATGGGGGGCGGCAGGGGTCGTGATTTTTAATCACAGGAGGTGTGATTAAAAAGAAGAAGTTGGTCTTGTCTCCTGTCGTTGGAGATGTCACCATCATGCTCCTCGCAGGAGGGAGGGATTCCTTGGCTTTTTTAAAAATTAACAATTACTAGACAAGCATGACGGTCTTCTTTGTTGTTACTACTAGGTACATCCTCTGCGTTGAAACAGTACTAGACGAAGCAGCTTTTGCATCTTCATGTGGGATGAGGACGACACTAGCTGGTGGCGATGTGGTGGACGACACAACGAGGATTTCATGTCGTTGATTTTGTCTACAGATGGGGTAGGGGGGGTCGCCAGAGTTCGAGAGGAGGAGGATGTCTAAATCTGAACCTCGTCTTCTTTTGAGCTGGTAGAACATCTCTTCTTTCATTCGATACCACCACCACAGTGTGCTGGAAAAGCAATGCCGGGGAGGTGGTTGCATTCGACCACTGCAGTCCTGCTGATTGGTTCTTCTGCGGTATTCCTGTTCGTGATGGTGATCATGGAGCTACAGGTTCCATCATAAGGGTGCATGATCGAATCCAATATCGGTTCCGTAGGCAACCATGCGATGTTTCCGGGCTGGACTGCTACTGGAGTGTGGTTTGCTGGGCATGGTACAGCAGAAGGAAACAAACGGCGTACTATGGCCGTTCTAACAACATAGTACAGTACTGTTTCGTCGTAGAGCTAATTAGACAAAGTACAGGTTAAAGTAGTACATCTACGTTCTTCTTAATCGTAATAGAGACTGTACTAGCTTTTTTCCTTTTGCGTGCAATGATCTTCTCCGGTCATTACTCTACTATTAGTACACTACTGTTTCGTCGTAGAGCTCCTGACGAGACAAAGTACAGGTTGAAGTAGTACATCTCCTATTCGTAGTAGAGACTGTAGCGTTCCTTCTACTTACAATATTGTTCTCCGGTCATTACTACTAGGCCATCATTATCGTTTCATAGGTTCCTCCTTCTTGCTGATGACGTCTCGAAGGTCGTACAAAGTAATGTTCCATAAATTCGACCATCAAAATCGCACAGAGAACGACCAACAGTGCAACTGCGGCCCAGCCATACGCCCACCCGGCACCCGCCGTATCCTGACTGACTGTACTGGCCACCATCTTCCAAACAAAAGACGCCATTCCATAGGCGACTCCATCAACATACGCAGAAAAGAGTCCCTTGTGATTGCCAAAGGTGGTTCCCACCAAACCAGGAATATGGTAAAACATGACAGCAATACCCATACTCATGCAAAAGGATGCAAAGCTATGATGAAGGCATGGTACCGCGAAGGTACCTATGATAGCTATTTTACGACTACTCCGAACCTGGTACCATATTATGGTAATGGTACCTGTCCGTCTGACCACCAGGCGTTTGCCACAATCGTCATATTTGACATTTTTTTTAAGTCAAACGCTATTTATCCCACTACTACTAGTAGTAGCAGTCCTTTACACCTTATAAATGTAAAGCGGATAGAAAGAAGCGGAACTTTGATGACGAATCAAGTATTCTGGAGTTGCTTGAAACCGTTCATGCCACGTTTCGTCTCTGCGAGAGGTGGGTGAAAACTTTTAGTCCGCCCCCATACGGTCTGACATGTTGTGGTTGTGCCATTTATGTGGACAGCGTACCTGTCCTTTGCAAGAGGAAGTCACCAAGAGAAAAATTGTTGTTCCACTAACGTTGTATGTATTATTTAACCTGTTTCATGAAGTGCCGTCACTGTTTGACGGCAAACTGCGTGAAAAACAATCAGAATGCTACCCGCGATGGGGAGGAATGCAGTATCAACGCCAGTCGCCAGGCCCGGAGATACGAGGGCGCTTCGCTCCCACTGGAACATCATCATGCCACGCCGGGAGTGCGGTAACCTTGGAGTCGTCCACCATGGCTTGTCTCTCCTTTTCTTCATCTGATGGCTCGGACTTCTTCTCTTCTTTGTACGATTCGAAGGAATGATAGCTTGGCAGGGTAGAACTGTCCAGAGCATCAAGAGTTTTGATGAATTGCACCATCAAATCTTGCACCAGAATTCGTGTGAGATTGCTCTTGCAGACGATGCGAAACATGGTAGCATCCGCCCCCACATCTGTGCAGATATTTTCTCTCGCGCATCCGTTAGTCAAGTCATGAAAGCTTAGACTGTAGCCGCTCACATACCAGTGACTGACAAATAATCATGATTCAATTCAAGAAGAGCAAAATGCGTCAGGGCATGTCAGTCTACACTTACTACTTCAATGATAATCAGTCCCATACCTAGTTGAGATTGCGCGATGGAAATCTATGTCGTTGTACCTGAGCTGCACCTCTGGGTTCAGGCGAGCTGCTACGACAGGAAGGCAGCAGTTGTTACCACCATCCACAATTTGAAAACGAGGCAATCCATTTGGATGCTTGAGGTCCTTGAGAAAGGTCCGAATGCAGGAGGCAACATTCATCTGGTTTAACACCTTAGCGCGATAGCCTTCTTTTCCAAGACGAAGTAACTTGTAGAACTGAACGTAGGGTCCTGAGGCGGGTCGCGAGAAGTTCAGCGTTATGGAATCGCAGTGGCCCCCGAGGTACGTTACAGACACAGCAATATGCTCTGCCAGATCATGACGCTCTCGAAAGATGACCCATCCAGTGCCACAGATACTTTCGCCAAACTTGTGGCCACTTGCAGACATAGACAACACATTCGGGAGTCGAAAGTCAAAGGGAGGGGGGCTAGGCATCTGGAAGGGAGCAATGAAGCCTCCACTTGCTGCATCCACATGAATGCCAATCTGCCAGCCTTTCTCCATGTTGAGCTGCTGGATCTCGTGGTCGATATTCCAGACAGGATCGTATACACCATTGTAGTGATTACCGAGGATGGCAACGACACCGATTGTCTTATCATTACATTTTTTGACGAGTTCTTGTGGGTCCACTGCCATTTTCTGCTGAAGCAAGCTTGGACGCACTAGTATCGGTGATACGTCAAAGAAGCGGAAGAACTTTTTCCACGAATGAGATTAGATTGTGAGATGCCGCAGTATTAGAGCTAACTTATCAGATTGTTTCACATTCAGTACGCACTTTTTCCCATGCAGCATGGTGTGCTGTCGAGATGACAATATTTGGCTTGATGGCCTGAACTTGGTCTTCCGAAAGGCCGTGGTGTGCAGCATACCACTTTCGCCAACGAAATTTGAGGGCCAATCCTAAGGATGGAAAAAAGAAAAGGAGCAATTGTGTTGGATGGCCGGAAGAAATGAGGAAGACGAGAAGGCACTGAGCATGACCCACCCGCCAGAAGGCAAGCTTCCGTGGACCCAACCGTTCCAGCCCCTACGTAGTTCCCACCCCTTATGGCAGGCTCTGATGGGGCATTCCAGAGTTTTGCTAGGAGATTGACTACAGTATCATGGAGGTTGATACTTCCTGGGTAAACAGCAGCATTTGCCAGATTGACCTCGGCGCCCATGCTGGCAACCTCACGTTCTTCGGGCTCCGAAACGACGTTAACATAGGAACCTGTGTTAAGCTGAGGACGAGAGTCACAAAGCCGAACTGAATCTATCAGTTCCTTGACAAAGCGTGCTGGCATCCCATTCTGAGGAATCTCGTTTCCCTGCACCAGCTGGGCATGGGAGCTGGCATAGAATGTAGTTGACTCGTTCCAATGATTGGCCTGGGTTTGTTGCAACAAGGCGATTGCTTGTTTCAACAAGGATGATTCCTCGCGGAGGAAAGAGGTTTCCTCGCGGAGGGCGGCAATGAGCTTTTGGTTGTCATTGTCGTGGTCGGCACCTGCACCTGCACCTGCACCACCTGCACCGGTACTCGCCATGATGGCGTGAGTGCGGAGGGAGTGAATGAATGCTTTTGCAATTTTAGATTTCAGGCTTCAGGCTATGGATCGAAAGCTTTTGGCGGGATCGAAAGCTTTTGACGAGCTCTCAACGTATCTTCAGAAGTCAGAAGGAAGCGTGGTGTTGATTGTAGTAGCGAGACAACAGGAGAGGAGGACAGACGAACGACGGACGAACACATACTGTGAGGATGAGAGAGAGCAGCAGCTAACGGATGACATCCACCGCGGCAGACTCTCTCATTTCTATTGCTGTTGCAGTTATCAAGCCGGAACGCCGGACCTTGTATAACTACAACCTATTCTTGACGACACATCGGTGCCGTTGAGACTTAGATAGAATGATTAATCCTACGGCAGTCACCGGTGGCCAAGCCACCGGTGCAGCCTTCACTCCTACCAATTATCGGGAGTTGTACGAAGCTCATGGGAGAATTGCGAAGCATGGCGTTAGGCTTACCGGGCTCGGCCGGCCTTCTTTCTCTATTGCAAAATGGGCTGACCGTAGCCCTTCGAAATAGACGACGGGTGCATTTGAAGCCAGCCGTCAAGGCGCACATCCGGGATCTACTCGCTTTGGCGAGAGACTTGGGGCGCCGCTCCACACGCATTGCAGAATTATTTCCAGCTCACCCAGCTCATGGCTATGGTGTGTGTGACGCGGCCAAGTCTGGTTTTGGGGGTTCCTTATTTCCTTCCGCCTCCTTGCGCATACCCCCAATCGTATGGCGAGAGCCACTTCCCCGACAGCTCCAAGACAAACTCGTCTCAGAATCAAATCCACAAGGAACGATTACAAACTCAGACTTGGAATTGGCCGGCACAATCATGCAAGAAGTGATCTGGTCAGAAGAAACAAGCATCACGGAAAAGACGATTATTACCGGATGCGACAACACTCCAAGCGTGGCGTGGAGACACAAGGGTAGCAATAGCCTGGACGGGCCATCTGCTTACTTACTAGGTGAAGCCTCCCTATTGCAACGACAACAAAGACATGTCCCATGACTTGCGTACCTCCATGGGACAGCCAATGTTCTCGGCGATGTCCCGTCCCGAAAATTTGATTGGAACGACTCACACTTGCTGCACTTCCTGGATTCTAATTTTCCACAGAACGAACCTTGGCAAATGCGACGCTTGCCAACCGCTTGGCGTTCGAGACTGATCTACGCCTTGCAAACCAAATCGCCCGAACTGCTGTCACTCGAGACTGTGCCAAGGCCACCGATAGCGTCTGGGAAAAATGTTGGATTCCATTCCTTACTCAGAACGGAATCCAAGACCCTTTCCTCTCCAGCCTCGATGACAAAATCCCGCTCCTTAGGGTTTTTGCCACGCGGCTCCGAGATGGACGGCTCTCACGTAGTGGCAAACCAATCCGATCGTGTCTTATTTTTTAACTGGATTGTTTTGAGAAAGTGAGCCTCTCAAAACACTTATGTATTATTCTACTGCTAACTTGTCCGCGCGGCAGCTATCCTTCACCACGTCAGCCCAAGTCTTCTTCTCCTCCTTTAGGATGTGGGAGTGATGCTACGAAGGCCTCTAAAGTGCCTCGGGAGGCTGCTTGCGCGCGGAAATCGCGTAATTTCTGAGTATGGATACCGGTAACAGTACGGGGGTTCAATGCTGTTTTGCTTTCACAAGAACACCGCAAGGGCCACCGGCATCACAAATAATGTTTATCAATATCAGTATCGCTGCTTGATGACTTCTCAAACAGGATTGATCAGTGGAGCTACTCACCTCCTCCTCCTGCTTCTTCCGTGCTTTCAGACGACAAGATCTGAGGTTATCTCTCCAAAGTGCTACGCAGGTCATGTCACCAAGGAAACACTACTGCGGACGCCGCACGAGATAGTTAATGCCAGCGAAGGAGGCTGGCCAGTTTCTGTCGACGAGGCCCTCAAGGCTCCATTCGAGAAAGGCGATGACGTGATTTGCTTCACCGTAGGATCTGTTCAAGGTTATCTTGATATTCAATACTGCAGGGTAGAATCGACCACTGACCACATTGTTTCGGTATCATGTGGCTTTGATGGGGTTGATACAGACTTTGATGGGGTTGTTACAGAAGTGGCGGAAGAATGCTGTGAACGCTATTCTCTGGATGACACTACAGTTTTCAAATCACCAGGAAGTGGGCTACACTACTCAATCCTATGGCAGACAGAGGGCATTATGAGAGGATTCTACGAACTGGAGCGCCAGTATCCAAATCTCAGCTTTGACGATGATACTCTCTTTGCCTACTATGGCTACTATGATTGGGATGGTTGGTCTGATAATATGGATGATGAAGGAGGGCACTACTGGATTGACACAACTTTTCCCAAACGTATCGAGCAGTCTACCAACAAGTACAAGAAGATGTATCATGCTCTCACACGCGAAACATCCTACCTCATCGATGACAAGTTGAAACTGGCGAAGAGGGCGCACGAAGCAGGGCTGGTGGGACTTGGCCCCTTTCCTAAAACCTACCTGTCTTGCGAGGCAGCTCTTGAAGCCGTATCAGATGCGGAAGCACTCTTTTATGTCAAACTACCAGATGCTACCTGGGGTTTGGGAGTCGACGTGATTACTCGAGAAGCGCTCCAAGAGAAACTGGACGAAACCGATGAGTGCAAGGAGGATTTAGTTTTCCAGGAAGCAATCACAGACCTTGCTCTCATTTCGGGGCAACGCTTTGACATTCGCTTTTACATCCTTGTTCATGGCGAAAGCGTATATCTCCATGAGAATTCACATGCTAACTTTCACGCTGCCGCAGAGGAGGATACCTTTGATGCAACGTCTGTGGACCAAGCTAACGCGTTTGTGAAAAAGTTTCATTCAACAGGACACATTTCAGCCTTTCTGGAAAAGGATCAACAGACAGGCGGCTGGATGGATGCTCTCCATAAGGCGCTTGTCGAGGTACTTCCCGTATTTGAAGGTCTTTTCAATGTCACGGCCAAAGACCATGATCGCTATCATATTTTCGGTGGCGATGCCATGATTCGTGAAAATGGAGAAGCCATTGTAGTTGAGTTCAATGACTGGCCCTCGATGAGCTCTGTAGGAGGTGTGCACCTGACCACGCTTGACATCAACGGTAAGGAGGTTGGCGAAAGGACTTACAAGGGAGGGAGAGAGAAATCCTTGGTCGAGAAAGGCATTGTGCTCTGCGATTTCTTTGCAATCGTCATGGGACTAGTCGACACCAATTCTTGTGGTAGTGATGGAACGCTTCTGGATGGACGCGTGAGGGAGGTTTCGGCTCAAACGTGCTCTGGCAGCACTTCTGCTGAGTAACTTGACCGTTCGTACTCCGTACTCCTACTCTTTCTAGTTTACAACTATTTAATAAGTTAGTTGTGATTGAGCTGCAAATTTTGATCCATGGTGCCTTTATACTGTCGTATGGTTTAATGCGCTGGATATCGCGTCCTACAATCATGTCATTCTCGTCCTCGTCGTCTTGATCAATGCCGTCCTCCCCCATCTCATTAGTAGGAGAGGGTATGGCCTAGGCGATTTCTGAGGATGAGGATTCCTCGTCGCCGCTTGTCGCTAGTCCAAAACTTCGACATTTTCATTGTTCGAATCTTTTGTGCCGTACAGTATCAAGTATGTTGAGAATGAATCATCATCATGCCGTTATGTATATGACTAACCGGACCAAATCCAGCATAATCGGCGGGAGCATTACAGACGCTATCACACGGACCACGTGGACAAGGATGCGGCGGACATCCGATCGCCCACCGATCGGTCTTTAGTCATCGGGATCCACCGATCGGACATCGGTCGCCAATACGTACGACGTACGGACCGATTCCACGCCAGCATGGCCACATTCGTTCTGCCCAACGAAGATCGATGCGGAACCGATGAAAAGCAACACGGGAAAGTACGGGGAGATAGGAACTGGATAGGAAGCGCTGCGCGCAGACGAGCGACGAGATCTTTTGTTTTACTGCACCATACCGTAGGTCCCTACGAAGTACTCGTACCGGTATACCGGTACCGGTATCGGGGAGATGTGTCAAACCTGGCTTCCCCCAATAATTCGAACTCCCCTTTTACAGTCGGCCACGTCGTTTGGCTGAAATTTCACATGGTCGCGAATGTCAATAAGTGAAGTACCGGCCGGCGCGACCCCACAACTTTGTGGGTTCTGGGTCATAGGTATGAACCATACCCTACAACATTGTGGGTCGGCGTTGCGCGAATTGGTGACTGCCCGGTGGGACCCCTTGACGTGAAATCTCAAATCTCAATAAATTTCGTGCGCGCGGAGAGCGTGTGAGAATCTCAATTTTTTACGATCTCAATTTTTCACGTGCGTAGCTTTAATATTTGGATATTTGACCTGGCAGTCTGCTGATAGATTTGGGGGAATAAACGAGGGGAGAAAACTGACGTTGACACATCTCCCGGTACCAGGTACGCGGTATCTTCGGCACATATTTGACCTGTGTGCCCTGGACTTTATGTCATTCTTTGTGCCTTGCGCGCCGAAATCGGAAAAGCGCTGGAGTCGGAGAAACTATTCGTGCCAGTCAACCGACTCCAACGCTCTACGTGCAAGTCTACGAAGAATTGTGGTACACGGAGTCGGTATTTGAAGGCACCGTCATTTTACACCTGCCTGCTGGCTATCGCCAAGAAAGAATTGAAGAGGGAACAGAGAGATCCTTGTGGTACAGTACTGGTACTGAACACGGTACTTGTACAGGTACAGTGTCGTGTATCGTAGCTTGTTCACCGTGCGTATCTGCTATCTTCTCCTCATATATCAGCCGTCTTCTCGAATTCTCGAACGCAAAAAGTTTTCATCATCATCAACAACAACAACATCATGAAGCTCTTCTTCGCTCTTACTACTCTCGCCGCAATGGCTGTTGTGGTTGCATCTTCGTCTGCTGACCACGATGAACAAGCCGCCGCTGGCGTTGACCGTGGCCCTCGTGGCGCCACTAAGGAGAAGAAGGATGTGCCTATCGCTAGAGCTTTGAAGGGGATGACCGGCGGCGGCGAAGGTGGCATGATGGGCGGCGGAGGTGGCATGATGGGGGGCGGCAGGGGTCGTGATTTTTAATCACAGGAGGTGTGATTAAAAAGAAGAAGTTGGTCTTGTCTCCTGTCGTTGGAGATGTCACCATCATGCTCCTCGCAGGAGGGAGGGATTCCTTGGCTTTTTTAAAAATTAACAATTACTAGACAAGCATGACGGTCTTCTTTGTTGTTACTACTAGGTACATCCTCTGCGTTGAAACAGTACTAGACGAAGCAGCTTTTGCATCTTCATGTGGGATGAGGACGACACTAGCTGGTGGCGATGTGGTGGACGACACAACGAGGATTTCATGTCGTTGATTTTGTCTACAGATGGGGTAGGGGGGGTCGCCAGAGTTCGAGAGGAGGAGGATGTCTAAATCTGAACCTCGTCTTCTTTTGAGCTGGTAGAACATCTCTTCTTTCATTCGATACCACCACCACAGTGTGCTGGAAAAGCAATGCCGGGGAGGTGGTTGCATTCGACCACTGCAGTCCTGCTGATTGGTTCTTCTGCGGTATTCCTGTTCGTGATGGTGATCATGGAGCTACAGGTTCCATCATAAGGATGCATGATCGAATCCAATATCGGTTCCGTAGGCAACCATGCGATGTTTCCGGGCTGGACTGCTACTGGAGTGTGGTTTGCTGGGCATGGTACAGCAGAAGGAAACAAACGGCGTACTATGGCCGTTCTAACAACATAGTACAGTACTGTTTCGTCGTAGAGCTAATTAGACAAAGTACAGGTTAAAGTAGTACATCTACGTTCTTCTTAATCGTAATAGAGACTGTACTAGCTTTTTTCCTTTTGCGTGCAATGATCTTCTCCGGTCATTACTCTACTATTAGTACACTACTGTTTCGTCGTAGAGCTCCTGACGAGACAAAGTACAGGTTGAAGTAGTACATCTCCTATTCGTAGTAGAGACTGTAGCGTTCCTTCTACTTACAATATTGTTCTCCGGTCATTACTACTAGGCCATCATTATCGTTTCATAGGTTCCTCCTTCTTGCTGATGACGTCTCGAAGGTCGTACAAAGTAATGTTCCATAAATTCGACCATCAAAATCGCACAGAGAACGACCAACAGTGCAACTGCGGCCCAGCCATACGCCCACCCGGCACCCGCCGTATCCTGACTGACTGTACTGGCCACCATCTTCCAAACAAAAGACGCCATTCCATAGGCGACTCCATCAACATACGCAGAAAAGAGTCCCTTGTGATTGCCAAAGGTGGTTCCCACCAAACCAGGAATATGGTAAAACATGACAGCAATACCCATACTCATGCAAAAGGATGCAAAGATTTGGAAAAATAGTACGAGACCGGGAGCATCCATAGCTTGATAGAGAGTCGGAATGGCAAACAAAGCCATAGCATAGCACGAAGCAATCGTCAACATGTAGAGACGGGAAACAAATACTTTTCGCTGACGCTCCTGGGAAAGAGACGTAAAGTAGGTACCACAAACCGCCAAGCCCACAATCGTCCCCAAGGATGCAAAGATGCTGAGGCCGCTTGCCTTTTTCTGAGAGAGATAGCCCATGGAAGTGTCATGAAAATACGTGGTAAGGATACGTTCCGAAGTTCGAATCATACTCGAACCCGTATGAGCGAAAGCAACAATCCAAAAGGTTCCACTCTTTAGTACATGCTTCAAAGACGGCAATAGATTTTCCACTGCCAAGGAATGCAAGACATAAGACATGAGCCGCAGGAGTCGCCGCGGTTGGAGGAGTGGCAGATCCGAAAGCTGACGCAATAAGGTAGGATGCAGGGGATTTTGCGGTTCGTTGATTCGCTGGGGCGAGTCCGCCAGGAAGAGATAAGCAACCGAGGCTGCGATCATAGCCGCCCAGGCCCCCATGAAACATACCCATCGCCACTGGGACTCGTGTCGAAGAAAGGTAGAAAAGAAAGGAATCCCCACGAGCGATCCGAATCGCGAAGCAATGGAAGTGATATAAATTCCTCCTTCGTACATGGTATGATTGGAGGTTGAAGAAAAATGTTGCTGGGGGCCGTAGTGTGTCGCGAGAATAATCAAAATACAAGGCCACTGTACGCTTTGAAAGAATTCCACAAAGAAGCAAGCCCAAGTAACGGATGGAATGTCATTGCACAAGCTCATTACTAGGAGTGCCACGGATAAAAGGATCGAATAGAGTACCGATGTTCTTCGAGCACCCAAAACGTCTCCCATTGGCCCATTAAGAAACTTCCCACATGCGGTGCCCAAGACTGCCGATGCCGCGGCCCGGGAGGCAAATCCAGAGTTGTCGCCAGCACCGTTGTCATCCGTGAGGAATACTTTGCCAATGGTAGGTATCAGTAGGACCGGCACAGTCGTTGCCGCTGTCGTCAGCGTATAGGAAGCAAAGAGCGCCATATTGAGTGGATTCCAGATGGATCCTTTTGCTGCTGTGACATGCTCTTCCAAGGCGTCATTGTGATCATAGTCAAATGATTCCTCAAAGGGTTCTTCATACATGAATCCAAAGAAGAATCCTGAGAGACCTTTGGGGCGCGGTTCATCGTGCGTGTTTGAAAGAGTGCTAGTCGTAGTCTCCATGCTTGCATCCAAATCGATAAGAAACCGATTGCGCTCGGAAGGGGTACTCGTATTAGCGATATCGTTGCCTCTTTGCATTGATGGGAAAAGGCTATTTGTAGTAGAATCGCTTGCAGTAGTTGTATGAAGTTCTCGCATGCCGCCGGTCTGTTCGTACTCGTACTGTTGTGTCGGGTGGTCCTGGTACGGCCGCTGGCGTGGTCGTTG
This sequence comes from Nitzschia sp. pyKryTriq1, assembly GCA_956465555.1. NCBI lineage: Eukaryota > Bacillariophyta > Bacillariophyceae > Bacillariales > Bacillariaceae > Nitzschia > Nitzschia sp. pyKryTriq1. Next base: position 1,853,338 of record OY101116.1, read on the forward strand.
TCGCTGTCGCACCGGGAGAAGAGGCGTCGAGGTGCTGGGAGAGCGATGTTTTTGCTGGGAGCCCGTAAAGGAGGGGGGCAGGGGGATCTTCCATTCATCATCCTCGTTTCGTTGGTTTTCTTTGGAGGATGCCGAATTCCTTTTTGACTTTGGTTTGTCACTCTGCGTATTTGTATTTGTATTCGTATTCGTACTGGATCGAAATCCATCGTCTTTTTTCATTGCCAACTACTGTAGTCTACCGTATTTGTTGTTTCTTGCACAGTGCGGATGAGTTGTGCCGTATTTTGCGTTTTGCTGCTCTACATTGCGTCAAGAGGTGAGGAGTGAGGAGTGGCCGTTGTCTTTGTCCGATTGTCGAGTGGGTTTTGCCTGCCGTGGACTTCATTCTAAATGCCAGTCGGCATCGCGGATATTTTAAAGTCGATTGAGTCCATTTTCAAATCCATGTCGCCGGCTGGATGTCCAAGACTATGACTAACGTGACTCAATCGTGATGCGAACCCGGACGCCGGACGCCGACAAACCGCTGTGGATGTCCATTACCCCCAAGCCATTTGACACATACCAAACAACTTTATCGAATAAAAATGAATCAGGTTTGCAACTCGGGGGTTCAGTCTTGAATCTTGGGTTTGTTTCTTCTTGATGCCATCATCATCATGCATCGAGAACCCAGAACTGAGAACACTGTCTGTTGGACGCGCGACAATTCTTCATCAACCTTGACGACAACTCCTCCCTCCTCCCTCTCTGTCGTTGCGTCGTCGCTGCTGCACCCATAGAAAGAAGAAAGAGAAGGTAACTCGAGAAAAAAACTTCAAAGTACTAACATCAGACTAACCGCAGCGCACCACACCGCGAACCGCACCGCTCTGTTCCAAGCAAGATGTACGAAGACGGTGTCGACGGCGATTCCTTACGCGAAGTTCTCGAAAAGGCCTGCAAACGCGTCGACTTGGGTGCCGCCGTGATTCCCAAGGCCCTGTTGAATCCCGACGTCGATGAATTCCCACTAGACATTCTGCTAGCCCATGGGGACGTCAGTGATGGTGTCGATATCCGTGCCTTGCGAGAAGGCGTGGCGCCAGATGATTTTAATTTGCACTCCATGTCGACGACTGCGAAATCGAATCGCTATTCTCGAACTTTGCAGCGCGAATTCAACGCCGTCGTGGTCGAACATCACTTGAAGTGGGCGCCGCTATGTGTCTCGGAACCGGGGCCTCTGGCAGACGGTAAGCCCAGTGATCGTCTGGGACGCTACGACTTTCATCACGCCGATGCGATCGTCGATTGGGCGATTCGCCATCGCATGAAGGCCAAGGGCCACGTACTGTGCTGGCATGTCACCTCACCCAATACTCTTTTGGAAGACATGACACCCGCCCAAGTTGAAGAAGAGCTGCGGCGGCACATCTTTACCGTCATGGGACACTTTCGAGGACGGATTCGTGTCTGGGATGTAGTCAATGAAGCTCTCGCACCGGATGGCTCGCTCGCAGAAAATGTCTTTTTTCGTAAGCTTGGGCCCTCGTACATTGAAAAATGCTTTCGATGGGCACATCAAGCCGATCCTGACGCTATATTACTGTATAACGACAACAAAGTAGAAGGAATGGATGGACCCAACAAGTCCAAGGCGGATGGCTTTTATCATTTGCTGGCAGATCTACTCAAAAAGGGAGTTCCTGTGCACGGCTGTGGAATCCAAGCTCACTTCAATGGGGCTGGTGTCGGCCGCAATCGACCGCCCACCCCACGAATGGTCAAGAACCAGATCCATCGCCTGGGGGAACTGGGTCTCACGGTCAATATCTCCGAGATGGACGTCCGGGTCAGCCAGCTCGATCCCAATATACGGCAGATTGCGCAACGGCAAATTTATCGAGATATCATTGCCGCCGCTTTGAGCGAGGCTTGTTTCGACGGAATTTGGTTGTGGGGATTCACAGATCGTCATACATGGGTCACGCACTTTTACCACGATGATGAACCTCTCATTTTTGACGAAGATTACGGACGAAAAGAAGCCTACTATGGCTTGCGCGAAGCATTGAGTTCCATCACTCCTAATGGCATCGTGGGTGCCAATGTTCCTCTGGATTCCGATGTCGACGAGGAGGGAAATTCGTGGGGGCATATGTGGATGCAACCAGAACCTGAACCAAGTGCACAAGACTATGCCGAATCGGCGCGGAGTGAACAAAGCGATGACGATTTCGACGACGACGACGGCGACGATGCAGGAAACGATAAACCGGACTGGGAGATCCCCCAGATCACGTGAAAATGTGCTGGTGTATGCAGTAGAACGGATGAATGTTGATCGAGCGCCCAATTGCTGTTATTGTGTTGAAGTAGTAGAATGTTGCGGTAAAAGTCTAGCTATGTTTCTATGTTGCTATCTTGATACCTCCTCTTTGGTAACATAGGGCGCCATCCCAAAGAATGCGGGATAAACTTGGCTACCGCTGCTAAACAAGGGAGCCTAGTAAGGATCCATACCCCTTCGTTTCACATCGTCGTCTACTAGTAGTACAAACCATCCTTGATCCTTGGAAGGCTGCAACAACCAAAAACCACAGTAGAGTACAATGCCCCCAACGACTCCTTCACTCACTACTGGGGCGCCCCGCCCACCCCCCCACCCCCCCCCCCCGAAAAATACATGCAAGTACGAAGTACTATTTACCGTACCTGGTACACTGTACCTATACCGTTGCGCGTACGGTGTGTATCATACTGTAGAGAGAGGAGTGCGTGGCATCTGCAGGCCCATCAGCAACGGGCAACGACCGCAGAGGAACAATAGTCTCATCGACTGAATGATCTTGGAGGCTATGGTACATACCTACTGGTAATACAAAGATGGCATCATCCGCTTACTATTTGGCAACGTTCGCTACTGTGCTGCAATCCTTGCTGCTGGTTCAAGGATTGTCCGTAATATTTGCTGCAAACAGTCATAGTTCAACGGCGGTAGACCAGGACGTCTTGACTGATTGGTGGGAGAATGTCGAGGCAATATCCAAAACGGTGGCAACGTTGCAGGTCGTTGCCAATCCTTTGTTGAATACTAAAACATCTCCGATTGCTTCCAAATTGTTCCAAAACTTGAATCACTTGCAGGCGGATTTGGTTCGTTATGTTCCTTGGTATCCGTATCCACTGGTAGGAGTGGCCGAACTGGAACCCCCCAATGCTGAGACGCGCCAAACATTCTGGAATTTTTCGTCCTATTTGCAGCAGCAGTTTTTGGATACCTTTCATGCCGTGACCGATCCCCCAGTAGTAATAGCAGCAGCGGGAGCAGAAGCAGCCTCCGATGACGACGACGACGACGATGATGATTCGAAGATCCGCAGCAGCAGCAGCAGCACCGAGCTGCAAAAGCGAGTCATCATTAATTTCTCGACGCAGCCCACTTGGATGTTCGACACTACCGACTGGAGCTACAATAACCAAGATCCCAACAAGGCAAGTTGGAATTATCCTCGAGGACGCTGGATCAATACGACCACCCAACTTGTGGCCGACTACTATGGACGCTTGGCTTCTTGGATCATCCAAGGATCCTTCTTGGATGAATTTGGAACCCTCATTGATGGTGGACCCGCATTGGGAGACAAGGTTACACACTGGGAAATTTTCAACGAGCCCGAAGCCGAGCATCGACTGACTCCCGAGGAATACAATATCTTGTTTGATGCCGTGGTTCGAGCCATTCGAAAGGCTGCCGATCCGGATCATCGCATCCGATTTGTGGGCATGGCGTTGACAGGACACAACGAATGGGACTTTTGGAGAACCTTCTTGACAAAGGAAAACCACGACCGGGATGTACAGGATGCCGTGGCGTCTGGTATGGCGTCATTTCATTGGTATGGAAGTCCATCGTCTCGGACCAACGTGTCTACCTTTGTCGAACCCTTTGAACAGATCTATACATTTCTCAAGGAAGTAGACACCATCATTGCCATGCGAGATCAAATGTCTCCGACCACTGGTTTGGCCATCAATGAAGCCGGAGTGATCCCTCCGAATGACAACACGATTGGAGCGGAAGACTCGCCGCCCATTTACTACAACATGGTAGCCGCAGTCTACACAGTCCTTGTTTCTGAATTATCAGTCAAGGGCGTCGATGTTGTTGGATCCAGCCAATATTGTGGCTGTCCTGAAATCCCATTGTGGGATATCCCAGATCGTCAATACCCAGGAGTGTCCATGACGAATTGGACTACGGGTAATGGCAACCCACGGTATTGGGCACTGAAACTGTACCTCCAACACTTTGGTCCGGGCGACAGGATCGTCTCCTCCTCAATATTAGTCGGGGCCGCCAACAACAAGAATAGCAAGATTTTCCTTCAAGCTCGGATTACTGCCGGCAATAACCAATATGCCGTAATTGTGGTCAACAAGAGTAATCAGCCACAGACTGTGAAACTGAAACACCCTCTTTTCTTGGGGGCCAGCGTCAGCATTGTAGATGAAACGACGCACGATCAACCCTGGAAGGAATATATATCCAATTCCACATGGCTCGATTTGGAACCGTTTGCAGTGGCGGTCGTTCTTGTAGAGTAGACTAGCTAGAGTAGAGTAGACTACTACTACTACTACTACTACTAGGCAGTTTGATCTACTTGGTGTCTTCTTTAGATGACATTGTTGCGGTAAAAAAGTCTAGCTATGTTGCTATCTTGATACTTCCGCTTTGGAGGGCAGGGGATCTCGAAAGGTCAAATAAGCGGCCATCCCAAAGAACGGGATAAACTTGGCTGCCACTGCTAAGGGAGCCTTAGGATCCATACCCCTTCGTTTCACATCGTCGTCTACAAACCATCCTTGGAAGGCTGCAAAGATCGCCAAATCGACCAGAAAGCTTGAGCCCACTCGGTCAATGCTCAGTAATTCCAAGAAACTCGTGAGACGTTCATGGAACCCTCCAAAGTCGGACGCTCGCGCAAAAATACCCCAGAATATTGAACCAGATCCTACCACTGTCAAAAAGGGTGCCAAAAAACGACTTTCTGTGATTTGCGCCACCTGCCCCAAGTCCTCCATGTACACTACACCATCATCTTGTTCGTTGGATCTCGTAACCAAGTAGGGGAGAAGGAAGGCGGATGTCAAAAATTGCATCCCAGCCACCGTGGGGAGCATGGGCAAGACGTTGGGTTTGTTGGGTCGGTCATCACTGAGGAATCCAGCGAATAAGGCCGCCCACGACAAGAGAAGATTGAAGACACCTTCCAACATGGGGTGGACAACAGGAGCAAAGGGCAAGTGAAGGATTGGGCTCACCAAGAAAAAGTTCAAGGACAGATCGCGAACTTCTTCCCATGTGCGCTGCTCGAGTGCAGTCGCAGGAAGACCGTAGAACCAATCGGAGAAAAAGACAACATACATGTACGTAATCCAGGTGACCAAGGGGATAAAGCGAAGCGGTTCATTCGACAGTTTGGTGGCGATGGATTGCACCACCAGCGATACACCGCCCGTTTTGAACACGGCTGGCTCAACGAAATCAATTCCTTTGGTGATCTTTCCAGCTTCGATATTGTAAAACGAGCATCCTCGTGTGAAGAAAAGCTCTTCTTCGTTGCTTTCGACGTGCCATTGGACTAGAATTTTGTTGTCACCAATGATTTGGTCGTCGACACAAAATTCAAAAGTCGAAGGAAAACTGTCTGCACAAATTTTCAAGTGTTTTTCCAGAGCTTCTTTGCCTTGAAAGGGGGCCGGAAAGGCGGTGTCGTCGTATTCGCAAAACTCGGAGAAGAGGGAGCATGCCTTGACCATGTCACGTTCGTTCCATGCGGCAAAATATTCTTCTGGTAGTGTCGTAGAGGAGGAAGGTACGCTTGCCTTGGGAAAGAACCAGCTCATTGGGCTGTTCGACGTCGTCGTGGATGTGATGTCAGCGTCCATATCAATTGTTGTCGTTGCTTGGGTATTTTCTGTCCCATCTTTGGATTTGAAGAGATCGGCGAACGCTGTCGCTCTTCGTAGCAGTGTCAAGTTGGCTTCCCCCGACTTGTTGTTTTCTTTGACTAAAAATACTTTCTTGATGAGCCCCGAATCGGGATCAAGAGTAAAAGATGCTGCACCCTTTTTGTCGAAGGATCCGTCAGCCCTTTGAGTATGAAATCTAACCCCAATTTTTTTCGAAATGTCGTCGTAGGCAACATCCTCGACGGCAATTTTGTCACTATTGTTGGAAATTTCGGACGAAAGACGCAGTATCCTCTCGAGCTCTTCCTTGCCCACGAAGGGTCCCGGAAAAATGGCATCTTCAAATTCAATATCGTCGTCGACTAGATTCGTGGCCTCTGTTATTCGGTTGGCATTCCATTCTTCAATGAATTTCTCGGCAATAGTTTGAGTGGGGTTGGATGGAATGGAGAGAAGATTTCTGCTGTTGAGTAAATCCCCGAAAGGGTTGGCGACCATCTTCATTGCCGCCGATCTGTATTGATATTGTCCGAAACATTTACCATGTCGCATTGATTTTGTTGAAAGAAAGGAAAAACCAAACGGCGCAGCTGACAAGAGTAGAAAACTGAGTATGAATAATCTGGTCATTTTTTTAGCCTTTCGACAAGAACTTAGAGCGCCGACAACAGTTTTTTTGGTAATCGTAGCAATATTGGGCTTGTCAGCAGCAGCTCGGACTACTCCTGTACTAACTAGAGAGAGAGATAGGTGGCTGCTGACTACAAGTTCGTACTTGCAAAAGAGATGATGATGGCGATGATGATGGAGTCGGTAGTTGGTGGTGTGGTTGGGGTGATGTCATCGGTCGAAACACTACCTGGTACCGAATGATGATGGCGATGAATGATGAAGCAGACAGTGTGATGTGGTGGGAATTCTTGAGATAAAACAAGACACGTCATCACCAATGAGGAAACCCCTAATTATGCTTGCGTCATGTCACTTGGAAATAACGGTCAGCCATATTCGGACTTCAAAAATGATGCAGGCGAGGCGCGCAGTGATTGCTACCGGTACCCGGTACCAGGTACTGTAGACGTACCGTACCAGGTACCTGGTACGGCGAACCGGTACAAGTACCAGTACCGCCGACAACGGCAGCCGCGAGCCGCCACGTCCAACCAGAACAAAGCAGCAGCAGGCTTCTCCAATACTGTAAGTACAGTAAGCTGCCACCCATCACCTGTGCGTGGAACAACGAACACAACAAGCAAAAAACCCGAAGACGGGCCTTCGCAGCTTCATTCATTCTTCCGATCACCGTGTCATAAAAAGACATCTCCTCTCCTCGTTAAACGACGACAATCAATAAATCTGCGAAGCTAGCTTTTCACCAAGATGGCAATCACAAACACTCCACGAGAAGTCACGGTAAGTAATCACAACAATTCACTTTGTGGGCTCCAACGCGAAGAACCAGCAGCGATCTAACTTATTTTGTTTTTTCTTGGTGTTCTTCTCGGGTGCAGGTCATTGGTGTCAACGATCTGGCGCAAGAAAATAAAAGAAATGTCTCGCTACTTGAGAGCAGCCACTCCGCTCTGTCTTCCGATGAAAGTACTTGCGCCTCTTCTCTTTCCTCCGATTCCAATTCTCCTCGTCGCCGAAGACGCCGCGCCCCTCGCAAAAAGGCGAAGAAAACAGTATCGCGTTCTTCCAACAAAGCGGCCGCCGAGGTCGAACTTTCCTTGGAACAGCAAGCCCAGTATGTCGCTTTGGATTGCGAAATGGTAGGCACGGGATACCGGGGCAACAAGTCCTCTGTAGCTCGCGTCACTTTGGTGGGATGGAACGGCGAGACGATTTACGATGAATTCATTCGCCAAGATCGCGAAGTAACAGACTACCGAACATTTGTTTCAGGCATTACGGCCGAAGATATGGAATCTGCCGAGCTCACTCTCGAGGAGTGTCGAGAACAAGTTCTTGACCTGTTGGAAGGCAAGTTCTTGATCGGTCATGCTCTCAAAAATGACCTCAAAGCACTTGACATCCAGCACCCGTGGTTCATGACACGTGATACTGCGAAATACGAACCATTCCAACAAGTCCGATTTGACGATGGAGTTTTGTGGCCGCGTAAATTGAAGGATCTGGCCAAGGAAAAACTTCATAGGGATATTCAAGTGGAAGGGAAACCACACAGTGCTTACGAAGATGCCTTGGCTGCTTTGGACTTGTACCGAATGACACGAACAAAGTGGGACAAGGTTATGCACTACAAAATCCAGAAAACTCTGGCAATGGAACAAAAAGAGGAAGTTCGTCAATAAAAATGTCTCAATAATTTGACTGCTCCCTCCCCAAAAACTCTTGAACGCGTGCGCTACGGAAAATGATCACGATTACGACCAATCTGGGAACGTTGCGTCGCCATGCATGATTTTGAAACAACGTATCAATGTCTATGTCATCAGTTAAAAGCTAAAGAATAAGATACGAGCTACTCTACTAGTTACAGACTAACTTTTAGAACTATCCTTTCTCTCTTCCGTCTGTATTAGATTGATCACCAAGGCACCCAAATCATCAATGGCACACTTCGTGACAAATTCAAAGTCATTTGGCATTCCTGCACTAAACATGGGAACGCACTTTCCGCGCATATTAAAACATTCCAAGAGTATCTGTCGTAGCATAGGTCGGCGCTTTGAGAGCTTCCCCGGACGCATGATAAGCTTGACATCTTCCGCCGCTGGCAAGGTCCCACTGTCCAAGTCGCTTCGTATCCGTATCATGGCATCCTGTGTTGTCGCTCGATTGGCCTGGTATCTGGAGTGCTTGGTTGGGGATGGTCTGGAGATTTTGACGCCCTCTTTTGTTTGAATATTCTCTAGTCGCTTCTGATATAACTTTGTGGCCCGTTCTGAACGTTTTCGTTGCGCTTCTTTCGATGTCGCTTCGTCCGGTGTAAAGAGAGAGTCCCGAGACTGCTGGTATTTTGTTTGTTCTACGGTACTAGTCCCCGTTTCCAGATCTTCCATCTGTTTTCGTAGCATGGCCTTGCGTCCCGCCAGAGTCTTCCTTCGTGACTCGATCGCTTTGTCTGTTGACGTAAGGTAGGTTTTGATGGCGTCTTGTATTTCTTCCTCCGTCATTCCCGACAGCTCGGGGGACCCGAGAAACCCGGACGGTAAAGCTCGCACTTGATTCTCTAATTCCTTTTCCTCTAAAGTGTCTGGATCTTCTATTTGATCTTTATCCCCCCATCGACTTTCATACCACCGCTCTCGAAAGTCGGGATCGGTCCACGTTCGTTTCGCTGACTGCGATCGACGTGCATGTGTCGGGGAAGGCTCCGTAGGAAAAGAAGTGAATTCTCCCGACCAAACTTCGGCGGTGCTACTACTGCGAGACGGTCGCAGTGGAGTCTCTCGATGCTCATCGTCGTCGTCGTCATCATCCTCTTCCTCCTCTATGAATTTGCCCAGCATTTCCTGTTTGACCCGCGCGGCAATTTTGGAAAGGTCTTCTTCCCAAAAGAAATGAGGCTGGGCGGCCACCTTCATTCGTTGGCGACGTTCTTTTTGAGTCCAGGTACTATTTTCGAGCCGCATGTGTCGTTTCAGATACGCGTAGCACGCCAATAAGGCTTCTGCATCGGAGACTAGCAAATCTTGCACGGGTTCAGAATTTTCATTGCTCGGGGCTGCGTGGCGATCGATGAGAGAGCACTTTGGATCTTGGAAGGAGGAGGATGCCGATGCCGGATGGACGAAGCGAACATGCAGGGAGCTTCCGAGAAAGCTCTGGCATACTGCCAGCATCCATCCCACTACGAGTAGGAAACCCCATGAGAGATGTAATGATCGCATATGGGGTGACGAGAGGGGCGGTACTGTATGGTTTGTGTATTTGTGTTGGTTGATGTTGAATGTTGGATGTTGAATTTTTTTTTAAAATTCGTGCTACAGTACCAGGTACTGGTGGTACCAGTACCAAGTACTGGTACCAGTACGTTGAGGCACACCCCTCGCCCTGGAACATCCAAAAGGTGCGGGTCACCGCGCACTTAAGCAGCTCATTCCACTAAGCCCTCAGAACCATTTCCATATTGGCAAGACAACCAAGCAACAAGTAGCACAGACTTATAGCATACCATAGCAGGCTCTCGACTCTCTAGTAGTAGTAGAGTAGAGGCATGTAGCTAGCATAGCAGATAGATAGAAGCAATTTTTGTCTATTTGGTACTATGACTTCTATGTAACATCACTATTCTATATTGAGTGTAAATGCATACCTATGTGAGGCATATATATATTGTATATGCCCGATGCTACGTCGCTGGCGCATTTTTAATGGGAGCCCCTCAATGCCACCTTTTTGTAGCCGGCCCGGTCCTGTTCAAACCAACTCGTCCTGGCCTACTCCGACTAAACAGTGGTACTCCGACCGTCCGGCACACTCACCAATCAGGAATTAGGAATCAGAAAATTCAATAGAAAAATCAGATAATTCCCAAAATTCCGCTTTCGAATTTCCAAGCAACAACATCCAACCATTGCGCCCCGCAAGTTTTGTGTTTATTTTGTGTTCATTCTCTGCATCACTCTCACATCACATCATCTCTACATTACTCCATCAAACACACCTCACCATTATCATGTCAACCTATGACGAGCTCCTTTCATCACTGGATGAGGAGAATACTTGGAGGGCTGATGGTATTTTCCTTGACCTCCATGAGGACCTGACATCAACAGCTACAGTCAGGTATGATGTCGCGTCGACCATTGTTGATTCTGCGTCTAAGTCTGACCGTGTAAGTACTGCACTCAGATTGTTCGAATTCGAAAAATAGTATTTTCTCTCGAAAGTTCGAATTTCCCTTACGTTTTTTACCCCGATGTAGGAACAACACAAGCTCTGGTTTCCCCCCCAATACAACGAGGATAGCGCTTCCGTCAGAGAACTAGTTGTTGCCCTCTGCGCCAAGGCATGCATCCCTGTGGGCTTTTCTCTTGTAACGAGGACTGTTGAAAAGCAAGGTGCCTTTAGGAAAATTAGACTTATTTGCAGCAGGGGGTTTCTGCTACGAGAGGTAAGCACTTCGGAAATATGAAAATTGAATTCGAAATATCATCACTATCAGAATCGGTTTTTTTTACCTAAAGTGAAAAGTAATAATTAGAAAATTCGAATTCGAATTCGAAATCGAATTCGCAGGAACGGCAGTAGAGACACAACACGAACAACTTACCTTTACCTTATCCAACATCAAATTAGTGTTGAGTTTAGGCTTGATTACCAGCCTTGCCTTACTAGGGACAGCTACAGGGCACTTGTACACGAAGTGTTTCGAAAGGGACTCCATACTCCTTGATGTCTGCAAATGCAAGACGAGATTCGAAATTAAATTCGAAAAATAGATCGAAAAATAGATCAGAAAAAAGATCGGAAAAACAGAACAGAAAAATGAATAAGAATTTATGTTGAATACAAAAATACACAGGAATAAGTTAACTCGAATTAAATTCGACCGGTCGGTCGGCATACTCACGAATCCACACAAGGCACATACTACCATCTGCCCTGGATGAAGGAAGACAAAGAACTTGCCATCATGCTTGACGATGGCAGGCTGCTGTCTTTTGATGTATTTTTTTGGAAGGGGCTCGAAGTTCGACCTGGACATGTTGTTCCGGCGATGTGATGGGAAATTGTGTGCCCTTTTTTTATTGTTGTGGAGTGAGTGAGCGCCACCTGCTCCCTCTGCTGACAAGGGAAAAATTCGATTTTTCTATTGAATTTTCTGATTCCTAATTCCTGATTGGTGAGTGTGCCGGACGGTCGGAGTACCACTGTTTAGTCGGAGTAGGCCAGGACGAGTTGGTTTGAACAGGACCGGCCGGCTACAAAAAGGTGGCATTGAGGGAATGGGTACCGGTACCAATACACGTACGGGTACAGTAATGTACATGGGCCGGGCGCACGGTCTGCGGTCTGCGGTCTGCGGCGGTCTGCGGTCGGCCATCTCCTGGCGGGGGTCGTCGGACGGTGCGGAGTGCGGAGCAGGTTGAAGGTGGTACCGGTCTACTGTACCAGGTACGAACCCCGGTACCGTATAGTAAGTAGGTGGTGTTTACTCGTAACAAAAACAACAACAGAGCAAGAAGTGCTACCGGTACAGTACTGGTACTCGTCGACTCGGACGAGATGCAGTACCTTGTACAGGTATTTACCCCAATCCAAAAGCAATCCATAGTAGTCTCTACTCGTACGCTACCGTATATCATTATTGTCTTGTTGATTGTCGATTGAGAACAATGTCCGCCGCTGCTATATTTGATGAGGATTCATCCGACGACGAAGAGTTTGACGACAATAAGAACGAGGAAAAGGATGATACGCCCAAACGCACCATCAAGATGGACGAGGATGAGGACGAGGATGATGATGATTCGGACGATGACGGTGATGACGACGACGCTGCCGGTGCCAGGGATTCCAGTGATGCTGCCCCAAAGAAGGAAGAAACCAAGAAAGAGTCCACCGCAGCTGCACTCTTTGGTGATGACAGCGACGACGACGACGATGATGACAGTGACAATGCCAAGCAAGTAGACAAAGCCAAAGACAGCGGAAGCAAGGACAAAGACGAGGAAGAGAAGAAGAAAGACGCAAAGGAAGCTCCCAAGTCGAAACCTACGACTAGCGATCTCTTTGGTGACTCTAGTGATGACGACGATGAGGGCGAAGCCAAGCTGGATGACGTTGTTGGATCCTCAGCTCCGGCGGGGGCCAAAAAGACTGAGGTGGCACCATCGCAAGACGAGGATGCCCCGGTGCCCTCGTCGGCGGAAGCGGGCAGTGCAGTGGTGGTCAAACCTCCTGAAAAGGCGATGGTTCTGGAATCCAACCAACCTGGTAAGGACGTCTCCTTGCATATGACCAAACTTCCGAACTTGGTGGCTATTCAGCCGGCAGCCTTTGAAGAAGACTTGTATCTAGAGAAGGAGGAAGAAGAGCAGTATAAAGGTTATGTACAGAACATGATTCGTTGGCGGTACAAACGCAACAGCGATGGGGAGCTGGAGCGAGGGGAAGACGGTTCGTTGGTTCGCGAGAGCAACTCTCGGTTGGTTCAATGGAGCGATGGATCCTTCACCTTGCATGTTGGCAATGAAACCTTTGACATTCAAACCACGGACTCGTCCTCCCAGGGCTTTGCGGGCCTCAATGGCTACATCTATCTCTCACAAAAGGCAGCCTTTAGCAATGAAGGAGCTGAGGATGATGCTCCCGGAGGAACAGTCTTGGAATGTATGGCCCCAGTGACCAGCAGGTTCGTACCGAAGCCGAGCTCGCTGCAGTCCGAAGCCCACAAGAGTTTGACGGTGGCAGTTCGTCAGAAAACAATAAAGAAAGCTCGCATTGCCGAGTATGTTACTCAGGAAGATCCCGAACTGGCCAAAGCAGCGCGTGTTCGGAATAAGGAGGATCTCGAAAAGGCAATGGCTCGCAAGTCAACAAGTTCTTATCGGCCGTCTGGTGGATCGCGTTCCAGGCCCTCCTCCAGTCGTCGATACATGGACGAGGAAGATGATGATGGGGACTATGATACCACCAATATCAAGGCACTCAAGAGAAATGGTATGGAGGATGATATGGATGATTATGGGGACGAAAGTGACGATGATGGATACGACGACACCTTCCGAAAGGGTCGCGATCGTAAACGCAGAAAGAAGGAAGATGAAGAAGATGAGGACGACGAAGAAGAGCTGGTGTTCGAAGAAGAATCAGATGAAGAGGAGGGGACACTTATCAAGGCACACAAAAAGACCAATCGTTCTCGCCAAGCCGTGGTGGACGATGACGATGAAGACTAGACTATTAGTATAGAGCGCACTTTCAAGCTTTAGGTTGTTGTGATTGTTCGCCAAGAAAAGAATCGGTACGACTTCTACAGGTAGCCATACTCTTTCAATTGCGACTCCTCTCTAGAGGGATAGAAGTGATGCCTGCTGAACTTAAACCAGCTAGCTCAGTCTCCAGGTAGAAAAGGAAAGTCGTCGGATTGATGATGATGATGATGATGATGCTAAGAAGACAGAAGACATATGAATATGATGATTATACAACGTCTGGCCGTCTGTTGTTGGTGTTGTTGCTCGCAATGAGACACTGTTCGCAAAGCACAGCTCCAGTACAGGCGTAAAAGTATTCATACCGGTACTGTATGTACGAGCGCCGAGTAGCAAGCTCATAACCCACAACTGCCGAAACATCGCGCAAACACGCACCAAAAACGAAAAACCCAAACGCCGGATCTGTCAAAAAATCCATCACCCAACACCCAACTTGAAACTGATATCTCTGTTCAAAGAAAAGAAGTATTAGCGCAATCGTCTCCTTGGAACTTCGTTGCCTGTCATGATATGGCAGTTGGTCCTGAATTGGGTCGCTCTCGTGTTATTGATTGACAGATATGCAGAAGGACTCAGCTCCAGCAGCAACACGCAAAAATTGACCGCATTGCAGACAAAAATTGCCAACAGCATCGCCAAGGAGGAGCGACGGGCACGGGAGCGGGAGCGGCAGGACTCGCCAAGAACTGTGTGTGATGGATGTTATCGACCACCAGTACTATGCCTGTGTAAGGCACTTCCTGACGAGAAATTCCAGACCAACACAACAATTTTGATACTACAGCATCCCAATGAATCTCGAAAGAAGACATTTTCGACGGTTCCACTCATTCCATTGGTATTGGAAAACGTTCACGTCAAAGTTGGCTATAGATTTGACATTCGGGATCTTCCGATAGTAGAGGACTATTTGCATCTCGGGAAGCGTCCCTTGTTACTTTTCCCAAGTGACCATGCCGTTTCTCTGGACAATCTCCACCCATCTGCTACAGACCTGACGACGAGGGAACTTGCCGACACTCCGACAACCGAAGAGACCACTACCACCAGTGAGAACTTGCTGATTGTACTGGATGGTACTTGGGCTGAGGCCAAGCGAATGGCGTTGCAGTCTCCGGAATTGGTGGATTCGTTATTGCACGTGACATTTTCGTCTGAGGAACCTTCCCGGTACGACGCCGTTCGGAAAGAACCAGAGGCACACTGCTATTCGACATTAGAGGCTTGTGCTCAAGCCCTCGTTCTATTGGAGAAACGGTTCGAAGAATCTGAATCCCTTACAAATGTTCTTGATTTGATGGTTAACACCAAACTGGACATGGATGCGAGCAGAAATGAGGACCCGAGACAAAAAGGAAGAAAACGTATTTCTCGAACAAGACAACGTGAACGCGTAGAAAGGGCTCTATTGAATAAGCCAAAACCTCGGCTAATCGACGAAAGCGGAGCTGTACTACGCCCATTGACAGTGAAAGACGCAGAAACCGTGAACAAGAACTGGTACCACCCCTCTCGCAAAAGCATAGCGACAATAGAAAAACGCTTGGATAATGGTTTGGGGTGTTTTGGTATTGAACACAATGGAGAGCTACGTGCCCATATTGTTCGATGTGAGGATGGTTGTCTTGGAATGCTCCATGTTGACGAGGAAGTACGTCGGAGGGGTTATGGGAAGGCACTCCTTCAAGAGGCGGCTGCTGCCCTGGATAGGGCCGGTCTTCCACAGATGGCTCTAATCAAAAACGGAAACACTGCCGCGGAATCCTTGTTTCACAGTACTGGGTGGACTGTGATAGGCGACAATTTGATAAAACACGAGGGGCGTCCAAGGCGGCGATGGGTTCCAGGAGCCAGCACTGAACAATAATGAATGATAGTAGTACTGGTAGTGCATGAGATCTACTGCAAGTCCAAGTAGACTTACTAGCGAGGGCTAGATATCTTACCTTCTGGGGGGGGAGGACGCATCTCGCAATTGAGTAGCCCCTGCCCTCTCTAGCTAGTAGAGAGCGAACGTATCTCCCATACGAATAGACGAGATGCAGAGTGAGTTGCCGTGTCATTGTCGTTCCTACAGTGCGACTATGATACTGTAGTACGAACCTGTAGGGACTTCGAGAAATATTGGACGTCTGTTCGTTGGTTCTTCTATTCTGCTCGTTGTCGGTGTCGTCCCAGTCCGGGTGACGTGTCCGTCAGCGTTCTATTCGTATGAGAAAAGTTTTTAAAACTGACTTATTTTGAGAAACTTTTATGCCATCATTTGAAAGCTTCACTTACGCATTGTTTGTAAATTTTACACCAAAGATTGGTATTTAGTGTGCATTTTCTAAGATTCTTTGCTTGCAACGCCGTTCGGTGTGGCAGACAGTAGCCGCCCAGCCTCGCCTGCGCTAGCTGCACAAACAAGGCACAAGCTATCATTGAAGATCCAATCAGGATGAACGGCGATGAAAGACAAACAATGCAAGATCAACAATGGTTTACATCATCATCTATCAGTCATCAGAAGCAGTCCTTGTCCAGTAAATCCACACTCTACAAACCTCCATCGACAACTTGAAAGCAGAAGACACTTGCTTTCTGGGATGAACGACACTCCAAGAGGTCAAATTTCTGAGGAATATTTTTACTAGTAGCTAGACTCTCCCGGAACAATGTTCGAGAGACTGGTACAGCAGGTTCTCAGCAAGATTCTGTCCAAATATTTTACGGAAGAGAGTTTGGCAAAAAATAGAGTTAATGCATCGACGCAGCTGGGCGTCTGGAGTGGTTATGTGTCTCTCCAGAATTTGGAATTAAAAAAGGAATATGTCAACGGAAAGCTTCGAAGCAAAGGACAACCTTTCGAGATTGTGCACTGCTCGTTCCGGCAAGTGGAAATCACGATCCCATGGGCGAAACTATCCAACCCGATGAGTTCACAGACTCGGCGTAGAGAAGAGGATGCTGTGGTCGTTATAGTCATGGATGGGATCCACCTGCTGGCCCGCACAAGTTTCGATTTTGATGACTTTGCTCTACGAAAGGAAGCGGTGGAAAAGCGGCGTCGGGTCCTGGCGGATCCTTTGAGAAGAGCTGATACCGAGTCAGAAGGCAAGAGTTACACTGATATGCTGAAGCAACGTCTAAAGGATGGTATATTACAAGACGTAGCGAGCAAAGTTCATGTGCATCTTCGCGACCTGCACATACGCCTGGAAGATGTCGAGTCGGCCCCATCGAATCCATATGCTTGCGGTATCACTATGGAAAGCATGCACATACAACACGATGAAGAGGGGGAGGCTACTGACGGCGTGGTGTCAAAAATGGCACAACTGAATCACCTGGCCGTATACTGGAATGCTCTGGATTATGGAGAGGGGTTGCCCTTGGAAAACTCTGTTCTTCATCAAATTTGTCGTGACGACCCAGAGAAGATGTCGCGTTCTCTAGATTTTTGCATCGCAAGAAGAGCGAGTCTGATCGCTTCGCCGTCGAGGAACCCCTATATCCCCACGCATACTTATCTCCTACTGCCAGTCGATGGAAGATGGCACGGGCGCTTGTCCACGAGTCCCAAAGATCTGTCAACAAAGCCGGCTGCGGAGCTCATTTTTTCTATTGATCCTGTCTTCGGCCAGCTAAGAGATTTCCACTGCGTTCAGATTCTTCAACTAGCAAGTGAATACAAAAATCACAAGTATGTCAAGCGTTATCGAAGATTCCGGCCTCTTGTGTCTGTGAAGGAAGACCCCAAAGCCTGGTGGCTTTATGCTGCACGCGTCATTCGGTACCAATTACGTGAAACCTTTCTTCGCTGGTCCTGGAGTCGATTTGTTGGTGTTTATATGGTGCGAAATAGATACATGGGCCTCTACGAGCGCAAGATAACATTTCCAGTCGTCGCTCGGCAAGACGACGCCGCGAACCGTTCGTTCACAGAGTTGGACGAGGCTCTCCTCTCGGAGTCACGGCATCCTACCGGGGCCTCAGATATACCGCCACAGCCAGCCGTAGCTGTCAATGGAGAAGGGCAGGGAAGCACGACACCTGATGAAGGCGCTGGACCATCGACACCGTTAATACAGGAGAATGGAAATGGACCCCTGAGTAAAGATGAGCTTTCTGAGCTTCAAGCCCTGGAAGACGGATTATTCGGCGACATATCTATCAATACGATACTCCTTTTTAGGGCTGTGGTGAACATGCGGCTGGGCAGAACGGCGGCTTCATCCCAGAGTACAAAGCGGAGCTCCATGCTTTGGCCTTCGACAGTTGGGAATGATTTATTACAAGATTCGGAGGCCAAGGCGGAACTCGCAATGCTTCTAGCTTATTTAGAGAAGTCTTCCGGTGACGACTCTTCCGATATGGATGCTTCAAATCCAGACCTTACAGCAATATCAGTGATGATTCGATTCGAAGAATTAAGTCTGTCCCTACTTTCGCCACTCTCGGCTACTGCTGACGAAAGCCAGCTCCGACAAATACACGAAAAATTCCTCGAATTCTCTATAACAGACTTACGATTTGGATACTCTCTCAAGGGCGATTACCAGTCGAAAGAGTTCCATCTATCAATGCTTGATCTTGTCGGAACCGAAATTCGAGCGGATAGGAGTCATCACACTGTGGCAAAACGGTTGGAAATGGCGAAAGGAGACGACGAAGCTGGTTCTTTTGACGGCAATGAGCAGCGTCAGCGAGACCCATTGTTGGTTCTCACGTATGCACAAGATGCAAAGACCAGTTCAGGATCCAATGTTCGGCTTGTGGTTTTTGTAAACACGATCGAGCTAACTCTGATACCTGAGTGTGAGTGGATAGCACACACCAGGTCGACGATCGATCAAATCACCAAGGTTCCAAATGTGGCCGACTATTGGTCCACTTTGTCTCTCGCATATGTCAATTCCCTGGCCCTAGGACGTCTCGGGCTGATTGCGAAAGCTGAATCTGCTGGCACAGAACACAAACATCTAGATGCAGAAATCACCTTACAGTGTCCAATCTTGCGAATAGGAGACGGGAAGGGTGGTCACCTCATAATCGATATGGGTAAAGCACACTTCAGGACCGAGAGGCTTGCTGGAGCACCGAGTGCTCAGACATTGCTCTCGGAGGACAACGACGCGGGGGTTGCTGGTGATGTCTCAGTTGAAACTCCGCAACCACGTGTTGACGACGCTTCTGTAATTGGCTCTGTCTCTGGTAAAACATGGGGTTCGAGGCCATTATTTGTGACACCTGGTACATTCAAAAGAAGATCGGACCATCATTCAATGTTTTCCTCGGCACACTCAGTAGACAGCAGAACTCAAGGTGGATTTGCGAACAGATCTACTGCGGGCAGCATATACTTTGACGAAACATTCACAAGGGCAAACGTCGTGGACGAAGACATTGAAGAAGAGAGGAAGGACGACGCAAAGAAATGGAATTATCTGTTCTACGACGTATTTTCGTTTCATCTTCAGACTGGAAAGATCACATTTTGTGGGGAATCTGATGCATTCGACGTCTCCCATGGTTTCGAAGTGTACACGGTGCTCAAAAAGTCTGTCCTTCCCGCTGACCACACGCTATGCAAACTCAGGGCCCACACTGTGATCAAAAGTTTACAGATCGATGTCAACCGAACACTTGTACTTGTTGCTGCAGATGCGTTGAAGACCTGGAAAGCCCTCGTGCGGTCTAGTGTAAAAACCGAAGGTCGAAGGCATGACAGTGTCTATGAACTACGACGGACCGTACCGGCAGTACAAAACAAAATGCCACTAGACGTCCCGGTACCATTTGACGCTCGTTCAATTGGGGGGAGCTCCCTGAGTCAGATAGATGAGAATGAATTCTTCGATGCCAATGAACCAAACGATTCATTTGTCGGCGATGGGTCAGCTGTCTGGTTTGATGACAATTGGATTTCAGACGCTGAAAGTTTTATCGACGGCGACAGTCGATCAGGTCAGAATTATCGGCGTGGCAAGCGACGTGCGGGCTCCGTCTCGGACGTTTCATCGGTTTCGGACCAATCAACGAAAGATTCCACAAAAGAATCCTCTTCTGTGAAAGGTCGAAAGGTGGTGCATCCAGGAAATGCATATCTGAGCGCAGAAAACCTCGCTCGACTCGAGGAAGGAGCAGGTGAGGACGAATCCATGGGAGACAGTGTGATGGATATGGATGACGCGTCCTTTCATTCTGTCATGTCGGAGGCGGGGCAACAGCGAGTGGTGCAGGAACTCGAAGAGAGTATCAATCAGTCTAAACGAATTTTGGAAGATTTGGCCTCCAAACTAAAAGAGTCGAATGACGTTTGCGATGGAGCTATTTCGACAGAACAAGAAGCCCGGAGAAAGGAGAAAGCGTCGCTTCGGCTCCAGGTCGGTCGCGCCAGAGCCGAATTGAAAGGACTTCTCGCCCTGCATGGGGACATGCAGAAGCTAATGTCTGAAAATGTAAACGGGGAAGGTGGCCAGGAGAAGGCTTTGGTGTCTCGCCGTACTGCACACGCGAAAAATACTAAGGCTCTTCTTGCTGCAAAAAGGCGACGCGACGCGATGCTAGAATCCAATGGGATGCACAACCTGACTCAAGGCTTGAATCGCGAGCTTTTCCAGGGATCGATTCTTATCGAACGTTGCAAGATCACTCTGCACCTCTCTGACAACGAAATCGACAATGAGAGGGGTTCGAGTGGTTCGACCTTTGACTTCGTGGCAAGCCAGACAGGTTTGGCGATATTTCACCAGCTCCAAGACACAAAGTTTTATTTCAGCTCAGACCAAGTATCGGCAGTGATGATAGATAAATCTGGTTCGTCGACGCGTTCATATGTGCTTTTTTCGGGAGGAAGCACTGATACATTCCTGCCGTCGCATTTCCCCCATCTGGTGTCGCGCTCGATGGAAGAAAAGTTTCTACGGGGGGCACTCCATTTGGGGAAGCGGCGAGGCATAGATGCTGGTAGCCAGCAAACTCGAACTCTCAAGGGCCGACTTGTTGTTGGTGACGTGGAAGTATTTCCCCCCAAACCCGTTTTGTTTCCTCTAAAGAATTTTTTCGCTTCCGGTGTTGGTGATTCTTCGCAAGATTCTGGAAGCAACCAAACGCCTACTGGTGAAGATTTGGTTGGGTTCAGGATGGCTGAATCAAAGCCTTCGTCGTATCTTGACTTTGCAGTTCGTTTTTCTTCTGTCAGGGTCGTACTTGGTAGCAATGGTGGAATATCTGGGGCTGCTGCTGCAACTGAGACAGCGTTTCGTTTTGTCCAAGCATCAACCCCGATCCGCCAAAAGGTACAACTAGACATGAGATGCACGAACTTGCAGTTGCTCCAAATATCCTCGCTTGAGACGGGCCATGGCTCTGAAATATTGGGAAGACGAGACCCGTATAGTGCTCTGGTTCAGCTGAGACTGAGAAGCCAACTTGTTCCCGAAAAGGATTGCGGCGGCTGGGTCGTTGGCGTTGAAAGTCGTGACATGGAGGCTCAGGCGAAGCTCGCAACAGCACTTGCAAGGAATCTTCATATTTCATTAAAAATCAACCCATTGTCTGTGTTAGCAGTACCCAGCGCCATCTCAAATTTTCGAGATACCGGCGATGAATTGAAGCAGATCTTCTCAAGTGCGAGAAAGGGTGCACAATCGTCTGATCGAGAGAGCGCTCGGAAAAAATCTTTGCTGCGTCGGCATGTGAGCTCCCATCCCCTAAGGTGGCGAATGGACTTTACGATGAAACGTGTTGCAATCAACTTTCCAGATCACCAGGGGGTCGATTGGAACTTAACTGAAGACTTCAGCAGTCGACTGAAGGTTTCGTTTTCTGTTGTCTGTTGCCTTCAAGAGTCGGTGACTCGGGCGGGGCATTTCTCTACGCAAATCGCACTGACCGAACTATCGGTCCTTCGGTCTAACGATGACTGGCCAATTTTGGAACACTTTACAGTCCTTTGTGATGCTTCAATTGAGAGTAATATTTTCTCAAACGGAGCCAGCGCTTTGAGACTTGATCTTCAACGTTTGAAGTTGGATCCTGGGTCATCCTTGAACGAAATTGCCGCCGTGATGCACCGTTACGGTTGGGATTCCATATCACTTCAGCATGACGAATCTGCACAGTACGGCCTCGTCTTATTAGTCACCCCTCTGAAGGCCAACATTACTGCTCCAGTCGTTGGTCTGGTTGCTGAGATTGTGCAGTCTATGAAGCAATCGTTTTCCAGGAAGCCAAACAAGGTTCTACGCGAGGAAAACGACGACAATGTATCAACACCGAACCAGGTCCATCGACGCAAACGATTGGGATTCCATTTTGTATTTGAAGAAGTCGAGCTCGAAGTTATACGTGAAACCGAATCCAAACCGGTTGCCAATGCATCCAAACCGCTTGCCAATGCAAAGTCTCTGATCTCTTTCACGATGGCCGACACAAGAATCGACTTTGAGCGAGGGGAGCAAATTGCGGCGTCAATCCTCATCCGAAATTCTTCTTTGTTTGATCTTTCCTCTAGCCGGGGTGTACAAGTGATTGGCGAAAATATCACGGGTCGAGAGAAGGATAGCCCATACTTTGTCCGAGTGAAGTTGTACATGGACAAACACTCGGACAGTCCCACCACCGCACGACTCGACATAAACTGGGGGAGCATCCAGTGCCTGGTCATGCCCTCATTCTTGGTTTCTGTACTGTCGTTGAAAGACGAGGTGCAGTCGATTTTGAAAACCGCTAAACCGGCGAGTCCGCCTAAGGAAAAAATCAATGCGCTTGATCGGTTTATTGGTTTTGGGAATGATGTCAACCTGCTGCTGTCGGCCCACGCCGACGCGTTTGAATGCATCCTGTCATCGAAGGATATTGTGGAATACCTTCGTCAGGCAGGGACTGAACTTATTGGTGTTGTCACGCTGAGGTGGAAAGCATCTCTCTCGGTGTGCCTGGCACTCGACACTCTCCAGGGTATCGCAGTGCCATGGTTGACTTTGAATCTTGACGGCAAGTTTGCGGATGACGACGATGTTGGTCTTTTCAAGGACTTTGTGAATCGATATTTGTCTCAGAGTTCTGGACTTTTAGCTGGGTCGGACGAGACCGGACAAAAGGTTATGAGTGCGTTTACTGCACGGCTTGGTCTTTTCGTGTCAGATTTTCAAGTGATTCGGACGACGATTTTGGGCGAGCTCCTGAAGCCACCGCCGAGGCCAGTTTCGTACAAGTCTGCGCATCGAATGTGCTTCGTCGTGTCGCCGCCCGCTGCGGGAGAACAAAGAGTGACAAATCCGATCGACTTGGATGTTGTGTACAGAGCTGCGGGTGCCGCAATGGCTGATCTGTCTGGTGCTGAGCGATCCCGCCCGAAAATTGAGCTCTCTCAGTTGCTTCAGGTGAAAGCCAGATTCGTCGATGTTTTACTCTACATTTCACAGACTGCAGGGGGTTTCACGGAATCATTCAAGACGACCGTCAAACCAGTACTTGAAATACTGAAAGGCGACGATTCAAGGCGAAAACGAAACGATGGGGGTGGGACGAAAGTGCGGCTTGATACTCCTGAGGATGTGGTGGCCAAACGATCACTTGTCGGGTTATTGAAAGAAGCTACAACGATGTGCACGATTCAGCTCGAAGGGTTTCAGATTACGTGTGTCCCGAGTGGAGCTACTCGTCTAAACGAGTCTCCAATCATCAAGATCGAGCTAAACCGATTTTCTTCGGGGCTTGCAGCGGCCGCCTTGCCTGTTGAAGGCCGGAATATGCGCTCGCGACCAAGTTCACAAAATTTGCTGGCTGCAACCGATCTAATGCACACGACTGTAGCGGGATGGGTGGCCTGCGAAATCACGGGGCACTACCACAATCGCAGACTAGTTGCATGGGAGCCTTTTGTCGAGCCATGGGGCGCAGACATTCGTCTTGGATTTGACGCGGTCGACGCCTTTGGAATGCCACCCATTGTTGGTTCTAGAGCAGGTCACATAAAGTCACCATCAGCTATCCGAAGCTCATTTGATACCTTCAGCTCATCATCGATGACCGATGGTAAAGGAGATAGACTTCGAGACTTCGGGCGCCTATTCCGCGCGCCGTTTCAAACCTCTCTATCAGCGAAGCAGACGACAAGCGATAGACTCTTCATTTCGCATTCAGATTTTTGCTATTTGATGCTTGCATCGACTAGCCGCACTACGCTCCTTTCGGTCATGTACCCAGCCACAGAATCTCTGCAGGAAAGGGAAGCGAGACTTTTTTCTCGGCTCCCCCAAAGAGAAAGGCTAGACTGGCTACGTGGTTTCGGCTCTCCCGGGCGCGAGAATGACGAATATTTCGCTGCAACATGTGTGCTTTCGGACTCCAAGCCCCTGAACATCAATATCACCGGGGCTCTTCTTGAAAATGTGCTGGGGTACGTTCTAAGCCTGAAAGATGAGGGTTTTCAGAAAGTTGCCCCCCATTGGATTCGGAACGATACTGGAATGGTAGGTATACTTTTCGTCTCTTGGTTGGATGGGCCATGTTCCCGCGCTCACAAGTCCGATTGCATTGCTATAGACTGTCCGTTTCCAAGAGGTTCTCGACGGCGACAGAGTTCGACGTGGCGAAGAAGCTAATAAAGTTACTGTAGTCAATGGAACAGAGGTTCCCCTTACGTTGAAAAGATCACTATCTCAGACCTGTGATCCACATCGGGCATACATATATCTGGAAGTTGGGAGTTTTGAAGACACTGTGGGTAGAATCAGGCACGAGGACTTCGACATTCCTAAAGGAGCGCTATCGTCGAGTTTCTTCTTCAAGGCTGCAGCCAAGATTCCTGTTGACACCGTCGGGGTCCATCGATATCCACTCGACCGAAACAGTCAAACGAGAAGCGAAGGCAATGGGTCGAATGCAGATTCGCGAGCCTTGGGTTGGATAATTGTTAGGGTCGCTTTGAGAGACGGGGTCAAAGTGGTTTCGGTTGAATCTCCTTTTGTGTTGAAGAGCACGGCAGATGCGAATCTGATCTGCGAAATTAGGGACTTCAATGGCCTTTCCCTACTATGGAGGTGCCTGGTGCCGAGAGTTGACTGGGAGGAGGGGAGTCCAAGGAGTCAGGAAGGGCTTGTCTCTATTCCAGCCGATATCGTTCCTTTTTTGCACGATGGTTCCTACAGCTTTTCAGTCTTCGCGTTACCAAGGGAGTCGTCCGTCGACCACGAGGCTGAGCTAACATCTTTTGGCGGGAACAGGGCCATCCAATTGACACCTCCACCGCCATTTTCTCCACAATCCTACGGTAGAGGCTTGGTTGGCGAAGAAGAAATAACCCTCGCAGCACTGCACCCTGATGACGAAGGAGTCTCGTCTGAGGATGTCCATCTAACTGTCTGTTCCTTCAGAATTGGCACTTTCTCCGGGGTTCGTGCATCGGTTGAAGTTCCCGAGCAACGGATGATGATGTTTAGAGCCCCACTTGCAATCAGAAATTGCCTGGCCCTGCCGATAGCAGTCCAGGTACGCGTTAAAGTCCAAGGTGCGGCCGATAAGACTCAACACAGTCAGGGCCTTAACAGACTGAAGACATTTTTGTCCGAGTGGGAAGATCTTGGGGTCTTGGAATGTGGGCAATCGGTCAACTGGACAGGGGCAGACTCGAACGAAAAGGTTCAGTTACGTGTGCGCTTCGTTGGAACCGACGGTGACAATTCACGTCGTTTTCCCGGTTGGAGCTCTGCCATTTACATCCCAGGTCGTGAAAGCAGCGGGGGAGTGAGGGCAAGAATCGCTGATCGCCTCCACAAATCTTTCGCAAGCATGCGTGTGTTGGATGCAGACAGCATTGCTTTGAGTCTCTCAGTTGCTTTTGACGTTGACAGGAATACTGGAAACATTGACCCTGGAGTAGACAGCAACATCAGATCTCTGTCTCAATCACTCTCGGCCGGGACGAGAGCTGTAAGCATTTACGTGCCCTATTGGATTGTGGACAGCACAAACCAAGACCTCGAGTTTTTCTCGGGAGCCGCGATCGCCGGTCAGTTGGATAAAGAATCGGAGGTCGATCACACAAACGAGTTCAACCACGAGAAAGGGCCTTCTCTCGGCCTGGCCGAGCTGCTCGACAACGCAAATTTTCTTTTCCCTTCAAATCGTTCGTTTGACATTATGATGCTCGGGGACGAGAGCTCCACGCGGTTGACAATGAGAAAGCGCATCGCGCGACATAATCGAGACGTGATGAAAAGATTGACGCCTCCATGGTCGGATCCTATTCCACTCCAGGCGGAGCGTGCCTCTCAGTATGACATAACTGTCGTTGCGCCGAGAATTGAAAACGAAGGGAGAGGACCTGAAGCTGACGACGTCCGCGGTTTCGATCGATACGTTTTACGGTCGAAGGTGGTGTCCGCTCCAGAAAGATTTGGGGGCAGACTTGGCACGAAACTTATCCATATCGTGAATCGTTACTCTATTCTGAATGAAACCGGGCGAGACGTCGAAATTGCATCCGACTATGAGCTCAGTTCAGCTGTTGTTGTACGAGGGACTGGCATCCCGCAGCCTTTTCACTTTGACGACTCAAGCCCTATGCGTCTGCGCTTCAAGGAGTTTGGGTGGACCTGGTAAGTATTGGTGACCCCACACACAGATTCGAGTTTGAATTTCTAATATTTTGTGTTGCGTCAGGTCCGGAAAATTCAACATAAGACGAAGTCGACCCGAGGTAATCATGAGGCTCCGTCATAAGATGAAGGGCCAGACGGTGATAGTGACAGTCGAACTTGTGGAAAAGAAAGGTTCGACAAATATGCTAGTTTTTCGTCAGTCGAGCCATCCGCCCTTTCGCCTCGAAAACCACACAATGTTTCCGCTCAATTACGGACAATCTTCGACCAGACTCGGTTCCGAAGACACCGAAGTCGATGCAATGCTTCTTCCATATCAAAGTGCTGACTTTGCATGGGATGAGCCTGAACTACGTCGGCGTGTACTGGTGGTGAAAACCACAGATACTCCGACTTTACCGCAAGGATTCACGCTTGGTAGATTCCAGTTGGACAAGATAGCCCCTGGTACAGTCCTTTCCCTCGATAGCTCCTTGTTTGCTGGCGAAATTGTCGCTGACGGCCCCACAAGGGTGATGAGAATTACCGATGCATCCATGCCTAGCCTGTCCTCGGCACGCCAAGATGGGTTGGCTGATTTTCAACACCGACCTGACGACAAAGTAAAGATCACCATGTCCCTTTCAGTGAAGCTATTACACGGAATCGGGATCAGCGTTGTTGATTGGTCCCCACAGGAACTTCTCTATGTGCGCCTGGAAGATATTCAATTGGAAAGAAAGCTTGATGCTGTTTTCGACGCCGTGAGCGTGTCCGTGGGTAACATCAAGTGGAATAACCAGCTCTGGGTCACCCCGTACCCCGTTCTATTGAAGATGGGACGACGAGTGGACACCCTTCACCCGATCAGACGCAAGAACAGACGACACGACGCCATTAGTGTATCTTGGAAGCGCTCATTGGATGCCAACGGGGGCTACGGAAATGTGACGCTACTTGAACGCGTCGAGGTATCTTCTGAACCGATTTTTGTTAATGTTGACGGACAGGTTGCGGACCTTCTTTTCAGGATGGTAAAGCAGGTGTCCAGAATCTGGCGCGGGGAAAGACAAAAACATCTCTGGCTCTCGCGAGACGAAGAACTGCAAAAATGGCTAAAACTTACAGGGGCTACATCGGAGGAGGCGAATACGGCAAGAAAAGGCTACTCCCCCTACCAACAGGGCTCTGATGGCGATCTGATGACAACTGCAGCGGTTGCTTCGAAGCTCAGAGCGCAACCTTTACCATTTGTAACCGTACAATCAAATACATCTCGTTCGTCGTCGCGACCGATCGGAACCAGAAAGGAATCTTCGTCACAGCCTGAGGTGGCGAAACCCAAGCACAAGTACTACATCGAGAAATTGAGGATATCGGCAATGAAGGCCGATCTGAGCTGGTCGGGCCCTCTCCCGGGACTGGTGTCATCCCTACTGTTACGAGCTCTGACCTTCGAGCGGCTACCAGTGCGACTTCGTCCATATTCCAGTGCTCATGTTTACGGCAACGCCAAGGATCATCTTCAATCGATGAAATCCCATTATTTGAGTTTCTGGAGAATCTTGGATTTGATGTTTGGGCTCTCCTACAACCCAACGTTTTTGTTCCGAGCAGTGGTTTATACCACCCGAGAAACATGTGCCTCGATTCTCGATTCATGGGCCGCCGACGGGCGAAAGATAGCGAAAAGCCTCGGTACGTTTGTCAAAAAGGGAAAAGAAACCTCTCCACCGATTTATGACGACGGGACACCTAGAAAGGAGCTCCCGACTTCCTTTCACCTCGGATGGGCGATCTTGAGCCCGTTCGCGAAGGGAGGAGTTTCCATTTTCAACTGGTCATCTTCGCTCGCGGCTTTTGTTTCCTCCGTGCTGAAATTCAGGTATCAGGGCAGCAAGCGTCTTGCGGCTCAAGGACTGGTCAGGTCTCGAAACCCGCGACTCTTTGCTCACATGGATGGCAGAGATCTTCTCGTGGAATATGTTGAAGGGGAAAATGCTGGAAAGGCCCTTTTGTCGCGCGTTCGAATGGGAATGCATCTTGGAGAAGGATACATAATCCACTCGGAGGGTGCGCATATTCTGAAAGTCAAAGCCAGGTCTACCACTGACCTCGACCCCACTCCTTTGATTGTGATGCTTACCTCGGAACGTGCGTTGCTCCTCAATGGCAAACTAGATTGGGACTTTTGCTCGGTGGTGTGGGAAGCTACGTTTACGAATATTGTTCACCTCGAGCTCATCTTGGGGAACGACATGTCCGTGACCAATGCACATGATGAAGTGGTCATTTGGTACCTCTCGGACGCCTTGTTTGCAGAAGGCAACTCTGACGACAAAGCCGCCCTGCACGCCAGAGCCATTGTTGCCGGGGTCGACGTCCTGCACAGCATCTCAGTCTTTGTCCCGCACGGCACGGGTTTTCCGTTGGCGCAAAAGATGAGCCTTATGGACCGACGCTTGGTGGAGGATTGGAAGATGATCACTCGCAGTGGCTCAGAGTCAAAGCAAGACTAAGAAATTGAGGGCTCTTTGTCCACTCAAAATTCATATGATACAAGTAATAGTCGTATACACCATACAGACAGTACCTCTCTACTTCGTAGCTATAGTAGAAGGTGGTTGGTGCCATGCATCAGAATAGATTGGATAGTATTGTGCGGATGTCGATATTTACTGCTGTACGAATAATGAGTACACGCGAGCATCCGTCGCTTCAAGATGATTCCACGTGTCGGTCGCAGGGGCCATGGGATCTTCATTCCATTCTAAGTAGTCGAATAGTCTGTTGATTACCGTGCCCCCGCGTTTACATACCGGTACCGTATGTACTGTACGTACAGATACTGGGATGATATGAGATTCATTCGTTTCGCCAAAAACCTCAACACGATCGACGATGATGATGAACGAAGAATGACGATGAGACATGAGACAATGGCACGACAGAGAGCTTTGGTAGATGATGAACTTCACTGCTGCACCTCATGTCTTTTTGATGCCCCTCATGTCTTTTTGAATCAACAAGCGGTCAAAGTCTCAATGCTGCCCATCTCTTCCAAAGCAGCAAACCCGTCGGGCTTGTTAGGTCCTAAAATCGGTCTCCTCGGCAGCATCGCGACTGGTTGTCTTTCCCTCCTCGGGTTGGCGTGTATTTCATCGATATCAACCAGGAATGAGGAGGAGCCAAGAGTGGGGGCTTCCTCCTCTGTTACCGGTACAAGTACTTCAGCAATTTCACGGCCGACACTACTTTCAAAATTTCCGTTTTCGGACTTCGATTGGACTGTTTGGATTGGATCCGCCTGGATCCTACTGAGGCAGCAGCATCAACCAGAGCGGATACGCGCGTCAAGCGACAGGTCTCCCAGCAGCACCAACGATGTCTGGCAACTTCTTTCCGATTTCGCCTTCGTTGGTCTCTTGCTCTTGCTCAGGAAACCACCTACCGGTGGCGGTGGGAATAATGGCACTGGAAGGAGCGAAGAAACCTCTGACGACACAAAGGAGAGAAGGACGCAACATTTTCTTCAGCAAATAGAGTCCAATCTTGGATTGACACCCAAAATCCATAATCGTTCAGGTGATCCCGAGCTTCCCCTTTCACTTCCACTTCCGAGGGTATTGCCACTAGAAGCTGGTGGCTCTACTCTTTCCTCGTTTCCTTCGTCGGCCTCTCTGCAACACCAGCAGCAGCAGCCCACGCAGGCACCGCCACCAGTGCACCAGCGCTATCTTGAGCTCATGGTGCACAATGTTTCTCACACCGACCTGGTCTTGAGTTTGGATGCTCCTCCCGCACCCGAAAACTTGACTTGCAACCAACAACCAGTGATGAGCAACTCCAATCTCCCCTCCGACGACACTACGTATTGTCTCTGCCGGCCACGATTTTCGGCGTTTGATTCTTACTCAAGACGCGTTCTTCAAACACTGGCTGCTGAAGATAAAGAAAATTTATCATCACAGTTGATTTCTTTTCCTCGATACGAGCGATCGGATGTCAACAATCGGAAGATCCAACTATCCACTGACGAACAACTGGAGAAAAACCAATTGCCCATCGGCTTCAACTTAGAAGGTCGTGGTGTTTTCCAAAGCGACCCCCCTGCCAACTCACTCCTCTCCGTCCTGGCAGAAGAAAAAAGCGACTTGCGCCTCCGAGGTAGAGATGCTGCGCGTCTAGATCATCTCGCCGTACCAACCAAACTGAACGCGGTCTTTTTCCCCCTCTTGGCTATGCTTTTGCCCCAATGGCAAGCCAGATTGGAAGAGAAGTATGGGAGTATCATGGCAAATATCAGCAATAATGAAGATCGTTCTAATCCTACAACCGGGTCCAACGCACAGAGCTCCAGGACGTGTAAAAAGGTTGTCATTTTGGTCAGTGGCGTGGGGTCGCCAAGAAATTGGACGCATAGTATGGATGGTAATTCGACGGAGCAGTGCGCAAAGCTGATGGAACGTTTCATTCGCACACTATATCCAGATTGGGTGGTTGTTCAAGTACACTCGAACACGAACATCTTTCGGTATGACGAAAACATTTCTTTCGTCCAAGACGAACTCTTGCCATGTATCCAGAGCTGGCGAGACGCACATGCCACGGGACTTGCCTATCCGGACGAAATCTTGTCATCGAGCCATCATCACCAAAACAGGAACATTGGTCAAAACCGAGTCGATCACCTGGCATTCGATCCCGACTGGCACAAGACGATGAGCGTCACCTTGAGTTTTGCGGATGGTTCTCCTGCACGCAATCACGCAATCCAAGCAGCCCTTCGACCATACAAGCCGACCTACTTCCATTGTTGGCAACTCAAGACCTTTTGGCACGAATCTAAAATTGTTGATTCGGATATTGAAGTTCATTCTTTCGAAGAAATGGAAACTTTACCTCCTATTGATTTGACAACTTCCATGAGCAACCGACGATTCCAACAGCAACAACCAATGGCTCTTCAAGTCATCGAAGAAATGAAAGCTTTTAAAGTGGAGATGGAGACTATATTGAGACAGGGAGACGAAGCACATGATATTCGAAAATTCTGGCTTCGAAAAACGCGAAAGCCTGTTCTGGCGGTCTTAGCTGTACAAATGACAAAGGACGGGCCAGTAAAACTGTACAGAGGAACCAACATGGAAGGTGAGTTTCGCATGAGTTGGTCAGCGTCATTTGGTGATGATTCATCTTCTTAGACATCACCTGACCGCTTCGTTCTTTAGTTTCAATGCCCACTGGTTCACTCTGCGCTGAAAGAAACGTCATTGGAACTGCGCTAGCGGCAAATCCGACCCTGAAACGCCACCACCTGAAAATCATAGCTGTTTTGAGCGTACCACCTACCAATCCAGACAACATTTCTCGTACCACAAGTACAGCCAGTCTGATATCCATGTCAGGCGGGAGGGTCAACAGCCGTAGCAACAGTGTGGACATTTCAGACCCACCAGGTGTTAATCCCATGAGCCATCCTCGGCCTTCCGGTCGATCCAATTCAGCTGAATGGCTCTTGCAGGATGTGGCACCGCCCTTAGGACCCACCATTTCCAGTGTGATAGCAACGGAGGGTCAGGACGAACCCGCGGCTACGGCATTCGAAGACGCTTCTTCCATCAAGAATAACGCCACCAGCGTCACAGTTTCTCCAAGTACGACACCTGCACGTCACATTTCCCTCTATCAACACAGCGCCACCTCCCACGGCAACATAGCCAAGGGCAATGGGACCGATACTAAAGGAAGAGGGAACAGCCATAGCCAACCGAACAAGAGAAGAACAGTCGTCCTCGTACAGTCCCCAGAGGATTTGAATCCATTGCGCCCGTGTGGAGCATGCAATGAATGGTTGAAGAAAATCGCTGAAACCAACCCGTACTTTCAGATTTTGACCTTTACCGATAAAGAATGCAATGGGGTCTATTGTACTCCATGCGCAGAGTAACTTCTTCGAATGAGCCAAGGCATGTCTGCACGTGCACCACTACTCTCACGATTTCTCTAGAGTATGAGGACGGCCGCAAGTCGACAATACGACTTAAATCTAAAGCTTTCATGATCGCTTGCCCGTTTCTTATGCTTCCTCCTCCTCGGTGGGGTGCATGTTCGTGCCACTTGATGTCAATGTTGACGTCAGATTGTCTGATGCAGGTTCGGAAGCTGCTTCGATGGTCACAGGGATGGCGATGGCTCCCCCCGGGTGAGTCTCACTGATTCATTGCATTGACGAGTTCGTTTCGATCTCCTGACGTAGTACCGCCAAAGCCAAGCCACCAATATCAGAGACGGAGCGACGAAAGTGGATACCCCTATTCTCGGTTCGACGAAGGTATCTGGAGACCTTTTTCAGCATCGCAAAGTGGAGGTCACCACGACAGTGGGCGAATTTACTCAAGGTGCTGATGAGCTTGGCGTATTCGGCCGGGGTGTAGAACCCATATTCCTCCCTTTGCTAGTAGAATGTGACCACCGGTAGTAGCTAATAGCTACTGGTAATTACAAATGGTAGACTGCTACCTACTAGCTCTCTAGCTAGTAGCTACTCTCTCTACTCTATGTACTGGTAGAGATGAGAGTAGTAGTCTACAAGAAATACGAAGACGCACGACGCACGCACGACGAGTACATCGACTTCTCCGACCCACTACCAGGTACGTACGAGTGAATGAACGTACCGGTACAGTACAGTCAGTACCAGTACCACCGACGAAATCAGAGCGCGTTGATCGATGACGGTTGCCGAGCAGACGACGGCCCGTTTGGCCGCACAAAAAAAATCAGTGAATGGAAGCAATGAATCCGGACCCCACGATAATGCCCGCCATCGATGGCTGGTTCCTGGTTCCGCCGCAATGCATTGAGCATGGAGCATGGAAACTGGAAGCAACACCTGCAGCTTCCCTTGTTATAACCTACTTCTCATTACACCCTTTACGTTTGAACGAGATAGAGACGCATCATCGAACAGCAGAAGAGAATGAGTTCCCCATCTAGAGAAACTGTCGAGGCATTGCTGAAGAAATCTCCGTACAGTTCATCCAACCAAGCGACATTGGAAGCCTACGTGGATGCGCAATCGGCCGGTTCGGCTCCGTACTACATGGATGCCAACCGAAGTCTATTGAAGCTGTATCAATTCTTTCCGCAAAATATCAAGGAAGACAAGGTTGCCTCGATCTTATTGTTGGCTCTGTTGGAATTTCCTGCCACCGATCTACTGGCGCTTCGATATCTGGTCCCCGATCGAGTACAAAAGGCAGAGTCCTGCAGTGGCATCCTGGCTTGCGCAGGCCTCTTGGATTCTTGTAAATTTACAGAATTCTGGCCTGCCTTTTCAGCATTGGGTGGGGATGACTCCGTGAAAGCGCTGGTAGGCGCTTCGAAAGAGAAAATGCAACGTGGTATCGTCGAGGTCTTGGCGTTGACGTACCGCACAGCGAGCCTTTCAAGAGTCTTGGAAGCTTTGAACATGTCATCGGGCGACGAGCTGTCCAAGTTGAAGCATCCGTCTATTGAGGCAGTGGACGGTGAAAAGGTTGTCTTCGTCGCTAGTGCGGACAACACCAAGAGGAACCGTGTTTTCCAAGAAGGAATCAACTTTGGTGCCATTTCATCCATGATGGCCAAGGTGTCAAGCGAATAAAGCGAATAATTTAAGTTTTATGTACTGGAAATTAGCCATATGACTGATATTATTTTAAAGTGACTCGGATAGTCTCTCCCAAGAAACTCAAAATTGGAGTGGAGACCAGAGATTGTTTTTTTAAAGTTGAAATCCCCAAAGGCAGATTTCAGGAACGAAACATTAGGATGATTCTAGACAGCCATGAAAGTGGTACACTTCTTCCACCATATCCAATGCAGCTACTTGCGTTTGGCAGTTTCCACACAAAACAGGAAAATATTCTCCTTCCTTGTACTGGATACCTTCGTCTCCCACTTCCCCAAAATCATTCAACGTCGGTGCATTTTCCGGTGGAACTTGATGCGGAAGGTGTCGTGGTTTGGGTACAAGAATTTGCTGGTCCTCATCATAAATCAATCGAGACTGCCAATCTACAGCGATTCCCATGACAAACATGGCACGAAACTGATGGAGGTATTTTTGATGCCGCTGACAATCCATACACACAATATTGAAACAGCACGGGCAGCTCAACACAGCATCGGAATTGCGAGGTTTGAGAACTTTCCTCGGCCTTGACGGCGTAGAAGAATCCTCGGGATTTGTGTCCAAGGGTTGAGATGAGGAGGTACCTACAGTATTATTTGCAGTGCGCACCATGATGGATTCTTGGATTCCACCTCGCATATGTTTGTAAACATAGGCTTCGTCTTCGTCATCTAAATTCTGATCGTACAGTTCATCTATCTGTGCTGGATCACCGGGATTGACGCGAAACAAAGCCTCCCCGTCAGCGGCTTCTGCAGAATATCCACCGGCATCCTCGAAAATATCTTCATCCCCAAATTCTTCGTCTTCGGACGACGACTCATCATCATCTTGCTCAGAATCCCCCGAGACAATTGCAGAAGCTAGCACGTGTCCTGGCGGTCGACGAAGTTCGGCGTGCCGTCCTTGTTCGGGATTTCCATCTATGTTCATCTTGCGCAGTAACAGAAATGGAAATGGATGGAGTACTTGTCAGGGTATCAAATTTTAACGTGGGCTTCGAATCTTTTAATTTTTGCTACAGTACACAGTACTCGTAGAGCGGTACCGGTACTTCTACTGCGTAATAGACTGCACCACTTCAACACTTCTTACTTCCGCATCTTCTATTGTATACCTAAGGACAGAGTGACAGACGAGAAGTCTGACGAGATTGTACAGTACATTACCGGTACGGTACCAGGTTGTTGTTGTTGTTGTTGTTGTTAACTACCTCCGGTGGCGTTGAGCTTGCCCAGCATGGGATTCCAATCCCGGCAGAGGCTCTCGGGCACCTAGGCTGCTCTGGCTGGACTACCGCTCATTTAGCGTCGTCTGTCATCTCACTACTAGCCGGGGGCTTGCTTAGTTCGGGATATCGATCGGTACCGTTAGCTTGGTAGTAGCGGAGCAACAGGAAGGAAGGCCAGACGGAACCCGCTGGACGAAAGCATGCGTGAGTGAGAGAGAGAGGAGCAGCGGAAGCGCAACGGCAAACGACAGCAAGCCGCAAGCCCCTCGCTCCTCTCACTTTCTTGTTGTTGTTGTTACTGAACTCCGGAATGCCGGTACCAGCAACAACAACAACCTCTCATGAGCGACAAAACGTTGTCGCTTAGTAGAAGTAGAATGTTAAACGATGAAACCGAGCTGGTTGCGGTAAGGAAGATAGAGCGTTGCTGCCCGAAGCCTCAGGTTCGATACCCTTTCGGCGGTGGCAGCAGCAGTCGTCGAGGAGGATGAGGATGACATTGTCGACGGAGAAAGTGTCTAGGAGTAACGAGAGCAAACATGACCGTCATGGTGCAATCACAAGTGGTCAAAATTCCTTGTTTGGAGGTGTTGGGTGGGGGGAAAGCCTCCGAAAACGACCCTGGGAGAGGCCACAGGAGGCGCTTTTTTTACTTATGGTTGTGACATAGTGTGACGTAGGTTATTAAGTAGAATAAAAGTTGGGCGCAAGAGAAACTAAAGGCAAGCTAAAGGTTGCGCATGTATGTGTGCGGTGCGTACCAGGTACCGTACAGGTACGGACGTCAAGACGGTGGCTTCCGCAACTTCCAACTCTTCGTTCACAACCGCACGATGGAGATTGAAGATCGATGAGATTGGAGGCAAGAGCCAAGAGCCAAGAACCAAAAGATCGACAAGGAAGAATCATAATCATCAGCATCATCCATACCGTACTGTATCATTCATATCATTCTATCCAACGTCAGCTAATCCTCAGGAAAGAGACTTGAATCCTACTTTTCGTCGCCATCTATTTCTGCTGTCTGAGCACATCTATTTCTGCTGTCTGAGCAGGGCACTGAAAGCAAAGATGCAGGGGGTGACTCGAAATCTGCTTAGAAGAAAGCTTCCGTCCCCATCCTTTTCTCCCATCTGCTCGACAGCACGTTCGCTCTCCGCTCTGGCATCGGTGGAATGGAGCAATTCCGACAAGTGTCAACTTATCCCACCGTCATCTATTCGACGAGCTCAGGACCAGCAGATCCGTTTTCGAAGGCACGATCGAGCCTCCGCCTTCACGAAACCCCGACCGAAGACAAAGAAACAACGACAGGTCTACAATCGGAAAGTCAAACGGAACGAAGACGAAAAGGCAAAACACAACCCTCCCGGGTTCCGAGCAGGGCCGAGGCGCCAGTTCATCCGCGAGCGATGGCAGCAATTAATAGACCAGGCATCCGTACCGAATGGCAAGGAACTAGTTGTCAGTGGCGACGACCAAGAAGATGAATATGGCGTGGAGGATGCGTTGATGGAAGATCTTTTGGGCAACACGAGCCACCTGACAAGTCAGCCCACCCCCGAACCAGTTTATCTGGGACACCTGCATAAGAAATACTATAATATTGTGGCGGATCAGATGGATCGATATAGAGAAGCCATAGAAGCTCAAGCTCGAGCTCGATTGAAGGAGAACGAATCGGACGGTCAAGCACAGGTATTGGATCTTTCCACTGGTGCCGCGGAGTTGCCGTCGGATAAATCCATTTCCAAGGCGCTGCGAGCATATCGAGATCGTCACGGAACCCGCAGCCAACCAATAGGGATCGCCATGGCCCTTGAGCATTTACTGAAGGATCTTTGCGTACCGATCGTCGCATTTGGAGAGTATACGTTCACAACATTGTTAACATGCTGTCGGACTCCCGTCGAGGTAAGCGATGTTGTACCGTACTCGCGCTGCCAATCATCAGTTATTACGGTACTCGTATTGGTCTATCCCTTTGATGATACTCACACTCACTATTGTCCCTAAATCTTGCATCGTTTCAGGCACGTCGAATTATGAAATTGATGACGGACCAGCAACATCCAATATCGGCGTATAGCTGGTCGATTCTAGTCGACATCCACGCCAAGCTAGGAGATTTTGAAGGTTGTGCCCACGTGATCAAAGAAATGGCTTTCGAGGGAACCCCCCCAACACAGGCGGCATACACATCTCTGTTGGCGGCTTGCCATAAGGTCTGCAATGATGGAAGGATACCCCACGCAATCCGAGCCAAGGCAGGCGAAATCGGCTGGGACCATTGGCAAGAAATGAGAATCGTTGGCATTGACGCTGATGCGATGGCATACGGTGCCATCATTCGTCTTTGTGCTGCTCGTGGACAGGCGGAGAGAGCCATCAATCTCTTAGAAGAAATGAATCGATTTGATGTCAAACCGACCACTCTCTGCTTCTCCGGCGCCCTGCGAGCTGTTGCCCGGAGCCACGAAATTGGCGTTAGATTCGAACGAGGCTCATCCAAAAAGCAGCTTCGTCGGGAATTATTTGCAGCCCATCATGGCAAAATGGCCCGGCAAATTCTCATAATGGCCGAAAATGCAGAAGTCGTACAAGACGAGAGCTTTGTGTCCGCGTTAATGCTGTGTGCGGCGGCAGCCGGCGATTCTGCAACAGCCAAGGCGGTGTTTCTAGCAGCAGAAGTACGGAAAATGGATCATCTGCGAACCATCGGCCCTGATTCTAGTCTCCAGCTGTTACGAGGGGATTCAAGGCCGATGTCGCTTGGCGGCCGTGCCCGTCACGTCGAACAGCAGCCAGCATTATTGGCAGGTGTGGCCGAACATGAACACGACGGTACGGAAGGACAAACGAATGTGTCACAGACTTCGTCCCCGGCTCCATTCGTAGAGCCAAGAGTACCTCAAATTCAAAATCATCGTGAACTCGCTTTGAAGAGTTTCGGCGAACGCGAGTACGGGACTGACACTCGAGCATTGTCTGCTCTTCTGAGGTCTTGTGGACAGGCAATGAGTGGGAATGGGCTAGGGACTATGTGGGCCGGTCGATCAAACCAGGGATATCTCGACGAAAACTCCTTGCGTTTGATAACAACACGAAGGGAACCCAATT
The DNA here is from genome assembly GCA_956465555.1 of Nitzschia sp. pyKryTriq1. Classification (NCBI taxonomy): domain Eukaryota; phylum Bacillariophyta; class Bacillariophyceae; order Bacillariales; family Bacillariaceae; genus Nitzschia; species Nitzschia sp. pyKryTriq1. Next base: position 1,891,816 of record OY101116.1, read on the forward strand.
ATACACAGACCAGTATCCCCGACGAATTAAGCACAAAAGTTGGCGTAAGCTTACTTCGCCGTTTTGACGAGAATGACCACGACGAACCCCGAAAAAAGGGAGCCGGAAGACAAAAGTTTCGTGGACTATACCTCGACGATGATGCTGTTGAGACGATCGAAGAATACGCTGATATTTACGACCGTAGTCGCCATGCTGGGGACGAGGGTGACTTATTGGAATCGAATGGTTCCCACGCAGGATACCTCGCTGGAAATCAAAATGAGCCTTCGTTTCGACCGATTCAGACTTCTCAAATCTTTGCTGTAAGTCGCCTTTTGGCTTGATCACATCGCCACTTTCTTGCACGTTACCAAAGGACGATTTTCAAAGGCGATTCCCGAGGCCTCGGCCCTGGTGAACAACCTTGATTTCCAACTCATCCTGTGGATCGAAGGGTGGCTAAATAAACTGGGTATCCTTTTAGAGCGGATCATATCATTGTGTTTCGATTGAAGGTCTCTCACATCATGTTGCGACTTGCTCCCGCCCCTCCAGACCCACGACAACGTAACAAGAAGTGAAGAAATCATGTCAGAAGCCCAGAGTCTCGAGGGTTTCAACCTATTTTTCAAAGAGCTCCAAGAAGAGGCAAAGGCCGATGATCTGGAAGAAGATTTGTCCGAGGAGGATGCGCGTGAATTGTTCCAGATGTTGCAGGAAGAATTCGCTGCAGGCATTGATATTGAAAATTATACTCAGGACGAGAAAAGGGCTTCACAGCACTTACTGCACGAAGAAAGTGATGATCTCGTGGGCGATTTCTCGGTGGAGGACACTGTGACACTCCTTGTTCCCGACCTCGATCGAACAGAAGTTTCGGCTGGTACCAGAGACACGAAGGGCTCGCTTGTACCCAGCCTCACGGAATTGGACAGAACGAGGAGTGATCGTGGCGACCTAAAAGACAGCTGGTTGGAAAGGATTGAAGATTTACAGTCAGCTTTACCAGGTATGCCAATCGGTCGAATCAAGAAAGTTGCAAAAGCCTTCGAAAGCACTCTGGGTTATCCTTCTCTTTTGACCCTGGTTCCTATCCTACGGGAAAGCTTACCAGACCACTTAACTGTGGGATACCTAAAACAAATCAACAAAAGAAACGCTGACTTCGTTCTCCAGAGAGCTGAAGAGGACGGTCTTGTGGACCAATCGCTACTCAATGCGATGCTGCAGGTTAAAACCAGCGCGTCATCACTTGACGAGGCCGAACATTTCCACCGAGACGAATTCCGACGCCACAATTTGGTAAGTTCACTCATGCATCATATTGCATGAGAAAAAAGTACATTGATGTCCCAGAGCAGCACCTAAATCAACTTTCTTTTCAGAACCCAAATGCATACAGCGATCGTTTGATGCTACAGATGTTCGTTGACAATCATCGGCTTCCAAGAGCCCTTGATTTCAAACATAGAATCGAAAACGAGAAGAGGACCCTGGATCTTCCATCGTACGGCACGCTAGTAGATTACTATGCCAGACACCAACAGCTAGGTTCGGCGATTAGCCTGTTGAAAGAGTGCTTTGAGGTTCACGGCTCTTCACCAAGCGAAAAATACATCAGCAGTACCAGACTTCTTGCCCGGCAACTGCAAATGCATGGTGGACTGAGACTGGATGAACTTTTAGGCAAAGACCCGACAGAGTGGTTGAAGCACGGCGAGCGTCATCTAAAACGAGAAAGATCCCAGAAAGGTCGGCGAAACGTTCAAATGGCTTACAATCGAATTCTCGGTTAGAGTTCTGGTGGTTTTATGCAGTTTGAGCTTCAATCATCAACAACAGTCTGGGCTAAATCCCAACATAATATCCTGGAACCTCGTTCGGAAGTTCTAGGCCTTAGACTTTACTATGCAAGTTCAAAGCTATTTCTTCTTTCTACTCTCTGTTGCTCTACTACCCTACTACTGGTAGGGAGTGTTTCAACGAATGTCAACGAGGGTAGTCTATCATGATACGGCGGTGGAGTGTGGACGACTCGACTCGATGGCTTGCTACCCTACTGTTGTCCTACTATTGTCTCTGCTCTCTACTAGTAGAGGGCCCCTACCGAAGTTATCACGTGTTATTTTTTATCGCGCAGGAAGAATCCACCAAATGCGCTACTACCGGTACATACGTCGGTACATTAGCGCACTTCAATATGTCTGGCCGCGCACCGGTACGTTCCGGTATGGTACAGTACCGGTATTGGTTCGTGCAGCCGCAGAGGCACATCGCGCCCTTTTCGACAGGTGTTGTTGGCGAGAACTGGCTTCTGATCAGCACTTCTGTCCAAAGAGCGCATCTGATGAGCTGTCAGCGAGTGCCTTGACATAGCAGACATTCAACCTTTACTTAATGGAGTGATTTCTTGCTAAATGTTGTGTGCCGCGAGCGGATTATTTATGCACGAGGATGTGACGAACGTCCCCCAACCAGGAATTCAATATCTCCGTTCAAAAATGTACCAAGGCGCTTGTAAAAAAGACAAAGAAGGCGGAACCGAGGGTCTATGACTTTCCACGGGCGATCGTCGTAGAAATTTTCGGTTCTGGAAAATCCTACCAGGCATACGTGGCCGTACGCAGCACACCGCCGCTGTCAATGCAAACCCTTCAAAACCCATCCTATGCGCCTAAATGCATGCTGATTGTGCGTCTTGATTTACAACAAAAACACGCATAAATCGCCGAGCAACATCTATTTTACTGTAAAGTTTAAAGCAAACAGTCGACCATGTCTTCCAATTCATTTCAAGGGTCCGGCCCCGACATTGCATCATTGCTAGCAATGATCCAAGGAGGAGGACCACCGAATAGCGGGGGCCAGCAACATCAAAACCAGCCGCAGAACTCTGCTGGTACGAACTCCGTAGGAAACTACGTACAGAACGGTACGAACGGCGGCACTGACCCATCGATCATGTCCTCTCTTCTACAAGGCATTCTTAGTCTCGGCCAACAACAACAGCAACAGCAGCAGCGAAATCCAAGAAACGGATTGAACGATGTGCTGTCCCTCCTTTCAGCTCAGGCTGGCTCTGGAGGTCAAGGTGTCGACCTAAGCCGGCTCGCAGCATCCGGTCTCCTTGGCAGCCTCCAAGGAGGCGGAGGCGGCAGCGGCAGCGACTATCAATCAAGTCAACCGCAGAATCTTTCCAGCTATCTAAAATCTCAAGGAAACCAGTCGAGTCCGACCCAAGAACAAGCCCTTGCTCTCGCTCTCGCCCGCATGGCCGGAGCCCGTCTCCTATCAGGTGATGATGCTTCCAGCTCCGATGCGAATGGAGGCGTCAAAGCGAATACAAGCAGACAAACAAGAAGCGTTGAGTCTGACAACTCATCTCCCTTCTTTGCGCACAGAAAGAATATCATTTCTGATACCGCATCAGAATCTACCCGAGGTAGAAACCTCGAACCTGGAGCCGTTGCCGTTCCTTGCCGAGCTCGAGGAATGCCCATGGACCACAACCCTTTGGTATGTAATCTTGTTCACTGTCCCGGATTGTTCCCTCCAGCAAAAGAAAGCTGTAACTCACCATTGTCTTCCTTTATCACAACAGACCGCCTACTTTGTCATCAACAATGGCGTTCAGCACGGTGAAGACGTTGTTTGCTCTCACCCGGCCTGCAGAAACGCTGGTGTAAAATTCCGATACTGCTCCTTTTGCAAGGCTCCTGTGGCCAAGCGGAATTTCAGAAGGCGACACAACCATGGCGGTGAAACCTCGACGTCTAGTTCTGATGATCTTGACGATGAGAGCGCCAAAATGTCCACCGTTAGTGCGACAAGCTCCCGTAGACTAATCTCTGCCAGCGAAGAGGAACCAGAGGCGAAGCGGGCAAAGCTGGTGATCTCATCTGAGGACGATGACGTTGCAACCACAACCGACTCCTCGAAATCTTCCACCGAGAACGGAAGAAATTCATCAAGCAGCAGCGATGAACCGAATTCATCAAGCAGCAGCGATGAACCCAAGCACACCGAACCGTCTAAGCGTACTGAAAAGGCTGAAGTTGCTAAACCGGCACCTAAGCACGAAGCTCCTATTGCCGCCGGCGAAGCTGACTCTTCTACTGCTACTATCAAAGCCAGTGGTAAGAGTATAAGTCTTGAACGCCGGGAACAGTGGGCCAAGTTGCTTGAAGAAAGACCTATCACAAATGACTCCGAATCCATGTCGGCATGGATCGACAAAATTTTGAAGGTTAGCGACGCTGGTGAGGAAGGCAAACTCCTCAGTGAGGCTATGCGTCAATTGAACAACCAGAAAAAGTGAAACACGGCAACCACAAATGCAGCGGATTCCTTTTCAGGTAACTAGTTCGAGGTAATACCTTGAAACTACTTTCCTTCTCTGGAAACACCTTGTGCGGGGCGCACATGGGGTGTTAAGAAGTATCCAAGGCGTGGCTTCTGACTGACTCTTGTTACCAATTCATTTCACTACTGTCACTGGTAGTAGTTGGTCTTTCAAAAGTACTGGTAGACGAGGATCAATAATTTGTACTTAATATTTACTATGGAAATATTCTCTACTTTGTCTTATCATGATTCATGATGGTGGATAGTCGATATTCCGTGGAAGGATCACGGCACAGAATTGGTCTACCGTTATCAGAGCTACTCATGTCGCTACGGTCTTGGTTGACCCCATGTGCCTCTCAGCTCTTCAGAGTACTGATACTGTAGTTGGGAAAACTGCTCCGAGAATGTGCAAGTGGAGCCAACGTATGAGAGGCAAACACGAGGGGAAGCAACAAACATATTTCGAGTAGCGCTCTTGTTGGAAGTTGGACTCACTTTGTCGACCCGCGCCAACAAGAAGTTAAGCAGAACAAGAAAAGAGCCCAAACAGGACCGAGCGCCGATCTTTGGGTAACGCTAAACAAAAAATGATTGTGTGATTCATGCTTTTGCCCTCGTTCTTAACTCTCTCAAATCAGCTACCAGCTAAAGCACAATACTCGCCCAAAGATCAAATTTTACAGTCTTTAGATATATTATTATTATTATTATTATTATCATCATACACAACGAACAATGATATCTCGATTATGCCTTGAGCTTCAAAACGTTTCCGTTTTCGTCAATAGGCTTGCCATCATAGCGTGTTTTGGCAAATGCGGCCTTTGCTCGGAGGCTCTCATCTTCAGCATGATAGATGGTTCGGATGAGAGTGGAGCTGCACGCCTCGGTCCTTGGAACAAAATATACTGGCATGACACTCTCTACCCATTCACGGCCTGGGAAGTTCAACATGTCATCACCTCGTGCGTAGCAGCATGAGCCGGTAGCAATGTCTTGCTCAGACACCACGCTCTTGATGTATAGAAGAGGGTCAGTGGACGGAATGACGAAGAGTTGATCCACGAAAGGTTTGACATTCGTCATGCGTGTTTCGAGATTGTCAATGGTGTACTTGTTTTTGAGTTTGAAGTAGCTTTCGTCATCATGGATACCCGCCACGATGAAATAGCCAAACTCTCGGAGGGAGTGCAGGACGTTTTGGTGGCCTCGGTGGAACAAGTCAAAACAACCGATGGTGTAGACCTTGCGGTTTTCCCATCCCTCGGGAAGACGGGGCTTGAGAGAGTTCACCTCAACGATGAGTTCATCAACTTCGTCTTTCAACGATTGTAGCTTTTCGCCTTTGAGGTACAAGTTCCTTTCCATAATTTTCTGCAGACGCTCTCCACGAATAGAAGATCCGCTATGCTTGTCAAATTTCTTGAGGATTTTAGAAAATGCCGTCTTGTTCAGCTCGATGAACTCAAGAAGAAGTTGCAATTCGCGTTGGAAGGTCACAAGGGACTTCTTGGCATAGACAAAGTCTTGGAAATGCTTCGATTTTCCCATTTTACGGTATTCATCCTTCAGCCATTCATACTCTCCGTCGTTGCCCTTGAGCGAAAGTTTCTCCAGACTGATTTTAAAATCAGCAATACCAGTGGGACTGGAGTTGGTCAAGGAGGACTCCGAGTTGGAGCTCATGCTAGAGGGAGATCCTGGTTCCGAGGCAGAATCGCGCAAGTCTTCAACCCGCTTCTCCAGGGTCGCCATGTAGTTGATGGCCCAATTTTCCTTATCGGCATAGAACTTGGCCAACTTGGTTTCGGATTGATCAAGAACGGCGAAAAATTCATCATCTTTCGAGTCTTCTGACTTGATACATTTTTTGAGAGGCTTGTAGTCCACAGCGTAAAAGCGCCATTCTTTGAGGATGCGATCAGCCAGAGTCTTTCCAAATTTCATTCTTATGCTACTAGTCAAATATAGTCCTGGATACACAGAGAGGAAATGGTAGATGTGAGTGCACGTACGGAAACTTGCAAAAAGCTGACCCACCATCAGCGAAACGACAAGCTTTCGATCAAACACATACGCTCTCCAAAAAATGAGAAACGAATTTCATCATCATCGATCGTCATCCGAGATTGAAGATGATGTGTTTTCGCGAAGACATACATACGGCTAGCGCATCATCGCGCCAATTCATTACATAAGCCCATTTCTACCGTGACATCAGCATGCTTATCGGATCATTCGCGGTTCTCCCATCCATGAGCCGGCGGGCCGGCCGAGATAGAGAATAGCTAGTAGCGAATGAACGCGACGATGAGAGAAAAATGAAGTGCGTGCTTCATCAGTCAGAATATTATTATCTCAGAAGTTCGCTCTCTTCTTTCTTCCGACCACCGACCATGGACCTCTTGGGTGCTCCACGCCGCGGGTCTCATGAACGGCGACTGATGGTTCGGACATACCGGTAGGCAGGCCAATGCAATTGTCGCCATCCTCAGCCTTGGTAGAGTCATGCGCTTGCCGTCGAGTTTCTCTGTGGCCTGTTACGAAGAATATTGGTGAAGTCACTGAAGAAAGTCCATTTGGACGATACATTGACAGCTCGCACAAGTGGAGATCGAGACAGTACGTCCGACAACATTCACAATTCAAGACGCACGATCTCACTGGTTCAGAGCCTTGCATTCTTGAACCATTATGTGTTCTCATGGATGGCAAATGGGAACCCTCGCTGGCGGTGGACATGATCGATGCAGACGACGAAGCTCGTGCATTTTGATCGAGGAGTGTGGTGCAGAGTGCAGGCAGGCATCTTTCAATCCAACATGCGGACAGAGGAGAGAGACGACGATTCCTTGACTTGCGAGACAATGCAATTGAGGATGCTTATCCTCATGATCGTCGTGATGTTCTGCAGAAAAAGGAAGGAATCATCGCCCTTTTGCGTCCGATCAAACCATCGGTCCTGCCTGCAACCAAAAATAATTCGGAACTCTTTTTGCTTCGACTCACCTTTCAAATTGTGAGCGCGCGTCGTTTTTACTCTTTTGAAGTTCCCAACTCCAAATTCTAAAGTGCGATACCTTGGAGCCACAGACGAGATCTAATTTTTTAGCAAGGCATGCTTTTAGCGAACAAAGAACTAGAACTTCTCCAAATACTGCGTGCTAATTATGGTTTAGAATTAGAAATTTTGCATTTAGTGGAAGATAATTCTGTATGGAACAGAAGCAGAACAGTCAGCGCCCCCCATTCGCTGCGCTGGTTCAGTACATTTTCTACGCCAACCAAACGCAATGACGTAGATTCTAGAAAGGTCCGAGATATCGTAAGAAATCGACGCATAAAGGGTTCTTCAGTCGTCGGGCAAGTCTTGTAAAGTCATAGTCTTTTCTTCTTCGACGACGGCCGCCAAATTCTTCAAGATCTGGATCTAAAAAGTAAAAAGCATCGACCTCGAACCTCGACATTCGACATCATTCTCGATCCTGGCGGGAGCGATCTTTCTGAAGTCCACGCTTCTACCGTTCTACCTCTGCCACCTGCCACCATATGGAGCCTGGAGCCTTCCAGCTTTTATCTTTGGACAAGTGCTCGAAAAAAGAGCCCTACTACTACAGTATAGTACCAACGTAGGAGAAGTTTGCTGTGCTGCTTTCATAGTCGAATCCATCAGGAGGAGCAGGCAGAAGAATGACGACAAAGAAAGTGACGGTGATTCACTGTTGGTCAGCACCCCGCTCTCGATCCACAGCGTTGTTGTACTCATTTGAAGCTCGCGGCGAGGACTGTTGTGCTGCCATCGATGAGCCCCTCTACCGTGAGTGGCTCATTGCCAAGGGTGACACTGTGGCCCGTCCTTATCTCAAGGAAATGGTGGAAGGTATCCCGCCTCCGGACGAGCAAAGCAGCAGCAGCAGCAGCGCCTCGCCCGAGAAAGTCCGCCAAGTATGGCAACGCGAACTCTTGTCCTTGAAGGAACGAATCACGGCGGCCGCGGAAAAGCTCAACAGTGACGACCATGGAGTGATCTTTTGCAAGCACATGGCGAAGCATTCCTTTTTGTATGATTTTGATGAGGAGTTCACCATGGAAGGAACACAATTAATTCACCGCCACTTGCTTCTGATCCGAGATCCGGTAGATGTGCTGTCGTCATGGGGTGTCTCGTCGGACGTGCACGGAAATAATCCCACCTCGGATGAAGTTGGCATTGTGCCTCTCTTGTCCATTTATGCAAAGCTAGAAAGTCGGGTGAAGGACGAACAAAGTCATCATCCTGCTGTCATTCTAGAATCGGATGATCTGGTGGCCGACCCTGAAGGGACTCTCGCTGGTATTTGTGCAGGCCTGGGAATTCCATACAAGGAATCTATGATGACTTGGAAAAGCGGACCACATGAATGCGACGGACCATGGGCGAAGGTATGCAGAACTTGTCTTGTCTAGTTTTCGGCATGCGTGTACATGTTTTTCAATTATTTTGGGGGGCCAGTCTGACTGACACAACAATATTCTTGTTTGCTAATAATAGTGGTGGTATCACAATGTCTGGAAATCGGATGGGTGGCATCGAACAACAACTCAAAAAGAGTACTACCCTGAAACAAAAAAATATCGCACTTTGGATCCGGTGCTGATGCATGCTTTGAAAGCCTCTTTTCCTGCGTATGAATTTTTACGACGGTTGACCATTTCCTACAGCCAACGTGGTCCTCCTCCAAATGAGATATACGAAGACCCACGAAATGAACATCTTCTGGTGTGGATCGGTGCACCAAATCGGGGACGTCTGATTCCAAGAGATCTGGCAGGAGTTAGTCCCTGGGACTCGTCCGTACAAGGTGGAGATGCTTGCTGGGAAGGGATTCGAGTGTACAGAGGCAAGATTTTGTCGTTAGAGAAGCATTTGGGACGTCTTTTCCGCTCGGCCAAAGCGTTGGGTTTCAAGAATGTTCATTCCAAAGAGGAAATCATTGAGGCTATTTTCAAGACTTTGGCCGCGAATGGAATGCGAGACAATGCTCATATGCGTCTTACACTGACTCGTGGCGAGAAGTGTACGTCCAGCATGAATCCCAATTTCAATGTGTACGGTACTACACTCATTATTCTGGCAGAATGGAAACCGACAGAAGTAAGTACCAGTACAGTATTCCTTGAAATGTCTACAGGTAATGAAGGGATCTTTTGTCTTTACTCAATGTTTTCTTTCTATTTAGGGTGCTACCACGTACGACAATACGAAAGGAATCACCCTCATCACGGCTAGCCAGCGACGGAACCCTCCAGGAACCTGCGATTCCAAAATCGTAAGTGTTACAACCAGCTTTGCAACTCGCTTATCATTACTTTCATTCTAACGCCCCTCTGTGAAATCTCTGTCTATGTCTCAGCATCACAATAACCTGGTAAGTAACAGGAAGACTGCTATGACTGGAATCCGGTCAGTTTTTTTCTTTTGACTGACCCCCCGGGCTTTACTTCCGAACCCTTCTTAGATTAACAATATTCTACCGAAAATCCAAGCTAACCTCGCCGGTGCGGCTGACGCTATCATGCTGGACATTGATGGATATGTGAGCGAGACCAATGCAACAAACATTTTCATGGTGGACGATGAAGGTTTACTTCTCACTCCCACCGCTGATCATTGCCTTCCTGGTGTAACGCGGGGAACAGTAATCAAACTCGCCAAGGAGCTTGACATTCCTTGTGAAGTGCGGCGCGTGTCTCTAGCCGAATTCCATGCTGCTGAAGAAGTGTTTACAACCGGTACAATGGGAGAATTGACACCCGTCACGATGATCGATGGGCGTGTCATTGGCTCGGGCGCTCTAGGGCCTATCACGAAACGCCTACAAGATGCGTACAAGACGCTACCTGAACGACCTGGTTGGGCCACAGAAATCCCACCCTTTGCTACGTCGTAGTGATGAATAAAATAATAGCTAAATTTCATTACAAGGTATGACAACAATGCCATGGGTCTCTATCAGTCGCCTTAAAAGCGGAAGATACTCGATAGCCTGTTCTTCGGATAGACAAATTACAATGAAGACTACTTAAAATTATCGCAGGGGTCCATGGTACAGTACGTGCAACAAAAATGTAACATCCATTGTCAATCCACGACGACCAAACCAAAACAGAAAATTGAAATCTTGTTCTAGGCCGCCACCTTTTCTTCTTGCTCGGCCTTGGCACGAGCCTCGGGACCTGGCTTCCCGACAACAAAGTTCATCCAGTTGCTCCACTTTTTTCGCGTGTCATCAATCTCCAAATTATGCTTGATCGAAGTATCGTAGACTTGTTTTCGATCTCTCTCGAGAATTTCCGCCACGGCTTGGTCACCGCCCAACCATTCGCCTCGCAAGAATCCCGTCGCCTCATCAAGCTTTCCGTCAGGTCGGTCAAGTGGTTTCAAGTTTTCGTCAAGCCGATAAGCCAACGGTACAGCTCTGGGAATACAGAGGTTGATAATATCATCCGGGGAAATACCCTCTAATCGCATAATGATTGACCTCAGATTATTCTCATGTCCCACGATGAGTAGCGTTTTTCCCTCGCGAAGTGCCGGCGCAATGGTCTCGTCCCAATAAACTTTCGAACGCCGCTTTGTGTCCAGCAACGACTCGGACTTTGGAAGTAGGTGCAGCATCTAGCGAACGAATAGAAAAAGGAGCTTTGAGTTCATCCAAGGTCAAAAGCAAAAATGAAAGCTCAAACGACGAATGGTGGGAACTTACATGCCGGTAGCGCGGATCCCGAGCTGGATGGTATTCATGGTTGTCAGACATTGGTGGGGGAGGCTCATCGTACGATCGACGCCAGCGTTTCACTTGGTCCTTGCCAAAAATCTCCACCGTCTCCTTCTTATTCTTTCCCACGAGGTCTCCGTATGAGCGCTCATTCAAGCGCCAATGCTTGTGCACAGGAAGATATTCTTGTTCCAACTCCATAAGCACAAGATTAACTGTGCGAATACAACGTCGGAGCAATGAAGTATGAACTTCGTCGAATTTCAAGCCGCTGTTGGCTAACATTTGACCCGCCACACGAGCCTCCAAAACACCATCGTCTGTTAGTGGAGTATCAGTCCACCCGATGAATCTGTTATCCCGATTCCAAGTACTTTGACCGTGGCGAAGAAAACAAAGATTGTAGGGTGTATCTTCGTTGATACTCGTAAAATTTCGTTGCTGTCCTCTCGTCTCTCGTTGATTTTTACTGCCAAGCAGCGTCGACGCCGATGAGGGTGCCGATTGATATCCTCGGCATGAGTCTGGCGAAATTCTATGACGTCTCATGACACAGTGAAATCGAACGCCCATTGTTCTGCCCTCGCTCAACGGCAATCTGACTGATCTGCTTGCAATAGGAGTAATTGGCAACATGATCAGTACTTCTTTATTATGACAAAAACAATATGATTGATGTGTTGACGATGATCGATGATGTGACTATTGACAAGATGCTCTGCCTTCTCGCTCTTTCGTTTGCTGGTTGTCAATGTTTGAGACAAAACGATGTCAACAACTTCTTTGCCACCTGCTTTGGATGGAAGAATTTTTCCACCTTTGGGTGGATGGTCGGTGGGCGAGGTTCTCACAAGCGTTGGGCCGGCGTCCTCGATAAATCTCGACAAAAAAGCTGCAATGCTTCGGCACCGACCGCCGGCCATCTGTGAAGATGCCAATCCATCCGCGATACCCGCATTTGATTGGCAAGTTCGAACTCAGCGAAGAGGAAAGAAGGTTCATCATCGTTCTTTCTGACCGAGTGAGGCCACCACGTCAGAAAACTTTCTCGGTTTTCCTGTGGAAAAAAATCGCTGACATCTCGCTGACGTAGACGGCTTCTCATGAGCTTCGTAATCATGTGCCCATGTCAAAATAGAGATATGCCCCCATCTCGACTCAATTTGGTACTTCTATAGGCCTAAAAATATGGTACGGAGCGAGGATCCGCCTCCCCTTGGATCTCCACAACGACGAACGACGACCGAAAACAAAAAGGACATCCGACATCCGACATCTTCATCACATTCCCATTACCAATCATTCATTCCATCCGCCCACCATCATCAGCACCACTCACCCGCAATATCCGGCTTAGACGCACGTAACAATTTGTCCAGATTATTTGGTGACAAAGCAAATCCGCCGGTGGAATCAATCATCCTCGAAGTAGTCAGCGTGGTGGAAAATCATCTCTTCCCGTCCAAGTCAAAATGACTTTTACCGAGCTTGCGACACCAGAAGAATTGACGGAATTTCTCAATTCAAACAGTGATGCATCTTTGATTACATTCAGTGCGACATGGTGCGGTCCATGCAAGGCAAGCAAGCCGAAACTAAAAGAACTTGCTGAAAAGTCCCCAATACCCATTGCCTACGTTCATGAAGAAGACTTGGAAGATTTTCTGGACGTCGTTGTCCAAATCAAGGCCTTCCCTACATATATTGTATTTCAGAATGGTACAGAAAAAGCGCGAGTGGAAGGTGTCGACTTCGAAGCGCTCGAGAAAATGATTCAAGACAACGCCCCTTCACAGTCGTCGTGAGGTTAAGAGTTTTTGGCTTGTTGGCAGATGGGCTCAAGACAACCCAGAACCCACCATTGAAATCATCATCTCTGAGAGCACGCGGGTCAGTTTTCATTATAATGCCCTGGTATTCACGGAAAATCATATCATATCGTATGAATAGAAGCTTGTGCTGCTGCTTTTCGATTATAATTTATTGCAACAAGGATGAGGCCGAAAACGAATGAATCGCTCAATAAGTCTGCTCCGTTCTTCGAAAAATATTTTTTTATGGTTTATTTCCCTCGATTGTCCCGACTCGTACTCCTATGAAATAATTTAATATCCCGAGATGACCATCGAACGAAGAGGTCCTCTCGTTTACCCTGTCCTCGAACACTCTATACTCAGCTATCAAGACCAAGAAGAGGGCTACAATCGAACTTGCGGATAGCCGATCAGAGGTCGCTAGTAATATCTGTATGGTCTCTAGTACTAGAGCTACTCCCAGAGTCACTTCCCAAAAGCCTACTCTCTAGTCTGCTCTCTTTAAAAGTCCAGCCTTTCTCTCTACTAGAGAGTAGAGAGTCGAGATCTGAGCTCATACAGTACAGCATCATATTGTATGACAGAGGGGACATGGGACACGCGTCCTTTCATATTACCCCTATGTGGAAATACCCCTCCCAGTCTTTTCTTGCAAAGTTGGTCATCGTCACCTGTTAGCTTGGGGGTCTCCAACTTTTTGCGCGGCACTCGCCCACGTACAACGGCCGCCCACTGTACAGTACTGCTGTAGGTACATACCGTCTACAGAAAGATGAAGAAGGCGGAAACAGTTTGACGCGAGACGATCGACGATCTAAACATAATTCTCTCGTCACTGTTGTCAACCAATGGTTGCAATGGGTCTTTCGAACTGTAATGTATCGCCTGAAATTCCTGAACAGGATCGAGTCTCCTACTTTCAGAAGAACGGCTGCCTTTTGATCCGTGGAATTATTGATGAATCATCTTTGATCCAGCGTCTCGCCGATGAAATCGACCATCACGTAGCGAATGATTTGTCGCCTCGAGCGGATATCATGAAGAAAGATTCGGAAGAGGGGCAATACATTATGGATTTTTGCAATTACCATGAGCGCCCTGTGTATCGCGAGGTGGCCAAGATTGTCGCACCCATCGTGGCAGATTTGATGGAGTCGGATACCGTGCGAGTCTACCAGGATCAAATCATCGTCAAGGAAGCCGGCACGCATGGCTGGAACACATTTTGGCATACCGACCAGTCCTACTATGATATCGAGGGGTCGAAAACATGCAGCATTTGGATTCCCGTCGATTATGTTCCCAGAGAATCCTCCTTGGAGTTTCTGGCTGGATCACACAAGGATGGGCCGTTCAAACCCAAGTCCGTTTCTTCAGGCGGTGCCACAGACTTTGATAAAGCAGACCAAGAATTCAAGCCTATTCCTCCAATCAATGAGAATAGGGACAATTTTGATATCCGCGGTTGGGATGCAAATCCAGGTGATGCACTTTTGCACAACCTCAAGTGTTTGCACGCGTCCCCAGTAGGAAGTGCTGACGGCCGACGGGTCCTCTCTATTCGATTTATCGGGGACGATGTGAAAGTAGTCAAGAGGCAAACCAGAGTACCAACGAGCTTGGCCAATAATGCGAACGAGGGTAAAGAATTTCCGCTGGTTTTTACAAGAAGGGGATCCTCCTCATAAAACGTGAGGACGAAGGACTGGCTCGCTCAGCACTCAGCCTATGGCTTCTATCTTGCTAGAGAGCAGGGAGAACTACTAGAGAGTAGATCCAATCTTATAGTGATGAGTATATGGTCTCTACTCTAGAGAGAGAGGAGAGACCTTCAAATATCTAACTAATGTTCTTCATATGTAGTTCCGACCTGTCGTGGTGCGAGCATCGAGGCATGATGCGCGATACCGTACCAGGTACTGTGTACGCATAATACGCATGCACATGCATCACGGGATTGTGAGTCACGGTTGGGTTCACGTACGACGTAAAGACGTGGCCCTCAAACCAACCATCTCGATCCAGATCCGTTTTCGATTTCGAGGCCCCAAAAGAAATAAACGACGGAAGGATTTCATCACCGACCTCATCATTTCATTCACTTCACTTTGTTGGACCACCACAAAGTGAATCAGATCATCGATTGATTTGATCACTTCTACAACGATTGCCAGCCAAACTGTTGGTGGCACCGTACACGAAATGAATCCAAAGATGAAACCAGCTTCGAAGAAGAATCTCTTTGACGACGAGGGAGAATCTTCCACCGACTCCTCCTCCTCGTCCTCGGCTTCCTCGTCGTCTGTAGCGGATACCGGAAAGAATGTCGACAAGATGAAGACGAAAAAGGAGTCGTCGTCCAGCAGCTCCTCCTCATCAGACGAGGAGGAGGAAGAAACAAAACTCACTGTCAACAAGAAGTTCGCTAAAGAATACCAAAATCGGAAGGAGGCTGAAGAGTTACGGCAGATCGCCCAACAACGTCGTGACGCTGGACTCGGTTCTGATGACGACGGTGACGACGACGATGATAGCTCTGACGAAGACGAGGATGAAGAAGGAAAGCTTCTCACAGACTCGCTTAACTTACAGTTCCTGAAGACTATCCAAGCCCTGAAGAAGAAGGACTCTGCTATCTACGACCCGAACTCTCGATTCTTCGACGAGAATGATCGTGACGAAGATAGCGACGAAGAGGAAGGCGCCGAGAAGAAGCGGAAACCTCGAAAATTCAAGGATGTGTTGAGAGATCAGATTTTGGAAGATATGGAGGCTGAAGACCAGGATAATGGGAAAACAGATACAGCGAAGGCTGACGTGTCCAATTCCAAGCTTGCTTACGATGAGGAGCAAGAGAAATTACGGAAAGCATTCTTGAAGGATTCGAATGACGACGAGGAAGAAGATGACTGGATGATTATGAAGCAAAAGAGTGCTACCTCCAAGGATGATCCTAAAACAACGAAAATCCAAGAAGAATTCAAAGCGCTGGAACAATTGTCTGGCAAAAAGAAGGATAGCGATACCTTCGCGGACCCACGTGGCGAAGTAGACGACGGTGAACAATATCTTATCGACTTTATGAAGAACAAGAAATGGATTGACAAGGACGCAACTGAACAGGATAACCTCGACGAAGAGTCGTCTGTCGAGGATCTTGATCGTGTTGACGATTTTGAAGCGAAGTATAACTTTCGATTTGAGCAGGCAGAGGCTGCAACCGCAGCGTCTGGTGCTTCTTTGTCCATTCAAACCTACGCTCGTGGCCAGACGATGAATACTGTGCGAAGGCAAGATGCAGTAAGGAAAGACAAGCGTCTAGCAAGGAAGGAACGTAAAGAAGCCGAGCGAAAAGCGAAAGAAGAGCAGCTGAAGCGCTTGAAAAATGCGAAGCGTCAGGAAGTTCAGCAGAAAATGTCTCAAGTTAAGGCTGTCCTTGGATCAATGGATGAAGCGGAGGTTGATGAAGCTGCAATTATGAAGATGCTAGAAGGTGACTATGATCCCGAGCAGTTTGAAAAGGCAATGCAAACCGCCTATGGGGATGAATACTATGAAAAGGAAGATGCCGAGTGGAAAAGTGACCTTGATGTTCGAAAGTCGCTGAAGGCCGACGAGGAGGGAGAGGGTGTTGTTGGGCAAGACGATCCCGATGGAGGCTTGTACGACAACTACGACGGAGACAATGACGACGAGGAGAATGCGAGCAACTGGGAGGATGAAGAGGACAACGAGGAGTATGTTGGTGGCGACGATCCAGAAGAGTCTCAGCTTGAGAAGAAAATCAAAACCAAGTTACAAGATGAGCTCTACAAGCTCGACTACGAGGATATTGTCGCTGGAATGCCAACGCGTTTCAAGTATCGTCAAGTAGAACCAAACGATTATGGTGTGACAACGCAAGAGATCCTTCTAGCCCGCGACAATACGTTGAAGCAATTTGTTTCGTTGAAGAAGATGGCGCCCTACAACGAGACTGGCGAGTACCATGTCGGCAGCAAGAAGCGTCGAAGATTCCGTGAAATGCTGAAGCACGACCTAGAAGAAGAAATGGGTGCAGAGGAAGCGAATGACAATGAGATGAAAGAACATAACGACCCACCCGAAGAGGATGGACAAGGGAAGAAGAAACGAAGGAGACTCAAGAAAGGAAAGAAGAAAAGCAAGGAGGATGCTGCAGATGATGTCAATGAAGAGGAATGCGCCTTGGAACCTTCAGCGAAAGCTGATAGAATTGTTTTAGAGACGGAGAAATCGAAAAAACGTAGAAAGAAGAATAAGGACGGAAAGGTCGCCGATACTTCTGACGACGGTATCCTACCCGTGAATGAGAACTCTGATCCTACCAACAAACAGAAGATGTCGGAGGAAGCCGTCCATGACAAAGGCGGAAGTAATCCAGAGAATACGAAGCGAAGAAAGAAGAAAAGCAAAAAGAAGGCTGTCGCTTCTCTCCCAAAATCTCGCCTTGCATCCTATGGTTTGTAGTAACACCTCTATCGATAGTTCAACCGATGACTTGGAAATCAATAATTCAGCAACACGGTTGTACATAGTACGACTTTCTGCTAATTTGTTCTTCTTTGAGCGAGGAGACTGACGACTGACTCCTCCTCCTCCCCTCCTGAATTCGTGTTAAAGATGAAACAAAAGAAGTGCTACTATTTACGACTCTCTACTCTCTAGTCTCTGTACTCTCTCTAGTCTCTAGTAGAGTCTCTAGTCTCTAGAGTCTCTAGTAGAGTCTCTCTCTAGAGTCTCTAGTCTCTAGTCTCTCTAGTCTCTCTAGCTCTCTAGTAGTCTCGCTAGTAGTCTCTCTAGTAGTCTCTCTAGTCTCTAGTCTCTAAAGTCTCTAGAGTCTCTACTCTCTACTAGTAGTCTCTAGCTAGTCTCTACCCTCTAGACCTTGCTCTAGAGTATAGAGTCTCTACCCTCTCTAGTCTCTACTCTCGTAGACACCGACTCCTCAACTAACCCGTTAAAAACGATGATTCATGTACTCGTATGGACTCGTACGACCCCGTCTTATTTTATGTTCAGGGTTAAATAAGAGTCGTTGTTGCAATGGGATGAGATGTTCGGGTACATACAGGTATCGACGGACTTTTGTATCTCTAGCTAGTAGACTACCAATAGATTTATTCTATGTAAAATCTGCCTCCCTCTCTCGCGATGTCATTATGTAAAATGGGCCAAGCTCTGAAATGATCATAAACAGATCTGAAGGTTATAACCTGCTTGCACAGCACACTCTACCTAAACATACTTAGACCATGATTTGTATCTAAAGTCAGTCGTCGTTTATTGGTTGGTGATACCAATATAGCAGTGATCCATTGCGGATACAAACTGGTGAAGTTTGAACAAGGCGCCCGTGGGGTGCATGGAAGTGGCAAAAGGGACCCGGAGGATTCACACACGTACAGTCTCGTTAGCGGTGTAAGAATAATCAGGTAATGGGCTCTGAGGATTCGAGTCACTCTCACGACTCCGAGTGGGATTAACCGGAGTATTCCGAATACGAATGGTGCACGTTTGGAGAACTCTTCGGAGGCTTTCGAAGAACCCCTTCGTTATGAAAAGAGGCTCGAAGAATATCGGAGGAGATCCATGGGAGAATGAAAAGAATCCATTCCCCTCAGAATACCCATAACGAAAAGCTCACAATTTTAATAATTCCATTTTAGGAAACGTTAAAACACTATTCGCCCAAATACTAGGCTCATTACCTCAGTATTTTAACACGCTTCCTCTGCGCTAAGAACTGATCAACAGTAACTATAAACATGGTTGGAGTGTCTACACGACGCAACTGCCCTATGCACGAGGTAGTCGACAAGAATGATTGAAAGTGTAAATTATGAGCTAGAAATGAATGGTTATTTTGGAACTACTTGTTTCAAAATCAATTGTTGAGAAAAGATATTGCGCTGACTTCCGGACTGTACCCGAAACGTTTGGGGTTACCGTCGCGGTCGACGAGGTTGAGCTCTTGCAGTATGTGATGAGCTATTTTCGGTGCCTGTTTGGCAGTTGCAGTCTAGTGCATAGACTTGTAGTTTCTGTTGAGTCTTAGCAACGGACGGGGGCCAGTCGTACGTCGCGCGTCTCACACGCACCCGAGTCATTACGGGCCGACCACGTCATCGACTGGTCGTGGCTAGGGCGTCTGCGCATGCACGGCGCGCACTAGCGTGGAGATCCACGATCGCGCGGAGTTCCGAGCAGCGATGGAGAAGGAGTGGAAGGATCAGATCGAGAACGGAAACTTTTCCATTATCCACAAATCCAAAGCTCCAAGGGACGCCACTATTCTGCCCGCAGTATGGCAAATGAAAAGAAAACGCGATATCAAGTCTCGAGCCGTCAAGAAATACAAGGCGCGGTTGAACATTGATGGGTCACGAATGAAACACGGGATTCACTATGGAAAGGATCCACAGATCACAATCCACAAAATTGCGACTGAAGATCAGCCTGCCGACATTCTGACGAAACCATTGAATGAAGAGCTCCTAGTTCGACATCGAAAGGAGATCATGGGATGGTAGCCTGAGCCGACTCGAGCAACCCGAAAGAGGGAGTGTAAGAATAATCAGGTAATGGGCTCTGAGGATTCGAGTCACTCTCACGACTCCGAGTGGGATTAACCGGAGTATTCCGAATACGAATGGTGCACGTTTGGAGAACTCTTCGGAGGCTTTCGAAGAACCCCTTCGTTATGAAAAGAGGCTCGAAGAATATCGGAGGAGATCCATGGGAGAATGAAAAGAATCCATTCCCCTCAGAATACCCATAACGAAAAGCTCACAATTTTAATAATTCCATTTTAGGAAACGTTAAAACACTATTCGCCCAAATACTAGGCTCATTACCTCAGTATTTTAACATAGCGGTGCACGTACATGCAGAGTATTTTAGACAGCTGTACGAGGTACCAGGTACCGCCGCCGGTAGCTGAGAGCGGCAATCTCGGTCCGTCAGCTCACCTCGTAACTCCGCTCTTTTGCTTCTCTTCACTCTTCACTCTCATTCGCCCTTTTCCTCGTTCCCACTGACACCAGACACCAACAGCATCAAGCACCGCAAAGAGCACAAACGATCGCTTATCCAACAAGTTCAATTGTGTCGACTTGAGAGTGTCCGGCAATAATTTTCTCGCCATTTTCCTTGGAGAATTATATATCAACGATGACACAGGCGAACGAGAAGACGCCTTTGGTGGCCTCGTCTTCTGCATCCGAGTCGAAAGATTCTGTGGTAAACGGCAAGCCACGATTTTCTCTGTCGCATTCCATGAGCGTCTTCGCCGCTGAACACATGGGAAAGATCGGAATGCTTGGTTCCATGTCGATTGCCGTGAATTCATTGACCGGGCCGGCGATGCTGACGTTGCCCGATCAATATCAACGCTCTGGGCTCATTCCAACTACGCTGACAGTCATCTTTGTCTGCATTTTATCGGCGCTGTGCTGCCTACATATGGCAAACACAATCTCGAAGGTTCGAGGCAATGCGGATTTTAAACGCGAGGTGTGTAAGGAATGTGTTCTATTCTGGAGTTTGTCAACGGATTATGCAAATGTGACTTTTTCTTCCATTCTTTCTCACTCACGCACTTATTCTTTAGATCGAATACAGTGAAACTTTTGAACGATTTTGGGGGCACAGAAGCTTCGTCGTGACACAAATTCTCTTTTTTTGTTGCATCACGTGCCTCAATGTGTCTTCCATTGTGGATACTGCACAAGTTATCGATACGTTTCTGGGGCATTGGTCGCCGAGCGGATCGGGAGCTGTCAACTTTTACTATAACGACGACGGGAAGTGGGATATTGACTTGGTGCAATGGGATTATTCCTTGTGCGACGAGGAAATGCTTGTGCAAGGAGACTGCCTTCCGTTCCTTCAGACGAGTGGTATCGTTTTTACAGCTGGTTACGCCTTGACACTTGTAATATTTGTTCCAATGGCCTTGATGGATCTGAAGGTAAGAGAATAAAACCAGCGTGACCTTTTCTGTCGGAACAAAACCCGGGTGCTCACGTCATTTCGGGCCACAGGAAAATGCCACATGGCAAATTATGGGCTTTCTTGTGTTGCTTGTCGCCTCTGTGATCTTCGTTGTTCTTTTCGCAAGGGAGGGAGTGAACCTCGAGAACCTCAGTTTGTGGGGCGATTCATGGGATACACTGTTTGGCGTCGTACTCTTCAATTTCGCTCTGGTCATTGCAGTTCCTTGCTGGTTGTACGAAAAAGAAGCACACGTTGACGTCCCAACGGTGATTCATGGGGCTTCCATTCTTTCGGCTGTACTTTACATTTTGATTGGAGCCCTCGGAGCGATGACTATCCCTCACGTCTCTCCCAATATGCTCGAGTCCATGATGTCAGGTGTCTATGGCGTAACGATGCAACTCAACGCATCTGTTTTTGCATTTTTCATTATCGGACTGGGTTGCCCTCTCTTTAGTGTGCTGACGAGAATGAATTTAACCGGGAGCGGTTTGTTCTCGAAGCCCGTCGCCAACGTTCTCGCGGTGTACATGCCCTTCTTCAGCTCGTGGCTTTTCTACCAAGGAGATTCCATCACTCAACTTCTCTCTTGGGGCGGTATCATTTTCACAAGCGTGGTAGCATTCATTCTACCCATATGGATAGCTTTGCATACATTGGATACTTCCGACGAACAAGGCGTGATTGACGTCTATGGGCGATACACCGTTTCGTCAAAGGAGACACAAAAGTTCTTACTACAAATCCTCCTTGGTCTCTCGATTCTTTCCATCGCGGTCGCTATATTGGGAAACTTTGTCGCGGATAATGAAGGGGAAGGTATTATTTTTGACGAAGAATGATTTTGATAAGCTTCTAGTAACATACGGTATGTGTAGTTCGTACGAACCTGGACTACTATTATTTCGTGGCATTTCGTCGACCAAATTCTTGAATGCCCAGTACCTCCATCGTACGTTGCCATAACAATTCCTCTTCAAAGAGTGGAGAGTAGTGGAAAGGAAACTTGGACTGTTCGATAGGTCCGAGGTGAATCGGCTTTCCGAAAAGCCACCATCTGGGTCCAACGTAAGAGCCACTAGGAACCTTTTGTCTATCGAGTGCAGCCCACAGCTGAGTTAGGGCCCCTTCCGAAGAAGCCATGCTGAAAAGAGGGTTCCATTCAATCAACTTTGCGCAAAAGGAAGGGAAAACCTTGGCTCCATTTGTCCAAATTTCTGACCTTGTATAACCAGGATGGCTAGCGACGGACGACACGCCCGCGCCGACAGCACCACCTGATGCCTTTGATGCTCGCCGATGAAGTTCATTGGCAAAACTCAAATTGGCTCGTTTAGATCGGAAATAACGGAAAAGGCCACTACTCAATGATAAAGAGTCTGACCACTCCTTCTTTGATGGGAACCAGCCAGCAAGTGGATTGCTCGGAATGAGAGCAGAAATCGAAGAGATGGACACAATCCTTGCATTGGAGCGTTCCAATGTAGGCCAGAGAAGATGAGTCATGAAGACGTGGCCCAAATAGTTGATGAGCATATGCTCCTCTATACCGTCAATATAAATACTCTCCACTGAACTTGCAAATATCCCAGCATTATTGATGAGGACATCTATGATCGGCTCCTTATTCGTAGGAACACTGTCGTGGTCGTTTCTTTCTCGTGGCGCCAACAACATCGGCAGTTGATCGGCGAATGCTTCAATAGATGCCCGACTTGCCAGGTCCAAATCAGCAGTAACAAGCCGAGTCTTACTCTGTTGAGGCAGCAAAGAAGTTGCCTTCCTCTTGGCATTTTCACACTTGGCGTTGTTTCGACATGCTAGTACAACCATCCTGGCCGTCCCTGCGCGGGCTAAATGTTCCACCGTCCCGTATCCAAGTCCTGAATTAGCACCAGTGACCACAATTGTCAAATTGCTAGCGAGATCCTTGGGATCGAAACTGTCGAAGGGTCTCGTGGAGGGGACCAGTTGGGCAATCACCACTGCCACGAACACAACTGTGATCATGCTGGCTGCCTTGGAACGACTAGGAGTTTTCGAAGTCGTCGTGGACATTGTTGCGTTGAGACCAGAAACAAGCTTCACCGAGCTCTGCGTACCAGCGCTCGCTTTAGTTAGAGACAGTACTGTAAATGCTGTTCTCTCGATTGGAGAAACTAGGTAGTAGACTAGTAGATAAAAAAGACGAAATAATCGTCATCATCTTGCCTCTGTCGTTGGTCGTTGGTCGTTTGTCGTTGGTCTTGGCCTGTTCTGCTTTTCGTTTTGATGCGATTTGTTGGCCGGGGGCGGTTTTGCTCTTAGTGCTGACGTGGAAAAATGAGGGAGCGGGGGAATGCATGCGCGTGATGCGCACAAGCAACCCTGCCTGGCATGCAATGGCCCGACGGACGGACGGTGTCAATCCATGCGCGCGAATTGTGCGTGCGTTCGCTTCTCCTTATTTTCTGTCGTCCTTGAATTTTCGTCGTCAGTCGTTCGAGATGATTCTTCTTCGCCCTTTTTCATACGCACAACTCTCACTCTTCGTTCTTCTTCTTCCAACGACTTCCATTTCGAGAAGATACCATACCGGTCCGAACAGCCATCACAAATCACAACACAACGCATCGCATCATAGAAAGAAGTGAACTATGAAGTTCTCGTTTGCTATTTTGTGCGTGCCACTCGCTTCGGCCAACGGCTTTGCCATTGTTGGACGACAAGCCCAACGATGGAATTGTCGTGCGACAACAACGAACACAGCCCTGTTTTACGCGGCCCCCGAAATGGAAACCATGAAGTTGCGTGAGATTCAAGCGGAATTGAAGGATCTTGGAGTTCCATTCGGTGACTGTTTCGACAGAGATTCTCTTCTCTGCAGATTGCGAGATGCCCGGGAGGGAAAGATCGAGACGAAGCCTTCTGCTGCTGCTGCTGCTGCCGCCGCTAGCGATGAAAAAGCTTCTACGGATTCCGCAAAACCAACCGTGCAGCTTGACGCCGATGCGATTTTAGCAGACCTCCGATCGCAACCTTTGAAGGAATTAAAAATACAATGTTCCCAACGAAACTTACGGTATGCCACCTTTCTGGAAAAGGAAGACTTTGTGCAAGCAATTTGGAAAGATATGCAGGCAGTGGCTTCCTTTTCAGTTTCGGGTGCGTTGCGGCCAGGGAAAGTATCTGACATTACAGGAGAGCAGTTGGACCGGGAAATCAGCTCTCATGAGACTCCCATCTTGCTTGATGTGTACGCCACGTGGTGTAAGTCTGTTCTTCTTCTATGCCTATATCTTTTAATTTCAGCCTACGGCAATACTCACCGACCGTCGTGCTTTCTCTCTCCCTCGAACCCCCCCCCCAGGCGGCCCTTGCAAAATGATGGCACCGGAAATGGACAAGGTAGCCGAAGAACTTGGTTCGAAATGCCGTGTCGCAAAATTGGATTCAGATAAGCACCCCGAATGGGCTGGTCGTTACAAAGTGCAAGGTCTTCCGACAACGCTGCTCATTCATAAAGGTCAAGTTCAAGGCCGATTGGAAGGGGCATTCATGAAGGACAAGCTATTGGAACTTGCTCAACCACACATATGAAATCATCATCTTTGAATCTGTAACTATTTCATATATCATTCCATTAGAGTTTTAGAGCAGAGTCGTGCAAGTTACTTCAACTCGTCTACATCCGCGAAAAGATCAACTCCAAAGTAATCGTCTGGAGAGATGATTGAGGCGCCACCAAAGTAATCAATGAGCCACACATCTTGTACGTCGATTTTGAAAGCCAACCAATTGTGATCCTTCGGCCAGTTCGCCATGGTGGCGTGTCGTTCAAATAGCGAGGTTGTCGCCAGTTCGTATTCCGTGGAATCTTCGTCCAGTACAACAAGCTCTCCCGTAATTGTCAGCCGGGCACAAACAGGGCTTTCTGGGTCTCCATATTTACTAACAAGAGAGCATGCGGATAGGCCGTCCTTGTTTCCACACACCGAGGAGAGGGAGGCCTCGCTTAAAGAAAGCGAAACCATTGGATTTTCCATAGAATCGATGAGCGACTGATCCAAGTACGTGCCGTAAAAGTATGGGATACCAGTAGAATTGGTGCAAGTTCCATCAACAAACGAGTAAATGTTTCCGAAAGAAATTTCCCCACCGCCCAGGCGGGTTGAGATTGTTGTAAGCGTGCCCCAGTCAAGGGAGTGGACCATCCATCGGGCAGTCATTGCCTTGTTTCCCGTTGCAGGGCGTTGTGTCAGGGTGCAAGGACATTCTTTTTCTGTGGAAGCCGTAGCCACCATTGCCAAGGCAAGGAGGCAGAAAACCAGTAAAGTGGAGCAATTTGCCAGCATCTTCGTCGCCGTCGTCGTTGAAAGTGGATATGGTTTATGGTGAGGAATAGAAATAATGATCTATCATGGATCATGGGGCAAGAACGTTTGTTGAAGATGCACTTATGTCGGAAGAGTCAAACACGGAGAGACCCGCGTCTTTTGCATATCCAATGGATAAGCGAACATTCAGGATTCTCCATATCCGAATACTTTTTATGATATATCCAATGGTTAGTGTCTGTCGTGTCTGCGGCGTCTGTTTGTTCTTCTCCTCCCTTTTCGTCCTTTTTCCGTCTGTCATCCCTTTCTTCGGTAAAATGTGACCGATCCGATCACTTCTCATCCGAGCGGGGTAATGCAATAAAATGCGATCAACAAAATTCATGCCAAAACAGAAAATATTCCATCCGCTTCACAAAATCCATTGTATGTATACTCATGAAGTGCTAAAGAAAAAGTAAAGTAAAAGTAAAGTAACAACGCAGCTCTAGTAATCCTTAGTTATTTACACTTCGACCAACCAGTTTAGCGTCCATCTTGTCGCATCAGTCATGTTCGGCATTGACTGATGCAGACAGCGACTATCAAACACCAGTAGCGTCCCAGATTTTGCGGTGATTTTCTCCATCTCTATCTTCGCAGCCTTCATCTTTTCGAACAATCTACCACCGTCCCTCTCGTACGCCGGCATTCCACAGGAATCTCGGTAGAGTTCAATGTTCCCGTTGTTTTCGTTTGTTTCATCGATAAAAAAAATAAATGTATACTGTCGGGGCGCTTCCGATATGAAGTGCAGACGATGAGAAACGGTTCGATAACGGAAACAAAATGCCAACTTGAAGTGTACGGGCACTACTCGCTAACTCATCTAAATGAATTGATTGGTCCTAACGCGAGATGGGCGAAGTTCGGATTGATGTATGATTAGACAATGAGCGAGGTCGGATGGCATCCGACCGGGCGTATCAAACGAGTCATACAATATACTGGAGATTCACTCGGGACTTGAATCTACTGATTTAATCGATTCGGATGCTATGATCAAGATATATGAACTAAACTGATTGTGATCTTGGAATACAAAAGTAAGACCGGATTGGAAACAAAGTAAGATCAGATCGACGATATGTGTTGGAGAGATATATGGGAAAGGAGATAAAGTGAACTGAAGATCTATGACAAGTTAGTCTTGGATGATCTTATTCTATTCGTGAAGTCAGGATGAAACGACAAAAGGTAGAATAGAATTAATTTACTTTAGCTCACAATTCGAAAAGGGATATACTGACGAGCGTATTCTGGATTGTGCCTGCTGTATTTGATCACACAGTAGTAGTAACAAGTATAAGTATATCTGAGCGGAGATATTGAGTTGAGACACGTGACGAGTCACGAGTGGTATCAGAACTTTAACAAACGTTTTGGCCGCCATTTTGTCCATGGTCAAAAGTCGAAGATATTGGCGACATTTTGAGGGAGGAACCAAGTAAAATAGTGGTAAAATTGATTTCCCACAAATATTTAGGCATTTAGAAGGAAACGATGGAAATCGAACGACCAATTCGAGCGAATTCGATAAAAATGATCTGTTTGAACGTTGGGAATGCCGAATTTTACGGCACTGACGTGTTATTTGACTGGAACGAAATCTGATACGATCCAGACAGCACAATGCACAATCATGCGGCCAGCACGATGATGAATAATGCGAGAAGCAAGAAGCAAGAACTCAGCCTCCCTTCGGTGTTGTCATTATCTGCTACCCTCATTAACATTACGTTACATCGCAATCGAGACAAAGAAGACAACAATGAAAGTGTTCAACCTTGCCCTCCTCGCGGTAGCATCCGCAACAACAGCCTCGGCATTTGTGGCACCATCTGTGGCCAAGTCGGTGGCAGGAAGATCCTCTTCTGGGACTGCTGGCGTTCCCCGCAATTTGTTCAACAAACTTTTCAGCAGTTCCGCCAACACGGGAAAGTATCCCATCATGGCAGAAGAAGCCGCGATGAGTCAAAAGGGACACGGTACCAGTGAAAAGCCTGTGATGAAGGATCTTCGTTGGAACTGCGATTTTGATACCTCCGACAGAATCTGCGTAAGTGCTCTACTAGACGTTTCCACTCCATTTGTCTTCAAACAGTGGCGTGTGACTAATCATGATATTCCCTATACTGACTATTCGCTTCGATCTACAGAATTTCAACAGACACTACGCTGAGTACGCTGGCTACTGGCAAACCACGGATTTTTTGAAAAATCTTGACAATGAAGAAAAGCCAATCAAGTTCTATGACAGTGTTACTGGCAAGCACTTGTTCACTGCCCCTGTTGGACGCACCATGGAAGACTTTGTCAAGGAGTCTCTCAGCCACGGCTGGCCTTCTTTCCGCGACCAAGAGGTCAACTGGGACTACGTTCGCTGCCTGAAAGATGGCGAGTGCATTTCGAGCACGGGAACCCACTTGGGACACAATCTTCCCGATGGCTCTGGTAACCGATATTGCATAAACCTTGTCAGTGTGGCTGGTCAACCGGTAGAGGAGTAAGTTATAAAAATCCCTGCGAATCGATAACAGACCTTGGTTTCAACTGGTGCCATCCATGGGTGGTTTGACAAGGCGGGCCTGTACCCAAACTCGCCGACGAATCTCACCCGAAGCTTTGTTTCCGTAAGCTCGGCGTAAATAGTAGAGCTCTAGAACTTTTAGACCCGCATCAACGAAAAGTCTCTCCAAATCGTCCAGTGAAAAATAGTAGCACTTGGTTCCATCATGTTTCCGGTAGTAGTTGTCTTTGATCCGTTTGTTTCGTGAGACGCCCAACTTCATCTGGGCCTCGTCGTATCTTCCATAGTCTCGAAAAATCAGGATGCCACCAGGTTTGAGAGATGATGCTACATGGCGTGCCGCTCTCGGCATATCATCTGGATCCAATGCCGACAGGCAAAAGATCAACGTAGATACGTCCGCCACACCGATACAAGGTTCTGGGAAGAAAGCTGAAATGTCGCAAACGTGACCGTGAATACTACGACCAGTGCGATCTGTAGAGTCGTTACACGCCACGAAACGCGGATCTTCTTTCATCAACGATACTCCCTCAGCGCTAATATCGAGAGCGTGGATCGTCTTCCAAGGACTGTCGTCGTCTTCTAGTAACGGCAAACAGGCGTTTCCGACGCCACAACCAATCTCGACCAATGTCTTTTGAGAATTCGTATCATCTTTCCCGAATTCGCTTGGAAAGGCCTTTTCGAAGTAGTGTCGATCTTTGAAGAATCTTGTTCCGTTGTCCTGGTAAAACTTGTCCCAAGCTTCACCGTCATCGTCATTGATATGGGTGTCCAGGGTGGAAATTGTGGATTTCTCCAGGTGACACTGAAGTAAGGCCTCGGCCTCTCTCTCATCTTCCTTGGTCCAATTGTCAACTTCCCAGTTCCCTTCTTCTCTCGACGAGGAATGGACGAACTTGCTTGTAGGGTTACCTGAAGATGATGGCTCTTGCTGCTGCTGGTGACAGGTCTCCGACCCGTCTGATTTCTTCTGCTGCTGGTTCAAGAACAACACGTAGTATGAAGCGGCAGTGCTGAGTTCACTTGCCATCCCCAGATTTCACTAGTATTTATTGTCAATACTATTACTTTCCTTCCACCATTTGACCGGGAGGAGAAGTTGTCAAAGTAGTTGTTTGGGTAAGTGGAAAGAATCAAAGTGTGAATGTGAAAATGAAAGATCGTTTTTTTTTTTTTTGCGGTTTGCGCTCATCGCGAGACCTGGAGTAAAATACAGGACCGGCGGTATACCGGTAAGCCGGTACGCCGGTACGGTAGTACACGGCATGGACGCCTGCCAGACCGTCGCGCGCTTTTCGACAATAGTTGTTGTTGTTTGAAGTTGCGTTGACACGCTGACACGTGGAAGCTCCTTCCATTCAAGGATCCAACTGTTCCAAATAAAGCAAGTTCCAAGTTGAACATTATTTCATTTTATTCTTCATCCGGCCTTTCTACCGCTAAGGGTACTTGTACCTGGTAGTCTAGCTAGAGAGAGGGGTTCCAAGCAAGACAGATTGCTCGAGATAGCTTGTTAGAGCAGGATGCAACCCAAAGCTCTTGTTCGAAGGAAACGAAGAGCCAAGCTCATGAGCAAGCTGTTCCTGTCGTTCGTTTCGAATTTAGCCCTGCTATGTTTGCCAATCAGCAGCGACTTCGACGGTGGATCAAGCATGTGCGTTACAGCCTTCCAGAACTGGCCTTCCTTTGCTTTTCATCATCGGGTAAACATACTAGCAGACTCGGCTAGTGTCGGTAGGCATTCAAGAAGAATTGTCCGGGCTGTTACCAGATCCTCTGATCTTCCCCCCAAAAGTGGACCTGACTCGACAACAAGGCGACAACTGAACACTGCCCGAGCAATCAAGACGGCAGAGAAAAACAAGAGTCCAAATAATGAAAAGCGTCCGTTTAGAAAAAATAATGATGCGAACAGTCTGAATAGCGACATCTTTCGACTACGAAAGCAGAAGAATGGGGTAGAGCTGGCGGAACAAAGACTCCAGAAAGCGATTGACGAAATGCTAGAGAATTCCGAAACGGTGAAAGAATTATTACAGAGCAAGAATAACACCAAAAAACTTCAGAGATATCCTGATGAGGTCAGTTTCAACTCCATTTTAAGCTCTCACGCCAAAAATGCGAGGCGGGATTCCATGGCGGCTGCCAAGGCAGGGCAACTGGTGGACAGAATGGTCGAGCTTGCTGACGAGTTTCCACATCTACGACCAAGCATCTTCACGTACAATGCGCTTCTGGAAGCCTACACCAAAAATTGCAATTCGAACAACCCGAAACGAGCGCAGCAATCTCGGTTGGCCGTATTACGAATTTTCCGGAAGGTGCAGCGAGATCCCCAGTTGGAGGCCAACTCTTTTACCAATAATCTTTTATTGACGTCAAACGCAATAACCTCCCCGGAATGGTATGCTGTGGAGCGCTGGGCGCTTGATTATTTAGACAATCCGACATATACCGCACCGATCCCCGACCGAAATACATACAATCAGTTGCTGCAGTGCTACGCCAGTCAAGGAGATGCGGACAAGGCTGAAGACCTACTTCAAAAGATCATCAATTCGACAGAATCAAAGCGAATTACTGACGATAGCTTGAAAGTATGCCCCGTCTGGTTCAATTTAGTCTTCAAGGCACTCGCGTCGTCATCAACAGGAAACATCGACGGACACATTATGGCCGGGGATCGAGCCGACCGCCTGTTGCGCCAAATGTACGATCTTTACAAGAGCGGATATGATGACAAAATCCTTCCAGGCACGTCAACCTATAACCATGTTTTGAATGTTCACACTCTCTCAGGGAATACTGAACGCGCTGAGTGCCTTGTGGCAGAGTTGGAAAATGCCTTTTTGACAAATGCCCTGGACGACATTGTCTTGCAGCCAGATCGAATTACCTTCACTACTCTGATAAAGACCTACGCGACGAAACAAAGAAATCTAGGCAGCAGCTCTTCGAAGGTGTCCTATGATATTGCAGTCAATGCCACACGAGTGTTTGAGACAATGGAGTCCCTCTCTAATGCTGGATGGAAGGACATGTCACCGACTGATGTCACTTGTAAGTCTGTCAGTGCAGTATCAAACTCTGCGGTTTCGAGAATCCTCTAATACGCTACTCTCTGTCTCTTTGCAGATAATACCTTGATAAGTATTTGGGCAAATGTTGGAACACGAGAGTCCCTGCGTGTGGCAGCTAAATTTTTCCAGCAGATGTGCGCAGATCCCGAAAACCCTCCTGATTCGGTGACTTACACAACATTAATTCATGGATGGGCCCGAGGAGTCCGACATTTGGCGCGCTTGCCTGAGGCGGGATATCGCACAGAACAGCTCTTACAGCAATTGGAGCAGTTGCCACCGAGTCGGCAACGAAAAGACTTTTCTGCCATCACAGTATACAACTCTGTCATTACCGCTTGGTCTCGGAGTGGGGAAAGTGTTGCCGCTGAAAAAGTAGAATCCTTACTATCACGGCTTGAGGGAAAGTACTTCAACGGCCTTCAGAGTGCACGGCCGAATAAGACTACCTTTCTCTGTATGATTGGTACCTACGCCAAGGCCCGTATCCCTGATGCCGCAGTGCGGTGCGATGCTTTATTGCAACGTATGATGCACTACAGAGACAATCTTCACTTTCACGACTTGGAGCCCGACCAAGCTGTGTACAATGCTGTTCTCAACGCGCTTGCGAAAAGCTACCAATCCACTGCTGTCGAAGCAGCGGAAGAGATCTTGACTATGATGCAGACCTCTCCTGACAAGAAGTTGCGACCTGACATTGTGACGTACGCTACCGTCATTGATTGTCACACAAAATGTGGGGAAGGTTCTTCCGACCGAGCTCAAGAATTGCTCCGATTTGTAGAGGGTACGTATCGGAACGGCGACAAGACGCTCGAACCGAATGCTGTCTTCTATTCTGCGATTTTGCAAGCCTGGGCCAAAACTGCGACTATTGAGGGGGCGACCAAAGCCGAAGAACTCCTTCGTCGGAATATCGCCTTGTACGAAGAGGGATATGCCTACGCCAAGCCACACGCAATCATGTACAATGCCGTCATGGATGCTATTGCGAGAAGTGGGGATCCAACCTCTGGAATTCGTGCCGAAGAACTCTTGAACGAGATGGAATCGTTATATCAAGGTGGAGACGAAGAACTAAGACCTACTCGTCGGAGTTTGAACGCGGTCATTCTGGCCTATCGCAATGCTGGTGACGGCGGCAAGAAGGCAGAAGAATTACTCTGTCGTATGGAAGACCTAGCTGAATCTGGTCGTCCTGAGCTGACCCCCGATGTGGTCAGTTACAACTGCGCAATTTCGGCCATTGTCGAAAACGGATGCCGCGGTGGTGACGATGACAATGGTGCGGCAGACAGGGCACAGGCACTACTGGATCGCATGGAAAGCCGGAATATTCAGCCAGACGGTCGGACGTACCGTCCAGTGATTGAAGCGTGGCTAAAACGCAGCGGTGAGAAGGGCGACGTGTTGGCAGAAATGATGCTTCAACAGTTTCTAGACAAGGTTGATTCGAAAAAGAAGGGACCTGGTCAAAACCAGAATCTGTACGAAGATGCCGTGTGGGATGTAATCAATGCCTATCGCAAATCGGAAGAGTAGGAGTAGGAAGAAGACCAGGACTAGCCTCGATGGCGTGTAGTGCTGTACGGGTATTCGTAAATAATACTAAATTTTCTCGCAACCATTCCACCACAAAGCAGTGCAAGACGTATTTTCATCAAGTTAAAATATTATTTATTATAATTAAAACTTGTTAGCGGAGCCCTTGAACGCAACGCCTGACTGTTTCAGGCGCGAAAACTTGCCACCCACTTTTGTCTTGCGTTTGGAAACAGGGGCCACAGGACCCACGGGTTGAACGGATTCTGGTGCCGCTTCCCCCGTCAGAGTTTTGCCACTACTTGAACCCATATTCGCTTGCGCGGCTGCCAGGGCTTCTGCTCTTCTAGCTGCAGCTTCTGCCCTCAGTTTTCTAACATCCACCTCATTGCCATCCTTATCTTTCAAAGCGGCCGCCTTTCCATCTAGTCGTGCACCATCTCCAGCATTGACTGCCCAATAGTCGATTTCGGGGGCTTCCTCCGGAATCGCGGCGTTCTTTTGGACTCCAGTGGTTCCCGTTCGATCGGCCATCATGGACGTGAAGGGTGCTTGATCTACGTCCATGTCATCCGGTCGCACAATTTTCCCATTGACAATACGGATCCCAGCTGGCTTGGAGTCGTCCTCCTGGTTCGTTGCAGACGAGGTTGTCGAAAGTGTAGTGGGGCTGGGACAAGCCGACGACCGTTGTTCCGAGGGAGTGGCGCCTCCTGCCGCCGCCGCCGCCGCACTGTAATCTGGTTCCTTGTAGCCAACGGGCGCGTCAAAATCCAGATTTACGTCTGTCTCGATAATACAAGCGGCATCTTCCGGTTTGACCTCCTTGAGCGCAAAGTGATAGTTCTTGTTATTGTAAGGCAGTTGAATGACATCACCCTTGGTGACGCAGCTAAAGTTTCTCAGAGCGTGTTCCAGAACGGCGCGGGGGTTGGAGATTTCTAAAAAGTCGACCGACTGTGGCTGGAGCTTGACAAAGGTCGCCTTTGGCAAACTAACATTCGTCACGGTGATGACCGCTCCCTCTTCGATGAGGAGATTCTGCATCATCCAAAAGGGAATGTAACACGTTCCTTCTTCCGCAGTAAATTCCAAAACTCCGCAGTGCGTCTTTCGATTCTCAGTGGCCGACGTCAATTGAAACAACATGGGATAGTCTACTTGCAATCGAGCCAGTGTGTCAAAGGCAGAGGGAGGCAGTAGGATTTTGTCTCCTTTCTAAAGTTATACAAACAGAAATAGTATAGCATGAAAAGGGTGAGGAACAAAAATACCTGTATGCACCAGCACTTGTCTTTCTTTCGGCACAACAGCAGGAGTATACGGTGCAGTGTACAGTATTTCTCATGTACGTACCTCCAAGTGAGACTTATCCGCATACGCCACACTGTAACAGTGATATTGCTCTTCGAAGCGGCGGCTCGAACCGTATCCAGCGGCTCCAAAGGCACTGCCGCCCGCGAATCCCCATCCAGGCATCATTTTTTCTTCTACAGTGGTATGAGTAGTACGAGTAGTATGTTGTCGTTGCGGGAAAGAATGGAAGTACAGTGTACGGTACAAACAAAATAAATGCTCAAGTCAAAATAAACAATGGCGAGGAAGAAGGCAGAACAAACTCTTCTGTTTGACAACCTTCTCGAAGACGATATCAATCAACCGCGACAGCACTGATGTGACTGTACCAGTGCGTTGGATGGTTTCGACCGATGATGTGTCGTCGATTGGAAACCAAGAAAGTATGACGATCTCTGATGTTGCAGCACTGTTGCGGCTTGTTGCG
This sequence comes from Nitzschia sp. pyKryTriq1, assembly GCA_956465555.1. Classification (NCBI taxonomy): domain Eukaryota; phylum Bacillariophyta; class Bacillariophyceae; order Bacillariales; family Bacillariaceae; genus Nitzschia; species Nitzschia sp. pyKryTriq1. Next base: position 1,926,032 of record OY101116.1, read on the forward strand.
GCACGATCAGAATGTTCTTCTTCGGTCTTCGGTCTGTATGTTTGCTGGTTTGCAGGTTTCCGCGTCGAGCGTTACTTGCGTGCGTTGTGCGTTGTTGAGCTTTTTGACAGCTCATACCTGGTACGATTTCTACGTACAAGCGCGACTGGCCGCGCGTGATGCGGAAGAAAACAGAACCAAAAAGAAAGGCGACTCAAAATCTACGGTTGAGTCACTAGTGTGAGACTCAATCGACTGCAAACAGATCAGGTGAACGGAGAGAAAGATCGAAGATTCATCGTTCACATCTGTTGTCTTTGGCTTCTGACTTCTTCTGGCAAGTCTGTTGTTGTTGGTTGTTGACTTGTTGACCATGACGCACTCATCTGCTGTGGGGAATACTCTACCGGTACTTGTAAGGCCGCGATAGTCAATAGTCAGTACCAGTCGATCACACTGTATGACCTTGGTCGACATGACTACGCAAAAAAATGTTTATCGGCGTCGTTGGATCCATAGTAAACTACTTGTAAACGTCCTTGCCGTGTTGATGGTGGCAGCTACAAGAACTCAATCTTTCATTCTCCGACCCGTTCGGTGCCAGTGTTGCGACTATAGATCTTCGTTGGTACAAGTCCCTTCCAGAGTGACTCGACAGGTTCCTTTCTCAACAATCCTTTCTTCCAACAAGGAGGATAGTAGCAGCAGGTCAGACGACGATAGCAAGGGGACAAGCAGATATGTAGTAGTGGACTACAACGACGACGCATTTGGTTTGGTATTCTTGTGCGGAAGCTTTGTGGCCCAAGATGTTGTCTTTTCCACCACATTTTTACTATTCTCAGCGGTGGTGGCCACAGCGTGCAAACAAGGAAAAATCCAATTTACCAGCCAAGTACCTGCTGTTGTCGCAGGTCTATCCTTTCTTGTCGCTAATCTACTTTCGTTGATACTGATCCAAAATACTGCTGCTACTTCTGACAATATTCCAGGCTGGCTTTTGTCAAAAAGTGAATCGGCGTTGCAAGTGGAAATTGCTGTCTGCTTTATTTCAATACAGTACGGTTTTATCATGTACCCATTGCTCAACGACAAGGAAGCTTCAGAGAAACAATGAGCTCGAATAATGCCAAGGGACCAAAGCTAATGTCCCTTGAAGGTCTAACAAAAGAGTCAAGTTATATGTTTCTCTATAGCATAATATAAAGTAGGAGGAAGAGCAGATCGACTCTATGATTTTAAGTAAGATCACACTTCTGAAAGAACTGTAGCTGGATAGGGTACTGGTAGTTTTGCCGTAGAGTCTCGGACACCTCATTGAGTCATCAGCGTCCAGCTTTTGCATCGGTGGTATCAATAATGTTGAAATAGCCAACCTTTTCGTCGCCAAGTTCTGAATGAATACTGTGAATGACACCGCCATTCACTGCAAACTCTTGGCCCATGTGGCCAATTTCGCCTTCATAAGACCGCACCACCTCATATTGAAACTCTCCAACATCCGTGAAACGAGAGGGCTTTTTACCACCGTCATAAACGCGTCTAAGTGTCATCTTGAAATCTTTTCCATCTAATTCCCATTCGCCTGATGATTCGACCGGGATCGGACCATCTGAGTTGCCAACAATGACACTACCATCATCCTTTAAGAAGACTTCGGTGGAGCAATCGTCCTTGTCTTCGAGTTCTTCTAGCTGGTAGAACTTGTTGGCAACGAATGTTGGAGTACTTTGAGGGGCCATGTAAAGAGCCGAGAAGTGCTGATACTGTCAACGCGAAGAGCCGATGCGAACACCAAGCAAGCAGTGAGAGGAGGATAGGGAGGAGAGAGGTTAGGAAAACGACAACACTCCATGTCATACTACTAGACACGTTGAATAAAATGAATGTATCATTTTTTGTTCAGTGCTGAAGGAATATCCGCCCACTGATATGATATAATATGATTTGAACTCCTGCCAATATTGACGAGATGTTTCGTCAGCTGATCATCTCAACACTGTAGATTTTGAAAACTACTTACTGAAAACTGCGACGGCGAGACAACAAATCCAGAGGTGCCGCCGCAGAGGACAAGAGACATCAAAGTCTTGGTTAGCATGATTGGTGCGATATAAATAGAGATACGATTTGCGAAGTGTGGTTTTGAAAGACTGGTTGGAATAGTCGTAGTGAAGGTGGACGAGCCAAATGCCAAATAAATATCCTTTGGGAGATCCAGAACGTCGTCGTGATGAGAGTAAAAGCGTGTCAGCCCTTTGCTGGGCTGTTGTCGTGCATGTCGTCTGTGTTCTCTTTGTTCTTCGGGAGCACGAAGAATACTTGTACTGCACTCGGTACAGTACGTACCAGTACTGGTACTGTGCGTGTACGTTCGAAGAGACCGGACGGATTGACAGACCGATGTAAGCGCGTACCGCGCATACGACCGATACGACGCAAACCACCACTGGACGAGAGCTCCTCCTCCTCCTCCTCCTCCAAGACGACTGACTGACTCTCAAGACGACGACGATGTCGTGAATTGGATTCGCGATGTACAGAAACAGTCCCAAATGGAGATCCAATCGGATGAGTCTGCGGTTCAATCGGACGGTAGTCTTGGAAGCGACGTTCTGGCGGAAACTATTGTTTACTATACATGAAGAATGAACAATACAATCCAACCATTGTGATTCCCTAAACGGAGCGAAAGGCTACCATAGTAAGAAAGTATGTGGGATCGAGATATAGACAGTTGGGGACGAACATTACTATCTTCATTGTGGAAGATATGATTAATTGGATTCGACAGTTCCAAGACTGATCAGCGATAGCAAGAATTCAATTCCAACAAGTGCAGTTATCAAAGGTAGAATAACATTGTCATAATCTCGAGTTTGAGACGGAAGTTCACTTTACTTTATTTTACTTGAGACAGGTTCGTGCATCGGAAGATCAGACGAACTACTAGTACTACTACACGACACGGGACTGAGGAAGTGGTCCCACGAGTCATTAGTCAGCTGACGAAGTACAGACTGCGGAGATTTCAACAGACGACGACGACTCCTCACTCCTCAAGTCGCTTTTGCCTCTGCTTCCGCCCGCACAACTGCATCCAGGATCCATCATCATTGCAACTTGCAGCATCAACCTAGTCTACATGGTACTTGGCGGACGATGATGATGATGATGATCCTTCATCTCCATCGCTTGAAATACAAAATCGTCTCCATACGACTTTCTCGGAAACTTCATTCTACAGAATCTCAAGTGAAAAAGAACTGGGGCTCCGTACAGTCACAATACATACAATGAATAAGAAGAATCATCATCTACACGTACAGCGGGGCTACTATTTGGATCCTACGAGAATTTTGTGGCATGTTGCTGTTCTGCTAGTGTCGATGCAAGGTGTCTTCGCGTTTACTTTAACAACTTGTCAGAGAGACATGTCGACAAAATTCAAGGCGCAAATGACGACTTTTACTTCAGCAAAGCACACAGGCCGGAGTCACGTCACTACTCGTGGCAGTCTGCATATGAAAGATGCATCTGCCTCGTACTGGTTCAAAGTCGGCGACAAAGTACAGGTTTCCTCCCCCGTAACAAAAGCTGGGATAGAATTGAAAGGGAAAATTGGGGAGGTCATAGAAACGTGGGAGAAATGTGATGTTGATCCAACCTGTTGCTGTGCCGAGTTTGTGGATGAAAATTTTGCCGTCACTGTCAAATTTGAAGGAAAGGTCGACCCCAACACTGCCGAAGACAGCGAAGAAGAGTTCGTCAAAGGCATCAACACATCATCATCATTCACGCATTATTTCAATGAAGATGAACTTCTAAAGCTCGAGGACGAGGACGCTCAATTACCACCCGTTGTTGCCTTTGATGGCATGTCTTGTAGGGCGTTCAAACTTGATCAACTAAAAATGGGAAAGCAAGCTCAAAGAATTGCTTCATTTGAAGCTTCTCGTAGCGAAGAAGATTAGATCGCTTGTTAACTACCTGTACCGCTACATGCTACATACACGGGCATCGACCACTTAGATCAAACCATATGCCGTGGTAGTCTATGCTATCTCAGGGGGTGGCGATCCATAGTCAAGCCTCACTGAAAAATGATGAATGTCATCATTAGTTCTTGTACATACTTGTACAAGATGTCTTGATTATTCAATACGAACGAAACGTTCGAGTTTCGTACCCTTCAAACGTTCAAACACCTCATCGAAATTCTCAATCAACACTTTGTGACTTCGAGACTTTGTCGTCGGCTTGAGACCGGCAGCTCCTGCAATGTCATCCCAAGTCCAGTCATGCCGTTGCTCCAGAAATTTGAAAATCTTATTCCATTCCTTTAGCCCATCTTCTTCGGTTTGAGCATAGTACAACTCATCGTACTCCACGTGGACAGTCCGGATTCCCAGTTCACTCAAGAGTTCATCGATTTCATTTTCTTCGTCGTATGTGTGTTGTAGCCATTCGAACATTTCGTCGACAGGCACGACCAGCCGAATGGAAGCGTGCTTTTGCATACAGTCTTCATCATCGGCGTCACAATGATCAGGCAAATCTTCACTGATGCTGTGTTTGAGCTCGGATAGATAGACATCAAATGGATTGCGTCGCGAACGAATGACGCGAATGGGGGTGCTGGAGACACCAAGCTCGGCAACCAATTGTAATGCATTGTAGGCTGCCTCGGTGCGAAGAGTGGACAAGTATGTTTTCCATTTGAAACCGACGAGGCCCCCAACTTCCTTGTATCGTTGCTGCTCATCGCAGAACCACTTGAAGATCCATTTTCCGTCAATGCAATTGCCATCCGCACAAAAGTCTTTGATGTGAAAATAGAAGCCCTTGGTAGACTCATCACCGCCGCCTATTTGCCTCCAGTCGTATGCTTCATCTATTGTCCAGGTGTCGGTATATGAAGGAAGACCCTCTAGCGATTGGAAAAAATTCAGACTTTGGTCCTTGTAGCCTCCCACAATTTCGATCGCCTTCATTTGCGTTCCTGTTAACTCTTTCAAAATTTGCCAGGTCGAGTCAGTTCCAGACCGACCCAAAGACATGACGATCACTGGAAGCGGTCCCTCTGGATCCAAACAAGACTCGATCGAGGAGAATTCTGCACTGAAGCTATAGTCAATACCTTCGGCATTATCATGATCACCACCGCCGTGGTGGTGAACTGTTGAAGAAGAGGACGGCTTGGACGGGATCATGGTGATTTCTTTCCGGGAATCATCGACTTGGTCCTCACGGTCGTCGTGCATCACCCCCCGTTCTTGCGGCACTCTTCCTCCTCCTCGTACTCCATGAATGTTGCTTGGGGCCTGCTTCGTGGTCGTCCTACTGTCGATGCCGGTAGGACATTTTGCAATGACCGATGAAGAAGAGCTCAAGGATAAGTCGAAGACGCCCTGGGTCTTTGCAGCGTACAGCACAAACGAGCCGATGAAGACTCCGTTCATGATGTAGTAAAGACTTTCACATCTAGATTTGGGAGCTCTAGTAGTAGTAGCTTGGATAGTAGTACTCGTCATAATGTCTGTTGCAGCAGGAATGGCGGCGACGATTGCTCTGACGACTTCGGTACTGCTTCTTCGTGTGCCGGTGGTGTCGTCGCGATAGTGAAATACAAACAAGAAGCTTGCCGAAGATTTGGATTGTTCTTATTCACAGTTGTATGTAGCCTGTAGCCTACAGCTGGTTTCAGTTTTCTGTACCGGTACCGGTATGCTGTATGCAAGACAAGAGAAACAAGTGAAATTGGTCGGTGACAGACAACAGCACAAAAGATGGAGACATACAGACAGCAACACAACACAAAAGAAAAATGATGAAACAACGACGACATTTCATTGGTGGGCGTTATGACCGTTATTTTTCACCAACAAACGGTCACGGGACAGCAGTCAAATTAGTCAACAAAACCGCGTTGGCGGCCGGAGCTGCGCACAGTGGGAAAATCTCAAGACCACCGCCGCCAGACAGACGGTTTGACTCACCAGAACCGATCGTTTTTGTCGGATTGCACTTTTTTCGATAAACGAGCACAACATGATACAGTAAAACAAATAACAACGAAACACGCCAGAACCACAAAAGGCGGCCGCTACACGCAGACAGACATTATTATCCCTGTACTTGAACACGTTTGCTCTTGTCAAAAGCAAAGAAGTACAGTATGATCCCTTCAGCTACAGTTTCATTCCGTAACCTGACTAGCAGCAATCACGCACGGCGTTTGTTGAGCAACAAATCAGAGCTTCTTGCAACGACAAGTGATCGAGCGGATCGCCGATATCAAGAGCAGAAACGATGCCACCATTATTTCTCCTACCATCCACCGCTACACTCGCATGTTAATGTGCAAGCATCTTGTCGGCGATATAGTCATCAACCTGCCCAACCTACCAGCAATTCAACAATAAATAACCTTTGGAAAGAAGACATTTCCACCGTTCCATCACACGACCAGACTCAAACTGCAGATTTTACAGTCGAATCGGTAATTCTCGCCCTGGACAAGGCGGCTCAGTTCAATCAAGGAGAAGGCGGAAATCTTGACACGCCTATCACATTGTGGGACGTCGATTTTGTTCGACAGACTGTAGAACAGTATGAACACTGCCTCAAGCACCTTTATCAAGAACAAAATGGCGTGGCACCTGGAAGCCAAGCGGTCGCCCCAGTTGTTACAACACCCGAAATGAAAGCACTGCTCTTGAGCCCCGAAACAACTGAGAAAGCATTTCGGGCAATGCTGAGATGTCGGGTCCCCACGGCTATGTTATCAGAAAAAGTCCGAGAGTGGGAGCGCTACGTAGGAAGTTTGGGTCAGACAACACTCACCGACAAACTCTCTCTTCGAATGCTTGAAGCCCATGGCAAAGCTGGCAACGTTGGGCGGGCAATGACACTCTTGTCGATTCGGATGTCTCGAGGCTACAAACCTAAGTACGCCGAGTTTTTGTATGCTATAACTGCTATTGAAGCAGCTGGGTTGTATTTGCGGAAGCATCGAAATGTTTTTCTCGGCGACAAGGACCAACCTCAGATTGATGACCCAACACGTTGGCTGGATGCTATCCTCATCAACATGAGCCAACGTAATTTCCCATTAATGACACCATTGGCAAACCAAATGCTACATACTTTTGCGACCACAGGAAAAAGTGGAAAGGCGACACATTATTTTTATCGTGTTTTGCGAAGTCCAGTGGACGACGAGGACTTTTTGGATATCGATAATGATGATGACGACGACGGCACAACATCGGCTTCTTCAGTTGGGCAACACCAAATAGCGCGATTTCGCAAGCAACCTGTGAAGGTGCGCCTTTCTATGCGACCCCCTCCCCCTTACCACAAGATTCCTTCCCAAGTTCGAGGCAAGCTGGTTCGGAAGCCCGGTTCGGAGGTGAAGCAGTTGAAGTTGGACCGTGAATCTGACCCAGACTGGAGCCCTCCCTTGACAGCTGCCATTACTTTCGCGGACTCTCTGACGCAAGGGGCGTGTGGTCATGATCCTATAGAATTGGACTTGGTGAGCTATAGTATACTGATCAATGTATGCGTCAATCGAGGCAGCTGTTGGAGAGCAATGCATATCCTTGACGAGGTCATGCCGTCCAACGGAATTGAGCCTGATGTGATTGCATACAACACATTGCTCGATGGCTTGGCTAGAGTGGGGGATGCTCCAACAATGAAGGAATACTTCAACAAGATGCATGCCAAAAATATCCAGCCCACCCAACACACCATGGAAGCCATTGTTCGAGGATTGCTGAATTTAGGAGACGTCGGAACTGCTATCACTTTCGTCCAAGACTGCTTCAACCAATACAGCGTTTTACCGCCGTACACGACACATTTAAAAATCTTGGAGGTGGCGCTGGGTAGAGGTTTAGTGTACGAAGCCAAACGGCACGTGTTTGTCATCCAGCAGTTGTGGAAATGGCAACGAAATGACTACCATTCGGAAGAATTCTGCCGGTTGATGGAACTGACGCAAAAAAACCCCAAGCTCTCCAAAGAAGCGCTGCAGAAGCTATTTGCGTACTTTGGCGAAAGTCTGGACGATTCGGATTTCTTGTAATCGCAATCTTGTCCTATGACTCCTCACGTACGTAGAGCAAAGATCTTTGTAGTCTGAAAGGTTTGAAGAATAAGATAGATGAACGAGATTTCTTTCCTCTGATCCGATTGTTTGACTCCTCCTCCTCCTGTGTGATGTACACTAAAGAACACCCATTTTTTCGTGAGATCAATCGTTACCCCTGAGTAGACGACAGGCAAAACAATTATCTAACAAACATCAACCATGAAAAATGCTTGCTTCTTTGCTTAGGGGTGAAAAAGATCGATGTTTTGTTCCCAAATGTTCCCGCGCAAGTCCCGCCGACCACGACGTAACGACACACATCGTGTGAAGCCTTCTCTTCGACGTACAACTATTAGCAACAACAACGCGTATCGCAGCAAGAAGAAAGGCGGTGATGATTCATTCGTGTGCAAGATACATCTTGCCATAAATTCCATCACATCCCGTCATACAATACAATTCACTGAAAATGATTGACACCCAAGATGATAGCGCTCTGATGGCATCTCTCATCGCTCAGGGAACAAGCACTGTTCTATACGAGGAAGAATATAGTCCACCTTTCCTTCCGCTGACTCTTCTCCTGATGCCTCTTTTCTGGAAGTATCATGTTCGCATCACTGAAGATTATCTTTCCTACGGATACACCTGCTCCATTGTCAGAAAAGTTGCTCCGAGAACCCACGTTGTGGCTGCAGAGCCATTCGAAATCAAGCCCTTGCGTCAGTGGGGAGGGTGGGGAATCCGACTTCGGCTAGGAAAGCTTCAAACTGGCTATATCGCACAGGCTGGACCTGGTGTCAGAGTAACCTTGATGGATGCCAAGGGAAAGGAGTCAATATATGTTTTCTCGTGCAAAGAACCAAGGAAAGTGTGCGATATTCTACTAGATGCTCAATCAGCACCGGCGCAGTCTCTATCTACAGCTGAGGTTTACAATTGAAAAGGGAATACTATATGATACAGTACCAATATTTGGTGGTTTCAGGAGCCGTTTACTGGCAGCAATGACTGTGAGCCTACCTCTTGCAATTTGAAAACTCTCGGTGATTTCGAATTGGTGAGAGAAATATTGCCTCCAGCAGTAAACAACAGTACATTCGTAGCTGTAGCATAGTAGTTAGTGGACACATTTTTGAGAATATAATGCGAAGGCACGCATCGCAATGAGATCTGAACCCTCTACTATAGAAAAGTAGAGAGAGAAGTGGGTCCTCTTAATAACTCTCTGTAACTAGTAGTAGTAGTAGTATCTACTCTCCAGAGCTCTCTCTCTCTCTCTCTCTCTACTCTACTAGTAGACAGTAGAGTAGAGACACTACGACTAGTAGTAGTAGCTAAATTAGACATGGCACTTTTTCGCTGCTTTACGATATGGTAGTAATTGTAGAGTAGCAGTACCAGGTACTGTAGAAGTACCGGTGGCGGCATAATAATAAAACTGGTCGACTTATTCGAACAAGACACGAAACAAGCCGAGAAACACGACCGGATGAAAACAGGACCGACGACCAGATCGACTCCTCCTGAGAAAAATGACAAGGATCGCGTTTGTGGTTGTTTTGGCGAGTAAAGTAGTCTGCATTATTGCTTCTTCCTTCTCTCTCTCAGAGAGAGAGAGAGAGAGAGAGTAGACGATAATTATACATACCAAGTGCCCACGTTACAATCAGGAGTAATCAAATTAGAAAAGCTCGTTGGAGTATGCATCGGAGAAGAGGGGTTAGCGGTGGTGGACAGCCAAGGCAAACCAGATGGTTTGTCTTTGCTCTATTTTCGTTGATCGTATTTTGGGGGGTCTGTTTTATAGTTCTGGCTTCAAAATGGCAAAATGGAGTCCTTCGTCACGAGAGTGGCTTAAAAAGAGAAATTGAGCCGCCTTCCGAGGGGAAGGAGCCTCGAAGTGATATTACTACAGAAAGCATGGTGGAAGAAATACCGATGGAGCCCCGTAATCTTTCAAGGACGGGCAAGGTCATTGCTACTGCGTCGGTTCGGGGAAATTTGGGCCCACCAAGCGTCGTGGTACAGCCTCGTCCTGGAAAAGATTGGATTCACGACCGCTGGCAGGCAGCGAGTGACATGCATGGGACTGCCATAAGAGGAGCTCATTGGATTCACCTCGATTTCGGAACAGAAATTGTGCCTGAAAGGATTGTTTTGGACTGGGAGGCTGCCTACAGTGACAAGTATCGTCTAGAAGCTTCATTGGAGCCTATCACCGATCAGACTTCGAAGCAAAAAATGTGGACGGTATTTGATAGCACCGATCCAGCCCAAAAAGAGCGAATAGAGGTCGAAGAAGTGGGTCAAAGTCCCGGGGTGAAAACCAAAACCCCGCTTCATATCATCCACAATTTACATCCTCTCCAGAACACGAAGCCTCTTCGCTACTTGAGGCTTTATATTTTAAGTTCGGCCATGGGTTGGGGAGTGTCTCTCTGGCAATTTGATGTAATCGGATACAGCAAAGAGGAAGTCATTGAATAGGTTTTACTATTGGTTGAAGTCAAGCAGAGTGCTCATCCTTTCCACGAGTCATTTGTTGGTGCACGATGGGTGGTTTGTGAGTCTCAGAAAACATGGCCGCTGATGCAAGTACTATCAGTAAGTCAAAAAGACTGGGCCTATTTGACCTTGAGACCGAAACGGGTTGTCCCGTTGCTTTTCATTTTGATTCTTTCAAGAAACTGCGGAGCAGGCATAGGCTGATCAGGGCTTGCTGCAACTTCCATGGCGGCCTCCTGTAGCGCTTGCTCAGGACGGTACCTGTCAACTAGATTTTCAGTTTTCCGCTCGGCCTCGGGCGAAAGATTTCGATGAAGCATCACCTGTTTCATGGCCTCGTAGACACCAAACTGGATCCCAATCATTGGTACGACACTTATTAGCCGTGGTGGTAGTCCACGATAGAATGCCCCAATTCCTTCTTCCTTGGCCACACGAATGGCACAATCGATGATTCCCTTGTAGGCTACTCCCACTACCACCTTTGAACTCATCTGGGTGACAAGGCGAGTTTTGATTGTGTCCATCGGAATCATGATACAAACTGCTACCGTACTCCCCATGCACCCCATGATTGTGTTTTCAAGGTTCGTCGCCGGCCGATCGGACATCATGTTGCGGATGCGCTTAAGCTGCTGAAAAAAGGTCCACGTAAGAGCCTGGTGGAAGAAAAGAGTGTGAGAAATCGCGCACGATACGGCAAATAAGTCCCTGTGTAGTACGAAGGCGACAGTTGCTTTGATCAACATACATAGCTCGGGATTTTCCCCACTAGACCAGGCATCCACCCCCGATAGAAGCCCACAAGACCTCCATTGGAGTATAGTCCTGATATTGCTGATGGTAAATTCGGGTAATTTCCTGCCATGATGTTGTCTGTAATCATCATTTGAGGTGTAGAAACGACGGAACAGCAAATAGTCGAGACCGCAGACGACGCAAAGTCGAGGGCGGGCCCAATAGTTTCCAGTCGCTCCCGCAAGAACGGCACAGTTTGTGCCGCCCTGTTCATTTTACCCCGAACAAACTCCAGAACGGCAAAGTTCACAGCCCCGTGAGGCACCGAGAGCAAGAAATTAGCTCCAGCACCACGCGTGAGCATACGGAACTGATCGGGCTTCATCAGCGTTTTCAGGGTGGGTCTTTCAGCACCGCGACTGCTCTGAAGAATAGTCTTCATGGTATTTGCAGGGTGCATGACTGTTTGTGCAACACTTCTCGAGACAGCTCCGCAGATCATATTTTCCCAGAAGACGAGAGGACGCGTGGGATAAACGCCTCCCCCTCTGGTGTCGCTCGTCGAAGAGATTTGTACTACGCCCTCCTTTGGATCATTAACAGACATATCCGGCAAGGAACTATGCGGTGCCGTTCTTTGAACCGATAATTTGACGCATGGTGTTGCAAGCTCACCTTCTAGCCAATCTAGTTCATCTTTCACGTCCAGCTGTGGATGTTTCTTTACTTTCAGATGTGGAAGCACAACCATACCTAATGCCTCTGCTTCATCACGAAGTACAGCTGCACATCTTGTAAAGTCCTCTTCTGAATCTTCGTGACTGCAGGGTCGGGTTTCTCTGCTCGAATTTTCGATTTTATGTACATGCCGGGTCGAGTGCCTTGGAGTTCTGGAAAAGGCACTTCGGACGCCAATTCCAAATGGACTCTGTTGGAGTTCCGCTGAGAAGAACGATCTTGCATTTCCACTGCAGCTAGGTATTATCCATGCAGTGATCAGCAACAAGTAAAGGTCGAAGTGCTTCATTCTTCTTGCAATTATGTACTTTGAGAAGTTTGGAGTTTGGAGAAGAATGGAAGAAATAATGCGGATACTTCCTCGAGAGTTGCCAAGTGGGTGTGAACGGATGATCTACGAGTATGCGAGTAAGTATTCAAAAAACGTTGTTGTTGTTGTTATTGTTGGATGTTTCCTGTTGGGGCCGAAAGGTTTACCGGGTTAAGTAAATAGTAACCAGAAGTCCTTTTGGATCGATGGGTGGATGGCAGGAATGCAAAAGGGGCAACGTTCTCGTCGTCGTCCTTCTATGAAAGAGTCGTCGTCGTCAGTCGGAGTTTATGTTGGAGTTCTCTCTATAGTAGAGAGTAGTAGGCCATTAGTGGCGTGATTTATTGGTTGATGGGTGATCCGATCTCCATTTCTATTCTTCGCTTTTTTTGTGTTGTGCGTCGTTGTGTTGCGAAAATCGGGTTCTGAGCCACCCTTTGGGCGATAATTATACGAAACGCGTCGGCCGCTTACGCGATGGCGGCAAGCGCGTTCCACGCCGGGTCTCCAGTTGAAAGTGCACACGAAGCAACACGTGGAATCTTTTGAGTGCACAGAAAGCAACACGTGGAACTGGAATTTCAGGGGGGAAAGTGATAATCAAGGGTGGGGTGGGCGGATCCAGATCCCCCTTGATAGTGTACCGTACGACTACAGTATGTACCGGTACTGTATGTCTCTTGTTCTTGTCATTACAGTTCATTTTCGGTTTGGATTCAGGATGCTATGATAGTAGACTTGGATCGTCTAATGTAGCAATGGCTCTTTTGCTAGAAACAACGCTGGGAGACGTTGTGGTTGATCTTGATATCGAAGGGAGCCCCGAGATATGCAAAAATGTGTTGAAACTTGCCAAAGCGCGCTATTTTACGTCCACTTTGGTGTTCAATGTGCAACCCAATCGGTTCTGTCAGCTCGGGGACCCGCAAGGCGATGGGTCGGGTGGGGCGTGCATATATGGACTAATATCTACCCTTCTGGCGTCTGAGGATGGGAAGCTTCACAATCAAAAAGTCCTGCAGAGCCAGCAGCGCTTTCTCAAATCCAATATGGGGCGTCCTTTGACTCGGGAAGAGTGCCAAGAAAAGGGTCGAATTGTCGCTACGGAAATGAAGGGTGTTGCAGACACGATTGGGTCACAGCTTCTTATAACAATCAGCGAAGGTCAGGATATGGCGTTGGATGGATTTAACACCAGCGCTGGGTCTACAACAATAGGTAATGGGGAAGACCGTCAGCTGTTTCGATCAGTAGGAGTTGTTCGAGAAGATGAGAACAATGTTCTGGATCAGATTGCAGCAACGTACTGCGATGCCGACGGAAGACCTTATGCGGACATTCGCGTCATTCGTGCTCTCATCATCGACGATCCGTTCGATGATCCACCCGGAATGGATCAGCTCCTGAGGGAGCGAGGCGTAGAGATTAACGAACAGGACGATCGTGTGATTGGCTCGCCCGAGTATGAACGTCCACCAGAAGAAAAGGTGGAGATTCGAATACAAGCTGACCAAGTAGATCCGTTGACTGGAGAAGATGATTTGGAGAAAATGCGTGAGCAGGAGGAAGAAATTCAGAAACGAGAAGACAAGAGTCGTGCCGTGGTACTCGAAATGGTGAGTATTGTTATTGGCATTCTCTTTACTGCTTTCACCAGAGAGCGAGTCTCACCGTCTCGTCTCCGTACTGTACATCCGTTTGTTCCTTGATCGTCAGTTGGGAGATTTGCCAGATGCCGACGTCACGGCGCCCGAGAATGTTCTATTTGTCTGTAAGCTCAACCCGATCACAGAAGATGAGGATCTTGAACTCATCTTCTCTCGGTTCGATGAACACGTCAAGTGTGAAATCATTCGTGACCAGGATACTGGTAGCTCGCTTCAATATGCCTTTATCGAATTTACCTCAAAGGACCAAGCGGTGGAAGCCTACTTCAAAATGAATAATGCTCTTGTGGATGACAGACGTATTCGAGTTGACTTTAGTCAGAGTGTGGCAAAAGTTTGGAATAAGTTTAGCCAGAGAATGAAGAATCCTTCGGGGAATCGATCAAATCAGCACATGCCGAAAGACCCCTTCTCAGATCCAAAAACCCAGGCGCCCCGAAATGGTGGACAGCAGCGACCCAGAAACTTTAAACAAGGACGTCCGAATTACCAGCAGCATCGCCCAACGTATTTTGCTGGCAACACGAGCGGACACAATCGCAACCACGCTCCTCGGCCTGCAGAGGGGCATGGGGAAAGTTTTCGTTGTCGTGGTGACGAGGACTTGGATGCTTTTGAACGCCGGCGGCCTCAGCCAAGTCGAGACCATAGCAATCACGATGATTCAAGAAAAGATTACCGAGATCGAAGTCACAAACATGACAGACATCATGATGATGGAAAGTCAAGAAGACACGATAGCGACAGTGGCAGAAAGGAAAGAGTAGAGGATTCTATACGGCGACATAGGAGCCGCAGCAGCGAGAGGAGGCATCGGAAACGAAGCCATAAGCAGCAGAAGAGCGACCGTAAGCGCAGTAGAGACTACTCAACCAGCGATGACGACAGAAGTAGAGACTTGGAACGACACCGGCATCGCAAACGAGAAAGACACGATGGTAAAGATAGTAGTGATCGCAGGGATAGGTCGGGCGGTCGAAGAAGTTCCGACCGAAGTGATGCCGGCCGGGATCGTGACCGTTCACGCGATCGAAGGAGACACGATGAACGAAAAACACATCACCGAGACGACAGGGATCGGGATCACCGACGGCGATCCGACCACAAGGACGGGAAGAAAAGTCACCGATAGATCATCTTGATGCCCCGCCATACATGTGTGGTAGAGTACTGGCGCTATACCGCAATGTATTACAGTTCCTCTGTACGTACTGTAGGTTTGAAGAGTGTATTCTAAAGTACAAGTACTAAATGTAGTTGAGGAGACGTCACCATTCTTGTTCTTGTACAACTGATAGACTTCGAGTTTAGTATGCGTATACTGCTGCACAGGAACAAATGCCGGACACTCGGAAGACACGCCTTTTCTTGATTACGGTTTAAGGAGAGAAAATTCGCCCCGAGGAAGCTGCGGATTACCAATCGACGCAGTGGGGTCGTCCTTAGACCAGTGAATGCGCTGTGTCAGGGCATGGTGCAGCTGCCCGGGATGGTAATTGGGGTACGGTGGATCATGCCAATCTTCTACAACGCCCCGCGCTACGCTTTCGTCGCTGAAGTCGCCCAGATAAACGCTAACGACAATTCGGACACCACCGTCGTTTCGGTAATCTGTTGGCGAAGTGCCGTGCATTCCGCCTTTACCGAGCAAAACACCCGTATCACGCTCGTATCTGTACGGGGTGTAGCTGGACAAGCCATCGTCTGCAGCAAGAATCAGTTCGGGATCACTGTTGTTTGGAACTTGGACTATTGGGAAGATAAAGTTGAAAGCTTGCGGAAAGTCAGAGTCTGAATGGACGTGCGCCCTGACACAGTGATTCACCACAATGTAGCTTGGATAGTAACACGTCAATTTTGACAGATTAAAGTGTTGTCCGATTCCCGCAAGCACGGTATCAAATCCACCACGCTTTAAGGCTTTGAACATTTGCTCATTCGATTTGTCATCGTCCGTAGTGATATAGTGCATGTTCGACGCTGAAAAAAGAAAGTGAGAGGAAGCAAAGCAGAATTCGTTTGCACCAAAGAGGTCCAGTCCAGTCCACCAAACCAAACCAAACTAATACTACACTTACCCCAAACGCTGTCAAAGCGCTTAGTCCACCAAGTAGCATTGTTGAAACGAACTCGTTCACTCGTGTCAACTGGCAGAGGCTTATCAAAAACATATCGTTTCAAGTAAGCCAAAAGGCCGATATCCTCGGCAAAACTCTCCATACTATCAGCTAGAGTATCTGGTAGTCCGACACGATGCAGGGATCCCGATAGTTTTGTTTCTCCATCGGCAAGAGTAAGGGGGCTAACTTGGCCAGGTTCGAGCTTGGGAGTTGCAAATATTGGCATTTCGGATGCCAACAACCAACGTTTCTCCTTCTTCAACCAGTCGTTGGGAAAGAAATCTTTGGGGGCAGCTCTTTCGTGAAGGACATCTCTGTTGGCTTCGAAAGCATCTCCCAGGTCCATTAGCAGCTCTTCACCAGGTTTGATTTCACGAAGTGTAACCACATGAGCCCACAGAAAGAAAAACTCGTACTGTCCAAACAAAATGTCCGAGGTGTTGGTAAGAATTTCTTCGATGGGATCATCATGGTACCACTGCAGTTCCACATTCGCAGGTCGCCCGTGACGAATGGACGAAACAACTGCAAAGTTAGGGAGGAATAATACATCCGTATCGGGGTGACCGTAAGTATACTTGAGCAACGGTTCTAGCGTCCGCGACGTTTCGTTGTAAAACTCGGCCCGGTGCATGTGGAGAACCTGCCCACTTTGAATGGTTAAATTGGCTGGGAGGGGTCGCTTGGCGTGGGCACCGCCACCCTCTTTTCGGAGCTCCACAAGATCCAAGCAAAGGGCGTCTCGCTTCAGAGTTTCTATGCTGACTTCTGGAAAATCTTCTAGTGTGACATGTACCGTCAAAGCATCATTCAGACACTCTAGAAGAATCGGATCAGTGGCAGCAATCGTTCTGTCTGCGTGGATTTCAAAGGTTGTCCTATTGATTTGGGCGTTAAAGAGTCGTGTGTGACAGGCAAAGGGCCACTCGGTGCCAGGCGCGTACTGGAAATGCGGAGTCTTGCCGTACAAGTGATAGTAGCGATGCCATCCAACAAAGCCTCGACGACTCTGTTGTGTAAAGTTAACAACAACGTCATTCGAGTAGCCAATCACTTCGTTTTTCTCGTATTGTCGACCGGCTAGTACCCAGGCACTATCGTGCCAGTATAGACCACACACATCGTCACAGGAACTGGGATCTTCGTGGGCCCCAGCAACAAAAAGAAGAAGAAGAACAGATTGGAGGAGCAACACTAAGCGAAGAATACAAGTACCGGTAGGAATAGAGGAGGACAGTCGTCGTACCAGGAAATTCATTTCAAACAGGGTGCAGTGCACTTTTATTGTGATTGTTGATGATGCGATACGATACCGGTAACCGGTACAAGTATGATCGTGGACAGCATACACTCTGTAGTTGTTGAATTTGTACTCCTCTCGAGGAGGAGAAGTCATACACATACAACATGGTGGGTGCGGTCGAGAGAAGGGAAAGGTGTGACGAACGGACGACGGTCAGACGCGCCCGTTCGTCACAAGACATTAGCGAACTAAATATTTATTTTAGATATTCATGTTATATATTTTAGATATTCTATGTTCATACGTACGCACGAGCAATAGATCTACTCTCTAGAAGTAGTTCTCTAGCTGTAATAGGGCTCCAAGGAGAGGAGTCCCGAGCGAGATTAAAATGCTCCGAATCCTCTGACTGGGGTAGAATTGTACGCAATCCATGTATGCACTGCAGTACATTTGTGCCAAAACCGGGACATCTCGTAGTCTACCGTTTTCTGCGCCCCGCCTACAGTAAGCGATACTGCTGCACAGGAACAAAAGCCGGACACTCGGAAGACACGCCTTTTCTTGATTACGGTTTACGAAGAGGAAATTCACTTGCATTGCTACTACAAGATATGTCATTGCGCCTCCTCGTGCCAAAACCTCTCTCTTTCGAGAACAAATATGGACGGACTCACATCTATTCGGAACCGCTTTACGTCCAGACGAGGCGACCCCAATACTGTCTCCACAATCACAAAGCCCTCGTGATTTTCTGTCGACGACTCAGTAAGTATGTGAGTAACCTTCTCATAGTCAGCATCACCAAGAAGCGAATTTTCTTTTTCGTAGCCGCTTTTGTAGAATGTCCAATTCACGTTGGTTGGGGCATCATTCTCCGCCGCGCGCTGACCAAAAAGGGAAACACCTGACATTGCACTGGCAACATCAATATGCACTTTGACAGAAATCTCGGATGGGTTGTTCATAGAGGAACCACTAGCCCTATTTTGAACGTGTTTGCTCAAACGCAACAAGGCATCGCCACCAGGGTAGTTCCATTTGGAAACGCTGACAAATAACAGATTTCCTGACATGGTCGAGAGCAGACAAAGAACTCCACAAAGGAAGACGAATCGTGCAATCAATGTTGGACTTTTTTCCTTTGCCGGAAACGCAAGTTGATTCAACCGTGCCATGGAAGAGGCGGCAGCCAGATTCAAGATTGGGATAGCAGGAAATATAAATCGCATTTCCTTGTGTCCCAAATTGGAGTACAACACGACAAATCCAAGGACCGGCAGCAAGAAAGGCAGCCATTCATCCTCTATCCATCGAAACTTGACAGAATCACCCTGACTCGATGATAAAGATTGCCGGATTTTCCGTTCCCACACCGAAAGGTACTCGGGAAGGCGGAGTACTGAAAGTGGCACGAGTAAAAGAGTCAACAACATGGACTTTGGCAATGCTGATGAAAAATACCAATGCCACGGTGATGTTCCCCAGTCGCTAGATTTCCCAAGAACAGTGTTGAAGTAAAACACTTCTCCCTCGGGCCACAAAAGTCTTTGCCACAGCAAGCTATCGATGGGTACCGTCAAAAAGAGACTCAAAATTCCAGTAAGGACGCCGACGCTCAGTGCCTGTACTATCGTCAATCGTCGCCGTATCAACCATGAAAGCCCGACTGAAGCTAGTAGCAGTAAGACATCACAGCGAAAGATGGCTGTAGCAAAGACGATGCAGGAAGCCGCAAGTTGGATATTATCGTCGAGCCAAAAGCTATATCCCTGCAGAACGATCGCCAGTGCAAACGTATTGGGCAGCATCCGACTGGCGTAAAATGGAATGTGAAATTGGCATGCTGTGATCGCCAATAACCAAGTACCGATATTTCGCCCCGTCTTGCCCTTGTATCTATCCGCTGCTAGAGCGAACCGTATCCAGCCCATGGCATTGATCCCCAAGAGGAAAAGACGTGCCAGAAACTGTACGAGCATTGGTTTCGTCGCTATGTCTATGATCGGAAGGCACAAGAAACGCACGACGTGGCATAGCGAAGCCAAGATCAGAGGCCCAAGAAAGGTTCTTGGAACAACTGGATGTGAGAAAAGGGGAATCCGAACGGGTAAGATTCGAAAAATCATATGCATCGAGCAACCGAACCACCAAACTCTTTTCCACGTCTTACCGCCTGGATATTGTAAGTGGTCATAAGGTAAAATGATATTCTCCCCATGAAACGTCTGCCGCCATGCCGGGCCTATACCATGATAAAATAGATCATGGGTCGCCTGCAATTGGAAACTTTCCTCCACTTTTGAGTGTGGACACACGAGAAGGTCTACCAGCCCAACGGATATCAAGAGAATTCCCGCCGACCAGAATGACAGGCGCCTCATGATGAAAATCCTGGGTGCATGCAAAAGCAAATCACAGCAACTGTCTGTCTGTCAATAATACTTTGTTTTCTCAAGAGGACGGAAGCGGGCGCCTTTCTACTGGTATCAGTACATCGTCTCTCTATTCATTCGTTCGTTCGTTCTGTACAGGTACTGTAGTCGCTACTTGTACAGTACTTGTACAAGTACTTAGCTACTTGTACAGTACAGGTACCGGCAATAGGCATGAAGGTTGTGAGAGGTGAGAGTGAGAGAGGTACCCTGGTACTGTACGAGAATGAAAGTCTGAAGTCTCTGTCTCTGTTTGCCATTTTCCGCCATGCGGACTGCATGCGGACAGCGAAGATCGGTCTGGCGAAATCCGCGTAGCGAGCCAGGAGGCGGACGGGCGCGCGGAACCAATTGCGCATGTGGGTCGGTTTTCTGTGATGCATGCTTTCTATTGCTTTGACTCACTCGAATTAACAATACAACATCAGGGATCAGGGGGGCTATACTAATTTTTATCTAAGTATAGGTACATGAATATCGTAGATGAATGAATGCACTGACTGTTTGAAATTTTGAGCGTCGCTATGTAGCTGTCATCATTCAGCACAGCATTACTGTACGTAACGGCACGCACTGTACAGTACGACAGGAATTGGAATTGTTAATCCCTCAGTTTTTCTCATCAACATCATCATTCATCATAAAAACTAATCCATACTGTACGGTACTGCTACCGGTACTGTAACACGCAACCTCCTCTGAATGATTTGTCTTCCACAATCACAGCGCTAGACTACTTGTACTTGCCATCATAATCGATTCGTTAACCATGCCGTTCATCAAAGCTAGAGCTCCGAAAACCAGATGTGAAAGTATTTACTATATCGTGAATGGGATTTTCCTCGGCTCGTTCATAATATACGTCGCAAAGACGCAAGGCGGCTTTGACTTGGCCTCGAGCTCTAATTCGGTTATTTCAAAATGTTCGGGCAATGGAGTACGAGGCGGACAGGTTCATTCGCGGGGAATTCCAAGCCATCAGCACGATCCAACTGACTATAGCTTCAATACGGACTTTTCCAAGATCGAGTCCTGCTTGGATCCAGAGGGACCGCTTCCAGTGATTCTCATGTCTTTGGGTCGGTCTGGAACTGACTCGACCTGGCAAATTTTGAAAGAGCTAACAGGAACGCAAATGAAGGCGATTGAAATTGTAGGCGGTAACGAAGAAGAGCAGGTCGACTTCTTCCGATCGATAGAAGGCCTCCCGACAGACGCCGACACCTGGGCGCTGGATGAAACATATGACTGGAGAAAAAAAGGTGGTGGTGCAAAGTCTACCCGAGGTTTCTATTTCCATGTCAAAGACTTTTGTGCGGATGGCAATTGTATTGACGGAAAATGGATCTTCAAGTGGTTCTGCGATGAGCAGCAACGATACAAGGAAGTTGGGGGCCTCGTCGGGTTTAAATGGAAAACATACATGTCCGGTCTTCGCACCGATCCAGCCCACAATGCTTTGCAACTGGTTGCCGAGCTTGGTGTCTCCAGCACACCCATTCGCGTCATTCGTTCGCGACGCAATCCATTTGATGTCTATCTATCCGAGCTCAAACACAGTATCCAAGAAGATTTGCCTGACCATTGTAAAACTGATGATGAAAGCTGCATGCAAAAGCATGCGTCCATCCAGCTTGTAGTCCCCGTCGACGAAATGTTCGAGTGGCTAAAAAAGACGTACGATGAAGAAAATGAAATCGATGCCCTCTTGAGTGGAATGGGAATCCGGACTGTCCACGTGGAGTACGATGAGTTGTACTATCCTCGAACGGAAGAAGATGGGCTGAAGGAATGGAATAAGGTTTTCAAATTTCTGGGGCAACGTCATGACTGGACTATGGATGACATCATGGGTGCCGCCTTTTTCAAACCGACGACAAAATCTCGAAGTCACAAAGAATTGATTGAGAATTTCGATGAGGTGTTTGAACGTTTGAAGGGTACCAAACTCGAACATTTCGTTCGCATTGAATGATCAAGATATTGTGTCCAATCATTACCCATACCGGCACTGAAGCTTGACGCGGAATAGCTTATGCATTAGAGATATATTTTCAGAATACTTTGTACAATCGCGCGACATTTCGGTTGATTCGAGTGACTATTGTCCAGCACATTTTTTTATTGAACTACATTAGTATTGTGTTCTGATCCTGTACTAGCTAGTACAGTACTTGTACATTAATCTACTCAAAACTTGTCAAAGAAAGAGCCGGGATTAATCGCACTTCCCGCATGTTTCGGGGCATTTGTCCGAGAACAACCAGCAGCGGTACCACGCATAATTGCCCACCCAATCACAGTCATAGGCTCCTCCGAACGAGCTGGGAAAAGACGACTCGGTATCCGTGCAGGTCGCTTCTGTCTCATCGTAGCATCCATCTTGATTGACAAAATTCAAGACTGTGATATCAAAGCCGGCATTTTTAGCAATGGCTTTGACATCGTCCACCAAGACATCATTCCGAACAGGGCTGCGAGTGAAAATCCATAAGCCAGAATTATTGATTCCCTCTCCCGTACGACAGCCTTCAGCTCCATTTGGAATGGTTGGTTGGCCACCGGAAATGAGGGCATAGCCCTGGGATTCGTCGTAGGCGACTACCCAGTAGGGACCAGCAAGTTCCTTGGGCAAAAAGCAGGGAGCCACCATCAACTTGCTTGCCATAGTTTCTTCCTCTTCTTGGTAGGCGCACAAAAAGGCATCGACATCTTTGCCATTATTATCACGGGCCGCGTTGCGAACATCGACAGTATACCCCCACAAACTGGTCGGTTCTTCTGGCATTTTAGCCTGATAAAATAGCATTAAGTTTTAGTTGTTTGATTCCTTATTTTATTTTATGAGCTCGTTGAGAGCATCTATCAATATTATTGTAATTCTGTGATTGTGGTCGTGAGTTCTAGATACTCTGTTCCTCAGCAACCACCTGTAGTTCTTTATGACTTGCTGGTTTTGCCATGTAGTTATATAGTTTGGATTATTCGGGTTGACGGGATTGGTACAGTACCCGTGAGACGGTTGAAAAGAGTGTTCGAATATGTTCGGGGAGTGACATTAGATGATTGGGGGTTCTCAGCGATCTGAGGTTCGCCCCAAAATGTTGGTACTGTACTTCGTACGTTTATGGTACAGTATTGGTTTTGGTATTGAACTGTGCGATGCGATATTACGCGATCATGACATGACCATTGCGACAATGATATTACGGTATGATGAAAGCCGAGAGTACTTCTTGTACTCCGCGGGGACACTTGTGCTACCTGATACTGTACTCGTTCTCGTCTCAGTTCAAAACTTGAATGGCTAGAAGGATTGTCGCTGTAGTTGTTGCTGGCTCACAATAGCAAGCTTCAAAGGAAAAATTAGTTTGAAATACGAAGATACAAGGATGGCGACCGAAATGGAGATCGAATCATCGTCAACCAAGTCGGGACCCTCGGTGGAACTTCCTGAGAATCGGTTTGCGCTCGAGTTGGAGTTTGGTAAGCATGAGAACGGTAAAAGGCTTCCCTCTTGCCTCATTGGAGCATGGGGTCTTATGTTTGTTGTTTGTATCTTGATATCATTTCAGTTCAAGCCTTGGCCAGCCCAGCCTATCTGCACTACCTAGCAACAAACACGACAAACGAAGGCCAATCTTTGTTACTCTGTCCCCGATTCAAAGCGTTCCTCCGATATCTTCAGGCAACATGGACCAGACCGGAGTACTCTCGTTTTATTCACTACCCACATTCTCTGCACTTTCTGAATCTTCTAATCAAGAATGATGCATTCTGTAGAGAGTTGGCTCAGGTACCCTATCGTAATTTTGCACATCAACAACAGTATTTTGCTTGGCAAAATCGGTTTTCGACATTATTCGGGTGTGGGGAGCAAAACTCGGAGCTGGCAACCTCTGCAGAAGGTGAAAACATAACGCTTCCAGGCACTCCGTCGTCGTGATGCGGTAGTAAGCTTCTTCCTCAC
Source organism: Nitzschia sp. pyKryTriq1 (assembly GCA_956465555.1). Taxonomy (NCBI): domain Eukaryota; phylum Bacillariophyta; class Bacillariophyceae; order Bacillariales; family Bacillariaceae; genus Nitzschia; species Nitzschia sp. pyKryTriq1. The sequence goes on from OY101116.1 coordinate 1,949,841, forward strand.
GACATGCAGTAAGCTAACATTGGAAAGAAACGTTTCCTATTGAGCCGTTCCTCCTTTCAAGTCTAGTCGAGACGTCCACCCCAGTGGCCTAGACAGGTGGTATCGGTGTTCCTGTAGGCTCCTACTGCTCTTTAGCATAGTGGTTGTGTTGACTATCTTGGTCTAATATTTAGTTCCCTTTCGCCTCGCGCATCTTCCGCAAACGTTCCATGTGACGTTCCGCGGCAAGCTGGGATCGAGTTTTCGCGTCGTCGTCCGCACTTCCCGCGGTGCTTTCCCCGCCACCTTGGTATCGCTGAGTCATCTTCTCGAGTAGAAGGCTTTCCTTTCCTTTGAACTTTTCCATGATAATGTCGATGCGGTTCACCTTCGCCTTGTCGTGCTCCTCGAGAAGCGACAACACCTTGGCTCGGATCTCAGAGACATCCTCAGAAGCAATCGTAGAACTGGCTCCGCTTGTGGCGGTAGAACCAGATCCCGATGTCGAGACAGAGGCGCCAGAACGAGATGACTTGCTGGCCGAGGAGGGCGTCTTGCCGGGCGTGGAATCCGGGCGGGGAGTAACACGAGCGCCAAACACTTGGGCCTTGCGAGCACGAATGTTGGCAGCCGATGAAGCTTCCTTGGCAGATCGGAGCTCTGTGGCCCTCTTCTCGAGGAGCTTCTCCTTGTCTTGCAGTTTCTGTTCCAAGGTTTCCTTTTCTCGTTCGAATGTCGTGAGATCCTTCTGCACCTTTCTTAGCTCCTTTCGCAGCTTCTCTAATTCTTCCGCGGTTTCCTCGCGCAAAGTCTTCTCCTTTTCCCAACGTCGAGCCATTTCATTGTTGTTCTTGCGTAGGACTTCGAGCGTCTTGCTGTCGCTCTTGTCATTCTTTCGAGCATCGGACAGCTTCGCAAGCTTATCTTGAACACGAGCATTGTCTTTCTTGAGATTGTTCAATTGAGAGTCAGTCTTGCTCTTTTGCGTAGTGAGCTTCTTCATCTCAGCCGTCAACTCCTTGACGGTTTCCTCAAGGTTCTTTGATGTAATGTTTCGCTGGGCAGCTCCAATGTTGATGCGACGCACGCGTGTCGCAAATTGAAGTGCATGGACAGATTCGTCGTATGACAAGTCAGTTGGATTGATTGCAACGACCATCATTGTCCTGGAGTTTCCACCCAAAGAGTCTTGGAGAAGGTAAGTCAATTTACTATCTCTGTATGGCACGTGGGAAGCCTTTCGATCAAGGGCTTCCATGACGTTTCCAAGCGCAGATAGACTCTTGTTGATGTGTCCTGCTTCCTTGAGGTGGTCCCCAGAGACCTCACTCCTTTTCACACGTTCTGATCCAGCAAGATCGACGAGGAAAAGGGTTCCGTTATTTCCGGGTTGTCCTGCCAGTCCAGAGTGCACATCGACCCACAGAACCATGTGAGAGCGACTACTGTGCTCGTTCATGCTAGTTGATGCAGTCGCACGGCTGCTATTTCCCTTCTTCAGCAAAGAGATGACGTCTTCGATGCATGTTACGGTCTGCTTAGTAAGCTCGGGAACCTCGATACGGCCTTCCTTGCTTCGACGGATCTCCAAGGATGCTTTTCCGCCATGGGCTGCAGCGTCCTTCTTTTTCTGCGCAACAGACGAACCGGTGCTTTCCAACAAATCATAGCACTCATCATTGTAGATTTCAAGCATGCCGACCCTGATTTCAAACTGGAATTCTTTCGGTTCCTCGTCACGCTCCTCTTGGGTTTTCAATAGGATCGCCGCTGTTCTCTCTTGCTGTTGTTTAATGTTCAGAAGATGGAAGACCTTTTGGATCGTGCGGTAACTGATTCCCCTTTGGTTGTCTCGTTCCACGCCTTCCATTGTGTGTGTCTTTCCGCTCCCTCTGCAAAATAGAAATGTGAGATCACTGGCGACTGTGCTGCGACATTCTTCAAAATGACCACTTACGTTTGGCCGTATGCAAAAATACAGGCATTGAAACCATCAACAACACTGAGAGCGATAGGCTCGACATCTTGGAAAACGCTTTGCTGACTTTGATCCGGTCCCCAGACACGGTCGAAGGCAAAGCTTTTCCATTGGTTGGTTCGTGAGTCAAAGCATCCCATTTCAGTTTCGCTGAGGGCCTCAACGGTCGTCTTGTAACCCTTCTGGATTTCCCCGAAGCTCATAGGTCGAATGCGGCAGAAGACCTGGATGTTGCCTTGCAGAGAAAGCATTTTCGAGAGCAGCTGGTTGTTGTAGTCTCGCTGAGCATTGCACTTTTTGTCAAGATTTCGAAGCTCCTCCTTCATCAGAGCCGGGTCGCCAGAACTGATGATTTCTTCGACCTTAGACTTTCCGTCGTCGCCGAGAATATCAGCGCCACCTGAGCCAGATGCGAGCGAGCTGAGCCGTGACATTTGGGTTGCAACGCCGGTTTCTCCCGAGGATAAAATCTGCCTTTGGAGGACCTTGAGGTCTTCTTCCAGTCGCTTAACGTGAGTTTCGTTCATTCGTTTTTGTTCCTTGAGCTTATCGTGTTCCTTTTGAAGCTCCATCAGCTTATTCTTCTCGTCGCCCAAGCGCAACTCCAAACGCTTGTATGAATTGGGTGAGTTCGACCTGATACGGCGGCGACGACTGACTTTGCTCTTGTTATCCATGTTGTCAAGCTCAGGGTTGAAGATAGAGGTTCCGGAAGTCGATCCTGCGGTGACGCTTCGTTTCGAAATAGTTTTGGCCATGGATTTTCTGAAGTCCTTTGATTCGGCGAGTTCCTTCTCTCTTTTGGAAACAATGAGACTTGCCTCTGCTTCTGCAAGCTTTCCTTTAGTGACTGACAACTCATTTTCGAGTTTGGTGACCCTCTCTTCGGCTTTTGAGACTCTGTCCTCCATTTTGGAAACAAGGACACCCATTTCGGCTTCCTTTTTGCTGAGCTCCTCCTTCGAGCGTTTCAGCTGACCATGAAGCTGCTTTACAAGTTCACTTTGCACTTCAGCACCCTCAACGTTTCTGGTTTGGGAATCCTTTGCCACCGCTATAGACATTTCAGCATCGTCGACCTTGCTTTGAAGCTCAGCATTGTCAGAAGCAAGCTTTGCAAGCTGTTTCTTGAGGTCGAGGATTTCCTCGTCTCGTTCGCGTTGCATCTCGCTCCGCACATCAAAGCTCGCGGAGTCTTTTCCTCGCTTCTCGGCTTCTTGCATCGCCTCGTCGAAGCGTTGATTGACCGCCTCCAATTCGTCGAGGGTGGTTTCGTGATCCCTCTTTGCATTCTCAAGGGCGTAATTCAAATTCTCAATTTCGTCCTTAAGAGCCGCGGTTTCCTCAGCGGCATGTCCAAGAGTCTTCGAGAAAGCTTCCACCTCGGCACCAGTCGTCTTGGCACTAGATTCAGTGTTCTGAAGCATACTTCTCAAGTTGTTCATTTCTTCCCGATGGTCTGCACGGACTTGGTCCATCTTGCTTGAGATTTCCTTAGCATCGAATTCGACAGCCTTCAATTCTTCCTGAGTAAGTGTCAGCTCCTCCTTGGTAAGTTCCAATTCTTCACGTAGTTTATGTTCCTCTTCGAGGCGTTGGGCGTTCTCTTCCTGCAACACACGAATGAGTTCTTTGTCCTTTTCTGAGTCCACTGCGTCGACATCCGAAAGAAGCCTGTCCATGTCATTATCAGAAGCTTTAGATTCCAAATTCGACAATTTTTCCTCAGTTTGCGAGAGGCGGGCCTCGGTTTCGATTAGTTGTTCTGTGACAAGCTCAAGTTCGTCCTCTAGTTTCTTGACGTAAGCATCATCCACACTGGAGGTACCAACCTCTCCCCTCGCCGTGGCATCGTCCGTCTTCACTGTCGCCGAAGGGGTTGGGGCACCGGCCATAGCATCTTCCAGTTCAACTCGGTGCCTTTCCCTCTCGATTTCGAGTTCAAGACGAGTCTCTTCTAATTCGCTTTCTTTGAACGCCAGCTCTTCATGAACGGCATCACATTCCTCTCTCACGGCAATTAGGCCACCCTCTGCTTCTCGGTACCTCGCCTCCAGCTCGTCTTGGGCTTGTTCGGCCTGACGACGTAACTTTTGCTCTTCTTTCAACTTGGATCTGCTTTCAGAAAGAGCCTTTTCTAACGCTGCAAGTTGCGGGGCAATGTTCTCTAATTGTGCAGACAGAGCAGCATTGGCAGCGGAAGAGTCGGCGAGTTTCTCCTCTGTGGAATGCATATGGTTAGGACGAAAAAATGTGAGGCGCCCCAAAAATTCCATGTGAAAGACGAATAGAAAAAACAAATCCCATCCAATACGAAAATTCGCACTGGACTACGATATATGCCTATATCTGTCAAAAACCAAAGGCATTGGCGAATCCATGCAGATGACCCCCGCTTATTCCAATGATGTTCCTGCGACAATGATACATTGCACTTACGCATTTTGGCAAGCTCCGCATCAAGTTCCTCTTCTAACTCCCTCGAACTCGCGATGTATTCATCAAAGGCGGATTGCAAGGCCGCAAGCTCGGCCTCGCGCTCTGCCATCGTTGGTGGCATGTTGGCGGGCATTTTTTCGCTCCAACGGGCCGTTGATCCGCGTGCTGAAAAACAACTTGTTTCTCGTAGCCGATAATGAGCAGAGAATCAAGAGATACTCTACTTAATTTCCTTTCTTCCACCAGAGACGACTTACAACAGGGTGAAAGGTTACACCCCTTGCAATACTTGTGGTGAAGTTTTGATTTTTTGCAGTGGTTGGCTAACTTCCGTGTGTGGCGGGAGAGCAAGCCTGACAAAATTTGCGTGTCGCGCATGCGTTGGAAACGGTCCATTTTATGTACCGGTAGCCGCGGACAGCCACTACCCCTCCGGGATTTCAATCGAATGGTCGGGCACCCATGGATGCTTTTCAATGATATTATCAGACAAACGTACATACGAATGTGGGTTCGTTGTTCGTTCGGCAGCACGCACATGCGCAGGGCGCAGGGATACAACATACCGGTAAACCGGGACTGCCTCCTCTACTACTAGAGAAGACTATAAGCTACGAGTTCGTACAGTACCGGTACCAGGTTAGGTACAAGTACTGTACAGTACTGTGTACCTGGTACCGGTACGTACTGTACAAGTAGACTACATGTCGTCCCTATTTACAAGTAAAGTCTACAAGTACTGTACCTGTGCGCCGTGGCTGGGTAGTACGTTCATGATGTACTGGTACTGTACTGTAGTTAGTACGGTCCGTCGCTAGTACCTGCTGGTAGTAGGGGTAGTAGGGGCCTACTCATCTCTATCTGTCCTTAATGCTGCTGTGCTGAAATACGCAGACTATTCCTCCTCTAGGCAAGAAATCTAATGCTCTTTTCCGAGGAGGTAGATAAGAGAAAGGTACACCTTAGGTCTTGTCTACTAATACGAGCTGGCAAGTTTTTTTAAGTTTTCACGCTCATTTATTTTGTACAAAATGTAATCCACTTATTTTTCTTATGATACTACCAAACTTGTAGTAGCATGCATCTGTTAGTCCCTCGTTGGAACTTCTTCTTTGCCTGTCTCTGCAAAATGGTTTCGGGGTCCTCCGAAGATGTTGCTCTGAGCCACTTCGAGATCGAGCTTGCGCAAGTTGTTCTTCTTTCGGCTCCTAGCGATCGCTTCCAATGCTCTGGATGTGAGATTGGTCTCCTTTGATAAGCTCGGCTGGATTGCAGGGGGCGCATCTCTGCTTGCGGGCTTCTCGTCGTCTCTTGACTCGGACTGGGCTAGCAGTTCTGCTGAATGAATAGATGAGTCCTCGTCCGTGTTTCCAGAATCCCTCTGCTCATTTGCTGTCGTTGCTGTCGCGGCCTGGTTGCTTGGGGGTCGCTCTCGAAAGACGAAAAGACCTGCCTCTGTGAGTTCAATTTTACCCTTGACGGATGATATTTCTCTCTCTAGTTGATTGACATTCTCCTCTGCCATGGAAACGCGACTTCCCATCGCCCGAGCGAGATCGCTCATTTCTTGATCCCTTCTTTCACTTTCTCTCAAGGCCTTCTCAACTTGGACCTGTAGATCTTGAGCTTGCTTTTTCCTTGATTCTGTCTGTTCTCGGGTCATTTCTTGCCTTGTGTGCATATCTGTGACAACGTTCTCTGCTTCTTCCACCTTCTTTCCCAGAGATTCACTCTTTTGTGAAAGTTTCTTAAACTGGTCCTGTAGGAGTCGAAGTTCAGCGTCACGATCAGAAGCTGAAGTCGTTGGGTCGGCAAGATCTTCCCTTGGCTCAATCGCCGGTGGCTTGTCTTCCGATCCATCTTTCGATTCGCCTTCTCCCTTCTCCATAGCATTGGGTCTATTTTCTTTCGTGCTTCTGTCGCGTGTGTATTTCTGCAAAGAAAGATTAATTTTGGACTCATCCACTTGCTTCTGGAGAGCCGCTTTCTCTTCTACCAGCTTCTTTAGCTGCGTTCTCAGTGCATTGGCCTCGTTTTCATCCCTGGCGGCCACATTGCTGCAGACACGATCAAACTGCTCACGGAGCCGATCGAGCTCCTTTGTGCTTTCCTCGAGTGTTTGCTTTAGTTGAGCTGTAAGCGACTTTAGTGTGGAATTCTCGTCTTTGGATGCCTTCAGCGCTTTGTTGAGGTCTGTGACGTCCCCGAGGGTGGTCGCCCTAGCTTGTTCAAGGGCTGCTTCGGCCATTTTCAGCTTCTTCTCTATCGCAGCCTTCTCAGCAGTCAATACTTCTTTGGTAGACTTGATGTCCCCCACTTCGCTACTTAAGCTGGAAACTTGATCCTCGAAGTCCTCGATGGTTGCCTTTGATACCTGTAGCGAAGCCAACAGGGACGCCATTTCGCGTTTGCCTCGCTCTTCGGCACTGCGCATATTTCCGAGGTCATTTTCTACATTTCTGAGCTTATTCTGAAGCTTGGTGTTCTCGAGAGTTAGAGCATTTAATTTGGCTTGGAGCTCCTTTACCTTGGTCTCGCTTTCGGTGGAGGAAACGAGAGTTATCTCCTTATCCATATCTGTTCGTTCATTGTCCTTGTGAACGGCTCTCAACTCGGAGGAGAGACTGAACACTTCTTGTTGGAACTTTGCAGTTTCTGCTTTCGCTGATTCGAGATCCTTTTGTAGCCTGGCAACGTCACCTGTGCTCTGTTCCTTGGTATCGATAGCAAGCGCAAGTTTGACCTCGGCGTCTCGAAGCTTCTGTGACAACGAGGAATTTTCTTCCACAAGCTCGTTGAACTTTTCCTTGAAATCGAGCATCTCCCTTTCTCGATGCTCCTTCATTTCCTGGCGAAGCTGATTCGTCGCCTTCATGGCCCCTTCCTTTTCACCTTCCTTTCGTGCTTGTTCAGTGGCGTATCGCATGTGCTCGAGTTCTTCCTCGATGATAGCATTCTCTTTCATGATTTTCTCGAGCGACATGCTCATATCTAGCAGCTCCATCTTGAGACGGACACCTTCGGCCATATGCCCACCGTCGGGATCAGCAGAGTCGGCACCCATGGTGACCTCGTCGGTGTTCTTGAGTAAAATCTTCAACTTTTCTCGGACTTCCAAGAGATCTTCACTGTTATCCATTGAACGGAACACTTCGGCAGCAGATTGCCGGGCTGATCGTTCTGCAGCCTTTCTCGAGTCGTCAATGGATTGACTTAACAAGTGAAGCTCATCTTTGGTTTGACTTAGATCGTTTTTGGTTTCCTTCAACGCCAGACTCAAGCTCATTTCTTTTTCTTTCAATCGCTTGATTTCTTCATCTGACCCCTGCAAAGCATCCTTCAGGATTTTGATTTCCCTTCTCATTGACGAAATCTCCTCGCCGCTCCTTGCTTTAGCAAGAGCATGTTCAACCTCAGTCAACTTTCTTTGCAAAGCCCCGCTGTCTTGGAAGATTCTCTTAGCCTCTTCTCGCATGGCTTCTCTGTCTCTCTCACGGGAATTTTTCATTTCAATTTGGATTTCTCGAAAGGCCGTTTCCTTGCCATCTCTTTCAGCTTCACTGCGAGCTTCCTCGAACAGTTCACACACTGTTTCCAATTCTTCGACGACCAAATTGTATTCAGCCTTAGATGCCTGAAGGTCAGTCACAAGACGAGTAATTTCATCTGTCAAAATTTTTGTCTCCTCTTCTTTCGACGACAGCTTGTCGCAGATAAAGTCAAACTGCTTTGCTTTGTTGCCGATCTCGAGCTGGGCGAGTTTAAGAGCCGCTTCGAGCTCGACTACTGTGGATTGCAGTGTCATCTTTTCATCCGAAAGCTGCTTCAACTGCTTCGAGAGTTTTGATACCGCCTTTCTATCATCGTCGTCGCCTGGCGATCTTGCTTGTTTTAATGCACTCACAACATCATCGTATGCCTGCTTCACATCGGAAAGGCTCTGACTCATGCTATAGAGTTCGTCCCGGAGCCTGAAAACTTCGTCCGAGGATGCCAAGAGGTTCGCTTCACCAACTTTCAGCTCTTCCTTGTTTCTTTCCCGGGCGTATTCTGATACTGATAGGGCAATTTTGCAATCATCAAGTTGGTGTTGGACAGAAGCCTTCTCCTCAGCCAGCGCCGTCAGCTGGTCTCGTAGTTCGTGGAACTCGTCTTTAGCATCTTCGATAGGTTCGTCACTTGATTGTGATGTCGCCAATTCGATTTTAGCATCTTCGAGGTTTTGAAGCAGATCCGAGACAGCATCCTTCAATTCGCGTACCTCGGACCTTAGAGATTCGTTTTCCTCATCTGATTCGTCGAGTGCCTTTTGCGTCGCGGCCAGCTTCTTTTCTGACTTTGCCAACTTTTGGCTTACTCGTTCGAGCTCATCTGAAGTTTTTTCGTTTGCTCGCAGTGCCTCCTCAAGCTCCCTGATCACTTGCTTGATTTCTGTTGTATGCACTGATTCTAGTTTTGAGGCTCCCAGTCGACCGGAAGATACCATACTCGAGATCTTTTCCTTGAGAGAACTGTTCTCGCGGGCTAACCGACGGAGTTGGGAATGCAATTCTTCAGAATCGGTCCCGACTTCAGCATGTTTGGATGGTGGGTCCTTGGTAAACCAAGAAAGTGGATTCAGGAGATTTCGCTCCATCGATGGGGCACGAACGACCTCAAGACCCTGATTTTCTACCACATATTCTGCTTCTTTTTTAACTCTTGAATCGATCGGAGCGTCGTCATAGTTAGATTTTTCGGGGACTTGAACAATTGTCTCGTTTTCTGACTCTTTGGTTTCTGATAATTCTTGTTTCAACTTCAGATTCTCTTCGCTAGAGGTCTTGAGCTCAGCTTTGCACGCGTATAATTCTTCCTTAACCTTTTCGAGCTGCGCCATCAATTCTCCAACCTGCTGTTGAAGATCGCGCACACCCGAATCATCATCGGAAACGCCAGGTCCTTGAAGTGTAGTACTCTTTTGTGTCTGGAAAGCCCGGATTGCACTTTCCCGACCCAGTTTCTCCCCCTTCTTCAGTGACTGGAGGCTCTCTTTCCTCGCATTTTCCAGCTTTACCAAAACTTCGGAGTAATCAGCCCTGGTAGCTTCGAGAGCTGCTTCCATTTCAGAAATTTTTCCTGTAAGATAATGAATTTCGTCCGAGGTCTTGCGATGAGCATCTTCTTGTGAATCGCAGAATCGATGCTGGCTGTCAAGGAAATCATTTTCGAGCTCGGCATAATCTTGCCTGGTTTGTTCCAGAGACTTGCTTAGAGAATGAATCTGGCGTTTTAATTCTGTCTCGTCTTCACGGGCTATTGTCTCTCCTTGAAGACCAGCCTCGTCGAGGACCTGGCGAGCCACCTCCAGCTCGGCACAAACGTCGGCATACTGGTCTCGGGCTTGTTTCGCTTCGGAGTCAGCCTTCGCGTGGATTCGTTTGACGTGCTCAAGATCGGTCGATAGAATTCCAGTCTTCTTCTTTAGAGCCAAAATCTCGTCTCTGGCCGCCGACAGATTTTCAGCTGCTGTCTGAGCTTGATCCGTAAGCTTGCTCTGTTCTTTTCTGGATTGCTGGATTGCGCTCTTGAGATTTTCCACTTTTATTTCAAGACCGTAGTTTTCATCAAGGAGCTGCTCCATTCTGTCTTCTAAAGCGTTGACGGTGACGTCTCGTTCTTCCATCATCTCGTCGCGCATTCGCTCAAGATCCTCCTCCTTTTCCTGGTCGAGTTCTGTTCTCAACTTTTCAAGCCTTAGATGCCACTCAATCTCTGAGTCGTTCATATTGCTCATCTTTTCGTCTCCCGCTCTTTCAAGTCTACTCTGTAGCTTGACGATTTCTTTCTTCAGGTGCAATACCTCGTCGTCTCTAGATGAAGGAGCTTCGCCTTCCGACCGATTCACCTTTTCTTGCAACACAGCATTCTGTTTCACAATGACCTTAAGTTTTTCACGTAGCACGTTGAGTTCTTTGGATCGCTGGTTGGCTTTATTTTGAGCTTCCACGCGGTCCTGATCAGTTTGCCCTTGGAGTACCTCACGGAGACAAGAGATTTCCTCGAGGAGCGTAGCATTCTCATCTTTGCATTCATCCAGCTCATCCTGGCATCTCTCGAGCTCCTCTTGGAGCTCTTCCAAATCACGACTGTCATTTTCGAGCATACTGCCAAAACTTTTCGATCCCCGTGAATCTGTATTTTTCGCGATGTCGTGGGCAAGCCTTGCTTGTTTCTGAGCATGCTTGGCTTGCTTTTCGGAAAGCCTGAGTTCTTTTCGTGCCTCTTGTAGCTGCTTGTGGACACGTTTGAGCTCCTGCGCATGATCCACGCTTTTCACAGTAACAGAGTCAAAGGTCTCATTTTCTGTTAGATCTAGGAGAGACTTCTGAGTATTTGGTCTGGCTTCGTTTTCGAGTTGAGTCAAAACTTCGTCCAGGGTTTTGACACGATTCTGAGACTCTCGAAGTTTGTCTTCGGCAACCCAGAGATTCTGTTGAGTATCAATAAGCTGCTCTGTGACGCCTTCCAGCTCATCAAGAATTTCCTTGTATGAGGAGGAGTCGTCAACGCCGGTGCGTACGGGCTTCTTGTTTCCCTTAGAATACTTTTTCAGCTCTTCTCGCAGGGATTCATTCTCTTTTCGAATTGCCGCCACATCGGTGCTCTCATCACGAGCCTCCAGAGCCACTTCAGCTTCGCGTCGAAGTTTAGATTCTTCCTTGAGTTTAGCTTTACTCGTCTCAAGCGACTTTTCCAGCTCTTCCACCAAAGGCTGCATTTGTTCCAGCTGCTTCCCCAACAAATCATTGGCCGCAGTCGAACTCGCTAGCTTTTTACCTGCAAGAAAGAATGAAAACGAATCATCACAAACAAGAAACGAAACAAAACGAAACGAAATGAAATGAGACGACTACTTTGTGTGTGGTCGAAGCAAAGAAGTCTCTTCACGTTCCAACAAAACTACGTACGCATATCCGCCAACTCCTTGTCCAACTCTTCCTCAATTCCTTTCGTGCTGGAAACATACTGTTCATACGTCTCTCGAACCTGTTTGAGTTCCGCCTCCAATTCCACAACCCTCTCCGACGGGAATTTGAGAGAGTCTGGCAGCATGGTTCGATCAATGATAGTCCAATCAAAAACAGGAACCGGGGATTTCAATGCTTAAGTGTCCTACGATTGCCGATGAAAGATCTAGTGCTCGTAGAACCAAGAACCTACAACAGCCTCTCTCAATGAACAACTGGTATCACCGTCGGCCTTTTCGTTTCTCTTTGAAAAGAATAGACTGATAGACTTGTGTACCAACAGCATCACTGTACTGTTGCAGGGTTTTGTTTGTCAAGTTAAAGTTGTCGGAAGGAGGGGAGGCGGCAGATAGCGAAAATTGGATATTATTGCTCGATGACAGTTGGGTGGAGGGCACGCTCGAATAGCGAGGTAGGGCTGTATCGACTGAACATTCCTTCCATTTTCATGACTGAAGAAAAATAATTGACTTTAGCGACAACTGGAGGTACTTGTCGTTAATTACAGTGTTGTGTCGCGGAAAGAAATAAGCCTCCTAAAAATTGACTGCTTCGATCAAAATCGGCCCAACAAGTCGAACGGGAATCGAAATAGCGTGACTGACTCTCCAGCTTCTTTCGGCTTCCGCCTTCCATTCCGCCTTTCGCCGCGCCGCGTCGAGAGCCGAGCAGAGGCGCGCTCTCTTTCGCCGCCAGCTTTCGTACAGTACTCGTACTTGTAGCCACAGCGAGATGAAGAGTGGAAAGCAGTGGAAAGGGCCCAGAGCCCAGCAAGCAAGAATGAACACACGAGGAAAAAATGAAACGTCAACAAAAAGAAGAAAGAAGGACGTCAAAATAAAGCGGTACACAAGGACAAAATAACAACAACAGTATACGATTCAATAATGGCATCTCCTTGTGGCTGTGATCCCTGCTCTTGTGGACCCGATTGTCAGTGCGCGTCGTGTGCTTGTCAAACGTCGGCTGTGATTGAAATGGACGGGCTGATGAAATGCACTAGTAGTAGTTCACCGCAATCTCCTCCTCACACTCAGACACTGGAACTCGCTGTGGCTGGTATGACCTGTAGCATGTGCTCCGATGCCGTGAAGCGAGGCTTGATGGCGGTCGACGGAGTGGTCAGTGTCTCTGTTTCCTTGGCGACAAATTTGGCTCGGATCGAATACATAAATTCTGACGAATGCAATCCAGAGATTCTGCAAGAAACTGTAGAGGATATAGGGTACGATGTCACTGATGTGATTCTCCCTCAAACAGCAACCAAGAGTGAGCAAACGTCCAGTACGAGTGCGCGAAAAACAGTTGAATTGACAGTCGGTGGGATGACGTGTAGTATGTGTTCGAGTGCTGTGCAGCAGGCACTTGTAGCGGTGCCTGGGGTAGTCATGGCGTCCGTCACTCTTTCTACGAATGTAGCACGGATTGAATACGATGAATCAGCGGAGTGCAACCCGGAAATTCTTCAAGAAATGGTCGAAGATATCGGGTATGATGTCTCGGATGTGATCGTCCTTCCTGACCGGAGCGATGGAGAAGCCTCAAGCAGAAATACTCAAACATTCTTTGAGACAGCCGACGACCCAGATGATCGTTTGAGACGGATCCTGAAACAACAAGAAGCTCAGTTGAGGGCTCGACGGCGAGACTTCTTATGGTGCTTGCTGGGCACACTGCCCATCGTCACCATCACTATGGTTTTACCAAAAGCTCTTGAAGCGGACTGTAACGTTATGAACTTTCTGAAAGGATCCGTCCTGATCTTTGGACACTCTTTTATCCGGGAATCCTTGATATTGTGGGCTTTGGCAACCCCTGTACAATTTGGTTGTGGCTATTCACTTTACAAGACTTCATACTATGGAATTTCTCGAGGAGTCTATGGGATGGACGTCCTGGTGACTTTGGGGATGACGGCATCGTACCTCTATGCTGTCATCATGACCACCTGGGAGAACGAAGGATACCGCTTTTTTGAAACATCGGTGGTCCTTCTCTGCTTTGTGATACTGGGGAAATGGATGAATGCCATGGCTGTCTGCCGGACGTCTGACGCGTTAACCTCCTTGATGAAACTTCAAGCCAAGACGGCACTCAAAGTGATCCCCTGTGAGAGTCTGACCGATAAGCGCCGATGGGATCCTCTGGTAGATGCCTACAAGGAAGAAACAGTGTCAATACAGCAGATTCAGCCTGGGGATGTGGTGAAAATTCTCAAGGGAGCTTCCATTCCGGCTGACGGAGTACTTGTACACGGAGAAATGTGTGTCGACGAAAGTATGATTACGGGAGAGTCCATCCCGGTGCTCAAAACATTGGGATCGACCGTTCTGGGAGGGACAATATGCACAGAAACGGGAAGCCAGACAGGAGAGTCTCTCACCGCAGGTGGTTTTGTTCGTGTGACGGGTGTGGGTTCTGCTACCGCCCTCGCGCAGATTGTGCAGCTAGTACAAGAGGCTCAATCTCGTCAGGTACCCATTCAGAAGCTGGCTGACACGATCTCGAGCATCTTCGTTCCATCCGTAGTGACCATTTCTTTTCTAACGTTCCTCGTGTGGTATGGTTGCTGCAAAGGGGGAATCGTCCCCGCAGCCTGGTACCAGGATGAAAGCCCGGCAACCTTCAGTCTCCTGTTTGGCATTGCATGCTTGGTCATTAGCTGCCCTTGTGCCCTAGGGCTGGCAACTCCAACAGCCGTGATGGTTGGAACAGGAGTCGGTGCTCGCCATGGTGTTTTGATGAAAGGTGGAGAGACTCTGGAAATAGCGGGCAAGGTGAATGCTCTCATCTTTGACAAGACTGGGACTCTGACTCGTGGCAAGCCCGTAGTGACAGACTGGACGACGATCATACCTGATGAAGTACTACGTGATACCGCAGAGGCGATCGGAATGGAAGTAGACCAGGCGCTTTTGTGGCTCGTGGGCTCACTAGAACGCAACTCAGAACATCCATTAGCTGCAGCCGTTGTCGCATATTCTGAAGAACATCTCAAGGATATCAGGAGCTTTGCCCAGCCATCAAACTTCGTCGCGATGACAGGTCGCGGAGCATCAGGGACGATTCTCGGAAAGATTACTGTTGCAGCGGGCAATCGTACCTTTGCCGAACGAGAGAATATTCCCATTTCCAAAGAAGTGGAGCAACAACTACAAAACTTCGAGAGTGATGGAAAGACTGCTATTTTGGTGGGAATCAACGGGTCTGTCTGCGCTGTCCTTGGAGTCGCAGACGAACTGAAAGAAGAAGCCAGAGCATCAGTCATTTATCTCAAGGACAACGGAGTCGACGTCTGGATGGTGACCGGTGATAGCAAACGTACCGCTGATGCGATTGCTCGAAAGCTCAACCTTTCTCCTGACCGAGTCATCTCTGAGGCGCTTCCTGCATCCAAAGCCGACCACGTCCAAATGTTACAATCGAAGGGTCTCTTGGTCGCGATGGTGGGTGATGGTGTCAATGATAGCGTCGCGTTAGCACAAGCGGACGTGGGCATAGGCATGGGTACAGGTGCTGAAATTGCCACTGAAGCTTCCGATATAATTCTGGTCAGTGGTAAAGTCTCTGACGTCTGCACTGCCCTTGATTTGAGCCGCGTGATCTTTCGACGAATACAGAAGAACCTTTTCTTCTCCATGGTTTACAACCTGCTAAGCATCCCTCTCGCAGCTGGTCTATTCTTTCCCGTCTTTCACACAAGACTTCCACCCACTGTTGCCGCACTTGCCATGGCCTTGAGCTCGGTGAGTGTCGTCTGCAGCAGTCTCGCTCTTCGCTGGTACCAACCTCCAGACGTGATGGCCCCACAGAACGGTGCCTCCCGAAGGAGGAGAATGCGACTGCCACACATTTTGCGTGCTCAATCGGAGGAATACGCCTTGGTTTTGCAGGGCGAGAATGATAGCTCGGAACGTCCAGTTGCTGAAATAGTCTAGAGACAGCAGAGCTACTGCACCTACAATATAAATTATCTATGCTGTGCGAAGGGCATTGTTACTCTGGTTATTAGCTACGAGTACTGCGGTATTGGCTGGTACTGAACTAGTACCGGTAGCTCCATGGATCAATAATTTCAGTATTTCCATCCCGTGATGGTAGCTGCAAACGATCGAAGTGGTCGACTCTCCGAACGCCCGCCTGCCCCGCCGCGCCCACCCAAGCAAGCGCGCGCGTGGTCTCCTCGAATGCGCGTAGAAACTTGTACTGTACGTACTGTACGAGTACAGTACGCGTAGTTTGCCACGGTACTTGTACCGTACAAATACCGGTTCGGTAGTGTACGCATCCACAGTACGTCCAGGCCCGTGCGTTGCGCGTTGTTGTTGAGAGGAGAAGTTCTTTCGTGATCCGGCTACTTCTTGCACCGTGTGCTGCGTTGACATTTTGGTCGAAGACTCGTGCTTTGAAGAAAAGGCCCACACCTTCGAGATTATTGGAGTGGAGTTCTAGTAGAGAGAACGAGCAGTGCCCCCAGTTGAAATCACATCACAACAATTACAGTAGTGCTAGTATGGTATTCCATATTTGTAGAGCACATAATGAATAAGTAAATTGAAATTTACTTTTGAAATCTAACTTCTCGTCGTCTACTGCAGTGCAATTCTTACTGATCTGGTACCAAACCTACCGGTGCTGATACTCCACTGTACAGCGCACCACAACTGCTGTACTCGTACACGAACCTGAAAATACCTCATTTCCCCCAAGTCCCTGTATTTCACTGTTCACTGATCATTGCACGCGCGGTCAACGTTGGAAGTTGGAAGGATCAAGGATCACGAATCAAGACTCCTCCTGCTCAACTTGGCACCCTTTCATTTCATAATCCCCTTGCTCACCGCCAACATCACCTCGCAAGAGAGATAAAGAAGCCATGTCATCACACGACCTTCACTTTACGGTATCTCAGAATGGAGTCGAGGATCCATCGGCGCAGTACGAAACTGGGACAATGCCAGAAACACCAGCAGCATCGGGCGGGATTATGGCAAGGCTCAGTGCCTCGTCTCACCCTACAGTTTGCATCTTCCATGTATTATTCAAAGGGGGAGCTTTATTCCTTTATTTGTTTGGAGGGTGGTTTGCAAAAGGCAGCAGTGGGGGTACTTCTGGTGCCAATTTTATCACGGTCACGGTCTTTTGCAGTAAGTCGTCGGATGCTTATTCCACTGTACTCGTACAACGTTCGTTATCTATTGCATTACTAATTCCTCACTTGATCTTGTTCAATCATTAAAGTGCTCCTGTTGGCAGCGGACTTCTGGGTAGTGAAGAATATCACCGGCCGTCTACTGGTGGGCTTGCGCTGGTGGAATAAAGTGGAAGGAGAAACAACTACTTGGATTTTTGAATGCGCTCAGAATCGCCCAGTGAACAAATTTGATAGTTCGGTCTTTTGGACGGTACTATACGTGACTCCTCTCCTTTGGTCGGCTTTGTTGTTTATTGGAATCCTGAAATTCAATCTTGGGTGGTTGATTATTGTGGTTATGGCTTTGTCCCTTTCTTTGGCGAATGTGTATGGCTACTACAAATGTAGTTCCGATCAAAAGGCTCAGTTCCAGCAAATGATGCAATCGGGTGCCCAAGCTGGAGCCATGAGTGTTCTCCGAAGCAACATGCTGGGATACTTGGCAGGGACGCCACAACAATCAGGACAAGAGCAGCGAAACTTTGTGTAGGCCTAGAATTGGTCAAGGTAAAGATGCAGAGAAGAGCACCAGAGATTAACCTCGAATTTTGTGTTTCATTCAAACGAAAGATGTAGGTGAAATCGAATTACTTCAGATTTAAACAAATACAAGAATGCTATAGTATTGCTTGATGCCCAATTGTGTACTCGTGCCTACAAGAAGAGTGTAGCCACAGAGGCAGCAGTAGCCAATAGCACCGTACCCGCCACCGAATTTTGTCGTCCAGCATCGACCGCATCGTCATCACTACCCGACCCTGGCACTATTGGCTCTCCCGGTGGGAGCGTACCGTCCACGCTATCATCTTCGTAAACAATGGTGAAATTGCTTCCAACTCCGTCAATCACATCCGATCTCACGTGGACAAAATATTGGACATTTTTTTCCGCAACCCAACTGTAGTCCACTGATTCCCCAAGATCGCAATTGGCGGGTTCGAAAGTTTGTGGCGGGGCTCCCAGGCATTTTTGTGTATTGCATTCAAGAATAATTCCATAATCCGTAATGATTTCATTGTTGGTGCAGACTTTGACAGTGACTCGTGCATCCCGTCCACGAACTTCATACCACACCGACGCACGATCGCTTCGGGGACCACAAACGCCTTGGTTCAGATAATCAAAGTTTGCCTCTGTTACATTTCCGTAGACTGGTTCGTTAGGTCGTAGCTTTTCTCTTTGAATACACCGGTCATTCTCTGGAACCTGGGCGGCTGAGATTTGCGAAAAATAACGAAGAAATACAATGTGAGTAAATATATTGTGAACGGTCAACGCCATTCCATTAAGAGGACACATCACTTACAAGCCGAGGCAACTAGAGCAAGCGCAAGAAGAAATCGATATACCATGGTTGTAATCAATGATAGGGGCGAGTAACGGCGGACACAGAACGTTCAGTGGCGCTTGTCGTTGGTTGTTTGCTACTTCCATTAAAATAGTGACACTCGGAACCAAAAATTGAAAAATCGCATCCAACGCTCGAGCTCCCTCCTCCAACAACAACACGAAGCGCACTCAGAACTGGGAACTGGCGCTCCCCCCTACCTACCGGTACCAGGTACCGGTATGAGTCCTCGTACAGTTCGCTGCCTGTCTTGCGAAAAATCGGCTAAAGACATGCACGGGTCATTGATGACCTCTGCCCAATCGATCACAGGATATATGCCTATTTAACGTTTCTCACCCGTCGCTGTTATTTGGAACGACTGAGTCTTGTCTTTTTCCGTGGTAAAGGTACAGTAGAACATACATGCATACAGTGAAAAAGCTCACACGAAAACAACACGACTTTTCGTTCTAATCTACAGTACTCGTATTCGACAACAATAAAAAATATCTCTCTCGAGGAGTCTTGTAACGACCGACGACAAAAAGGCGGGGGATTTATGACAACGACAAAGATGATTCGTAGTATTACAGAGGTAGTGTAGTAGTACTATTTCTACTCTACTACTACTACTAGTATACCAGGATGATATTGACGACGACAATGGTGAGGATGACAACGAAGAAGAAATCATTCTGCCCGATCCGAGTCCAGGCATTGCAGCTACTCCAGGAGAAGCATTCCTCAAAAGGAAAAATCTCTCATCATCGTCAGAGGAAGAATACTGCTAGCTTTCAACAGGGGGAAGAAGAACAATACCAGCAGCAAAACGAAAGAAGCCTCATCCATCATTGAGCAGCTAGTACCGCCGGAGGGAATACCTACCACTGCTGACCGAATACGAGATCAAGGCAGAGATCTCGGATCGATTCCAGTACGATATGGCTCGTGATTCTCAACCGGTTTGGGACGGTCCCAACTGTGCAGAGGTCGGTCTCCAACACCTACCAAGACGAAGCCCTCTTGGGTCTTCGCCAAGGTAATGTTGTGGACGAATTTGACTTCTCCTTCGTTCAAGGCTACCAACATTGTGGCGTCTCCACCTGAGGCTGCTACCTCGAGCTTCATCGTTTCGGTTGTTGTGTTGTTCGTCGGTTCAAGATTGTCAAGTGGCATCTCCGATTTCGCCTTCGCCCATGATCTTTCCTGTTCGATCCGCTTCTGGAGGAAATCCTTCCACTTCGGGTTACTAGGTTGCGCCATTGAATGGTTTGAAAGTTGCTTTTAAAGCTAATTAATCTAGAATTCCGAAGTTGGGATTTGCGATACCGAGGTTGACTCGATGATCTTATGAGGTTCATCGGTCGTCTCTCTTGGTATCGGTTTCGGGTTCGGGTGTTCGTTCGACTTCTTGTCTGTCCTTCGTTCGTTGGGGGTAGCCACGTGTTATTGTTAGTAGATTTTATGGTAGATTATTTTTCGACTACATTCACAGTACTGGTACCAGGTACCTGGTACAGTAGTCTACTGGTACTTCTTGTACGAATAACGAACACACGACATTATTTCGTGTAGACATCTGTACTCGCTACAGTACCATACTTAGTACTTGTACTCGAATGCGCGCGGCCCCCCGCCGCCGCGCCGGACCCGCCCGGATCGACGAACCGAGCGAGCAACCGTGCGTGCGTGCTACCGGTGCAGTATGTACCGTATGCTGTAGCTAGCGAAATTGATGGGGATGACGTCACTGTACACTTAGTGGAAGTTCTATCTTCTGCCTGACGTCGTGACAAAAAAAATTGTCGATCCGAGTTAGCGGTCTTTGAAATTTAGACGAGTGAATGTGTTTAAAAAAAAACAGCTATTTGATGAACAATTTCACGATAAGTAATTGGATTTACCAATCAGATTGTGGTAAAAGGAAACACTTAGTGATACATAGGTGTTGGCTGATTCATGGACCAATGACGTGGGCAGCACTCGACGATTGTGATTGGTCGTGTCCACATTCCGAGGGGTTTCACTCCAATTTCCGGCGTCACGAAAACTCTACGAGTACAGTACTTGCACCTTGCACCGCTTTCTCGGTATCTTTCGTTGCGTATCGTGTAAAGCAACATCAACAACATCATCTTCGATTGTCAACTACTAGATCATCGACGACAGCCACGAGTTCGGCCATATTTCTCACAGAATTCGTATATTTTCGACCTGAGTCAATTTCCTTGTAGCTTTTGAATAAGATGTCTCTCCGACTTGCTGCCACTCGCTCCGTTACCCGTGCTGTAAACAGCCGCGCCATGTCCACCGGCCTTGACTATGAACGAACTGCGGAAAACTACGAATCTGTCCTCGACCGTTTCGCCTATGACCGTGCGTGTGCTGTTCTTCGAACTCCCACCTCTGCAGCATGCCCAAAGGCCATGCAAGCGGCGATCGATGGTGGTTTTAAAATCGTAGAATTCACCCTAACCACTCCTGATTGTTTGCAGCACCTTGCGGATTTCCGCGCCAAGTACGACGGCAAAGTTATGGTCGGCTGCGGAACAATCCTCTCCCCCGATGACGCCGCCAGGGCCATGGAAGCTGGCAGTGAATTCATCATCACCCCAGTCATGCTCCCTGATGTGATCGAGTGGTGCAGGGACAGAAAAATCGTTTGCGCCCCAGGATGTCAGACCCCGACCGAGATGGTCAATGCCTACAGACACGGTGCTCCTTTGCAAAAACTCTTCCCTGGGGTGGCGGGAGGACCGATGTGGGTCAAGGCCGTCAGTTCTGCTCTTCCTTTCCTCAACATCAACCCCACTTCGGGCGTTGACTTGGACAATGTTGGTGACTACCTGCGAAACGGTGCTGCCTCTGTTGGACTTGTCGCACCTCTTTTCGACCAAGCCGCCATTGCTGCCGGAGACTTCGACACTATTGCCAAGAATGCCGCAAAATGCATTGCCAATGTCAAGGAAGTTGGTCCTCTTAAACGAAAGAAGTAGATTATGGACGTATAGAGAGTATACCTACATACCACTCCAACAAAGCTGTATCTTCAACTTCCAATTCGTATCGCATGGGAAAGGTCTGAAACAGCCGATCGTCAACCTGTGTCGGCATACGAGAAATGCCGAATAATTTTAAAAAGTGACCCACATAGATTGTTGCAGCCGAGAATTTATTCTCGCTTTGTCTGTCGTCAAATATCGCACTGTATGGTTGCAGTCCACCATTCACCAAGACCGCACTCTTCCGTACATACGAATACTATGCCGAGTTAGAGGGAGCAATGGGGCGGGTCTTCTCTCTAGAGTAGGTACCATATATACTGTACTGTACGCAATCTGGTTGAAGCCTACATACAGATCCGACATCTAATCTGCACATACGTAATCGAAAGATATTGAAAAATCGACTATTCTTTAGGCGAATCCATTGCATCAAAGTGGACGTATCTAGTGTCCGCCTCCTCGTTCTGGCATCGTTCCAATTTCGATTCAAGTTCCTCTTGCTTCATCTGATCGAAGCAGCTTACGAAGATTCCTATTGAAACCCAGAAAGATAACCACGTCGAGTAGTAAAGATCTCCCACGGACTCACCGGGTCCTCCGATGCTCGTAATTAGAGCTACTGCCACCCCAAACAATATCACCAACACACTTGAAAGCACAGCCTCGGCTCGATTTCTTGTCCTCTTGGAAATGGAGCACCCAAGTATTCGCGATCCCATCACAGACCATCCAGAAACAACTCCAGTCACTGCCACGATTTGGGCAAACCTTGTCCTTGAACAGAATGTGCTCTCTCCGCCCTCAGAATCATTGTTGTTGCACGTGTCTCGAATGTTGTACCAAACGTGCGACGATGCACCCAGGATAACCATGCAGACCTTGACAATTCCAGCCCAGACGAGAAACATTGCATCTTTGGATTTATTACCCAGGAGAGGCTTGAGGTATGCAATCATTTGCAGAGCTGCGGTCAGAATGGCAGCCCATGAGAAGTAGTAAAGATTGGCGAGTTTCATTTCGCCAATGCTATTGACAGCCCAAGAGTCCTCGCTATGCATCGAAATGATCAAATCAATCAACCAAACAACAAAGCATACAACCGACATCAGCCCACCGAAGCATATATGAGAGACAATGGCATAGGACCGTGGTTTCAGACAGAGCAGGAACATGATCATCGATATCACTGCGACGCCTGCGGGAGCAAATATGACGTATTTTTGTTCCCGAGAACATTCGGCTTCTTGGTTGTAAGCTGCATCCCATGCCGAAGCGAAACAAACCGTGGAAAAAATGAAGAGGAAGCAATACTTGTGTAGGTGACTCGAGCGCTCCTTCTTTACCATTCTTCTGTAATTGTGCATATCAATAGACATTTCACTTCCACCTATAGATGACCCATGTGACGCCATTTGTGGTACATTCCCAGCCACATTGGTTTCAATCTTCGAATCTGATTGCGACGCATGCACATGATATAACTCTTCCAGGCAACCCAAACATATTCTCAGGCAGAGAAGAAAGCTCAACCAGCTAGCATAGTAGAGATTCCCTACGGTGGCAGCGGGGCCTTGGACACCAGTCGCAACACACGCATTCACTCCAAGGAGTACAGAAATGCAAAACGAAAGAAGGAATTCGATGCCAAGATGGAATCGAGTTGTCTCTGGGTCCATGGCACCTGGGAGTACCTGAGTCGCCATTACTGAGCAACTGTTTTGAGTGTCTTCGTCATAAGCAGAACGGCGTCGTACCAAAATATGCATTATCATGGCTATGACACAGAGACCAGCTGAAACTCCGCCCGCTATTACTGCAAAAGCGGAACGAATGCAAAATTGCTCGGGTAGGCCTTCCGTTCCCTTGATGATCGTACAAACATCTCGATATTGGAAATCGTTACTACCCTGGACCGAACTTGCGAGAGAGACCAATACTTGGACAAATACATATGCTGAACTCGCGAATAGAACAATCGAGGAGAAAAAAGCGGCAACCCAGAACCCGCTTCGCTTCCGTAGGTGAAGAATGAAACGATACCACTTTTTCCGCCTCCTCTTGTAAAGTGCCGCTAGGCGCTTGGCTGAAGTATAGGAGAGCATTGTCTGAATATGCTCATGCATGGTGATATGATCTGAGAAGCTTGTAGCATGCTCAATGGACTCTGGTTGTTTGGTGCGCCTACCAAAACGCCGAATACACTCTACCATTACCAGGTATACCATCACCATAATTTGGGTTTGACAAATCCAGGAAAGATAGTACAAATTGGCATTGTCACCGATATGACCCATCTCGTCTACTGCCGCCAGACTTTTGAAAGGATTTTGCTGGTAAAGACTTGGATTCACTTTTGGATTCAGCATGATGGAAAATATCGCGTACGTCCACGACAACAACACTACCAGAAGAGGCACCAATAGCCTGAGAAGTGCCGACATGTGACAAGGGTCAAAATTATCAGATATCGTCTCCACATAAGTTGCATGGCGATGGATAATGTAGATAGATAATAGCCCAAACACCAAAGTGGTTGCACCCGCCGGAATGACGACATGTCGAAACATGTACAAACACTCTGCTCTCCCCTCCTGACCAACGAAATCATTGTAGTAATCGTCGTAGTCGTAGTATTTGCTGTTTTCAGCTCCATTACCAGTATCGTCATCAAAGAAATCTAGCAGCCATGAGTACATCTCCTGGTCGATGCATTCGTTTTTAGCATCGAGAGCCGACCCCATAGCCATAATAGTTGTTAGCAAAAGAGATGCAAGGATCATTTGATACTGCCCAAAATTTGGGGCCTCCATGGTTTCACCGTCACGGAAGGGAACACTCGCACCCGACCCGATTTCGAAAGAGTCCACAGAGCGCATGCTTGCCAGGGGACCAGCGTCGCTTGGAGACAAAGATACATCAGAGATATCGATCGGGTCGATGTGCAAAGCCTGGCGACTCCCAGCAGGTAGGGACATTCGCTGGTCTTCGGCAATGGTCTCTAATTCAACCATTCTTCGCAAAGTGAATACGAATACTCTCTGTACGTTCGGGAGCAACCGATATCACTACCACAATGCTTGCGCTGAACTTGCTTGCTACTCTTTTAAACGACCACTCACAAAGAAATATTAATACCAGCCTCTCGAAGAAAGAGCAGAAGAAGAAACTCAGCATCAATTTCAATTCTCTCTACTACTACCGGTAGTCAAATAAACAAAGTCTACTATTAGTTGTTGTTGGATGTTGGATCGTGTCTGTTGGCGGTTGCCGTGCTTCCTCCGTAGTAAAGACCCTTTACACGCGCGCTCAACAGCAATTTCTTTATATAAAAAATATATTCAAGAACGAATGTTATATAAGCCATTGTGGTAGTGAGAAGCCGTTGAAATCTACGATGCAAGCGGGTCAACCCAAAATTTGGCGCGCCGAAAGCGCTACTGTCTGTACCCCGACCGTGTATTGAAATCACAACATACCATCATCATCATCATCATTCTCATGTAATTTTGCGCACAACTTTACTACGTATCATCCTGTACCGGTATCTTCGCGCGCGGAGCGACACCCACGGGGTCTCGCTGACGTATGACATTGTCAACTTCTTTGCGACATCGGGCATCGTCCACGAGAAAGATCGTCTCAACAACTTTCTTTTGCGCTTCATCTGCTTGACGTTGACCTCAACATATTTTAATCAACAGTCCGCATTGTCAACGCACATTGCAGAACCTCATCTCTACTTGCCTGAAAATATGTTATCTTCTACGTTCCGCCGTGCTACCTCAGTAATCAGACCGACGCTGCTGCGATCGTTCGCCATGGGTCCTGCCAGTGGGGGATCCGTTTCGGATGAAATGCTTGCAAAGCTTGGTTCGCTCTCTACTCAGGCCCTGGTCGACGGTCTTTGGGTGATGGGATGGCCCTCTGCTCAAATTGACGGAGCTCGGGCTCTGGCTCCAGGAATGAAGTGTGTCGGTCGTGCCGTTACCTTGAACTTTGTTCCTGCCCGCCCCGACATTGCGGCCGACAAGCCCCCTGGTGGCGCGTCGCCCGAGTATGAAGCTTTCGAGCTTTGCGGACCCAACGAAGTAAGTAGCTCCTGGGACGGTGGTTCTCAAAAACAATTTTTTAATTTTATCCTCAAGTGTACCGTCGTCTGCGATGATTCTAGGTCCTTGTGATGGCCAGTGTTGGTCCATGGGAGAGCGTCGGTGGAGACATCAAATTTCTTCGTTTGAAGCAGCGAGCGATTGGAGGACTCGTCACGAATGGAAGTGTCAGAGATACCGATGAGATTATCAACTACGGATTCCCTTGCTTCTCGTACTCGACAACTGCCCGCCAAGGACCCGCAGCTATGCAACCCTGGGAATGCAATGGCATCGTCAGTCTCAGTGGTACCGTTGTTCGTCCGGGTGACGCTATCATCGGGGACCAAGATGGAGTGGTTTGTGTCCCCGCAAAAGTTGCTGAGAAAGTGTACTCTATCGCGCACGGAAGAGAAGTAATCGAAGAAATCGTGAAAGAGGAACTTACAAAGAACCCTGGTCCTCCCGGAAAGTTTTACCCGTTCATGAGTGGAAAGGTCAAGGTGGATTCCCCTCTTGGGAAGTTGCTAGCAAGCAAAGGTATCACTCCAGAGAACTCGAACCAGTTCGAAGGTACCGCAGACTGGTAATCAGACTTTGGGAACCTCGGAATCTAGCAACCTTCTAAAAAAATACATAAGTGATGATTCTAACCAATTGCGCTAAGAATATGATGTGGCTATGTAGCTCTTTACGTATTACCTCAGATGCTTGCTCAGAACAGATTGCACAAGCTCTTTTCCTCTCAACAAATCACCATGGGCTGGTATGACCGTTTCAATATCCCATTCATCTAAAATGACTTTGACAATCTCATCATACCGTGACCGATCCTTTATCATAAAGTTCTTGAAGAATGGTAGATAAACCTTATCCATTCCATTTTTCCACAGCCTGGACCCAAAGGGTATCGTGTCGACGGCGGGTGCAAGCTCCCATTCGCTACCTCCAAGATGCGAGTTCGGTACGCCGTCGGATGTCGGATAGTTCCAATATAGATCAGTCGTCAGTAGAGTCTTTGATGGTGCATGGTAGTAGATGACTTCATTGAAGAAAGGCTTTCCTGTGAATGGATTGACTTCCATGTCTAGATGCAGAGGTGCGATAATCTCAAAGTCCCAACAGTTTTCAAGTGAAACTCCGCTAGACCCTGTAATATGAGCTGGTATTTCTCCCTCCCACTTGATTTCTGGCATTCGTTCTGCTAGTCCCGGACAGCCCCACATGAAAGCATCAGGATACGCCTTGTACCACTGTGGAGCAAACTTCAGGTGCTCATAGTTTGGCGAGACCACATACTTTACTCTTCCAAGCTTGTCAAGAGCCTCTTGAAGCTGTTTGTCGAGTGCAACCGGTGAATGAATGAAAAGATCTCCTCCATCAAGCTGTATCACAGTCATCCGGCAACCAACATCAATATTATTCCAGTAGAATGGTCGATCGGCCGTGTACACACCAGGAACAGAGGCAGGAGTCAAAACAGTCCCAAGCCGATTGGACCATCCAGCTGGGGAGTAGCTACCAATAGATTGTCCGTTAGCCAAATTAGCATCAAGAGCCTTTGCATTGTCAATCAATTTAGCTCGAATGGAAACAGGATAGTTCGACCCCACCCCGGGTGTATTGGATGCAGCAAGTTCACTATGCGACGACTTGAGGCCACGTCGATGGATTTGGGGAGTGGTCGTCCACGAAGATGATGGAGCTGCTTCCAGCAATAATAGTAGAAACGCAAAGCATTTCATTTTTGTAGTTGACGGTGGGGATAGGCTCTTTGTCTGTTTGTGACTTCTGATTCAAAAGGTAGACAGTGGTGCAGGATATGGTGTCGAATGTTTTGCGGTTTGTAATACGGTTTGCTTTCGTTTAACGAGTATTTGTACGGTACTTTACTCAGTATTACTGGTCCCGGTAGAAGAGAAAAGAACCGAGCGATGCGACGAGACACGAGTAGTACGACTGTGACATCTTGGTCGTATCGGTCAAGTGGCCACGCGTTATTTACCATGTTTTTCAATCTCTCTCTCTCTGTAGTAGAGACGCCCCTCTCCCCCAGCACGGACAGCAGCCACAGTTAGTAGGCAGCTTTTAGATATGGAAGTACTCCGCGTAGTAGAGTAGACCCATTGTGCTGACTGTATTATTATTGTTCGGTACTCCTAGCTAGGAGCTCCTGAAATATTTTAATATACATCATGCTATACCTTTTTAAACGAATGGGACGAAGTCGTCTTTGTCCCCATCTTCCGTTGGCGGGCTTTCAAGATTGGTGAAGAATTTGATTGTAGATTGAAGCTTCTCGATGAAATAGTCCACGTCCCTATAGCAGCGTTGTGATAGAATAAGGTGTAAGATCAAACGAGATTCTTCATATTCATTCCAAAAAATTCAGCGTTCGTTTGCACCAAACTTACTCTTTGGTATTGTAGAAATAAAGGCTTGCTCTCGCCGAATGGGAAATATTACGAGCCTGATGGAGTGGTTGGCAGCAGTGATGTCCCGCACGGATGGCGATCCCCTCCATATCCAGAAATGTGCTCAAATCACTAGGATGCACCTTGTCTACCCAGAAAGCACAAAGCGCCGCACGGTCTTCGCCCACGGGCGGCCCAAGAACATTCACTCCGTCCACTTCAAGCATGCGTTTGTACATGTATTCGGCAATCTCATGTTCGTAGGCATTGATCGTCTCCATACCGATTGCTTGCAAATACTTGATCGCGGCTCCTAATCCGACAGCCTGCGCAATGGCAGGTGTTCCAGCCTCGAACCGAGCGGGTGCCTTGGCATACGTTGCACCTTCCAGCGTGACGTGGTCAATCATCTCCCCGCCTCCCATGTAAGGAGGCATGCTATTGAGTATATCTTCCTTTCCCCAGAGAAAGCCGATTCCTGTTGGGCCACACATTTTATGTCCCGAAGCCGCCAGAAAGTCGATGCCTAGGTCTTGCACATCGACGGGTCGGTTGGGCACCGACTGACAAGCATCTAGAAGAATCACAGCCTCGGGTGCCTTGGCACGCACCTCCGCCACAATGTCTTTGACAGGGTTGACGCACGCCATGACATTGGAAACCTGCTGAAAGGCCACAATTTTGGTCTTTTCATTGAACAGACTCGTCATTTGATCAAGGTCCAAACCACCCGTCTCAAAATCAATCTTAACAAATCGCAGGACCGCTCCTGTTTGCTCGGCTAGAATCTGCCAAGGAATCAAATTGGAATGATGCTCCATTTCGGAGATTACAATTTCGTCCCCTTCCTTCAAATACCTTCTTCCATAGGATTGGGCTACAAGATTGATCGCTTCCGTGGCGCCACTGGTAAAAACGATTTCGTTTCTCGAATTGGCGTTGATGAAGGAAGTGATGGTATCTCGAGCGCCCTCGTAGGCCGCTGTGGCTTCTCGCGAAAGTGTGTGTGCTCCTCGGTGCACATTAGAGTTTTGAGCCTTGTAGTAATACGATAAAGCGTCCACCACTTGATTGGGTTTTTGAGAGGTGGCCGCCGAGTCGAGATACACGAGTGGCTTTTCCATTTCGCCGATCGTGGACGTGAGGATTTCAAAATCCGGTCTCGTCTTTTCCGCGAGATCCGCGTGTTCAAATTTGTAATTGACCCACCAAGGTTCCTCCGTAGTTTCCGATGAAGAAGCAACTTGAGGATTTTTCAAAACAGATCGCTGCGTCGCAGTGGAAGTTGTCAACGGGGAGCAGGTGCCGACGCCGCCTGTGGAATGTTGTGCCAACAATTTCGATGCAGTGAACGCTTCTGACGCCACCCAAAGGAGGGAAGTGTAGATTATCGTATTTCTTCTCATCTTGGAATTAGTCTCTTTTGGTTTATGTAGAAGGCTGTGTGGTTGGATGCGATGTGATGCTATACCGGTAGGAAAGGAAATGGATTGAGAGGGACAGACAGAAGAAAGAAGAGTTCGAAGTTTTTGTGTTGTGTGTTGTGTAATGTGTTGTTTCTTCCTTCTGCCGAATTTCGCAACATGTTGCTTGTTGCGGATGGATGGGTTTGGGAGGCGATGATGACGTGGATGAAAACACGCCCGACCAAGATCAACCAGACTTTGGAAAGTCCCGAATTTTTCGACCACTTGGACCGATCGTGGACAAATCTTTTGGATGCTTCTTTTTCAACAACGTCGTCGGCCGTCTACTGTACGAGTACCGCCGTCGTCGGTCTTTACGTACGAGCACTTCGTGGTTCCAACAACTCTCCAACCAAGAGGAGTTAGGAGCCGATGCTGTTTTACTACGTTTGTCGCCGCCAGCAGATGAGTAATGAGTAGAGACCACAATAAGACCACAACCCAACATTCGGATCTTTGTCAGAAGTCAACGCAGTCGTGCTACAGCAGTTTTAAAGAACCATTGTGTGGCTATCCAGGTCAACAATGAAAAGCCTGTCGTTCCAAAGCACGGCGGCCTTCGGAAAGATACTTTTGCTCGCCAATGTGTTTGGATTAGTGGTATCCTTCACATCCCAGCAGCATAATGGTAGGGGAGGAGGAGTCGCCAAAGGAGTAGAACTCTCCATGGCCGGAGAGTCGGACTTTTTGAGCAGAATAACCAACCCCTTCTATGCAAAAGAGGGATCCTCGAAAGAAGACGGTTCTTCTTCTGGACCATCTGGTTTGAATTCCGATTCTTCTTTTGACACACCAGGTGCCGAAATTCTTGTCGGCAAAGCCAAGGCTGTCATCGCCACGGACCTAGGCGTCCAAGATCCAAGCCTTCTGGATGAAGACTTTCTCTGGATCGGTCCGTTGCAAGAGAAACCATTGGGCAAGGTGGACTATCTAGCAGCAGGCAGATTTTTTAGTCTTCGTACCGCCTTCCCCGACCTGGATTACCGTCCTCATGACTTTCGCATCGACGAGAATGATCCACTCACCGTAAGGTGTACGGTTCGTCCGTTGGGTGTTATGAGGGGACCCCTTCGTCTTCGAACGGAACTTGTGCAGCCTAACGGAAAGCAATGGCGAGGACCTCCCGAGGCCATTAGCATGACCTTTGATCCTGACACGGGAAAACTCGTCAAATTATGTTCTGGTTTCGCGATTGATCGCTTAGTGGGTAACACGAATGGTCTATGTGGCGTCATGGCCGCTGCAACAATCGCCGGTGTTCCTCCATCGGACTGGGAGGTGTACCCGATTCCGGCTGTCATTTCGCGTTTCTTTGGTCGCCCAGTGGACCCAGTAGGTGAAGTCTCCACGTTCCTTGCCCCTTTTCCAGAAACGGTCATGATTCAGCTGGTCAAGGGAATTTTGACAACGAATTTGGCTGCAGACGATGCTTCCTTGCTGGCGAAGGACTTTGCTTTTGTTACACCATCCATTGGCCCTATCGGCAAGAACAAATTTCTGGAATCCTATGCGGCACAAGAGTTTGGGGGATTTGAACCAGAATTTTCTCACTTTCGCGTCGATCCATTTGATCCCTACCGAGTTTGGGTAGATGTGAAACCAGTGGGACCTGGCTTGGAAGGTCCGCCCCAAGCATGCTCATTCACCTTTGACGATGACGGCTTTTGCACAAGGATGACGGCTGGCGCTGTGATGGACCCTTCTATCGGTGAGTGCATTTGTTACTTGAACGTTGTGCAATCCAATTGGGATCTTTTCTGGAAATTTTGCTCATTACCACTGTTTGAATCCTCTTCTATTGCTCAATGTTTCAGGCAACACTGGAGGATTGACTGGGGCCGCTGGAATCAAGTACGCCATTGGAGAAGGCGATTTGGACGTGACGGTTCGACCTCTACCAGTAGCTATCGGACGTCTCAAGAAAACAATCCTTTCACCATTGACTAAAATTTCTGCAGATGATTATGTTCTGGATTCTGCTCGAGGGTCGAGTAGCGAAGACAAGGCCGCCTTGGACCCGGTGGAAGCTCGAAAGGCTCTGGCCGAAGCTCGCGCACGAATCCAAGAGGAAGAGGCCCAGAGGAGGCAACTAGCGATGGAGGAAGAGATCCGTCTACGCGCCCTACAGGAAGCCGAGCAAGAAAAGCTAAGGCTGCGACAAGAGGCCGAAGAAGAACTGCGCCAAGCTCGTGAGGAAATCGAACGAGAAATTCTCCGTCGCGAGGCGGAATCTCGACAGGTAACCCAACCAGTAGTCACGAAAGAGGAGCCAGAATTCACCATTCCGACAACTCCCAAGATGTCACCACCAAAGTTACCTTCTCCTCCCAAGATTGAACCACCAAGGATCCCAGCTCTACCAAAGATGGCTCCACCACAAAAAGCAGCCCAAAGCAAGCCACGTACCCCAAAGGCCGAACCACCGAAGCCAAAACAAGCCCAAGGGAACTTTTTTGCAGATGCATTCAAGCCGCTAACTGATCTTTCGGCATCCAGGCCTCCGTCCATCAGTGATGGAGATGCAAACGGAAAGAAGAAAAAAGCTGCAGCTGACAAAGAGAAACTGAAAGAAGTAGCCGCAACCGCAACCCGCAGCAACCAACAAGCTGCAAAGCAAAAGGCAGAATTCGAGGAGGCACAAAAAAAGCGTGCGAAGGAACGAAAACTCGCAGCAGAACAGAAACAGGCTGATCTCGAGAAAAGAAAGGCTGCAGCAGACGAGGCACGAGCACGAAAAGCTGCGGAAACGAGTGCCGCGATAGCAAAGAGGCAAAAAGAGGCAGAGGAGAAGCGCCTGGAAGCAGAGAAGAAACGAAAGGAGGCGATATCAAAGGGAAGCGATGCTGTTTCTGGTGCGTTTTCCGCCTTTCAGTCGAAACCGTATCCCTTCGCCTCGAACAAGACCCCAGAGAGTAAGCAACCTTCCAAGCCCACAACACCACGCCGCTCTTTACAAATCCCAAAAGTTTCGCCGAAGCCAGCGCCCAAAGCTCCACCATCTGCACCACGTCCATCGTTCCAGATCCCCCAGTTCGGTAAAGCCGCCGCACCGCCTAAACCCAAATCACCACCCTCCATGCCTAGACCCTCTTTCCAGATACCTCAACTTGGAAAGAAACCTGAATCGAGTAGTCCATCGGGTAAAGTTCCTAAACCTACAAAAGCTCCCAAAGACACTCCGACTATTGTGGCATGGCGCAAAAATGCGAACGGCGGTGTCTCTGGGCAAATTTTTGGTTCCATGAACTTCAAAGAGGGAGAGCGCGTTGAAACTTCTTCCATTGCTAGTGGAGAGGTCGAGAATGGCAGTGTCGTGACGACCGAATCCGGAAGTAAATATTTTCTAAGTGGTGAGAGCGTACGTGATATGAGGGCTGCTGTGGCAAAGTCCGCACCGAGGCCACAAGCACCCACTACGAGTAAACCCCGGGCAACGCTTCAGCTCACCAAAAATGCGAAAGAGCGGGATGCCAAGGCCGCTCAAGCAGCTCTCGAAGCTGCATCCAACGCCCAGAGCGCATCCCAACAAAAACGACCAACATTTTCGTTGGCCGCGCTGTTTGGAATGGACAATCCATCCGATTCACCAAAAACGACGCCTCAGCCCAAGACTTCTATCCCTTCGCCCAAGATTAGTCGCTCTCCGGTGGCAAAGCAAGCTCCCAAGGGCGTTCCTTCTGTCGGTAGGTGGAAGCAAAATAGGGATAAATCGATCACTGGATTTATCAGTGGCTCTGCATCGTTTTCCGATGGAGAGAGAGTTACGACCAGCCCAATTGCTGGGGGTGTGATTGAGTCTGGGGAGGTGGTCGTTACATCCAGCGGATCTAAATATTTCCTTCAATAGAGTTTAGGTACCCTTGATATTGCGAGGGCCCTTAATCAATCATCGATAGCACCAACTTATGATATGTGTACTGCGTAAAACTACAAAACTAATAAAGTGACAGACATTCGCCTACCTCAGAGCACCTCGCGTAGAACTACTTTGCTGCGGTTGATCCTTCTTGGGCTACTTGTACAAGCTTCATTTGCTTCTCCAAACTTCGGGTCATGGCCTCCCAGGATTCATCAACGATCTCTTCACGGCTTGAGTATGGGTCTTCGTTCTCCGTTCGTTCCAAAATCTGTAGAAATGGAATGGGTGAAAAAAAATCACGGGTGAGAAAAAAAACACACCACTCGAATCGCTTCGCTTTGCTTGGTCATTATCATTTCATACCTCTTTGACTTGATACACTGTTTGACATTGACTAGCCACTATTTTTTGAACCACCTCAAATCTCTTCAATGCGATGGTTGCGCAGTCTTCCTTCAAATTCCCGATGGCGATTTCCAACGCTGTGATCCGTCGTATCAATTTGATGGGATCCGGCGATTCCTGTCCCCTGAAACAGTCGGGAATTTCAATTACGATTATGTAAGAAAGCAAATATGGCAAATAGCGACGCGGGCTCTCACAAACAGGAAAAAAACTGCGCCTCACGTACCCTGACATGCTCGCCTGTTCATTTGCCGCCTTGAAAGCCTTCTCCAGATTTTGGGCCGCTTGATTGATGTCCGCTTCGGCTTTGCCTAGTTGAGCAGTCAAGCCCCTAGCCTGGATCTCTATCGAGGTCGCCATGTCGAGTTTCTTGGAAATAGGAGGTCTATGATGATTGTACAAGTATGCCTTTTGGTGGTTTCAAAAGTTAGGAATACATAATACCGGTATAATCATCGAGAGCGCCCGTTCTTCAACTTTTCATGCCATGGTTCTCGCTGTCTGTTGGCGTCTCACTGATGTGCCTGCGTTCGAAAACGAAAACTGAAATTATGGCGCGGATTGTGTGATCGAATAAGTCAATCCAACTGAAGCTGCCGCGCCAGCCGCGTCGGCGTCAAGCCACGTCGGCGCTTTTCCCTCCGCAAATTGATAGTACGGACGAACTAGTACTGATCTACATTCTTGTAAGCTGAATGTAGAAATCTATACAAAACATCCCCGACTGGCCTGGATTTTTGCCACGTAAGCATGGATACCCTGTACAAGTACACGTACGGTAGGAGTACAAGTACCGCGCTGGTATCATACCGGCAGAGGAGGAGGAGGAGTCCCGTCCGAAGGGAGTTTCTTTCTTTGGGCAGATGCTTTCTTCAAACAATCGGCAACGCTCTCATCGGCACACTCCACAACTTCCTTCACAATTATTTGAAAGATCGGACCCATGAAGACCGCTTCCATCATTGTGTCAGCCGTCGTGGTTGGATCTGCCCAAGCCTTCACCGCTGGATCTCTTCCAGGAGTCCGTGCTAGCCAGGTTGTGAGCTATGGATACGTTCCTTCGGGTTTCACTCCCGAACAGTACAAAAAGTTCAAGGAGGCCGAGGCTAAGAAAAAGACCAAACAAAATCTCGGTGGATTGGGTCCTCGAGGGTTCAAGTCGCGATCTTTCCAGTCCTTCCAAGAAGCCCTCGAGAGAGGAGAAGCTGAGCACTTGATGCCTGTTTTCAACGCAAAGGAGAAAGTGAAAAGAGGTGAACTGAAGGTCGAGGATATTCCGGTACGTATTACCAGAACTTTTGATGTCATGTCGTTGGATCAGCTCTCCCAATTAAAAAATGATTTTCTTCGTGGCTCATGGATGGCGCTAATTTTCAGTACATGCAACGAGGAGGATCCTGGGATAACACCGATGTGAAGGGAGCGAAGAAGGCTAGATGGCTCAAGTCCGACAAGGATTATGCCGCGGGTGGATACAAGAAAGAACAAAGTGTCAGTATCTTCGGCTACGGGGAGGGTCTCGATTGGACTGGATCGCGAGCTAGATCACGACCTGAGAGCGCGCCTGGTGCAGCTCCCAAGTTCGGAAAGAACTACAAGGCACCCAATGTCAAGGACATAAAGAAGGGCCTCACCCCCGCTACCGAGAAGAAGAAGTTTTTTGGGCTCTTCTAAATTTGATTGATTGTCCAGTTTCTATGCCCGTTAGAAGTAAAGACTTGTCTACTGACTGTAGGTTACGGAGAGATCGAAACAAGTAGCGTACTCGCGATGACGATACAAGAGAATTCTACTACCGGTAGCAACGAAGACTTGGTCACTAGATATACGTATACTCTACTAGAGAGCGAGCAGGATCGTAGCACCGAAGGCTGTTTTCTAGTACAGTATGTTTCTCCGTACTTGTACGGAATCACAAGGAGGATCCTGATGCAGGTTCTGTGTGCATCAGCAAGGTCTTGCTGTACGCAGGTATTTGGTTGCAGCTACACGACTGAGGAGTCGCTCTTTAGTGCGATACTGTACGAAACTAAGAGCAAGAATATTAGTAGAGTAGAGATTTCACTGTCCACTCCTCCTACGAATAGTAGTAGGTCTACTTTGCTCTCTTTTCTTCGGTACTTGTAGTGTAGTAAAGACAGGATGAGTACAAGTTTTTTAATGTTACGATGAACGAAGACAGGCGTCTGGCCGACGCTCCAAAAGATTTCATCACCGATGAGGCCGACGGCTGACGCACATCAGCCGGCCACCAAGAGATCTTTCAACATCATCGGCATCGGCTTTTTCGAAGTCCATATTCATGTGTTACTTCTTTACCAATACCGCACATCCCTCAGATCTGTTTATGCTACAAGGCAGAGATCACAACAAAATACAAGTCGAATTGTCTCTACTATCTGACGCGGTCTTCTGACTTGTTCCCTCAAGAATTTGGTGCGATGATGCTGACATGGCCGAAGTTTTCTCTCTTGTTGGCGTCGTTCCACGCGATGATTTTGGGGGTGTCATGTTTTATGGAGGCACAGCAACGCCATATTGCTCGGGATTCGTTCACTTCTTATCATAGCTCCGAGCTAAAGGCGACCCCGAAACCTTCCATTGGAATAGTCGGCTCAGGAGCCGTGGGAGGTTACTATGGAGCAAGGCTATGGGAATCCGGTTTGTACGACGTCAAGTTCTTCATGAGAGGCGATCACTACGAAGAAAGTAAAGCCAATGGTCTTAATGTAACTTCGGTCCATGGCGACATTTTTATTCCACCCGGCGAGCTTCAAGTTTTCAGCGACACGAACGAAATGGGCATGGTCGATTGGGTTATCGTGGCAATCAAATCTACTGCTCTAGATTCAATACCAGGTTTGATTTCCCCCCTTCTGGAACCTGGGCAGACACGCGTTTTGGCGATCATGAACGGCTTGATAGAAGACGACCTGATAGATCAGCTGAAAAAATACCATGGTGAGAATGTCGAAGACGAGCACATTCGATGCTGTGGAGCGGTGTACGGTGGCATGGCGTTGGTGTGTTCGAATCGCCTCGGGCCAGGAAGAATTGATCACACCTACGCTGGATTGCTGAGCAGTGGGGTTGCTGCGCATGCACAAGCACTAACCACGGAAGAGAATCGAGCAGCTTTTGAAGAACTCTGGAGGGAAGTTCAAATCGAAACAGTCTACGAACCTTCCCTTCTAGGTGGACGGTGGAGAAAGGTATGTGAAAATGGGGTTTCAAATTCAACTTGCCCACAATAATCTTGCCACGAACTGACCTCTTTGCTCTTTCTCACCCAGAACTGCTGGAATCTACCTTTCAACGGTATCTCAGTTGCAATGGGAGGCATCACTGTTGACAAAATTGTAACCGATGAAGGGTTGAGACGACTTGCCCACCTAGTGATGGACGAAACGATTGCAGCCGCAAATGCCGATTTACGAAAACACGGTTTTGATGAATCCTTTTATCTAGGCGAAGCCGACAAGAAACAAATGTTTGAGTTGAGCGATGGTATGGGTCCGTACAGAACGTCTACTATGATTGACTTTGTCGAGAGCCGTCCA
This sequence comes from Nitzschia sp. pyKryTriq1, assembly GCA_956465555.1. Taxonomy (NCBI): domain Eukaryota; phylum Bacillariophyta; class Bacillariophyceae; order Bacillariales; family Bacillariaceae; genus Nitzschia; species Nitzschia sp. pyKryTriq1. Next base: position 1,986,568 of record OY101116.1, read on the forward strand.
ATGGAAGTGAAATATTTATTCCGGAAACCGGTGGAGAGGGCTTCAGCGCTCGGGGTCGCAGTTCCCCACCTTGAAACACTAGTTATGCAAATCGAAGCTCTGCAGAGATTTAACAATCTGTTCTAAACTTGTTACTGACAAGAGCTCACTTTTTTGGTCCAGCTTTGTTTTTTCCGCGTCCAAAAATGCGGAAGCCCTTTTTCTTATCTTGATCTTTTGAGGGCTGTCTATTCGGTTGCACAAAGGAGTCTGTTTCAATACCGGGAAGAGTAAGAATGTTGTCACTGGTCATATCCAAGTCGAAACTAGGCCCATCCAAAGCCATCCGTGAATTCCGGCTTGGGCGAAACGGTCCAATGTATCTTAGAAAAACCAATTCGATGCAGTTCTTGGATGGAGAATTTGAAATCATGTCACAAATATCATCAACCTTCATTCGGAAACAACTTTCACCGTTTATGGCAGCTAGCTGATCACCGACCTCGACTCCGCCACTCCGAGCTGCACTTCCGTCGGGGGCTACTTTAGTCACGAAACACCCACCGTCGTTTTCCAAGAAAATCACTTCGCATAGGAAAACGATCATAAAAACGTGAGGAAGTTTCCTGACTGACGTCCACCGAATCCACCAAGTACTGTACTTACATCCCAGAGGAAGTTTTAATTCCACCACGCTGATCTGCACGTCGTCGTGCAAGGAAATACGACCGGAATCGTCGAATTCAACACCCTGCGCGCGGTGGAGCGATTTGGCTGCATGTAGTGCAAGCTGTGTCACCCGAGGATCCTCGTCGATGTGGTCTAGAGAAAACGGAAGATTGATCCGTTCTTCGATGGTCTCTTTCGAAGAAGAATCATTCTGAATTTCGTTGCCCAGTGGCAACGATCCATTCGACCCCTTCGATGAGTCTTTTGACCCGGAGTTGGCATGCGCCTAGGAAAGCATGGTGAATTGAGACAATGTTTGCCAGCAAGAACAAACTCCACCGACACAAGATTAAAGCTTACCTCGATTAGTTCGCCGTACTGGCCATATATCATATCTTGAGCATTATCAAATGCATCTGTTAGCGCAGGCTTCCGTTGCAGTTCATCAGGGGTGATCCTTCCAGTACATGTCTCGAAAGGGAAGGCAGAATCGGAACACATATTATCTGCTGAGTCTTGCCGTTGAGATTTGGAGGTTGTTCCTGCAGGAACCTTCTTTTCTTCCGATGTGAAGCCCAAAGCAGATGATACGGCGGCCACACCGCTATCTAAAAATCCCCATAAAGCAGCCTCTGCATCACTTAGATCATTCAGAGTTTTCTTCGGCACAGCTGTTGCATTTGGTTTGTTGGGTTTCTTGGTGCCACTCGTGGTGCTTCGCGTACGCTGCTTTGGGGGAACTGTACGTGCTGGGGGCTCGATCGCCTTCTTGGTTTCTGGCGCGACTACTGTCTTTGCCTCTCGCAATTTGGAAACAGCGGCGAGGTCGTCATCGCTTCCCTCGGATGTTTCTATCCTCATTCTGCTTCCTTCTGAATCAGGATCCAAAAGACGCTTTTTCACTTCATGCTTGTACATGTACTTTCTCCGTCCTGGCTGACTGTTCTTTCCATTCCCAATAAAGAAGATATCTTTGATCATATCTTCAACTTCACTCTCAAGAGTCTTGGTATATTCAGAGTTAAGACTTTTCTCGTCACCGCTGACACCCGTCTCGTTCTCATCCGTCACCTCGTCAACGTGAGGCTCGAAGTACTGCACAGTGTCAGCGGCACGGAACGATACGTTGTTGGCAGCCCGTGGAACTTCAGGGTCGCGCTTGGAACGTAGACTGGAATTCTTCTTTTGACGCGACTTCCACGCATGTTGAGTTCGTTCCTGCAAACTGTTCGGGGACCGTCTCTTGTCCTTAGTGCTCTCGATCGATGTATCATCTACTTCAAGACTATTCACTGTACGGCGACGAACCCTGTGGGTAACCTTTACAGGCCTTCTTCCCTCGTCGGGGAATTGCACGGCAACCTCGTTAGCTTCTTCGAAGGAGAGTGCACCCCCCTTCTGGTCATGATCGTCTAGATCGTGCTCTGGATGTTCGTCTTCAACAACACTACTTTTCGACGGCTGTGCGTTGATCTCATGCAACGTCGGATCGTCTTGCTCGCCCCCTCGAGATACCATCATAATGGAAGGATCGCTAAAGCGAGGTCCACGGATTGTAAAGTGAGGTTGACTAGGAGATTGCTTTTTGAAAACCCCTGGCTTCACCCTTTCAGGACTACTTTCCCAAACTGATTCAAAAGAAGTTTCTTGTTCGGTACTACCAGTACTTGTATGCCGATCAATCGAAGATTTACTTTCCATGCTTACTCGCCATCCGGGCTCTGGCTCGCGCTTTGCTTCGTTCACCAAATCAAAAGGCATGTCATCGTCTTGGGTTACGGATGCAACCAAATTTCGTGCGTGGACGGATTGCCTCGGCCTGTTTTCAATATTGCTGGCCTGTCGAGATAAAACCGCAGGCGGGTCTGCTGTGACGAAATGTTGACGGACACGCAAACTAGTTTTCGCTGAATCATCCCACGGTTGCCTTGCTGGCTTGTTCATACCATAGTGATTGTTTCGTTCCAGAGTGGAAACAGGAGTCATTTTTTGTTGTTGCCGGAAAAGGTTGTCGCTTTTCAGTCAGTATTCCACAGGTCCACCACACGCAGCTTATGTCCGAAACAAACAGTCAGTCCTCGTTTCCAATCTCTCGGCAAAAAAATAATTGTCCTACGAAGTACTAGACACAAACTCTCCTTCAATGGAATGAGGTGACGATGTGTTGCAACCTGTCCGTCCCTCTTTTGAACCTCGAAATAGGATGGTGGGAGTTTTCATTGCCGCCAATATGCATGTGGAATGGAATTTCCGAGGTCGGCCACGTTGGTATTTAGAGAGTACAAGGACTAGATAATCAGCGATGATATACATACTTGTAGATACATAAATGAATACTAATCCCACTTATTATCCGATATTGATCGGTTGAACGGTTGATTGAACCCAAACAACGTCGCATTTACATAGGCTTCGACATCGACATGCTCGTCAGATGCGAGGATGTCGAGCCCATTCGGGCGAGCGTTTGGCGGAACGAACGTTCCCGAACAGAACAGATAGACTACTGAATAATAACGCGACGACGATGATGGCTCTTGAATTTGTACTTGTACAGTACCAGGTACCGTAATTGTACACTACGATGTACAAGTACTGTACCGGTACTATGTACTGGTATTGTAAAAGTACAAGTACTGTACTGTAGTCTCTCCCTCTCTCTACTCTAGTAGAGTAGAGTGGCCAAAGAACTACCCCCCGTACCAGCTAGTCAGGTCCCGTAACAGATAAGAGATACAGCAGTACTAATTCTTGTCGCTGTTTAAGAGAGGCTGCTTTTGTCGAGTTAGAATAAGGAGTGCTGAAACAAAAAGCCTCTGCTGCTAGAATAGTACTCGCACCGCAGAGTCTATCATAATAAGCATCTCATGTCCCTTCGTTGTTAACCTCTTGGGACAAAAGATAACGAGGCTTCCTAGCCATCAGAAACTCCCCCGCGTGTGTCCTCACGGCGAGTGCACGTAGTATCATGGAGCCAACTCTTGCTCTCTCGATCCGTTGAGAGAGGGTCCACTCAGTCGCCAGTCCTTGGCACCGCTCTTTTGTCTGATCGACCGACTCATGCGGTTAACATCCCGGACCCTACGAGATGATTCGAACCACAGACCTCAAGAAGGGACCACTCCGTCATGAAACGTGTTAGAAATCTGCGTCTCTTCATAGTTTTATAGATAATATTGCATCTGGTGGTTCTCGCCGTCCACCACCAGAATCTTATTATTGTGGTGGTTCTCGCCGTCTACCACCAGAATCTTATTATCTATCTTATCTTCTCCTTTGCTGCCGGTAGAACAAAAGATGACGAGGCTTCGAGCCATCAGAAACTCCCCCGGGTGAAGCGTTGCTGTCACGAACGAGTGCACGTGCAATCATGGAGCCATCGGTTGCTCTCTCGATCCGTCGAGAGAGGGCCACTCAGTACTCGGTGCTTCGGTACTGCTCTTGGATCTGATCGACCGACTCGTGCGGTAACATCCCGGGCCCAGACGGGATGGTTCGAACCACAGACCTCAAGAAAGGACCACTCAGTCATGAAGCGTGTTAGCAAACTATCTTGTTTTATAATTTACAATATCAATATTGCATGAAGAGGACGACGATGATGATTTGTCTACCCTACAGTACAACTAGAGTTGCTAGAATAGTCTACCTGTAAAACTAAAAAATAATGGTTGTCTTTTCTAGCTACTGCTACTAGAGAGTCTTCGTAGTCTCCACTCTCTACTCCAGAGAGTAGAGTAGAGAGAGAGAGAGAGCTAGTAGAATATCTTTTTCCACCGACGAAATAAGCCTTTCGTATTCCTTCTTGAGGATGTACTAGATCAATTTGAATCAGCTGAGAGCTACAACACGAACAGTGGAGAGAGGCGGCTAAAATTTTACAAGCGCTTGGCGAAGACTGTTCAGCAACGCGATGATGCCACTGTGCTGGGACAGACAGCGGGCCGCTTGGCGGAGTCGTTGGTTCTTGAACAAGTACACAATTCGACGGAATCGATGGACAAGGAGTGGAATTCAGCTCAGAGGTTAAACAAAAAAGGCGTGGCATGGTATGATTAGGACCGGTGCCAAATGCGCACGAGTCCTACCAGTCCAATTTGTAACTCTAGCTGCTTTCTTACAATACAGTAGTAGGAGGAGTAGTAGCGAGAGTGCAACTGCCCCAAAGCCCAGGGATATGCTCGTAGCTATTGCAACTACGAGCACTCTCTACTAGCTTTAGCTCTACTCTCTACTAGAGAGAGAGAGAGAGAGAGAGAGAGAGAGGAGTCATAGAGATTCAGTCAACACAAGTCATAGAGATTCAGTCAACAGAAGTTCGAAACGCGCAGCTGTACTCCTAGTAGAACGTGCATTGTGTTCATCATAATGATCAGCACTCCTCTGACTTCGCATGATACAACAAAACTAATAAAGTGAAACTCACAGATCGATAAAACATGAATTTATAACACTGGTCTTAAGGCTGACCAAGTAATCCTAGATAGACAAATCGCCGTTCTTTTGCTTTCGTGCCATTGGCGAACGAAGTCCTCGGGATCTGGAACTCGTTCGTTCCGTGGTGGACTTGTCGTCCTTGCCCTTTTTTCCTTTCTTCCCGCCAAATAGACCCCCGAATAGACCCTTCTTCTTCTTTTTTCCCTCGCCCATATCTGGTGTAGGTGGGGGTTTGGCTTTATGAGAAGAAGGTGTGGCGGGCATGTGATGACCATCAATCATCTTTCCGTCCATTGCGGCTGGTGTTGAAGATAGTGCAGATTCGTGTGTCTAAAGGAGAAGAATGCGAGAAATATGGTTAGAGTCTTGAGGACGAATGTCGAGTGCTACACTTTGCTCTTCCCATCTTGACACTTACAGATATTTGTTTCAGTACACCGGCAGACACCAGTTGTGCTTCCCCGGCCGGAGTCGACACCCCACTCATCGATGAAATATCGTCAGTGATAGGTGGCTGGGCTGCCATTGGCGTGACGGGGGGCATGTCTCCTCCCATGTCCATGTCCCCAAGATTCCTCTGAGCATTTGCAGAGTTCCGCAAGAAGGACGGTAAGTTTCCTGCGTTTTCCTTTTCTCGGTTCGCTTTGATAAGAGCCTTGGTCTCCAAAAGTTCGAGCAGGACGGCCTCACGTCCTTCGTAGGCCCGCATGATGGTAGAAACGCGATCAATTTGACCAGGTACGGAAGTCTTTCCATACACATAGTTGAGCAGCTCCGATACTTGGGCAATCACTGCCGGGGAAGTACCATCAATGGAATCGCCGGAGTAGTCGGATCCACTTTCTTCTTCTTGGTGATCATCTTCCGGATCGGCTTCCTTACTTTCCTTCTCGGGCCATTCGGTCGGATTAAAGTCATTTTGGATTCGCTCCCTTGCCGCTTCCACGTTATTTCTAGCATGAGCGCTATCTTTCTCTTTTCTGACAGCTTCTTCAAAATCACCTTCTTCCTCTTCCTTGTTGTAGCGGACAGAGAGCTTTTGCACAAGGTGGTCCTCGCGACCCTTGTACTTGGCAAGCAGTTTGTCAAGTAGTCGCACCTTCTCAGGTTCGTGTTCTTGCAACAAACCTTTCACGACAAAGGTATAAAACCGCAATGGATCATTTTGGATAGTTTGGTCTCTCGAGAAACCAAAATCAAGTGGATAATCTTTGCCAAAGTTGTCAATAATTTCATCAGGTACCGCAGGAGTGGGGGCCGATACCCTTTGCGCCGTAATTTGAGCTTGCCGTTGCTTCTCAATGAGAAGCGAAGGTCCGCCTAGACTCTCCATGACGGAGACATCAGCACCTTGATCGAATTCGTCGTATTCCACCTCCCGGATGGGAGCCGGGTTCCCTTCGTCGTCCGTTTCTTCAGGGATGTTGGTGCCTACGGGATTGGGTTCTGGATTAGGGGCAAGACCAAGGGGAGGAATAACAGCCTCAGGCTCAGCAGCCATGTTCATGTGCTTTGCTCGTTCTGCAGTGTCCATCGTTTCCAAGGTGTTGTCGTCCTCGTACTTCTTGGTTTTGTCAGGGGTGGGCGTTCGCTTCGTTGTTTCCTTGGGCGGCGGCGAAAGGCGAGTGCTGTCCTTGTCTCGGACTTTGCGCTTGTCTTCGAGCGTGTCGTCCTCCGTCTCTTGGTAGGTCGAGGAGTCGTCATCGTCTCGATTTTGGCCTTTTGCTTTTTTGGCCTTGCCTTTCGCCTTCGACTTTCGATGATCCTCGGACTCGTAGGTCACATAGGTAGAGTCATCGCGAGAGGCAAATGTCTCATCGTCATCGGAATAGTAATCATCGTCACCCCGTCTTCTATCGCGACACACAGAGTCAGGGTTGGCGCAAATGGTATCAATCAGGATATCCAAAAAGGACTCTGTTTCGTAAGGGTCCTTTCTGCGTCCCTTCTTTTTCCCTTTACGGTAATCGACGTCTTCAGACTGAAGTGTCTCGTCGTCGTCCCGGTACTTGGGCCGGCCGCGAGGTGTCTTTTTGTCCTTGGGTTTACCTTCCTTCTTTTTGCCGTCCTTTTTCTTACGCGTATCATCGTCTACCCACTTGACACCGGGTCCGGTGCTAGTGACGGCGGAAGGCGTCTTAATACCAGCGCGTTCCTTCAAGGTTTCCTTGTTCGGACGCCGAAACAGGAGATTCACTTCCTCCGGATCTGCTTCAATGATAAAGTCCATGATTTCATCAAAGGTTAGTCGACTCATCGTCTTATCATTGATCGATAAGAGCTCGTCCCCTACTTCGAGTTTACGGGAAAGAGCGGCAGCTCCGGTGCGGGGCAGGTCGCATATACGGACTCCGCGCTGAACAGTGGGAGCATTGGGATCGTACATGGGTTCAAACACAATGCCCATGGGCTTTCGGAGAGTGAGACGAATCAAACCGGACTGCGTGACAGCGCCGCCTGCAGGGTTCGGGGAACTTGACATTCCAGAGTCTGGTGGGTTCTGGAAGGAATCGTAACGATTAGGCGTCGATGATCTGTTTGCATAGTGAGCTGCCGCATTGCCGCCCGCCAACTTGGCAGCGGCCCCTGGAGAGGGTCCACGGCCCGGTGCTGGCGAGGCCGTTCGGACGCCACCTCTAGTGTTATTCATGGCCGGAGTTACACTTCTATAGTTCGAGCTCTCCACACTGGTGTTCCTAGGGTCCTGCCACTGTGCTGCTCCTGGCTGTGGGTCTAATGCGGACTGTGGTGGACCTGTATAAGGAGTCGCCATCGTCGCATATCGAATGTAACAAGGATGGAATTTGCTCCTCTCACACAATTTGGCGGAGCGAGTGGACCCAAGGGGAACGTTGGCTGTCACTTTTGAATGATATCTTCAGATTTGAAGATAGCATTCGGTACCGCATTATAGAGCCCATTGAATGACAATATGTGTTTGAGTCCGGCCGGCGTGACTCTTTTAGCGAATTCGTGGTTACATTGGATTTTAGCGAATCAGTTGACCACTGCGACCAATCAAAGACATCTTCCCTTACAAGACCGGACCGAGCGCCAGCCGATGAAATTTTGAAAGAACGCGAGGCGGGAAATGTGACGCGCACGCTCCGCCTGAATATATTCGTACGAAGCCGTTTTAGTACGGTTAGCATACCTATGCAACTCCATAGCATAGGCAGCGAGTTCATGTACACACACGCACGCGACGCAAGCGCACGAGCGACTCAGCGCGTGTGTTGCGAAGTCTCTAGTCTGATAAGTCGTACGAGTTACGAATGTTTCGTTTTCCAAATTATGATCCTATTTTATCTGTCTACTTTCTGCTTTTATGAATGTTCGAGGTGGCCCCATGGGCCTGTTCCACATGGTTTCCATGGGCCTTTAACTCGTGCTTCGTTGGGCCTTTAACTCTTGCTTCGTTGGGCCCAGAGCTTGTTACAAACTCTCGTGTCTCTTTAGCGTAATGTCCGCTTACTAAAATTATGAGCACTTCTACTCTACTATCTTCTTCTCATGTACTTTCGGTCAAACGTGTGTCGTTCTTCATATCGTTTCTCCGATGTTCTCCGGGGGTCTTCGATTCTCTCCGAATCCTTCAGAATTATACAGAATCATTCGCCGCGTGTCTCAATGTTCGATTCCTTCGAATCGTCATGAGCAACACTCTCCAACACCCTTCCTGTTGCGACTTGATCTTCATCCAAATCGCGAATTTCGGTTTTGCCGATATTTTCAATATCACGTCGGTCGGCAAGGAACTTGACCTTGTGTTTATCATGTAGGTCTCCACTCAAGTTCTTCGTAAAACCATCACTGTCATTTTCTTCACTTTTGACAAATTTAATCGTCACCAATCCTTCTTCGTCGATCAACGCATTGACGTATCTGTACCTGACATCCACATGCTTGGTTCGAGCGGATGTTGTCACATTATTGGCCATGAAAATAGCTCCAATGTTATCGACTCGAATCGTCACAGGCTTTTCGACTTCAATACCCATTGATTCGATAACTTGAACAATAAATTTCACTTCTTTGGCCGCCTCACTCAAACTGACGTATTCTGCTTCGCTAGAGCTCAATGTCACATGTCTCATCGCTGGAATTTACCGCCTCCGCCGCCACCGCTCTGCTTATTATCCGGGCAGTTTTGACTTGACGTGCAGTCGAATGATTCGATTCTACTCGTCCTTGACGATTTCTCTATTCGAGTGTCCGTTGCGATGTAGAAAGTCCTTCTTAGCGACGTACGTATCTATGTGTTGTTCGTGCATTTCGCTCGTCACATTTTTCGTTAAAATATCACTTCTGTTTTCTTCTTGTTCGTTGGAAGTTCTTAAAGTTGAAACAAAGAATATGAAGTAGTAGCAGCTTGCACGGTGGGCCCAAGTTCGGCCGGAGGCTCACAGTAGACGGAGGCCATTCACCTTGAGCTTTCGATACCGAGAGCGTCTGATTTGTGAGAAGTTGATAGATGGAGGCGTCCGGCCTCTCGCTGTCGCTGTTTGAATTCTTGTCCAAGGAATTCATCAGCGCCAGTGAGAGAGGCCTGGCCGTCGTTCAACGCACCCGCTGTCTTACTCCAACAACGGTACCGGGTACTGTACGAGTACAGTACAGTACAGTGGTACCAGGTACAGGGAGTACCGGTACCAGGTATCATGTATCATACAATAGCAACCATCCCCCCTACCAGCACAACCAGCACATCACAAATCAAATAAATCATAAAAGTTGCTTATCACTTATTCCGAGATACTCACAAAGTAGAAAAGCCATGACGATATCCATGTTCTTATCGAGCTCTCTTGCCACAGGAATTTTCAATTTGGATTCCTCCCGATTCACTGCGGCTCCTCGAGATACGCGAAGGGAGGGTTGGACGGAAGCATGGGGCGAGAAAGATCCACAAGGCGATAATGATAGCGATGATTCGTGCACGCGGTACCAGTTAGACAACGAATCCATTTCCTTGCTCTTGGCGACTCCCCATCCACAATTACCGCTGGTACTCACACAATTCCGACCAGCATGGATCGAACAAATGGTGCTTCGAATGGCAAAGGTCCCACACATTGTAGTCAATTGCAATCATGTTACCAGTGAGGCGACGGGTCCACTTCCATATCTGAGAGATCACAAAAATGATAATGATAATTCCGCCCAGCAGCCTCCTATTCTAGTGGGTCGAAATCATCCGTCCAATATTGCTACGCCGAACCCTGTCGCTCGAAATCATATATTGGAATACCTGAAGGCGGTGAGAAAGGTAGATTTAGATGAACCGCTGGTCACTCCAGAACAAAAGGCCATGTCGAAATGCTTTCTCAACCTGGTGCAATCCGAGTTGGATCCAATATTGCTATATTTGAGATATGAAGACTACGATGCATGGGAGCAAGTCTATCGTCGACAGTATCTCTTGGCTTCTGTGAATAATAGTCCTCCACAGCAACAACATGCTGCCGAAAAATCAAGCTGGGTAGCTCACTTGCATGGACGTTTTCAGGCGTGCCTGGAACGGGCGACCTACCGTCGGCACACTATAGAGTTAACCCGCACCATGACTATCCCCAGAGCCATTGCAAGAGCTAGAGAAGCATATACGGCGTTGGAGTTGCAATTGAAGCGACACGACGATGATACCAGTAGTGGTAGTCCTTTCCTGATGGGGGTTGCTGGGAACAAACCTACACTGGTGGATGCCGTCCTCTGGGCCCACCTGGCAGAAGCGCTCTGTGACGTGCATTTGGTGGTGGTCCTAGCTGATTATCCCAGGTTGGTCAAATACTTTCAGAATATCCATAAACGGTACTTTGAAATCACCACCAGTGGCGGCGATACGTGGAATGAATGGAATCAATCGCAGAATAAGAGCAACGCCTTTCAACAGCTCCCATTGCTGAACGACAAAAAGAAACTATCTGCGTCTGCCTTTAAAGATGCCATTGATCTTATGCAAAGCCTCTCGTTGCAACAACATGACTTGCAAGTTGTCTTGGAGACTACCAAAACCAAGCGCTCGGCCGAGCCCTGGCCGACGCCAACTCCCACTACCGAGACGCTCTTGTACCGTTGGCGGATGGGAGAGGATTTGAACAAGAAAACCCAGGATGATTTGCAACAGCAGAAGGGCCAGCAAGAAAATCCAATGCGAAAGAAATTGATCCGCGATCAGATGCGGAACGATCAAATGTGGATCAGTGGAGTTGTCGGGGTATCGGCAATGGCGATTCTCTTGTTGCAGGGGAATTCTAGTGGAAGTGAAAAACAATAGGAGTAATAAAAGTAAAAATCAAAGATATGATATTGGTGTCTTAGTTGAAGTTATGTGATTAGACTAGTCATCCAGTTTCATGTGCTTCAATGCATCTAGCAACAAACCCTCGTTATCTCGTCTCTTGAAGAGTTTTGTCAATTTCGTGGGTTTCTTTCCGTCCGTGGCAATCAACTTTCCCTTATAGTTGAACTCGCCAGGATTTGCTGGCTTGGCATTGATCACGCTGGCAACCGGACTGTCATCGCACAGACGCTCGTTCACATCGCCGATTCGAAAGAGAGCTCGTCGCACACGAACCTCCTTGTTGTTGTTGGAAGCGTCACCACCTTCGCGTCGACTTGCGAGGCTTTGTGCGACGAACGAATCCATCAACGACTTGTCCTCGTCCGTCAATCCCTGGAGGTGATTCTTTACAAAGCTATCATCTACCTCAAAGGAGCCGTCTCCAAGAGGATTCTTCACACCTCCTCCTCGAAGCCGAAGAACAAGATGAAGCGTCGCATCGTCACCGACATCATAGTCATCTAGAGTCTTTCCATCTTGAAGTTGCTGCCCTCCAAAGATCAATCGCTGCTGTTCCGGTGGAATCCCTTCCTTTTCCGAAATTTTAGCTTTGACGTCCTCAATGGATTCACCTTCTTCCACTTCTACCGATACCGTCTTTCCAGTTAGTGTCTTGACGAACAGCTGCATTCCACCTCTCAATCTAAGCACCAAATGCAACGTCGCATCGTCACCGACATCATAGTCATCCAGTGTCTTTCCATCTTGAAGTTGCTGCCCTCCAAAGATCAATCGCTGCTGCTCCGGAGGGATTCCTTCCTTTTCCGAGATCTTCGCTTTGACGTCTTCAATACTTTCTCCTTCTTCCACTTCTACTGAAACAGTCTTGCCAGTCAGCGTTTTCACGAATAGTTGCATTCCACCCCGAGGGATTCCCAGCACATGAGCAGCACTGTTCCAGCCCAGCGTTGATTTCGGGCGGAACGCAACCGATGGGGTGCCGGCGAAAGGAAAACGGGCCGGCGTTGATTCTTCCAAGCTGGTGAGAAATGCAAGAGCGCTGAGCGCAATAGAGAACTTCATTGTAATAGAGTGGTGAGACTTCCGGTAGCTATTAGTTTCAAAACGTAGACGAGTGGGTCGAGAGTCTGGATTAAATATGTTGTAAGCAAGCGAGAGGTGTCTTGTCTTGTCTTTAGTATGGGAATAAAAAGAAAAGAGAGGCAACCAGGTAAACAACACGATGATGATGGTGTGCCTGCGCTTTTACTCGTCTCGTTCTCATCGTTCATCATCATCGTGTCGCAAGCAAGTGTCGAGGAACTGATACGTGGAAGCATTTCCAGCCAGTTTGCTTCAACTTTCTTGAGTCGTCTGAGTCAGTTTTTGATCCTGAATCCTCGAATCATGCCCCAATCCCCAAACTCCTCCTCAGACCCGACTGGCTCGCTCGCTCCACGCTCCATCTGCCACCATCAAGACCAAGCAAGACCGAAGATGAAGATGATCATGGCAAGTAACGGAGCAAGACAGCAAGGGAGAAAAGGAGAAGAAGTATCATCATCATCCTTGCATGTCTCATTTTTGGTCGAAGCAAACAGAGACGGATCCCTCTTTTTAGCTTGGAGCCAGACATCGTCATAATCATCCATTCCTCCATTTTCTTCTACCAAAAAGTTGACAGAACATTGCAATCTTTCGAAATCTGGCTCCGGTCCGATGTCATCGGCTCTCCCGATAAACTTGCTACTATCCACAATTGAGTCGTCTGGGATATAAATCAAATAAAGTCGCCAACGCCATGACGACGGAAAAGAAACCACCGATCGCTCTCCAAGAATCAAGACGAGTATCGCCAGAGCTGCAGAAACAGGTTCTGGACGTTTATAAACGCCGAAGTCTAGGGAGTACCGGTACCAGTACCCTGATGGTGCTCGAGGGAAAACGTCTGACGAGCCCCCAGTCGGAACGAAAGAAAAGCATACTCGGAAATCTCGACAAGTGGACTGAGGAGGGTGGTGACCTTCCCAATATTTTCCTGGAACAAACGAATGATTATGGCGATACCTCGGATGGGAGATCAAGCTTTCAACATCAAGGAAGCGGCCACCTCCAACGAAAAACGCCCATTAGCCCGCTTCCCTCATCGCCCCGAAAGAAGTCAATAAACAAAATGACCGTGAGGATCAGCAAAAAGCGTGACATAAAGGAATCTGGTAGCTTTGATGAGGACTCCTCCTGCTCCTCGAAACCCAAAACCCCAAAACCAAAGAGCCCGATCAAACTTTGTCGTCGAAGTGTGAGCAGCCAGAACATCAGCCCTAGAAAGTCGCGAAGCAGCATCAGCAGCAACCGCCACTCTACTACTACTTTTAGTCAACAGCACGAAGTGACGACACTATCAACTTCGTCGGCCCACGCAGATCTCCCCGAACAGCCAAGACGAAAATCCCTCGAGGAGGAGTCCGAGTCCGCACCTCTTCCACCGCCCCCGCCACCATTTGAAATGGATTCTGGGGTGGATGCGAGTCAATGTGCGGCAAAAGTAGTAGTAAACCACACCAGTGATGATATTCCTGAATCACCCAGCATCCGACAACGAATCGCTCTCCTTCAAGAAAATTTGACCACGCCAAAAGCGGGGTCGCGAAAAGCGTTCAACAGGAGGAATACAGTGGCAGAAATTCAGTACGAGACCAATCGTAATCGTGACGATGCTCCCAAAGGCATGCCAGCGGCGCCCTTTGCGTTGGAAATCGATGATACCTCATCCTCCGCTCCAAAACATGAATCATCTGCCCTATCGGGACCAAGTACTCATTCGGTCAAAAGTTTCGCAGATCAACAATCTCCATCTGGAAGTCCACGGAAGATGAAAAAGGCATCTTTATCCAGATTCTGGCAGGAAAGCACGTCAAGACAAAACGATCCTCGTGATCTTTCCATTTCTGTGCACAGTGCGATATCTTGTGGTGCCGAGGCAAAGGAAAGTGCCCTAGCGCGTGAAATGGAGACTATCAGCAGACTGCGAAAGACGGCTGTCGTCTCGGAGCTAATCGGAAAGTTTTCTTTGAACCCGAATTTCAAAGTAGGCTGGGAGTTCGAGGAAACTACTGCAGATATGTTGGGTTCCACTCCTAGCCGCTGGAACTCCGACCAACGACCGAGCTCCCATGGTAACGAGACCGAGGAACAAGTTGCGGTCGTTGGTCTTGAGCAACTCCGGGAAGAGTCCCTGCATTCTCATGATACGGCTGGGACAGGGACGGCAACGTACGAAGAAGCCTCATCAGTCGAGGACCTTCAGCCCGTCAACGATTCTTTGCAGGGTGACTTGAGACAGAGGAGTACACCACATATGAGTACACCACACATTAGTTCCAACTCGGTTGGTAATAGCTCCACACGTTCTGAGCATACGGGTGACGATACGCACGAGGAAGCTTCAATCCAACTCGATTCTTCATCAGTCAAAGCCGCCTCGCATCAATCGTCTGGCGGTGGAGATCATGCGCTTAGTCACGGACAAACCGAGGCGGGGAATACTTCTGACAAAGGAGAAAGCAGCTTCGCTTCGTACACCATGGAGGCACCATTCGCTCCACAGACTCCCCATAACTCTACCCAAGCGCTTCATGAATCAAACAGGTCAATGTTCGCAATGCATGACTCTTTTCAACTGAATACACCGGCTGCGCAGACGAATACGGTATTTTTAGATTTTAGAGAAATGGAGCGTGGCCCTTCGCTTGAGGTGAAGAACCAAAAGGCAAAAGTGATAACTGATCTTAAAAGCCTAATGGAACGGACCAAACAAGAGAAGCAATCCTCGAAGACTCGTCGAAGAAAGGAGAAAATGCTCCGTGACTTACTTGAGACTTTAACGAAAGTGAATGGCGACAATGAGGATGACAGTGGGCCTACAGTGAAGAATTTGACAGTGGAGGAAGTTTCTGATATTGTGACTCACATCAATCTCTGCGAGCAGACGAATACTCCGATTCGTTGGGATCTGATCGGCGACATCATCTTTCCAGACGGCATCAAGGATGAAAGTGACGACGAAGTAGTTCTAGTCGGTGGATCCAATTTGCCCAGGGAGGGAAAGCAAGTTCGAGCAATTGACAAGACTGTTTCTTTTGCCTCAAAATGTGACACCGCCAGTGCCGCGCAATCATCTGTTCCCCACGACACATATTCTTTGTTTACTCATGATGTCGTCGCAGACGAAGACCCAACTGAAATGTTCCGAAAGCAATACAATCTGAGAGAAGAGGAAATGAACGATGTCATCGCTCACCTTGATTTGTGCGAAGAGACGGGGACTCCTATTCGATGGGACCTGATCCATCGCATCATCTACCCTGAAGATGATCTCGTTGATCTGCCAGGAGGTGATGCGGACGACTGCAAATCTGCCATCACAGATGGATTTGACGACGAATCTAGAGCAAGCTGGTTTTCAATATATCCAGAGTTTGACGATTGTGCATCCTCGGTGACATTTTTGGTTGAAGGCGACGAGATCAAGATTGGAAAGAAATCAAAGATGCACACATCGATCAATGCGCCGCCAGTGGTGGAAGAGGTCTAGAGTGCTCGTGAAGCTGATATGGATCAAGCAGCAGAGACCAAACGTGGCGGCTCCTCGCGGTTGACACATTGTTAGTGTTGTTGTATGACAACTACTACCACACAACGGATCGAAGTTTTGCGATACTTCATTTTCCGGTATACCAAGTAGTGTTGTCTAATACAATAATATCTAGTAAATCGCAGTACAGTATTTCAACTTCACGATGGAGGTTTCTTTTATTATGGTACTTACTTCACGAATATTTTTGGAGGCAACCACGCGCCGGCACCGCCACATAGAATAATTGACCCGACGGGCGCGCTTTTGAAGCTCAAGTTTCTGACAACTTTAGTTTGTGGTTGGGAAACCGAGAGCGAGGTTTCACGTTTCTTCGCGATCTTTCTTGAATTTTCTATGACGTGTGATGGGATCGGTGGCATCTGGCATCATGGATCATCAAAAGTCATCGACAGACTCTCTTCCTTGTAACTTTTTTGTGAGTTGGTTGTCAGGTTGGGCCTTTGCGAGATCGAGAAGTTCCTCAGTACATCAATCCAGGAAAAGAAGTCTTTCTAGAGAGCTCACTAGACTTCAATCATGGAAGTAGTGTCATCGATGATTCCATCCCAAAATGGTGCCACCAATGGCGAGAACGGCGATCCGACCGGTCAGCCGAAACTGACAAAGCAGCAGCGCAAACGACGAAACAAAAAGAAAAATCAACAAGCGCAAGATGGAGGCGCAAGTACTAGTGTTACGAGCGGCACAGACGGCGAATTTCCTGGTATCCCCTCAAATGATACTCTGAGTACCAATGGAGACGAATCGTTGACAGACGCAAATGGAGACAAGCTTTCTCGCAGCCGGGCCCGCAAACTGCGCCGTCAACGCGCAAAGCAACGCTCCATGAGTCTAGACGAAGACGACCAGGAAGGAGAAAAGGCTGCGTCCAATGGAAATGTGCCCGAAACCACAGAGAACGAAGCAGAGCCCGCCCAGACTGAACCAAAACCACCGGAAGCACCAAAGGTAGAAGAAACGGCTGCGTCGAGCACCATCGAGAAGGTATCAGTTGCACCTGCGGCAATCGAAGCCCCTTCGACTAAAGAAGTTGAAGTTGACGTGGAGCATACTATTGCTCCAGTCATCCAGACGACACCTGAACCAATGGAATCTGCTGCAACCAAAGAAGTCGCAGTGGTCGCAACAATCGAAACCCCTCCGACTAGAGAAGTTGAAGTGAAGCAGTCCGTTGCTCCAGTCATGCAGACGACACCTGAAACAATCGAATCTACTGCAACCAAAGAAGTCGTTGTGGTCCAGACCACCTCCCACGCCATCGTTGAGAAAGCGCCTGAAAGTTCCAAGAGTTCTTCGACAAACGAAGTTTTGGTTGAGCGGTCTACCACCCCTGTCAAACAGACAGCAACCACCGACTTGCCTACAGAAACGAAAAGCAGCAAAGTAGAACAGTCGTCGAAGGCACCTGAAGTCGTGAAAGCTCCTGTCAAATCTGTTGAACCCAAGTCAATCACAAATCGAAGTGTTGGCGCCTATGCGGATGACGAGAAAAAAGGTCAAGTGGAAGATTGTACTTGTGCCGCATGCAATATTATGTAGTCCAGCTGGTGGTACTATTTCGGCGTAAAAGCCTGCCATGAGTTCGAATAAAGCTGTGCGTATTAAACCAGTGACGTCGACGGTGATTCATCTCCCTCTTGGAAGTAGGCAGATGGACGCCTTCGGCCGTAGGTAAAGTTGGTTCCAATTGTCTACGATTTTCACTCCACTCTAGAGCGGCCCTGTCAGGTTGTGCTGCTATCGCTAATTGTAGACCCACTCAGCATTGAAATCGACAAAGAATAGTTTGTAAAATGATCACATCTATATTTCTTACGAGTGCTGGTAGTTTACTCCTCATCCCGAAGAGTGAACCCCTTCTTGAGCTCGTCTTCGATATTCGGAGGGACAAAGTCGTAGTTGGCAAGTCTCATCGAATAGTTGGCACGGCCCTTGGACATGGATCGGAGCGTCGACACATACTGGAACATGTTAGCAAGGGGGACTTGAGCGGAGATGGTCTTGACATTACCACGTTCACCTAAGTCTCCAACAAGACCACGTCGCGAGTTGATATCACCGAGGATGTCACCCATGTATTCTTCGGGGGTAGTGACATCAACCTGCATTAGCGGTTCCATAAGACGAGCCTTAGCCTTTCTCAAACCTTCACGGGTAGCAGCGCGTCCTGCAATCTCGAAAGCCATGACGGAAGAGTCGACATCGTGGTAAGCGCCATCAACCAAAGTAGCCTTCATGCCCAACACAGGGAATCCAGCAACAACACCTTGTCCGAGGACGGACTCGATACCCTTTTGCACACCAGGGATGTACTCTTTGGGCACAGTTCCACCCTTAATGTCAGAAACGAACTCAAAGTCCATGGAACCTTCCTCTTCGCTGAAGTCCTTGGGTTCGAAAATGATTTTGACACGAGCGTATTGTCCAGAACCTCCAGATTGCTTTTTATGGACGTAGTCGATTTCGGCTGTCTGCGTGATGGCCTCACGATACGAGACTTGCGGTGCTCCGACATTGCATTCAACGTCGAACTCACGCTTCATACGGTCAACAATAATTTCTAGGTGAAGCTCTCCCATACCTTCAATGACAGTTTGTCCAGTTTCTTCGTCGCGCGAAAAGCGGAACGAAGGATCTTCGGCAGCAAGTTTCATCAAAGCCTCGGACATTTTTTGTTGATCACCCTTTGTCTTAGGCTCAACAGCAACCTTGATGACAGGCTCAGGGAATTCCATTTTCTCTAGGATGACAGCAGCTTCTTTCTTACAGAGAGTTTCTCCAGTGGTGGTATCTTTCAGACCAACAAGGGCAACGATATCACCAGCGACGGCAGATTTGATTTCAGTGCGATCGTTGGCGTGCATTTGAAGCATACGTCCAATTCGCTCGTTCTTTTCCTTAACCGAGTTGTAAACGGAAGTTCCAGCTTCAAGAACTCCAGAGTAGACACGCGTGAAGGTAAGAGTGCCGACAAATGGATCATTGGCAACCTTGAAGGCAAGAGCGGAGAATGGCTCAGCATCAGACGACAAGCGTTTGGTTGGTTCACCAGTTTCGGTGACACCAGCGATGGCAAGAACTTCCAGTGGCGAAGGCATGTAGTCAATGACGGCATCCAACAAAGGCTGAACTCCCTTGTTCTTAAAGGCAGTTCCGGTGACGACGGGGACAAGGTCCAGACTCAGGGTTCCCTTTCGGATCAACTTCTTCAAAGTTGGAACATCGGGTTCCTCACCCTCGAGGTATGCCATGAGGACATCCTCGTCTTGTTCAACAGCAGACTCGATAAGTTTATCGCGCCATTCTTGGGCCTTGGCCTTAAGCGCATCGTCAACAAGAGGGATGTCGTTGCACTCGGCAAGAGGAATGACATCAAAGGAGGCTCCAAGGTCCTCACCTCGCCACACAATCGCCTCCATGGTCACCAAGTCGATGACACCCAAGAAATCTCCTTCCTCGCCGATGGGCAATTGGAGAACAGCAGGAGTGGCTCCAAGGAGGTCGATGATAGTCTGGACACAGAAGTAGAAGTTGGCACCAGTTCGGTCCATCTTGTTCAGGAAGCACATGCGAGGAACCTTGTACTTGTCAGCCTGACGCCAAACTGTTTCGGTCTGTGGTTCAACACCAGCAACACCATCGAAGACGGCGACAGCTCCATCCAAAACACGGAGCGAACGCTCGACTTCCAAAGTGAAATCGACGTGCCCAGGGGTGTCGATAATGTTGATTCGGTGGTCCTTCCACGTGCATGTGGTAGCGGCTGAGGTAATAGTGATTCCTCGCTCTTGCTCTTGCGCCATCCAGTCCATTGTTGCGCCACCTTCGTGGACTTCACCGATCTTATAAGACTTTCCGGTGTAGTAAAGAATTCGTTCCGTTGTGGTCGTCTTTCCGGCATCGATGTGGGCCATGATGCCGATGTTGCGATAATATTCCAAGTCAACTTCACGCAGAGGGGAAGACGACGCCTTTTTCTTATCAACATCTTGAGCTTGGGTGCTATCAAGAGCCGTCTGACGAGAGATGCAAATACGTTAGAATGTCTTTAGCCAATCGAGTTTTTCTCTCAAGAGAAGATTCTTCATGTCGGAATCCTTTGAAAAACCAGGAAACTAGAAACAACGTACCTTCTTGACACCAAAAGATTTGGGGACAAAGGCAGCAGCAGGGCCGACAACGGCAAGAAGGGCGAAAGCCCGGAAAACACCTCGAGCAACCATGATGATATCTCAGAACGCTCGAAAGAGAATTTTGTGTTACAATACAGTAGGTGTTCTTGCAGATTTTCGACAAGGGTGTGGAGTCGTAGTCTTTCGGGAAGATGTGGTCGTCGTTCGCTTATTATTGATGGTTGGTTGGATGCGACTGACGCACCACGATGGCTCAGCAGTTGGGACGCTGCCGTGGCTCCACGAGGCAGTCGCAGTGGGAGATCGGAATAGTGAGACGACACAGATCAATACTGGCGAATGACAGACGCCAGCATCTTGCATGTTGACAATGCACGTGGAAGTTTGCGATTCTTTTAGTATACATAATCGTAAGATCCGATCGATCGGATCGATCAGGTAGTCATTATAGTACTGTACGAACGGACTCTAGCTAGTCTAGACTACGTCCAAAGTTATCAATTGAAGAGGGAAGGTTCCTTTTGTAGAAAGAGCTTCTTGAATCTTTTGGTGTGTCGTCGTTATTATTGGTTCAGGAGACAGTGTAACCATGGAGGATATCATCGTACATCATCATCTCCACGCGGGCTGCTCACTCTATGGAAGATTTTCGACATGATACAAAAGAGAGACTAAATAAACAGAGACCTTGCTAACAAAGTAATCTTGCTGTTACTAACCATTCGTAGAGGACTCGAGCTATCATTATTTGCGGTTCGGTCTGTGTCTCGAGCGCCGCGATTGTCTCTGGTCGTTCTGTATTTGGGCCTGCTGTTGGCCTTCCTCGCGATTCTGATAAAACAGGCTAGCATCGTTCACCTTAAAACCATATACTCGAGGCACATAGGTTTGCGTTGGTTTCGCAGGAATCATATCCTGGGAGGAAAAAATTGTTAGTTGGGGAAGATAGATAAACAAAGTGGGCATTATTTTTCTGCTTGGAGGTCCAACGTACCGGATGTGTCATGAGATATAAATGAGGAAAGGTGGTTCCAAAGTATGCCCCGTCGATGTTCGCTTGGCGTGTACTCTTAGGGAAGAATAGACCGTGGCATCTTGGGCAAAATACATTAACCGTATAATTCCTCGGTAAATCTGACAATCCCACGGGAAGAACTGGCTGCCCTTGACAAAACACATGGGGGCAGCGTCCAAATGCGGCGGTTCTATACTTTTCGTACATGGCATGCATTCCCCGATTGGTGACAATGTATCTGTGTTGAAAAGGGTGAGAATACAACATCTCACAAGAAGCGAAGCTGTAACAAATACTAATAAAGCAAAGAGAGCAAGCAACCTACTTACCGTGCGTGAATCAAACCGTACAGCATTTCCGCTGCCGATTCTACAATCTCTTGCTGCTCCTCAGTTAATGAGTCCTCCATTGGCATTTCTACATCCAATACCATATCCAAGGCATATTCGTAGTAGGGAACGAGAAAGTTCAGTCCAGTCAAGTTAAAATCGTCCTGCGGGTCGGTGGAAAGAAGAGATGATGAGAAATATATCGATGATGTTGGATGTGATGTGATGTGATGTGCGTGCGCATGCGCCTCACATCGCCACTGAAGAACTGCGGGTTACCAGTACGAGTACAGTACTCAGTACTTGTACCGGTTCGAAAACACTCACCTGAATGTAATCTTCATCCACCTCACAGAAAAATTCATTGCCCCGCAAGCTGCAAAACCAAGTGATCCAGGAGCCGTCTTCGTCAGACGCTGACATTTCCGAGCTCTCCTCGTCCTCTTCCTCCACATACTCTTCCTCGTCCGCCGCACCGGGAGGTGCGTCATCGGTGGTCCGTGACGGTAACGAGGGTCCCTTATGTCTGCTGGAGGCGCGGTCCGTTTTGGAGTTTGGTGCTTTAGCTTGATGTGCACGCAATGCCTGGCTGGCCTCTGTGGCTGCCTTGTCACTTCGTTTTCTAGCGCCCGATCCGACGGGAACTCCGAGTGCCGCCAAGACGGGGTTTACATCGACGTCGTCTTCCGCCGCATCCGGCCGACCCTGCGGAAGCTGCACTTCCAAAGAAGCAGACGCGGGTACTTCGTCCCCATCTCGGTTTCCTCCGTCTATAGCGTCAACGCCAGGTCCAAAGCCGCCCACATTTCCACCATCATTGTTGAGGGACATTCGGGCTAGCATGTCCCCCGGAGGGCCGTCGGTTCCGTTAGATTGGCTTGTACTCGTCATAGGTGTGTCGATTCCTGCCATCTCATCGTCTTTATCACGACCGCTACTACTAGTATTTCTATTGCCAAGTGAGGAAATCATGTCCTTTGCCATTTCCTCTGCCGCATGCCCCTTCTTCGGAGCCACAGCCGCATGCATGGGGGAATAATCGGGATCGCGTTACCAATGTCTACGCGTCTACTTCGCCTGAGATTTTTCGCGGACGCGGTGTACCTTTGACCTTTATGTCTAGCACGAAATGAACATGTTGTGCCACCGACCGTCTATGTATCTATCTGGATGGATGGCGCAAAAGCGCAAGTAAAAGTCGCAGAAGTGTCGTCCCGAAGGGCTGTGCGTGCGCACTTTGCTACTCGTTTTTGGTGAAGGTCTAGGTCACATGCCTCGCTCTGTCTTTGCTTTTGATTTGCATAGCATTCCCGTCGAGCCAGCCGTCTCGCGCCATGGTGCGAGGGAAGGACAGACGGATCGTTCTGGTCGAGGTTGTGTTTGCAGGCATTTTTTTGCTCTCTCGTCTCCACTAAACTTTTCGTCTCCACCTCCCACCACCGCGCCGGGGTAGTAGTAGACTGCACGGTACAGTACTGGTACGTTCTGTAGCGCCGATCGAGTGACGGTAGACTACGGTACCACAGCAGTAGAGCTATGCATTGATACAGCAGAGAGGCTGCCGGTGGACGGTGGACAGCTGTACCGTCGCCCCTCTATTTTTAGGAGCCGATCCGCAAATCCATAGCTCAAGTCTGTCTCTTGGTTCTGTGGGCTTCTCCGCCGATACAATCAGTTTAAAAAAAGGACTTAGAATGAGCTCCATCAATCTAGACTCTATGAGTCTGGAGGAACTGAATCAACTAAAGCAACAGGAAGAATCCCGTCTACAAGCCCTCGTGGGAAGGTTTCAGCAATTTCGAAGTGCTGCGGTACGCCTGAGCGCATCCATGTCCGCTGTTTCGGAAATTACACCCGCCTCGGAAGGAAAGGAAGTGATGGTGCCGCTCACCGAGAGTGTGTATGTCCCTGGCAAGATTCGAGAGCCCAACCGATTGTTGGTGGACATTGGAACTGGATTTTATGTGGAGAAGTCTTCCAAGGAAACAACTGCATTCCTGGATCGAAAACTGAAACTTGTGGATGCGAATAGCGATAACCTTACGAAAGCAATCACTGCTACCCGTCAGAACATCGAAAGCCTTACAGTGACAATGCAAGGGAAGATGCTGGAGATTCGAGCAAAACAAGAAGGACAAAGAGTTCGGGCTACCTCAGAAGCAGCAAACTAGACTAGCACACGTACTTCGAGAATTGGCTTGGAGAGATGGCCTACTTTCTTCTTGGGGAGCGATGGATCTGGGCAAACAAACCTTTTACTCAGCTAAAGTCGCGAAAGTACATCTTTGTCATCATCACATTTACACCTGTAGATTTTGTACTCGCGCAACAAATTACATGCTCCTCTACGTAGAAATATCTTTTGGAATCTGTGGGGTGGGCGCAAGTTTGTCTCTTGGGGGCGTCGGGTGCGCCCTGGCTGTCAACAAAGCATTCTTCGAATGAAGGGATTATCTCGTAGCTATATGCAATATTGGACCTCTTTCTCTATATTAGTACCGTATATTGCTATAGCCTCCCCAGCAGTAACCCTCCCATGTTAGACCTAGCCCACTGTCTTCACTCCATTCCATCATGCTTATACCCGACGAATGAACTCTGCGCGACGCTGTTTGCCTCGATAGAGATATAGGGTCCCTGTGAGTAGCTTGACCTTTACAACGTCCCCGTCATCCAAACGTTGGCGCTTATGCTGCTGGAGCGAAGGAGGTAGACCAGCTCGTTTTTCCGCAACGTATAGTGCGTCGTTAACGCCAGGAATGATGTCATCGTCAATCTTTGCCTGACGACGACGACTTCGTTGTTCACGCGCTGAAGCTCGAGCCCTTGACAGTTTGCTCTCAATCTCCGAGTCCTCTGCGTCCGAACCGGCGTTAGACTCATCAATCGTTTCTTCATTGAGTGTTTCGTTCTTAGTAGTTTCCTCGCCAGTCTCCCCTTCACTGGAAGTTCCGCCGTCCTTTCTTCCGCTTGCCCTCCCCTTCCGTTGAGCTGAAACCTGACCAGCCAACCCAGCCGACGTACTCGAGGCAGTAGCACCCGTTTCATCTTCATCGTGGGACCGCAACAATTTTCCAAAAGAACGCTCATACATTTCCTCATCCTTCTGGGGCTGACCATCGAATTTGAGCAACCATCGGGGGTTAGGCGACGTTCCCGCGGTCAAAAGCTGGGCAAGTCGTCCTCTCAGGGCATTTCCGTTCCTATGGATCTAGCGATAAAATTGTAATGACAAAGACAGTCAGTTTAGAGTTTTGGGTGAAGACCACCAGAAACCTTGAATATAAGATCTTGGACCACGAATGCGAGTTGCATAGCGTCGACCAACAGCACACACACACGAGTAAGTCGTCAACCGGGAAGGCAACTCACTTCGACAATATCGCCGACATTGTAATCCGAAATTCTCTTTGGAGCACGTCGAGACAGACGCACGGAACGAGACATGGTCGCCGAAGTCTTCCTTCCTTTCAATTATTATCAGGGAGCGGCAGTTCAATCCACACACAATACTATTCGTGATCGTTCGTTGAGAGTAGAACGTTTGCTGTTGGCGAATATGGTTCTTGTTTCTTGTTGGCCACGCAAAGAGCCAAAACGCCGACGACGACAGCGATGCAGTAGGAAAAGGTCGGTGTTGTGTGATGAGATGAGAACGTCCAAGAAGAAATTTCAAGCCACAGACAGTCAGCCAGTCAGCTACAAGAAGGACAGACAGACAGACAGAGGGGGTGTGCGTGCGTGTTGAGTTAAAGTCTTTTGTTGGCCCAGCTCGATAAACCACCGATCAAAATTGAGCATGCGAGTTCTTTGCTAGTATTCTTCGAGCCAGCCGACTTTCAACTTGAACAAAGGGCGCGCTTTTCGCTTTTCGCGCGGTATCTTTGGCTGGGCTCGCGCACATGGAACAACTCTGCCCTGATAGATGCTTCTGTACATAGCTACAGTACAGGTACAAGGTACGGTACCGTACGAGTAGACAGCCCGTACTTTACTGGTACAGTACCAGGTACAGTACCAGTACCAGGCACTACACGGTACCACCGTACCGTACAGGGTACCAGTAAATACTGCTACGCAACGCACGTAAACTCTCCACGATATTTATCGCGCGGAAGGCGTCACCCTTTCCTCTCAATAACTAAAACTAAGAACTCGAAGATCGAAGACTAACTTTTCTCACTCCGTTATTCCGTCATGATCTTCGCATCGATACTCGACAGAAGTTTGCTGGACTACACAGTAGTGTCAGATACATTTTGCTCCGGAACTTGCATTTCAAGGAGAAAACCCTTCTTGACGCTACCATACACTACATTTCTCTCTTGAGTTCAACGCTTCTTATCGTGCTGCTACCGGTACCATGTCAGATGCACTCAGACGTTCCACCAGGAGAAACAACGGCCATCGGAAGCGCGATGGCTATTCTGCCGGAGACGTGATCGAGGTAAGGACGACGGGTCAGATATTACATCAGACATGGATCTCGCCGTGACGATGTTTCATGGAACTCACACATGCATGTCGCGCGTTGTACCGGTGCCTGTCCTACTCGGATCAACAACAACAGCTCACTCGAGCCGGCGGTTTTGCTCATGGGCGCTTGGTGAACCAGCGTTCTGCTGATGACCCGGCCAGTCCCTGGCTCGTCACGTTCGACGACCAGGATTTCCCGGATGAAGAGATCCACGAGGACGATCTTGGGCCTGTTGTCGCAAGAGTGGACGATAGTGACAATGGAAGCTCCAAAAATGGTGATGCGACCAAATCTAACAAGGGGAGCAAGAAGAATTCGCTCCGTTCGAAGCCTGCCCTGTCGGCAAATCGAGATGATGCCAAAGCGGGGTCGGGTTCTGACGACGCCGAGTCTCTTGATTCTTCGAACAAGAAAAAGAGGAGATCGTCTTCAATCGATCTTCAACCAGACGATCACGCATCAAACGTCGACACAGATGCGTCTTCTCCAACCGATGCAGCGAAACTGGCAAAGTTGGTCTCCGACCGTGAGCAGCGCAGTCGCCGCCGACAACAAATCATCGAAGAAGACGTGGTTCCCGGATCCGATTTGCTTAAGATTGGTCACCCAAAGCCTACTACGAATAATGGGCTTGCCTTACCCCTTGCCAAGAAAGCAAAGACCCAAGGTGGTGAAGCGGTGGTGAAGATTCCAATGTTGACTGGGACGCTGTATTTGTACCGTGGTGCGAAACGCCGTGTGGCGTTTGTTCGGAAGATTTAACATGACCATCACGTCAAGGATCGGTAAGCCATATATGTTGCTATTCTTTGATATTGGATGAACGACAGAGTAGTCATTCACCGAGATCCATGAATCTGTGTCCATGATTTCACGCTGAAGCATGAGGGTCCATGTATTGTGTCTGAGCTTTGAACGGAAAAGGTATAGAGCAAGTGAAGCTAGAACGTAAATCCTTATTTTAAATAGGAGTTAATGATATTATATTATGTACGTTTTCTCTAGAATGTCATGATATCATTTTTGATGTTTGTTGTTCGGGATCTATACAGGTTCCCCCGTTGTGGATTGTGGATTGTCTCCACGCCGAGATAGATCGCAAAATACTTTGTTGCTCCTTACTTGAAAAGGATATGCGATTTGGACTAACAATTTCCAGAGGATGTGACGCGAAGAAACATGTTTCGGTACAAGTCTTCCCATTGCGGTTCTCAGACAGCAAAGACCCATCCAACAGGATGGAAATCCAAGAGATTATGAATCACTGTTTGTTACTACTACGTTTCTTAAGCATCCATTTCAACGTTTCGTCCTCAACAGCACGGTACTGACACAGCAATACTACATGCATCGGTCTCTACTAGAAATCCGACAATCCATCCCGCATGAGACAAGTACTGTCTGATGTACGTATGGTGTTACATTGTGTTGCAACTTCGACTGACTAGGAAAAAACGGGTGTACGATACATCATCACCCAGAACTCATGGTTTTATTTTTCCCACAATGAAAATTCATCCGGCCGTCATACTTTTTGTTACTCCTATTTCCTGGGTCGTCCTTCTTGAAAACTTTTGCTGTGCTCCTCCACTTGCTATCCCGGTCCCATTCCGAAATGGTGTTGCGTCGCAGGTAGTCGTCTGTTTACGGTACGAACGTCTGACTGAATTGTTCACCGATCTCATCCATTACTATTCGTAAAGAATATGTTGGAGGCGCGGTACGAACCACTATGGATAGACTCCTCACTCTCTCACTCTCTATACTAGAGAGTAGAGAGAGTACTGTATTCATGGAGAGTGGCTCTCTACCGTACTAGAGTAGAGGGTGCGGTAACACCAACCTTGACAAGACAATACGAGTAGGGAGTAGGGACCTACCGGGACAAATAAGTCAACTCCGCTAGGCCGCCCTGCTCGCTAGCCTTGGATCACCGCGTGCCGCCATTGGAAAAGCGTCACACAAAAATCTAGAAACTCCGCGCGCCCTACTCCTTGAAAAGTGAAAGCTCGCACCAAAACCTCGCTTTTCTTCTATGTTCCTTAGTTTCCTTAATTATCATCCATGTCGCATCATCAATAAATTATATACCGTTCCGTATATCATATAAACGCCCTTTCCCTAATCTCAAGGTGACAGACGTTACTCCGCCACTCATCGCTGAAACGACCATAATTCACATAATAATCTGGCCCCATCGCCCATTTTGGAGCTCTTTAAATCTTCCCATCGCCCATTTGCTTCTTTGAATGATGGTCCTGGATTACTCCTCTAAGTCTTCATCATCGTCTTTGTCCGATTGCGACAAGAACCAACAGCACTAAACTGGCTGCTATTTCCCCAGCACATTGATTGACTTTCAACATACTCATACAACAATTGTCAGACTTTGGATTCCATTCATCGAGACATCGTCCTCAGCAACCATGGTTTTAGGTGGACAGAACAGCGGCGGTTCGGAGTGGGTTGCCTTTGCCGACCAGCCTACAGAAGGTGGGTTCGAAGCCATTGTTACCTCTAGAATTAAATCTTCTAGTAGCGGTCGTCCTAGGCCACCTAGAAGAAGTGAGTCGGAAAGGATGAGGCGCCAACCGTCAGAAACAGCATCTGTTTCGAGCTGGATGAAGCAACCTATCAACACGGATAATACTTTGGCGCCATTGGCTCCACCAGTGGCTTCTCTAGCAAAATCAGAACACCCAGTTGCGAATAAACGACGTCCTCCGCGAAATAGACCTTCCTCCAATCATGAGGTTTCTTCTGCACACCAAAGGGCCAATCCAGTTTCTTCTTCGGATGAGTCGGCATCGTCCGATCGACCACTAGAGCGTTCTGTTTCCGCGGCGTCTGTTGTTCGATCTATGTCGAGGACAAGGGATTCTCCATCTGTGACCAGCGCTACGAGAGATTCTTCCCGTCGTGGTAGATCACGGTCCCGGGCTCGCCCCACCGAGGTTTTGCAAGAAGGAAGCTTGGTTGATATGGGCAGTGCTCACAGCAGGGAGAGATCAACCAGCCGTAGCAGAACTCACACAATTGGGGAACGCACTGGCAGTTCCCACCAGCGCACCACATCATTTGCGAGCTCAGGAAGGTCCAGCAGTCGCCCACCACCGACAGGCGGCACTCGACGGGAACGATCGAGTAGTAGAGTCCGGTCGAGCAGCCGAACGCCTTCAACCCGCGCTCGGTCGAGCAGCCGCACAAGGTCGACCAGACCCCCATCTACATCTCGTACACGACATGAATTGCGAGGTAATATTCCAAGCTCCAATAGTGTCGGTCCAGGTGTGCAAGCTGCACAGCGTGTTCCTTCCTCTGCCAGGTCTGTCGTCAGCGAAGATGGTCGCAAAGATGACAATATTGGACGTGATATCAGCTTCGGGCGGACAGTAGCCAGTGCCGCTCCTGCTTCTAAAGAAGGAAGCGTTCGGTCCAGACCGCCTATCATGGAAAAGCTCTTTGGTGACTCTGTCACTGATGAAGCGAAGCATTCATACATGTCTCCGACTGCAGGAAGTGCATCGAACATTGTATGGCAGAGGCCCGATAAGTTCCACTCTCGTATCCTCCTCACCGCCACCGTGTACCATAACACTGCCACAAATCTCTGGATTGCAACAATTAACACCAATCAGAAGGGTGTCGCAAAGAACCCAGCAATGGCTTCCAAATACCTCAAAGCGTTTTCGTTTTCTTCAGAAAAGGAAGCGCGTGAGTCTGCCATCGCTAATGCACCTCCAAAGATGCTACCTTTCTCAGAGAATCCAAGCTGTTTCATATGCACAGGCAAGTTTGCCATCTTTCGCAGAGCAGGTCACTGCAGAAACTGTGGTGTGTGCGTTTGCACGGCTTGTTCCACAATGTGGCCCGCTAAGATGATCCCAGAAACCTACAACTTGAAGAAAGAAGCGCACGTGCGAGTCTGCAAAAGCTGCACTCAGTTAAGTTCGGCTTTTAAGAAAGCGCTGACCGACGGAGACTACGAAGAGGCGATTGCAGTCTACGGGAGTGGAAACATCAACCTTCGAACGCCTTTTCCACAATTTTCAAAGAAGAAAGACGAGATGATGTATCCTATTCACTGTGCAGTCGCCGGTGGAAACCTTGACATTGTCCGATGGCTTGTTCAGGACCATTTTTGCCCTATGAAAGTCATCCGGACAGGCAGTGGTGGAAAGCCGAAGCGGGGTGGAAGCGCAGACCAGCTTATTCTCACCTCCAAGAATCGTTCTGTTTTGACGATCGCGATGACTGGTCTCTACGTTGACATCATGCGATATCTTGTCGTAGATCATGGTATCTCAATCTACGATTCCAAAGACCTGAAGTCAAGTCTTCGTGCTCTTGAAGCTGTCTTGCTGGCGTTCCCAAGCTTGAAGGGAAGCCATCGTCGCCTTGAAACTTGTGACCCTCGGTGGGACGATGGAAGTTTTGATGATGATGATCAATCATATGCTAGCTCGGTCGTGGGCGACCAGACGACGGGAGGGGAAACTCAGGCAAGCGCCATAAAGAAGACCTCTGATTCCTGCATAATTTGCTATGACTGCGCAATCGACTGCGTAATGACCCCTTGTGGTCATCAGGTTTGCTGCCTCGGCTGCAGCAAGAACCTAAAAGTGTGCCCGGTGTGCAATGTGAAAGGAGAGTTCATCAAGATTTTTCGGCCTTAAAATTAAATGCGAATGAAGAATGCATCATCCTTGGGGCCTTGCAGCCCTAAACAGCAAACTCCGCCTTTCCTAGGGGTGCACATCATCATTCCCACCGAGAACACACACACACACACACACACACAATACAACAACAATACACTCATAGAGATTTCTATATTCATAATTTACTACAAATTGTAATGCACACTTGCGTTCGTCTCAAATCGTCTACTCGTTTCTGAATAATGATATTCCCATCCTTTCTATCTGTAGCTAATACTTTATGTAGAGTTCGTAGAAAGTACTTGTACTCGTACGTACATGCATCATCATTCGCTGCTGGGAGCGATGATTCACGATTTCAGTCCTGAAGCTTGAAGTGACTTTTCATTTTTGGCGCGAACATTATGTGGTCCGTCCGTCACTACCGCGTCGGGAGGCAGAGACTGGACGCGCATGCGAGAGGGGTACCAGGTGCTTGTATTGTTCGTACACAGGTACCGGTGCCTGGTACAGAACCTGGTACCGTAGACAGTGCGGTACGTGTACCGTACCGGTACCCTGGTACTGGTACCGTAGGCGCATTGGTGAGCTTGTGCCTTGTATAGCTTGCATACCGGTAGCATTCATTCATCGCTCGTATTATTGTCTCAACACATCAACAAGAGCAACCTCAACATGTCCTCCGGTAGCCTCCCACTCGGGACTTACCATCGTGCTCAATCCCTCGGTAGTGGTTCCTATGGTTCCGTAGTCGCCGTCTACGATGACGACGGAAATCAGTTTGCTCTGAAACTATTTCAAGACGATGATGATGACGAAGAGGAAGAAGTGGGCTTGTCGCTGGGAGCACTTCGTGAAATTTCCATTTTGCGTTTACTGCGTCAGGAGAATTCGCATCCAAACATTATTGCTATTCATGATGTTCAGTCTGGTTTCAGTGATGATGCCGACGATGTTGGAGCTGGTACGGGTGGGTGTCTGTCGTTGGCCATGGCTCTGTTTCCCGAAGGCTCGCTGATGGACGCTTTGGAAGAACACAAAGTCAATAACAAGGCACAGAAAATCAACATTGCCCATGGCTTGTTAAGTGCTGTGGCATATTTGCATGAAAATTCCATTCTGCACCGCGATATCAAAAGTGACAATGTGCTGTTGCGGCGAAACGAGGACGACGGGGGGCTGGAACCCGTGCTGATTGACTTTAGTCTCGCCAAAATTGTGGATCCGAGTGTTGTCATTCCAGGAGGCGAGAAAATGATGCCTCCGCTTCTTGCAGAAGACGGGGAAACAACCACTCACACTCCATCGATTGGAACTCCGACGTACCGCGCCCCCGAAGTTATTGCCGAAGAGGAGTACGGGTTTCCAAGTGACTTGTGGAGTGTGGGAGTTTGCTTGCTGGAGTTGCTCCGTGGGAAGGCACTGGAAGTCCTGAAGGATAAGGGAGCGATCTCCTTGATCAGGGACTGTCTCGAGGAGCTACCGAAAGAGCAACCCTTTCCCACGCTCATTCGGGGACTGCTGGAACCTGATCCATCGAAGCGTCTCACGGCAAGACAGGCTTTGGAGTCGACTGTCTTTCAGAAACATGGACTGGAGGTAAACCCCAAGACATTCACTCGTATGAATCTTCATTTGGCACTACCATTTGAGAATCAGGAGGAAGAGGAAGCGGATAATAGCGATAAACAAAAGGAAAATGCAACGCCGTCCACGGGCAACAGTACTAGCAAGCGACGCGGTACCAAAAGTGGAAAGAAAAAGGTTGATCCTATCCTTTCAAAGCGCTTCCAACGAATCTCCAAGATCTGTCGAGCCATGGAATGGGACAATCCAATGACGATGCAGGCAGCCTTGACGTATAGTACTCAAATGGGTGAGCTTTGTGACGTGGATGACCTGGATGAACCTCAAGGTCTACTCGATTGTGTCGTGTTGGCACACAAGTTCTTTGAACGTCATTTGACGGATTTGTCAGAGTTGAATAATTCGCATGCCATGTTTGAAAACTGGGATCTAGATGAATATGTGGATAACGAAGGTACCTTGTTGATGATGATGGATTTCTGTTTGTACCCGAGACAATATTTGGAGGTGTGACATTATGGCATGGCATGAACAAGCCCCATACCGGTACAAACAGTCAGTCAGCAGTGGCATATCGAATTTTCAATATTCATTTATAATAGTGCTCCCATTTCTGCCGTCACAATGTCTTCTACAGTGCGATCTACGATACGACCGAGTACTATCGTGTTGCTTGGAAATGAAAATCATGAGGTCGATCGGGGAGAGAAAGTGATGCTTGTGGCGGGATCGAGAGCTGAAGAAAAGTCTATCATATGTAGTCTCGAGAAACGCTCCAGTACCATACGTACAAAAGCTGCGTTGATTTCTACGTCTCGAGAAACCGACGGTTTGCAGTCGGTTTCACCGGTACGGTCGTACGTGTACTGGTTACATCGCGCGCCCAAAAAGTTGCCTTGCGGACGGCGTGCAGAACGGCATGAACGGAGCACGACTAAAAATCTGCCAGTAAATTACGGGTAAAGCACGAAACGTATTATTGTTGCTGGTTTTGAGTACAGTATTTACGTACGGTTTCGTCGTCGTTCTCGCGCATGCATGATGATGTTGAAAGTTGAAACACAATACGAGTATGATAAATGGTTGGCGAAAAGTGAAGTGAGAAGCATTGACATTGATCATACGCTGCAGAATACGCTGTCTTCTTGGTGGCAAAACTTCTCCAACGGTTATTGAATCATCATCAATCAAATCATCCACTGCTCGCTCATGTTTACTGCAATCCTGTAAAAGGCAAAGAAGACATAATAACAACCAATCTTCGTAAACAGTTTACAGTGCTGACTGAGCTTGAGGGATGATTTTTCTGGGTGGCAAGAATTGATAGTGAAGCGAGGTTGATTCGACACACACACACACACACACACACAGTAAAGTGAAGCATTATCCCTGTGAGAGACTCCCAGATTTCAGCTTTCACTTTTCAAAATTTGACGCAAGGCAGGTTTTGTTAATATTACTAATAAAATGCCTCCAGAACAAGACGACAAAATGAACACGCCACCAGAAAAGAGTAACGCAAATGCGACAACATCCACCAATGATAATGAGTTGAAAGGAATTTTCCCTAAACCCAAGGCCGATGAAACCAAAACTAGTACTACTATGCATCCGGTGAACGCTTCCTCTCCGACTGCAACTGCAGCAGCAGCAGCAGTCGCCTTGGATCCACAAGAAGTTTTCAATGCTTCTATCGAATTTCAATCCACTTTCGAGGCGCCTATACCTCGGCGATCACCGTTGGAATTTGTTCGATCCTCCAGTTCACGGGCAAGTCTGTACCCCTCCTTGGCCAGTTTGAGTCAATCTGATGCATCAGTGGACTTGGAGCGTAACTGGGAGGCAGCCTCTAGATCCTCAATGAAAAAACGTGCCTCCACCGCCTCCACCACCACGCCCAAGATGAAATCCGTCGTTGCCAATGACTCGGAATTTAAAGTTCCATCATCATCATCACTTCGTCGGAAGAGTGACCGTGTCGAGACAAATAATGATTGGACTTCTTCTTCTTCCGTAGCATCCGTACGGACGTCTCAAGTTGCGGCTATGCCTTTCGCATCTGGTGCAGAGCCGGCAGTTGCTTGGGCGTCCATTCCTTCGGAAACCAAGGCGGACGATAATGATTTGATTGCTGCCAAGCTGGCCGCCTACTCGGGGGGCTCTTTGGAAATGAGCGCTAGTCTGAAGCGTGCTGCTTACAAGTATGGAAGTGGCAGGCAAGCTTGGAGAAATGCAGCTGGTGCATCGTCATCCATCGCTCGTTTGCCACCAGAACAGCACGCAGAAGCTACTTTCATCGACTATGACGTACATCCCTCCGATATTTCCGTGAATGCCGTGCAGGCAGAATATGTTGCTCCTTTATCCGAAACTGGATCCACTAGTAGTAAGGCTACTGCCAGCAGCATTCCACCCACCTCAGCAGTGGCGGGCCTAGACAGCGCTGATACTGAAGCTACCGTGCTTGAAAGTGGCCCGATGTCTTTAGCCAATGCAGAACCCTGGTGGGGTGCTGCTCCTGCTGCAGAGGCAACTGTACTTCGAGACGACGGGATGCATCAAGACATGGTTGATCTGGACTGTAAACCCCCTGCCAGAGATTCTCGGTATAATGGTGCTCAAGCCGGTCACCAAGCAGAAGCAACAATTATCGGATATGAAGTTCATCCAGCAGAACTTGCCTCGGATGCAATTCAAGCTGAATTTGTAGGTCAGGATTACCAGGCAGATACTGATCCTGTGGGAGCGAGCGATGAAGCAATTATGCCCGCAGAAGCATCCCAGGTCACCAGCTTGTCATCTTCTGCTACCTATCATGTGAACGGAGCCGAGATTGGTGATGACCAAGATGAACATGTGACAGAAGTTGCCGTCATTGAGAGTGGTCCAATGGACAAGGCTACCATGGAGGCGTGGAGTGCGACAACTAGCGGAGAGGCACAAGTCCTCGAAGAAGCACCATACAGCCATATTTCTCCATTTGATTCAAAACCTTCTCCTGATGTAGACCAAGAAAGCTGGCGGACAGAGTCTCATGGCGACAGTGGTCAATTCGCCATGATGGAGGGCGAGGCGGAAGTTGTCATGATCACGGAAGAAGTTCACCCTTCAGAACTGCTCGAAACCTCTGCCGCTCAAGCAGAGCTTGTTGGCTCTGACTTCAATACAGCAATTGCTGTCCCTTCTGGTGGAGCAGAGCAGAACGACATGCATAACAGCACAGGTACTACAGGAGAGATCATTGTACAGAGCTGTGAAGAGGATACCGAATATCACAATTCCAGTATCACACCTCCTTCTGAGAGTCAGCCACAAGAGGCTCAAGCGACACTTGTCAACGATGGCGAATGCTACCATCACGGTGAAGTACACACTACTCCCGCGGTAGCAGTTATTGATTCATTTGCAAGTTCCGGGAGAGCAATCAGCGAGCCATTACCTGCCACACCGGTCACAGTGCTGGAAGAATGTCCCGCGGTACCACCCAGAGTTTCTTTCAACGATCCCGTCAAGCAAGAGCCGTACTCGGGAAGGACGGTCAGTGCTCCCCCATCGGTTGAAGTTGTTCATGAATCATTAGATACTAGTCATCTGATAGCACAGGATGAATGGACCCGGGTTCCTTCATTTGGTGGAGACAGCGAAAGTACACCTGCTCCCATTCCACCGCCCATGGCAACAGCAACCGAAATTTTTGGAACTGAGCCAGTGCCACCACCGATTCCGAGCCCACAAACAATGACCCAAGGATCTTCATCAAATAGGAGTCGCGTTAAAAGCAACGCTTCTTCGACATCCGATTCTTCGGTTCCTGGCCTACAAATGGTAAGTAAGGTACTATGTCGTTCCCGTTTTTGCTCCCCCGCATCCCGCCCCTCAATAGCCTTTGATGTCTGTTGAGAAGATCTCCTCGAACATCGCAAGAGGAGCCAACAATGTAATGGAAACCCTTTTCGGAAACGGAATGCCTGGCTGTCGTCGGCCGCAAGCTCTTGATGGTGTCGATTTGGACAAGATGAGTGGTTCGGTTTTACCTCGTACTTTACTCCCGTCTTCCGTCATCTACTCAGAACCGACAGATTCATGGGTAGCCACCGTGAATACAAATCAGAAAGCATTGGAGGCCAATGACGTTGAAGAGAGCTCCAAGGCTCTTCGAGCTTTCTCTGTTCCTTCCAAGAAACAGGCTGCGGCGTTAGCCTTAGCATGGGCACCTCCCCAGATGCATCCCTTCGGATCCAATCCCGTTTGTTTTATTTGTGAGGCGCCATTTGCAGTCTTTCGAAGAGCATGCCACTGTAGAAATTGCGGCGTGTGTGTTTGTTCTGCGTGCTCCGTTCAATGGCCGGCGAAAATGCTCCCTGACACATACAACATAAAGAAGGAATCTTCCGTCAGTATCTGTAAGGCGTGCGACTGGCTTTGCTCGGAATTCAGACTGGCCCTTCTTCAGGGAAATCATGACAAGGCTGTAGCCTTGCATTCAACTGGCAACATAAACCTGACAACCCCGTTTGCGAACGTCAAAGGAGAGCTCTTGTAAGTTCCTCGAAGCTGAGTATGCAACAGAATTTCTTGCGCCGGTTCCATCTGACAATTTTTTCCTCGCGCTCCCGCATTCCTTGCATAACTCACATCAGCTACCCAGTTCACGTGAGTCTTCGTCGTTGGTTGCCCCAGACCGTACTTTTCTTGTGGGCCTCGGAAACTCGAATCTAACATTGCCTTTCTTCAGTGTGCTGTGCTAGGTGGAAACCTTCGATTGTTGAAATGGCTCGTGGACGACCACTGCTGTCCTCTTCGTTCTATCCGCATCAGCAATGGAAAAGTGAAAGGTTCCTCTGGAAGTTACACGCCCATTCTCACATCAAAGGGCCGATCATTGCTGGGCATTGCTCTCGGCAACCGCAATATCGGGATCGGTCGATATCTTGTTGTCGAGAAGAGGATGCTCTTGTCTGCGGAAAAGGGTCTTTCTGTCGAGACCTTGACGCAAAACCTAGATTTGGTGCTTCGTGTTCTTCCAGAAGAAATTCTTGATGAGCAAGTCCTCCGTAGGCACTCCGCCCGGCCAAGTATTGGGTTTTCAGATAAAACAGAGAGCATGTCAGACAATGCTGAAATCTCAGCAATAGGCGGCGCTGGAGAATTGGACGAGGAAGCTCGTGGCCTGGCCGAAAGCGAGGTACGTAAACAGATTTCCATACCACCGTTTTGTCGTCAAATGGCGTATTGTTGTCAACTCACGCTTGCTTTTTCCCCCTCTTGGAACAGTGCATCATCTGCTTCGACAACCACATCAACTGCGTGTTCACTCCTTGTGGGCATCAGATCTGCTGTCTCGACTGCGGCAATCACATTTCGCGATGCCCGGTCTGTGCAGTGGAATGTTCTCCGATGAGAGTCTTCAAACCATAGTCAGGAAGTAATCATTTTATTCGTGGGGAGACTGTAAATACAATATCTAGAGTCAAAGCGGATATTATTTTTGTCTAATGCCTCTGTTGATAGCTGCACAAGCCGTCGAAGCTGCATTCACGGTTTTTTTTCGATAGAACGACGGATGACAGGCATTTTCAACTCCAGACTACGAGTGTGATAGCGATAGCAAGAGGGTGGGCGATTTCCTCTCAGAGACGGAAAATCTTGAGGATGGAGCATCCTTTCTTACAATAGGGACAAGCAGTCATTTTCTCTCCACATTGACTACAGCACATTTGATGCCCACATGGAGTGAGAACGCAATCCATTTGCTTCTCGCAGCAGATGATGCACTATCACGAAACAAAAGTCAAGAAGCAAGAAAGCCGTTAGATTCACTTGCGACCAGAACGGAACCCGCACACACAGACCAAAAACACACAATAGAAACCAAACAAGAAAACTCACGGCATCCTCAAGTGTTCCGATGGACATGGTGTCACAGCTTTCCACCAGCTGAAATGACTCAACCTCGCCCTCTCTCTTTTCAAATCGAAATCCAGCCCCGAGGAGAGTCTCCAAAGTCTTAGGTGCGAGCTTCGGATCCTTGGCGTCGACGATCGAGAGGCTATTCTGAATCAAAAAGCTAAGAATTTCGATTTTGGGCTTGCCCGTCATCGCGAGGTCAATGAGGGTGCGTCGAGCTGATGTCTGAACGGA
This sequence comes from Nitzschia sp. pyKryTriq1, assembly GCA_956465555.1. Lineage (NCBI taxonomy): Eukaryota > Bacillariophyta > Bacillariophyceae > Bacillariales > Bacillariaceae > Nitzschia > Nitzschia sp. pyKryTriq1. The sequence continues at coordinate 2,024,936 of OY101116.1, forward strand.
ACATAGCATTCCTGACTTTGGATCCCGGCGGACCGATAGTGGACAGTCCTCCTTTTCCACCAGCCACTTGACGAGCTCCACATTGCCACCCATGACGGCGCAATGGATCGGAAACCTGAAAGAAACAACATGAGAACACGGTGAGAGTGAAGAATCGAAAAACGATTATAGGAACACAAACAAGAGAAGCAGTACTAGTGACGTACATGGCCTCCCTGGAAATGTCAGCAAAGGTGCAACGAAGATTGACATTTCCAGTGGAATGGATGCGAATGGCATCGTGGTAGCTTCCTCGCAACAAAGCCATGCAAAAGGCGTTGCTCAACCAGTCACAGGACTTGCAGACACGGACGGTCATGGCCGAGTTTGGGATGCTGATATATGTCTTTGGAATCATGCGAATCCCCCAACGAGTGGAGCACTTGTCGCAGACCTGCGATCCACAATTGCGGCAGTTGTAAGCCCGGCACTTGGTCTCGTCATTGAAAGGCATGTTGCAGCAGACGCAGCGAGTGGCGTTTTCCATCATTTTGGGAGGTGAATACACCTTGGAGAATTTCCGAGCCTCGCGTTCGGTTGCAAATGGAAAGCTGACACAGCGGCGCTTCTCGTCGGAATGGTTGCAGTGGTCGACGCTAGGACGAGCAAGGGTGGCAATCCATTTGGAAGTTGCAACGCTGTAGTGGACGGAAAATGCATGCAATTCACGTTTTCGGATGGAATCCGCCGGCATGCGGGTTGCATCGAAGCACGAGACTCGTCGATTACTGCGAGGCATGTTCTGTCCTGATGAAGACCCTGCTTGGCTTGGGAGAGATATTTGGACTGAAGTTTCCTCGGACATGCTTGCATCCATCATGGGGTTGCGAGTTGTGGGTTAGTCTCAAGAAAAGAAGATTCTTCAACAGCGATGATGATTCTTCCTACTTTGGTCCTTTGGTTGTCAGCTTTGGACTTTCCAGAACGGAATGGCAGTATTAGTACCAGGTACAATCGTACACAGTACAATTAGTATCCGTTACTGCTTGTTCGTTACCAACCAGAAATCAGAACGAGGAACGAGTTGCACTTGCGTCGATGTCTCGAATGTCTCATCTGCATCCACGAAGGCATCTCCGTCCAATAATCAATAATCTCAATCTTGCGATCTCCATCTCGCTCCGGCGCTGCGTCGCGACGAATGAAGAATCATCATCATCACCAATCGACGTCATCGCGTTCTCTAAACCAGCATGCACAGAAATTCATTCAAATCGGAATGAATGGATCTTTGTGATGACGTTTTCCCCGTGAATGAAAACCAATAGTTGGAAACATACCAGATTCTACGTACGCTGGACAAACGGGGCTTTTCAACTTCGTGGGATCTTTGCTGCCGGAAGTCGAGCAGGAAAGGCCTCTCCGAATATTTTGAAAGTAGAGGGCCGTATTATTACATACCGGTACCAGGTATGTATGTCAAATGCCGAAGAATCTTCTCGGCCAACTACCCGCGGCGGTGTAGCTAAAGTGCAAGAAGTAGTACTGTCTGTGTCAGTTTCGACCAGCCTGAAGAATGTTGCTCCAGACAGAGCTCTAGCGCGAGTAGAGAAAGGACTACTACTACACCTGATTGTAGGATGTCTACTGTACAATGTAATAGGGACTCTCTCTACCCCTCTACTCTACTCTACTCTACTCTAGCAGGGAGTACGAGGCCTACAGCGTACCGTAGAAAGTAGAACTGTTGGATATGCATATACTTCGTACGTCAAAACCAGGTTTAAGTAGTATGGTATTGCGTTCCTGCTGGCCTCTATGCAGCATTGCTGGCTTCTTGCTCCTCCTTGTACTTCCTCATCAACTCCTCTTGAGAATTCTTCGGCACTTGAATATGCTTGAAGTACTCCATTGAAAATTCTCCCTTCCCTTGCGTCAAACTTCGCAGTTCTGTCGAGTATCCGAACATGTTGGCAAGAGGAACCTCGGCCACAATCTTGATGCCGCTTCCGTCGTCGTTCATATCGCTGCTCTGGATCAAGCCCATGCGACGATTCACTGCCGCTACCACCGTTCCTTGAAATTCAGAGGGGATTTCGATTTCGACCTTCATGACTGGTTCCAAAATGCTAGGATTTGCTTTCTTCATTGTATCACGGATCGCATTCGCCATGCAGGTTCGAAAGGCCATGTCCGAAGAATCTACAGCGTGACTGGCCCCGTCCTGCAGAACCACTCGAAGACCCTCGACCTCGGCACCGACAAGGGCACCTTCTTGCACTGCATCTTCCATACCTTTCTGACAACTAGAGAAGTATTCGGGTGGGATATTTGTTCCGATACATCGATTGTCAAAGTCATTCGATCTTCCAAGTTCCTGCTGCTCTTCCAAAGAAAGAGGTTCAATAAATCCCATGACTCGTGCATACTGCCCAGATCCTCCTGTTTGTTTCTTGTGAACGAAATCGAATTTTTCCTTTTTATTGATCGTTTCTTTGTAGTTGACATTGGGTTGTCCTGTAATGCACTCCACACCATATTCTCGATTCATGCGTTCAATATACACCTCCAAGTGGAGCTCTCCCATTCCACTTAAAATTGTTTCCTTGGTCTCAGAGTCCACCTTGACGCGAAGAGTAGGATCTTCCCTGGAGAATTTGTTGAGTGCTTTTCCAAATGCGTTTTGCATGGTGCTCTTTTTTGGCTTGACAGCAAGACTCATCACAGGTTCCTATTAAAAGAGAGTGAGAAATACAAAAGGTCAGAACAGGAAGATAGCACAACATAATCGCCAGGGTGAGATTCTTTTGAAACTTACCGGAACAAACATACTGCTCATGACCAAATTGGTGTCACCATCTGAAAAGGTATCCATCGAGCTGCAATCGACCCCAAACATAGCGACGACCTCGCCGGATCCCGCACCGTCGATTTCTTCCATGTCATCGGAATGCATTCGCACAATACGAGCAAGTTTGACCTTTTTCCCAGAATTCACATTGGTAATGGAGTTTCCTTTTTGTAGTTTGCCTTGGTAGATACGCATGTATGTTAACTGGCCGTATTGGGTCTCGTCGAGCTTGAACGCTAAAGCCAAGAGCGGATCATCACTGTTGCCAGAAACCTTAACAGGCTCTTCGTCCTTCGAGCGATCAAGTGCAAAATTTTCTTTTTCTTTGGGTGCGGGAAGATAGTCAACAACGCCATCTAACAAAGGTTGTACACCCTTGTTTTTGAAGGCAGAGCCCATGAACACAGGGACAAATTTACAGTTGATAGTTTGCCTTCGAATTGCGGCCTTGAGTGTTTCAATGTCAGGTGTTTCTTCCATGAGAAAGATCTCCGCAATCTCGTCGTCTACATCTGCCAGACGTTCAATGAGCTCCAAACGCTTTTCTTCTACTTGCTCCATTAAGTCCTCGGGGATATCACCATACACGACGGTCTCTCCTCTTTCGCCGTGGAATCGGATACTTCTTTGTTCGACCACGTCAATGACTCCCTCGTGAATGCCCTCCAATCCGATAGGAATCTGAACGGCCGCAGCATTGAGCTTGAGTGTATTCCTCAACTGTTTGATTACATTCCATGGGTTTGATCCCTGTCGATCAAGCTTGTTCACAAAAGCAAGACGGGGTACGTTGTACCGTTTCATTTGTCGGTCTACGGTCAGAGACTGCGACTGGACACCCGAAACTCCACACAAAACCAAAACCCCTCCATCAAGCACACGAAGAGCTCGCTCAACTTCAATTGTAAAGTCGACGTGACCAGGGGTATCAATGATGTTGATATGGGATTCTTTCCACTTGCAAAAAGTGGCAGCACTCTGAATGGTGATTCCTCGTTCCTGCTCCAACTCCATGGAGTCCATTTTCGCCCCGACTCCATCTTTCCCCCGAACATCGTGAATGGCGTTGATTTTTCCAGTGTAGAAGAGGATGCGTTCCGTCAAAGTGGTCTTTCCGCTGTCGATGTGGGCACTGATTCCGATGTTTCGTAGGAGAGAATCGTCAGTGAAAGAGCTCATCCATCGGGAAGCTACACTGTTGCTGAGCAGTGACGTCCGCTTTAGGTTGCCGAGTGCAGACAGTGGTCGGCTGGCATAGCGGAAGATGGTGGCCGTCATTGTGAGATCGGTAGGCCTAGACTATGTTATCAATAAAAGGATTGAATGAATGCACCTACTATCTGTGGATCTTGGGGGGTTCGACGAAGCAAGCGTTGCGAGAAAATGACGACGACGTTTTTTTTGTCGGTTGTTGGCTGTCGGCACGATGTGTGGCTCGCGACGAAGAAGAAACAACGCAGAAAGATTTTGCGAGAAAGCGAAGGAAGAAGGTCATCAATACCGACCGTACACGTAGGGTGGTTCAAAACCGCGCGTTGTTTTGCGCATTCAGTATGCGCGACCGTGTGTCCGTCGTCCAGATTAGATGCATGACTGAAAATCCATCGATCACCGATGACCACGCAAAAGTCTTCTCGCAATTTCCACTTGCTTCCGACACCCCCGCCGGCCGCGACGACCGACGACGGGTTTCCAGTTTCCATTCCATTTCCATGAAACAAGCCAGAGGACGAAAGTTGCGCCATCTGCCACCCAACACAACACAGAAAGAGACAATCGCGGAATCAACCCCACACATATCAGCTGGAGTGAGGAGTCGTCAGTCTTGCGATAGGATCGACCAGGGGAATACGACGTGCCTCTTGATGATTCGTAAGGTGCAACAACATACCAGTTTCCTTGTGTCCGTTCGTTTTCTTTTTGTTTGGATGTTCTTCGGTATCAGTCGGTCTGGAAGTTTCTACACAAGATCTATCTGCCGGGCATTCGAAGTCAGCTCATCGCATAAACGAACCATCTCTAAGCCGTTTTCGAGGCTCAGCACTGGGACGCCTGTGCGAGGAATTTCTGCGCAGCTCCAACAAAACAAAATGGGGACCACAGACGACGACTCCACCTTATTTTTCCATGGCGAAAACGGGAACAGTAAACGATTCGAGGCCACGCTCGTATCAGTGAGCGAGATCGAGTCATGTGGTCTGCGCCTGAGGGAAGGAAATTTGGTAGCATTTCCAACAGAAACGGTTTATGGTTTGGGTTGCAATGCGTTGGATCCGTCGGCAATCATCAAAGTGTTCGAAGCAAAAGAACGTCCGTTGACCGATCCACTCATTTCGCACGTGACTGACAATGGAGTCGCTTATGCTTTGTGGAATGCTGGTGAATCTTCTTTAGAGGGAAAGGCTCTTCGATGTCTTTGTGACAAATTCTGGCCAGGACCTCTCACGTTAGTGGCAAGAGCTGCACCCCATGTACCAGATCTGCTTATGGCCAACACTGGGTTCGTTGCTTGCCGATCACCGCAACATCCGATTTCCATCGCGCTTATCAATGCCGCACAGGTTCCGATTGCGGCTCCAAGTGCCAATAAATTTGGACATGTATCGCCGACCCGCGCCAGTCATGTGTGGGATGATTTGAAGTACGAAGATGTTTGGATTGTCGATACTGACGAAAAGGAGACCGCAAGTATATGTTCTGTTGGTGTCGAGAGTTCAGTGGCGAAAATCGAAATGCTAGATAATATGACTGGTCGGATAACGCTTCTGAGACAGGGGGCTGTCTGTGTCACGGATATCCAAAATTGTCTGAACCAAGCAGGCCTTGCACCATCCTTTGTCGTCGAAGCAAAGACCAAAAAGGCTACCAACGAGACGGTGGCCCACGTAGCTCCAGGGCAAACCATTCGCCACTATTCGCCCGACATTCCAAGTTTCATTCTATCAGAGGCTTATTGTAAAGAGTCACCAGAACTGAGTCCAGATGATGTTGATTTCCTCTCCAAGACGGTCATTATCGATTTCCGAGGGAAGTTGCGAAAGTGGAAGGATCGCTGCATTGCCTATCGAGAACTGAGCGAATCAGGGGATTCTTCACTCGCCACCAAGGCTGTATTTGAAACATTACGTTGGGCCGAGCGAGTTGTCAATGCTGATCAAATAATTTTCCCAGAGATAGCAGAGGACGAACCAGGGAAGGATGATGCTTTGGTGCTGGCATTGAAAGATCGCCTCACGCGTGCAGCAAGTGGTGTCGTCATCGATAATCTGAAGGTGAAACATTGATGTATCCATGATCCATCGGCGCATTTTTATGATATTTCTCTTGTATTGTAATCACTAGTAGGTAGACTAGGGATTTCGCAGAAATATTAGTAGATGTAATGCAACTCGTGCCTTCCTTTCGCACTTTAGCTAGAACTGTTACTGTGCAAGTTGTCGTTGCGAGACAATTTGAGTCCAATGCGTCGGAAAAGCAAAATTCTGTCTGTACGTATGCACGTCACCAGTTCACCGTTCATCAGAAAGCTTCCAGCTGGAAGCTGGTCAGCCGTCGTCGGCCGTCGAAGCCCTTTTTTGTACTAGTGATGGTACTGTAGTAGAGAGTAGAGCTTCATTCGTTTCTCTCGTTGCCACAACACTTACGGCACTTCCGATAGGAACACTTTTCAGTTTTTATTGCCAAGCCCAAGCCATGGAAGACAACAGGAGTAAGGGAAATGATGAAGTAAACAAGACGAGGCCCGGAAAGAGAAAGCGGCCCTACGGAGAAAGCATCCGCGTTGCCTACGAATCGATATCTTTCTCGCCGTTGGAGTCAACTGGCCACCCAAGATCCCCCCATCGTTTCTTCAGAGAATCATACGTCACCGACTTGAGAGCTACTACAAGTACTTCCTTGCTGACGCTTGAAAACGACAAAACCACTCTCGTCGACGACGACTCCTTTCTGTTGTCTCAAGTGGTGCATCATCATGTAAACGGACTATGCATCGTCACTGCTGGTCAAAGCCTTCCTGATAAAACCACCATATCAGGCATCGAAATGGTCGCGAAAGAGGCCGCCGCCTGCAGTGCAGCGGAAAAGCGGAAGCGTCAAGCGAAGATGCTGAAAGGGGGGAAAGTCGACGACGCCGTTACTCCCAGGACGATTATTGCGAAATTGAAGCTGGAATCTGGAGAGACGCTGCCACTTTACGCCTGTGTTTGGGGGACTATACTCGAAGTGAATACTGCCCTTACAGTAGATATTCTCTTTGACGACCCGTTGCTTGATGGCTATTTAGCTGTTATACTACCATCAGGAAATTTCCCTCCTAGGAACAGAGACTCTGAATCAGAAAAGCACACCTCAAAATTAACAAAAGCTTAGATTTGGGTCTCAAGTTTGAAATGAGGTCATAACTTCACCCCACCACGTTGGCAGGGGAGCTTCTACTCGAATTCCATACTCAGGAATACGCAAGCTTGAAGCATGGAGAAGGAATTTTTGCTGCGGACTACCTGCGATGTGAGGATTGTGTTTACCGTTGTACAATGCGTCCAAATACACGGGAGACGACAGGGCTTCAGAAGCATGTACTCGAATTTGGTGTTTTCGCCCAGTATAGATATCAAACTCAAGCAGAGCTGCAGCGTCTCCGAGCCTTTGTTTGATGCGATATCTGGATTTCGCGGGTCTTCCATCTACCGGTTGGTCAATAATACCTTCTTGTGGTATCGACAAATCTGGAGCTGGCGAAACAACTGTCGTGTATGTTTTTTCTGTTCGACGCAGGAAGAACTCGGAAACCAGTAGTGCATGCATGTTGTCTGTCTTTGCGAGCACCATACATCCAGATGATCCTCGGTCAAGCCTGTGTACCAACCCAAGGGCCTCTGGGTTCAAAGTGGACAGAGGCACATTGCAATTGATCAATGCATCCTCGAGACTGATATCTTCTGCCATCGCAGCTTCCTCTCCTTTGCTCTTACGAATCTTTCCAGCAGTGGTCGTTTTTCGGTGAAAGCAAGGAATCCCACTTGGTTTGTTAACAAGTAATAACTCGTCAGTTTCATATAGCACAGAGAAATCCTCCCCGCATAGCTGCCTCAATTCCCCCTCGACCTCACCAACGTTGATAACTTTTTCCTTACGTCGAGAAGCCGCCAGTGTTTTTCTTCGTTTTCCGCCAGCCATTTTTTTGCTTTTTCGGGTTGCTTGGTCCATAACATACTCTGCCATCCAGGCAGTTTCTGAACAACGGTGAAGAGCAGTATAGGCGAGACAGTATGTGACTATATCGGGTGAAATCTTTCTGCTCGCTTCCAAATCCTCAAAAGCTTCCACTAGACCCTGTGCAATCTGTGCAGCCATGATGTGGTCATTCATGAGACAACAGGATCCGATCCAAGCATTTAACATACTAGCTGCATCGCCGGATTTCCCCTCAGAGACCTCCAAGGTAGCTGCAACGACATCCCCAACATCCAAGCTAGATATGTCCAAAGTTGATGCAAACTTGAGAATTCCATCTGTCTCGCCCTCCTGGTAGGCTTCTTGCATACTTTCTCGGAAAGACTGAATTTTGCTGGACCATAATCTTGTGCTACTCGAAAGTGGTGTTCGTCCCACCATATTCGATATTTGGGAACTTGATTTTGGCGGCATACTTGTATTCGCACGCCAGCCATGGAAATTAAGTGCATTTGAGTAGGATATCAGTAGTGCAACAATGAGTCTCCCTCTAGGGAAGACAGAGGCATTTGGTGTGCCCCAACTTCTGGTTGAGCGAGTCGAGCGATATAGGACGACTCGTGATGGATTCATCTCGAGGTTGCAAAATCGTGTTTTGCTCGCTATTTACCTCCTTCTATCGACTACCCCCAAGACGATATCCTGCGTCCAATACGAATGGACAATCCTTTCAGCTCGAAAGCGAGTGCTCTATTAGTAGAGAAGACTACTACGGTACCGGTGTAGTTGTTATCGAACAACCGCCAAACATCATCAAAACACAACCCAAGCATAACACACCTAACATTTGGCCCAGTACCTTCCACGTGGAAGTGTCCCCGAGAAGGGAGAAGGTTGACGAGCGAGATGACGCACCACAGTACCCAGGTACCTGGTACCTTGGAGTAGATCGACCATACAGTACCAAGAGAGGAAGTAGGACAAGATCACGTTTGGATAGAGCTTTAGTGTAATTGTGCTAAGAGTTGACCGGAAAGTAGAGTACGAGCATCTCTTATAATGTTAGTCCTGAGGAATAGGACTGATCAAACGATTCTGGAAGCTCCCTTGGAGCAGGAAAGAAAAAGGCAATTTGTAGTGCTTGAACAGGGCGACAAGGTTCCACCAGATTGTAGAGCCAACTTGTTGTCCACTTCTCCATTCAGGGTCCAAAATGAGATCAATCCCCTTGTCACCATCAATGACATGGCTAAGCTCTTTTCGGAGCACCCACGGTGAAAGAAACTCACAATACAAAGGAGTACCAACGCCTTGAGAGCCTTCAAATGTTGGAGCACTGCAAGAAATGGAAAAGCGCGGAACGAATCGGTGTTGACACTGCGGGCAGCGTGTTGTAACATCTTGGAATGCCCGAGGCCGCCAGCCGGCGATAACATTGTTTCTCGTCATCGAATTTGAACACTGAGGACAGGAATCTCCGTCGGTATCGATTTTGAGGTCTGGATACAGGAAGTCAAGAAGACTTTCACCCAACACAATTTGTTTCGAAAGACGATCGGTGAGAGGTCCTTCTCTATCAGCCATCATCTTAGTACGTCGGCGACGTCGTTTTCTACGCCTTGCTTTCATATTGCTGTTCAACTCGCGGGGGTAAAACCAGTCTAGGATTGCTGACCCTACCGGAATCGATCCCATGGCACCTATGGGAGAAGGCGTTGTCTCCGAGCCACTATTTGATACATGGTCGCTGGGGCAACTGTCAGCATCTGAGTCAGAGACCGGCGTGGTAGGCTGGGCATCCTTTCCAGTATCTCTGGTCATCGATTGTAAGTTCTTCTTCAGAAATGAGGAGTAGGCATCAGAACTGCGTTGACGTCGCACCGAACCGAATCGTTCGCTAGAAGTGTCGTCTCCTAGGTCATCGTCATTGTGCGCGAAAGCCGCCATGAAACAAGACAACACTTCCTGATCTGCCGCAAGACCGTCTCTTTTCATCATTTCAATCAGCTCCAACGCCCGCTTGGTGTCACCGCAGCGACCACATGCTTCCATCAAAGATTTGAAAACGTCAGGGTCGCTTAGCAGACCTCTCATTTCCATGTTTTTCAAAGTGTCGAATGCCAGATGAAGCTGAGCCACAGCAACAGCGCGGGCTTCCTCGTATTCCGCAAAGCCGTTGTCTTTGTCAAGAAGACTCGAGGTGGGCCCTTGCAAAAAAGTGGACGGAGAATTGGCCAAGCCCGATATCGCTTCGAATGCAATTTGAGCTTGCGCATTGAATTCATCGATTTGACGCGGACATGGCGATGTGGTAACATAAACTAGCGCGTCATTGACGGCAGCAGCTCCGCTTGGGCACGCGTCACAGAGACCAAGATACGTATCAGACAGCGTATCAGGGTCTACAATCTCGAGTTCGACGCTCTCTGTTTGAGTCACGGGATCTGATCCAACGCCCTCTTGGACATCAGAATGATCCTTTCCAGCATCAAGGTCTGCCATGGCTTGCAATTCACGTTGCTTATGCTGAAAAGCCTGCCACTCTCGACCAATGACCGCAGAGTAGGCGTAAAAGAAAACTGTGAAAGCCATCCCCTCTGGGGATGTGTCGTAGTCACTGCCATAGAAGTCAAAAAGATGGTTTGACTCTACCGCCCCGGGTTCTTGTGTTGAACGCAAACGCGAGATCAGTGCGGCTTGTCGGTCGAATTCAGCCGTAATGATGGTGGGAATCGGTCGAGGCATACCGAACAACTGTTGGTTGAACTTTTCAGGCCACTGCTTGTAAATAAAGGGTGTCTTCACGTCAAGGTCTACTGCGCACGGCTCGACTGCAATAAACTTCGTGAGAACTTTATGCGCTTTGGCACTTTGCAAGAATGGTGTGTCGACCTTTCTCAGCTTGAGGCGGCTGCGATTAAGTTTGGCTTCGATGCTTTGATCGAAAAATATAATATCTGGCATCTCTGGACTGTACAGTCGCTTTGTGATGAAATCATCGAACTGTTGCGTCAGTGTTACATGAGAGAGATACGCCACGTACTCCGTCTTCTGGGATCCGATAAAACCGTCACGATCAAACGATCGTCGTTGGTTCCACTGCATCCTGCCGTCCGAATCAGGGCCGAGGGATGGCGCTGCGCCACCATCAGGATTGTCAAGAAATCGACGGTAATCTTTGAATAAAGCCACAAAGAATCGAAGAAAAGATTCTTGCACCAAGTCCCATTGGTTTTGTTCGGTTTCCACACCCAAATCAGTCTGGATATTCTCAGAATCAGGAGTGAACTGCAAATCAAATGCCTGGTCAAAAGTCACCAACTTTTCATTCCATCGCACCTCTCCTTTTCGCCGCGCCGCTTCCTTGAAGCTCCGAGTGTCTAGTCTATGGCTTCGGAATGCCTGGTACTCGCGTTCGAGGCCACGCGTTCTCCAAAATAGATGTCCAGCAATGTCTTCGAGGCTACTTCGAAGTTTCTTCCATTTCTTCCCGGGCAAAGGAGGAAGCTGTGGTGTTTTTGCACCAAACATGACATTGTTCCGATCAAGGTCTACAACAATGGTATCCTCACTAACAAACTGTTGTACATGTAGCCAGTTGTCTCGTGTGACACCACATAGATAAGGTACTTGAAATCGAATCCAACAACAATATAATATTGTGAGCGATACACGCCACTGATGACACATTCACACCGTCAGTCGGGCCGTAGTACCAACAGTACAAAAACAACTTACCAGGCGCATCCAACATGGGACATAAAAATCGTGGTAGCAAGGGGACGTAAAGGTGACTCCATTTCATCGGGTATAGCAAGGAACAGAGGATCTCCGAGCACACTGTCAAGTTAGAATACTGGCTAGAAACCAAAAGAACTTTCTGTTCCATTGTCAAGCAGTACCAAAGATGCAAGATATTATCCAAGTCGAGACAGTCAAACAGCACCTGATATGGAAGGGCCACATACGCAATCGGTAGTTTTGCCGGAGGCGACCAAAATCGAATGACCGAATCGAGAATGTTGATTTGCACTTCAAAGGCCCCCGGAGGAGGCGCTGGAATCTCCATGCAAATATTCATGATATACCGCTCCAGTGGCACAGTCATGCAGTTGGTGCTAGTTGCTAATCGATAAATTTGCGCCAAGTACTCCCGAAAGGCTGTTATATAAGGCCACATCGAAAGTAAGCACAAGCACCGAGGAAGATACAAAGTAGATTTTTCGTTGTCCACTGTGATTTCAATGTCTCTCTCACCAGAATCACTATGAACCAAATGTTGTGCTTGCAATGGAGCATCGGAGGGTGGATCGTACTCTTCGTATACCGTGAGACAAGTACCATAAATCTTTCTTCCCTTATCGTTGGTAAGAACAAAGTAGTGCACGCGTGGCATCAGATATTCTCTCGTCGGAAAGACGACATCGCCGACCGGATGACAAAACTGCGTCACCATCGGATTGAGTGGGTTATCTTGATGATCACTGAGAGGGTATCGAGACGTGATTTTTGGTTGAAAATTGAACTCATCATAATTGTCGTCTTGTGGCATACGAATATTACCATCATTCACGTTGTCTTCGTCCCGTTTCCAGGTGCCTCTTGGCTTGGGCGGCGGGAGGGTTTCTTCTCGAGTCTCGTCCAGTTGCGAAGACGACCCATCTTGTGAAAACGACGCAGTGACGAGTCCATGTTCCGTGCTCGATTTTGCTTTCCGAAACACACTGCTAACTTTGCCGCTAAAACTTCGTTGGCGGCTTTCGTCTGGTTCCACGCTCGATGGAATAGGAGCCGACACGCCTCGTGGCATCTCTGGCCTGCTGCTGGCGTTGACCTTTGGACTTTGGGGTGCGGGCGATGATGGACTCGAAGGCCCTCGTTGTTGTTGTTGTTGCTCTACTGACATCCGAGGGTGACAGCTGATAGTCACAAAATATTCCACGAGTCTCTGGATGGATGCTACATTTTGAAGGGCATCTTCCACCGAGACTTTTCGCCTCAACTTGCTAGGACTTGGGCATACTGTTGCTGTAGTAGCGGCAGTGTTGGTTGCAGTGTTGTTCATATTTGTTCGCTCGCTGTTACTTGATCCTCCGTCCTTGCTTCCATCCTTGCTTTCGGCTATCGATCGCTGGCTCAATGGGGCGGTGGTGGGTTCAGAGGGAGTCGGCAGTGTTGTGGGAGAAATTGCGGGTGTCATGGCTTGCTTGCTTGGTAGCTTTGCCTTCATAAATTTTGTGAATTGGCAGTTTCGCGTTACGTTTCGTTGACGAAGATGATACTGTAAGTAAATCGTGATGCTAGTAGAGTATGGTAGTTGATGAGAATGGAAGGAAGGTGGTTACAAGTAGAGGTGCGCCTCTCTATTTTGGAGCTTCGTATCGAGACAACAACTAACTGACAACTTTACTTTCCATACCAGTAGAAAAACGGAGTGAACAAACAGACGGTACCGGTAGTGTACCGGTACACGTGTATGTGGTTGAACGAACATCATGTGCATTGCAATCGGGGGGGGAGGCCCGCGTGGGACTGGTTCCGAGCGCGTTCGTGTAGTTCCGTTTTTCTTCATTCTTCCCGCCACGCGCCACTGGGGTTTTCTCGGCATTCCACATAAAGACTAAATTATCACTTTTATACGTCACTGAATATTCTATATTAAAACTCAACGGATCTTAATAAGTCATTCATTCACGAGTTTATTTTTGTCCATGACACACTTCGATCTGGCCCGGCCGGCGTGCTATTGCGAAAAAGTTCGCTCGAAAAGTGGCGCGGTCTGGACTTCTCCCGCCAAGGACAAGGTCTGAATGGAGGCAGGCGCCACCATTTTTTCGCTGCTTGCTTGTGGCAACAACGCCGTACTCGTACCTGGTACGTCAAACGTGCTGCGGACACAGACGGTAACCGACAAGCTGGTATGTGCTTGAGTGCCATATTGTTTTGTTGTCAGTTGTTTTGTGTTGAGGTAGGTGGATAAAGTTTCAATTTGTTCGTTTCGACCATGGTGATGGGTATTTTTGTCCCCGTGACGAAATAAATGAGCCGGGGAGGTCGTCTGCTCTTGGAGGGAGAATATTTAGTTTTTGGCATCGCCCATGGACGCCTCGAGATTTTCATGTACGCTGTTCGTGTGTATGAGAGACTCGCGCGACGTAAATATTATTGGGGAACCCCCGACGACATCACATTTTCCGACTGCCACTCGAGTTTTTCGACCCTTCTCAATCAAATCCTAGCCTCTGGGTACGTTTGGGATGCCAAGGATCATTATTCTTCAATGCTTTTCACCCTGCCGGACCATCAAACAATCAAAAAATCACACTGCGTAGACAATCTACAGCGTTCTACGTGATAACACGATCGATCTGCGCTCAATTTTGTCGTACTACTGCTGATAATCGCCATGGTTGTGCCCCTTTGTCACCCTACCCTCCATCCCAACCTCTCTCTGCTCCCCTCTACTCCTTGATCGTGCTCCGGAACCCTCATGTTGCAGTGTGTGTTTTGGATTTCACATGCTCCGGAGGCAGCTGCCTCCGTAGTCTAGTCTCAGCGCGTACTCGCACACTTCCATCACAAAAAATGATTCGTTCATTCATTTATTCTCACACATTCATTCTTCATTCTTGCCACTTTTAGGACTGAAGCCAGCGAGCAACTTACCAACTACCACTACCAGTGCGTACAGTATCAACCATGTCTGACGAAGGAGAAGGGGAAGAACGTCGCCGTTCGAGGCGGAGCAAGAAGAACGTCGACTACTCCAGGGAACAAGACTTTAGCGACGGAGACATTTTCGAGGACAGCGACAAGGAGGATCCTACGCCCAAGAGAGGCCGCCCTCGAAAATCATCCTCCGGTATTCGCAAGTCTACGGGGAGTAGTCGACGTCGACAATCACTACAGCAAGACGCAGACGAGGACAATGATCATCATCTCGTGGGCGGAGGAGACGACAATGACGACGACTTTCGGCCGAACAAACCCATCTACACAGAAAAGGGATACGATCCAATGCTCGAACCGATTCGAGAGAGGTTTCCGTTTTTGCCAGAGTTCGAACTGGACGGATCTCCTCGCATTGAACTCATTGTAGGTCGTCGTCCGGTGGACGAGAAGGGGGATGAAACCACCAAGGGCAGTGAAGAGGATTACGACGAGAACCAAGACCCAGAAGACGAGGATGAGTCGGATCACGACGATGATGGCGACGACGGCGAAGGAGGCCGCAAATCCCGTCGTCGTGGCGGTGGCGCTCAGAAGAAGAAGAAAACGCCCTCCTCGCCCAAGAAAGAAAAGTCGGGAGTCATCGAGTATGAGTACCTCGTCAAGTACAAGAATCGCTCGTACATGCACCTCGAATGGAAGACAGGAGCAGATCTAGAGTCCATGAACAAATCGGCAAAGACTATGTATCGCCGCTTCGTCAAGAAACTTGCCCTGGGACTGGACGAAGATCTAGAGAATCCGGAATTCGATGCATCCTTTGTCGTGCCTCAGAAAATTTGCGCGGAAAGAGAGCAAGAGCTTACTTTGGAACTCAGCGATAAGGAACTTCTCAAGTGGGAGAAGGAACGAGAGAAAGAGCTCGCCGAGGAAAGCAGCGACGAGGACGAAGACGAAGACAAAAAAGGAGAGAATGCGGAAGAAAGCCCAACGGAACAGCCTGAGAAGCCCAAGGATGAAGCAGAGGGGCAGGATGACGAAAAGAAAGGTAAGTACTGGTACGAGTACTGAGTACTCGTGTCGAAAAAAGTATCACTCGCGCTGACGATTATTATCCATGTCTCGTCCTATTATCTTCATACACAGAAGAACCAGAAGAGAACGACTGGGCAGAAGACATCGACTTCAGCGCTCTCACAGTACAACAACTGAAGGATATTCTTGCAAAAGAAGAATCTTACTACCCGGTTATTCCCGGCTGTGACAATCCTTACAGAGACGGGTTCGTCACTGAACCCCCAAAGAAACCTCGGGCATCCTATCTTTTCTTCCAGTGCACTTTGCGATCGTACTTTGCCAAGAGGAACCCAAATGCCTCTCAGGGTGAGCTCATGACGATTTTGGGTGATCATTGGAAGACAATGTCTGAAGAGCAACAGCTGCCTTTTCTAGAACTTGCAAAGGAAGAGGCCAAGCAATACGAAAAAGAACGCCAGCTGTTGGAGAAGGCCCAACGACCCAACGAGATGTGGCAACCCATTCGTCGCTGTCTGATGGTACTTGATAGAATATCGGCAGATGGCTTTGCCAATATTTTTCTGGAACCTGTCGATACCAATGACTTTCCTGACTACGAGGAATACATTGACACGCCCATGGATCTTGGCACTGTGCGTACCAAGCTGCATAATAAGAAGTATCAGTCCCCGGAACAATTCGCTCGGGATGTTAGGAAGGTAAGATCTTTCGAATGATTCTCGTGTCGTGACTTTGGCTCCAATTACCTAACGATTTATTATTTTTTCCTTTTTCGACCAGGTCTGGAACAATTGTAAGATTTACAACCGACACGGTTCCGCCATTTGGCACGTTGCTGACTATATGTCCAAGCAGTTCGAGCGTCTGTACCATGCTTGGGTACTAGAATATCGTGAACGATACCTCCGATGGGCGAATCCGAGGGCAAGGCCTTGGGAGCATACTTGCCGTCAATGCGATGGAAAGTGCGGTACTCCGGACAAGGATTTGGTTCTTTGCGACCACTGCGACGCAATGTACGGATATAAGTGCCTGACCCCTTCGCTCAGAAAGCTTCCGACTGGCGTCTGGCACTGTCCTGACTGCAAGCCCAAATTGAAGTCTGTACGGGGCGTTCGAATGATGTCAGCTGTAGCAGAGCAAGCCGCGCGCAAACGAGCGGAACTCGGTGACACTCCAAAGAGAAAGGTGAAGCAAACGATGTATCTTGTCAAGTGGGCGGGGCTTGGTTACGAACATCTTACCTGGGAAACCAAAAAAGATATTGGAAATCCAGCACTCATCGAAGCATTTCACAAATTGAACAACACTTATCCTGATGAACCCGACATGCCAGAAGAAGTTGTTGAGCAGATTCTTGAAAAGGAAAACCACATCAACCTCGAGAATGCTGGAGGGTTATTCTGCGTACCTGATCTACGAACTCAGCTTTACGCTCAGACTCAAGCGTTCCAGTTCGCCAAGTTTGGCCTTGACATTCCCGAAAAGGTTGGCTGCGTATGCGGGCCAAAATCAGCAGTTCTTGTTTCTCCAGAGTGCTCCGATTCCGAAGCAAAGCGGGAAGTAGTTGAATGCCTCTCTGACATGGTCCAACGTGTCGCGCGAAAGGATGCACTTCCTCAGTTGATTCAAGTGAACAAGAATCTTCCACCGTTGCTATCGGGGGAGTACGATGCTGTTGTTCCAATCACTTCAAAAGGTTTGATGATGAATGTTGGCGAGATTCATGGCTCAGTTGCTTTCCTTGGCTACCGTACCTTTCCAGACGGAAGCAAGGGTCCAGCAGAGATTAATAAGCTGATCCGGAACGTAGGCGACAAAATCATAGCTGTTGATGGGACCAGCACAATCAATAAGTCATTCAAAGAGGTGATTGGTCTCTTGCGGGAAAGTGGGAAGAACCAATTCGCAATTATGCGATTCCTTGAATGCCGCTACTCTGCTGTCAACGGCGAGTTGACCAGCGTGGGCAGTATGGGCAGATACGCCTACGAAGAGCTTCAGAAGAAGTTCAATCTAGATCGCAAGCGCTTGTTGGTGCAGCGCGCTGACATGGCTCTTGACGAGACTCCAGTTTTGGAAGAGAAGGCCGAGGAATCTGATGCGAGTGCAGGGCCGGGCGACTCTGACGATGAATCTGACGGAAGTGCAGAATTTCAACCAGATAGCGACGAAGAAGAGGTCAGCCAGAAAGAGGTGAAAGATCTCGGTAGCCTCGAACAAGTTGAGTCCGACAAGTCTCCACAAAAGCCTACGGCTACCTCTGAGGAGAAATCTGCGGTAGGGGCTGATTCTTCTCAGGAACCCCAAATGGAAAGTGATGATCCGCTAGAAGAAGAAGACGCACTGGTCGTTCGTTCTGAGGCGACGCATTCCATGGCGCGTCGTCTCCTGGATATCGATGTCGGATACAGCAGTGATGAAGGTGGCGACGAAGACTGCGCATACTTCGTCGATGGAGTTGATGATACCTTTACGGCAATGGCGGACATTCCCAAGGAAATCGTCGAAGCTACGGCACCTGTCGAAGAGTCAAACGAAAACTCCAGGAAGAGCGAAAATGATGCTGAGAAGAAGACACTTCCTGTCAAACGAAACGAATTCAGCACTCTTGGCGATCGCGCAAAATTGGTTGCCTCAGTTGTGTTGACTGCGCAGCCTCCAGAGATCGATAAGTTTGATAACTTCCCCGAGCCCTCGTCGAAAGCCATTGCCGAAAAGGAGGCAAAAGCTGCAATGGCCTCAGCTGAAGATGGTTCATCCCCCGGAAAGCCGATAAAACGATCCACGGTCAAAGTGGAGCAGATCGACGTCGCAACAAACCAAATTATTCACGTGTGGGCAAGTGCACAGGCTGCTGCAGCCACTCTTCAGATCCCGTTGAACGAAATCCGGCAGGTTCTGCAAGGCGAATACGATGAAGAACTGGGTGACGAGGTGGGTGGATTTCGTTGGAGCTTCGCAGCTGCCGGGGCCACAGTTACGGCAGGCATGAGCGATTCGAAAAAAGGAAGCAAGAAAGGAAAGGAAGCATGGTTGGAGTTTCGTGATCGACTTTATGATCCCAGTGAGCCACATCCATACAAAAACAACAACAGATTGCGGGACTATCAGGTTGAGGGCGTAAACTGGCTTGCAAGTACTTACTACAGGAAGCACGGTTGCATCCTGGCAGACGGTAAGTCCCACGGATCGGGAATTGTTTGTCCTTATTTTTCTTTGCCTAACATACATATTTTTTATATTGCACAGAAATGGGTTTGGGGAAAACAGTCCAGATTGTTTGCTATTTGGAGCATTTGTATAGAGTCGAGAAGATCCAACGCCCCTTTCTAGTTGTCGTGCCACTGTCGACCGTCGAACACTGGCGGCGCGAATTTGAGGGCTGGACCGATATGGTTTGCTGTGTGTATCACGACAGGCAGAGAGTGTGGCGCGACGTCTTGCGAGAGTATGAATGGTACTACGAGGACCGCCCCCACAATTCCGACTATTTGAAGTTCGACGTTCTCGTCACTACCTACGACACCCTCATCGGTGATTTTGATGTGATCAGCAGCATCCCTTTCCGTGTCACCGTTGTCGACGAAGCACACCGTCTTCGCAATCAGAAGGGGAAGCTGCTCGAATGCATGAGAGAGATCAGTGCCAAGGGAACTCTTCAATACGGTTTCCAAAGTCGTGTCCTGATGTCTGGTACGCCTCTTCAGAACGATCTCATCGAGCTTTGGACGCTCTTGAATTTTATTGAGCCCTTCAAATTTCCTGATTTGGACCAATTCATGGTATTGTTTGGTAATATGGCTAATCGAGAACAAGTGGAATCGCTTCAGCAGCAAATCTCGCCGTTCATGCTTCGCCGCGTGAAAGAAGATGTTGCAAAAGACATCCCGAACAAGGAAGAAACCGTTATCGATGTCGAATTGACAAGCATTCAAAAACAATACTACCGCGCAATTTTTGAGCACAACCACGGATTTTTGAACATGGGTTCGACAAGGGCGACTGCGCCGAAGCTCATGAACATTCAAATGGAACTTCGCAAGGTTTGCAACCACCCATGTCTACTCGAAGGAGTTGAGCATCGAGAGCAGGACCGCCAATTCAAGGAATTCCTTGAAGCCGGTGCTTTCCATGGGAAGACCCCTGAAGAGCAGCAACACATGTTGAATGAGCATCTCTACATTCAAACGAGTGGGAAAATGGTTCTCATGGATAAATTGCTTCCTAAGTTGCGCCAAGAAGGGCACAAAGTCCTGGTCTTTAGTCAGATGGTACGAATGCTGGATCTAATTTCTGAGTACTGTGAATTCCGGAATTTCCCATACGAAAGATTGGACGGCCGCGTCCGTGGCACGGATCGCCAGAAATCGATTGATCGCTTTGAACGTGATCCAAACAGTTTTCTTTTCCTCCTTTCGACGAGGGCTGGAGGTGTTGGGATCAACTTGACTGCTGCCGACATCTGTATCATCTTTGATAGTGATTGGAATCCACAGAATGACGTTCAGGCGCAGGCTCGCTGCCATCGAATTGGACAGACGAAGGATGTGCGCATTTATCGTCTCGTTACCAGTAGGTCATTCGAACAAGAGATGTTCGATCGAGCCAGCAAAAAGCTAGGATTGGAGCAAGCCGTTCTCGGCACATTTGGCCAGGACGATGACGATGACAAGCCTACAAATAAGGAAATGGAACAGCTCCTCAAGCGAGGTGCCTATGCACTGATTGAGGATGAAAATGATGAAATCACCAAGGCCTTTTGCGCAGATGATATTGATAGCATTTTGGCTAAGCGCACTCGTACGCGAGTAGTTGAAGGGACCAAGACTGCCTCCTGGTTGAATAAACAAGGAATGGTTGTGAGCAAGTCAAAATTCACAAGTGACTCAAAGAGCGCTGGCTTGGACATGGACGATCCTCTCTTCTGGCAGAAAGTTATGCCTGATTTCGTCACACCTTCGATCATGCTTCAAAAACTGCAAGATCTCGAAGATGAAATCATGGGCACGACCACCAAGAAGAAGCGTGGACGAGGTCGAGGCCGATGGAAGAAAAAGGAAGATGAAGAAGAAAAGCCCGAAGAAGCTCTTACCGATGCTCCCGATGGAAGTGGTGTGACCCCGGAAGGCGAGGGGGAGGAAGCTGACGAGAAGAAGGAGGACGATGCTGCACCCGAATCCAATGCAAACGGAGATGATGAAAACGCCGACGACAAGGAGGACGAGGATAACGACGAGAACAATTCTGACGAGGACAAAGAAGAGGAAGCCTTTCAACTCACAAGAACATACGTTCGGAAGGTTGCTAAGTTTTTATCTGACCTCAAGGCAATGATGGAGGGTGTTTTCGACGAGGACGAAGACGACGCTTTGCCGAATGAGGAAAAGCAGACTTGCCAAAAGCTCTTACTCACTATTTCCGTGAAGGAGAAGATGTTCAGTGACGAGCAACGTCACATGGCGCGTTCGATGCTGAAGCGGCTAGAAGGCAACCGCCGCCGACGTTGTCGTACGTCCGATCAGAACAGTAACGTACCCTCGTTCAGTCCCGGGAGACGTGGGCGACCAGATTTCATTCGCGAGGAACTTCGTATCGTCGGCAAGAAGAAGAAACAGCGAAGAAAGCGAGGTGAAGTCGACGACGAGAAGAAGCGTCGACGACGCGGTTCAGACGATTCTGATATCGAGATAGGCGACGATGGCTACAAGGTGCATTCGGATGATGAGGCCGACTGGTCCGACATCGGCGAAGATCTCTACGAAGGGAAGAAACGTGCAACGATCACCAGCAAAGAGGCTCGTCGTCGTCGGCAATGGGCTGCCGACGACGACGCTGCCACCGCTGCAGGACGACCCTGGCCGTCCTTCCCAAGAACTCATGTTTCTCTGGTTCTTGGAACTCTTCTCGACGCAGTCATTAAACACGACGAGTTGAAGGGGGGTGTTTTCTCAGAGCCAGTTTCCAAGGAAGAGTTCCCCGAGTACTATGAACAAATTTCTCAACCAATGGACTATGACACGATGAGGAAAAAACTGGAAAACGAAGAATATCGATCTGCTCAAGCCATGCAGAAGGACTTCGTTTTGGTCATGCAGAACTGTCTCAAATTCAATGCTCCCGACTCTGAGATTGTACAAGAAGCCCGTCAACAGGCGCTAATGAGACCTAATTTGCTTCGTGATGCAGCGATCAAGCACGGCTTGTTCCTGGCAGAGGATGGATCTGTTTTTGAGATTCTTGATGACGAGAAGAAGAAGTCAAAGAAGAACGAAGATGGAACGCCGAAGAAGCGCCGTAGGAGAAAATCGGATGGCGGCGATGACATGGAGACGACGACTAAGAAGAAACGCAAGAGGAAGAGTGTTGACTCCTCCGAAATCGAAGTCGAGGAGGAAGAAGACGATGTACCCCTTGCCTCGATGAAGATGAAGAAACCAAGGATCAAGATCAGTCTTGCGGATACTGGTGGAAAGAAGAAGAAGGGGCGGCGAAGTCGAGCTGACGAAGACGAGGAAGCAGCTGAAGAACTTTCGGACGTCGAGATCGATTCAACTCCTATTCCGAGAAAGAAACGGGGCCGACCTTTTGGAAGCAAGAACAAATCAACCGAAAAGAAGACCAGAAAGAGACGGGGCAAAGCTGAAAGCGAAGAGGAGGAAGATGACGAACCTGAGCCAGAAGAAGAAGAGGAGGAGGAAGAAGAAGAAGATCAAAGTTATCTCTATTTGGATGCCGGTCTTTGGAAAGGAGAACGCGAAGCCCTTGATGGTAGCTTCGAGGCTGCCAAGGCTCATTTCAGGCAGCGTGGGAAATGGGTTCTGCCCTCTGAGTTGAAGCCGAGCAAGTTCAAGGATGTTGCTCTTGGAACTCTTAACAAGATGAGCAAATTTGATCGTTACGCTGTTTTCGCTGAGCCCGTGAGCGAGAGCGAAGCTCCAGGATATTTCGATGTCGTGAAGGAGCCAATTGACATGTCGACCATGCGTGAGAAGGTCGTCAAAGGCGTTTATGGGGAGGGCTCTGTAGCTGCCGCCAAGTTTTATCGCGATTTTGGCCTCATGTTCGAGAACTGCGCCCTGTACAACGATGATGAAGGTGAAGTGACCGAAGAGGCCTCGCGCTTGTTCGCGTTGGTGCCGGAAACATATGCTGCACAATGCGCTCTTGCCTTAAAGAAGCAGAAGAAATCAGGTTAGATTACTTAAAATGTAAAGTATATTTTACGAGTACAGTTAGTAGCTACCGGTAGACTACAAGTACTGTACTGTATTTCCAAGATCATGATGATTGATTCATCTCTCTCTAGAGTAATAGTACTGTACCTGGTACTGTACCATTATGATAGTTGAGGATGAGGAGTACCGGTACCTGTACTACTGGTAAAAGTACAGTACTGGTACTGGTACTGGTACTGGTACTGTACCGTACTCGTATCGTAGTCGTTCATCGGGTCCTCTTGTAGTCTACTGACTGGGTACCAGTACCTGGTACAGTACAGTACGAGTGTACTCGTATCGTGATGTCTCATGTCTGCGTGCTCTGTTGTGCGAGTGTGTTCAGTGTCCCTCCGCCGTCCGTCATTAGTTCGAAACGCGACCGACCCACGCTGCGCACGTCACGATCGATCAACGCGCACCCTTGAATATGAAACAAATATGTCGCAGCCATGTCTTTTAGATTTTAAACTTAGCATAAAAACCTACATACCTGAATATCTATGAAGCATCTTTAGCACATGAAACAGAGCCTTTGAAATCGACACTACGAACTCAAAACTCCTCATTTCTTCTCTCTTCTCTCGCGACTTGGCAAAACTTGGATCCACTCTTCTTGTATTACTTGTATTTCGCATACGTGTACTCGTACCGGGTACTTCGTATGTATCTGCCTTTGAACACAAGCAAGAGCACAAGAGGAAGACGAAGAAGAAGTCCGTGTTGGCACAGCTTCCATTTTTATTTCAACAGACAGCAAGTCAGTATTCGTAAACAACAACTGTTGTAGACTACGAAGTACTGGTACAGTTCACAAAGCCAACATGGGAAGTTGCCACAGTCGAGCTGCCAACGGTGGCGGTGGTATACACCAGCACGTAATAGGCAGCACTGGCTTTGACGCGGTCCTGCACAAGCCGCTGGTTTCGTCCCAGCATTCCAGGGCGTCCACAACGACCCACAATAGCTTGATATTGCGTCTTCCGAGTCCAAGTACTGACAAAGAAGGTGGTGGTGTTGTCGGTGATTCTTCCAAGATTTCTCCTTCTGAAAAGACAAATGTCACTGCTCCCGAAACGCCTTCCTGCGACGGCGACGACTACCACTTCGCTTCTCCAAACGACTCGAGATTCAGTTTTGTTTCCCCATCCTCCGCGGCAGTGCTCCAAACAAATGATGATGATGATGAGCCTCCTTGTTATGACTCGGCTTCGACTGTCACGTTTGAAAATCGCAGCATGAACCGGTCCGTGATGGAGTCAGTTATCGCTGAAGAAGAATCACTCGTGGGTCCAAGTGACGAAGAAGAAGAGGATGGGGATGATGACATCTTGTCGGTTCCCCTTCCGTCGCTGGATGTCATATTCCCCCCACCTTCTCATCTTCAAGGAAAGGTGGCCCAGAAACAAAAAAGCAACCACGATAACAATACTACGATGACGACGGTGAAAGCAGCTGCAGCCAGCAAGGGGGGACGGCATCCGTTGCCTCGACCTCCTCCTACCAGCGGTAGAAAGGCTGGTGTAGCGAGTGCCAGTCCTGCTCGCAGAAGTGCCAGCAACAATAGCAGCAAGGCAAAGCAGAAGCGGGCCGAAGAAGCGGGCCGGTTGCGCTTGATGAACAGCCGCATCACTACGCCAGAGAGCATTGTATTTCGTCCTGCGCCGTTGATTGCGCCGCCAAAGGGAGCCCAGCGTGACATTCCTGCCACAGTGGTCGGACCAAAAAAGCCCCAAACTTCCGTCAATCCTCAGACCATTGCCAACTTTAATCGACTCAAGATCCAAGTTGAGTTGGCGGAACAGAACGAAATGCATCTTCGCCGCAAGTCCAAACTGGAAGATCGTCTTGAAGATGTCAAGGGATACCGCAATCTTTGGAAGGATTTCGAAAGCTTGAAACAGCAGATTGAAGGGACCAGTGCGAGTAATCATCAAGAGGAACCTGCTGATCAGCAGCAGAGTACGAAACCAACAGATAGAAGCCTGGACCTGAAACAGTCGACTAGCTGGTATTTTGATTTTCAATCACTCCACTCGGGACGACACTTGGATGGAGACGAGGAAGATTTGGAAAGTCGCAGTCAGTCAAACCTGACATTGCTCTCGGAAGTGACAATGGAAACTCAGCGCAAGTATTTTGAAGAGAAACGACGTGAAAGGCGGAAAAATAAGGGCAGTGCCAAGAAAAGTCTCAAGAAGAGTTCGAGTAGAAGTTTTGTCTCGGATGACAAATCGTGCGTTTCCGCCCGCTCCTCTACGTCTCGCGGCAGCGCTGCTTTCGTACGGGGTACGACAAACATAAGTGGAGGAGACTATGGTCCTGCCAAGGAAGGGGACATTGACACGATGGATAATATGACAGAGTATGATATTGGAAGCGACGATAGTACTCCACGAACTCGGACTGGTCGAGAGATGAATCGCTCAGGCACATATGATGAAGCCGTCAGTGTCATCTCGGAGTTAGATTTAGACGTCGATAATGACTACAACGTTCCCCGTCGACACCGCTCACGCCGACATGTCGCCGACGACTCTTCTCTCGATACTTTTGATGATAGGTCCATTGATGCAGGATTTTCGAATGTGGAATTCGACATGACCAATTTCATCCGCCTTGTTCGAGAAGATAAAGAAGCAGAGCAAGACAAACTTGTTCGTACTACTACAAGTATTCCGAAACCCACAGAGCCACCCTCACGCACGAGGCTTCCCTCCCATACCGGCTCTCGCAGCACCCCGGCTTCCCGTGTCGAACAGTACGGATTCGATCCGTCGGCTCCGTTGTCGTCCCAACTTCATTTGTTCACGGAAACGGTACCCGACAACAAGACGCTCAAGACGGCACGCCGTCTAGATGGGTTCTTTGTGGACAGCCCCAGTAGTAACAAGAAAGTTGACAAAGGAAGCCCTGAAAGACCAAAATCGTTCCCACCAAGGAAATTCTCAAACATGCAGCAGTCAAAAACGATTGGCAACGTCCCAGAAGATATTCTTATTGCGACCACAACTCCAGAGCCTGTCAAAAAGCCTCAAAATACCAGGCCCTACAGCTACAGTCCGTACGATATCATGTCACCAAGCCAGTTTCAGATGATGACTTCTTTTCACGCTCCGTCGGGTTCAAGTGATGGTGAGGAGGAGGAGGAACTTGATCGAGAGCAAAATGAAACCTCTTCGAATAATCACCATCAAGAAGATGACGTCAAGGACCACGACTACGTTATCCAGGATGAGCATGAGGTATCGGCTGAATCTCAGACCAACCTTTGTAAAAAGTCGTCACCGGCGCTGAAGACCCACGATCCAACCATATACAGTTTGTCAACAGAGGCGTTTCTTCGAATGTCCTCTTGGCACGCTATGACTCAGTCGTTAGAGTGCGAGCCCACTTTGGCAGATTTTCGAGAAGATCACGAAAGTGGAAAGATGGAGAGAGAAACCACCAACTTCGATCAAAGCGAGGATATTTCGAACCAGGTATCCGATGCCGTTGAGGCGCTGCTTGGCAGATTCCAAAGTATCAGATAAACAGGATCAACGAATCCATGAATGTTTTTTTCGTGGAACCTTCTTTAAAAATAACTTATTATCCAAAGATCATGGTATTCATCATAATATATCAAATAGATGTTTCGTCTTTTGCTGAACGATCACTCATACGCATACATTATGATGATGAAACTGCTTCTTGAATTCTATATTGTGTACGATGGCTTTCGTTTGGGTCTCCTTGAATCAATAATCCCGACGAGCGAACTTTCTTTACCTCTATGATCACATCTCTAGAGAGACCTACTATGATACAACAAGTATTTCATCTCATGTGGTACGTACCGGTACCTGGTACTCTACACTACAAGTACAGTACGTACAAGTACTGTGCTGGTACTGTACAACCCCCTCGGCTACAGTAGCTCCATGCTCGGCTCCATGGTTTGGTCCAATGAGTCGTTTTGATCACTATTTGACTCAATCGACCTGAGTAGTTCGCGTTTTTTCGTACGGTACCGGTACCTGGTACAAGTACTCGGCGTACACACCGGTACTCTAATACACACAACGCGCAAAATCAACTGTGGTGCCGATGGATGACCCATGACCCTGCATGCACCTGCCTCTCTATTGCTTGTGGTTTCTACCTTCTGCTTCTGTTACTTTGAGATCGAAGACTAGTCGTATTCCAATTGAATGTTTCCCGGTCGACGAGCGATGATTGTGCAACAGAGCCAATTCTGCCAATAACCGGAGATCGACAGACTGATTGATTCATTCAAGCATGACGAACGAGACTATGAATAAATTGTTCCGAATCTTTTCGATCTGGATGACCTTGTCGGTGGCATGTATCGTTCCAAGAGCCCTGGCACGAGATTCCTCTCGCGGGCGGACCTGTGCCGCCAACGATACTATTTGTCAAGCCGCTGACTACTCCAGTGGGCAGTATCATGAGCCAGCGAAAATTGTCGAGACGATTAACACGGAATATGGGGAACCCCAAGTCATCATCAACATTTTGCCCGAAGAAACGCGACAGGTGTTGGAGGAAACTCAGCGGTACATCACTACCCACGGGACGTGGAAGTCAACGTGCCAGAATCGGCATCATTTGTGT
Source organism: Nitzschia sp. pyKryTriq1 (assembly GCA_956465555.1). NCBI lineage: Eukaryota > Bacillariophyta > Bacillariophyceae > Bacillariales > Bacillariaceae > Nitzschia > Nitzschia sp. pyKryTriq1. The sequence goes on from OY101116.1 coordinate 2,052,482, forward strand.
TCTTACTGGGCCGCGGCCCGAGAATGCGAGAAAAATCCAGCATACATGAAGGTGAGACAGAACGGAGGACTCAGTTAGTGTGATTCTTCGGCCAATGAACATGAACGCGATTCGTGCTTATCGCATGTCGCCCAATTTCTCTCTGTGTGTTAGTTACATTGTGCTCCCACTTGTCAAGTGTGTAAGGTACCCGAAGAGAATCCGCAAGAAGCAGATCGGGCTGCATTAATCCAGGCGTTAGTAGTAGGGAACGAAACGGCCATTTTGGTATACACAGCCTTTGGTGAAGCTCAATACGTCCCCACCGTCAATGCTGATCCTGTCGTTCAAACCATTGCCAGGTCTACGTCATATATGAAGGAGGTCTTTGCAAACGATGCGTATGCGAATGTCAGAATCAGCTGTCAAAACAAGCATTCCATGTGCAGTTTGTGGGCATCACAAGATGAATGCAACAAAAATCCATCATACATGACAATAAGTTGCGCTCCGTCCTGCCAAACTTGCGAACAGATTTCCTACGATTATCGGTGTCCATTTGATAAGGATGCACCTACCGCCCTTAATGCAGGTGATTTAGATAGGATGTTTGAACGGAACCTAAAGGACTACGCCCATTTTACGCCGACTGTGTTGTCACGCCCTCCCGATGGACCATGGGTCGTACAGTTCGATACCTTTGCGACCAGAAGCGAATGCGAACGTCTCATTGAATATGGGCAAAAGTTAGGCTATGAATCTTCGCAGACCGTGGGTCGCGTACGTGAAGACGGTAGCGTCGAAGAAGGCATTTCGAACAATCCGGTCCGAACGTCGACCAATGCATGGTGTCAAGGCGACTGTGAACATGATCCAATCGTTGAGCCGCTCATTCAACGAATCGAAGACGTCCTGGGTATTCCAAAGGAGAACTCTGAATATTTGCAGGTGAGGCGGAACTTGTGGTTATTTTTTCGTCATCCTGACAAAATGAATTCGCATATCTCACCCCAAACTTTTACTCCGTGTAGCTTCTAAAATACGAAGAAGGCCAGTTCTACCGCAAACATCATGACTACTTGGAACACCATCTGAATCGACCACAGGTATGTTCCATCAATTGAATTGTCTTTGCTGAAAGAAGTCAAGCCGGCAATGTCTTACTCTGCATGTTCCATAGGGACCCCGAATATTGACGCTGTTCTTGTACTTAAATGATGTCGAGGAAGGAGGCGAAACGCGTTTCACCAGTCTTAACTTGGATGTCAAGCCACGTCGTGGTCGTGCGATTCTCTGGCCCAGCGTCTTGAATGAAAATCCCAATGTCAAAGATTTTCGAACCGAGCACGAAGCACTTGTAGTCATAAAGGTATGTACAAGGAAATACTCCTCCGCCGCAGTGCTAGATGACTTGCCCTTTTACATAGTTGTTCTCTCACGATGACCTTTTCTTTGTTTCCTGGTTGGATTGTACTGTAGGGGCAAAAATTTGGCGCGAATGCCTGGATCCACCAAAGGTAGGTACCAATACGCACTGGTAGACTTACTTTCCCACGAATCATCTTCGTTTTTGTGATTTCTTACCAGCGTCTTTTCTTGCTTCCTTCTTGAATTGTTGGACTGACTGTATTCGAAGGGATTACGTCACACCCCATAATACCAACTGTGCTTGATTTCTATCCCCTTGGGACCTTGGGGTTATGTAGCACTTTTCTTTTGCGGACTTTAAGCTTGGATTGTGCTTTCGGAATAGTAGAAGAGGTACAGTACAAGTAGTCCCTCTACTCTAGCGAGAAATAGTGGAGACAATAGGTCTACAGTATCTATATATCGAAAGCGTGTCGCACTTTTTGAATATTGGCGCGTGTGCTCCTGTGGATCACTAACTACGAAGGTCACTCCCGCCCTTTTTTCTGTAACTTCGTCAGAGAAGCTTACACGTGTATGTTTTGCCGTACAACGTATGTATGAGCAGCAAACATCGTAAAACACTACGTCGCGATCTTTCATCTTCGTCAATGTTCCACGTTCCTAATTTTCGTTCTTTGGCATTCTTCTTTATTGCAGCACTCGTAGCCATCCCCATGCCGCAACTACTCTACTTTGAACCGTCAATGGCGCTTTCCACTCTTTGAACAAAGGAAGCAGCAAACATCGACCCTTCCATAAACCGCCTTTTCCCTTTTTATATGGAATGAAAACACAACGCTTAGCTCATGTTTTCGTCGCAGGCACACTGCTCTTCTGGATGTCGATTCTTTTGCAGGTTGTCTCGTTGGTATCTGCCAACGGCGATGACGACAAAGCCTCCTGTAGTCTTCACGATATTGAATCCGGGGCATGTACAGTACCCAGTTCCGCAAAAGAATGGACCGACGAAGTAGGCGAAAAGTTTCAACAGTTCCTACAAAACAACATTTTTGGGCAAGCGGATGTGAAAGAATCGTCAGGTAGCGGCTTTTTGACTCACTTGGACGAAGACCACGGGAATAAGCGAGAGGAAATACGAGAGAACGTAGACTACTTGACTGATAATCCTATCTTCAGATTGCTGGGTCGGTTTTCTCAGGATAAAGGAACACGCGACAAAAATAATTCCGATGGAGACAATCCTTTTCTCAGTCTAATGGATCGTTTGGCAGAAATCGGAAAATTGGGCGACAATAATGCTTCGTCGCAGGCCCCGTCTGGGGAAGAAGAGATTATTGTCTCGCTTCTGAACCTAGTCAGAGAGACGGATGAAGATGACCATTCGATAGCGGGATTGGACTTCTGGCGTACCTTTCGGGATGCGCTGGATATGGCTCTCGAACAGCTAAAAAACACTTTTGGCGATTTATTGGACGAAGTGGAAGCATCCGTGGCTATATCCATGGTCTATTACTTGGCAGATGAGGACTCTAGAAAAAATCCATCTTGGAAACGTCAACAACATCGCTTTTGCGAAAAGGTTTCCAAGTCCATGATTGTGGAGCTGCATGATGCGCTGTATCTTTCTCAGCTCGCCTACGTCGATTCCGTTGAGGCATTCAAAACGGGTCTGGCAGTATTTCAAAATAATGAATGGGAAATGGCCTATGGTTCCACACAGAGCCTTCCGAACCTCCCTGCCCACTTTTTGGTAGTACACAAGAAGCTCAGCCCGCTTCAAAACCCTTACCTAAAATCGCTTCTTCCGTGGGAAAGCAAGAACTCAGAACTTGCAGTCTTGCTTGCTGTTCGTGGAACCAAGGATCTTTCTGATGCACTTGCCGACGCGTTGCTCGAGCCAGTTGAGTATCGTGGGGGCTATGCACATGGCGGAATTCTTGAAAACGGAAAGAATCTTGCTGAAAAGTATCTTCCAAAGCTCAAATCCCTCTTAAAGCATTCCGGTCGTGATAAGATTCGGCTATATCTCGTTGGTCACAGTCTTGGGGCTGGTGCTGCTGCCGTCGCAGCTATGGAGTTTAATGATCATGAATGGATTCAAGTTGAGTCGGTAGGCTTTGGGTGCCCGTCATTGCTCTCGCGTGAATTATCCGAGGCGAGCAAAGATTTCATTACGACAGTCGTGGCCGACTCTGACATCATCCCACGAATGAGTGGTGCCTCCATGGCTAATCTTCTTTTGGATCTTATTGACTTCGATTGGACTGAAATGGCTCTAGACGATATCGACTTTACTTTTGAAAGAGCAAAGAACACCTTCGCATTTGGGCATCTCTTGCCCAGCAGGGACAAAATCTTGGATTGGGCTAAAACCTACATCGAACGCGAAATCAAACCAAAACTACAAAAGGAAAAAAGGAAGCGGATATCAAATGTTCTCATTCCACCGGGAGACTGTATTCATTTTTATCGCGATGGAATCGGATATTCAGGCGTTTTTACTCCTTGTACATTCTTTGACAACGTCGACGTCTCAAGGACTCTTGTCGACGATCATTTGGTGGTGCCGGGATACCACAGAGCTCTTGTGAGCACCATGAGGGACTGGGAGAATGACTTTAATGTAAGTACTACCGCAGAGAACATCGTGGTCGATGATCGTCGGACTTCGTTCACGCCCCTCAAACTTTCGTTCTATTATCCTTCGTCAATATTAGTTTGATTTCCCCCATGACATTGCCGCTCTTCCTGTTTGAGTTCAATAGACCAGCTGGTAGATCTGGCTCTTGCCTCTTGCTAGACAGTACCGGTACCACATGTTTCGGTACTCGTAGGATGTAGGATTGCAATTTTCCTTTGGCTGTACCGCTACCTGGTACAGTAGAGAAACTGCTGTGCAGTACCAGTACCGTACCGGTATTACTCCGAGTTAATACAGTATTCGGTGATTCGATGATTCATTCGATTAGAAGCCACCTGACTGGTTGGCGGAAGAAACGCGCGTAAAATATTTGCGCATCACACGCACGTCAGAGAATGACTTTTAGACCGCCGATCGAAAGATCTCGTCGAGAGCTTTCGATCGATGGTCTTCTTTTCGCAATCCGACGTTTTCCCATGAAGCTATCAGAACTACAACACATCTCGGGAGACCATCAAATATACGGGATGATCTGACAAGTTGGCACCGCGGTGTATCGCGGTGAATAAAAAATAAAGAATAACACGGTGTATCGCGTGGTAAGTCAATAACACGGTGTATCGCGTGGTAAGACAATAACACGGTGTATCGCGTACTAGTACTACTACTAGTGGTTGTACTGGTCGTCCTCGTCCTCTATTAGTAGTAATTGTACTCGTACTCGTACTACACATTCCAGCGCCGCCTTCGACATACCCAAGCCTTTGCCGAGTTCATCATTCAACAAGTGTCGGACCCCGGCAAAGGTCCCAATCAGATCCCTGGCCACCGAGGGCATCGGATCGTGCTCGGCATATTTGGTGTCTAGAGTGTCGATCCTTCGATGGACGATGATGGATGACGGTAGTTTGTTCATTCTCATTGCTAGTTCCTTGGTGACGACTCCTGGTTTGGTGTTCATCCCTTGGATTGCTGGGAGTCTTTGTAGGGGACTTTAACGGTGAGTTTATTCCATGTGGCTGTTTCGAATACAGGCATTTCGCTCCACCAATAATATGAACGATCATTTTGTTTTGGGGTATCGTTGTGATCGTGACGATAACTGCTACGAGTACGATATGGTGGCGATGACGAGGACGAATTCGGGTCGGAAGCGAGAAAAGCGCTCCCCCCCATACTTGACCCTGCCGAGTTGGATTCTGGGTTCGAATCCCCGGCGGTGGTACCACTTAGCGGCTCTAGTGCCGTACTGGCTAGACTATCTAGGTAATTGTCGTCCATTGTCGATGGCGGATTGTTATGTTGGGTTGGGCACAGATACTGCTCGACGGTCCATCCATCTCTGATGGCTGGCTGTCAAGATCCAAGTGACCCTGTCAAATGTCCTTATGACTACTTGGATTCAGTATGACGGGCAGGCGTCTATCCGTACACGTTGCGACCGGGCCAAATCATCGTCTTGCCATCCGTCAGTCAGGTGGAGGCCTGACGGACAAGAAACTAGTTCTGTCTCCGTCTGTCTGGCTCACGAAACATCAAACGATGATTTGTCGTTCGCGGAGGAAGGGGGAAGATCTTTCTCGTTTCAGTTTCCATCTTTCTTCTTGATGACATGCACCTCTCCACCGGTACGTACCTGGTACCGGCTCTGTACCGATACAAGTATTTTAAGAAGTCAATAACCAAGAACACAATTTTTGAGGATACCCAACGACGGTCCACTTTTCCCTCGTCTTGGAATTATTCTGCCCTCTCTTGTTTTTTGCAACAATGAGTGTACCTCCATTTCTCGTCGACCTGCTGACGGCAAGCTATCCCTATGCCACTGAACTCCAAGCCTTGGGGCAGGCTTTCTCGGGTGCAATGGCGGTCAGAGCCGGCGCAAATAAGGACGGGAAAATGCACTGGTTCCATGCATTTGCTCTTACGACCATTCTTGCCTTTGGCGGTGGGTGGTTTGGCTTCCTGCTCATGGGAAAGCCCACATCGATGGTTGCTGGCGGTGATGTAAACGTGACTGCCTGTATCATCGCTTTTCTGACCGTCAACTACACGCCCTACGACATCGGCTACCAGATTCTGAATCTCTTGCCTGTCAAGGTGCTCATCACTGTCTTTTCCACACTTTTCAAAAGCACTGGCATGATCAAGTTCATCAATACAGCATTCAGCGAGATCCAGCCGACTCAGTTTTATCCGATTCCAGTCATGGGTCCCATTGTCTATGGTACCATGCTCGGAAACATGGGTGGGCTCTTTGTGAAAGGTTTTGATGGGTACTTGCAAAGTGGCACACCATGGCCTTTCCAGAACGGTATCTTCATCGGAACCTTCTATCATTTGTTCTCAAATGATGCCAAGGGTATTCTCGGTACCACTTTGAGGGGCGCATTCAAGAAACTCGGCGATGGAGCGCTTCTATTTGGACTAGATGACAAAACATACGCCCATGTGATCACCGCCGGCTTCATGCAAATTTCTAGCATCCTGATGATGCCAGATTTCTTGGGTCCTTCTTTCAACGCAATCGTGGACCCGCCGGTGTGGCTTGGTCGCACTCTCTCGTCGTCTTTCGTCGCTGCTGAGGGGTTTGTCGCAGGGGTAAATCCGCAAGATGCGACGCCAAACAATGTCGTAAAATCTGGCACTCCCAAGAGACGACGCAAGAAAAAGACTGCTTAAAGAATGGCGGGCCCAGAGATTTACCTTCAAGACTATTGTATCACTCAGCGAGTCGCTAGAATGAAATTTATTAAAGTATTCACATTATTCTTACGAGGCTCTCGATTATTAGCTGTGCAATGGCGTTGGATTCGTTTTCTACTACTAGAATAATGATATGGACATTGTCAAGAGAAAAATACATTCAAAAAAATCTGGCTTATGGAGCAGCGCCTCGAGACCAGTTTTCCAACTTTGTGACAATGTGTTTGGCGAAGGTGTAGTTTTTCTGCAGAAGAAAAGAAAAGGTTAGAAAATATAAGCAAGAGCATCAGTGAAAGGCGACTGAAAGGTTGTACGTACAAGTTCTGTGGAATGTGAATTGAGCTCTTCCATTAGTTTTTGCTTTTCTGTTTCGTCTGCAACCACGTCGAGCGTAGTCTGCACGACGTAGTTTGCGTATGCATCACGCACCATTAGCAAGACGACACTCGTTCCCTCGACTCCTTCTGGGACCTGCTCGCCAGTCACATCGTTGACCATCTAATCGCAAACAATAAAAATTGAGACATGTACGAATTTGGAATACCCTCCAATATTTGTTGATGGCATCTCACCTTGAGCATCTCCTTTACAATTCTCGAGCGTTGTTCCGGGCTCCCGTACTTCAATAGCTTCTCGACAACATTGCTAGCAAATTTTTGCCGTGACAAGATCAAGAGCCCGTTTTCTATGACAATGTCCAGCAAGGAATCTCGATCGCACGAGCGCCCAAACTGCAAGACGTGCTGAATGACATAGTTGCCGTATTGATCATCGAGGAGAGTTCTATGACACTTTTTGATCTCATCAAGAGTGTTGGTCTTTCTAGGTTCAGGACAGTGCTCAAGTATCCGTTGCAAAACACGGCATCCGTAGGGATGGCATGAAAGGGATGGCACGTTGTTCAGCACGTCGTCGAGGATAAAGTCAATTTGGTCGTCGAAGAAGTCTGCCTGAACGTTGTCGCCTCTTTCTCTGGCTGTCTTCGACTTTTCACACATTACCTCAATGCTTTTCTGGATTACATGGTTTCCATTCTGGTCATGTATGCAGCTGAGGACGTTATTGTGAAACTCCTTCAACAATTTGGGAACATCAGCATCGTCCAGTGCTTCCAAAGCCTTTTGCACGACACGGCAGCTGACATATGAAAAAATGTTAGAGAGTAGGCAAAGAGAAATATTGCGCGTCCCGTACTGTAGTCTACTAGACGTACCCATACATCTGAAGTGATAGCTGTAGCATTTCCCCTTGCAGTGTTTCGCGTAGATCCTCCTTCATTTTAAGAGTACCAAAGTCAAGGAGCTTCTGCACGACATAATTTCCAAAGACATCATTCCTCAAGCGGCGCACTGCGGGCAATGCCTCTGCCATGACAATTTCTTTTTCAGCGCTACTGCCGATTTCGAGTCTTTGCTGGATAAAACGTGAACCATTTTGGTCTTGGCAAAACTCCACGACGTGACCTGTAAAAAACAGAATATCAGAAACCAAGAGTTGTGCTGAGACGAGAAGCCTCTTCGAGAATACCCACCTTTGATATCTACGACAGTCCAATCGCGATTCTTCTTTGCCTTGAAAGTTTCCAAGAGGGGGCTTGATACAGCATTTGGTTGGACCTTTTGTTCTGTACTCCCACCTCCTCCACTTCGTCGACTGTTGTTGGCTCCACCACGTCTTCCTCTCCCTCCTTTCTCTTTGCCACGTCCACCGGATTGATTTTGACGATGAGGGTCAACGTTGCCGTTGCTACCTCGATTGGCACCCATCGGACTGCCCCCAGGGGTGGGGGTAAGGGGTTGCTGATTATGCGAACTCACTATTGTGTAAGCCGGCGTGCCTCCTGGTTGACCATTTGCATCATAATATGCATACGACGGTCCTGGTCCTCCTCCTGGAGCCGGCGCTCCTCCTTGAATCGGAACGACTGATATATACTGCTGTTCGCCATTTGGACCTATTCCAGCTGGCAACTGATGAACAATTTGGTGCTGCTGGTACTGAACCTGTGCATATCCATATTGAGGCGGGAGAGCGTTCAAATACACCGTCTGGCCATTTGGGAGAACATGAGTTTGTACATGTGTTTGGATATGAGGAGGCTGCCCCCTGTATCCCTGTTGTGGCGGCTGTTGGTGGTGTTGATGTTGCTGCTGCTGCTGCTGCTGCTGGTGGTGGTGATCATACTGTGCTTGCTGTTGAATCATTTGGGGCTGTGGACGTGCCGCCTGGGGTACCAGTGCTGGAGCATAAATCGCATTGGGAGGTTGGCCGTCTCCATTGGAATGACGCATAGCTATGTATTGCGGGGAGGGCCTTTGTTGCTCCTGCGGCGGTACAAAAGAAAAATGTTAGCGCGGTTTCGTGTTGGATACTGCAGACAACTACTGGAATCAACTTACTGTAGGTCTGTACTCGTCTCGCTGGTCGATGCGAAGGCGGTCTAGGGCATCGGATAAACCACTGTTATTCCTGCCACCAGAATGATCATCGTACATGTAATCACGTGTCTGCAGTGAAAGTGGCGAGGTCGTTCTTGGACGTTCCACATAAATCTCATCTCGAGGGTAAGCGGAATACCGATTAAGGTCACCGGGAGACTCTGGAGGGAAATCTTCCTGAATCAAATCCATCAAAGTTTTGGCAGCAGGTCGAACTGCCCCTCCGCTAGCTGATCCGAGAGGTCCTAGTCCAAGCGATCGAAGCACGTCCGACGATGAGTTTTGAGTTCCTCCGATAACTCCTGTAGACGCAGGCCGGCGTTGACCCAGTTGCAAAATCCGTGAAGTATCCATTGCTGGTTCGAGATAGGAATCACGCGCAGTTTGATTGGAAACGAGCGGTGTCTCACTGTTTGCCAGCCCAGGTGGTGGCCCCATCGATAATCGACCATCAAACGAGGGCGCTGCTGAATGGGATCGGATAAGGTTTTCTCCGATAGACCGACGATCCATCATATCCATTGATCCTAACCGCGATCCATTTCCAAAATCCATGCTTCGTGGTATCGATGAGGAGAGAGTATCGCCTCCTCCCAGGCCTCCAGATCTAGAGAAGCCTGGAGGAGGTTTGTCGAACGAAGCTGGGACGCAGGCTCTCCCATGCCCGTTGCTCGAGTCCATAAAGAGGGAATTAATACCTGCCCCCCCGCGATCTCTACGGTCGAAGGGGGTGTTCCACTTCTCCTCTGAACCGGAATCTATTCCTCCGAAATAGGATGCCTGATCGTAAAAAACAACGAAACAACAAAAGACCAGTGAGTTTGAAACAAGTCATGCAAGAACCCGATTGCTGGCGACACGTACAGTAGGTGCCACGAGACCGTCATTTCTCCCGAACAGAAAACTGGTCTCTGGCGGAGGCGCAGATGTGGATCGCTCTGACCGAAGATCATGTAAATCATCAGCCTGCCGCGTTCGGTAGTCGGAGTCCCATGGGCTTTTCATCCTTTCGAAGTAGCTTTCTTTTCTGGTCGGGCGTGTACTTGTAGTTGTTGGATCGTGAAGGTTCGTATTGACCGGGAGATGAACAGTACCAGGAAGATGCCCCTCTACTAGTAGTGCCTTTTGGTCATGTTCATCGAGAAATTTTGTGCCAGTTTTGTTTGATGCTTTAATTGACGGGTGATGGTCAAATGGGTGCGGATGGATTGATCCTCGCAGTTCTCCCGCCCGTGATGCGATGGGTTGTGGGTTGATGGTTGATGGCCGAGCGAGCGAGCCGAGAGCGAGAATGCTCCCCGCCGCGCGAAGAACAACGCCCTCATGTTCCCTGTTCCCTGCATGATGCGTTGTGGTTGCTTGATCGAGATGATCATTCACATGCATGCGATGATGCGAAGAGCTAAAAAACTCGCCAGATAGAGAAGGCATCTTCTGCGGCGGCGGCTGCGGCGGAGGGTTAATCCAGCGGCGACACGCTCGAGATCCTATAAATAAATTTTAATGGCAGCTGTCGCATGCATGCAGAGCTTTACGAGTATTTACCTGGTACTGGTACTGTATGTGCCTACCGGAAGATCCGCGATTTTTATATTTTGGGTTGGATGCGCGATCCTGTGCGTGAAAATGCGGAGAAACTTCACTTAAAGGATTTTCAAAATAACGGCATTCTTGTCTCCACGCTGTTTTGTGATAGGCTTGGATCTAATCGTGACCGTATCAGAATTCTCGATGCACGGGACTCGTACTTTGAATGGAGATTTTCTTGGCCGTTTCTTGGCCGTTACGAATGGCCAAGATTTGGCCAAGAAATAAATAGCCAAGAATTGGCGATTTGGATATATTATTGCGTGTTGACCCGAGATTTCGAAGGATGTAAGCGAAGATAGGGGTTTCAGCTAAGTCTAGCTAATACTGTGGTTTTGCGATATCAAATCGCTCAGCCAAGTGTGGCTGGTGATAGGGGTTTGACTAAGTGTAGTCAAAAAAATTGTGTAGGCGAGAGGACAACAGTCGTATCGATGGGTGATCGATCGACTGGTTGATCGCTCTTGCCATGGTCAAGAGACAACAGCAATGAGAACGACCAGCATCGGTCGTTGTCTTCTTGCCACCGAAACCTCCTTCCAACCGGATATTGTGGAGACCAAAAATGGCGCGGCAGGGTTTGGGCTGGGCTCGCGATAGCCAACAAGAAAACGGTTAACTACAGAACCAGCCTAGCTATGAGTTTGCCATCGTACCGATATAGTACCCATCGTAGTTACGTACAGACTACGGACAGACCGGTACGATATAGTACCGCGTACCTGTCTGGCCAACCACTAGTAGAGTAGGAGTAGTAGTACCGTAGTAGTAGTAGAGGGAGAGTAGAATAGAGAGACTACCATGTATGTACCGGTACCTGGTGGTTCAGTACCTGGTGTAGATGATGAACTCGTGCGACGACTGCCTGGTACACGTACCGGTACTGGTACTTTCGAACTTCTTGTATCGTCTACTGTAGTCTACTAAAAGGTATTATCTACTGTAAGTACCGGTGCGTTCGATAGAGCAGCAGCGAGACCCGACGATCCATGCTTACTAATACTCGTCTACAGTACGGTACAGGCGCAGATAGTATTTAGTAAGAAGTGCTTGAGTCATTTGACACAACATCTCGCACCTTTCCCCAACCCAAAAGGCCACAGACGTATCAACACTGATTGATTATTATTCACAGAACTGCTACCGCGATCGGAAAGCAACTCGTTCATTCATTCCCACCGAACGTGCGGTCTGCACGGCGAGATGAACACTATTATTCGTTGACCAGTTCTACACCATGATCCGTCTCTTCAAAGTGGGGATGCTCGGTCATAAAGTACAAAGGGTCCAAGTCGATTGTTTCCAGCGAACTACTCCCGAGTCGACTATCGCTCGCACCAGAACCCTCGGCTGCTAGAGGTATGAGGCTTTCATCGTGGTCTTGTGGGCCTTGAGTTGTTGATTGACTTGCGCGTCGTCCACCAACGACAAGCAGTAATATCACAGCCACAGAACCGCACACAATCAAAATGGCGCTGACAATTCCAACCCAAGTCGGGCGTGGTCGTCGATCTGCCTCTTCTTCACCCCTCTGCACACCGATTCGTTTATTTGGCTTGGCATAGCAAGAATGTTGTGCGTCACGCCAACTACACTCAGGCAATGAAAGACACTGATCAATGGTTCTCTGGGAGGAGCAGCTGGGAGAGTGATCCGGGAAGTCTCTATCGTTGGTTTCATTTTGATTCTGAAGCTCCCGCAGACGAAGCACTGGATTGGGCATGGAAGACCAATCCAAGGGGAGAAACATTCGACGGGATGAGCCAAACACATTTCGATCCGAGTGCACGTACAACTTGTCGAGCAAACCATATTTCTGGAGGTAGGCGGCGTAGGAAGTGGCGCTTGGAAAGCTAGACCAGGTGGGGTTGGAGCTGTCTCTGAGGAACTGGCAGTAGTCATTGCGACTTTCAGTATGAAAGACAAAGTCAAAGTCCTGGTAAATGCTATCGAATCCTGCAACAATCTCCTGGGCCAGCTGTAGGTCACGCCTGCACCCTGGGTATGAGTAGCAAGATTCAAAGTCGGGCCGCACAAACGAGACTACCGGCTTGTGTACTCCTCGGTCAAATTGCGTCATGATCTGAACGTCTTCTTTCAGCTGGTGATATGAATTGGTCATTGCGAACCAACTTGTGTCAATTTGGACGGTACAAAGATCAGCCGAATCTGGATTTCCATCTCGAGATACAACCTGCACATTGGCGGAGGACACCGAAATTTGTGGAGGAACCGTTGTGATATCGGTTGTGACCACAACTGCCGTCGAGAATGGATGATGTGAGGTGTCAAGGGTCGCAAGTATGACTTGTGAATTCTGCGGGTTCCAATCGGATATGACGAGGCTGATATTCTGAGGAAGAGAGATCGATAAGAATCGCCATACGAATGTAATCGATGGTGAAGAGGAGTGACGAGGTATGGTTTGTACTTACTCCAAGCTTTTTGCTGTCCCAGGATGCAAGCATGTTGGCGCCGTGGACTACTACTTCGTGTTGTGTGAGGTACGACGGTACCATATGAGTACTGGCGTAATTTCCGATCACCGAAGTCTCTCGTATAAGAGCGTCCAGGTCAAATTTACTCATCGAATGAATGAAGTGGCGAGGAAGTCGGTGGGGAACGTCTCCATCGTCAGCCAAAAAGGATGGTACCATACCAGTCTGGACTTCTTCGATCATCTGGGCGATCCGATAGTCATATGGAATTGAGTTGGCGACTGTACCAGCTTCTTTCTCCAACTGTTGTACGATCACTTCGAGCAGGGGGTGGGAGAGATTATACATGGCATTTCCGTTAATATGATTAACAAGGGCCCACGGCAGCTGGTCAAAAAATGTGTCCCATTTGTCGCCACGGTATTTGCTGGTGGTTTGAGCAAAGAGTGAGGACTAAGAAACAAGGAGGCATGTATTGCACCTTTTCCAACCATCGCTTACCTTCCAAGAATCGTAAATTCCTCCGGCTCTTCGCTCATTTTCTCGATGATTCTATCAAGCCAAAAAGGTTGGACTGGAATGCTGTCCATCTCCATGAGATACAGCAAGTCGTAGGAACCCGATTCGGCGTCCTGTACTGCTCGAATGGTTCGTTCGAATTGACGGTTCGGGCCATTGACCCATAGCGGATTCGAATGTTGATGATCTAGCTGATATAGGTCAACCTCTGCATCGATGTCGACACCAATCCCGATCACCCTGGAAATACATTTCTTCCAGCCATGACTGTTAGAAAAGCTGTCCTTGACCGCTTCAATGGCATCTTGCGCAGGAACGGAGTCGTTCAGAGACCGCGAATATACCAAGAAGAGATCAACTTGCAAAGGAGATCCTATTTGGCAGGGTGGAAAGTCATCCCAGATAGAAAACGATCCCCGAAGGAGATGTGTATCGGCAACAGAAAACGTGCGGGCAATGGCAAGTGAGGGGCATTCTACGGCCCAAACTGTATCGGCCAAACCGAAGAAACAAAACGATGCCGCCGAGAAGATCGCTTCGACGAAGAATTTCATGGCGAAAGGGTTCTTGCAGATTGTGTGGGAAGTAAGAGGATGAACTATTCATCTTTCTCAAAGACGAGATTGCAAGAAGTTGCAAGTCACTGTTGGCAACAGACAAAAGTGTAACATGTGAAATTTGTGAGCCGATAGTAGTCTAAAATCGAAGATCATGATCTTTCATCTTTAGCGGGACTGTTTTTAGCATCTCTGATTGGACATATTATGTCGATCCTATGTCGTACCCACGTAGTGTGCGTGCCTTTTCTACTAACTAACTGCCGGCACCATCCGGCTCATTTTCTCCCTCCACCCTCCTCATATCCACCCGAAACCCACGGCATGCACGACAATGGGATTCAAAACCTCTGCTATCGGACACCGGACCTTCTCATTGCGCAGACCAACTGATTTCAGTGTATTCACCATCTTGATATCTTTTCCACGTTCACCAAAAGGCACGATACTGCGACATGGAAAGTTCAGGTGCTGATGAGACGGATCACCAATCCAAACGAATCTTGGAATTAACGGAGAAAATCGAAGCTCTGGAACGAGAGAATAAACGACTTCGAGAATCCGTGGAACCAAAGGGCGAAGCTGGGCTCCCTCCTACCGAAAAAGCTAGTCCAAGTAAATCCAATGACAGCAATCAACTGTCCAATGCTGATGTAGAAAGATATTCGAGACAACTACTGCTCTCCAATGGATTCGGCGTGGAAGGGCAGAAAAAGCTTTTGGCATCCTCGGTTTGTGTGATCGGGGCTGGAGGGATTGGATCGACGGGTGAGTCCACCAAGTACAGTACTAGAAGATAAACAAGCGAGCAAACCACACTAAAATTGTCCTTCCGAAACTCCAGTGATTCTCTACTTGGCTGCTTGTGGGGTTGGACATTTGACGGTAGTTGATTTTGACGAAGTGGACATCTCTAATTTACATCGGCAAGTGATTCACAAGACGAAAGATGTCGGGATGAACAAGGCGCAATCAGCAGCTCGGGCAGTACATGATTTGAATCCGACAATTAATTTTGAAAAGGTGGAAAGTCCTCTCACAAGCAGCAATGCTCTGGAGCTTATTTCGAAACAGGATTGCGTCGTAGATGCAAGCGATAATCCTCAAACTCGATACTTGATCAATGATGCCTGCGTCTTGGCTGGAGTACCTCTCGTCTCGGGAAGTGCCATTGGCGTAGAGGGGCAGCTCACGGTTTACAACTATAATGGAGGCCCTTGTTATCGCTGCCTGTACCCAAAACCAGATGTCAATGAAGGATCCAAATCATGCTCTGATAACGGAGTGTTCGGGCCAGTGCCAGGTTTGATTGGAATTTTACAAGCTGTTGAAACTGTCAAAGTGCTTACGGGGATAGGGTGAGTTGATGTGGGAATCTTGGCCCAATGCCCACTGAGATACTTAAAGCTCGGTGACTGACTCACGGCTCTTCACTCTTTTGCCCCTTATCCAGAGAAGTAATGTCTCAACACCTGTCCATGTATGACTCACTTCGTTGTTCATTCCTTCGCATAAAAAAGCCACCACGCCAGGCGAAATGCCAAGTTTGTGGACCTGATGCAAGCATTCGGTCCATGTCAGACAGCGCGGAGGTGTCAAAGGAGGCTCGTGGACCTAGTTGCTCAATTGACAATCCGAATACAGCGCCTATCCTCCCAGACAACATCCAAGTTTCCCCAGAAGACTATGAAGCAATACGACAAAGAGCCGAACCGCACGTTCTTCTCGATGTTAGAGTGCCCGAACAGTTTGATCTATGTTCCTTGTCCGGGGCCGTCAATATTCGCTTACGAGAATTGGAAGATCGGGTGAATGAGGTGGAAACACTGTCAGGTGGGACAAAGCCGGTGTATTGCATATGCCGTAGAGGATTTGCCTCGGCTGATGCCACTCAACTTCTTAGTGACATGTTGCCCGAACATCCCAGAATACATTCCGTCATTAACATCAAGGGTGGTCTGGACGAATGGCGACGGAAAGTTGACAAATTTTTTCCCCGGTACTAGCTACACGGAGTTTAGTAGCGATTCAATTACTCTGTGGAAAGACGATTGTAGCGCTCTTCTTCTCTGATCAAAAAGCTTTCGAACTTGTCTGGTATTGGTATTGACACACTGACCATTACCATGCCATCTTCCGCTACCCAAAGGCCATCTTTTGCAGCAACATCATCCTTGCTCATTTCTTCAAACTCTTGACGGCCAACCGGTGTATTGTAGTAGGGATGCTGAAGCACCACTCGATTAGAACAAAGGAACAAGCCATTGCCACGAAGCTGCATCGCTGATCCACCGCCATCATATTCGGTATCACCGATGATTGGACGCTCGCACACCCACGCCTATTGGAAAAACATCAAAACATGAGACTCTTACAACTAGGTGTAATTTCATCGGACCGAAGGACAAATCCAGACTTACCATGTGACGACGCAATTGATGATATCGACCCGTCTTTGGCTTGAGCTCGACGAGCGTCACATAGTTGTCTACAGCCTTCAAGGATTTGGCGTACTTTATCGTTCTCCAGATCGTAATGGCGTGCCTATCGTCGAGAGCGTGATCAATATACTGCCAATCCATCGTTTCGTCCGGGTCTACATCAACCCCCATTGAATGAGCCGCTTTCGGCGTCATTCGACTTTCAATGGGCTCTGGGGGGATCCCATTGACTATGGCGACATACGTTTTCTTCACTTTCCGGTCCCGAAATTGACTCGATAAATGTACCATGGCAGGTTTGGTCTTGGCAACAAGAAGAAGTCCACTTGTGGGCTTATCAAGTCTATGAACAGGTTGAGGGCGTCGTAGTGTGGAAACCGTCCCAGCTCTTGGTGGATTGACGGCAAAGGGAAGGGCAGCCCGAACAGTCATGAGACCATGACCACCACCTCGCTGTGCATATACCACCACTCCAGCCGGCTTGTTGCAGATCGCAAAATGATCATCCTCAAATACTACAGGCAAGTCAAACGGGGGCTTTTTGTGATTCATGACAGGAAAATACCCCTCTCCCATCCGTAGTTGCTTCCCCAAGACGTCTATCCACATGATTGTAAGAGACGAGGTGTGATTGATTCAATCAGAGTGATAATTGCCAAACCTACCTCCGGGAAATATACGATCTCCCACTCGGGCTCGAATGCACTTTGTTGAATCAAAGACGTTTTCTCCGGTCTCATCGTCGATACTAAGGGGACCACGATGGATCATAATATTGGCTTTGCGACACGCTTTTCGTGCTCGTGATCTCGATGGGTACTCCTTGTTATCAAACATCATCAGAGCTACCGGTACACTGATATTCTTTGAGGTGAGCTCCAGCCTCTCAATATCATCTTCATCGACCAACGTGCGAATGAGATTCATATCAAATCCTCCCGGTTCTGTTTTGTAGGTTTTGACAATGTAAAATCCTTCGCTGGCACCCTTCGGGAGATCAATAGTGGATCCTTCCTCCACGTCGTCCAAGTCGTCAACTTCTTCCCCCAAGTCAATTTCATCGAAATCCAAATTTTCTAATGAGATGCTACTACTTGTACTTTCCGACTGTGATGCAAAAAATCGTTGCCCAGTTCGGATACGTGTGGTGAAGTGAGGAGAGGATCTTTTCGTCGTCTGGAGGAAACCGCGTCGAGTAGTATCATGAAGACGAGGTGGAACCCAACACAATTCTCTTCCTAGGATCGATGGTGTGCAAAATATTTTTCTGGTAGGGATTAACAGTCCCTTCACAGCGACCGACATGGCTACCACGATGAAAATTCTCCGGAAAAGCGAAAATCCAAGCTGACGTCGGAATTGCATCTTCGATTGGGAACAACGAAGTAGATTGCACCGCTTGCTTTTCCTTTCACCTTCAATCACACTATGTGGGTGAAACGATATTATTGGTATTGGTCCGTCAAGGCCAGGAGTAAAAGAACTTTATTCCCTGGGATACAATAAAAGTAAAGGGAGGATGTTGGATGTTTTGGCACCGGTAGATGCATGTTGGCGGGTGTTATGGATGTTTTGCGGGGGGGGGAAGGAAAAAGTGATGGGTGCGGTCGGTGTTTGTGACGGACGGGAGGAGGGCGGAGCAGTTGGCAGTCGGCAGTGGGCACAGTCGGCAGGACGGATGACGCACATTCGCCATCATCGACTGCGCGAAACCTGCGCACTAGTGAGTTCTATTAGTCGGTTGAATCATCTTATAAACGGAGTTCGCATCTCGCGCTCTTCGCTCCAGCTGTTCCGTCTCCGATCTCCGA
The DNA here is from genome assembly GCA_956465555.1 of Nitzschia sp. pyKryTriq1. Classification (NCBI taxonomy): domain Eukaryota; phylum Bacillariophyta; class Bacillariophyceae; order Bacillariales; family Bacillariaceae; genus Nitzschia; species Nitzschia sp. pyKryTriq1. Next base: position 2,070,970 of record OY101116.1, read on the forward strand.
TCCTCGCGATGATGCGCCATTAGAAAAATCTTCTCCGCATCTTCTTCGCGAAGACATCGATGCCGTTGCGTTGCGGGTTCCCGAAGACATGCCCTTCATCGTTGCATTGCGAGATAGCCAGAACATCGTTTCATTCTTGTCTTACTGAAAAGCACAGCCTTCGACGCATCTACTATACGCCATGATCCGATCAGCTCTTGTGCGATCCCCAGCGATGAACGGGGCAGCTGCGGCCACGCGAAGAAATTTCGCCACCGGACCACTGGAAGCCGACTCCGGCAAATTGGCTACCCACATCCATCATGCGATGACCACCGCTTTGATCGGCTTGGCACCTGCCTACTTTTTGGTTCCCGATAGTTACACGGATGGAATCTTCAACAAGCTCTTCGGTGTCGGTTTGACTGCGACCATCACTGCCCACAGCTGGATCGGACTCAACTACGTTGCCACGGATTACGTCCCCAAGGTTTCCAAAGCCCTGTTGGGTCCTGCTCGAATTGTCAATGCTGGAATTGCCGTGGTCACTTTTCTTGGCTTGAGCAGAATCGCTGTCTCCTCGCCTGGAGGCATCAAGGGATGTGTCAAGGGGTTGTGGAATCCACCCAAGAAGGAGTAAATCTGGAGGATCGTCTCTGGTTCGAAGCACTCTCTAAGAAAATTAGACACATGGTGACATAGCCTCTAGCGTGGTGGTCCCCTATACTACCTAGCCTCTAGAAATGAGCTACCCCGAAATGAGCTACTTTCATGGATCGTTATTCCGCATTAGCTTGCACGTTGTTGCCTTCATCTTCGGAGCCCCCCTGAGAGTTCTGGTAGCTCCGCCGTGCCGATTCGAATACCACCTTCAAATGCCGCCAGGCTACGTCTCCTGCACGAAGAATCGGTCGAATAACTGGAGCCATGAGTTCCACAATGCGCTTCACGTCATTCTCAACCTGCTTTATCATTGCACGAATGATTTCGAATGTGATTGCACTCATCGTGAAATCCTCCTTGGAATTCGTCTCGTTCTTTGCTATCACTTCAGAATCCTCTCCTTTGACATCAACTACAGTTTCTTCTGCATCTTCTAACAAAACTTCTTCTTGTGTGATCGTTGCTTCGTCTGCTATGGATCCAGCGTCATCGTCCACGACAGGTACTGTTTCGCCATCATCCATGATCTCAAAGTCGCCATCGGACGCAGCCTCTGGACTACTTGTACCCGAGGACGAGACAAAAGCCACACCAGGACCGCCTTTATCACTATGGGCCTCCTCAAGCTCTTTCTGTAATGCATCGACTTCCGCTTGTCGAGCTATTTGTTCGGCCTCCAGTTTCTTGATCTCCTCTTCCACTTCAGCGGCCAGCTCTGGATATTCTGCTAACAAATCGTTCCTATACAAACACAAAACGTCATCTGAGTGATCCCCTTTGAATGGATATAACCGTGTCAACCCCATGAATTGTCAAACCTACATTTCTTGTTCAATATCCAAACATCTCTGTGCAGCATCCACAAAGTCGTCGTGACTGAGCTCGTAGGGCAGACCAGTAGTGGGATCAATTTCATCACGCAAAATCTGGAACCCTCTTACTATACAAATCTGTTCTAGTTCTTCTTCCGTCATGGCTATGAGGTCATCCGGCGTGTAGGCTTCTTGACCCACGACACTGCCCAAAACACCGCAAAGGAAGATGGCGAGAAACAGGACAGTACGTGTAGCAAGATGATGGACCTTCATGGTGGAAATAGACGTGGATTGATGGATGGATTGATTCAGATAGTTCTCAAAGCGGTACGAGTCTTCGCCACGGGTCCTTTGAAAAAAAATGGTGCTCTCGAGAAAGCTAACGCTCTTATAGATACTACGGTAAGTATTGGAATGCTCTCGGTAAAAAGTTGCCCTTTGATGATGATACCATCGTCATTCGTCATCCGTTGGACGATGAGTTCCAAGTTGCAAAAAACAACAACGATGGGGACCATTTTTGGTTCCACGTGGAAAAATAAACGTCACCTCGCGATCGGGGCAAAGTAAAAAGATGAAGTCGAATGGTTCGATCGGCTATCATCTGCCTGCTACATAGTACTCGTACCGGTATGCCGGTACCGGTACAACCGTACCGTTACAATCTATCATCTCTCCTCCTCGCGTCTGCCCTCTGCTTGCCTGCCTGATGTCAAGATGCTACCGATAGTCATGATAGTCTACGCGAAGTATGAAAATGAAAAATGACCAGAGGAATCGAAACTTTCACTACCGGTCCAGCAAGTCTACTCACGGCTACTCTCCGAAATAGCTGATTCTGAAAAGCAACACGGTCTACAAACAAGATTTTTTGTCTGAATAGTCGAAGACAATTTCAATGAAGCTGAAAGCTGAAAAAAGTTTGATGTGATTGAATGAATCAGTTGAATTCTTTACTCTAGATTTCTGTCCTGCTGGGTGCTTTAGACTAGTCTGCACTGCAAAAATGATACTGGAAGGGCTGTGTCGCACTCGCTGACGACGGAATGATATGATGGCTCTTATTTGAACACGACTGCAAGACACGTCAAATAAATCGCATGGCAAATACAATTGCTGAGAGGATCGCAACAATACCAGCAGCAGTCGTAAAGATGCCTTGAAAGTCGCCTCCATCCGCACCATGCACCATGGCATTGTGATCCATGGATGACAGGCCAGCAGCACTCGAAAGAGGTTCTGTCCCTGAAATCCCTAGTGCTGCCTGGCGTTCCTCCAGTCGTCTTCGGTGCAGTTCGAGATATTCTGGGAACAGTTTGCAAAAAGTAGGATCTCGCACATTGAATTCTAGACTTTGGCGCGCAAACTTTTGCTTCTGGCTAGAAGTCGTTTCAATACTTCCAAGAGTCGGTGCACTCTCCAGCATGAAAGAATAGAGCCCCGTCAAAATGGTATGTACCGACCACATCGGGTTCCAAGTCTCTGGATGAAAGTCGGACATGGAAAGACAAAGCCGGCGGTTCGGTTGAAATCTCCCAGACGGCGTGATCATCATAACCCCCGGCGGCTTCAGCGGGTAAGTCTTGGGGAAAATGAGTTTGCCCCAGTAAATTCCTCCGTCGTAGGGGGTCTTTTCAGAACCTTCAATGACATAATGCATTTCCAATATATTTGCCTCGTTCGGCTGTACTGTGATTTTCGGCGTTTTGATCGGGTCCTTTTGAAGGGCCCGGAGCTCCTTCGTTAGACGTCTGGTACAAATATCAGTGGCCATTATTGTGAATGATTTGTTTGGGAAATGTGTCGAGGCTGTGTTTGGTGAATATTCTGGTTGTCTCGTAATTCCACTTTGGTGCCGGGTTGCAGTAGAAAGTCTAAAACTTGATCTGACGAAAGGGATGAATGAATCACTACGTTCCAACGTGTACCGGTAGATAGAGTACTTGTAAAGCTGACTTTGGGACAGGTGCGTCGGTCCGGGAAAACCAAGTATAAGTATTTGATGGGGTAGTGCAATAATGAAAGTGCCAGGTACGAGCGAGCAGCGTGGAGAAGCAAGCAGTTGTTGATGATTGATTCGTGGGTTTTGTGTTTTGTGTCTCCCGGCGGAATAGTACCGGTACCGTACTCGTAGAGTCGTAGAGTAGCTACCGTACGTGTAGTAAGTTGTTTTCGCCCCATGGTCTTCTTTTCCCGCTGACTGCTTCGGTGGTCGTTCGTTCGTGGACGCGTTGAACGTTTCTTTTTTTTTCACCCACGACGACGAGCGCAGCGCGCGGACGGATCGGATGATCGAACGTGCTCGCTCTGAACAGAAAAGATGACCTCGCGCGCGATACCTCCGAGCGAGCCGGCGCGACTGGGGCTTGACTGTCGTCTGGGGCGCCACTTTTTGGATCTACAGTATGCTCTTTGAAGAAGTACGTGTAGCGTTTGAGAATTCCGCGAGAAAAATCTTTGAAATTGAGGTTTTCATGTACCTTACCACCTGGTACTCGTACTGTACTGTATTGGTAGTGTACCGGAGAATAATCAGGCAGAGCCCTGAATGAAGGATATTTTTAAAAAAGGCTCCAGCAACAGCGTATTGTTGCAGCTAAAACCCAAGAAGCCTTCAGTGCGTACGAGACGACTCCTCGTCTTGCAAGTATGATGAGTGGAACGAAAAGAGCTGGTACAGCGACCTCGCCGCGTGCTACGAAGAAGCCAACGAGACTCAAACAGGAGGACCGCAACGTTGCTCCTGAGGAAGCCCGGAGCTCAGGCAGTCCAAATGATGCAGCCTTTCAACTTATCCCCGATCTGATCATGAATGGATCGAGGAAAGATGATGCAGCTGAAGTCCAGGAAGCCCTTCACCAGCTAGCTGCACTTTGCCATACCGAAGATAGCCGCACTCCCGAGGAAGCGACGGAGAATGGAAAAAATTTTTTAGAAACCGCGGCCATGAACTTGTTGTGAAAACTATGAAGCGATTCCCAAACGAGTTGGGTATCCAAATGGAAGGAAGCCGTATCTTCCAGAATGCTTGCTGTAACGTAGATGATGATGCTCATTCCTTGAGAGTAGAGGCTGGAGGCATCGGCAGTGTTGAAGCCATTGTCAAGGGAATGAAAAAATCCCCCAAAAGTCGTTTGTTACAAGAATGGACCACTGGGGCGATCATGAACTTGGTGTGGGAATGTAGAGAAAACACGGATCGTTTCATGAAAGTAGAGGGAATCCAACCGGTGATCGCTGCAATGAAAAAGTTCAAAGTCAACAGGAAAATCAACTGCATGGCTGCTACATCGTACACTCGTGTGCTGATTTGCTGCTGAACAATCAGTACGAATTGATTCAACATGGTGCTGCGATTGTGGTCGCAGAAGCGCTCACGAATCATCTAGTAAAAGTACGGGCCTGCATGGCTTTGGATGCCCTCAGCAAAAGTGACTAGCTCTGCATGCTGCATTTCTTGCAGGCTTGATGCATTAATACTATGTAACAGTTCAACTACGACGTATTGACTTTTTGCTGATGTCTGACTATTGTAGTCTACTAAGGCTTGCAACATTAGTACGACCTTCCATTTTGCAGCCAGATGAAACCTAGGACAATTAGTGGGTTCTTTCTAGTAGCTAGCAGCTTCCTCGAATAGAGAGAACGAATTCAAAGAGGTCCTACTCCGAGAGTAGTAAAACATCCAACATCTTTCCCCGTTGCCTCGGTGCGAATGATTTGTTTCTACTTGTATCGCGGTCGAGTTAGTCAAGAGTCGTTTTTCACTCGATTGATTATGGGGCGTAATCGTTCTACGAATACGCACAGAGAGCTAGTACTGCAGCTCTGCTATAGCTAGTAGAGAGCAGTTGATGTGCTCTTACTGTCTCTCTGTAGTAGTTTGACAAATTAGCTCAGTACATTATTGTTGGCTGAATATCGCTACCTTTTCAAGATATTTTAAAAGGTGAGAGTCTCTACGGAATATCCTGGCAAGTCTTCTTGATTGGGAAGTGCTCTGGCGGAAGCTGGGGCACTTTTGGCTTCGAGCTTTGCCTGAATCTCAGCTTCTACCCGACGCACATCCTCCTTGAGAGAGATGATTTCTTGAGAGTGCTTCGTTGTCAAATTGATTGCGCGCCGAAGACTAGTCAAGTAGGTCTCTCCGTCTTCACCTCGGACAGTTGAAAGCTCGTCATGGAAACTATCACAGAGAGCTGCAACCCACTGACAAATGGATCGAATTGCATTGACGCTCGGTGGGGCCTTCGAAATTATATCTTTCGCCCTTGTGGATGCGAGAATGTTCGAAAGCAGCCGAGCAAGAATGATGGCTTCGTGCTTCTCAACCAAGTCTAGCATGGCGACTCGTAGCATGGCTTCGTTACACTGAGAGTAGGATACTATCCGATACAACATATACGTAGTGCCTGCCAATATCAGCCGACGACTCAGCTGGTCCAGCTCTGGTGATTGGACGACTGAAGCAGTGGCAGTACGATCCAAGGACTTTGTCAAGCTGGACCTCAGGGTAAAGAACTTCCGTGCCACTGACGAATGCTGGCTGTGGAGGTTGTATTTGCGTTCGTCGATAAGCATCTCAGCAATGTCTTCTGGCAAGGCACGACGCATCAAATAACTAAGCATCACTACCAGTTGGCGCTCAGAAACATCGGGGCACTTCTGAAGCATGGCGGACATCATGTCAACCGGTGTAAAGCATCGGCGGCCTCTTTTGTTGGAAAGTTTCAGACTGCGCAGGACTGTGGTCAGTTGGTGCTCGCCTTCGGATGATTGAATACTTTCTGTTCCATCGAAATGATGCCGCGCAGACAATTTCCCAGTATTCAGCAGGCGGCTCAGGATAACACGTGCATCTAAACGAGAAAGAGCGATTCGTCTAGCAACGGTGCGATCTTCTACTGTCCCAACTTGTAGTAGTTTGAGAACAATTCGTGTTGCTCCGTCGATGAATGCCTGAGGGAGTGAGGACGGTGTGATTGCCCGGGCATGAGTTTTTGAAGACGACTGAATACTGTTCAATCCATTCTTCTGAAGGATCTTCAAGACTTGGTTCGAGCCATTCAGTCTTCCATGACCATTGGACGAAAGATCATCTTGGGGGTTGTGTTGCCCTTCATTGTCGTCAGATTTTGATTCAACATTCTCCAAAGTTGCCAGCAACGTTGCAACCGAACCCTCATACGTGTCCATGAACATGAAATCTTCTACCTCCTCCTCCGTCGAAGAACAAATTTTCAGGCGAGCACTGTCAAGAGAAGACAGAACTTCATGAATGGTCTCTTCCATACTTTTCTTCTTGGTCGGGAGATCTTTTGTTGGACGAAGATCGAGGATGTTCTCGATGACCATCGTAGAGTCATTTTCGGCATTGGCATGCACGTCGATGACGGACGAGGCGAGTTTAGATGCCAACGACAACTTTGTAGTCGCCAGATTCTCATAACTTTCGTCAAGCATCACAGAGGAAAAAATACAGTGCAGAACTCCACTGTTTGGATAGAGGATAACCAGAGTCCCAAATTTCGAATCCGTACAGAGGAGCCAACCAGCGTCGACATCCAGCAATGCCTTTGGGAGAGAGACTGTCTGGAGGATGGACCCTGTCTCAAGATCAAAGAGATAAAGAGACTGCTCGGCTGCCACCACCAAGAGTGTTTCGCCTATCATTCCACACTGCTTGGTTTCGTCGGGCAATGTAACTTTCCTGTGCGTAAGATCACCCGATGCAAACGATAGAAGTGCACAACAACACTTGGCTGTAGTGTCACTCTTCGTTTGCTTCACGCGATACATGATGGAAGTACTGGGTCCCGATCCAGAAGTTGACACGAGTAATTTTGCACTTTCCACGACTTGGTCGGGTTCAGAAACCAGCGGAATTTGTACCACTCGTTGCTGCAAGGTACCGTCAACGATCGTCTTTTCACCATGGGCAAATCTTTCGAACTGAACTTCGTGACGAACGAGATGTAGTGACCTCTCATCATAGAAAACCTGGTAGACACAAACATTAGTGTGACTATCAGCATCCGACATCTTTCTCTTGCGCCCAGCGCCCTTGACATGTCCCTGCGGAAGCTCGGCGAATGTCCCTGCATGTTGGGGCGTATCCTTGAGCATCTTCGGTAAGTATTCCACTGACAACTGATCAGTACCATCTTTGCTGCTTTCTACACGAGCAATAAAGATAGTCCCGTCTTTGCATGATCCATACACCACTCCTTTGTGAAGGGGCAACAACGACATCGAGACGGCAGGTTTTGCAAGGTCGATTCTAACCGCATGTTTCTCGTCTGGCCCATTTGCTTTCAAGGCGTTCCAGCAGCACAGTCGACTGTTCCCATGTTGAAGCGCGTAAACCTGCTCATTCTTCGCGTCTAGAATTGCCGGTATCCTGGGTAGCTCATCATCCGACGACTTTTTGCCACTCAACGGTGGCGCGAAGGAGCCTACACTCCCAGGTCGGCTCGAGTATCTAAGGGAGGAAAATTCATCATAGGAAAGATCTTTGGATCTGCCGATAGTAGAAATTTGGTGATCAGATGATACCAACAAGATAGGTTGACTGTCAGTGAATTCTGCAGAATGCTGCTTCCACTTTTGCTGCCCCCTTCTCGAAGAGGTCGTGACAAACGAAGCGTCGGCGGGAAAATCACAAGGATCATCACTTTCGCTTCGCTTTCTTCGCCGCTTCGTGGTCGGGATTTTAATGGAGCTTTGGACTGTCTTAAATGGTGAAAGTTGAACTAACATGTTGCTTTTGACTGTAGTGGAGCTCCAACCGTTCAATAATCAAACATGAACTGGCAAGCAAAAGAAATGGATGCCCATGCTCCATGCTCTTCGGTTTTTCTGTTGCCTTTCTTTGCTTTTGATGGGCTCTGCCGAGACCCGGCCAAGATCGCTGGCTGGGGGGAGACTTGCGCAGGACGCGCGAAATAACGGAGGACGGCAAGACCATGGATCTTTTCATCACTATGTACTTGTCGGACGTCCGTCACCGTTCGAACCATCATGCCATACAATAAGTGCGGCCACAGGCCACAGGCCACAAAACATCGCGAGACGATGATCCCTACTTGTACCGTATCTGGCCTACAGTACCGGTATGGCAGAAGAAGATGAAATATGAAATACTGTAGGATGAAGATGAAGCCATTTCATCTCTATTTTTGCGTGTCCAGAAACCCCCAATCGGTCGATTGGTACTGGTTCTGCTACTTGCTGACACTCAAAGGCCACCCGTCTCCAAATCCGAATAGTATACGACGAGCGAAGTCTGGAAATCGAAACCTACCCCCTATTCCAAGAACATCAAGACAATGGATGACTTGGATCGAGTGGCGCATCGAGTGAGCCTTTGTGCTTTGACAGGATTGTCTGCTGGTTCAGCGTATGCAACATTAACAGGATTGCCGCTTCGATCGACGTCGATAAAGGTTTCTGGCTCTTGCGCGATTGTTGCCACGGCCATGTTTGGAGCAGAACGTATAGCCTATGTGGCCTTGAAAAATCAAATCGACAGCGAGCGACAGCTCGTCTTGACATCTCACGCATTTGCAGGCTTGATGGGTGGAGGTTTAAATGGATACATGTATCAAAAGAAGCCGCTACGAGGAATGTTCTTTTTTCTTCCGGCAATGATGGGTGTTGGACTGATAGAGTTGGCTTGGGAGCGGCAAAGGCAAGCCAGAATACAGAAATTGAACGAAGGGGATGCGAGACGAGATGAAAGCGCTATTGACTCAAAACCATAGTGTCCTTTAAGCTTTAGAAATACAGTGCTTTGGAGTGAAAGCCTCGTCGCTGTTGAGAGACGAGTGAGTCTGTGTTATGATCTACTTCCTTTCGAGACCAAGTCTATACACAGTTATGATTGTTTCTCTTTTCCATCTGTTTTCTCCGCTTCAACAGTGTCCTGTTCACCTTCCGCCACCTTGTTATCGTTTTCCAGCAGTAGCTTCTTCTCCTCGCCATCTTCGTCGTAGGAATATCCAAACTCGTTGGTCCTAGATTTGTCCACTCGATAGAGATACACTTGAAACAGAAACAGGAGGAATACCACATCATCACGCAAGGTCATGAGACGGTGCTTCCATGGCATTTCAATCAGCCAGGCAAAGGCATCGTCCACAAAGGTATTGAACATCTTGTACATGAAGACTTTCCATGGTAAATGTGCCACGGATTTGAGACGGTAGTTGACGTACAACTGAGGACAGAGGGAAATAAAGCCAAACGTGTAGACCGCGTTCGCCAGATTTGAGATGAGCCAGCTGTACCAACTCTTGTACTCGTAGTGTTGTAGTGCATACAGAGCCCATCCAATGACTAATGGATAGAGGAGCATTGCCAAATTCTTGAAGGCGATTCGATCGTAATCGGCAGTCTCTTGTTCCCTGCCAGTCTGGACTTGACGGATAGCGACATAAGGAAAGCTCGACTTCCATTCGGGGCGCAGCAGCCTCCAGACCTTCCAACCGTCAACGCCCACAGAACTGAGCATACTCATTATGACGACCCAGCTCGTACCACCACCATCCAACAAATAGAGCAAAATAATCACAGAGCAGATCAGTCTGGTAATGGCTGTGGAAGTTGATACACCAGATAGGTTTTTTCTTCCTCGGTAAAATTTAATTTCATCCCGAAATGCCAGGTAATCAAATGTGAGATGGAGATAGGAAATGACTTGCGTCAAGGCAAATCGATAAAGACGCTCATCCTGGAGAAAGTATCTGATCTCGTCTAGTTCTTCGCCTGGCAACATGGTCTCCACTGTTTCAAAAGCGGCGTGGGTTTGTCGATTCAATGAATCCATAACAGGCGACAAAGATGACAGCTTGACCTGAAGCTGAACCGGTGGTTTGCCATCTTCCGGTGGGGCTAGTTCAATTTGAGCAGATCTCTGCAAGGAAAGATCGTCCACATAGATCGATGGGGCATAAGTTGTCTGATTCCACGGTTCTAGTCGCAGTCCGTCCGCACGTTCTAACCATCCGTACTTGCGGTCTTCGGCAACAAAACGAATCCGCACAGCAGCTCTCCCATACTTGAGATACGGAATCCAAGTAGGAATCCTAATCTCTTCCTTTTTCGAGCTAGCATTCTGTGGTACAAGAGGCTGCTCGAGCAAGTTGCGAGCAGCCGTGTCCTGGCCCTTGAGACCGGCCGTTCCCAGCCAAAGTCCACGCGGTCGACGTTCAATGACTCGTGAAATCTCAAACGGCACATTTCCAATGGGAGTGGAAGTTCCTGGAATATAAAAGGCAAATCGAGCTATCAAGGGTTTCACTTGATTTCGATCGGGGGATCGATGTCTCGCGCTGTTGGGAATCGGAACTTCACATTTTGTGCCGTTCGTCGTCAAGAGTTTTGGAAGTGTACCCGACTCGGGAAGTGTGACGTTGAAACGGCAAGACGGGACGGGGAACCAGTCGAACGCCACACCAACATTGTCATCTGATGATGGCGATTCTGCTCGATACAACCAAAGTTCCATGGTCACTTCCTGCCCTGTGGTGACCAACGGCGCGTAGCATGGTCTTCCAGGAAGACAGGGTGCTCTCGGTTTCGCTGAGAGAACTAGCGAGTACCACGAAATGCCCGCGTAGGACAGAAACAAAAACAGCCACATAGACCACATGATCGAAGTCAAAAGGTGGTGAGACGAAAGGGAGGTACTGACTTGATGAAAAGTTGATGGTTTTAAAATAATGAGAAAAATGAATTATTTGAAAGAGCAACGAGCAATGCGCTGAACTTTGAAGCAGGAAGCAGAGGAGGAGAAAAGTTTCGCAGTAAAGCGAAGCAGAGCGTGGGAGGAGGGAGGACAGACGCGCAACCAGTGGAACATGATCGAATGAATCGAACATTCTGTCCGTGCGTGCGTGCGTGAGTGCTCCGTACCCAGCCCCTGGTACCCCAGGTACAAGTACGGTACACTGGTACTCGTACCAGGTACAAACTACCGGTAGTACTGTACCGGTACGGTATGTACTCGTACCGGTACCAGGTACTGTACCGGTACAGTGTACCGTACCGCGCTCGACGGCCTGGGCCAGGAGGTCGTCGACGTCATCATGACGAAAAAGGAAACGAAAGTTACATTTGGTGTTTGAAATGATTGTAGATTCCAGATTCCTTCATTCAGTACGTGTAAGCCGTCGTCGATCCCTCTGCTTCAACATGCATATCCTCTTGGTAGCAAGAAACGCGTAGCTTTTGTCGTACAAGTTGAAGTTTCCCGCTGTTTTTCTGCCACTGCATCATCGTCGGCATTCGACGACGGAGGACACGGGGGCCAACTGGAAGAAGTATCCAAGCGGTGGCCTCCAAATACGCAGATTGCAGGAAACCTCAATGGCACCAATCCGAACTAACGGGTACAACTAGATTATTCGACGCATCTTCCTTTAGATTATATTATTGTTCCTTTTTTAGAGAAAAATGGTGAAATACTCTGCTGCTGTCTTGTTGGCTGTCGCCACAACATCCGGCGCTTTCGCTCCCCGCCAGAGCTTGGCGCCCCGTGCCCCGCCATTGTCGCAATCGTCAAAGGCTGCCACTGGCATTGAGGAAGTTACTTCAACTACCAGTGTTGGTGAGCTGCCAAGAGAAAAGAAAAAGATCCTGAAAGAGCCCGAACTTTGGGAATACAACTTTGGTCTTCAAGACCCGAAGATTCCTCTTCCTCATGGTCTCGTGAAAGATGTCTCTCCTCCAGAAAAGTTCCAAATTACCGAGGAACAAATTAGAACGCTGGAAGAGGACGGGGTTGTTCACATCAAGGGAGTTTTTGATGAAGAGTGGGTAGATTACCTACGAAAGGCAACGGCCTACCAAGTCGACGAACCACACTTCTGGGCCTTTGCTGGCACCGCGTCGAAACTCTACGATTACATCCAACGCAATGTATGGCAGACAAATAGTGCCTTTGCTAGATTCTATTACCACTCAGCAATGGGTCATGTCCTCGCTCAATGTGGTAGGACCGATGAAATTCGTGTTTCCACGGATCTGCTAATGGTGAACCCGAACAAGGGATTCAAATGGCACCAAGACAACCAAAACGGACCAATTACTTGGGACGAAGGCCTGCGCTTTTGGATCACAATGGACGAAACACCAAAGGATTACGGTGCTCCCGTCTACCTGAGGAAATCACACTTCAACCAGGCTGTGGATGAACAGGCTGTCTTTGTTGATATTGAGCAAGCCGGACTTGAAGAATACAAGAATGAAAGGCTGGAATTCCGAACGATGCCCGGTGATATGCTTATCTGGCACCCGCGGACCATTCATAAGGTAGATGGACCAGCAGACGGTATCTGGACTTCGTACCGACGGGTACTGGGTGGTACCGTCGCCAAGGGTGGATCCAAGTACCATGACAAACGAGGTACAGGGGGTGTACTCTCGGATCTTGGACGACACGGCTTGACAGACATGGACCCACTCAAGTCCTCGTTCTTCCCGATCGTCTATCCTCAGTTTGACAAGCAAGAAGCAGAGGAAAGAGATTCGGGCAAAGTCGGACGCAACCCCGTTGATATCGTCAGCAAGATTGGCGGTATGGCGACAAAAGCATCGGGAGAGCGATTTAATTCTTTTTTTAAGGTCCTTGGTAGCCGATAAAGGGATCGTTGCTGTGAGCCCATTAGCTCGCTCTCGACTGCTGGAAACGCGCAAAAGTTACATTCTTTCCAATACAATATAGACCTTTCATGGCACCCACACATAAAACGGCTGTGCCCGATGTAGGCGAAACAAAAGCTATTTTAGAGCTGAAATCTGGTGCTACTAGTTATGGCTTGCTGCTTGTTTCCATTCGTCCAAGAATGTCTTGCAGTAATCCATCTCGGCAACCGCACTCCACGTCATAGCTGTGATATCATTACTCTGAGATGGCTCTGCCTGGAGGACATCATAGGTGATGAGGACCATGATGACGTTTCGAAGATGCTCCAACAGTATCACATTGGATGACTTGACAAGATCTCTTGACTCATCGGCGCCGTTCTCTTCCGCTTCGGCCTGAGGATTTTCTTGGTTCAGGATTTGCTTCAACACATCCAACATGGGGGCCCATAGAGATACCAATGCATCCATTCCTTCATTCACAATGTTCTGCAAATGGTGGCGCAGGGGTTTGAAGATGAGGCCAATGCAAAGTTCAAGTTCGATCTCATTCTCTGCACTGTCTTCACCGCCTCGCAATTCGACAATTCTACGGCCAGCTAGGGGGATGCAAATCTGCCCAAGGGCTCGGCACAGTTGGGGCACAGGAATTAGGCCACCTTGGTTCTCTAGAAATGAGTCTGTAAGCATCGATAGCGCATGATGCCGAACAGTCTACAACGCAGAGAAAATGCAGATGTAAGAAGGTGATCCATACACATGAGAACGGAAGTCAACCTGGCGTCCGACTTACCGAGACTGAGCACGAATGACATGCTTCGGCCATGCTGTCCAAAATTGGAAGCCAATTTTCATGCCAAAAGGCATCCTTTTCTTCACCGCTGCCCTCGCGGTAGACGTGAATAGCAGATGACTCGACTGTGTTGCAGAGAAGGTGGAGCAAGTCCAGGCCCGCAATGCTTAATTTGGGGCAATGGCGAACCTCGCCTGTCGCCACCAGTGTCCGAATGCATCTGACAGTCCCAGGAGGAACATCATCCTTTACTTCGGACACATCCAACAGAAAGTGTAGGGATCGATATGCCTGGAGGGAGGGATCATCCTCTGCCAGTCCTACCGTTCTTCCAATAGCCTCCGATCTCACCGCCGGAAGTGTATATCCTCGATTTGCGCACCAGGTAGTCAATGCTAGAATGCCATTCCAGCCGCCGCCACTGATTCCACTCGTTCCATCGATGCCGCGAGTGATCCGCCAAAGACCCTCTGCAAGATGCCGATCAAAAGAATTCGCCAATGACTTTTTTGTCTCATTTTCTTCTACTTCGCCAAGAAGTGTCCAAGTCTCCAATACATCATTACAGATATCCCCGCGTTTAATGGCGCAGCAAGATATCCGAAGCAAGCCAGCGATGCATTTTTCCATCGAACCACTGATCACTTGCAACTGCGTCCGATCATCTTCAGTGTAGCTATGGAAAATGGACTTGAGACGAGCATGGTAGTGTGATTTCAGATTGTCGTGCCAGAGAACGGATAAGCGATCTCGATTTCTCAGTGCGAGCTCGGCAATCAGAATTTCCGCGAACGCCTCAGACGCAGGGGATACTGGATTCTGAGATAGTTTTGCAGAAAACTCGCCGGAACTGATCTCACGCGTCATCGGCTTCGATGTGCCGTTTACTTCAATTGTCGGTTCAATTGGGATGAGAGCAGTCAAAGCCTCAAGAATATTAGAGATGCTGTTATCGTCCATGAATCGACTATCGGAAATGAGCCCCGCATAATCACAATTCTTCGATAATCGCTTCCGCACTCGAGCTCGAGGTGATAACCTTACTCCATTGGAGTCGTCGACACGTTCAAGACCCGTGACCATGATTTCTCGCTGCTGGTTGAGAAGCAAGTCTTCTTGAATTAGCAGACTCTCAAACTTCGCACCCAGTGTTAGTCGGCTATTTCCGTGGATGGAGTACGAGCTTTCGGTCTCATCGAAGCTACCCTTGCTTTCATCTTCGTCATCGCTTGGTGCAATCTCGTCCCAGATAATGAGTTCTTCCTTTCCATGCACGGTTCGCATATGTTCTGCAGGCACCCGACGACCCGAGGACTCAGTGCTGGCTGTACTCTCTACACTTCCAAAAAGAGCACGGCCCATGGCCCCGAAAACATAAGACACACCGGAAGATTTCTTCAGTTGAGAATCTTTCCCATTTCCGCGTTTCACCAACTTAATCGTCCATTCTCGACGTCCATCTTCCTTAAGTAGGTCTGGTTCGCTCTCCATGAGAAGACTTTTGCCTCGACTAGAGATGCCGCCCCCGAGCATTTTCAAGTCTCGCATCTCAAAGAGCATGAGCCAAATGCGTTTCCATCCGTCGACACCAATCTCGTCATTCGCTTCGCGTGCTACACGTAAGGCGACGACAAAAGCACTCTGGGATTCAACAGAGTGAGCAAACGCCCAACTCCTCGCTGCGGCATCGGTTTTGTAATCCAAAAGGCCACTGTATTTACAAACGCAATTGAAGATTTTGCAGAAAATATCGTTGCGACCCAGCTGCCTCACTCCCACGAGCATATCCCATGCCATGTCCATTCCTAGCCGAGCACCTTGGGCTCCCAGCATTCCTGTAGGTCCGGCCTCTGGGACCTTTTGAATATTGCTCGAACCAGAACCAGAACTTCGATTAACGCCCCACAGAGCACTGATGGAGGACATGATGGGCATCCACACATGCTCGAGTACTAACTCGGTCAAGTCTTCGGCATCATGAACCGAAGGAAGATTATCGGAATGCGGGTCTTCTTCAGCAGAGCCTCGCAAGACATCCTTCCAGCGTTCTACTGTCATGGACCCGTCTGCACCTTCCCCTTCCGTGCGGATTTCTTCTTCCCGGATGCTGTCATAGATAGCTTCCAAATACTCGCGAGGAAATTCTTTGCCCTTCTCGGTGATATCTTGACCATAATCTGTGTTATTCTTCACAAAGTCGGCCTTGCTCATTTTCCGGTCTTCTCGAATGTTGTCATTGTGTTGATCAGTGTTGAGCATGATGATACTAAAGGAGAGCAAATACGCCGCATCGCTGGCCCTTTTGGGATCTTCGGAAAATACGTTAAGGGATCCTTGCACGCCTTCCTCACAGACGCGACTGCAGGAATCGGAAAAGGCTTGCAGGATTCGATCGATTTGCTGAGCTTCCCCAGGGAGTCGAAAGGCCGCAAGGAACATTCTGAGTCCATCCAGCAAAGATTGCCTCTCAAATCGAAAGAGGCCACAATACGTCTCCAAACACTCTTTGTGAAACCAATCTCGTTGCCACACGGGGGGCGACTTTCCGGCTTCGGGAGATTTTCCGACTTCACCCAAATACGCGCCGACGGCTTTTTTATCCAAGCCCACCACCAGGGCATTCCGCAGAAACGAAGCAACGGCACGAGGCGTCACAGGTTCTTCAATGACTCCAGACTGAACAAGAAATTCAATACCTTTGGACGACTTTTTGTTGAAGAGTTGTGCTGCACGTCGCATGAGACGTTTCTTCGATTTGATATTGCGCATATGATGCGAGGATGTGATGCGACCGAGATCGGACCAGGATTGAGGAGCAGGAGACACGTGACCCGCCATGATCGATTGGCGATTGTGTCGCTCAGTCTTGGTCTGATCACTTGGATGGTCATCTCGGAAGAGACATTTCATTCCACCAATAATGGCTTCTGCACACAATTCTCGCAAATGAGGAGGTACCTGTCGGTACCCCTCTGCTGTCACCGCGTCATTCGACGGAACGAATTCCTCCGTTTCTATGGGTGGCCCATTCATTGGCGAATCTGGTCGCTCCGGAACCGGCGTGGGTGTTCCATCCGTATTGTGGGGCGTGGGCAAATCTCCATGCACGGACGCTACCAAAATATCTCCTTCTTCGTCCACTTTGGATCCAGTGCACCGACAAAGTTCTACCATCAGACCAACGGCAACATCCGAGCGCTTGATGTTGCAATCGAAAAAGGCAAAAAGGGTTTCGAGGGTCCCGCCATTCCCGTGCGCCACGGTTAGTCGATGATCGTGCAATGTCATGATATCCACCAGAGATTCGAGAATGATTTCGATTCCTGCATCAAAGTAAAGATTCGAATGGAAGGTAATACTGTCATTTGGATTGATTCGCTTCCGAAGGAGCACCAAAGCTCGTTGATAGAATCCCGAAAAAATGGACTCAAATTGCGAAACGAGATGTTTCCGCAACGATGTGCTATTCCAGAGGGTACTGAGGGTGGAACAAATCTCCGACAGAACTTCAAGACTGATAAAGCCTGGCGCAATTTGATTGCTATTGTCTTGATACGCCCACACGGCTTGTCCCGTCATGAGTAGAGCAAGACACAAGTCATCTTGAATGATTTGTAGCAAACTTCTATCTTCCACGGCGCCGGGTTTGTCGCCGGTAGTAGCTATTCCAACAGCTGCTTCTGCCAAATCATCATTGGTCCAATAATTTTCTTCAAAGACCGATTGAAGTGCTGTACAAGCTAATCGCAAGCACAATACTCTGGTGGCATCATGTGCCATTTGTGCTTCCCGTGATGCCTCGTCCTGGCCCCCAATAAGGGGAGTATGCAGTAGTTGATTGACTAGAAATTCCAATATCACCTTTCCAGCTGGATCTCGGAGGCTATCCAAGTCGGAAAAGACCGCCTTGCACATGGCCGTCAAGACATCCTCAAAATGATAACACAACGCCGGAGAGTGTACAAAGGTATTTCGAGTGACAAAGACGGTGTTAAAGGCATCCATCAGTGTGGCTGTTTGCAACGCTCTTCGATTCAATTGCACCACTAGTGCTAGCAAATCCGCAATCGCCATTTCCACAGCTTCATCCGCCCCGGCGTCGGTCTGTTCAAATTTGCAATTCAGTACACCCTTGGTCAGAGGTTCCAGTGAGACGGTGAATGGATGAGTCGTCTCTTCGGACGCCGAACCAGGCACTTGCAGACTATTCTGCTCTAAAAGTCGATGCAAGGCTCGCAGAGCAACCAGTGTGTGAGGACCAGCCGCTCGGGGATCAATGACCACTGCCAAAAAGGGACGCGCATAGGCTCCGATATCTTCGGGAGGAGGAGGATCCAAATTAGTGTGTGGTTCAAAGACGGCGGCTTTGGGGGGCGTCGTTGGACTACTGGGGGTGGACGCCAACGGGTCCGCACCACCTGTGCCATCTCCTCCTCCTGATGATGACGACGACGCCCACTGGGGATCAGTGCTCAAAGTATGTTTGACCAAGCCTCGGATATCAATCAAATCCTGCGCCAAATCGCCTCGAGCGACCATGGGGGGACCTCCTCGCAAGGAGGTCAACACCACTCGCGCTTCTTGGCACAGGTGGCGAGCTGCCTCGAGCGCCATTCTCGGTTTTGGGTGCTATACTAAACTTGTTTCAAATTTCGTCTGTGATTGTAGCAAAGACTCTTTTGAAGATAGACTTTGAATGGTGTATCGTGTACCGGTACTTTACCGGTACGGGTACTGGTACCGTGGATGTGACCGTGTTGGCGGGGACACACAAAAAAGCACAACAAAATGGGGTACTTGTACTTGTAGACGACCGGTACCAGTACTTGTACGTCAAAAAGGTATTTGCGGACTGCGGACAAGGTGCGGATCATTGCCTGCTACTGTGGCATGGTTGATTGATTTTATTCTTCTCGCTCGTGGTCGTCTGCCTGGCGCGCGTGTTTCGTGAGCCAGACAGACGGAGACAGAATGAGTTTTATGTACGTCAGTCAGGCTTCCGCCTGACTGACGGATGCAAGACGAGATTGGCCCGATGAAGAAAAAGGTTCGGCAAATCGTGGCGCGGCTTTTGTTGGAGAACGGTCAAGAGATCTGCAGAATCTGCTTCCGACCGGATCGACGATCTTCTCACAACTTGGGCAGACAGACGCTAAAAGTTGGATGACGCTTTGTAAAAGTTGGATGATGCCCAATACATACTATGCAAAACCATATATATTTTAATGATAGGCTAAAAGTTGGATATGGCTTTGTTGCCCAGCACACCACAGCGTACAAGTACTGGTACAGTACCAGTATGGTACCAGTACTGTACCTTGCTCACAAGCCCGCCACCTACATCATAAACAGCTTTGAAGGTCATACCCTTGCACAGCATACTCCACCTAAAACATACTTCTTAGACCATTCGTAATGTTAGTCGATTCATTTGGTGATAGTGATAAATTGCCAGACAGGTAGTTACTACAACACATGTTGTCACCTGTGCATGGTATGGGGTGTGTTCGTTTTTGTGTTTTGCAAGGTTTCTCCGTGCTTTAGGAGTCACCACGAGCTATTGCACGGCCATCTTGCTCCTGGACTCCACGAAAGGAACATGGCCTTCTATGGGCGTTGCACATCCCAAGTTGTTTATTCATCCCTGCACTGGCTGGTGCATTCCGTTCTGTCCGATAAAGTGTTCGTGCGATGCGCCGGGTTTGATTTGCATGCTTCCAGTTGAAATGTGCGCTGATCTTCCCATGTCCTTCAGTCGCATTTCGTCCGATAAGGTTCGTTTAATTCGTCCGAGAAAGGTCGGAAACAATCCGCGCCGTCTTTGGCCCGCGGGCATGTCCTCATCACATCCCGCCCTCGCGCTTCGCGGGCCGAGAAGACTGTTTGATTTTCCTGCAGAAAACCTACAGGATTCTACGGCGACTTTGGTCCTTGCTTGGCGGCAGCTTCGGCACACCAGTTTCTACTGTAGTTCATTTTATTTCCATTTTCAGCATCATCTTCTTGATTGCAACATACAACAACCGTCGCCGTTCACTCTTCACTCTCCCATTAGTTGATCTGTGCACGTGTAATTATTCATTCATACGATCTTTCTGTTTCTCTGCTTCAAAAAAAGGAAGTTTCAAACAACAACAATGCCGGTCACGCATCTGGAACTCGAAAATTTCAAGTCCTACGGGGGCGTGCAGAAGATTGGACCCTTCAAGAACTTTTCTTGCATCATCGGTCCCAATGGCTCTGGCAAATCCAATTGTATGGACGCCCTGAGTTTCGTCCTCGGTGTCCAGTCCCGAGACCTCCGTAGCAGTCAAATGAAAGATCTTATCTTTCGACCGCCCAATCTCAAGGCCTCGTCCCGCAGCAAATTGACAGCTAGTGCAGCGCTCTTTTTCGAAGACGAAAGCACCGGCGAGACGACCAAGTTTCAACGTGTCATCAATAGCCGGGGCACGGGTGACTATCGCATCAACGATAAGTCCGTGACCTACAAGGAATACGAAGATCATCTGGGAGAAATTGGCGTCCTCGTCAAGGCCCGCAACTTTTTGGTCTTTCAAGGCGACGTGGAAACCTTGGCGCGCAAGTCTCCGGCTGAGTTTGTCGAACTCTTGGAGCAAATTTCGCAGAGTGCGGAACTCAAGGGACCCTACGAAGCTGCCCTTCAAGCTAAGGAAGAAGCCGAGGCAGCCACGCTCTTTTGCTACAACAAACAAAAGGGAATGAAGGGCGAACGCCGCATGCTCAAGGAACAGAAGGAAGAAGCAGACCGCTTTGCAGAGTTGGAGGAACAAAAGCAACGTCTTCAAACCGATTACTATTTGTGGCAACTATACCACATGGAGCTTGATCGTCAGGAACGTGAAGCGCACCTGGAAGAGTTGAAACAGGAACTCGAGGGGCGGTTGACGCAAGAACAAGAACATACCAAGATCCTAAAAGAATCCAAGAAGAAGGCTGCAGCGGCTCGTCGTGACACGCAAGCGGCCGAGAAGGAACGCTCGGAACTAGCGGGAGAAGTGGGCAAATTGGAGCCTAGCATGATCCAAGTGCAAGAAGAGGTCAAGACCTATGAGCAAAAGCTGGAACAGGCTCAGCAGCAACTGGTAAAGAAGAAGGAGCAGGCCCAGCAACATGACTCCAAAGTGGAAGAACTCGAAGCTGAAATTGCTGCCGCTAAGAAGGACCTTGAAGAACTTCAGGAAGAGTATGAAGAGGCCAAGCGAGATGCTGCGCCAGATCAAGTCATCCTGACTGATGAACAAGAGACCGAATATGAACGCGTCAGGGAAGCCGCTGCGGCTGCCAGTGTCAAACCGCGTCAGCAACTGGCTATCTTGCAAAAGAAACTCGAGACAGCTCGGGCGACGGCAGCTGAGTGTTCCTCGCAACTGGATGAGATCAAGAAACGAAAGGCGGAAGTCAATCGAGAAGTCAATGACTATACTGAACGTTCACAAAAGATCAGCGAGGTACGCAGGATTGTTGTAGGAGTAATCGGCAAGTGCACGAACAGACGGAAGCTCACCCTTTTCGGTACTGAATGAATATTTGCAGAGTATGAAAAAGACGGAGGCTGACCGCAAAGAAGCTGAAAAGCTACTCCGAGAGGCAAACGAAGAAACGCAGAAAGCCAATCAGCGCCGAGAGGAACTTGATAACAAACTCGAAGAGCTCAACAATAAGCTTCGTGATGTCCGCGAGGATCGACGTAAGAATCGAGATGAAGAACGACTCTTGCAGGCTATTGAATCGCTCAAACGACATTTCCCTGGCGTCTTTGGGCGCTTGGTGGACCTTTGTCGACCTACACAGCGCAAGTACAATCTTGCCGTCACAGTGGCTGCTGGGAAGGACATGGATGCCATTGTTGTCGATACCAAGGCGACTGGATTGGAGTGCATCCGCTATCTGCGCGAACAACGAGTCGGAACTGCCACTTTTTTGCCCTTGGACACTTTGCAAGTCCCTTCTCGTGAATCTACGGAGCGTATCCGTGCTCGTGTCGCTCACGACAGTCGCTTTCGGTTGGCAGCCGACGTCATTACTTGTGATGAGAACATCCGAAAGGCGGTCTTGTATGCTGTGGGAAATACAGTAGTTTCCGATGATTTGGATGCTGCCCGCCAGCTGTGCTTTTCAGGACGTCGCGGAGACAGTGATGGGGGCATCAAGGCCGTGACCTTGGGCGGTGCAGTCATTTCCAAGGCTGGTACCATGACGGGAGGTGTCACCAATGAAGACAGCGACCGAGCAGGTCGTTGGGACGACCCAGCCGTACAGGCTATGCGCGACGACAAGGAAAAATTGGAAACGGAGCGGGCCAATTTGGATCGGGACGACTCTGCCGGGCGCCAATCCATGGGAGGACGGTCGACGCGCATTGAGGAGCTGCGCAACAACTTCAATTCTCTAACCAACCGCGCCGACTATGCCAAGAGCGAAATCGAGTTCACTCGCCAAGCGCTTAGCCAGAAGAAGATTCTCTTGAAATCTGTTGATCGGAAGTTGCCTGATCTACAAAATCAGTTGGACCAAGCGGAAAAGGATATCGCACGACTCGACAAGGAGTGCAAGAAGGCCATTGCAGGAGTAGTTGCTGCTGAAGACGAGTTTTTGGGCCCGTTCCGCGAAGCTACTGGCTTGAAGGACTTGCAGGCGTACGAGCAAGCGACCCGAGAGGGTCGCGATGAGTTCCAACGCAAGAAACGCACCATAACGGAGCTCGTTACTCATTTGGAGCAGAAACTGGAGTACGAAATGAATAGGGATCTGGAAGTGCCCATCAACAAGCTTGAAAAGCGCTTGAAAGGTCACGAGGCCACGCTCAAAGACGCTGAAAAGCGCCAGAAGGAACTAAAACGGCAAATCAAGGCCGCCAAGAAGGAATTGGCTGAAGCCGATGAGGCCGTGAAGGCTGCTTCCGAGAGGGAAGCAGAATTGGAAGAAGAACTGAAATCACTACAAACGGATTTCAAGGAGAGCCAAAATGAACGTTCTCGGGTGAGCAAGGCAGTAGCCGCCGAAGAGAACGCCTTGGAGCAGCTTCGGGGCAAGCTCCACGAGACACTTCAGAACGCTCGCTTGGAGGAAGTTGAGTTGCCCATTATCGGAGCGGAAGGTCAAGGTGGTCGACGCACCAGATCGGGTCGCCATATTGGAGATTCGAGCGATGAGGAGGAAGGTGGCGACGACGAAACTCCTAGCACTCAACCCAGCGAGCCTCGAACTCAAAATAGTCTTCTTGCGACTCAATGGTCGCAGGACAGCAACCCGAAAGTTGTCGCTGATCGTGACGAAGCCGAGAAGCTAGACTTTTCTAGAATGCGAGCTGATTTGAAAGAAAAGCTCACAGATCGTGAAGATCGAAAGGTTCGGAAGGAGTTCGAAGATGCTCGAGCCACGATTGAAGCCGAAATTGAGGGTATGGCCCCTAACATGAAGGCATACGATGCGTTTTCGACGGTTACGCAAAAGCTGAAGGACTCTGGGGCTGACTTTGACAAGGCCAAGGAGAATGCCCGCAAGGCGATTGCAGACTTTCAAAAAGTAAAGAACGAGCGAACACGCCGATTCCTTGATGCATTCAACCACATTGACGAGTCGTTGAAGACTATCTATCGTGACATGACCAAGAGTAGCAAGCACCCTCTGGGAGGAAATGCTTATCTGAGCTTGGACGATTCGGAAGAACCCTACAAGGGCGGGATGAAGTTCAACGCTATGCCTCCAATGAAGCGTTTCCGTGATATGGAGCAACTTAGCGGAGGGGAAAAGACCGTGGCTGCGTTGGCACTTTTGTTTGCCATCCATTCGTATCACCCTGCTCCTTTCTTTGTCATGGACGAAGTGGACGCTGCACTTGACAACAGTAAGTTCTTGAGCTACCAGTTTTGCGTCTCTATTCTTGTCTTTCCACAGCGCGGTCACTAACCGTGTTTTTATCTCAGTCAACCTTCTCAAGGTCTGCAACTACATCCAGCAACGTAGTAAATCCGACTGCCAGTGCATTGTGATTAGTCTCAAGGACATGTTCTACGAACGAAGCGACAGTTTGGTCGGCATATGCAAGGATGTGGGCACCAACTCCAGTCGCACCATGACTTTGGATTTGACTCAATTTGACAAGGGGGGGACGAAGGAGAACAAGAAGCGTGGGCGAAGAGCTGTCAGTGAGGGAGGTCCTCCCAACAAACGGGCTTCGCTAGAAGCGAGCCCCGCTCCGACCATTACCACGCAATAGATCTACAGTAGTCCCATGCTGCAGTTGTATCCACATTATAAAAACCTTTTTATTCTAGGTTCAATTTAGATTTCTAATTGCCTGGTGAGCATGCTTGTGTTTCTAACGCCACGAGCGCTCGCTTTCCCGTCGAGGACCGGAGGGAGCGGCTGGTGCACTGCCCGATGCTTCTCGCTCTCCCCAAGATCCCGATCGACGAGTCTCACGGCCGGATTCTCGGCGAGTAGTAGTCTTCCACACCTGAGTATTTCGGAAGGAGGACTTGTCGGCAATAGAGTTTTGATGCGGTTTGTATTCCATGGGTGCAAAGGGTGGAAGCTGAAGAATCTTCTTGATCGCGTCGCGAAGTCGCTCCGTTATGTCGCGATCCGCGGCAGTGCGGTTCCATATTCCTAGAATATCTTCCGAGTAACGAATAGAGATGACTGCACCACAGACTTCTCCATCCGGAACACCCAGAAATTGCCCCCCAATCATGGCCAGGACAATTTCTTCCCAGTACCGACTTGCGAGGCCCTTGGGGAGCCGAATGATCCATTTTCCACCGCGGGCGTTGCCTGGATCTTCCCAGGTAGGTTTGATTCCATCCCTGAAGAAGTGATAGTCGGTGGTGTTGGGAAGGTCGTTCGGCCGTTTGAGGAAATTATAAGTCAACCAGAATTCCTCCACCGTATTGATGCTGCAGATTTGTTTGATAGAGTTCTCGTAGGGGTGGACAGGTTCTGCTGGTTTCGCTTCCGCTGCTGGATTTCCTTCTTCCGTCTTTGTCGACTTTCCCCGTCGCATATACGAAAAGGCAAAAGGGCTATGGAGAGGGGTTCCGCTCTGGAAAAAAGACCAAGGGTGCGGCGAAAGGAGGTGAGTGCCATGTGCCATCATCATTCATCATGCATTTCGGGTAACAAACAAGCGCTTCTACAGGGAGGTCACGCGGACAGCTCCACGTTCTTTTTCCGGATACTCACCATTTTAGCTGTGATTTGGATGCAAAGAATATATGACCGAGGTCGTTTTCAAGAAGATAGAGCTACAGTAGTGTTCAATAACAGCATCAATGGATGCCCTGTGTTGTTCACCATGCCGTTGCGCAGTTCGCCTTCATCATCATGCATGGCTGATCCGATCTTTCAACCCTTTCATCGCCACGCGACGAGGGACGAGTAGTAGACCTACTGTACTTGTACCGGTACCGGTAGGACGGTACCAGGTACAGTACTTGTACAGTACCAGTACGTACAGTAGACTAGGCAGGGGCCCGCGCCCGACAGATTAAGACATGCCGGATGACGGACGGGTTCAAGTCGTACGAATCGATGATGGTTGATTTCTTCTTGTTGTGCTCTGTTGTCTGCGGTTGATGGTTCATCATCTCAAAATCGCCCGACGCACGGACGAAGGATGATGGGCGACGCAGGCGACAGGCGACAGACTGGTGAATATCGGTTGAAGGGCAGACGATGGCACCGCTTCCAACCAGTTTTCCTACCGGTGCGAGTATTTGCCTTTTTCGATGTTTTCTTCAGAAAAATTGAAATCATCATCCACGATGATCTCATGAAAGACATCCGCCATCCTCTCATTATTCATTATTCACTATTTGCCCAACTACGATCTTGTCAGAGATATAACAACAAGGCTCGTCTATTATGGAAGAGTCCGACACGAGTCTCGACGTCGCCCCGCTGGCGCAGCTGGTGGATATTCTCGAAAATCCCGAGCAACGAATATTGCCTCTATTGTACAAGTCGACTAACCCGAAAGATCGACAAGCGAAGCAAAAGACGCAGTCTGAATTGCTCCAAGCAGTTAAGCATTTATTTCGAGGGATCGAAGAGACTTCCAAGAAGTATCATGAACTAACTCGAGCCAAACCGGAAGAACCCGAGGGGAAGGAAGAGCAGGAAGAATCATCTAATGTGCCTGCCCTGTCGGGTCTCTCTGAGTTGTACATACCAGAAACCGACGGTCAAGATGCTCCATTGGATGTGGAGACATTGTGGGGGCAAGTCGAATTGCAAAATAATGCATTGAACAAGCTCTTAAAAAAGTCTATCAATCGTTTGGCAAAGTCGCCAAAAGATATTGTTGTCCTGGATATGACTCAGCTATCGAGTGAAGAAGGTGGTAATGAAAGTAGCAGCGATGACGATTCCAGTAAAGAGAAAAGTGAAGCAGAAGACATGGACGATGATGATCATGATCATGATGACGATGGCGATGATAGCGGCGACGACGAAGATGAAGACGCCAAGCGAATTCGCGAGCGGATGGAGCGAGCCATGGACGATGCCGAGAGCGATGAAGATGACGAGGCTGACGGCGACCAGAAAGGGTCTGCTCCACGTGCCCAGCCCAGGGAAGAGAAGGAGGAGGAGCTATATGATCCCGTTGCTGAAGATTTGAAAGATGGTTTCTTTGATTTGAATGAAATGGAGGAATACGCTGACGAGGAAGAAGATTATCTTCCTCGGGAAGAATATGGTGAAGCGTCGTCCGACAAAAAGAAAAAGAAGGAAACGAATAAGAAATCGTTCCACCAGATGCAACGAGACGGAGATTTGTTGAATCGATCCGATGACGACGGGGATGAGGAAGGTTTTGAAGATCTCTATGAAGAAGACAACACGCCTGTAAAGCGCAACAAGTACCGAGATGACGAAGACATAGAAGCCTTGTATAGTTTGTATCAGCAAGCAAACGACAGTGACAGCGAGGCAGAGGATGCTGCCAATATGACAGCTGCAGATCTCTTCGGTAAGCCAAAGAAGCAATATATTGAGCGTTACAATGCCAGGAAGGCAAAGGAAGAGGTCAAGGGTGACGATGATTCTTGGGGAGAGTACGAGTTTGAGCAAGAAGATCCCAAAGAGGACGAAGGCCGTGAAAAGAAATTTTTTGGCAATGGTTCCGATAGTGAAGGTGACGACGAGAGCGAAGCACAAGATGAGGAAGATGAAGAAGATGAACCCGAAACCAAGAATGCGAAAAATCAGGTGGACAATTCTAAGCATGGGAAGCAGCAAGACAAGCTTCGAAAACAAACAGAAGAACTTGAGGGCGAACTCTTGGCCGAAAAGCCCTGGCAAATGACCGGAGAGACAAAGTCGACATCACGACCTGTCAATTCTTTGTTAGAAGGTACGCCCGAGTTCGAGATGGCCAGCAAGCAGGCGCCTACCATCACAATTGAACACACGATGAACATAGAGGAGGTGATCAAAAAGCGCGTCATAGCCGAGGACTGGGATGATGTGGTTCCGCGTGAACTGCCTGATGTCGGTTGGCATAAAAAACGTGGCGAACTGCCTGAAGTGAGCCAGGAAAAGTCCAAGCTTGGCTTGGGAGAGCTGTACGAGAGGGAATACCTAAAGAAGGCAGTTGGGTACGACAAGGATGCAGAAGAAAAGAAGACCGAAGAGGATAAGGCCAAGGATGAGATGAAACAATTATTTGCCAATCTATGCAGCAAGCTGGATGGCCTGTCCAACTATCAATTCGCTCCTCGTCCTATTGCCGACGAAGCTGAAGTGCGAGCATCCTCAGCACCAGCCATTGCTATGGAGGAAGTACTACCATTGCATGTCAATGATGCTCGTGGCGTTGCACCCGAGGAAGTATATGGTTCCAAGCGAGGGCGGGATGCCGTGTTGCGTGGAGAGACGGAGATGGATCAGCAGGAACGAAAGCGGCTCCGACAATCGAAAAAATCGGCCCGACGAAAGGTTCGCAAGGAAAAGTTGGCCGACGACAAACTTATTTCTCGCTTGCAGCCAGGATTGGGTCTCAACAACCCCTACGAAAAACGAAAGATGCGCGAAGAGCTGGCGATGGCACGATCGAAGGGCAAGATCGAAACGGGAGGGCAGGATATGGACGACAAATATGGATCCAGCGGTACCTTCTTCAAGAGGCTACAGGCCGAAGCCCAGCAGTCCATCAAAGGCCAACCCAGTGAAGACGAAGACCGGAAAAAGAAATCGAAGCCCAAGTCCAGCGCCCTCAAATTATAGAGCTAGCAAGTTTTATTTTAGAGAAATTCTGCACTTACGCGCGTTGCCCTTACTGAAAAATACCTCCATCTCCGATCAAGGTTGCACTACCCACCGCATGACCCAGTTGTAGATTCACTTCTTTGCTCATTCCATTGTTATCCGCGTACAACCGTTCAAGTGTCTTTGTCTTGTTAGTTGAGGCAGTTTGCAAGGCCTCGACAAAGACAGATGCGCCCGCCGATCCGATGCGATTCCCTTCCAAAAACAACTTTCTCCAGGAAGAAACGGCGGTCGCGGCCAGTGCCGTGGCACCCTCGGGACCAATGTCGTTGGAGCCAAGGTACACTTCCTCGAGCGTGGAAACTTTGGCAATAGCTTCCACACCCTTATCGCCCAGCTTGGTTCCTTCCAGATACAACACTTTGCAGCACGAATGGTCACGTTCCATGAGCCAGTTGGCTAAAAAGTCCGCTCCTTCGGGCCCAATATCATTATACCGAAGATCCAAAGACGACACGGTTGACAAGAACGAAGATGGACCGGATAGGACAGTCTGCAGATCATCATGACTCAGACAGTTTCCGCCTAGCCGCAACTGTTGCAATGAACAATTCTTCGAGTCGACACAGCTCAAGATGGCAGCCAATTCGGTGACTGGCAAGTTCGTGTTGGCTAGATCTAAAGTCACGGCATATTTCACCAGTGGAGGAACAATATGCGCAACCTGCTGCAATCGAACAGAACTCAGCGAAAGAGTGTTAATGTTACCTGATGTGTCAAAGGTCGCAATCTTCTTCCAGTAGCGAGTGTCCTTATCAGGAAAGTTGTTTTCGCTGGCAGGGGATCGTGCAGGGTTGGCAATTGCACCTGGCAAGACATAATCGTCTCCCCAGATGGACAGGGCACTGGGAGGATCATTGGAGGGTGGTGGCGGTTCCAACCGAGCCTTCAAACGAGGATTGGCATCTCGGAGGGCACGAAGCGCTTGCAAGGTGTCTGCATTTATGTTCATCGTATTGGTAGTGGCGCTAGCTGACGCCGCAGAAAAGTCCTCCTCTGGCTGATTGGGTTCTTGTGAGAGGAACCATCCCACGATCGCCACACGTTCTCGACGAGTATCAATAACCTCGTGAGGACATTGATCAGACCGAAACAAAACTAAAGTCCCAGCCCTGGGTTGCACGTCAATGAAATTCGGCAACTCTCCAGCTGGCAAGTTATCGTCACCCGAATCGCGGTGGATGCGCAACTGCCCGCCATCCTGCTGCTTCCAGTCTTTGTCGTTCAAGTACAGGAGCAAACTGTATTTTCTCCAGTTGGATACCGAGCCAGGCTCGGCATCACGATGCCTACGGTAGTATCCCCCTTGTGGATAGTACGCGTACATAAGTTCTTCGGTATCCGTGTCCAATGCGGGGATATTCTTAGTCAGTGGACCTTGCTTGACGACGTCATTGGTTTGGAGCTCTGTTTTGAGCTGATCCAAGACGTTGTAGAGGTTTGACCGAGCCTTGCTGCTTTGAGGCAGCTGCCCATCGGCTAAGCGCCCGATAAAACATGTTTCAGAATACCGAATATCACGAAAGGGAGTATTCTCATCTTGAACCATGCCGTCGTGTCCGATTTTAGCGACCTGGAATTTGCCGACTTGGCGAAGATCTTGCACATCTTGTCGCAGGCTCTCGTACAGATCGTTTGGCAAAAAGTCTTCCACTACCACAAATCCATTTTCGGCAAGATGCTTTAAATCAGAGGGTTGGATGAATGCTTGTGGTGAGCTCATGGTGGTTTTTATTGCTTCCTTTCAACTATTTTTTAAAAAAGAGGTATAATAGAATCATTGTAATTCGTCGTTTCATCTTTGCGGGCTTCGTGGTTTCTCGTTTCTCTAGCGTCTTTTCAATCGGCAGAGGCCCGCGCGTCCGTCGCTGGGATTTGCGCTCGAAACGCGTCTCCGACCCTATCGACTGTGGAAAATTATGAGTTTCTACTAGTACCTGTATACACTACTGGTATGCAACCTTCTCATCTCATCTCATCTCATTTGTTTTGTCTCCGTCCCACCTCTAACCTCAAAGTTGAAAGTAGAGAGGGGGCGATTTATACGAAGAAAATAGTTCTATTACCTGTATTCCTAAAGCGGTGAAAAAGTGCACTGTCTAAGATACCAACTACATCACGTACCTTGACAGTCGAGAGGCAATGAATGAATCATCTCTGGTTCATTGATTTTTCTAGTACAATACGAAGTAGGTCACCCCATGCACTCATGGGTCACCCTTTCCGGCATTTTCAAGAACAATCATCACAGTTTGTCCTCCTCGTTGTAATTCTCTATCGATTGTGTGTCGCGTGTTTCACCAGCAGTTGATTGTGAATGAAGGAAATATGTTCTGGGGTCATCCCACAGCATCCTCCCACAAGTTTCACACCAAGATCGTCTGATGTCCATACTTTCACAAATTCGCTCCAATAGTGTCCTTCGTCCAAATCCTGTCGAAAGGGCTGTGCCGCTTCTGACCCCACCAAACTCCACTGGGGGTCCACCGTTGTGAGTCGATTCGCATAGGCACCCAAAAGTACCTTGGATTTCTTCAATCTACTGGAAAGTTCTATATTTGCAGCGATACGGGCGAGTGCAATCGTGATGGCTTCGGGTTCACAGCAATTGAAGAGAATAGCCAGCACTATTATTTCATTCACATCGTGTATAGATAGTGTCGTTGTGGAGTAAAAATAATGAGAACCAACAACAAGAAATACTGGCTCCTCGCGGCAGTCCTTGCACACACCATCTACGCAGCATCAACGAAAGACACACGCGAACTTACAATCCAGTTTCTTCTCTTGAGTATACTCCAACAATTTGTACAAACATTCTGTGACGACTTGACCATCTCGTAAATTGCCTTTGGAATCCAGAGTGTAGGAAACCATCACGGGAAGTGGAGACGTCGTCGTCGTCAATGCAGCAACCGCATCTAATGCTTGAGACGATTCTTCCCAACAGGACATGGTTTCGGCCAAAAAGGCATCGACATATGGCTCCAAGGCGCGACAGGCCACTCCATACTCTTCGACTCCTTCTGCATGATTGGATCGAATCAAATCGGGTCGATACGACTCGACCAAGGGACCCAAGGATCCCAGCACAAATGCCGCCGGCTTTGCTGGATGTTTCGAGACTGCTCGACGAGCAATTTCTCCTGCTATAGCAATATAACGACTTCGTTCTTTATCGTCTGTAAATCCCACACCTGGAACAATGCCATAGGAATTAGTAGTAATGGCTCGGGCACCGGCTTGCAAGAAGGAAGAGTGGACTTGTTCCAGGATGGTGTGGTATTGTGAATGGACTATCGCCGTGGCACTCCACATTTTACGATCATCGGGAACCCCTCGTCGAAACAGCTCTTCGCCGGTACCTCCATCTAGCAAGAAGATGCTGTCTTCACCGTTGTCGCCTATCGTACGGAGAGCCTCCTGGAGGGATGATCGTTTCTTCTTATTCGCTGGAACGACTGCTTCATGGCTGCTGCTACTGCTGCTGCTACTGGTGCTTCGATCCTCGTTGTTCGAAGAAAACGACGAGGCCATGGATACGGAACGAGAAAGAAGGAATGGCCGTTGTTGTTGACTAGAAGTACTCGTATAACGTAGATTACTCGTACCAACAGCTTGAATGAGGACCCGAGTCGTTGTCCAGACGATGGATGGTCTCATGATGTTGCTGGGTTGTGAATGATGAATAGACTAGCGGTACGGAGTAATAAGCGCCATTACTCGTATCTTTTCTGGTGCCCCTCGCTTGGATTTTTGTGTGGATCTTTTTCGGACCGTTTCCATTCGAATGAGTCGTCCAGCTCTTTGGCCTATGGAAGGCCATTAGATTAGGCTTTTCAATACTCTGAGTAGGCTGTTATTTACGCCAAGGTACTATAATAAGGCGCGGCAACAAGCGGCAACAAAAATCCGGACCCCGGCAACACAACATCTGGCCGTCGCTACACCAACTACGTTCTTTCTCCAGACTATTGACTCCTCGGATCGTGAATCAAACTCATGGCGGGCGCGCCGTCAAAATCGAGAAGCCTGCATCCTGCCTGCATGGAAAGCCGAACAAAACGCCGGCCAACGGCCAACGAGCAACGCTGTCACCGTCTGCGAGGAGGAAGGAAGAAGGAAGAAGGAATGAAAGAGTAAGGAGGTCGTCAGAGAGTAATAGAGTGAAAAAGCTTCTCAACTCATTTCAACGACACTCGTTCATTATTCATCGCCGTTGTCGGTCTCAAACTAAACGCCTTTTCGAGTTTCTGGATAAAGAACTGGAGTTGCCTGTGGTTGTTGGCTGTGACCAAGGCAACGAAACGAAACGAAACGTCGAGCAGGCGGCCACAGTCAGTCAGACAGTCAGTGTACTTGTATGGCAGTACACCGTAAGATGATCCCTCGACAGATTGCTTCCGCATTGCTGGGAATCTGCGGTCTCTTTTTTGTCTCTTGCTGTTTCCTACAAGGACTCATAAACCAGTTGGATGGTAGTGGTACACGTAGGAAGGGTGTCCTACTTCGCCACGTCTTGGAACAAGGTGGACGCCCGCATCCACCCTATGGAAAACTTCCACTCCGAAGTCGTTCTTCGCCGATAGCGGCAGGGGCAGCACCAGGAAGCAGCGGTACCAGCTTGAGATCGAAATACGAATCCCGCTTGGATCCCTCTGTCATTGAACCCACTGTTCAGGCCATGCGAATACCGGAGTTGCCGTCAGCCATGGATGACGGTCGTCTTTCCTACGATATTCGTCGATGCCCGGATGTCATTCCACCCGAATATCCGGTCCACTGGAATGCCATTGACGTTCTTTCCAACTGGAATCCAGACACTACGACTCTACCGTCCAAAATATATCAAGGCCTGTGTGCTTTAGACTGGAGTGATCCAGCGCAACGACAGCTGGCCTATGCGTATCGAGAGGCTGAAAAACCTTTTCTACTTCATAATCACCCCGAATTATGGAAGACGGCCGAACGGTGGTCGCATTATGACTATCTACACGAGCTACTGGGAGGCGAGGACTCTAGGTATCGGAATGAACATTCCAAAGATAACCACATGCCCTACTGGAAACTTCGAGGCCCTCAACGAGCACCACCTGGATGGGTAGCCCCGACCGAAAATGTCGAACTGACGTATCCGGATTGGTATTCCAAAGCGATGCAACTGGAACAACAACAACATCCTGACAACAACAAAAATATTACCAATGCAGAGCATTGGTACTTTCGATTGAATGGAGCATATGACGTGGAGAATACTTTTTTGTATGACGAATTACCCATTTTCTCGCCGACGCGGAAAAGCTTCTTCATGCCAGAGGTAGAAGCCCAGCGGGGGATCAATTGCCGATTCGGATCCAAGGGGATAATTGCCGAAACTCATTACGATTTTTCTCGAAACTTTATCATTATACTCAAAGGGCAAAAACGATATGTACTGGCTCACCCAAACCAGTGCCAAAATCTCGAGTTGCATCCTCCCGGACACCCCAGTGCCCGACATTCCAAAGTTGACTGGTCCAATCCTGAAGAGTGGCATACGGGGAGATTTCCTCAAGCTCAAGTCAATGAGGTGATCTTACAAGCCGGGGATGCGCTGTATCTACCAACTTCGTGGTTTCACTTTATCGTCTCGCTCAATCTCAACTATCAATGCAATGCTCGAAGTGGAGTGACCTACGAGAACTATGACGCAATCACGGATTGTGGATTCTAATCATCATACATACAGAGGGGGGAATGGGGGATGGAATAATGCCTATTTTGTGGAAGATGTTGCTGTACACTAGCTTCCATGGACGTGGAACTAATAGTTCTCATCTCGAACCTTGGCTCCAACCGAACCTTTGAACACGATGGACTTTCGTAGAATATCGAGCTTCAGTAGTACACAAGTAGACTAGAAGCAGAAGGAGTAGCAGGCGACAATAGATTAAAAAATGATCAAATAATGCCTTGATCTAATAGCTAGTCTTACGAGTACCGTTAGTATTTTGCCGTGGAGTACAAGTACTGTATTTTGTTTGGATGTTCATTTATAGCGTGAGCATCGTGATTGACCATGCGGAAAACAGCGCAAGAAGTGACACAACAACTGAAACACCCAAAGACTCGGATGCCGCACTACTGCTTGAAGCACCAGCATCCGATGATACTTCTGGATCGGAGCCTCGCTCTTTTGATGGCGCTATCGTACCTTCTCCTGTATTCATATAGTAGCAGAGTTTTGGTGAGACCCGGTGGAGAGATGCTCACCCGAAACAACAACAATTAACTACCAACGAATGTCTTACCTTGACTGTCAGCAATCCTCGAATTCAGGCTGGGTGTTGTTGTTTCCATTGTGGGCTCGCTCGTCCGAACGAAAATAGGAATATCCGATGAAAAGATGGAAGGAGAACCAGTCGGTACATCTTGCACTGTCACTGTCACGGCAATCGCCGAAAGGGGCCCTTGAAAGCCGTCCGTATCGATAGCGATAAAGTAAAAGACATGCCGTCCGGCAATGGGTTGAGATCGCGATTGCCAAAGGGCCTCCAATGTTTCCCAATTCCAAGTAAACTCGCCCATTCCATTCTGATCCAACTGGTTTCCATCCAGTGTCCAATCCGCTGGCAAGACGTCGCTCACATCCGTAGCCCCATAAGGATGTTGATCGACAAAGATTAGAACGGATTGGACGTCTTGAGCCGCCAGACTGTAGACAATGTTGGAAAAGACACTGTCCGAGGCTTGAAATGATACCGTCAGGGCCTGTTCTGGCACCAGCACCTCGGTATTCAAAGAGATGTCGACAACATCGGGTCCTTTCGACATGCGGTAAGGAAGACGAGCCAATTTGGCCGCATACGTCAAAGCAGCTAGATTGGGTTCCAAGATCTCCTGTTCGAAGGTGTCGCAATCTTGATGAAAGTTCGTACCCAATTCCCAAGTCATTCCTGCCGCTCCCAGCGTGGAATATGCCCAATCGTCTGTGGCGCCCGACGCGGCACCTGCGTAACTAACTCCAGGTCCTTCGACCGAATAACCCGTAAAATGACTGAATTTGCGAGTCATAGCATCCAATCCATCGTGATTGGGCGTAGCCAGATTCTCAAAGCCCCACGGCTGCCGGTAGAAAGTGAGACAAAGAGAATGGGATGAGCGATGGAGCACACAAACGTCCAACGGCAATCAATCCTTCGCACCAACATGTAATACTCACGTAGATATAATAGTTTCCCCAAGAATGAATATCCAAAAAGATCCCCGAGGTACTGCTTTCATTGTATCCAATGGCAACATCGCTGTTAAAGTTGGTGGGTACTACTCGTTGCGACTCGGCAAAGATGCTTTTCCCCAATTCTACCACTGCTTGAGTCTCTGGTTCGCTTCCAGCTGCACTCCCACGGAAGGTCTGAAGACATGGTCTATCTGTAGATCCATCATCTCGACCCCATCGAAAGGGAAAGTTCCGATTTAGATCCACGCCGAATTGATCTTCTCGACAACTGGCAGAGCCGTCAGCTTGAGCATTCAAATTCTTGCGGCGATACATTTGAGTCGTTTCGGCTAACACTCGTCCGTCAGGGTTGACATAGGGGATCCAATAAATGTCGGTAGATTCGAGGATCACTTCAAGCTCCAAATTGTCAGGATCCAAAAAGGAATGAATCCAATGGCGTACCATTTCGGGTGGGGCGTATTCTCGAGGATGAATACCGGTCACGATCATCATGGGGACTTTGGTAGACAAAGTGGATGTGGCCGATGAGAGTTTCAAAGCGTATATATCGTGACCCTCAGAATCCGACTGTGTTTTGAGATATGAATCTCCAATATCTATCAATTCCAACTTGAGGTGAGAGTAGTTGGATTGGCCATCAACCAGTGCTTGAAGGTACTCCATAGCTCCCGCATAATCTAAATAACACTGAAAGCCAGAAATCCGACCGTATCCAACAGAAAAGATTTCCGTCAGCTCTTTAGTACTATAGAAAAGCTCCAAGGCATCACGGTCTTGTTGATTTTGATCTTGTTCTTCTCTTCGTCGCCGTTGTGGGCCCAACACGATAGCTTCCGTAGCATCGGCATCATAAAGCAGAGGGGAAAATGAAGAAGAGAAGTGGCGCTGGAAGTAGTCTAGCTCGTTGGAAGAGTGGAACATTGCTTGAATGCAACATCTAGTCGACTCTTCAGTGGGACAATCGACATGCAGTAAATCCATTTCGGCGATTCTCTCTTTATGAAATGGATTAGTGAGGAGATCGGCTCGATCGACGTGTATTGAATACACAGACGGAAAGTTGTGGCTGTTGAAAGAGTGAAAAGTGGAGTTGTTGACTTGGTCTATCTGAGGTGTGCGAAGCCGGCGCTTGGTTTCACTCAGTGAAGAATCGATGGAAGTTTGCATGGACTCCGATGCCGCGATTGTTAAAAAGAGGCACGTCGGTGTTAACGCCCGCCGTAATTTAAGTGTTCTTTGTGCCTTGGTGCAATTTGTTCTTCGTGGTAGTGTCTTATCGGAATTCATCTTCCTTTCGTTGCTCGCCTTGTCGAAAGGAGACAAAGAACAGTTCAAAATGAATGGAAAGAGCAAACCAATTGACACCCGAAGAAGTGCAACAGCGAAGAGGAAGTTTCGAGTTTGAGTGCCGGTACTGTACCGGTACAAGATACAAGTACGCGCTGATATCGGTACAAGTATGTATGCTTCGTGTCAATAATTCGTATTTCACTTCGCCACCGATCATCTGGTCCA
The DNA here is from genome assembly GCA_956465555.1 of Nitzschia sp. pyKryTriq1. Classification (NCBI taxonomy): domain Eukaryota; phylum Bacillariophyta; class Bacillariophyceae; order Bacillariales; family Bacillariaceae; genus Nitzschia; species Nitzschia sp. pyKryTriq1. The sequence goes on from OY101116.1 coordinate 2,107,898, forward strand.
ATAAAAACGCAACGGCTTCCGCGTAATTATTTTCGTCTTCTCATGATCAAACAAGCCGACAGCCTCGGCAAAAATCAATTTCCAATTATACAAAAACGTATACAAACAAGATGGGGAACAATATGTCTCTCAGAGATAGAGACACCGCGCGCGCCATACAGTATGTAATTACGAGCAAGCCATAATATTATTATTACCTCTTGTTGCTGTACGAGTAGCAGTCTGTGGAAAGCCATCCATACAATAGCCTGGCTAGACAAAATTGCACGACCCAACCGACAAAAATATCCACCATGGACAGACTGTACTCGTAGGATTGAAATCAATACAGGTAGATCCGGGTGCCACCTGTACCTCTGTCTGCGCCCCAAAACGAAGGGAAATTGCGTCTGGTGCGATGATTCAAGGCTAGACTCTAGCAGGCGGGTGGGCGTGGGGGGGGTACCATCGGGGTACGCTCACAGGAGGGTACAGCGAGACACTCGCCGCTCTCTCTCTAGTAGACAAAGATACTACTGTAAGTATGTACCGGTAGTGTACATGCATACAGTATTTTCAGTTCCCTCTCCCCCATTTTCTCCCCCATCCACCGCAATCACCCCTTTTTAGTCACGATTCGACGACGACGACTGACTGATTTGCATGCACAAAAAACAAAGAACACCAAAAGCATACCGGTGTACCAGTACGGTACCGGTATACCGGTAGAGCACGATCAAACATCAAACCCATCACCTTTCAACATCGCATCACCATCTCACACCATCCATCATCGTCAACTTTTAAAATTGCCAGCAAGCGTCAAAAAAGCAGGAAAGCAAACACCAATAACATCGACTCTTCTTCGATGCAAAGGGGTAACGAGAGACTCAGAAGACAATGATGGCGTCTCCAGCGGTGTTATCGCCGTCGTTTTTCAATCTCTACGATGATCTGGAACACGATGCCGCTGGTCTAGAAGATTCTAGCGCCCGTCTGCAGGTGGCCAAGGCAATGAGGGAAGCGTCCAAACAGGCCTTGGCGATACATCAGAAGAGTCTTCGATCGACGCGAGCACTCATCAAGGAGCAAACAGAGCGGATCGATCTCGTTTCCAAACACTGGTTTTACGGTACCACGCTCCTTCAACCGCAACTTTGGTGGCGAGGCGGTTGCCAGGGCAAGATTGAACGTGCCAGGGCCAAGCTTAACAAGGCTCAAGAACAAGATTTACCTGTGATTATACAAACTATACATCAAGCTCAGACAGTGGAGCTTCCGCAACGGGAGGCCGAAGTACAGAAGCAGCTTGGCCGTTTCGAGCTGTCAGCAAACGCTGCCTCGGAACGTGAAGTTCTTCGACAGCAGGCGTTTCGGGAATATCCTTCTCCCCAGTTACTTCAGCTTCAACATCAGGAAGACGCTATTCAAAAGGAAATCAAGTGCTCGCAACGAGAAGCGACGACCTTGGAAGATATCATCGCGAAGCTCTTTGAAGCGAGGAAGATATTTGATTGTTCCACGATTCTTTTGGACGATGCTTCGAAGCACAACAACAAGTTTGAATCGTTGAAAAACGCACCCACTGATATCACTAGACCAATGGATTCGCTTAATTCACTGAAGTATCGGTCCCGCAACGAGACATTGGTGGCAGATGGAACGAAAATCGTCACTATTGAGCAACGAAGTGGAGAACGGGATTTGTTTCATCTTTCCCGTGACGGCAAGATAATATCCACCAACTTTCCTTGTCCAAACAGGTGCGGTTTTTTGGTGACTTGGCATGAAACATATTGTTGTGCGGGCTGCAAAAGTGATGGTGGTGGGGAGCACGGTTCTAGGTGTGACCGCAAGGCAGTCGTTAGCCAACAGGGTGCCCAGCAAAAACTGTTGGATTTGAACCGCAGGCAAAATGCCCGCGTCACCAGCATGAATACCGAAGACGATACATGCAATCGCTTATTTTCTCAGGCGCGTCAAGAGACCAAACGGGCTGAAAGAATGATATTTGAAGCCTTGAATGCTGTTGATCCGTCGATTCACGAACGATACTCATCAATCTGTACGCGGCTGGTCACAGTATCGTGTCATCATGTGGCTCACAGTCCTCATGGAGGTTGTGCATGTTCGAAGGTTCGGGCAGATGATATTCGATACGAGGCTGAAGGAATTGCGTTTCGACAGGCGACACTTTCGCAGCAGCTCTTAATAGCCCAACAGCTTCAAACGGCAATCCGACAAGTCACGCACGATCTGGAGACCAGACTAAGGGTTGCGCTATCCAGACTGCAAGAAGAGCAAGACAGGGTATTTGACGAATTACGGATACGAGCACAAGGCTCTAATGACCTGGATCTGGTTGCTGGTGAATATTCTGACCCAGTGTTGCTCCAACGCCCCCCTCCCTACGCACCGCATGTAGGGCCACCTGCTAGTAGTGCGCCAGTTGCTGCTGGCTACCCTACCGGCGCTACGTCGTCGTCGTCACATCGCACCGACGTACCGATGGCAACAGCAACGCTCCTCGTTGACTTGGGAAAGTCTCGCAGTTGTAGTAAATAACAGGTTTTGTCTCTGCTACTGGGTGGTACTATCTTTTGCAAAGCTACAGTACTACGTGTACTGTACGAATAGTACCGGTACAGAAAGCACACTATGTCATACTGTACGTACCTTACTGTAGTCGTATCTACTAGTATTCGTAGTGTGCGTTACCCTTCTCTTGGCGAAGTTTTGGATCCTTGACTGCTTCGACTGTAGAAGCACGAATCAAGCAACAAGACAATGATGAAAGGAGATGCTGCATGCAAGACGAACGACGACGAAGAAACGAAGACGCCTCCTCCTCGACAATGAAGACAAGGATGACACAGCTTGCTCTGACCAACAGGCTGCGCCCTCTCTATTTACCAGCCACTTTCTATTCACCGCCAGATCTTCCATTTTGACTCCTGTGTGTATTCAGTCATTCTCTTTTCCATCGGGAGCCAAGTACGAATCATCTAGCAATCCCGAGAGAAACAAGAACGAAGATGCCGTTGGTCGATGCCGAAACGAAGCAAGTCATCATTCAAAAAACGTGGTGCCATGGCCAAGCTATTTGTCCTGTCTACGGAATTGTCATCCTTTGGTGGTATATTGACAGTGAATTTCAATCCATGTCCTTGATCTTTCCAGGGCTCTTCTTGCCTTACTGGTGTTATCTATCGTATCGATCGATTTTCATCAGCTTTGACTATCGAACGATTCTCATTGGAGGTTTGCTAGCAGAAGTCTCCCATGCTATTGTATTCTCTGTGGCGGTGCAACACTTGGAGAAGACCATGCATATGGTTATATTCATTGTATCCATTCTACTCTTTATCGAGACGGCAGCTTTCCTGGGGGTTGTCACCGCCTTTCGACCGAGAGACCCCACCGACGGCAACAACAATACGACAAGCTCGGAACCATTAAATTCACAGATGATGGCCTCTCTCCCGTATCAAAACGAGTCGTTACTTTCACCGGTATGATGTTCTCGCTAGGGATCTTGTGGGGCGACTAGCCAGTCTACTCCTAGCAGTGATGGCATACCGCACATCGTCGGTCTAGAGTAGAAGCTACCAGTATTTTTGTCTACGTATAGTAGAACTACAGTTCGTTCATTGTGCCTTTGATATCAGATGCAATAGTCGCAGTTTTAAGTCCACGAACTACAGTAGCATCTACTAGTCTTTCTTATTGTCATTGGATACGCTTTGGCCGTCCAGTATTCTGGTCTGCAATGAAGGCATCGGGTACCTGTACGGGCTGACGATATCAAAGCACCAAATCTGCAATGTGCTGCAAATTTCCCGAATCACCAAGTTAATCTTGAATAGCAGATAGGCGGCCAAACTCCACGTGTAGGCGACGATGCAATATTCCACCCATCGGTTACTATCTTCCTGGTTGCTGCCCGATGATAATGATGATGATCCCATTACGGCGATCCAGGCGGTCAATCCTACCAGAGGAACAAGGTGCCATCGTCCCATCGGCCTAAAGGTTTGTGCCGTCACATGCGCTAGCATTAATTCGGTCGACATTTCGACAAACAATACCATGGCCAAGTGAAGACTGGTCCTTGGCAAAGACAACCAAACGGAAGGTTCCCAGTACCCAATGAGGAAAAAGCATGCGGCAAGCACTGCAAAGGGTACCAAGCTGGTAATCGATCCCGAGTACTTTGGCATCACCACAACCGTCTTGATGAGAATTTCTTGCACAAATCCAAGGCTGGCCGCCATGATTACAAAATCGCAATTCCGAATCGTCATGAGATCAGCAGGTACAATTTGCAATAACTGCGGTGGAAGCAACGTTTGTAATGACTGATGCCATTCGTAGCCTTGCCAAAAGGACGGTCCATACAACCACGACGCAAAGCTCAGTAACGCGCCACCCAAGAGTCCCTCATTGGGTCCATTCACTATAGGCATGATGAGCTCTCCCGTATGGTATTCTTCCCATGTGGCAATATAAAACATGGCAAAGGGACCAAAAATCAATGCCCAACATTCGAGCAGATTGTCTTGAGGGACTAATGCCATTCCGATAATCCAATTGGCGCTGCCAAAAATCGAATTGATCGCATCACAGCCATGATCAAAGAGTAGACCCAAGGGACTCGACGATTTGGTACGTCGAGCTTGTTTACCATCCATGTTGTCCAAAGTTTGGTACGCCAACATGGAAATTCCGTTCCAAAGAAAAATCCATCTGGGAGGGAAATCGTCGTTGCTGTCGTCATTGTCATTGGACGAAATCGTACTACGAGTACTCATAATATCCAACGATGGTACATAGTACCAGTAGGAAAAATAGGCCGTGATCATCCAGACTAGGCCAAAGAGTGTGATACTGTTGGGTGCGACCGTTGTGGGTACCAAATTGTCGACACACCAAGCCGCCAGTGGCGACGAGACATAGTGATACAGCAAGGATAAATCCGCCCCTCGATATTGATAGTTGGGTAATTTCTGTCGAGCGTCGGCATTCAAGTAGTAGTAGTAGTAGTCGTAGTAGCAATTACTTCCATCCGAGACGCCGGCATGCTTTTTTTCTTCTGCGCCAGGAGTGCTTTCGACAATACTGTTATGGTCGGCACCGGAGAGACTCGATGACTGCGTCGAGTTTTGATGATTCGTCATGGATCGAACTTTGGGAACCATGACATGCAGGAAGGAATTGCTAAATAATGATTTTTCAAATCTTGGTGGGAAGATGCGGTGGGTGCTGTGTTCGTACCGGTATAGCAATTCTGGATGGCTACAAGTACAAGCAGAGAGTACCTGTGTGCCGATCTTAATGAGACACTATCTGTACCGGTAGATGTTTGCCTTGTTGCAAGTCAGAAGTTGTGTGTTGTGTTGTGTTATTCGTACCGGTACATTCATTGGCCATCGCTGGTGGTTTTGGTTGATGTTATTATTTTGGTCGCCACAACTCAAAGTTAGTACCATGAATGACGACGACGACGACCGACGAACGACGCAAAAATCCAATGCGCACCAAACAATAAATGGGGGTGCACCAAGGAGGGTGCACCCCTTCTTTATCCTCCCCATGTTCTTGCCCTCCTTGCTTGGGGATGAACTTCCGTTGAGAGCACGGCTGGCGTGTGATCATACTGGCAGGCGTGTCTTTGTCCGTTGTGAATACCTTCGTCTTCTTTTCATGTGTGGATCGGTGGATCAATCTCCAGTCCAAGTCTTTGGCTGTCCAAATACGACTGGTCGTTGGCGGCAGTTTCACATACAACCACCAAGAGTACGATGATCGAAAGAAGTCAAGAGCGAGCGAGCTAGCATCAAGCTCCCACCGGTACTTTTACTTCCATCCACGTTTCTTGGCACCTGCCTCAAAATATTATTGTTATAATAATATTTGTATTCATGCCTTCCAAGAAAGAGGTGTCGACATTGGGGAAAGCAACAGGGAAGCAGCAATACTCGTACTTGTAAAGTGAAGGATGCGCCGAACTGTCGGGGGACGAAGCTTTGGTGTCGTACGACAACGCCAGCAACAGCAAGAAGAACATCAGCAACCTTTCGAAGTCGAGGAACAATCCAGCTATGAACTTCCATTCGACCAACGCCAGTCATCTTCACCGCGTGGAAAGAGCAGCCGTTTCAGTCCACAACAGCCACAGAAACACGGCAGCAGCAGCCACAACTCTGTCCGCGGCAAAAGCAGCAACAACAATACGAGTATTAACAGCAGCAATCACAACACTTTTGTGTGGATCCGAGTGGACGCCGTTGACGCTATCTGGAACAATCACGGATCCTTGCCACCAGGATGGAAACCACCAACGACGAAAAAACGCGGAAGGGACAACACACAAGTAGCGGGAGCGTCGTGGGATTGGATGAGAGCAATGGTGGTACAGTCATCTTCAGCAGCACCCAATTCACACATTAGTTATCGGTCCAAAAATAATGCTAGGACTGTCCTGGCCACGTTCACCGTGGAGGATCGAGACTTTGCGCCACCCCATCTGAGAAATGCCACCGTCTCTTTGTCCTACGACCCGAATGACTTGGTCGATCCTGTAGTTTGCAATGCCAACACTTGGTGGAATGCATCTAAAAATCCAACGCCACCCGAGGATCTAACAGTACTGACGCATTTACACGAGCCATCTGTGGTCTACTGCTTACAAGAACGATATCGACGAGATGCTATTTACACATATACGGGGAAAATTTTACTTGCTCTCAATCCTTTCCGGGCGTTGTCTACGGTTTATGGGGAACACATTATGGAAAGATATTGGCAGCCCAATCCAACGGAACGACCTCCACCACATGTCTACGCCATTGCTCAAGATGCGTATCGAAGTATGCTTCTTAGTATGGAGGACTTGTCGCCTGGGGTCAAGGCGGATCAGTCGATTTTGGTCTCGGGGGAAAGTGGATCCGGCAAGACGGTTACTACCAAAATCATCATGGGATACCTGGCTACGCAATCGCAGCGGACGTCGGCACTCAATCGCGAACAACACAAGGAGGGTATTGAATCACAGATTCTTCAATCCAATCCGATATTGGAGTCTTTTGGGAATGCTAGAACTGTTCGGAACGATAACTCGTCGCGATTTGGAAAATTCATGGAGCTCATCTTTACTTCATCGGGAACCTTGGCCTCGGCGTCAATCGAGACATATTTGCTGGAGAAAGTCAGACTGATATCACAAGCTCCAGGCGAACGAAATTATCATGTATTTTATGAAATTCTGGCTGGACTTCCTCAGCGGGAACGACAGGCTATGAAAATTGGTAATGTGACTGCCAAGGATTTTCGCATGACGGCATGCTCAGGGACATTTGATCGAAGAGACGGAGTGGAAGATAGAGAAACTTACCAGCAGCTTCGAAAGGCACTCGACACGGTTGGGTTTTCAAAGGAAGAACAGCGAGATATTGTATCGGTTGCTTGTGCCATACTACACACTTCCAATATTACTTTCAAAGATTTGACCAAAACGGGAGGCGTGGAAGGGAGTGAGATGGTGCAGTCACCATCTCTTCGTTCAGCATTGGCGTTATATGGAGTTTCTATGGAGGCTCTCAACGATGCTCTCTGTTTATGCGCAATTGAGGCACGAGGTGAAGTCTTTCACAAGAATCTGACCGTCGCACAAGCAACCAAGGCGGTAGAGGCGTTGATCAAGGCTACGTATGGAGCTCTATTTACACACATCGTCAAGCAAATCAACGAATCAATCGCAAACAGCCACGGCCCGGATCAGTATATGGACAAGGAATCTCGGATTGGTGTACTGGATATTTTTGGCTTCGAGTCCTTTCAGGTCAATTCATTCGAACAGCTTTGCATCAACTACTGCAACGAGGCTCTACAGCAACAATTCAATCGATTTGTCTTCAAGTTGGAGCAAGAAGAGTACGACAGGGAAGGAATCGAGTGGTCGTTCATACAGTTTCCGGACAATCAAGACATTCTTGATTTGATTGAAAAGCGTAGAGAAGGAATTCTGTCTATTTTGGATGAACAATGTCGACTCGCCACCTGCACAGATGCATCATTCTGCCGAGCAGTCCACGATAAATGCAAAGACCACCCACGCTTCACTTTTTCGATGGCACAACGCTCCAATTTGACCTTTTCTATCCACCACTATGCCGGTCCTGTGACGTACGACTCACGAAATTTTCTAGAAAAGAACAAGGATGAGCTTCCAAAAGAAACCACGGTGCTTTTGACGTCATCGTCCGTCCCATTCCTTGCTTATCTGGGAGAGCTTTTGAGTGAAAGCCAAACAGAGGCTGGGAACTCCAATATGGGCAGGTCGCCGTCACCAACGAGCAGTGTCTCTTCGTATAATGAGGTCCGAAATGGAATGTCCCCAATGGGCAAGAAGGCGTACCATCGAGGCTCAAGTTCCATTCTTCGCGAGAGCGTGGGTGGTCAATTCAGCCAGCAACTCCGCGAGTTAAGGACACGAATCGATGCAACTACTCCGCACTATGTCCGCTGTTTAAAGCCTAATGACGATTTGGTCCCCGACCAGTTCCGGGCTAACATCATCGCAGACCAACTCCGATGTGCTGGTGTCCTTGAGGCGATTCGAGTTTCTAGAGTAGGCTTCCCGCATCGCTATTTTCATGAAAGTTTTGTCCAGCGATATGGACTGCTATCTCACTCTCGTTTGAAAAGGGGGTGGCGCAGCTTCTCAACCGACCGCTGCGTCGATATTGTTGACGAGCTTGTTCCTCAGCTCGTGGGTGTGTTGGAACGTCAAGACAATCAGGGAGAGAACGCAAGCCCGCGAGAGTAAGTGAATCAGAGAGCTCTTGTTTTTTCAACCATGTGCAAAATCTAACATTTGCAACTGCGTAGACTGGTTTCATTAGGAATGCAAATCGGACATTCCAAGGTCTTTCTCCGTCGGCAAATTTTTGAAGCTCTTGAATTATTGAGGAATCAGCGCTTGGGTAAATCTGCCGTTGTCGTCCAGAAACACTGCCGAAGATTCCTTGCGCAGCTACAGTATTATGATGCTTACATGGCTGTGGTTCTTCTCCAGTCTTTTGCCCGAAAAATCATTGCGACCCGGACTGTGATTCATCTGCGGGACTTCTCGGCGGCACTCAAGATTCAATGCGCCTTCCGCAGATTTTTGGCGGAGACTAATTTCTTTGCAACAAGATTGATTGCTCAGTTCTGTCAGGCTTATTGGCGTGGGGCAATCGCTCGGGAATTATTTGCTATCTTGCGAGTGGAAAGGCAGGCACTGATCATTCAGCGAGGCTGGAGAAAATTTAGGGATCAACGCACGTTTCGGGAAACGCATTTCGCAATTATTATGTTACAGTGCTTCTGGAGACAGCGTCACGCTCGACTCGTCCTTCGGGAACTTCGGCTCGGAGCTCGAGATCTCGACGCTGTGGCAAAAGAGAGGGATCGTTTCAGGGAAGAATCGATCCAGCTGAGGAAGGAGGTAGAACTTTTGAGGCGATCGAAGCAGGCTTCACAGCCTCAGCTGGTTGTAGACGATGGAATCGAAAGAAGCAAAAGTAAGGTGAGGGGGTTGAGATCACCCCAGGAAGAAGACCCGCCCTCCGTCGACGAAGCCGAAGTTGAGCACTTGAGGATGGAGGTTGAGCGGCTGCGTTCCGCTTTGGCAAAACAAAACCACACCCCAACCACTCGGGGAGGTCAGGATAAGCCTCCGGAATCGGTCATCGTACGCAAGATGTCATCGTGGTCATTGTTCGGAAGTAAGAAGGATGATGCGGCAAGCCAGGAATCAAGCCTCGGAAATACACCATCTACACCTCAACCAGTGGTGCGCAGAGGGCAGTCGGTTAGTCCAAGGGTTGAATGGAACTATGACAGCCCAACGAAGAGACCAGTCGTGCAAGGGGAGGAAACACCGCTATCTTGGCCGTCGACTGGATTCTTCAACCCTGCGATGTCGTCGCCTTCAGTCAGTCTACTTGATGTTGAGAGGCATACCGAAATCGCTGACTATCAATTGGAATGTACAACGCAGACTTTTGACCAGAACGCGCCAAGAATATATTCAACGACTACTATGCAACCCGCCCATCAAAAGTTTGAAGGGGATCCCTTCCCAGTAGAGAAACGGCGTGGGGTAGAATTCACGGAAGGGCTTCGATCTCTCCACCAATATATCAGCGACAAGGACTATCGTCGAGTTTGCGATATTCTCACGGCGGCATATGAACCACATGTTCTTGTGAATGAAATCGGCGAAGGAGGACAGACTGCACTTCATGTAGCAGTGGGAATAGATGATTTGAAGGTATCAAAGCTACTGATCGAAAGTGGAGCAATTGTTAATATCCAGGACGCCAGTGGTGATACCCCGCTACATCTATCAGGAAATTCCCCGATGACGGAGCTTCTACTCGGCACTGGGCGCGCCAATCCGAACATTCCCAATTTGGATGGAATTTGCGCTCTTCATCTTGCTGTACAGAGGGGGGATGTTGGCTCCGTTCGTATCCTACTCAAGCACTATGCGAAAGTTGATACAGCAGACAACATTCGTTGGCTTACACCTCTCCATCTAGTGGCCATGCCGGACACGGGGAGCGACGCTCGTTCTGCGATCGCTGAGTTACTATGCAGTGTAGACGAGCCCGACTTGAATTATCAGGATAGCGAGGGAAATACGCCGTTGCACTACGCTGTTCAGATCGAAAGCAGAGATGCTAGCAACGTGATCAACGCATTGCTTGAAAAGGGCGCGAACCCTAAAATTCCAAACAGCCGAAAACAGGAACCCTTGCTTTTGCTTTGTCACAACGCCGCTTTCCGAAAGGAAGACGTTTATCAGGATTGTTTGCATTCCATGCTTTTTTACGGTGCCGACCCAAATCAACAGTCGAGCACTGGTGCTACGCCGCTGCATCTCAGTTTGTTTCACAAGGATGTCGATAGTGCCGTTCAGCTTGTCAATCGGGCGGCCGAACTTCACTTGGTGTGGCGGAAGGTAAGAACAAGCTTTTCTACAAACACCGTGTGGAATGACGACTTTGTAACTTACTCTAACTCAATTCTTTCTTTGAACCGCCTGTAGCCACAACGATGGACGGCGTTCTGGGATGACATGGGAAGCGCTGAAGTACTTGCCCTTGATATGGTCACCGACGACCACTCACTTCACCGCATCTTGGCCGCCATAACCAGGCCACCACAACTCTCGCCGACTCGCCCCTGGTGTATGCATTGCAAGTGTTCGTTGGGATCTATCGCGAGAACGTTGCATTGTCGACACTGTGGAAGCCATATTTGCAGTGCTTGCTCTAGGTGTACGCTCACGTCAGACTATTTTCCCAAATCGTTCGAGATCTATGAGCCTTCCCCGGTTTGTTTGGTGTGCGAGAAGATTCTAGTTGCAAGAAAGGAAGAAAACAGCAGCAGCACGCAGCCCATATCTTTATTGGGAGATGATGACGAAAGGTTCATGTAGTCTAGCTCAGATCCAAGTCCATAAAATGAGTTCCTTTTCGGTATCTTTCCTTTGCTCTACTATACTTTTAATCGTCGTAGTCTACATTCGTAGTAGTCTACAGTACGATTGAAGTACAGTACATAACGGTATGTACTAGTATGTTCGTCTAGATCTACAGGGGAACTTGGATTTGGGTTGCTTGATCGAAGCCCGATATTTCTTGTGGCTTGCTACTGTATAAATTCGAATGAAAATACTAATCAAGCCTCAAGCCCGAACATTTAAGTTCAGTTCAGCATTACGGGTCCCGCCCGTAGACATAGTAGTCATTGAAAAAATATCAATTGCGGCCAAGGGCCAACGAAAATGACCCCAGACCGCCAAAGTTCACTTCAAACTCGGGAAGTTTCAAAATGAGAACTCCCTCAGGCATTTTGCACATATCGACTCCATAGAAACAAGACATTCCTCGTGCGGTTACTTAACTGGGAGATTGATTGGGAGAAAACCAAACATCCGTTGTGATGAACGGAAGTAGAAACTTCGGTGAACCTTTTTATCCTGTTTGCTGCCAACAAATTCAGCTCCCACCACTCAATCCTCCCACCACGCACTCTCCTCCCCCTGCTTTTGGTTCGGTTACAAGACAGAGGTACTGACTTGCATTGTGGTATAGGACGAGTACTACCGGTACCTGATACTACCTGTACCAGGTACGAACCTGTATTCCGTCCGTACAATACTCGTAATATCTCGAAGGAGTCTTTTTGTCGGGACGGGGCAATTTTGTGCTTTGTTCACTACCGGCACACACAGGGTCTTTGACAATTTCACATCTGTTGTTAGTGGTGGTGGTCAGTATTTCTGTGTTGGTCCACTTCGAACTTACTAATCCCCAAAGAAGCAATTCCATCAAGTTGATTATCTGTATTGAGAAGCAATCATGTCGAGCAACGTGTTCCAAACCTGCCAGGCGCAGAATCCTGATGCGGACCAAAGTGTTCTTCTCGAGTGTATTTCCAACACTCTCGAGACTACTTCGGACGAGAAATCGGCAGATCTTGTTCAGTTTTTGTATGTCCTCGCCGGTGCCATGATTTTCTTCATGCAAAGTGGTTTCGCGATGTTGTGCGCTGGTTCGGTGCGAGTTAAGAACGTTCAAAATACCATGTTGAAGAACCTGCTGGATGCATGTGGTGCTGCTGTGGCCTTTTATCTCGTCGGTGAGTACTCTATCCTTGCAGTGAAATAACGACGAGGTGCACACGCTGTTCCCGCACCCAGTGTACTGTACTCATACAGGTATGCTCACGTTGTTCTTACGATCATTGATTTTTCTTGCAGGATACGCGTTCTCGTTTGGAGGGCAAAATGACACAACAGCGACCACTTTCCTCGGAAACAAGTCGTTCGCCCAGATTGACGACGCTGCTTTCTGGTTCTTCCAGTACACGTTCTCAGCGACCTCCGTGACGATCGTCGCAGGTACTCTGGCCGAACGTTGTCAGATGGCTGCCTATTTGTGTTACTCGGTTGTCCTTGCTGGGTTTGTATATCCTGTTGTTGCCCACTCAGTTTGGTCGAACAATGGCTTCTTGAGCATCACGAACATAGACCCCTTCCTCAACATCGGTACTGTTGATTTTGCTGGTTCTGGTGTTGTCCATTTGACGGGAGGTACAACAGCTCTTTTCGCCACCATGGTACTGGGCCCCAGACGTGGAAGATTTTACGATGCACAGGGAGAGCCTCTCGAGACCCCAAAGGCTTTCCCTGGCCACTCGGTCGCTCTACAACTCCTCGGAACGATGATTCTCTGGTTTGGATGTAAGTCTACCGATCATGGTGGAATAAATTATGTGTGCATCGCCGACTAGGACTTTTCTGAACTTGTTTCTTGTTTACAGGGTTCGGCTTTAATCCCGGGTCTGCTTTGCTGTTGGGCATCCCCGAGTACGGGCAGGCGGCTGCGAATGCTGCTGTTTCTACAGCTATTGCCGGTGCAGCTGGTGGCGTTTCCGCTCTTTTTACCAATCTATACATCGAGGAACGCCGCACTGGCGAGCCCCATTTTTCTCTTCTTTTTGCTATGAATGGCTGTCTCAGTGGTTTGGTAGCAATCACAAGTGGATGCGCCCTGCTCGAGCCTTGGGCTGCCATTGTGGTTGGTATTGTCGCTGGTTGGCTGTATATTTATGTCTCTGGGCTGCTCATTCGACTTCGAATCGATGATGCCGTCGACGCCATTCCTGTGCACATGGCTAATGGGGCTTGGGGGCTCATCTCGACCGGACTTTTGGCATCTCCTAGATTCATGCAGCTCTGTTATGGTACTGATGAATACGTTGGGTGGTTCTATAGTCTCGGAAGGGGTTCATTCTCTGCTCACTTGCTCGGATGCCAAGTCACCACGGCCGCCTTCATCCTTGGATGGACCTTCGTTACCATGTTTCCGTTCTTCATTTGGCTCAACTACAAGGGGTGGTTGCGTGCTGATTCGTTGGAAGAATTGGTTGGTCTCGACATCTCTTACCATGGCAGCATGGATTTCAAAGAGGGGGGTGTAAAGAAGGAATATGTGGAGGCTTACAAGCGCCACAAGGGAAACATTCGTGAGCGAAGGACAAACAACCGCCGCGATCCAGACACCTCGTGGCACAACTCAGCAAACCCAGATCCAGAATCGGACTCTGTGGCTGCTGCCGAGGAAGCCATGATGGAATAGGCACAATAATGTCACTACGTACGTGTATGTACACAAGATCATCATCATAAACTAATTTTCATCATTTTTGAAAAGGGGAAAAACAGGCCTTCCACAAGAAGTGCATGAACGCAAAGACCTACTAGTTTACTTTGTTTCCTCAGGCTCATAGTCCGGATTGTCTTTGACGATGACAACACCCTCGAGGACGCTGCACACGCTGATGACCTCTTCTGTTCCCAATTCGGCACGGTCGGTAGCCCCAAGCAACACGGGCGTCGTATGCGTTTGGAAACCAGTGATGCGCTTGGGCTTTCCCGCTTGGCCGACTGTCTCCACTGCCTGCCCGACCCGAACAGTGACAGGGCGCCAGGAAATATCTTCACCCACGGTAATGAGCATTCTTGGATTCATGGCACATGTCAAGTAGTACAAAAGATAATGGCTCTTGTCGAGCAGTGTATTCTTGAGGTCCATACAAGAATGCATGAGGACCAAGACACCAGCAAGGGCAGGTCCGTTCAAGAGCATGCGATCAGCGTGGAGAGGATTGATCGATAACAGTCCCTTACCCATATGCAGCAGCCCCTGCGCAATGCGTACGCAGAACACGTGACCTGCCTCCTTGCTATAGAACTCGCTAAGCTGCCGTAGCAAACCTGCGACACGAGAGTTGTTCGTTCCAGCACTGACAATGCCCAGACCCATGATAGCATTTTGAGATATTTCGGCGTCAGGGTCATGCGAAAGTCGAGAGAGCTGGTCAATGACAGCAAAGTCTGGGTTCGAGATGTGCAAGGCAGCAACAGCGAGAGGCACTACTCTCTTGATTGGTAGCTCACAGTAGTGGAGCAAGTGATCAAATGATCGAAGCGCCATTTCCGTGCCTACATCTTCTCCCATCGTAATCAAGCCAATACCCAAGACAGCAGCCATCTGATGTTCCGCGTCCTCGGTAAGATGTTCAGCACATTGGTGTAACATTTCCTGCACCTTCAAAACGTTTCCAGATCCCGCGTATGCGCAAGTCTCAAGCATTATGACAGCGTACTTGGAAATCTTGTGTTCAATAGTACGCACGGCTTCCATCATGGCGTCAGCCTTTTCCATCTGACCAAGGAACAAAATGGCGAGACCCAGGCACAAGTACCGGGCATGCGAGTGCTCGAGCTCCTCCTCGGTAGCTTCCATCAGGCGCTGGACAATCGTACCGCCCACATTGTCGTCGCATTTCCCTACAAACACCATACCAAGGGCCAAACCAGCAAGAGCGACTTCCATAAATCCTGTAGGACCTCCGTCCGACTGCTCAATGACAGGAACGAGCAGCTCCATGACATCTTCTCTCGCCGAGCCAGCATATGCAATACCAAGACCTGTGCACGCCGCACATTTCATAATGTGGCTGTCACCTTCCACGTGTTCGCTGAGAAGGGCTAGTGCTGGATCAGCATCGTTGCGGACACCACTACTGAGGATTCCAACCGCCAATGCCGCGCCAGCCTTGACATATTCCTCGTTACTGTACAGATATTTGTCGATTTGGGTCAGCCCTTCTTCCACATTCCAAAGAAGGATGCTTCCTAGCGAAGCAGCCGCCGACATCATTCCGTGATCCTTGTTCTTATACAGCCATTCGCTGTCAGGAGTCATCAACTTGTCCTTGCCGAAACCAGCATTTACGAACGCATTGACAAATGTCGAGGCCAAGTTGGCACGAGCACTATCCACTTGGGCGCCACCGGCATCTCGTCGACGACTGAACCCCCCAGTTTCTGCAAGGTGCGACTTGTAAATATCTTCCGGTGTTTTAGGGTCCAAAACATCCAAGTCTTGAGCCACCTTCAAGAATTGTTCGCTCAATTTTTCGTTCCCAATGAGCTCATTTAATTCCTCTTCAATAGGATCATCTTCTACTTCGTAGTTGACACGGTGGCGACCCAGCATGATGCACATTTGCTTTTTCACAAGCGGGTCCTCACACTCGCCCAGCAAGATAGGGATTTCCTCGTGTCGACTCATACGAAGGGCTACCAGCAGGGCATCATAATACTGCTTTTGCTGCTTGAAAATCTCATATGCTGTCTCGTACATTTCCTGTTGACAAAAGGAGGGTATGTGTGAGTGGGTGAAAATGATATGATGGACGTACATTTGGCTATTCCTTCAGGTTTGAGACCAGTTCTTACCTGGAGGTCATCCGGATCCGACATGTAACTGGCCGTCTTCATGAGATAGAGACAGATTCTTTGATAGTTTTTCTCATCAATCCCGTCAAGTTCCAGTAGGAACTTGAGGCGCTGCACCTCAATCAAGAGATCGACTGCCTCCGCCTCGGCGTTGTGCGTCAAGTGAAAGGGCACAATGACATGAACCATTTTCAACAGATCGGCAAAGGGCTCGTCCGACTCAGGGTCGGCACCAGAGTCAACGATTCTCTGGTTGTATTCTTGGCCAATTTCTCCCGCCAAACTGCGAACAAACTCGTGCCCCCAGCTGTTCAAGTTGTCGTCCGCATGTTTGGAGGCATCTCCCTTGCTCGCCAATGTTTCGTAGTCTTTGGCACCAGCTAGTTTGAATTTTAAGCTTTCGCGCTCCTCTGCATTTCGAAAGAGATCAAAAAAGTAAGTTTTGCCGTCCTGAACAATTGGTGGGTGCAACTTCAGAACCTCGCAACACTCACCTGGTTTTCCCATGGTCATCGCGAGCACCGCCAAGACATCCGCCAGACGAGCTCGAAACTCCAACGAGGCATCGTCAAGGTCTCCCGTGGACTCCATCGAAGTATAAAGATCCTTGATTCTGGCAAAATGCGGCCTCAAGAACTTGAGAGGCTTGGGGACCGAAGTCATTGAGGCCGTCGCCGTCCGAAGCTCATTGACAATCACATCCAAAGCATTGTTTCGGATCGGAATCGTTACGCTCGCCTCCTTGTCTTCATTCAGCACGGTAGAGACACAGGTCTCCAGGCGCTCCTTGAGTTCCCGATCCTCCTCGCTCATGTTCTCATGCTCGTCGACTTCATCCTTTTTCTTCTGCTTGCCTTCGTCCTTTTTCTTGTCGGACTCGGCCGCCACTGTGACAGCATCCCCTTCCTTGTCTTTCGGAGCCATGATGCGCTGTGCAGACTATGTTATGTGTGATTTCAAGAGGTGCGGCTTTGCAATGCGAGGATGCTTTGATCTCGATCGAAACTATTCCACTACAACGGTGATGATGATGATGAAGATATTCCTGCCGAAAGACAATGATGCAACAACAACAACAGCAGCAGCAGCAACAACCAACGCGACATCGACAACATCGGCAAGACAACACCGCTGGATCGATGCGCGCATCATCGTCGTCCGCATCCATCGTGATCTCAGCGGATCCATGGAATTGAAGTCAATTGAGTCGAACTCTTCGCGATCGTGAGAGAATGTTTCCGAAAAAAACCGAAAACGCTTTCACCTTGTAGGCGGCGTCGGTTCGCCATCCGTCATTGAGAGCATGACTCAATGGACTAACCTACTCTAGCTAGAGAGACTACCACCGGTACGTACCCGGTACATCATGATCCCCACGCTGAGGATCCCTAACTTCATAACTTCGTACCTGCTGTACTGTACTCGAGGATGACTTCTTCCAATACGAAGCTCTCTCTCTAGCTCTCTACGTACCGGTAGAGAGTAGAACAAGACTCCTCCAGCTAATCTTCCATCATATCGTCTGTGCGTACAGACAGTACTTCCAACAACAGGGATCCAGGTCGTCCCCAATGACTTTTCTGCCCTCATCTGTGTTGAATTTCGTATGCAAACACACCCAGTAGAGTGAGTGCAGCATCATAGTAGTAAGCATATGCCCTGTGGCCTGCTGCTGTTTGGTTAGAGTGACCTCCTGCAAGATCTTGCACTTTTCTTTGATAACTTTGATAATACGGGCACTATCATGCCGAATCGTACCATCAAAACGATCTCGCTCAGCTCAACATGGGAACAATTGGCACACCCAGGAATCGTAAACAGAGCGCCAACGATAGGAAGTGCAAAATTATGTCTCTCCAGAGTCTGTCAGGTACCCTGGAAGCAGAACACTCACAATTCAAAAGAAAGTTCGCAACTCCAAAACACGACGATTCCAGAATAGGAGAAGAAAAAGGGAACAAAGTTTCACATTCTCTTAGTGACAGAGCTATTTGACGACTCATCACAATGGTTGATCATTTTCTAGCTCTCGAAAACAGAAGATGGGAGGCATCAACTTCTCCCACAATGAGGCATTTTCGGTGCGCATATCATACTGTAACTGTAGCTGAAAAACACATGTAGACCAGTACCGGTAAATAAACTCGTCGCTATCCTGTGCTAGGTCTAGTCTTTGTAAAAGCCCACAGAGGAGAGGGCTAATGTGACGTCAACCTCACTTCCAATAGATACGACACCCATCCTCCGTAATGTCGAAGGATCAAAGTTGTTCTCGACGGCTCCCCACCCATGCCCTTCGAATTTCGACCAAGGAATCCGTATCTTGGTCCATGCTCCGCGGGGTAGTGCAAAGGTGGAGCGATAGGATGCAAATTGCCGCAAACAATTAGCATTTTTCAGACTATTCCAAAGAGACGAAAATGTTAGCATGAGCCCGACAAACCAGTGGGCATACAAGCATGTTCTACCGGGTATTCCACTTTTTGGATGGCACTTACTGAACGTTGAAATTTTCCGTGTCCGCTTTTCCGTCATAGTACAATTCTGCCTCGACCCCGTCAAAGCTGGAAGCGTCGACTGTAGAACTGACAGCCGGATTCAAGGCTAGATCAGTGGCCATCTGGACAAAGCCACCATTGTTTTTCAAGCTCACATGAGCCCTTAGAACATTGGCCGTTCGACCTTGGTAATCTGCTCGTACCAATGTTCCTGAGGAATGTCCCCCCATGACTCTATCCGTGACGCCAGTCCACTTCGTCCCCGAACAGGTGATTGGGAATTCTTCCGTCAAGTCATCAATCACTCCAGATTCAACACACGATTTGTACGCTGCAAGCGCTTTCTTGGTGGCCGTTCCTAGTCCCCACTTGGTCGCTTCTTTCCCAGAACTTCCCTCATCCACTCCAATGGCATTTGTAAAATCCGTATTTCCGCCAACCTTTCCGACCTTCCTAAGAAAGGCCATTGCCTTGTTATCCTTTTGCTTATTTTCAGTCGATGTACTGGAAGCATCCCCACCGGGGGTCTCGGAAAAGAGGCAAGTACCTTGCCGGTCATTCCATGGCCGACCCACTATTTGTGGCCTTGGGAGTCGATGATGATGATGCCATTGCTGAAAGCATTCCGTTCCACTCGGAGCGGAAGCTAGCAACAGCAAGATGGAGCTCCCACCAACGGTCTTCATGGTCGCTATCAATACACGAGTATTGCGGTCGGTATAGAAGACGGTATCGATCTGATATCTAATTGTAGTCTGATCGTTCTTCGTTGTACTATTGATTGTTGTTGAATGCGTACACGTACCGGTCGTCTACTCTCTACTACTCGTAGTTTGAGATCGGAGGGCGGGAGATCGAAGAATTTTGCGAATTTTGATCCCTTCGAGTCAAGCAATGTTCTTGGCGAACCAATCTCGCTACTCGCTACTACAGTATGTATGTATGTATGTATGTACCGGTACCAGTACCCACTTCAACCCTTCTCCTCCAGCGCACCTTTCCCTGCGTGCCACTTGTTACGTTTAATTTCCAAAGCATATTTAGTCTGTCCTTCTGTCCAATTGACGACGAAGAATGACCATCCCCCGCGTCACGCCTGTACGCTTGCTCTGCGCAAAACCGAACTTTCGAAGCCGATCGACATTCACACCAACACTCTGCCTTTTTGGTGACACTATTTCCAGTGGACGCTCTCCATTCCCCCATTTCAATCCTATTCTCTCTTGGAATCAACTCTACCTACCAGTACTCTACATATTCGCACGTACTTTACAGGTATCGTACGTTACATACATATTGCAAACTACTCGTACATTGCAAGAAAGAATCATAGACTACAGTCAGTAAATAGAGCTACACGTACGTAGTGTCACAATGGGGGACGACGATGCTTGGGAAAAGAAAATGGAGAGAGCGCGACGGCTGCACCGACCCTCTCTCAAAGACTGGAAACGAGACAATATGCACGAGTTGTTCCCACCCTTTGTCGAAGAGCTTCAGAAGCAAACGAATTACCAGAGCTTTTTCGTCGAACCCGAAAGTCCCTATGCCAAGAAGGAGAGACAGCGACCTCTTCCTGTTATCCTGGACGCTGCGACTGTGACACGGGAAGAGTTTTACAAATACGAAGTAGACCGTATCCCATGTGTCCTTCAAAACATTGTGGCTGGTCACGAAGGGGCGGAGTTTACAAAACCCTGGGCTGCCCAGGAAAAGTGGACGTTTGAGGCTCTCAAGAAGGATGACACGCTCCTTCAGAGGAGATTCAAGTGCGGCGAAGACGATGACGAAAGAAACATCAAAGTGCGGTTAGAACATTTCTTACAGTACACAGAAAAGAACCGTGACGACTCTCCACTCTACATATTTGATTCGGCATTTGAGGAAGATGAAAAGGCGAACTGTATATTGAGAGACTATCGCGTACCTTCGTATTTCAACGATGACCTCTTTGGGCTCGTGAGTGAAGCGCGACGACCGCCGTACCGCTGGTGGCTGGTGGGTCCGGAACGATCGGGGACCTGCGTGCACATTGACCCGTTAGCAACTAGTGCTTGGAATACACTTGTGGTTGGTCAAAAGCGTTGGGTCCTGTTTCCTCCTCATGTTCCAAAGAGCGTTGTCAAAGGATCCGGGTTAGTTCGAGATGATGAGGACGATGAAGCCATTCATTATTTTAAAACTATCCTGCCACGAATCAAACGAAAAGCCCAAACATTGCGTGGTACGCCCAAATATCGAAATTTTTGCTGCTACGAGTTCACTCAGAATGCAGGGGAGACTTGTTTTATCCCTCAAGGTTGGTGGCACGCAGTCTTGAACATTTCCGATACTGTCGCTATTACGCAAAACTTTTGTTCGCCACGGAACTTTGATAGTGTTTGGCTCAAGACCCGGTCGGGCCGCAAGAAAATGGCTTGGAAGTGGTTGTGTCAATTGGAGGAGAAATACCCAGATCTAGCGGATCGGGCCAAGGCCGCGAACAAACGTGATCGATTTGTGATGAAGTATGATCCAGTGGAAGTGGAGCGGAGAGAGCGCGAGGAACGCAAGCGCAAGGAAGAGCGCAAGCGGCGGAAACAGGAGGAAAAGCAAAAGAACAAGCTCAATGAGCAATTGAAATGTGAACTGGATGGAAGTGATTCGCGGCCACGAGGTACGACGTCGTTGGATCATTCCTTCAGTCGCCTCAATTGTGAAATTGATAAGAAACGTCAGCGTCTGGACTCACATGCCACCGTTTCTCCTTAAAAAAAAGCTTGATTGCAACATTCGATACACTATCTTGGTCTGATTGATTTGGAAATTTAAGCCTTTGGAACTGGGTATCCTCATGGTGAAATCGGCCAACAGTAGATTCATTCATGCAGCTACTAACTGTAGATAGATAATACAGTAGTTCAGAAGACTTGGAAAGAAGTTCCAGCGCTACCGGTACCGTACAAGTACAGCACGTGCACATGTGTGAAAAATACTAGGAGTTATAGCTAAGGATTTACCCGCTGTAGAGTCCATTCGCCCTTCTTGTCCCTAGCATCCATTTGACGATACTGATCGCCAGTAAGACGCAAATAGTCCACATTTGTAGGATCCAAAAGCATCAGGAGGAAGTTCTCAGGAACTGGGACTGGTTTCCCATCCTCGCCCCGCCCACCAGTGGGAATAATCTGGGGGGCTTCTTCCTCTACGTACGCTTCGCCAGGAACAATTGTGCTCAGGAAACTCTCTCGAGCTGGATCACTCAAATTGCCCCACAATTCTTTGCGCGCAACTGCCAACACTTTGTCATTATCGTCCGAGGAGGAGTCGTCAACACCACCACCACCACCACCACCACCACCTACCAAAATAAGCTCCCCTCGAATTCGATACTGTTCGCTAGTCTTGGGAAACCACCATACCATTTCCGCAATGGGTTGTTCCTTGTGTTGTGTCACCTTTTTGGACCGAAGATCGGTGCACATTTTCATGGTCGTGGGCAACGAGTCGCACTCGTTTGAGAGCGAATGATCCGATGGTAATTTCTGGAATCCCCGAAAGACGACTGTACGGCATCGTGGCTCGCCATCCTCGACTGTCGAGATTTGCACGTAATTGGATCCTCTGATCTTTCGGGATTTGGCAATCGAAATCTCGAGGAGTGATCGCCATGAAAATGACTTACCATCATGATCACCGTCGTCTCCCATCGTCATAGATTCAGAGGAAAACAGTGCAGCAACGCGTTGTCTTGAAATCGATGATGCAAGTCCCGAAAGTAGTCTTGTGCGGTTTAGAAGCGACAAGCCGTGAGCTGTTCGGTGATGCTGGGTGCTTGCCAAACAGAGAAAGAACAGCGGAGATCCTCGCGTTCGCATACCAACTTGTTTCGTGGTGGTGTGGGGAAAACAGCTCTAAACCTTATTGCCACTAACGTAGAGGAATGTACACACAGTACGGTAGGTGCAAGGTGGAGCCTTTTCCAGGAAAGAATGCATTAACCACCACCGTCATCCATCATCCCATTGCCATGATCCATCGTCTATCGTCATCCGACATCCCGTCATCGTCATCCATCAAATAGAACGCCAACAACCAACAACCAACAAAAAATTAAGGAGCAGTGCGTACAGTACACGTACATACGTGTAGTGCGTCCAGTAGTGTCCAGTCAGAATTAAGGAGCATGACAGACCGGAGAAAAAGATACGTTTTGACTCAGAGGACCACAATATTTTTGTGCTCCCGTGCTCCCGTCTCCCGTCGCTGTGCCTTCCGCGCGCTCAAGCTTGGACAGCTCTGAACGGAGCGCTGTGCTGAAGCAGGAAAGAAAAGACGCGAAACGACGGCCGCAAATCGCCAATGATATGCGATGGTGCAGACTGGGTGCAAGCAGCCAGATGCCAACACCCAGCCCAACACGGGTCAAGGGTCATCACTTGCATGCATGGTCTTCACAACCCTCTCAAGCCCCTTTCTAGTAGTCTACAACTGCAGCCATCTATCTCGGCATTCTTTCGGCTAGCTAGTCTAGTCTAGTCTAGTCTAGTCGATCATGGCTTCTTCTACCTCAAGACTGTTTCGTCATGGAGTGCCTGCCTTTGGCGCGTTTCTCGCTTCCTCCTCTAGTGGTTCTTGGAGCGGAACGTCGCTCTCTTCCTCCTCCTCGTGTGATGCACCACCACCACCAGCGACGAGTCATTCCGAGACTGCCGATACCGGTAAGGAAAGTCACCGCCGCCACACCAAGCCGTTCGGGATGATTCCAGACGCCAAAGGAGACTTTCATAGATTATTCCCGAAACGCCAACTCTGGCAACCCCGAGTAGAATATCCCCTGTGGGACAACAACTGGGACGGTTTACACCCGCCATCGACCGGGGATGACGAGGCGGACCGCCACCGAATGCGCGTGGTGAGAAAGGAAGGGGTGACGCGGCATATTATCTTGATTCGGCACGGCCAATACGATGAGCGAGAAAAGGATGATGAGAAACGTATTCTGACAGAGCTAGGTCGCAAGCAAGCAGCTTTAACTGGCAAACGCTTGCGTGAAATGATGGATGGGGTAAACAAGGAATTTGGACCATGCAAAATCAAGGTGGTGCGAGTCTCCAACATGGCTCGCGCCAAAGAAACGGCTGATATCATTGCTTCTCAGTTGCCAGGAGTGGAGTATGCGGCACCGGATCCTGATTTGAACGAGGGTCGGCCCTGTCACACTCTTCCTGGTGGCAGGGTCTCGGAGTCGACGATTGCAAAGACCGACGAAACACATCCTCGTATTGAAGCTTCGTTTAGGAAACTCTTTTATCGTGCGCCGCCACCTCCTATGACGAAAGACGAAGAGTCGTCTGGTGCAGAATCATCATCATCATGGTCCATCACCAAGAAGAAGGAGGATCGATGCAAACACGAGTTTGAGATTGTCATTTGCCATGCCAATGTCATTCGTTATTTCTTGTGCCGCGCGTTGCAGATACCACCAGAAGCTTGGCTTCGTTTGTGCACCTTCAATTGCTCCCTGACTTATCTTACTATCCGTCCAACCGGTACCGTCAGCTGTAGAATGCTGGGTGACATTGGTCATATTCCTTATGGCATGAGTACCTTTTCAATGCACACTGGCTACAATTGGTAGTCTACAAAGTAGAGTAGAAGAATGACTAGTCATGAGTATAGATCACCTGTTACTTTATATCGCCTTTGGATGCGGCAGCTCAAACCAAATAAATGATCATTATTTTACTCCAAGATTCTTCCCGGTTGCCAAACAAGCCTTCCGGTAGAAGTCGCTCCTCCGTCGGAGCCACCATAGACTACTACTACTACTACTACTGTGGCTTCTGCTGCTTCGTCGTGGTGTAGTAAAGGAGGACTGTCCGTCGTGGTGTCTCTACTAGCCACTGCCACCACGACCACCACCACGACCACCGCCACGACCGCCGCCACGACCGCCGCCACCGCGTCCACGACCCCCACCGCCGCGTCCTTGTGGTTCCGCCAAACGACGTCTTTCGCCAAACCCAAAGGGACTATCCACTACATCTTCAGTAAGACTTCCACCGCGAAGATTGGTCTGTGTGTTTTGTTGTTGGTGGGTATGATGAGGGACGAGCAAAAACATCAAAAAAGAAGGAGCATAAGCATGAGTCTTCTTTGTTCGTTGTCCGTCGTGTTGTACTACGTGTACTAGCTCAAATCGACGAGTATGCTTGGCGATCAACAAGAAGCAGGATTTCTCAGACTCATCCCCTCTTCACTGTCATACCAGCACAAGCAAGGACAGACGACAATGATAAAGCAGCACGACGACCACTCACTTGTTCTTGACCCTGCTGGGGACGATCAGCGGCCGACCCTGCTTCGGCGGAGGCCAGAGCAAATGCAGCGACTGCGACGGATGCTGTGTTGAGTTTCATGGTGGTGATGCTTGCTATTATTGCTACAGTACGATACAAAAGTTGTTCACGTTTGTATTTTATGTGCTGGTGCTGGTGTCAAAAGTTTGAGGATAGAACTGTTGAGAATACGTTCAGACTACTACCGATAGTAGTTGTCCGGTACTGTAGTATCGGTGTGTGTTACTCTGCTGCTTTGCGAAATACCGGTAGGGAAACGCCTACCGGTATGTTGCTACTCCGAATATTAAGAACACGCGTTCTCTGTTCTCATTCGGCCAAGTATTTACAAGTGTGATACTGTGCAAGAGTTCCCATAAACTGTTCCGTGGGGAGCAAGGGCACAAAATTCCGAAATTCGCCACAGTCGCCCAAAAAATACATGGCGCACCTCGCTCCGAGCGATGTTCACCATTGCCCTATGCACGAGGTAGTCGACAAGAATGATTGAAAGTGAAAATTATCAGCTCCTCGCTGACGGCTCGACTCTTCGGTGCCGTATCGACGAGGCTTCCTAGGAAATTAGCTGCGGATTCGAAGCTGAACGCATTCGGGCTTGCAGCCACTGCGGTCCTCACAGTATTCACATGGCCATTGAGAGCTGAGGATTGTATTTTATCCAATAGCAAACGTAGCTTTGCCGCATCCGTCTTGGGTTCTCCGACTTCGTCGTAGATATTAAACATCGTCTGCATTTTTGCCAGGAAATTGGCAAAGGAAAGTGCGCGTTCTTCCTTTTAAAACAAGTTCTTTTCAAGTCTCTCAGCATCAGCGATCCGGCGAGTTTGATTTCCTTGTCCAGCATGATGTGCTCGCAGAGCCAGGATGTCCTTCCGACCGTTCTTGAAGTGCTTGACGCCCTTGAGCCACTGCTCTGCGTTCTCGCCAGTGGTATAACTGACCACAATCTGGTGTACTGTTTTCGAGTCTTGTTCGAACTCAGCGCCGGTCAGTGGGCATTTAGCAATACACTCCTCTTCAAATGTTGCATATGTTGCATCGGCTTGTGGAACCTCCTGCTCGCGTATCACATACAAAAGTGGTACATCATTTACACCCAATATCATTCCCAGCTGGTTCTCCAGCGCAGCAATCCACTTAATCCAGATCTTTTCCCCGGTCAACATGCCCGGTGAAGCGTTCTTGGCAAGTGTTTCATTGCTTTCCTTGCTTGCTTGCCGGATCCTGTCACGTTCGGCAGCTTGGGAAATTGCAGCCATGAATTCATCTTCATCCATGCCGTTGATATCTGGTTCCTCGTTGCATCGTAGCCGATCATTGACCCAGTGTGCTACTGCACAGATCCTATTGGTCCGCTTGGAACCAATAATTACCTTAGAGCCTGCTGGCTTTTCCTTCATGTCAGTCGCGAGCTCTTTAGCCCGCTTCTTATCGTAGACTGCAAAGGCTCTGAGGCCTTGTCCACGCTCTATTTCATTCCCTACTTTTTGGGCAGCACCGGCATCAAAGCCGATGTATCCCAATACTGTGTCAATAGGGTCGTCCATACTTTTTGCAACTATGACGATGATCGGTCGTCACACACGTCCTAAGAATTTCCAAATTCACAAGTTCTGTCAGATTCTGACTAAAACTACCGATGATCTTGTAACAAGATATATACCACCGATGTACAATTACTCTGTATAGCTTTAGGCTAAGAGATTGGGTCTGATAAACCGAATAAATCTAGCCAAAGAGTGTAGGATAGTTGCAAGTAGTAACATGAAAGTTATGAAAGTATTACGACGACCAGCAACAAGCGATCGGCGACAGTCATTATCAAATGACCCGACCGCTACTGGCCTGACTAATATGACCCCATCAATTCGCCCCGCCCGCCCATCGCCCACCCTCATCAATACAAGTAGTACTTGTACCGCCCTGCCGTTTCATCATTCCTAGTCATTGTTCCTGACGGCACCCATTGAATATATTATGAATACATGCATTCAACAGAGTGCTGTATAGACAGATAGACAGTTCGATATGAGTGGTGCCAAAGCTGCCGCCGTCTCCACACGGATCACATCCCTGTTTCAATGTCATTATCCGATTGTATTGCCTGGAATGTCATGGATCAGCACACCGGAATTGGTGGCAGCCGTATCCAACGCGGGGGGCGTTGGTATTCTGGCGACGGGACCTCTCAACGCGAGCGAGACACGAGAATCGATTCGAAAAATCCGATCTTTAACCGACAAACCATTTGGAATTGGAGCGACTCTGTTAATGCCAGGAGCCACAGAAAATGCCAAAGTGGCGTTGGAAGAACAAGTTCCTATCATTAATGTCAGTCTCGGCAAAGCCGAGTGGATCGCGGAGGGTTTGTCGCAGTATGGAGGTAAAATGCTGGCGACTGTGACGAATCAGAAGCATGCAAAAGCAGCCCTGGATTCGGGAGCCGATGCTTTCATGGTGACCGGCCACGAAGCAGCGGCTCATGGTGGAAATGTGACATCACTGGTGTTGGTGCCTTCTCTCAGCGAAGACTTTCCTGATGTTCCGATTGTAGCAGCAGGAGGATTTGCTACTGGTAGGGGGCTTCACGCGGCTCTATCCCTCGGTGCCGACGCGGTGGCGATGGGGTCTCGTATGGCGGTCACCCAAGAAAGTCCGTTGGCACAGGCAATGAAGGAGGCCATTGTTCAGGCTACGGAACATGACACCGTTTATGGCAAGAATTTTGACGGAATCCCTGCACGCGTGCTGCAGACACCCATGGCCGAACAAGTGATGAAAAGTCGGCCCTGGTTCCCGGTGATATTGTACCGAGCCTTTGCCGCTGCTCAACAAATGAAAATTCCGCTTTGGAAAGTTCTTCCTGGATTGTTAACACAGTGGGACAAAATGTTTTCGGTCGCACAATTTGGAGCGGCTACCGATGCCATTATGGCGGCCACTGTCGATGGCGATCTCAAACGGGGTGTTCAGTTTGTCGGTCAAAGTCAAGGTATGATTCATGACATTCCTACAGTTGACGATTTGGTGCAGCGTATTATGGTTGAAGCAAGGCAGGTGCAGCAGAAGCAACGCAGCCGATTTGAGGAAGACGGCGAAGAAAATAGTGATGCCCAAAACATCTCTAGGACAGCATAGAAGGTGAAAAATGACTATAACTAAAAAGCGGGATCTCAACCCTAAAACTCGCTTTCAAATTCATCTTCCACGGCTGCCTCCCTGACAACAGCAATATCTGGAATGTCGTCTGTGGCCATTGGCATGACTGGTGCTGCACCTCCACCACCACTGCTTTTGAAAAATAGCCACTGCACTAGGAAGCCGAACACCAGAACCGAAACGACAATGATGATTTTCATCAAGTGCCCGCCCGTTTTAGAATCCACCTTCGTCCATACATCCTTTGCTTTCTGGGCACGTTGCATCATGCCGATAGCCATGTCTAATTTCGAATCATCCAATTCAGCAAACATTTCGACTCCCTTGGCCAGCTGTTCCTCGCCCATTCCAGAAGAGGCAGCGAATTGCTTCATCATGTCTGGATTTTCCTTCATCGTCTTGAGCATGTTCTTGAGCTGTGTCTTGTCCATGTTAGCGAGCATCTTTGCCGGATCCCCGCCGGCCATTGGATTGGTTGGGTCAGTTCCCGCCGATCCATTCTTGATTGCCTCCATTTGCTCGGGTGTCATGTTTTTCATCTGGTCCATGGCCATCTTCATCATGTCTGGGTTGTCTGCCATCATACGAAATTGGGTAGCGGCCATTTTGATTTGATTGTTTGTCATGTGAGCCATTTGAGGGTTCATTTGACGAATAGCGTCAGGTGACATGGATTCAAACATATCCGCTTGTTGTCGAAGCTGTTCCGGGGTCATGCTGGCCATCATCTCTGCGGCTTTTGCCGCTTGGTCGGCAGTCGAGGGAGCGGCTGAGGCGGGCGTACCTGCACGAGTAGCACTGCTGCTACCGGAACTAGACGATGCACTTTGATGAGAGCTCGTGGGTGGTCGACCACCGGCAGCCATGGCTTGCTCTTGAGCTCGTTGGATCTCTTCGGGCGACATCTTCTTGATCTGTTCTGTTGCCATTTTCATCATGGCTGGGTTGGATGCCATCATTTCCATTTGATTGGCAGCCGCTTGTATCTGTGCATCTGACATATGTGCTAGTTGGGGGTTCATTCTCCGAATCGTATCAGGAGGCATGCTTCGCATCATCCGTGCTTGCTGTCGGAGTTGCTCGGGGTTCATGGTCGCCAGCTGATCGGCCGCTTGTGCCGGATTCACAGTAGGATTCGAAGACGACGGTCTAGTAGTAGTAGACCCAGTAGACGCAGAACTTGTCGTCGTCGTGGTGGTTGTCGTTTTAGCTTCTGCTAGCCACTGAGCGATTTTTTCGGGTGAGGTATCTTTTAAATTGGCAACCTTGGACTGTAGTTCCGACTTGTCAATTCCAGTGAGTTCCGTGTCCGAGGTGTTCTCCTTGAACTTCAAGATGGCCTTCAATTCTTTCACAGATAAACTATCTACCGTGCGACCCTCAAACGACAGATTCGAAACCTTCAAGGCGACCGACTTGGACAATTCCTCAACCAGAACATGCTGACGACCGTTAAAGAGACCCGACTTGACAATGCCCACCTTGCCGTTTAAGTCGGGAGACTTCAACAAGCCTTTCAGGATCACCCGAGTTTCCACTGGAAAGTAATCTGGAGTCGACATGATGATGGAGCTGGTTGGAATGGAATGAAACAGAAAAGGAGGAGGATTCTTGCAAAAGGTGGAAGTGCTTTCTAACTTTCTTGTGCTACGTAGCCTGGTCCAACTTGCGATGAATGATGAAGCACTCAACATCCGTCATCCGTCATTTTTATCCAAAACACCCGTTGACGTTTTCATCGTCGGTCGTCGGCGTTGCGCGCCGGGAAAGTTCAAGTCGAAAGTCTCGCTACTAGCTCGAACACGCAGAAACGATTCCAGATTCCTTTTAGACCACTTTGATTGCCTTTTCCCGAGTCTTATTTACCGCTGGTGGCGCTCGCGGTGACGAAAAAGATCCCTCGCCAACAAAAAGTCGAAATCCAAAACAATGGGCAATGGCATCACATCCGCAAACTCTCTACTCGTATCTGCGTCTCCTTTCAAGTCATTTTCACATTCATGGAAATAATGTTGGCATTTAAGACATCGTCACCGAGGATGGCTTCACGACAACAAAGAAATCGCGTTATGCTGTACATGATGATGTACTGTTCCTCATTTTCTTCTAACGGCAGCAGCCAAGCCCTCCAAATTGCATTGATCTCGGGGAGTACGAGAACTTCCGGTCCTCCGCGACCGATATTGGGACCACGAGTGCTAAATTTTATCACAGATTCTTTGAAAGAACGGGGACACATCGTCACAGTGATTGACCCACGACAATTTCCGTTGCTGGAAAAACCTCAATTTTGCTATTCCAAGAGCCAAGTTCCGCCATTCCTTCAAGACGCACACTCCATTTTAAATGATGCAGACGCTTACGTTTGTGTGACACCCGAATACAATCACGCTCCATCTCCTGCCTTGGTCAATGTTTTGAACCATTTTGGGTCCAGCACTTTTTCGTTCAAACCCTCTGCGATCGTGTCCTATTCCGCTGGTCAGTGGGGTGGAACACGAGCGGCGGTTGCCTTGCGGCCGATTCTTAGCGAATTGGGATGTCTACCTGTTTCCGCAATGATTCATCTTCCCAAGGTGCAAGAAGTATTGGATGATAATGGGATTCCCATCCAAGGGGATCCTGAAGAATGGAAGGGGTACTGTCATCGATGTTTTTCACAATTGGAATGGTGGGGCACTGCAGCAAAAGAACACCGTGACAAGGAGGATCCATTTGAAGAGTCTCCATCCTTTCAGTCCAGCCCTTCGCAACGCAACGCTCCTCAAAAGTAGGGTCGTCCTGTAAGAACAAGTGGTACAGTTTACAGTTATCATAATAGGGAGCAGACGCCAACAAAGGGTGGAAAAAACTAGCGTATGACGTGTAGTCCAACATTTTTGAATGTCTCTGTTCAGTGTCTTTTACTTGATTGGTGAAATGGAGATACTACTACTGGAGTACTTTTGAGAGAAGGAGTTTCAAGCAAGTTGGGCGGGCATGATCTGAATTCTGAATACCGAAAGATCGGTCCCTGGTCGAGCAGTCGTCGTTCTCGCTCGAGATACCGGTACAAGTACCTGGTACTGGTAGGAGGTGGGGGGAGACGCCCCGCCCGGTCGTGAGCAGTAGGAGTCGTCGTGCGGGCGAGCGCGTAACAGAGAACACAGTAAATAGGAAATGCTGCATTCAATTATTCGCCGGACACAACATGGTGGGTGCGGTCGAGAGAAGGGAAAGGTGTAGTGACAGATCGTCACCTCACCACTCGCCTCCGTGTTCACGCCGTCGCCCAAGGCCTGGACGTTGACGTTTCGATCGGCGGCCTCCGTGCCACCGGCGCCACGGCCCCCCTCAACGCCAAGACAAGTATTACCCTCATCAAACTCATCGGTCGCTGGCGCTCCGATGAAGTGATGCGCTACCTACACACCCAATCTCAAGTGTCTGCGCCTCTAGCGCATCAAATGTTGGAACACCTCCGCTAACCCCACCTACCACCCTGCCTACGGCCAACGGGATCCAGACTCAAAAGTCTCGGGAGGCACGGCTAGTAAACGACGCCATTGCCAATATCACTGAGCTACTGATAGTAGAGATTCTGCAGTTCTCTTTGACCGGTCACCTTCACTCTTCTCCAACAAAGCCGCGCCCTCGATTTGCCGAATCATCATCATCATTCTTCACCGGGCCAAATCATCGTCTTGCCATCCGTCAGTCAGGCGGAGGCCTGACAGACAAGAAACTAGTTCTGTCTCCGTCTGTCTTACTCACGAAACACGCTCGCGCATGGATCTATGCCTACACGTTGAACCCCGTAGGAATCCTACGTGAGGTTGATCGCAGTACCGCAGGTGCAGTACAAGTACAGTACCAGGTACTGTACCATTACGTACCACCACTACGAGTACTGGTACCAGGTACTGACTGCGTTTCGGCATGGCGGGTAATTTGGGTCACAAACGCGTACCGGTATTATGTAAGAGCATCATCGGCGCAAACAACCCACAACGCACTCAGGAGGAGCGAGTAGTAGCAAGTAGCAAGTAGCAAGACACTCTGATGATTCCGGTCTTATTCTTATTTTTTGCCGACCACAGCCCAGCATCCAAGCAATACCCAACCTATCGTTGCACAAGCATAGTGACTATCGCGATTGTGGGTCTGGCAAAGTTTTGACCTAGGTGTAAAAGGCGTTTGCGGCTCAACGAAGGCGACAGTTGTTTTCAAGGCAACCAAACAAGCTTCCTCATCCGAAGTTTTGGATCCATCGGCTCAAAATGGCGTTCGAAGATGACCCCTATGTGGACCTGGAGGAGGTGGAGGGCGACAAAGCCGTCGAGTTTGCCGTGTCGGCGAACAAGATGTGTCTCAAGGCACTTGGGGATCCTACGACATCATATCCTACGCGATATTCTCGGATACTGAACTCGTTGGAATCAGATGATAGGATCCCTTTTGTAAGCAAAATGGGGAAAGATAGCAACGGGAACGACATACTGTACAATCTTTGGAAAGATGACAAGGTAGGTGGATGTGTGTTCAAAAAGATCATTCTAGAATGTGCGCCAAAAGGGCTAATTTGATCCCTCCTGCTTACAAATTACAGCATCGGAAAGGGTTGTGGCGAAAGACCTCTATGGCTTCTTATGAAAGCCACGATCCGAAATGGACGACTGTTTTAGATCTAGATGAACTTTCGCAGAAAGAAAAGACGCCGTGGGCTTGGAGAGGTAGTCGTGTCTTACCTAGGGGGCGTGATCCAATGTCAGGTGGGGGGAAGATGGTCACCAGGGCTCTCATTAGCCTTTCCAAAGGAGGTTCGGAGGATGTAGTGACTCGAGAGTTTGATTTGCTGACTTCCACATTCGTGACAAAAGATGCCTTTGACTTGCCCGAGGCGAAGACTCGAGCCTGTTATAAGAGTAGGGATGTGCTGCTTGTCGGATCCGACTTTGGCCCGGGTAGTCTCACTGACTCTGGTTTCCCGCGAACGATTCGGGAATGGCGAAGAGGCACCGATATCAAAAATGCACCAACTGTTTTCGAAGGCGAGAAAACTGATATTGCCGTTTCGTCTTACATCCATGACGAGACGATTAGGGAAGGTGGTATCTACGAAGTCCGGACGCGTGCCATAACATATTCATCTACGAAGTATTGGGTGCGGAAAGTCAAGTACGGACATTTGGTGGCCGAGGACGACCCACTGAGAGCTGCGGCTGGCGATCTTCCCGAGTTCAAGCAAATCGAAGTACCTGATGATGCCGAGGTTGATTTCGTTGGCAATTTGATTATCATGACGCTTCGTTCAGAATGGGTGCCAGAAGCGGGCAAAAAGTATGTGCAAGGATCGATATTGTACGTCAACGCACACAAATTCATCAAGTACGGACCCAAGGATCGAATCTATCATGTCTTATTCCAACCTTCCGAACGGCGTGCGTGCGAAAATTACACGGTAACGAAAAACTTCATCGTTCTCTCTGTGATGGAGGATGTAAAGTCACGGTTAGAATTTCACAAGTTGGAAAAGGATGGGAACAAACTAAGACTGGTGGGCACAGATAAGAATGCTCAGATCCGGATGGCAGACGTACGGGCCGTGGATCCATACGAGGGAGATGAATTCTGGTTGACAACTACAGGCTACATAGAACCAACCACACTTTCGCTTGCCGATGCACTCAACATGGACGGCAACGACAAAAAAGTCATTCGAAGGACAGGATCAGAAGGGTATATAAAGCGAAAACTGAAGGCTCTTCCTGGGCAGTTTGATGCATCGGATATGGAGGTCATTCAAAACACCTGCTACAGCAAAGACGGAACGAAAATACCTTATTTTGTTGTCATGAAAAAGGGCACGACACTGAACAAATCAAATTGTACCTTGCTATATGGATATGGAGGCTTCGAAGTGACTGTTGGGCCTCATTACGTGGGCCCAACGGGTATTGCTTGGCTGGAAAGAGGTGGTGTTTATGTGGAAGCCAACATTCGAGGCGGTGGGGAGTTTGGTCCGAGCTGGCACACGGTACGTAGAATGAGTTTCCGTGGATTGCTTCATAAGAGGAACGTGTCTCACAATTATTCAGGCTGCGATTCGCGACAAGCGAGGCAAAGCGTTCGAAGATTTCATTGCAGTTGCCGAGGACTTGATATCTTCCAAAATTTGCAAAGCGAAAACTTTAGCGATTCGTGGTGGTGCAAATGGTGGTCTGTTGGTTGCGAATGCATATTTGATGCGGCCAGATCTTTTTGGAGCTGTTCATTGCGCCGTCCCAATCCTGGATTTGAAGCGCTTTAGGATGATGGGCGGCGAGGACAGCTGGAAGGACGAATTTGGCGACCCGGAAACGAAGGACTGGGACGTTTTCCTAAAGAAATTTTCACCGTACCACAACGTCGACGAATTGCAGAAGAAATATCCTTCGATCTTGTTGACAGCCAACACACGAGACAGTCGAGTCCACCCAGGCCATGCGAGAAAAATGACGAAATTGTTATGGGAAAAGGGTCAAGGGAAAAAATGGCCAACATTTTACTACGAAACCATCGACGGCGGGTCTACGGATGCAAAGCAGTATGCCTTTGTGACTACACTAGCATACGAATTCCTTTTCAAGACAGTCTCGAAATATTCTGAAAAGTCATAAAATGGGTGGAGTCATGAGATTGTATCTAAACTTTAGTAGCATGGCTCATTTTTTAAGAATCAATCGATAGCTGGTTTGATTATTCGATGCCAAGATCGCGGAACTTTTTAAGTAGTGGGTCTTCTGCTGATAGTGACAGATCGTCGAATGCGGCACTTTGGCGAGCTTTGGCTCCGACTGCTCGCTGTAAGAGAGACTCGATCTCTAAAGCTCGCTTTTCTATGGCGGCCACGTTCTGCTCCATCTTCTCCAGTCGCTTCTTTTCTTCGGCGCATAATTTCAGCACTTTGACAAGCTTGTCTTGGTCTTCGTTTCTTGCAAAAAGCAATTTTCGAGCCTCGTCTTCCTTTCCTGAGGCCATGGCAACTTTAGCCTTCTCGTAAAGCTCATTCGCGTCGCGCTCCAAACGCCGTGCGAAGGATTGCTGTGTTTCCAAACTAGCTTTTGTAGCTCTAATCCCCTGTGTTGCTTGTTCCAACGCAAAACCCACCTGCTCAGCAGAATCCAACATGTCTTGAGTAATCCCAAGGCGTTCCATTTCTTGTTGTTTCGCTTTGTTCAGTGCATTTTTCGCACCAATATTCGCTCCGATTTGTGAGCCAAACAAAAGTCCTAAGATGATGTGCGTCAAAGTTGCAAGACACCGTTACGGTGAGAAATGGCCATCATGCGGTTGCGACTGTCTGTAGCTTCGATACAAAAAATGAAGGAAAACCTACCAAAAGGCCCAGCTATGAGTGTTCCTAGAACGGCTCCAGCTACCATTTCCCCACTTCCTTGCCCTTCAGCACGCCGTCGACTCCTCTCTTCGAGGTCACGATTGAATCGATCGCTGCACAGAGGTTGGTTCCTCGGAAATGTTGGTAGTTGTACGACCTTTGGGGAAACAAATCCGAGGCATGATGAACCAAAGACTGCTAGCCAGAGCCACGAAGCAAGGACATAGATGGAGACTACTTCGATACGGCTTGATCTCATTGTTCAATGTATCAGACA
This sequence comes from Nitzschia sp. pyKryTriq1, assembly GCA_956465555.1. Taxonomy (NCBI): domain Eukaryota; phylum Bacillariophyta; class Bacillariophyceae; order Bacillariales; family Bacillariaceae; genus Nitzschia; species Nitzschia sp. pyKryTriq1. The sequence continues at coordinate 2,143,875 of OY101116.1, forward strand.
GTAGAGAAGAAGATAAGAGCTGTGTGAGTTTTTGCTGTTCGTTCTCGTATCGGCATTTCCATACCGTACGTGTACCGGGGTACAGTACACTCGTACGCAGTACTCGCACGACCGGCAGCTTCGCTCGCTTTTGCTTGCTTCGAAAGAAAATCTCATCTTCTCTTCTTCCACGCGGCCGAGTCTTATTTACCCCCTGCATGCACGCGGCGGCGGGCGGAGGAGTGAGTCGTCGGTAGGTGTGGTCGGTATGACGAACGATGACGACACCAGCTACGACACGTTTATTTATTGAAGTCTGGTGCTGAGGTGTCATACCAATTGCGAAATAATAATGCCCTACTCCCGCTCAGTACAGCATTCGTACAGTACCCTTGTACAGTAGACATTATCATAGCTACCGGGACGAGGAGACTACCGGATCTTGCTACAGTAGCTGTCTTCTTTACTGTACAGCGCACGGAGTCTTGGGGAATAACGTGGATTCCTGCAGACTCCACCTCTCTCACGCGCGCCTTGTTCTCCGCACCTCCACGTGGAATACCTCATCTCCATAAGCTATCTGCAAGTCCGTATATCCCTATGTACTTGGTCTATGACAGAGCGTGTGATCCCCGATTTGCCGTTATTTTCGAGTAAATTTCGAATTACTGGCTCAGCTTGGGAAATTGCAGCCATGAATTCATCTTCATCCATGCCGTTGATATCTGGTTCCTCGTTGCATCGTAGCCGATCATTGACCCAATGTGCTACTGCACGGATCCTATCGGTCCGCTTGGAACCAATAATTACCTTAGAGCCTGCTGGCTTTTCCTTCATGTCAGTCGCGAGCTCTTTAGCCCGCTTCTTATCGTAGACTGCAAAGGCTCTGAGGCCTTGTCCACGCTCTATTTCATTCCCTACTTTTTGGGCAGCACCGGCATCAAAGCCGATGTATCCCAATACTGTGTCAATAGGGTCGTCCATACTTGTTGCAACTATGACGATGATCGGTCGTCACACACGTCCTAAGAATTTCCAATTCACAAGTTTTGTCAGATTCTGACTAAAACTACCGGTGATCTTGTAACAAGATATATCCCACCGATGTACAATTACTCTGTATAGCTTTTAGGCTAAGAGATTGGGTCTGATAAACCTCGCTAGAGAAGTAGTGGATGCTATGCTTCTATCACACCATCGTCGGTGGGAGTTTGTTGTCATTGTCGTGATGGCGATCGCGGAAGAAATTCTTTCATCATGAAGGCGCGGCAGGACTCGTGTTCGTGATTCGGGCGTTTGTACCAGGGCTACATGGACCTACGTCATGCCAGAACGCTGGAAAATAAACTCGTACCGGTACGGTGCAGTATTACGAGCGCGGGCGAGAAAACGGATTCGAATAATCAATCAATCATCGCAATACTCTCTACCGGTACTAGAGAGTGACCTAGTATACATAGTGGTACAGGATGATAGCAAAAGAAACACCGCCATCCGTCCGGATTGAAGTAGCATAATGAATCTAGCCTATTGACAACAGAAGAAATACTGTATTTCGACTAATAGTAAAAATGATTAGTAGTAAGTTCGTCTTGGACGTAGCATAATCATCATGGCTGCAATCCCAGCAGCGGCGACAGCAGCACCGACTCCTGCCAGCAGCATTGGATCCAGACCTTTCTCTTCAACCTCAACAGCAGTCAATTTCACCACCGGAAAGCCTCCTTTTGACGCACTGAACGATGCGCGAGCGATCTTAACAGCTTCCGCCAAATCATCGTCACTGGTTACCATAATAGCATCTCCCTCTTCGTCAACAAATTTGAATCTCAGGCTCGTCGTCTTATTCTGCATTCCCACCTTGTCGGCAAAGGCTTTCTGCAGGCTTGCGATTTTTGTATCTGATTTCAACCTGTGAGTATGACCGGAAAGATCCACCACCTTGAAGGTGACCGTGTGTAGCTCAGAAAGGAAAGTGTCATTCAGAGACATTGCCCCCTCGTCAAAATCATGACCCTCTCGGAATTCGAGAGTAGTGGGGATGTTGCCAGGGATTTTGGATGGGGTCGCCATCGGTGCATCTTTGGAGACTGTGATCACAGGGTTTCTGGCTGTTGCTGGTATCGATTTAGATGCATGGGATTTGGGTCTTAGTGCCGACTGTGCCGCGGAAGCCGAACCGTCGTCTTCGATCTCAAGGGCACTATCAAACACATCACGCCAACCATCGACTCCCCCGCATCCATGAATAACATCCATGACGTTGACAACTCCAACAATTGTGCCATCATCCTTGCACACTGGCAATGTTAGAAAATGATGATCGTGCATCATTTGCAGCGCTTCCAATATTGTCATATCGGGAGAAACGACTTCGGGATTCGGAGTCATAACCTCCCCAATCAGAGTGTACTCTGGATCGAGCTCTTTGGCAATGACACGTGACATCAAATCTTTGAAGCCAAAAATACCAACAAGCTTGCCTTCCTCTGCAATCAGGGCAGCTTTGCGGCTTTCGGCCATCAACGTGGCTGCTTCCAGCACAGAGGTTTCGGGTTCTACAATGGTCGAAGGAGCACCGGATAACAGAGTCCCAAGTGACCGAGATGATTGGTTTCCGAAAGCTTTACTCACAAGTGGCCCCAGTAGCGTTTTAAGTGCAGCTCCTGCCTGCCCAGCATCTTCCAAGGCTTGTTTGATCAGGTGCTCGGCGGCGGCACTTGACTTGGAAGCTGCGTTTTCAAGTTTACTGATCGCATCATTAAGACACTTTGCAATGTCAAGAACTCCGATCACTGCCCCTGAATCATCAGAGACCGGAAGGTGACGGATGTTGTTCTGGATCATCATCATCGTGGCATCAATAGCTGAGTCCGACGCCGAAACAAATTTAGGGTTCAAAGTCATTACTTCTTTGATCTTCTGAACCGACGGGTCGATAAACTTCGTTACAACGCGGCGCGTAAAATCCGAATCCGTGACTATCCCTGACAGCCCCCCAGCATTGTTGACAATGATGGCGGCGGTACCACGTTTGCTGGAGAGCATCTGTGCTACTGACAAAATGGTCTCCTCATCGGATGAGATCAACGGCTTTTTCGGCCGAAGCATAGACACCGATCTCGTATCCTTCTTTGGTTGCATTGAGCGAACAGTACTCTTTCCTTCACTTCGAGCGGTACTTCTCCGACCGCTATGAGCTGACGCAGTATCGGACGCGTCATCAAGGTCCAACGTACTGTTGAAGACAGAACGCCAGCCTTCCACACCACCGCAACCGTAGATCACATCCATCACGTCTACCAAACCCACGACGGTACCATCTTCTTCACACACGGGCAAAGTCAAAAACTTGAAATCATGCATCATCTGCAACGCCTCAAGCACAGTCATGTCAGGAGAAACCGACTCAGGATTTGGAGTCATCACAGTCGAGACCTCCGTCAGCTCCATCTGAAGCTCCTTGGCAACGACACGCGTCATCATATCCTTGAAACCAAAGATCCCTACCAGCCGACCGTCATCAACTACCAGCGTAGCCTTGCGCCGTTCGGCCATCAACATCCCGGCATCGAGAACGCTGGCCCCAGGAGCAACTATAGTCCCGGGCACTCCGGCTAGTAGACTTCTGAGTGTCGGCGACGACTGTGATCCGAGCGCTTGAGCCATCAGAGGACCAAGCAACGCCTGGAGCGCGGCGGCCTGGTCGCCTTTGCCCCCTTGCGCGCTCACGGCCTGCATCAATGCCTCTCCTGCTGAATTCTTCGTCTTCGACTGAGATCTCTCAAGCTTCGAGATGGCATCATTCAGACACTTCGCAATGTCAAGGAGACCGACGACACCCCCGTTCTCGTCGACAACGGGCAAGTGCCTGAAATGGTTTTCGACCATGGTCGACATGGCGTCCATAGCAGGATCGGTCATGGAGACGCACGTCGGATTCTTAGTCATGATGTTTGCAACGATTGTAGATGATGCATCCAGATGTTTGGCCACCAAACGCCTGGTCACATCTGTGTCGGTGATTATTCCAGCGAGCGCACCAGCCTCGCTGACAAGCAGAGCCGCATCTCCGCGTTTACTCGTCAACATTTTGGTAACTGAAAGGACGCTATCATTGGTGGAAGCAACCAACGGCTTCTTCGGACGCAGCTTCGATACTGGTCGCATATCTTTGAGGCTTTCGCTTTTGCTCTTCCTAGACCGCAGAGATTTGGCGATGCTCCCAGAAGTTGAACCACGGCCACTGTGAACTGAGGCGTTCTCGGACGCGTCATCAAGGTCCAACGTACTGTTGAAGACAGAACGCCAGCCTTCCACACCACCGCAACCGTAGATCACATCCATCACGTCTACCAAACCCACGACGGTACCATCTTCTTCACACACGGGCAAAGTCAAAAACTTGAAATCATGCATCATCTGCAACGCCTCAAGCACAGTCATGTCAGGAGAAACCGACTCAGGATTTGGAGTCATCACAGTCGAGACCTCCGTCAGCTCCATCTGAAGCTCCTTGGCAACGACACGCGTCATCATATCCTTGAAACCAAAGATCCCTACCAGCCGACCGTCATCAACTACCAGCGTAGCCTTGCGCCGTTCGGCCATCAACATCCCGGCATCGAGAACGCTGGCCCCAGGAGCAACTATAGTCCCGGGCACTCCGGCTAGTAGACTTCTGAGTGTCGGCGACGACTGTGATCCGAGCGCTTGAGCCATCAGAGGACCAAGCAACGCCTGGAGCGCGGCGGCCTGGTCGCCTTTGCCCCCTTGCGCGCTCACGGCCTGCATCAATGCCTCTCCTGCTGAATTCTTCGTCTTCGACTGAGATCTCTCAAGCTTCGAGATGGCATCATTCAGACACTTCGCAATGTCAAGGAGACCGACGACACCCCCGTTCTCGTCGACAACGGGCAAGTGCCTGAAATGGTTTTCGACCATGGTCGACATGGCGTCCATAGCAGGATCGGTCATGGAGACGCACGTCGGATTCTTAGTCATGATGTTTGCAACGATTGTAGATGATGCATCCAGATGTTTGGCCACCAAACGCCTGGTCACATCTGTGTCGGTGATTATTCCAGCGAGCGCACCAGCCTCGCTGACAAGCAGAGCCGCATCCCCGCGTTTACTCGTCAGCATTTGGACAACTGAAAGGACGCTATCATTCCGTGAGGACACGAGGGGCTTACCGGGCCGTAACTTAGAAACAGGCCTGGTGTCTAATGCTGGAGCCATCTCACTAGTTTTCCTCGAAGACATTGTATCGAAACTCTTGAGTGGCTGAATGCCCTGGTGTGATCCAGAATCTGACAAGTCATCAAGTTCGAGAGAGTTCCCAAATACTGCTTGCCACCCCTCTGATCCTCCGCAACCGTGGATGACGTCCATGACGTCGACGAGGCCCACAACCGTACCATCATCCTCGCACACGGGCAACGTCAGGAAATGATGATCATGCAAAAACTGCAACGCCTCGAGCACAGTCATGTCGGGTGAAACAGATTCTGGGCTCGAAGTCATCACGGTCGAGACCTCTGTGATATCCAGGGGAAGTTCCTTCGCGACGACTCTTGTCATCATGTCCTTGAAACCAAAGATTCCGACCAGTTTGCCACTTTCTACAATTAGAGCGGCTTTGCGGCTCCCAGTCATGAGTACAGACGCCTCCAATACACTTGTCGTTGGCTCAACAATCGTCGAAGGTGAATCTTTGAGAATCGAACGCAATGTGGGTAGCGACCGGCTATCTGAAACCTGCTTCAAGAGGGGTCCTAGCAACGCCTGGAGTTTGGCTGCTTGATCCCCCTGTACTTGCATGGCACCAAGTAGAGCATCTGCGTTGATATTTTCGTTGTTGTCCTCAACCTTCTCAATTTTACTAATTGCATCGTTGAGGCATTTTGCGATGTCAAGCACACCAACGACTCCTTGGTCGCCATCAACGACAGGAAGATGCCGAAAGCGGCTTTCTATCATCATAGCCATAGCATCCCCAGCAGCGTCTGCCATTGACACACAAGTTGGATTTGCTGTCATCACCTCGTGAACAGGTACCGTGCTAGGGTCGAGGTCTTTCGAAACAACCCTTCGAGTGACATCGGTGTCGGTGATGATTCCTGCGATAGCGCCATTGTCATCCATCAGTATGGCGGCATCTCCCCTCTTGTCTGCAAGCATTTTGCATACATCCAAAACGGTGACGTTGACACTTGCTGTGATTGGTCTTTTTGGTCGAAGCTTGGACACGGAGCTTTCCTTTTTCCCCGTGCGCGACTTCTTCGCCGCGTTCGCTCCTACTGTGACAGGCCCGTTGGCGGCAGAGATAGAAGCTAACATCGCACTGCCTGAATCATCACGTGGTACAGCAGTCGGTGATTTGCCAGATTCTGTTGATGGCGCGGTAGGCACAATGACAGCTCTGGGTGTAATGGTATTCCTTGCTGGGGCTTCCCCACGGGGCAAAAGCGCTGAGGCCTCCGTCTCGATCATAGTTGGTCGTGAAACGGAGTCCGGTGTCCTCCTCTTCTCCTCGGACAATTTCTGCTCGAGCACTGAAATTTCTTGATCCAGGTTTTCCGCATCGCCAAAACGTTTCTCTGCAATTGCTTTATGCATTTGCGATTTCTTTTGCATAATTGTTTTGCCCATCTCTGCCACTGTGGGAAGCTTCGCACGCATTTTCTCCATGTCTTCGATCAGACGCTGACAGGCTTCCGCCCGTTTAAATTGCCTCTTGGCAACGGCCTCACTTTGCACCGACTTTGTTGCTTTAATCTCTTCCTCTAGCGTGAATCTAGAATCGAAATGTTTTTCTTCCCCATCCAAAAGGGCGATTGATACGCCTCCCGAAGACTCCTTACTTTGCTTGCTTGCTCCAACTTTCTCTCTTTCAGTTTCAACTTGATATTGGAGTCGCTCTATTTCTTCGTTTAGGCGTCCAGCAAGAATAAATTCTCTCTTCCCCACGGCGTTGTCCATTTTTTCTTTTTTTTTCTTAATCTCAGACTCAAGCTCTTCGAGAGAGGGGAAGAAAGAACGAAGTTTCTCACGATGCTCGATTGTTGCTTGAATATCCGAAGCCGCTTTGAAGTCTTTCTTCGATATGGCTTCTTCCACTTTCTTTTGAAGGGACAAAATCTCAACCTCAACATCGGCACGACATTCGAATCCCTCGATCGACACAGCAGGCTGCAGATCATCGGCCTCTAATGGCGTGTTCATTTCATCATCGCTTTCTTCTGCTTCCAACGCCATCTCGAGGCGTTTCCTGGCCGCGTCAAGTTCTGCTTGGGAAGCAGCAGCCAAGGCAAAATCACGATTCTTTGCTGCACTGGCTACGTCAAGCTCAGCAGTTCTCACTGCATTCTTATGTTCAGTCATCGTTGGGAGATCCTGCCTTTGCTTCACCAGAGCCTCCAGCTCATCTTGGAGAGGCCCAGCATCTGTGTAAGCCTTCTGTTGCAACGCCTCCTCCAATCTAACTTGGACTTTGCTGATGAGGGTTTCTAGCCTCGTCCTTGTCATTGGCTTTTTCGACTCCATGACGGAAGCAATATGCTCTCTTTGAAGGGCGATTGAACGGTGATGAGAAGAGAGCCGTCAACAGCGACTTCCGTACACAAATCTCGTACTTACATTTTGGCCTCCATTTCAGCGGCTGACTTGAAATCCTGAGCCTTGACAGCTCTTTCCATGGCCAGCTTCTTTGCCCTTAGCATCTCTTTAATATCCTTGTACGTGTGGTCACAAAACGGGTCGCGGATCTTTCGAACTCGCCTTTGGGACATCTTCTTTCTTTGGATTGATTGGATCAAGATAATTTTTGTTCTTGTCAAAGCAAATGATTGAGCGTGCTTATTCTTGCGGAACAGGGCCTGGATTCTTGATACTGCTCGGTGCCTTCTCATTTTCTTCAGCATCTTCAATCGGAATCTCACCCACGAAACTAGAAGAGAGGAAAGACGCCTTTCTACGACTTTCTTTCCGAACTTGCCCAGACACCTCGAAGCCGCGTGGACTCTGAGCTTCGCTAGTCGCTCAAGCTTATCTGACAGCTCTCTTCGCAAGAAAATTTTAGAATGTCCTATCTGCCAGTCGGCGTCTGTGACATTCAACCGCTTTGATAATACTTTGACAAGTTGTTCAATACCAGCTCCTTTATCCAAGTCTTCGGGGCCCAACAGTACCGAGAAGCGACCGAAGAAACTTTGATGTGGCTCCCGTAATGCATATCCCTCGCGTCGAATCCGAATGGCTTCCATCATTCCCGAATATCGGAGCTGCTTGAGGATTTCCCCAGCGTTGAAATTATTCGGAGACTTTTTTAAATTAGGTTTGATGCATCGGATGTAGTGTGGCTGCGTTTTCTCGAGATCTTCCACCAACGATTGTAGCGAGAGCTTGAACTGTGCAGCAACACTGAACCCTCGAATGGATGAGCGGCGACTGCTGGACTGCTGGGAGGAATCTGCACCACTGGTAGCATGCGAGTACATAGCCTTCGCGAGATCCACACTCGACGAGTCCCCAAGCTCTTTCAATTCATTGCTGAGACTTTCCATGTTCTTTTCCACAAAACCATCAGCCGAGTACTTTACCTCCCCAGCGTAATGTACGATTATGAATTGGCGATCGTTGCCAAACTTGGGGGTGATAAAGTATTCGTGTCCTTCGAGTTTCTTCGTACCAGACACACTGCCAAAAAGTTTGTGCAGCTGACTTACAAACTTGACATCCTTTTCACAAGCATTTCCCATTCCAGCATACGCATCATCTAGGGTGGTCAGAATGCCACCTTTTCCTGACCCACCTTCGATTAACTCCAGGCAAGGCCGGTTGTCATTGAATGTGATGTATGTCCAATCGACTCCTTCTGTAGAATAGAGACTCTGTTCAACCTCAAACAAGTGGCGGTTAAAGTGTCTCTGCAGTTTCTCGTTGCAATAATTGATTAGTAATTGTTCATAACCATTGACTTCAAAAGTTTCGAAGCCATAAATATCCAGGACGCCAATAAAACCGTTCTTTTCCTCGTGTGATTCAGCTTGTTTGCCCGTAGCAAGCATCCGGTTAATGGACTCTACTAGCCAGAGGAAGATACATGAGTATGTCATTTTGGCCAGAGCATCTCTCTTATCCTCGGCGACAGCGACCGAAGACGGTTTCTTGATTGTCTTGCCACCTATCGTCAATAGCTTCGTCAAGATCGCTTCTGTCACATCCTTCTCCTCTAATCCTAGAAGTGAGCAGGCCTTTTGTAGACTGGCTCGACTCCCTTCTGTAATGACTGCGGCATGATCCCCCGACTTGCTCTCCTCAAAGGAAACGTTTCCAAGGTGCAACACAGCAGCTGCGAGAGCAAAGACAGTGTTCTGATCGTCCGTGCCAAGACCGATCTGAGAAAGACACGCAACCGTTTCTTTGAAATTCTCAAGATCTTTTCTTGTTTTCGGGCTGGGGCGATTACCAAGGTATTTAAAACTCTGCGTCCCACCCTCGAGTCCCAATTCTTCCAAGAGCTCCGGCATAGCTCCAGCAAAAAGTTGATAAAAGATGTGGTAGTTTCGCTCCCCTTCGATTTGGTGTGTGATTCGGGTCTTTTCTAGTAAGTAATTCGAAATGCGGGCACCAACAATAGCTCCTGTCTCTGTGCTGAAGTTGATGTGAATGAACTTTCCGAATCGCGACGAGTTGTCGTTGCGAAGAGTCTGGGCGTTTCCGAATGTTTCAAGAAGTGGATTGGAAGAGAGAACTCGGTCCTCTAATGCCGCGACGGTTTTTCCTTCTTTGGCGGTACCTAGCTCGTCGGAAGCTTTGTTGTTCTTCTTGGTAATCCGAGCAAGATATTGCATGATGAATTTGGTAGCCTCGGTTTTTCCCGCACCACTCTCTCCACTAATGATGATACTCTGATTCCTAGGTTGCCCTGGCGCAACACCGATATCACCTTCAAGCACAATCTCGGCGTCGTCTTCCTCTAAATGGGGCACGTTGTGAACAGAGTCTATCATTGCAGAGTAGGCTCGATCGGCCACTTGGAACAAATGAGGATTTTGATGTTCGGCGAAGCTTTCCGTCTGGCGATACTTCATCATGGTTTCGTGCGAGTAAAGAGATTCTCCATTGACATGGATGGACTTGTACGGGTTGATGGAGATGAGAATTGGGCCGGCGCTCGTATAAATATCATCACGCTTGTATCGGATCCTAAGGGTGTGGAGCAAGCTGGCCTCGGAAATATTTGCCAGGTGCAAAATGTCGCTCATTCCTTCATAATCATCAGGAGCCGTGAGAGCCGTCAATTCCTTGACTTCGCGAACCTTGTAAAGAGTTCCATCTGAAGTTTTCACTAGGGCCGGTCCAGAAATCTCGTGTCCATTCACCTTTCCATCTCCTCCCTTTTCGTTGGCCTCGTCCAGGGATTTGACAATAGTACATGGGACATATAGATGTTTGGAGGAATACAGCGCCGAGTCGGACGAATCATCGACGCCTATGTTGCGTTTCGACGGTGTTTTAAAGGGTGTAGTAGTACTTGTGTTCCTTGACTCTAGCACTTGCGTCGGATCAAAAAAGTATTCGACCTTTGCCTTTCCAGTCACCTAAAATGGGAAGCAAAAATAAGCAGGTTAGCAATGATGCCCCATTATTCTGTTGGACGTGCACGTATGCTATCTGAATGTTGATCCCTTCTTACCAAATCGACGGCCTGGGCTCTTGCCTTGGGGGGCGATGGAATCCTGTGCACGGGTGTTTGGGGTTCTGCAGGGGGTGGGGTAACCTTCTCGGGTGATGACAGAACTTCTGCATCGTTCTCGGGTACCGGTTCATCAGCCGGAGCGGAAGCTGGTGCCTGCGCTGCTGGTGACTCTGAAGGCGGAGCAGGGGTTGCTGCAATTTCTTCGTCTGGAACAGCTACTGGTGGGGTTTCTTGTGCTGGTGCTTCTTGAGGAGGTGCTTCGGCTGTGGCTCGGGTTGTGGCTGATTCTGAAGGCGGTACTGGTACTAGTGCTGGAGCTGCTTCAGCCACTGGTTCTGGAGCAGGTTCTGGTACCGGCTCTTTGGTTGGCGCTGGTGCTGGAGCGGGTGACGCAGGGCCCTTATTCCCCCCCTGGCCACCCTTATTTCCTCCCTTGTTCTTCTTCTTTTTGGCCATGGCCTCTTGAGATACAACGATCTACAGCTTGAAGAGACGGTTGTATTGCTTGGAATATGTATACTATTGATTAGATTATATCGTAAAGCAGCGGAAAAGTGCACTGTCTACGGTTGAGAGCAATTATTAATCTCTCTCCGGCCGGAACGATACCATCTACGCCAGACAGTCCAATTGATTGACTCAATGGACTCTTTTCACCCTTTCGGGATCATCAGCGCTAATCTGCACATCTCAAGAGACGATGGAACCTAGTCTTATGCTTGCAGCCTTCCTCGACCTCAATAATTGAGTTGAGTAGTAGCTCGGGCTGTTCCCAGTTGGCACGTAGAATTGCAAGCTTCTCTTCCATGCATAACTGGCAACGTAAGACTCCGAACGTCTTCATACAACTAATTGCTTTGCCTTGCCATCAAATTTCAACCTCGGTACGATCTCCGATGATTTGGGGACTGTACTGAACCTCCTTATTAGAACAGAATAGTAGAGGTACTTACTGTTCGACCGTTACATGTTGTATAATAGTAATGACGTACGATGTTGTGTACGTCCGTATATGTTCGACAAGGTTTGATGACGGCTGGCGTATCACGTCATCAGTATGTCCTTCTGTCCTGATCGAGGAAATCACGCGCAGAACCACGCGCACGTTCGAGCAATCCCAGCCACGAGCGCCCGAGCGAAATTACATGATCTAGCTTCCCACTTACTGATGTGGCTAGATCAGACACTAGATCATGTACTAGGACCTACATCCTTTTAGTTCCCAATAGGAATGAAGAGATGCATATCCTGAGTCAGTACCAACGAGGTGGCAAGATGAAAAACAGTAGAATCCTGTGGATTTACTTCTGGGAAATGCAATTGCAATTACTACTGGAAGTTTTTCTGGAAAATCAAGAGTAGCAAAATAGACAATAAAAATAGGCTCACAATTATCAGAAAACCAAATCTGTTTCAATTCTGTTACAATAGTTTATCATTGACCCAAAAGCTTTACCAGCCCCTGCCAGGAAAGTATTCCATCTTGTTTTAGCTGTTGCTTGTTGGTTGATTCGTCAGATCTCTTGTCTGATCGGTACCAGTCGAACAGCTTGAACCCACTTGTTTGTGTTCGTGGCGTGGACTTTGGAAGCAATCGTCGGTCAGGTTGCTTTCAAGGATTGTGACGTAAGCTGCCACGTAACCACCCTTAAGTAATTGCAATCCTTGGTTTCCATGGATTGTGGCCCACCACTCTAAAAGAATGAACGAATGAATGAATGAATGAATGAATGAATAATTGAACAATCAAGGGATCTGAAGAAGAGAATTGAATGAATGAACGTACGTACTACCGTAGTACTGTTTTGGATACTTAGTGTATGCTTCATTAATCATCTAAACATACGTAGACTTATCGATTGCGCGGCGCGCGGAGGCGAGGCGCGCGCGGCATCGCATATAATATCGCATGGCATGGCCTCACGCGAAGCGGTGCGCGTACGTACATAGAGCAAAGATGCGCCACGTTTTTCGCTTCCGGTTGTACCGGTTTGTACAGTACCAGTACTGGGTACTGGTACGGTACAAGCACTGTGTTATACATTACTAGTACGGAAATCCTACGTAAAATCAAGTACCGGCAGGGGATCCATCATGTCCATCATTCGATCTTTCCCTCCATAGTCCGAAGATCATCATATTTTTCTCTCACAATTTTTTCTTCTTGGTGGGACATTTCACAGACTGTTTCATCCGTTCAAGCAACCAACCAATCATTCCTATCAGATTGATTCACTCAAGATGAGTCGCAAGTCCAAGGCAAAGACGAGCGAAGGCTCCAACAAGGCGTCGAAGAAGATGAAGGTCAGTGAAGATCCTGAAGATGGTGTCGTGATGGAAGAAGTGGACGATCATGAAGGCCCGTGGGACGGCATTCGTGTCATTGGCACGGATGAAGAAGTTCTCTGCCGCTTTGATGGCTGCGGCGCAAAGGCGACGGCTACATGGGTCTGCAACAAGACCGGTGATCAGTGGGACATGTGCGACAAGTGTCAACTCGAAGACTTTGGTGAGGTCTTCAAGGGAGCCGGAACCGATACCGAGCCGGGTACAAGTACCGACATGCCACCTCCCCAGCCAATGCACGAGGGCAAGAACGAGGAAGCCCCTGTGGATCCTGTTGACGCGGATACTGATGATCCGAGAGAACACTTGTCCGAAGGCAAGGTCGGCAAAACGACCGGTGATTCCAAAATGGAGGACAACCAGTCCCGCGAGGATGATTCTTCCCCACCCACGAATCCAATCTTGGATGGAGTTACTGCTACCGACAAAGCTCCTCCAATTGCACCTGAAGACTTCTCGTCGCCCTCTGAATCTCCATCGATTGCCTCCTCTAGCGATATCGGCACCGGTGGTGAACACGACTTTCCTCCCCTCGCATCGGAAGTCAGCATTGCTGCTCCGGCAATCACTCAGACCCAAGATGACATCCCCATCGTGGACGGGAACCAGGGAAGGGAGGATGCTGTTGATGACGATGACGAAGACGAGGGCCAATACGACCTCAAGAAGATCATGCCGCTCGAAGATCTCTTGAAAGACGACACTATCTGCTGCTCTCAAGAAGACTGTGGGGGCTTGCCAGCATTCGGACTGTATGTCAACAGCAAGAATCCAAAGGATCGCTGGTACTATTGTCTCGATTGCCAAGAGGAAGACTTCGACGGGTGGCCACCCGTCAAGGATCTACCGGTTACGTATTTGGAGCCTGAACACCTTCGCGTGATTGCACGCAAGTGCAGCAGCCGCAAGAATCCTCCCATGCCGGTCTTCCCATCCTCCGATTCCGTCAGTCCCAAGGGCAAACCAAACAACACTGATGCTGCAACTGCTAACTTTGTGACTCCGCCCCCCAACTCGCTTGGTTCCAAGGAAAATGCCGGTGGTGCACCCCCCAAGGCGAACACCGCTGGAAAGGCCAAGGCATTAGAGGCACACAAGAAGTGGCTGGAGGCGGCTCAGGCTGTGGGAGGCAAGGATGCGCGCATCGTTGTCAGCAAGCCAGCAGCCAAGAAACTCATTTTTGATTTCATGTACGATGCGTTTCGCCCCATGAATATCACGCAAATCTTCAAGGTACGTCACGCATTTCGCCTTGCTGCAGTAAAGCAAAGAGTGTTCTTTTTCCTCATAATCTCCATTGTTAACGTCTTGTAGGGGCTCAAGGCGGTTGTTCCACAGCCAGTCTTGAGTTTGTGTTTGCAGGAGATGGTCCCTGACAAGTTCGACGGCAAGAACCCGTTCGATGATGATAGTGACGACGAGGATGGCGGGAAAGAAACTCAGCGAAAGGAGAACACGGAGCCATACACCGCGTCGCTTGTCTTCAAAGTCGGCAAGAATCTCAGCACCAACTTGTACTTTGTAGACTACAACAAGGTAAAGGGCATGGATCTAAAGGAACGCGACACGCTCATGAACGACCTTGCAGTCGCCAAAGCTGAGGAACAGGCGCTGAATGCCACTTTGAAATCGACCAAAGAACTCACGGCCAAGCTCCTCTCGGAGCCCACCAATGAGGAGCTGACCCTGAAACTCGAGGGCGAGGAAAAGCTTCTTCGAGACATCGAAGAGCAAGTCGGGGAGGCAAGAAAGTTGAAGGTCAACGAAAAGCATAAGGAGAAGACCAAGAAGAGCATTGAAAGGATGGCTGCGCACTGGCGTCAACGTAGACGCCTTTGTCTCGAGTTTCTCACTGGTCTCGAAGAGAACACTGAAGGCACGGTGAGCCGCTCCAAATGCCTCAAGGGTGACGGCCAGATTGCTCTCGACTCTGATGAGGTCGTTGCGGACGCAGCAGTTCGCTATGCCAGGGAGCGCGCCAAAGTTGCCAAAGCAAGCGGTGCTTACAAGCGGAAGGGTGCCGTAGTGGGTCGTGGAGTTTGTCAATCGAAGGTTACCACCAAGACTGATGTCACAAAAGGTCTGGAATCTGACCTTGTCGCTGTGGTTCTGGACAAACAACTCAACGTCGTCCGGGTATATGGTACCGACGAATAGACGAGTCCGACCAGGAACCTGAACTGAATTCTCGGGGGAAACTAGTGGAGCGCAATCCGGCAAGCGAAGAGATGGGAGTATTTTTTGTTCCTCCGAATACTCGATATCTCTTGAGCAAGGGATCTTCGCATAGTTGAGGGCAGTTTCTTCTGTACAAGAGACTCTCATAGAGTTGCAGCTAACTAGTGTCGTAGGAGAACTTTCCCAGTAACTCGACCACTTTCCAGCTTCGTATAGGCCTCGACGGCATCTGCTAGATCATAGACGCTGTCAATGACAGCGCGCAACTTCCCTTCTTCCACAAGGTCGACAATATGTTGCAGTAGAGCTCCGTCAGGTTGCACATATGAGAAATCATACTGAGGAATAGATCCTGGCATGAAAGTATTTGCCACTTTGTGCTTGACTAGGTTCTGGAACGAAATCGGCCCATTCGCCTTCTCCTTGCCGTCGGATAGGCTCCAATCCGAGCTCAAGACGTTGAGATAAATTCCGTTGTTTTTGAGAACACCCGAGTCAATGTTCAAGGTTATTTCTTCATACAGGAAACTCATGGTGTCTAGCACAGCATCGTATCCCTGAATTTCTTTCGTGAAATCTTGTTCTCTGTAGTCAATTACCAAATCGGCACCCAAGCTCTTCAGAAATTCAGCCTTTGGACTTGATGCAGTTGTGGCAACGTACATGCCCAAAACATTTTTGGCATACTGAATCGCAATGCTCCCAACGCCGCCAGCTCCAGCATGAATAAGAATCCTTTTCCCTTTGGGTTCCGGGATCTTTTGTAACTTTTGCACTGCCGTGAGAGCAGCTAGCGGCAAAGACGCTGCACTTTCAAAATCAAGCGAGGCACCAACTTTGCATGCATAAGATTCCTTCACAGCGGCATATTCAGCCGAGGCTCCCCAGGGCGACCCAAGTAACGGCATCATCGCAGCAACTCGGTCGCCAACCTGGAAATTGGTGACCTTCGATCCTGTCCCGACAACAATTCCAGCCATGTCGAAACCAGGTATCTTCGGTTTCGGCAGCAGAAATCCAGGCACCTCATTGCGCCTGTATTTGAAATCCACCGGATTGAGCGCTGATGCTTTGACCTGAACCAATATCTGGTTGTCTCGCGGGACAGGTCGAGGAACATCATCTCGGAGTTTCAAAACGTCGACAGCTCCATGTTTATCGTAGGCCAAGGCAGTCATCATCTCGTCTTTGCTTCTCTCGGCACAGGGCCAATCCATGAAGCTCGGAATGGAAACTCGTTGTCCAACGAGGAGCGCAGCCACTGCCACAAGAACGTATACCAGCATTCTTGTTTACAGTTGAGCAATTTCTATGTCAAAATGTACAGCAATGCTTTTCACTCGAGTACTGTACTCGAATGTTGCATGATTCGTGATACTGTAGATGAGCGAGATGATCATGATGATGAGTGATGAGTTGTTGTCGGTGAACACGTACCTAGTTGCTGGCTTGGTATCGCTTTAAACAGCATTGCTTGTTAAACGAAGTGTTCTGAAACTATAAGCGTATCTTTGAGGCGAACCTCTACATGAGTTAAGTGGTGCTAAACTCCGCTCCTTCCATTTCCAGCGAAGCTTTGTTTTCATTTTTCATTTTTTATTTATGATGATGATGGTGATATTTTATGATGACATTGCATTGTTCACAACCACAGTCAACATCTCCTCAAACTCGACTTTCGATACACTAAAGAAAACAGACATATCCTCTAACTACGATGTTCGGTGCTAAAATCAGCATTCCTTTCTTACTGCCATTTCTGGTAGATGCATTGTCTCAGGAGCCTCCCACTCGACGAAACTTCTTGAAAAGCGCGCCTGCAACTGCTTTTGTGCTATCGTCTCTGGTTTCCGAGAAGGCTTTTGCGTACGAAAGAAGAGACGTCGGCGGCGCAGACCGCTCAGCTATAACTGCGGCCATGAACGAGCAGGCGTACCAGACGAACAATAGACTTGAGGCAAGTGGGTTCAAGCTCGACACTCGTGAAGAAGAACAAGAGAGATTGAGCAACGCGCTATCTTCTTTCTCATACGATGGATCTACCCAAAAGAAAAAGCAGACAGGATACCGAGCTACGACAAGCTCAAGCGGTTCCAAGTCAAAATGATCAAAATCTAATCTAAGTATCGTATATTTGATTTCCCTACCGGTATGAACACAGAGTTTGTTCAGGCAATCTTAGTGCGGGCACCAAGTACACCGCTCTCTTCCAAAGCAATGGATGCTGCCATCCCCGTCGGCAGAGCGAAATCTTCTTCGTCGTCATACTGTCCTCCCCAGTTCATCAGCCCGTTCACCAAGCTCTGCATCGAGGAAGTCAAAACCTCGTTTTCCTCGCAGTCGCCGTTTGCCTTGGGTGAACCATTCCCAAAAATCTGTGACTGAGATGTTTTCGACTGAGCTGCACCGCTGCCCCCCTTACTCGAAAATTGATTTGACGGCACGGGATGGGCAGCGGCTACAACCGACTGCGAAAGATGACTCGAGCCCATTCCAAATGGATCGAACGCGCCCCCTTGGCTACTACTTCCTAAATCGTCGTCTTCTTCGGGGATGGGTGATGCAACTGCCATTGGTAGAATCGTTTCCGGCTCGTCCAAGCTCTTTCCCTCGTCAGTTGACGAAGATGCCGAATCTCTTCGTTGTTTCAGTAGTTCATGATCCACTGCCACGATTATTGGCCCATCTTCGTTCTCGTCGCTGTTGGCAAATATCGTTGCCTCGGCATCATCACTACCAAACAAGTCTAGCATCGGTTTGGGGGCTGGGGCCCGCCTTGCTTGGGTCGAAGGTATAATTGTCGACCCGACATAGCCATCACGAAGGCAAGACCATGCATCAACGGCACGTCGAGCTGCTTCGTGCTGTGATTTTGCGTATGATAGCGCTGTTTGAAGAACTTCGCGCTTGCGATGGGCATTCCAGCATTTCACATCATGAGCCAAGGCCAGGGTCGCACGTCGTTTTACGGTCTTTGCTTCGTGTTCGACCACAGCCGCGTGTATGGCATGACTTTGGGTAATAGAAGCTCTTGTTTGTGCTGCTCTGGCATCGTCGATGGATTTGAACTTTCCCGTATCGCAAGCTTTCTGGGCTGAGATTGCCGCGCTTGCAGCTGCCGTTCTTGCGTTAGATGCGGTCCTTCCAGCACGAACAGCTGATCGGACATCTTCGGCAGCCGAAACGGCCGAATTCGCAAGTGCTGTTTGCCAAGAAACGTCTAGAGATTGAAAAGCTGGAGGTGAGGCGGAGGTGCGGAACTATCAAACACACGAATCTTGACGATACCTACCATCGATAAGAGCCAGGTCACTTTCTTCGAAAACCTCGCGACTTTGTTCGATGCCAGAAACCCCCTTTAGCAAAGCGCGCTGTGACACAAATTTTCCCTGAAGTCCTTCCCAAAAATCCAAGCCTCTAACGACGTCAAGGTGCAGCGCCAATCGCTCCTGGCGGGCTCTGCCAATTGCCCCGCTACTAGCCATACAACGAGACAGGATGTTGTCCACGGAACCAATCACCTCGCGCAGCTTGTCTATGTTTTCGTCAACATCAATATCCCCGAGTAAAGTAGGTTTTCCCTCGGCTGCCGCACTGATTTCTTGGGCTAGACCAGGCAGGGTGGGAGGGCTTTCGCCGTATCGAAATCGAGCTTCTTTCGACTCTCTGCTTCCAATTTTATGCGGTCGAGTGTCGCTCAAAGACAATATTCGCCTCTCCGGTGTAGGGACTGGCAAGGGAAGCAAATCATAGCCGGTACCGTCCTCCTCAAATTCGTCGCCTTGGAACCCATCCTGAACCTGAAGGACGCCTTCTTCGAAGTTCTCTTCGTCATGTGATGTTGGTGTATCATCCGAATCAGTTCTCAGCTGTACCTCGCCGTCGTCGTTGTTCCATCCAGATTCTCTTGAGCTGTCAAATTTGGGTAACGAGGCATGTTGTAAACGCGCGCTTGCCGATGGAAGCCCTGTCGTCTCCAACACCCCGTGGAGCTGAAGTGCCACCGCTGCCTGTGCTGCAGTTCGTACCCACGATAAATTTGGCTGAATGGAGCCAGCCCCCTGCGTCAACCAGAAGCTTCCAGTTTTTCCGTCGTCTAGTTTTGGCGTATGTTCACTGATTGCTTTCGCGGTACGGGTATGTTCATCCAAGGACTGTTTTGCCGCCTCCAAGCCCGATTGACTTGCCTACAACCCGAATTGGTTGAGCGAACAATCTTTTGATTAGAAAATAAAGGACGCCGTAAATTCTTACCTTGAGAATTGTGTTGAGTGGAAACGAGGTGGATAGTGCCGGGTGTTCGAGGAGGTAGTTGAGATAGCGCTCAAGCTGCCTTGCCTTTCCAGCCGGTGAATTTGGATTATAGTAGCTTTCCGGTAGGTTAAAACTCTTGCTTGTGACTGACATCTTCTTGGAGCCCGACGAAGAATGCGAGCTTCTATCGGACGAAACAACGCTCTTGGGGGCAGTCAAAACACTTCCCCAGATGGATTTGATTCCTTGTTTGAGCATGCCAACACTGGCCGTCGCAGCGGCAGCGATGGCCTCGCCTGTACTCCCCAGCGCGGAGTCGTCGTCGTGATAGTTGCTGGTTATCAATTTCCCGGGAAATGGGGGTAATATTCTGCCGCAAAGTGTCCCTCCCAGCGTTCTATGGGCCTTGAGGGTGTCGTTGAGCCACTTGAGATCTTTCATCGATCTTCGAACTGACACGGCGTCCGAAAGCTGCCCGTCCTCCAGGCCCCGATAGTACGTCAAGCAGAATTCCACCAACTGCTGTGAGGAAGCAAAGACATCAATTTTCACTCTACCACGACACATTGTGACATCTTTGCGGCGACGCAAGACGTCATGTGCCGCCAGTAACGAATGATCCAAATCCAATTCCGGTAGCGGTAAGCAAGTGTTGCTTTCACGTTCATACTGAGCCAACTGAGCCGCAGACAATGGTATCGGAGCCGCTGGGGGAGGAACATCCACGACTACGACTTCACTTCCACGGGGAGCATTGCGATGCCGCATCGTCTGTTGCAGATGCCGTCCAGAGAATCTTCGTTTTGCTTCTAGGTACTGTGCTAGTGCAATGAATCGACAAAATACCATCCACCCCTCTACGCCCAATTCCACCGAGGATAGGTCTTCCATCTCGTCAATAGGTACACTAGCACTGGAGATGGTGACCGCGGACCACACCTCTTCAAAGGTTGGTGAGGATCCTGGCTCGCCCCTTGCACTAAGCGCCCTGAGATCGTCATCACGCCTCCAGAAGACCGGACAACGAAGAGTCACAAACTCTTTCACAGTTGCCTTGGGGATCTGACTTCGGGATTCTGAATCCATAATGGCAAACAACCGAAGGGAAAAGTCGAAATCATTGCGGAGAAATTGAAGCTCGTGCGTCGATCCGTCCTCCAGGAGAATCTCAAGTACGTATACGGGATCTTCCTCGCCCTCCAAGCGAGAGAGGGCCCCGCGATGAGGAATCAGAGTGTTTCCTCCTCGTGAAGCACTTCGAAAGGATGACGAAGACTGATGTCCATATGAATTTTGCAGATCCGAAGAGGAAGAAAACGCCATGCTTGCTTGCTAGCTTGCTTTGCGTTCGAGTTTTCAGCGCGGAACGGGTCTGCGGCTACCTTGGGATATTTAGCTTTGGTAGCAATTTTTTCGGTAAAATTATATGGCGGTACAACTGCTTCAATGCTGCGACACAGTGCTTTTGAGTGGGTTAATGTCTTGTTGTTTTTGTTGTTGTTTCGAGTGAATTACTGTACTCTAGCGACGTGAGTATGCCATAAAAATAATGAAACGCTGAAACGTGCTTTAGTTTTTGTTGAAGAATGAAACAAAAATGATGAAAGATAACCGTTGTCCTCTCGGGCTGCAACAGCGATGATGGACTCTATACTAAAGACGCAGGTCAATATTGTGACGGTAGAGGATAGCAGAGGTGACAACGAATTCTTTCCAAGAGCAGGCAAGATTGGCCTTTCTGTTCTTTTTGTTGATGCTTGATCGATGATGATACCCTCAACATGAATCATGATGAATGTTCAAACGTTTGACGTTTGACGTGCTTCCAAATTCTGCAGATGAAGAAGAGTTCTGTCTCTTTAGTACTGATTCCTACGTGGCTTCGACGTGATTTTAGGAGTCGCCTCGGTCGATTTTTTTTGGCGTGGCGACCACGACCGACTCCGACGACGACGAGCGATGACAAGCGATGACAAGCGATGCGCGACACGCGACACCCGCGACAACATCATGATGAGAACCGCGAGCGGCGAGAGAAGCCCGGCGATGAAGAAAGCTCGTAAGGTCAATCAAAGTAGTCATACATTTGAGAATTCTCTGCTTCGCTGATGACATCATCCGAAAACAAGAGCCAGGCCACGCGTCGCGTGCGCGTTTCAAGTTTCAAGCTTTATGGGCTTGAGCTTGGATTACTAGGACAGTGGGCGTCGACGTCAAGAGTTTTGGGGGGAGGGGCCCCAAAACTGTTAGGGAACAGTGAAGAGAACTGTAAGTATCGATATTGTAAGAAATCAGCGACGAGTTGCTAAAAAAATCTCATTGCCCTCCTATGCACGAGGTAGTCGACAAGAATGATTGAAAGTGAAAATTATGAGCTAGAAATGAATTGTTATTTTGGAACTACTTGTTTCAAAATCAATTGTTGAGAAAATATATTGCGCTGACTTCGCCTTCGCCCACGACCCCTCTTTTTGGATTCGCTCCTGGAGGTAGTCTCCCCACTTCGGGTTGGTAGTAGACGCCATTGAAAGGTTTGTAAAGTGTGCTTTTTAAACTATTCTTACTGGTAACTCGAAGACGAAGCGATGTTCGTTTGATCGATGATCTTGTGTGATCATCGGTCGTCTCTCGTCGGTCGGTTGGAAATTATTTGGCGCACTCTGGTCGACTTCTGGTCTGTCCGTCTCTCGTTGGGGGTGCGAACCTTGCACGTCGGCCGTTTTCAGTTTTGCGAGATCTACTATGTATCTTTTTTGCGATTGAAAGGATCGCAGAGATGATGACATGTTCCATCCCATATCTCATGACAGCATTCTTGAAAAATCGTGTTGTCTCTCTAGTTTGTAATGACATTGGAAAACAAACGTCGATCCGTATGTTTGATAGGGAGTTCTGGTGGCGGAACAGCTACTCTCGGACACACGCAGCCATCAGCTTTCGTTGAAACGATTGGCAGTGAACTTGCCAAGATCAGCACGACCGTTTCTTTGCACGAAGTCATTTTTGTCTTTCTTGAAAATGGACAGGGGATGGACTCGGCCAAAGACGACGACAGAGCAGCCTTATTTCATCTTCGCGATGGTGCCCAGAGTGTCAGCAAAGGAACTTTACTACAAATCAATCAAAAAGTTATCGAACTGGAAGAAAGCATTGCCAACGACATTGAATTGGGAAAGGTACACGGACTCATTAGTGTGTCATGCAAGCCGTCGCTCTTCCACCAAACGCTTCAGGCTGCAGCTGAGTGCGATATACCAGTCACAGGTACTGGTGGGACGTCCCTGTCCATGATTTCGTCTGACTACAAGGTGAAACTTGTTGGAAACGCTGGAGGATCGGTTGCCACCACTCCATTGACGAAAGCAATATCGTTTAGCCACGCTCTAGCGCGGACATGGGGTCTACGCTATCGTCCTTGGATCGCAGCAGCTTCCAGGACTATCCCTTCTTGGCGGTCAGTGCTCAATTCTTGTCTCCCTGCATTTTGGGCAGTCGCTTTGTCCCATCGAACTTTGGAGTACACTGATGGTGAACAGTGGTTGCCGAATGCTAACTTTCTCCTCGAAATGCTGTCATCTTATGCACTTCCAATGACTTGCTCGGTAGTAATGGCAAACTCACGGCGGACATCGCCTGGTGTATTGATCGGTGCTGCTCTAGCCGCTTCCACTTGTAAACGAACAGTGCTGGGTGGACTTTTGGCAGGTTGGATGGTGGCATGCTTAGAGGAAAAGCTTCTCTATTTCTGTATTCTCTACGGAAATATACCCGCCACCATGACCAATCTTGTAACCACAGGCTTTGTTGGTGTTCTGGTGGCAGGGGTCATGACACCTGTGGCTCCCTACCTGGCGGAGCTCACCGAGACATATCGATCATCATTAGTTGGCTTTCTCGTCCAAGAAAATGCAGATGATATAGCGTACGAGCTGGGACGATTGTTTGGGTTGAGCTTGACTGGGGCCATTTTTTGCTACGGGAGCAAAATTGGATGGTATCACTCCGTTTTCCTTCCATTGATCCTCATCGAAATGGAAGTGGGTGATGCTGCTATTCTCGGTGCAATGGATCAACTTTCACTGGTACTAGTCAGCGCTGGGATCTGTGCTGGTACCTTATTCACTTGCTGTTTTTCAAGAGCTTCTACTGATATGTCGCTGTTGAAGCGCGGACTACTCATCAATCTTCTCTGTGGCGACTTTATCGAGGCATGCTACCCACTGATGGAGCAAAATGTCATAATCAGCTTTGGAGGATATATTGCGTCGTCATGTTCGATCGCTCTTCTATCGACTGAATGCAAGTCTTCGGCCTACTTGCCATTTCCAGTGGCGCTATGGCTGGCAGAAGATTTAAACCGGATGTCACTTGCCTCGGGAGTGGCATTTGGAATCGCCTTTCTTTCCGCCTTGGTGGGAGCCATTTTCTCACCAGCAAGTCGTCCCACCAAAGAAGACTGAGTTTCCCCACAGCCTGATTGCGGTGCAATCGGACCATAAACTCCGCATCTAGGAAAACTTTGATCCTGCCAATCTCGAAGAAATCGCAAGCGCCACAAAAGACCTGAACCTGCGATACAGTCGCTCTAATTACTACTTTCCAGTAAACGGGTTGCCAATTGAGGGAAGATTTGCAGAGACAATCTCAACCGTTGGCCAGGCAAAGTAGTATGTTAAAACTTTCTCGTTTAGAGATAAGACGGGACTTTGCAAACAAGGCAATTAAACAAGTTGATTTTGAATAGCATAGTTCACGTGGGTTTCCAGATCAACACCTTTTGCGTCCCATCCTTTCGTGCGAAGGGCTTTCGCGATGTAGTTCAAGCGTTTCGCATTTACTCCATAGTCTAAGTATCCGAGCCGACTGCTTGAGCGTACCTGAACTGACCTGTCACCCATGCCATCAATATAAGCTAGCTCGAGGTCGTCGATGTATCCATTTTTGAGGCTTTCAAATTGTACATAAATGTACCCTTTCTTGGCATCGTTGGTCATGATCTTGAAACCTCCACCGTCAACATTCGATTGACCAGGCTCATAAGTATTGATTACCTCAGTAAGTTGAGCGAACGCCTTTTCTTTGTCTGCTCCGAGATCCTGTGGCCATGTCCAAGCTGGAATGGAATGATCAGAATCATCGCCAAGTTTATCCGTGGAGCAAAAACAGTTTGGTGCAGCTCCACAATGTTTCAAACCCATATATTCCTCGCCTGTAATATCCGTACGAGCAAGAACTCCGAGACCGCTTGGCTTTTAGGGGGAATTGATCAGTGAGTGAAAAATGCAGGCATTTAGAGCTAAATACGTGACAACGTGGCGTACCTTAGAACCTCTTTGCTTCGGGCGATCGTCGTATTTGAACGAGATTTTGTTGTCGAATGCAAGCGCTGGATTTGCTAAAGAACCGGCGGTCAAGCATCCAAAGACGGATGCTACGCCGACACCAAAAATCTCTCTACGACTCAAGTTCTCAGGAATTTCATGGACCTTGACGTTCTTTGCTTCCGGTGTAGTGCGCCCGACCAAGGCTACAGAGCTGTGGATAATCCACACCAACACAGCGGAAGTGCCAAACAGCTGTCGCCACCCTCCCAAAGACATAATGAATATATTCTAGCAACTAATCCTCCTGAAATTTCAGAAAACACTTCCTGCTCTTCGTCTGACTGACGGAAATCGGCAACGGGTGTGGGTGGTGTCCACTCTCTACTAGAGTGGAGAAGTGTGCCATTGCCTCCCCTTCAGATGCTCCATTGTCGGCAGACGTTTTCGTTTTTAGAAGACGAATAAAAAGAGAAGGTTTGACAGATCAGAAAAGGCAACGTACGTGTCGCTAAATTTGCATCGAGTCGTGGATAATTTCCGCGCGCCTTGGCATAAAAACAATAGTGATACCGTAGTAGTACCATAGTATACTTGCAGTAGTCAAAGTGAAAGGGAAAAAGGGTGTACGGTGGTGTAGAAGGATGAAGAAGCAAGGTTGGAGTTGTTGTTGTTGTTCCGCAGTAGTACCTCTTTGACTCCATCGCGGAGGGGGTGGATCATTGTTGGGACGAAGGTTTCTTCTGACCGTCAGACGATTTCTTCTGACAGTCAGAAGATTTCGTCTGACCGTCAGAAGATTTCTTCTGACAGTCAGAAGATTTCTTCTGACAGTCAGAAGATTTCGTCTGACCGTCAGAAGATTTCTTCTGACCGTCAGAAGACTACGTCATCTTGTATAGGGGTGAGATGTCGCAGTTCGGCCAGAAGAAGTGGACGGTCTGGCCACCACACCGATCCCCGGATGCTCCTGGACAGACCAAGACTCGACTCATCTGATCATCTGACTGTTGGACGGACAGACAGAATGCTTGACTGCCGAATGCCGATAGCCGATAGCATAATATTGCAGCATACCCGCCGATCTTACAGTACGTGTACCTGGGACCAGGTACAGTACTGGTACCGGTATTGCGCCGGTATCCATGCTTTTGTTGTTGACGACGCTTCATGTACCGGTATCATGAAGCATAGTTGTCGTTTGACGATTGGTGGAGTTAGCAGAGCAACTGTACAAGTTTCGAAGACGATGAGGTCCTTATGGCTGTCTCTATTTTCCATGATACCCGTTTTCCAGGGGGCATCAGGTTTCGTGAATTCACCGAGCAGAGGAGTTGTCATCATTCAGAAGAATCTTCGCGGCCACGACGAGAACCCGGCGTTTATTTCGCGAGAAAAAAAGAAACTGGGACAAGCATCTTCTAAGGCAAGGAAGACGAAACTTTCACTGCTACTAGTAGCAGACCCATCGTCCTCGATTGAAATGACGTCGCTTCTAAGTTCGATCAACTTGAACGTCGACAGGGATCAAGCGGAAGCGCTGGCTGGTCCATTTTTTGGTGCCTCCCTCTTCCCCTACTTGGCCTTCCTTTACTTTTTGAACGTAGAAGAGAACGAGTGTCCAAAGGGTGTGACAGTTGGGTTTGCCACCTGCCTGCTTTTCGTCTTCCTGACGATTCCTGCTGCAATCGCTGCCCAACTACTCTACGGTGTATCTTTGGCGGATTCTGACTGGCTTCACGGATCCGCTGAGAGCCTACTGACTATAACAAATCTAGTGACGGTCGTAGCGTTTCGTCAGGCATTGAATGCAAAAGAAAAAGATCTTGAGATGCCGCCAAGTGCCACGAGTTGGGCACCCATGACGTGGCTGGTTGGAGGACTGACAGTTGTGGCCGTGGCCACCGCGCTTGTCCCAGCAGCATCTGGAGCCACCGTTCACACGCCTTATCTTGCCGGATTCATGGACCTTCCCTTCACTTTAGACAGTTTTGGAGCAAATCCCGAGCCTGAAAACGCCCTTACAATTGCAACGTACGTACCAGACAAGCCGTGTATTCTTTCCCAAAACCCCAGTGTACCTCACGATTCGACCTCTACCACCGATCAGCTGGATCATCCACATTTCTTCACTTGTTGAGTTCTTGGTAGCTATGGGCTTTGCTTGGAGGTGGGGTGATATTGTGCAGAATCCAACTTGGAAGGGGCTGACGTGGGGGCTAATTCCGTTGCATAGTTCTGGAATCACTGCATGCACGTATCACCTGTTCTACAACCAAATACCAATTCTGGTGCCCTTCCAAGCCATGCTCACCTGTGTCGGAAATACGACGGCAGCATTTGCAGCATATCGTATCGCCCGATCCAATGGATGGAAACCGAATTTCGATGAAAATGTCATTGCTGTAGCTGACAAGCTGGCATTCAGCCCGTCGAACGAAACACCTCAGCAAAAGCAAAAAGAGGAGTCGGAGTCTCTAGTCGGCTTTGAAGATCTTGGTGCAGCCTTGGCAGGCGATACCGACTACACATTTCTGATCAAACTCTTCGTTGGATGTGCTGTTGCATCCTACGCCATCAAATATGGAGAAATCTTTTTTGACTTTCCCTACGAGGCCAACATTTACCTTGGATTTGCGGTTATCGGGATTCCATCAGCTTTGAATGCTTTCAAATGGTACAAACGCAGCCAAGATCCTACATTCGAGGGATGGTTTTAGGGTCGTCTCCACACAAAAAATCTATTACACCACCACTACGTGCTACTCCTTTGTGAAGGCCATTGTCTCAGTTATTGCGACCGAATGACATCGGTGATTCGGTTGAGTTCAACACAAAAGCTCGAGATTGACCTATCCCATGCCGCATTCGCTGTTTCCTCCGCCTCGAATTCCACCAAACCTTCTACTTGGTCGATGGAGCCGGACAAGGATCCTTCCATGATCATAGCAGCCGCAATCTTCTCGGCCTTGTCAGAAGTGACACCCAAAACCAGGGCTAATTCACTGACGTAAATACTTTGATAGATCTTACTGACTGAAATCATGTTATGTTCGACCACACCTCTCTCCATGATCGATAGCCCGTCGCCCATGATAGCCTGTTGGTGAGGCTGCAAAGATGACTCGAATTTCTTCAATTCTTCTTTTCCTAGAACTTGATGCTTGTACATCTTAGAAAGAATCGTTGAATGCGTCTCGAACTGAGGAAGGCTGTCAAGTTGTGAAAGACGTTCGTCTTTGTAGATCTTACAGAGCAAAACCACGTTTCAGCCTGAGATAATTTTTCTTACAAACACCAAGACAACGTCACCACAGAATGAATCAATCCCACCACTTACGTGCCCCAATACTCGTTGCCGCTGTGGCCCACTGGGAGCCAAGATGGCGCAAGTTGCGGCTCCCCCCAGCATTAGCAACAAATCTTCCGCACGGATCAAGTCTCCCGAACTCTGGCTCAAATCATGATAGCGAGACGCAGCTTGAAGAAATTTACGATTGAAATCCAACACGCGGGCGTAGGTAGATTTGTATCGCAAAATGAGGGCCATGTGCTGTTCGGGATTTTCAATGGATTCCACGACGCCGCCTGCTTTTGTGACGGCACTGTCGGATTCGGCAATTTCATCCTCTTCCAGAAAGCACTCGGCAATCTTGACGTAAACTAATATGCAAAGGAGTTTTGAATATCAAGGGATCAGACCAGCAATAATGAATGAATGCATGCACGAATGAATGAACGAATGCATGCCACATGTTTGTGATTCCAACGTACCGTCGCATTTATCAGACGGCTTGGTGAAGTACACGCTGCCTGGATCATCTTCCATTCTCATTCCAGCCAAGATACGAGCGGCCGCTGAATACTCGCCCTCTTCGTTGACTTTGTAATCAAAGAGCATCTGACGGAGCTTGTTGTCTGCTGCACCATCCACGGTACTCGGGAGATGGCCCAGCGTTTCCAACGTGACCTGCATCATCTGAGCTGACGCGAAAGCAGCTGGTAAGAACCCAGGCGTGTTCACCGCTGCCTTGACAAAGTGGGCCGCCAAACTACGTTGTTCTCCCTGCCCAATTGATTGCCAAGAGGAAGGGCCGAAGGTAAATACAGCGGAAATAGATCCATAGTCGTTGCTCTGGACGGCTCGATCGATTGTCTGGGCAAAGGCTTCCATCGTTCTGTTTGATTCTGTTCCTGTCCGGTAACGACGTCTTGGCGAAAAAAAAAACAGCGAAATATATCTTCTTTCCCTGTTGCTGAGATTTGGATTGTTTGTGAACTTTTCTTGTGTTTCTCCTCGAACGATTCGTCTGCCACTTCTGCTCCTATCAAGCAGTACACGTAGACCGAAAGTTGCGCCGTGAGCCGTGACCGAGTGGGATGAGAAGAATAGAGCGTTCTGTGTATTCGTAAAGATAGAATAGAAGGGGGAGAGGAGCGGCTCCGCACAGTACTACGTGTAGTTACCGGTTTTTTTTTTTAATAGGGAACATCATCATCGGAAAGGGGGCGCGAGGAGATGATGATGAGGTGGATTGAATTGATTCATTTGACTCTGTTCTCACATCAAGATAACGGTATTTAAGAACAAAAAGCCGTATGGCCTTGGAATGAGTGATCTATAATATGACATAATTTATCAAAGACTGTACTTAACCGTTATTCTGTACAATGTTCACGTACCAGTGTAGGTACGTGGGTACGAGCAACGCAAGCGCACACTCTCTCTCTATTAGTACGAGTAGTACATAGAGGGAGACAGTATTTGTACAGTACGGCAGATCTAACATGCGTCCGTTGCGCGCATTCTTTCATTTTCTGGGTTGTCTTATTACGAGTATGGTATTTACTCGTATTGAGGAGTCGTCTTCTGCTTGCACTCTCACACTAAAACCATTCTTCATCATTCCATTCTGTTTTCGCCGCGTTGCAAGCACACTTGACGATCCTAGCTACGTTTACATAGTATTGATTTGAAGCAACATGTCATCAGTTGGAGTTTCACACGGCACCGATGATGAAGGGCCGAGGGATGGAGGCAATAAAAGCATTCACTTGGATTTGATGACAATGCGTTCTTATGTGGGAGCCGTGTAAGTAGCAGTAGTACTTGCTGGTTGTTTTGGCGCACAAATCTCTCTAGTATTCATTTCTTATGCCTTGTTCTATTTTCTGTGTTCCCAATAGCATTTCACAGCTACAAAGTCGTGTTACGCTGGACACAATCCGACCCCTACACATGTTCCTCGGAGTTTCGGGGCACAATTTTTGCTTCTCACCCGAAGCCTTTGGACCTCCCGTCAAGAAATTCGACAAGTCAACTCCAGAAAAATTCAAGTCTCGCTTGCGATTGAATTTCTCGTTCTTCCTTTCCAATTATGCGCTAGTGGCTGCAGGAGTCGCCCTCGTCATTGCTCTCATGCATCCGGGCATGCTAGTTTCGTTGGGATTTCTCTGGGGGATGTGGACCTTTCATACATTTTTGATCTCCAATGAAGTTATCGTGTTTGGCAAGAATATTGGAACCTTGGTATCTCTTAATCACCGATCGGCATTGTTGACGGCAATCACAATCTTAGTCGTCGTGTGGAAGTGTTTAGCGCCCACCATCTCTGCGATTGCCATCAGCAGCGTAATAATATTGTCGCACGCCATAATGCGAGATCCAAAGCACATTGATACATCCACAACGATCAGCAGGAAAGACTCGGACGACGAAGCTACGTCTAGCGACTCCGAAGTGATTGTGGAACGTCCTCAGGTTCGAAAGGATCTTGCCTGATCCATCTCCTACGGAAAGAGAGGTCTACGAACAGTGAACGACGAAAAACGGGGAAACAATACTACAATGTAAAATACTATGTAATGGAATGAATTTACGTATCATTCCATCTTGGTAGTCAACTAGATGTTGTGCGTGAACGAGGCAATAGTACGTACGACTACAGTACATGGCATGGCATCTGCCCATGCATGGCATGGTACCGGTACAGTATGTACTCTTACCAAATTTTGTACGGAGTTCTGCGTTTTGTTTTGTACCAGGCCACGCGCGGTCCACGCGAAGGATCCCATACTTTAGTACAATACCAATACTGTACTCGTACGCGAGTAAAACAAACGATTTTCGATTTTCGATTTTCGTTTTTCTTTGGTTCTTTTTGCTGATGGTCCACCACGAACCATGACACAAAGAAAGAGTGAGCAGTCTTTGCAATTGCTACAATAACTGCTTTCACAGAAGACCGATACCCGTACAAAGTAGAACAAAAAAGTATGAGTGCATTTCAGGACTTGGCAAGTTCGGCACCTGAGGTAGAGGCTGCAGAGGCATCCCGCCCCCAAACAGACAAGAATTCGGATGATTTGGAAGTGGAACCGGCACGACCCTGCGAAGATGCCACAGTGGAAGCCGCTACGGCGGTGGATGCTGCTGTCCCCTTCGACAACCCCAAGGAATTCGCCCCACCGATGTCCCAGGAAACGGCGTCACATCTCTCTGTCGCCGCACTACGAGCTGGTTCCGGGGCGGACTTTGCCAGCAAAGTAAGACAATCGATGATTATTCTGATTCGTATCTAGAATGTGACACGGAAGTGGAAACAGGACTCACACTGACTGTTGTCTTATACGTGATTTGATTTCTCGATATTAGGCTGCCGTGATCAAAGGAAGGGTTGAGCGTAACTTCCTGAGACGATGGTTTCCCTGTGTCTACGACGAACGCGACTTTGTTGCATTTGGAGAAGTGGCGCGCTTTCTCTTTGTCAAAGGGAACTGTATATTCGTGTACGGGCAAGAAACAGACCCAAATCCTCTCTATGCTATTCAGTTAGAATCAGTGGTGGCTATGCAAGAAGATCCGAAAAATCCCGACGCAGATTCCTTCACTATCAGCCCCCGAATCAACACCAATGAGGCGAGAGAGAATTTGGTGACGGTTCTCTTGAAAGATCGAACGACAAGGAAACAAAGTTATCAAATTACATTCGACACATCGAAGGACAATAGTGTGGCAAAGCGATTTATAGATGTTCTAGCTGTCAATGCAAAGCACTATGGGGGCGAAGTAATCACTGCTTCGGTTGTGCAATCAAAGACGACATGCAAAACTATATCGAAATAGAGATGCAGTGTCCATCTCGATGATTACGGGGATGTAGACACTCCTAGCACTTATTTTTTCGTTGGATAATGTCATAGTGAGCAAGTCGTGGTTCGATTGTTCCTTTGTCACCAATAACTTGTGCACCCAGACCGTGTTCCTTCACAATGTCCACTGGCAATGCATAGACCGGGTCAATTTTGCGATACGAGTCGGGAAATTTGCCCAACAAGCAAAGACCTGACAGTCCGAAAAAAGTGTGGAAAATGTCGGGCATATCGTCAGGTCGATCGGCAATTCCACCATCATCTGGATCTTGCGCCTTGGCTATAAAGGAAGCCAGGCGATCTCGGTTGATCCAATCCACGCGCCCCAAAATGCTCAAGACACTCAGGATCCACCAAGAGTAACATACGTCTGCCTGTTTCTCTGGTCTTCCATTGAGCCCACCCGAGTCGCACTGTCTCTCTGCCAACCACCAGCCTAGCAAATCTGGATGCCTTATCACATGTAGTGACTTTGCAATACTAAGGGCGCCAACACAGCAAAAAACTTGACCAGCATGAGATTCGGCTCCTTGCATCGATCCAAACCCCCCATCAAGATTTTGACAGGAAGCAATGTACTCCACCGCCTTTGGCACATCCACCCGATCCATAGAAGATAGTAACGATAACGCGCTCAGAGCGCAATAGGAGAACCGAGTATCGATTTCTCCCCATTGATCACCTGCGAAACTCCCATCCGGTTGTTGGAGGGAGACGATAAATGTTACAATTTCCTCAGTAGGAAGTTGCTTCAGATCGTATTTTGCCAGTGCTAGGATTTGAATCGCTGATAAAGTGTACAGTAAATGCCCGTCATGTCCGATGTTTCCCCCAAAACCACCAGTAGACTTGTCGTAGCACTTCAGAACCCAGTCGACAATGCTCGGTCGATTCGGAGCTGACGAAGTCGTGATTCCCAGGATCTTGTCGGCCTCCTCGGCAGACACAAGCAGCGACAATGCCGTGATAGTCCAGTAGATACCACTCATCCGCAAGTGCTCCGTTACAGCACCTTCATAACTTGACGGCTTGTCCAACTTTTCGGCCAGACCCGCAATGTACGCCAAATGACGATCGCGATGAAAGACTATCATAGACGTGGATGATGATGATTCGTCCCCACTTCCAATTGGAATATTCAGCTTGGCGTCCGTCTTTGTCATTGTTTGTGTCTCGTTGCGATACTCAAGTCGTCCAGATAATGAATGAATCGTGATATGAGGCGGTGGTGCAGTCCAAATTACAATAATGCCAATGGGGCTGTCATCTGTCATGGTCGATGGGTGCTCGTGCTCGAGATCAGGGACAAATATTCATTCATCCCTGCTCGAGATGACAGGGACCAGAGAACGAACTGCACGAGACGCCTGCGCGTCCTCTGTTCGAGGCAGTCTGTCCACCTGACAGGGGTAAGTCTTATTTACTGTACCGGCGGTACGCCCAGGAACGCCCTCTTCCTGCCCCCTCTGCCGACCTGGAGACTGGAGACTGCCGGGTCCGGGCAGACCTGACCTCGAACCCTCAGTCGAACCTGTCCAACATGGTCGAACAAGTCGAGGTGTTTTTGGCCGAAGAACTACAGTATGATCTTTGCCTCAACTATGAAAGTTTCGAAACCGACTCCAGTACTATTATTTCTTCCACACCTTTCTCCGGTGCAATTGCAATACGTTTAAAAAAAAAGCGTAATCATGAAACTTCGGAGAAATCTTTCCAAGTTGCTTCCGGCAGTCCAGAATTGATCTTCAGTTTCATCACAAAAAAATGGTCCCACAATTTGCAAAGTTACGATTTCGTTGGTGGTAAGTTTTGATTTGTTTTGATATAAAATGACCGAATTTTTCTCGATCATGGGTAACCTTGAACGGTCTTCCTAATGGGGTGGTAATGTCCTGAAGTACATACCTGCATCATACGCGCTTGTACGCAGCGGGGCAGAACTGGGGGCGGGGATAGTCTTTTCGGATTTGGAATTGTGAGAAGGACGATTTTCTATGTAATAGCTCGACGATGGTTTTCTGCTCTCTCTCTCTCTCTCTCTCTCTCCCTCTCTCTACTAGAGCTGGAGAAATTCTCTACTAGAGCTACTACGAAAAGTCTGAATCTGAAAAGTTTCAAGAAACTTCATATCTAACGTTCTACGCGGATACCAGATGTTGAGCGTTCGGTAGTCTCAATCGTGTATCGATTTATCGAGAAGATCCCAAGTAAGCTTTTCTTTCTTCTTTGCTCCTACATTGGCAAGAACCCCCTTGGCAAGCTTGTTCCACCCTGCATCAGGAGCGCCACCGGAAGGAATATCTCCGAGTTCATGGAGTCCAGCCAGTTCAATCTCAAACAAGGCTTCGATATCGCCTATCAAAAGTTCCCTCATCTTGTCTCCCTCCAAAAGTTCATTCGAAAGCTCCTGTTCGCACTCTTTGATCGCATTCTTGATTTCTTCGTACAACTCATGATCGTATGCATCACTTGACTGTACACCTTCAAGAACTTTGTAAATACTTCGCCGATGCATGAGTTTTGACCTTGCTTCAATCTTTGCTTCTTCTGTGGCCTTCTCTGACGATTTAACAGCCTTGGGTATGAGCATTTTCGATAGCATAAGTTGCTGGCCGTTTAGATCCTTCTTTTCCGCAACCTTTTTCTTTGCAAAGTCATTCAATTCGTGGAACATTGTTTCAACATCAGCATTCGCCTTTTCCAATTCTTTTCCTTCGTCTTCCTTGCTCTTGATTTTGGCTCTAGTCTTCTCTATCCAGTCTTTCATGAGAGCGTTTTCTTCTTCCATTTCTGCCCTGTGCTCTTCAGGTGTCGTATTTGGATCGAGACCAAGATCGGCGCCCTCCTCTGCCTGCTTCTTCTCTTCAAGCGCCTTTTTCGCTTGTTCCTGTTCGACTCGCTTACGGATGACATCCCCCCAAATCTTTTTCTGTATTTCCATTGTTTCGGTCATTTTCTCGCGTTCTTTCTCGAACTCTTCTTCCACTTTGGCCAGCTGCGCATTGACAACCTCAAGTTCTTGGGCAGATGTATGCTGTACCAAGCGTTGTATCTCTATATACTCTAGATACTTCGCCATTTCGGGCTTGTACTTTTCGTAATCGCGTTGCCATTCGTACTCTTTTCTCCATTTGGCTCTTTCTCGTGTCAATTTCGCCAAATATACTCGCATCGTGGTCTGGATGGCAATGCTTGCAGTCTCCAGCCGGCGCTGTTTCTCGTCTTTTAAGCGCTCAAGCGCTGTCTTGCCCTGATGTCCACGAATCATTCTTTCAATACGGAGAGCAGAAATGGGCGCTTCCAATTGAAATTTCTTGTCATGTTCCATTCGGAATGTAAAATCAGCTTCCCGGAATCTTCGCGACGTCGTTTGAACATCCAAGAGTCTTCGCTGTATCGCCAGATTCTCCAATTTACGTCGTGTCCATCGCTGGATAACGTTGGCCGACCTGTCCATTTCTCGCTTTCGTCGTCTCGAGACGCCTGCACCCACGCTGCCATCATCTGAAGATTTACGCCTCTCGGAACTTTTGGATCTGACTTTCCTCTCTTGACTTTTCGACCTAGTTTTACCCGCGTCCTTCGTCTTCTCTTTCCCTCGATCGCTCTCTGATTCGTTCTGATTCTTGGATTCTACTCCGAGTGAATTGTCGCTGTTTGATAGCAGCTCGGTCTTCCGACCACGACGAGGCTTATTAGAACCAGGTGAAACTAAACTCTGGACACTGGATTGTTCGTCCTTTGTCGAAGAAGCCATCTTTTTTTGCAACGATTTCCAACCTTTGGAATCGTCTTTGGAGTCATTTCCTGAAGAAGATTTACGTGATGCTCTTGCTCGTCTACCACCTCCATCACTATGGGCGGAGGAAGCAGGCATGTCGCGAGATGCTCTCCTGAAACTTCTCCTTACTTTGGCATCGACGGAAGAAGCCCTCTTCGATGATTGCTTTGGGGACTCTTTACTGGACAAGCTAGTCGAAGAAAGATCTGGAATATTCGAGGCGACTACCCTACTAGATGACTTTGAGTCTTTCTGGCGCGACCGAGACATCGATCTCGACCGCCGCCGGCCAGGAGCCGGGGATTTGGAACCACTGCGTCGTGGAAGTGGAGATTTCGAGCCATGCAGACTTGTAGGGGTTCTTGGGGCGCTGTGACGTTTGGGTGACCGCATTGGAGATTTCGAGCCACGTAAAGACGCAGGAGATTTTGAATCACTAGGACGTCTGGGTGATAGAGTCCCCTCTGATCGTGTCGCATATTTTTCTCCCGTCCTGTAAGCGGAGTCCAATTGTTGCTCTTCCTCCAATTTTGAACTGTCGCCTCTACCCCTTTCACCATCTGGATCACGACGTCTTCCGTCTCGGGAGCTGGATCTTCGCCCCCTTGCAACTGAAAGTGATCGTGACCTGCTACCTCCAGACGAAGCCGGCGATTTCGAAGCATTGCTTTCTTTTTTAAGCATCCGCCTCATTTCCGACTTCGGCACATCTGCCTCTCTCTGGTACCTATCATCGTAGCTGCGCCTTCCGCCATCTGCATCTCGGCGCCTTCCATCGCGAGAAGTCGACCGACTACGTTTTGCGTCCTTTGAGCCCGACCGCCTTCTCGGGGATTCAGGTGACTTCGATGAACGCCTCCTATCTCTCGACTTTGTCTCATCTGCGTCTCTCTCGTACCTATCATCATTTTCACTTTCCTTTGTCGACATCGATTCCGATGTTTTGTAGCTTCGCCTACCGCCATCTGCATCTCGACGCCTTCGATCGCGGGAAACCGACCGACTACGCTGTGTGTCCTTTGGGCTTGACCGTCTTCTTGGAGATTCAGGTGACTTCGATGACTCTCGCCTCTCTCTTGACTTTCGCACATCTACGTCTCTCTGGTACCTATCGTCATATTCACTTCCCTCTGTCGATAATGATTCAGATGATTTGTAGCTTCGCCTACCGCCATCTGCATCTCGACGCCTTCTATCCCTGGAAACTGACCTAGTACGTTTTGCATCCTTTGAGCTTGACCGCCTTTCTCTGGACTGTGGCACATCTGCATCTTTCTGGTACCCACGAGTGCCGTCATATTCGCTTTCCTGTGTCGATACCGACTCCGAGCTCTTATGTCTTCGCCTACCATCCCGGGAAACTGACCTGGTACGCCTGGCGTCTTTTGAGCTTGATCGTCTTCTTTGAGGCGATTTCGATGATTCCCGCCTAGAGGTAGATGGTGGTGTATTTTTTTCTGTCCGATAGCGATCGCTGTGTTCACTAGATGAAGAAAGCATGCGACGATCAGACTTGACTTTTTCATTGTAAGGTTCTTGCTCTCTTCCTGACGACAACGATGATCTTGATTGGCCTCTTCGATCACGATTACTGTGCTCACTAGCTGAAAGCGCTTGACGCTCTGACCTAACTTTCGACACTTCCCGTGTTGATGACATTGAATATCTTGATTGGCCCCTTTCGTCCCGATCGAAGTCGTGTTCCGACATTGAAAGAAGGTTACGTTCTGATTTGGCTTTGGAAATCGACTTGGACGCCCTCGAAGGAGGCCGGCCACCATGACGGTCATCCACAATTTCTGGTTGAAAGGATATCGAAGGTATTGGTCCTGAAATGAGGTTTCGTTCTGATTTCGGTTTGGACACAAAATCGGATGTTTTGGATGATTTCTTTGGAGATATTCTCATTTCTTCGACGGAAGAAATTTGACGAGGGGATGTGAATGTTATCTTTTCGTCTTTTCGATAGGATTTATAATCTTTCCCCGGCTCTTTGAAAGACTTTGATGCTGGTGGCACCCAACCATCGGCTGCCCACGAATCATGTCCATCTACCTCGTCGAGCGCGTTGCCGTCCCCTACATTTTTCATCATACGCTCGATGTATTCCTGGTGATCCTTAAGGGTCATAGTACCTAGTCCTTCTCTGACTTGACTCGATTCCACGGCTTTTATTGACAAGTTGCGTTCTGACTGGGCCCTGCGCATTGTACCGCTGGATTTCACTTCTTTATGGTCGGAAGTTGATGCCAAGGACCCTACTGGTGACAGATGCCTCGAGG
Source organism: Nitzschia sp. pyKryTriq1 (assembly GCA_956465555.1). Taxonomy (NCBI): domain Eukaryota; phylum Bacillariophyta; class Bacillariophyceae; order Bacillariales; family Bacillariaceae; genus Nitzschia; species Nitzschia sp. pyKryTriq1. The sequence continues at coordinate 2,181,873 of OY101116.1, forward strand.
AGCGGCTGCTACTTTTTCTTGGCGATTTCCCTGGTGTCCCTGGTGGCGAATGACTTGACGTCTTGTACTCTATCGACTGCCCCGCTGGCATTCTTCGTGTTGATTTCTCTTTCTCGTGTCGTTTTCGGTAGCTCGAACGTCCGCTGGGAGGTGTGGACATCGGAGGTTGAGGCGGCGGAATAGGTGCCGGAGCTGGCCCCTGTGACGATGATAACGGACTTCGCCCAGCATCGAATTTATCCATCAAGCCATTAGATGATGCATCTCCCCGTGACGTAGGTATAGGCGACCGCAGCGGTGCTGGTGTATCGTCGAACAGTTCCAACACTTTCGTAGACGACGCACGCTGAAAACCAGGTCTCTTCGACGACATTATTTTATCACATCCAACATGCGAAGTCTGGCGACCTTATTATTCAAGATGGCGGTCTCGCCTTTGTAGAAAGAAAGGATCCTCCAAAGCGTTGACAGTTGACAGAGGGCCGTCCCTTTTCTGTTCCTACTGTACCAGTTTGGTGTTTTTGGTATTCGATTGATTATGTCTGCCACATTGTGTGACTTTTTGTACCGGTACACGGTAGACCAGGTAGGTACATATACCTGTTCGCGTATTTAACAAGCATGTACACCTTCTTGGCCTCTTTTGTCTGTCGCCTGTGACCGCCGGGCGCCCCCCGCCCCCCCTCCGACGACTCCAAGGATCCCCCTTTGCGTGGTGTTCGACTTCGACCCAAACGACCACCCAACATAGAAAGCCTCAATTTTTTTCATGCTCGCTTTACAGTAGTAGCTCCCGGCGAGTAGACTACTGGTACGCAAACTATGAATATTAGAAGTGTTCTACTAGTAGTAGAGAGTATTCTACGGTACAGGATACTGGAGAGAGGGTAGAGAAATGCAATATCACCTGATCAACAACGAGCAAGAAGCTGGAAACAAAGTGACTACTTGTACTAGATCATCTTCGAACCGTGACGAGACAGTGAGTAAAGGTGGCAAGCAAAGTTTTACTCGATGCAAGTCTTCATCAGCTTTCCATGCTCCATTGTTCTCCAGCTATGGTGAGACTGACAGTCGATATCTTTCAAATGAAGCCTTTCATCCAGTCTTCTCCGAGCTCGCTGCTACTCCAGGAATTCTCACTGGCTGTTCAACTGCAACCAGATAAATCCTGACTGATAGCTCAAGCCGAGGCAGCCTCCAGGATCTGTTCGTCTCTTTAGACCACAATATCTGCGTAGTTCCTTCTTGCGAGATGAACACGGAATAATCTCTGAAGTTTAATCAATGCTTTGGTTTCTTCTGTCTCGATGCTCCATTTTGGGTCAACGCTATTACCTGTACTCGAACCTGATGGTGGGACGTCGACTTCGTGCAAGTAGGATTCTTCCGTCCTCCTATCGAGCTGCACTGGAACAAGTGGCGAAACTGATCGACTCTCATCAGCTCGCTGGTCGGAATCTACGTTTGTTTCTCGCGAAGATATTGTTGCAGTACTGGCAGACCCTCTTCTTGGTCTTCTAGATGATTTGGCACTTCTGGAAGTCGAGCGCGTTCGGCCGGACGAATGATGCTTACGTGATTGAGAATGATTCCGTGTTGCTCCACTATGAGATCGACTCATCGTAAGGCTATTGGACCGACTCCTGGTATGACCACGTGATGGGCTACTTGTGCAGCTATGAGATCGACTCCTTGTACGGATATGGGACGGGCTCCGTGTGCGGCCATGAGATGGGCTTCGTCTCCGGCTCGAGGAACGCTCAGCGCGAGATCGAGACTTATTCCGATCTTGGATCGACTCTGGTCGAATCTTTCTAGGCGTTCGATCCTTATGGACTCTATCTCGAGAGAATGAACGGTTCCGGTTACGGCTGCTCTCTCGGAGGCGGTCTTCGGTGCGAGACCGGCTAGTGGATCGAGTCCTCTCCTCCCTTTGCACGCCCTTCTCCCTCGACTGATGACGGATGCTGCTTCTTTTCATAGAGCATATCGGCAAAGATCCGACCCCTTCGTCTTGATTTGGTCTTCTGGGGGGCGATCGGCTTTTCCGGTGTTTTTTGTCCCTGCTACTGGAATTCATTGCCAAAGGCGGCCTCGGGAACTTTGGAGGCGACGACGTACTGGAGGCATCATCCAGACAACGGGTCCTCTGTTGTTTCTCTGGTGAAAGTCGGGGTGATAGAGCCGCACAAGTGGTGTACCTTGGGGGTCGGCCAGCCAGCGACCTTCGGGGGGAAAGTCGTGCACCATCATTGGTGACTTTGTCGTCGACCACGGTATTGTTCCTTGTCCACTGAAAATCATCCAATTGCATCACCACACCTCGCGGCGACCGAGGCTTTTGTGGAGACTGAGATTTTCGACTTCGGATTCTCGTCCAGCTGTGTGGCACAGGGGAAACGATAAAGATATCTTCATCGCTGTTTGTCTCAGGTGGCGAATCATAATTGATACGATTGGATTTTCTGGAAGCATCGTGGTTTATTGAAGTGCAGCTTCTGCTGGATCCGTCCATTCTGAATCCGTCTGAGTACAGTAGTAGAGTGACCCGCTTAAGGAGGTATGATCAGTAACAGTCTCACGTCTTGCTATCTCTTCTGGAACGAACAGGAACAGTGAAGTGATGATGGATGATATGAAAGAAGAAAGGCAAATGGTGAATTCGGAAATGCCCCTTCAATGAACTTCAAAACAAAGCAGGATCCAAGCAAGGAATGAGGCGAAAAAAGCCAGCAAAAGCACGGAGTTGGCTGCATCTTGCGAGCCAGCCAGTCAATTCAATAATTGCGTGGTCTTGGGCGGCGTTATGTATGGGTCTTTAGTCACGATCAAAGATATAAGCCCCAACTGTGGCATTTCCTATACTGCCATTCAGTAGTAATAAGTCTATCGGCGTTCGTGACCTTGCCGTCCTGCCTTGCTTGCTTGAACAGCTAATAGATAATAGCAAGTGGAACTGCAACAAAATCGATGTGAAAGCAACCACTAAAGAATAGTTCGTACTGGTACTTCGTACAGTACATACATACCCGTACGAGCACAAGACCTCACGCGACCCAGCAGCCTGTACAGCACGTATTCCATTGTCATCGGTCATAACGCACGGCGGCATCATCATCGCAACTCTTCTGGTAGTGTACCTGCACCTGTACAGTACCTGTACCCGAACTACGATACTACAAGTATTTACTACTAACTACTAACGACTTGTATGATGGCGTCATATCTTCTTGGTCGTTCCACTCCTCGACAATTCTTTCGAATGCCCAGTTTCGATGCGCTAGCGCTATCATCCGTTGCAGTTGTGGCAGCAGGCTCAATAGTCTATGCCTACGATCAAGGACAATACCCCCTATCGCTTCAAGTGGGCGGAAGCCAGTGTAAGTATAACTTTGATCCCAGTCGCCTAGAATTATCCCCCGAGAAATGCCGCCAGTTAGAAGCCGAAGGGTACCTAGTCATTGATGACTTTCTTTCGGCGGACGAGCTGTCCGCAGCAGCAGATTCTGCGTGTAAAATGGAATCACGGCGTCCGGTAGAACAAGAGGTTGGAGGATTGGCAGCTCGATTCCTCGGCGTAAGAAGCAACAGCATTCTGTTCTACGATAAAGACTATGTGGGCGCTTCAGAACTTCGTGGAAGTGATGGGACCCGCCGTTGCGAAAATGATGAAAATGGGCTTTGGCATATACGAAGTTTGCTGAGAGGAATCGCCCATGCTGTCGAAGAGTCCGACTTTCAAGGATTTGAACAGTCCAAGAAGGGACAAGGCTTTCTCGATTACACGTCTGACGATACTTGGCTGGGCGTACCAGAAACAATTCAGTCGGCCAGATATCAAGCTCAGACGAGGAGATCCAAGAATGAAACCTCGGATGATGATTCCGATCAGCCGCTTAGCAACTACAACCATGCGCATCGAGACGCGTGCACCCAACCATTTGTGGAACAAGGGCTCTTGGGATATCTGGGCTCACTCTACCTTCGAAAACGATATTTGACTTGCATTGTGTATCTGAACGAGACGAGTGGAAGTGCAGGATCCACTGAACGTCCTTGGAGAGAAAGCGATGGTGGTCAACTACATCTTTTCATTGGCGCAGACTCTTCGGACGACACCGGTACCAGTATTTTCGAAAACAACCATAGCGGCAACATGAAAAAGTCATCCAAGCTTGTTTCTATAGAGCCACGAGGTGGACGACTGGTACTACTTTCGTCGGAGCACGTCCTCCACCAAGTACAGTCCAGCTTTCGACAAAGAGTGGCATGTACCATCTGGTTAACCCTAAATTGAGTGCTTTGCCATGAATAATTCTTTCAACCAATCGTTTAACTCGTCTCAAACAGGTCTTCGTTGCATAGCTGTACATCTTGTGGTTACGGAACAAATCAAGGTTTCAGGAATCTTCTTCCTCGTCGCTATCGGAATCATTTTCTTTTCTCTCAAGAAGACGTTTGGCCTCTTCCGGGGTAAGGACCTGATTACCAATTGATTCCTCGCACTCCTTTATTATTCCCATTGACTTTTCGAATAGCTCTTGGTCGCATAAGGACTTGACATTGTTGTAAACATGCCTGTACATAGAACCACGATACATCTCCTTGGCCGCTGTTTCGACAATTGCACCAGAGGAACAAATCTTTAACTCGTGTCGGACTTTGCTCACCTCTACTTTGTTATAAACCTTTGCTTCCGCTTCCAGTTTCTTTTTCTCCGCCACGCTAGATTTAGCAAAGTGGTTGAGGACAGTAAACATATTCATCACCTTATCATTGATAGCCTGTAAATTGTCACGTTCTTCTTCCAGATCAGAGAGTAAACCTTCCATCAAACTCACTTCAGAAGCCAATCGATCGTGCTCATTTTTCAGCCGCGTTTTTTCTTCGTTCATTTGCGTCATAGTCTCTTCTAGATGATCCTCGCTTACACCATGATCGAGTTGGTAGGCGAGTGATTCACGGAGCGAGGCCTCGATCTTCTTTTTCTCGTCGTCCTTTTGCATCTGCATATAGTCGATTTCATTTTGAGTCTGCCGCTGAAGAGACATCAGTTTGCTCATAAACGCTAATCGTTCTTGTTCCAAGCGTGTTTTGTTCTTCCTCCTGTCCTCCACATATTTTAAATATTGTTTCTGTAGAAGATTGCTGCGATTTGAGGAACGAGCCAAAAAGCGCCGAGCAAGTGCTTGAAGCGCTGTTGCGGCCTTTTGTTGCAATCGGACCTCACGAACAGAAATTCGTTTTGGACGAGCCCCTGGCGAAGAAGAAACTTGAAGCTCTTTCTGGCTGCTTGGGGGGATACGTGCACTAGTTAATGCTCGTTTTCTAACCGGCGTCCCATCCGACTCTATCGCTGCTGAACCGACCTTTGCATCCTCCTTACTTGTAGAACTTTCTCGAGATCGATTTAAACGATCAAGAAGGGATTTTGTTTTGGAGCAACTTCTATGAGGCGCCTGGCGAGGAGATGTGACATCAGTACTTGGAGTCTTCGTCGACGCAGAGCTAGACTGATTTCGATTTCTCCTCCTGATCGAGTTGGGTTGAAGACTTGCAGATCTGCTGCTACGGCTCTCGTGGACAGGTGACGTCTTCACCGACGCAGGTGATGAGCGTGTTGGTCGAGGCCGAGAACTCGACCGACTTCCACTTCTCGTTGACTGGTTGGGTTGAAGACTTGAAGATTCTTTCACAGGGCTCTCATATGACGCAGCAGGATTAGATGGGCGCAACCGTCTCCTCCTTCTGACGGAATTATCCGTGTAAATCTCTCCAGCCCCATCCATTCCGAAATTTTCTAGCTCGCGTAGTTCAGCATGCGATCTAGGTGACTCGAAACGTTTGCTCGAAGACGACTCGTTGATATTCCCCGCACTCCTTGATCTCTTCATTTCCGATAAATGCGTGGGACGATCCCGGCCTTGAGCATAGGAGTCAATCATCAAACATTGTCTTTCTCTCATCTTAAAAGGACAGCTTGAACGGTCAGTTTAAAGGTGGTTGTGAGTAGGAGTAGACTGATTTCTGTGTTCCTAATTCCTTTCTGTGATTGTGGGCGTCTCAAGGCGAAGAACGTCCTTTATCTCTTCCATGCATGTTTTACAACACCGGATTGTGCACTTCCACTACTCTACTGTAGCTCTCGCTGCTCCCTACTAGCTAGTAGCTACTACTCTAGCTACTAGTAGTAGTAGAGCTACATGGTAGAGAGCTACGAGTAGTCTACTCCCCTTAGTCTCGGGCCTTTTGATACCAACACTACCACCAATACCCGCACTTTTTTCTACTGTACTTCTGGTAAAACGCCCAACAAGCTCTCGAGGCATAAGTAATATTGAGAACTTCAGTACCGAACCCCGTGACTATTATTTAGGGATCAACTATTATATATCACAGACAGAGAGGAATTATGACCAAGCGCGCGATAGACGAAGAAGAGAGGAAAGAGGCACCCACCCCCTTTTTCATGCGAATAATTATTGTTCGAAGGCGGAGTCGTCGTCCTCGTCGTCTCTCTCTCTACTCTACTACTCTCTACTAGCTAGTAGTAGTACCTGGTACCGGTAGCGAGAGAGTCGTCGTCTAATACAGAGGAGGAGGAGTCGTTGTCGACGAAGATACGCGCACCCAACGTACTGTCTACTGTATCTATCGGTACCATTTCGTACTGATTACTGATACTCTAGTTAGAGAGCTAGCAGAGAGCCAATAGGCTACGGAAGCCATTCGGCCACTTTTCATCGTTGCCGATGCAATACCCAGCAAGAACATGAAAACGAGAAGAGCCCTATTGTAGGCTATACAATATTGGTAACCAGCATACGAACGTGAATTGAGAAAGAGACTGCAAAAGACAAAAGAAGAAAAGCTCAGAAATTCCAAAAAGACACGAATTAAGGAAGATTTTTTAGTCTCCAGAAGATAGAAAACCGAACAAGTCTAAAGGAACTATTTTTTGGGATCAGGTGAAAAGAAAGAAGAGATGAGGAGCAAGCGGCAACCATCGGCACCGGCTCAGAGTGCAGAAAAATTACCAATAGACAAGTCTTAAAAAATGTGTCTTCTTTACAAAAGTACACCACGCTCAGAGTAAGGACAAGGTGATGTAGCGGGCGAGATCCTCTGACGCTTTCCGGTCCAAAGCTGAGTGAGTCAGTCAGTCTCCCTCATCGACTCGCACACTATCAGCAGGCATCTATCTATTGAATGGGTAATTCTAGCTTAGTGTTTACTCGACAAATTTCTTGAAAAGAATAGCAGCATTGTGTCCTCCGAAACCCAAGTTCGTGCTCATGGCCCCGACAACTTCCATTTCACGCTTCTCGTTGGGAACATAGTCGAGGTCGCATTCAGGGTCAGGTGTCTCGTAGTTGATAGTAGGAGGAACGACATTATCGTAAATACTTCGAGCGGCTACAACTGCCTCAAGACCTCCTGCTGCACCCAAAGTGTGGCCAGTCACACACTTGGTAGAGGATACAACGAACTTGCCGTTCTTGGACGTGGCGTGTTCACCGAAGACGGATTTGATGGCCATGGTTTCAAATTTGTCATTGTACGCCGTCGATGTACCGTGAGCATTGACGTAGTTGATTTCAGATTTGTCCATGCCGCTCATAGATATCGCCATCTCCATTGCGGCAGCGAGACCCCTTCCTTCTGGTGCAGGGGTCGTAATGTGGTAGGCGTCGCATGTTGCACCGTATCCGACAAGTTCCGCATAGATCTTAGCGCCCCGCTTCTTTGCAGACTCTAGACTTTCAAGTAGAATAACACCAGCACCTTCTCCCATGATGAATCCGCCACGACCGGCATCGAATGGACGAGATCCTGCCGTCGGGTTGTCATTGAAATTGGTGTTCATCGCCTTCATGGCACAAAATCCAGCAAAGCAGAGTGGCGTAATTGTTGCCTCTGTGCCCCCAGCAAGCATGCGATCCACGTGTCCATCTTGGATCATTCCCATGGCTTCGCCAATGGCGTGACTGCCGCTAGCACAGGCAGAGGTAATACCATAATTTGGTCCTTGACATCCCATTTCAATTCCAATGACACCCGATGCAGTGTTTCCAAGCAGAGCAGGAATGGTGAATGGAGACACCTGTAAACACACGTGTCGGTTAGAGACCTATTTCCTTTGCACTTTCGGGGCGATAGTATCCAGCGCTAGCGTACCTTTGGTTTTTCTGGGTTCTTGGCAAGTTTGAGGGTTTGTTCTTCAAAAGTCTCCATACCGCCAAAGGCAGTTCCGACCATCACACCAATCTTTTCTGGATTCTCAAGCGTCTCTGGAGTATCACCGACCCCGCCATCTCGTAGTGCTTGACGAGCAGCTGCGACAGCGAGGTGCGTGTACCGATCATTGGATTTGACGTTTTTGGGGTTGATGAAAAAATCATTGGGGTCAAACATCTCGTCGGGGATCTCGCTGGCAATTGAGCATGGCATAAACGAGGCATCGAACCGTTTCACGGTCCCGACGCTCGATTTTCCGTCTAGACAGGCCTGAAAGAAATCTTCGTGGCCGATACCACACCCATTGACGACTCCCAGTCCAGTCACAACAACTCGGTGCTTCTCGGCGTTTAACTGTGTTGACGACGCAGTGGATGGAGCCGATTTTGTGCCACCCATGGAAAATGCATCTGCCTGGTGGCAGAAAAGAACGAGAACGGCGGTCGATAGTTGAAACCTCATGTTTGTTGCTCCTGATAAATTGACTTTTTGAAACTTGATGAATCCTACCGGTATGAGAATGTCTCCAGAAGGGAGAGGGGACTGAGATCCGATATTAGATTTTTTGGGTTGGACGTTGGACCGCCTGTTGGCTTCATGACGACACACTGGCGTAAGCGCGATCGGAACGAGTTTACGTACGGCATCGTCGTCACAAATTTTGATCGGTCGAGCATCGAACACGCACTTCATGAGGGGACGTCGTCAAGATCGATAATGCGACGTATCGCGCTCGACGTAGAGTTTACGTAGATGTGAACGCAAGCAACGGACACCTAAGTGACGTCATCGATTTTTTGGATAGAGAAGTATACAGTCATAAATATATGGAATGATCAAACGAACCCTCTCTCGCAAAGGTTGTGAAAAGATCGCATCACACCTTGCTCGGCCATTGGCGCACGACAAGGCTTCCGACAACCGACCAATCCTCGTCGTTGGTTTGATGTGTCCGCTTTCTCCTTTCCCAACTCTACCGTTCTTGCTACTACTAGCTTGGAGATCCGATTAGTGGTAGTATTGGCATCCAAGCAAGGAGGGCACAAAATTTACAACTACAGTACTCCATTCTCATCATGCTAAAGCTTCCGACCTCCATCCTCTTGGCATCCCTTCTGAAAAGTGGAGGCGCATTTGCGCCCATGTCCAGTCGGGGCACCGCCATGCCATCAACCTCGTCGTCGTCGTTTTTTGGTCAGCCCGCCCAAATTCCCAGCAGAAAGACGCAACTGTGTGTGGGAACCGATATTAATCCTGAGGATGTCATTCCTCTTGGACAGGAAAGTATCCTCACTCCGGAAGGATACGGTTTTGCTAGCAGCGTTGGTAGAATCTTGAAGAATGCCGATAGAAAAAATGGTTTTTATCCGGCCAAAGCTTCGGATCTTGTGACCGATGTTATGGAAGGGATCACCGATGGCGAAGTGGACGTGGCCCTGGTTTTTGACGATGAAACGAACAAATTGGTCGGAATTTTCACAGAAACTGATTACATCAAGGTGAGCATTATTCATTCGATCATACAACACAAACGAAAGCATAATCCCGACATACGCGCCACTTACGATAATCCGTCGTATTTTAGTTCTCAATGGCGAGGGCCAGGTCTTCCAGTACCGAAGAGGAATCAGCAAAATATCTTGTGTCTGCAGTCAAAGAGTACATTACCCCTGCTAGTAAAATCGTTGCCCTGGCCAGCGAAGACACTGCCAACGTTGCTATTGCTGCAATGAAACAGGCCAAAGTGAGGCATCTTCTAGTTGCCGATAAAGTCGGCGGAAGAACTTTGTTGGACGAAAGTAAGATATCTGGTGTTATTAGTATGCAAGACGTCATGAGTGTTGTCCAAAAGGATGAGCGTCTGAGTCTTCAAACGCTTGCACGAAAATACCCTGGTATCGCCAGTCCACTCGATCAGATGCGGGAGCAAATGAAATCGGATGCAAACCTTTATGCGACGGACCCCGAGACTGCGAAAACAGATGCTATTCGCGTCGGAGCGGCCGTCATTTCATTTGCTTCTGTCGCGCTTTTCTTTTCTCAATCGGGATGGCTTCATGACAACGCAGACTTGGTCATGATTGGAATCTTTGTGCTCGGGTACATCGGAATCATCTTCGAAGAGGTGTTCGAGACTAATAAAGCTGCCGTGGCTCTACTTATGAGCACAGGGCTGTGGGTGACTTATGCTGATTACTTCGAAAGTGACGGCTTGGCTTCTTCGACAGTGTTGGAGCAACTAGGTGAACAGCTCAGTGAAGTTTCGGATATTTGCTTTTTCCTGTTGGCGGCTTCTACCATTGTTGAGGTTGTCGATGCTCATCAGGGGTTCAAAGTGGTTACAAATCAAATCAAGACCACTTCGAAAAAGTCCCTCTTCTGGACCATCGGATTCCTCACATTCTTTCTTTCCGCCATCCTAAACAACCTGACCGTCACCATTGTCATGTGCTCGCTCCTGCGAAAGCTTGTACCCGTCGAAGAAGACCGCAAGCTATTTGGCGCCATGGTGGTTGTAGCTGCCAACGCAGGCGGGGTGTGGACACCCATTGGTGACGTCACTACAACAATGCTTTGGATCAACAACCAGCTTTCCACTATTCCGACTGTCACGGAGCTCTTCCTGCCATCTTTTGTTTGTTTGGTTGCGTCCCTCGCTTTCCTAGTTGGTCAAGTTGAAGAAGATAGCTCCCTGTCGAAATCTACCCTTCCAGAGCCGGCCGAGCTCGCCCCTCGCGGAAAGCTCGTGTTTTGGAGTGGTATCGCCTGTTTGCTGGCTGTACCAGTTTTCGCTGAATTGACAGGTCTTCCACCATATTTGGCTATGCTAACAGGCCTTGGAGCAATGTGGACCCTGACCGATGTCATTCATATGGGTGAAGATCACGAGGAAGGTCTTCGTGTTCCTGCAGCTCTCGCCAAACTGGATACGGCGGGTATTCTATTTTTCCTTGGTATCTTGATGAGTATTGGTGTTCTGGATAAGAGTGGTCTCCTAAAGGAACTCGCCCTCTTCTTGAGTAACAATTTGCCCAGTCTTGATATCATCGCTACTGTCATTGGTATCGCTTCCGCGTTGATTGACAACGTTCCATTGGTTGCTGCTACCATGGGAATGTACGAACTTACAGACTACGGCACGGATGACAAGCTCTGGCAACTGATTGCTCTCTGTGCTGGAACAGGTGGCTCCATTTTAGTCATTGGTTCTGCCAGTGGAGTTGCTCTGATGGGTTTGGAAAAGGTGGACTTTCTGTGGTACGCCAAGAAGGTTTCTATTGGTGCTGCCATTGGATACTTTGCTGGAATCGGGACGTATCTGTTGGAAAACGCCATTATCACGGGGACCTTGTTCAGTGCCGGCCTTCCCCAGCTGGCTTCTACAGTAGATATGGCCCAAGATTTGGCCTCTACTGCAGTTATTCTATAGAGATCATGATGATGCAGTCGGGAAGTTTCAACTATTTTCTAAAGTTACTCGCATATGAAAGGATATTTCATACGGATGTGGGAGCAAGAATCCTAGAAGTACATTATTAGCTTTTCGAGTGTGAGAAACAGTTTGCTAAAAGCTTATCGCAGGCGGTCTTTCTACTTCCTGTGCACGTTGAACGTGGTGATTGGATTATTTCAGAAAGAGAAGATGAGAGAGGCTCGATGATGATGATGATGATGATGATGTCAAGGAATGAATGATGATTGATTGTTCGATCTCGGATTAGTTAGTCCGACTGCTGTGCTTATTATGACCTACCGGTACCGCAGATTATTCACCCCTGAACCTACCGGTACAGTACGTCTACAGAATACCCTACAAGTACTGTACCAGGTACTTGGTACCTGGTACCGTACCACGTGTCCCCTACTCGTACTGTACTGTACCGGTTACACCAACTCAAGCTCGCCAGAAGATGACACAACATCATGTCGTAAACTAAAACTGTACGAACTATGATATAGCTGATGCCATTCTATTTACCAGTAGTCGTACGCTTTACGCGCAGGTGTACCGGTACAGTAGTAAACGTCGTCTGTACGATGTCCGTGCTTTGCCATTGGCGGATGACGGCCAGTTTGCTGCCACACCGGCCGCCGCAAAAGCTGAATAAAGCCGAAAGCAGGGGCGAAAGCATCATCATCAAAACCATTTTCATTTTGCTTGAGTGGTTGTAAGTTGTGTTCTACTCGTACATACCTGCCAAGTCAAAACAAGCATAAAAACAACATCCCCAATATCTATTCCGATATAGAAACGCACGCAGAAAATGGGAGACGCAATGGAAGTCGACGACACCGCGGCAGCAATCGCTGCCCCCAGTATCCGCGGAGGTTTGAACCCGGATGCCGCCCGGCTCTTTCGGGTGTACCGGACCATTACCAATATGTTAACCAAGCGTGGGTACATGGTCACCAATGAAATGCGAGAGATGACACCAGCATCCTTCAGAGAACGATTCGGTGAATTTCCGAGCCGAGAGTCGCTAACGATGTTGGTCGAAAAGGCCGATGATGAAACCAATCAGCTATTTGTCTTCTTCCCAGAGGACGAAAAGGTCGGGGTCAAGCCAATCAAAGTGTACACGGATCGAATGCGGGCAGAAAATGTAGGAAATGCTATCATGATACTACGGGTCGATATTACACCATTCGCCAAACAGGCTGTGCAAGAGATGAGCGACAGCTTCCGCATCGAGCATTTCAAAGAGGCAGAACTCTTGGTGGATATTACGAATCACACCCTAGTTCCCGAGCACCAGGTTCTCACCCCGAATGAAAAGACGGAACTTCTCAAGAGATATCGATTGAAAGAAACTCAGCTTCCTCGTATTCAGCCGAACGATCCTGTTGCGAGGTACTATGGAATGAAGCGGGGAATGGTGGTCAAGATCATTAGGCCTTCAGAAACAGCTGGGCGATATGTCACCTATCGGATTTGCATGTAATGCTTCTGCTTGCGACTGCAGAGGGTTAAAGGAAATAATGTTATATCTACTACTGTATTTCTGAGTCAGCAAGTTCCATCCAAGCAAATAATAGTCGTTGCCTCGACCCATTTTGAATTACGTCTTAGATCGTGGACTCTATGTTGAAACGCAATCCGTAGCAAGAAGAGGAGCAACTTTATATTTTACCGAGACGGAGGGATGTGGATGCATTGAAGTTTTCCAAGCCATCCCTTCAGTCACTCTACTAGTAGAGTCTCCTGGAAGTACCAGGTACCTGTCTACCGGTATATTTGCACCGGTAGCTGGCCGGACGGTCGGGGAGCAGACCAGTCTGTCCTCGTCCGTCGGGTCTGCGCGCCTGTCGGACAAAGTGTGATCGAGAGACGAGGGACGAATGTTCGTCGTTGCTCGGGAGAGGTGGAACAATCATCGGACAGCTCGCTTTTCACAGAATCGATCATCGTCAAAAGCGTTGATACTGCGAAAACATAGATTGTAGAGTAAAAGTCTTTGTGCTCTCTAATACGTACTGTAGTTTGAGGGCTATATCATCGGTCTACAGTGTCCGAGAGAGTGGAGGGTTAGTTGGCGCCTGCGCCACGGGTAGAGCTGTACCGTACACGGGTACAGGTACAAGTAGTCCTCTTTGAAAGAGGACTACTCGTTGGGTCGATTTAGTCATTCGGAACATAACGCTCTCCGCTTCTCAACGGTCAAGCGGACCAACTTTTCATGCCCGTCTCGGGCATAGCATGCAACCACATCCAATAACGCAACTTGACGACTCCTCATGATGACTCCTCCTCACTCCTCATCAATCAACAACAAAGTAAAGAAGAACAACAAAAACTGCCACCGGGGTCTGGGGAAAATAAAAGCACTTCGGTTATCGTCGTTGTTACAATAGCTGCGACTTATATCCATATAATATCGGCAGGAGCAGCACAACTATGCCAGATATCCCCGCCAGCGAGTACATCAATAGCCTGCTCACGGCTTATCAGTATGGTGAGAAAATCTACAGCCAAGCTGTCTCGGATGTGATCGCAGCAGAGGTTCGTCGGGATGAGGCGAGAAAGGCCAGAGATGAATTGCTTGTGCGCCTTGAGAATGCGAGAGAAAAGTATTCGCCCGATGGCAGCAGTCCAAAGACTTCCGACACTGCTCTTCCAAGGGCCAATAACACTACCCCCCCAAGGGGACGTGCGGGCAAAATAAGCAATGGCGCTGTAAGGCGGAAGCAGGCCCCTCAACCCCAAATTAAGAACACAATTGCGAATGCGGGTGGCAATGAGAAAATCGTGCCAGCAGAGGGACCCAAGACTCCAACGAGGCCTCTGCAACAGGTGGAGGCGCCATACGTAGCAGCTACATCTACACTTTCACCGCCATTTACCCCCAGTGGAAGAAAGAGCATTAAGAAAACAATCGCCAGCCTGGAGGCCAATGAGAAAGGAATTCCAGCAGAGGCACCCAAATCTCCAGCAAAGCCTAAACAGAAGGAGGAGGCGTCACCAGTTCCCACTACGCCAACACCACCCATCTCCTCTGATATTTTGATGTCCCCGACGGCCGGATCGAAAAAGCCACCGAGGATATTTTTAAGTCCAGGGACGCCGAGAAAACGATCTTCCAGGTTTGTTACGTTGACACCCCTAGAGGATACAAAGCCGATATTAGATATTGCACCGGGCAGAACCCGCGAATGGTACGAGAAGAATTTCGACTGTGACTCGTGTGGATTGGTGAAAAATTTCTACAAGGCAGCATTTGGAACGAAAACGAACGAAAAAACGCAGAAGGTCACAGTGAGGACAGTTGTGATGAATGATGAGTGGAATGAACTGGTGACCGATACAAGCCAAATACAAGAGATGTACATTGGAAAAAGAGCCGACAAAGATGGCAAGCCCAATCCTCGCGATAAAGCGGCGGAAGCTCTTGTCAGCCCCCCGCAAAAAGAACCGATTGCATTCTTCTTTGCGCCGAAGAAATCGCAAGACACAAGTCTGGTATTCTATGGGGGGCACTGGAAGGTGATAGATGGAAAGATGCTGAATCCACCCCGAGCGGTGAATGGGCAAATGCGGCAGTGTTTGGTGAAGTTTGCCTTTGTGGGAGTTGACCGTCTCATCTTAGAGGCGCTCGATAATAAGGTCTCACCATAGTTTGTGAGAATAACTAGGGAAATGTTGCTTGCGATGGGATCAAGAAACGTTTTTAACAGTGACATCTTTTTCATTGAGTTGCTAATCTACTGAGAAAAGCACTGTAGTTCTGAGGAATTCTTCAACGCCGACGTTTTCCAACCTTTTCTTTTTTCCACCGACGGCTCGACCTGGAGCATGGGCGGGCTCCATGGTTAGCCCTCTTGGGTCGCCTGGCATTTCGATTCATTACAGAAATTTCCTCCTGTAGAATATTTGTAGGGTCCGTCCATCCAATGTTGGTGGGCAAGCGCAAACATTCCAGATTGACCGTTTTATTTGAGGCATGAACAGTCTTTGGAAGAGGAAGATAATGGGACAGAAGACCACCCAGTAGAATATCGGCATTGACGGTCTCCTTTCTTTGCAAATTAGCTTTGGCACCCCAAAGTGGGACTCCTTCACTGTGTGGAGGCGCAACGTTTTGCCGCGTCACAACGCTCAACATGCATCTTGAGACATTGCCGTAGCTTCCCGCCTGTCCTTGCAGCGTAAACTTCATAAAACTCCGTACAGCGAGCATAACTACAGTACTTGACCGAACAGTTTACTTGCAGCTCTCCCCTCGGCCTTGAGAAGCGCTCGAGATGTCAGCGATGATGATGATGATGATGATGATGATGATTCTTCTTCCTTGCGTTGTCCGTGCGGTCTCCAGAGTACCTGTTGTGGTACCGGTACAGTACTGGTACCAGGTTCCGTACCGGTACGAGTATGTGTGTCTGTGTGGATCTTCGATCTTCGGCGAGATGCGAGATGCGATCTGTTGTGCGTTGCTGCGTTGCTCCCTTTCTTTGCTGTTTGCTGTGAGGTCACGTCGCCTGCGTTATGGTCGTGCTGGATGGGCTGAGTGGTGGTGGGAGGGAGCGGACCGCGGACAGACAGTCGCAACGTCACAGGCGTCTGTCAACGACTGCATGAGCTCGCCGTGCTTCCCGACACTCGACACTCTGCTACACAAGTACCGGTACTCGTGGGAATGACACAGGAGAAGAGAAGTCGAGTGAGTCAGAGTTTCTTCCGTCGGACTGACGGACGGACTGGGCATATCAAATTCGATCGAAACACGCACGCACACTGTTTACTACCGGTACCCGTGTACCGGTACGTACCTGAACACCGACCGGCGCCTGCCGCGGGCAGGTGTAACACTACGGTGCCTTCAAATACCGACTCCGTGTACCACAATTCTTCGTAGACTTGCACGTAGAGCGTTGGAGTCGGTTGACTGGCACGAATAGTTTCTCCGACTCCAGCGCTTTTCCGATTTTGGCGCGCAAGGCACAAAGAATGACATGTTGTTCTTCTTATTGTTTGTCTCTTTCCCTCGTACCAAGTACAAAATATAATATAATACTAACATGGTCAAATCCAAATCAGGACGACCAAAAGGAAAGAAGAACCAGGCCGGCCACAAAGCTGGTGGTGCTCGTCGAGGTTTGGCCTACGAGGAGCAAAAAAGAAGGAACCATGAAGCAACCATGCGTGTGTTCGATGAACGCATCCAACGCAACACTGAACGTCGTGCAGCGGACCCAAAGCCAACCGATTGGATCCCTCATCCCATGAGCGAAGAGTCGCTCAAAGCTTCCCATGAACTATTGGAATTATCACTTTCTCATGCTTCCATGCCAGCCAGCCGTAATTTTGCCGATATCATTGATCCTGATTCAATGCCCGCCCATGAAAGTGATGATGCAGACATTGACTACGATACCGATGACGAGGAAGATGAATCGCCAACTGTCACACGCTTCCGGCAAGGCTACATGCCACCCAAGAATTCCATACTTGGCATTTACCTTGAGAGTGTTAGGAAGAAACTGGTTGCAAAATTGTATTCAGCCTCAGTCCGAACAATTCCGTCTCCTTCGAATCCCCTACACTCGCCACTCAAGACGCCGAGTCCAAACGAGTTCTACACAGATATTGTCTGCCACATCCATGACCCCATCCGTCAGTCATGCGATGTAGAGCGTTATTTCTGCCCCTCGTGTGGAGAAAAATGCAAACTAGGGCAATGGCGATACCGCCCAGCATTTAATTGGGGGCAGATTGACTGGATATTCTACCGTCGTGTGGAATGCACAGCGACAAAGGCGTGCACTGGGGGAAAACAGTTGAGAAAGACATGGTCTACGATCGATCCTCGCTTCCTTGCAACGCTCCCTACGATTCCAGGTCGACATTTTGAGTGGATCTTCCCAGCGTCGGGCCCCGGCGTCCATGTCTCTATGCAGCGCGCCCTCTCCATTTTGACTGGCGACGGCAATCTTCTTTACTCCAAGTTCGCTTCGATGGTGAATCAAATGATTAGACAGCAATATTATCTTGATTATTTGGCGTACATGGCCAAACTGGAGGGTTGGTTGGCGAATTGGCCGACCCTTGAAGATTACAAGGGGACGCCTCCTCTACAAGCTATTGGCTACGATGGGAGACCCATGAAACCCTTCTCTGCTTTCGGGCAAGTCGGAGAGTACAATGCCTTCCCCATGACTCCTAGGCTGGCTGAAGCGATTTTCAAAATAGACATGAAAGCTAGGCACGGGTACATGCAGGCCTCATTTCAAATGCGCCATGATGATACCTTGATGGCTGATGACACCCACAAGAATCCGAAGAAGATTTTTGTGAATACAAGTGGACGATCAAGGGTGCAGCCATTCTCTACGCTACAGACTACATTGTCAAGGAAGGGATTTGTAGTGCTCGCTCGATACAAGCACTCAAAAAGCCACCTCGAGGTAGACGCCATCCTACAAGGCATGAAGAAGGTTCGAGAGAATGCTGGTGCGCCGACTCTGGCTTATGTTCATGTGGACAACATACCGGATGCTCTACCATATGAAAGAACCTGGCCAGAGAAGTTAGTGAATGAGATTGATTTGTTTTCGCCAGACTCTGACCTGCCGTTATTGGAAAAAGTTGATCATCTTTTCTTCAAGACGTGGGAGTCCGTTGACGAATATTTACTTTCCGTTCAAGAAGAGATAGCATCAAGCGGCACTGTTGTAGGATTGGATACTGAATTTTCGAATGGGACTGACTTGACGATGATAGCCATTTCATTTTCAGGTCTTCCAACTCTTGTTATTCACACAAAGTCCATGACAAAAATGCCAGAGCAGCTGCAAGGAATACTGGAGAATACGAGATTCCAATTTGTTGCGAGAAACATTGGCACAGATTGTTCAATGATCGAGAAGGAGTATGGGATCGTAGTCCCTCGTCGTCGTGAGCTTCGAGATCTCGTCCTTGAAGATAGACCCGAATATGGGCAACGGGCGTTTGGTGGTACTGGAATAGAAAACCTCGTCAAAGTATACCTTGGAATTCGTCTTCCAGTAACCAAGGAGGTGGGACAAAGATTCGACTATGGTATTCCGGCAGATCAAATCCCAAGGGATCTGATCTACTATGTGGCGTGTGACGCCCACTTCCATCGGGACATAGCAAGTCGCGCCATTGAATCCATTCGAGCTAGACTAGATTCGAACTCACTTCCAGCACCGGTTACAGCTCTGAAGGAGGGTTCCGACGTTTTTCTTCTAAGATATGGCAAACGTAGTGCCAAGGGCCGCGTCGAATTCGTTGCATCCAATGGTTCTCAGCAAAAATGGGGAAAGGAAACTGTCGGGAAAGGGAAGGCACTTGTTCGGATCACTCATGTAATTGTTCCTGGATACAAGCCGCCCATCATGTTCCGTCATTCTTCGGATGATCACTTGAGTTGGGCCAAGGATGAGACGTTGGGCACTCTGTGGGATCGCCTTGGTGGCAATTTAGTCGTCGCCGTCAAGACTGGCAATGTCGAGCTACTCGAGGCGCCGGACAGCAAAGCAACGATTCCAGCACCGACGCAGACTGCTACCACTAGTAGAAAAGCCCCCCCTGCCTCGGTCACGAAGAAGAGCCATGATAGCGAGATCTCCAAAGGAGGAAACTCGGACAAGTCGGCCGACAGCGAAGGAGACGGCGACAAAGGAGACGACGACGACCGAAAAGTTGTTCCACGGTACTCTCGTAATCTGAGAGACATCTTCCATCAATTCCACTGCATTCCACTCCCAAGGAAGACGCTCATTGTAGTCACTATTTATTCTTTGGTCGTTGCTGCGACATATGTTCGTAACCAAGACGATCTGAAAGCAGTGATGGAAGTGCTGGAGTCGAAGGGGGTCAGCGATTTGGAGGAGCATGAATACTGGAACAAGGATTACTGGCGGAGCCGTGTTCGGAGTGTTCCGCCCGATGCCGCCACTCATTCAAGAAATATTCGCGAGATTCACCAATTGATCCGATCGGAAAAGGAGTTTGAGAAATATCTCACACCAGCGCTGCACAAATGGTTCGAGACTTTTGCTGATCTTGCCGAGCGCGGACACTACCAGCCACCAAGCGATACTCCGTTGTTCGCCATCACAGACTATGATGTCGATGGACTGCCCGTTTATGCTTCTCTTTCAGGGACATGCAGAAATGAGGCGGTACATCAAAAGTATTACGACTTGATCGGATCGTACGCCGTGGGGGTAATGACTGCCCATTACCTGTCGGTGATACGCTCGTTCCGATGGAATATCGCCACAGGTATAAAACGATGCGGTGAGCCAGACTTTGGAATGGACCACCTGTACATCATTGATGAGATCCAATTTTTTACGTTAAAAATTTTCACCAAGCACATATGGCCCGGTCATTTGAATATGCTGGACTTTGCAGCTGTGGATTTCATCTCTGTTGGTGTCGGTCCTCTGAATTTCTGCGATGCACACGTCAAAATGGGGAAGCCGCGCGCATCGTTGTCGAGCGATTATAAGTTCATGGCAGAGATGGAGGGCGTCGAGCTTCCGCCTTTGCCGATCAAAGGGCATGACGAGTCCAAGCTTTTCAACAGACTTATGAAGGAGCGTACTCAGAAAGGAAAGGGTACCAGCAGTGACGACCTCTGGGACTGGATGGCCCGTGAATTCTTGCGTCTGGCCGATGGAAAAACTATCTTTCCGAAATTGCCACAGCTCTTGAAATCTCACTACACAACATGGAAGTATTCCAGATTGCTACAAGCATTCAAAGAGCGAGTAAAGGAGCCCGTGAAAATTCTAAAAAGGAAATTCCATGCACAGAGAGTCGACCCTCCAATGATCGAGACGCTGCAGCCGTATTCCACGCCAGCCTCACGGATTATGAAGACAGAGCTTCCAGAAAAGGCTAACTTTGTACCACCTGTCGCCTGTCCGGGTCAGAAAAAGTTTGTTGGGTCTCAAAGACCAAGTGGTGCACAATCAGCGGAACAAGACATTTCAAGACGGCCAAGCCTTCTTGACCAAAAGATACTCAGGAAGTACGCCGCAGTTTGCGCCAATTTCCCAAGATGTCAGCTCCAAGCGGGAGTGTGTGGTGGGTACACCAGAGAGAAATGCTGTCTCTTTGAGGACTCTTGGATTCAGGAGAGTACAAGTAGTAGTGCTGCCAAGAAAGAGCGTGAGGCTCAAATTAGAAAGGAACGATGCTTCTTGGCGAAGTACTCCAAGAGAAGGAGACTTGGCCATGAGGAAGCTGCGACAGTAGAGATTAGCGACCGGATGGCCATAAATGGGCCATATCGGGTCAGCATTGGCATGCTTGTCGTATCCAGCCATGATGCTGCCCCGCTTCTCCGAACAGGGGCACTGATCAACGATAATATCGTTTCTGCATATTCAAACCTTCTTTGCCATTTGGCCCAAAAGACAGGGATCAAGCTTAGGGTCGTACCCCCTAATTTTCTGCCATTCCTAGAAGCCAATGGCTGGGAAGGCGTTTACAACTACATGAACCTAACTCGCTCAGGTGCACCCAGCTGGGATAGTGCTGATCTTGTATTCATCCCATGCTTCTTTGGAAACAATCAGAGCGGGCACTGGACTGCCTTCGTTCTTTGGAAGCACAACGGCACTATCACACCCTTGTACATGGACAGCTTAAAAAGCTATCGGAGGGAAACTGTGGTCGATCAGCGTTTCCGAAAAATGCCAATGTTCCCAGAACAACCAGTGTGCATGATGTCAACTCCTCAACAATGCTCCTCCTCCAACGACTGCGCAGTTTTTACGCTGCTCTTTTTTGCAGGCTTCTTACAAGCATATTCCTCCAAGAACGAGCAGCAGCAAACGGCACCTATTGCAATTGAAATAACGACTACCGCTGAGACTTTTGGCATGGAGGGTAGACGCCATATACTGGAGGCGATAAAAGGTCATTATATTGACCTCGTACGTGCCACTCAATATCTGAAAATAAAAATGTAATCAATGGTATCTCAATGGAATCTCACCATAGGAAACAGTCAATTGAAAACATGAAACATTTAAATTGTAACGCATGTCAATAAGAAATAAAAATAGATTAATTTAATATAAAATCGCCTCGATTAATGTAAGGAAATATATTATTTAACAATCCTTCATTGATCAAACTATGTAAAAACACCCGTATTAATATTGCAATTCAAGAATGCTCGCATAAAAAATGTGTACGAACAACTAAAAATGTAGACGTGTTGTTTTTGTTGTGTTGTTGTCGTTACCACATGAATGTACAACAATGTCTATTACTAGCGCTATCGCGTGAATGAATGTACAACAATGTCTATTACTAGCGCTATCGCGTGAATGAATGTACAACAATGTCTATTACTAGCGCTATCGCGTGCTCGAATGTACAACAATGTCTATTACTAGCGCTATCGCGTGAATGAATGTACAACAATGTCTATTACTAGCGCTATCGCGTGCTCGAATGTACAACAATGTCTATTACTAGCGCTATCGCGCGAACGAATGTACAACAATGTCTATTACTAGCGCTATCGCGTGAATGAATGTACAACAATGTCTATTACTAGCGCTATCGCGTGCTCGAATGTACAACAATGTCTGTTACTAGCGCTATCGCGCGAACGAATGTACAACAATGTCTATTACTAGCGCTATCGCGTGGATAAAAATAAAATAATGTCTGTTACTAGCGCTATCGCGTGAATGAATGTACAACAATGTCTATTACTAGTGCTATCGCGTGGTTTTCGCGTGCTCGAATGTACAATAATGCTCGCATAAAAAATGTGTACGAACAACTGGAAGATGCGCGCGTGAATTCCGAAAATTTTCGGGGTGGAGGTTGCTGCCCCTAGAGTAGACCCCCGCTTTCCTGTGGAATCCGCCCCCAAACGGGGCCCAAGTCGAGTCAAGTCAGTCAAGGGACTCCGAGACCGACTCCAACGCATTCTCCGGGTTCCAACGTATTTTCTGCGCGATGGAGTTTTTGATTTCAAAATCAACTTTCGGTCGGACTAATCGGTGAGAATGACTCCGACAGCTTCTCCGACAGCGGCTAGTAAATTTCACCTTTTCCCCTCTTTTCAAAAAGTCCAGGGCACACAGGTCAAATATGTGCCCTGCCGCGGGGGTCACAAAATCTGACTGGCGGGGCTGACGCTGCTGGGAATCTGATCGATCACTTTCGAACGACGTGGTGGATTGATGTTTTTCGGCGTTTTACAGGGCCGGTAGCACCGATACTAGCATCCGACAGTGCACCCAATGCGCCACACCAGCTAGCGGGACCCGGTACATGTGGCATTACGGTACCTGGTACTCGTACCGTACGAACAACTTCGAAGTCGGCGGAGCTACACAAGAAGACACAACCCAATAATCGGACGGATCTCCGATTTGACTTGGTTGTTCTTATAATTTCTGCCCATACGAGGCACAGCTTTCGGGAAATACCATTGCAGGAAATAAGACAACAAAATGGTTCAAGAACAGCCAAAGGCTAATCCAGAAGAAGACGAAAAGTCTTACGAGTATTCGGGTGTGCCCGAGGAACGCGCCTGGTTCGTTTCAAGGCTTTTCTTTGCGTGGGAAAGGCCTCTGTTCCGACGGGCCAACCGGCTGCATAGGAAAGGCAAGGCGTTGGAGCAAGATGACTTGCTGCCACTTCCAAGAATGGACCTTGGCGATATTATCGGTCCAAAGTTTGAAGAGGCGTGGAATAAAAGAGCTGGTGGGGACAAACCTACAGTGAAGAAGCTCGACGATTTGAAGGGTGACAATGAACAGAGCACTATCAGACTCCGACAATCTCTCCTAGACATCATGGGTCCCCGTTTCTACATAGCAGGTTTGATCAAACTGTTAAACAGCTCGCTGCAATTCTGCTTCCCCTTGTTACTGAATGCCATATTGAAGTTCATCGAAGAGACTCAAAGTGGCGCCATCGAACCAACGGCACCTTGGTATGACCTGTATCGGGGATATTGGTTGTCTGCCATCTTGCTTCTTGCTATGGGAAGTAAGGCTGTGACAGAAAACGCATATTTTCATAGCATTATCCGCTGCGGATTCCAAGCAAAGACGGCTATTTCGGTCGCAGTCTACAATAAGAGCTTGCGATTGACCAACGCAGAACGCCAAACGACAACGCTAGGTACGTCAGACACTATCTGCCGAGGTCTCATCAGCAACATCCTGTATTCAACACTGACAGCTTTTTCTCTCTGGTCCAGGTGAACTTGTCAATCTTATGCAAGTTGATGCGTCGAAAATTGAAATGTTCTTCCCGCAGATACACGTTCTGTGGGACGGCATGTTCCAAATCGTAGGCTACATGACAATCCTTTATTCATTGATTGGGTGGCCATGTTTTGCTGGTCTTGTTATTATGATCTTTGCAGGACCTGTCCAGGGAGTGGTAATGAAGAAATTATTTGGCTTGAACAGAAAGATGGTTAAGCACACTGACGCCCGAGTCGAGGCCACAAATGAGGCGCTACAAGGCATTCAGAGCGTCAAAATGCAGACCTGGGAAGAGGAAATTATGTCTCGTATCACTGGAAAGAGATCTGAGGAATTGAAATATTTGAGGGAGGCAGCCTACCTTCGTGGATTCTCCCGGGCGTACATGAGTGCACTGCCTGGTCTGGTCGCTGTCTGCTCATTTGTCGTTTACGCCCTTTGGGGTCCAAGCAGTGACATTTCGCCAGCCACTCTTTTTTCGGCATTGGTAGCATTCGATCAACTCCGCTTCCCTTTGATGTTCTATCCCATGGCGCTGGCACAACTTGTTCAAGCCAAGGTTAGCGCAGCTCGCGTGGAGGTATTCCTAGGCTTGAAGGAAATTGCCCACGGTGAGGCTTTAGGTGGAGGCACGTACGTAAGAGAAGAAGACGCAGACGCAAAAGGAGAAATCATTGTCCAGGATGCTGAGGTGTACTGGAGCGACCCTGATATTCCATTAGAATCAGAGCCTGACAAAAGCGACGACGACTCTTCGACGGCGGCGACGTCGAAAGACCTGAGCGAAAAGAATGCAGGCTCCGAAGATTTGGAATCAGAATCCCAGGGTCCTGTCTATCCAAAGCCTGCTCTAAACGGCGTGAGCTTGCAAGTAAGGCATGGTGAACTATGTGCTGTAGTTGGTCGCGTGGCCAGCGGCAAGAGCACGTTGTGCGCCGCCGTGCTTAATGAAACGTTCTTGAAGAGTGGAAGCATTTCTCTCAAAGGCTCTGTAGCATATGCTGCTCAGTCACCTTGGATTCTGAATGCGACTGTAAGAGAAAACATCCTTTTCGGTAAACCTATGGACGAGGAACGATACAGAAAGGTCCTCAAGGTCTGCCAGCTTGAACATGATTTGGCTATGCTCGAGGATGGTGACCTGACTGATATCGGTGAAAGGGGGATAAATCTATCGGGTGGCCAGAAGGCACGCGTCAGTGTGGCTCGGGCAGCGTACTCGGATGCCGAAACCGTACTTTTCGATGATCCTTTGTCCGCGCTTGATCCCGAGGTCGCCAAACAGCTTTTCATGGACTGCATTGTTCAGTTTATGAAAGGAAAAACCCGCCTGTTAGTGACGAATCAGATCCAGTTCCTAAGTTCATGTGACACAGTAGTGGCATTACGCAAAGGAGACGTAATCGAAACAGGTACCTACGCAGATCTCGTTGCGGACGAAAAAAGTGAGGTCAACCGCTTGCTTGCAAAATCATCAATGGGAAAATCAAAGAGGGATATCGGGGCAAAGGAGAGGGAAACTGGCACTGAAAAGAAACCAGAGCACGCGCCTGATCCGATGATTAACAAGGAGAAGAAGGCTCTCGTGACGAAAGAAGAGCGCAACATTGGTGCCGTCTCGCTTTCTGTTTATCTGAAGTACATGAAAGCAGGAGGAGGCTTCGTAAAGTTTGCTCTTGTCTATCTTGGTTTCGTTCTGTCAGTTGGGAACGGTCTAGCAACGAGCTCCTGGATTTCGTATTGGACAACAGATCCTAACTATGACAAACACTCAGAAGCCTTTTATCTTGGAATCTATTTCATGCTTGCAGTCACACTCGGCATTGTGACGTTCATTCGGGCCTTCCTACTTTCTACTTTCGGTGTCAACGCATCCGAGACTCTACACACCAATCTGTTGAATTCTGTGCTCAGGGCGCCTCAAAGTTTCTTTGACACTACACCTCTGGGTCGAATTCTTTCTCGATTCTCCAAGGACATCTACTCAATTGACCTGGAGCTGGCCGACATGTTGGATTTTTTCCTTTTCTGCACTTTGCAAGTCCTTACTTCACTCGGAACAATTCTTTTTGTCACTCCGTGGTTCGGCGTTGCTGTTATCCCCCTAGGATTCGTCTATTTCCGAATTCTGAACTTCTTTCGCGCAGTGTCCCGTGAAACCAAGCGACTTGACAGTATTGCCCGATCTCCTGTCTTTGCGCATTTTTCGGAAGTAAGTTTTACCCGCTTGATGCCTGGTGTATTGTGAGTTGATTTTTATTGCTAATCACATTGTCTGTTTCATCTACAGACGTTGGGCGGACTTTCGACCATTCGAGCATTTGGGCAGTCAGATAGATTCAAGGAGGAGTTCGAAGGAAAAGTGAATTGCAACACCAGGGCATACTACAATAACAAGTCAGCAGACCGTTGGCTTTCGGTGCGCTTGGAGCTAATCGGCTCGATTGTCGCTGGATGTGCAGCTTTCTTTGCAACCCAAGTTGCAATCTCCACTACTAAATCAGGAAGTATCAACAGCAACTTTGCCTCGCTGGCTGGTTTGTCGCTTACTTTTGCGATCTCATTGACTGGGCTGCTTCAATGGTGTGTTCGAAGCTTTGCACAACTGGAGGCAGCTATGAATTCCAGTGAACGTATCCTCTACTACTCCGAAGAAATTCCGCAAGAAGCGCCATGGACGTCCGAAGAACTGGAGAAGAAGGCGTCTGGAATGGATACTTCTCCCTCGGATCCTGCCACTTACGCAGTTGTTGCATCTGGAGGCAGTCCCGCCAAATATGCCGCTAGCTGGCCGTCTACCGGAGCACTTACGCTCAACAACTTGCGAATGAGATATCGTCCTGACACGCCTCTTGTGCTGAAAGGACTGAATGTTTCTATTGCTGGTGGAGAAAGGATCGGGGTTGTTGGTCGCACCGGGTCTGGAAAGTCATCGCTGCTGTTGACTTTGCTTCGTCTAGTGGAGCCTGACCTCGATGCGGACAGCGAGAAGTACGAAGCGCCCATGACGATCGATGGTATCGACACGCTCCGTATTGGTCTCCGAGAGCTACGCTCCAAGCTTGGAATTATTCCACAGAATCCTGTCTTGTTTTCTGGTACCATCCGAAGCAATATGGATCCATTTGCGCAATATTCCGACGACCAGATTTGGAATGCACTAGAGCAATGCGGCCTCAAGGCTTCGGTGGAAGGAATGCCCGGTGAACTGGGGTCTACTGTTGCCGAGTACGGCTCCAACCTGAGTGCCGGGATGAGACAAATGCTTGTAATGGGTCGTGCTCTTCTGAAGCAGTGTCGAATATTGCTCCTAGACGAAGCTACATCATCGGTTGATTTTGAAACAGACAAAGAAATTCAAAGAACGCTGAGGGAAGCCTTTAAGAACACTACTGTTCTCACCATTGCCCACCGAATCAATACTATCATGGACAGCGACAAAATCCTGGTCATGAAGGACGGGTTTGTGGCTGAGTACGCCCCTCCTCAAGAACTCTTGAAAGATGAAAATAGTATATTTTCCGAAATTGTTCGCCACGCTCAGTCAGAAGAGAACTAGAGAACAAGGAAAGGTTGGACGTGGAAGACATGGACGGCTCACCCAATAATAATATTATATACCATAGTCATCATCTGTCAACTTCTGTTGTTGTAGTTAGTGTCCTACTAGCTACTGGTAGAGTAGCGAAGAGTTCGGAAGTTTCTCTACCATTGCAAATGGGATAGAGGAGGAGAGGAGTCTACTCTACTGTCTCTACTCTACTAGCTAGTAGAGTAGCTCTCTACTACCTAGTAGAGAGCTATCTAGTTTACATTAAAGGGTACCCGGGGTACTGGTACCAGGTACTAGCACAGATCACAAACCAGTACAGAACTCGTACATGGGGAGCTCGCGTGTGTTCCTTGCGTGTTGGGGACAGTGTCAGGAGTTGGGTAGAGTGAGGAGTCGTCGCAGTCACACGCGCGTAGACGTCGTTACATCTGGCGGGCTCGCGAAGACCAAAAAAATGACCGCGGTCATCAATCGCCTGCACGTACAAGCAAGGCCAAAGACGGACAGAAACGTGCGATGTTTTCTATTCGTTAAACAGGTACCGGTACCGGTACTGTTCACCTGCATGCCTGGCGAAGTTATTGAGAAACACAAAACATACAATATCCTATCAAGATGTCGGAAGTAAAGCCCAAGGTTGCTCTTATCACCGGTATTACGGGACAAGATGGATCCTATCTTGCCGAATTCCTGCTGGCCAAGGGATACATCGTAAGTCATTCATGGCGAAGCAAGGTTATCGAATTCTCACTGGGACGATCGCTCACTCGCCTATTGCTCGTTGGTTGTTTCTTGTTTTTCGTAGGTTCATGGAATTGTCCGCCGCTCCTCTTGCTTCAATACCGGCCGTATTGATCACATCTACAGAGATCGTCATGAGACTGGAGTCAATCTGTTCTTGCACTACGGTGACTTGTGCGACGCAACATGCCTAATTACCATCATTACGCAGATCAAGCCGCAAGAAATCTACAACCTCGGGGCCATGAGTCACGTCAAGGTGAGCATTCAGGGTATTAACCAAAGGAATCGAAAATGTGGTTCGTGCATGTGCTGATTTCTTTTGCGTCTGCTGCTATAGGTGAGCTTCGATATGCCAGAATACACAGCCGACTGCGATGGTGTCGGTGTGCTGAGAATGTTGGATGCCATTCGGGCTGCTGGTCTAGAGAAGGAGGTTCGCTTTTACCAAGCATCGACTAGTGAACTTTATGGAAAGGTCCAAGAGGTACCACAGTCGGAAACTACTCCATTCTACCCTCGATCGCCTTACGCTGGTATGTAACATATGCCGTATGTGTTTGATATGCAATGAATTGCCAGAGGACAGCCGCACTCATTTTTCTTTTTACGCCAGTTGCCAAGCAGTACGCGTTTTGGATCCTTGTTAATTACCGCGAGGCGTATGGTATGCACTTGACCAACGGAATCCTTTTCAACCACGAGTCTCCTCGCCGCGGTCGAACTTTCGTCACACGAAAAATCACCACTGCTGTAGCCCGCATCGTACAGGGCGAACAACAATGTGTGTTTTTGGGTAATTTGGATGCCAAACGTGATTGGGGACACGCTAACGACTACATCGAAGGTATGTGGATGATGCTGCAGATGGATGAACCTGACGACTACGTTCTAGCCACTGGAGAAACACACTCGGTCCGTGAATTTGTGGAGAAGGCATTCAAGCATGCTGGTATCGAAATTAAGTGGAAAGGACCGGCTGGTACCGTCGACGAAATTGGCGTCGACGCTAGCAACGAATCCCGTGAACTGGTCAAGATTGACCCCCGTTATTTCCGTCCTACAGAGGTAGATTTGCTTCTTGGTGACCCAACAAAGGCCAAGGAGAAGCTGGGCTGGGTTTCCAAGACATCGTTCGATGACCTTGTCAAAGAGATGGTTGAGCAAGATCTCAAGATGGTCAGAGGTGAAATTGAGGATGCAGAAAAGCGAATTGACTAAATTGGGTTCGGCCATTGGTACTCTCCCGAAAATAAATGAATGTAACCCCAATATCTCACAGATCTTCTAAGACGCAATTGCTTGAATGAATCGGACTCAGAAGTTGACAGTCGAAGTCGTCGCTGCTGCATGCATCTAGTAGTAGTAGAGAAACTATTACAAAGAGTTGCTTCATCCTCTAGAGTAGCAGGTCGTTTAGTACCAGTGCTCGTAGATTGCTCAGGTATCTACTAGTAATACAGTACCGCTACGACCAACGGCAAGTTGTCGCCAGTGGAAAGTTCACCTGTAGATGTCTATAGTATAGATATTTTTTCTTTGGCCTGAATGGAATCATCCAAAGAGTATCTCTAATGACCACCCTTCCGCTTTTGAGCAGAGATGTACAGCACATTGTTCCCCCGGATAAAACAGTCCCCGTACTTCGCCTTTAACTGCCCATCCAATCCATATTCTTCTGTTTGCTCCATCGCTATGTTCAAATATCCATCCAGACACGCCAGGACGCCTCGATATTCAACACCCGAATTCAACTTTACCCTGACCGGCCGCCCAAGGACAGATTTCAAAAAGTCGGAGGGCGAGCGCTTTTTGGTGGCTTCCGCCTGCACATTTTGAAATTAAGACAACAAAGGCATTGTGGGTAAGAGTCCAAAGTGACAAGTGATTCGATTTTGATCTTCCGTCATCTTCCTTCATTATGTCATCCTACCTTTGTGTCTCCTTCGGGGGCAGCCGGTGCAGCAGGTGTTTCCATGGGATCAGCCATCTTTCAGTCGAGTCTTTAAAAAGGATGGTTCGTTCGTAGACCTGGAAATGTCAGACAGAGGGGTTGTTACGGTAGTAATATACAGGCGTTTTCGTTTAGGGCTGCCATCGGCCACCGGCCAGCTACATACGTAACGGTACCGGTATCCTGTCCCGATCTCAGCGGCCATCGTCATGTTCGAGGTGCGATGAGCGCAACTCTCATCGGCCTGCTCTCTCCAAGGAGACCTTTTCTCTCATCTCTCGGCCGCAGAATGCTTCGCGTTCTGTCAGTCGCTCGTTAACTCGGATTGGTCGACCTTTAGCACTCCGAGTAGTCGAGTCGTATCCTTCATCATCTCCCCCGCCCCCCGCCTCGACGCCCCCCAGCCCCCCCGATGACATGAGATACATACACTGTACTTCGTACCGGTATGTATGATACAAGTAGTCTACAAGTACCAGTACCGGTAGAGACCGTCCCGCACTACTAGTCTATTAAGAACTATGAAATGCTCATCCTACACACCAGCTCTCGAGCCTCTCTACTAGTGATTCTACAACCATAGAGACCACTGGAGAGACGGGTCTTCAGCACAGTCAGTACTCATATGAGTTCCCGCTGACTATCGACATTCAGCATCCATTTTCATCCAGTTGCCTGTCGAAATTTAGCTTGAACAAACTACCGAGTTATCACATGTGGTAAGCAATTCAGGGTGTGGATGAATATCCATGAAATCTCGAGGCGGTTCATAGCCGAACAAGGAAAGAGACTCTCGACCTTCTGTATGGAGGTGACTTGATAGTGTCGGATCTTTACTCAGCGTGTTCATCCATTTGCCGTACCTCGATTTCACCTCCTCTTCATTTTGAGCTCGTTCTGGTGGTCTTTGTGCTGCCATTGCGCGCTTTTCTCGTAAAAGTTGTTGCATTCGGGCGGCTTGGTTGAAACCCGGCGAAACCACGCCGTTCCCAGGATGACTAGCGGAAGCCATTTTTCCTCCGCTCTTGAATAAATCAGATTTGTCGTCGTTGTTCAAGTGCTCCTCCAAGAGTTTTCGCCCATGAACCGAAGTGTCTTTCCTTTCTTTTCCAGGGGCGAACTGTATGAACCGCTTTCGTATTTGCTGAAAGTCATGCGGATCGTACATTCTGTGAGCTAGTAGACCCGGAGCCCCAGCTTCCACTAGTTCGTCTAGATGAGCAACTCCGGACTGTCCAAGATCGGTGGCACTCATACGACTGAGACAACAAAGCTGTTGCGACGTTTTGAGGGAACCAACAAAGTCTGCCAGAAGGGCGACACTTTCCAGCGGATAATGTAGCAAGTCCTCTGTTCTCATCACTAGAACGTCTAGTGTTTTTCCGTCAGAATACCGCACACCGTACTCGTACACTTGTTTGTTCCAGTCATTCCAAAGCTGCATAGCTTTGATATGATTTCTTGCCCCCTGTCCGAATTCCTCGTACTCGAGTAATGCTTTGTGCCGGGCCTCCGCGTCAGGGTAAAAGTCTGTGTAGAATTTTTGGACGGGAGAATGGTTGTCTGACAAAGCCACATCTCGTCCATCACGAACAATATGTAGCACTTTGATGGCAGGAAGTTGCTCCCGAAAAAGTGGTAGCAAAAGTATGGAAACTGGGGCCTTGAAGGCCCACGAAACGCTGGTCGCCCATGTCTCGCCGGATCCCGCTCCTACAATGGCTCTCCCAGCAGCTTGTACCGACTTGATGAACTTTCCGATCTCAGTTTTGGCGGATCGAAGGACAGGATCGGGAATGTCTTCAAGATCATACGAGGCTGATCGAGTAGCATTCAGAACCCTCGAAACAAGAGCAGGCCACCCTTGTCCATCGTACATTTCATTGGCATGCACATCCATGGTCCCCCGATCTTGCACTAAGATCGGAACATTCAAATGCTCCAGTATCTGTACAAAGGCTCGAGTCCCCGAACCATCCGATCCGCCAACGATCAACGGCACAGGCTTGCGAATGTGCGGTCTTGAGTAGTAGTTATCAATCGGTCGTACATTCCCTGGTACTCGGATAGTACTGTACGTGCTTTTCTGGTTGGTACTGGTGCTTGTAGCAGTGCCGAAGAAAAACGCCCAGACTTCTCCATCCGCAAAGGCTCCTATGGAAATGATATACCCGATCTCCAACGAAACTAGAAACAGTAAACATCCGATGATCCAAAAGAACGGCGAAGCTGTTGTGGAATCATCCTTCCTCCAGAGAGTAGTGAATCGATAGAAAAACATATTTTGCCTTGTTCGTCGTCGTAATCGAGCAGAAAGTGGCCGGTCCCTAGGACGACTCCTCGCCGAGTGATCTTGGTCATCATTGTGGGATGCTGATGATGATTCGTCGTCGTCCAGTAAGGCATTGGAGGGCAAGCTGGAAGATGGTTCCGCTTTTTGCTTTCCTCGGGCACGAAGCATTCTCCTTTTTCTTGTATCGATGTGGGTCGTCAAACTATAATCGAAATGGTGGAAGGTCGTGGGGGGGGGGGGGTGCGCAACCTTTTATTATAGCAACAAGCAGGGGAGGTTTCATGGAACATGGAACCTGTGAATGAAATAATGCGAGAGTAGTTTGTGAAATTTGAAGTTTGCGAAACGCGAGAGAGTAAACGACCACTTTGACTCCCAGCTTTTAACTATCGGCTGATGGACAGACGCGATAAAAATGGGGGAAGCCGTCTCGACGTCTCTGACGTCAAAAAATAAGCGTTCAGCGTCTCAAGCGGTATGTTACAGGTATTTCACATCTCACATCGCGCTCCGACGAGAGTGAGTGAGTGAGTCGTCGTCGTCGTCGTCGTCATGATGCATCGCATGACACATGACACTCTGTTGTAGGGCAGCATCCCAGTAGTATTCATTCTTTGGCATGCACCTCGGTCCTAAAGGGGCGTGCAACCAAAGGCTATACACGTAAAGTGAGTTCTATTATTAGTCTCACAGGATTGGGCGGTGACGCATTATTGTTGAAATTTCGAAATTGTATCGAGGAAAAATGACCGAGAAAGTTCCATCGGAAGAAGAAGAATCATCGAAAGAAAGTGCCGCGGCTCCCACAACCATCCCAACACTGTTAGCAACAACCATCCCAACACTGTTAGGAACTGATGTGGAGCAAACGGAAGACAACCCAAACGATGATGGAGTCGTGGTCCCCAGTGATGATGCAGATCCTATGGAGAAGTCGAGTAGGGATGATTCTTGGTCCGTGATCTTGCAAAGCCCTTCCGATCTCGCCAGTTTCTCGCCATCCAAGGACATTATCAGCGATGCCAATCTTCATGGAATAGGTACGTACGTATGTTCACGTCCAGGATCACATTGGATTTTTTTCTGTGTGTGCATACATTATTTAGTTGAGTCCTGAGTTTTACTCGTATACATTCTTTCCATGCTCCTATGCAGGTCTTCAGCTAGCCATTGAAAGGTCCAAGTCGGTAGGTAGATTTGGGCACCGAACGGCGGCATATTTATCTGACATTGCCAACACGTACGACACATTTGGGAAAATTCTCGTCAAAGCAGCCCAATCGATTCACCCTGATGTCTGGAAAGCCTCCGCCAATGTAGACGGTGGTGGCGATAGTGACACCAAAGATGCTTCGTCTTCTTCGTCGGACTCCAATGTGGCTCAATCCTGCTATGATTCGGTTCGTGAAATGGGGATCAGTTCCAGGCGTCTCGCTGAATATTACCGTACCCGGCTGGTGTTACCCTTAAAAACGACGATAACTGCCAATCGTGCGGTCCTTGACACTCACGGACAAAGATATGTTGCGGCTAGAGCTCAATGTTTTGAGACCCGTCGTCGAGCCTTGGTCGCCAGGACCAAACTTGTAAGGGCAGTGAATGCGGCCGAAAAATCGTTTCGTCGATGGAAAAAAGCCAGAGGACAAGCAGTAGCAGTAGCTGTAGCACCAAGTGGCGGTGATGGCGACTCAACAGTAGAATCCCCGCCAGAGGCTCCGGAATGGGAAAAAACAATCCGAGTGTATGGGAAAGCCTTTCCCACCGAAACTGACCAACTAGTCAAAAGACTCCACGATGTCGAAACAGCCAGAAGTCGATACGAGGAGCTAGTCGACAATGAGAATGATGCAGTTCTGTATGCGCAACAAATGGAAGCTACAGTTTTGAATACAATTCAGGATGTCGAAAGGACTCGGATCCGTTTCTTTTTTGAATCCGTAGTCAAACCCATATGTGCAACGGACGCCGACACCCTCAGTAAGGTATCTTTGGTGCATGAGAGAAATGACAGTAGAGCTTCCATCAACGAGGAGGCTTCTGCGCTGGACCTGAAAAAGGGAAAGGATTTGTTGGCCAACATTTTTGCCCGACAGGCTATCTCCTACGAAGAAGGTATGGGCAGGACAGATGCCGAGACATTAGGACTTCCTCTAGCCAGTGGTTCACTTCGCGACGATGTCAAAAAGCAAGTTGCTGGGATTGCAGCTCGAATCAAAGCCGCTCAAATATTGACTGAATTCCTGGAATCCTTTGGGAGTGCATTTATGACTCTCGAGGTTGGCTTGAAAATCGACTCACTTCCCACGAATGCCCGACAAGAACCTCTTGGAGTAATGGCTTTCAATGCTGTTGGTCCCGTAGCTGCGGAAGTGTGGAGGGGGGTTGTCAAACTCTTTGAAGACGAGGCCGTCACTGCAGGAGAGCTAGCATCTACAGCGGCCAAACTCCGTCTTCAAAAATTGGAAGTCTTCCTCGAAACGGCCCAAAAAGATCTGAAAGCCGAGAAAGATTATGATGAGACCAACTGGAAAACACTCTGCGAGATTGCCCGCACAGAGTCGAAAGCGGCATCGCGCTACCGACAAGTGAGAGCGCAGCAGGAGAAGGCCCGTGAGCGAGTACTGTCTGCTGATCTGGCAAAGGGTGAAGAAACCACAGGCGTGGAAGAAGACAATGGCCCGTCTACCCCTCAAAAGAATCGAATGAGCAAGGCGTTCTTTGCGGGAGGGGAAGCCATGAAGAAATTCCAGGAGAATGCTAGAATGGCAATGGCAAAAAGTAGCTTACAAGAAGCCGAACAGAATGCCGTAAAGGAGCAGCAGCTACTCGATGAGGCGACCGCAACGAAATCGCAAGCCATTAATGACTACAAAAGGGTCACGGAGACTCGAGTCCAGAAGCTAGAGTCAATCAACAAGCAAGTCAAGAAGGATTTGGAGAAGATCATGGAGGCCATTGTGCTTGGTATCGGTCGTCTTCGAAAAGCGAGGGCAAACGGTCTTGATCGACCACTCGATGGAGGCAAGGTCTCCTTAGACTCGCTGATGAAAGACGTGGACGAATGGGTCCAATCTGCGATGGATAGAATGGAAGCAAACCGCAAGATCGCTGTGATTGACGAGAGTGAGGAGAAAGATGGAGGAAACGGGGAGGGCTTTCGGCTGAGTGTAATGCTTCCGGAGTCGGAGTTTGTCGACAATCTCTTCAAGCTCACTGATTCGACTATACCGCCACCAGATTTTATTTCCAAGCTTGACGACTCGCTTGGCACAGAGTCGAGCGAGGACGAGCTTGACATTAGAGGCGTGGACTCATCCTTTGAGAGCATCGGTTCGGGTGCTTCTGCCGGTCCATCAGCTCAGACCTCAAACGGAGAGGACAAAGTCCGTGATTTGCGACATATTTCAGTGCCAGGAACACCAGGAAGCGTCTCCGACGAAAAGAAAGCGGCAATGGAGCACTCGGATTCAAATTTTGAAGAAACAACAAGTGTAAACGCGAAGAAACACATGTCCCACGACATGCAAGTATTCATGCGCCATTTCGGACAGGATAAAGATGTTTCTGACAAAGCTCCGGAGATTTTGCAGATCATTAGCTGTGCATATCGTCCAAAGGAAAAGGGTGGCTTTCTTATCCCTGCCTTGCATGGCCGCCTATACACGACATCAGAAAAGCTATATTTCCTGGCCCTGGACGGAAAGCATTTTGTTCTTGCCTGGCAGGATGTCGTTAACGTGACAACAGAGAAAGGGTTCATGGGGAAAGGGGACAGCGCTATCCTCGTGACTTACACTGCTTCAGATATTGATGCTGCGTTTGTTCTCAGTCGCATGGGATCTAAAGACCGTGTGCTGACGCATCTTCAAAAGCTCCTCCTAGACTTGCAAGCTCGTAACGTGCCACCAGCGGAACAGGCGGACGGGAAAGCTCTTCCTTCCGTCCCACCAGACTCTCTGCTCCAGAAAATGGAGATCGTTCTTTCGAAGCAGCTACGAGGTGTATCTATCAAACAAGTATACGAAAAGGCTTGGTCAGAAGGAAACCGCACATCTGAGAAACCATTCTATGCGCCTTGGCTTGACCAGGAGGAATGCTTTGACATCACCGTTGAAGATTGGGAATTTGCTGAGCCGGAATCTGAAGGTTTTCTTGGTCCATGGTGCAAAGAACGCTACACGCAGAAAAGGTTGACAACCTTCAAGTTCAAGCGAACTACCCATCTATACATCGGTCCTCCAGTAGCCTTTGTCAAGCAAATGCATTACTGCAGAGTTGAAGGGAATGACAAATGTGTTGTGGCGATCTCAGCTACCTTCGAGGGTATTCCTTACTCTGATGCCTTTGCTGTCGAAATGAGGTGGGTGGCGCGACGACACCATGATCACCTAGACATCAAAGTTGGCCTCGAGGTTGATTTCAAGAAGAGCACGATGCTGAAAAGCCAGATTCGATCGGGAACCATAACTGAAACAAAAAATGTTCACATGAGAATGTTTGACGCGATCAAGAAAGTCTGCAAGACATTGGGAGATTCATCAGAGATTGACATGGCAGACACTCTCTCCGATAACGAAGAGGAAGAGGAAGTCGAAGATGAAGATGAAGATGAAGAGCTGGAGAAGACTCAAGGCCTGCTCGCCAGAATTCTCGAGAGCTTCACTCTCATTCCAGTCAATCCAAACTTTCTGCTGTTCACGGCGGCCACGATGGCCTATCCTGTGCTGTTCAATTTCTTTTCAGCCTTACTTGGAGCCCCCGCCCTTTCGATGAACGAAGCGCATCGCCTGAATACGGAGGTCCAAGAGTTGCGAGCAGAGGTCCGTGAATTGCGCGCGTCACTGGACATGGCGATCGAATTTATGAAAAAGAGGAACTAGCCCTACTCTGGAGTCGACGTAGCTGGTAGGAATGGGAACTTTCCAGTGTTTCTACTGTAACTCTACTTTACTTTGCTATTCTTCTTCTAATCAATGTCGGACATCTTTCTGTGAGTATCTAGTGTAGGTCTCTTGGGGGAACAAATGATGTGCGAGAAGCTGGAAAGAGACAAAGTGGCGTAAAGAAACTCGTGCCCACCGATACCTACAACCGAATCCATCAGGTCTGAAAGATGACTCCTCTCGCTGCTCGGTGGTCGAAGGCGGTACCGCTCCATATCCAATGGTTGTACCGTCACAGAGAGCTCGTACTCTTCACGCAAAAGAGCCAAGAGGTCGTCCAACCCACTCCGATTGCTGGGTCCAAAAATATGGATTCGACTGTTGTCATCTCGGAGGAGCGATGTCATCGTGGCTGCCAGTGCCGCAATATCTTGATGGCGATACGCGCAGTCACAAGCAATGATCGTGTCAAACAATTGATTAGGCACAGTTGACTTTTCAAAGCTGTGTGGCAGGAAATCATACCAATCCAACTTCGAGACACTCAAGGGAGTTGTCCTGCTGCCAGTATTCGTACACGCATCAATGATTGTCTTCACATTTTTGCGGCACTGCTCGAGGACCATAGGATTGATGTCCGTCAAAGTGATCGAGTTTATTGGCTTTCTTCCAAGAAAAATTCTAGGTCCCAATGCACAAATAATCCCTCCCAGGCCTACCCCGCTCCCCAGTTCAACAGCATCTCCTGAAAGCGTTTCGGGTCGGGACGCAAAATACATGGCCATGAGAATCGAGCTCTCCCACGTTGTGGCTCCAGTTCCCGCAGCACCACCACCCAGCACCCCAGCTGCAATCTCTTGGAGATCCACTTCTTGAATTGCTTCTCCCACGGTTATAAAATCTTCTGCGTGAGCGGTATGATTCTGGCTGGGCTGACAGTCGCGTCGTAGAACAAAATTTTTCTTGGCACCATGTAAATCGTACAACTCCTCCACCGCGAAGACGACACCAGAAGATGGCACCAAGGTAGCACGGTTTGCGCCAGCATCAGCACCCATACGCCTCATTCGATACAGCGTTCTAGCTATACCATCACGTGAGATGTGGTAATTGTCGCCTTCTAGAAGCAGTGGGGGAGACGATGACGGCGTTCTTGACGTCTCGGTGGACACGGAAGAAGATGAGGAACGAATGTTTTGAGGATTACTGCTGCTCGTAGTGTCGTCGAAGAAGTCCAGAAAAGACGACTCCCATAGATTGTCATGATTTGCAGCTTTGGTGATCGGACTTGAATGAAAGAACGCTCGTGGAGAGGACGGGGATACCGATCGTGGTATATTCGTATGAAAAAGATCCTCTTGCTCGACGACAGCCTGCCCCCACAGTGACGACGAGGCAGCTCGAGCTCCTCCTCGAAGATTTCCCGAGTTGGAAGAATGAAGAATTATTTTAGCGCCGTTCATTATGATCTCATATTGGCTTTCCGTGGAAACGTGTGGCAACCATTTTGGATGATGAGTAGAGGTTGCTATTGTGTGTCATTATGATGTGTGATAATAATACCGGTAGGATTGATGTGTGCTTCGCTTTCTCTCTTTTTTTTCTGAAAGCAGAGGGTTCTCAAAATCAAATACAAAGCGGTGTCAACAAGTATCGAGTTTCGTTCACGGATGCGAATCCCGTGATGATGTTTCGACCGTCGGAAGATCGGACGAGTCAACCCAGCAGCGCTCGAAGTGATCGTGGGATCTGAAGTACAGTACCATATTATGGCAGTCGGTCTATGATGTTACTTCAGATCTTGGACACTTGAAATGACCATCAGTAGCATGCTGTGGGAGCAGTACTGAATGGATTCTACTGTAATATATATGGTTGAGTGGTGTTGAGCAAGATCTCGAACCACGATTAGTTTTAGCAAAAGAGAGAGACGAAAGAATAGTATGATACGGCGATATCCGACATTATGATCAACTGGTCTCTCAATTTGGCTTTGGCTTCCGCGCTCTTCTAGGTGAACTAATCTACGCATACGTTACCTGCCGCCCTGACATTGGCTACGCCATTATCACGCT
This sequence comes from Nitzschia sp. pyKryTriq1, assembly GCA_956465555.1. Lineage (NCBI taxonomy): Eukaryota > Bacillariophyta > Bacillariophyceae > Bacillariales > Bacillariaceae > Nitzschia > Nitzschia sp. pyKryTriq1. The sequence goes on from OY101116.1 coordinate 2,221,330, forward strand.
GAGCAAGTTCGCTACATGCCCGTCTGCTTACCACTTTTCCATGCTGAAGAAGTTGGCCAAGTCCTCTCCCGAGCAACGACGAACATTCGTCCCTCGCCTCTCGCGCCAAAACCAAGATCCCGATAGATCACACTTTGTCCGACGCGCGTAGACCCGACGGACGAGGACAGACTGGTCTGCTCCCCGACCGTCCGGCTACCGGTGCATGGATCAACACAAAAGACGGGTCTCTCGCCACAGCACACAGGAACAAGGAACAACTACAGGTCAACCACGAGATCTTTTAATCTAACATTATGATCTTTAACCACGTCTTCAAAGTTGCCTCGATCTCTCTAGTCTATGATATGACAGCGTCGTCTACGGGTAGGCCATTTGGATGATCAGGATCATTGCCATCCTCATCAAACTCTCCTGCCGATGGCACCACACATGAGAGTTCCAGCTCATTTTCTCCATCGTCGCCCATTGCTGGAAGCTCCATTTGCATAGCGTAATCCTTGGCATTGGAATTCGGTCTCCAAAGTATTGCCACGCCAAGTATGACGAATAAGTTGTTCAGATGCATGGTTGCCTCAAACATCCAAACCTGGTCCGAACTCAGGATGCCAGATACACCATCGATGATCGAAAAGACGAACCATGCCAGAGAAATGAAAAAGGCAATCATGATAATAGATCGGAGCCGAAGGTGTCGTCGTAATTTCGTCGTCTGTCCCATGTTTTTGAGGTACTCTGTGGTGGCGTAGAGCGAAGAAATGATCCAGAAGAAGAAGATCAAATTGACGGCAACCACCGCGAGAGAAACAAGCAGGGTCAAATCCAGTAATTCTTCCTCGGTATTGGCAGACCAAGATTCCATTTTGTCAACTGCCAGAACGAGAAAGAAATCCCGAACCATCGTCAAACCGCAATAAGTCATCCCGAGAATGATAATTTTGACCAGAGCAAGTCCCAGGCTATCCCTGACAACACCCCAGCCCATGGAAACCATTACAAATAGGCACCGCGAGATACCTCGTTTGAGGACTCCAATGATGACAGCTAGGGCAGCGCGCAAGATAGATTGAAGCGATGAGGAATTGAAAAGGATGCAATGTGTGTCTGTGGAACGGCACAGAGAGTATCATGTTCGCCACATACCTGACCAGATGATGCCCATTGACCGCAATCCGTCTATATTCCAAATTCCCAGATCGGTGGCGCGAAAAAAGAATTCCAAGAGCCCCAGGAGCATTGTGGCCAAGATGAACTTTTGAATGGGAATGGCAGCATCTTGATACATTTTCATACCGCACCAGTACCATAGGACAAGAAGCAGGTACACAATGGTCATGGCAATGTAGAAGAACATCAGACCAAACATTTCGCCAGGTAGGAATCCTTTTACCGATTTCCACTCCATGCTACCAAGCGAGAACACGTCCATTCCATAGTCGTCACAGTTTGCGAGGATAAGGACGTAGTCCCCCGTGACCTCGACTTCAAACATTGGTTTTTCCAAATAAAACTCCTGATCTGGGTCTGTTGGAACTTCAATTGTCCTATGTTCTCCCTGGAATACATTTGAATCGATCATCAGACGCCCCATCATGTCACTGTTGCATTTGTTGTCCGCTACCGTGTTCTCCGAACAGCAGTAGCTGAGACCTCCAGTCACCTCTTCATCGCGCACTCCAACTCCAAGGGACGACCAGTCGCAGCCTCCCCAAATATTTTTCTTACAGTCATCTGGAATTCGAAAAAGCACAACATCGAGTATTTGTTTGACTTTTTGAGCGCCTCCACCTGGTTCTGTCCCCGCCGCCTGGTCGCCACCACCTGCTGTGTTTCCTTCGTCGTCTACTAGATTCCTTCTTCGACGACGACCGCCATTCGAAGGCGCCGGCGTGGCGACATCTGTCGGATCTATAGGAGACGGCGCGGACGTCTCGAGGCCACTACTACCAGTTGCAAACGTCGGCACATCGCTTGCCGTGTCTCCGCCAGGAGCTGGCTTGGGTGCCTCTGTACTGCTGCTGCGGCTGCCGCCACTACTATTCGCACTACTGGGCGATGGGGTCGATATCCCCCCTGCGGCTGGAACACCTGTTACAGCCCCCGGAGAATATGATGGACTGACGGTAGTGGTGGTGTCGTCCCAGTCATCGTCACCCTGGCCCCCCTTGCCGTCGTTGTTGCCGTCGTCATCCTTGAAAAAATCATCGTCAAAGCTAGGCACAACAGTCGTCAGAAATTTGACCTGGGACAAATCGACATGCGCGGGAGCCTCCAACCATCCTAGCAAAAGTGAAATACAACGATCGAACGAGACAAAAAAGTGAGTCAAAAATAATTCCTCGCTGACTGGATGTGCTACCGATAAAGAGAATAGACGAACCTCGCACATAGTGGACTTCTTCACTGTCGGCATCCAAAATCAACGAAAGTGGGAGAATCTCTGACCGGACAACGACTTGAGAGAGCAGTATCAGGAGCGATAAGAAACTGCCTGGACGGATCATTCTGACAGCAGACTGGGGAATGAATATTATACGAGTATCCACTCAAACAGCAGTTTGAAGTTGCAATGCGATCCGCCTGCGACTGAATGCAATCTTTCCTGTTGTCCTTTGTCCTTTTCTCGCACGCTTCACGCTCGCTTCTCGCACCCGCCAGACGAACCCTACCGGTACCGGTACAGTACACGTACCGGTACATGCAAGTAGCGTGGCGTGGCCGGACCAAGCGATGCCTCCTCCGTCCGCCTCCTTCAATTTTCGCCTCTGCGCGTTTTGGAATTTGAAATTGGAATAATCCGAATAATATCAATCAAATCAGTCGAAAACACGAATCTTTTGCTCCAGCGTACACGTACGAGCGCTATTGGCTACCGGTAGAACTATAATAGCGATGTTACTCGTAGAGCTACTACGTATAAAGGAGAGATTGCATCATGACGACGTAGCTAGTCTACTGTAGGTGTACTGTACTTTGCTGGAAATGTTTGTGTACTGTCTATTATTCGTCGAGAGAGAAAGAGAGAGCATTATTCAACTTTATTAAAGAGACATGAATACTGGCTTGCCGCTGAAGGAGTCATAGATAGCTTCGTCAGACAACTGAACCACCTTGTCCGGCGACTGGAATTTGCCCTGCGCAATCAGTGTAGAAATGGTTCCGTTCCTTTTGTCCCCACTGAGCGCCACAACAATATCATCCACTTTCTTCCAGTAGTCGTCGACCCACTCGATTTCGGGCTTGGGTTTAGAAGAAGAATCGTCGGCTTCAGACCCCAAGGCATATTTTCTGTAAATCGCAGCTTCCAAGGCAATCGCTATAGCATCGTGATTCACCTCATGGTTATGAGGAATGAACGGGGCCGCCTGTCGAAGAAACTCCAGAGCGAATGATCGAGTCTCATCGGTGGGCGCTTCAATCGGCAATTTTCCGGTGATCCAGTCCGGAATCATCTGCTGCTTTTTAGCCGACGGGATAGATGTGGATAGTTTCTCGGAAGAGGCACTCTTCGTTACATTCTTCGTGGTTTCTGTCGGCCTCATCAGTTTACCCAAGGAAAACTTCTTCCGTTCCACCTTGACTTCTTTCTGTAGAGGAATAGCACAATCAGATGATGATTCCACCACTTTTTCAAGACTACCGATGCGTTGGATGGGGGACGCTAACGGTGCCTTTGGCGGACCAGTGGCAGCAGTGGTAGGAATTTCTTGGTTTTTTGAACCCTCTTGTTTTACCACTGTTGGCTCGGGCTTTGACGGAGGCAGAGTCTCTTCCGTAAACAGTTTCTTCATTTCAAAACCAGGAACTCGATCTTGCAACGTTGCTTCGTAATGCGACTTCAACGCGTTCTTCAATTGCTTGTATTCCTCCTTCCTATCGTCAGGGAGAACTTTTTTGGCCGGATTGAGAAGCTGTGTGATGACGAGTGGCAAGAGCGCCCAATGAATCCTTTGCACAAGCGGTAAAAGTTCAGTCAATACTTTCACAAGCCCGTCGATATCACTCGCATCAAGTGCGACTTTCCAAAGATTAAAGAGCGGTTGAAATTCATCGCTGCTTTCTTTGCATTTCTTAAACTCAGCGATCTTTCGTTTCTTTTCGGATGGGGCCTTTTTGACTTTTTCGACAGTCTTGTCAATCTTGTGCTTCATAGTTGTTGGCTTTTTCTTCGGAGCTTCCTTTTGAGATTTCGAACTGGAACGCAATGGTTTTGATTTCACGCGCCCGGAACCGTCACCTGAAGGCACACGTTCTGCATTGAAATCTTCGTCGTCACTGTCATCTTCGGATCCGCTATCTCCCATCGCAAACTTGTAGTCCTCGTCTGGATCTCGTGGCGATGGAGCGTTGACGTCATCAATGGTCTCTACCTGGTCCTGGGCGGCGTCGATTGGGTTCTCTTCAGACTTCATGGCGGGTTCTTCCTCTTCAACAGCCATCGACCCCGTCTTAATTTCAGACGATTCCTTCTCATCTGTTTTCTTCGTCTTCTTTCCTCCTTTCTTGGCCTTTTTCGGCAGATTCGGAGTGATCTCCTCCTCTACTGGCTCTTCTTCCGCTTTTTTCCTTTTCTTCCATCCTGCTTTCTTCGTTGGCTCTTTCTCCTCTTTCACTTTCGTCTTCCCCTTTCCTTTCTTTGTAGCAATTGGCGGTGCTCCCAGATCAAGAGAATTGTCTTCTTCGTCTGACGTCATTGCATAAGCCTCAATGAAGTCGCTCTCCATATATCCATGTCGATCCTTCGGATCCTTTTCAAGATCTCCTGCCATCTCCTTCAAGCCCTCGACAAGAAGCTTCAAGTTGCCAGGAACTGGCTTCCCCTCATCCAACTTCTTTTGGGTCGCCGCAGGAATCTTGGCGAGTCCCTTCTTCACTCCTGCTTCATAGCTTGTAAGCTTATTTGACGGCACGAAAGAATACGCATTTGCTGGATCTGCAGACGAACCATACCAATATCTTCGTGGGTAGAAAATTCAAAAATGGTGAGGCCAACAAACTAGCAGTTCGACGCTCTCGTTTCTTTCAACTTTCCGTACTTACACCAAGTTTGTCATGAAAGCAAGCCGGTTCGCTGCTTTCACCTATTGTGGGATTTGAATGAAAATTAAGTGAGCGATGCGATAGAAGATATCTGCGTGGTACTGATAGACCCTGCCTGCGCTTCGTGTTTCGTACCTTATCATACATATCGAGCCACATGTCCCGAACCCCGCCAGGAGGGACCGAGTACGGATTCATGACCAAACAAGGAAGAAATTGCTTCCCCCATTTCGAGAAATATATTTGCCCAAAGCTTTCCTTGGTAGAGTCGGGAACATCCGCCATGATCATATCTCGGGCTTCCTCGAATATTCGTTTCTTCCTTTCCAGATTTGTGTCCAGCATCTTCTTCGCAGCGGCCGGAGTGGCGGCTTCCGCGAGTTGGGACTGTTCACCAACAGTTTGAGAAGATGATGATTCTTCCAACGGATCATCCATTGGAGTATCTTCTTTCTTGTTTTTTTTCTTTTTGGGAGTCGGAGTCGTCTTTATTTGCTCACTTTTGCTTGCAACGAGTTCTTTCCACTTCTCCGACTTGTCTTGTAACCGCCGAAGGATACTTTTCTTTTCATTTCGGTCCAAGGCGAAACCTTGGGTAATGTCCGAGGCGACCGCTTCCAGAAATTTGTGGAAGGGATGCTTCTTATCATTCTTGTCGGGAAGGCTGGCACCTGGCTCGAGAATAGGATCCGACTCGCTCACACCGATCGACATGAACAATTCCCCCTTCTGCCACTTTTCGATTCCCACTTTCACGTGATCCTCCAGCAAATCATCGGATATCTGAGTGGCCGCCATGTTGGTACTTCGTGATGTAACGATAGCAATGAGCAACGAAGGAGCCACCACCAACACTACTGGCACTGTACAATACAGTTATCTCCTTGCTTTCTTTTGGTGATGTGGTCATGTTCGTGCCTTTCATCTCTCATCTCTATTCTTCCTTTTGCATCGTCGCTCCGCTCGATGTTCGATGCGATGTTATTACCGGTGGTATCGCGGGTCGCGGGTTGACCGACCCAGACTTTCCCGCGCGGTGTATGGTGTATACGGTACCAGGTACACGTACAGGTAGATCGGTCGTCGGTCTTCGGACACCCAGGACATGTTTGGGTCAAATTAATCGATGTAAATAATGTTCCCCACGCGCGCCGCCGCCGGCCCGGCCAGACGGACACGAAATCCAAAACGAAAATCCATCGACGATGATGATGATATGCGATGATGACCCGACTTCTATCCGATCCATCCCATGTTGTATTCGTTGCAATTGTTCCAATTCAAGTACCTATCTTCTGAAGCTACACACTTATCTCAAACGGCCTCTCCTGTTTCCCTGGATTCTCGTTTAGTCCGTGAAATTCACACCGAGCGACCATGAAGCGAAGTCCTCTCAATTTCGTCCATCTTTCGGGCTTGTTACCGCTTTTCCAACTAGACTCGGTGGGATGCTTTGCTCCTGCTCCCGCCTTTCTACAGCCAGCAAAACAATTTGTCTCCAGTACACATGCACGTTCACGTTTATTGTATTTCCCAGGAGCTGGTTCCTTATTCATGGCCGGTGACGATGACTGGCAAGACGACGAAGAGGACGATGCTCTGGCGTTAGAGGATGACGATTGGAGAGCCTTTCGTGCCAAACTTGTCATGGGCGAAAAGGGAAGCGCAGCGAAAGATAGTGCATCATCATCATCATCATCATCATCCAATACGTTGGATGGTGATCTGGACGGTATTGGATCCCTGTTTAGCGACGAGTTTGCCACGGACGCCTCCAATACTACCAGGAATAGCGCTTCCTCCTCCGCTACAAGAACTGGCAGCGATGCTAGTTTGACTCCCCTGGACCCCTCTCAATGGGCTTACGAGTCAGGAGATGTCATTGAACAAGGGGCCGTCATATTGGGTGGTGTCGAACAAGAGTTCGGCTTTGGGTTGAGACAACAGTACTTTCACAAGGCAGCTATTTTGGTGTTGGATCATGGGAGTACGTTCACCAAGGGGATTATCTTGAACCGTCCTACGGATCTGATGCTCGAGGACGATGTCAACGAAGGCAAGAAATGGCGCGTCTGGTTTGGTGGTGATGTGGAAGGGTTGAATGCTCGCCACCCGGATATCACCTGTGTACACTCGCTTTCGAACGAAATGGCAACACAGGCCAGTATTCCCATCATGAAGGATATTCAGTGGACTACCTTTCGGAATGCCAAGAAACTGGTGAAAGCAGGCGTCGCTACTGTCCAGGATTTCTGGGTATTTGTTGGCTACGCAGGCTGGGCTCCTGGACAACTTGCAGGGGAGTTGACAAGGAATAGTTGGTACATGGTAGCAACTGATTCAAGAACACTGCTGCAAGAGCTCGCCCGTCAGGGGGGAGGAGCTGACCCCCGAGATGCTGGTCTGGATACTTGGACGTTGCTGATGAATATGATCGGGCGAAGGGAAACCGCAGACGAGCATTCCGGTGGTTTTGACGATTTGATGCTCAAAGAGTGGGCTTTCAACCACTTAGTTCCCTTTGACGAGGGCGGGGGTGCTGGTCGGCAACAACGTGACCCACAAGATTTCAATACTAATCCCGAACTCGTCTTGAAGCTGATGAGCCGTTCGCAGGAATTAGGTCGAGATTCAATGGTTGGAACCTTATTGCGGGCATCCTCGGCTGATCGATCGCCTTTTTTGTTGGAAAACCAAGACAAGCACAAATCAGTTGTTCTTGTCCTGTCCGATGATGAGTCGGCAAGCGTCGGCGTCGTTCTGAACCGACCATCTACCAAGGGTCTTGATATCAAGGTTGCGGACCGTAGCACTGGGGGATCAAAAGTTGTCACGATCCCGATGAGATTTGGTGGCCAGTATGTCGTACAGGGACAAGAGACTCTTCTCTGGCTCCACTGTAATGATAAACTTCGAGACTTGGGAGTCGGCAGCCCTGTGGGGGCGCCACAGCAAGACGGTATTTGGAAATGTACGTCACAAGATGTGATCACGGCGATAGGCCAAGGGCAAGCAAATGCAGAGGACTTCATAGTCGTTAGCGGCGTTTCAGTTTGGGAGAAGAACATCGCTCAGGGGATGAACGGGATCGAAGGTGAAATTGATATGCTGAAATACGAGCCCGTCCCCCCTACTTGTCGAGACAACGTCTGGATAACTCTGCTGAGCCAGCAGCAAGTGCTCTCAGAGTCGAACTTCAGCCAAAGCCTGTCCATAAGTGAAAAAGCATGGGCATTTGCTGCAGATGGCAAGAAAGGTAAACCTCCTTCCTTCATACCGATGCTTGGTCTCGGGGAAAAATTTGATGAAGACGACGACTCGTACGTGTTTCAGAGTGATGTGAAAGTTTCGAAACTCTCCGATGACGCCCTTCGGAATTGGTGCGCGACCTTCTTGCTAGGAATGCCAGAATTCGGAACTGATGGTCTGTAGCCCGGACTTCTGTATATACAGGGAACTGAAGACGATGCCGTGTCAGTTGCTACTAGATAGGTAGCTCTCATTTCAATTGTAGAATGCTTTTTTTCACGTTCCGCAGACCCCACTTTGAATCTCAAGATGGGATGAGGCTGCCGTAATTGCTTGTCGTTCCTCGCACCTTTTTTGGCGAGATTCACGAACGCCAATGCCACGATTCGGAAAGTGCGTCTGCCCTCTTTTCCTTCATGTGCAACGCCGCGACATTCGTGTTGTAGCTACAGGTCCACGCTCAATCGAGTATACGTTGACCCTTTCACATGCGATAAGGAAGCCAACCGAATGATACTGCAAATATAAATCTTACACCACCCATTGGCATCATCGACCTCGACGAGGAGAAATCAACCGAAATCACGGCCACTTTTCTGCGACAATGTCTCTATTTCGCCCTTTCTGCAACTATCCATACAACAATCATGCCGTCACTGGTCAACAAGTTGCTTTTTAATCCCCCTAGAACTACGGTGTACCGAATCCCTTCCAAGATCTTCACTCTTCGAACGTCGCTTGGTCATCGCATTGGAGTTACCCATATCCGAAAGAAAGGAGCGAATGTGACCATACTCTTTTCTCACGGCAATGCTGAAGATCTCAATACAGCATATTCCTGGATGAAAAAACTTTCAAAGAATCTTAGCGTCAATGTCATTGGGTACGACTACACTGGGTATGGGTACAGTAACAGTAAGTACAGATGGGCGTTGTTCAGCTAGAGACTCTCCCGAATATTTGTTCTAACAAGTCGGTCTCATTTTCGATTTCGCAGCCTCGCCCGGGGAGAGAAAGTGCTACGCTGACATTGAAACAATCTATCAGTACATGATCCAAATCGTTGGACTGACCCCGGAGCAAATTGTATTATATGGTCGCTCTGTTGGATCCGGACCATCGTGTTACTTGGCGGCAAAAACAGCTATTGAGGGGAGATCCGTTGGTGGTTTGATTTTGCACTCTCCGTTTACATCAGTCTACAGAGTGGTTTTTGGTCCATCAGCACCCACTTTGCTTGGGGACAAGTTTGTAAACGTGGATCGGTTAGTACGCGTGCAATGTCCAGTATTCATCATTCACGGTCAACAAGACAAGATTGTGCCTATCGAGCATGGGGAGAAGCTCTACGAGACCGTTCCAGCAAAATTCCGAGCCCGACCATTCTTTCCTCAAGACATGTCGCACAACTATCATAGCTACGAAGTAGAAGCTGCAATGATGAAAGAGCTGAATGCTTATCTTGACTACCATATACTGGCGAGGCAGCTTTGGATGAATTATGAACCCAACAGGTCTTCCACCAAATCCATTTGACGCCGGGTTGTTGAAATTAGCATACCGAGCGTTCTACTTTTTTACTCTAGTGCTCCTTCTTCGAGCACATTGATCATGGTATAAACTTTCCCCTGACTTTCAGACTGCACTTTCTTGGCTAAAAATTTGACAGCGTCGGCAGTTCCTTCAGCGTAGATGCTTCTTCCTGCCACGTTGTGCTGGAGTTGGAACTGCACAGTACCATCCGTACTTGTCAGCGTATATGTATGGAAGGCATGTCCCTTCATTGCATCCTCCGGAACTCCAAATGCAACTGCTTCTTTGTCATCTCGAATCATTTCGATGTCATCATAGGTGAATTCGTCGTCGCTTAACTGAGTCAAGGAATCAATGACAGCCTTGGCAGTGCCCGAAGTATCAGCCTTTGTCTTTTGATGACTTTCTCGGCATGCAAGCTTGTACCCAGCAAATGCGCCAGGATACTTGGTGGCCAAATCCTCCAGCGCCGCTTGCATCGCCACAATTTGCTTGGCCATGTTCGGTGCGATCACGGCAAAATGATTGGCCGACTCGACGTCAGACAAAAGCTTTTCTCGGTCCCCGCCGGTTGTTCCCATGACGAAGGGAAGCTTGTTTTCGACATAGAAAAGAGCGTTTCCATTCACAGCGGACGGGTGCGTATAATCGATCGCCAGCAACTTCTTCTCCCCACAGGATGTTTTTAGACCTTCGATAGTAGACTTGAGTTCCTCCTTGTTGCTCGAAGGGATCAACTTCACGTCCGCCGATTTGGAGGTAACAGGATCATAAACAGTAATAATCATTGGTTCGACATCGGGTCCGGTCATCGCGGAGGGGGCTAACTTCAAACCCTTACGCAAACATGCCTCGGCAGCCGCAGTTGCCATTGGCCCTGGCATGCCGTTCACCATGACATAAATATCCGATCCGTCGTCCGACGACATTTCCAGGCCGGCCGCGTAGCCAGTAGAACCACCACCGAAAGGTCGCAACGACAATGTCGTGAAAGCAGCAGATTCTTGAGAAAAGAAGAGCACGAGAGCGATAAAGCTGGTGAAGGGGGTCATGGCTGAAAGACGATTGCTTTAGCAAATAATAATAACAATAAACTCTCGTGACCGTCTTTTTTATTATGGCTATGGATGGACGGCGAGGATCCGTCGTCGATCGGCGCGGCGGTCGGCGGCAGGTTCCGAAATCTTGGCGCGCGATGATGACGATTGGCATCGAGATGATGTGTGGAGAAGATTTTTTGCTTTTGGTTGTGGGGCTACGAAGCGAGCTCTGCGGAACTATGTTGTACCGTATGTACTTGTATCATACCTTGTACCTGTACGTACAGTACGGTACTGTACAGGTTAAATAGCTAACCGGCAGAAGATTCATCTCTGGTGCGAGGTACATACCTGGTACCGGCACGGTCCGTACTGGTACGGTAGAGAGAAGTGCAAAATTCGCCACACCCATTACTTCTTGCAATAAGAAAAATGGAAAAAAAACCATATTCGATCTTGAAATCGAATACAATTTTACCCCGCAGACGATGATGATTCTTCTTCCACGTTAATACCGTACCGGTACCCCGTGTACTCGTACCAGGTACCGTACCAGTATTGTACAGTACCAGGTACCAGGTACCGGGTACGTCATCGGCACGTAATCTTCGCCAAACGGTCGGACTGGCTCAGTACAAATCCTACAGAGTGTGGTTTGGAAACGGCACATACCCCAAAAGCCCGGATGGCCAATGGCTGCCAATAGGATTTGCGGATCAATACCGCGTACGAAGATTGATTGAACCGAAGTTGTTGTTGGTCGTTGGTTCATCACAACATTCATCATCACAACTGCAATCCGCCGATCCGTTCGCGAAACCGCATACCTTATATGATACTGAAACCAAGTAAGACACCCAACAGTCCACACTTTCAATCTACCATGAAGTTCAGTGCTCTTTCTTTCCTCGCTCTTGCCGGCTCTGCTGGGGCCTTTGCCCCGACTTTTGGAGTTGCCCCCCGATCTCCCGCCTTGGAAATGGCCCGAACCCCGATCATCAGTGGCAACTGGAAGTTGAACCCTCAAACTCGTGATGAAGCTATCACCCTTGCTAAGGATATTACTGCTTCTATCACTGACAAGTCTCCAGATTGCGAGGTCGCCCTTTTCGTCCCTTATGTTTTCATCGAGGCTGTCATGGGGATCACAGGCGACAAGATCGCCGTTGGCGCAGAGGTTAGTAACAACATGCGGGAAGGATCCAGTACCCTGATGCAAACATGATTTATTAACACTTCACACTTACCATTTTGTTGTAGGGAGTATGCCCTGAGATGAAGGGTGCATTTACTGGAGCTGTTTCAGCGTCTATGCTTCAGTCGATTGGTGTCAACTGGGCGTTGGCTGGGCACTCAGAACGTCGAGTCATTTTTGGCGAGAATGATGAATACATTAATGGACAAGTGCTAAAGTTGTTGGAACTTGGCATGTCTTGTATGCTTTGTATTGGAGAGTCTGAATCAGAATATGAGCAAAATCTTGCTGGTGCGGTATGTGCGATTCAGTTGAAGAAAGGATTGGCTGGAGTCAGTAAGGAGGATATGAGCCGAATTGCTATCGCGTACGAACCTGTTTGGGCCATTGGGACCGGAAAGGTTGCCACCCCCGAGATTGCTCAAGCCGTCCACGCCGAATGCCGTAAAATTATTGCTGACATTTATGACCAAGAAACAGCCGACGCGTGCAGAATCCTTTATGGTGGAAGTGTCACACCTGAATCTGTGGACGGACTGATGCAAAAGCCTGACATTGATGGAGCTCTTGTCGGTGGTGCCTCCCTTGATGCTAGCAAGTTCGGCCGCATCATCAACTTTGAATCGTAATCTGTGGAAACATCATACTCTTCGGGCGTATTGTGATTCTTAATTTGATAGCGTGAATTCTATCATTAGATGATTCTATGGCCGTGTTTGTGCGCGGATGTCCAAGTATTTTAAAAACCACACTGAACTTCATTATTTCTCCACTACGGATACCTTGAGACGTTCAAGTAGAGTCGAGTCGTCTCATGCTAGAGAGCCAAGCAATGAAAACCACATGATTTTCCTTAAGTGTGAGACATCCGAGATCTACTTCCACTGCCTGTGGTTGGTAGAGAGTAGAGTGGACTTCATGCTGAAACTATCCCTCGCATGCTCTTGGTGTGTGGATGTCACCATCTGGTAGCAACGCGATATGAAAAGTGACAGCCCGTGCAAGCATGGCTGCATCGTGTATCGCAAGCTTTACTGCGGCGAACAAACTAGTTTACTACGAATTTTTTAGTCGTCTAAAGTACGGCGAGATTCAAGCCAGAGATAAACCAACTTTACTCTAGGAGTAGCACTAAATCAGAGGCAAATGGATTTTTTTCTTCCATCTGCTCGAACAATCACACTTTGAAGGACACGTGCGCATCGCTGTCACCGCCACCGCCACCTCCTACCATGAATTGTCTGAGACTCGAACGTCTCCCGTTTGCCCCACCACCAGCTATTTGCTTTGGATCCAGCATGGGATCCGCCCCACCTGCTACCGCAGCAGCGCCTGAGTTTGTTCCGTTATTAATGTGCGCACTGTGATCGACATTAATGTCAAAGTCGTCCATATTTTCCCAGTCAATCGATAATGCCGACAACCCCGACATGGCACGGCCATAGGAGGCTTCACCAAAAGACATGGCGCGTCCTCCTCCAAAAGATATGATAGAATTATTCCGTTGGGCACGTTGAACAAAGTCTCCTTCGCCCAGCCCATTAACAAGATTCAGGTTTCCAACCATAGCAGCAGCCCCCCCGAACATATCCATCCCAGCGTTGTGGCCCATGCCAATCATATTCATCCCTGCAGAGGTGGTATTATTTTGAACGATAGGCTGTGGCTGGAATTGATCGTTCATCAACTGCTGCGGTTGGTTTCTTGGATGCATTTGCTGCTCTTGTTCTTGGATCGCCTGTGTAGGGACCTCGTCCATTTTGGTCCCAGCAAGATATTGTCGCGCCACCATTCCTCGGTTTTCAAAGGCATCGAAAATCGTCAGGCTCATTTGGGAGTGTCTATTGGCAAGATATTAATTAAAATATGAGCAAATGCACTGTACGAGTATAGAGAAAGAAAAACTGCACGATCCCGCACTACATGTTGTATGTATCACTTACCGAGAGCAGTCGCTTCGAAGCACCCCATTGTCGGGACACGAGCATGGAATGTTCCAGTCAAAGATAGAGTTGGGCTCGCTGCGCGCCACGGCATCGAATGCCTTGATAATGTTTTCGTCTGGAATTCTCGACTTCTTACTACCACTTAGGTCCATCGACACACCCATGACCTTTGCCTTGGCAGTGTATCCCACCATGGCCAGGTTTCGTGCCGCCTCAAAGGCCACACGCTTGGCGTTGCTTATCTTATCAATCTTGACCAAGACACTACACAGATCGCGGTCCGCAGCTGCATCCAAAAGCCCGTCAATCGGGGACTTATTTCCATTACATCCCTTGAGTACAGTCTCAACGATTTTGACGCAGTGGGCACAAGTGATACCATCAACAGACATGGCGAGCAGTATGTCGCCTGTCCCAGTGACATAAACAATAGGAAAAGTGTTTGGATCACCATACTGCGCTCGATTGGACGCGGATACGATCGCACTTGGTACCGACGGAGGGGCAGCGCCGCCGCTGTGAGCAAGCTGGTTCGCTTGATGGTTAACAGCATCCACAACCGCAGGCAGATCTACTTTCCCAGAAACGCACTTGTTCTTAATGTTGATCGTAGGGAGAGGTGCGTTCATAGCTGCCCCCTGAACGACGGAGTGTACGCCTCCATCTACAGCGAGCTTGCGCTGCTGCGCTACATGAAGCCTCTCCAGAGGCGACAGGGAATCGTTCGTAAGGTCCGCGGCGATTCCAGACGCGAGACCCCCCGCTGCCAGGGCTACCCCAACTTTGACATCGTCGTCCTCTTTACTCCGCTTCTTCTTTTGCATCTTGCTACGGTTTTTCTCAAGCTCTTTCATCTTGGAATGCAGGGAGCGAGGAGGCTGCTCCTTGTCATTCATGACTAGACAGTGAGCGAGCGCGAAAAAGTGGCGCGTATAGCCCTCTACAACCCCTTTCATTTTTTCCGTTCCCAGGGCGGCAATAGCGGAGCCACTTTCCCCCTTACGTCGGTGCTGCCACCAGGTTCGTAGGGTTGTCAAGCCGAGCTGGATGGCGTCATTGTCGGCGTCTGGACCCAGCCAGGGACTCAAAATTGCCTGCACATAAGGGTGAGACAACCCGGAACGGGGCAGGGGCTCGTAAGGGTAGGTGCGGCGCTTGGTTCCGTTAGGGTTGAAGGCTTCCAGCTGCTCCGCATCTTTTCCCTTCTTGCCGGTCAGACGACTGTCGTTCTGGATGGGATTGGAAAGAGGATCGAGATCAGCCGTAGGCTTGCTTTCTAGGTCCTCCGGTTCCAGGCCTCCGAGGTGCGACCAGGCTCGGAAGGCTCCTTCAAAAATCGAAGTGCGGTGCTCGAACTCTCCTCGGCGACGAGACATGGTATTGTGGCAGCGCTTACGGTGGTCAGAGTCGTCGATTCAATTACTTCAAGTTCACGGACGGGTCTGCAAGTTTCGTGTGTTTCGTGTAGTTAGTGAAAGCGCAACGTTTGAAGGCCGCCGAATTCCACGTTGTTCGGGGAGCTTCTGATAGGAAAATCAACGGAAATTCACTCTAGGCTTACAGGTGGCCAAGACCGACAGCACCAGAGTCGTCGTCGGTCGAAATAAAAGAGAACGATCTTGGTTCAATTGGGGCGACTGACTTGTAGCGGTATGCCCTCGGTAGGAGTGAAGATAGAGGGCGGGGGATTAAGCGGTAGGAGGTATTATACCGTACGGGTACCGTAGTCTGAATAATAAACGCCGCCGCAGTACTGTTGATGCGGTTCAACGCTACCGTACAGACGCTGTATGCAGTTAGTACAGCAAAAAAAATCATCTCGCACCATCAGCCAATCCAGCCAATAGTCAGTCGGTCATCACCTTCCGCGAACCCGCATGTGCTCATCGCGAGCCGAGCGCTACGAGTGCTGTCATCATACCACCGGTACTAATAGTAGTCTACTGTAGCGAGGCCTGCCGGAGAAGGAATTCCACCACTGTTCGACCACAGACAGTACCAGGTACATACCGGTACGAGAACGGTACGAAGTATTTTAGGGTCCCTACACGTACCTGGTACATACCGACCGTACAGTACGTCTACAAGTACCGGTATCGTGCGTTGCATCGTGCACTACAAGTCTACACTTACTTTTACTTGTACCTGTACAGAACTTGTACAGTACTTGTACCGGTACATCCAATACAGTAACTTCTCCCGTCCCTTGCTCGCTCCGTCCCCATGCTACCGGCACTACCATGTGGCTTGCCAGCGGCAGCGAAAATGTCTTTGCAACGGGAAAGTCAGTAGAAAATTCTGTTTTCTTCCGATGACACAAGGACACCTCCTTTTGGGGGGAGTGTGCTATAATTAAACACCAAACAGCGACATTCGACACGACATGTTCCTTGTGAAGTACCAGTGTTGCGGCAACTTTAACGCCAATTAGATTAAGGGTCGCTGTGGCGACCCTTTATAGGATTTGCCCACCGGTTCCAATATATTCTATATTCTATGCGCCCCCTTGGCCCAGGCCAAGCGGGCTTTGCCACGGAGTGTGGCTAGCGCGAAAGAGCATTGTCCAAGCGTGCCCGTAAAGCGAGTTCCACGTTAGTTCGCGGTGACCCGCACCCTTGGATGTTCCAGGTACAAGTACGGCAAGCTCAACGTCACCGGAGGTAGTTAACAACAACAACAACTGGTACTGTACCTGGTATCATACACCTACACAACACTCCGCAATTTCTCAACCTGGCTCATTACCACTTGCAACACACTGTTCCGCCTCCAGGCAATAGCACAATCATTCTTTCTACCAAGCAAGCAAGACGATAGTTTCCGACATTAATCATCGTCGTCGCAACGCAAGATAACTGATTATGAATAATATACTACCCATCATTGAAGCAATGACACGGAGTAGATATCAAAATGGTTCGCTGGATTGATTTTCTGTTGAAAACATGCCCATTGCACCGCAAGATCCCATGCCAATATACGGCAATCCTGGCGAATTCAGTTGATTGATACTCGCTTTAAAATCGAGAGCATGGATGTAAATCTTGAATCGCAAGTCTTCTCTTCACGGAACCATTGCGTCGTATTACATTATTTATGGCAACATGCTGGTTACCTTTCCTATTAGAAGCACGCATGTGATGATTTTGATCTTTTCGGACGAAGGTACGTCTTTCTCCTCGTTTGGCATCGCGAGACACGGGAGGTTCGACTACTGGGCTAGTGATTAATGCATTACATTGGAATTACCGTCTGAAGTTGTTGTACATTACTGCTTCTTGTGAGGATAATTCTGCGGCTTTTATGAAGTTCTCAGTCGTCGGGGGATCAAACTGGATTACTTCTTGTTTTTGACCACCCAATACTACTTTTTTCTCACCAGATTGTATTCTTGTCTTGCTGTAGAACAGCTAATACTGTAGGGTGATCCATTCGGGAATACAACACAAAACATATTTAGATTCAGTGATAGGAAACACGGTGCTCCGAAATATGTGTTGCAAGCCGGCTACAACCGAACTACAGACCATGCTCCTTGTTCAACTAGTAGATGCTGGCAGAGACTGCGCCCTCTCTACTTTTTGATATAGGCGGAGTTATTCGATCTTGGCTATAGATTATCGAATTATTCCATCGACGATTCTTTGCTAAAATAGTCTACTCCTATGCGCTCGTACAGTACATGCTCTAGTAGTAGAGAGAAGTTTCACCGCACGAGATACATAGGTTTTCGTTTCAAACGCTTCAGTACCTGGTACTGTAGCAGTTACAGTAGTACCGGTAGTCTCTACTGCTAGTAGTAGTAGAGTAGGGGCACCGTCAACCAACCAAAGCGACGTCTGTACGTGGTACAGTAGTCTACTGAACCTGTACGAGTACTGTACTGTACGTACAGTCCCGGTATCTTTTTTGCCGCCGACAGTGACATGCTCTTCTGTGCGGGCGTAGAACCGTTGTTGCGAGAGGTACTTTGCGTGCAAGTACCGGTACCTGTACCTGGTACTACGCGAGTAGTATTCTTGTCATTGCTTATTGCAACTTGCAACTTCGAAAGCTACTCGTAGAGGGATAGGTCCTCTATTAGAATAGAAGCAGCAACAAGTATATGCACTTTATAAAGCCTCCACTTTCTCAACAGGGAGTCTCTGAAAAAAATGCTCATCGTGTGTTGGAATGTTGCAGGTCTTTCCACCACTGTCAACCGGATCCATTCTTCCTACGGCAACAACCAAGAGGGCAGCAGCAGCAGCAGCAGCAAAAGCAGCAAGAAAAGCCACAAGTCAAATGTCGTCTTATTGGAATACATGAAACGACACAACGCAGACATCTTTTGTGTCCAGGAACACAAAATTCCCTTGTCGCAGCTGTCGACTCGCTCGGAACCTCGTGGCTGCTCCGACATTCAGGGGTACGAATCGTTCTGGTCTTGTTGCGTGGACCAGAAAAAGAAGGGATTGAACGGCGTTGTGACATATGTCAAGAAAGGCGTGGTGCCCATGTATCGAGCTAATGCGCGGCCCCTGGGTTCTGCCGATTTGGATGATCAAGGGAGATGCGTCATGACGGATCATGTGAGTGAAAAGCATGCTGATGATTCTTCATTCTGGACAATCTATCTCTTGGTTGCCATTAGTTTTTGGGCTCTAGAATCTAGATGATTCCTCACACTTGGCTTTTGTCTTCTGTCGTATACCCAAAGGGAAACTTTGTTTTGTTCAATGTATATGTGCCGGCCAGTTCGGGGCAACCACTCAGCTACAAAATGAAATTCCTGAATGCGCTTCGACGAGCAATGCACATTCAACGGGTCGAGCACAACAAGAAGGTGATTCTGGTTGGCGATTTGAACATTTCTCATCGACCCAGGGACAAATTTTGGGGCGATCGGGTTCTCTTTGTCAACGACATTCAAAACGAGGTCAATGCTAGTAACGATACATCCTCCCTTCCTCGCTGGAAAGTAGATCTGGCAACGGCGTGGCCAAAAATTGAGGCCGCGCTAGGCACGAAAAAGGTTGTGTCCACTCAAACCACCAACCCTCGAACGAGTCAAAAGTACGACAAGTTTCGAATGACCGTGCAAGTCAATGACAAACAAGTATTTCTAGGGAGAAATGAGTCGAGCCCAGAATATTGCGAGTATTACTATGACTTTGATGCTCAAATGTACACCTGTCCCGACACAGATGAGATGTTGTTGGCAGAGGAGGACAATGTTGTCTGTATTTCCATCGTGGCGGAACTCCTCTTGAAAATAGCAGGTATCGAGTGGAACGAGTCATTGCAGCGCAGCATTGCAGCAACGGAAGGAGGAACTAGCCGTGTGGCTCCACCCCGCCGGTGGTTGAATGCTGTCATGGAGGAAGATGGCATGGTAGATGCCTACGAGTCCCTGTATCCCGAGGCGGAAGGACGTTATACGTGCTGGCATCAGTTTACCAACAAACGATACACAAACGAGGGTGCGAGGATTGACTTCACCCTCGTCGATTCATCACTGGCTCCGATGATAATGAAGGGGAGTGTCAGCGATCTGCGGTGTGGCTGTTCGTCCAAACCTGATACAAGCACTTCAGCGAAAAGTCCCAAGCACCATTCAAATTCCGAAGCTGCGGCCCTTTGCGCCGTAACTTGTAATGGTGGGTTCCAGCCGGTTTCATTTGAGGGAGGTGGTATCGTTGAAGCGACACAAGAAACCCTGGACACTCAATTCGGCACTCCCCATACCGGAATGATATACACACCGCCTTCATTTTCTGACCACACGGCAATCTCGCTACTACTCGACGACGAATGCTGTCAGTGTGATGGCCAAGCAACCGTCCTGGATGAAAAGGATCCACTCACCCGCAAGGCACAACCACACAAGTTGCAAAAGTCCATCGCCTCGTTCTTTTCTGCATCGGCGCCATCAACATCGTCCTCTGTGTCTGCCGCAGCAGTATCTACAAGTACAGCCAATAAAGGGAACAACAGTCTCATGACGAAACCGAAGAAAGGTATCCACAGTTTCCTCGTAGCAACGACCGCAGCAACGACAGGCAAGAAAGAGACGGTCACCAGCAATACCATGCAACTCTTGACGTCTTCTCAACCGAATAGTAGTACTTCTGCCAAAACGAAGCGCGCATTGAGCACAACGAATGGCATTCAAAACTTCCTCGTTGCAAGGACCAAGAACATCGAGGATGGGAGCGAAAAGGGTCTGAAACGGCCCAAGGTATCAGAACCCAACGTTTCTAACGACTCAAAGCCCGCAGCCAAAAAGGGTAGCATCCTACACCATTTTGCAACAAAGAAGTGATAAAAATAAGCGAGATGCTGTTTCTGCCTTAGTAGTTGTGAAATGTCTATAATCACGACTGCGGAAATGGCATTTTCACAAACCCTTTGACACTCAGCAAAGGCAAGGCATTCCCAAATCCGACGCGGTGAACGAATTCTGTGGGTTCTGAAGAAGACAGGGTCCATAATAATTCACCCGTACATCTTTTGATATGACCTTCTGGCCATGTTAGTAGCGTACAAAGCTTCCGTCGGAAGGTCCCCTCGGGTGCATCCAATGGGCCCATGTTCTTTTTCTGCTTCGCAGTCGACGACAATTCCTGTTTTTCTTGCTCCTGCGCCTTCTCTTGAAAAACAGTCTCAGCATCGACGGGAAAAACGAATGATTTGATTATGGTGTGGATTTCTGGATTCGCCGATGCATACTTGTTCAACGCCACGAGGATGGGGACAAGGGCTGCAGTCGCGGAGTTGTCGACTCGAGTTTTGTTTAAGATATCTGAAACCTGTGCCTCAAATAGATTCAATAGATCTGGAAAGCCATTTTTCTGCAGAAGATATTCACCAAAGGTTCGGTCTGAATCCATTAATAACGAGACAGTCGACAGTTTGCATTGAGTCACACGTTCATCTTGAACTTCGTTGGGAAGTTTGACGATGTTGACCACCATTTCCATTAGCTTCTCGTCACAAACACCAGGAACTAGCTGCTGCCCAGCTCGTGTCGCATATAAGGCTCCCAGAATTTCTGAGGCCAGCTCTCCACGTTTATCATCTTCTTTACCTGGAAAAGGAGGATCCGAGGATAAGGCCCAGAGCAAGACGTTGACGCATGTCGACTGGAAATCAATCGACTGTTGGTGGGAGGGAGCCCACGGCGCAGGGTCGGAAAAGGGTGCCGAATGAACATCCCAGTCAACCTTGATTGCTAGAATCAATTTTGATGCCCCTTGTAGAGTGATTATGGCATTGTGCAGATTTCTGATCAAAGATAGGGCAAGGGCAGCGTTGCAAGGTCTTGTCAAAATGCGGAGAGCTAACTGTGGAAACTGGAGTTCCACCATCACATGATGCAGAGCTTTTTGGGTTCCTTCGTCGCCTGGAACTGCGATATAAGTTGCGTAGAAAAGATAAAGGGAGATGTTTCGTGATAGATATTGTTGCAAATTTTCTTCCTTCAATGCATGCTGCTCCAAAATGCAAACGAGCAACTCTAGAATTCCCGGCGACTGAAGAGACGCCACGGGAGAAGGTAGCACCGTCGATATTCCTTTGCGTTCTAAAAATATCTGAATGTACCACCGCAACAGATTTTTTGCCGCTCTGATGAGCTCGAAGAGATTATCAGAAAGTGGCGATGGCGGCGCCTCGCGGTACTTGTTTGTTGAACTTTTTGTCACTTCATTGATATCCTCCTTCGTGATGGGAGTACGAGGAGTACACGTGGCATCTGGCTGAAGGACTGCGCCAACGATCCCCCTATGGAGTTCGATCGCAACTTCAGAAACGGTGCCTTCCGAAGATTCTTCTTTCGTATCCTCGGATACAGTGGACGGAGGGGCAGCTAAAAATGTCTCGATTTCCTCGTTCCACTTTTGAATCCCCGGGACAATGGACTTGTTGGTCTCAATTGCCTGTTGGAACACTAACGCGAGTCGATTCCCAAAGTCCATCAGAAGGCTCAATCAACAATTCAAGTCGTAGAGCCACGTAGGTGGATAATGATGAGGCCTTTGCGCAAGCTTATGGCTCTGGGATGTGGCGGCGGGTTTCGAGGGATGATACACCGTGGGTGCGACGATAATGATCTCAGATAAATGAAACTTGTAATGAAAACGGGTGTCACGTGTTTCAACTCATCGTGAAAAAACATCTCAGAAATCCCTCGAAGTCCGTTGGGTCAAATTGAGGTCGACCTAGTCGATTATATTGAATGTTAGTTTCTTTCACGGTAGTCCATGAACTGCCTCCAGTATGATAACGTTGAGCGTGGCTACTCTCTCTAGAGTTTCTCTCTCTACTACTAGGAGAGAGAGAGCATGGGATGGACTGTACCTGGTGCGGTACTTGTAGTAGCGGCTGCACCCTGCACCAAAAGAGGAGCTTCATTAGGTCACATCAACGCAACCACGGCCATGCCAGTAGCACTCATTCATCCTACATACTAGTGATTGACAGTGCTACTTTTTCATTCTAACCTCGACCCAAGCTATTTACTTGACTTATGCTTTCTAGTTTCTCTAGAGTACTGTGAGACAACCGCAGGTGAACGTTATGATTGCATTTCTGATGATGTCATAACTGCGTCAATCTGCCCAACCAACCGAAGCAAGGACTTCTGAGCTTGGCACTCATTACCAACTTGCATCTTGAGTTTGGCAAATAGCTCATCGATTGTTTCTGACTGGCCAGTCACGTCACCATATATGTCGATTAATTTGTGAGCGATCCCTATGAGTAGACCTGTGAAATGAGGCCGGTTGATGTATCGAATGGTAAAGGAAAGGATTGGCTCCAACAATTCTTCGTCACGGTTCGCCAGAGCTGCTGTAAGCCCCCTTCGCTTTCCTAGTTCCTCCAGAACGGCCACAACGTCCCTTGGTCGCCGGGTGGCAAGAGCATCGTCTAGGGCATCACTGTATCGAAACTGCTTCAATGCTTGATCAAAGCTGCGTAGTTTGCGTTTCTTGCCTTCGGAAGTTACTGTGTGGTCCCCTTCACCAGCTTCGATGTTCATTCCTCTTTGGAAAAAGGAGTATGTTCCTGCCATCGGATCACGTGTTCGCTTTTTCGCATTGACGCTAGGACCTCTCATCTTGACAAGGACTTCACCTGAAACAGTTCCAATAGCAATCCTGTCACCACTTTGATCCATATTCAAGGAAGTGATCGAATCGCCCACTTTGGTGCTGTACAAGTGTTCCATTGTACCGGTTGCTGCGTCCCAAGAGTGGAATTGAAGCAATCCATCCAAACTTGAGCTCAGAATCCGCCATGATACCGTCTTACTCTGCGCTCCGTCATCTTGATAGTCGGAACGAATCACAGGTAGCAAGCTAGTAATGGTTTTCCGATGCTGCGTGGAAACTGTTGCAAGGCACTGCCCTGTTACGGGGTTCCAAACCTTGATCGATGTCCCACCAGCAGAAAGCAGCCAGACGGGTACCTTCGAGTCATCCGATTTCATCAAACATATAGCTTCTACCGGAGCACCATGGGATAGCACTGACAAGCATCGATCCGCGTCACCACTAGTACCGGCTTCGATATCCTGCACATTCCACACCCGAATGGAGTGATCGTAGCTCCCAGTCATCGCAAGCTGTTTCCATTCTCCTTCAGATTTCTTATCCTCCCATAGCGCCATGCAGCGAATCACGTCGCCGTGACCCACAAGGCTCAGTATAGGTTTGGAGCGGTCTGTAGAACTCAAATCCCATATCCTTGCGGTACCGTCGTCACCACCCGCGAGAATATGCTGCCCGTTACGAAACCACTCGATCGATCGAACGGGTAGGCGTCCAGCCACAAACGTAGAAAGAGTGGCCCGCATCGTCACATCACAAATCTTAACTTCCCCAAATTCCGTGCCCACTGCTAGCAGACGGCCGTCATTTCGGAAATTTCCACAGAGAGCCAAGTGACCCCCTGTCTGGACTTGACGATCGGGATCAATCTTACTGCTTCCAAACGGAGAAGAGCTCATAGGCTGACGACCCAGAGCCCTGTTGAAGGCAGAACTCGAGGAAGTTCCATACAGGCTCACCCGAGGACCGCTTACCACGGCCAATGGAGGAGTCTTCGTTGCAAATGGAGGCCCAAACAAAACCTGGTGAACGATAGCTACTCGCTTAGGAGGAAGAGTCACGGCCCGAGGATGGGCAAATTTCCGCTTGGTGGTTCCATATTGGTAGCCCCCTAGACCAAATTTCTGGGTCCAATATCGGGCTTCATTTGGATCGGATTGTCCCTGCTGTCCAAGTGTGACGGAAGTGGATGTGTGCCTTTTGGTCTTCAGAGAACTGGAAGACTTGAACGCATTCGTCGAAGTCGGTGCTGTTACAATAGTTGTCGACATGATAACGGAAGATGAGAGTGCTGTCAATCAGATGGCTCGCTCTATCCTTTTGAAGCAAAGATCTCCAGAGAGAGCTATTACAATGAGCCATCGATGAAATAAGGCAGGACATCTCTGAAGGATTTTGGAACGCGGTGGTTTGGTGGTTGGTGGTTATTGCAGGGAGGCGGGTCTTATACATCATCACCGGCGACGGACAGGAAGGTGCGGGTTGATTCCAAAAAAAGCGCGCACGACATCTTTTGATAGTATCCGACTCGAACGATCACGAATCCAACAAAAGTTGAAGTTCGAAAGTTGATGTGAGTGAAGACACTTCCAGGTGGATGCAAATCCTTCAGAAATCTTGTCTTTTGGCTGCCGTGATGTACTGCCTTTCGTGTTTCGCGACGGGGCGATCGAGAGGGCTTCAACCGCCAACCGCCAACAGGCATCCGCTTTGGCAAGGTCACAGAAATTGATGGAATAGCAGCTATCTCTCGTCCATATCATTCTTCGATACGTTGCAAAGAAGATGAAGCTTTCACAATCGCTTATTGCTCTTTCCACGGCGATCTCGACCGTGGGAGCCTTTGCGCCGGTCGTGAACCGACAATGTCGACCAGCATTCTTAACAACGCGACAAATGACTACAGCCCCAGAAGAAGAAGTTGTTGGCGGATCAGCTATGCCAGTAGCAGATCCCTACGAGAGACTCGGGATCACAAAGGATGAGTTGGCACTAGGTATTGACGCTACAGAATTTCTTCAGTGGATCGGCAGGTGAGTTATTGTTTGGCACTTTTGTAGAACCTGATGGCCGTCGCTCGGCGCCTTCGGAGGAAAGTCACTTATTGTTATTCCTTATCCATTCTCGTACGACTACAGCAAACAAGAACTCGTCGAGAAGTTCCAGCGAGACAACAAGGGTATGGACGAAGAAAGAGCGAATGCAGAAGTTTCCAAATTCATGATGGACCCCGAGATGGTAAACGCCTATATTAAATTTGAACGGGACAAAGTCGAAAATCCCCCCGATCTCAAAGCCGAAGCCGAGCAGACATTGTCGGATCCTAAAACTATTGCTACATACGCTGCTTGGCTAATTGGTGGTGGTTCGTTTGGTTACATTCGAAAAGAAATTATCGAGCCGAAGTTCGCGTCTGGGGAATGGGAAGAAATCCATATCACTCTGCCGAGTCCTCCTGCCTTTATGATAAAAGAAGACGTCGCCGCTGATGCCGTTCAGAGCGTTGCTTCAGCATTGCACTCTATTGACACCTCTGCGACCCTAGACTCGGCTCAGTCCGGCCTTGATAGTATTCTATCGACCATGGTCTAGAATGCATTTACGAGCAATCACTTCGCTCTAATGTACACCCGCTGTGCTGACCAACCCATCTGTTTATTCGTCTCAAGTCGTGTGTTGCAGCATATGAAGGCTACGGTGCTGCACTCTCTATCATGTGAGTAGTGAGTACTGTAGATCACAAGCTCTCTCTACTAGCTAGAACTACAATAGAGTAGCGAGTGTACAAGTACTGTACCAGGTACAGTTGTACCGGTGCTGTACAGTGTACAGTAGCAAAAAAGATGCGGTTCGTCTTCTGCCAAAAAGGGGCGACAGCCCCCCGAGCAAATATTACCCCGAGATATAGAATTTGGTTCCAGGTGTCACTATTTCGAGATCCCACATACTGGAGCATCTCATCACGTCATGACGATAACATCGCGGATCATCGCAGCAAACATGATGATAATATATTTATTATCATCGGTTTATCGGTTCCACCACTCTCGTACCAACATTACAACCACAACAATTTACAAACCAGGTCTACTCCTATCACTATAAGAATATGAGAGATTCTCGGTTCTATCTCCTCCTGCTTGTGGGGCTCTTCGGATTTTCTGAAGTCCACGGATTTTCAGGAAACAACTCGCCAATCTCCAGACCTCGGGTCTTCTCTCCTTCTCCCCTCTTCCAGCTCGGCTCGGATGCTAAAGATGAGCGAGATGGGCGATCCGTATTCTCTAGTGCGAAAAGATACCCAGGGAGGAAATTTCTAGCCTCGAGAAAATTGCAAGTGCGTTCGTTACGATTGCTTAGCAAGATCAGGCGATCGTTTGTGGTTGTTGTTGCTTCTCTACTGGTCTGGTTCGGAGCGGCTGGTATCAGGACTCCACCTTCACAAGCATCTACGGCAGCAGCTGCTGCTACGACACCTCCGTCTAAAAGTATTCTTTCGGCTTCTTTAGATCAGATCGTCGACCGCTATGTCAAGGACCACATGTTTGATGACGATGTTTATGATCCAGTGGAATCCGTGTATCGTGAAGCCATCGGGGACAAGGTCAAAGGAACCTACCCAAAGGCTCTCAGCGAGATCACATCCTCCATTCTTGGACAAGATGGAATTAAGGCTGATAAAAGTTCGTCTTCGAGTGGAATTGGAGATTGGCTCATGAGTGCAGTCACTTTTCTGCAGCGAAAAGGCATATCCGAGTCGACGGCAATCATTCTCTTGACAGGATCCTTCGTGGTGGCTGGACCTGTTGTGTTTTTGTTGGGGGGAATGATGGTGGGATCTCAGTCAAAAAGGCAGATTCAGAGCGTTATGAAGAAGAGATACGGTGATACATACACGTAAGTAACAAAAGGGGCCACGTTCTGGTGTTTTGCTAAGTGCGTTCACGTCTCATGTGGGTTGCTTCTTCGCAGTGTGGATGCCACCGTCAAGGTCGAAGAAGATGTAGAACTACCAGATGAGGATGATGACGACGAAGATGATGACGACGACGAAGATGATGATGATGACGACGAATAAACACAAAAATAATGATATTTAAATTGAGAGATCTTATTTTAGAGGCCCGCAGCTTCCTTGAGTTTGGTCATCATTTCATCCACTTCAGAGTCAGTATTCTTAGTGTACGTGCCTTCTGAGAAAAATGCCCCAGCAAGATGTTTCCGTTGTGGTTTTCTATCCAAGTAAAACTCGCCAGACTCTAGATTGGATTTCTCGGTGGCCATCATCCAAGCGATCCCTTCGGCCCCTTCCCATGGCGTTCTGAAGGGCTCAAGATACTTCTTGTTTTCACCGTATGCTTCGTCAACTGCAGGGGTTGCACTCCATCCTGGGTGCGCGCTTACCCAACAAGTCTCAGGCATTGTTTTTGTCCATCGCTCAGCCAACAAGACTTGGCCGCGCTTTGCGTATGCGTAGGCAAAATTTCCGTTATAGTCACTTGTAGCATCCTTGCTGCTCACTGCCGTCTTCCAGTCGGGAAATTTCGTATTGTACATTCCTCCGCTACTAACAAAGATGACTCGACCTTTGTCGTCTGATGCTTTGAGTCTTGGCCAAAGCAAATTTGACAGAAGGTACGACCCGCCGAGAAGGTGTGATGCGAATGTAAGCTCAAAACCCTCACTGGATTCTTTGCGATCATTCAAGAGGACGCCACCATTGCAGACCAAGACATCTATTTTGCTTTCCTTTGCCGAAAGTTCATTTGCGGCATTCCGAACTTGAGCCAATTCTGCAAGGTCTGCGAGAATAATTTCAACACTATCATTCGAGGTAAGCTTGACAATTTCATCCCGTGCCTTCTCCGCTCTTTCCTTTGAACGGCAAAGCATATATAACTTTGCTCCTTTGGCAGCTGCATAAGTGGCAAGCTCTTTTCCAAGACCGCTGTTGGCCCCCGTGATTACGACAACCTTGCCCTCCATGTTGACACCGTCGGCACCATCTTCACCTCTTTTTATTCCAGACAAATGCTGCACTGGCTCTGTGTATTTTTTGATATGCTTTTCGTATCCGGTTCTACAGGGGGAAACTGAACAGTGAGAAATGCATGAACCAAAAGGACTGCCGGCACGATTGCTTGATTATTGTTGAATAGCTTACTTTGTGAAATTTCGCTTCCCGTAAATGAAGAACTGAGTTGTAGAAATAGATTGCCCCATGATTCGTCGAAGAGAAGAACCTGTGGCAACGGCTTTGGCAGAAAATGAATAATATTGGAGCAGAGAAAGGATTATGACGACAGTACGGATGGTTGCGAACGATTTCATTTGGGAACTGGAACCGCCATTGAGAAGACTCCGCGGATGATGGGGGACAGAAACCGTGCGTCGATCATCGTTCTCAGGCAGCATCAAGCTACAGTAATTTCGACCATCGTGGCTTCCCTTTCCCAAGCTGGCTGACGACTGACGATGTCGTGCACCGTCATCATTCCTGTGTGAACTCTCGAGAACTGTGCTTCAACACGAAACTGCCAACACGAGCAAAACGTCAGCCAGAGGCACAGATGATGGTTCTCTGGATCGCCACCCGGCTCGTGAAAAAATCGGACGAAGTCGAACGGCGGAACGTCGAACACCTTCCCGCCAGCCCGCCGTCCGTCAGATTGAAGTGGGGGATCGGGAATGATCACATCCATCATCGATCGAAAAAGGAACAAGATCAAAGCAAATAAAGCTTTGGAACTCGTGTGTAACAGAGCTCATCGTCACGCGTTGCCAAATAAAGCGACATAACATAAAGGCCAACGCATTATCTTTTCACAGGCAAGAAGCTCTCAAAGTATCGGAAACCGAAAAAATGAGCAGGGGAAGTCTTGTTCTTTTGCTCTTGATCATCCAAATCCTCCCTTGCGTGAACTGCTTCATTGCGACAAGAACTACAAAATCCACTTTGCACACTTTAGCAGTCACCAGCGACAGAATAACCGTAGCTGTTACTCGGGAAGACGGAAAGAATGGAAAATTGATTGAGCAGATCGAAAACAATGAAATTCTTCAAAATCAAGTTGAGATCCTTGAATTGCCGTGCATCGAGCACGCGTCTGGTCCTGATTATGATTCCCTAGAAGAAACGTTGGCGAGTGGACCCTGGGACTATGTTGCCGTCACATCTCCCGAGGCGGCAAAGGTGGTTGCATCCGCCTGGGATGTCGTCCGTGATAACCCAATCCCTGTTGCGGCCGTCGGAAAAGCAACTGAGAAGGCGCTAGAGAAATATGGCATTCCAGTGACCTTTGTCCCGTCGAAGGCGACGGCAGAAACACTTGCTAAAGAACTTGAGTTGAAGGGAGAAGGGACTACCCTGCTCTACCCTGCTTCAGCAAGAGCGAAAGAAACTCTTCAAAATGGGTTGAAAGCTCGCGGTTTTGCTGTCACCCGCTTGAATACGTATGACACGGTGACCGCAACTTGGACAGAAGAACAGAGGGAGCAAGCAAAAAGAGTAAATATTGTTTGTTTTGCAAGCCCATCCTCTATCAAGGGCTGGCTTCTCAATACCAACAACAACAAGGATGTTGTAGCTGCATGTATCGGGGAAACGAGTGCCACGGCTTGTCGAGGCCACTCCTGGGTCGAAAGCCAGATATACTTCCCAGAGTCGCCTGGTATTGAAGGATGGATTGATGCTATCAGATTTGCCGTGGAAGATATCAAAGTATCGCACAAGTAATCCTAAATTGCGATTTGGATCCGATCTCTCATCTCCACCAAAGCACACGCAGGTCTCTCATTACCTACTGTAGACTACAAGTACTCCTCTTAGAGACTTTCCCTCTGAGAATTCCTAGCTCTACTCGGAATACGAAGTAGGCCTCTGGAGGGGGATGAAGCAGGAGACGAACTATCTAGAGTAGGAGTAGAGTCAATACCACGAGCAACTCTTAACTTACTTCTAGCTAGTGGTGCAATCTTTTTTTAAAAATGTTGTGCTCGAAGAAACTGTGCCGTGCTCTGGGGGATGCGGGGAGGGGCGGGGAACCCCCAACAACTTGACGATCCCCGAGTGAGAGATGAGGGGGACTTATTTTGCACCTCTTTTATTTTTTCTTGCCGGTATTTGTTGTATTCCACAAAACAATTTCGAAATTGCATTGCAATCGATGATACAGTAGATCTCTTGGAAACCAGATCGCATCGATCCTGCATCATACTCCCTTACTATTCAGTCGTCCAAGAAGAAGCTAATGCAAAGCTAGTAGCGGCTGTGCTGTCTGCTCCAGAAAAAGAACAATAAGACTGACACTCTTTGACTCTTCCTAAAATGGCTGCAAATCTCGCGAAAAACGCTCCACTCGTGGCAGCAGGCGCTGGGATATATACTGCTGCGTGCATCTTTGCATACAAGGCAATAGCTTCGAATAAAGCCGATGTGCAAGAAACAGAATCGAAGCTCCAAGGGGGCTCGTATTCGTTTGTTGAGGATCCCCGAAGAACTGAGCGATTTCACGCTGTGGCCGAGTGCTACGACAAGCAGATTGGTCGGGACGAATCTGTGATGGGTATCAATCTTTTACGACGTTCTCTGCTCTATTTCCATGCAAAGGGGGTTGTTCTAGAAGTCGGTGCTGGGACTGGAAGAAATATAGGGTATTATCCCACCAGTTCTGTTCAACGAGTGTTGATGACGGATTCATCGGATGAAATGCTTTCCAAGGCGAAGAAAAAGATAGCAGCTTACTCTCAAGAAAAACCTCAGTATGCGTGCATTCAAGCTGATGGCCAGTCATTGAGTTTTCCTGATCAATATTTTGATACAGTGGTTGATACTTTTGGACTGTGTTCTTACGACGATCCTGTGAAGACATTGAAGGAGATGGCTCGAGTTTGCAAACCGGATGGAAGAATCCTACTTCTGGAACACGGACGATCAAAGAGCTGGGATTTCATTTCTCAATACCTCGATAAACACGCGGAACGTCACGCTAAGAACTGGGGTTGTGTCTGGAATCGAGATCTTGATAGAATAATCGAGGAGTCCAGTGTGGAACTTGAAACTCTGCGCACTTGGCACTTCGGAACGACCTACTACGTTGTATGCCGACCCAAGTAGAAACTATCGCGCCTGCAGCTCTACTTTCGTCGAGTTTTACTGTAGCTATCTCTGCCGTTGAGGTTCGGCGATAGCGATACGGACGTTGAACGATACACACAAGAAAGCAAACAACAAAACTAGATAACTATAAGGGTCGTCCACAGATTCTCATTTTAAAAAGGATGTGGCTTCCACCGTAGTCGCTCTGGTCTTGTACTGTACAATCACTCCAAGCGTAAGCACGCAGTTCGTCTGCCGTGCTGTTTGCTGTTCACATAATATGCAATACCAAATACCCAAGCAAAAACCGTGACGCAAGTTGTCTCCCAGATGAAATATTAGAAACTCATACTTCGCGGTCTGGAAGTATCGTTCGTCTCCGTGTCCATGTTATCATGACACCCAATAAAAGGCTCCAGAATGCCACCAGACAGCTGTCGTCGAAGAGGCACAGCTGTGGCAAGCGAGTCATGGCCAATACTCCCACGTGTCCCAGTCTGCGGGTTGGATCCTCCAACAAGACTTCCCATGGCCGTAAGTATCGACGGCCGCACCGTTCGCGGAGCTTGGTAGTTGTTCGATCTGGACCTTTTCGACAACGATTCCGGTAGTGGTACCTCAGATGAAGCATGTGCAGGTTGATGTGGAGCTTGGTTGGAAGGCATGTGGCCATAGTGCAGCTGCTGCTCGTGTTGTTGCTGTTGCTGCTGCTGACCGCCTTCTTGCCCTCGACCGCGCTTCTCAGACCCACCACTATCATGATGGATAGTCATAGGAAACGAAGCAGGGACAGATGGAGGTGCCATGGCCACAAAACTATATGAATTGTAGCTCTGAAACTCCTGCGGTGCCCCATTGCTCATCGTGGTGCACGTCATAAGATCGATCTTTTCAAATCAACGGCCGATTCTCGAAAACAAACAGAAAGAAGGTTTCTCCTCACGACTAACGAGTGAGACCCTTACTTGATAGCAATCCAAATATAGAGGAGGAAGAAATGAAGACGAGAGCACACGTTCTATACTGTACTTGAACTGTGCTGCTTGCACGAAGCCTCCCGACAAAAGCAGATGTTCAGAAGAAACAACTAAAAGAGTTGCGCACCACCGCAACAGCACCAACAGCAAACGGCGCCGTCACTTCCGAAGTTTACCGACGATGATGATGCTAAAAAATATAAATAACACCAACTCTTCGGGCGCGCGGGCGGGGGCCGGCGGACACGATGTCGCGTGCTGCGCGACTTTCCAATCTAGATTTATGACCACTGTACAGTACGTACACTTTAGTACGAATAGCAGCAGCGCAACAAACTGAATTGGACTTCTACCATTAAATAAGAACAAGCCATTGAAATGACTGAAGCACATATTATTATAACTATTGTACCGGTAGTACAGACAGTACAGGACGTATGTACGATGTCAAATGGGCATAGATCTCTTGGATTCAACCTGTCTTACTTAAGGTGGATATGTAACCAAAAGTACTAAAATAAATTTTTGATGATGTCACACGTAGACTGTGGTACATGCGCGCGTAGAGCGACCGAACTATTTTGCTAGGCCATCACACCTTTCTACATCAATGAATATCCAACCATCATGAATATTTCAGCATTAAACTTTATTCGTATCCGTATGCTGAAGATATTCGCAGGCCAAAACTGCACTTATCGGATTGGCTTTCCAACTGAAACTGGTACTATGTGAAACTCCATCAAAATTTCTAGATTGTTGCCAGTTGCAGCACGCACCTCCGATAAGTGCAGTTTAAGGCTACGAAAAGTTGTATGTGTATGTGTTCTAACTAGTTGCAAAGTTTGGCGAAATGCCCGGTTAGTCTTCCTCGTCTCTTAGAGGAATTTCGTCGAGCACCATAGTAGTCGCCAAATTCGTCGAAACGGAATCTTCCTCGCCGAATTTGTGTTCGAACTAGTCCTTGGGATCTTCCCGCGCTCGCTTTCTTCGCGCAATCTGCGCAATTCTTCACTTTGTTCCACGAATTCCCTCATGGAGGATTCCTTTTTGGCCACGTGGAATCTTGTTTGGGCTAAGTTAGTACCGAGGTTACATATCTACCTTAAAAAGCGGCGGCTTGAGCTGCTTCACTGTACTCGTACAAGTACTGCACCTACAATAATATTTCCTGCGAACGAGGAGACAATTCCTGCTACTCGTACACCGCGGTACTGGTACAGTACTGTACTGGTGGTGTATTCAATGAGAACCACCTATGTGAAAACCACGATGAAAACCAAGGACAATTCCGGGGCTATCGAGATCGCACGATACCACAAGTTCCGCCCCCGAACCAAATTCCTCAACAACAAACTCTTCCACTTTCGAAGCTACGTGACGAAGGGTTGGATCTCAATCCATCCTATTGGTACCTACGACCAACCGGCAGACATACTGACCAAACCGCTCAACGAGCTGGATTTCAAGCGTCACCGAAAGAGCATGAACGGATGGTAATCGACTCACTGTCTACTCGCGAGAGGGAGTGTTCGAATATCTACATCGAACGTCCACGGAACGACGGACGGACGCGACCAGCGTTCGCAATTACGCACGATCACGCACGACGCACGTTTCGATCACGACTCAGAGATTCATTCTAAGACTCTCGGAGACAATCTATGATCCTCCAAGAAACTGTAAGAAGCCTACAGACTTCTATCGAAATACATGTCAACGCATCAAGAAAATAGAAATGAACCAAAGTTCATTTCATCAGAAGAGCATTCAGCTCATTAATTTATGTTAGCGCACTTCGTTAACCCACAGTCAAATTAGTCCTTTAGCCCGAATCCCTGAGCCGCTAGCCACTGCCTAGTAGAACTCACGGATTTTAACACCCGCACCCTTGGATGTTCCTGGTACCGGTACGGCACAGTAGTTGTACAGTACGAGTACAAAAGTACTACCGGTACGTACCGGTACGAGTAGCGACGATAGCTTCCTTGAAGAATGAGCATCAGCGTCAACACAGTACTCGTAGCTTTTTTCTGTGTTTCTGTTTTAGCTTAACCCTGGTTTCCAAGGATTTTCTGCCCCTTAATAATAAGAACAATAAACAATCATGAACACTGGCGTGCAATCAGGAGTGATGCAGGCACACGCTATTCGTATACAGGCTGGCGAGGATCTGGTCTCATCTCTATCGAAAGCCGCTTCGGATGCCATGCAAAAATCGGGGTCCCAATCTGCGTTTATGATGACGGCCGTAGGAAGCCTGAATACCGTCACTCTCCGAATGGCAAACGCCTGCAAGATAGATGAAAACCCCGAAAACTCGCCAAACGAAGTTAGAGAATGGAAGGAACGGTTGGAGATTGTAAGTCTCGTGGGAACTTTCTCAGCAGATGGTTTCCACCTCCACATGTCAGTATCAGACAAAAATGGAATTGTATTTGGCGGTCACGTGATGGCTGGCACTATTTTTACCACCCTCGAACTTGTCCTTGGTACTATCAGCAACGTTGCTTTCTCTCGTGAGATAGATGATAAGACCGGCTACGACGAGCTTGTCGTTCGCTCGTTGTAGGTGTAGTAAATCACAAGTGCTAGGAGCACCTCGGTGTCTGATCCACTGGAATCCATCCGTTCGCTTTTAATGACTGAGGCTTTCATAACTTTAAAATATTACCTTACTTTAACTGGATCTACTACTTCGTCAGCGGTAGTATGCGACGACTGTCGGAGATTTTCATGGAAAGGAGCCAGAGATAATATATGGTTGATTCTGTAATACCTCGTACTGAATATTCATCGACACCCAATGACTGACTCCATCAAAACCCCTGAATGCTTGTAGTAATTTAATCTCAAAGTATCACGGAAGAAAAAGTGACCACGATCATCGTAGGAAGATGCCACCTGTCGCACGAGGCATAGCGAATCTTACATCAGGATGCCCATGCTGAGATTCCCGCGAAAATAAACGGTGCGTGTCTGGCAAGTGCAGATATTGGATAGGTATGAAATCGTGCCTCATTCTTCCACTGGTGTGTAAATGTAGGCCATTCGTTAGTCTCCCGTTGATCGTGGGTGGTCGCCATTCAAAGAAGAGCCTCCAAGGGCACCACCGAAAGCAGAAATTCCACCCCAAGTCTTTCCAGATGATAGACTAAGAAAAGTTGTAGCGTCAGAAGACGACGAGGGCGCGCCCCAGGTGTCACTGTTTCCACCGGCATCACTTGACCCCCACGTGGAACCCGCACCGAAAGCAAAGATGTGGTTCGTTTTTGCTGGTCCTTGGTAAGCTGGTTCGAGTGAAAGAGAGGTGAGGTCGACGGCAGCTAAACCATGAGCCGGTTCCGCCGATGGTGAATGCATCATGGAGTCCATATTGAGTGTAGGATCGAAGCCGAGTCCGAACTGTTGAAAAAATATTGGTCAGTCTATTGAAACTACGCACAGACAGCAGTTTCAAGAGGAATTCGACTTACCGGTCCATCGTCATCTTCATCACCCTCGTCTTCATCCGATGATGCGCTTGGGGCGACCTTCTCCTTGCCACCCCCTGCTTCGAATCTTGCAGCAGCTGCAGCGAGGGCAGCTTGACTGGGTGCCCACTCTTTCGCAGTGGCTTGCAACGTAGGAGAATCTTCTACACCAGTCATCAACGCAATCCTATCGCTCGCTTTCACCCAGTCAAACTTGACCTGCGCAGCTTTTGGTACATTGAATCCTGTCTGAAGCATGATCTCTTCGTTGGCAATGTTTCGGTTCATATCAGATTCAAACGACGTGTCAAGAGTATTATAACCTCCAGAATCTCCCTGGTGAGTGCGCTTCTGCTGCTCGACATACTTGGAGTAGACATCGGCATTCTTCATTCTTCCACCAGGAACACTATGGGCGCCATACCCTAGATCACCGTCGCAACCATCCGAGCTGATGAAATTCCCCTTGTTGTCCCGGGTGTACAGAACTCCGCACGTGCGAGGAAGCTTCCTTTCATTGGACAATTTCCCCTTCCTTGTTTCGAGTTTAGCTGGCGACGGGATGTCGATTCCTTTTTTCTCGCGTTGCTTGCCCTTCCTGGGACCTTTGGCGCCTTCATTTTCCTGTCTTACGTCGGGCTTCGACTCCTTGTCACGGGGATTCTTAGCTTTCTTCCCACGCTCCTTCTTGCCTCGTCCAGCGGCAACCGAGTCATCCCTGGACGGGACAGCAACCATCGAACCACTCTTTGGATCATAAAGCATTCTAGGCGCGGCGCTGGGTCCCCTCTCGCCACGATCTCTGTCGTCGTAGCTTGCCAGTTGAATAACAGGTTGACGAGTGTATGCATCGGGGTTATCAGCTTGTGTTTCCGGCAATTGTGTTTCCTGCGAATATGTTCCATTTGAGCTCCTTCCGTTTTGAATGTTCGAGCTTGTCTGTGAGTTCCTTACAGTGTCTTTTGAGCCTCCTGCAGAAGCACTATAGGAAATATTGCTGGGCTTGCTTGGATCGAAAAGAGTTCGAGCCTTGGCGGTCTGTTCCCTACGAGCATCTCCCTCATTAGCAGCCACCATCTTCTCCTCCAGTTCTCTTAGCCTTTTGGTCGCTCTCTCATGCTGTTCGATCTGCCTAGCCTCTTCTTCGGCCCATTTCTTTTCCGCCCGTTCTTTGGCCATGCGAGCCATCAGCGATTTTTGTTCATCTTCCGCTGCCTCGCTTGCTGGATTATAAAGTCCCTGGTTTCCATTTGAGGCCATATCACGACCACCATACTGATCCCAGTTTGAACTAGGAAGCTCGGTTTGGTGTCTATCGGGGCTGCTGTAGTCTCCGCTACTCGGTTCGACCTCCTGGGAGCTAGCAATAGGAACCTTCGTTGACTCGCTTTCTCCTTGTTGCGCTTCTCTCGAATCCGACTCATTCGTAGGGCTCTTCTGTTTCTCCGCTACTCCCCAAGCATCTGGTTCTTGCAATTCGGCTCGAGAGGCCCCGACAACTGCTCCTAATAAGGCATCGTGAGTCGATGTGCTCGATTTGTTCTGAAGACCGAGCGAGGGCAGGGGCTTCGCGGTAGCTCCAGACGCCGACTTGCTAGCGAGAATTCCTCCGGCAGACGCCGCATTCGTTCCGGAAGAAGGTCTCTTGGTTGAAAGAAGCAGCAAACCGTTTCGGGAATTGCTGCTCGACTTGGAGGATGCGGTAGACGTTTGCGGGGGAGGCCGGGTGAGTTTGTTCAGATTCTTGCCAAACTTTTTCTTCGTTGTAATCTCGGACTGTGGCAGCGGTGGTTGCGAAGACTTGGTAGCAGAACTCATTCTCCACAATGTTGGTGTGTATGTAGGGGACGCTGCGGAGCAGGATCTGCAACAAGGCTGCGGAAAGAAGACCAGGGCCCTGATGCAGGAAGGATTTCTCGTTCGCGGTTAGCCCCACTTGGAGAACGCTGACTTCTTGCGTAGAATTCGTACCGGGTTCTACTGAGATTTCGAAATTTAATCTCCCACTTTTTCGACCCAGGAAGCCCTTGCAATCTCAGCAGATGACGAGCTGCAATATGGAACCCAAGTTGCGGCCCAAGACAGGAGAATATACCATGCACCTCCTGATTGGGATAGACCTTTGCAATACTGTGAACGAAAGGTTTCAACAAACCCTCGAAGAGCGCCGTTAATAACACGATGAAGCGTGGGATCTCTTATCCACATCACGCCCATCTTCCGGTGCAGAGAAAAGGACCAACAAAGCACAAAAACCCGCACTAACTTCCCAACGCGCGCGCTAAAAAGATCGAACACAAATTTGGAGCTAACTTAGGCGTTAAAATAAAAAAATGAACCAGTCGAATGTGTCGTGTGAGATGAGGAGGCAGGCGGAAGGCGGAAACACAGGACGCATTACGCGATGATATTATTATGTGCATGCATCCACATTTCACAGTCATTCATGTGCTATTAAGAACGTCTTGCACCGCCAAACTCTACAGTATTTCAATACTGGATACTGCAACAACACCTTATTTGTTCCAGTAATTGCAACCTTTGTCTGTGCGGAATTTGAGTGATGACTTCCAAGGTTTTGAATCTCGAAGCGGATCTTCCGAGGGAGACAGTTCGGCTGATTGAAAGCGCACGTTCTTGGGGAGAAAGCGAACTCGAGCCGTTGATCGCCAAACACTGGGAAGAAGGCACCTTCCCTCCTGGCATATTGGCGTCCTTCCAGCGAAGCTGTCCCCATCTCTTAGGATATACCATCCCGAAAAAGTATGGTGGGGCTGGATACGATCTTCTGACGGCATGTCACATCTCTCGAACTCTTGCCAGCATCGATGCAAGCTTCACTACGGCCTTGCTCGTGCAATATGGATTATGTTGCGAGTCTATTCTTTTGTGTGGAAAAGAGGAACAGAAACGACGCATTTTACCTTCTCTCGCAAAACTAGAGAAGACTGGATGTTTTTGTCTTACCGAGCCGCAAAGTGGGTCGGATGCGAGTGATCTGCGGACGACCGCCACAAAAGTCAACAATGGATATCGGATTTCTGGTTCCAAGCGATGGATCGGAAACGCTTTGACTTCGGAAGTTTTCGTGGTATGGGCACGTAACAGCTCCCTTAAAGGAAGTCCAGTCATGGGATTTATCGTGCAGCGAAGTCAACAAACTAGTCCTCTTGCCATCCAAACAACGAAAATCGAAGGGAAAATCAGTATGCGAATGGTGCAGAATGCCAATATCGAATTTTGTGACGCCTTTTGCCCAGATGCAAATGTAATGATCGATTTTGGTGAGTAGACAAGAAGAGGTTGCCAGCTTGTCAATGTCTGTTGCCCAGAAATATACTCTTTCTAACATTTACGATCCAAAAGTTGGTTTCGGCAAGTCAGTGGCCCGTGTACTTGAGGCTTCCCGTGTATCTGTCGCATGGATTCCGGTTGGAATCTGCCAAGGAGCCGTGGAAAAGACAATTGAATACACCACTAAACGAGATGCTTTTGGTGCTGTGCTTGCCAGCAATCAACTCGTTCAAGGTAGGCACGAGGAGTTGGTTGGCGCTCCAGATCCCATCACTAACTGCTGATTCAATCCATGGATTACCCTTCGTCGCCACAGAAAAGCTCGTTCGGACTACTGCCATGGTTTCCTCGATGTATCTCTTGGCAGAGCGGGTGACGAAGGACTTTATGGACTGTACGTGCTCTCTTCCGGCAATTTCAATGGCGAAAGCCTACAACACTAAATTGGGGAGGGAAGTGGTGGCGATCTGTAGAGAATCCCTCGGTGGCAACGGCATTCTGCTAGACTACGGAATCGCTTCCAAATTCTGTGATATTGAGTCCACCTTTACGTATGAGGGGACATACGACGTTTGTGCTCTCGTTTGTGGGAGAGCCCTTACGGGCGTCTCTGCAATCAAAAGTGCCGAGTCCGTAAAACATACAATGCGACAGAAAAGTAAATTGTAACAACGCTCATGATGTTCAGCACGAAACGAAAAATCGGATCAAAGTTTGTTGTATAATTTCATCCACCTTCATTATCGAGAAAGATACGAGTCACCTTGGTGTTCTCCTGGAGTGCATCTGATAGACTGGGTGGAGCAAACAGTTTCAACGTGCGCATTGGATGGCCCCGACGGCGGAGGTTCCCAAGCAACCAAATCTTCGCAGGCACTCGATTTTCTTGGGTACCCTCATCGCTACATACTTCCCCACTTTCTGGTGCGATCGGACTATATGCTTCAATCCACTCCGATCTTTCGTTGCACCCGCCAGTTCTATCATCATCGTCAGTGGCCGAGTCCATGGGCACATCCAAAGGAGGCTCAGCCCAGGTGTTGAATAAAATTACACTTCGTCCCCACTCTTCCTCCGGCTCGTACTTTGCTGCCCCTTGGACAAACTTTAGTAACCATAGATCTGTTGGCCTTGGTACGGCGTGAAGAGAGTCGCCCTCGAAACGCAACAGTCGGCCAGGAACAGCAGGAACCGTCACCAAGTCTACGCCAACAGTTTTCTCGACATCCGACAAGAGAAGATCTTTTCCGGAGCGTCTGCCTGGAAAGACACAAGTGGGACCACGCACTGCCGAACCAACCTTCAAGTAAAGAACATGACCGTTTGTCGGATAACGAAAATCAGAACTGTTGTTGTTTCCAGCAGCATCTTGGCTTTTTGCCAAGAATTCATCCACATCTGCATGGGCTTCGATAGATCTCCATTCTTGTCGTCCCCAGTACTCCACATACTTCGACTCGTCTCCAATTTCTGACAAGACGGAATCCAGAGTGCTTTCTATAGAAGGTGGTGCCCCGACAAGAGGGCGCGAGAATGCCCGGTGGCCTAGTCCGACTTTTCTGGCGGCATCGTGAAGATTTTCACACATTTCTTCGGTCAACACTGTGAGAAAAGACGTAAGTTCGTAATTCTGAAGGATGGTACAAGTATCGGCGCATGGAAAACGTGATTTCACCCACCATTGTCCCAAACTTGAACGC
This sequence comes from Nitzschia sp. pyKryTriq1, assembly GCA_956465555.1. Taxonomy (NCBI): domain Eukaryota; phylum Bacillariophyta; class Bacillariophyceae; order Bacillariales; family Bacillariaceae; genus Nitzschia; species Nitzschia sp. pyKryTriq1. Next base: position 2,261,967 of record OY101116.1, read on the forward strand.
TGGGTGCTGTTGAGTAGGAGGCACAAAAGCGCCCGAGCAAGAGCAATACAGCGACCACTCGCAGAAGAGCGTACATTTGGAAATTTGATCGGCGTTTCAATGCGTACGGGTCCATCGTAGGTCTTCTTCACAATTTCGCAGTACCTCGGCGCCTACAGTTCAAGTGACGCCAATCCCATCCATCACCTCCCAGCAAACATCAAAGGATAATGATGATTACCTGGTACAAGTGCTGTGACGGATGCTAGAATTTTGCCTTCAGACTTCACATACCGTACCGTAGGGCCTACAGGTAGTGGTTTTTCTTGGTGGCATGAAAGGTGGCATGAAAGATTAGCGAAAATAAAAGATCGTGGCTCATCGTGCGTGGCGCTGTTGATCGACTCGATCGAATAAAAGTTTTGGAGGGAATGAAATAGTCGCAATAATAATTAAGGCCCTTACTTTTTGTAGTAGAGCGGTAAAAGACTGCGTATGGTTGACTACTGGTTGTACGTAAATGAACGATCACCGCCGAAGTTGGTATCATCATCAAACTTGCGGTTTGATCAACTCTCCTTTGTTGCTTCTTGTTATTGCAAACACAAATTGCCCTCGCGAACTGGCCCGCCACACGCTTGTTATCTCAAAAGAATCAGATAAAGCAAGGTTACCATGAAGACCATTTTGGCATCACGAACGGTGGAGATCCCCGAAGGAGGTGAGTTACTGCTGGGATTGATAATTAGCGTTTTTGCCCTCGGTTGCTTCATTTTGCTCACTGCTTCGTCTTGATCCTTTCCAGTGGAGGTTTCCATCAAGGCCCGAGTTGTTACCGTCAAGGGTAAGCTGGGGGAACTCTGCCGTGACTTCAAGCACATGCCTATGGAATGCCGTGTTGTGAAGGGGGAAGAGATCGGCGAGGAACTCGAAGACGAAACGGCCTTGGAAAAGACCTTTGTTAAGGTCGATTTGTGGTTTGCCAACCGTAAGCAACTTGCCTGTGTCCGTACTGTCTGTTCCCACATCGAAAACATGATCATCGGTGTGACTCGTGGCTTCCTTTACAAGATGCGATTTGTGTACAGTCACTTTCCCATCAATGTTAGTTTGAGTGGACAAACGGTCGAGATCCGAAACTTTTTGGGTGAACGTCGTGTACGAAAAATCAAGTTGATGGAAGGCGTCAAGTATTCCAGATCCGACGATGTCAAGGATGAGATTACCCTTTCTGGAATTGATATCACGAAGGTCTCGCTTACTGCCGCTCAAATCCAGCAAAACACCAGCATCCGCAATAAGGATCTTCGTAAGTTCCTTGATGGAATTTACGTTGCCGAGAAGGGACCGGCTCCCGAGGAATAAACAATAGAGCTTGTCATGAAAAAACATTGTTCGTTCGTTAGTTCAAATGAGAGAACCTTTCGTTCCTTTCTTATAAGATGTATCGTGGAGCGATGCATCTTTTCTCCAAGAGTGTAGAAAAGTGAGCTACGCCGACTAGCTGGGTAGAGAGCACTCCTTGGAACAATCACGGAAGGAGGAATAACATCTGCTGATATCTACCTAGAGTTGCTGGACGAGCGCAGCATGCAACCATAACATAGACATGACTGTAAACATAACGGCGTGCCGCTAAAACCGCCGACGGTGAGCTTGACCACTCTACTAGTTTGCATCTAGGCATATGTCGAGGAGGACTATTTGACGCAAGAGAGAATGGCCCCACCAAGTAGCAGGCATTCGCTCTGCAGCTTCAATATTCTGAGAGAAGGAGAGGAATCGCCGACGATATTGTAGTACCCTCAATATTGCAAACCTGCCAACATGTCGTCGGCCATAAATTGATCTGTATTGTCCATGGTCAATCGCAATAAGCCCCAAGCGAAAGGCAATTCTCAGTACGAGTTTGTTAATCAGATGGACACCACGCCAAAACAAATACATGGTACATGAAAAATCACATCTATTTCTTCCTCGGTTAAACACGGCGCAGGGTGATATTCTAGATAGTCGGGCACAAGAATTAAACGAAGCGGTTTCCTCTGCCAGGATATCCACCAGAAATATCGCGGCTCGCTCTTTGTTGTGTGCTTAGTGGTCGGCGGCGGGATTGTGGCTGTGAAAGAAACGACGCAAAAAGGTGAGCTGCATCCTCGATAGGGTAAAAGTCCCAACCAAAGATATTATTTGTGAATACGTACAAGTGGTACTTGGACGCACCCAAGGCGTTCATGACGGTATCGAAGATTCCGACTAAAGTTTCGCAAGGAAGAAAAAAGGATAAAGTGAGGGTGGCAAGCAAGCGAGAGATGTATTTCGGGACCCAGGCATGTCACTTACACTGTCCAGCAGTGAGGGTACCAATCATGACGCAACGAGGAGCGAGTCCGACGGTGCAAAGCTTCATAAATCCGATTTCGGAGGCAATGTTCATGAGACGCTTCATCATGGATCCATCACCACCAGCTCCCTTCTTGTTAACCTTCGAAAGAAGGGTGTCAGCAGGGTGCGAGATGATGGCGGAGGCAACTCCAGCAATCACACCAGAAAGAAGGGAAACTCCAAGGTTGGTGCCGCTAGAGAGCTCAGCGGGCGTCTTTCCCATGGAGGCATACATAGTATCAGCCACACTTCCTTGCACGACAAATTTAGCACAAGTGTAAGGAATTTGCTTGGCAAGGATGGGCACCAAACCGGCATAGAACCCTCCGATACCCTCTTGTGCGGCCATCTTGGAGAATCCGTCGGCGAGACCAGTCGAAAAAGTAGGGTCAGAAACGGATCGGATACGAACAGCCTCAAGCGGACAAAGGAAAAGATCGGCAATGAACTCGGCTCCAGCGGCAGACCCAATGTAAATAGCCGTCTTGTTGTCCCACGCCTTTTCTTCTCCCATGGCCTTGACGGCATTGATTTTGAAGAATTCGACACCGCCGAATTTAAACCAGCCTTGGATAAAGTATCCGGCAGCTGTGGCTCCAAGTCCAGTGGTCAACGCCATGGCACCCTCCTCGGCAATGATGGTACGGAATCCACCAATCAAACCATTGTTGTACTACGAGAAAGGAAAGTCGGTGAGAGTCATTTGCTCAAGTCGCAAGGAACAGGCATAAAATCCAAGGTCACAACGCCACATTCTCCATGACGACATCATCATGTAAATCCACTACCCGAGTACAGGTACAGTTTATCCCGAAACTAATACGCCTAGCCATAGAATGCACGGCTTCGGACAGGACTGAGCGAGGGAAATATCCACCCGCCTGACATACCTTGGCGGAATCAAGTTGCACGCGAGTTTTGACGACATCGACGGGAGTAAGGGCTCCGTGCGTGATAGAGCAACAGATACCACCAGCAGCAGCTCCCTTCAAGTAGTACATAGCGTCATATTTGGCGTAGGCGTCAGAGGGAGCGAGGAGTACGGAACCGGGAGTAGACATGGTCGAAATCGTAGAGGTTACTTGTTTCCTTCAAAAAATTATGAAAATGAGAAATTCCGCGACGAGAAATGAAGCGAAGGAGAGGGAGAAATCTACCGGTACGTCGGATGGGAACGTTGGAACGGTCTCGACCAACCAATGCTCGTTTCTGTGTAGTAGTAGACCAACGTCGTGGCTTTCCACGAAGAGGGGACATCGTCATTCCGGACCACTCCTTGAGAACTTCGCCGATTGATTGGCTTGCTCGGAACGCTTTTATTCGAGATTCGAGCGCGAGAGAGTTGTAATTTTTTTACGTCAGCATCGAGAAAGCGAGCATTCTGACGTCACTATGACTACCGGTGTTGGCTATTGTGGAGGAGGTATGGTACAGTACCGGTACTCCAACTAGTCGTCAATTTGGTGCCTGCTGCTGTACTCGTACCGCATGTTCAAACGAGCAATGCTACTGTAGCTCTACTAGCTACATGGTACCTCTACTTGAGTTCTACTACTACTCTACTCTAGTAGAGAGAGAGAGAGAGAGAGAATGTGCCATTGCGATGCTTACTCGTTTAGTAGGTAGGCGAGATCTACTGTACTGCGCAGCATTTTTAGTTGAGCTACGTAGCATTTTTATCCGATCATAGATCCATAGAGCGATCCTATCCTTGTCACGTCCTTCCTGGCTTCCATTTATGGTAAAATATCATTGCCGCTAGCAGCTTGCCTATGCCACACCTTCTACCTCGTCGCCCAACAAATTGTTGATGTAAAAACCGATTGTAAATGCCACAGTTGCGCAGGCACCACCGAGTAACAAGGTCTCCAATCCACTCCAAAACCAGTGCGAAGCCCTTTCCGAATAAATCAATCAACCAACCAATCAATCATCCACCGAGATGAAAAATTAGAAAGCGAACTTACGACGATAAAACATTTCAAAGGTCCTTCTCGGGTATGACACTTACGCAAATTTGCTCTTGACGCTTCCCAATAAGAAAAGTACACAGCCTGTCACTATGCATGCTGCCTTGAAAAGAAGCTCTTCTCCCAAGTCGGGAAACGTGGCGGGAATGACAACATACCCCAAAAGAGGCATGGCACCAAAGGTGGCAAACGACAGGAACATTATCAAACCTTCACGCATACTCTCCTGGACGTGATCTTCCTCGGGTACCTATATGTACACGTATCAAAATATTATGTGAGGGTGTAGCCACTTACATTATGTACTGTACTTTCACTAGCAACAAAACAACACAGACGTACCTGTAGCTCGAGTTCCTGTTGCATCATCACATCCACGAAAAAGTCCTTGTACTTTGACATGGTTGTAATGACTAGAGTAGCATCTTCTTTCGACATTCCTTTGGCAACATATATATCAATCATCTGCAAGAACAGTTCGTTAGAGGACAAGGAGGTGCAGGAATACGGAATATTCGATATCAAAACATGTTGCCCATTCCCAGCAGAAGTAAAGCTAGAACCTACCTCACGGATTTCACCCTCGGGATAGTTTTCCATTTCCCATTCCTCTCGCCGTCTCTCACTCAGAATCCATTCATTTGTTGCCTTGGACGACAAGAATTCACCGACGCCCATACTTTAAAATGAAAAGAGGTGAGTGGGATTGGTCACGTCAGAACTACTCGCAGAGTATTGAATTCAATCTTCCTTCTGTCGTAGTAGAAATCGCACGTACCTTAGGGCATCCGCAAAAATATTACTGAATCCCAGAACAAGGACTACCGTTGGGTCCAAACCACCGCCTGCTGCCCCAGCCACGATCGCGAAGGAAGTCAAGATCCCGTCCAATCCACCGAAAATGATCGGCTTGAGAAATCCTCCTTCCGACTGATGCCAATCTTCTCCCTTATCTGACGATTTCCCATCATGATATTGCCTGCATCAGAAAGAAAGACAATCAGCATACCACCCATGACTTTAATCGAAATTTCCACGTCAACAAGCGAAAAATCATACCTGGAAGCTTCGACGTTGGAGCCTTCGAAAGCTGTTCGAGCGTCGATGTTCTGGAGCAAGGACGTCGCTTCGCTGCTCATTTTTCTTTTTCTTTTTGCGGATATCTGGTCCGATAATTTCTCCTACTGCAAAAAGTGTTGCAGCTTATGATAATGCGGCTATTCAATCGCCGTCGCTTCGTTCCTTATCAACACTCTGGTGGTGATGTACAATCCATTGCGCCTGCTTGACTGCTGACTCCTCCTCCTCCTCGGTCCCCGCCTCTATGCGCTCGGATCGCGATGTTTCGGCGCCGAAATCCCCGAAGAAAGCTTTACCGGTAACAGGGCAAAAATGGGAATGCAGAGGTTCCGGCTGCACTACGTGTACGGGCATAAGGCGCGTCGCGCGAGCGAGTGGTACGACCCCGGCTGCAAAACAGAAAATTCCCCACCGCCAAAAAATTCTGATGCGCGTTGCCACCGACACAATGCAGATGACGATGGAGGGAACGTTTCCCTCACCATGTGACAATTGTTTCCTTTGCATCAACTGAAAACATAAATCTCATTTTATTCTTGTTTGTGTTCAAGTTTTCCGGTAAGTTCATCCTACTCTTCCTCATATGGACACAAATCACCATGGATCGGGATACCGATCCATTTTCAAGATATAGTGGACTGGGGTCATGGCCGTGCCAACTTGTATCGCCCGCTTCAAATGCCAGCCAAGCATGCCGACTATTTCCCACCCCAAGACCCTAAGAAGGTGAAAAAGAAGAGAGCACGGATCAACGAGGAGTAGTTCTGTTGTAGTTCCTATAACTTAATCTTTGTTAGTAGAGTCGTATACAATATCCTCCACGTCTCTTAATTCCTCTAGACGGGCGTCGATCTGGTCCTTGACGACTTTGACATAAATTGTTATCAACGACCGAAACTCGAGATCTTCTTCGGCCAGCTCGTATAGAGCTAAGAGTCGACGAAGTTGTTGCTTTTCTCTCTTGGGTGAGAGTACTTCACAGGCGGCCTCGGAGGCGGCCTCCTTTATCTTCTGGACGTTGAGTCGTTGTGCTGCTCCAGATATATCTTCCGATGACTCGAGCAACAGAATCCACTTCGTCACTTCTTCACATACTTTGATTTCGGGGGAACTAGACACATCAGGGACAGTCAGTGCTTCATTGCGAAAAGCAAACGACAGGACTTGTTCTCCATTTTCGTCGCGAATTTGTGGGCCAGACGAATCTTGGTCGTTGTCCTCTTCAGTGGAATCACTTTCTAAGCCAAGTTCGCTCTGAAATCGCTTGAGCATCTCCTTTTGGATTTCCTTCTTTTCCTCTGAGAGTGTCGATGTAGGTCCAGGGAAAGCTAGCTCGACTAGGACCGGTAGGGAAACAAGAGAATGAATTGACTCTGGAAGTTTTGCCAAGCAGTCCTCCATGGTCCATGTGGGTCGCTTTTGAAAGCACGACAGCAAAAGAAACAGTGCCCCAATGTGCGCACAGAAGAAACAACCATTTGCACAAGTACAGCTGCTGACAGGATGTGGAAGGAACTTAGTAGTTTGATTCTCACTGTCCAACTTAAAAGCGAGAGTCACAGAATACATCCCCTTGTCACCAAGACGCTGGGACGGCGCGGACAGACCCTCGACAACAAGGATGGCATCATTCGGACTCATATTATTTCTCATTCCTGTAGTTGATTTCAAGTCCTTGAGATCGAAACTTCCTGAGTCAAGATGCATCAGACACCTTGCCCGAACACCGTTGCGTTTACCAAAGATCGATGTGAAATATTGATCGTTGATCGTAGGTACTTTCCAAGAGCGCATTTCGTCGAGGAATCCATCTCCAGTCGACCATATTGGCGATACGTCTACTTGTCTTGGTTCCAGAACTTGGAACTTGATGTAGCCTCCGCCCCCACGCAAGAGAAATTTTGGGAGGGGCGGGAGATTGAGCCTTACCGCCTTCTCCACTGCTTCAATGATCTTGGGGCGCCGTATACCTGCATCCAAACTTGAAAAATTACTGTTTGCGATGCCACGACAAGCCAACCAAAACAACAGTTGGTCTTCATGAATCAGAGGAGCAGGTCGAAGATCAAAATCAATCGTAGACCCGGGGCACAACTCGTCGCCTTTCTCATTGTATTGCGGTGGGTTTCCTTCAAGTGGACTCCCAGTTTTGCTGTAGATATTCATTGTGAACATGTCCTTGTAGTCGGCTTCTCCATTCAACGCGGCGCTCGGTATGAACCCTAGACGATTTGCCGTGGTCTCGTCCGAATCATTAATCCACCACTGGTCTTGAACGCTCTCTGGGTCTCCACTCATAGCTCGGAGATCAACATTGTAGTTCCCTTCCATGAATGCAATCCTTGGGCTATCATTATCTTTGGATGGAGTGACAAAGAAGGCAGGCGATTTTTCCCAGAGTTCAATTGCTCTGCGGAAAGCAGTCTGATTTGGAGCCTTGTGACTGGCTAGGTAATTCGAAATGAATTCATTCTTCTCTTCTTGAGTAGTCAGCTTGACCCACTCTTGCATTCGTTTGATATTTTTTGCTTTTCCATCCCCTTTCGTATTTGCAACATAGTCGTTGCCTTGGAAACAGGCAAACATTGTTAGATCGCGCTGTTCCAGGTCACGGGGCGACTGAAACAGTTCTTTCAGTTTCGTTTGCAAGAGACGTTCATTCCTTACAAGATTGCACCTGCCATTCTGTTGCAGATCCATTATTGTCCTTGGGGCGCCTTGATAGGCAATGTCCCCATCGTTCGTAAGAGCATAGTCTGCGATGTTTTGTAGAAGGAGAGAATGGATTTGGCTATCGGCCTCGAACGGAGCCCCAATGATAGGTATACTTTCCGCCCTGGCATATTGCACTATTTCGTAGATCATGTCCTCGCGGACATGCGCTGCAGCCTTTTGTAGCTTCTCGATGTCGTCGAATGTAGTCTCTTCATCCTGGTACGCTATCTCAAGGTCCACCAACAGAGTCTCCCGATCGTGGTAGCGAGTACGATGCGTGTCAGCCTTTCCAGGATGGTACTTTCCATCGAAGACAAATAAGGCATCGAATTTAAAATGGCGAAGAATGGTTACCACCCCACTGAAATGCTTGACCACTTCCGTCACTGGAACCGGAGGCACCATGAAAACTTGTCTGAGGACACCGACGGACGCCTTTGCCTTGTGCAAATAAATGGATACATCCACAGCGACCACTGGATTGACAACCCCATGTTGCCTACGAATAGCCGACAAGCTGTGAGACGTTCCCTTACCGTCCTTCAAGAGCGAACATGCATCTTTCACACCCATCGTCAAAAGTATGATCATAGCTTACCTGAAATATTAGGTGTTGGTTCCACGCTGTCAGTTGCGCCGATTATGATCGTATGGAGATGATCGTGATCGTGGACGTGTAGACAGCAACATCATGTTTGAGGATACAAATAGGACAGAGGGCGGAACATCGGGTGGATGGAGGATGAGGTCGGAGGGAACCGTGGAAGCAAATGCGCGCGAAATGAGAAGAAAAAACGATCTTTGAGGCAGGGTCGTACCACTCGCTCGCGCACGGGTGAACGGTGAGGAGTCGGTTCGGTCGGCAATCAAACACGCGCATACACGTGAGGGCTTCTTCTGTTCCCGCCTGTTACGGTACCGGTATGTACTGCGATCCATCGCCAGGATCCAAAATCCCAAAATACGAAATAATTGCACTAATATCCGCACAGAAATACCGGTAAGCTTATTGCCAAATCCCTTTCCTCGCTCTTCCTCAGATTTTCATGGAATTGAGTTGATCATCCAACCATATCCGTCCAGGTCTCTTTTTGAATCCCAGTAACATCCTTGAACAATGATTTTCCAGTTCGTGTGTTTGCGGTCTTGCTGGGCGATGATGATTCTTCTGGCGGCATGCATCTTTTCATTCAGTGCGGTACACATCGACGCCTTTACGCCTGCTGGAAGGTCCACCATGGTGGGGTTATCCAGAGTTACGCAAGAACTGCAACGGCCGTTTTCTCTTTCGAAGCGACTGGAAAAGACAGAAGATGAGATCGAGGCAGAGCAACTGCAGAAAAAGTTGAACAAGCTAACCGAAGAGCCTCCAATGTTCGCTTCCTTTAACGCGGACCTCATTGACGAATCAGCGATTCCCATCCCTACGTTCACGGCAATTATAGTCTTAGTCGGCAGCTTTGTCTGGACTTATTATCTGTATGATATCGGCCTAAATGGATTCCCAGCTCAATAATTCTAGATAGTAAGCTACTTTACTTGTACTGATGAAAACCTACTGACTGTAATGGCTTTTCAGATTATGCCATTTCGGCGGTATATCATTTAGCTACGTTCGTTGTACGATCACATGAAGCCCTCACCAGTCAGATGAGCTTTCTCCCTGTTTGCAACCAATGCGTTGGACGCTGATTGGCTCTCCGGTGACCGGATTTGTCTGTCGCCATGACACGAGGCGATGTTTGGCAAGGTATTTCAGTGGAATCCGCTGAGAGGATTGGACAAACAACTTATGCCCTGGTGGGTGGGATAGCATTGCATGAGCTAGCCGGTAGTAATGATTTTCATCTGCACGCTCGTGTTCTGGTAGGGTGGGTGATGGGATCCCATACTTGGTCATCAGGCGACGCTCCATCACTCCAATGTCCAATGCGTCCAATTTCCCCTTGAATACCGCCAGCTCTGCTATGGCGCCCTCTCCCTCACCATCCGATCCTTGTCCGAAGCAGAGGGACATATCAAAAGCATGATCCGCTCCAATTGTTAGCCCGTCCAAGAAAGCAACTTCAGTCGACAACGGAAAGCTGCAACGAGTAATTTCCGGTTCACCATCAATGCGTATCCTGCTTTCAACGCCATCAAAAACAGCAACATAGCAATGCCAAGAACCAGGACATAGCTTGCCTCGACAGATCTGGCCGACGGGTAGCTCGGCGTTCTCAACATCAGTCGCATCTCCTAGGCCAGAGAAAGGGCACGCACACTTGAAACCTGGATCGCCGCCAGCCGCTTCCATGCTCATATCACAACTGCTGTCGTCAGAATTAAATGACTCGTCTTTTGCGTCCGCTTCGTCCGCAGTTTCATTTGCCATATCCTTGTCGGTGGATGCACCACCAGTCCCAATATCTGTACACAAACAAATCGGACTTCGTTCAATCAAATCATCTCGGGCAGTCTCTGGGTACATATGACCAAATTCAAATCGCCGTTTCAGTCCAGACATGAAACATGCATCCTCGGTAGCAATACCTACACAAAAAACAGTGATGGGAGCTGGGGCCGGGGCCGGCTTGAAGGGTGGTGTGAAAAGTCGAACCGCGTGGCTAGAATCAAGATTGAGAAACTGAACACATGGCTGCTCAATTCCAAGCTGCGGTCTACCATCGGAGACCTGTGGGGCGCTATTGAGGACTTTCGGCAAAACCTCCCTCTGGAGCTCCCGTCTTCGCCGCCGCCGTCGTTTTTGTAGTTGGTCGCGTTCTTGCTGAGGTACCTTCGCGGTGTTTTCATTACCTTCACCTCCAGTGGCCGCAGGCAAGGATAAATCATCGTGCTCCCAGCACAAGCAGTATCCTTCAGGCCGAGCAAGAGTTGCCCCGCGCACCGCAAAAGTACCCGAGTTTTCAAATATTGCCTTGGGTTCTGATTTGTCCAATTGCGTCGAAGATTGGCTCTCCTCGGCGTCCATATCCTTGGATGGCCGCGCCAATTCGATAATTTCCTGAACGAAATGCGTGAGTTGTTGTTTGTCAATTCAATCTGGCACACACAAATCCCCACAATATATATATATATATATTTACCTGGATAAAGGAGGGAGCATATCCAAACGGTAGTAGCACGTCCTCAGGAGTTTGACACCCATCCCACTGATACAAACAATTCTCAAACTGGTCACTTCCGCCATTTTCAAGAGCCCTGAGCGAAGTAGCTCGCATCGGCTGCCGCCTGGCGTTCTTTTTCTTTTCGTCTTCGCTTCCCGCATAGAGCTGTTCTCCTCCAGGTGCAAATGACTGCGGTGATTCAACGCCTCCGTGATCTCCCACTTTCATAATAAGACCACCTTCGTCTGAATCGCTTTGCGCTTCAATTGGTAACTGTTTGAATCGGATACCTTCTGGATTGAACCAAGCAAGGCAATAGGTTTCAATGTCGTTGTTCGTGTTCATTTCCTTGCTCATCACATAACGTAGCATCGACGGCAAGAGAAGTAGCTTTGGTGGCTCCTTGTCGCTCTTGTTTTCCAGCGAATTCCTCGCAATTTCAAGCAACACTATCTTCACGTCTTCACGCCATTTCCGGCATACATTTGAGATGCATGCCAATTCAGCGTTGCTGGACGCATTAAGTACCAGCCATCGGATTGCTGGTTCTGGGAGGTCCATATTTACAGTATTGTCAAGGTCTAGTTCATCTCTCTCTGAATGCTTGGCTTGATCGTAAATTGATTGAGGTTAATGAAGAATGACCTGGGTCTCAAGTTCATTGTGGATTGGCATCCATGACAATACCGATACAGTCTTCCTCTATCTTTTTCGGCGTCAAAACTACGAATACTCAAAACACACACGCTCTTCTTTGGGCTCTTTTTTACAAGCAATTAGAGGGCTAATTATTGAGGTCATGGTCCGCCGGCTCTGGGACATTTTTGACGAATGACAGACCACCACAACAAGACCCGTGCGTGCTGCGCGTGCCGCATGCGTGAGTGGTGATTGGCGATCGAATGAATGAATGAATGAACCGTCAGTGACTCGTTCGACCGTAAAAAAATTTGCGCGCTGGCGCGCTCGTACCCATGCTACTGTACTATACCCGGTACATACAGTACCAGGCAACGCGGTACAGTTAACTACCGGTAATCTAATACTATAGAGAGACTATGAAATGCTAAAAAGCAAGGTTCTGTACTGTACTCTCTCTGTAGACTACCGGTACCGGTGTAGAGAGTAGAGTACCGTGCGAGTAGAGAGAGAGAGAGAGTATACAGAAGAAACAGAGTAGAACCAATACTGGTAGCGACGAGATAATCTCTTTTGAATTGTCAAGTAAAGGTGAACCCATGATACTGCGTACTAGCTATTATGACTTTAATTTTGTGGGTGTAATGTGCTTTCATTATCTTTAAAACACTCCCGTCAACCAAGTTCTCCCCATCAAGAACAACACTCTTAGCTGATCGGGTTCTAAGAGACTGTCATCGAAGATGTTGTAGTCGGCCTTTTCAAGTTTCGAGAGGAAATGTAGAGCAGGAACCACCGGTAAAAAACATGGTCTGGCATGTCGGGGTACCGTACTCTGGCGTTCTCGGGCTTCAGAGAGATGAGACGAAGCTATGAACACCATTTCCCGTACTGCTTCTTTTAAAAGTTGATGTTCCTGTTCTGTTAGCTCCGATTTTGGGTTCTCAGTGTTGAATTTATGGTACGGAAACTGCGCTGGAATCAAGTCTTTGGGGATCGTACATTCGCCGCGGGCCAATCGAATCCTTGCACCTCGAAGTGCGGTTACAATACCCATTCCGATGCCGGCATGATAAGCCACTAGATCCGAAGCCTCTTCACGGACCTAAGGAGTGTTTCAATATTAGTACTGGTGATACATTGCCAAAATAGCGCACATGCTTCCTCGTCGCCTTCCAAAACTTACATCGGTCGTCTCGAGCGAAAGATATAGTAAGCTTGAGAAGGTTCTCTCCGCGTAAGCAATTGCTTCATCAATTGTATCAAGCTGCTTTACGTCCAAATCTTCTTCGCGAGCTTCCAGAAGCCTCTCTATAAATCTTCGAGTCAAGTCGCTTTCATGGACGGCGTAGTCTAGAACCCTGACAACAGGATTGTTCCAGCAAGAATTTGCCATGCTAGCCAGAAACCCTTGCGTCGATGGGGCGCCTACGTTGCTTGATGTATCATCACCATATACTTGGCTTATGGCGTCACGCCACCATTGTACTCGAATCTTCAACGCCATGCTGGCCCCCGATTCTTCAAACTGCGCTCCACCGACTTGCCGGCTCACACTCCCGTCTTTAATTGAAGCCAATTCAACATTCAACGCTCGAACCGCAAAGTAAGAGCGCCGTGATCTGTGAGGCATCAAGAGCCCACATAGATAACTTTCCCTATCGCGATTTTGAACTAGATCCACACAGTACTCAAAATCTTCTTTCTTCAGTTTCTTGTGTCTCGTCAAATTATTGGATGACAGCCACCGTTGACCAATGTCCAAGTGTGGCCCAACTCGGATCTGCTGAATCCCAACTCTTAACGAAGCCATATCTGTGTCGAGCAGGGGCGATAACGTCGCGGGTATATTCAATACTGTTTTCCGACTGCTATGATGGCATCATTATTATTTGTCGTCGTCGTTTTGTTTTTCGTAGACTACGCAGCTAGGATGTAGAGTACTATACCGTAGTTACTACCGGTACCTGGTACCAGGTACTGTTACCCCAGCGGTACTGTACCCTGTACGGTACCGGTACGTACCATGTGCTGTAGGAATGGCGTGTCTCTGTCTTGCGTGGTTGGGCCGAAATGCCGGACGGCGGACACGCGCGACGAAAGTGTTACGACCCGTTCGACTAAATTTGCCTGTGATCTTCCCGCGAAGAATTTCAAATTGTACGAGTGTGTGGTGCAGGCGCCAACTAACCCACAACTCTCTCGGACACTGTAGACTGCTGACATAGTAGATGATAGAATGATTTGCTGGCCTATGTCCCTAGTCAATTTCTATTTGCATAGCAAAGCAAAGTTGTCCTCTTTCCGAAATACCCTTGGGTACATCAGGGTCAGAGACCAAGTTCGGGTGGCCACTGCGCAACTTGCCAACTACGAAATTCTCACCATCAGCCTAGGGGATCCTGACGCTTTTCACGATCATCATGCACTATTTGACAATCGATTAGCAACCCTAGTTTTGCTTTATTAATCTCTCTTCGGTATCGGCTCAAGTTTGTGTTCGTTTGACTTCTTGTCTGTCCTTTGTTCATTGGGAGTGTCCAGCACCACGCCATAGACTCTCGTACGGCACTAGGTAGCTTCTCTGCTCCTCAAGGGACTCCTCCTTGGCTCCTCTAAAAGTCACACCACTATGACAATAGTCGGCACTACCATAGATGAGGTTAACTACCTATCATGGCCTCGCCAAGGAGACCAGTTTAACTGTTTGGCTACTACTACTACTTGTTCTACCGTACTTGGAAACTTGTTGGTTTCTTTTCACCACACAGCAGCACCACGTTTTGTTGTACAGTGTTGTTTTCTTGCCAACCACACACCACACCCAAACCATCAAGTGTATTAGGACACTGTAGTTCAGCCATGTATTTGAAGGTCGACGTCTCCTATGTAGAGGATGTGTTTGTCTTTCACTTCCTTCTTGCGCAGCAGATACTGTAATATTATTTTTGATGCCAAATTTTTTTGGCGCGGGCGCGGCGTCATTGGTTTCCGATCGTGTGAATCGAATTACAATGGACCAAATCGACCTTGACCTTTCAAGTCTTATCGTGTGATGACGAACAGACCGTCTCGTAGATTATTGTGGGAGACTTTTCACGCACGTCATTTCCAACAGCACTACCACTACTGTACCACACCTACAGTACCGCCGGTACAGACTGTACCGGTAGGCTTTGCTGGTTACTGGTACTGACTGTACTCGTATGAACACGTACGGTACATAACCCAGATGCCACAAAGCGTCGTTGATGTGCCCCAACGTGACGGCGCGCTCCAGTAGTCACCGTAGAAGTTTGTACTGGGGTCGCCATAGCCAGCAAATATTATATTGGCTGTTGGAGGCAGAAGAAGAGGGAGTGGCGCACGAGCGAGCGGGAAAGCGCGGGCGGGCGGGAAGAAGACCCATCGCCGCGCCGAGCACCGCGAATGATCTGATGAGCGCAAGTTTATTCATTCATGCAAAACCGTAAAAATTCGTCCGCCAACTTTGCATGCATTGCCAAATTGCATTGGTTGTGATTCATTCATTCATTCATTCTGTCTGTCTGTGTGTGTGTCAAGCCCCATACAATCCTATCTTATCTTGATCTTGCGCTACCCCTGATTTTGACTGTCACAGCGAAACAAACTGAGATCGTTCCTTTCATGTTGAATCTCAGAGAAGCAGAACATTGGTTATCAACATCATTGTAGTAGCAATCCAGTCATACGACTTTGGAGCAGCTCCAGCTCGTTGCCTCAATCAACGACGAACGACGACTGCATCAGAATGACGACGATCGACCCGTCGGAAAAGCACTATGAGTTGGATCCGGAGGTGACTCGAGTGCTGAAACGTGGTGACTTGACTCGCATCAACTCAAAGTAAGTACAGTGGTACCAGTACATACATACGAATACGAATACGAATACGAATACGAATCAAAGTAAAATCTCACCAGCAAAAACCATCATCACTTTCTTTCTTTCGCACGCACGCACGCAATCTAAACAACTGCAGTACGCCAGGCAAGCTCATGGATCACAACGGGGACTTGGCTCGCGTTGTCAAAGCCACGGAAGTGGGCCCGACCTTGGAAAACTCGCACCCGTTTGTGTACGATCTCGAATTGGTGCTCGGGGGCAAGCTGCATGACGTGTTTAGAGCCTCATTACTCTATACCACTGCATCACAAGAGGGTATGATCGGCGACTCTCGTATACGTCGTAAGAGAAAGCCAAACTCGCTGTTCGAAACGGAGGCCGCCGAGGCAGAGGAGGCAAAGAAAGCAAAGGGTAAGGGAGGCAAGAAAAAGAAAGCTGCTGCACCAACAACGACAACTACAACAACAAATGCTAAAAAGGGGAAGGCAGGGGCAGCAGCTGCCAAAACAAATGCGCCTAAAAAGCGGCCCGCGGAGGAGAAAGGAAAGGGAAGCTCGAAAAAAGCCAAGCCAAGTGCGCCGGAAAACAATGCCGTGTCGTCCAACACACCAGCAGCTGGTCAGGCCTTGGACTTATTTGAACGGCATCGGAAAGAATTTGAGCGGTCGCTAGGACGACTTGAAAAGGCCGATGCTTATAATTTCTTCGGAACTGTGGTACCTCCTGAATTCGAAGAAAGCTACACAAAGCCCAACAAATCGCAAGAAAGCTCCGACTCGCCACAACAACCCAGCAATTCTTCAGAACAGCACAACGGTCTAGCAACCAGCTCGCAGTCGCCATTTATGGGAGGAGTGGGAAATGATAAAAAGTCAAAGAAGAAGAAAAAGGATGACGACGAAGAGAGCAGCGACGAGAATTCAGTATATTTTCCTTCGACTCCTGCGTTCAATCTTGTAGTCGTCCGACGACGAATGGAACTTGGGCGCTACATATTGGACAGAGTCCGTATAGAAAACGAGGAGCGGATAGATCTCTTAACACCTTACTGGAAGTCCATTGGAAGGAAAAATATCAATCGTCGACCGAAAAAGTCGCTAATACCCGTCTTGCACCCCAAAGGTATCGACTGGGATTTGTTTCGAAAAGATGTTCACGAAATGTGTGATGCGGCCGTCGAACGAAATAAAGATTTAGACGATGTCGGGCCGGGAACGTTGGGTCATGCAGCTGGAAAAATCAAGGATCTCATGGAACACCTCTATGAGAAAAACGGCCGTCGGCACAATTTTGAAATGACCGCAGCAAACGACCGTCACCGATTTTCTCTCGCTATGGATCAGAAAGCAAATACGGAAGCTGCTATGCAAGGCAAATGGAAACGAGACGGTGAGTATGAAGTATGATTTTTATCGATCGCCTGAATTTGGAAGCTTTCTTATCTCATCCTTGCGCCCATTTGCAGCATTTCCGGAACGAAAATATGAAAGACTACGGGGGGATGTGGTGTGTGCCGGGTTGTCAGCGCTTGACGAGAAAATTGCAGCATACGAACTCAAAACGACACTTGAGGATAGATTCATAGGGGTTGCGTACAAATATGATGATACTGGGCAGAGCGAGGGTTGGATGAAGTCCGTATTGGATGTAACTGGAGAGCAGAACCAGCGACAAGAGGCTGCGCGAGCACTAGCATCAGACGAAGGCGCTATTAAGGCACAGGTGAACGCCTGCATGCAATCACTCTTGATCGGAGTTTTGGACAAAGTCATGACTGATTCTGGAGTGCTGCAACAAAATGAGTTAAGATGTGCAAACTGGGAAAACGACACTGATATTGTTCCTGACATGGAGGTTTCTTCCAACAGCGAAGATCGTACTATTGGGCCAGAATTTGTTGTGCAAGAAGTGTGGGGCATCGACTGTTACACTCGAAGAAATATCACGATCTGCTTGGAGACGGAATTCGATTCTGATACAGTTCAAACCTTCAGGGAAAAATGGCTTCTCCCGGCTATCAACGCTTGCCCCGCTGATCTCGCTCATGATATCTCCAATTCCTGTCTGCTATTGGAGGGTCTTCCATTTGATGTGTCCACCTCACTGCACAACGACAAAGGCACTGCATACGAGCAGTGGAAAAATACGGTTCTAGGAAAGGCACTTCTGAAGAAAATCTCTACTTACGGACCCCCTTGGCTGACAGCTGCCGCTCAATTGCTGCGTCGGGCAAAAAACAATCTAGGGCCCGATTTCTTCCGTATCCACCCCAAGGGCCATGGTTCAATCGTGCTCTCTGATAAGCTTCAACCCAACAGATTGGTTACTTTTTATCGGGGTGAAGTATATCCATCATGGCGATGGGGAGAGAAAACGGATGCGATAGCAAAGATCCAAGAGCAGAAAGGCCTCAAGCCCGTTTTGCCAGACTTTTTCAACATGGCGCTCGAAAGGCCTCAGCACGATCCAAGAGGATACGGCCTTCTTTTTGTCGATGCGACTAGGAAGTCCAACTATGGCTCAATGCTTTCCCACAGCTGTCAGCCCTCATGTGAAGTCCACGTCGTGGCAGTCAACGGCGAACTTCGTCTAGCAATTACCACGATTCGTGAAATGACAATCGGTGATGAATTGACTTTTGACTACAACGCAGTGACCGAGTCGCTTTTTGAATACCAGTCAGCTGTCTGTCTTTGCGGGCACGGGCGGTGTAGCGGATCCTTTTTACATTTCGCTGCGGCAGACTGCTACCAACAAGTCCTGAACCGCAACTCACCTGTTGCATCACGTCTTGCCAATCTGATCAAAGGGTGCACCAAAAAGGTCATGTCCGACGAGGACGACCGTATTTTGAAACGTCATGGGTTCCAAACCGCTGCCTTTGGAGCTGTTAGCGTCAATCGACGAAATGCCAGTGCTTTGGACAAACTCGATACAACCCTTGATTCAATGGACATCGTCCCTGTCTGGCTTCGTACTTACGTAGCCGATACACTGCGTTACATTGAGTACGAGCGACGAGCGCTACCCATTGCCCTCATCTGCAACGATCTTTATGACGAGACGGGCAATGTTCCGGCGGAGTCTGAGTCAAACGACGAAGAATCCTCTCCCGGAGAAGTGGAGAGCAGTGGAGATAGTGATGGTGAAGAGTCTTCTGAAGAAGAGGTCGAAAAGCCTGTCAAAAGATCGCGGCCAGAGCCAACCTTCTTCTTTTATGCTCGAACTCAAAGGGAATATTTTACGTCTCTGCTGGCTGATGATGACGATAAGACGACAGTCACCGGTGCTGAACTCAAGCGAGAAATACAGAAGTTGGCGTCTGCTCATTGGAAATCTCTAGATGCCGATGACAAAGAGACCTGGAAGGCGAAGGCCTTAGAGGACTGGAAAAAGACTGGAGGCGGAATAGCAAGCCTCGAAGAAGACAAAAAACCGAAGGCAAAGAACAAGAACAAAGAGAAAAAGCCAAGGAAGAACAAATTGGATTCCAAAAATAAGGTGGGAAAGGATGCTAAATCGAACAAGAAGCCCAATATTTCTTTTCAAGAAGCAGATGCAGAGGGTGTCAGTGCGATGGAACAGAGGATTCAGCAGCTAACACAGACGCTAAGTCGTGTTGGTCGTGTTCTCGATCGGCATAGAGAGGCTACTCTCCGATCGAGGAATGGCTCTGATCGAACGATATCAGATGAATCGCTCCGGGAGGTCACTCATTCACCCCTTGAAATTATGCCCGATGAGCACGTTGTTGCTTGGATGTGGAACCATAGTGAGGGGATTGTCAGAACGCTTGTCAGGTGCACTGAAAATGATATTTGTGTGAGTCCGGAACTTCGGAAGTCAATTCTGGATACTGTTTCAAAGCATGCTATCCTTGAGCAATTCGGCACCCCATGGGCAAACCAAGCGGAAGATGGCTTCCCAATGAGCCCATCGGAGGGTAGGGAGCGATTAAACGAGGCATTGCTCGAGCTGAGGAAAGATTTACTGGACGGGATTCAGCAGATGGCATCGGTAATCAAAAAACACAAATCAAAATCCAGATTGGTGGCTCGCAAGAAAGAAAGGAATGACGAGTTGGCGCGCCAGAGCCCCGAGAAAATTCCCATTCGCTCCACGGTCAAAAGTATCCTACAAGAACTTGTGGCTACAGTCGAAGCGCGGCTTGCGAGAGCCACGTCAATTGAAAATGGTGACTCGGTGCTAGCTACATTGGCTTCCTTAGGTCAAGAACAAGTGGTGGATGACAAAGCCGATGTCACTGATGACGCAGATTCTGATTTGGATCCTTGGCTACGTAATTTCAACAAACGATTCAAGATTGAGAAGGCAGCAGATTTGCTGCTTTTGTACGCAAAAACTGGGTATTTCTTCTCTATCAAAGGATATCGACCATTGAAATCGTCTCCGATCGAAGTGTACGCTCGCGATTTGGGTAATGCGGTACCAGCTTCTACTGTCGATCATGAATTACTGCCAGAGCCGGAATCTTTTGCGAGTTCGCCAGCACAAAGCCCAAACCTGGACACTGCAAACGAAAAGGCAGAAAGCATGTCCGTGGAAGAAAGTGGGGCGACCTTCACGTCCACTAAGAAGTCTAAGGAGTTGTGCGACCCTGAAGACATCGTTTCGAATGTCGTCGTCGAATACCAAGGAGATTACGTGTTATCCCAGCTTTTGCAGTGGTATAATGCCGGTATTGGTCAGAAGCCCGGCCTGCCTGATTCCCTCGGGTGCATCATGCTGCCGTCAATGAATGGCTGCTGGAAGCTAGATGGCACTACCGTCAGCAATTCGTTCACTGATAGGGCAACAAAATATCAATCCACGACTCGGCGACGACTTATCGAATGGTTAAAGGATCCGTTGATGCGGGGGAATCCATGGCCCGATGACGTACGCAAGGCGTTCGTAGACAAGGAAGAGGGCAGTTCAGTAGCGGACGCTGCAAGTAAATGGTTGCCGCTTGGGTCCCCAATCTTGGATTTCCTTGTCACAGGCGACGACCATAACATGAATTCCGTGATGACTATTCTATCGAGCTTTCATTCAAGCTCAGCAAGAAGTGGCAGTGCTGTCGGTGACGGGCTGATGTCGACTGTAGATGAAGGCAGACCGGCCGAGGCAGTGTCGAACTGGGTTCAATGTGAAAATCCAGCTTGCCAAAAGTGGAGGAAAGTCCCGTGGAACGTTGATATCGACATGCTACCAGAACAATTTTACTGCAAAGACAACCTATGGAACCCTAAGTCAGCATCATGTGATGCTCCGGAAGACGAATGGGACCAAACAACTGATGCCCAAGTCGGAGTTGATGGCAGTCAGACTATTCATCATGAGTCTTCTTTGGATACTTCAAAAATCAGATCTGCAGAATCCGCAGTTTCTTTCAAATTGTGCGATTTTCAGCTGGGAGGTAAGACACGGCGGGTTGCGGGCAGTCGATCGCTCCAATTCACGACTCACCTTTCTTTCTTTTTAGCTCGATTCGACATTCGTCGCGCTGGGAAAAAGAGCTGGGCTATCGGTAAAGTTGTCAATTTGGATCTTGCTGGGGACCCGAAACGCATCAAAGTACACTATCCGAAAATGCAGATCAAATACGATGAATGGATCGAAATCGATTCTCCTCGCATTGCGCCATTGCATTCTCACGTGCCGCATCGCCCAAAGAAGGAGAATTCTGATAGTGGCAACCAGACAAAAGGGACGAAGAAAAGCAAGTCGAAGGACAATAAACGCGTTAAAGCGAAGAAAACAGCCAAGAAGCAGAAGCAGGATTCCAGTGCGATTAGTCGGCCCAATGAGATATCTGATGATCCTAGCTTTGAACGGACCGAGAAAACACACGTCATTCACACGGATGACTCGTCAATGGCAGATGTTTTTCTACAGGACTCGGATGACGATGATGACGAAACCCCGTCATCGAAAAAAGTTTCCAAGCCAATCTTACCCAAGCGAACCAGTTTACAGGACTCCGAGGAGGAAGACTCGTTCGGTTCTGCTGCAAGCGAGAGCGGAGGAGATGCATTGGAAGATTCTGAGGACGACGGTGAAGATCTGCAGCCACCAAAAGGTCCAATGGTCGCGGTCACCGATGAAAGTTCGCCCGACGAGGCGAAGAAGAGTTCTGAAAAATCTAACGAAGCATCTTCTGTCTGGACCATTCCAAAGAAGAAGAGTTCACCTGTAAAGCGAAGCCTTCTCCCAACAGCACCACAAGCACCGGATGACAACCTTTTGTTGGCTCCTGGTGGAGACAAGTCGAACTCTGTAACTCGAATTCCTCGGAAGAAACTCGCCGCCCCGGTCTCACAACCACAATCCCTCTTGTTGACAGAACCAAGGCTCGGTAGTGTGCCTGCTAAAGACACTGCCACCAAGAACAGTGGATCATTTTCAGCTCCTCTTGCGCTCGAAAGCGTAAAGCAGAGTGCAAAGGACGAGGCCTCTTCGCCGGATGCCAGGAGTCAGGGTCCCAGTCGTGGTAATTACCCTCGGGATGAATCATCACTTCGCAACGACCGCCTTCCCTATGTGCATAACGACAGCGGAATGCAGAGTGCAAGGCATGAGGCCTCTTCGCCGGATGCCAAGAGTCAGGGTCCCAGTCGTGGAGGTTACCCTCGTGACGAATCACTTCGCAATGATCGTCCTCCCTATGTGCACAACGAGAGCGGAAAGCACAGCGCAAGGTATGAGGCCCCCAGTCGTGGTAGTTACCCTCGTGACGAAGAATCACTTCGCAGCGATCGTCCTTCCCTTGTGCACAACGACAGCGGAAAGCAGAGCGCAAGGTATGAGGGCTCCTCGCCGGATGCAAGGAGTCAGGGTCCCAGTCGTGGTAATTACCCTCGGGACGAATCACTTCGCAACGATCGCCCTCCCTATGTGCACAACGACGGCGGAAAGCAGAGCGCAAGGTATGAGGCCTCTTCGCCGGATGCCAAGAGTCAGGGTCCCGGTCGCAGTGAATACGCTCGAAACGAACGTCCTCGCTATAATGAAAACACGGGATATCGCGAGGGCAATTCACATACCAGTAGAGACCACGCAGGGAAGCCTGCTGGGGCCTTCCATAGTTCTCATGAAAAGGTGGCATCTCAAGACGACCCCGAACGCAGTAGATTTTGGCCGAATCGCCCTTCTCACAGTGATGCTGATCAATACTCTCCGAATCACCGCGATTTTCATGGTCGTCAGGATGGTGGTCGGTCAGAAAGGGAGAGGGTGGTACCGCACAATGCCGGCTACGAGGAATCGTCATCACCAGTTCGGGAACGAAGACATCACGGGGATGCCCCAAATGGTTACCGCAGTCGCGATCGAGATTTTTACGACGGCGGATCCAGTCGACGTCACGATCAGTACTCGCCAAACAGGAATGGTCGGTATGAAAGCTTTGCCCCTGAAGGAGATTATCAAAACAGAGCGGGCAACCAAGAATGGGCAGGGCATCGTTCTGACAGACCAGCCGGCAACTACAACGAAGACCGTTACAGCCACAATCATTCGGGCAATGCTGGCGACTACACTGACAGACGGTACGATCGTCAGAATGAGGCCTATTATACAGCGCAGTTCGGTGACGATGAGAGAGCAGGGCGACAATGGCGCCGCGACCGTGGTGATGAAGCTTCGTCGCGGCGTCATGAGCAAACACCCGACGATAGAGGGTATAATGACAGGCACGGGGGTCGATATGAAGAAGCTGGGGAATACGATGACTACCAGTATCAGCGTCGTTACGATCGCAACGACGGGTACAAATATGATCGCTACGACGAGTCACCTCGAAGAAAGCATGGATCACGGCGATCTGCAGATCGAGAGCGGTCGCGAGATCGCCACAGGCGCTCTGGCGATGAACGTTCGTCGGAACGCAGGCGTCGACGCTCCGAAGGAAGAAGTAGCCAGCGCGAGGAAGGAAGTCCAGGACAAGTGTTCGGAACGGATCTGCCAGCTCGCATGGGAGGGGTGGAGGATACCTTTACCAAGGGGAATTCATCTCGCTCTCTAAATTTCCTCGAGGAAAGTCGGAAATAGGCTATTGTCAAAACCTATCATACTGGAACTCCCAGCAAATTACCGACAGCTAATGTTCATATCTAGAGCTATTGTTGGAAAAAGACTATCACGATGGTGTATCTCTTGCTATCCTAATTAATTGGATTTCTTTGTGATTTAGAGCGATTCGGTCGGGCTTTACGAGCAACAAATTTCACCAGACGAGAGAGGAAGAGGACAGGTGTTACTAGCGTCAAACGCAACGTCCAATATAGAGAAAATCTCACAATGTCTTGACACAGTACCGCCATCGATTTAATTGCTGCCACGAGGTATCCACTGTGCTGTGCCCTCAACTTGAAACCATACAACATAGCTTGAGATCTGGACAAGCCACGTTTTCGAAGAATTCGCATTGCAGAGTCCCTACGGCGCCTGTACAAACGAAACGAGGGAGGGGTATTACGTGAGTAAGGAGAGCATCAATCCTACAGCTTGTCGCAAAAAGTCAGAGCGGATGCCTACCTTTTCTCACTGAAGAATACCTTGGCAAGAGGGAGAAGGATTTTGAGCAACAGGGGTCTCTTCTTGTCCATCTCCCGTTTACTCAAAGTAGAAGGTGCAGCAAGTTCGAGGGACGACTCCTTCTCCTTCGAGTACGCCCCAATCTCCTTGATCTGTAGCTCGAAATATCCAGGGCGAAAGTTGGGAACTTCAGTCACGTTTTTGGCAATTTTGAATTTGCTGAGAGAAACCCCGATTTGGAAAAGGCCATTCGATACGTCCAGGGGTGGAGCCCCTTCCACGACTCTTGGTCCTCGCACCTGAACAAAAGACGAAAATGGGACTTCCACTCGAGTCCAATTTCCTTCAACGGGTTTTGGGAGCTCAAACATGGCCTGATAGAGCTGTTCCCCACGAGATTGTTCGGATCGTGTTGTCACCTTCCAGACTCTTCGCTCGGGTTCCTCGTCGCTGGTGAATCGACACAACAAATAGATCCCTTCGGCCTCACTACCAATCTGAATAGGCTCTTGAAAGGGGAGTGTCCTAGTCCCACAAAATCCTCTGAAAACAAGTACCGATGATAATGAACGAATGAATGAATGAACAAATCAGCCGTTGGTTTCTCACGTGCTCATGGCCACTTTTTGCCTGCTCCGATATTATGCATTGTAGCCTACGTACCCTCCATCGAGGCGACAAATCCCGCTCCACCTCGCAAAATCTTCATCTGTAGATTGTTTCATTGATGATAAACTGATACCTCCCATAATAGCGTCATCTATCCGTTCGAACTTTTCCACTGCCTTTTGATCCGGTGCAGCAAAATCAAAGATCGGGCTGTAGGTGGTCGTCGTCATCATCGAGGCCGAGTTCTCATTTTCCTTGTCTTTATTATTTGTTGTCGACGACGACAAACAAAGGCGATGACTCCTGCTGCTCCTCGATCCAACACCACACGTATGATGTTCCTTGAAAGTATTCATAGAAACATGATGGGAACTCGTCAAAGTAAAGGACTGGGAAGATAACGGGTAGATTGATAACAACATCCACACAATGGACGAACACACGGGAAGGCTCGGAATCGACATTTTCATGGTTACTTTTTCGGATTGATTGCTGATCCAACAAACGAACTTTATGGCTCTTCTCGATCCGATCCGATCCGATCCTACCACCAGATGCTTAGACAGAGTATTCAATTCAATACTGATATGGTAGAATGTTCTGGTAGATACTACCGGTACCGGTATTGTTTGCGTCCCGAGGAGGAGGAGTCTCGAGATTGTAAGGTATGGTACAAGTATCGCGTGCTGATGATGTTGTTGGTGTGTGTGATGTGGTGTCTTCATTGGCGGGATCCATCCGATGACGAATGTGTGAAGAGGGGAATTTTTTTTGAAAAGATAATGGGGGTATTTGCTTCCCCAACATTCCCCGAAGATAAAATATCGATAAGCATTCGATTGAGTCAGTCGTGGATCTTTTTCGAGCTTCGACGAAAAGTTGCCCGCATTGCTATGCCACTGTGCTCTGCCTGAACGAGAGATGTCAATCCAATACCAAAGAGACCACTTCATAGTATTTATTTGAATTTCATTCAGACATACAATACATACAGTGCAAGTCTTTGATCATGATCGGAATCTCGATGAGTTGTCGCCGTTATTGTTTGCTTGGTTTTCTGGCTTTGTGTTCACTCGCAGCTCCTAGAGCAGCACTGGCGAGCCTGTATGACGACAACCCGTATGTCGTGTCCTTTGATGAGGTGCCGAACTTCAAGTCGCAAGTGGCTGGAAGCGACGCTGTCTGGATGATCCATTTCTTCTCCCAATCCGCCTCTTCCAGTCAACAAGTCGTTCCAGAATTCTCTCAGGTTGCCTTGATTGCTCGTGGGATCTTTCACGTCGGAGCTGTGGACGTGAGTACTGACGCAGGTCAAGCAATTGCCGAGGCCTATGGAGTCAAAACATCCTCCTCCTCCATTATGTTCTTTGGAGATGACGGCGATAAACCTAAAAAGCTTGCTGGCAAGAAGACCGCACAGGAAATGCTACAAGAATTAATTCAAGTGGGAATCGA
Source organism: Nitzschia sp. pyKryTriq1 (assembly GCA_956465555.1). Classification (NCBI taxonomy): domain Eukaryota; phylum Bacillariophyta; class Bacillariophyceae; order Bacillariales; family Bacillariaceae; genus Nitzschia; species Nitzschia sp. pyKryTriq1. The sequence continues at coordinate 2,288,311 of OY101116.1, forward strand.
AACCATTCGAGTACGAGCGGGTGGCAGCAGCAGTGGGCCACAGAGTGGTGGTGGTGGTGGTGGTTCTTCCTCTCATGGTTCGTCGTCGTCGTCGTCGAGTGGAGGCAAATCCAAAGTCGTTCAGCTGACGGATTCCAACTTTCAACAAGAGGTTTTGGATAATCCACTTGTCTCGGCGGTTGCATGTAAGTAGACTACGTGCGAGTACTGTCTGTATTTCGAACTGAAAAATAATCAGATGATGTGTGATGATCTACGATGTCAATGTGTTGTTGACTTGTTGGCTCACGTATGGCATGACGTTTTCACCACCAGTCACCGCGCCCTGGTGTGGGCATTGTAAGGCACTTGTAGGAGACTGGGAGGAAGCTGCGAAACGGTTGGATGGGGAAGGAGCGTTCCTTGGATGGGTCGACGCCACGGCAGAACAACAGCTGGCAGGAAGGTACAAAGTCCAGGGGTATCCAACAATCAAAATGTTCCCAGGAGGCGCCAAGGCCTATTCGGATGCCATGGATTATCAAGGGGGTCGGACTGCTGCGGATATTGTACAAGCTGTCTTGGCCGAAGTGGACCGCACTGGCTTGCCCAAGCCAATTCCTGAACTTGTTTCCGAGGAAGTGCTCAAGGAAAATTGTTCGGGTCACAACCATATTTGTGTGCTCGCTGCGCTTCCTCATATTATGGATAGTGGTGCCGATGGCCGCAAGGCCTACCAGGAAACCTTTGCCAAAGTTGCCAAGAGCTTTCGCGGATCCGCCTTTTCGTTCTTATGGTTTGAGGGAACTTCTCAACCCGATGTGGAGCAAATTTTGGATATGACCTTTGGCTTCCCAGCCGTCGCTGCCTTTTCTATGGACAAGGAGGCGTTTGTAGTCATGAGGACCTCCTTTAATGAAAAAAATGTTGCTGCGTTCCTTCATGGTGTCACAAGTGGTCGTCAACGAACTGCCAAAGTCTCATCCATGCCCAAGGTTGCGACCACGGAACCTTGGAATGGACTGGACGCAGCTCCCATCGAGGACGAGATTCCGCTGTGCGAAGTCATGGGGACATGCGATGAGGAGGGCGAACTGTAAACAAGAAGAGAGCAGTCTAGTAAAAATTCCAAGAAGGCTAAAGATCATGCAATCTATTGTCTATTCTCTTCCGTATGATTTCTACCGAAATCTAAGTTTCAATATGATCTTTTTTTAACATGTGTCGACACTTCCACAAGTTTTTGGTGCGAACAGCCCTTCAGCAGTGGCCTTATTCAGTGAAGTGATCAGCAAAGTACGACATGAGGACAGGCCACCAAAAGTTCAAAAATTGTTCCCAAGCATTCCTCGTCGTCCCCAAATGGGAATGCAGCAGCCAGCTGGAAGGGAAAGAGACGCGTCTCACGGTCTCGCCGTTCCAGTGCATCCGAGTAGGCCTCGACGAGTGAAGATAGTCCTTTGCCCCACTTTCGCTGTCCCGTTTTGATCGCCAGATGCAATGGTAGGTCTCCATTCTTATCTAGAAAGCTCGCCGCCATGGGGTACGACGATACCAAGACTTCGATCGGGTCTCGAGGAATAAACGCCATGGGCTTGTGGTTGAATTGTTGGTGGCGTTGTTGCTGTCGACTGACGCTGTCACGTTGCGGGTTACATACCACCAAATGAAGTGGATAATTACCGTCATTATCGGTGATAGAAACTTGTTCCGGGTAAAGACGCACAGCAATGTCCAAGAAAGGCGAAATGTCACCCAGACAAGACAAATTCGACACCAAGTCGTGCAACCTCAATGTATCATAGGGGGTGCCACTTTCCTGCCCTTCCGCCTTTGCCGCCGCCAACAGAATTTTGATACGATCGATGAGATCCTTCACTGCGGGATGATCAATAGTAATGTCATTGCCATTGCCGTCTTGATCGACAATGGCACCAAATACTTGAAAGTTCTTGTGCTGGCGCAAAAATTGAGTCCAAACCACTTCCGCTGGCTTGGTGCCACAATCATTGGGTGCCGTTGCCATGTCAATGTTGGCTTGAACTAGCGCTTCCAAAATAGCTAGTGACGCCATGTGTCGGCAGGCCAGATGCAGTGGTGACCCAGCAAAAGGACTTTGCAGAGAAGCAGCCGTTTTGCCTCCGCGACGAATTAACAGGAGCACAGTCTCCTCGTCGCCTCCGTACAGAATAACCAAATGCAAAGGCGTCCACCCTTCTGAGTCTTGCGCGAACAATGCAGTTGGATTGGCATCAATCAACAACTCAATCAAGTCGATGGGGGCTCGATACAAGCACACGAGGTGCATGGGTGTCAACGCATTTCCCTTTCGGTAGTGCGCGTCCGATGGATAGGTCAAAGTTCTCAGCCTTGCTCCGTCCCAATCGCGTCGTTTGATATGGCGAGTGAGAGTCTTGGTTGGAGGTCCCATGGAGCAATCAAAAGTACGTTTAACAGAATGGACTGAGTTAGTAGGTACCCTCATGATTTCGTCCAGCCTTCCGATGGAACAAGAATTGACTTGTGTGAGAATTCTTTCTGTTCTTCGCACAGCAAGCTTCGATGGAATTATTCTTTCGATTTAAAATAAGTACTAGGATTCAAGGCTCGCCTCTATGATAGTGTCTAGGTGCAGTGGCTTGGAACAAGGAGTAGTATCCGCGGTGACAGTATTAGCGGTATCTGCAAGAATGAATGCAATCTCTTTTTGACTTGGACTGTGAAGAATGACCGTCATGACAACAAACACAAATTACCGGTAGAGGAGTACTGTACCAGGCATACTTGTACCGGTAACGTTCGTTCGGTTCGTCGGCATTTTGTTCTGCGAAACTGGCGTGAAGTCAAAGATCTTTTTCCAACCTGGCAGGCGCGCACGCAAGCATGCGCCGGTTTTCAAAACCAACGATAACTCATGTCTTTTCTTTCAACCAAATATCATATAAAGGATCCATGTGGTGGGGTGATTTAGCGGTATTTTTTGTCTAACCGATGCCTCATGCCTCCAATACCAGTACTTGTACAGTCGGTATTATTATGGAAGTAGCATCAACGATTCCAGGGCACACTTTATCGTGAACCTTCTGGCCGTCGCCTGCACTTTCGTCGACAGAAGCCTCCGCAGAACCTCCCGCCGACCACCACCAACCAGCCGTCGTCTATCTTCGATCTTCGAAGTCACAAAATAAACCGACCTTTACTGCTTTGCCTTTACCTCTGACAATATCTCCTACTCCGTAGCATCGTTGGCGTCGATTGATCGTCACCACACGTATTGAAAATGGGCAAGAACTCCAAAAAAAGAGAAGAAGAGGAGGAGGAGGATGAAGCAGTCTCGTCTGACGAAGAAAATGAAGAGCAATCAGTACAACGTGACGACGACGACGACAACGCCTCCAGTGATGGCGACGAGGATCACGATGAAGAAAACGACGATATTATTTCAGCTGAAAAACGGACCAAGACGAAAAAGATTCACAAACTTTCGTTGACAGAAACGGAGGACTTTAATGAAAAGCTGAAGAAACGCGGTGTGTTGTATATTGCACGGATACCCCCTCGAATGACGCCCACCAAAGTCAAAGCTTTACTTTCTGATTTTGCCGAAGTGACTCGTGTCTATCTGGTGGAAGAAGATCCGACCGTTCGCAAGCGCCGAAGAAAGGAGCATGGCAAATCAGGGGGAAAGCGTTACGTGGAAGGCTGGGTAGAGATGGCCAGCAAGCGCAAGGCCAAGCATATTGCTCAAAGTCTCAACACTACACCTATTTCCAACCAAAAGCGGAATCCACACTTCGGTACGTCTACCACCACACTATTGTTCTTTTTTCTAACGAAGTATCTCAATAAAATGTCTACTGCTTGAATGTATGTGTACTCGTAGGTGATTTATGGAATATCAAGTACCTACCGAAATTCAAGTGGTCTCATCTCACAGAGAAGGTAGCCTATGAACGGCGAGTTCGGGAGCAGAAACTGCGTGTTGAAATGATGCAAGCACGGCGCGAGAATGCAGCATACGTTCAAATGGTTGAGACTGGAAAGAAATTGGATAAGATTGAAGAGCGAAAGCGGAAACGTGGCGAGGACGGACCAGTAGTCGCGGGCGGCGAAAAGAAGATTCGTCACAAACACAAGCAGAAGGCCCCACTGCATGATGGATCAGACAAGTCTGCGAAACGAGCTTTGTTGGGAGGGTTGGTGTAGAAAAAATATAATGATGGAGAATCTCGATCCTGGGTTTATTTTGGTTTGAGTGTTATTTTCTGAACGCTGAGGTACTCGTTACGGGCTCGTCGTCGAACCAATGGTACCATGAGAAGCCCTAGCGTATCGAATTGTTTAGCAATCTCTTCTGGCTCGTTGTCGTCTACTGTAATCATATAGCACACACCATGAGGTTGAGATAAAAGCTCTGCAATTTGAGGAATGGCGCGATCAATCACACGTCGACCTCGTTCCCCTCCTGCCCAGCTTGCCTCGATTCCGTGCCCTGCTATCTCGTCGTCCGGAGTGGGCACGTAGGGAGGATTGAAAATTATGGCGTCTATTCGGTGGTGGAATTCGGGTAGCAGGTCACTTGCCAAGTCACACTGTATCGTTTCGAGGTTATTAACTATATTTTCGTTTGCTGTTCGCTTGGCAAACTCCAGGGCGGCTGGATTGATGTCAGTGGCCATCGGCGTGGCATCTGGGAGTAGCTTGGCAAGGTGCACAATCGGAACACCTGATCCACAGCCAATCTCTAATATCGTCTTGAAATGTTTATCGTAAAAGGAGCGATTTTGGTTCCAATCATCTTGCATGCCGTCAATCAGCAAGTAAGTGTCGTCGCTGGGCTCGTAAACCTGATCAAAATCTTTCATCGATGCATGATCCAAGGTTGGCATTTCGGCTGACGGTGCCGTTCGCCCTCGTCTCTCGGCAGCTTTATCTAGAGCTTGCCAGCTGGAGGAGCCGTCATCTTTTGCGGAACGTAGGGGGTGAAAGTCTGTCATTCTAAGGTGATGCACCGTAGAAAAAAGCCAGCACTTATGTTGTCATGTTGTTGTGTCGGGTGTCATGGTTTTGTCCTTTGTCGGAAAAAGTGATGGCGGGAGGCGGGAGGCGGGAGACGCGGGATGAGAGACACGGCGGAGGAGAGCGGAGAGCGAACGGATCATTGCGGTACGATGGACAGACTACACTTCGCATGTCGCCCGTCGCCCGTCGCCCATCGCATCATTAAAAAAGAATCGCGCGGATCCGTGCGCACGAGGCGAAGGGCGAAGGGTCGCGTCGCCGTCGGTCGGAGTTGATTTTTGAGGACCATCCGTCGCGCGTCGGTTCTTAGAATAATGAATTTGCAAAAAAGCCGCCAAAGAAACACGACACACGACATCGATGATTCTCGACAACTAACGACCGACAACCAAAGGTGGAGAAGCAAGAAAGATACAACTGCACTCCATCAGAACTACGTCGACATATTCCCGTCGTCCATCGCATTTCTACAAAGTTTGGCAACATAAATTCCAAATATACTTTTTTGAAATAATTCTATACTTTGATCATCAACATGTCGTCTGATAAACGTAAGTATCTTTCTACTAGCTTCAAAGGCTTCTTATGTGTCACGGATGCTGTGGACGATCATTGCTGACAGGGTGCTCCGTCGTCTTGCAATTTTCTTCTTCTTCTTCTTCTTCTTCTTGGAATACAGCTGCTGGAGATCGTGGTGGCCTTTTCGGCGCCGGTGGCCGCTTTAGTGGAGGAGTGGACCCCATCATGGAGAAATTCAATGAGAGTATCCACTTTGACAAGAGGTATGTAGGTGGAGATCCATTCCACAATATTCTTATTTTCCTTAGCGCCTCAAGCGACGAGAATTCTCACGAAATTTTGATTTTGACATTACTTTTCTTTCTTTTTTCTTTGAAGAATGTGGGCACAGGATATCCGCGGATCCATTGCCTATGCCAAAGCTATTGGAAAGGTGGGAATCATTAGCGACGAGGAGGTCAAGACTCTCGTAGAAGGATTGGAAAAGGTTTATCAAGAGTGGGCCGAAGGCAAATTTGAGCTCAAGCCTGGTGACGAAGATATCCACACTGCCAACGAGCGCCGCTTGACAGAGATTGTTGGAGCTACCGGTGGAAAACTACACACGGGTCGTTCTCGAAACGACCAAGTCGCTACCGACACTCGTCTCTGGACGGTCGAGGCCGAGCGGGATATTCTTAAGGATATGGCAACTCTCTTGGAAGAAAGCGCAAAGTTTGCCAAGCAACATATCGATGTCCTCATGGCTGGCTACACTCACTTGCAGCCCGCGCAACCCATTCGTTTTTCTCACTGGCTCTGCAGTCACCTCTCCCCCTTGATGCGGGATGCTCAGAGACTACAGGACATGATTCCACGTGCCAACCAATGCCCTCTGGGCTCAGGTGCTCTTGCTGGCAATGCATTTGGCGTCGATCGAGAATTTCTGGCAAAGGAACTTGGATTTGATGGTGTTACTCCCAACTCTCTGGACTCTGTCTGCGACCGTGACTTTGTCGTTGAATTTCTCATGTGGCATGCCATCATGCTTACTCACATCAGTCAGTTCGCCGAGGACGTCATTATCAATAATTTGCTCAAGGGCATTGACATCGACGACGCCTATGCCACTGGTTCGTCGCTCATGCCGCAAAAGAAGAACCCCGATGCACTTGAATTACTCCGAGGAAAGGCAGGAATTGCGCTTGGTAAGGCCGTCGGATTCACTGCAACGCTCAAGGGTCTGCCACGAGCATACAACAAGGACCTCCAAGAAGACAAGGTGCCCCTATTCAGTGCAGTGGACACCGTGAAGGACTGTCTTGCAATTGCGACGGGAGTTATTTGCACGATGAGACCTAACCCAGAAATGTTGATGAAAGCACTCAGTCCGGAAATGTTGGCGACGGACCTAGCCGACTACCTTGTCAGAAAGGGTGTGCCATTCCGTGAAACACACCACATTAGTGGTGCCTGTGTTCGCTTGGCCGAAGAGCAAAAGATCAGATTGGATGCTCTGACATTGGAACAGCTGCAAGGAATCGACTCCCGATTTGAAGCCGATGTCTCCAAAGTATGGGACTACGAAGTGAGTGTCGAGCGCAAGAGCTCAACCGGAGGAACCGCCAAGGCATCCGTCCTCAAGCAGATTGATGATTTGATCGCCTTCGCTCAAACATTGAAATAAACGAAAAGCTTTTTCAATCCATTTCCCGGTCCATTACATAGGTCTACGAATATTCCAATAAACATAAACCGTCATATTCAATCACTGAAAAAAGGACGATCTATCGATCTTCTTATCCTACATTAGAACTAAGTTCGAAAAAATGGAAGGCATATTGGAATCATCCTCTTTTACGGAGAATATAGCCATCTCATCAAAACTCAGTCGTCGTCCAGAAGATCGATGATATCTTCAGGGCCAGTAGTTATTGGTTTCGCCAGCTTCGTCCTCATTTCTTCGTACTGTTTTCGGTGCATCTCAGCCTGTCGCAACACAAAATCTTTCAGCGCAGGTATCTCGACGAATGTGAGTTCAACAGGGCCTCTTCTGAGCGACGACTTCATAAAGTCGCTAATCTGCTTGAGGTTCTGCACGAATGGCAAGCGCTGCCCGTTCACGGCGACTAAAGAATCGCCAACCTCCGGCTTTTCATGCCCGCCAGCTAATAATTTTCCGCCGACAACCGCTCGCCCCTCATGAATGAACAGCTTGATTCCGTATTCATCGCCCTCGAACACGGTAGAGTAACCGCGGCAGCTCTGCAGTGGTTTTCGAGTGTCCAACCTGGTACCAGTCTCTGTTGAAGTCTTGTCCCCGCTCTCTTCTGCGCCGGCTTCTGACGATTGGGGCTTGTCCGGTTGAGCGCCAGGAGTTGTCTTCTTCTCGGGGTCTTGGGATTCCTGACGGGTTGAGTGCTGGGGTGCAGCATCTGCCTCGTCATCTGAAAGCAAAATTGCTTCTTCTTCGGTGCCCCCTGCCACATGTTCAGGCTCACCTTTTGAGTCCTGTAAGGCGGGTTCATCAGCCCCGTCGTCGTCGTCGTTCTCACCTTTCATCATAGTGAGCTCTTCTTTGCCCAGAAGTGCAATGTCACCTTCAAGGTCATGCTCGAGTTTGAGTATCTCCTTGTTTTCCTCGTCGTCACTTTCATCGTCAAAGTTCACGTCTTCATCAGATCCCTCGCCATCAGGGATCACGAACATTGAGTCAAGGTCTTTCGTACCATGATACGTTTTGTGAACAACGATTTTCTGCTTTTCCTGGCCTTCCACAAATTCACCTAGGTCTTTGAATTTTTTTTCGAGTAGTTTCCAGAGCAAGTCATCAAGAGTTCCAGTCGCGACAAAGTACAAACAATTCACTCGAGAGTTCTGCCCGATACGGTGGCAACGATCCTCGGCTTGGATCATTAAGGCCGGCGTCCAAAATAGCTCTGTAAACCAAACTGTCGAAGCGGCAGTAAGAGTGACAGCAACCCCAGCCGCTGTAATGCCCAAAATAGCAATTCGGACAGTGGGATCTTGCTGGAAGCGTTTTATCTGAGCTTGACGTTCCTTTGGTGATGTCGAGCCATCGATGCGAATATATCGTGAATTGCTCCCCTCCAAATTCGACAACCCAGCCATTCTGACAAGCTCGTCCAAGACAAAAATGTGATGAGCAAATACGCAAAGCTTCCCTTTTGTCGGGTCACTTAGCCATTTCCGGATCATACTGGAAATCAATGGAAGTTTTGCTTTGCCTGTAAGTGAATACATTCGGTTCAAAACTGATTTTCGGCTGATCTCATCGTCTTCTGGCTGTGGCAATTCCTGGTGGAGTTCGTGCATGCGCTCTTGGTACCATACTTCAAGTTCGCGCTGAAGAACTTCGACCGCCTGGGACTTCCACTGCTCTCTTTGCGCATCGTTGAAAGTCGTGGCAGTGCTAGCTAGTGCGAAGTCGATTTCCCGCATACGATTCGAATATTTCCAATCACGTTCCTTCACGATTTCCTCTTTTGCCTTCTCGAATTGAATCTTTGCTGCATCATCAGCTCCAGACTCGACAACTTCATGCAAAGGAGTCTCTTCAATTGCTGGGCCCAGGGCACTGTGTTGCCTTGCCAGTTTTCCAAGCTGACCCTTGCCCTCTCTCAGGAGACTCATGCACTTGTGAAACTCTTTACGCATGTCGGGTGTCGAGACATCGACGACGGCCTTTCCACGAGCCTTTTTTGGAAGCGACTTGAGAATATCGTTTTTCAGACGACGAATCATAACAGTTCCAGTCAGCATGGCATGAAGTTCGGCTCTGCGGACGGCAGAGGAATTCTTCACATACTTTTCAAGGAATACGGCTTCGTCTTCCCACCACCCCGTTTGCTCAGTGCTCAAAATTTTCAGTTGTGGCCAAAGTTCGCTTGGCTTGGCAAGAGCGGGCGTCCCCGACAAGAGTATACAGCGATGTGTTGCGTGAAGAACCGGCACCAGATTTTTTGTTCGCTTGGTATTGATATTCTTCAGCATGTGGCTTTCATCTACAATTGCTACTCGAAACAGGCCAGGATAGATTTTTCCAGCAGCCACCAAGGCAGGCGCGAGACCGTACGAGCAAATGACGACTTTTGTGTTACTGCTCGGAAGGACAGGATCTTTCCCAGAAGTCAATACATGAATTTGAGAGTCGTCCAGAAGCTCCATGCAGTTACTTTCGTCAACTTCCTCTTGGTCGTCTTCCTCTTCGCCGTCACTTTCACCTCCAAGATTCACGCGTGTTTGCTTCTCGTTGTTGATTCGGCTGTCTCGTCCCAACCACTGTTGAAATTCGTTTTCCCAGTGATAACGGGCGCTGCTCGGGGTCAAAACGAGAATGGGCCAATCTCTGTGATATACTGACATACTAGCAATCCCTTGTACTGTCTATAGTCACAATGAACAAACGACTGTGTGAGATGGCAGAATCTTCTGTCTTGTCTTCCTTCACGTAAGTTCAAGAACTTACCTTCCCTAGTCCCATTTCTAAAGTTGCGTATTGGTGAAGAACAAATAATAAGGCGCGTATGGTGAGTATATTAGTGGCATGTTTTCTTCCAATCCTCTGGCTCTCTGCGATTCTTACCATCTGCAAGGAGAGCACGACCGTCCTTTTCGACGACGAAATCGACACCACCTCGTTGAAAGGGGGCCAAGGCAGTCGCTAAGCCTCTGGGAACGCCAAACGAAATGAGCCTCTTGATGCTAGGGTATCCCTTTTCCAGCCTTGCCTTGCCAAGCGATGCAATCTTGAGTTGATCCTGTGGAATTCCTGTCACTTGGCACATCGGATCACTGGACAGGTACGCATAAAAGGAGGCATAGGCTCCCTGTTGCCCGAAAATGAAACAAATCGAGTGAGTGAACTATTTCGCCACTTTGTGCGATCGCCCTCGTGCAGGACACGATAACTTACCAGCGGAATACGCCACCTTCCATCGCTGCCGTCCTTGCTACGCTCATAGGTGGCCTTGCCGTGTTCCTTTGAGAGATCCTTGATTTTCTTTCGAAGCCCAGCCAGGGAGGAAGGAGGGCCATCGTAGCCCACTGGCAGGCCTGTTATTGTAAATTCTTTCAAATTGACCAAGGACAGTTCAAATCTTCGACGTCCTTGTGGTCTTCGAAGCAGTTCGCTTGGCAGCGGGTACTCCCATGTCGAAACATATTCATTCGGGATTTCCAGCACGCGCGGTCTGTGCTGAACAAATCTAGGAACCGGCGGGGCGTAGGGCCTTCCACCGTTGTAGCTGAGAGTCTGTCGAAAGCCAGTTGGAGACTGCCGATACCCCGTTAGAGTGCCGCCCACTTGGATCGCGTGTGGGGGTCGGCTTGCCGCTTTCTGAGAGGCTTGCGACGAAGCTGTCTTCATCCACTGTGGCATGTTTTGAATTCTGACAGTGTGTGATACAGCGGCCGGGCCCATACCAGAAGATCTAAATCGTTGGCTCCCCAAGGCTTCCACGCGTTGTTTCTTGGCGGGGTTTTGAGAGCTACGACGACCACCACGTTCGTCATCAGAAAGTTCAATGACGCTATTTCCACCACCCGAAAGAGATGACATGGAATCATGTTGGTGCTGATACTGCAAAGATGACCGAGAACTGTCTGCTTTTGGTAGATGTGTCGCGCCATTTGTCTGTGGCTGGTGTTGACCTTGACTTTGCAACTGTTGACGCTGATGCATAAGCTGCTGCACCTGCTGCAAATTAGATTGCTGTTGTTGTTGCTGCTGCTGCAGCTGCAAATTGGACTGGACCTGTTGTGGTTGTGGTTGTGGTTGTTGCTGCTGAAGACTGGCATGATACTGTTGCGGTTGCTGCTGTATCTGCTGAAAATTTGGCTGCTGTTGCTGCAGGATTGTCTGGGCATTTTGCGATTGTTGATGTGGCTGCTGGACACTAGGTTGATACTGCTGCGGCTGCTGCTGCCGTTGTGAATCCGCCTGGACCAGTTCCGGTGGTTGTTGCTGCTGCTGAAAACTCGACTGGTACTGCTGGTTTTGATGTTGTTGTTGTTGCTGCTGAAAATTGGCAAGCAGCTCTTGCTGTTGTTGCTGCTGTAGACTACTATTTCCTGTACTTGTAGCAGTTGTAGTACTTGGAGGAACCGGCGTATTGTTCGTCGGCGGCACGACATTCTGGGAGGCCTGCACATGGTACATGGACACTACAGCTGCAAGATCCGCTTCTATCGTCGAGGGCCCCATTGCGTTGTCATTTCGGAGTTGAGAGTGATGCTTGCCATTCTGGAGCTGTTGGTTCTGTGAATTGAAATCCTGCAGAGTCTTTAGAAGTTGCAGTTCGGCCGATGGCTGTTGTTGCTGATAGTTGTTCTTGATGTTGATGTTGATGTTGTTGTTGCTGCTGCTGCTAGGACCACCAGCTGTACATGTACTCTGTATTCTCCCCGTATCATCCGCGGTCTGGTTCTCCATCGAATGGTGGTGGTTGGGCGGATATATCTCCGAGGCTTCCGTCTCGTTGAACGCCCCGTCCTCGAAAACGCCGCGCAACAACTCGTCATCTCTCTCTTGATCCGCGTCATCGTCACCGTTCATGGAAGTCAGGTGGGCCGGTTCTCCATCACCTTCCATCATAGAGCCTCCAAAATCGGATCCAACTCCATCACCATCGTCATTGTGAAGTGGAAAAATTGGATCATTGGCAAAGGAAGCGAGGCCGTCCATGACTCTTTGGTTTGTTTTCTCTTCTCGTTTGCTGGTAGGCCCTATTTTTTTTGCTCTTTCAATCGATCAAATCAAATTAATTCAAAGCAGCAACTTTTGGCAGACTAGTGACCACGACAATGTAAGCTGGGGTGTGATAAGGTTGTTAGTGGACCAGTCAGTGAGAAGTCCTCGTCGTTCGTCGTCGAAGAAGAAGAAGAAGAAGAGGGAGGAAATTGATGAAAACGAAAATAAGGGTGAAATCAAAATCAAACAGTGCCATGACATGAGGTCCCGATTTGATCAATAGCGCGTACTACGACAAAAATTTCTGCCTCCTTGGTTGCAGTCTCATCTCACAACTACGCGCAACTACGTCCGAATACGTGTAAAAACAACGACAACGTACACGTACCATACCATACGGTAGCGACTCAGTACCAGTACAGTAGACTACTGCTGGAACTTTGCTCCCCCCGCGTCACGCAACGGCGTTTCCTCCAATCAGAGCGCTCGGAAAGCGATGCGAATCTATTGGTCAAGTTAGTCAATATGGATTCGACTCACACGAGCTGCTAAAATAATATTATCACGAGACAGAGAACCAATAACGCCGCGCCATAAGAAATGATGTGGTATCGTACAAAATGATCTGAAAGTGGGATGAGACGGGCGTGTTTGGTTTTGAAAGACCCATCAACTAGTCTACCGGTACGAGTAATAAAAAGAGAAGATATCATAAATCTTATCCCCAAGTAGTAACCAGTATTGTGGCAGCAACAGGCACTATCGTTATTGAAACGCTGGTGATCGCAATGAAAAACTTTTCTCAGGAAACGTCACGCGTACCAGTACTTGTTGTAGTACTGCTGTAGTACTACCAAAGGTATGGCCTGTTGTGTACATACTGTACCTGTAGTGACCAACTGTACCAGCAGATTGCTAGAAAATCAAGAACCATAAAATTTGTTGCACCTACTGGAGGCTTTGAACGTGATCAGCAAAGCACGAACAAGTAATCATGGCGCAGATGAACAAGTGAAATGTTTGGGGTGCCAGGCTTTGAAAGTCTTGGCCAAGCACTAGGACTATACCGGTGAAGGACCCTACCGGTGTCTTTTTTTATAATCCCTGCCTGCAGGGTCTTTACGGGTACTAAACTACGCGCCGATACCAATGAGGCAATTGAAATATACTGCTCATCTTGCCTTCAAAAGAGGACTGGGATCCCCCTCTAGCTAGTAGAGCTCTTTTCTCTCCTCTGGTGGCTACTCTGAACAATTGCTCGCTGGACTGTGCAACTTGCGAGGGATGGAGCTGACTCGGTTGATTGCTGATGCTATAGTAGACAGCTGAGTAGCTTAGAATTATAACTCCTTTCGAGAAGGACGACCGTGCGGAAAGCGAACACCGTGTTGCTGGCACGAATGGAACTATCAACCTGTGGATTGATAGTACAAGCCAAAAAAATGCCAAAAAATCCAAAAATAGGTGCTGAGTGATTGTTGACACAATCAGCCGCATTGGAGGGCGATTTCCGCCTGAGAAAATCCGCGATCATCCATTGAGTCGTCATCATAATCTTACTCCGCTTCCGTTTTGGCTTTCTTCACGATTGGACTATCTGCCTCAGTCTCGTTGATAACGACTAAATTTTCATTTTCGGCACTTCGCTGCCGTTTATTCGACGTTTCAGGCGCGGCTGCATTTGTTTCTGACACGACTCGACTGCTGAGACCTGCTTGTACTGCAGCTCCTAGCATTTCCAGCGCCAATTTCCTCCGCTTCAAACCTGCTAGCTGCCCCATGGACTCACGAAGCAGTCCCCTAGAAAAACAATCTGGAGCAGGAGCACAAAACATCATTAGTGACTTCACCATGCATAGCGTCGTTGTTTCCCCACTTACGTTTGGGTGCAAACTTTTAAATACGTACCAGGGTTGAGGCCATTCCCATGATCCAATAGATCCAATAGATTGACCGGAATGGGACAATTTTGGAGAGCTTTTCGGAGTTCGGCGTCAGCCTTGATTGTCCCCTCTACCTTTTCCAGAGCCTTGAGAATTTCCCATACTGCTACAATCAGTTTGCTGGTCGTTTTCACGTGAATGGACGCGTCGTCGCCATCCGTGCTGGGCCACGTCTTGACAATCTCAATGGAGGACGACAGGTTCGACAGTAGTTGGTTCAGACGTTCTTGGAGCGATTTGGCACCTTCCAGAGGTGGAGTGGGGACAGTGGGCGAAGACGACATGGTCGGGGAATGATGAAAATGATGTGCAATCCAAATGAAGGTTGTAGGGGCCCTAGTTTGTAGTTTGTCTATGTACAAAGTACAGCACTGATATTGTCATCACACGCCCTGATGTGTCATGCAGCATTCCCCCGGAGACGCAGCGAGCGAGAGACACACGCCGCCGCGATCCACGATGCGATGGTGGTGGAAGGTTGCAAGAAGAAATACCGGTAATAATAATATGTTGAAATCTCCGTAGTCTGTACTTCGTCAGCTGACTGATGACTCGTGGGACTACTTCCTCAGTCCCGTGTCGTGTATACTAGTAGTTCGTCTGATCTTCCGATGCACGAAGCTGCTCCAGCCAAAACTGATCGAAAGTGTGATCCAATGCTTCGGCAGGATCATCCAAGAACTACGATCAGAACTCTCATCATGACCTCGTCAGGCTGAATCCCAAGTAGGCCAATCATGAGTCAAAAACATCATGATGCCGACACCAGAGAGTTGAGGGGGTTGCAACATGCTGTGCCGGTAGGGGCGCCTGCGCCATTGGCAGTGGCGCGATCGGGGAGTGCAATCAAAGAAGTCGTTTTGTGGAGCTAAATAGAGGTGGGCCACCCGCAGATCTTGGTAGCTTTTCTACATAAGAACGTGCCAGCGCGAAAAATTTATATATCTGTATATTGAACATGGATATTTATTAATGATCGGCCGGCGCACCCGATTCATTCCCGCCGCGCCGAGTTAGGTCACCGAATCTTAGATTCGATGATTCGCCCAAGATTCTTCCCGTTTCTCGTTCTTTCGCCCTTGCGCGCCAATGAGCGGTCACGGATGGGGCATACTTGTACGTATGTCATGGTACTCGTGCCACGTAACGCGCACTATGGAGGCCGTGGAACTTGAACCTTTCCACCGCCTTTTTTTTACATAGCTTATTGTTCGAGACATGCATTTTTCGAAGTGTTTTTCACCCATCATTGCCTCGATCAAACATCAAACTACAACATCATCATCGGCAGTGCGTTTTGGGCGCAACCATCCGATCATTTTTTCTTTTTCCCTCTTCTGAAGCAACTTGCTTCAGTTTCATTGTTTTTAAGATAATTATTTGATAATGATGGAACAGCACGCTATGGAAGACTCCACTTCCTGGGAGCTTCATCTGAGCCGCCAAGACGACCACCACCTCGAGAATGAAGACGACTCGATGCATCGAGGTCTCAGACATCATCATCATACGGGCAAGCATCACGCGGATCACAAGACGACGGAAGAGAATCACATGTCTGCTACACTTGCCAAGATCGAACATGACCGAGAAGAAGCATATCTCCGGGATGATGAAGAGAAGAATGAATATAACAGGCTGAAAGCCGCCAAAAAGCACAAGAAGCTGCTTCGAGAGATGTACGCCGACCCTGGTATCAAACATTCCACTGTGCACGGCTTGATGATTGATGCTGGTAGCACTGGAAGCCGGCTTCATTTGTTTGAATGGGAGCCCAGAGTCCTTGACAGCCACAAGGAAGTTCAAGAGGCCGTATCCGGCAGAAAACTCAGCTTTCCAGAGAGTGCCACTCGATGGACGGACAGGCTGAGACCAGGCATCGCTACGTTTGCCAGCGCCTCTGACCAGGAGCTCGTGGATGCCGTTGCTGATTACCTATCGCCACTTCTTGACTTTGCAAAGACAGTCCTCCGAAAGAAAGAAGAGAGTTTTGTTGATTTCCCCATCTTCTTTCGTGCTACAGCTGGTATGCGGACTCTAGACAAAAGAGACCGATCTCGAGTCCTTGGTGCAGTGCGAACTCTCTTCTCCAATAACACATTTTGTCCTTTCCATTTTGAGGACGAGTATGCTCGCATTTTGAGTGGAGAAGAAGAGGCGATTTTTGGATGGGCAGGCATCAACTTTGCAATGGGTAACCTTGTGGAGGAGAGTGTAGGAGCAGGAACTGTCGTCGACCCTAAGCTGACGTACGGTGCTTTGGATATGGGCGGAGCAAGTACCCAAATCAGCTTCTACGAACCCGAGGAAGACATCATGGCGAATCTTTTCAAGCTTCAGGTCGGCCAAGGAAAGCATTGGAATCTCTATGCTCATAGCTTTCTCTACTTCGGCATCAACGAAGCAAGGAATCGGTTCCAAGCAAATCTACTGGCAGGGACCAAGGCTAATGATCGTCTCCTCGATGGGGTCTACAATCCCTGCCTACCCGGTGGTGCCCGACAAGAGGCACGACTGAATATCCACATCAATGCGAATGGGGAGGAGACCTGGGAGGACGCTACCGGCGTCTCAGATAATGTGTACTACCAGGCTGTTTTAGTTAATGGCAATTCCACAGGTAACTTTGACATGTGCATGGAGTACACAAAGAAGACGCTACATCTCGAAAACAACAACTGGTGCGAGTTTGCTCACAAGGGGGAATGTTCTTTCAACGGTGTGGCGATGCCAGAGCTGCCAAGACAATCTGAAAATTTCGGCGAGTTCCTTGCTTTTTCGAATTACTATCATGTTTGGCAGTTTCTCGGGCTACCGGAGCGGGCATCGCTTCAGGAGCTGTACAATGGAACTCAAAAGGTTTGCAGCATGAGCAAAGCCGAGCTTGTTGAATTCAACAAAAATACTGGGAAAGCAAACGTGGATGAAATCGATGACATTTGCTTTCGATCTGCCTATGTGTTCAATATGCTCCGAAATGGCTATCGTTTTGAAATGAACGAGTACATTACTGCTACCGATGTACTCAATGGCCAGAAAGTTGGTTGGGCGCTTGGCGCGATGGTATACGAGATCAACACATTCCCCTGGGAGTACAGAACCCACCCCGAGATATACGATGATGTCGACTCTGGAATCATGATCGACAGCAGATCCCCCCATGCGATCACCTCGGCCTTCGTGGTATTTGCATTGCTGGGGATCTTTGCCTCCGTCTTCTTCTCTTTCTTCCTCCGAAGAAGGCGAAACCGAGAATACTATGAGCCTTTGAAGGAAGCTCAAGTGCTACTGTAAAGTAATGTAAACGCCTAGCTAGAACAAACAAATATTGCGCTATTTGATTGTATTTCAATACTACACTTTAGATAGTTTCTTCTCACCAGCGAGAGTAATCTTCGCCTGCTCTTTCCATCGTGCAGACGTCCTTATTTGCTGGCCAAGGACCGTTCCCATTCCACGTATTATAAACGAAGATCTAGCCACAAATACTTGAAAAGGAAAACATGAAGGTCAGCATCAGAATCGAGCACGTCGAAGGACATTGTGACCAAATTTACTTACTTGCAACATCTGGCACATTCACCAACGGGTCGATTTTGTTCAGTCTCGAGAAGTAAATCTGTGGCGTTGCGCACCCCATCAGCTTGCCGTCAATGTCAGAGTCGAAAAACAAGGTGCCATATTGTGATAGTGTATCATCTTTGTTGAATTTGGTGCGAAATCCCAACTGACGCATATATTCTGCAATCTGCATATCAGAAGAATGATGGCCGATTGCATCAACGACTCTCGCTACGCCCAGCCTCTCCTCGTCAGTAATTCGTTTGGTTTGACCAAAGTCAATCAATCCAAGCTTACCATCAGTCAGGACTAGAAGGTTTCCGGGATGAGGATCTCCATTGAAGATCCCTAGTGAGAGCATCTGGTGACCTTGGACGTCGACAAGCAGATTGACATATTTCTGCGCTTTTCGGTACAATTTCAAAAGTCGAAGTTTGCCTCGAACGCCAAGATTGTGAATAGTTTCTTCGAAATCGTTGCTCAGAGGGTAGCCTAGACTTTCCATCTTTTCTTTTCCCAATATCAGCTCTATTTGAAAGCAGGACACAGATGAGTCGAAACGTCCCGTTTGGAGAAAGCAGCAAACGCCATATCAGTATACGTACCAAGTCTCTTGCGTTTTATCAATTCATCGGCATCTTTCCTACTTCCACCAAGAGCGGCTGCCAAGTCATCTTCCATGGTATCGGACAGCTTTTTACCGTGAAGCATCTCCATGACCAACAATTCCTTTGAACATAGCTTAGGACAAGGCTCGGGTACCGTCACTAGTGTATTGTAAGAACTCTTGATCAGGTGCGAACGTACAACTTGAAGAGATTCGGCTTCTTTCCGATAGTCGAATTCAGTCATGATCTGGCGATAGCACTCGTCCAGAATCGTTTCCCAGCCTGAAAGAGCAACTTTGCACAGCAATCGAAAGACCTGGAAATCATGATGGAATCGTTCTTCTGCGCCTCGATGCATCACTTTGACAGCAACTTCTTCACCATGACTCCAATCAGGATCTATAGACCTAGCATCTCGAAGTCGTGCAAGGTGGCACTGTCCTATGCTAGCAGAGCCAAGTGCAATCGGATCAATGCTTTCAAAGACTTCGTCAAAATTCTTCCCAAACTCTGATTGCAAGTTTTCGTTCACGATTTCAACGACCTCTTCTATTGATGATTGTGGGATGGAATCCTGAACTGACGTGAACAACTCAATATATTGTGGAGGAACAAAATCAGGCCTGCTAGAAACAATCTGAGCAATCTTGACGTACAGCCCTTTGAGATGCAATGCGATGTCCAGACACGGGATGCAATACTTGTCATGGAGCGAGTTGTACACAAGATCTCGTTTTTCCAAGGGCGCCTTCGTCTTTTCAAGGTACCAACGAGTAAATTTGTAGTGCGCTACGACTGGTCCAGCATGGAACCAAAAATAGATTGCACGACTGAAGCTTTCCGACCGCAGCTGTTTCGCCAAGTATCCAACTACTGCCGCCAGGGACAGAAATTTTCCCGCTTGCACAGGCGTAAACGCGAGATGCATGTGTGTCGAAGTCGCCGATAGTTTGGAAATACCGGATCGTCTCTCTCTGACCTGGCAACTCTTCCCCCATTGTTGATGATTCGGTACCCGTCGTTTTCGGCGATCGAGAGATCTTCGGGCGCCATCACAAGTACTCGGACAAGTACCGCCGAGAAATATTACAGAGCTGTCCGTTCCGGCAATTAAAGCTGACAAGAGCAACGAGATGCACATAGCACGCTTCACCATTCTTTCACCAATGTGCGTTCTCCTTCCTTGATCAATGGGGACAAAAAACGCAATTGTGTCTAATTGTATTCTCACCCTTCACTCCACAACAAACCACCACAAGACGGTGGTGTCTTCTTCTCATCGTTCTTTGTTGCTGATTGCGTTGCTGATGATGCGAGAAAGTCGAAAGATCGAAAGAGCAAAGAGCGTGACGCTTGACGCCCGCTGACGCACTTCCGTGCTTCGTTTGGCGCGAAAGTGGAAAGTTTGACTCAAGCGACCGGATTGATTCGATCTATTCGAACGAAAAAGTAGCGTCCATGCTACTAAATGCTAATCTCGCGTACTCGTAGCAGATATATGGTTTATGATGGAAATGATACAATAGAAAACCATACTCTATACAATAATATGCTGAGAGGATCACTACAACGTCATAGTATAGAGGAAATACACAACAGTATCGTAGATTGATTTAGGACCGAAGGATCTGATCGATCATGCCTTGTGCTTGACGCAGGTATCCCCCGCCAAATAGAACTTCACTGATGTGTCGTACCGGTACAGTACAGCAGCACGAGCAAAATCAAAATGTGAGCTATTGTACATGGAAAAGAGCCATCCGACCCTTGCATTACCCATGTACCATATAACTTACTGGTTAAGAATATGGTAAAGATTGTAGACAGTCCTTCTCTTCTCGTGACCTTCTGGTAATTGCCACTCGGAATTGTACCCATCATAAAAATCCCCACCAAAGCCGCCAAAGACATAAGTCATCGCTACGTCCGCCTCTCGATCTCCATAGTAGGTAGCGGGATCGAATATGACAGGAATGACTTTGCCGTCCTTTTTGCAAAAGCCTTTGTTGCCTCCCCAAAGATCGCCATGGATGATACTTGGTTTCGGATTGTGGGATAGCAACTCTCGAGTCTTTTGTCGAAGCTTTTCGACCTTGTCGCTGCTTAATCCAGCATTCCCAGTCAGCTTGAGCATATGACCCAAACGATGTTCATCCCAGAAGTCGACCCAATTGTCTCTCCAAGAGTTGGGCTGATGTGTCGCACCAATAGTGTTATCAATGTGGAAACCGAATCCCTTGTCTGAAAAATGTCGATGCATTTTGGCCAGATTGACGCCTAGATCATATTGAGAGCCACCACCACAGAACTCTAAATATTCGAAAAGAGCAAAACCCTGACCCGTTTTTTCGAATTGTCCGAATGCAATAGGAGTAGGCACTTGGATCGTTCCCGTTTCGGACATAGCTTTGACACCTTCATATTCCGCACGAAGCATATCGAGGCCATTTCGAGCAGACTTGAGAAAATACTTGGTATTGGTTTCCTTGTCCAAGACTGCTGAAGTCGACGCTCCACCCCCACCAGAGGACCCGCCCCCTGAAGTCGCCACCAATTCAACAGTGCGACCCAGAGCCTCGGAAGCTGCAGCGGAAACCGCCTCTGTGAAAGAAGATGCAGTCGACGACATGTGAAGTGGGTTCAACTCTGGAATTCGGGGTGACAGCTTGGCTAGGGTAAAGGCATTGACCGAACGAAAAGCTAGACACAAAGCCAAGGAGCGTTTGAAAAGCATGATTCTTGAACACTACTAGGAGCGCGATGTCTAGCGAATAGTAGGGTGTGAATACGTTAGGAGAAAGACACAAGTACGGTGCGAGAAGTGCAGAACTGTGGATCTTTGCTTGCTAAAACCGCCAAGCGCAAAGCGCGGTGTTTCATGTTTCATGAGTTGCGAAGAAGATCGACGTTATCATCGCCATACATCAATTACATAGTACAAGTACCGGTACCGTACAGTACGTGTACCTCTGGTACTTCTTCCCCCGTACTACCCGGTGGTGCGGGCGGGGGACATACCCCCACGTCTAATAATAGTACTGGTGTTCGAACAAGTAGCACTAAAAGTGCGTCGTCGCTGAGCGCGAGAGGTGGGGGTTGACGTACTGGGAAGGATGTATGTGTCTCCGACATTGGTACCACCCCTCACGCCGCAGTGGGGACAGAAGGACAGAGATTCTTGTAGCATAATTGGTGGCTCTGCCAAATAAAAGACGGATTTGGGCGGAAGGTAGAAGAAAGAAAGTCATATTAGTCGCATACATTGACCGACGAGGAAAAATGAAATATAATCTTGTACATCGGATGAAATATTTTGTTAAATTGACAAAAAATTACATACGTAGCTGCCTTTAATTTATACCTTTTTTGGCTGGACAACGAATTTATTTTGGACAATAGACACCTCGTCACTGTATGGAGACACGAGCTTTTGAATTTCAGGCAATGCCTCTTTCAGCAATTTCCTGTTTGTTTTATTATAGTAATCTAACAGATAGAATAAATTTTTTGTTAATTTAACAAAAAATTATATCCGGGCTCGTTAAAATTGTATATCCGGGTTCTTTCCATTACAACGGAGTTCATCTCAACGACACAACTGACCTACTGTACCGGTACCAGTACAGTACCGTACGTACAGGTACGAGTATCGGCACAGTACAAGGTACAGTATCTGTATGTATCTCTCAACGGTCGCGGTCGAACGGTGCGATCTCAACGGGTGAAGCTTCGTTAAATGTCTGAAATTCCCATGTCGGGATCATTGCAATAATATCATGTCTGTATATCGTTACTCGCCGAAAACGCGTACCTGCCAGCGCAACAAATATCGTGAGCTTCGTTGACGTATAAAAACTAATTGAAAAAAGGACAATCCGGTGACACTGTCTGTATAATTCCGGGGCTATCGAGATCGCACGATACCACAAGTTCCGCCCCCGAACCAAATTCCTCAACAACAAACTCTTCCACTTTAGAAGCTACGTCACGAAGGGTTGGATCTCAATCCATCCTATTGGTACCTACGACCAACCGGCAGACATACTGACCAAACCGCTGAACGAGCCGGATTTCAAGCGTCACCGAAAGAGCATGAACGGATGGTAATCAACTCACTGCCTACTCGCGAGAGGGAGTGTTCGAATAACTACATCGAACGTCCACGGAACGACGGACGGACGCGACCAGCGTTCGCAATTACGCACGATCACGCACGACGCACGTTTCGATCACGACCCAGAGATTCATTCTAAGACCCTCTGAGACAGTCTATGATCCTCCAAGAAACTATAAGAAGCCCACAGACTTCTATCGATATACATGTCAACGATTCAAGAAAGGTAGAAATGAACAAAAGTTCATTTCATCAGTTAGAGCAAGAGCTCATTAATTTATGTTAGCGCACTTCGTTAACCCACAGTCAAATTAGTCCTTTAGCCCGAATCCCTGAGCCGCTAGCCACTGCCTAGAACTCAGGGATTTTAACATACTGGTACTTTACAGTACTTCGGTACCGGTAGGTGCAAATCTTTTTCCCGCACTAGTAGTAGAAGAGCTCAAATTATTTGATGATGAAAATGATATTGGATGAAGAATAATCATCATCACCAACATCCTCCTCCTCTTCTCTTTATTACTTCGCATACCGGTACTAGCTAGTACCCATATCCCCACATTCGTCGTCATCGGAAATGCCATCAAAGAAATTTGGTCAGAACAACATCGCACGTGCAAGTACGTAGAAAAGAATTGAAAGCAATGTCGTCGGGTGGAGAAAAGATCCAAAAGGTTGCGTTTATTCGGCACGGCGTCGCTAGACATAACCTCTACGATCCCTTGACAGGGCAACCTCCCCGCCTCGATGATCCAAATATATGGGACCCTGCTCTAGTGTACCATGGGAAGCAACAAGCTCTTGAGGCAGGTGATCGGCTAAAGATTTGGTGGCGGACTACGCAGTTGGGTGAAGAAATTGAGCTGATCATTACCAGTCCTTTGACGAGGTGCATCCAGACTACTATGCTGGGGTTTCTTCCAGGAGATTTATATACCGACAAGAATTCCAGACAGGGCGAGCCTGAAATATACTGCACGGAACTAGTTCGTGAGGCCTTTGGGATGCATTATCCAGACAAGCGACGAGAAAAGTCGCTGCTGCAAGTAAGTTATTCTGATGCGATTTGCTACTCCCCAACATGACATATTCAGCATGGGACGATTCATTCCTTCATTCTGACTAGTGTTATAATGAGTGCAGAAACACTGGCCGAACCTAAAGTTTGACGACAACATGCCGGAACATGACGATGCCTGGTCTCCGAATCATCGCGAGACAATTCATGATATTCAATGCCGAATATCCATCTTCCTCCAAACACTCTCCCAGCGTCAAGAATCCAATATCGTCGTCGTATCGCATGGGGTTTGGATCGAACGCTGCTTCCTCACGTATTGCCCCGAAGCACTGGACCATGGGAACAAGCGTGTCCATAATTGCAACGTCTTTGTTGGTGAATGTGTATCCAGAGACGGGAGATTCCTTCGCCTGCAAAATGTAAATTTGATCCATTGAACAGCAGCCGCAGTCAAGTGGGCTTCTCTATCTTTCGCTTTCTTTCTTCGCCTGGAATCGCTCTTTCCATGGGTCTGATTTCTCGATAAGACCATGTTGATAGGCCTTGATCGCTGTTCCGGACATGAGTGCGTGTATCGCCTTTTGCATCTTTTCTCTACCCAGCTCATGCCACTTTTGCAGTTTAGCCTCCAGTGCCAGTTGGCGGTCACCTTTCGGATTCCGTTCCACCTTGTGATGAGGCACATCTCCACAGTCGAAAAATGAGTCTTTATTGTGATACAATGTCGCACTTTTCAGTCGTCTGGATCCACTCTCATCCCTAAGACCTAATATATGTGCAAAAGAGTCGACGCAAATGTCACGGAGATGTTTGTGATCGTGTCCCCCGCTAATCTTCTCCTCGACGTACAGCTTGATCATACTTTTGATCGCCCAAGTATCCGCCAATAATGGAGGCTTTCCGTCCGTCAAGGAGGAAATGAGAAAGGACATGGCCACATCTTCGCAATTGAAATTTGTCGCGACGCTGTCTAGGATGGATTGCGGCAGCTCTTTCATATAAATATCCAAATAATCTCTGTGGATAAAGCAGCATCGAGTCAGGGACATACTGTACCGATTGGCTTTCTCGGTCGTACTGTTCGAAACAATGTCGTTAGTCAGATGAAGATAATATAATGATGCAAGGTTATAAAATTGTTGGATGAAACTGACATACCTCATGTAGCCGTACTGGAAGGGGTATTCGTAAGTGGAATGTGCACGTGGGTGTGAGAGCAGGTCTAGGGGCATCACCAGGGTGTGCTACAGGGTCCTTATTTGACGGCGACTGACTGACTCACCTTCCAACTACCATCGTCGTTTTCAACGTGTAACCGACCATCAAATCCTACCATGCGATCTGGTGACTCTGTCCATTTGAAAAAGCCAACATCGATTGCCTCACAAGGTCGGAGGACATCATCATCAATACTCAATATTCCAAGGGTCGGCGGCGGCGTGAAAATGTTAAAACGCTCATTCAAAGTATTGACGTCATGCCGCTCGATAACCACATTGTCATAATTGGATATTTCCTCGGGAGGTTCATTTTCCTTGTCACACCAAACTATTTGAATTTGAGCTACTCCTGGACACTTGGAATACCAGTCCACCGACACTATTAGCTGCTCAGGTCTTCGCCATGTATTGATTCGTATCGTATATTGATTCCAATCTTTTTCTACAAGCGGTTGTAATTCTCGTTTGGATAATAGAGGAGTCGTCCGTCGCCGCAGAGGTCTGGCAGCAGGTACCAGCATACTGGTGTTTTCGGCATTGGTTGTAGATGTACCCTGGGAAATAAATGTCTGGAGAAGGAACCCGTGTACTCCAAGAAGAAGAAGAACCCCAAAGCAAATAAAAGCAACGATGACAGTCCCTGACACCCGGAAAGCACCACCACTTCCCTTGCGCTTGGATTTGGACGATTTCTGCGGCAATGATTCTTCCTCGAAAAGTCGCCGTCGCAGATCGTCCTTGGAAGGACTGGCGGCATCCTGCACCGCCACCCCGTTGTGCCGCCGGGTCATCATCTTGCCAAGGTGGATATTTTGATACAATTACTTATTGCTGGGTGTGTTATTGTGCTGCTGGTTGCCTCGCCACTACAAGTACAGTTTTCGTACAGTACAGAAGACTAACTCTCGAAATGAATAAAATGTTATAGTCGTTATTATCTTTCTCACTTCGCTCACCGCGGTACTGGTACTTGTACCGGGACCCAGATACCGGTTAAAAAAAACAAATCCGGATCGTCGAACGGAAAAATTCAGTCGAGTGAATCATCGTCAACGACAAAAGTCAGTCCCACGTCCTCTCCCACCCGCTTTTCACTTTCTCTCCGTCAGTCAGTCGTGGACCGACCGCCTGCCCGTCTACCAACGGTCTCTTTGAATAAAAAAGAGAGCGCGGAAGACGATGCGGATGAAGGCTTACCTGAAGCTAGAAGTATGTACCGGTACGTACTCGTAGAGGAGCACAATAATATCTGCGACCTGCCACAACATACAAAAGATGAGAGGCTCTGCAATCTGCGATGATGTGACATGACAGTTCTGGTGACAACCAAACCAAGGATGTACCCCTCTCCCCTCTTACATTTTGGTACGGTACTGCTATTGAGGGCCACGCTACTGGAAGGAAACCCTATTGCACGCAAAATACTTGTGACCGACTGGCTAATTGATAGTAGTTGATAGAACAATGCTGCCAGAAACAATCCGCCATATGACAGGTTTACTCAAGATCTGCTTATTGGGACGACGGAGTTTTCTCATCGCAAAACACCAGCGGCGTGCCTCGCTGAGATCTTTCTCCTCTCAACCAGATAATATACGAGGAACAATTCCTTACTTGGGGTATGGAGTAGCTGTCGGTCAACATGCTGAGGTAAGCTCATTTCTACTTGATTGGCATTTGCTCCAAAATACGGTCTTGTCTAATCACACAGCAAACACTATTCAACTACTATGTACGTATATTAAAAGGTGGAACGACGGTTCAGTGCCCAGCAAACAGAACAATTTGGGGATCTGGTTCAAGATAAAAATATTTTACACTTTCCTCCCAAAAATTGGGACGACGCAGTGACAGAAATGCCACATTTACAAGCAGTCAAAGATTCTGGTCTGATTCAATTCAACGAAGAGATACCGCACGAGGATGATTCTTCAAAAAATAGCGATACTACGATGAAGCCACTGGTTCATGGTATATTTGTATCTAGCCTGTTTTCCTCAATTTTCGGTTCGCTATCGCCGGGTTGTGTCTACATGAACCAGACTCTCAACTTTGCAAATCCTGTCTTTGCGGAAGAGTTGGTCTTGGCTCGCATCGAAATAGAAAAGATTCGCAAATGGCGACGAGGAGGAGTTGTATTACAATGCAACACAACAGTATCTGTCGGCTACGACGACAAAACTGGTACTTTCACAAAAGATGCGGTGACGGGTCTAGCCAATGTGTGGCTTCCTAGCGGATACCAAGTGTCTACCGGCGGTACAAAGCAAAATTGACATAGCTGCTTCTTTATATGTACGCGTGCCCATGTCTCATTATAGCTCTCCAAACTTGACTTTGTAGAGGAGACGAAGCACAATCAACCAAGTGACCGTGCATATTGTGGCAAGCGCGTACGTCTTGTCTTGTTCGTTGATCCCTTCCAACTGATATCGTTTCAAAAATCGCTCCCAAGCATTCTTCGGCTCATATTTCTTAACTTCGTCAAGAAGGGCCACTCGAATGATTTCGTGGTCGTCTGAAGTCAGAATGCGGTTTTTAGGATCATCCGAATTCTCGAGACTTTCGATCGCCTTCTGCATGGTCTGGCCGTCTTGGTCTTTCAACTCCCGTTCAATCTCCTCTGCTACAGTTCGTAGTGCATCTAATTCTCCTGCAATCGATCCGTCCAGTGACGCGTCATAAGACATGTCATCGTCGTCGTCGTCCGAAAGCTGAATATCGTCAATGTGTTTTATCGACGACAGGCCGTCCCCGGGAGGTGGAGGATCAACGTCCGAAGACCCCGATTCGTGACCGCTCTGCTCGAATTGATCATCCAGATAATAGGCTCTTTGAGCTTGTGGCTTGGACGACTTTCTCTCAATAGCGTCTACCTCGTCCGTGAGCGACTCTAGTGCACTCATGGCAGCAGCGCTCATTCGCTGCAAATCCGAGTCGAAATCCAAATCGTCGTCGAGGTGGTCCGAATCATCATGCGCTGCTTCCGCCATGGTGATTTTCTTTCTGTTGCGTATTTTGTCGTCCAGCCGATGATGAGAACGTTTAAAAGAGAGAACGATGTCGAGGGTCGAGGCAAGGTCGAGGTGCTTGTTCGTCTTCGGGCTTCAGAATGAAGAACATGGATGAATGTCTGCGAGAAACTAGAAAATCTCGAAGAGGAATAAATGCGTACCCGTACCGGTACCAGTAGCGGTAGCGGTGGACGATATGAGTCACGGATATTCCTATTCATGACTCAAGACAGCAATCCTTCATTGCTATGACACCGTTGTACCGTACGGCTTTGAACTATCAACTATAGCTAGACAGTACTCAAAACACAGTCAGTAGTAGCAAATTGATAACGCTCTTTAATATTGCGATCCTTTAGCCATTCTTAAAGCCCATCCAAGATAATCCCAGTATAGAAAAGTTTCCCCATAACTGTCACTTTCCAAGGAACAACAAGCTCAACTCCAAAATGCGTCGTGCACGGCAAGGATCCATCATTAATCATTGCGCCAAACCTAGGAGGACCGCAGAGTCGGCATTGGGCAAAGTGTGGACTCCACCAAATCTCGTCAAATAGCTTGCACATTGTGTGCTGCAAGAAACCTGTGGACTGTCGAGTGGACCAGTCTGAGGCGAGGTAGTCCTAGTAGGATGTACCAGAATCTCACGGGGATCGGCTTTCATCAAGACAGGAGGCTTCTTCGATGCAAGCGAAACTTGCATTGACAACAAGCTCTCACAACACGACCCTTTTGAAAACGGTGAGAATGCATCGATGTAGCGGCTGTGGATAAAAGCTGCGCGATCTGATACAACTGAATACGTCCCAATCGTTGGATGCAGCAAATCACTGCTATTAGTTTCACCGTGGCTCAAAGAATTGGGTTGGAACCCGAAGAAGCCCACAAACCGCAGAGGGTCTTTCTTCCAAGTTTTAAAGGCGTTGTCAAGTTCTTCGCAAGAGAATTGCATGCCTTCATTCAACAAGAAGACACCAGCAGTAGTGAATGGCCCAGATTGCGTGGCTTTCCCAGCACCGTATTGATAAAGTACTCGCGGAAAGGGTTCACTCCCATAAAGGTCAACTTGGATTTCATCGACAGAGGAACACCGGGAGTGTGCGTCAAGAGATTGTTTCAAAAGGTCTATACGACTTCCATGCAAGCGTATTGTGAAAGTGGATCCAGTGGGTGTGTTTCTGATCTCCTTCAGGATTCTAGGAGAATCGTTCTCCAGAAAATTTCTCCATTTCAAATATTCTCCAGTCCTATCGAGAGCTTGCCTTAGCAAAGAAACACCGAGGAAAACAACAGAAATCGCCACAAGAATGAACTTGGTGCGCAGTTGGAGTCTTCTGCGATTGTACTTGGTGTTGTGACCGTAAGCATGCCCTTTGACGTGCCCCACAGGATCTACTACTCTCTGTTCTTCATCGAAATTATATTCAAAGACAGCTCCTCTGTGACGAAGACTGCACGGGCTCTCCAGCTCTTGGTATGAGTCGGTCGAAAGAGACTCCTTTGAGAGAGATGTCTCGATATCGGTACTGCAGGTGCTTTCGGTATCAATCGACGCATCCAGAGCATTGTGCTTCATCAGAAAGGATGGAAGATCTTCTTTTGTTTCGTTGAAACAGCTGCTTCGTGTTTCTTTTATTTGTGGGGGCATTTTGCTGAAACTGCAATGGTGATGGTGTAAGCTTTGGATATTGGGTTCCCAACGATTCTTCCCTTGTTCTTGGTTCCAACAAATAAGAGATAGTGAAAAAGTCACGGCTTCAAAAGATGTGTTGTGTGTGGATGGATACTGCCACAGGATGGAGAACCTTTTTTGGCGTTGGTTGAGTCGTCTGTTGAATTAAAAATATATACGGATATGATGATAGTATTCCACGTGCTGATATATGCCTCATCGATTTGGTGAAGCGCACGGTCTCGCGGTATCTTTCAACGGACATTCGATTTTTCAGTTGCGACCACGTATGGCATCATAAAACACTTCGGCGCCGAATTTTTATTACAAGTCCCGGTGCTTGTTGGCATCTTTAAACGGCACAGTACACTACTCGTAGAGTACTTGTATTGCCTGGTACTGGTGCACTGTCGAAGATCAGGGCCGTTAATACCGGATAATAATCCACTTATCGGCTTATACTACCGGATCTATGTTCTGGATAGGTACTTGTACTGTACACGTACTGTACTTGTACTAGCACTCATACAATTTTGCCGGTTGGAAAAGATTACCGGTACTGTAAAAACAAAAAACGACGACGACTCGTTCGTACAGTCCGTTCCGGTACTACCGGTACCGGCATGGTGGTAGTCTTCAACGGGAGCGGTACCTACCTGGTACCGGTCGTAGTACCTGTACCACAGTAGAGTACCTGGTACAGTACCTGGTACAGTACCTGGTACAGTACCTGGTACAGTACCGTACCTGGTACGGGTGCAGACAGGACGAACAGTCAGTACCAGTATCGTCAGTACTCGTACTGTACCTGCGTATGAGTACCTGGTACAATACCAGTGCTGATAACTGGTACTGCACCGGTACCTTGGTACACCGGTAGAGCTACAGGGCAAAGCTTGAGGTAGTGTAGTAGAATAAGAGGACGTGCTTCCTGGCAGCAGACTGATCGTTTGTTGAATTCACTACTACTGGTAGGTAGAGAGAGACTACATGCATGGAGTCGATGAAGGATGTAAACACAGCAGGACTTGCAGCTCCATCGTCTTCGTAGATTTGCAGACTAGTAGTAGGAGCTGACGGGAATGATAGTACAAGAAGTAGTAGAGAGATGGGCATTTTTGTGATGATCTCAATTAGTCCAATCAATCAAGTGGGCGACTGTCTATCTATCATATCTTCATCAGTTGGCGCGAAAAAGATTCTTCCTTCTTGACCGTCACGGTACTGGTTGTACTTGTAGTTGTTAAATTATAGACAGTACCTGGTACCGGTACGTACACTTTCCCGCTCCTTTAGGAATAATTGGGCTCTCTAATAGAGTAGGGTGGAGCTCTACCACTGGAGTATTAGGGACCTAGCTAATAGTACGACAAGTGCTGCTTTCTCAATGATAACTAGTAGTAGCAGCACGAATCGCCGCCTCACTTGTTTTCTCAATGACTGTATTGCTCGGCAGATACACTATAATATGACCAACGTCAGTAGAGAGAATCAACCCACCACGCATGGTTCTGGTCCTCTGATCCTGCAAACAGAGTAAAAGTACAAAATACCAATGAACTACTCGTACCAGAAAGTAGATAACGGAGTAGGCTCCAAAATCTCAGTACAAGTACATACAGTTGGGACAACAAATAGAGAGAAAATTGAGGAACTCATGGGCGTGTCTGACAACTACTCGGACTCCGTATACCGGTAGAGACTGTGTAGCTGGTACTAGCTAGACCACAAAATGTTTGTCCTGCTGCACGGTAGTCTTCGCAAATCATTCGGCCTGCAGCATGAAGCCACCGAGAAACATTATGGGCCTCCAATATCGGTGCGGGAACTCTCGCTACATTAGAATGGTCGCATTCACAAGTCTTTGCAGCTGCGTCCTCGTATCTCCCCCTTTGTGTCAGAAGGTACATATTCCTACACGAGCAACGTCTCTTCAGGATATATTGGAGCAGTTGTAGATTGAGAACAGCCCGCCCCAGTTCCGTTTAATGCTGAAACAACTTTCATATCTCGTCTTCGTGCAGAATCATATTTGGAATCCCTTGCTTGATGGGAAATTTACGACCCGTATCTGGGCAGACCAATTCTCCCTCCAAGATGTGAATATTGAACAAGACTTGATGCAGCGCCTCCAGAACCGACTCCTCTAAATCTAAATCTCCCTCTGCTGCTGCGGTTGGCAACTCGTTTGGGATTGCGGGTGGTTTGGGGTCCACTTGGTCCGCAATCTCGGCTATTGCTGACACTACAGCAGCATATTGCAGTTTCGGTAACATTTTTCGAACCAGCTCGGTATCCACGGGAGACTCTTCCACCAAGACCTTGGTCGGGACGATTTTGAGAGGGTATCCTTTTGTCGTTCCTCGAACATTGGACTGTAAGAAGTTGTGTGTTAAAAGTCTCATTGTTGTTTCTTCTTTTTGAATTGAATTGAATGGTTAAACGCTCTTGGCGATTGTGGGTTGTACTGTGTGTGAAGAAGCTTTTCTCAACATGAAACATGCAACCTCCAACCTCCTCTCATCTCCCATCATTCATTCATCTTGCATGCGGTCGGCCTGCTGCCTGCGGCCTGCCTGCCTGCTGCCTGCGCTGGATAATTGAGTGGTGCATGATTAGTTCGACCGTGAGTCGAGCGCCTGAGCGCCGTCCGGAGTTCTAGCACAAGTGGTAGACTTTTTACGTAGAGGTCACGTAGCGCTTTTTGTGGACGGGGAGCCCCGCCATCGATGCAGGCCAAGCAACCGCACAAGGCGAGACTTTTGTGGTGGGAAATGAAAATGGGAGTGGCGACCTCTTTCCTCTCCGTTCTCCGCTCCTACCTCTAGTGTGTTGCTTGCTGCTTGGATGCTCGCTTGCGACAAGGCTTCCGGTGATAACAGATAACAATTCAAAGCTTTGTGCTACCTAATCCTTAAGTTTCGTTATAACTTGCAATAGAAACTGATAAAATGGCAGGAGAGGGGAAGACGGTTGTGGACGCTGTTGCGACAAGCTTGGACCCCGAGGACAATGGCGGGTTTCGGATGTACATTGGTGAAGACAGGAGCAACCTGAATTGCCGATTCTATGAAAACAAATATCCAGAGGTGGAATCTGTAGTGATGGTGAACGTCCGAAACATTGCCGATATGGGTGCCTATGTCTCGCTCTTGGAATACGACAACATCGAGGGCATGATCCTGCTTTCGGAGCTTTCGCGACGTCGCATCCGTTCCATCCACAAGCTCATTCGTGTGAACCGTAACGAGGTGGTGATGGTGCTTCGTGTAGACAAAGAAAAGGGATACATTGATCTTAGTAAGCGTCGAGTCTCTCCAGAGGACGTTGCTGCTTGCGAAGATCGCTTCAACAAAGCCAAGGCCGTTCATGGTGTGCTTCGTCATTTGGCGGAGCGACGAAAGTTCCACTTGGAGGAGCTATACGAAAAGATTGGTTGGCCACTCTACAAAAAGTTTGGTCACGCCTTTGATGCCTTCAAGCTAGCTATTTCCGAGGACAAGAATGCTGGCGACCCCTTTGCGGAGTTGGATATCGCTGATGATCTCAAAGAAGAGCTCAAGACCTATATTCTTCGTCGATTGGCACCGCAACCCATCAAAATCCGAAGTGATATCGAGGTGTCGTGCTTTACTTACGAGGGTATCGATGCAATCCGTGAAGCCTTGTTCGCTGGTATGGCTCTTGGTAGTGAAACGAATCCTATTCGTATCAAGCTCATCGCGCCTCCAATTTACGTACTGTCAACAACAACTCTGGAAAAAGAAGTGGGAATCGCTTTGCTAAACAGTTCTATTGATACGATCAAAGAAAAAATAACGGCGAAGGGTGGAAAGATTGACGTCAAGATGGCTCCTAAGGCTGTGAGTATTAAGGAAGAGACTGAACTCCAAGCTATGATGGAAAGGCTAGCACTTGAGAACGAGGAAGTAGATGGTGATGCACCAGAAGATGAATGAGCTCCCACTCCCAAATAAAGAAAACTATTTTCATACAACTGCTGGTTCGAGACGCTGGATCACAGAATTCATTTATCTCGAGGGAATATGCCGTCTTTGCTGGATCATGGATCATTGCCATTCTAATTTGTCTAGAGAGAGTAGACTGAACTATGAGAAAGAAAAATGATGTGGTGGCTACTCTACCGGTAGAGAGCTCGTAACGGTACATCAAGTAAAAACTCCACTTTGAGGAATAAAAGGGGACGCAGTGGGGTAGTCCTCGAAAAATAATATATAAGAAAACGCCTAATCCAATGACTGCTAGGGGGGGAGAGCAAGCAAACCCCGATTGGAAGTTCTATGACTGATTCGACCGCAAAAAGTATTAGTAACAAGTAAGCGGAAAACGCCCAAACCAGCTCCATCCGCCATCTATCCGAAGGCCCGTTCGGGACCATGGCCAACTATCGATCAGCTATCAGCTCTACATACAAATAGCGCAAGACTCAAGCTGTCCTTGTAGACTTAATTTTGCCTGAGCCTTTGATATTTCATACAATCTTATACAATGGATAAACTCAACAAAGCACAAAAGGACGAATTTGCCACTTCGTTTGCCATTCTGGCTCTCTATGACGGAGGAGTAAGTTGAGAGCTTTGCGCCGCAGAGTTTCGAGAGAGTGCATTCAGTCGCCAGTGCTTCTTTCCTCTGGTGGAATACTGCGTACCTGTGTAAACGATTGGCTAATTCTTCTTTTTTCCTTCTTCGAGCAGGCCGAAATCTCCTCGGGACAAATCTCGGCTCTTCTAGAGGCCACTGGAAACACTGAGGTAGAGCCCTTCTACCCCATCATTTTCGCTAACTTCTTGAACACTCCTGACAAGGTTGCCACTCTTATTGCTTCTCCGGGTGCTGGAAGTGGTGGCGGCGGCGGTGAGTACACTTTGTCTTTGGGATTCTTTTCTTGGTTACGTGATTGCTCATCTAACATTTCGTGTGTTGTCATTCTCGTGTTCTATCAGGCGGCGGTGGAGGTGGCGCTGGCGCAGCTGCGGAAGAAAAGGAAGAGGAAAAGCCAGAAGAAGAAGAAGAAGCTGATATTGGCGGTGGTATGGATATGTTCGGCGGAGACGGTGGCGGCGGTGGCGATTACTAAGCAGTTGTCCATTAATTTCATAGAATCCGTGATCGCTCCTTATTTCGGCAATGTTGCTTGACTCCACAAACGCTGTTCGTACTTCTATCGTATTGTTCAATTGTACATCCCTGCTAGTCAAACCAAGAACAGGCAATTCCTGCCGCTTTATCCCAATCGACTTGCCGGGCCATTTTTTAGATAGTTTAGATAGATCACCGCGCCCATTCTAAATCTTCTTCTTACAATGAAAGCAACCGCTTGCCAAACATTTCGTGCCATGCAGCGTTGCCTTCCTCTTCTGCATCCATTTCTTTTAAACCAGCGTGGTGCTTTTCGACTCAGTAGTTGAATAGGTCGACGCAGCATGTCGCTATTGCGGTTAGAGTATCTCCTGTGCTTGAACCACAAGCTCTCTACTTCACTTAGCCTAGATTTCCGGCTGTAGTTCGTACCATAGCAGAATTCTAGTTCAAGATTGGGGGCTATTTTTAGGCAAAACTTTTCTTGTATCTCTCTCTAGTAGAGTTACAGGAGGACTCAATGAACGTGCCAACGAGATTTACACGTCTGTAATGTGAGTGGCTTCACTATTCATGCTCTCAACCCGATATAGCTACGATAGACCGTACGACTACTCGTATAAGATGGTGCGACGACCATGCTCGAATATCAAAGTTCACTAGAATGCACTTCATATTTAGAAAAAAGAAAAGCTTGCCTTCTCCAAATAGGCGGCAAAAGCGGTACATGGATAATCTCTCTAGTGTTTCAATACTACTGCAGAAAACCAGTAGCAGTGCGCTACAAAAACTAAGGGACGACGGTATTCCTTTCATTCCCTGTTTTCCCACGACTGCATTCCCTCGCAAAGTCTATTCAAAGGTAGTGTGTAGCCCGATATAATACATATTTAGAACATGTCAAGTCCGGAAAGGGCAGGGACGGATCCTGGGACATTGTTGGCGGCGATGAAAGACATGATGGCGATCATGGCAAGACGACCGTTGTTCAATTCACGGTCTTGCTTCACCTTCAAAGTCTCAGCACTGACACCAGAGAAGTCGATAGGAGGGAAGACAATAGTGGGGTAAGATCCTCCCTTCATGTAGTGGGTACCTTGCGATTCCGAGGCAAGCTCGGCAATGAAGATAGTTCCCAAAATTTGGGCCTTTCCGGCGTCAGGGACGGCCTCCCAGGCATCGAAGGGCTTCATGCTGGACAAGGATTCGAAGGAGACGTCCTTGCTGAGCATACCGGGGAAGTGGATTCCGGCGGCTTGCACAATGTATCCAGTGGTAGCAAGCATAGCAACACGACTGTGCTTCAGTTCGGAGGCACGGAACCAGGCAAGGGTTTCGTCGCTTCCGATCGAAGAGTAACCAAGGGGATCGAAATTCTTGATAGGGGCAGTGCTTCCGGGCATGTCACTCAATGCTCGAAGCTGGGTGCTGGCTCCCTGTGGCAAACATTCAAACAAAAAACGGGCAGAAGGAGAAATGAGATTAAAGAACGAAAATGCAAGAAACGATTGGACAATTTCGCTGAAGCAGCTGAGCAACATACCTGTTTGGAGGCAGGGGCGAAAGCGGCGGCGGATCCGGCAAGGGCGAAAAGAGCAAAAACCTTCATGTTGATACTTGAATAGATTACGACGGCAGAAAAGTGGGCACCATGAGCAACAGGTCGTCAACGCACGCGACAAAGACAAAGGAGCGTTCCTGCAAGCTGCAGATCTGCGGGGGAGGAACAAAAACTTGCATGACGAAGTCCGTGGCGTATCTTTTGGATTCTAACGTCAACTAGCTAGCGTAAGCACGCGTTTGCCCGCGGTGGTGGTTGCCAAGAAAAAATTATTTTTTGTCGACTCGACGACCCTCATTTCATTCCCCATTTATACATATAAGTAATACATATGATTAATGGAAACAATATGCATGTAAGTACATATACACTGTTTTGAATGAATCACGAATAATAGAAAGAATGAATGAAGATCGCTCCAACTCTCACAGGCTACTTACTACGCCCGGCGGATCATGACGGGAGGCGGCAGGGCACAACGGGGCACAACACAAAGCAAGGCGAATGACGACGGAGAGGGCAACGTGTTCCGCTGTCTTTTCCTTGGCCTCTGCCATCTTCCGGTTGCAACACAAAATGCAGTATGCAGTGTGATGCATTTCCTGTCATTGAAGAGCTCAAAAATAGACTACCCTTCCTATTTCGGTAATGAATATGGCACCCAGAGTGAATGAACATGAAAACTTATCGCATTCGGGAACTTTTCTGCTGCACGACTCTCCTCGTTTCCAACCCCTGGCGATTTCGGAAACGACATTGGAAAGATCACGCCGACTGCTGTATTTGTCTCATTTTTTCAACCAATTCTCTGAGAATTCATGGCAATTCTGCCTAGTGCTTTTCCTTGCGGCATTCTCAAATTATCAAAGCCTGGTTCTTGTCTGCTCCTACGGCCTGGTATCTGCTGCATGCGTCTGTTATTTTGGGTCAGCTGCTGGGAGATTCATTGACGGAACAAATAGGCTCGTTGTTGCACAGCGGTTCATTGGCTACGAGAATTGTGCAGTTCTTTTAGCAACATTATGCTGCTACATGCTCTTGTCCGATCCGGTGGAACCGGAGGAAAGTTATGATGAGGTTGATTCAAACTGGCTGCGACAAGAAGGCGTACCGACAGATCCATGGTCGCTATTTCTTCTCTTCAACGTTCACATTCTTGGGGCGGGGGCGAGGATTCTAGACGCAGGTTTCCTTGTGGCTGTCGAACGTGACTGGATCGTTGTGATGAGTAAATGCGCAGAGTTTGTTGGCTCTGATGATGTGGATCGGCTAGAGAAGCAAAAGGAGTGGCTGTCTGAAACGAATGTTGCAATGAAGCAAATCGATCTCAGTTGCAAAGTCGTGGCACCAGCAATTGCTGGAGCGTTTGTCGCCTTTTTTGACGACGGAAGGAGTCGGGATCGAGGAGCAAACCTGGTGGGCGCAGCTTTATTTGTAGGCATTCTCAACGTGCTTGCCTTGATTGTGGAATATATGTGTACCGCCAAAATCTACCACGACATTCCGTCTCTTGGGTTGAAGCGAGTAGCTTCAGCCGGCAACACCAGAGACAAGTCATTATTTGGTGCAGTACAGTCTGGAGACGACATTGATGATGAGTCTTTACAGAAGAGAACTAGATGCTATCTTCAGATTCCTGAGGGACTGAAGATTTATCTGGATCAGGAGATATCTTGGGCTGGAATTGGTCTGTCGCTGCTGTAAGTCTGATTGTTGTACTCGTACTATTTTTCTTGACAGCACTAGAGTGTAACCCCCACCCCCCTCATCGATGAACCTTGCGTTCCTGCAGTTATTTGAATGTTCTCACATTCGGAGGGATCATGACCGCGTACCTGGTTTGGAGAGGTATGCGCCTAGACTCGATTGGGTTCTGGCGAGGGATTTCTTCCGCTGCTGGTTTGGCTGGCACGTTTGTATATCATTTCATGGCAAGGCGGATGTCACTGATTCAAACAGGAATGTGGAGTGTTGTATTCCAATTTTTGTGTTTATCCTTGAGCTATGCGTCTCTATTCATGGACGATTTCTCTACCTCTCTGGCTATGCTGATAGCCGGGGTGTGTGCAAGCCGAGTAGGATTATGGGTGTTTGACATCTCGGTGACACAACTCATGCAACTTCACATCCCTGAAGATATACGTGGCTTAGTGGGAGGCGTGCAGCAGTCCCTGAATGCTTTTTTTGGTATGCTGTCGTTTGCACTGGGCATTCTGATACCAAACCCAGAGGATTTCCACTACTATGTGTCTGTTGGCTACGCTAGTGTCGCACTGGCTCTTCTATGTTATGCGTTGGGTGTCTATGCGAGGAGACAATTCTTGTCATTTGAGAATCAGGTGTGCATGTAGAAGGAAGGTATGGCATGGACTTTCCATGGTTTTTCCTCCATGTTTACTACATTCGAAAGACACCGAATCTGGTGGCATTGGGCTCGCAACCTACCCTCCTAGCGACTGCTAACGAGCTTCCAAGAACTGCACGAGTATCAGCTGGGTCAATGATACCATCGTCCCATAAATGAGAAGTAGAGAAGTAGGCAGAGCTCTCACGTTCATATTTCTCCAAGATTGGTTGCTGAAAGGCTGCCTCCTCTTCGGCCGACCAACTCCCCCCTCTTGCTTCAATATTGTCCCGCTGGACGGTGGACAAGACATTGGCGGCCTGTGATCCCCCCATCACGGAAATGCGAGCGTTGGGCCACATATATAAAAATCGCGGCGAAAACGCTCTCCCACACATTCCATAATTTCCAGCTCCATAGCTCCCACCAAAGATAAGAGTAATTTTGGGAACTTGTGCATTGGATACCGCTGTAACTAGCTTTGCACCATTCTTGGCAATTCCTTCGGCTTCGTATTTTTGCCCCACCATAAAGCCTGTGATATTCTGTAGAAAGACAATAGGAATGCCACGTTGGCAGCAAAGCTCGACAAAATGGGCACCTTTCAGGGCGCTCTCCGAAAATAGAATACCATTGTTCGCAATGATACCACATTCCTGTCCCATTATTTTTCCGAATCCAGTGATCAGCGTCTTTCCGTAGTTGGATTTGAATTCATGAAAGCGACTTCCATCCAAGATTCGAGCCAAGATCAACCGAACATCGACGGACTTTTTGCTGTCAACGGGGACAACTCCTCCCAATTCTTGTGCATCGTAGAGCGGTTCTTCCCACGGTGCCGAGAGGGGTGGATTCGATGGATTTCGTCCGAGGCTCGCAATAATATCCCGAGTCTTGAGTAAGGCTTCATCTTCATTTATCGCCATGTGATCTACGACCCCCGATCCTTCGGCATGTACTCGGGCTCCTCCTAGATCTTCGGCTGTGACTTCTTCGCCTGTAGCTGCTTTGACCAAGGGTGGGCCACCGAGAAAGATAGTCCCGTTGCCTTGGACGATGATCGTTTCGTCGGACATACTGGGAACATAGGCACCCCCAGCAGTACAAGATCCACACACGACTGCAATCTGAGGAATGTTACGCGCGGACATATTCGCTTGATTGTAGAAAATGCGGCCAAAGTGGAACTTGTCCGGAAAGACATCGGCTTGTTGGGGCAGATAGGCGCCGCCACTATCAACCAAGTAAATACAAGGCAAGTTATTCTCCATCGCAATTTCTTGAGCCCGCAAATGCTTCTTGACCGTGATGGGAAAGTAAGTACCCCCTTTGACGGTAGCATCATTGGCGATCATCATACAAAGCTGGCCAGAAACCATGCCGATTGCTGTGACAATGCCAGCGCTAGGAATATCTTCCTTGGGATCGTCATGGTATCCTGCCAAGGCAGAGAGTTCCAAGACGGGGGTGCCAGGATCGACAAGTCGCTCCATGCGATCACGTGGTAGTAACTTATTCCGAGCCAGGTGTCGTTGTACGTTTTGAGCCCCGCCGCCTTGTCGAACCTTGTCGAGTTGCTTTTGCAGTTCGGATACCTGGGCTCGTGTACGAGCAGTGGCATTCTGGTAGTCTTCCCCGTGAGTATCCAAGCTACAATTTGTCAAGGGTGGCGGCTGGTGGTAGCCGATCTTGGGTAATATTTCGGAAAAGTATTCCTGATCCTGAAGTGGAAGAGACACCAAGCCACGATAACGATGCTGACAGACTGCTGTCATTTGTTTTGACAGAACAAATCCTTTGCGTACTTGTGAGGCCACAGCTCGGCTGGTCGTGGCACTGCCGCGACGAGCAAGCAAGCAGTAAATCGTCATGGGGAATGGAGATGGAAAGGAGAAGTCTCCTGTATGTATCTTTTGAAGGATGGGGGAACTGTTGGAGTTGTGATCTTTCTGCAGAAGTAAAGTGTCGTGTCGTTTTCGTTTTGACACCTTTTCTTCTTCTTTCCAAGCGAGATGTCGTGATGTCGCTTCCGAAGAAGAATTCTTCTTTGTCTGCCGGTAGTGTGTGATCCCGCGATCTTTGGCGCGGGAGGCGTACACGTATCAGTACCAGGTACACGTACCTGGTACGCCGCCCGCGTGAAAAGAGGTTCCTTTCCGACCCACTCGACCATGCCCGAAACCTCGGAAGACCAGGGGTAAATAAGACTCTTATTTACCCCTGTCAGCAGACCGAAGTTGGAAGTTCAAAGTAGTGTAGCAAGAGTACTACTTCGTATTATCAGACTCTAGAGAGTAACCTTTCCGCTTTCTACTCTAGAGAAGTACCTGGTAGTAGAGCCATCGACGACAACTCCTCGTCCAACCGAAGAAGCAACTCGTCCTTTAAATTATATATGTAATGATTGGTATCTCAACAGGATCTTGTGCAAAAGGTTTGCTTGCGGGTTCAGATTTCATACAGATGTCTTTCAAACTTTTAGACTGGAGTTCGTACAGTAGTTGGGAATTCGTGGAGGCCTGCGGGGTCCATACGTTCGTACCTGGTACCGTACAGCTAATAGTCTATACTTTTCACAAAGAAGCAATGATGTTGTTTACATACTGGAAGTATAGACTGTATATGTCCACTAAAACATGCCGCATCTACTTGTAGTATTTACTTTCCCTTGTGCATACCTCCACCAAACATTCCGGTCTCCTTCCCGGCGTTCTTATATTTTGACTTTCCAAAGCTAATTGGCACGTACTTGTGCTTGTACATGTGCATGATTTGTCTCTTCATCGTCATGAAGAAGAGAATGAAAAAGTACATTAGCAAAATGGGCCAGAACACCGGGACATCAAACACCGAAAAGAAAGTCATCACTATTGATGTGGCCGTTCCCCTGGCACAGGCCAACCAAAATTTGAACTCGGGCAATCGTCGCGTAAATGGTCGGTATTCTTTCCCTTCACTTTCCGTTGTTGGTAGTCCCGGTTGATCGCTGGGATCTTCCAATGGAGACAAGAATGCAATAAAATTGTTCAACAGATAAATACCCAAACCGTACGCCACAATGAAATAGCCTTGCACCAGGTATACCCTCAGGAAGAAAAGACACAGTAAAAAGCCAAAGCCACACCACCGTGGAACGATATGAACTGTCGACTTATCTAGCCAGTACTGAACCACCCGAGAAACTGTAAACGCAAACAAGGGAAATAACAGCAAAGAAGAGTGAGATAAAAAAAACCAACCCTACATCAGCAACTGGGAACTGTCGGTAGTTCTCTTCCCGCCACACACAACAGAAATCCGCCATGAACAGGGGGGTCCACGTGATTTCGAAAAATAAGAGACTCGAAAACGAGACATCGGAGGACCGACGATTCATTCAGATTCCTCATCGTTCACGGGTTACGCCTTCTGGCACTGACTGTACACTAACAAACTCACATTCGGCACTATGTTGCTGGAACGACGGTCGTCCCAAAGGTTCGTCATCTGTTCCTTCCATCATCTTGACTTTGCTTCAGTAGCAATGAAATGCTCTGAACTATACTCCTCTACCGGTACAAGTACGGTACTGTAGTTAAATCTTGGTTAAATAGTCAGGGGTTTGGTCGTGTAGTCTGCTGTGGGAGTGTTACTTGCACGGTACCAGGTACAGTTAGTACAGGTATACTTCGTAATCTACCGGTAGTACCGGCGGTACAACCAAGGTACAACCACTGCTACGAGTACCATCTTTGTGCCTCGTCGCGAAGGGAAGCACGTCGAAATAAGTACCAGGTACGTAGCCTCGGTAGAGATTTCTACGTGGTGCAATGACCGTGGAAAATGCCATCTCCGTTTACGGGACAGACGTGGGTCGTAAAAATGACCCCTGAGTGTAGAAGGGATATTTTCTATCTATATATAAAATTGAAATTGACGATCTTCCTCTGAGGGGTAAATTGACTAGACCTACAAAGGACGGTCCAGGCACTCTGGCTGTATAGTACCGGTACGTTATAAGAAGTACCAGGTACCTATCCCTACCGGTACATATCGACATCGCTCTTCGACGACTTCTTCTCGCTGATAGAGTTTAGCTGCAGTGAAAGATATTTTTACTTGTCTTCCATTGTCATCTATAGCTAAGGATGGAGCTATGTACAAAAACTTCTTGATGTCGGCTGATAAAAGTCTACCTTAGGTGGGCCTGAACACCCCGAATAGAATACAAGCTAGAGTAGAGAAATAGTAGTATTCGTGGCAGTACTTGAATCGAACATTTAATGCGACGGTTCCACTGCCTTGAGTGATCTTTCATAAAAGTCCAGTTGTTGGAACATCTCTTCGCCCACGGCTCTAAACATCGCACTCCGATCTCGCGAATTTTGGTCCTGGTATTTCCTTGTTCTCAGCGTGCTCGAAGATTTGAAGCCACGGCTCGACGCAGGAGTGGGCCTTGGAGGGTTCAGGCCAGTTCGCCCGGCGGCTCGATTGCGAAAACGCTGCTTGACATCTTCAATCTTGGAGGCGCTAATGGTGGATGTGACATTGCTAGGTGAGCTCGCAGTAGTAGGCGTGCGACGACTGGCCGTGATGGCCCGTGCAAGTACCATTGAATGCTCCCGTTCGGCAATTGCTGCAGAAGATTCCGACTGGAGATCGTTCAGCTTTTGGCGCAGAATTTGAATCTCCATTTCCTTCTCGTTTCGCAATTCAAGAGCTCGTTGCTTGACCAGCATGGCTTCACGAGCAGCCAGTTCGGCACGAAGCTCCGCCCGCTGAGCACGGCGAGCCAACGCCTCACGTTCCTTTTCTTCATGGAAAGTTACAGAAGTGTAATCCGAATAGTAAGAGCTAGCATCCGTGACGACTGAGGATGGTGCAATAGACTCGGCATCATTGTCAAATTGCACCAGCAGTGCTTCATATTTCGCAACGAGCTTTTCGATTCGGTCGCGGACTAAATGAAAGGCCTTCTCTGCGAGCACAAGCTTGTGGGAGACAGTCTTCACTTCCTCCATGGAAGTGAGGTACGTCATCTCAGCTTCAGTCATCATCATTCCATCACCGTCGAAATCGGCTTCTTCTGCTTTCATTTCATCCTCAGCTTCAAGTTGTTCAGCAGTGGCTTCGTTCAGTTGACGGCGCAGTTCCTATGAGAAGAAATAAGAGGTTAGAAAGATGATTCCAGTCAAATGAAACGTTAGAACTCTCAGTGCAATGGTTTTCTTTGGACCTACAAGACATTCTTGATTGCAAAGCTTGAGCAAAATACTCTGACAGTCTCCAATGGTGAACATTTCGAATCCTCGCAGGTGTCGTGGTCCGATGGAATGACAGCGGTACTGTGATAGCTCCAAGTCATCGACCCATCCAACTTCTTCCCACGTGTACTGTTGCTGTGGTGGAAACTGGTGTTGCGACGAACGATGATCGTTCCAGCTCGGTTGCAACGGTCGACGAATGTAATAGGCTCGTTCCGAACGACGCGTCAGTAACGATGTGTAGACTACATCTTTGGGCGTTGCACCATCGCGCCATGCTTTGGCAACGACGAGGGCATCACGAACCCGCATGGCAGCGCGATTATAGGGGGTCAAGACGAGATCGTCGACCACCGAGGTACCACCACGACGTTCCAGCCCTCGCTCGATATCCTTTTCCATGATCCGACTGCGCATCTCCATCAAGGCAAAGGCTTTTGTTGCGTCCTCTTCTCTTTCCATTTCGTCATAATAGCTCAGTGAGGCAGAAACCTTTGTACTCATTTTTCGGAACTTCTTGACCAGATTTTTCATCTCATCGGGATGAACATAGTATTTTTGGAGGCCACCTCTAACACTCTCACCCCAGCTATCCACTTCGTATTGGTCGGAAAAGACAGACGACG
Organism: Nitzschia sp. pyKryTriq1; assembly: GCA_956465555.1. Taxonomy (NCBI): domain Eukaryota; phylum Bacillariophyta; class Bacillariophyceae; order Bacillariales; family Bacillariaceae; genus Nitzschia; species Nitzschia sp. pyKryTriq1. The sequence goes on from OY101116.1 coordinate 2,332,549, forward strand.
CAGACGTCTCGCTGGCGGCGGGTTCCGATCGCGTCTTGTATTTGTCAATCGCAGCTTGAGCTCGCCGAGAGGGAAGAGAATGGGATTGCGCAAAGAGTTTGGCACTGATTCCTCCAACCGTATCATCGAGGGATCGATCGTGCATTCTCTTGCCCGCCGTTGCCATTTCATTAAATCCCGGAATCTTGGCAAACCCATGTTGGTCATAGTCACTGTTACTTAGATTTTCATCAAAGTCACTGGCTGTTTGGCGATTCGTAAAGTCTGTGGATGTTGTCTGAATAGTTGTCAATCCGCCACCTAGAAGGACCACATTGAGATCCTCGTTATCGTTCCTGGGCATGGCTCCCAGTGTGTACTGGCCGTTCTCAGGAATGGAAGGTGTCCGATTCAAGTAACCCTTTCGGGATGCCCCTGCATTTGACAAACCATCAAAGATATCCGAATCGGTTTCACCGCGGCCGCCGCCCTGGGTGACACCATCAAAAATGTCCGAAGATATCTCCTCAAGTAGTTGGTCTTCCGGATCCGGTGGGATGCGCCTCGGTCGTCCTCTCCGCATATTATTGTTGTTGTTACTCACACTGCTGTAGTTCGTGCCCGAAACGCTAGAATGGGTGCTATCGGATTCCGTCCCATCCATTAAATTGGGCACATCTCGCGTCTTGTCCAACAATCCGCGGTATCCCAGGGCATTTGTGGCGTTGAAGGTCCGATGAGGCGGTGCCAAGTGATCTTTCAGTCGCAACGCCTCCTCTGTGGGCGGTTGAGGCTTTCCTGGTTGAAAGCGCATAACAGATGCGGCAGCAGCTTGTCGATGATTCAAGGGATTTCTGGGTTCCAGTGGTTGCAGCGTTCGCAATTCCTTGGGGTTAAAGTACGCCGATGAGGTCGTGGAGTATCTTGTGCTCACTTCCGATGTGCTTTCGTCGTGCGTCAGAATACTGTCGCCGATACCGCCCCAAGGATCCGTCAGTTGTCCCACATGATTACTATGATGGTGACGGCGGTCGGCACGGTCGTGGTACTGTCGATCATCTTGTCCGTAGATTTCGCTGACGCCACGCACTCGCTCATGCATGGGAGATGCTCCTCGATGATGATGATGATGATGATGGGGCACATTGCTTTGTATGCTACGTGTATTATGATTGTGATCTTGATCCTCTTGTTGCTGCACCTGTTGGATTCTTCTGCTCATGATCAACGGCGAGTTTGCAGCTGCTGTGGCATTAACAATGGCTGCCGCCAGATTGTAGTCTCCCGCGGAAGAATTGGAATCAGTCGTACAACTTTTGTTGTGGAGACTGACACTACCGGTACTATTCCTGGTCGCTGCTCCCACCTCGGAATCCGAGTAGCTAGATTGTTCCATCGCAACCGGTACAGTTCCTCCACGTTTGTCTTGGGTACCGGGCCATCCTACATATCCACTGGAAGAGTCGGACCGAGGAGGGGAAGGACAGGGTGGTTCTTCATGATCAGCTCCCTTGACAACCGCCCGACTCGAAAATAAAGATGCTAACCGAGAAATTCTCGTGGACCCTCCTTTTCGTTGTTGTTGCTGCGAAGAAGAAGAAGCCGAGGTGGCTTCTGGATCGGTTCGTTTGGTACTTTCGGTGGGGATGTTTCGGGCATGAGTACTACCACTACTGGTACTCGTAGTATTGTGGAATCGGTAGGGCTGTCTCGCTTGACTACTGGTGAGCGAAGTATTCAGCATCGTATTCGTAGATGAGGAGGGAGTCACGGCGGCTGCTTGTGCTTGTGCTCGTGATTGTACGGGAGAGCGTTGATATTTCGCAAACGGACTACTGGCTCTTCCTGCTCGAAACAAGCCGCTCGTATTGGTGGTATCTTGGTCTGCTGAAAACGAGTGCTCCGGTGAAGACAGCGGCTGCGTGGTGTCTAACGTGCTTGCGTTTGGCGACATACTTTCCTCGAACGAATAAGCTGCCACGAATTGAATGGCGGCGGCGGAGCTCGATTTCTTTTCCGAGGTCGATCGTTGTTGTTTGGAATGTTTGTCAAAGGAGCTGTTCGATGAGGCGCCTCCGCTGTCGACAGCCGGGATTCCTCGGGCTTGAAAAGCGGTGCTTGTATGACGACTCGACGGAGACGGAGGAGACGAAGTCGAAGTGGCTAGTAACGACGATCGATCACGATTGTCACTGCCCCACGGTCTTCGAGAGGGAAAGGTCCTCATTCTTGTTGTTCTACAGTTATGGAATTGTGGTGCTATCTCGAGGGAGGAGAGGCAGGGAGGCACTGCAGTGGCTTTTGCTACCGTAGCTGTCGCTCCTAAGGCGACGACGACGACGATGAATGTGGTAAGACGAGTTGGTGGGGGTTGGACGACTCACTCACTCCTCAACAGAAACGAATGTTTAGGCATTCGGAGGGGATAACTGCCGGGTCCAACAATGATGCATCAATGGCTGGTGTTGTTGTCTTTGTGATACGACTCGCAAAGGCCGACAGATCGTGTGATTAGCTTCCCAACGTGTGTGAGGATCGAGGATGCGAAAAAGTTAGACGTGTTGGAGGGAAAGGACAGTTACAAAACGTTTTTCCCGCCAGTGTTGCTGACAAGTGAAATTGTGTAGAATTCTACGAAAATTGAATTTTGGCATGTTGCATCCGTTGGACTGGGTGGCATGGCATCCTCGCTACGAGTACCGGTACACGTACTGTATCTCTCTTCACACAGTTGGCGCCATTGCGCATCGTCACGCGACACTGACCGACCGACGATAAACTCGCAAGACCATGAAACAATGGTCGACGGCCAGAGTGCAAGACATCGTGCCAACAGCCATTCGACAACAGCCCGGCAAATACCGGTGCCGGTACCTGGTACTCTGTACCGAATACCGGTACGGACTACTGTACCGTTAGCTTGTCTAAGCAACAAGCATGTGAAGATAAAGTAAGTTTGGCATGATACCGACCGTACAGTAAGAAATGATTCTTCATTATTCTATGACGAAAAGATGAAAGAGAAAAGAGACTACTGGTACTGCAGACGAAATTGACCCCCAATACGCTTTGTTTTGTTGTCCAAATCGAGTACTGGGATCTACCGTACCAGGTACGGTAGACCTGCTTCGAGTATACATACCGGTACAGACAGTGTTGCCACCTCGATCCTCCGTCTCCTCATCTGCGCTCCTCCACCGACAGTAACAAGATAAAAAGAGAAACGTAAAGTATAATACTATGTTCCAACGAGGAGCCACACGAACTTCTACTAGATCAGCGTGCCATATGATCAAAAGGACAATTGTTGGAATGGTGACGAATTCCAAGACATCTCCGGAAGGATCAACAGCCAGACACTACTCCAGTGCTTCCATACTTCTCAATAAGCATGCCGACGACCTTTTGCAATTTCTGCACCAGCAAGGAGCCATGGGTCTCGATCATGGGCCCCTTCATGTTCGGGCCTCCCGATACACTCCTGGAGAAAAGAAAGAAGACAAAGAATATGATTCCAAAGTCATTCATTTCCAGCGGCATGGGCAAGGATATCACAATCTCATGTACGCAGTGCTCAGCGATGCGGGAGCGCCAATACTAGATGTCTATGATCCAGATCCACAGAATAATCCATTTGTTCGACCAGAAATGGTCGACTCGCCATTGACCGAACTGGGGAGAGAACAATGCCTAGCGCGCCGGGCCCATGCAGCACAATTGGCTCCCGAGGTTTTGATTGTTTCACCCTTACATCGTGCCTTACAAACGGCTCAAATTACATTTAGGGACTTTGAGGGGAAAATTCCATTTATTGCTCACGAAGCGTGTCGAGAAGAGATGGGGCTTTTGATCTGTAACAAACGGCGCCCCTTGTCAGATACGATCAAGGAGTTTCCCAGTATTGACTTTTCAATCATGGAGGAAACGGCGGAAGAAGAAGACAACCTTTGGGACCCAGAAAAACGAGAATGCCCCAAGGCGCAATCTCAGCGGATCTATGACTTTTGTACGGACTTTTTACGGCAACGGCCGGAAAAAGAGATAGCAGTTGTCGGGCATTCAGCGTGGCTATTCAACCTGTGCAACACTGTTTTGGATTGTGGCCAAGATGATGATCTTCGATCTTGGTTTGGTACTTCCGAAATAAGAAGCATGCAATTGACATTCTCAAGGAAAGGGTGATATAAGATAGAACTCGAATCTAGCTCTAGTAGAGAGATACTAATGTGTTGCTTGCGGGCGTTTGATTGTAGGGGTACGTATGTATCTACAATACACAATATAAACAACAAGCCTCTGTGTAATAGTAGCACATACCCAGGATTCACCAAAAACTCGAGGCTGCATACCGCTCTAGGTACATTTCAAAAGGGGAGCTAGTCTATTACTGTGAACTACAGTATGTACTACCCGCGATTGACAATATAAAAATTCAAAACCATTTGGTTGATAACTATGATGAATAACACACAAACATCGTTTCACGCAACATGAATCAGATGCGGAAATAGAGCCCGGCTTTTTAAGCAGCCTCCTCGGTCGATGGGGCGACAGGAATCTCCTCCTTCGCGATCACTTCTTCGTCCGATGGTTCATCGCTTTCGAGCTTCTTGTTGTTTTCAGTCCCCGACAAATCTTCCCCAGCCGCAGCACGAATAGTGTCTTGTTGTAGCTGTTCAAGAACCTCATCCTTGTGGAATTTCATGTAAGCATACACGAATGGATCCCATGCTCCAGTGGGAGAGATGACAGGTTTGCAGATGAAATAAACAAATACCACAATCACAGCAAATCCGAGAAGAATTCCCACGATATTCGGCCAGGCATCATATCCGATTGGAACGGTACCAACGAGGACGGACAGTATGACAGACGCAACCACATATGGTGCTTGGGTTCCTACGTGGTTCATCAAACCACATTCAGTCGCCAAGCAAGACAACACCGTAGTATCGGAGATCGGAGACATGTGGTCACCAGCAACACTTCCCGACAAAACACCAGCCACGGTGGAGTAGAAAATTTGTGGATCGCCCTCTGAAGAAATGTAGGTGGGGACAAGAATGAGTGGGAATAAAATACTCATGGTACCCCAAGACGTTCCGGTCTGAAAAACATGAGAAAATTCATTACGTGAGAAAATGAGATATGAGTAGTTGGCATCCCAATCAACGATTTCGGCAGTTCAACTTACAGCTAGAGCCATGAACAAAGAAATGAGGAAACTCAAGGTAGGAAGGCTTTCGGGGCTGATCCCGCCAACAATCCAACTGGCAAAAAGACGATCGCATCCAACGGCATTCATGAGGGCTCCAGAGGCCCAGGCTAGCGTAAGAACGATGGTGGCGGGGAACACGCGTTCCAAACCAATCAAGAAAGCTCCAGTGGAATCTCTCAACGACATGACGGAGCGAGCCTTTGGAGAAGGATCTTCCAGCTTGGCTTTTTCGGACATATAAAGCTCCTTCATGGCCTGCATGTCGGGAATAATAATTTTTCCACTTCTCGTAATTTGGACTAAGTAGAAAACCATGGAAATAAGAGCGGTGCCCATGGTAGACCAGAGAAGTGCAGCGTAGGAATCGGAACGTTCGATCTTATCCATGAAGGTTTGGTCACCAGAACCGTCATCACCAGTTTGAACCAAGCACCAAAAAATCAAGAAAATCTAAAAAAAAGAATGAACGCAAGTGAGTGCCGCAAAAACGGTGATTTCGAAATTGGCAGGATTCATAGCATAGTCATACGTACCAATATAACAATGGGGATGACCATGTTCCAGACGAGAAGTGGTTGATCTTCGCGCGGATGGTTTCCATCGCCCAAACCACCGGCCTGATCGGAGGTACTTCCATCTCCACCGTCCGTGCGCTTGTACACTTCCGTCTTTCTCTCGGCGATCAACATAGTACCGAAATCACGCTGGGCGTAGATAAGGACCACAATCAACACGAGCATGAAAATTGGGTAATATCGGTATTTGATACTTTGAAGGAACACGGCAAACCCTGAGGTTTCGATCCCGATGTCATCGGTTCCCTCCAACAAGATGATTTTGTCTATTTCAGCTTGGATCAAACCGATTTCGAAACCGACCCAACTTGACACAGGGGAGATACTAGCGATAGGTGCAGCCGTGGCGTCAACGAAAAAAGCGAGTTTCTCGCGAGAGATGCACAAAGAGTCAATCAATGGTCTCATACTTTGACCGGCCAGCAGGGTATTCGCGTAATCGTCGAAGAAAACCACGACACCCACAGCGAAGGCGGCAACTTGTCCGGTTCTGGGAGTGTTCGCGTATCTGGAGATGGCCCTTGTGAAGCCAATCATACCTCCACACTTTTCCATCATGGCAACTACACCAGAGAGGAAGAAAGTGAAAAGATACACGTAGGCATGACCAACATCCGCAACAGCATTCAAGATGTAATTCTCGACGGTGTTCTTGAAGCCCCCATTGATGTCGCCAGAAACGATACATGCACCAACAAATATTCCACAGAAAAGAGAGAATTCAACCTGTTGTCACGCACAATTAAGAGTAATCACCATGGTTAGTTTCACATTATGCTAAGAAAAGCAAGCATGGAGGCACAGAAGACGTACCATGTTGGTCATGATAGCCAGTGCAATAATGACAACAAGAGGAAGAATGGCGACACCGGCACCGTAGGCTTCGTATTCACCAGATGTGGAGGCTTCGGAGGCGTCAACAGTCAAGACGACCTCGATGGTGTATCGGCCTCCCCCCGCGGTGACGGTGACAGTCCCCACGTCGATAGACGTAGGCAACTCGCGGCCGATGCCATCGAGCGTCATATTACCTTTGGCCATGAGAGCACCATCGAGAAATGTCTCATAGAAAATGGCACCTCCGATTGAGCCGGAGTCGTTTGCAACCCACTCAAGTCCGTCAGCAGTGACGTACACTTCTTCATCGACGAAAAGAGTTTCGAGTCCAGAAATGGATGTTCTCACATCAGTGAGGACGATGGATCCAGCACCAACGATGTCATAGTCGAAAGCGACCGCCGGAGCGGCAAGAGCGAGAAGAGCCAACTTGGCCAACATCCTTCTTTATTCTTTTTTATGAGTTACGACACCCTCCAGGAAAAGTGAAGGATCCTCAAAAGAAAATGTGTCAGTTTTTGAGTTGTCGCCGGCTGTCATATCGGTACCAGGTACCGGTACCAGGAACTGTACGAGTACTGTGCGAGTACACTGTACGTCGGCGAAGGTCAAAGATCTTTGTACCTCTAATACCACCGGTACTACCAGTACCAGTACGAGTACACCGGTACCTCTACCGTTACGACCGTAAAGTTTGCTAGGAAGTGCTGACCTTTTTAGTGGAACTTTGCCTAAAGAACCAGCCGCTTTTTGTCACATGGAAGTCGTAGCGACATTCATTTTCGCAGGAGTATTATCAAGAACTCGGTTCGTGGAACACACGCTAGCTCGTGGTGCCAGGGAAAAAGTCGGAATTTGAGTGCTCGCACCAGATTTTCTTGAAGTAAATGTGTCACTACGTCAGATCGACAAAGAAAAAGCAAGAAAAGCAAGGAATAAAGAGAACGCGTTCGTCGTGTCAGTCAGTCGTCGGTCGTCTGAGTGCTCGCACCAGCCAGGGGCTAGTGTTACAGTAACTAGCCCCTGGCACCAGCAGCCAGTGGCTACCGGTACGGGCTGCTCAGTCACTAGTGATCAGTCCTGGATCGTTCCAAGCACAATCCCACAGCAAAATTCCCAATGACGACGAGATACGAGATACGAAATGAACGATGTAAACTCTCTCTTCTCTACACACTTAGACTCATTAACTTTTAACTTTGGTTGGATCTCCAAACCTTCACCCACATAATAATTTCCAACAAGAAGCTCCTTTATCATGCCCTACTCGAATGCTGCCGAAACGGGCGACTTTGAGAAATTGCAACTTGCGTTTCGTGAAATTGCATCAACATTTGCTTCGGTGGACAATATTTTGGAGGCGTTTGGGTTGGCAGACTTGCCATCCGCCCAGCGTTACGGTATCATATTTGGTTGTTTTGTCTTTATTGGTACCGTCACTGCTGTTTTGGCTTTGTTGACACTGGGTGGGTCTTTCCATCGTATTGCGGAGCAGGAGAAGACGGGCAGTGTCACGATTTCGGATGATTTCAAGGCTCGCATGGATCGGCCTCTTTTGATGGAGCGCCTCTTGGATTCTAGAGAACGAATGATGCAGCAGAACTATCCGGATCGAGCGCCGCGGAAGGAAGGCTGCACCAACCTTACAAAAATGTTACTCAATGTCCCCCCTCCACCGAAGGGAAAGTCGGCGAAAGACGATACAACAGGATACATGAAGAATTTTGTTGTGGCGTACCGAAAGTGTCAAGACCAGCCGGGAGGTACGTGACGACTGGCACCATCTATGTTAGGCTTCGCTCGGCTTGAATGCCGATGCATCTCGTGGAATACATGGACTCACAAAACGAAATCATCTCGTCGTGTCCCTGCCCCCACCTCAGGCCCTGTAATCTCTGGACGACCCGAGGCGCGATTTGAGGCGTTTGCGAGAAGTTATGCAGGTTGCGGAGATCATGTTTCTCTTTCTTACCGTAGATCGTATGCTCGCATGTACGAACAAATTTGCTGCGATAATCACAAAACAGATGACGAGTATGGCGCCATGTACAAATCGGATCCCGAATTCGTTGTTGGCAAGTTTTGTTGGCTGGAAGGTCTGGATGCCAAGCGTCATTTAGCCAAGGTGCATGCCGCGACATCAGGAGATATGTACTACCACAAAAAGTCATACAACCCCTCCGAGGTGTGGGGATTCTTGGAGGACGGGCCATTTGAGTCGCCAGAGGCACTGCGAAAATCATTTGTCTTTCAACACAAAGAGAACCAAGCCGGCTTTTGTATTGTTCAGAGCGTTACCATGCGCATCCTAGGTGTTATTATGTTGAGCAAAGATGATCCAGAGAATTTGTCCATTCAGCTGGATCCTCCTATTCTAGGACCTTCGAACTTTGAAGGCAAGGAGCAGTTGGAAGCATGTTTCATGCTCATGGACCGTCTCTTTGCCAACGGATATCGTCGAATTCAGCTTTCCATAGATGAAAAGGATGGTAAAGCGAGCAAACTTGCGGATCGCTTGGGGTTCACATTTGAGGGCTGCTTGCTCAAGGATCAGATTGTGAAGGAATCTAGCCGCGATAGCAATGTTTATGGAATGTTGAACAGTGACTGGGACAAGGGCGCCCGAAAGGCACTGATGCGAAAATTGTACGGAGCGTCAACCGCTCAATTAGATGAAGCCTATAACAAGAAAGAAGAAGAACACGACGAACAGAACCGAGTTCTTGCAGAGAGAAAGCTGGAGGAGCAAGCGGCCAAGAAGAAAGTTTAGGATTTCGGCCGATTTTAAAACACTCCTATATGGTCTGGCGTTGCGTCGACGAACATCAGAGGCAGCCGTTCCACCTCGTTGCTAACCTACCCCACGCTTAGAGAACGAAGTAGGGACTACATTTTGGTACAAAGAGCCCCAACCTTTCTCTAAAAAATGATAAATTAATTTAGGATACAATATATCATTGTGTATAGGTCCTGTGCGTCGGAACGCAAAGGACAAGGGTATGATGTGATGCGAGCGTCAACCACTGGAACTAAAACCGAACACAGCCCTGAACGGCAGGACAAAACATTTCTCAAATCGACTCGACAACTCATGCGAACATTACAATTTGACGTCTCGACATCACTGATTTCTGCCTCGTTTGTCAAGATACACCGTTGACATGAGAGACATCCGACTGAAAACGTGTAAAAGAATAGATAAATAGCTTGAACGTTGAAATTGAGCCACCTCCAAGGTGGACGAGCAAGATGAAGAATGATCCTTGCGCGATGGCATAAAGCAAGGCGTGAACATTCGGTAAAACAAATCAGGGGCTCGGCGCCACTGGTCTCCTAACGGAAGGAGCTGTGTGGGTAGGTGTTCGAGCGCTCTCGGTCTGGCCGATCAGAACCGACACCCGATAATTTTAGGATTGACCCCATGCTGTTGGCCAAGTCTTCAATGCCTTGAGCGCCGAACCAGGTCGAGCCACTTGCAACAACAGTTTGATTTGGCTCATCCCATGTGTTTGGAAAGCTTGACTGTCTTGCAATATTGACAGGGCCGCCTTGAGAAAACGCTGGTACATGGTTTGCACCGACCATCGTCGACGGGATATTGTTGGAGCCGAATCCCGGCGGAGCCGTGATTCCTTCGCTGAAGGCGTGGCTGTTATGATTAACACTCCCTTCGGCTTCGTGCTGCGAAACACGGAGGAAACTATCAGTCAGTGCGTTTGAAATGCTGTCCGTCAGCCCATCAGCACGCGGCTGTCCGGTTGAGAATCCACTGAAGCTGTTCGCTCGATCACGGTTAAATTCCAAGGCACCATGTGAACTCAAAGGCAGAGAAGTCACCGATGAAGTCCGGGTTCTGTTCAAATCAGTTCCTCCTAGTGGGGCCAGGCCTGCGTTTTGACCAAGATAGGAATCATCCAAACCAAGGCCAAGAACTGGAGAGAAATTACGAGAAGAAGGCCGCGACTGAAGGGTGCCTCTGCTCGATGAAGAGAAATTATTCGGCATTATCAGTTCGTCACTGGGAAGAATCGGTCGGTCTTCATGAATGGAGATGGCCCTGGGCGAATGCGTCATCGCGCGACGGCGGTTGCCACCGATGGTCGCATCAAACAATGAATTCGCATTAGAAGGTGAAGCGTGCGCAGACGACGAATAAGATATCGTCTCTTCGAATGCTGCTCCTCGCTGTTGTCCATTGAACGGTGTTCCCTGGATGTACATATCCGATTCGCTCGGCTGGGCGTACCCACTACCAAGACCACCGGAATATGCAGAATCAGATCCATAGTTCTCGGAAACAACGGTGCTGTTGTGAGAAGCCACGCTTATGCTTTCCCATGCGTCGACTTTCGGTTGCTGAAAAGAAGTACCCGAGTTGTGGAAACCAGCAGGTAGGGGCGAAACTTGGGGCTGGCGACCAAAAGCCGAGTCACGAGACTGTGAATTAACTTGAACCATGGAGGGGATCGAGCTCGTGGACCCTGGTCCATGATGAAGCAAGTGGTTGTTATTGTACCCAGAGTCACGGGAGAAAGCACGCTCTCGTACCTCGGGGACAGAATCGAAGTCCAAAGGCGACAAGCGCCGGCTGTCTATGGAAAGTTCCCGTGGTTCCCCCGACTCAGGAATGTCGGCAGCCTCGGCCTGGAGGCGTGCCTTTGTCATTTCCTTCAACTCGTGAACCGTTAGTCCATGAGGAAGTTTTTGTTTAGCCTTGCCAGATGAGCGAAGGCTTGCGCCGTCAGCTCCCGGGACCGGTTGGGCAGCATCAGCAGGAGTGAAATCAGAAGGTGTAAAGTGGGATCTTTGCACATTGTCAATATCCTAGAGATGGGTGTGTCAATAGGGGAGAATAGTGCGAATGTTAGATATATGTTGCGTGTGCAATGTTCACAAATCGACTTTTCAATCAACTTACCTGTCGCGGACCAGGTGCATGGGGGTGAACATCTCGAGGACTTAATTGTCGGTTCTCGGTTTGCTCAAAGGATTGAGCTCTATGGGGGTTTCCATAAACATCATAGCCACTCGCTTGGTTGAACTCCAGATGAGGATTTCGCATTTGAAAAGGTGGCTGAGGATTGGTAAACCCCACGAGTGGTGTCGGCAGAACACCACGAGTGCTCGCATAAGGATGATGACCAGGCTGATTCACAAACACAGTTGGTTGAGGATGAGCAAACTGACCGTAGCCAGAAAGCTGGTGTCCGGGAAGAGGCTGCAACGGGCGATCTCTACTTGGTTCTGCAACATATCCGCTAACACCTCCTTGTTTTTGGTGTTGTTCCTGTGCTAGTCGAAGGGCCGTCTGCTTCTTCAAATCCTAATGAATCGAATCAATGGCAATCAGTCAAAGGGTGAGTGGGACCAAAATTTCATGCACGCATTAAGGCAAACACAAAACGATCCAGAAGTGCAACAACAACGATGGCTTCTTTCGATTTTCGAGCGAGGACCAGTCAATCATCATGGTGTCGACGCGGGTAGTGTTGTGTGCTTCAGTTTTGAGTGTGCACCCAACAAACGGTACGAAATTTGTGTCGCAAGTGACGTGTTACTTAAGGGTCTCCAAGTCTTCCTAACATGCAATATATACAAAGACGAATATTGCATACTCAGTTCCAAAGGTCTTTATTTCATGGCGACGACGCGAGTACCGATCCGACCGAAATAACCGATGAAATGGACCTTTCTTACCTCCATGGTAATCCCTTTCGGTCGAGAGGATGTGCTCGATGCATCCTTTCGATGACCATTTCTTTGTCTGTTTGATGTGGGCTGAGGCATTGCCCCGACCCTTGCAAATGGCATGTTGTTCAGGGCGTTCTCACCCCGTCGGGGCGGAAAATGGAACAAACGGGGTCGGTCGTTGTTGATACCGGTACGGAGTACGAAGATGCGATGCGATGTGGGCGAGCAGTCGACACGCCCAATCGTGGCAACACCACGAAGATCTCTGAGATCTCGATTTGGAGTGTCCTCGGCGTCGGATTCTTCTTCGGACTTGGCAGGCGCTACGTAGGAATTCGTATGTAGACGGTCTACATCGAAAATGCGTAATGAAAAATTTAGCATACTGATAAATGGTTCGCTCATGATGCCGGGACGGGGCGCGTTTTTCTCACCTCGAACAAACACGGACGCTTTCGTTTCTCGTTTTAGAGATTATTTGATTGGTTGGTTTTTTTATGATCGATGACACACGAAAGGATGACGACAAGCTCTGGCGGAGCTTGAATTCGTTGTTCTGCCGCGATTTCTCTTTCTAGACTACATACGCAGTTCTGCTTTGTGCCTTGACGCAAAAAAAAGAAGTTTGACTTTTCATCTGACAAGTCCCTGCCAGGTCTTTTCTTTTGAGTCAATATGACCACAACAACGTTAAACATGTTCCGAAGTGCCTCCAGAGGGGCCCGTACTCTCTCGGAGCATCTAGGAAGAAAGAGGGTGGCAAATCTGCGCTTGAATCATCGAGGTACCGCTTCCGGGACAGCTTCTCGAAGTTTCGGCACTCAACAGAACGATGATGTATTTTCTACCGTGCCCGGCAAGGCGTCGTTCGCGCAAGAACCCCAGCCTCTTGCTGCAGTCGCCTACGCCTATGATGACGACTTTGAGGATGACACCACGAGCCACGAGGTACAGATCGGCAACACTTCGAGTGATCAACACGTCTCGGCTCAGCATGCTGTCAAAAAATATGACGTCACTAGTCGTCGAATCGGCATACCTCTTTCATCGGCGTCGGATGGGGCCACTGGTCGAGGCCCTTCCTCTTCCACGCCCTACCCTCCTCCTTCGTCGATGATGTCCTCGAAGGCAGGGGCGTCGCGGAAAGTTGGCGGAGGCGGCGGCGGACGTCATCGCTGCCCCAAATGCGGAACAACTGTGACGTTTCGCTGCGATTACGAGGATAACACGTTTTACTGTGCAAGCTGTTCCGGCTGGTTTGTTGTCAATCCTAATACCATTCATGCTAATGACGATGGAAAACCTGACGGATCGCCTTATGAGGAGTTCATGGCAAAGAACTTGCCCCGGAAAGTATCCGATCCCGAAATTCTCATGCGTCATGTAAGTGAAATCAAACCCAAACCCAATGAGAATGGAAAAGCCCCGTTTCAAACCGTCATTATACTCACCCAAATTGGAATTATAGGTTCCTGAGTACCCCAAGCGGTTTGCTCCTGGTTACTCCGGTCAGGTATCTACGTCTTCGAACCCAGAAGAGCCTGTAGAAGAACCTCTTCGCGACATGGGCCCAGGACGGTCACCTCCACCGGTTAAGAGAATGCCAACACCAAGAGAGATCAGACGTGGATTGAACGAGTATGTAATCGGACAGAGCAATGTCAAGGTGGCACTTTCGGTAGGTGTTTACAATCACTACAAACGAATCTTTGTCAGCGAAGCCCAGGCAGCAACAGAATCGCGCAAGGCTCGAGGAGAGACACAGGACGAGTATTTTCCGCTCGCGGGCGATGGAGGGCTATCGGATTTGAATCTGGGTCAGTATGGCAGTAAAACGTCAGAAGGTGCGAGCGATAACGCCTCGTTCTCTGAGGTCCCTGATGTGAATAGTATTGCCGACGAAGCATTCGGTACGGAAGTAGAAGACTGTGAAATTGACAAGAGTAACATTATGTTGCTCGGACCGACCGGATCCGGCAAAACCCATCTGGTAAAGACACTTGCAAGACTTATAGATGTTCCCCTGGTGATTGCTGACGCAACCTGCTTAACACAAGCTGGATACGTCGGGGAAGATGTCGAATCCATTCTTTTCAAGGTAGGCCAATTTTTCCTGGAGTCGCGTTTTTTCTTCGGCCGTGTTTCTTACAAAATTCCTTCTATCTTCAGTTGTACCTTGAGAGCGGGCAGGATATTGAAAGGTGTCAACGGGGAATCGTATATATCGATGAGACGGATAAGATTCGAAAATCGGGTGGGAACGTGAGCATTAGCCGCGATGTCTCTGGGGAGGGTAAGTTCAGTCGAGTTGCCAACCGGTCGAAAGTCACACAACAGTCAGTATGTATGTGTTCTCACTTTATTGTTCTCCGCTGACTTGAAACAGGAGTACAACATGCGTTGCTTAAGATTGTCGAAGGAAATGTAGTGAATGTACCAAAAGAACCTGGACGAAAGAACCCGCGTGGAGACTTTTTGCAGATCGATACTACTAATATTCTTTTCATCTGTGGAGGGGCCTTCGCTGGTCTCGAACGGATTGTCAATCACCGTACAAATGCGGCATCGATCGGGTTCGGCGCGGAGATGAAGAAAGACATTGATGATTCGGAGATCCAGGGACAGTGCTTCGACAGCGTCATTCCAAAAGATTTGGTTGAATTTGGAATGATTCCAGAATTCGTTGGTCGTTTCCCAGTTATTGTCGCTACGAAGGGGCTCGACCTTGAAAACTTGGTTGATATCTTGACGGTGCCTCGCAACTCCATTATCAAGCAATACAAACGTCTCTTCGCTATTGACGACGTCAAGTTCCATGTAACAGAAGATGGTCTTCGTGAAATCGCGAAGACTGCATTCCACCGTGGAACAGGAGCCAGGGGTTTGCGTTCGATTACCGATCAAGTTTTGATGGAAACCCAGTATGTTGTTCCCTCGATGCCAGATGTTCACACTGTATACGTTAACGCGGCCGCTGTTCGCGGAGAGCGAAAACCAATCTTGTTGAAGGATCCTTCCATGACTGTGGAAAAATATGAAGCTTTGGTGCAGGAAGGAAGCGTCGAAGTTGATGGCGTCGTCCCTGTCTTCATTGATGATGACGAGGATTCTATTCGAGAAGAAGCTGCGTAATCAGCCATGTGAGGCTTCGCTTGGTTTGAGCAATTTTTGAAATCTGCGTACGTACATAAAGCAGGAATAAGTAGGCTAACGCTGCAAAACTATGATTGCCCCGAAAAGGAAAAGAAAAAGAAAAATTAAAGTAAATTGGAAACGATCGGGTAACATGGCCTTGTGTGGCTATTGGTCCCTGACTCTACTACTCTAGTAGTTAGAGTTACTTCTCTCCACTCAAACGGTAGCTCCGTGCACCGGTGCATCATCTTCTACTGTACTCGTACGAGTATGATCTCATACCGGTAGCTTTGTCAGATGAAGCGCACTCAGGCATCGTACTGGTACGGTACCAGTACTCGTACTGCACCGGTAGTTGAATCCCGACCGCGCGTCCGTCGCTCGTCATCGCGCGTCTTGCCCGCCAACCGTCTACCGCCAAAACCCGAAGATCGCGATCGACGATCGACAAAAAAGGGCCAACGACAAACTACAAACGACAGACGATGAAGATGATGATCGTGAGACAACAATAAGCTCACTCCTCGTCAAGGAAATAAATCGACTGCCTACAAGTACTTTGTCATTGGATATCCTATCATGACTGCTGAAGCTAAAAGTGGCAACGTGAAACAAAATCTACCAGTACCCACCCATATTCCTGATACGACTCACCAGAACAAAAAGACTGATCGAATAACGGCACTTCAAGATGGTGTAGGTGAGTGACTGACTGTCTATCTGGCGGGATGGTATAATTATTTTTCTCTCACCGTTTGTTTCCCAAATAGACAGGTGAGCTGGAAAAGGCGATATGTTGAAACCCCCACATACACGTTGACTGAATCAATCAGAATTGATCTCGTAACTCACCTTTTCGATTTCCATGAAGTTTGTCTCTGGCAATGTTCGAAGCGTTGCGAGGGTTGCGTGACGCGGTTGCTCCGGAATCGGGAAACCTTGGCGGCAACCCTGGGAATGCTGCGGGTAACGATAATAACGAGTCGCCGGAAACAGATTTCGAGGACTTTTGGCTGTCCTATCGGAACGGGGATCCAGAGACCCTGGCGGCGGTTCGGAAAGTGACAGCTACTGCTCCCCAAAAGCGAGAGGATTTTGTTCGGATCCACGCAAAGATAGAGATGGAGAAGGATGCGGAACTTGTGAAAAAGCTTGCTAGTACCGTCCTGAAGAAAAGCGCTGATATTGACGAACGGGTGTCCAGTCTACCAGGTATGCATAGAACACGGAGCGAGCAAATGGCGCACATCGAGGAACTCTTGAAGAAGAATAAAGAAGCAGGCGACAAACTACAGGAAGCATACGAGCAAGCCACTCAAAGGAGGAGTCTAGTGAGAAAGCTTGTCGAGGAAAATACGTGCGCAGCACTAGGAATAGTGGAAGATACGGACTGAGGTTGTTTCGTGCTGGTTGCTATAGTCAGAAGTAGGGGCGGCCAGTGGCCATAAAGCAGAAGGATTTATTCGAAAGAGGCAACATTTTGTACTCGTACGAGTAGTTTGTAGTACGAAATCTTGCATAATCTATGTATGTACAGTAGTATTATATCTATTGCCGTGTGGTCCCGAAAATCCGGGTTTATTCGATTAACTCGAGTCCAATTTCTGCTCGGAAAACGAAACAGAGCTGCTTGCAAACTGCAACCTGCAACAAACAACGTTGGTGTTTATTGTACTATTATCTGCATCCAAGTTCCAAGGTTCCAAGGCATTCCACTACTTGCTACTTCTAATACGATCATCCAAGACCAGCAAGAAGCCTACCCGAATAGTAAAATCGGTCGAAGATGACATCCGAAAAGAATGAAAACCAAGGTGGCCAATCCACTACTACAGTGCGTCATCGACTGAATCTTCAAAGTCTCGCCACTTGGATGGCGAACGACGCCGAGCTGCAAGGCGCACTCTCAAAGACGCCGATGAATGCTTTGATGACCTCCAATGCGGCGGCAACAATAGCCAGTGAAATGGAACTTCGCCAATTCGGTTTCGGACAGAGCAATCCTACCTATCTTGTCGCCTTTCCACGATTTCGGTTTCAAGCTGTCTTGAGGAAGAAGCCCGACAAGGTGGCGCACGCGTCGGCTCATGCGCTGCATCGAGAATTCCGTGTCTTGAAAGCACTGCAGCAGCACAATCAAAGGCATTCAGACAAACCAGTTCCAGTGCCGATCGCGTATGCATACTGCAACGATACAGGCGTCGTCGGTGCTGAGTTCTATCTCATGGAATTTGTGGCTGGCAGGATCTTTTCGGATGCTTCCATGCCAGGACTTTCGGTCAACGAACGGCGAGACGCCGTTCGGAATGTGATTACAGTCTTGGCGAATATTCATGGGGTGAATCTCGCGGAGGTTGGACTGGACGATTATGGGAAACGAGGGAATTTCGTACAAAGACAAATAAAGCGCCTCTCCGATGTCTCTCAACAGCAATCACAACTTTCAGGAACACCCGCGCCGGAAATCGGACGGCTCGCAGAGCAGCTTTTACGGTATGCCCCGTACTGTCCGAGCCATCTATCATTGCTTCATGGGGACTTCAAAATAGACAATTTGATCTTTCATCCTTCCGAGCCTCGGGTGATTGCTGTTCTTGACTGGGAGCTGAGTACTTTGGGTGACCCCTTGTGTGATGTTGCCAACCTATCCATGATGTATTTTATGCCAAGAAGTAGCAACACTGGTATTTCAGGTATTGCTGGGCTAGATCTGAAGGCTCACGGCATTCCGTCGCGAACAGAGCTGCTTCGTATGTACTGTGAGGCTCGATCAGGCGAGGTGGAGTTCGCGGAAGCCAGGGAGTGGAGCGGCTTTTATCTTGCGTTTTTGTTTTTCAAGAATTGTGTGATCGTCCAAGGAGTGGCACAACGGGCAAAAGCGGGCGTCGCAAGCAGTTCCGTTGCACACAAGGTTGCCAAATTGCTTCCAACTATAGTCGGAATGACGCAATCGCTCCTCGACGAACACGTCAGCCCGCGACTGTCCAGTCGAATCTGATCCATGCATTCTTTTGCTTCGCTAATGCTACTGCTACTGCTACTGCTACTGCTATTTTAATATAACACTAAGAGCGGAAACGATAGCATGCCATTCGCTCTTTATTGCATATAGTAAGAATCGGAATTGCACTCCCCCAACTGTACCTTGCGCTGCCGGTATTTTTCAGGAATCGCACTGCACCAACTTTCTGGGATGAGTTCAGTGTTAGGTGATTGCTTTCTGCCCTCGACCATCTTATCAGCCATTGTAGCGAAGGAGGAAACTTTCACCTCCTCCAATTCGTCTAGTATCGTGGGGACTAGGCAATGAGTTTGTTTGACAATCTGAGGGGTCACAAGTCCTCTCTGTCGGCACAAGTCAAAGGCTTGCTCTGTTAACTTCGTTTGAACGTCTCCGACAGGAAGCAGCCTCGCACATGCTCGGATAAAGTATTCGTATGTAGCACTATTGGGTTTGGGCAACTCCGCCTCGGAATGAAGACTTTTGAAGTTTGCAAGCGCTACTTTGAAATCGTCGGTTGGAGCCGCGGCAGAAGATCTAGAGGCAACAAGGATCAACTAAGAAACAAGGAGCAAAGTGAGCAACGTGTGAGTTGATATTTCACTTCCAACTCATCCAAATAATACTTACCGAATTGTAGGAAAAAATATCAGGTTTAGAATCCATGTCACCTTGTTCGTAGGCATCTTTCATTTGCTTGAACAACGCTAATGCCTTTGCTGTCTTGTCCTCTTTTCCGGAGTTTGCATAAGCAGATAGCATCCGATTGTAGAGAAGCGTATCAGGCGACCCCGGTTTGCTTTCCCTAATTTGTCGGCGGTGCTCCATTTCTTCGATGATTGCTTCGGCCTTCTCGAGACTTCCCTCCTCCGTATTTCTCGCGTAGGAGATTATTGCGGCGGAATACAACTCACGGTCTAGGTGGGCGATTCGTCCTTGCTCGGCAAGCGATCTAGCGCGAAGGTAGACATCTTCGCACATTGACGAAGCGCCCGGAATTTTACTCTTTGAAAGTGTATTGCAAACTGTACGGTAGCTCAATGAATCTGGGCTCACGTTTGTATCCTCTTTGCTTAGATCCTCCAGTTGTAGGAGCAGATTGTATGCGCTCTCCGCCGATTTTGCATGCAGACTCCAAGCGTTCTTGTACGCGATAAGAATTGAGTTGAACATGCAAGTATCTGGCGTCAAGTTCCCCTTCCCGTACATTTGGAACACTTGTGAAACGAGGGAATCTGTCCTTTTAAGAGTCAAGGGGGTTCTTGCCGATCCGATAGCCTTTGCAACACAAGAAAATGTGAAGACGTCGGGAACTGTGTCGAAGCCCTCTTTCGCCAGTGTCTGCATAAGTTCCAGTGTTTCCCAGGCTTCGTCAGGCATGTGCTTTTTGGCAAAACCAGCGAGAATGGCGTTGAAAACTTTCGTATTCGGAGAGATAGATCTGGGGTGATTTCTTGCGCAATCGACTGTTTGTCTCAATGTACTCATTGCCCATTCTCCTGATTCCTTGTCTGTCGAACGCAAAATATTACGAAACACAACCGAGAGTGTGCGTGCATGTAAACTTCCAGACGAGTCACCACTCTCAATCTTCTTCAGAATACTTTTGTAGATCTCGCAAGATTTTTGGACTGAATTTCGGCTTGAGCTCTTGGACACCGAAGCAAGGACACTCGACGACACCCTGAGACTCGGTGTAGGTAGCACGCCCTCATCAGAAATACTCTGCAACTTGTCGTATAAATAAAGTGCCTTTTCCCCACCGTATTCCTCGGACACTGAAACAGCATCCAGGGCCAGAACAAACAAGTTCTCTGTTGGATGAAAAATACCAGGCACCACCTTGTGTAGACTCTCCATTTCGTCAATGAGACTCGTGATTCGATCACAAAGGCCCGGCTTTCGGCTCCGTAGCCACAAACGCGCCATATCATCAAATATCCAGGAGTCTACATGGTTTTCACTAGGCCCAACAAGCCCCATACGATACTTTTCAACAATTTTCTCGAGGAGTCGCTCCGATTTCTCAATGGCTGTATCATAGCAGTCCCTGGTCTTCGACCACGCGTCCAAGCATACCGCCATACTCATCACGTCTGCCCCACACGTTGCCTCCAATTCTTCCAACATCTGATCTGCCTTTGCAGCATTGCCATTTCTACAATATCCTTTGATCACTGATATATGAACACATGAACACATTAGTGAAGGGCCAAACAGTAAAACATCGCGTAGAGGTAAGTGTACTTACACGACTGATATACCACGGCATCCGGCGACTCTAACTGTCGCATCATTTCCTCCGCCTCTTCGAGGCTTGCGTCACTCTTATCATTGACCTTTGCTCGAATAGCTACACCAACGAAAAAAGACATGTTAGCCTTGCCGGGACGCAAACGATGTCATGCAAAAATTGTCAGAGCCTTGAACGCACCTGCTGTGACGGCAAAAATACTAGGAGTCATGTCATTCTTCTTTAAGATCGAGAGGAGCCCACCAACTTTCTTTGAGCATGTTGCGGCGCTCTGAGAGTTTACTCTTGAATAAGCCGAAAGCAGCATAGTAATCATAATTTCCAATGGTCGGTACTCAGGGTCACCGGTTTTCTCATATTGTTCTTGCAGACCATGAATAATATCTTCAACATTTTTGATGGCTTGCGTGTTCCCACGGCATTTTGTTGCTAGACATATGATAGGCATTGCGGCATCGACGCTTGGTTTACAGGAATCGGGTCGTGCGAATTCTTCATAATCGTTCTGTAGCTGCTGAAAGATCTTTCGCATTTTGTTGACTGCTATGATACCCGTAGAAGAGAGCTCCTGACATCGCATGGCAGCGATATAAGTCCGTCGGGTAGGCATCACCTGGGAATTGCTTTCAAAAAGATATGCTCGGCGCATTCTATGCAGAATGTTCATGGAAAGCTCCCCCGCCGTCTTTCGGATTGACCCACGGGAATCAGCCAGAGACTCTAGAAATAACGTGTAGGTCGTCATGTCTGGAGCATCTGATGGGTGCTGGGTGGATGCATAGGTATCCTCCATTCTCTGCAACCATTCTTCTGCTTTCTTCAAGTCGCCAGCATTGATACACGCCGCCACGATTCCTTTCAGAAGAAATGCATTCGCATGTTCCTCTGGATTATGCTTCTCAAACCGCCTACAAGCTTCCTCTGCCGCAAGCGCCCCCGCCCTACCAAGATTTGACTTAGAGTATGCATTTGTTACCATAGCGTAGCATTTAGGATCAGGGCGAAAGTTCGGCCCATTGTACGAGTTCCTCGAGGATGACTCGAACCGGCATTCAGGAACGTCGTCGCCTGTGAGTTTGTAGTATCGAGTCTCGAGACGTTTTAACTCATCGTCCATCAAGAAGGCTCGTGTGTTGCTGTTCTTGGTTTTGAGAGAGATCGTTTTCAAGTATCTGTGAAATTGATTGAAATTCGGATCTCGACCGTCGTCGGTACCAGTATTCGTACTATGGCCCTTTTCACCCGCCATTGGAACAATTTGAATGTTGTGGGTCCCAGCTCCAGGCGCATTATTATTTTTGTTCCGACCGAAAGTTCCGTTGTCTCTGTCATGAGAGTCAGTATAATTGCGACCAGTGGGTGTGGAAAGAGATGTTGCCAGATTCGTGGTCGTTCTTAGCGGATTGACCTTTGAAATGCCGCCATGTACAAAGTTCTGAAAGGCTTCGCCATATGTTGCAACGGTCGACAACATAACGAAGATCAATAGTACCACGCAGGTTGCCGACCGCTTGGTGCCGAAGTTAGAATCCATCGCGTTCACAGAGGATTGTGAATAAAACTGGTGCAAATCAGGGTGAAAGTGAAGTAGACTAGTTATCTCTGTCAATATCAAAAGTGTTGTTGGTTGTTGGCATTATCGCTTTCCCTTTTTGTATTTTGCCGTCTGCCGACAGATGCGGCAGATGGCTTTTCTTTTATGGGTGATGGGTCGGTGATGATGGATCGGTGGTCCTGCTCGTCGCGCGAGAGAATGGCTCGCTCGATTTCGAGATCGAAGTAGTCCAATTCCAACGTACCAATTACAGACGGATGGAGACCACCTCCGGTACCAGTACCGGTACCACTGACCACCGGAAGAATCCATCATCATCATCATCATCATCATCAAAGGATGAAGTGAAAGTCTAATACCTATGGTACTGTACAGCACTCATACCGGTACAGTACTTGTACTGTAGTATTCTCTCTCTGCTAATACTGCTAGTAGTCTACCGGTAGTAGAGAGGGAAAGAGTCTGGGGAGTGGAGTGAAAATTCTCTAGATCTACTCCTATCGATCGACTAGTCTAGTCTTAGGCCAATTGCGGCTAACTTCTGATCGTTGTTGCTGCTTACGTACGTAGTTTACACTGAATGTACGTATTCGTACCAATACAGAGGCTCGAGGGTGATACACCGACAGCAGTAATCAATCTTTCCATAACTTCGTATTCAGATCACAAGGGTAAAGCGCCCTTTAAAAAAAATCCAACCTCTCTACTTCGAAGAACCGATCCAAAGACTGCTACAAAATACACATTGTCTAAAGTATATTTCCCTCAATCCAGCATTCGAGATGATGATGATGATGATGCTGATCGATCGATCGATTCTTCATTGTTTAAGTGTCCGCTGGGTCCGCTCCATAGGAAAGAACCGTGACCCCATCCTTATCCACCTTCTTGATAATGAAATTAGGCTGGCTCATCATGAATCTCGTGTGCACTTCATTGATACACTTTTGAATGATTTTGAGTGCTTCCTCCTCAGTCAAGTTCTCCGCCCAGTCCTTGTCGTAAATGGACGAGCAAAAGTATTGCGCGTATCCTTGTGCCCCATGCTTGACCTTTTGCAGGGTACCCATGTAATCCAGGTAATACAAGCACCCACCCGTCTTGTCGTCGTATCCCGCTAGCAAGACATTGACTTGGAAGGGTCCTTTTCGCAAGGCTGCCGCCAATTCTCCACGAGCAAAGTTGGCTTGCGCGTGTGTGGACAGCTTGGTGCCAGCGTTGGAGATTTCGTACAAGTTGATATTCTTGGAAACATATCTATTGGTGACGAGAGGTAGGGAATGGAAAGGTGAGAAGATATTCATGGCAAAGCGATTGCTGAACGACATTGATCGGATCCATGATCTAGTATTCATACAGAGTACAAGTAGACACGTACTGGGTGAAATTGACGAGATCACAGTTGGGACCTGAAACTCCCATCATGGAATGTGATGTGAGCTGGGCAATTTTGTCCAAATTCGTTTGGTAGCTCAGAATCGACCGACCATTGGACTGATCGGCGGCAATGATGACTGAAGGATCGAGCGAGGTGGGAGAGCGGAGGAGTGAAGTTGGTGAGGACGGCATCTTTTTGACAGCACTCATCGGTAGTCATGTCTACTATTAGTTGCCCATTACTTACCTCCACCGTTGTAAGTAACACCCAATACAGTATCCATCGTGTCAGTTTATTCTCTCGAAAGTATGAGAAAAAGTGTAAGCATGCAACACAGTTGGCTGCTATTTGACTGTGCGATGGAGATGCGGAGCGCTCGAACTGAATATAGCCATGGCCGAGCTCTACTAGAGCAGTAGTACTTGTACCGGCAGCTAGATGCCCAACCTCGCATCACCGTGAGGAAAAGCGCCGACGGCAATCGAAAACTCGCTTTTAGTCTAGCGAGTCTGCGGACGTCTATAAGGCGTACCGGTATGTACAGAGAATAGCAATGTCCGCGATTGTCCGTTAGAATCCATGTCGTGGTCGTCGTGGTCGTCGTGGTCGTCGTCGTCGATCGCTCTTTCGAACGCTAGCTGCGCGCGATGACAGAAGATGACAGACAAACGGAAAGAAAATGGAACAGATGGAACATGGAACATCGAAAGTGTTTTACGTCTTGCTTCAAGAACGGTGAAGGGTAAAGTTCATTCCTCTGTTGATAGTTGATAAGGTAGCACTGTCTTGACAGAAGAGCATAGAAGACTCCATTCATTCACCTCGCCTCGTTGAGCATGTGCGCCCCAGAAGAGAATGAGTTTGCGGTGGCCTTTTCGCATCGCGAAGAGACCATGAATCAGGTTCAACGAATGTTTGCCGCGGCGCGGGGCTGCCCTCTCGAAGGTTCTGCAGTCACAACAGAGCAAAAGCAAACAGTTCTTCGTAGACTCACTTCCGAGGAAATCGACACGCTTCGAAGAGCATGTCGATGTCAAAGTAAAGACTGGTCCAAGGTGCATTTACTTTTACCGAGACAAGTCCAACGACTCGACCAGAGTGAGGCCCTAGAGACTTTGGTCTCTGACAATCGATTCGATGGCACCATCATATTAGACATGACTGATAATTTACCTTATGGTGACGATGATGCTGATGCTGATGATGCTGATGCTGAAGCGAGGACACAAAGCACGAGCGAATGGTATCGACTTCCGCCAGGGATTCACTCGAATTTGATGGTGTGCGATTCGATTATCAAAGTGAAATCATGTCGCGTCTACAGGAACGCTTTGATTTCCAATACCCATGTTGGATTCAATGCTGTGGTTATCCAATGTGGACGCATTTCAACCACCTCTTCAGAAGGAATTGCCTACGGTCGATTATCCATTTCGGTGGGAGCTGAAAGTGGAGGAGGGCGAAAGCTGGAACTGACGTCAGAGCATACGATGATTGATGTCTGTCGACAACTTCGAAGTAGTGGACCATCTGCTCTCCCTTCCTTGCCAAGTTCCACCGTTCCCCTGAACATTATCGGTGAAGGATGTATAGTGCGCGATACTCCTACCATTCAGAATATTTTCCTGCACAACCACTCTTCGATCGAAGCTGCCACCTCGGTGGACACAGCTACGCTCTTCCCTCATTCTTCCATTCGAGGCTCTTGTACTGTCTCGAATGTTTTGCTACAATGGGATTCGAGCATTATGGATCATTCATGTGTGACGGACACCCTCTTAATGGAGCAAGCCCATTGTGGACCAAGTAGCATCGTTGCGTCCACAGTCCTTGGTCCGGATGTACATGTCGCAGCCGGAGAAGTCCACGCATCGATTGTAGGGCCCAACACCAATGCACATCACCAGAGTTTGGTAATTGGGGTCTTGTGGCCTCTGGGAAGGGGAAATGTTGGATATGGTGCGAATGTGGGATCCAACCACACGGGTCGCCTACCGGATCAAGAGACGGCGGCAGGTGAAGGAGTCTTTTGGGGTCTCAGCAACGTCATCAAATTTCCAGTCGATCTATCCTTTGCTCCCTATTCCATTGTGGCAGCCGGAACGACTCTCCCACCACAACGGCTGTGCATGCCCTTTAGTCTGATAATGGAAAATGGCAAGGCGAATGAAATCATTCCTGGGTGGGTCCTTCAATCCTCGCCCTATACTTTGGCTCGTTCGGAAAAGAAATATGCCACACGTCGAAAGGCCAAACGACACCACCACTATACGGGATGGAAAATATTTAGACCCGAGACTATGGCAATGTGTCATTGGGCCAAGAATGCTTTGGAGGTGGGAACCGCTCAAGAAAAAAGAATCGATGGGGTCGGTGCCTGCGAGCTGAGTGCACGGTCAAAGGACGCGGGGATACGGGCGTATACGGAGTGCCTACAACGATACGCTCTGCATGGCTTGCTTCGGTGGATCCTTCATGTTACGGATACGGGGAAGATTGCCTTGGACATGAATGTGCTGGAACACGAACTAGCCGACACGAGTCGTACGTTATCAATCAGCACTGTGGATCCGACCGCGAAGGTTGAATGGCCGACGTTCCCTTGGGATATGAAAGGCACCGGTGAATGGGACTACCAGAAGCAGCTGCTACTAGAACTTTTCCCTGTCGATCAGAACTCGTCTCTGTGGCTCGAAGATGCGTTGCTCAAACTCGTGTCGTTGGAAAAGGATCTTTCGCGGCGGATTCATAAAAGCAAACAAAGAGATGATAGTCGCGGTGCCAAGACTATTCCCGGATATGCTCTTGCGCATCTTTCTGCTGATACAGATCCCGTCATTCTCGAGGCGCAAGCAGGTTCTGAAGAAGTTGATTCTGCTGTGGCTGATATTTTGACATCAGCAGGCATCACTAGAAGTCGTCTATGACAGCAAACAGTGGCAAAATAAAAGGTTCGCTATGATTTTAAATCCTTTTCTCGATTGAGAAGCTTCGAATTATCGTTTACGCAAATACGGACGATCAAGTAGAGCACCGCGAATAAAAATTAGTAGGCCTCTTGTTCCACAGAAGTGTCGAATGCTACTGAAGTTTCGGCCTCTGCCTCCGATTCTTCGGCTGCCAATGCATCGCTGAGGTCTGCGCTAGCCTCAGTTCGATTGGGAACAATCTGTAATGGGTAGATATTATGAGAAAATTGAGCCACCATCTCTTGTATTCAGCAAGCAACGAAAGAAAAAAAATTGAACCTACCTCTCCGTCTTCGGCGACCTCCACATCTTCCTCGGCGGTTGCATACAACACCTTAAAAACGCTTCCCACGACCCCCTCGAGCTCGCAGCCTTCAAAATTCAAATCTTGTTTCACCTGGAGCATCAATTCAACGTTTCGAAGCTTGCCGAAGTAGAAGTCCCGTTCCTTTTCGAGCTCCATCACTGTCGTTTCGAGTTCTTGAATTTTAGCTTCCAGTTCGGCATTTTTCTTCACGAGCTCCGCGTCGGCAGTAGCTTTTGTGGGTTGGGTTGATCCTACGGTGGGAGTGTTTCTATTCACGGTAGGTGGGTTTCTATTCTCGGATGCCTTCAAGGGAGCTTTAGTAGTGGTCGTTCTAGCAGCAGGAGTGGTGCGAGGTTTCGGTGCCGTAGTCTTTTGGGTCGTGGTGGTGGCTGGTCGGACAGTGGTCCGAGGCGTCGTTGATGCAGGGGCAGGAGTTACTCGAGCTGCACCTCGTGCACGTGCTGCAGGAAGTGGTTTCGAACCATGCTTAGCAGCCGTCTTTTGCAAAAGTTCGTTGTACTTTTTGCCGCCCTTTCCTTTGGCGCGAACTGCACTGGGATCATAATCCTCGCGGACGACTCCCGACTGATCATAGAAGGCCTTGAGCCATTGACAGAACTCCAAGTTGTCTTGGTACTTTGCCCGAATGAGCTTATCCACATCTACGTGTCGCTGGACGGTGTGCTTGCTGAATGCCTTCTGGAGAAGTTTATAGTTATTGACAAATTCGTAGTCAGCCTTGGCCTCCCAGTTCACTTTGCTCATCGGAATGCTCCCAGGGAAAATGTACTCAGTCAGTTGGCAAGCGATAGCTCCACTAGCTGTCTGCTCGATTTTAGCCAGCTGTAAATCGAGAAGATCGTTAAAAAAGTCAAGAAGCTCTCCCCGACCAACAAAGTAGGCCGTGTCCATCATGCCTAATAGTAAGGAAAACGCCAACAAATAGGGGTCAGATCAATGACTCGAAAAATTCTCCACGAAAACGACCTTCTGTGTCGCCATGAGACACTCCATTCTTACCGACGGCGGCATCAGCAGTGCGAGACATATTGAATAAGCGTATAAGATACAAAGCGATCGGATGGGATGAATAAGAAGGTCAATGAACAATTGACTTTGATGTCGTCGATCGTTGGATGGCCGCAACACAAGTAGTACAAAATGAAGACCGGTAAATTCCCGTGGCATCTTCAAAAAAAGAAATCATATAAAAAAATTATAACGGCTCTACACAAACTCCACAACCCATGGTAATGTTTGTGACGTGAAATTCTACGACAACGACGGGCGGAGTGGAATTGGTGACTGCTCCGACTCCTCCACTTCTCCCCCGCCAGACGGTCTTGCCGTCTTCCGCATTCTAATCAAGGACGTCTCTGCAACACTGAGTTCCTTTTCAACTTTCAACCTCCAACACATCCATCACATCCAACACCACCACCCATGTTGCCCATACACGATCCTCTACTCTACAAGTACCTTTAGTTCATCTGATAATTGCAGAAGCTTCAAGTGTGATCATAAAAGCTAAGGAAAGGACGAAGCAGTTTCAGGATTCTACGAGAAGGTAACGACAATCATTCACAATTCTATCACTTCTTAACAGTACAAATATGGGAACAAATAATAGGCTGCCCAGCGACGGTGTGTACAGTCACGTCTGCCAAGGCACATTATAAAACTTATGGCGCGCTGATGATTTCTTCATCTGGTGAAAGCCCACCACTTTCGACAAGAATTCGGAGGCGAGCCATACTCGTAGAGACTTGCTTCATGTATGCCGCTAGGGATGGCATGAGACAAGAACTCAACAAGCAGGAATCCAAAACGCCACAAAGGAAGAGACTGGACATCGATGCTCCTTCCATATCACGCGTGAGACGAACTCTGTCGACAATGGAGACTCTTCCGCCCTCATCCGACACACTGATGGTATGAGAGGCATGAATACCTCCGCTGAAGGGTCCAATCGTCAGACCAACCTGCCCTCGTCGACGTTCCACAAACATGGTAATCCTGCCATAGCTCGCGAAGCCAAGTGCATCAAATACTGCTTGTCCAACGCTGTAGATGTATCCTGCGTTGCATGGCGGCGACTCGAGCGCAGTTGTCGTGGCTTCGATCCATTCACCTTCGTACTCTCGTCTATCGTCGCGCTGCATGCCGGAGTTTCCTGAGCCATCACTGGTACTAGTGACAACTAAGCTCTGAATAGGATCGCACCACATCCTCAACAATTCAGGATTACCAACAATAGTCATGACATCCCTCATCGTGCATGGTCCCGGAAATTCCATCGAAACTTCAAACGACTGGTCATCCTCCAGGAAGGATCGAACACTTGTCCGAGCCCGTTCTAAAGCAGCTTCCGATGGAGATGCCGCCAGGATTGGTTCATCCAAAGGAACTGATGCATCAAGCAAAGGTTCCTCGAGGCCTGTCCTAGGGCTCCGTGACAACACATTGGGCAACCATCGATTATTTGTTGACTCTCGCCTTGCTGGACTTAACGAGTGCACCGGGGCAGCAGATATCAAAGCGCCCGAAGGAGCACAAGAGTCTTCCATACTCGAGTCCTCCGGGACCGCCGGCATTCTGGACTGTCGAAGAGGAGCGTCTTCTCCAACATCCGCTGCCCTCATTAATTGCGAAAATGTGCCTGACGCCTCCGGCCTTTCCACTGTGGGCATCTCATGGTGTACAAACGCATGGTGGCTATTCGGTAAGTACGACGAGCTGCCAATCGCGGATGATATCGTCGGAAGAGACGATAAGAGGAAGTTGGACGAGGCACCCATGTGGTATGAGTACCCACCGTGCTCTTGTAAGCCGGAATCATCTGTTACGGAAGAACTTCCCTCCGTCATGATGGATTCTACCAAACCCGGCGGAGAAGAGGAGGCATGGGAAGCAGCCATATCCAGCTTTCCTTTCGGAGAGCATTTAAGTTTATTTCTGCTCTCCGGAGATGCCGATAACCTTCTCGATGCCGACATATCTTGTGTTATTGTCTTTTCATCGAAAAGGTGCAATGGGCGGGTGGTTTCCGATAATGCAAAAGGTGGTGCATCTTCTAGTTCATGATCCATAGTCGAATCGTAGTGTATCACTTCTTCTTGCTGCATCACGACTGTAATGAGCCTCTTTTGTGATCGCGGAGTTCCTATCCACCATTGATCGGAGGTGAGAGGAGTGTGACACGACTCTGTGACGAGCAACAGAGGATGAATTCGATAGCGTGTCAACGATTGAGAAAATTCAAGTTTCTACTCGTACTACCACACAAACCCGCCAAAATCTTGCACTACTACTACATGCAACACGTCACAACATCGATCATCAGAACTCGGAATTTCGGCCTGTAGTTCGCCTCCGCTCGAATGTAAGCTTGCTACTACGTGAGTCTGTCATCCCCCCTTGACTGCCACCATGTGATCGATGTCGGCATCAGAAAATTGTTCCTGCACCAAAATTGTCGTTCTCGCCAAGTCTTCCGAAGCCAAAATC
This sequence comes from Nitzschia sp. pyKryTriq1, assembly GCA_956465555.1. Lineage (NCBI taxonomy): Eukaryota > Bacillariophyta > Bacillariophyceae > Bacillariales > Bacillariaceae > Nitzschia > Nitzschia sp. pyKryTriq1. Next base: position 2,362,955 of record OY101116.1, read on the forward strand.
GTCGTTGGCCTATGTAATCCAACGTTTTAACGCCTCCAAATCTTCCAACGTACGGGACTTGAATACCTGTAGTAGAGGTCTACACGAAGCAAGGCGAAGATTACAGTCAGTACCAGGTACCGTACCGGTACCAGGTAGACGTGTATCTCCAAATCCATGATGCTAGCTGTATCATTCGAGACGTGCATGCGCACGCAGCGGGCTGGCAAAGTTAGAGCGAGTACTCTACGACGCTTTGTACGGTCGGTACGTTCTCCGGTAAGCGATAAAAAACTGCGAGGGAATCAAGCGATAGAAAAATACGCGCATTTGTACGCGAAGACAATCTTCCAACGCGCAACATACCATACCTGTATGATGAGTACCATACTGTACAAGAAAACCATGAGAAATCGACCCTCTACACTAGAGAGCTACCGGTAGACCTAGTCTACAATTGAAAGATGAGAGAAAACCAATACATACTCTAGATTTATAGAATATGGTTGTTGTTGTGTGTGTGCCCATGGAGGCTTCTAGTACGGCAGGAAAGAAAAGGGGACGTAATGTGAGAGCAGAAGAAGGACTAGCCAAGTCCATGACGAGTCTGATCAGTTTACACGAGCCAGGCGGCAACCGATGCACATCTTGAGTGTATACTGTCTCCTCTCGTCGTCGCCTACCCGACAACTTTACTGGGTTTGACCAGGTTGCGACTGATGTCGTGTGGATGCAACCCGGGTATGACGCTTCCAGGTTCTATCATTCCGGTTTTTTCAACAAGTTTCTCCCATCCCTCTCTACCCGTCTGACTACTACTGGGACAGTCCACCTCCCGGCGACCACCTACGTCTTCTCACGTCTGATGGATGCATGGAGCGTTCTTGAGAAATTTTTTATTTTACGCTTCTTGACCCTGCATCTAGGGGCCTGGCCACCGTCTTGTTTTTCACTGCCGTTAGAATCGCTTTATTGATAGAACCGGTCAACATTAATTAATGTGCGCGACTTCTCCCTTTCAAAAACTCCCACGCTTTATTGTCCCGCAAGTTTGCCAAATTCAAATATTCCGCGCGAACCCCGTCTGTTGTGTCTCTTGTTCTATCAAAGAGAAGACCGAGCGAGGAAAAACTTCCTCAGTCAGTCCTCCAGGATTTCTGTCAGAATAAGCACGTGGCGACCCTTTTTAGGTGGGCATATCTCAGAAGCAACCGAGCCTGGCGAAATCCTCACCAAGCCCGTTATCGAAAAAGGGGGACATGCTGGATAGAGGAAGGCTGTGTACCGTACCAGGTACAGCCTGGTCCCCACAAAATCCCCCAAAAGGAAACTAAATTAGTCTGTACGTCAGCCGATAGCTGAAGTGTGAAACATCATCGGAAACGAGCGAATTCTACATTACAGTACCTGGTACCGCCGGTAGAATGAATGTGAATGAGAATGGATGAGTGTGTCTCGATTGTGTCATCACGTACCAGGTACCGGTTCCTGCTGGTACCGGTACCTGGTACTGTACCGGTACTGTACAAGTACTGGTACAGTTCGCCTTCTTCTTCCGTTCGTTGGTGTACTCGTATGATCGGCTCGGGTTATTCGGGAGCTGGGCGGACTTTCAATCATCTTTATCATGAATGATGAAATTTATTCATGTGAGAGACACCGGAAAGGGGCGAAGCCGTTCATTTTTTTCATGTGGTCACATAATTGTCCTGGGAGAGGACAAAATTTCCCTCCGAACGGAGTTCTCCTCCACCTTTGACAGTAAAAAGAAACCACGAATGAATGCTGCTCGATGAGACGACCGACAACTCCTTGTCCCAAACAGACGCACCACTATTGCAACGCTCATCAAACACTCCGCCATTAACGATCACAACAAATATTGGCAACGACCATTTCAGACTCCACCTTTGCCACTTCATTCAGCTCCATTTACTTTGACTTTCATTCAACTACTCTAGCAACGCAACCATGAGAATCTCCTTTGCAGCCTCTGTCGTTGCACTTTTGTGCGCGACTCAAGCCTCCGCTGAGGTTGTATGTACTCCCGTTAGCGCCCACTTGGAGAATCCCTGTGAAGAAGATGTGGAATCCCCTGAAATTGAGGTGACCCCTTCCCCGACAGGTACGTAAGACCCTGGCGGAGATTGTTCTCATGCCTGTTGATGACAATAATCTTACGGCTCTGCTGTCGCGTTAGGATCTCCCACTCTGGCTCCAACAGAAATCCCGACCTCCAAACCCTCGTTTTCACTCACGTCTTCACCAACGACGTCACCAACGACGCCGGCACCGACACTATCTCCTACAGAGACTCCCTCCGACGTCCCTTCGGTTGCGCCGAGTACGGTACCATCTTTTGGCCCATCGGCGGCGCCTACGACTTTTGTATGCGCCACACAAGATGGAGTTTTTGGCGACATTGAATCCGAAGTAGACAGAACGATTGAGTATGGATACGAAGTGGAAGCCACCGTAGATGCGGATTTGATTGAATCTGATATTTTGCCCCTCGTGGAAAAGGCTGTTACTGACAGCATCTTGGCGGAGATTTTTGCCCAATGTGCCGTCCGAAGAAAAGTCCGGCGTCGGCTGGAGATCACTGGCGTGACCCAAAATCCCGAAGATCTTGTCCTTGACGATAGTAAGTTTGATTTTTCTGACTCCACTCAATACTTGGTACTATCTTTCAGAACGCTTTCTAATCCTATTGTTTTCTTTCCTCGGATGCGTGCAGTTGTTTGCGGTGACGTTGCCGACGGGAACAGCTGTGTAGTCGTGAGTGGAGCACTGGCTGTGTTCGCTTCAGATGAGGAGAGCGCATCTTCTCTGGAAGACGCCATTCTCGCGGCTATCAAGGCGAATATGGATTCTGGAAGCTTCAACGATGTTCATGAATCAGTGGTTCGCGTGACCTACACTGAGCTTCAGTCGGGCGGCCCTTCTGGGTCGGAGGGTTCTGGCGGAAATTCCGCTGTCGGAACCGACAACAACACTCCAGTATTAGTGGGCTCTTTGGTGGCTGCTGGTGTTTTGATGGCAGCAGTTCTTGCCGTCGCCTACACGAAACGCAACAAGAATGAGAACGATTTGGCCGATGCCACGGCGACAGATATTGGAGGTGAAGAGTCTGAAATTGGAGGCGGTGGACAGCCTGAAACAGGAGCCGGTGAACCGTCTGAAATTGGAGGTGGTGAACGACAGGCTGAAACTGGAGGAGGTGAACAGTCTGAAATTGGAGGCGGTGATGAACAATCCTCTGTGATTTCGTCGTAAGCTTCTCCAGTGAAGAACACTGCTTGTTTCTCTATGTCGTTTGTTTCACTTTCGTCGTAACGTTCTTCAGAGAACAACACCAGAAACTACTTGATGCCTCGAATCCCGATGTCGTTTGTGTTGCTTTGCCTTGACGATTGTGAACCCTGTGTAAATGTAGAATGCTAATAGATTTCAAGAATACAGAAAGAATTGCTCCGCAACTACTTGTTATACTAGTTGGGTATGGAACTCTTGATATGGAATCTAATCATCATTCGATGTACAGAGGAATCAAAATTATGCATTGGAACCTCCCGGTGGAGTAGTGAGGGTGTCGTCATCGGCCTTCATGTTGCGTCGTCGGTAGAAAGCGATCAAGCCAATGGCAAGAATACCTCCAACAGATGCACCGACGATCGCAGGGGTGCTGCTTCCGTTACTATTATCGGCTGCTGAAACGCCGCCAGATTCACCCCCATTCGCCTCACTTCCGTCGGAGTCATCAAGCCAGGTAACCTGAACAATATTTCCACCAGTGAACTGGCCATCATCCATTCCAGCCTCCACGTCTGCTTCCATACTTTCCATAGTTGAGATCGTGTCGACCGCCCCTTCCGCGAAATACACTCGGTATGCACCATCAACGACAATGCATGTTTCTCCAGCGTTTACAGTACTCTCCGTGCATTCGACTAAAAAAAAGAGTTTGAGAGACGGAAATCGATTTCCAAATGTGTATGATAAAAAGGACTTACCACCGACCAGCATCTCGTCACGTGGGTTGATAGTTATTGCGATGGCCTCGCTTCCTTGAAGTCTTCTCAGGTTTGGGTTCGAAATGGATTTGACCCTTCGCCTATCTGCGCAAATTGCAAAGTAATTCGTCTCGGAAAGCAAGAAATCGGCGATTCGTTGCTCAACCTCAAAGATCATTGTGTCCACCGCATCCTCGGGCAAATCTTGTCCTTTGACTGTGAGCTCGTAGAAGTATGTGCTCTCCTCGTATCCCTCATTGGTAATCGACTGGCCACCGAATCCATCCTGGTTGGTTTTACAGTAGTCGGGACTATCAACATCGGTCTCTAAGGGGGGCTCAATGTGCTGAGCTCTCCCGAAAAAGGCAAGAGAAAAGAGAAGAAATTGTTGCAATTGAAGCTTCATGATTTCTGTGGGTCATGCACCGCAGAAAGAAGAGGTGATCGGTAGTGATGAGGAAAGCCATCTTCGAACAAAAACCAGAAGCCAGAGCCACAACAGCGAGAGAACCAAAAGGCCATGGCGCCGCTTTGAACTTACCGGTAGCAGCTTTGGAACAATGTAATTACCAGAAGAAAAGGAAAAATCAAGAAGACGTCGTCGTCGTGGTTCTGCAGTACTTGTAGTCGTTATTGTTCGATGGCTCCAGTTCTCGAGATTTTCGTATGTACCGGTATGGATACCTGGTATCGTACCGGCAATGTACCTCTGGTACCAGTAGTGACAGGTACGAGTACCAGTACTGTATTGGTACAGTACCAGTATGTATCATACATTTGAAGCAGAAGAGATGAGATGGTGGTGGTGGTGATGAGTATGTACCAGTACAGTAGAGCGAGTGAGATGCGCTCGCAATAAACCATAAACCGTCAACAGTCAACAGCCATTTTTTTTATCGAAGGCGCGCTAGAAATACATAAGTATCTTCATGTAACCGGCCGTTTTTTTCAGTTGATGGGAATTTCAAATCCAGCGTCCCCATGACCGCCTAATAAAGGATCTTTGAATTTGGATCAATGCTTCATAGCTGTATAAATGATGTACCCATTGGACTATAGCCCTTGCATGCCGGCGTGCACAAACAGAAGAAATCCGAAATCACATTTCTAGTCCAATTGGTCGGATACCGCGCTCATCCGATCCATCCGATCCGATCGATCCCTGCGTCACCAGCTGACGTCATGACGATAGTTTTAGTCTTGTCCAACGCATTTCGTCCTCACTTTTTTGGGCTGAAGCTACGGGATTGTCGATTGTTCACAAGACACACCAACCCATTGCTACAAGCATGTTTTCGAAGACAACGTCTCTCGCCTCTCTACAAGAGAGCAAAGACTACCCCATCCTATCCCCCTTTGCAACCTTTGATAGAAGCGCAAGAGTGCATCTATATTCTACTACACAACAAGAAACCCAACAAACAGAACAGAACAGCCAACAACAGTTTATCGACCACTATAATTGAAAAATCCTCCTCCTTTGACAATCAATTGACCCAAACCTACGAGTAGATATCGATGAAGATAATCTTTGCAGTTTTCGTCTTGGCTGCGAGCCTTCCAGAAGGAATGGCGCGAGATATGGTTGATCCTAACGCTAAAGTTCGGCACAGCTTTAACACCCGGCCATTGGAGCTTAACGTGGACGCGAAAGCGACATACAATGATAAGTTTATGGCTCTAATGGAGTCGGCGTGTCGACCCGAATCAGACGGATTCTTTGGAGCTACCTATGGAGACCCTGTAAAAATCACATATGGCTTTCGATTAGAAGCCCACCCTCTGTCGTCGATCGTTGATCTCCTCGACATCCTGGAGGATAAAATCGTTGATGATCTCCTTTCGAATGCATTCCCTGAAATGTGTGGCTTCCGCCGTCGGCTGTCCCACCATGTGGCTTCGGGTTTCAGGTTCTTCAAATTTCAAGAACAGGGTAAGAAAATGATCCGTCATTGTGGATGCCTCCGTTTTCACATTTGTATCACGAGACTCACCTCCCTTTTTCAACTATATAAGAAAAATGCGATCCCACAATTGATCCGGTGAACTTTTGTGGATATTTCACTGGTCAGGTGAATGTATTTGGCCGCGAACAGGACAAAGCTACACTCGAGGTATTGAAATTGATCGAGGGCGCTTTGAACCCCTCGGATCCTACGAAGATACACCCCGAACTTGTAGGTATGGAATCCGCGGACCAGTATAGCCAGGTTGCTGGTGGAAATGTCCAGCTGGACGACCAAAACAAACAGACTTTTGCCTGGGTAGTATTATGTCTCTCGATCTGTGTCTTCACCGCCGGAGTATGGTACTTTTTCCTTCGTAGCGAAAAGCAGGGGGATACCGGCACTCCTACGAAGAGTACCGGCCAAAGTGGATGGAGATGGAATCCATTTGGCAAGCATGGTGGTGGTCACCACAAGATGCCTTACGATCCAGAGGAAATGTCCATCGGACCTAGCTTTGAGAACGAGGCATCCGTCGCAAGCTATCGAGATGATCGCTTGTTCGTTACGGATAGGCGGCCTGCTTATAAGGACTACGATGGCTCCTCTAGCTACGACGACCAAGAAGAAGACATTGAGACAAATGACATCTTGTGAGGAGGGACACCAGAATCCAAGTACTACTAGATCCGCTTTCATACCGATGTCATCAACTACGACAATTTCAAATGTAAAATTACATCTTTCATCAATAGAACTATCTAGATTACACTAGTAAACATTCCTAACACTGCTTGGGTCATCTGCTGTAATGAGAGGAGCCAGTCCAGTCCTACTAGAGTCGTCGAAAGCTGAGCGCGAAGATGTTGGCAGCTAGACTACGACTAGTACTGACTACTCGTAGTAAAGTATTATTGCACCGTGAAAGTGCTACAAGAGAATGAATAACAACACCTACTCCTATTATATACCATGGTTACTCGAAACACTACTTGCACGATTATATCTATATTCGTAGTACTAGCAACCAACAAAAAAACTTTAAATGAAAATAGTTGTCGCACGTTCTTTTAGCTGCATATGCGCGCGAGAGCAAGCGCGAGCGATGATGGGGTTGGCCCGCAGAGCGGGATGGCCGCTCTGCATCATAGTTGTAGTTGGTACTTGTATCTTGTAGCCAGTACGAATGCACCTGGTAATTGTACCGGTACGGTACGGTACCTGTTGCCTTAGTTGACTGTTGCCACCTTGCGATCTCAAACTGGCAGATCTTTCTCCAAGTCTAGAAGACAGAGGTCACTTCGAAGTGTTGTTGTCACGAAACAAGCTATCATGGGAGTCTTGGGGAAGTTCGCGCTCCGGAGGGACCTGGAGAGCATGAAAAAGATGCGCGGAGCCGCCGTTGTCAAAGGAAAGCCCAGTGCCATCCAAAAACGAAAACCCCACGCAGATGCCGTTCAAAGCCCGATTGCCCGCCACCTGGCAGAGAGGGAGAGACCGTTTGAACCGGTGACTGTGTCCGTCGAGACAGTAAAAGCGATGGAGGTAGCGATCCAACAAGAATTGAGCACTACCACCTCGCCTCGAACCGTGACGAACATCGCGATTGCTCTTGCTGAGAGCAGAAAGGTCCTCAAGACCCATGCCAACCCACGGAACCGCAATCCTTTAGAGAGATTGACGAAGAAGTTTCGAAATTTTTCTTTCCGAATAGGCAAATTCAAATCTGACGAAGATGTGACGCGTCGATATCAGATCATGCTTGCTTTCAATCGACTGGAAAGTCAGCCTGGTTCCGTTGTGAAAACGATTTCCACCTGGGAAGAGGCCAAGGAGGCACTGAAAGCTGTGATCAAATTTCCGGACGATGAAGAAGTAGAGGAAGAAGAAGAAGCCGCCGCGGAAAACGACATTGCCTCGAAGTTCATGAAACAAATGGACGATGCCTATCACGGGGAAGAAGCAGAGAATCTGAAACCCTACTCGGATATGTGGAAAAAAGTCGCGGCTTTCCCTATCCCGAGTAAGATTGGAGATGATTCGGAACCACTTGTGGATTCGCATACCACTGCCTTGGAGAAGGCGGATGACATGTTCAGGTTGAGACTGGCTTCAGAAACTGCTATGCTGGAAGCACGACGAAAGCAAGCATTGAAGGAACTTGAGGAGCGCATGCGAGCCAAAGAGCTTGAAGAGGAGGCCCGAAAAAGAGCCTCATCACTTATGCGACCTTTGAGTGACGAAGAGCAACAGCGAGTGAGGCAGGCGATCCATGGCAGACAACCTCCTGGTACCATTTTGGCTCAATGCGATGCCGATTCCGTCCAACAATCGTCAATGTGGACGCTTCAGCCGGGACAATGGATCAACGACGAAGTTATCCATTATTTCTTATTGATGTTAGCAAAGAGAGACGAAGAAATATGCCAAAATAGTCCTGGCAAGCAGCGCTGTCACTTTTTCAAATCGTTTTTCATCACGAAAATTTTAAACGATGGCCATCCTACCCTTGAAGGTAAATATGACTACAAAAACGTCAAAAGATGGTCGAAAAAGGTTCCAGGAAAGGATATTTTCAAATTGGACAAGGTTTTCTTCCCGATCAATCAAGGTATGATGCATTGGCTGTGTGCATGCGCTTTTATTTCTGAGAAGCGAATCGAAGTTTACGACTCGATGGGGTCTCCAGGTTCAAAGTACCTAAACTGCATTTTTCAGTACCTTCAAGACGAGCACATGGACAAAAAAGGCTGCCCACTGCCGGATGTAGACGACTGGGAATTGGTTTCCTGCAGTGACGATACTCCCCAGCAACGGAACGGTAAGTACGCATCTGCCAGATATGGGTGCTATTCGTAAAGGTCTTACTGTCTGTACTTACGGATTCTCTCTCACTCTTTTATGTTGACCAGGGTACGATTGCGGAGTCTTCACTTGTATGTTCATTGACTTTTTGTCCAAGGACTGCCCACTGGTCTTTTCACAGGATCACGTGAACCAGTGTCGGGAGAGAATCGCCTTGTCTATTCTGAACGGGAAAGCTATCATGTAGGGCGTGTGATGGCAACGAGAAACCTAAAATATCTAGAAGCACCAGTTTCTTCTCTACTCTACTTCACATTCAAAATTCAAAAGGCCGGGCATGGTGTTTACACAGAGTGTAATTCACAATTCGATTCCCCAATGTAACACGCGATGCGATGCTATACCCCACAACGAACCCCAGTACACAGGCCACTTCCTTCTACACTGTACGAACGAACTCAACCCGATGGTGCTCGCCGCGGTAAATGAATAGTGTGCCCGTCAGCATTTTTACCTCGATGACAGTCTCATCCCCGTCCTTCTTTTTCGGTCGTGGCGGCGGTCTTCGTTCGATTTCCACCCCACTATTCAATACAGACTCTTCCTCCTCGGTCTTGCTTGCCCTCGTACCGATCCGATGAATCCCTTTTTTATTATTCGGTTTCTTGACCTTTGCTTTCGTCTCTTTCTTTACGGGCTGTTCTTTCAAGGTCTTCTCAAACGTCGAACCATCGCTCTGGTCCTGGGTCTCCAACACTCTTCCTAGTGATTTCTCAGAAATCACCTCCTCTTCGGAAGAACCATCGACAGAGACTACCCAGTGCGTTACCTGCCCCGAGCGATCGTCCTCGTCTTTCGACAACAAAATGCCAACATCCATTCCTCCGACTCGTACGACCTGAATGGGTTGAAAGTACGGGGGAACGACGAGGAGGGACGAGGAGTTGCAAATAATGAGAAACGATACCTTATCATTGTACCATGACGTGAAAAAGCATAATGGCGGCTATCCCTTTCCTTGAACATTGCGACACTGGATTATCAATAGTATAGAAGATTGAACTTCACCATCGCATCATGCGGGGAGCGCCGAACTTCCCCGGTCGTTTATCAAGCGCAAACGGATGATGGAATACTCACCTCCACCTTGTCTCCCACCTCATACTTCTCCGACTTGCCTCTTGTTACCCGACGTCTTGTTGCTACCATCTTTTCTGAGAAGTATGTGTATGCTTTAGTAATGTACTACTCCGGAGTATTCTGCTGTAATGTAGTGGTACCAACAATACCGGTACCGGTACTGTACCGGGTGGCCTTGGTTGTTGTGTCTGTACCGTTGTCCGATGTTGGTATGAAGAACTGCGTTACTGCACATCTTCTATCGGCGTTATTTGTGGCGCAAACCGCAAACCGAACGTTTTCTCGCTCACCAACTTCTCGCATAAAAAAGAGTGGTGGCAGAGAACGCAACGGCCGCTAGCTGCTGGCGGCGCATCATGTTGTGCGGTTAGAAACGAAGACGTTATGTGAGATGACGTAGAAATGACCAGAGGCATATATTTTATTCTATAGTCAACACGTGACTGAAATGAGAACGACGACAGAAAAATCGAAATCAAACGAAGCATTAGTTCAGTCACTAACCAAATGATTATTGCCCTCCCAATGACATGCGAACGTCCGCTGTTGCTTTGGATGGAGCGATTCTTCCAATCGGAGGTGTCGGACGATGATTCATCAGTCATTCTGGATGGGCGGGATTGAAAACCGGAACATGCCATGCACGCGCAAAAGAAGGCGAAGTTTGGTGTCGTCTTTTGCCTGCGGAGGATGAGCGATGATTGCTGACTCAAAAAATTGTTGCCACCCATCTCAACTGACATCAACAACCAACAATAGAGAAGGAACGGGCGGATCTGGATCAGACTCTTCGACAGTTTTCTTTCTCTAGACTACAGTAGACGTCTTCATCTTCATTTTCCTTCTTTTGAGTAGAGCGCTCATCGATTGACATTCAGCGTTGTTCCAAGTACGAATTGCAGACACTCGCGGACAGTCAAGAAATTTTACGTCCGTCACCATCCATTATACTCATCAAGCATAGAATGCGGACGAGCAGTCTTCGATTGACGTTTCCTTGCGTGGTTGTAATGATTCTCTCTCAGCTTTCTCGACAAGCCTGTGCCTTTGGGCCTCTAGCTGCCTCCTCTCGAATTATGGCCGGCGCCTTTTCTCGAACGAGGCCGCGATCACCGAGCTACCTGAAAGTTTTAGCCGAACCCATGTCAACGCTGGAACAGTCTACGAACGATGTGGTCCTCGACCCCTTGGTCGTTTGTGGCCCAAGTGGCGTAGGGAAAGGAACTATAATTGCCAAATTCATGGAAGAGTTAGGAGGAAAAGACCGATTCGAATTTACTGTGTCCCACACCACACGGTCACCGCGACCCGGCGAGGAAGATGGCGTACACTATCACTTTGTAGACATGGACGAAATGAAACAAGCTATTGCCGATGGCAAATTTCTGGAGCATGCCCAAGTGCATGGGAATTTTTATGGTACCAGTTGGTCCTCATTGAGACACGTCCAGAAACTCGGGAAACACTGCTTGCTAGATATTGATGTGCAGGGAGTCAAAAACATCAAGCAGATGGAATCCGATGTTTTGAAGCCGAAGTATATTTTTATTTCCCCACCTTCCATGGATATCTTGGAGGAACGATTAGTTGGAAGGGGAACCGAAACGGCTGAAAGTCTTGCGCGACGAACAGCAAATGCTCGAAGTGAGGTAGAATATGGTTCGCAAGAAGACAACTTTGATGCCGTTGTGGTCAACAATGATCTCGACGAAGCTTGTGAAGAATTTGCCCGAGTTGTCAAGGGCTTGTACGATCAATAATCGATGATCGTCGAAGGAATCAAAACAATTTCATTTGCTGCAATATGGAAAAATCAAGGAGCAGGCAATGCACACCATGTAATACTATTAGACTGGCTCTATGGGCTACACATCTTCTACTCGGTGGAGACTAGTAAACAACCGGCACACTAAAGCAGAGAGCAAAGAACTTATACCCCAACTTTTAGTTGGAGATGAGAAGTGGCTGGATTCGCTTCTTCTTCTTGAGCGGTTTCTGCGTGGCGTCCGCAGTGCCTGCGTTGTCCAGAGTAAGCTTATTGACAGCATCCCCTACACTGTCGGTCTCCACGGCAAGAGTACGCTTGGACGGCGTCATCTTGGAGCTGTCTGTCCCCTCGGGTGATGATTCATCGCCAATGACCGATATCAACGTGGGTGTGACTCGTGTCTTCTTGGCGCGTTTGGCAGGTGGCACCTCCAAGGTAGCCGATTGCCCTGGCTCGCAAGGAGGGATCGTTGGCAAGTCTTCCGGAGGAACAATGGCTATGAGATGATCGGCGACAGGCTCTTCTGCTTGATCCCCCTTTACTTCCAAGGATGTCGTGAGAGGCGGCGGAATGTATACTTTCCCCAGCTCCCCGTCTTCAAAACTGAGAATGGAAATGTATCCGTCTGTGCTACAAACCATCAAATTCAGTCCGTCCTGTGACCAACAGCAATCGGTCAATCCAGCATAGTGGAGACCTCGTGCAATGGCCAGTGGTCGATCGTGGTGCGTGTCGTACACCAAGACACTGTCCAGAGTGAGAACGGCAAAGACAGATCGGTACGGAAGATCCCCTCCCCTGGGTGATTGATTCTCTTTTGATTCTTCTAGTTCCGATTCGGGCATTTCAAAAAGAACAGGATTTGGTCGGACGACAACCGAAGGCTGCAAACAAAGAGGTGTTTGTTAGACGATGCATGTGCTGGACAAGATAGTTGAGTGAATGATGAAGCGAAACCGCAACTTGTTCTTACTTTTTCCAAGCCAGCCAACACTTTGTATGGCTCATCGAATCGATGACGAGCGAAAAGATACGTAGAAAATGAGGGCGATTCATCGTTCTGATCTTGGTGCCACAAAGCGCACGGAGTGATCAAGTAGAGGCCATCGGTGGTCCAGCAAAGTCTTCGAAAGAAGGACTCGCAAGTCGATTCATCCACAAAGAGTCGCTGCTTGATCTGCGCTCCAACCTCATCGACGTGGACGCATCGCCGCTGGATACGTTTGGTCTTGCCAATCTCCAGCTTGGTATCAGTGAGCAAACGAGCTACCTGGTTCTGGTGTTCTTGCGGAGGAGAGACAGTTCTCGGAGCATTGGAAGGGCGCAATACTTGCCTCTTGGACTTGGGTGGTGTTTTGCGGGGAAAGACCCGAACCGTTCGATCGCTCCCCATACTGGCAATATAGACCCCCAGCGGATCGTAGGACACCCCTTGAACGAACGCACTGTGTTCACCATTGCGAAAGACCACCTGCCACTCGCTGTCTTTTTGATGCGTTTCCGGGCTGCATTGGTTCGTGGCATAGTGCTTATCTTCAAAGATGAGAACATTGGAGTCGATCGTTCCCACCGTGAAGCGCTTGGAATCCGCGCTCCAGGAAATGTCGCACACGCCTTCGCAATGCGTAGAAATGATTCGCACGGAAAGATCATTTTCCTTCGTGACTGTGGACCAAAAGTGGCGCCCGTTGCCACCTCCACGTTTGCTGACAGGCACGGACCAGAGGATGATGCTTCCAGCTTCTCCCGCAGTGACGAGGTGAAGACCGTCCGGTGAAAAGGCAACGGAGTTGACCGGGAGGTCGTGCCGTGACAGACTCGCCAGCCAGTCAATTTGATTGAGTGGTTTCGTTGACTTTTGAAAGATGGAACTTGATCCGGTCTTGCCACTTGTAAAGGAGACCTTCCAGAGGTTGATACTGTTGGTGTTTCCAGCGGTCGCCAGCACGTGCGTGTAGCCTCCGTCGGTCTCCACGCCGCTTTCTTGGAGGGCAACGGAATACAGCGGCGCATTTTTTCCCTTGTCGCTCTCGCTGTTCCAGAGGATTTGAGGCGTTTCAACTTTCATCGTTTCAGCCACAGCTTTCAGAATTCGAAATACAGCTCCGTTTATGAAACACTATGAGTTTGTATGGTCGTCTTTGGGCAACAATAGAAGAATGTGTTGTTGACCCCCTCGGTTCTGTGTGTTGTTACCGTACTTGTACTTGTAGCGGTAGACGTAGACTACACATAGAGGTTCTACGCGGCATGACGCGAGGGGATCGGCCCTCGTTGATCTCTACGGCAATTTTCTACTGGCCTGCCGTCGACGAAATCTGCCGCCAAGGGATGGCCGGCGCGGACCTGTTCCGCGCCGAACTTTGTACAGATCATTCTCGTAGAATTCCTACTAGATGATCCTATCTAGCGCTTGCCAGCCCCACGGACTGCCGCCAACAGGATGAGCGCGCCGAGCGAGAACGATATCGGACACTTGACTTCCATACCGGTATCTGTTCATGGAGCTACCGGTATTTCCTATTTCATCGCAATGCAGGACCATAGTAGTAGAAAGTTTTCACCTACAGTGTAGGTTACATATAATGAAATTTTACTTCTCTTTCTTCTTTCGAAAAATGAGACTGAGGTTGTTAGCTGGCATTTCGATCTTCTCCACGAGTACCAAGCCTTGCTCAGATGCTGCCTTGCAAACTTCTTCCAAGTCGCGGACACCCCAGTCCGGATTTCTAGATTGGAGGCTCTTGTCAAAGTTTCTAATGGTGCAATTAAGCAAGGAAGTCAAGAAACGATAATGTCTGTTAGATATGGATGCAATAGCAAAAGTGACAAAGAAAGGACCGACGACACGACGGAAGTGTCCCCGGCGCATTCCAAGATCACTACGAATACTCACAAATTCGATTCCACCGCGGTACCTCCTTCTTTGTAGGGCCCATAACAATACAAAACACCAGTTTCATCTTTCAATCTCTCACCCGCAAGCTTCATCAAACCCAATGTGGCACTCCAAGGTGAAATGTGAATCATGTTGATGCAAATCATCAAGTCGAGAGACGTCGTACTTGCTGCTTCGTCCTCTGGAAACAAGATCGACAATGTTTCCGTTTCTTTAATTCCGTTGGCATCCAGAGTAAGACATAGTGGGGGCTGGACACCAACATGATTCAGCTTGCCATCTTGAATGTAGCCTTCAATTGATTTCCTAGATTCTTCGTCCAGGTCGGTAGGATACCACTCAAAGGACGACGACGATGACGATGAGGCCAATTGGGTCGCGAAATGCTCCACGTGGACGCCACATCCTGCAGCGATTTCCAAGATACGCAATGGTTTCTCTGAAGGGGGCATGGTGGAGAAGATTTTCTGAGACAGGATATTCCAGATAAAATCCTTATTTCGCTGCGCCGAAGGGGAATCAAGCTTGGCCGTGTTGAGCGCGGAAGAGGTGAAATCGTACCGTTCAGGCATACTGGTAGTCGTAAAGGGCCCCAGGAACTTTCTTGCGAAGGGATTGCGATTGTTGTTTTTGCCGGGGATTCCTGGTGCCAAGAGGAAGGAAGATTCGAACCAGTGACTCTTTGCAGCAGGTGGGAGAAGTAAGCAGATTGAGGAAAGGATTCTTCGATTTACTAATGGTGGGTATTTTCTTTTCAAGGCGCTCGACCTTAGCACCATTTCATGACAATACGATGAAATGTCAGGCTGAAGACAAAGAAGCGCTCGTGGCTTCAGGTGGGATGTGGGATGCATGTGGGATCCCTCTGTACAAGTATAAAACCTGGGAAAACGCCGACTACTCACTCACCACTCGTCACTCACTCGTTCATCAGCCTAAACTGTTACGAGTATCGAGTACAGTACTGGTAGTTGTCGTGTACGGTACAGTACCAGTACCCGCAGCAGGTATATGTACAGTACCGGTATGTACCGGTACATATGGTACACGGTACACGTACCTCGCGTACTACCGCGTGCGCCAGATAGCTTGACGACTCATGCGACTGACTTATTTCTTGATTGAAACTTTTCTATTCTACTAGTGAAAAATATTTGGTACTGTACCTGGTACTCTTTTACTCCGCCCTCTGAGCTCAAATGAAACGTTTTACGGTATGAAGATGGTCGCATCTAATCCTGAGTTCTTCGCGTCTGCAGTATAGTCTATAAAACTACTGTAAGTTTATAGTACTAATGGTTTAGGACAGTCACTTCGGAAATCAGGGGTGCAGGGGTGACAGCACCGCCTAATCGAAAATCGCCCCTCCTCTAAGATGGAGAGTAGAAAATATCGTTCACCTGGACGTAGACATTGGATAGGACTCCAGCAACCAGCGCAATCGTCCCGAAAAAGATAAAGAAGATACTGAAGTAGGCGTCACGCTTTCGAAATGGAATAACTTCACCGGCCTCGCCGTGTTGGTCTCGTCCTCCTTCGCTCGGAGATAGCTGGCCATGCTCTTGCTCAAAGGCAGTCATGCGCTCGTTCATTCCCTGGCTTCCCTTCGTGGCAATCTTGACCCAGAGTGGCATGAGAAGCAGCAACCACCACCATGGCTTCGGACCCGCTGGGGTAGACGGGGGTTTCGACACTTGCATATTAGCATTTGCGTCACCTGCGACCGGCAGATCACCCGGGGTTGTGGTGGCCTTACGGTTCTTGTTGTCCGTCATCTCCCCCAAGTAAGCCAAGAATGCATCACCGTGGACGCCCAAATATGCCAAACCTGGCCCAATGTAAGCAAGAGAGCATCCACCAATAGCGCCGGTAATACTTAGGACTGGACCCAAGTCGCTGACCAGCAAAGCTGGTACCAAAGTGGCAAGATAGATGACAAACGTCCAAATATGTCTGCGATTGAAGATCCCGAAGAGCTTTGGGGCTTTCACGACTTCTCCCGTAATGGGATCAGTTGCGTGGCCATCCATGTCGCCATTAAATAGAAGCTTGATCAAGACATGACGTGCCACAAAGGCCTCCATCCTACGAAAGAAAAGATAACATGTGAGATCTTCGTGCCCGGTACCGGTACAAGTACAAGTTCGACTCGAAAAAAGCACTTACGGATACGTGAAAAACATCGTGATTGCCAATAGAACCCGGGCCGTACTGGCTTGTATGGTGTCTGGATCAAAGTTATTCAGAATATCCCCCTGCGTTTCACCCAGGAACCCAAGATAGCCTGTGATTCCCAAGACCGCACATAGGAGAAACGAAATGGAAAGTGAACGAAAGGTCACAGTTGCCCAACGTGAAGGAGTCAGGTTTCCCAGACTGCCAGCGACAATGAATGCTGAATGTTGACACGTCATTGCAATCGTGAGCACACCGAAGCCAATAAAGAAACCTTTGGGTTTGGGAAGGAGGTGAGTTGCGAAGGAGGAAGACGAGTTCGCGGACCGTGGACGATCGAAACGCCGTGACTGACCTGAGTTGATCCAATTCTCTTTGACTACAGTTCCAAAGCCGCCCGCCTTACCCACTGTTTCTTTCACGGGTGAAAAGACTGAAATGAAAACCACCAAGATGGCATCACAAATGACCGAAAAGAAACTTGTGATTGCGAGCGTACTCATATCGCGTTGCATCGACAACGGGACCATGATCACCAACGAAGTGCACAGCATGATCAAATCACTTTGAACAAAGCTCCCTGCACCAGGCTCATCCACTAGTCCAAAAACAACTGGTAGGGTGTCTTTGATAATCAAAAGGTATGCGACCATCGCACCGTAAGCAGTAACCAACATGCTAGCCAAGATGAAGTGGTGCCCCCACGTTCCATAGGGAAGCATCATCAGATCTTCAAAGGTCAAAACTCCGTGACCTTTGAGACGAGGATGAAACGTAGCCATCTCCACCAGCATACGCAGGGATTTGTCTAGAGAAAACGTAGGGTAAAAAATCAATCAGTTTGGAAACGACCTGTACACATACTGCACATGTACGATTGCTTTCGAAACAATTATTATTTTGACTTACCGGTAAAGTAGGAAACCAAAACCAAGAGGATAACGCCAGCTACAAATCCAGCTTCCTTGATGGCAAAGGGGATACCGACAATACCCGCCCCAACGATGCTATTGACCAAGTTGCTGCAAGCACCCGAGATGTCAGACTTCTTTTTCGGAAGACTTAGGTTGGAAATTTGACGCTTTGGAGCGTTGCCTCCTGATGGCGTACTGACTTGATCTACCTCCATGGCGCCCATACCCAGTGTCTCATTCACTGCATCCAAGCAATCTACCTGGAGGCCGTCGTTGGATTGGGCATTCGATAAGTTTGTTGCACCCATTTTCAATTGAATGATCAGATGATTGATTCTTCACGAGAAAGAAATGGAGAACTGGTTTATGTGTTATGTGTTGCCATTGCCGATTTATTTTACATTTTTTACCGTTGACGCGATGACTTTGGGATGGATTTTTTGGCTTGCCTGTCTTCCTGCCCAATGAGATCACTCCATTATCTCTACGGAGTCTCTGGTACTCGGGCTCGCAGAAATGGAGAGGTCGCTTTTTCGGACGGAAATTTTGAGCGGTCGAAGAGGTCGGATTGTTGCAAAAGTAACTCTCCGTGATAAAGACGGGGGGAGGACAGGCAATCGGATCGCAGCGATCAACGATTTCGAGATGATGGATGCTGACGAGATGTGGACTATTTTCGGAGATTTTTTTGGAACCGACTGACGACCACCACTGCCACCGCAACTGATTGTACTAGTACCGGTGGGGCCTTTGTGATGAGAACCACCACGATCGAGCCCACGAGCACTACAATCCCATTGTTGTACAAGCAGGTACCATCTTCTTGTAAGCCTTTTCAATTTGACGATCCATTGGTAACAGAATGCCGAAGGTGAGAGATGTCAGGGTGGCAGAATGAATGATCAGTCATCCTCTTCTCATCTTTTTTAGGAGAGAATGTGAGACGCCGATACTATGCGTTCCTTATTGGTTGTCTCCTCACCACTGTTTTCTCGCATGCTTCGCTCCAACACATAATGTAACGTACGAGTAGATTTGTATTATTCCAACGGCGGGTGCTAACTTGAAAGGTACCCCCACCGGCTTGTGGGTGGAAGAGTTTGCGGCCCCTTACTACATGTTTCAAGAAAAGGGATTTGATATTGTGGTTGCCTCATCCAGTGGTGGCCCGATTCCCATTGATACTGGCTCGATGTCAGAACCTTACTTTACTGACGCAGCGAAGAAGCTCATGCTGGACGCCAAGGCGTTCGACACGCTTTCTCACTCTGTCAAATTGGATACCCTTTCCTTTCCGGGGGACTTTGACGCTTTGTTTGTGCCCGGGGGACATGGAGCTGGTGTCGATTTTGTGAGCAATCCGCCTATGAAAGCGGCCATTGAATCCATGTATGCGGCCGGTAAAATTGTTGCGGCGGTGTGCCATGGTCCGATGTGTTTGATTGAATGTGTCAAGCCGGATGGAACTCCTCTCGTGGCTGGTAAGACTGTGACAGGATTTACAGATACGGAAGAAGCTGCGGTAGCCAAGACCGATATTGTCCCGTACTTGATCGAATCGAAATTCAAAGAACAAGGCGCAAACTTCGAAAAAGCTGCGGATTGGAATTCCAAGGCCTGTGCCGATGGAAATTTGATCACGGGGCAAAATCCTCAATCTTCGGAAGCGACGGCGGAGCTTGTCATCAAGGCACTCAGTGCCTAATCACGTTGTATTCTACTAGTAGATGAATTCGCAGCACGTCTACTAAGCACTTTCGTACCAAAATAGAAGGACTGTTCCAAGAATGTCTGACTTTTATATTATGATTTGGTTTAATTCCTTTTATATGCTTACACGTGCTTTTTAAACGAATCCAAGTAACTTGGCACCGATAGCAGCGACCGCTACCGATCCAACGGCAACGTAGGGACCAGCGACTCGGGAAAAGTAGATCAACACGCTGGTTTCTCCGATACTGTCAACCTCGTAGGCGCAACGCCAGTTTCCACCATTGAAGGAGCCGTATGAGAACAGCTGGTTCGGGTTGCTCAATTTAGTCTTTGGGTTGGCAACACTCTTGGGGTCATTCAAGTCCGAGAAGAGGATGCCTGACATAACAGCATTGGACGTTTCTGGGGCGGAAATCTCGTATGGTTTGAAATAAGGCATGCCCTCGTAAGCCCAGGCAAAGGTTCGGTTTTGGGTCACCGAAACCGTGGAGGTGGCAGGAGCAATGTTCGACGAGACGATGCATCCCTTGCTCCTTGCAATGATTGCACGCCAGTGCTGCATGCGCTTGGCTAGAATGTAGTTGGGACCCTGAGCAACGCTAACGCCGTTGATCAAGAAATAATTGCCGCCCTCGCCTGAAACCACCATTCTGGCGTTCTTTCTCAATAATTTTCCTTGGCTGAGTAGGGTCATAATGATACCTTTCGAATAAAAAACGATTGTTAGATGATGTCACGACCAAGCACCACCAATTTGCCATAGGGCGACAGTTCGACTTACAGAGAGGTTTGGCCGAATACTCTTTGTAGTTTTCTTCCGACGCACGGAACGCTTCTTCGGGAACCAAGTGCAAATCTGTTGGTGTGCACAGGTAGGCCAAGCTGGTGTTGGGTCGTTTCTCGCTCAAATCCTTGGTAATGGCATCCATGGCCAACGATACCTGAACGTGAAGGGCTCCATTTAGGTAGGCATAACTTCCAACAGTAAAAGGCTTGCCCTTGTACAAGTCCATCAACCAATCTCGAATCATGGGTGTATGAGTGAACAAGTTGCATCCTGCGCTGGCATAGAGTTCATCGTCTGTCTTGAGCGATTTTTGGTCTTCCTTCAAAGGGAAGGTAATACTACCGCTGCTCTTCTTGGTGAGTTCAATCAAACGCTTCCAAATAAAGGGACGGTCCAAGTCGACAGCAATCACATTGGCACCAAGAGCCAACAAGACATGAAGAGGTCCCATAGCAGATCCGGCACCGAGAAGTACAAAGTACTTGTCCGAAAGTTCGCACCACTTCGGATTATCAACACACCCAATGATAGCCTCCCCAGCACTTGGTTCAATGGTACCATAATCTACCCATTTCTTCACTTGCGCTTTGAGCTCTTCTCCCTTGAGTGTCTTACCCTTGTAGGGAACTTCCAAACCGGTCGCCCCCTTGGGCCCTTCGCCCTTGACGAATCCGGTGAAGAATTTTTCCGTAGTCTTGGCTGCCATGGCTTCCTTGAGGCTCACAGCTGTACCGTCGGGAGCGATAAACTCAAACAATTCATATGCTCGATCCAATCCAGCTTGAGCAATCCTCAAACAATCCTGTGGCGACTTGCATTGTTCTTCAACCAGTCCAACCAAATGTTTGACGTAAGTGAAACGGTATCCTCGGGCATTTCGGATCTGTTCCGCCTTTTCGGGGTTGACAGCTCCCACAGCGGCCGCCAAGATTTCCTTGTTTATGGGAGTGGACGAGCGAGTGCCCTTTTCCTTATCATCAATGGGCCAAGAAATTCCACGCGGTGGTGGCGGATCTTTGGTGAATCTCTTCTTGAAGGCGCCCTTTCGGTTACCAACCATATTCATGATCATAAAAGGCGATCCAAAAAGGTAGATAACAGGCAACAATGTGGAATAGGTCAAGTTGACAAGAGCAGCAATACCCGAACCGTAGGTACTAGGGGGAAACAAAGAGTCGGCAGCAGCCGCGAAAAAGACGGTAACTTCTCCCGTAATTCCAGTTGGGTAGAGGATGGCAAACAAGGAGTATCGGAGCCAAAAAAGAGGAAAGGGTGTTTTCTTGGTAGCATCTCCGGTGATAAGGGCCGACGCATAGAACATGTATCGGGGAATCTCCACCAACGACCACGACAAAATCATCAATCCAGCTCCCCATTGGGCTTTCGCGAGAAACGGAAAAATGGAAATGTGAGATGTCTCCAGTGGAACTTTCGCAAACGTACAGACAGTCGCAAAGGAAGAAATCAAGATCTTCACTTACTCTGAGCTTCAACGGAACCATTGACGGCGATCAATGCCACGATTCGGGATCCGACTTGCATAGCCGTGACAATGAATGGCGATCGAACGAGGCCAAGCCAAGCATGAACAATCTCCAACAAGGCAGCTGACTGCGAGTAGGTCAAGAACATGGCGAGTCCCTCAGTGCTATACACATTGGACAAGGTTTCTAGCAATCCATCTTGAGGGATTCCCAGGGCCAAGGTCTTCAACGACAAGGCCAGGACAACGCTCCACCCGACGCAGGCGCAGACATTGTACAAAATCAAGTACATTTCCTTGATTCCCATGATTGCAGATGAATGAAACACGACGAGAGCGTAATTGACTTAGTGGATGTGCTCCGAATTGTAGACTGACTCTAGAAATCTAGCTACTGTATTCTCTCGAACAGACAGTCGCAGGCAGGGTCTCGGAGCCACAAAGACGACGACGAATGAAAAATGAAGGGAGATTAAGGGATGAATAATGATGAATGATGAATGACGACGGAGATGTGGGCGCAAACCGTCACCGCCGTCGATGGGTCACGTCGTCTTTGCCACCAACCAGTTTTGCGCGGGAAAAAATGACGTTTCGCGATCGATATATTGGCCGATCCTTCCTTTCAACAGCAACATTCGGGGATTTTTTTAAAAAAGGGGGCGAATGAGTACAGTATCTTTCCTGTCCCCTTTCAAAAAAGGACTACATCAGTTCATTCCACCCATCGCATCGGGTCTCGATCGCATTCGAAACAACGGCAAACGGCAGAAGCGAAAGCGAAAAGCGATTGTGCCTATAATAATTGTGACATTGGCCACACTCTCGCTACCTCTACAGAGGATCTTGGTCAGTCTGCCAGGTCTATACAACTCTGTTGTGCGCGATACACTTTCGTGATATCGAGGGTCACCTACGTAGTAGCTGTCCATAGATAGTCAGTCAGTCAGTCAGCGTGTGCGAGAGTTGTTTGTGCCGTGTAGGATTTCGCGAAAAGCTCTCAAAACAATGAAGTGTTGGGGGTTTCTCGTTGTGTACCTTTTGGGCTCGGCCCTTCTCCCAAGCTTTGCCATGGCCGTCGATCAAAGCAAGTTTCGAACTTGCTCTCAGACATCATTTTGTCGTCGCCACCGTGGGGGACATTCGATGGACCTGTACAAGTACAAGATTGTAGAAGACTCGGTTCACTTTCATATTCCTTCCGAGGATTTGAAGGAGGAAGAAAAGAAGAAACCAGAGGGTGGTGCCAGCATCTGGAAATCCTTCCAGGAACGCCTGCTAGGCGGGTCGAATGACTCTGATAAAAATGAAAAAGACCCTCATGTCAGAGGACCCACCCCGCAACTCACTGGCCTCCTGGTGAATACAGCTTCCGAAACATCCACGGGGCACAAGGAAAAGCTGGAGTTCTCGGTTCACGCCATGTCCGATGGTTTGGTCCGCTTGCGAGTTACCGAAGTGTACCAGGAGGCAGGAACGGCTCACGAG
The DNA here is from genome assembly GCA_956465555.1 of Nitzschia sp. pyKryTriq1. Classification (NCBI taxonomy): domain Eukaryota; phylum Bacillariophyta; class Bacillariophyceae; order Bacillariales; family Bacillariaceae; genus Nitzschia; species Nitzschia sp. pyKryTriq1. The sequence goes on from OY101116.1 coordinate 2,386,065, forward strand.
AAGGCACGTGTCACCTATGATGAGTTGGTTCTCACCCCGGAAACCATGATTCCAGCAGAACATGCTCACTGGATCCGTCCAGGAGAAGACTACCTCACCAAGTTGGTGGACCCAGCAGACAAGGGAAACTACATGGCCCTGCAGTACGGAGACAAAAAAGGGGAACATGGTATGCTGCTCTTGTTTCGTATCGACTCCTTTGCGGCATTTTTGTATAGGGAATCGGATCTCGACGGAGGACCGATCGTTACCTTTGGAGAACAGCAGTTGACGCACTTTGAAATTCGACGCACCAAAGAGTCTCAGGCGAAGCCGTCCGACTCGGCAGAAGATGACAAGTCTGAAGACTCCGATGCAGCAGCATCCGATGAAAGTGGTCAAGCCAAGCCAGAAAAGGAAATAGTTGGATACTGGGAGGATGGCTTAGCCATCTACGCTGATGGTACGCGAGAAGAACGGAAGGTGGTTGAGGGAGACCATCGGAAGCTCACCGAAATGGAGTTGGACCGCGAGGGTCTGTGGGAGGAAAATTTTCAATCGCACAAAGATTCCAAGCCTTATGGCCCCATGAGCATTGGAGCAGACATTGGATTTCCAAAGTCCAGAGCCTTGTACGGTCTGCCCGAGCATGCAACGTCTACGATGTTGAAGAATACTGCTGGAGAAGGAGCTGAATATAAAGACCCTTTCCGTCTGTACAACCTTGACGTCTTTGAATACGACTTGGACGTACCCATGTCTCTCTATGGTGCGGTGCCATTGTTGGTCAGTCAAAGCATGCATACAGGAACAAGCGGTGTCTTTTGGTTCAATCCTACCGAGACCTTTGTGGACATCCAAGAAGACAAGGCTCATGCGGGCAAGAGCTCGCACTGGATTAGCGAAAGTGGCATCATTGATTTGTTTTTCATCCCTGGACCCACTCCCAAAGAATTCTACCGCCAGTATGCCAAACTGACCGGCGTCCTGGCGCTTCCGCCCATGTTCAGCCTCGGATATCATCAGTGTCGATGGAACTACAAAGACGAACAAGATGTGTACCAAGTCCATGACAAGTTTGAGGAACTTGACTACCCGTATGATGTATTGTGGTTGGATATTGAACACACTGATGGCAAGAGATATTTCACGTGGGATGACAACTTATTCCCGAATCCCGAGGAAATGCAGGAAAAGTTGTGGTCTCAAGGTCGTCGAATGGTTACAATCATAGATCCTCATGTCAAGCGCGATGATCAGTACCACATTCATAAAGAAGCAACAGCGAAAGGGCTTTACATCAAGGATAAGGACGGCAAGAAGGACTATGATGGGTGGTGCTGGCCGGGCTCCTCCTCGTACTTGGACTTTACCGATGCAAAAGCTCGCACCTGGTGGGCCGAACAATTCGCCTATGACAAGTACAAGGGCTCCACGCCTTCCCTCTTTACTTGGAATGATATGAACGAGCCTTCGGTCTTCAATGGTCCAGAAGTATCCATGCAAAAGGACCTTCGCAATCTCAGAGGAGATGAACACCGCGAATGGCACAACTTGTATGGTATGCTTTTCCACCGATCGACCGCCGAGGGTCACATCCACCGCAATAAAGGAGAAAACATGCGACCATTTGTGCTTAGTCGGTCTTTCTTTGCGGGAACCCAGCGCTATGGGGCTATCTGGACTGGTGACAATGCAGCCGAGTGGTCGCATCTTGAGATAGCTTCGCCGATGCTACTCGGTTTGAATGTGGGAGCGATTTCATTCGTTGGTGCTGACGTTGGTGGATTCTTTGGCAACACTGATGCCGAGTTGATGACTCGTTGGATGCAAGCAGGAGCATACACACCCTTCTTCCGTGGTCATGCACACCATGATGCGAAACGGCGTGAGCCTTGGATGTTTGGCGAAGAGACGATGGTCCGTCTTCGCAAGGCAGCAATGGCACGATATGCGTTGCTGCCATACTGGTACACTATCTTTGCCGAAGCGGGAAGTACGGGTATGCCGGTTATGAGGTACGTTTTCGTCATGTGTTTTCTTTATTGATTTGCTTGTTTTTAGTTGCTCACAAGCCTGTCCCATAGAACGATGTGGATGGAGTACCCGACCACCGAAGGTCTTTTCGCTATTGACGACCAGTACTTGATTGGCTCTGATTTGCTCGTCAAGCCAGTCACGGCCCCGGGCGTCGTCGAGACTGCCGTGAAATTCCCGACGGATGATAGTTGGTATGATGCGGAAAGCTTGAAGGTGGTTACACAGAAAGGAACTCCTGGTAGCTTTAAGGTGGTCACAGTTCCAAGTGATATTGATACTATTCCCGTTTTTCAACGAGGAGGCTCAATTATCGCCCGAAAATTGCGACTTCGTCGTAGCACTCAAATGATGACCAAAGATCCGTTTACGCTTTATGTTGCGCTGGACGCCTCAAAGAAGGCCACCGGCTCCCTTTACATGGACGATGAAGAGACATTCAACCACCAAACCAAGGGAGAATATGCTCTTGCTACCTTTACTGCCGATTTTAGCGACAGTGTTGCAACCATTAAGAACATCGTTGACGTTGGTGCAGGATGGGCTGGCCAAGCAGGTTCCTTGTCGAACAGCTACACGATTGAACGAATTATCGTAATGGGCCTACAAGAGGCGCCGAACAGTGTGGATGTTGGCAGCACCACCCTGGGGTTCACGTATGACTCTCATGCAAAGGTTCTGGTGATCCGAAGGCCAAATATTTCCGCAATCGCTGAATGGGAAATGCTTGTAAAGCCAACTGCATGAAGATTTCATGTGCAACATGCCAAAGGCCGTATCAACTCATAGTATAAAGCCTCTAGTCTGAGTGTCAAACTAATACGGCTCCTTGGGATCGCACCCTTTAGGCGATTTACGATTCTATTTGGATCAAGAGACTATCTCCGTTTTGCTCACTAGCGGATGTCCCGTCGGGCACCCCGCTAGAATCATTTGAGGGCTGCTGGGAGCTTTCAAGATCCAATAGAATTCCTTCCCTCACATTATCATGTACACTCACGTCATCATCCGACACTATCGCAGCTATCTCCAAGGTCGTGTCTGTCTTTGTGTCTTTGGGGCTCGTGTCATCCAGTTCAATAAGCACCCCTTCCGTGGGGGGCTGAATGCCTGCGTCCTCGCTTCCTTCCTCGGTGGACGATTCTTCACTTTTGTCGTCGTCATCGTCGTCATCGTCGTCACACATACCACTTTTACTGTCATTAACCAGTCCAGCGTCACCGGCGTCGAAAGTGGACGCGTCATTCCTCGGCGTAATCGTTACTGGTGTTTTTGCCGAGAGGGAAGTCTCCATCCAACTTGCTTCGGATTCCTTCCTCTTCGACTCGGACGAAAGCACAGGGAAGAGGTCGTCATCGTTTTGTTGGACATCCTTCTTATTTCTCCCAGGTGGGGACCGTCGAATGATTGCATACTTTTCGTCTCCGTTAGGACCATCTGGGGCATGCATCATCATATACGTGGATGATTGTTTGGCTTCTTCATCTTCTGAAGCTCCCTGTTGACTTTGATGTACCACTGCACTTTTTGGTTCCACACCATCGACATCTATCAACGTGCCTTCGTCAGGTACCCCCGTTTGCCACTCAATTTCAGAATCGGCCTCATCGGCTTTGCTTGTATTGGAGGCATCCGAGCCGGTCGATTCCCCATCATCCTCAGCTTCTTCACCATTGAGACGTTTGACTTGGGCCTCCAGCTCAGCGGCGCGTCTTTTCCAAGAATTCAACTCTAGTTCCTTGTTTTGAAGTTCGCATTCCAAGAAGATTATGTATGACGGATCATCAATATTGCCCAACTCTTTCCTGCGATGACTCACAATTCCGTCCAAACCACTCTGTGGAACACGGATGTTGATAACTGGAGGTTCTCGTCGTGATTTACGTTCTTGGTCGTGGGGAATCGGAACTGCAGCCTTTCCTCGAACTTGAAATGCATCAACATACCCCTCTAATTCTGGATCCGGGGGCAAGACACGGTCGACAGCATTATCAAATCGCTCCACCCATGTTTGACGCTGGATGGTATCTTCTCCGATATCCATCTTGCGCATGCGATAGGCAGAGGTGAAATCACGCAATCGCTGTCCCAAGTTGCGGGCGGCGGCAAATCTTTCGGGACTTTCTGTGGTATTGGGTGATGGTTCACTTCCAAATCCTTGGATTCTTTCATTGATGTTTTTACGATTCTCAGAGTCCACCATCGACCTTTCGTCACTGTAGTTGTTGTCGCTATAAGCACTCGAATTCATAGACTGAGTTCGACGAAAAAAGTTCCGAAGTGGCGGTAGGTGCTCGGGTTCTTCTTCTTCTTCTTCTTCTTCTTCTTCGTCCTCGTCACCACTCTCTGAATGGTGTTCGACGTTTTTGTGATTGTATCGAAGGACAGGTTCCGACGAGTGCATATTGATAAGATCAGCGTCATCATCACCAGTAGAAAGGAGTTGATGACCCATGGATCCACCCCCGTTATCATTTTCGTCCCAATCATTCTCGTCGTCACTATCCTCCTCTTCGTCGTCTTCATCTGATTCATTGATACCACTACTACCCGAGAGCAATTTTGTTCGATGGGACGGATCTCCCCCATCGTCCCGGTAGTCGTCGAGCTCTTCGTCGTCTCCTCGCCGAGAATCATTCGCGAGATCAGGACATGAATCTAACAGAGCCGAATCCTCCATATCCTCTTCTTGATCATCGCCATCTCCAGCAGACCGCTTTCGAAATAGACTGCTCCAAAAGGCGGATCGGCGCCCAGATGGGCTTTGGAAGGACGACGATGACGATGGCGTTGCCTCTATTTGTTCTGCATGCCCATCGTCTTCGATTGGATGACCGACTAATGATAGACGCTGGGCACCATCGTCGTCTACCGAAGCAGCCATAATCGACAAAGCCAATCAATGAGTTCTGTACCGATATGGCAACAGAAACTTGTTCTAATCTAGAGTAGGGACTAGCGACAAGACAAACAAAATCAAGCAAGGATGATGAATACTGTTCTTCCACGTTTTGGGGTCTTTTGTCTTTTCGATCGGTATCGGTAGCTTTATTTTTGTCGGCATCATTCCCACTCGCGAACAAACTGCACATAATCAAAGCGTTCGCGCCAGAATGTCTGTCCGGGACCGTTCGACAACGATTGATTCGAACTAACCATCCGTCTTTCCACCACCCGTCAAGCGGTACTTTCAGTGGACGGCAGAGCCCACCTACCGTATGAGCCCACCGCCCACCTCTTTTTCATGGCGACAATGGCGGCCGCTCAGTACGTACGGTACCGGCGACCGGCAACCGGCAACCGGTACCTGACTGGTATCGGCAGATTGGCATTTTGTTCACTGTCGGCAAGACACCCAGTGTCCATACCTTGAGATAATCCATCATCGCCCACCTAGTAGTAAGCTCTTGATCCTCCACAAACGACTCTTTTTGAAAATGCCGCATCAACGTTTCCCCAAAGTTCAAATCCTGCACATGGCACCCCATGAAATCAAGTTCATCTTGAGCGAAACCGACACCAGTGTTGCCAACGCACTGCGGCGTATCATGATTGCCGAAGTCCCCACCTTGGCGATTGATCTGGTAGAGTTTCACGAGAACTCGACCGTCTTGAACGACGAGTACATTGCTCATCGGTTGGGTCTCATTCCTATTCGGTATCAACCACCGGATTCCATGAAGTGAGTGGTGTGCCAGTACTTGTACCGTCTGTACGAGTACACAATACATGTACAGTATACACCTTCCAGTCGTGGACAGCAAGCAACTCACGTTATTTGTCTCCTTCTTGTTCGAACCACTTTCACAGAGGAGGAGATTGTAACGGAGCCTTTTTGCCGCATCGAGAATGTGTGTGTTATGAGCGTTGTCCTCGTTGTTCCGTTGATTTTGAATTAGATGTCAGTTTCAATGAAGCTATGCAGCACCGGAGCGAAGAAGAATTGATGGCTCCGCTAACGGTGACATCGCAAGATTTGAAATCCAACAATGAAGCTGTCACACCTGCTCACTTTTTGAATCAAGACGAGCAGGACGAGGCACAAGATGCAGGAGTTGCCATTGTCAAGATGGGACCCGGACAACGGCTCAAGCTCAAGGCGGTGGCGCGAATGGGGATCGCCAAAGAACACGCCAAGTGGTCGCCCGTGGCAGTAGCGACATACCGATTCTGGCCGATTATTACCATCAACGAAGAGCAAGTCGCGACATTGACTATGGAACAAAAGCAAGAGTTGATCGATGTATGTCCGGATCGAATATTGGAACTGGACGATGTGACGGGGAGCATCAAAGCTGTGGAAAATGCTTGGGATATATCAACGTATACAGATGATTTGAAATTCCATCAAGATAGTCTCAAAAAGCGAAAGGAGGACGATGACTTTGTCACCGTTCAACATTCCACAGACAAATTCATCTTTTCCGTGGAATCGACTGGGGCAATGGACGCCGATGAAATTGTCATGTCGGCCCTTCGAGTGCTCAAGGATCGATTAACCTACCTGGCAAACGAAGTGGAGAATCTCAAGGACATGTAGCCGCTATCTTTGGGAATGGAAACTTCGGCGAAGCATTTCAAACTTTATTGTACGATGAATAGGGAGCATGCAGTAATGTCACACGGTATCGCATATTATCTTGTAGTACAGTACAAGAGTAAAAAGCTATTAGCAGATGGGCTGTGTCTAGACCTCGTTTGTATCATCTACGGATTTCGCCCACTGTGGAAGAGGGCAGCGGAACCGGTGCGGCGGGCCTCCTTTGGAATCCTCGAACGTGTATTGCAATGCGTGCAGCCAGATACCAGGACTTCGAACCAAAAACTCCAAAACATCGCGTGGCGTAGTGCCAATGGTATTCTGACTTCGAGCACACCAAACGCATGTTCTCCGAATAAAATCGTGCATATCTTCTTTGTCTTGACGTATGGCTGCCGAAACGCCTTGTTGGATTTCGTCTGCGGTCGCGGGGACGTCAATCGTCGCGGTCGACGAGACGTCATGGCCACTGGAACAACCCTGATCCTCCTTGCTTGGCTGATTGGTGGAAGCAATCGCATCCAGACGCGCTTGGGCAATACAGCAGGCATTGTGGCCCTCTGCATTTCCGTACCAAATGTCTCCTCCATAATTAGGGTCATTAGCGATCGAATGTCCTAGATGTTGCAAATGCAAGCGAATTTGGTGTGTACGACCCGTTTTGGGGCGACAAATCACCAGCGTTGAATCACTGTCTTCATCGTATCGGACGACACCGAAAGAAGTTTCGGCGGGTTTGACAGTCTTCAAATACAGCGTGTCGTCCAAATCGGAAAAGGTACCCGCTTCACATATTCCGTCCTTAGGTTGCGCGATTCGAGTCGGACACGCCAAGTGAAGCCAAAACATGTTCTTCTGTCTCTCAGCAGCTCCATCCAGCCATTCATCTTCGCCATGTTGCGAGTCGAAAACGTCTTGCAACTGACTATCGGACTGAAGTTTGCCTGCGCCATCCGTGACCCAATATCCGTAGGCATTTCGCTTTCTTGCAGAAGTGACTGAGTCGCTCGACGAAGAAGGCTCTTCGAATTCACCGTGGTTTGGGATAAAATGTTCGTCATAGAATCGGTTCAAACCTTCTGGGCAGTTGAGAGGGAACTTCCCTGCCACCAGAGCCAAATAAACCTTTTCACAGTTCCGATTCATGATGGCTTTTCCCCACTCTGTAGCAACCAATGATGTCTTGCCCAAGATAACCAATCCTCCTGTTAAGCGATCCAATCGATGAATAGTGTAAAGCTTTCCAAATTTGGGTTCCATCATGTTCATGAGAGACTGCACATGGTAGCCCCCGCAGGGATGTATTGGCAAGGTCCCTGGCTTGTCGACAACGACCACATCCTCGGTTTCTTGCACGATGCGAAGATATGGTGCATCTTTCAAGCCAACGGCAACTCCCGGTTCATGCCGATGAACAGTATGGGTGAGAACGTCTCCTCCTTTGATGACATGGTCCACGGATACGACTTGATCGGACACCAATATCCGACCCTGTGAAATGGCACTTTCGTAGTAGTTTGTTGGATAAGATCCAAATTCGGTAGCGTAAATATCGAGGACCGTTCGGCCTAGCCATCGCGCCTTGGCAAACGTACTAAAAGTGTACGGATAGGGTTCGATGGCTCGAATCCATATGGGAGCGTTGTCGTGAATGGGACGGCCATCCAACTCCAAAGGAAGGATATGGGTTTTGTGGTTGATTTCTTCCTCGAGTGCATGGCGTTCCGATCTTGGCCGTTTGCGATTCCGTTTGGACCGAGGTTTCATACCACGCTTACGATCTTGTTCTTGTGGCTCCATCCTGTTGAAACCCTCTATTGCAAGAAAGAGGTGCAATAGCACCGATGGCTACAAATCTTTGACTTGCCTGGGAAGATGATTCCTTTTTTTTTCATGCAACGCCCGAACAGAAAAACATGAGCGAATCTAGAAAATAGAAAATACCCGGTTGTCATGGAGTCGGAGCAGTCAAAGTCACAACTCATAACCCGATTGACGACTCGCTCGATTCATTCGCAGTCGCCCGCGAAATAATGAAGCCAGCACAGAACCACAGAAACGCATACCGGTACCAACAACTGTACAGTATCTACTCTAGAGTAGAGAGAGAAAGAAACGAAGAAGACAACACCATACCATTCACAGAAGATTGGGCTTCGTCATCATTTGCAGTAAAGTCTACTCGTATGTAGATTGAAAGAAACCATTTTCTGCATGAGTAAGACTACCTACAGATAAAACAACGAAAAATGGCCGCCACAACAGCTTCTGCGATCCTCTTGACAAAAGGCCTCCCAGCTGTCACTCAATCGGCACAAAATGCCTACGCTCCAGTAGGCAAATGGATTCTCGGTACCGCCGGAGCCGTGGTTGGCATGATCCATGTTGGTGGAGTGACCCGTTTGACCCAGTCGGGTTTGAGCATGACGACATGGTCTCCTCTCGGCAGTCTTCCACCTATCACGCAAAGCGAGTGGGACGAAGAGTTTGCTAGGTACAAGTCCTTTCCAGAGTGGCAGCAGCGTCAAAGCATGACTCTGTCGGAATTCAAATATATTTACGGCTGGGAATACGGACACCGAATGCTGGGACGAACCGTGGGCTTGATCTTCTGTCTTCCTTGGTTATACTTTACAGCACGTGGGAAGATCCCCCAGGGTTACCAGGGTAGGATGGTGGGCCTTTTGGCGATGGGTGGCACTCAAGGACTAGTGGGGTGGTGGATGGTTCGATCAGGCTTGGGAGATGATCGTCGTGATGAGAAGCGAGAAATTCGAGTTCGACCGACCCGTCTTGCAACACACTTGAGTATGGCAGTGGCGACATATGGTGCCCTTCTGTGGACTGGCTTGGATATCCTTGGTCTACCACACAACACGTCAATGGCGGAACAGATGTCCAAACTCAGCAAAGAAGCCCTTCGACAGGCATCCCGACTTCGAATATGGAGTATTCACCTCACGGCATTGACTGGATTAACAATTGTCAGCGGTGCCCTGGTTGCTGGAAACGATGCCGGCCGGGCATACAATACTTTCCCCCTGATGGACGACTATTGGATTCCCTTGGAACATATGTGGGATTCAGAGCCTTGGTACAAGAATTTTCACGAAAACACTGCCATGGTTCAATTCAATCACAGAGTGTTAGGCCTTTCTGTCGCTTCGTCTGCCTTGGGCCTTGTGGCATTCGGACTATCACCCTCCCGAGCGAAATTGATCACCCCTCAAGCTCGAAAAGGACTCTATGCCGTAGGTCTGGCTTCCGTGGGCCAAGTTACATTAGGCATCACCACCTTGCTGCACTATGTCCCGATTGCACTGGCAGCAGCACACCAAGTCGGCAGTATTGTCGTCTTTTCCAGTGGACTGTATCTGGCACACTCACTACGATATGCTCGGCCCGCACTTCTTCGATCGGCAGCTGGGCGTGTTGCCGCCACTAGTAAACCAGCACCCTCTTCTGCCGCAGTCGCTCCTGCGACATCTTCTGGTGCTAGTGCATAAACTCTTTCAATACTAACGTACCCTTATTCCTCTAGACTACACTGGACTGGTACATCCTTTTTCAACTATTTTCAAACATGCATGGCAGTTCACGTCGTGTTCCAATCTCTACTAGAGGAGAGAATAGCACTAGCTAGAAGTCAAGATGCTTGTTTTCTTCCTTCTATTAGTAGATAGTAGTATTGTACCAGAAACAGCTGCCGAGAGAAAAATGGATGTCAAGAGGTCAAAAGAAATTTGGAGTAGTCTACTAGTAGAGAAGTTGCGACTTTCTCGCTCATCAGCCATCAGCCGCCGCCATCGTCAGCTGACGACAACTAAAAATAAATTACAGGGGCGAGCATGACGTGGCAAGGATATCGGATCGACTTAGTCAAATACGTACGTACCAAAGATACGCAAGGTATCCGACTTTCGGCTTTATTTTTGGCTGGGTTGTTTCGTAGTACGTGGTCATGTCAAAAGCCATCGCCACAACGATCACGATGGCATCATCATGGGGTTGACTCCGACGCTTGGGTGATGACTTGGTTCGCAACATCTGTCGTCGTATCCTCTAACAAGCTCTTTCTCATTTCTAATACCCGAAGACCCGTTGTAACCATGTACATCCGATCAGTTGTCTTGGCCGCTGTTGTCGGCTTCTCGACGGCGTTTGTGCCGTCGATGCGAGTTGCCCCAGCTTCAAATCTTAACATGGCCAGCGAGTCATCATCGACGGAAGACCGCCGATCATTTGTGACCAAGGTAGGCGAACTTTTCGTCGTGCATGTAAAACCGGACTCTACCTCCAGAACGCCGCTCAGCTTTCTTTGTTTTCTATTCTTTCCTTTTCTGCTAGACTGGATCTGCCGCTGCCGCCGCTGCACTCGCCACCACGACGGGAGCATTCAGCGCCCCTGCCCCAGCAAGCGCCGCATCGTCGAAAATGTGGAAGCCAATCCAACTTCCTTTCGCCGACACCCTTTATGATATCGATTTTGACACGTAAGTACGCAAATCATCTGTATCGGCTATCGGCTGAGACGCGTAAAATTATTTTATGTATACTGATCGCCCGTATCCAATTGCAGACCCGAACATGGCTACCTTGTCGGATCCCGAGGTTCGTTCGCTGAGACTAGTGACGGTGGAAATACTTGGGAACCTAGATCGTTTTCGAACTTGGATGCTGAGGAAGAGGTGACCTACCGATTCACCGTTGCCTCATTTACAAATGGCGAAGGTTGGGTATTGGGCAAGCCAACACTGATGCTGCACACAAAGGACTCGGGAAAGACCTGGGAACGTATCCCTTTGTCGCCCAAGCTTCCCGGCGAGCCCACGTCCATTACTTCTCTCGGACCCGGAAAAGCCGAAATGACAACTTCCTCTGGAGCCATTTACACTACCGAGAATGCGGGACGAAACTGGAAGGCCCAGGTCAAGGAAACAATCGACGCCACTCTGAATCGTATCAGTAGCAGTGGTGTTAGCGGTGCCTCTTACTTCACTGGATCTATCATCAACCAAGTGCGTGACGATGATGGAGCTTACCTTGCTGTTTCTAGCCGTGGAAACTTTTTCTTGACGTGGGAACCCGGTAATGATTTTTGGATCCCCCACAACAGAGGTACGCCGCGACGAATCCAAAACATGGGATTCGTTCAGGGTGATATTAACAAGGGAGTTTGGATGACTCTGAATGGAGGAAAGCTATTCATCTGTGACGACGAGCCCAAACTCTCTGCGGACGCATTCAACTTCAAGGAAGCCAATATCAAGACGGGAGGGTATGGAATCACTGATGTTGCATGGCGATCGAAAGACGAAGTCTGGGCCGTTGGTGGCTCCAACACTATGTATGTGAGCATGGACGGAGGAAAGAACTTCAGCTTCGATAAGAGCGCCAATGACATCCCAGGAAACCTTTACAACGTCAAGTTTTTCAAGGAATTTGGAAACCAAGGATTCGCCCTCGGAAGCAATGGTCTTTTGTTAAAGTACGTCGGATAGGTTGATGAATAATGTTGCTATAGTTATTTCTTTCCCATATGAGTAACCTCCCGGCACTTAGAGTAGCTCGAACAAATTATGTAGAATCCCCTGATGAGAGGTCTACCTGGTAGCATCTACAGTACCTTATAAATGCAGGAGGCTGCAAATCTCAGCAGTGTCAATAGTCAACATCCCGCCCTCATCGTCAAGTCGTAAAACGTCAAAGCGTACCAACGCACAGACGCAGCAAGGAAAAAAAAACTGTAGCCGACCTGTTCGAACAAAGTTTGTGGGCCGCATTGGCACAATGGATGAAGTGAAACATCAGTAGAATCTACGTAGGACCTAGTACTCAAAATTGTGACGATGATCATGTCAAATTTTTTGAATTTTTGAACTTTGTGCATGCACTAGAGACAAAGTATTGACTTCATTCTATTCTGAATCAAACTCCCACTACCGGTGAAGTTTTAACAGGAAACCTACATTATACTAGTAAAATGTCATATGAAGATAGCAAAATAGAAGATCCGACGATGGACGACGACCAAGACCAAGAATACGAAGATGACGATGAGTTCATGGAGCAAGTGAATGTATACCTGAACGCGAGGGAAGGGCCATCCTCGGAGGATCAAGCCCTGGAAAGCATTTTGAAAAAGAGCCCTTCTGTCAAGACGGTGAAATTCGCCATGGATGATGCCATTTTCGATCCCCAATTAGATAAATCAAAATCAACACAAGAGCTCTTGTCCAAGGTTTCGAGACTGACTGAAATGGTGCAAGAAGCTGAAGAAATTGCCACACTTGAGCGAGACAAGCGCAAAAAGAAGGAAAAGAGCCTCCTGAAACTGGCCAAGGAATTGAAGAAACGCAACACTCAAAAAGAGATGGACAACGAAAAGATGGAAGAGGTACGTCGACGAAAGAAATACTGTGTTTCTTGACGCCATCGGCTTCGATGGTCTCAAGCTGTGCCCTTGTTTATAGTTGGAAGAAAAGAAAAGATATCTAGAGCACCATTGGGTGTTGGCGGGCAAGGAACTTGATCAAGAAAAGATTCTTCGTCAGAAACTTCAGAAGGAGCAGGAGAGCGAATTCGCACGTGCACTGCAGCACGAAAAAGAGAAGTCCATCAAGCTTCAAAAGGACTACGAAAAGCAGCTCGAAAACATGAAGAGGGCACATTCGCAGCAATGCGAAGAACTCGCCAGAGAAATTTTGAAGGTCACCCTCGAAGCTGACCGGCTTCACAACCAACTTGTCGGCACTCCACGACAGACACGACTATTTTCTAAGGGCAATCCTTGGAAAGACCTGCCAATTCGTTCAATACTGGTATCGATCTGTTTTGCGGTAAGCAAATTCTATATTGCCTGGATGTCTTCAGTCAATCGCTCACTTACACTTCATCTTGATGTGATTTTGCAAAGTTGCTCGCCGTTACGGGATACAAAAGTGACTTTTTCATCAAAGAGGCTGTATGCGCTCCAGTGATGCCGGGTCGCACGCTCAGCCGGGCCAACGCGGCTCAATCCTTTCATGCTCCGTGGTGGGTTCCAGCTTCGTACAAAGCACCAGTGTTTGAGAGATTATGCGGAGAGTCATCACAGTATCCACTTACATTACTATGGCTACCAGATGGCCCGGATCAAAGGCTCCTTTTGAACCAAGGTCCAAAGACCATTCTTAAGAAGAACTCCCTCGTCAAGGTTGAAGTGTACGGTGATCGCGTGCGCACATGGAACAGGAAAGGGCTAGCAGAGGAACACTATTCTCTGTGGTCTGTATGAGCTTTGTGTGCATCGACACATCGCTTTAGCCACGCAAAGCTAGAAGAATAATCGCTGATCCAACAGAGAGAGCACCACCTTGAACAGTTCGCTCTTGTCATGATGCTATTTCGATCACAACCAGGTCATTAGTACTCGAAACCAAGTAAACTACTCTGAATAGGCCCAATCGCAATCGTGGTACACCCAGAAGACTCGCCCATGATTATAGATCGTCCGTCTTGAGTCTGGAAACTACCGTATGATCTTCATCCTGAGCCACATCTATCTCGTCGCTGCTGCAATTTCCAAACTGACGACTCCTCATAAGCAATAACACGACAATGATTATGGTAGATGGTAAAACGTTCTTCGTTCGTCGGCGTTATCGCCGCGTTCTTGTGTTTGTACGGGTAGCTTGCAAAGCTGGTTTGTGGGGTCGGTACCTTTACACTTGCTTGTAGTGGGGGAGGGGGGGGGTTGGTACCAGGTATGGTGGATAATTTCAGTGTCACGCATGATGTTGTTGTGTCATCGCGCAAAAAAGTGCGATCAGCCGAAAACAGCGTGGGCGATGTGGGCACAAAATATATATGCCTCCATGAGTCGTTCTTCTCGCTTCAGAACGGTCGGAGACGACCACCTCACTTTTTCTCCTCATTCCGATTTCTGCGATGCTTCGAGTGATGCACAATTTTTTGTTCTTTTCTGCGATACGGCTCCACAAGATTGAAGTGTCATCGCACGACATCGCCAGGTTTTGTAAACGACACAAAACCCAGAGCAGTACAAAACAAAAAGCTGCTCTTCCCTCTTTTATCAAAATCGAGATCATGCAGAATTCAAATGGGCAGCACACCAGTGGTAATTTATGGTCTACCAGTAGTGGTCCTCAAGAGCCAGCAGTCCAAAGCTGCTCCATAGCAGCAGAAATGAAAAAACAGCCAACAGTGGCTGCTTCCACAGGACTCGCAAGCAAACTCGTTGGCGATGTTGTTATCGGGTGTGGTGTCACCTTTTGTGTGGCCCCATTCTTGACTGTTGTCGACAAGGCTATTGTCGAATCGGCGGCGGGAAGTCGAACGCTTGTCCAGTCAGGGCTGGAATCTGTGCAAGGCATTTTTCGAAATCCATCAAATTACCTCAAAAGCCCGACCTTTCTCTTGATGTGGGGTGTGTACGCTGCTACCTACAGCACAGCGAATTCTCTAAAAACGATATCCGAGCATCAAGAATACAGTAGCCGTACGGGTGCGTACTCGCAGCAAGATCCTTCTCCAAGCAGCAACAGCAAGATGGGTGTGTTCTTGGGAACAACATTGGTCAACTCCAGTTCTGCCTTGCTCAAAGATCAGGCCTATGCGAAGATGTTTGGCACGGCCTCTACTACAACGGTAGTGCCAAGAATGACGTATGCGTTCTGGATTGCACGAGACTTTTCTGTGATTGGATCTTCGTTTATCCTTCCGGATCTAGTATCTGGTCACGTTGCAAACGCTTTGGATATGGACGAGAAGACCGCCAAGAGCATGAGCCAACTGTTCCTACCAGTCGCCGCGCAGTTCGTTGCAGGTCCATTGCATTATCTTGGACTGGATTTGTACAATCGCGATTTAAGAACGAAATCATGGCCCGAAGCTGTGGTGGATAGAAGCAAATCCCTATGTCGAGGATTTGCTCCTGTGGTCATGGCCAGAATAGCTCGGATAGCCCCAGGATACGGTATCGGGGGAGTTTTCAACACCAATTTGCGAGACGGATGGCGTGAATATCTCGTCCAACGTGAAGAGCATGGGCCGTCCGTAGGATTCTTCCCCGAATCATCATCGATGCCGTCTATCTTCAAAACCAGACAAGTTTCCTACAGATTTTGAACAAATAATAGATTTTGATTACACTACATACGTGAAATATTGTCATGCTATATCCGTTACCATTTGTTCTTCGTATATTAAAAAAGGAATAGAATAGAAGTTGAGAATCTAGTATGCACTGTACCATTTCTCGCTACCGGTAGTAGAGCTGCTCTTCATGAATGTTGGTTACCCTGTTGTACCACTTCGCAAGATCCACGATGCATGATGAAAGATGATGCGAAGAGAGGAGGAAAGAATGAAGGGAGAAAGAAAGAATTTCTCGTTTGCGTGGCGCGAAACAGATGATGATGATAGAAGATGAAATTCTGATGAGCTCGTGCGGACCTCTCCAACTGGATCTTCGAAATATCGGAAACGACTCATTCGAACCCAAAATCCCCGTGACCCTCGAGGATAGGAGCAGGCCTGGAACTAACGGCGACTAGACTGTATTGTACTGAGACGCTTGACTGGAACAACGGCACAAATCATCGGCAAAATAAATCACAAATCCAATCATGACTCCTCCTCGACACTGCGAGGGGCGTCTACTTGTTCATGGTAATGAAGACCACGAGGTTTGTCCTGTCTTGGCGTCCGACGTCTCCCTCTCGTTCTGGGGAGGAGTAGACGAAAAGACTGGAATCGTCATCGACACCAGTCACCCGTTGCACGGTCAGTCTGTGGAAGGAAAGATCCTCTGCCTTCCCTCGGGCCGAGGTTCCTCCACGGCATCGCAGGTTTTGCTGGAGCTCATCTTGAATGGAAAAGCTCCCAAGGCACTGATTTTGAGGGACCGAGATGGCTTAGTCAGCGTTGGGGCTCTGGTGGCTCAGTCCGTTTTCCCAGAAGCCAGAGTCTTGGACGTCATTCAGATTGATGACTTTCGCGGATTGCTGGAAGCAGATCCCAAGTACGCTCAGGTGATGGCAGATGGATCGATGATCTTTGGAAGTAACAAAGAGGAAGTGGAAACGCGAGCTCGCGAAATTTCATCCACAATGGGAGAAAGAGAGGTCCCAGAATTGTCGTTGACACAGGAAGAGCAATCCATGATGGAGAACGCATCGACAAGCGCGGAAAAGCGAGCTGTGGAATGTATCATCCGATATGCTAGAATTGCATCTGAGGAGCCCACTTATGTCAGTGTCGAAAAAGCTCACATTGATGGCTGCACATACATTGGCCCTGGCGGCTTGAAATTTGTTCAACGGCTAGTTCAAGAGGGCGGCCATGTGCGCATTCCGACGACTTTAAATTCGGTATCGACAGATCTACGGCACTGGAAAAAACTTGGAATCATTCCGACCGAGTCTCAACAAGCTTCCATAAAGCTAGCGGAAGCTTACGTCGCTCTAGGATGCTCGGAACGATCCTTCACTTGTGCACCATATCTCCTCGACCAACCACCGACCCTTCATCAACAGATTGTCTGGGGAGAATCCAACGCAGTCGTATACGCCAACACAGTCCTTGGGGCTCGTACCGAAAAATATGCGGATTATTTGGATATTTGCTGCGCGATTGTAGGGAAAGTTCCAGCGGTTGGAGTGCATTTGGATGAGCTGCGACAACCGAGTGTCGTATTAGACGCCTCGGGCATCGACTTTTCGACGGACGACCCTGATGCATTCTCGTTCTTGTTCCCCGTCCTTGGACACTTATGTGGAAGCCTTTCAGATGGAGACGTTCCTATTTTGGTCGGTCTAGAATCCTATGCCGAGTTTATCACCAAGGATCATCTAAAGGCTTTCTGCGCAGCCTTCGGTACTACCGGTACATCGCCACTAATTCACATTGCTGGTATCACTCCCGAGGCGATCGAACCGGATGAAATGATACGAAATTGCGGTCGATGGGAGGTCATTTCAGCCCCAAAATTAGAAAAAACCTTTCAATCGCTTGATCAACAGGACGAAAAGAAAGAGGAGAGGATAGATTGGGTGGCACTTGGCAATCCCCATCTCTCTCTTTCGGAGTGCGAAGACTTGAAGAAGTTGATTGATGCTTTACCAGAACCCAAAAAGAAACATGACGATGTTGAAGTGATTGCCTGTATGGCGCGTGTACTTTATGATGCATCTCCAGCCATACCAGCCTTACAAGCATTTGGTGTGAAATTCGTTCAGGATACATGCTGGTGTATGCTTCTGGAGCCACCGATGATTCCTTCCGACACAAACGCTCGGATTCTGACCAACAGTGGGAAGTACGCACACTATGGCCCAGGCTTGACAGGCCGTCGATTCCGTTTGGGCTCCATGGGAGAATGTGTGGGCGCTGCCGTTTCAGGAAAATTGGAGCAACGTCCACCCACTAAGTTCCCTTGGAAAGCACAGCGGCGATTCTTTTCCACCAGTCCGTCCCCACGTGCCATCCCTCACATCTCGGTCTGTCCACAAAAAATGTGCTGCGAGCCCACTCGTGGTTCTTGGTATTCATTATTGAAGCCTCAAAATGTCCATCATACCAAGAAAGCGATGCAGTATTTTCTCTAGAACTGCTGGCTAGGCATACAGTACTGCCGAGGACCACAAGAAAGCTATTAGAGATATTTATTAACATTATTCTTATAAGATAATCATTTCCCTCTTTGGTGGCGACCTATCCGTGGTAAATACAGCACAAAGAGTATAAAGATATGAAAAGCCGAGAGAAGTACAGTACTGTACCAGGTACTGCACCTACACTGAAACACTTTCGGTATGATACTAGATGAATCAAATCGTTTAATTCCCTGTTATGATTTCTGACGTCTTGCAACAATTGTTTACTGGTCACTTTCAAGGTCGACCTCGTCTGTTTTTCCTTTCTTGGAAATCACATTATTCCGAAGCCACTTTAGGGGCAATGTGGGATCAAAAATTACCCCTGGAATTGCATTGCTCGAAAGAACATCGCTCAACTCCATTGCTTTGATCCCCGAATCATTGATCTTGGAGACAATCTTTTGGCTTTCCTGATCGATTCTGCCCGCATGGACGTTTCTATCATGGTGTGACGAGTGGTAATTGGGTTGTAATGTGAATGTTCCCATGTATGAACTCATCCGAACCGTCATTTCCCGGACTGGTTCAAAAGAATGTAGATTATAGCCAAGGGAAATGGCTCCAAAAACCACCACCATCGATATGAGACGCTCCACTACCAGCCATCGCGCTGGTCTACTGCTCGGTGTCGATGATGAAACAGATGTCGTTTCTCGTGGAAGTGTCGAGGCGAAAGCACAGTCCACAGGGAATGACGAGTGCGTCATCTCAGAGATAATTTTCTGAAGACGCATAACCTCTTGATTAGCATCGACGACTTCTCGACAAAGATCCTCACACTGTTTTGCGTGAATTCTATTAAGCTCCGAAATACGTTTCTCGTGTTCGGCAACTTTTCGCTCGTACTTCTGGACAACCTCATCTACCTCTAGGCCCACCTGCTTTTGAGTTGCCGCCCGAATGTCGTTGCTCTGGCGCTTTTGATTTTCCAATCTTTGTTCCAGCAACTCTCTTTCCGTAATCGATATGCGAAGCTCTTGCCGCATCTGAATGGAGTAGTTATATTGAAAGGACAGATCATATGAGGAACTATATTGTAGCGATTCTCGAGGATGCTCGCTCGCTGGGTCCGACTTACCTCTTCAATCTTTGCCGACTGCACATTCGTCATTTCCTTCCTTTTTCCTAATTCCTTTGCTAGCTTGATAAGATTCTTTTCTCGCGAATGTCTCCGTTTTTTCTCCGCAGACAACGATTCATCAGCCTTCTTCAGTTGCTTGTATAATCTGTATACAACATCCATGAGCTCACCATGACTCAAGTCATCTGCACCAAGATCACTGACATGGCTTTGAATCGACCCTTCTTCGCCCTCGTTGACAGTTCCAATATAGAATCTTTGAGAGGAACTCTCACTGATTCCAGCAGAAGAACCTCCAATGGAAGAAGAAGAGGCAGCCATACGCACCATGAACGAGTCGTTCATTGCCGACCCATCGAGCGAGGCCATGCAGGTACTATTGATGCTGCGTCGTTTTTGCTGTTGCTTTGGAGATCCATCGTTCAATTTCACAGCAACTTCCTTTTCCTCCTCCTCGAAACTCCTTTCCTCTTCAGTGCTACTGGCAGCGGTTGAGCTCTCGCGAGGAGAATCCTGCGGAGAAGGAACGAGGGTAGGGATGGATATCATTTTAGTAGGCGGTAAATCCAAAGCAGCTCTGATTTCCGCCATCACTGCCTCCTCGATCCTTTTCGAATCTTCCTCCAGTGTAGTAGAAGTACGAGTAGTAGTCATCTTGCACTTGGACTTGTCAGACGTATCCTGTATCCTATCGCTCTACCAGTAGTACGGTACTGTCGAGGTGCTGTACCGGTATGAAGAAAATATTCTTGATCTGGATCGCTACGTGCTATCAGCTGCCCTCCCTTCACAAAAATGACAACGGATACTGTACTCGTAGCAGAAATAAGAACACAAGAAGAAGAGACTTGGATTGATGGATGGATGTGATGCTCGAAAGAATATTGGATTTACGATTTACGAGTACGCATACCTTGTACTGCAAGCGAGCAGGCACACACCACTCCTCGTGAGCGATGGGACGATTTTTCAAACTGGGGGGTTTCACTGACAAATTTGGCTGGTGAGATGATGATGGATTGTTGGCTCATTTCATTATTATTTTGTCGACAGATTTTACTGCGTGGTTTGATGCCGGCAGAGCTACTTACGGTAGAGTATCCGTACCTGTACACGTGTACAGTAGCTGCTGGAGGTGCTCGCGCGGAGCTGGCCACGCGTGCCTAAAGCACCGGTCGAGCTCAGAACGCGCCGGCCGGCTCATTCTTTCCCCAAATCTCACCAAAAATAGGTTGACAAAGATGAGAACCATACTTGTACTCGTACAGTACCGTACCGGTCCTCGTACAATGACGAATGACGATAATGAATGATGAATGATGATGAAGCGTGGCCAGTCGCCATAACCACTTCCATTCTATTCTAACCTTAAGGGTACTACGTTTCAAAACCACAACTGCAACTCAACCCATGAATTTTGACAATAAAGAATCGCCAGAGAAAACTCCTTTCGCCATGAAATCCAACGAGCCCTGGTCCAAAACGGAATCATCCAATGACTCTTCACCGCTCGTCGTAGTGGGCTTAGCAGTCAACGAAGCGGGCGGTATCCCTCCACCCCCGCCATCCTCATCTGACGCACCGAATCAATGGGAAACACTACCACCTGGTTGGGCAAGTGCATATTCGCCCCGAGATGAAAGAGTTTACTATTGGGAAATTTCGACGGGAAGAACAACTTGGACGCACCCAATGATGCAAGCATGCATAGCAGCCCCACCGACATCATCTTCTCAAAACGTGGCGTTTGTTCCGACGGGAGCTCCTCTGCCACGCAACAATCGAAATGTTTGGGGCTACTCATCGGAGAATCGTACCGATTTGTATGACACACCTCTCAATGCAACACGACGTCCCAACAACCATCAATGCTACGCGATGGCAGCCTTGATTCTTTGTTTTCCCATTGGGCTTTGTGCCATCTATCAGTCTTGTATGGTCGACCGATCTTGGTCCCACGGGAATTATGGAAACGCAGTGAATCATTCCAGGCAGGCTACGCAATATGCTTGTTTTGGTACAGCCCTGGGTACGGCATTTTGGATTTGGTTTTTTCTATCTGATAAAATCGTCCAAATGGCGGACTGGTTCCAGTTCGACTAGCTACTACAAGTACCCGACTGGTCTCCTAGCTAGTTTTACTTGTAACTTTGTTTCGTTTCAACTAGTGTGGGCTACGGTACGGTTCTTGTCCCTACGTTTCTTTGTTTACAATCTTTTCAATGACACTCATGAACGTTTCGACGTCTTCTTCAAAAGCATTGTGCCCCAGCCCCTCCAGTTGGACTACATTCAAATTGTATTCTTTGAAGTCGGATAAGAATTCTTGCGTGGTCTGAACTGGGATGACCTTGTCTTTCGATCCGAGGATAATGGCAACCGTGGTGTTGGGTAGATCCAAAACCTGTCGAAACAAAGACCGATCGTCGAAACTCTTTTGCGCCGTCGCAAATTGCAGGAGACCCCTCTCCCAACCTTTCCCAATCGAAGGCCACTGATACCTCAAGACGTCGCTGTCTCTTAGTCTCTCGGGATTTCCCCAAGCAGTAGTTTTAAGACCAAGCTTCCAGGAATTCTTCAAACTATTCAGGGCAAAAAGTCGAAGAGGACGGCAGGATTAGCACATGGAGTTTCAAATCACAACTTTTGACGTTTGGATTGCCAGTAGGCGACACTCATTTCTTACCCCACTACACGACGCAAGACATAACCACCAAGTGGGAATGCGATCGCTTTGCGCAAAAAAGAGCTGGCAGCAAACCTCAAGCTTCGCACCCATCCCGACGAGTCCGCTTGTTCTCCCTCTGACGACGACGACTCATCCTTAAACTTGCTACTCAAACCTAATGCCGGCGCACAGAGGACAATGAGCTTGGTAGTATCCAAAGGAAGTTGCAATGCCATTTTCAGAGCCCCGATGCATCCAAGAGAGTGACCCATCACAACAACCGAGTTGGGAGGTTTCCCACCAAGCTCATCGGCGGTTTCCTTCATGAAGACCGCCTGGCTGATTCTCGCCGAGGCGTCGGTTGTATACCAGTCCAATTGGCGTTGACGATCCGTAAAGCCAAACCCTACCATATCGTGGCCCAAGCCAACCCTGGCACCCAGTCGATCGACTAGAGAGGGTAAAGCAGGTAACCATGACAGCGAGGAAGCACCGAAACCATGATGGACATAGACAGCGTCTAGAAGGGACGGCTTTTTGACATCCTCTTTTGAGCATTTCAGATAATGCACACCAATGGAAGCAGGCAAGCCCTTACTGTTGGGAACCTGCAACGACTCGTACTTTGAAATGGCAGATGGCAAGTAGTACTTTCGACAAAGATCCTGCATTGAAATTCGAGACGGGGGACAAAAGACTTCTTGGAGGGACAATTGCGCCAGCAATGTGAATAAAATAGTCTGCAAAGACAGTACCACCAGATAGAGAACATGAAAAATCATGAGTACGAGTATACGTCAAAGGAGCGTTTGACAGAGGGTCGATCCTCAGCAGCATCGTCACGCACCTTGGCAGCAAAGGCGATACATTCACTAAAAGAGGGAGCCGACCTCCAACCGCGCAAAATAGCCAGAGGCTGTAAGAATGTCAAACGCTGCCACGTAGACACTGCCGACGCCCACATCGATAGGAAGACGACAACTGATTGGGCTAGTACAGGGAGTGGTCGGTATGTGGGATACAGATCGCTAGGCATCAAATAGAGCAATGGCTCCTCTGGATGCGGTCTAGGCACCTGACGAGCCAGAGACCGGGCGTCTTCCCATGCTTCGGACGACGACGTCGCCCGAAGCTGAGTACCAGTACTGGTACTGCTAGGTTCCATCGTCGTCCTCGTCACCATGACCCTCCGTTGATGCTTTGTTGGCGCGGTTTTCATTGGCTTGTCGAACGGCTCGCTCAATCGCATCGGCACTGAAGAAACCGGCAAAATCGATGTGATCAGCGTCGCGATCTCCGCTTTGATTAGGATTCAAACAGAACTCACACATTCAAATGAGTGAGAGGGATATCAAGACAAACTTGAGCAAGTAAAAGTAGGAACAGAGATGGAATATCTCGGAATAAACACGAGTAGACACAAGACACAAAGCACAACGATCAGAAGGAGAAGAAAAGTACCGTCAACCAACAACCGACAACAACCAACAACGCCATAATAACACGCGGCGCCGCGAGAGAGAAAGATACAGTACAAAATTGCAACACGACGGATGGCAGGCAGACGCTGGTTTTTGACTCTCTATAGTAGTAGGCTACGATATCGAGAGAACTACAGCCAAATGCTTCCTGAAATTTGCTCTATGATATTTTGAGAAACGCTCTCTCTAGTAGCAGTATGCTGGTGTACTACTATCACAGCCAGGGCCAACTTCATTCATTTTGTCACAGTCTCGGTCGCCAGCAAAGAAGGCAGCAACACCCGCCAAGTCAAAGGCATTCATGTCCGCGTCTTCCCGAGACCTATACCTATATTAATCTAGCTACCAGTACCGAACGGTGCAACTTTTCCGGGTGAAAAGAACTTTGTCAAGTATCCGTTAACCCAGTCGGTCTTCTTCCCCGCGGCGTCATCTACCACAGGGAAGTTGAATACGGGCATTCCAGTTTCAGGCGAAGCCAAAATATCAGTAAAGTTTGGTTCGATGTTGACTCCTTTTCCTGCCACGCCACACTCAGCGACACAGCTGGCTTTACGACTTGGAGGAGGGACACTAGTGCCTTTGGGTGACTTGATCGAGGCGACGATCTGATCGGCAACGTGCCTTCCCATCAGGTAGGCGAACTCTCCAGCCTTTGGATGCGGTTTGTCGGGTTTCGGGAACATGGCATGACAGACATCCCCAATGGCATAGATGTCAGTTTCAGATTTCACTTTATTTGTTTGAAGATCCACTGTAATGTAACCATTGGCATCACAAAGAGGTTTGCAAAAGTCGGGTGCTCTCTGTGGGAAGGTTGTCAAAAGAAGATCTGCTTTGATTACCTTGGTTACATTCTCTTCTCCTCCGACGACACGGTAGTGTACCGTCATACCATCCACTATCTTTGTCACTTCGTGATTGTTTAGGAATTCAATGTTTTGCTCCTTCAATAGATCTTTGAACAACGCCGCAGCTGGTGGGCCAGCAAATGGAAAGGGAACTGGCACACTCAGCACAATTTTCACATTGTCGAGGACGCCTCGCTCCCTCCTCAAGTCGTCTAGAATGGAAGCTACTTCGAATGGTACCGGTGGACACTGAGAGAGTTGTGAGACGGAAAGACTGAACACACATTGTTCTGTCATTTTTCAACCCATTACTATCACAATGTGCGTACCTTATACGGCATGCGAGTCACGCACACTAGAATGGTTTTAGGAGACTTTTTCGCTTCGAGCATGACTTGATCAATTCCCTGTTGGATCAAGGGGACATGCTTGAGATTGCAAATATCTAGGGCTTGCTTGGTAGGAGCAGTGGCCTTTTCGGGTACGAGTCCTGGTACTTCCGAAGGATCCGAGATGACTCCTGGAGACAAGACGAGCGTATCGTACTGGAGCGATTTTCCGTTGGTCAGGATAACCCGTTTTTCTTTTGGTAACAGCTTCTCTACGGTTGCGTTGTCCGGCCCGGTGAGAAGTTGAACATTATCAAAATCACTGGCATGCAAATCCGCAAAGGGCCACTCGATTATCGGAGCAATAAGTCTCGAAGACCATACAAACTGCCAAGTTCCCCCAATGGAGAATTTCGTTTTGCGATCCAACATGGTTATTTCCAAGTCACCAGGGAAAAGTGACTTGCCGGAAGCTTTTCGTTGGAAACAACTCCAGGGAAGACAGGCAGCAGAGTTCTTATTCGTCTCATCGTACTTTTGCGACGCTTCGGATAAGCCCAAGATGACGCCATTGCCACCGAATCCTGCTCCGATCACCAAAAGTTTATGCACCATTGTACGTATCTGGGTTTAGGGTAGACAAGTCCAAGTGAAGAATGCAACTGGGGAGGAGAAGTCGTCGCCCTAAAATTTGCAGACTAATAGATTTTGAAACCGGCAATGATGCTCTACTAGTAGTAGTAGAGAGTAGTGTAGGGCCTCTCTCTACTAGAGAGAGAGAGAGTATACTGGTACAAGGAGAGAGCTGGTAGAGAGGGCCTATCGATGGGTTTTGTGAAAGGGTAGCATTGAGCACAGTACACGTACGGTACATATAAATAGAGAGCAGCGGGTTTCGCAAGCTGTTTTGTCTGCGTCTGCGATTTTGCAACCAAAAATCGTGAGTTCCGCGTTAAATGCGCGGTAGCCCGCACCCCTTGCTTGGATGTTCCAGTACACCAGGTACCAGGTACGGTACCGCAGGCTACTACCGGTAGTACCAGGTACTGGTACGGCTGTAAATATGCCGACAACCACTACCGTACCACCTGGAACCATGTGCCACATGACCAGCATCATCATCGGCCAAAGCAAGTCGTACTCAATGGATTGATCCTAGAGTAGTAGCGGCGACGGCTACCACTAACGGGATGTTATTTTAAAGTATGATTGGGATGCTGGCAACCAGAAAGAGCACAATTCGAGCATTGGCGGCAACTGAATTTATTCTGTCAAATCATTCCTATTTTAGGAGATCCTCGTACCGCCACTCCCCCCATCTTGTACCTGACGAATCGTTGACTGATTCCAGCTTTGCGCCCGAGGATTTTACACCGGGATGTGCAGCGGTGTATCCAAATTTTCTGACCCCAGAAGAAGGTGATCTGCTGGTTGAAGATATATCGAAACGAATGAGACGGTAAGTCGATCTTGTGTATCGTCGTTTGACGTCTAATATGGGCGACGCAGGTTTCTCAAGGAAGAATGAATCTTCAATCGACTTTTCCTATCTGCTTTGCATTCAGCCGTCGATACGAAGAGGGTCACTGGGATGCTGTTATTACAAAGTACAAGGAAGTCGAACTAGCGGATGCATCAATGGAGGATGCACGAATACAACCGATATTTGAACGAACGCGTCAGCTCTTGGAAAAGAACCATATTACATACCAGCCGATTTCGTGGCTTCCATGCCACGCTATTGATCTGAAGAAAGACGGAGAATTGAACGCTCATGTAGACTCTGTGAAATTTTCTGGCGACTTGGTGGCAGGAATCTCCCTTCTTAGCCACTCAATAATGCGATTGGCACCGCATGTCGACGGCGGCGGGCCCGTTTTGGATGGCCATGTGGACCTCCATCTACCACCATTGAGTCTCTACGCTTTGACGGGGGTGGCACGCTATCGATATTCTCATCAACTTTTGGAGGACCAGTCAACATTCACCAGTTCCAACGGAGAAACGACAACTGTTGAGCGGGATCATCGTCTGAGTGTCATTTTCAGAGACGCAAAGCGCGAATGATGATTTGGCAATCGAGATTAAAATGGAATGATAGATCTACCAGTAAATAAGACTCTACCTCTCGCAAGTGAAGAATTGATGATACGTGCTAAAATCACCCTGTGTTTGGCGAAATCTGTGCTCGCCGTCACGAGTAATCGCTCTTCGATTATTCATTCAGTCGGCAAGCACTTCGGAAAGAACACCACGGACGGTCAACAATGTGCCCGACCTAGCATACTTTTTCGCTCTCGAATCATGAGAAGGAAGGATGAAAAAGCAATGGTTGACTGTTGCTCATGCAGGTGCTTCCTTCTTGACGCTTCTTGACAATATTAGATACTTGCTTGAGCACGCCATGACTGCAAGTACTAAAAATTTTCTGCTATGTTCCTCTACTTAATCTAGGCTCTACTCTACTACTACTACTACTACTACTAGCTAGTAGTAGAAAGATCAGAACCTCGGGAGGTAGTAGTACGAGTACTGTAGCAGAAAATCCTCGCAACAGGGACTTGTACCTCTGGTCGAGCAATACGTAGCGTGGTCACGACACTGGTAGCATTGCAGTACGGTAGGCTGTACTCTACTAATAGTAGAGTTCTACCATGCATGTACTCTACTACTAGTAGTAGAGGCAACACAACATTAAAAAATCGGATCCCAAAAGTGTCCCGTGCGTGCGTGTACAGTACAACACTAATATATATACGATTGTTCGTGAAAGTTCAAGTTGCTCTTCAACTCCTTTTTTATCTTAATTATTTCTCGCTCTCCAAGACTGTTGTTTCGGCGATCGATCGATCGAACGAACGCCTTCGCCGCAATGAAATTCTGGAAATTCTATCTGTACTACTAGTAACTACCGGTAGAGTAAAAGAGGTTCTCTGATCTTCAGTACTTGTTCAGTATGTATGTGCATGTCAGAAACAAGAAGACCTCGTGCAATGGTCGAATATTATTGCCCCAATGAATTCTCGGAACTTTTGAGAAGTCGGATTTCGAGATGAATATTCCGCACTACCGCAGCAACACACACGTACCGGTACCTGGTACAGTACAATTCTAGAGTAATGCTTCCGCACGTGACTGACTTTCTATCAGAACATTCATTCGCTTGCTTCTTTGAGAGAACACCACGTGCTAATCGCAGAACTCTCGCAGCGGAAGTGCCGGACTGTGCTGGTAATACTGCAGTCCTTCGTACTACTTCTCCTTGTTTTTGTTCTACGACATCAGACCTCACATAATTTGAGTTTCGCCCAAACACAACAACAACAACAACAACAACAACAACATACCAAACAACACTAAACCCTACCAAGATGAATTCGCAAGAGCATAACAGCCAAGTTCCACCCCCGAAGGAATCATCCTTCGAAGGCATGCAATGTTCGACGGGGAATGGGAACAATAATACTATTTATGGCAACGGTGCCCCATGCGAGAAGGGGAGCCATCTACCGGGAGCGACGATTGCCAACGGAAAGTCAAGAAAGGAAGAACGCAGGGCCAGATTAATATCAAATGATCTTCCTGATGTTGTCGTTACCTCCCTTGAAATTGAAAACTTTGGCTGGGGCGACTTCCCATTATCCTCGCAGCTCTGGCGTACAGATGAGCCATCTCATCGAGAGGCGAAGTTGTAGGTCATCATTATTTGATGTAATCGGTTCCAAAAAGGAGGTAGATCACATGGATTTCACCGTTAATATTTCTGTCGTGACGAAGTTATAAGTTCTGCAATATTTTAGTAGTTCAAACGGTAAACAACTTTCAGTATTTGCTTCTTCGCTGTGTGCAATATGTACGACAATTCTCTTGAGTGAAGTCTACTTCTTTGTTTCGTTAGTTGGTCGGGGTTTTAGCCAAGGTAGACTAATACATACATGAGTATATGTGGGAGTAGTATTATCTTTGCTAGAGCTAGGGCAAGAAGTAATACTTGTCGTCTCTTCTTGCGAGTGGTCGGTCCAAGCAAGTGAGAAATCCTCATGGTCCTCGTAGTCAATCCAGATGACGAGCCGTTTTCAAGAACTTGTTACTCCGATCCTACTAGAGGAGTACTGCCGATGAGAGACAGAGCGAAGAGGAAGTCATCACAAGAGGCATACTTCGTACCGGTACCTGATACTTGTATCTGGATGTCTTATCTCTTCGTTGACGACGACGACGACGACGACTTCACTCTTCCTCCTTCTGGTCTGAAACGTGCACTAGCTAGTAGTACGTAATCTTCTGCAGCGTGGTAGTACCAGGTACTACCGTGCTCAAACTACTGTAGCATTACTGTACCTCGGGGTAGAAGTAGAGTGAGTAGAGAGAGGGAGAGCAGGCAGGAAGGAGGGAGTCGTCGTCGTCGTCGTCGAAGAAGAATCCCGTCGTGCCAAGACAAGTTCTAGTAGGAGAGGCCCAACGGTCGTTCTGTTCGTACAAGTAGTAGTTATCGTCGGTAGAGACTACCTGGTACCGAGTACAGTAGAAGAGGACTACTTGTCCGTGTGGACATTGCCAGCACACTAACTAAATAAATCTAAGGGAGGCACGTCGAATATCACGTGACGTGGCTTTTGACTTCTGGTTCAAATTCTGCTGAAACTACTGTAGGCCGCGGATGCGCGTCACATCGATCGTCGCCTTCTCGCGGGACCCCTCGGACTCTGTACTTCGGAGAGGGTACCAGTAACTTGATAACCTTCGCTCACATCTTCTGTTGTTTCTCTCTATTCTTTTGATCCGGGGATACCTATCGATCTCTTTCTCACTTTTCTTCTGCTCGAAGATTCTTCTACAAGCCTCCACAAAGAAAGTTGTTCCAATAAGCACCCCACGAATAAAGATGATGACCAAACACTATGTTTTCCCCGCTCCTTCTTCTTCGTACGAAAATCTCAAACGAGCACGTCAAAATCCGTCGAGCGACAACATTATTACTCGTATTCCATCTGATGTCTCATGCAACAGTTCAAATGTGTCAACTAGTTCGAAGTCCGGGGGATACTCATTCTTCCCTCCTAAGAGACGACCTAGACATGTACAGGTAGTTTCTGATGCGCTCCCTGAAATTCCCATCGTTGCGGCGCCCCCTGTTGCCGAAACTCATGAGGTGTTCAGTTGGGCCGACCTTCCTCAATCATCCCGTCACTTCACCATGACCAATGTTATTCCAAGTCAACAAGTTTACAATGACGATACTCGAAATTGAGCATCTCTGACGGTGGGGATAGATACATACACTACATGGACACTAATATCGTACATAAATTTTGATTAAACCTGAAATCCCAGTACTTCGCAAGTACGTGTAGCTGCTGTTGGAGGGGCCAATTCAGGCAAGATGTGGAAGGGTGGTGGACACATGATATACTAGTAAAAAGGTGAAAGCAAGGCTGACTTCGTCAATCGAGTGAGGAAGGTAGACCTGTACCAAACAAGTCAAAGCAGCTGTAGAAGAAACGATCAACCAAGTGACTGCTGCTCTGTTCCTCCCTGGATCAAATGTCGCCATATCAAATGTCGCCATAGCGATCATGGACACCACCAAAAAGAAGCAGCCAGACCCTTGATAACTTCGACGAAGCATTCGGGGAGATTTCTTATAAATAGAAATGATATAGTATGCATCATTTCCAAAAAGAGCTTCGGCGAGGGAAACCACGCTGTGCCAAGATCGCAGACGCCTCACTTCTAGGAAGCAATCGCTCGAATCATCATTCGAAAGAGACGAAACATCATGGGACATAATATTTACAGTGCTCATTCCATCAACATTCTCATTGTCTCTTGAAGCGTTGCTAAACGAATCCCAACTTCTACAACGATCATTGTGAGATACGCCTGGAGAGTCAGTTGTCGTCATGATTGTATTTGAGCTTCTATCAGCCGCCTCACAGGAAGTGATTTTGACGTGGTTGTTGGTTCCCAACAAAGCAGGAGGAACTGAGGCTGATCCAAGGATCACTTGTTCGAGACTACTTCGAAGAGCGTCTTCAATTTTTCGTAGGCGCCGAGTCTCTCCCTCGATGCTGAACGAGGCATCACTACTGTGTGACCCACCATATGCGGTTCCATTGTTTACCAAAGAAGACGACACAAAGTCCCTCCAAAGATTTTCGATTCGAACCTGCGCCTGTCGAATCGCCGCCATTGTATTAGCATTTGCATCTTCTTTTTTTTCAGAGTTTGAATGACGCATACTCCTTCTGGATTCGAGAGGGAGGAGGCTCATCGGAATTGGTTCTGGGTTTATCACGGAGCCAACACGATTTCTGATTATCCCAGACCGTTGCTCTGTACCATTATTTCTTCGTCATTGTCAGTGCTGGAAGTGCGTCGTATGACAAACCTCGCCCTCATAGTTGATTGTTGATTTTGCTATTTCACTTACGGCTTGTACTGGAGTAGTAGTATGAGTACAGTATTTCGTAGAGATGCTGAGAGGCACGACCAGGGCAAGACCAAAAGGCGTTTCCCTTCTCTCAAAAGCTCTCAACGGCTCTCCTGCGCGGCTCGAGCGTCCGCCATTTTTTTACCGCTAGCGATGAGTGGCCGCCTGGCGTGGGAGTTGCTAGGCCCGCGCGCTCCTCAACGGACCACGGACGGCAAAACGGAAGTAAACGATCGAAGTAGTCGACTTTTCAAAAGTCAAAAAATCGCACGCGCGCACTCGCGAACCGACCGGGGTCGGTGCGGAGCGCGGATGAAGATGATGATACAAGTACCAGGTACTGGTACCGGTACATACATACACCGCGAGATTGACGACCAAGACGACAGAACAAAAATAAAGAGTAACAAAGAGTGATATCGCGTGTCGCGTGATATGCTGCCAACAAGACGACGACTCAAGATCAAAGTCCATTCTGATTTCTCAAACCTACAAGACACCGACGAAATATAAGTCGGAACAGCCCTCTACATTTGTATCCCAAAACCCTGAGAAGACGACTCTGAAAGTCGTCATATCTAAATCTGCTAAAAAGAGTATTGAACTCTTCTCGCGCATCCTTTGTATTTTCTTGCGCCATGGCAGCTTCGTCACCGCTGTTCTTTCCCGAAGACGAGCAATATGCACGCGACTTACAAATCGCGTTGGACATTCAGGATAGGGAAGAACGCAAGGCGCGGAAGCGTCAGGATAGAGGGAACCAGCAGCAAGAATCCGCAGTCGGTGACGGGTTTTCTCGAGGTGCCATGAATGCCGATCATATGCTATTTGTCGCTTGTACGATCGACCAACATGAGGTGGCAATGCTCGTCGACACGGGAGCCTCAACATCTGCAATGTCCATCGAGATGGTGCATCTACTCGGACTACAACACAAGATGAATAAGAGTATCTACGGTAATGCGAAAGGAGTTGGATCGTCGTCGATTCTTGGTATAGTGGAGCATGTCAGCTGCATGATTGGTGAAAATGTTGGATTTCGATCTTTCTTCATGGTGCTGGAGGGGAAAATGCCATATTGCATTCTTGGATTGGACCAAATGAGACGATTTAATTGTCTTGTTGATGTAGGTGGGAATGTACTAATATTTGGGGGGAAAGATGGAGTTTGTGTTCCTTTCTTACCCAAGGAACAAGCTTCCAGCGTAGCCTACTGCATGATGTATGAAAGCAATGAAGCTGCTGCGCTGCCACCACCGTCCAACTATCAACAGCCGCCACACCAGGACCAGCGTGAAAATGAAGGTGGGTGGGGCTCTTACCTTCCGTGGGGTAAAAAAGGCAGTGGCGGCGGCGGTGGTCGAAGGTAGAAATGCACCACCTAGACTGTTACCAGTTTTGGAAGATTTTGGTTCGGTTCTTTGTTAGAGTAGACGACGACTACATAACCCAGAGTACTGGATAAGATCGAATTGCTTATATAGCTGTAAATCATAGAGTAGAGTACTCCAGGTAATAAGTCTGATGGAACATGGTGTGACATGAAATGACTTTTACGAGCTGATAGATGGTACAAGGAGTTGCTTACTCCTGTGTCGATGAAGAGATCTCAGAGGAGAAATCAGAAAGGGAAGAACCTCGCCCAAGGCTTGATTCAGCATCTGCACGCGATCGCTTTCTGTCCCCTTTCACAGAGGACAAGAGGTTGTCAAAGGACTTTAAAATTTGGCGCTCCGAAACTCGACTGTTGGTCACTAACACAGCAAGGTCCATCCAAAGCCCCAGGGCCTCGCCATTAGAGCCTTCAGGACGTATCTCGAGCAATTGGGTCCAATAGAACGAACGTCTGCTGGGCGTGAGCCCCTTGTCAGCGCTCACATCGGGAGCCTTTGATTTCGTCTCTTTCCTTCTTGAAGGGCCAGGCTCAACGACATTGGCTGTGGAAGCCTTGTCGCGGGGGAAGTTCGCAGTAGCTGTAGGGAGCTGACCTGCATGATCCCTCTTTCTTCTTTTCTTGGAATGCTTGGACTTGGAATTTTCGCCGGAAGCGTGGGATCTTTTCTTGATTTGCTTCGAGTCGCCGCCCTCATGTACGCGACTTCCAGGGTCCAATTGATGTCTTGCATGATCGTGCCGGCTCTTAAAGTTGCGCTTAGCAACTGGAATACCACAGAGAGAGCAGTATACAAACTTAACCCCTTCATCGCGGCAAGCTGCATCGGAACATATTAGATGTTCCCCGTGCTTCATGTTCTTATGAAGAACGAAAACAGCCGTCTCGAAGTTGTGCTCCTCTGGCATTCGCCTGGCTCGGCACGGCACGGTTCCTCTTCGTTGTTTCGGGTCGAGTGCTTCCTTTTCTTGACTTCTTTTAGCTTTTTCTCCTTTTTTCGGGCTGGGTGAGGAAGTCGCGGGGGTCTTCTGAGAACGAACATCGCGAGTGCTCGCTCCTGGAGCCGCCGCACCCACCAGCAATTGGCTTTTGAGAGTCTCTTTGGCATCCTGAGTCGACAAGAACCTTTTTATTAACGAAGCCTCACCGGGGATCTGGGAGGGTCCCTGGGTTGACGACGAATTGCGATAGGCATTGATTACCCTGGCGATGGCATCATTTGGTTCGTTTGTGGCTCCTTCTCGTCGCCCTGCCGTTGGTTCTCCTTGGTTTGATCGAAGAAGTTGGCGCCCTAGCAACCCGACGAATTGGTCATTAGTATCAAAGTTCATGGAGGACTCCATGGTTGTTCTATCTTCAAGCAAAGGCGTCTGTTTGATTGCCTTCTATGAGCAAGGTGGAAGTGAGGTACTCGTACAAGTATTATTGTAAGACAGTCAATAGTCGTCGTCCGATGTCCGAGGTCGGAGGTTGATGAAACTCAAGCAGCTATCTCCTCCCTGTACAGAAAGAACTCATACCTGTACGACGTAACAGCAGCCGTGGCTGGCAACTTTAACGTGCGAGTGCGACAGAAACCGGTCGTAGAAATACGTTCAACCTGAACAAACAAGTAA
Source organism: Nitzschia sp. pyKryTriq1 (assembly GCA_956465555.1). NCBI lineage: Eukaryota > Bacillariophyta > Bacillariophyceae > Bacillariales > Bacillariaceae > Nitzschia > Nitzschia sp. pyKryTriq1. The sequence continues at coordinate 2,420,133 of OY101116.1, forward strand.
CAAGTCAACATTTAGAGAACACGAAGAACAACTGACTGCGCTTCTCACTCTTTCACTGACAGCCACGTTGTTTCATTTCCTGCCGCCTTTCCAGGCATGTTGTGCAGTTCAATCGTACCGTACTTATTGTACCGATTGATAAAAAGTGAAAATTATTATTTCTCCGAGGAAAAAAGAACCCTTTGGGACGTTTTCAACGGAGGTCGGATCTGGTACTGTAGGATCCGACCAAAAAGTCGGACGGGCGGAGTTTCTCCGAATGTCCGGTCCACCAAATTGAGCCAGCAGCGTCTTTTGCATATCCAATGGATAAGCGAACATTCAGGATTCTCCATATCCGAATACTTTTTATGATATATCCAATGGTTAGTGTCTGTCGTGTCTGCGGCGTCTGTTTGTTCTTCTCCTCACTTTTCGTCCCTTTTCCGTCTGTCATCCCTTTCTTCGGTAAAATGTGACCGATCCGATCACTTCTACAAAATGCGATCGATCGATCGATCCGAACAAAATTCATGCCAAAACAGAAAATATTCGATCAGCTTCACAAAATCCATTGTATGTATACTCATGAAGCCTCGGCATGTACACTCGTGCTAAAGAAAAAGTAAAGTAAAAGTAAAGTAACAACGCAGCTCTGGAATCCTTAGTTATTTACACTTCGACCAACCAGTTTAGCGTCCACCTCCTTGTTGCATCAGTCATATTCGGCATTGACTGATGTAGACAGCGACTATCAAACACCAGTAGCATCCCTGATTTGGCGGTGATCGACTCCACCTCTATTTTTGCAGCCTTCATCTTTTTGAACAATCTACCACCGTCCCTCTCGTACGCCGGCATTCCACAGGACTCTCGGTAGAGTTCAATGTTCCCGTTGTTTTCGTTTGTTTCATCGATAAAAAAAATAAATGTATACTGTCGGGGCGCTTCCAATAAAGCGCAATCTCGATGCAGTTTTCCTTTTACCCATCGATGATTCGTTGGGGGTGCTGCGATTGCATCTGCGCTGTTCTCGATAAGAGTAAACTTACCAATTATTCGCTCCAACGAGTTAGTTGTAGCTCGAGCAATTATTTCCGCCACCCATTTCTTTTGGTACAGATGGACGAGCGGAACGCTTACTCGATTTGCCTTGGTTTCGGGCAACTTATTTTCTAATTTTGACCAGCTCACAATTTTCACTTTCAATCATTCTTGTCGACTACCTCGTGCATAGGGCAATGGCATTCCGCGTTTTCGCAATCCGGATTGGTCTTTGAATTTCATAGCGATATGTGGGAAGCACTGGCCTATCTTCCGGCCAACAAAGTACATTTTGAACGCATTGACAAAAGAGTTGGCGTGATCGGAAATCAGCCCACCCTTCACACCATCAAGATAGTAATGTCCTCTGGTATCATGGTCATTGGGTGGTACACAGGAGTTTTGGATCCTGTCGGAGGACAGACTATCTGACCGTCTGTCTGTCTCCCTTCAATCGAGCTTGCCAAGATGACCGTCAACTTGCTGTGAACTAACTGAAGCCATTCTATGCTGCTTTTGTACGATATAGTCTAGTAGTGGGAGAGTTCACAAGATGAGAGACTAGTCTACTGATTGGAATAATAATGTCAGCTAAAAAGTAGAGATCTACCTCACATAATTTCCGATAATGAAGAGATGGAAGTTATTTTTTCTTCAATAAAACCAGCACGAAAGATGAAAATTCGACCTAAAACAACACATCGCTACAGCAGCAGAACCTCGCAAGAACAATCTCAGGTGAACTTTGAGAAAGATCGGCTGCCTCTAAGCGTACTGAATACGCATAGTGTTGGTGGAACCAGCAATGGCGTTCGTTCCTTGAACAACGACAATGGGATTGCCGGGTGACGCCTTTCCATCCTTGACCAACTTGTTGATGGTCTGTGTTACAACAGTTTCAAGATGCTCAAGAGTCGGCACAACAACCGCGTCGCATCCCTTCAAAACACCAAAACTCTGACAGGCAACACGTTCAGACGTCGTCAAGACAACCACAGGACCACCAGGGCGGAACTTGGCAACCTGCTGGGCGGTGAGACCGCTCTCGGAGCAAACAATGATAGCCTTGGCATTCAAGTCAATCGAGGTCTTGACAGCGGACGAAGCAATACTTTCCGAGCGGGTCATTTTTCCGTGCGCCTTGAGAGAAGAGTTGCGAACTGCTTGGTAAAGCACGTTGAAATCGACAGCACATTCAGCCTCAGTGCAGGTCTCAGACATGATCTTGACAGCGGCGCGCGGGTGCTCGCCTCCAGCAGTCTCTCCAGAAAGCATGACACAGTCAGTTCCGTCCAGAACAGCATTCGCCACGTCACTGCATTCAGCACGGGTGGGTCGAGGGTTGGTAGTCATGGACTCAAGCATCTGGGTAGCAGTGATGACGGGCTTGCCGGCAATGTTGCCCTTTCGGATCATCATTTTCTGAGCAAGGAAAACCTTATCCGGTGGGATTTCCATTCCAAGGTCTGGTGCAATGTTGAATTGTGAGAACAAATTGAGGTGAAAAAATGAACATGGCAGTAATTGCGACAAGAAACACAGCGGACGCACCTCCACGAGCGACCATGATACCGTCAGTCGCCTCCAAAATTTCGTCATAGTTGTCAAGACCTTCTTGATTTTCGATCTTGCTGATGATTTTGATGCCTTGGTTCTCAGGGCCCAAGACTTCGCGAATCTTGTGCACATCACTGGCTTTTCGGACGAAACTGGCAGCAATAAAGTCGATCTTGTTGGGGATCCCCCATTCGACGATATCCTTGATATCCTTTTCTGAATACATAAAAATATGGTGAGAAATTGATAAATAGTAATGGCAGAATTGGCATCAACCAAACGCTGGTTCACATTTTCCCGCCCCCCGTTTTTTTTCGTACCTGTCAAAGTGGGCAAGTCCACAATCACGCCGGGAAGGTTCATGTTCTTGCGTTCACCAATGGAAGCATTGTTTTCGACACGGGTGCTGACTTCGCCAGCGGCCTCGTCACAGGAGAGGACCGTCAAAACTAGGGAACCGTCAGCGACCAAGATGGTTTGTCCTGGTGTGACAGAGGTTGCCAAGGTTGCATACGAGCAAGCCAACTTAGTGCTGTCTCCCTTGAAGGAGTAGTCAGAAGTCAACACCAACGTTTGGTCCTTGACCAGCGAAATCTTCTTGGCGCCGTTGGCGAAGAATCCGGTGCGAATCTCGGGTCCCTTGGTATCCAACAAGATAGCTGAAAATTAAAGATCGGCAGCAGAAAATTTAAGTGAGAACGCATGTTCGCGAGGAGCGATTGCTTCCATCCCTTTGTCGTTGTCCTCGTGAAAACAAATAATGTTGTTCAACTGGCTGCTCTTACCGACGTGCTTCTTTTGGTTGGCAGCAGCCTCTCGGACGCGATCCAAGCATGCCTTGTGTCCCTCGTGGTCACCGTGGGAAAAGTTGAATCGGGCAACCGACATGCCGAGCTCAATCAGGTCTTCCAAGCAAGGTACGTCCCAACATGACGGACCCATGGTACAAATGATCTTCGTTTGGCGTTTGCTGGTATCCGTCTTGGCCAAAATTTTCTCCAAAGTGATGTTGGCTCCTCGGAGCTCTGGTCCATTTGCGTCGGAACTCATGATGGATGGAAAGTTGATGGACTGAATTAACTAAAGGGGGTGGATGAAGATGAAGATGAATGATGGGAACCACTCAACAGTTTGTGAGCTTACGACGGATGAGCAAGAGGGATAGTACATAGTAAAAGACTTTGGTTTTTGTCGTCGTGGCGGAATGAAAGGCGGGAACCAAGAAATGATGGATGATGCATGTTGCATTCCTGCTGGTAAATAGCGCCAACGTCTATTCCTGACGAAGATACCAGTATTCTGATTGGCGGATGATATGGCGAAGTCTTTTGGTTGGAGGCAGAAGGCGGCATCGGCAGTTTTTTGCAGCAGACGTCACACGAACGCACGCACAACGCAACGCAACGCAACGCAAGACGCAACTTACGCACAATCGCGCATGCAGGCATGCGCGCATGAGAAATGTTTGATTCATTCGATTGATTACTCCTTCGCGCTCATCCCATCGCGCTCGGACTGTCTTTATGTCGTCCGTCAAGATTGGCCTGTCGCCTGCGTCTTTTGCATATCCAATGGATAAGCGAACATTCAGGATTCTCCATATCCGAATACTTTTTATGATATATCCAATGGTTAGTGTCTGTCGTGTCTGCGGCGTCTGTTTGTTCTTCTCCTCACTTTTCGTCGTCCCTTTTCCGTCTGTCATCCCTTTCTTCGGTAAAATGTGACCGATCCGATCACTTCTACAAAATGCGATCGATCGATCGATCCGAACAAAATTCATTGGGAAATGAGGTTCTGAGGTTGTATGCTGGAGGAGATGATGGATGGCAAGCATCGTGGAAGTATTGCGTCGGGATTGTTGAAAAACCGAGTTGGTGGAAAGCGTCGTTTTGGGCCATCTTCTATGGAGCGGTTTGGAGGCTCAAAAATGGTGAAAATTTGTGTCACTGGTGAATCACGTTTTATTTTGTTGCTGGCGTGTCAGAGTCGCTTAGGACATAGAATCGTTAAGTAATTTTAGAGATTGGATTTGCCTATTCTATAGATTGGATATGTATGGGGTGCCTGTCGCCTGGCCTGCGGTCTTTTCATGCGTTTCTCGTGCCTTATTTTCGGCGGGAAAGACGAAAGACGAAAGAACAACAATCGATTTCAGATGATTGCTCCCATCAACCTCATCTCTTTCAGACGATAAGACTTCGGAATCGTCGAGGTTTTTATATTCCCCTTTTATGAATACATTGTATATCGAAAGCCGCACCACGATACCGTTGAAAGAATTTCAATAATTCAATACATCATCGTCGTCATTATGTCATCGTTCAATTCAGAAATGCTCGACACCTTCGATCAATCGTTGAGGTTCCATCAAGAACCAGAGACGCCAACGAAATCTGATGATGAAGAGGGAATATTCACTCAGGAAAGTGCTCAGGAGACTATTGTTGAAGAGATTGATCCCGCTGACGATGGTCTTTTTCAAATGCTCAATGCATCAATGAAATCCAAGCCGACAACTTCCCCGAAAAAAAGAACAAAGAAACCGATGAACAGTCCCCACCGAAGGAACAATGTTCCAAACCGTCACCCGACGAAATCACGCCAGCCACCTGTCAGTCCCCCTGCCGAGCTACCCCTCCAAGGAGTCGTCGATCCTGACGACTCTGTGGCTTCCAACGAGGGGGGCAGGCATGAGCAGAGTAAGGAGAGTAATGGGTCTACGATTAGATCGCGGAGCAGTCATGCGTCGTCGTCATCTATCGAAGAAGATACAGCAAATCCAGCTGCTACAAATCACTCTATGGGCTCAAGGACCGGAAGAAGTACGCCTTCGAAAACATCTAGTCGGTCCAGAAGTCAACCAAGGAATCATCGTCACAGCCACAACCAAAACCAAAACCAAAACCAAAACCACCGTCATTCTTGGAGTGCCACGCCGCACGAAGAGAAAGAGAGGCGCCGCTCAACGTCTTTGGGTAAGCGGCGAATGAGTACTTCTTCGGGTACTGGTAGAAGGCACGGAGAAGGTGCTGCTCGGCCTAATCGGTCTCCAAGATCACCAAAGCGGCCCATTCCATCTGCACCGAAGAATGCAATATCTACAGAAAACGATGTTTCAAATGAAGAAATGCAGTCGAATTCCAAAAGAGATCAAAGTCCGGAGCGAAATAATGAGGATCAAAATGTTGTGCATAAAGAGATCGAAGACGAGGCACCGAACCTTGTGGCTGGTATGGGGAATCATCTTGTTCAGGTCATCTCGGGTGGAGCGAAAGCATGTGCCAAAGAAGTCGCCCTTGTTGCAAAAAGTTCGAAGAAAGAATTGGAGAAGGCGCTTGCTGCGACCAAAGGAGCTGCACATTCAGTTGCGGAAACCACTAAATCCATTACAAGTAGCATCATACCTCCGCCAACAAGTGGAATAGATTCCGCTACTGCCACCCTTGAGACCACGGATGTTTCAAGTCACGAAAATATTCTACCAAGGGAAGATTCGGAGGAGAACGTTCCCCAAGCATTGGCTATTGCCTCCAGCCATTCCTCTGGGAACATGCATAGCGGCACGGGACAGGGACAGGATAGACCGAGATCCCCCAAACGAGAGAGAAACTCTGTGAGAAGTAATAGAAACAGAGACGAAGGTGGTGACCGGAAGAAGGAAACAGAGGCTTCTGCTTCAAAAAATGGCCACCCAGGTCGAAATCAGCTGTTGGTTTCAGAGCACTCTGGGAAGAGCAAAAATACTGTTAGAACAAAGACAACCGGAAGAATGACCGTTCGGGATCGAAGAAACCTAGCACGCCGTACCGAATATCAACCCAAAGAGCCTCCAAAAGATCACACTAGTCTCGAAAGTAACAGCTCAAGTCATTCAGATGGAGCAGTTCCTATGGTGTCTGGGGCCCGTGAAACAGAGACGAGCCTCGAGTTAAAGAATCAAGCAGTAAACAATCCTCAACCCTCCGAAAACGACAAGGAATGGCTGCAAGCTAGATCTACGAGACAGGACGACATTATGTCTTTTATCAAACCGAAGGATGGTGGTGGCCAATCAGGAGCTCAAGGACCGCGAACAATGTCAGAGTGGCCATCGAATGGTGATCGCTCTCCGAGGCGAGAAAGTCAAGAATCACAAAAACAAGAACAAAAGCGTAAAAACATTTTGACGGAAGGTGCAAAAGTTGCCAAGATTGCAATCGGTGTTACGGCATTTGGGGCTAGAGAAGCGATAAATACAATCAGAAGCCCCAAGAAAGAAATGGAGAAGATTATGCGTGTTTCAAGCAAAGCTGCTGAAAAAGTTTCCCGTGCTGCATCTGACCCCAAGTTAACAGCGCAAAGGATGGCCTCAATGACAAAGGATGTTTCAGTCGGTATTATGCGTGAAGCGACGGAGGTTACAAAAGGAACTATGCAACTCGGCCGCGAAACCGTAGCAGGTACCGTCGGGTGGTTGATGCAGGATGGAGACGAAGTAGAGTTGTCGGCCAAACATAGCGCCACTGCGGCCGATTATGATTCACAGACATTGGCATCTCGAAAGAAGAATGACTCTTTGATGGACAGAGTGGCCAACGTCGTGGATACACCAGGCGAAAAGAACGGCCAAGGAACAGAACCTTTGCGGCGGCAGAGAAGAAACGAACGAGGGCCACGACCAATAATGGTGGACGGAATGCCCGAACGGATGCCATCTAGACTGGTGACGGGCAATACTGGAAAACCAACGATATCCTGGGACACCTAAGCGCTACACCTTTTGAATCATTTAGATCTAAGAAGATTCTGCCCTTGACTTTTGCATGCGATTTGAAATGTATGCAGGCTTATTTCAGCTACTAGTACCGCTTTCGATTACTACTGGTTAGGAAGATAAGGATACGTGGTAGTAGAGACTTGGTTGTTGCTACCGGTACCGATATTGTGAGCACTCTCGTCTCCCTACGAATATGTAGTCTTTTGAGAGAGAGTTTTAGTCGTTCTTGGTTCGGGAGTTTCGAACGTTCTCTCCAGCTATCGCCATGAGTATTTTTTCGCGCAGTCGGAATGCGCAACTCTGCTTCCGCAAGCAATACCAATGGTACCCGGTATTGTACACGTACCGGTAGGGGAAACTAGCCAAATAGTTTATAGTTTATATTACATAAAAAATCAATTTCGATCCCAGTATGCTGTCCATAATCCATAACGCATCATAACAATGTTCGGATATGCAAATGCTTCCTTTCAAAGACGTAGGATTGACCAGGGGATTCTGAGTGCTTCAAAATATTTCTTCTCGTCGTTGGAAAGGCCAACTGTTTTGTTTCAAGACAACCATCTTCTCGCCGTTAATAAACCCGTAGGATGGCACAGCGTCCCAAATAATCCAGGTCCAGTGTCTCCGAAATGCCTGCTTTCCGAGCTTAAACGCATGGATCTCGGTGGTGGTCGCCACAAGGACTTTTTGCTATCTCTCCATCGCCTAGACCAGCCATGCAGCGGAGTCATTTTATTTGCAAAGACCAGCAAAGCAGCAACGAGGGTGACCGCGATGTGGAAGAAAAAGCTGGTCGAGAAACAATATATTTGCGTTGTCTTACAAGACAGGATCGAAAGTCTGCTGAAACAATCTAAAGCCACTGGTAATGATTGGCATTCGCTGGCTGGGCAAGTCTCGCCGAATTTGAAGAATCCTCGTTCCGTGAACATGCGACACATCAATGATTCTACCGGTAAATCAACGGTGTCGTCCCATAGACAGGTTTCTATTGACTGGAAATTATTCGGAGTAAACAACACGATGCCGAAGTTTCAAATGATACTAGTCAAGACGAATGATGGGTCGCGGCACATGGTTCGAGCCTTGCTCGCCAAGGTAGGTGGGTGCCCAATTCAAGGCGATTTCCGATACAATGCCGCCGCGGTTCCATTGGCTGACCAGTCGGTTGCTCTACATGCATTCCGTCTCTCGTTGGACCCAATCCTCCAACTAGGAAGCTTAAAGACTTTTGATTTTGAGGCGCCTATTCCCAAAACATGGTGGGACTTTTTTGGAATTGGCGAAGAAAGTACCGTGTTCGTCTGAGACATTTTGTACATTTACTACTATTAGTGGTAGGTTGTAGAAGTCGTTCTTTTACCTATAGCTACTCCACCAGTTTGAATTTGTTATTCTTTCGACCACTGTACAGTACCGGTAGTAGAGTAGACTATCTTTAGAAATCTCTACGGGTACAGGTACCGTGGCACCGGTTACTGTCTGTACTCACCCCGTGAACTCCTTTCTTCGAGAGCGTCTGCAAAGATACTGTCTGTGTGCTCGTTACTACCTGGTATCGGTCGGGATTGTAGTCTACGTCTAGTATGTCGTAAAGCAGCGAAAAAGTGCACCATTTAGCTACTAGCTTGACGGTCGAGAGCAATGAATCATCATCTGTCTGTTGTTGCGCCGCGGGCCGGATAGACCACTACGTACATACCGGTACCAGTGTAGGGTCCCTCTGCTGTCTACTACTTCTCTCTACTATACCTTTTCTAGTAGAGAGGAGAGAGAGAGAGTAGTAGTAGAGGGCCTACCGCCCCCACGTCGTGTCTACTACGAAGTAGCACTCCGCGCACGGTTACGCAGTAGTAGTGGAGTAGAGTACGAGTATTGTATCAGTAGACTAGTAGTAGGTACCCGGTACCAGGTACGGTACCAGTACTGGACCAGTGCTGGTACTCTCTCTCTCTCTCTCTCTCTCTCTACTAGTAGAGTAGAGTAGAGGACTCTCTACTAGCAGAGTAGAGAGACATGATCCCCCTCTACCGGTACTACTAGTAGTAGTAGAGAGGACCCCTGATCCCCCTCCGAGCTCCGAGCGCCATCGCTCGTGCCATCTTCCCTGACCCCCCCCCCCGCCCCCCGTGCCCCGTGCCCATCCATCCATCCCCATCCGCCCGCCCCTCTTCTCATACTCGTACTCACTCCTCCTCCCCTCCTCTGTTACGACAAATCCACGATATCGTTATCCCGTGGGATCTCCATTTTGGATTCCACGGGATTTTCAACGCGCACCGGGCCAACCTCTTAGGTCATGTCCGATGACGCTCAACGGACGCGCATCCGTTGAACTCCCGCCGAATTTCTCCCCAGACCCCTCAGCCGTCTTTTCTCAATCCCGTGGATTTCCACAAAGAATTCCACGGGATTGTGAGGTTACATCCCACGAAATTTCATCCGAGATTCCGCGGGATGTTGTTCTGGACTTGTCTTCTCTCTCCGTTCTCAGGGCGAAGACGCCGAATATACACCTAGAAATCAGTGCATTCCTTCAAGTCGATAGGAAGTACTAACAATAAGTAGTAGACGTGAATGAAACACTCTGGAAAACCGTTTTAGGGCAATGGGGCAGATCCCCTACTGTACCTTGCGCACGATATTACGTGCTGAAGCCACGATGGGGTTAGTAGTAGTAGCAGTAGTAGTAGCAGTAGCAGTACTACTAGTAGCAGCAGCAGCAGTAGCACTACTACTACCGGTAGTAGTAGCAGTAGTAGTAGTAGTAGTAGCAGTACAGTAGTTGGGGCACCCCATTGAACCTTTGAGCGCGATATTACGTGTTGTTGACCACAATGGGGCAAGTACCCCATTGAATTTTTGCGCGCGATATTACGTGTTGTTGATCGGGACACAGGCACGGATATTTATGTTCATACGTAATAGAGGATAGTTCAAACCAAATGTATAAGCATACGTAAAAATTTGACGGCCATGGCACGTAGGACTCGTTATGCGCGGAGCAGATAATTCCATGCTCGGTCCCGAATGCTGCCGTATTGCTTTGCGTTACTTTGAAGATACAACCCTCAATCTTCAAGGGACTACCACGGACACGTTGGTTGGGTTGGATGTTCAATAGACAAATTTGTCCCAGTCGAAGGGGAGGCAACGTGTCATCATACCTCTTCTTCATGGTTTTGGCTTGGGGATTTCGATTTCGTGGATTCAAAGTAAAATCCCGCGGGATTTCGAATTTCGCGGGATTGTCGTAACACCTCTCGGTCCCACTGTACAGCACACGTACCAGTACTGCACTTGTACTGTACCCGTACGTGCGAGTATACATGCAGGCAAGAAACGCTCTATGTATGTTGTTGTCGCACAATCGAAAAACAACCAATCGAAAGCAACCAGCCGTCTGACGTTTCCACCGGGCGTTAATTAAAAAAACTGACGGTCGGGTTCGTTTTGACTTTTTGCGCCACGTACCACGTGGTTTCGCAATTCTGCGGGCCATACCGGTACTACTTGATGCTGCTGCAGGAAAAGCGAAATAATGCTAAAATAAATGATGCGAAACCTGCGATCGATGAGATGACGCCCACTTTTTGATGACACGAACACGACACTACTATAATAGTAGATTACCACAACACACAACACACAACAAGACACGACGGTCTCTCCCGTTCTCACTGAACTCAAGAAACATGGCAATTTCATCATACAAGCATTCTGAGGCTACGAGTTGGCTTACTAAGGCATGCCAATTATTAAAAGAGGATCGATGGCCGCCTGAAATGCCATTGCACTTCGATGGATCGGACTTCAAGGAAGAAAGTAGAGACGAGGCTGCTCTCGTTTTCTTTGATGCGATCTGGGGCTGGGGGAAAGCCAAAACCATCAGCCTGAAAAATATTAGATTGAGCCTCAGGGGCAAAGAAAAGCTTGGATCTGCACTGGACGCGAATCCCTTTTTGGACAATTTATCATTGGTGAAAGTCTCGAGCGATGATGGTCGTATGGAATTCTTGTCGAGATCGTTGTTTTCCGGAAACAAGAGCATTAAGGAATTGACCATCGACAGTTGCCAAATAAGAAGGCAAGACTATCACTTTATGCGACGAATCTTGGGCGTTGGACATTTGCAAGTTCTCAAGCTACGCAACCTTGATGATGTGATACCGACGATTTCTCCATATCTTGCACATTCCTCCCTGAAGATGTTGGGTATCAGCGGATGTCGTGCAAATCAAGAAAGTCTTGTTGAAATGTTACGGAGCATTACCTTGAACACAAATATAAAGTCGCTGGTTTTGCAGGATTGTGGAATTGGATCTTCGGTCAAGAAGGAACTTAATGATCTGCTTTCAAACAACTCAACGCTGCAGTCCGTTGATCTTCGCGAGAACAACATATATGAAGAAACAATAGCTTTACTGGCAAAGGGTGGCCTACGACACAACAATTCGATACAGACACTAATACTGTCGCAGAACCCTATCGGTGATGATGGTGCCTCTTCGATAGCAGAGATGCTGGCTTTGAATCCAACCATTGAGTCTCTTGGTCTGATTGACTGTGAAATTTGGGGGCGTGGGTGCATGTCGTTGGCATCCGGTCTGGCTTCCATGAAGGGACTGAAAGAGCTCTTTGTCGATGGCGATATGGAAGACTTTGCTCATGTTGTTCTACAGTCTCTTGAATCCAATATGTCCTTGCATCATCTTTGGACGGACAGAACCACGTACCTGATTCACAGGGATCGCACGTGGAGACAGGTCGAATTTTTCCTTCGTCTGAACCGTGCCAAGCGGCGGATATTAGTCGAGCCAAGTGTGCCCGTCTCGTTGTGGCCAATCGTGCTAGAAGGGGTCAGTGGCGACCCTCGCTTGATTTACCACCTTCTTCGACAGAAACCCGAGTTGATATCTACAAAAAATTAGCTATCATGACAAAGCTAGGGGGAATACAATTTTAATGAATCTTTTGAAAAATCTATCTCAGTAGAAGAAGTGTGCAGTATGGTATGCGAAGAGGGTGGAGAATCTCACAATCCACCTATAGATTTACCCTGCTTAGTCCGAAAACGGAATGCCTGCCGCCGCCAATCGTTCTTCGTAAGATTTTTGTGGATTTTGCGATGAGGATGATTCAGATTTCTCCTCTTCGGCCTCTTCTTCCAAGGCCACGACGTTTGTCACTTCCGGGATGTAATGCATCAACATATTTTCCACTCCCTGCTTTAGTGTCACACTCGAACTAGGACAGCCAACGCAACTCCCGGCCAATTGCACTGTCACGATACCCGTTTCTTCTTCAAATCCAATATACCGAATATCCCCGCCGTCTTCTTGGACAGCTGGTCTTATACGCGCCTCGATCAATTCCTTAATCATGGCGACTACCTCGTCGTCATCGTCCAGGATGGTGGTATCGCTAATGATAGGTTCGTCCACCATAACGGGCTGGTTGCTATCGAAAAAGTCCATCAACGTTGAAAAGATATCTGGTCGCATGAGTTTCCTGTAGAAGAAAGAATGAAAAACAAACATACAAAGAAACAAACAAACAAACAAACGCTGAATGAGATTTGGTTTCTGGCCTGTACGAACCAACGCATACGTACAACAGGCAACATTGGAGTTGGGAGAAAAGAAAGAAATCACTTGTACTCGTACTCACCAGTGATGCTCCGCATACTTGGTGATAGTGACAAAATCAAATCCCAGGTAGACAGCTTTGACTCCATCGATTTTGAATAATTGTGTGGCAAGTGGGGATTTGAGGATGTCCTCCATGGAATCGGTTTTGCTGACAAAGAATCCAGTGCCATCCTCATTTTCCAAAACGATGCGGCCAGATGGCACGAATTTGATGGATTCTGGGTTGGGTGTGTTTTCTGTTTGAATAAAGACTGTTCTAACTTGTTGCTGCCTTTGTTGCTTCTGAGATTGTGTGAGACAGGAAGTTGACATAACATTTCCATTGGCCGCCGCTGCCAGATGGTGCATCGAACGAGTCATCAGCAGCGCAGGCGAAGTAGAACCTTTCGAAATTGGAGCACTACGTGTACCCGCTCCTACTAGTCGGTTGCATCGAGCGCCAACGGCTCCGGCTTTTGTTGCGAGAGTTCTCAATGATGTGTACATGATGCTTGATAATGTTCTAATGAGACGAAACGAAGATAGGTCCTCGTGCGTCGAGTTTGAAAGAGGATCGAGAATAGTACCGGTAGTCGATGAGGATGATAATGAGATGACGATGGACGATGATCATCATTCGTGTGTTCTCAGTGTTGCGTTTGTTTTCTCGTGCTCTTTTCTTCTCTCCGCGCTCCGCGTCGTCGTCGGTTTGCGGGTTTCCTTCGCGCTCTTTTGACAGCGCACATACGGCCAGGCAGGCAGTGGAGTTTCAGAAAGAAGCTGACGTCATCGTTTTCTTGTGTTCGTTTTAAAATAAAATAATTGTTTAGTTGGTTCGTGAAAAAGTAAAGTGTCCGTCTATGGACGACTCTGCGCCGTCGCATTTTTATTTCTCGCCCGCGGCTTACGAGTGGGAGTACCGGTACCGGTACGAACGGTACCAGTACAGTAGACGACGACGACGACGACTCGCGAGACTACACGTACGGTACAGTACCAGTACTGGACCCGTAGAGACTAGTCTATTGTTACAAACGAAGAACGAAGCATTTGCTTTCATTGACGTTTCCGTCTTCATTTCAAGTTCCACCCAGTTGATTGTCGAGCCGTTCATTCGTACACTAATACCAGTACTGAAACGAGTATTTCAATAGTGAAGGTGAAAGATGGAGAGCTACCCAGGGGAGCTGCTGGTGGGTGTCTCTCCCTTGGTGTTTTGCGTCGATGCGACGCTGGCTTCCAACAACAACAACAAGAAGACGGCGGCAAGTCGTATTGGTCAAAATGGTGACGACGAGGATCCATCCGGTACTGCTGCTGCCGTTCATTCTCGCAGTCAATTCGATCGCTTTCTCGATGCCATGGCGGCTTCGTTACTCGACGGGCCCGACGGTGGCGATCGTCTCTACTATAGCAGCAGCAATCCAAATGATCAACTGTCCCCGAACGGTGGGCGGCGGCGTACCGTAGACGATGGAGTGTTGGGATTGTTTCGTGGAGATGAAGGAGAGCTCGATTCGGATCAAGAAGATGGCATCATTCTGGGCGGTGGAGATATAAGTTTTGGTGGCGAGGGCGGCGGCGGTGGTGACATTATGGATCCCAAGCGAACGAGATCTTTTGGGTTTCGCATGGGCGGTCCGGGTGGTGGAAATCGAAATAATAATAGTAATAATAATGCGGCGACACTGAGAGGGGCGCCCAGCAAAGATGGAAGCATTGCTGGTGGAGTCAGCACGTCGTTTGCCAGAGCCTTGCAGGAGGGGCAAGGCTTCTTTCAAAGGGCGCGGATCGTATCCATAAGCAGTCGACATGGATTCCCCCCTTCGAAAGATCCAACCGGTGACGACAACCGAATCAAGGATTTCTTCCTTGGCAAGACACTTCGGACGGGAAGGATCTTGGCGGCTACTAAGAGACGACCCATCGATGGCATACTGCCGAGCGGGTGGTTGGAGAAGCATGCGGCGGCACTTCCTAGCGTGATCATTGTTGTCGTGCAAGTTGGCAGTCACGCACAGCAAGCCGAGCAAAATTCCCTACTGGACGAGACTATGAAGAGTTTGCAAATGTCCCTTGCGAGCAAGCGCGAATGTACTATTCGAGTTGTTGGGCTAGTACAAGAGGGAATCAGCACTTCTATGGCTCAAGAATGGAAGCAAAAGATGAGCGAAACCCTTGAAAGTCAACCGCCGTTAACATTATTGGACGTCGCCGCCCTTCAACAAGATGCTGCGCCGTCGATGACCTTGGAAATTCTGCACAAAGCTGTACATGATGCTTCCTTTCGGTACTATATGACCCAGGCCCGTAGAACCAAACACAAGCTACTCGAGTTGGGACCTGCTCGAGAAACGCCGCTGTTGTTACCTCTATGCATTCGATATTGTTTCAAAGCTGCCATGTTCTACGAATTTCAGTGGAACCCCGAAAAATCACTAAAGTACATGGCGGAAGCGTACCGTCATGTTGAGACCTACTACCGGTATCTCTTGCAGCAACGGGAGATTGCTAACGGCTCGGACGAGGGAGGAGCTCAAGCAGTGGCGCTGAATGCTCCCAAAATTCGCCTTTCAAATCATGGCAGCAGTTCTGCGACCGAGGATGAGTCTGCGGGAGTGGAGATGTTGCTTCAAAGTGAAGACGATGTGACCAATCTACTTCTTAACCCTCCCGCTGTTCCAGATGACATGGTTCACCAGTGTAGAGTCATTGCAGACTGGCTTAATTTCAAGATTCTTCAGTCGAGCCTTACGAGTAATACAGAAGGGGGCTTGCTGGCTGCCTCGGCGCAGTTACAAAAGCATATCCAAGCCTTTTGCAATCCCCTCCGAAGCTTTGTTTGCAGTCCCGATCATGCCTACATGGATTGGGCGTTTGTGGCGCACCAACGCATGGTTGCCAGCCAGCTATTGGAACGTCACCCACCCAGAGCTCTCGGAGAATTGGGCAATGGCAATGATGAAGTCATTTTGCGATGTTCGCCATGGAAATCGTACGAGGCCACCGCAGAGGCATTTCTGCGATTGGGAGCTGAGGTAAAGAAAGCTGCCAACTCGAGTCAAATGGTCAAAACTGTCGGGGATGACATGCGATCGAGATATGTTGGAGGTCTCGATAAAGATGGCTACCAACCAAAATTGCGAGAAGAACTAAAGGTCAACCATCGAGAGCTTGCGCTGGACTGCCTTCGTCGTGCGATTTCGTTCTACGAGCGAGATACTCAAAAGCGTGAACAGGAAGACGGAGATGCTGTCTTGTCGTTTGGTCGCTCGGGAACACGTAGCTATTACCTAGCTGGTGGTACTCTCGTCGGGCTGGAGCGATATGCCGAGGCAGCCTCGTTTCTAGAAAAGGCGGTAAAATTGGCGAAGGGCTGGAAAGGACTCGAATTGACAGCTCGGCGGATGCTCATCAAATGCTACGAGAAGCAGCTACCTGCCGAGTCCTTGGACAGTAGCCAAGCGCTGGCTTCCATCTTGCTTGACTCGTATTTCAATGCTGAGATGTCGAACATAGACTTACGGCGCGCACTCCAGAATTTCGCTTCCGCTTCCAACACTGGAACGATCAAATGGCATCGCGAATGCTCCGATGAAGAGGACAAATCACTCCCTTTTTCGTTCACATTGACTTTTCCTGGCAGGACACACGCGACTGCGGGCGATGCCGTCGAAGCCAGCCTGCGCATCAAATCAAATCTTGACTATGGGGTGCATGTGGATTCTGCGACATTGCTCACTCTGGCAGGGAAAATATCTGTTCCTTCTTCTGATCTTTTGGGTGCAAAGAATGCCAACGAAGGGGTTGGAGGTGGTATTATTGTTCAGGCAAAGTCCACAATTTGGCTTTCTACGTCTATTAAACTACCTAAAGATTTAGATAAGATCGCCAGCGATGAATCTGGGAACGGTGGGGAAAACAAAGGAGTACCCGGTAAGGGATCCTTCTCGAAAAGTGCTCGGCCGCGGACGGCTGGACTAACTGCAGCTGGTGAGTCCTTACGTGCCAGAGGGCGACACCGGACTTTAAAAGACAAACGCTAACAATACCCTTGACTTATTTGCAGGCGGTGCTCGGTTTGCATCTGAAGAAGCTTTTGGAGACGCCGAATCACGTTCTGGCAAGAACCAGTGGAGTCTGAAGTGCCTTGGTGGTAAGCCACTTCGCTGCGATGGGCTTTGCATAATATTCTACCCAGTCCAGTCTGCTGCAACTGAGGGTGACAGCATTCGCATAGAGCTGGTCATTGAAAAGAATCACGCCGTGACAGAAGCGACGATCAAGCGCACTCCGTTCGAGGAGGAAAATTATATTGCGTCATCGTGGATGCGCCCCCTGGACCTTCCCTTGAATTCGGGACCCAGATGCCTACGCGTTTTGCCGCCACTTGCAGATATGATCATCACTAACATCACAGAGACCTTTACAAACGGAAAGGTATTGGAAGGGACTGTCAACCGAGTTTTGCTTCGACTCAAAGCGGGGTGCCAAGAAAACTGTAGCGATGTTGCCATTCGCGTTGCGTGCTCCAGCGTTCTTGTATCGGCCACTGGAGATTCAACAAGAATATCGTCAGACTCAGTCGACGAGGAGGAAGCGATTTCGGTTGTAGATCCTTCGCATCCCCATGTCAGGACGCCTGTGTTAGTAAAGGCAGACAAGGACGCGCCTGCTCAGATGATAAGGTATGGCTACGAAATCCCCAAAGGGTGGACACTTGTCGGCGAAGATGGCCGTGGCGCAGCTGGCGATGACTACTATCCAGTCATCGAGTCGTTGAGAAGTGGAGAACAGACGTATGCAGTCTTCGACATTTTCAGGCCGTCTCCTCCAGTGACGAGAATCGCCGGAGTGTTTCAGCCTGGAGAAGATGAAGAGGGGCTGGCGTATGAACATTCGATGTGTCAGAGCGACATTGAGATCTCCATTCGATACAACCAGAAACGATCGTTACAGAAACAGAAAACTATGACAGCAAAGCAGCGTGGTCGAAGGAAAGGAGACGATGAGTCCCCACCCTCCGATGAAAATGAGTCGGACCTAGTTTTTCTGACTCAAACGGCGTCCGTCGTATGGAGCCAACCCATATCGACGACTTTTTCACCAGGCCTGAAAACGACACAGCCGTGTGGAAATAGGCATCCCACGAATACAGTACCCGATTCCAACAGTAGAAGGAACCCAGTTGCGCCGATGATGGAAGCAGAAATGGTCTTGGTGGACGGGGAGCGTGTTACGACGAAGTGCACCCTGGAAGCCGCTGCCTCTGCGGACGGGCTGTTGACGGACGTCGAGGAGATCAAGTTTGAGGTAAGATCACCACCTACACGTCCACGTGTATCGCTTTTCTTCACTGACTTCTAAACTTTTGCGTATTGTAGGACACTCAGGAAGAGAACGCCCCGTGTACGTTCACGCTATTGAGTGGGAAGGATGAATCAGGTTTACTGTACAAAGCTCGCCCTGACGATCCTTGTCGGAAGCTGATTCTAGGATCAAAGTTCTCCCTCGCTTGGACCAGTGAAGTCAACATGAAGAGCAATTATCTGAAGGGCAGCGTATCCGCATCTCTAGGTGTTCTATCGATTGGTTGGTCACCTAATCCTTTAGAAGTTCCCGACGAGGTTAGAGAAAGTGGATACTCTGGATCGTCCATGCATGGCCCTCTCCGTCTGGACAGTCCTTCAACTTGCCGTTTCATGGGCCCGCCTTGTTACATCGAGAATGCTCCGTTCGAGACCATGATGGATAGGCTTCCAGATTATCTGGAGGTGGCAACCCCTTTTGAAATAACTTATCACATCAAGAACAAGACGGCATTTGACCAAAAGCTAAATGTATCATTGAAAGAGGAACAAGGGGCGAACGACTCTCTTGGCTTCTTGGTCGCCGGGCTTGTAGTGGGTGAAATCTCACTTGGGCCGTTTGAGTCGCACACGCTGTCGTATTCGGCCGTCGCAACAAGGACCGGGAAGATTCATGCTCCGCAACTTTGCGTCTCGAGTCATCGATACAACACATGGCTGATTCAAGAATCACAAGATGAAAATCGAACGTTGTTCGTTGCACCATAGGTATCCGTACATAAACCTTGCTACGAGCGTCTTTAAGTTCAACTACTGTAGAGATTACCCTTCAGTCTACTCTCTAGCTAGATTCAAAGAAAGAATAGGTAGGGCTGGCTCGCAGTAGGAATCTTGTTTTCGACGGACCTCCCAGACCACTACTAGCGTTTCCGATATGATCTCCGCTAAGATGGAAATCCTTGCCGAACGAGGAAATGGTACAAGTACCCTATTGCACTTAGCTTTGCAGACCTTCACCAAAATAGTTGACCAGACACTGCGATCATGTCTGAGTACACTCTCATTTTGACACTCCGACTTTCCACAGGTCGTAGGATGCTTCCAACAAAGGTAGTCCAGATTTCGAAGCTTCAAAAATCTTTTCTCCAGCCTCGGTAGCCCTTGATTTGGCAGGCACGGAAGATGCCTTGGTCGAGAAAGCCATCAATAATTGGGATAACTCTGCACAAGCGTGTTCTGTATGTTTTGAGGGCCGTGCTACAGTCTCGCCTTCTAGCAGAGCAGGGAGCAGCGACGTGAGGGCATTGACGGCTAATTCACCCGCCTTCAAATCGTAGTGAAAATCAAACTCATTCTCGCTTTCTTCTTCTCCCCAATGTGCTGCGATTTCTGAAATGATCTGGAACAGTACCGCTACGGCAGTAGGCAAGGCAACAACCTTTGTGTTGTAGCATTCTTTACCCTCCGACTCGAGATCCGCTTTGGCAGCTGCTCGAGCCAAGTCCCCGTAGGCTTTGACCGCTGTTTTCAGCGAAAAGGCATTTCCTGCATATACTTTCGTCTTGCCTTTCCGTTCAAACGTATTACCCATGAGTTCCGCCACGTATCCAGCTGCAACGACGCCATAGTTCGGGAATGTTGACCAGGGGACTTCCAAGAATGCACAGATCATTGTTGCTTTCAACCCTTGGATGCCAATATCGTTTATCATGATTGGCTTGACAACTTCTAGTACCGAATCGTCGAGCCCTTGACTGGAAACCTCCGCTAGTCGGAGCAATAAAAATAGGGAGAAATCCTCCAAAGAATTCTCCTTCCATTCGTTGGATTGCACTTTGGACTCTTGAATATTTTCAATGGCGAGTCTAGGAATGGCTGTGAGCCCAATCAACAATGCATTTTCTGGGTGCTTTCCCAGCGAAGCTAGCAACCCAAAGGCCCACCGATAATCTGCTGTCCCTCTTGCGGCATGTGCTGTTAAATCTTGCAAGATCCGAAGCATGGAATTTGGGTTCTCTAACGGTGGTACTTTCGGAGCTCGTAATGACGTCGATTGTCGGGGTGAAAACTGTCCGATGACGACCTCAGCAGGCTCGTAAAAAGACAAATTCATCAGGCAGATCAAGCACAAGTATGCCTCCTTCTTCCCCGCCGAAATGACGTGACAAAGATTCGCTAGTAACTTCTTGTGAATTCGTTCCAGGGTCATGACTCGTTTGTTCTCGTGCGGGATTGCAAGATTGTTAAGTGTCAAACAGACGTAATGTAGTTTTTCATCATTGTTTTGCAGTAAGCAGTCTGCAAGGGGATTCAAAACATCGTACTTTCCAGTGGCCACCATCGCTTCGCGGTTGTTCTTGTGAGCGACATCGCATAGCTCGTAAAGCTGCTTGGCAGCATCCGTCGCCCTCGCCGGGTCCTCACGCTCCATTTGGACCATTTCTTTGGTTAATTTGGATATGTCTCGTAACGTAGGAGACCGACGTGTCTTTGGATTGATTGATTGATCCATACGAGCAACAATGATATGATATTAGTCGGTTGAGAATTTCAATCAACGAATAATAGAAGATCCTCTGCTTGCACCCAGGAAATCCGGGGAGCGACTCACCTTTTCCTTGTTGGCATCCTTGTCTACGCTAGCAATATCAAGGTTTTTGTCTTCCACTTCGGTACCCCCGTTCAGAAAATTGGAAATGAAATTCATCGTCTAAGCAACTGACTAATACGAGAACTGACCACAAGCAGGTCGTTCCTTCAAGCAAGGCCTTTGTAGAAACGAAACGTGAAGATATGAGAATACCCGGAGTGTGTGACAAGGAATGCAGTGCGATGTGCGATGCGATGGGAGGCGGGACATGGGAATTAGCGACGCCGGCGCCATTGCCGATTGCCGATTGTGATGGATTTTGACGGTCCTTTCGAATCTTTAAATCAGTCGAACGATTCTATTTGACTCACCTGACTGTTTGTCTTCGCACATGCGACGCACAGTTTGCGGGAATGGCTGGATACTCGATACACTGTACTTGCTATGTACTGTAACAGTATTCCTCGGTACAAGTAGTACTTTACTCTAGTAGAGGAGAACAGAGGTGCAAGTACTCCTTGCTTCTAACTTCAAACCACTCGTACTTTACTTCTTTTTATGGTACGAGTATATGATATTGGTACTAAGCTACTAGCACTACTACTCACTCCCACTCCTGTTCTTTTCTCAACGAAGATGTCCGGCGCTGTGGTGCACAGGGCGCCGAGTCACCAATTGAGCTGTTGCTATCCCATTTGGTCATGAATGAATCGTTCCCTAGCGAAGACATAAGCGAAAAGGAGCAAAGAGAAGAACAATCTTCATCGTCTCCTCCCTCGCGCAAGTTAACAGCTGGTGAAGAAGTAGTAGTGACAATTTCGATCGCGGCCTCACGGATGATCCTACGCCGTCTCGTGGTGCCGTTGCTCTTTTCTTTCTTCGTCTTCTTCTTTGTCTCCACGCCATCCAAAGGAGAAAGTCCCATGGCATCGTTAAAGGCGCTGTTGACGGCCGTAAAGAAGGAAGGCAACGAGGTGTTCCCTCTTGTAGCGAATACCAATCTTGCTTTTGTGAAACCGACACTCCTTGCATCGATGCTTGTACTAGTAGCGCTGGTACAAAGCGGCATCCTCGCGACGTCTATATCCATGGTGGCGGAAGCCTCATTCTCTGTATTGTCTTCTTCAGAAATGATGAAGTTTTCATCTCGTCGAACTTCGTCAGCAAGACACCGCCCTCGCTCCAACGCCTGCCTCTGGTTTTGATACGTATTTTCAAAGTAAATATCCGCCAGCTGATCTGGATCCGCCATGTTGTTATCCCACTGCATCCGCTGTTCAAAGAAAACTTCATATTGTGCCTCCTCCACAACACGCTTGCTAATCTTGTATTCCATGGGGGTGAAGAGTCCATCGATACAGCTCGTATCAGCACCACCACCACAAGGAGGATCACCTGCTCGATCTATCCCTTTCGACTCTGTAGTAGTAGTAGGACTGGTTGCTCTGCTACCACGAATCTTCGTGATTTCTCTGTTCGATATCAAGGCGGAAATATCATCGCAACGGTCTTCAATCATATCATCTTCCTCCTCGGTCGTGTACCACATTGCTTTCTTCTCTCTCTCCGAGAGCTGCGACCGTCCAGGTATTTCAAGGATTCGAACGGAGCTATTGAAGGATACTACACGTTTGCTGCATGATACATCTCCTTGATCTGGAACAAGTTGTATCGATTCTTCATCTTCGTCAATGTCCTCCTGCTGTTCTGGATCTCGTGTGAAGTTGAATGGGTGACGTTGTAGCACTTGCGGTGCGTAGGTTCTTCCTCCTTGACGACGACGAGTTAATTTTTCATGTTGTCGCACTCGACAATCATTAGATCGCACACTCGAGACATTTTTGGATGTTGGGGTGTAGCTTCTTGAGTGTAGGGTAAAGTCTAAGGTTGATTCCTGAGGATTCAGTATTTCATGCATGGTGGCTGGAATTGGTAGTCGACAAAAATTATTATTTTGTGAGCTCGGGAACCATACAGTGCCTGTAATAAAAGTAAAGCACTGCTGATTGCTAGCTATCATCAGATTAAAGGTACTGGTACCGGTAGATAGAACATAGTTCGGTCAATTCGAGAGGGTCTGCAATTAACACTACCAAACGCAGGTTTCTCCGAATTCGCCAAACACTTATCTTCGCTCCCATCTTGAGGGCTATTGTCAAGAAGCCAGGGGAGACGAACATCCTAATAAATCCCATTCCAAGGAGATAGAAAGCACATGCCATCATAATATTTTACTGGATTTCACTTGATCTAGATTTTCTTCTCCAACTTCTCACGAGAACCCGAGTAACGCGTCATTCCTCTTGCCCGAACCAACACACTGAAATGCAGTCTTGGTGGGCAATATTATTACGGAGAGGATTTATCCGCGGATGCCAGAGAAGCTAACGCTCACTTTATTTTGCTTTTCTTGCGTCCACCAACAGACGACTGAAACGAAGAGAACCAAGAACGAGAAAATAACCCCCAAGACTGACTCCCATCAAGCATCATACTGTCGCGAGGAATGTCAACCCAAAAGACCCCCCCCCCCCCCACGATCAATCGAATCGTCATCACCATTGGTTACACACTTGGCCACAATCTTTTGCCTGCAGAACCATCGTCGCCATCTTCATGATGACTGTTACTTGGGGACAAGCCTGGCGCTACATCCTTTTCTCCGTCCGAGCAGTCCTGTATTCATAGCCCTGTATTCATATACTGTAGACTACCGGTAGTGGTACTAATAGCGAAGCAAATGCAGCGAAGAAAAAGTCGCTGTCCTAACAGTTTACGCCAGTCGGCTAGACTATTAGTCGGGCGAATACCAATCAACTTCTCTTACAGTACGAAATAGGAGCTATAACTTCAATTGTGGCCCATGAATGATTCTTCGACCCCCCCCCCCCTATGCCTGCTCCGCCAAACTAGGCGCCCGGTACGTTTCCATCGGCCTTTCAACGCTGCTAGAAACAAGATCAAAGATGTAGGTCGACCTGTCTTCATCGATGATTCGAATATTCCCCGAGTTTGCAAGGCTCAAAGAGGCCAGGAACAGCCGACAAACGTCGCTTTGAGTACAGCCCTTGGTCACGCTATCAAACTCGACCGTAGTGGTAGCAGCCTGGAGTACAAAGTCGAACAGTGAAGTTTGGTGAGAAAAAGAGAAAAACTGGGGCAGACATCGGAGGGAAGCAAGAGGACGATACTTACGTGTTCAGAACCGTCGCTCTTCCGTTTGATTCTTTGCAATCCTTGTCTGGCACTTTCGAGAAGATCTTCCGAGTATCGATGGATATCAAATGCAGCGCGGCGCTCTTCTTCTTCCAATATTGGTGCCAGCTTGGCCTGCCACTGATTTACACGATCAGAAAGTTTCGTGTTAAACGCGAAATCCTCTGCACCCTTTGCAAATGCTTGAATGTGAGCACGGCAGAGTTCTTCAAAGGTCTTGCCAAGATTGGATTCTGTGTGATACATTAACAGAAAGACAAAATGATTAGACAGGGCAACTTTTGGTTTTATGACTGACTCCCCAAAACACTTACCTCCACCCGTAGATCTATCCAGTTGATAGGCTTCATCAAGTGACGCCATGCCAGCATTTCCAACATCATTTTCGTCGTCGTTGTCGTCATCCCCACCAAAGTCAAAACCACCGCCATAGTCATCGGCGTCATCATCGTCATCGTACATGGCTTGAGAAGGTGCATCTGCTTGCGCCTCTGTGACTTTCTTTCTCTCGGCACGTCTTTCAGACGCCCGTGCCTTGGCTGTTTCCTTGGCGATGTATAGAAATTCGTCTCCAAAAATGAGACCATCAATTGGAATGGGGGGAAGCTCCTCTCGCTTCCCAAGCAATGCTTGTAGAGTCTCGACTGCCAAACTCGTGCGAGGCTCCTCCGTAGTGGAAGGTCTTGGTCGACTGACCACGCGCCGAGTGCTGGCTCCTGTGACGCACTCCGAAGGCGGCAACGTGATACCCTCGGGCAACCGGTAGGTCTTGCCCTTACGAAGCGGTTTCGAGTGAAAACCCTCACTGGAATGTGGATCCAAGAGTGCCCAGGGGTCGTCTCGTTTGACTTTGGCGGGTGCATCAGCAAAGGTGACTCGTTTAGGTGCCTCATTGGCAGTTTGTTGGGCAACGCCAACCTCTACTATCATTCCGTTATCGTCCATCATGGGAGACGGACCGCGATCCTCGTCGTCGCCATCATCATTCATGGCAAAACCAGGCCCGTCGTCACTATGGTCATCATAATCGTCTCCAGTTGGTTGAAGTTCCATCGGTGCCTCAGCAGCATCCTCACCAAACAAACTACGTCCTCCCTCAACATTCTCGGAGAAGCCACTTGAAACCGGTCCAGCCGTTGATGGAGCGGATTGAGATCCAGGCATGAGTAGGACCCCGTCCTCGCCTACATCGCATAATCCATCGACGAGACGAAGGCTGCCATTGTTCAAAGTCCCCAGCAAGGCTCTCTGGTGCGACGAAGAAGCAATTCCACCGAGGCTGCTGCGCTCTGCTCGAGTCACTGACAGTCCTCCCAGTGAAAGTCGCGTACGGGTGAGAGACTGATTGATAGGCGTTCCAGAAGAGGCTAATGCATCGATATCATCATCGTCCTCCTTGAGGTTGATCTTGGTGTTGGTAAAGTCTTCGGGAACGACATCGTCGAGAAGCAGAAAATCTTCATTCGGGTCAAAATCATAGAAATCATCAATCGACGCATCTGCAGACTTGCGTCGGGACTCCTTGGCATTGGCCGACGTCGACTTGAAGAACTCGTACAAGGCTTTATATACAAGTCCATGCAGATATTCTACCTTGCGACTGTACACATTCGAGGAGTTTTGTAGAATAATGGCCGCGTGGGCGAAATTAGGAATTCCGTCTCCTTGCTGTTGCTGTCCCGAGGACGTGGCATCATCGACGTGCTGCAATTGACTACCCGAATGACCGACTAGTTCCTGAAGATATTCTTCCAAACTGAAAGCAGATCAAAGCGAGATGAGCACAGACACAAATATCATGCACTTATAAAGCAGTCCAGGCAAACTCAAAGCCGCCTTTGAGGAGGGACGATGATTGATGATTCGTCAATATTTGTACGCACCAAGAAGCAATATCGACATCCCAGTTTCGAGACAAGTCCCGAATGGGTTGGAGAGAGGACAATGCCGACTCTAGGACGGTGTTAGATGGTGGAACTTCCGTCATGATCTTTTGTCCCTTTTTATGTTGCGTTTCCCCGTTGCCCATGGTTGTTGCTCCATTTTAATTTTAGCGCAGCAGCTCGGAACAAACGCATGTACCGGTACTGTACCAGTAATGTACAGTACCGGTACTGTCTGTACGTACCGGTGCTGTACCGTACTGTACCTGGTACGAGTACAGCACGAGTACAGCACGAGTACAACGAACAAAAACGACGCCATCTCGAGTTTTCGGCGCGAACTTCTTCGGCGGGCAGGCGCGCAAGTCTATCGTTTGAATTTTTCTGAGTCGAATAGATCGATGGGGGGTGTCTGATGGATGGCGGCGCGGCGGCGGATGGTGTCTGATGATGATTGATGATTTACCGGTATGTACCTGGTACTGGTACGGTGTACGGTATGTGTGATGCATGCGCATGGTGAGACACGGGTCACGGGTCGGGTGCATGCGATGACAAGACACAAGACGTGCTTGCGTTCCCGCCACCCGCCATCAAAATTCTGTTTCTGTTTTCGCTGATGCCAGTTGTTGACGTCCCGCCTTGACGCTACCGAAGGCCATGGCATTGATATGACAGTATCCTTCACTACTCTAACTATTTGAAACTATTGAAGCTTCTCTACTGTAGTCGCGGAATCACGATTCACTTCATCGTCGGACGATTGTTGTTTGCTACTCCTCCTACTAGTAGGGTAGGAACCCCCGGCCTGCTGTCAAAGATCATCATTCTGACTGGAAATTCTCGATATCTTGGTGTCATGAAATATTTCAGACAACCGTATCTTTGTTCCTACGTGCATTGAACACCGACGCCGCTGAATGGGAACAGTTCTCATAATTTTTCTTGCCTCGATATCGATTGCTGCTAAAATGACCACTTGGCTGGATATTCCTAAGGATTCTGACTTTTCTTTGAAGAATATTCCTTTTGGAGTCTGCTCGTTGACGCCGTCTTCCCCTCGAAGATGTGTGACTGCCATTGGAAACAATGCGGTGGACCTTGGAGTGCTCCAAGATGCAGGAGCCTTCATGGACATCACTGAATTGGACGGTAATGTATTTTCCGAGGCAACGCTAAATAACTATTTGGCTCACCCTCCGGAAGTTTGGCCGAAAGTTCGTCAACGAGTCATCAGTCTATTTGATGGAACGTTGGATCTTCTGAGCTCCAGTCCAGAATTGCAAGCAGCTTGCATGTACGACCTGAGCGCAGTGTCTATGCATCTGCCTTGCGAAATCGGGGATTATACTGATTTCTATTCTTCCCGTGAACATGCGACCAACGTCGGTACCATGTTCCGTGGAAAGGACAATGCATTGCAGCCCAACTGGTTACACCTTCCAGTTGGGTATCATGGACGGTCGTCAACCGTGCAAGTGAGCGGCGAGCCTGTCGTTAGACCATATGGTCAATTGCAACTCGATGCTACCGATCCAAGTAAAGGGAGCACTTATGATACTTGCAAATTGCTTGACTTTGAGTTGGAGGTTGCCTTTTTTGTCGGAGGGCCCGCCAATTCAGGCCCCATGTCCATGAAGGATGCCAAAAGACGAATCTTTGGATTCTGTTTGATGAATGATTGGTCAGCCCGTGACGTTCAAAAGTGGGAATATGTTCCGCTCGGTCCATTTACCGCCAAGAATTTTGCGACTACCATTTCACCGTGGATAGTTCCGACAGAGGCGCTGGAACCCTTCAAAACCGCCACGTCTGCGGGCAAGCAAGACAATCCTGTACCCCTGGAATATCTCCAAGATCCTGACTATTCATCTTTTGATGTTCGACTTAGTGTGGCGATTCAATCACCGACTATGGAAAAGCCCCACGTAGTTTGCCAGTCCAATTTTGCCAACCTCTATTGGAATGCTGCCCAGCAGCTGGTTCATCATTCCGTGACCGGATGCAAAATGAATCCTGGTGACCTACTGGCCAGTGGTACTATTTCGGGCCCTACAGAGAACTCATTTGGCAGCATGTTGGAACTAAGCTGGAAAGGAAGTCGAACTGTAGACCTTGGTGGAGGAGAAGAGCGCAAATTCCTCAGAGACGGTGATACGGTCATCATGGAAGGCTTCTCTTCGAAGGATGGTATTGGTCGAGTGGGCTTTGGAGTATGCTCTGGACAAGTTTTACCAGCTGGTACATCAATCTCTCCGGTTGTCAAAGCTCCACCAAGGTACAATAATTTCAAGCTCTATGCGTACTGGCGTTCTTCTTCGTCGTGGCGAGTGCGAATCGCGCTTGTCGCCAAAGGCGTTCCATTTGAGGTTGTTCCCGTGAATCTTAAACTTGGGGAACAGAAGAGTGATGGCTTTATGGAAAAGAATCCATTAGGTCAAGTTCCAGTCCTGGAATATACCGATACAGCTACCGGCTCGTTGATCTGCATGACCCAATCTGTCACTATCATTGAGTTTTTGGATCAGGTTTTCCCTCAATCGAAGTCTCTGATCCCAACAGATCCTGACGATAAAATTGCCGCAAGTGAGATGGTCGAGGTCATCAACTCTGGTATCCAGCCGTTGCAAAACGCTCCACTCGTAAACAGTCTGGAACGCGCCTCCGAAGGGAAAATCGTTGCAAAAGACTTTGCTCAGGGCTTTATCACCAATGGCTTCAAAATGCTCGAAATTCTCATCAAACGAAGAAGAGAGAGCTCCAGACATACTGGCCCCTTCTGTCTGGGGACCTTTTCACCCTCTATTGTGGACGCCTGCTTAGTGCCACAACTTTACAACGCTCGTCGGTTTGATGTTGATGTCGACAAAGAATTCCCAATGTTGGCAGATATTGAGGAGCGATGCTCCGGACATCCGTGGTTTGTCCCGGCGCATGCGAATGTCCAGATTGACGCAGAGATCTAATGAAAGAAAACCTATATCCAGGGTAGATTTGAATGGGCACTTTATTATAAACCACCTTGTACACGGATAATTTCCGGAGCCACAGTCGGCACTGTTTATACAGTAGTCGACGATTTGTTTGGGCTCTATTGTTTTTCTAATAGAATGCCGTCCTGTACATGTTGGTGATGGATTCGATGGATAGCAAAATGATCATTGCATGGGGAGCGCAACGACCATAATAGGCGGAAAATCCGGAGAAAAAACCACGCAGTCCCTCGTTACGAGCGATCTTTGTAGTACAATCGATGATTCCCTTGTACGGAAACTCTCCAGTGAGCGGATCTGGTTTTTGGGCCATCAGACGACTTTTAATCAAGTCAAAGGGCAAGGAAAACAAAGCGGCAGTAAAACCGGCAATCGCGGAAGCACCCAGACGGGTCGGAAGTGAAGGACCGTTGGTCATTTCATCGCCCAACAAGCTAGCAACGCTTTCCTTCGCCTGATCGTAGCAAGCCATCATACCCACATTCATGGACATGCCTCTCAAAATATTGGGAGCGAGACCCTTGTACAAAGCGCCAACTCCTTCTTCCTTCGTGGTACGAATAAGAGCCTGACGTCAAAAAGGAAAGAAAAATAGTGAGAAACCGAAAGAGCACTAGGAAAAGGAATTTCTTGTCATCGGCCGGTACTTACATCGAACACATTTTTGTAGTTTCGTCGGTCTTCAGGCTTTGCCATACCGTCAGACTGCAATCGCACCAAGGCAATATCAAAAGGGGTACCGATGCACACTGCAATACTTCCGCTTGCCATACCACTTAGAGTTTTCGATAGAAAGTTGATTGGCTGTCCCTCATTTCTCGCCGTGAGAATATCAGAAAATTTTCGGTGCAATCCAATTCGAGCCGTTCCATAAACCATTTGTCGTCCAATGGCGGCGTCGACACCTTTGTAGACACTAAGAGGACCGTCATTCTTGACAATATTTGCAATGATAGTGGTGAACCCTGGAACTGGCTTTCCAGGGTTAAGTTGTCCATACAACTGCATTCTCACCTACTCAGTGGAATAAAAGTTTGAAAAACAGCATGAGCTAACACATACATGGAATAACCAATCGGAATCCAAGCGATTGCACCACTCGTTTATTTACCTTGGCCAAGTCCATTGGATGAATAAACACCGAGGCGAAGGTCCTGCAAATTTTATCAAAAAGGAATCTTGGTTAGAGCCTGGAGGAAGCCAAACGAAACAAACATGGTGGCCAGCATTCCGAATATCTTACGCAGCAGCTCCTCCACAAACGAAAGGTTCCAACGCCTTTGCGACAGGATTGGGAGTCTTCTCAGTTGCCATGGTCAAACTTTGATGACGTTTTTACGAAAAGAAATAATTTTTATGGCGGAAAGAATAATGCGGACGAGAGACGAGAGGAGAAGCTGGATGGTGCGAGCGATGCATGGATGACCGAGCGAATAATAACACAGGTGGTGTACCCCTGCCGTACCGGTACATTAGGTGGTCGGCATTGAAAATTGAAAGTCGTCGGCATTCGGCATGTTGGCTGGCGGGATGCAAGGACACACAAATTCCGGAGGGCGAACGGCAGTAGTACTGGTACTGGTACCGTACCCCACAAGTACTGTACCAGGTACAAGTACTATGGATACGCTCCCGCTGTAGACCGCAGGTCTACCGGTACTGCTTAACTTGTACAAGTGTACCGTAGGAAACGGCCACCGTCCGTCCGCGTGTCTCTCGTATCGTGCGTCGGCGAATGATTTCCGAATTTTGCTGACCGGTACCTGGTACCTGGTACCTGGTACTTGTAGCGAGCCTCGCGCGATAAGGAGTACTACAAGTACTGTACACTTGTAACTGGTACAGTACCAGGTACGGTACCGGCGTTATCCTTGGTACCGTTATGTGCAGTACTCATACTCGTGTACAGAACCGCATTCAAAGAAGAAAGGGGGCGGGGATGTCGCCATCCCCGACCCACCCCCGTAAAATGAAATAAATATGATCCAAGACTGGATGGGTGAGGCGGCTGGTGGCGCAATGAGCATGATCACTGATGTCTGGACACAGCACGAGTAGGACCGGGAGTACCAGTACGAGTAAGTATGATAGTACCTGGTACAGTACGAGTACT
Source organism: Nitzschia sp. pyKryTriq1 (assembly GCA_956465555.1). Taxonomy (NCBI): domain Eukaryota; phylum Bacillariophyta; class Bacillariophyceae; order Bacillariales; family Bacillariaceae; genus Nitzschia; species Nitzschia sp. pyKryTriq1. The sequence goes on from OY101116.1 coordinate 2,451,209, forward strand.
CCCCGCCTCTCTAACCATGGTACTGTAGGAGAAGTACCGGTACTAACTCTCGTACGAATACCAATGCTCCAAGAGCTTATTCACATTGCTATCGTCGAAGAACAGTATTCACTCTTACTCTCCAAGTAGTATACTACGAAGCCCTACTTTCTCAACCCAGGCATCGAATCATCATCGTCCGTCTTCTCCTGGCCAAAGGTCTCCTCTGTGAGTGAGTCGTCGTTGATCGACAATCGTTGCAAGTGAATACCAGCCTTCATAAAATTTCTCATCCATCTTTATCTTGTCATACAGATTTCATCCTTGATCAATCCATCATGCAAAATCCTTCGCACTATTACGACGACTCCTCTGAGACGGAGGACATGGAGCTCCAGACCGGAACTAGTCGAATGGAAAGTACTAGGAGTACCGGCGACGACATTCGCATCCTCGAACATCCAGGTACCAACGGGGTTGAGAGCACCGAAGACCGTTCGGCAAACTCAACGCCTAGCGCATCCAAGGCAACGACGAAGAGTCGCTCCTTCCATGAGCCTGCTACCTTCAACGACAACTCAGTCGCTTTGGATAGCCAAGGATCGATGACGATGGATGATGATGATTCCAAGGGAAAAGACGATGATGACCACCCTGGGAACAACGCCGGCGACGCTGGTGCGACTACCGAATTTGATGCCATCGCTCGAGATGCAGCGCTTCTCCTCGACAAGAAACTGGAAGACAACCGGGATTGGGTGAAAAAGCTTCTTCATGAGATGACAGCGTACGCCAAGACGCTCTCTGAAGTCCATGCGGAATACGCAAGAATCCAGCGCCTTGAACACGAGGAGTCGCAGCGTCTGGACCAAGTCGAGCCTGACGTCCAAGGAGCCACAAGCCACTTGCTTCAAAATCATATGTTTGGTGGAATGGCGAATCAATTGAGTGTAGGCGACAGCACTACCACCTTGGGTTCCAAGCGAAAGTCAGACCAAGCGTAGGGTGCCTCGTTTCTTGTACTACGAAGCAAGATTGCGGGAGTGCGAATACAGTGAGAGGCGGCATCCCATGAGGCTGCAACCTGGGTGTTACTGCATGTCCTCCTGCCTCCCAGAGCTATTCATGTCGATCGATACATTCCTTGCAAACATATCCAAATAGGTCGACTAGAAGTTGAGTTTCCCACCAAATCTTGTTTCGTACTCGTAGTCCCACCGATCCCAGACAAAGCCGAGAGAGTTCAGTTGCTCGATCTGTTCGTCTGATAGCGTCGAATGCTCGCCAGAAGCCTTGCGCTTGAACTTCTTGCGTACGCTACTGACCCAGTTTGCTAGTTTTTGGTTTGGATGTGATATGGGCACGCAGCAATCACCATTTTTCATTCTGTATTCCTCAAGCTCATTACACCTCATATCCCAATTGCGTTCATGGGAGTTTTTATACCAGTCTGGGTCCAATGCAGCCAAGGCCGAAACTTTGGCGTCATCAAGCTTGGACGTAGGCTCTCCTTGCTTGTACTTGGGATATTCCTGTCGCTGCCGACGGAGGAATGTTGCTAAGGATTGTGGCAGCTTGCCGCGGAACAGCCCATGGGCTTTCAAGTCTTCGTATCGCAACCACCACGCATCTTTTTCGCGCCGATTCCTGTTGGATACGCTGGTCGCATCCCAGCAAAAGCCAATGTCATCGAGTATCTTTACTTTCTCTTCTGTCATGGAGCACGGCGCTTCATTGGCACAAAACTTCTGATATTGAGCTCGCTGCTTGTTTACCCAATTTCCCAGCGCAGGATTTTCGGCGTAGCGCTTAGGCACAAGTGTATCACCGTATTTGTTGCGATATTCAATTAGTTCGTTGGCACGATCAATCCATGTCGCTCTAGTTGACACGGGGGCTACAACCGAGCCTTTGCTTTGCCCAACGGAACACAGCAACATGGAATCAGACGGCATAGGGCCAAATAAACATAAGAAGACAAATACCAGGAGGACACACAGCTCCATGGTTTGTCGATTCCTGTTCATGCTCCGCTGCTCTTTCCGGAATTTCAACACTGAATTACTCCGAATAGTCGTCGTACTCGTATGCAACAAGGCAGCAAAAAATAAAAAGATCCTTGCTTGTATAAACCTGGTGGTTGTTTTGCTTCGAATACAAACTGAATCGCAACTGACACTTCGGAGAATCAGTTTCGCTGGTCCACCAGAATACCGGTACTGTAGCAAGGTATCAACAACAACCACCGGTCAGTTATATCAAAGTGCGGACAATCACTTGGCTTGTGGTTTTTATGTGTCAAGTTGTTGATGGTTGATGTCTGTTGCATCTCTGTCCTCGGTCGTTTGTTGCGCGTGTCTTGTCTCTACGGCGAAGTACGCAGTAGTCTACGGTAGGTACTCTACCGGTAGAAGAGAGGGAGACAGTTGTTGTTGTTGTTGTTTTCAAGCTCCAGTGGTATTGAGCTTGCCTAGCGTAGGATATCAATCCCGACAGAGGCTCGCCACCACCTAGCCTGGTCTGGTTGGACTACCGCTCATTTTAGCGTCATCTGTCATCTCACTACTAGCCGGCGGGCTTGCTTAGTTCGGGATATCGATCCCAGCAGAGGCCCGGCGGGTTTTCCTTTTTGATGTTAAGTACAGAAGGCGCAAGTGTGCCACGCTCGCAGTATCGTTAATGGGTGTCTGCTAGTGTCACGGCGGGGTACATGAGTCCGTGCAGAGAGATTCGCGATGATAGGCCTGCCCTGCTTGCGACACAGGGGGGCCTGCGCCGCCTGCGCATCAGGAGTTGAGTCCGTGTATCTGCGTCAGCATTGAGTCACACAAGGTGGCTGGACAGATCGGACTCTTAAACGTAAATATTGGGCTTGAGTGTAACGACAAACAGCATAGAAAGCTGTCATCGCGCGACGATTCGAACTCAGGGCCTCACTGATCCTCCCAAATCAGTTCACCACCTGAGCTACGTAACCCTTGAGGGAGACAGTACAACCAGTACTGTACGAGTACCACCATACGCGCGTACTACCGCACTTTAGTCGCGACTAGCTCGAGTGCAACAAAAATCCCTTTTCGGACTACATACAGGAATTGACCTTCGTTACGGTTTCAGTTCAATAACAAGCATCATCTTCAATTGAAGTACAAGTATATAGCATCAGGATTATCATGTAACACGTATCACCAAGAGGCTCTAGAGTATGGATCATCTACACAATGGTACAGGATCTGCACCATCTCTTGTCTAGCCAAAGCCACTGCTAAAACAACTCCCACTACAAGTACTTTCCGAGAGAAACGAAGAGTATACATGGTAGTTATTGTGTACGGCGTATGATGGCCCCTTTATCTCTTTTCAAAAAACTAATAGGACAAAAATGAATAAATGTATCATGTCGCGTGAATTGCACTGTGCAGAGTATAACGCTTCCCCAGTGGACAAGTGAAGATGCGGCTGCCACCTGTCAATACCAAAATTTAGACGACGGCGAGTGGCGGCTTGCAGCCTTCTAGTAGTCCCTCCCCTTCCTTTGAAATCTCAACAATTTCACCAGTTTCCTTATCGACCACTTGGTCTTCCCCATACAAAAGTCCCCGATGTCCTTTGATGGAAATGAAAATACTCAGGAAAGCCGATGCAATAATGGAGCCGCCCATGATATTGAATGCTTGGTTGTAATTTAACTCGCGAAAGCCGAGACCAAAGCACACAGCACCCACATTGCCACCAGCTCCTACAATGCCAGATACTGACCCGGTAAATGGAGGTTTCACATATGGAACGATGCCAAACGAAGTTCCTTCGGCGCTTTGAACAAACAAGGAAAACAACACGAGCACGATGACAGCTCCTGCCAATGTATCAGTCTCAGCAAAGACCAGGACGGCTATTCCTTCGAACAACAATAGGACGGCCTGCGCAATGATTCGCCCTCGCATGCCCATCGTCTCATTCAAAGTATCGCTGAGGACACCCCCAAGGCCGCGTGCAAATAAATTCATCCATCCAAAAATTGACGCAATAGCACCGGCTGATTCCGCGGATTGACCGAAAACATCCTGCACAACAACAAATGATAATCAAGAGGTAAGTACACGTGCATCAGCATTTTACAGCAAACATAACCCTTTTAATCGTACCCGAAAATAGAGAGATGCTGCGTTGTTCATGGTCAGTTCGACCCCAAAGCAGCATGCATATTGAATGAAAAGGATCCATGTGTTCCGATCCAGAGACGCCGCGCAAAATGACTGCATTGCGGACACTTCTCCCATCGCATGGTTTTTCTTCAGTTCATGATAATTTCCTTTGGGAGAGTCGTCACTGATAAATAAGACGACGACCCCGGTTGTGAATGCAACGGCCGCTGGGACAATAGAAACTGTTCGCCAAGCCCGCTCCGCATCACCATCATACATTGTCGTGAAGAGTGGAAATAAAAATGATCCCATGACAATCTGTGTAACTGATGCACCGAGATTCCCCCAACCTGCAACCAAGGCATTGGCAGTACCGACGACTTCCTTGGTAAACATTCGAGATGTCCAGTATTGGCACATTACAAAGGTACCTCCAGCCAATCCAATGAACGCTCTCAGAATGACGAGACCCTGCGATGATTGTACAAGCCCAGTACAGGCAGTAGGAATCGAAGCCCCACACAAAACAAGTGTGAAAAGAATCCGAGCCCCGTATTTGTCGCAGAGTGGTCCCAAAATGAAACGAACGAGAATTGTACCGCCCACTCCAGCAATCGATGAGTTCCATAACTGTTGCTTTGACAAACCCAAAGTCTGCTGGATTGCAGGGAGGAGAGGTGCAATAGCGAACCAAATGAAAAACGCGACGAAGAAAGACCACCTGAAAATTCAATGAGAAGAGTAAGCGACTGTGCGGTTCGGCTCATCAGTAGAAAATGCGTCGAGATAACACGACCTCCGTACCATGAGCAGTGAAAAGCCCGCATGTGCGGTCGGCTGAAACTACAAAGCTGGATCTCTCTGGCCTTGTCGTCTTGATCCGGGTCGACTTCAAGTTCATAACTCGAGTACTTCTTCCAAGTCGAAGCGACCTGATGATATGTTGAGAATGGAGCCGTGTTAGAAGCGAAAGAAAATTCTGCTCACGTTTCATATCGGTTCGTAACCTTCGAGTACTCACTTGAGGGGTGTCGTTGTCGGCCATCGTTCTATTGATGCTTGATTGCAGATTGCACGATTCTAACTATCGACAAATTCAGAAGCAAGTTTGAACCTTGTAAATCGAGTTTCAGATAGATGTGATGAAAAGAAAGAGGAAGATTGATGGATGCCCAGGATACCGCAATTGGTGCGTGTGAGGTGTGAGAAGAGATAGAGCGTAGATCAGGGACCGGTGGGGCACGGTACATTACGTACAGGTGCTGTACTAGTACAGTAGAGCGTAAACGGAACGCGAAGAAAACACAGATGGAGGGAAAAACCCAGAACATGCAGAAGATAGAAGTTGTTTCGAGAATGTCATCTTCCGGAAGATGACCTTCTCGTTGTTACGGCTGGTGGATCCAGCCGGCCGCCGTACTGTACCGGTATGCACACGTACGAGTAACCCTGCTTCGTATTATGCACAAAATGTCAAGATTCTGAGTCGAGCATATGTAATTTGGTCATAACTGTTTTGATGATATCTGGTAGGGCCCGTTCTGTTTGTCATTCTGTAAATACCACACGTCAATTGGCCGATCCGTGATTCGGACTCGACCCTGCCGCAGCGGTACCAGTAGGAGCATCCCGGGAATTTTCCGAAACAAAAAAATGGCGCGTTTTGTAGCGCTTATTGCCGCTCCAATAGTACTAGACCACCAGGTCGAAGATTATTTCTTCGTACGAAGAAATAACATTCAACCGTCTCGTGTCCTAGCGATGGAACTGTATTAAGGCCTCGTACCAAAAATATTTTAGGGATTTTGGTTCGACTTGCCGGATTGGTCATTTTGGAATCTCACGGTGCTGGAATTTTTGAATCAGCAATCTAAAATGAACAAGAATAATCAATAGAGATTCCATCATGAATTTTTTATATGTTATCCATGTACTTAGATCATATAAATGATAACTCCATTTGTTGGATTTGGATCTTTGCTCTCGCCGATCAGTCTTGGAACTGCTGGATCCAATTAATCATATCTTCCGCGATGAAGATACTGATATTCGCTCCCAACTGTCTATATCTCTATCCCACATTCTTTCCTGTTATGGTAGCTTTTCGTTCCGTTTAGGGAATCACAATCGTTGGATTGTATTGTTCATTCTTCATGTATAGTAAACAATAGTTTCCGCTGGAACGTCGCTTCCAAGACTACCGTCCGATTGAATCGCAGACTCATCCGATTGGATCTCCATTTGGGACTGTTTCTGTACATCGCGAATCCAATTCACGACATAAGACCTCCGGGCTAGAAATAAAATAATGTTCGACTAGTCCGACTGAATCCGTAATACATATGCCGACTTAGTACGGAATGTACTGTACCGGGAGTATCGTACTACTCTACTACTGGTACCGGTAGTGTAGCAGAGCGTAGACTGCCGACCTACCGGTACCGTACAGTACCACATCTGTCTCCAGAAGTAAGTAGTGTTCATAACATGCAGTTTATTCTAGAATTTTTTGATGTGTATTCGTACGAGTAGTTTAGATAATCTCAACAGTTTGGAATTCCCTTGGCTCCATTGAAGGCGTGTTGGAGCTTCCTGGCGATTGCATATCCACCGTTTCTTCCGCCACTACTCCCGAACCACTCTGTGTGTCCACATCCATTGGATCTTCCTTCAGTGGATCTTCTTGCTTCGCGGTGGAAGCAAAGTGTTTTCGCAAAAGGGCCCCACCGACCAAAGCGACCAGAAGCAACAAGGCGATAGCAAGTAAAATCACCAGGCCCTCGTCTTGATCGAGACCGTCTTTGTTGGTGGTACTGGCGCTTGCAAAAGCGTCGGTGTCCAAGAACTCACAGTGAGGACCCTTGAATCCCTTGGTGCAAGTGCAACCAGGGTGTCTAAGGTAGCCACAGAAAGCAAATATTAACAGGGAACGAAGGTATGTGAGTACACCAATCATCAAACGACCGTGTAGATAGAGTAGTCCGCTGGTCGATATACAATTTACTTACGGCTCGTTGTCTCCCACCCTAGCGTTGCACTTTCCATTATTAACGCAGAACGCAAAATTCGCCTTTCCGACTCCTGGCTTGCCATTCTTTGTACAGAGATCAGTACTTGTGTACTGGCAAAATCTTCCAGCGTATTGTTCGTTCGAAGTGTCGGCTTCGTCGCAATCACAGGTGTGTTTAGCTTCTTTTTCAGTCTCCTGATCCCGAACACACTTGGAGCCATGCAAGCAAACATGCTCTCCACCGGGGCAGATTTCGAGCTGGTGCTCACACTGGATACCAAAATAGCCTTCGGGGCACACGCAGTGCTCCCAAAGACGATGCGTTTCATTGAACTTTTTGAGCTCGTCCCCAAACTGCTCAAACAACTGATTGTCCTTCTTTCCACTGCGGCACTTTCCACCATTTTGGCATTGCAGTTTGCACTCGTCAACATCCTGGCCGTCGCGGAACTCGCAAATCGGACCGTGGAAACCATCGGGGCAGTCGCAGCCAGTGTGCCTGAGGAGCGAGCGAAAATAAAACAAAATGGTTAGCCACTATAGAATCGAGGGCAGAACATTCGTTCGGGAAGTCATCGCTCCAATTTCACACTTACTCCTCCTCCTTGCAGGTTCCGCCATTCACGCAGAACAACTGACCGTTCTCATCAACGGCTTTGTCGCAATAGGTGGAAGATTCGTTCTCGCAAAACTCTCCCGCAAACGATTTCTCATCGGTGTTGGCAGTCGAGCAGTCACAGGTAAATTCCACATTTCCATCCGAGTGCTCCGTCTCCAAGCAGGTGGCCCCGTTGAAGCAAGTATTGTCTCCACACTTGGCTCCCGGGACCTCGCACTTGGGGCCAAAGAATCCTTCCGGACAATCGCAGTACATAAAGTTGCCATCATGACGCGCCCAAAATTCGCTGTGGATGGCAGTGTCATAGTCCTTGATTCCCAGCTGGCAGTCTCCGCTGTTCTCGCACTCCAAGTCACAGTCGGGAACAAAACCAGTGTCAAACTCGCAGTGAGGACCACGATGTCCGGTTTTGCACTCACAAGGATACGTTCTGATTTCAAAGTCATCCTTGCAAGTTCCCTGGTTGGTGCAAAAGATTTCCGTGTCACCGCACTCCGTAGCCCCCTCGACTTCGCAGTATTTTCCAACATACGGCGTACCGTTGTGCTCAGCGTCACTGCAGTCGCAAAAGAGCAGATCCGCCTCTACCACTGTTTCGTTCATGCCTTCAATGCACTTGCCGCCGTGGTAACAAAAATGGTCCGAGTCCTCGCATTTCTCGTACGGGCGATTGCATCGGAGGCCCGCCATGTTTTCGGGACATTCACAGTACCATCCGTTGACGTTTGTCTCCTTGAGGAAGTCAAAGGCAACGCCGTTTTTGTCTTTGGGGTGAAAGGAAAAGTCAGCGTTGCCTTGAATGCAGGTGGAACCAGGGTGACAATTAATGCTGCAGGTGTCGGTTTGTGACGAAACCCGAGTGGCAGAGGACAGCAAGAACAACAAGGAAGACCACGAAAGATGATGAATTCGCATCATGATGATCGATCGACTTGAGTGGAGTTGAATTGAATTGCAACGATGGATGAGGAGGAATTAGTGCTGATCTACTAGCTAGAGAGTCTTGCTTCTACAACTGCAACTGATGGGATATGATGGTTGTGTCTTTGTTGTGTTGCTCGTGTTTCGTCTTGGGTGCAGGGAAGCAAGAGGAAGGGAAGGCCTGCGCCAAGCTTTGCTCTCGCATGCATCATGCTTTCGTTCTTCATCTTCTCGTGCAAAATCATACGAGGAGCACAGTACCAGGTACCGGTACGTACAGTACGTATTCGTATCCTACCTACTGGTACCGGTACATCATTACTGCCTCCACAAATCCGACAATGCTGCTCCCCGCCATTTTTCAAGTGGATGTGACTATGTAATGGATGAGATCCACATACAAAATACATATGTTACTCGTACAAAACAGCGCGCCAGCAGATCATTTGGTTTTGAAACCGAGAACTTGATGGTCTGTCCCTGGTACGGGACGGAATGGAAGGTATTTTGGAGCTAATTTAGGCCTTTTCCTTCCCGCCCTTTTTTGCTTGGGGCGGGTGGCGTTGTGACTTCCTTTTTTCTTTCGTTTCCTCTGTGCGTTGTGTTCGATGACCAAGCATGATGCATGATGGGCATCAGTTGAGAAGCAAGCAAACAAATGATAATGAATGCCTGAATGTCTCCTTTACGATAGGACCACTATTTCGTTCTACTATAATATCCCATTATTACAGTACGACAGGACAAACGAAGCAAATAACTAGCAGACTAAGAATTCAATCCAACGCAAAAGAACATCGTCAATGCAAACAACAGCGACGACGAAGACGAATACGGCGCGCCGCTCTTCGTGGTGGCTCATATTGTTGCATCTTGCCGTCATCACTATTATTTGTGAAAGCCAAGATCCAGCATTATTGTTATGCAATCCTGAATGTCAAAATGAGGGTGTCTGCGAACTAGTAGCAGGATTGGGTGACAACGAAACGGAAACGGGTTCTTGTGCGTGCCCCCAGGGGACATCGGGGGACTTTTGCGAAACAATTATTATTCCAGCAGTGGACGCTCCTTCCTGTCCACCAGGAACATCAGGAGAATCTTGTCAGGAATCGTCGACGTCTTCGTCGGAGGCACCCACCATTATCGATCAAGCCACAGAGGCACCTTCGTCCAACGATGCTTCTTCTCTGCCAGCTTGTGATTTGATTTGCCAGAATGGAGGGCGGTGCGAACTGGTGGATGGGTCTTCCACCGAAACGCAATGTATATGTGATCCTGGATTTTCGGGCGATTTGTGTGAGACGGCTGATGTGCCGCCCGCGGCAACCGACCCTCCATTATCAGACCCCTTGATAGAGTCTACCTGTGATTTGGACTGTCGAAATGGAAGCGTTTGTGGTCCTAGTGATGGGAACGAGGGGGGCGAAGTGAAGTGTATTTGTGCTCCAGGAACAAGCGGAGACTTGTGTGAGAGAGTCGATGGAGTGACATGTGGTGTGGACAATTGCTATTACGGTAGTCAGTGCATCCAGGCAAGCGATGGCGGCTTGTATTGTGACTGTACCACGATCAATGAACCAGGAAAGCATTTTGCAGGGCCTTTCTGCCAGTACGAGGCTACCACTTACTGTGGGGATAGCGAAGATTACTTTTGCGTCAACGGGGGTACATGTCGTAAGGAAGGCAATGGGTAAGCAAATGATATGAATGAGGTAACTGCTACCGATTTTGCGGACTTGAGAAACTCAACTTACACAACATGGTACTTAACAATATATGCATGATGTAGGGCCTTCTCCTGTGAGTGCCCCGACGAATGGAGCGGTCCTTCCTGCGAGTTCGAGAGTCAGAATCGTGATCATGAGCATACTAAGAACTGCAAGTTGAATTGCTTGAATGGAGGACAATGTCGCAAGGGGGCCAAGGATATGCCAGCGATTGATGGATTGAGTGAAGGAACAGAGCACTTGGCGTCAGCGCATAGCGAAAAATACGAACATTGTGTTTGTCCAGAAAATTTTGCTGGAATGCAGTGTGAGCATCGATACGAAGAGTGTGGCAATGGGGAGCATATGTGCTTACATGGGACAAAATGTGTGCCTCCGAATGACGAATCGCATCCAAAGTGGACGTGTGAGTGCGACGAGACGTCTGGGAAGGTTTGTCAGCGCCATCGGTCGTCCGTCTGCACCTCCAGTGATGCCGATAGTACTATGTATAGGGGGATGACGAGTATGATATACTGTGTTAATGATGGTGTATGTGTGTCTTATAAACAGGACCGCAAAAGGTGAGTGTTTCTGATGCGGTGATTTGTGCCATTTTCTCATCTCAAAAGTCTGACATGAGAATGCTCGTGATGGAAAGCTATCCTGCCTGTAAGTGCCCTCCGCAGTATACAGGGCCGCATTGTGAACTGCTGAAGACGGTTGCTCACTTAAGTGGGTCGCAAATAGTGGCCCCAACAAAGAAGGAATCCGCGGCCTCTGTGTTTGGCTTATTTGTCTCCTGCCTCCTTCTCGTGATGCTGGCTCTATTCGCATATACGAAACTGCGAGGTCAGACCAGTAGGGACAAAACTGCGCAGATCCAGGCGGCGCACATGGAGGATGAGGCATCCAAAGCGCCCATGATGGAAGATGTTGACTTTGAAGGACTCATGGAAGATGTGGAGTTACTCTAGAGATTTTTTAAAGAAAATCTATCATATTGATGAAGTTAATACCATTAACATCAGACACCAATGTCGTTTTCTTCCTAGAGCTAATTACATGTGTTTTCGTCTTGCCTAATCTTCTTCCATCAAACTTTCAGCTTCACTATCTTCTTCGCTGTCACTCGCATTGTTCTGAGAAAACTCAAATTGCAGCGGCAGTCGTACACCACGACGCTTGTGTTTGGGATGAAGAGTTACCTTGGCCCAGTTGCCGCTGGAGCCTGGAGCTAGAACCTGACACTCCTCTTCGTGGAATGACTTGACAGTTTGTTCGCCCTCTTCAAGGCCGACCAGCATCAAGTCTGGCAGCGGATACATGCTTAGAGCGTAGTCGAAATTCCAATAGATGGGCGCTTGGGGTAGAAGATGACCCTGAGAGAGGACCGTATGGAGAATGCGAGTCGAGATGGCATGCTTTCCATCTCGCTTGTCCGGGGAGGCGGAATTTCGCACGGACAAGATTTCATTTTGGAGATGTTGCCGGATCATATCCTGTCGAAAGAGAAGGATATCCTGCTGTCCCCCGTATTGCATTCGGCAAGGATTGCTGACAAACTGAACGTTGGCTTGCAAATGCTGAGAAAAAGCCGACGGGGCGTTGATGGGCGGAATAGGCCAGCACATACTAGGGGTATCATTCGGACCAGGCATGATCAAAACGGAATGGTTGGCAGGGAGAGGTTCCAGCTGCCGGCTCAATTCTTCCAGGGCAAGAGGCAGCGTCAATGAGCCGGTGGAAAAGTTTCCCATCAGAACTAGCATTACCTGTTGTGCCGACATTTCCTCGCACATATTGTCCACCAGATCGCCCAGTTGATGCAGAATAGCTGGTTCATCGAGAGCGACATTAGTCATGGTAAAGATTGTCATGGGTGCAACACTGCTGGCGTGATTCGAGGAAACGTTAAGTGAAGTAGGAGCCAGTGGAATGAAGGGTTGAGATTTTGCCTTGGCCTCAATGGGTGGCAAGTTGAGTTCATTGACGACAAAAATGCCGTCGTCGTAGTAGCCTTCCACTAGAACAATGCAACCCTCTGTATAGATACCACTAGCATCCAGAGTGGTATCGGAATGCAAATGTAGAGGAATACTTCCCGTCAGATCTTCCAATTCAAAGCCCGTCGCTGCCACTCCCTCCACTTGCGCCATCGCACTCGAGGTGGAAGTGGCGCGCAACAGACCCAACAAGATTTGAGTCGAGGCTGCGCTGCTTCCCAACAACCGATCAATGCTCGTCAAATACGGGACGGTGCGAGCCACTCGCTGCTGAACACGAAGGTATCGCTGGGTCATCATGTCAATCTTGTCTTCCACGGTTCCCAGCAACGAAGGACGGGGACCCGACTCGCTTGTCGCCGAGAAGCGGAACTGCTGGCGAAGTGGATCGTACACCAGGGTCGGAGTGTCAAATGCATCCACGACCACCCAGTCGGGGTGTTTCCCTTTGGAGAATGGCACTTGAGCTGACGGGGCGGCCGAGCTCTTGATCTTGGTCTTCTTTGAGATGGAATGCGAGGCCCCAGTACCAGCACCAGTACCTGTAGCAGCAGCAGCGGTGGCGGCTTTGGATTTCGATGCCACAGCGCGTTCGCTGATAGCAACCGCCGCAGCTGTGGCTTCCTGGACAGCATCTTCCCATAATTGAGGGGTGATGATCTTGGGACTGACACGAGCGAGCTTCTCTTGCAAGCACTCCAAGATCGGGTTGAGATGTTCGAAATCTGTCTCGTCTTCGCCATAGCCTAGCATTGCTTGAAGCGCCGCTGGCTGGACGTGTAGTCCGTACTTTTTGGTGGTTTTCACCAGCTGCCGTCTTCGTTGCATTGACGACATGATTATATACTGTATAATCCCAGTACTTTGAACACGGTTCGAATATCGGTAGACTACTTGTCGGCAAAGACAATGAGGCTGCAACTTTATTATGAATTCAACAAATGTACCGGTACCAGGTACCGGCGTAGCAATTGTTGTGCTCTTCGCTCTGCTCTCTACTAGCCATGATTATTCATTCGCTCGATCATTGGCGGGACGAATGCGCGGGCTGGCGGGCTTTGATGGCAGCTATTATTTTGGCGCGAAAGCAGCAGATGTTAGTCCACCTAGTCATCCCATACTCTACTGTAGCTCTACTAGTAGTACTGTATCATAGTTCGTACTGTACTCGTAGAGTGAGCGAGAGGGGAGGGTTCTCTGGTGGGATCTTGGAAATTTACCCGTCTGAGTACTTCTACCGGTAGGGACCTCTCTCTACCGGTACTAGCTACTCTACTCTCTACTAGAGAGAGAGAGAGTACCGGTACGGTACTAGTAGAAAGAACGGCCGATTAAATCTGTGATAGAACTCTCCTGTACTGTACCAATGGTACGCACTACTCTCTACTACGAGTGCCGAAGAGAGAGAGAGAGAGAGAGAGAGTAGAGACTTTCTACTACTATAGTAGACGACAGACGACTCTCTCTCTCTCTATCTATCTATTATCATACAAGAGGGACAGGCGAGGACCACCATTGGAAACTCCCTCTTTCAAAGCAAAATCACTTTGAACGAACAGAGGAGGACATTCAGTTGTAGACCAGCAGTGAAGTATGATCCTAGCTACAATTAGTAGGGAGCAACAAGAAAAAATACCGTTCGTGCTGTACAGCCACACCCCTCTTTCTTCTTCCTCCTCTCCTCCATAAACAAGAAATTACAAGTTGACCAGCAGTATTCCTCGACGACAAGGGAAAGTCCATGCACTAATGAAGTCATTGTAGTGAATGCGACAGCTACTCGATATAAGAGACTACTCGTATATCCTAGTATATCCAGTGACGCAAGAATGGCTCAGCAACATACCAATATTCCATACTCGAAGTCCTTAGTACGCTGTTCTCAATCCCTGTCGCGGAACACATGCTGCGTCGCCCTGTCGGCAGGCATAGCCTGGCGGTCCCCTTTCTTGGAGTAAACTCCAAAAGGCTGAATTTCCTTTTTCTTTTTCTTCTTTTTTAGTTCGTGAGATTCCACCTCGTGTGTTCGAATAACAAATAAAGTCATTTCAATAAACAACATTACCACTCCGCTGATCACAGCCACAATGACGCGCTTAATGTCAGTCCCACCCGTCGTACGAGAAGAAAATTCTTCACCAAAGAAATAATCAAAGACCCCACCGGCAAAGAAATACATAAAACAACCAAATGACAAGGGAGCCACAATCATATTCAGTCCCACGGAGGCTGCGTAGGTCATGGACTTGGCGGTGATATCGTCCTGGACTTCCTTTTGTAAATTATTCGTGAGTTTGACGTACTTGGTTTCTTCGTGTTTTAAACGAAGTCGTTCCATTCGCTGACGGAATCTCCGTCGTTCTGCCGTCTCTTCGGCAGGTGGCGGTGGAGGAGTGAAGACCAATGCTGTTCCCTCAAGAGCTCGTTCGATTGAGGATTTATCCTCGACCAAAACCTCCAAAGCCTTGAGAACATTCAAAGGTAACCATTGAGGATTCTTATTGGGATGTTGGGGGCTGTCCTTGAGAACTCGAATGGCTTCTTTCTTGGTGAGTTTCCCAGCAGCCGATGAGTCGGACTGGGTTCTGCCCGAGTGGCCTTGCAGACAGCACTCTCGCCATATTTGTAGCAAAGAATCGGTGGGGTGGACACCCTCGAGCTTCTTTTCGTAGAATGGGATCTTCTCGACCGTGGCTGTTATTTCTGTTTCACTCATGATGGAACAATTCAAGACGATGTGATGATTGTTTGCTTCTTGGTATAATCGTAAGGTACCGGTAGAATTGATGATTGATGATTGATGATGAGATGATTGTGGCAAACGCCTCTATTGTGGCAAACGCCTACCGGTAGCGACGGAACAGAGTGGTGGAGCGGATGTGTACGTAGCTGTAGTACTGTGCGGACGTGTACAGTACCAGTACTGTACTGGTACCGTACTGGCACGACCACTGTAGAGGCCTGAAGAAGTGTACGCGATATTATGTACGTACTCGTACCAGGTACGGTAGAGTACGAGGTTCCCTCTAACCGTACCGGTTTACGAACTAGTAGAGGGTCCTTAGAGGTACACTACTAGTAAGTAACACCAACGCATCTTTGCTTACCGTTCTCGCCCCTTGTGTGTACGTCGCTATCTGTTCCCTCTGATGCCTAAAAAAAACGAAAACAAATATACAATACGACGGATTATCGTTGCTGAATTTTTGAAAAAAATCCTATAGTTGATGCAAGATATCTCTTTGAATAGGTGGTCTTTATCGATAGAACTATAAGATTTTTTCTCAGTCTTTCTTCCGAAAAGAGTGCGGAAAGTCACACACTACCCTGACACCGATAGCTCATTATTTTACATTTCGAAACTTCGAATCGTGTATTAGTAATCAAAGTATTCAAAAGAGCCCCAATCGTCGAGCCAGAGACCCATACCCGTCGAGCAGCCCGCGTGGAACTCTACGATTTCAACAGTGACCCGTGCATAAGATGGACAAAAGTAGTGTGTGGCCACGAAAAGTGCGAAAATTGTAGTTCAATAAGCAAGTCAACCTCACCACCCTTCTCTTCTACGGTATGTACCGGTACAGTACAGTACCACTACGGCAATCGTATCGTATCGTATCGTATCGTATCGTATCGTATCGTATCGTATCGTACAGTACAGTACAGTACAGTACAGTACAGTACCTGGTTACAGTACCGGTACCGTACAAGTACAGCAGCACCCCTACGAACTATTCAACTACCAAACGCTCAACTACAATACCAAACGCAGCAGTTATTCCGGTAGTAGGAATGAGTCCATATTTCACGCTTCTTCAACCATTATGTCCTACAACGAAGTCGACGACCATCCATCTATCGGGTCCAGTAAAATAGTATTCATAGCGGTAGTCCAGAGATACCGGTAGAGGAGAGAGGAATTTATTTTACCTCTACCGGTAGAGAGATCCGAAACAATGGGAGTGTCACATCCCACTCCAATGCTAGACTAAATCCAGCCTGTAGAAGATTCTCCAAATCAAACCAATAGCTCTCTCAAAAGTACGTACAATAGCTAAAGTGCCCGCTTGAACGGCAAACTAGAATGTCAAAAAATGTCTAGAAGAAATTCAAGATAGATGGTACGAGCACTGTACAGCCGGATATAGCTCTTAACTCAGCGATTCCAGGGGAGGTCAAAGTTGGCGTGGTTTAACGTACACGTTTCCAACCTTATAGATCCTCGTCCTCGCTGTATTCAGCGTCCATACTGTCAGCTGGGTAATGGTCGGGTTGAGGTGCCGCCATGACGGAGACGGGCGAAGTGGTGCGATTTGTTTTGTGCACATCATTCATAACGTCATTGCCCGCCTGATCATTGGCCTGGGCAAAAATAAGCTCAAGGCGCTCTCGGCACGCCAACACTTCTGGAGTGTTAATGTCAACCATAGTCCGATGGAACGGAAAGCTTGATTGGTTGGCATGGTCGGGGAGCAGTCTTTGGATAGCGTTCAAGATCCCCGCAATGGCAATCTCGGATGGCTTGTAGGATACGAAGAAGTAGTCCATAACAGAAAGTTCGACCATGAACTGGGATAGGTCATGAACTTCATGTTGCTCGATTGATAGAAAGAAAAGGAAGTGCTTCACGAAGAGCTGGGGCGTTGGGGGGTGGACATGCCACTGCAAGCGTTGCAGTACGTCATATTCCATCATTTCCATTTCCTCCAGAGTGAAGAAGCCTCGGCTTAGCTGCAAGATAGTGTCCATGGAGGACTTTGATCCGGGGATCAAAAGGTGCTTGTATTCGTTGAGCTTGACTGACAGGTAAAGGCATGTCATTGCCAACAGCTGGAACAAGTTCTTGTCCACAGCGGATGGATAGACAGCCAGATACCGATCGAGATGGCTCATGGCAATGCTGACGACCTCGCGGTGAAGATCGAAATGATCAACAACTGAGAGATTCGGATCAGATGACAACAAGCAAGATATCATGTGAGATCCACTGTTGCAAAGAGATGCTACAGCGCCAGCCTTTGGCGCCTCCAACTTACCCTGATAGGCCCACTCGCAGATTTTTTCACGCCAGTGTTTGTTAATTTGAGCACTAGAGCCATCGGCACTGCTTTCGCCTGGTGCAGCTTGGCCCTGCGTAGATTCTCTATTAGTTGAATAATCATCAGGACTAGATAAAGGCGATTTCCTCTTCTTGCTTGGGCTCTCGGGGGAGAAATCATCGGTATCATCCGATGGCACAGGAGCGTCTGCATCCATCGAAATAACACATTGCTGCATCCTAGAAATATAATCCTTCGTCACATATTTCGTCGCTTCTTGATCCAGAAGGACTTGCAAGCGTTCAGATGCATCCACCATATTTACCAAGCACAAGCATATAGTTCCAATGGCAAAGACAAAAGGTGGATGATAGACCTACTTCACCCGAGAGAAGAGGAAGATGAGATCCGAGTTTTTGTGTGTAGACGGCTTTGGTTGGTTCTAATTGTTTGAGAGCACGATGACAATCCGAGGTACTTGGAATAAGTAGGTTTTACGGACTACCTGGTACAAAACGTTTTGATAAGATTTTATTATCATCTATCAAGCACATCTCAGTCCGCATGCAATGCATCGACATCCACGCATACCCAATAAGCGTGGAGGGTTCTTGTGGCGTTGCCGGCGCGGCGTCACTAATGTACCGTACCGGTACCGGTACTGTACAAGAAGTACGCAAATTGCCAACGCAACGTCGCAGCTCCAAAGCGGATCTTTCTGCTCGTATCCAACCCCCCCCTCCTTCCGCCTCCCCGGAAGTTTATTTTAACGATACATTTCGCATCGGTGTGGACATGTTAAAAATTTAGCTGACATTAAATGTAATTTACATAGCTTCAACGAGAATTCGGTTCAAACTCGTGCACAGAACATTCGATTTCGCGCCAAAATTGAACGATAGCCTTATTTATTTTTAATCCACGGTCATTATAAGCCGTGTCGCGCGGGCGCGGGTCACGGCTTATTCAGCACTACTACATATGAAAATAAGAATAACGTCATGTCGCTTACGGTACGAACCGGTCGGTATTCGTCAAGGCGGTTAAAATCACCTGTTGTTGGGGACTACCGGACATGCATGCATTGTTGGAAAAACTTCTCCATTTTCGCCCTATCATTCTGTCTTATTTCTACATATTATTTATAATATCAGATGATGATGATGATTCTTCTTGTTCGTTCAGCCGTGGGTTTTCGTGGGATGCTTCATTTTACTAAAAGAAAGTAGCTACCGGTAGTACAGTAGTCATCATCCAAAGAGGGCAAGAATCAATCTGCAAAGTCTGCTTCAGTTGTTGGACGAGCGAGGCTTTCACAAATACAATCATGTCCCCTATCAACAATTTTTTGAGGAGTAGAGAGGCCTCACTCCTCTCTACTACCAGTAGTAAGTAGTAGTCTACCGAGATACAGTACCAGGTACGTACCGGTACACCGGTACCGGTAGGTAGAGTGAGTACAAGCAAGAAGTAGTCTACTAGTACAGACTGTAGTGGTACTATTTCAGTATTCGTAGTACATACCGAGTACAGACGACAGAGTAGACTAGAGTACGAGCAGTTCTTTTCGAAGATCTAGTCGAAGGAGTCGTCGCATCACGCCTAATACAAAAGACACCGGTACACGATCCTCGAGTGATTTTCCTACCCGCCGCACTACAGAAACAGACAAAACGTCCGGAGCGAAAGTCGAGCGCGCCGCGTCATTGTTTTTCCACTTTCCAATTTCCACTCTCTCATTATTTATTTCATTTTTATTTATTCATTCAATTCTCCCAAATCGACCAACCGCCGTCGCTCGCTCGGCCGGCGGCCGGCAAATTGAAATTGGATCACACATCATCATCACGGCAACGGAGCAACGACCAAGAAGATCTTCCCACCGGTACCAGGTATGGCAAAGTAGCTAGAAACCTGCCACCATCGCACCTTCGTTTAGAACAACGACAACAAACAAAGACAGCACGCAGGATGGGATTCTCTTCTGAAAGGCTGGAAGTGTTGCTTTCAAAGGAAAGCACGACATACAGAACCACCGACTACCTGAAGAGTTCGACGCCGGACATTGGGGACGACGACGACTCATGCGCCGTGGACGATTCTTCGTCATCGGTCGCGGGTTCCTCCGGAACAAACGATGAGGCGGACTTCCGTGATTCCGAGATGACGGTCGACAATGATGATCCTTGCCAACATGAGGCCAAGAAGAGGAAACTGAAACAGGGCGACTTGCCGTGTCCGACAACTTCGATCGCTGCCATGGACGAAGCCGAGCGACGGCAAATGTGGCGCGAGAAGCTCTGCGAGTGGGCTTATCAAGGTGAGAATCCCGTGCACATTCCGTTTCTGAAAAACAATTCCCAAACCCACTCACCTCTATTGATTCGTTCATCGCTTTTCTTTGACCATCCCGCAACTAGTCGTTGATCATTTTGGTCTTGCACGGGAGATTGTGAGCATCACCATGAACACTTTCGATCGATACTGTGCTGTGCTCGTGGAGGAACGAGGAGCGGGACTGAGTGGTGTCGACGAAGTGACGGCGCTGGACAAAGACGGAGTCGCGTTGACGGCCATGACAGCTCTGTCGTTAGCGATCAAGCTGAATGAATACAAGCGTATTCTGATCCCCGGCGCCCGCTCAACCATGGAGACTATTTTGAGACTAGGCCGCGGGTCCTATTCCTTGCAACAATTTGAAGCGAATGAATATGACGTACTGAAAAAACTTGAGTGGATGGTTCACCCACCTACACCTCAGCTCTTTCTTCGACAATTGCTAGCAGAATTTGGCTGCCTTGAGTCCCAAGCATCATGCAACGAAGAGGTTCGAGACCTCGCTGTGTATCTCATTGAAATTTCCGTCTTGGACTATTCCTTTTCAGCCTTCAAATCATCTGAGATCGCCCTTGCTGCTCTTCTGAATTCCATCGACACGGTCATGGCCAAGTCATCTTCTTTCCAACCAAACGACTTTTCATTGTTTGATCGAGTGCGAGTCAAGCGAACGAGCCGTGTCATTGAATGTCAGCAAAGACTTGCTCTCGTCTATAGAAAGGCGGCCGAGCCTGCATCTTTCGAAGATCCCAGTGAAGACTTCGGTGGCTACACATCTAGGATGGCGTCCCCTGTGTCCGTCACCGCAGACTTGCAGGGGTAGAGGCGGCAGCTGTGCAAGCCCAACCTTTCGGATCACCTGTTGGGAGGTTGGGAGGTTGAGATCTTTTTGTTCTACTTGCTTCATTATGCAACCATCGCAGACCTTTGACTGCTCGGTTGAATGTGCTGCTTTTCGATTCAGGCTACAAATCTTCATTTCCACCTAGCTCTTGCTAGCGGCCGTGAACTTGGCTAAGTTCGCCTAGAGGCACTTGTAAAATAATATGCTACACAGTTTTCGCTAAAAACGTCCCAAGACCCGCACGTCCAAGTTGTAAATAATGTTGTACCAGCATACCAGCGTATAGTCTAATGTTGCAGATATTTGGTGCCGGCTTTAGTCTTGGCGCCTGCAGATGCTCTTGTGCACTATCTCCGTTTCAGCTCCTTGATTTGCTTTTTCAACAGCCGAACCTCTTCCTTTGTGTCTTCCAGTTCATCTTCACATCTCACCAACTCTTTCTTCATACTCCGGTTCACTGCTCGTAGGTCTGAGTTTTCGCTTTTAAGATCAGCCAAATGACCTTTGCTATCACCCGAGCCCTTATTCATTGATTTGGAATCACACTGTGCTTTGTCAAGGGCGGCAGCCAGAGATGTGGCGAAAAGGAGAGAGTCAATTTTGGAATCCTTTTCGCGAGAACATGAACCGTTCAGATATTCGTGCAAAGCGGATGCTACGTTGAAATCTAGCCAGCCGTATTCACTAACGACGGCTGTCGCGCAGCGTTCACAGAGAACGATAAGTCCACTCCACTCCTCCGACTCTGGGGCGATATCCCGTGAATCCAGGTCTCGCGCCAGAGCTGTAAAACCAATGGCGGCCTCGGGCGCGATCATCGGCATGATCTTTTCATCCGTGAGTTCAAGCATAAGCGACAACGTAAAGAGCTTAGGATGCTTCTCAAGGTATTGGCAGATAACATCACTCAAATGATGACTCAATAATGTATAGTCGTCGACGGATCCTTTGGATGAGTGTCCCATCACTGCAGTTACTATCGATCGAAATAAGTGGGGTGGCACGCGTAGTACTGCATCCACGTCGAGATGCAGAAAGTTCTCAATGCAAAGTCGCTTTGCAGATTCGGCCAAGCGCTGGTCTTGATAGGAATATGCGTTCGAGTAGTATGATGGTCCAGTCTTCAGCGAGAGATCTTTTTGGATAAATTTATTCACCGCTAGCATAAGCCCTTCGCAGTCGAACACACGGGCAAGATGACGAACAGACACGGCGTTACTAGCCGTGAAGTCATCCCCAACAACAAGAGTGAGGGATTTGGCATTGGAATTCTTTTGTTGCCCAACGTTGTAGATGAAGTCAAGTAGAAGAGGAAAAGACAGGGCATCCTGCTCATCAAGTTCAATTCTTGTGGTCCGAGCCTTACTGCGTGGCGGAATTTTTTCACGAAAAATCTTAGCAAAGTATTTGCTGCTTCTTGGACCAGTACTAAGGATACTTTTGTGGACATGGTAATTTTTTGAATCGAATTCGCTCGTGACAACTTCAATCGTCCAGTCACTGAGGGTCGTCTTTGGATCACCACGCCACGTCGGGACTGGTGCTGAACCGAGGCACATCGCAGCGGTGGCATGGATCTTCGAAACATCGTCATCGCCTTCCATTGGGAAATATAATTCACCACACTGACCCAAGCTGAGGCCTTCTCTTGCTTGAGCTAGCGTCGGCATTTTCCCCAATGATTCGGCAACAGATTGTCGTGTTTGATTTACAAGGTGATGAAACATGGTTTCCACTCGATTTTTTGAAGCTGATTTCTACTGAAAATGCGTCTCTTTTTTGGATTGCGATGGCACTTGAGAGAGAGAGGAGAGATAACACCGACTTGTTACTTGTTCGTCCAAAATCCAAAAGCCGAGAGGTGGTGGGTGGTGGGAGTGAGGAGTGAGATGCCAAAAAGTGCATTTTTTGAAACGAAGAAACAAGCGCAAACTTTGATCAAACAATGGGATCTGGGCGCGCGCCAGCAGTGATACTGGTGTTCGTTTCAGTGTCGTTCCAGCGATTTTTATGCATACTGTACCTGGTACGTTCAGTAGGATCAGATCCGTCTGAGCCCCGCGCGAGCCGACGCAACAAGAGTAGACGACTCGCACAGTAGTATCGGTACCAGTACTGTGCGTATAGTACCGTACCGTACCGGAACACGACGCGGTACTGTAGACATACCGGTACTGTACAGGTACCTGGTACTGGTATGTACAGTTCAGTACCCGTACCGCTACTGTTTACTTGCACCGGGCGTACCGGTAGTCTACCGGTAAGTACACCTGGTACCTGGTACTGGTACTGTACAAGTACGAGTACGGCACGCAGTAGTATCTGGAAGTGAGTTTGCTCGCCCGCGCGCGCAGGACGCACTCTGACGGCGGAGGCAGGAGGGAGACGCGAGACGACGAGACGACGAGCGAAGAGCGAGAGGGACGAAAACTTCTTCTGCCTTCTGCCTTCCTGATGCCTTAATGCTAGACTAGCTGTTTAATGTTTGTTGATGAAAGATACGATCAATCAAAGTGCAGGGTCTCTCACATTCTCACTATCGGTACTACATGTAGTACGTATACGCTCCACAGGTCTACTCAATATTCGTCCTTGCATTTTAAAGTAGGCCACGTTTCAAGATGAGGTCACCAGTTACTAGTAGGACTATTATTGGAGGAGCATCTTTTCGCACATTTCGGTGTCTTTGGATGCTGGAAGAACTGGGAATCCCATACACCCATTTATCAGCATCGCCCGGAAGCGAAGAGGTTTTCCGTTACAATCCTTTGGGGAAGATTCCCGTATTTGTGGAGGAAGATGGTTTTTCGATGTATGAAAGTGCAGCTATCAACACATTCCTAGGTGACAAATATCGTGCCGTGAATGCTTCCTTGATTCCACCTCCTGGCACCAATATCCGTGGGCTTTACGAACAAACTGTATCGGTTCTCACTAATGAGATGGACTCTCAAGCTCTTTGGATTCATAGAAAACATGAATCGCTGGGGGATATATTTACCCATATCCCCGAAGCTGTGACGCATGCAAGAAAATATTTTAATAAGACCAACCGATCCCTGGTGGGGCAACTGACAGATCGTGGACCATATTTGCTTGGCAGCGATTTTACGGCAGCCGACATTCTCTATGTTCATTGCTTGGATTGGAGCAAAGTCATCGGGTGGGACGAAAAATGGAAAGCAGATCCTATTGTGGAGACATATTTGAAGCTATGTAAAGCGCGACCCGCTTACGTGAAGGTTGCCGAAATGAGAAGGCTGGAGCAGGAAAGCCAAGTCAGCACTCAGAGCAACTTGTAACAGGATTGATACTGACAAAGATAGATCAAAATATAGCTCAAGCATCGAAAAATACCACGTCCACCATCACATATGGGCCATCTACCGAGAATCTCACAACCACGGATGATCCAATCCTCTTAGCGTTGTCTTGCAAATAGCCGTCACCTGGCGCAAAAAACCGCTGCTCGAGTGTAACGTATTTTCTCAAACCGAGCACCTAAAATAACGTCATCGAATGAAGACTTGACCGACGGGGTTCAAGGGCGGTTATCGACCATTGTCGTCATTCATTTCAACTTGAACGTACAGAACAGCCACCGAAAACTATACCCACTATAGGGTCAGAAGAAACTGGACAGATCTGCAGCAATTAATGAAGCTCCGTGCATTTTTTTCTCAAGTCATCAATAGATACCGCACCACATTTGCTGAGAACACCTTTGAGCGAGTTGGATTTCTGGCGAACATCAAGATTGACTGCCCGTTCCAAAATATATTTGTAGGTTTCGATTTCTTTTGGTATGGCGCAGCAAAGACGAAGCACAAGCTTTGGATCAAGGGAGGCACGGTATCGGAATTGTTCGCTGCCATGTGTAATCGTGGGGCCTTGCCTTTCAAATGGTCGGTGCGGATCCCCACCTAAATAACTTTCAACGCTTCGGAGATCGTCCCAGAGCATTTCTTGGCGAACGGCCAACACGTTCCGGTGTGGAAATCGATAGATCGTTGCATTTGCATAGTAGAAATAGTTGAAGTACATGTGATTCGAGGGCCCTAGCAAAGAAGAAGCAAGATGAGGTATAACTCTAGAGTACACACCGTGGAAGCAAAGAAAACCCATCATTCGTACCTTCAGGGCCCCTCCCTTGGACCGTTTCCAATGCCAGAGCTGAGCAACCCGTCGAACCCTTCACCGTTGAGACGACCATTGCTTTGACAAAATCGTCAATGACCGGAAAGCATATTTTATAAAAGTTGATTCCCCACGGACTGTTATCCTTCTTCAGATTGCATGCCGCACTTGGTCTGTTCGGCACACAATTGTCCAGGTGCATGTATTGAAACCAGCTAATAATGCGATCAATTGGATTCCGGATGCTGACCATGAATGCAGTAGAATTTTTCAGGCTTCCCTTTGGTTTGAGCTTGTCGCAGTGTAGAGAGCCCACTGTTGCCTGGGACAAGAAAGATTCCTCGCCCTGAAAGTGCTCAAAACATTCTTCTTTCATCAACGCATTCCTTCGTAGTTTGCAACTGAGCTTGATTCTCCACTGGATAGTTTCGCCACCGGTCTTTCCCACGTGTACGAAAACAATACTCTGGTTTCTTCCGATACCATGTAACCGCATTTCCCTCGCTTCGGGGGGATTCTGATCCATGTGCTGCAGCATGGAGGAATTCAAGACCGAGTCTTCATTGGAAGGCAAACTTGCCAGTGTCCACAGGAACGCAGCAGCGAAGAAGAGAAGCAGAAACAACACATGTGGCGACAATGTCTTCTTGCGACGAGGCATGCCGAGGAAATTTTAGGAGCGAATGGAACTAATCCATTTGGCGTGACAATAGGCCTCGAACTCGAAATGGATATTATACGTCAACGATGTGCGGAGAGATGATGAATGCTCAAAATACCATGGAACAGTCATGAGCTGTCCACTTCTTTACGCCCTGCCTCTCAGTGGTAACGGTACTCGTCTGTCTGTAGCTAATAGAGTAACAGGCACGGTAGTTAAATAGAGAGAGAGAGAGACTAAACATAACGCAACCGGCAACCATACCGGGTGCCGTCATGTCGGAGGGTGAATTGGAGCCTCCGTGTGACTCGATATGAATCACATCATGGCTCATGCTACCGGTACTGTCTTACTACCAAATAATATCATGGAGGGAGTTTTATGTTGGATTGTTCTGCTACAGTGCCGGTACCGGCACTGCGTATGTATACGGTACTGTGGATGTTACCGTGGAACCTGGTACATGTTCTACTTAACGCCAATCGGAAGCACCTCATAAAGTGTCGATATGGTGACACCGGTACCGTACCTGGTACCGGTACGGTACCAGGTACCAGTAGAGGAGGCAGGAGGAGGAGGAGGAGGAGGGGAGGGGAGGACAGTCCAGTACGTGTACTCGTACCAGTCGTCGTCGCGGATGTGCGACCGACACGAATGAACGAAGTCGCGGATGTGATCATACTGTACGCGCATACCTCATACCGGTACCACAGGTACTTGTACCGTACAGCACAGGGGGGGGGGGGGATCTGATCCAATTCTACCTTTTGTACTTGGTATGCATACAGTATGTACCTGGTATCACAGCGTGACGAAACATCGAACGAACATCGAACACATTATGCCTGCGCAGATTTCGAAATTCCCGATTAATTGTCTGCGCCTTGTTTGACAATAGTGAATTCGTTTTGATGATTCGTCTTCCCGAACAATAATGAGCCAAGCGTACGCTATTGTACCTAGTATTGGTGGTGTGGCCCTCCTAGTGGGAGGCACGGCTGCCTTTGCGATAGATCGTGCCGATTTGGTGGCCGACGCGACCGAACTCCGCCCCATTTTCCTGCGCTACACATCCCAAGCGACGTTTGCCTTGAAGAAGCGCCCTCATTGGATCTTTTTGGGGGCAGTTTGCATTTTTTCGCCATGTCTCATGGTCACGGCACAGTGGCAAGGAGAGCTAGTGAGTGCCTTCGACGAAGATTTGCAAGGACAAATCATTTTGTACGCAACTGCGTGTGCCGTGGGCGGCTTTGGAGTGGCACTACTTCCCATGGGAAACGCTTTGGGGACTGTGGTTCATACCGTCATGGCAGGCATCTTCGCCGCCTTTGGCATAAATTATGCATTTCGTGCGTACTCCGTGGCCGACGAACTAGGCAACGACAGGGTGGCCAGCCTGCGACTGGGTTTGGCGTTGTTGGGAAGCCTGGGAGGAGTCGTCACCATCTTTTGCGTGTACCCGGGCGTGGCGGGAACGAGCGCGCTGGAAGCCCATAAGAAGATTATGCAACAAAATCCCGATGCCACGCCAGAAACTCAAGGTGTGTTGACACCCCGGGGAATACTGATGGCACGATTGGGAGAAACAGCCCTTGCGGTGGGCCAAATTTCCATTGCCCTTGCCATGGCGCTAACACTTCTCTCGGCGGCAGGCGAAGTTGGAGACGTTTCAGACAGTCCTCCGGCTGCCTGGATTGTCGGAGTTGTGTCCGGAATTGCAATGTGCCTCTTGGCTTCCGTCTTTTATTATACAAATGACAAATGGTACGCAATGTGCCAAGCAGAGAAACCAGCACCAGATGACAAAATGGACGATGAGGAGACGAAGAAGAACGACAACATTGAGCTCGACACAAATCCCTAACAGGAGAACTAGTGCAATCCAGAATGGTATCAGTAAAAATGCATGCTGGATCTGTCGTGATGGTCGGCCTAGTACCTTTCGTGCAGAGCTGCTGGTGGTGGTTGCTGGTAGTACTACTAAGGTTCTTCACAGGAATTGATACACTAGTAGGACTCCTCCTCATTACTAGTTCTAGTAGTGTAGTTTGTACTAGTCTAGATTAGCTACACTCCCGGAAATGACATGGCTCATCATACTACTACCAACCTGAAGTGCTGGAGTGAGTTCCTCGACAAACGGACGAAAAAGATGGGAACTCGGGCGAGCACAGTCTCACAAAGCCTCTCGATGCGCTTGAGGTCCTGAACAACGCCACCGGGGAGGTCATGAACCCTTTGACCGAAGACGAGCCTGACGACAAAACACTAACCGAGCGTTTTCACAAATTCTTTCCCCAGATGATTCCCCAGGATTTCAAGATCTCTCCGCTAGAGCCCAACAAGCTCTCATGGATCGTCTCCACTCGCATGAGGGTCAATTGAGTCGAACTGTTTTACTAGGCCGAAGAAAAGATCTACCTTCGCCTCATGCTATGAAACTTCCGTTCACGACGCTGGGGTTTCATGATACTTCTTCCAAACCTTTCAGCATCTGTCCATCATCAATGTATTAAGTGTAATCATGAAACTGCAAAAGATCTTTCCAAACCGCTTCCGGCAGTTCCAGATTGATCAAGATCCCATCTTCAGTTTCATCTAAAATAGTCTCACAATTTCCAAAATCACAAACTCGTGAGCTCGCGTATTTACCAGCTACTAGTAGACTAGTCCCGACCGTGGATACCGTCCGTACGTCGTTCTCATATTCGAAAGCCAGCAGAGATCGGACCTCTCCACTGCACATCATCGATTGAGTCGAGGTTCGAGCTATCTCTACTGTACAAACTTCGAGTAGGAGACTTCTTTTTGACGGTCGAACCTTTTCGTCCACAGTCCATAGTCCATACTACTGTAGAATACTCGTACTCCTTATTACTCCTACGTCATTACCATCCTTCATTTTACGAAGGATAACTCCAAATTTGGGAGTGGATCAAGAGTCTTTTGTCCTCCTTGATCTGCGGCCCATCAGCATTGAAGTGCTGCGAATCCACAAGCATTGCGTTTTGCGCATGGGTTCATTTTGTCAAAAGAGTCATCTGCGGTCGTTGTTCCAGTTCTCGTGTTCACCCTACCTCGAACTCTTGCCATGACTGAATCCAGTGAATTCGTTTCCAGAGCGGCAAAGAAATTAAGACCCAATGTTGAAAATGATGCTATTAGCGGGGAGGAGCTGAGCTATGTCGAATTTTATTCTGGGATAGGGGGTTGGACCATGGCCCTGGAAGAGGCGATTGGAAGGATACACGAACGGAAGTTTCACCTCCGACGCATCGCGGCTTTGGATCACTCCGACCTGTGTACCAAAGTATTTGAGCACAACTTTGGGTCTGATCCGAAATCCTTTGCCGTTGAACGACTCACCTTACAACAAGTGGAAGAATGGAAAGCCAGCGTATGGGTCATGAGTCCACCTTGCCAACCTCATACTCGGCAGCACTCAAATCAGTCTGAAGATCTGAAGGATCCAAGATCGGCGAGTTTCCTTCATCTTGTGGATTTGATAAGAAAAATGAAGGTGGAGTGTTTGCCTTCGCTAATTTGCTTGGAAAACGTGGTTGGATTTGAGACTTCGAGAAGCTGTCAGCTTTGGATCGAAGCCTTGCAAGAGCGAGGTTACAGCATTTGTAGTTTTCATCTCAGCCCAACCCAAGTCGGCTTGCCTAACGATCGTCCCCGACTATTTTGCGTCGCAGTGCAAAAGAAAATGTCCGAAGAATCCCCAGCCGAAACTGAAGGTCTGCTGTCTTACTTTAATCAATCTTCACCATCGACTATCTTGACATCAATTCCTGCCCTGGCAGTCAAGCCAGAGCATGAGATGGTTCTTTCCGATTTGCCTTGTATTTCATCGTTTTTGGACGAACCTTCCGACCATGAGGCTCTCCAGGTACCATCCAAAGTATTCCAGGGTAGTGCCGCCTGGTGCTTCGATATGGTTGCTCCAAAAAGTCGACGCTCGTCATGCTTTACACAATCGTATGGCCGATACATTCGAGGGACTGGAAGTGTTTTATATCAAGACGAAAACCGGGAAATAAATTTGATGGCTCCCGAAGATCGTAATTTTGACGAAGATTGGGCAAATAATTTTGATTTTACGAAGCTGCGTTACTTTTCAGGAATGGAAATGGCTCGACTGATGGGATTCTCAAACTATTTTTCCTTTCCCTCCAATTGTTCCTACAAACAGCAATGGAAACTTATCGGAAATTCTCTGAACGTTCGAGTTGCATCCAGAATTGTAGAACTTGGTCTTCGTTTGATGGCAAAGCCAAAACGTTCAAAGGGGGTCTTAGAGGACCCTACAGCTTCCTGATCTCTCTTGTGGATAGGGACCTGTTGCCTGTTTGCGAAATCGTCAAGCACAACGTATCTGTGCGGGAACGACGCAAGTGGTATCCATTTCGAACTGACGGAGGTTATCGGGACCATAGTTTCTCATTCGAGAAGCCCAAAACATATCTCTGCTCAGACGATGATGATGCAAGAGTAGAGGCCAAGATTCTACTTTACGAATACTGTATCGTGTCCGTTGCGAGGTTGCGCGAAGTGCTAGCTGAACATTTGCTTGGTGAAGATCCATCACATAGACTCAAAAGGAGTTGCAATCTCGCTGCCATGCTGTCCGTAGTTAGTGTGAGGCAGACGAAATTGAGATGGGATGGGATGGGATTGGATGGAATTCATCGCTCATTGAGATCCCTTCGTTGCTCTACGGTACGAATTTGCCAAAGCGAGCCCGAAAGATCAAAGAAAGATTCAGCCGTCGATTTCAATATGCACCCTTCAATGTTCGTTCGATGACCAACTTCGCGAGGTCGCTGTCTGACACAGTCAATTGAGGGCATGAAATCCCAAGCACAGGTATCAACTTTAGTGCTAGCAAATGCTTGCATAGTTCTGGCAATTCTTGATCCGAAGTAGTCTTCTTTGTCGTTTTCTCTAGAAAGGAACGGCAGTTGCAAAAATACAGATTCGGCGTTGCTCCACTCTCGATACCACCGGTAGAGTCGCCGCAGGCAAAACACATGTAGGCTGCATCTCCAGAACCTCGGACAAGCCAAATGCTTCGGTGCATCGACGAAATTTTGGTAAAAGTCGATTCATACGAATCAAGCAAGGTCAACGCCGCAGCCAGCAGCGTATTGCCAAAGAGGAATTCAGCGACACGGAGGATTTCATCATGCTTTGTTTCGATAGAAGAAGAATCCCGGCCTTGTTGGTCGGTTTGTTTGTCGCCGCCTGCCGTCGTCATGCGGAGAAAATCCTCGAAATGGTAGACTGGGTGAATGTGTCCCTTCGTCGGCATTGGTACTGCTACAACAAGTCGCTCTGGTGGCATGATTGGGTCGGATGGATGTGGTGGTGCCATTGATTTCCAAATGTCTATGCGGGGATCGACAATAGGTATTGTGGAAGATGAGAGAAACGGGCGACGAAGAGGCTCCTTTTATTGTTCGCTTTGCTTTTCGCTTGTGTGCCAGCATACAAGTACTGGTACATACGGTACAAGTTGACTAGAGTAATACGAACTGGAACACGCCATTGTCGCATCATCTCGTCTCTCGTCTCGTCTCGCGCTTCGTGTGATGCGGGCGACCGCGGCCGAGGGTCCTGCCGCTGGTTTTTGCAGTTCGCGCCAAAAACGTAGAGAGAGAAAAGGATTGAGGAATGAGGGGCGACTAACACGACCACTGAGAAGAATATTTCTGACCTCAGGTTCAAGATCTAATATCGTCTCTATGATAGCATACGACGTTGAATATACTACTAGTAGTACTCTCAGTTACTGCAGTTCTATCTACATACTATGGAGTAGAAGTTACATCGTCCTCCAGCATACCAGCACTGTAATGGTATCAACTACCTGAACTGCTAGTGCTGCTACGCCTGACGGAGACTTCTCTTCGGAAGTGATTCGGAATGTCCGTGTTGACATACGTACAATTGCATTTTCGAACCAGCCATTCAAATGTCTCGTAGTCATCGGGATCGATTCCAGAATAGGTCCAAATCCCAATTGCAAAGCGTTGGCTTAGTTCACGCAGGGCTGCAGCCCCTTCTTCGGTCATCATATTCTTTTCAAATTGAAGGTAGACGCCATCCAGAGATCCGTCGTCCATGGTAAGCCAACTATCTAGCGGTGAGAAGTCATCGAGACCGACTCGTTGTTCACAGGGTCTCTTCGGGGGGGCGGCGACAGTCAAGAGCATCAGCCTTGGCATGGTTGTTGCCGTTGCCATTAACAATGGGTTTGGTGCGTCCGCATCTGTTGGTTCTTGTTCCAGAATCGGCGCTTCCAAATGTGACTGACTCAAATGAGTCTGGCTCAAACTCAAACCAACAGAAGCAGCAACTTTATCCATCGATCCGATTCTCCGGTGAGAAGAGAATAGAGTCGTCAGAGTCCCAAAGTGATCAAATGAAGTCACACGGTGGTGGATCCCCGATAGGCTCGGAGCATTGGGCATGGCGTTTTCTGTTTCGTCAACAATGCTCAATTCAGCTCTGAGCCGATGCATGGTAACAGCGTCAAAGCTCATAACCATTGCCACGGCTTGTCGAAGGTCAGGGTGTCGAGTGAGTAGGCGAGCAAGGGCGGATGCAGCAGCTTCATTTCCCGGCTTAATTTCAATCACTAACTGAGACTTCTCAGAAATAGCGCAAGCAGAACGCAGCACGTCAATGAGGAGTGGCGGCCGTACGCCGGACTTTAGAGGTATGGAGATAAGCTCACGGAAAGTCAGATCACTGACGTGCTTGTGAGAATTCACATCGTTGGAATCCAAAGCTAACCTCAGGAAATTTTCGTCGTGAGCTAGCACCAACTTCTCATCCTTTGTCATAGCTATGTCGCATTCACACAGGTGGATCCCTGATGTCCATGCTACCTCGTAGGCGCTCAACGAGTTCTCTAGCGGTCGTTTGTCGTTGCGATCCTGAATGTGGTGAAAGCCCCGATGTGCGACAAGATGTGGTAGCAAGTCCACTTGCGGAATGGACGCGACGAGCCGCTTCAGCCAGTCGAGCTCATCCATCCGAACAGCGATTGCTGCACGGTGCTGTGCCTCACTATCGCTACGAACCATCGGTCCTATATAGGACAACTCCATTTCGTCAAGGAGCCCTCGCACTAAGCCAATCCCATCTTGAAGCATGTTCTGAGAAGAATATAGCGATGACGTGTACAATACTGGCAAAAGCTTGAGTGACAAACTGACTGTCTTGCTGTATTTGTCGTGCTTCTTTACAAGCTTCCGAAGAGCTTCAGTGTTGACTGCTGCCGTTCGATGAAGCTGAGTCATGAGAGTCAAGACCTCGTGCACTTTCTCAGGATGCATGTTGTCAACAAACGCCTGCAACGCATTCCCTGGGTGGGCACCTCGGACAACAGCAGGATCTCTTTCGGCCACCACCTGGAAGATCTGATCCCACAAATCTTTCCGTGCTGACCGATAGTCATCCTCAGACGCAGTCAGAGCTTCTTCCCAGGCTGTAACAAATTTTTCAGTAGGACTATCACCGAATATCAGCGATTTGATATCGTTGTAGTTTACGAGGTAAAGATCTGTTCCTCTATTATCCCCATTTCGAAAGCTCTCGACGTGAGAGCCAAACAGAACCATTTTTTGGTCTCCAGGTGAATTCTCCTGCCGGGTCTCCTAGAGAGCTGGAGAGCCTGCAAAAGGTGATATACTTCTTGCCATTCAAGTCTGGGCGTTGCAGTTATTTTGTTCACTTGCAGGAACGTACTGAAGGCTGCGACGGTCGGTGTTGGCGATGGGAATCTTGTCGGTCCTGATCGATACAGTAGGCACACGCAGTACGAGTAGCGTTATTTCTCTTAATCACCGGGCTAGCGGGGTGGATGCGTTGCGTTTTGTTTCACAGTACAAGTACAGCAGCGTAGAGCAGTACATACCGGTAGCTCCTTTCTGGTTTCGTTCGATCTCCGATCTCTTCCGTCTTTCCTCCCCCCCCCAGATCGTAAAGGGGGCGACAAGGGACAATCCAGGGACAATCAGCCCCTCCTGACAAGGGAAGAGGAAAGAGGACATTACATCCGCCCGACGGACAGACAGTATGATTACATAGATGAAAATGTATGTCGCACACTCACGCATGCCAACCATGTAACCATGTGAGAAGCCTAAGTACCATGCTTCAAACGCCAGCCAACGGAGAAAGATTGAGATTTACTTAGACGATGATACCGACCGTTGAAATCGCCGATAGATTCGTTCCCCTACAGTCAAGTACCACCGAAAGCATTTCGCAAAAAATTGCAACTACTGCTCTCAAATTAAAGTCTAACATCGAGAATTAGTACAAAGTACCTTTGTCCATCCGAACCAACAACAATGGTAGTCAAGACGGAAGTAAGTTCTCGGCATCGTGCTCCGATCGGAGAAGAGTGCTACTCTGAGCTTCCGCACAAATTTCTCGAGGAATTGCAAAGTTTGGAGCTTCACTATCCGGGGTGGCATAAGGATGTCAATGCTACCAGAGAATGGTTCGAGAAGGGAGCAGAAGCGGACTTTATGAAAAGCTTTCGGAAGCTAAAAGAAAAGCAGAGAGTGTATGATGATTACAAGGCACACATGCGCCTGAACGCTTTAGCTGCCGTGGAGCTCGTCTATCCCGGTCACGAGTTTGACAAGCAAGCAGTCGAGCAGTGGCACTTGCAACACCCCTCCAACGATGAGACCGACATGATTTTCCAGGACAAACTCGAGGGTTTGCGAAATAAGGATAAGCTATTCAATGGAGATCGCTCTCACCCCAATATTCAGGATCTAGATAAGCTCGACCTGTCGTATCCAGAATGGGAAGAGGATTATCAAGCTGCTGTCGCTGCGCATTGCGACACGCCAGCAAAAAGCTTCGCGAATAAATTACACCGTCTCCGCCAAAAGCAAGCCGTCTATGATGGAAGTAGAGCACACTGGAGGCTCGTACAGTTGGACAAACTGAATTTGACGTATCCCGGCTGGGAAACTGACTTTGCGCAGGTCGAGGAGTGGCACTTCAATAATGCAGACAGCACCAAAAATGACAATCTGTATGCCGAAGTTATCGAGGGTATGAAAGATCAGCAGCAAATTTATCTCGGTTGGGACCACGACGAAGAAGAGGAAGAGGAAGAAGAATCCGAAGAGGAAGACGAGTCGGTGTCTGAAGGGTACGCCACCTCTGTGGGATCCTCCGGGTCTCCTACCTCTTCCGTTGAGAAAGAAAAGGCAAAAATGAAGGAGATGGTTGAACTTTACGCATCGATTGCGGATAACATCAGTTCGATGGAAGGCAAGAAAAAGAAGCTCATGGAAGAGCGTTCTACTTGCTCCAGTAACCCAGCTTCTTCACGCAATACCTCTCCCGCACCACGAGAAAGATCCAACGGTCGCGACCAGCCACCAAGAGCCAAAACTCCCGGAACAATGACCGTTTCTGTGCCCAAGATGTTTCCCATGAAATTGGAGGAAACGGTCCCTCGTCCACCAAAGCAAGTTACCCTTGGAAAATGCGAAGTCTGTTTGATCCGGAAAAAGACCCATGTTTTTGTTCCATGCGGGCATCTCTGTGCTTGTGCAGCCTGCAGTCACAAGGCGATGGAAGAGACGGGTAGTTGCCCCATTTGTCGGAATCAATCTGAGAACAGTTTTAGGGTGTTCTTGACGTAACCGCCACAAAGATCCACCACTCGCAGCATGGGAGTGTTTGTAGAAGAAGAGAAAAGGCTAATTTTCAAACTTGACTTCATCTTAGAAAAATATACCGTACGTCCTCTTTGCTTATTCTTAGTCGAGACAGACTAGTAGATCCGGAAGCACCGACGGGCGACCATTTGCTGCGGTCCTTCTTCCTGTAATGCTTTGTTTTGTCCAAGCCAATTCTTACTCCTTGTGTGCTATATAGCTAAATTAGACAGTGCACTTTATCGCAAGAATTTTAGTTGCATACAATACTGAGATTGTAGAGCTCTCTCTCGCTCTCTCTAGCTACTAGCTACTAGCTACTAGCTACTAGCTACTAGCGAGAGAGATGATAGAACCCCTGATCTGGATCCGATCGGAGGATATCAGATATCAGACCAGCCGTGTGATGGGAGGGAAAATGATTTAGGGGTGATTTTTCGACGCCCCCTTTTGACGCATTGGTCATTTTCATTGTTGTTTGGCAAGAGGAATAACGCAGCAAAACCGCACACGGTACTTGTACTGCTAGACTATGAGTACGAGTACTGGGTACCGGAACCAACGATGAACGATGATGACGATGATGATCGATGATCATATTATGTGTCGTGATCATTGCGAAGGACTGCTGTTGATGAAGACCTCTAGTAGAGATTCTGTACTCGTAGAAGCACGGCCTCTCCCGCACACTCAAGAAACACGAAGCCATGTCGACACCTTGGATCCTCAAATGTACCGATGTCCCTCAATTCGACGCCTTGCAAAATGCGGCGGCGGAATTCCAATCGGATGACAAGCTACACCTTCGAAATCTGTGCAACGATTCAAGTAGATGTGCAGGCTTGACAGCTGTCCACATGTCAAAAGGTTTTCGAAAGATCATTCTTGATTACTCGCGGCAGCAGGTGACTGGTGAGACCATGGAGCTGCTTTTCGACCTGGCGGATGCCGTCGAATTCACGCAGAGGCGGGAAGCCTTTCGAAGCGGTGAACGGATCAATACCACCGAAGACAAGGCAGTTCTTCACCATCTGCTGCGTATGCCAAAAGACTATCATTTCACGGGGAGTGTTCACTCTTTAGCAGACAAAATACTGGACGATGTCCATTCAGTGCGAGATCAAGTGGAGCTTTTCACGAAAAACGTGCGCAGTGGTCAGCACAAGGGTGTCACTGGAAAACCTTTGAAACAAACAGTCGTTGTTACTTGCGGTTCAATGCATCTGGGTACTGAATTTGTTCATGAGGCGCTATCTGCTGACGAAGAGGCGGTCAAGGCAGCCAAGGGCCGAGGATTGCATTTTCTCTCGAATGTAGATCCCGTGGATACGTTTCTGGCAACGCGAGGCCTCGACCCTGCTGAGACGTTGGTAGTGGTGGTGTCGAAGGAATTCAATTCTGGAGAATCGCTCAATGCCAGATCAATTCGCAATTGGTTGGTTTCCAACCTGACACAAGAAGGTGTATCTGAGCAGACGATCATCGAAACACACTTGTTTGCCGTCACTTCGATGGGTTCCAATTTCGCAAATGTTGGCATCCCAGTGCGCAATATCTTCAAGATCTGGGAATGGGTCATCGGGCGGTATAGTGTCACCAGTGCTGCCGGTATTTTGCCTTTGAGTCTACAGTATTCGTATGAGATCATGTCGCAATTTCTAGATGGCGCACATGACATGGACGAACACTTCTTCAACGCCCCCCTTCGAGATAATATTCCCGTCCTGCTTGGACTGCTTGGAGTTTGGAACAGTACCTTCATGGGGTGAGTTTCGAATTGGATACTGTCTGTATATATTGTTGTATGTCTGTCTCTGAACAGCAGCGCTCAAACATTCTTCGTTCAGGTATACGACCAGGGTGGTCTTGCCATACGCTCAAACACTTCGTCGATTCCCAGCATTTGTGCAGTTGGTGGATATGACAAGCAATGGAAAGCGAGTAGCTTTGGATGGGTCAGAACTTTTGCATCCTTCCGGTGAGATCAACTTTGGACAACCAGGCAGCAACAGTCACCATGCCTTCTTTCAATTAATGCACCAAGGCCGTGTGGTTCCAGCCGATTTCATTGGTTTTATGGAATCCCAGCGACCGATGGATCTTCCCGGCGAGGCTGTTTCTAGTCATGATGAGTACATGTCCAACTTTTTTGCGCAGCCGGACGCTCTGGCGTATGGAAAGACGCTTGTGGATCTGATGCAGGAAGGCGTCCCGGACGGTCTCCGAGAGCATATGGTGTTTACAGGAAATCGACCATCCAGCTCGATTTTGATGACGCGTCTAGATTCTTTCAGTGCTGGGCAATTGTTGGCTCTGTATGAACACCGGACCGCTGTTCAGGGATTTGTCTGGGGTATCAATAGCTTTGATCAATATGGACTTGAACTTGGTAAATTGCTGGCAAAGCATGTCCGCGTTCAATTGGCTGCATCTAGACGGACCGGGGCAACGGTACAAGGATTTAATCTATCGACGAGTTCCCTGCTCGAAGTATATTTGGCGCACGGCAAGCAGCAACCGAGCTAAAGTATAGAAACTTGTGTCATAGAGACAATTTCGTAGAGACAATATGCTGGGAGTACGGCACCAAACAAAGACATGTACTAGAAAAGGAAATTCTACCAGCAGTGCGCATTATAATTCATTATTAATTATTATCCAACCCGCGGTCGTTTGTTGGGCTGTTCTGGGGGTGGACTGCGGGCACCATCAGTCGGCACCTCTGCTTCCCTAGACTTAAGAAGGTCCAGCTGTGCCCGAATCTTCTTGCAAGTATCGGTATCGCTGGCTTTGCGGTCGGCAATCAAGTCCATGATCTGAACAGAAATACTAGTAAGAGCATCTACGTCTGGATCTCCCAAAAGCTTGCGCCAATCACCATTGACCGGTTCTACTTTGGAGAATTGCGCTGATAGGAAGACGCAAGCAGTTGCAATGAGTTGAGGCGGGAACTGCAAGCACAAGGACGTGTGCATCGAATCATTGGCAAAGCTCATACTGTACTGGACCAGTTCGTTCATCATTTTCCCCATTATTTGTCCTGTGTTCGAACCAGCAGGCGGTGTGATATATTTGAGTTGTCGCGTATGAATCATCTTTTTGATTTGTTCCACTAGAAACTTGTAGGGGTGGTCGATGCTCAATTCGAAGCCGATAGTATGTAGAATGACTCGCTCCAGCAGCAGAATGCGTTCTTTCAACTTTGCAAACTCTTCCCCCTTTGTGTCGAGCGTGGCGTTTGGAGGCGGCGGTGGGCTGTTGGATCCAGCCTTTTGCTGGGAAATACGACCAGCCTGCATACCACGGGTCTTCAGTTTATGACACTCTAAAATGACAGTATTGAGTTTCTTGGGTGATTCCTCCGTCTTGGCTGCCAGCACAATCGCAGCCACTGCCACTTCGAATCGATCATGTTCTTGAAAGGAGTGTTTGGCGAAAAATCGATGAAAAAATACCATGGCAGTTGAAATAGCCACGCGAGGAAGCCTGAGAACGCGACCAGCCTCTTCAATGAAGCGACACGTCTTTCTTCGCTTGGTGGCTTCTTCCTCCATTGTCATGCCATCTTTGAGCGACGGCAGTTGCGAAATGTCAAAGCAGGCGGCGGACGCTGGCGACGACATGATGATGGAAACAAAATTCAACAAGAAGGAGGCAAAGAGGATCGAACTATGAGCAAAGGAATAGAGCTTTATCGATTGGTGGTGGAAGTGCAAGTGGATACCGGTATGGATAAGAGTACTCGTAATGAACTCAACCGCACCATGCAAAATACTGGCGTGGAACGTGCAATAACATGCAACAAAACGCGGTCTCTCGTCTCACCGTGTCGTTTGCTTCTTCGCACTTTTCGCGATTGGAAAAGCAAAAGCACGGCGCGGCTTGGCTGCTCTACACCAAAACGGATGCATGGACGGACGCAAAATCTGAAGCACGGCGGTTGTACCAGGAACAAGTACCGGTATGTACCGGTACGTCCTCTACGGGATCGGATCCTCTCGCTGATCGGATCGGTCGTTTATTACAAGCCTCCACCTACAGTAGCTACCGACCCGCATCACCCACGCACACTATACGGTACGGTACAACAGTACCGTTACACCAGAGACCCCGCAGACCGCAGAGCGCTTCCATCGATTTCTGTGGCAGAACACTGTTATATCACGATCACTTGTTTGATCGACCAGGACAATGGACCATTTTCTTTCATGCTGAGCTGCACTCAAAATTCAAGCCGTTCGTTACTACAGGATAATATGATCAAGACCA
Source organism: Nitzschia sp. pyKryTriq1 (assembly GCA_956465555.1). Taxonomy (NCBI): domain Eukaryota; phylum Bacillariophyta; class Bacillariophyceae; order Bacillariales; family Bacillariaceae; genus Nitzschia; species Nitzschia sp. pyKryTriq1. The sequence goes on from OY101116.1 coordinate 2,490,583, forward strand.
TGACTCAGGCATCCGACAGTCATAGCCAGCATCAGAGCAATAATGTGGTGGCGATTCTTGCCCCCCAGCACGTGTCGGCGGTACCACCCATCGATGCTTCCACTCGTTTTCTCCGAGTGTATACATCCCCTGGTGTGATTTGGAGAGGTCTTTTTCCGCTGCTAATGGACGCCCCTCCTCGTATATGTCGTCGGTTGCTGAGAATATTATATACATCATCTCCCAAGACTTCTTATAGTAAAACAGACTCGTTTTGTAACACGCTTCGCTCAAGCAGCGAGAAAGACGAAGAAGGCCTGGAGCAGGACGAGAATAATAAGAATGATCCGCCACCGGGATTTTGGCATCGAACCATTCGCATCAAGAATGTTCCCAAAATCACGCTGATTTTACAGCCACCTACAATCTCGCATTTGGATCCTATTTTTGCTGCCGTTATTTTGAAGACAGAACACTCGATGCTGCGACTGCAAACATTGACCGCATGGTTGTCGACTTTGGGCGGTGGCTACTTTTTCTGTAAACGACTCAATGTGAGCCTTCAAATGGCGCGGCAACAGCGAATGTTGGCTTTGAAAATTGGAAATATTAGTATGGCGCGTCAATGCAGTGTCAATGAAGCTTACAATCTTATTTATGCTGGGAGATTTCAAGAAGGCAAGCGTGTCTTGAAAGAATTGGAAGACAGCATCCGTTCGGCATCGAGAAGAGGGGACAAAGAAGACGGATCCGTAACACTGCGCCAATGTGAGGCGGCAAGGCTGTTAGCAAAACGGTTGAAGCAGGTCTCCAAGCGTGGCTTGAAAGGATATCACACGAATGAAAAAGGCGAGAAGCACGCTATTGATGACTACCAGAGAATACGGATCGTCGAGGATTGAAATCGAAATCACGTAGATCATCATTATGGATGTACGCGTACCTGGGTACCGGTACTAGTACTTTATAATAGCCGAAGAAGAAATGCGTCTCAGTTGTTGCACTCTGTTTTTGGATGGAAACGAACAAGAGGATCACTGCCCTCAACTTGTTGGGAGAGAACAGCTTCTTACTTGTTTATAGCATTCATACAAGTATTTCTATTAAACTTTGTATTCTCTTTCGGAGATACAGTACGAGTTCTCGTACGTGTACTCCCTTTTCTCAGTTGTTCTCTTCCAGAATAGACGAATTCACCAGTATTTGCCAGCATAGGAAAGTACGAATACTAAAAGTAGATGACGGAGGCGGATGTGCTGAGAGCAGACTACTACAGACTTCCCTTGAACTTGGCCCTCTGGTCTCTCAGTAGTAGAAAGGATTTGAATAGGGACAGTGGGGTAGCCATAGGAATATCGTAGCTCTCTGTTAAGTCAAAAAGAGCCAATACAACAAGCTACTCCTCTCTCTCTCTCTTTCTCTACCTTGTTCCTACCTACCTACGAAGAAATCGACCCCCTCCCACACATCTCTTTCTGTTCTCTCTAGTAGAGTAGCTCTCTGCTCTACTAGAGAGAGAGAGAGAGAGCTACAGAACCCGTACTGTACAGTAGCGGGAGAGAGTATGGTGTGAAGTCCCTCTGTTCTGTGGATCGATGTAGTCTACTTGTACCTGAATAGCATGCATGCATGCATGATGCTCTGCTTGCAGGACGACGACCTCACTCCTCACGACTGCTCGAAGATCGAAGAGGAAGGTGGAGAATCAGAAATTCGAGAAGACAGGGCCTCGGCGGAGCGGCGTGCGTGGTGTCGAAACCGTACCTGGTACTGTAAACAAACCAGCCAGGTTCAGTTCAACCAATCGTTCTCATTGTTACGTTGTGTGCAATTTAATTAACGTTTTGACGATAATTTTGAGTTCGCATGCTGTTTGTACTGTACACTGTACTGGTACGAATACTTGATCACACCCTGCGCTCTCTTTCCACCACCGACCGCCGAAAGTCCGTCGCTCTGAAATCTTGCCGAGCGACGAGCGCGTTGCAATAACATTGTGCGATCTTTGTTACGGCACTGACGTTGGAGAAGCACATCTTGGGGCTGGCCCAGATTTTCGTGCTTCGTCTCATTAAGTATTTTCTTGCCCTTCTCAATGAAAGAACCTATCGTCGGAAGGCCATTGGTTCACTGTCGTGTTCCACTTCCCCTCTTGTTATTTAACGATATTATCCTGATGCGTTTGCGTTGAAGTAGTACTGTACGAGTACTGTACCAGATAATTGCACGAAACGACAATAATTATTCCTACCTACATAGTTCTCGGGACGTCTCGCGACGACGTCGCCTACACGGACGCGTACACAACAAAAACACCTTGCTCCCTTTTTCAGTACTAATTTCTACTGTGAGTCTACTGAAGAAGCCCACAAAACGACCCAGCAAGAGCCCCCGACGGAAAAATAATAATAATCATGACCCGACCGCCACAACGCAGTGAAACCCCCAGAAAACGCTCGCTCTCTACGAGTACATACAGTCGGTTCGTACGCACGGGTGGCACAAAAATTCCCACACGTCCCATTTGAACCTTCCGCACTAGTACCAGGTACTTGTTGCTCCGGTGAGGTTGTTGAAGCCATGAACGGTCACCAAGGATCCGACCAGGCAGGGCAAAATGCCCAAGAATCTCATCTCGCATACCTTCTGAACTCCGCTGGGGGCCAAGGTGCCCTTATGGGCTACGGTGGCCTCGGTGGGCAACGGATGGGCTTCGGAGTCGGTGACGGTTCGCTGGAAGAACAGATCCTCCAGCGTGCCTCGGCTCTGCGGGCTGAAGCTCTCATGCAGCAACATCAGCAACAAGCTCATCAGCGCCAGCACCTTGGGGCAGCTCTTGCTGCTCTCCAACAGCAACAGCAACTGTCTTCGCTTGCCGGTTTGAATCCTGCCCACCTGGCCGCTTTGAGCGCACAAGAGCAAGAAGCCCTCCTCGGCCGCGCCGCTGCTCTCCGGGAGCTAGGAATCGCCGGGGGCCCTGGTGCTGCACTCTCTGGTGTCGGCATGGATCGTCTCCAGCAGCTTGAGCTGGGTCGTCTCGAAGAGCTTGAGCGTCGGCGCCAACAGCTGGCCGCTTTGGCGGGCTTTTCAGTTGCCAGTGGCGTTCGACCCAACGAAGTCACGTCAGCGCCCGAGCAGATGAACCAAGACAGTGTTAGGGGTGATTCTGCAAGGGCGGTGGAGAAGAAGCCAGCCACTACCGCTGCCGAGAAGAACAAGGAGGATCTTCGAAAGACCCCAGGCACAGTGATTGTTCCCTGCCGTGCGAGAGGCATGCCAATGGACCACAATTTCAAGACTGCTTACTTCGTCATTTCCGAAGATGCCAAGCACGGTGAAGATCTCGTTTGCTCCTACTTTGCTTGTCGCAATGGTGGTGTCAAGTTTCGCTATTGTGCGCACTGCATGGCTCCTGTGGCCAAGCGTAACTTTTGTCGCCGTCATGATCACGGAATGTCCGACAAGCTGCCTCCACCGGATAGTGACGAATCTTCTGTGGACGAAAACAAGGCTCGGAAGCAAGGTGGAAATAAAGGTGCTACGCCCAAGAAAGGCGACAAGGCGCCTCCGGCTCCAGTACCGACTTCGTCTCTTGATGTTCTTTCCAAGGCTGCGTCCTCGTCGATGCCTTCGAAGACTAAGGACTCCGATGCGGAAAGCCAAGCAAAACGAAAGATGGAAACGGAGGAAGACGAAGACGACGAGGCCGAACTCGCGCATATTAGCAAAAAACGTCGCAAGATGTGGAGTGCGTTGCTTGTCAAGCGCCCCCGAACGAAGGATCCCCGCCATCTGTCCTCGTGGCTCAACGAGGTCCTTACTGTTAGCGACTTTGAGACTCCCTTCGAGCAGAACGGCGAAGCTACCGAGGCCAAAGCTCCAACTGGTGACACCCCCAAGAAGCTCAAGGCTGGCAAAGAATCAGAGGTGAGCTCGCCAAAGAAGGACAAGAAAAGCAATGGCGAGAAGAAGAAACGAAAAAGTGATAAAATGATAGGTGGCGAATCGGTGGAAAGCAAGCCAAAGAAGGAAAAGAGTGAGAGCAAGGCAAAAGGAAAGAAGCCCAAGGCGCCTGTTAAATCGATTGAGGCGGCAAAGCCTAAGGAAACCAAACCTTCAAAGGCGGAAGAGGCCAATCAGGAGAAAGGAAGTGGAGCATCCAAGCCTGAAGGAGGAGTGCCAAAGGAAAAGGCCCCCCAGAAAGACACCCCCAAGTTGGAACCGAAAAAGGTCGATGATGGTGCCAAGAGCAGCGTCGGTAAAGATGTAGAGAAGGAGAAGCCCTCAACCGCCAAGAGCACACCTGAAGTCGAAGTGCCGAAGGATTCGGAAAAGCCTTCCGAAGCACAGAGCCCAACCAAGAAAAACGCAACTGAAAGCCTGGGGGAAAAGGAGGAGGAAGACGACGACGATGGTTTTGCAGGAAGCTTCGCCGACTGGCGGGACAGAAAAAAGGACAAGCTAATGAAGAAAGGGCCAGGTTCGCTAAAGAAATAATCGGCTAACTCCTTCGCCAGGTGTTGTCTTTCGTTAACTCTACTATAATGTTTGTGAATTGGATGCAACTTGTACAGTATCATGGTTCAGGATTCATCTATGAATAAACTAAATACGGTATGTGCTCGCACTCACAGAGCGTTGTCGTCTGTCCAGTCAGGGGAGGATTCTCCTCTTTTAAACCCTAACTCGTACCTGTAGCGCTTGAGGACTCCGCAGAGGAACTTGAAAGCAAACGCGGCGTGGTCAATAGATTTCATTTTCGTTTACAGCTTGGGCAGTTTCTCTGATTCCACTGTCACTGTCTCCCGGTCTCATGGGACGTTATTGATATACTCTCAACGTATGCCGAAGGTTGTCAGAAGCATGTGCTTTCCAAGGCCATACCATACTTTAGAGTTTATCTTGGACAAGCTAAGTGGTACCCTTCTTACTCTAGTCCTTTTTCAACAAGTGCTGCCAAGCGAGTAAGGGCTTCCTTGACTTCATCCACGTCTTCTTTCCATAATGCAATCATGATCAGCCCGTGGATAAGGTCAAGCGGAGGGTCTTCATTGTTTCGATTGCCCGAGCTCGGAGCCTCCTCTTGTATCTTTGCCTTCCATGCAGCACTCGAGGCCATTGTGGAAGCTCTTTTCGTTCTTGTCATCCCTTCCGAGCTTTGCAATTGTTGATACGCAAATTGATTTGATAATTTTTAACCAACAAATTGTCGGGTTTCTAACATTGTGAGCGGACATGCGAAACTCTTGTACCGACCAAAGGTCAAAAACGTGGTGGAAACTCAAGAAGCCGTGGAGACTCCAAGAAAACGTCTATCCAATCTCTAATCTTGTCATGATTCTGGATTCTGATTCAATTTCCCTTTGCACATGATGGTCCCTGTTGCACCTGTTCGATCCAGATGATGATGATGATGATGATGATGATTCTTCAAGATCGTGGATCGTGGGATGTCGTGGATCTCGTGGAGATCTTCGATCTTTTCGGGTATCTTTTCGCGATCAGATACGGGGCGGGGGGTTGGAGTTCAGATATATAGGTGCGTGTGGTCATGTACTACTGTAGCCATATATAGCCATGATGCATGTGCGGGTGCGTGACAGAAGCATGATCGGATTGATCGGAGGAAACTGATTTATTCGACCCGAACTTCGAACCCTTGTTATCGAACATCGAACCAACAAGCAGTAGAATTTTTGAAACTATCATACCGGTATCATACATATAGGACGCGGAAGATGATGGAGGAGAGAGGTGAGTTGGAAGTGACGACTACTAGTAGGGTACCAGTACAATACAGAACCTGGTACTGTTCTCATCATCCTGTTGTCCACGTAGTCACAATAAGGCAAAGTCTACCAGCCTGACACCAGAGAACTTTCCATTCTTGATCCTTTTGGGACAAAAATGAGTTTATAAAGTTTTCATCACATCATGAGATCGATAACCTATTTCGATATCTTCTTTGTCGCGTTGATTTCGCTTGCTGGGTGCTCGTGTGCCAACGATCGTGAGAGCTCACACATGAGCAACAGCGATACTGCGGTAGCCCCTACTATCCAACGCATGCTCGATAAAATCGATGGTTGGAAGGAATCCTCTTTGTCCGAATTGCAAAATCGACCCTTTGTGACTGTAGCCTTTGCTCAAAGTCTCGACGCCAAGATCGCTTTGTACTTGGACGACGGGGATCAGGCTCGGACCACCGCCAATTTTCCCCTCAGTGGACCAGAATCTCTTTTACTGACGCATGGGCTACGATCGATTCATGACGGCATCTTGGTGGGTGGGCGCACTCTTGCCACGGACAATCCAAGATTGACGAATCGGCTCTGGAACGTTCCCTCCTCCGACGACGACATTCCTTACCAACCTCGGCCCATTGTGCTAGATTCCGAACTACGCAATGTTCGAGAATGTTTAGCTTCAGGCTTGCTCAATGCCAAGAATCTCATAGTGTGCTGTAGTAGGGAAGCAGTATCAGCATATTCAGAGAGTATTCGCCAAATGGAGCCGTCCATCTGCCTCCTACCATGTGAAAGAAGCCCCAATAATGCTGGAGCAATGCTAGATTTGACAAGTGTCCTTTCCCAATTAAAAGAAGAGTTTGGAATGCAAAGTATCATGGTGGAGGGTGGGTCGGCAGTTATTTCCGCCTTTGTACAACAAAATTTGGTGGACTGCTTATGCGTCACCATTGCTCCGAAGATAATTGGGTCTCGTGGTCTTTCGGCGTTTTCCTTTGGACGCGACGGAAACGTGGTTCCTATTGAATTTGAAGGAATTGAGTGTACATCGTTAGGCCATGATTGTATCGTGCTATCTCGAAGGCAATGAAGTAACAAAAGACGACTAGAATCAATCAATTGCAACCGGGATAGAGATACATCTTTAAATCAATTAGATAAATAATTGGAGTACGGTACGGCGACAACAGCAGGAAAGATGAATGCTCTGGGATTTTTCCTTTCCGACATGGCACTATAATTTCAAAGACAAAGACGTCGAAGACTACATCTCTAGGCTTTGCGATTCTTCTTGTAGTAGTTGATGAGACCGTTGGTCGAAGAATCGTGGGAGGCAACATCGCCATCGCCGCTCAATTCTGGAAGAATCTGCTTGGCAAGTTGCTTTCCGAGCCTGTGAGACGAAACAAACAAACAAACAAACAAAACAGAATTCGTGAGATATTGCGATAAGGATAGAAAGTTCTCAGGGTCGCGGCCGACTGATCAGAGAGACAAGAGACAGTAGTTGATGTACTTACTCTACACCCCACTGATCGAAACTATTGATATTCCAGACGGCTCCTTGGGTGAAAATTTTCATCTCATACATAGCAATCAAAGCTCCCAACACACGGGGGGTAAGCGCCTTGAACATGAAAGAGTTGGAAGGTCGGTTACCTTCAAAGACCTTGTGAGGAACGAGGGCATCCACCTCGGCAGCGCCCATACCAGAAGCTTCCAGTTCGGCGCGGACTGTCACGGCATCCTTTCCAAATGCCATGGCTTCTGTTTGGGCAAAGAAATTGGAAAGAAGGATCGGGTGGTGGTCGCCCAGGGGATTGTGGCTATTGACCGGTGCCAAAAAGTCGCAAGGGATTAATTTTGTTCCTTTGTGGGATTGAGGATTGGGGTTAATCAGTACGGACACGATTTGAAAAGAAGCGGGGGATGAGAATGATGAATGAAGGCTTTATTGTACGTTCCTTTAAATTCGAGCTTTCAGGGGACTTACCTTGGTGGATGAGCTGGTAGAAGGCGTGTTGTCCATTTGTTCCAGGTTCTCCCCAGATAATGGGACCAGTTTGCACTTCAACCTTTTTCCCATCACGGTCGATGTATTTTCCGTTCGACTCCATGTCTCCTTGCTGGAAGTAGGCAGCAAATCGATGCATGTATTGGTCGTAGGGCAAGATGGCCAGCGTTTCCGCCCCAAAGAAATTGTCATACCATATTCCAACCAAAGCCAAGGTCAATGGTAGATTCTTCTTGGGTTCTGCGTTCAAAAAATGCTGGTCCATCGCGTGGGCACCCGCATGCATTTCCATCCAGTTGTCAAATCCAATCGACAGGGCGATGGGTGTACCGATAGCACTCCACAACGAGTAGCGTCCACCGACCCAGTCCCAGAATCCAAACATGTTGTTCGTATCAATGCCGAATTCCGACACTGACTTTCCGTTGGTCGAAAGGGCGGCAAAATGTTTGGCGATCGACGAGGTGTCTCCACCGAACGCGTCGAGCACCCACTTCTTGGCGGATCCAGCGTTCGTCATTGTCTCCTGAGTGGTGAACGTTTTGCTAGCAATCAAGAAGAGAGTCGTTTCAGGATCGCATTTCTTGAGGATCTCAGCGATGTGAGTTCCATCGACATTCGAGCAAAAGTGCATTTCCAAATCACGCTTGGAGTAGGGCTTCAAAGCCTCACAAACCATGACCGGTCCCAAATCGGAACCCCCGATACCAATATTCACAATGGCAGAGATGGGCTTGCCAGTGTGACCCATCCACTGCCCGGCTCGAATCTTCTCGGTGAAAGTCTTGATCCGAGCCAGTGTTTCGTTTACTTCGGGCATGACATCCTTTCCGTCGACATAAATGGGAGTGTTGGATTGGTTTCGGAGGGCAATGTGCAGGACGGCGCGTCCTTCTGTGGTGTTGATTTTCTCTCCTGAATACATCTTCTTGGCCAGCCCATGGACATCTTGCTGTTCAGCGAGAGCGTGCAACAAATCCATGGTTTCTTCAGTGATTCGGTTCTTCGAGTAGTCCAACAGAATGTCTTCGAACTCCATCGAAAACTTGCTGAAACGCTCGGGGTCGCTAGCAAACAAGGTCTTCATTTCGACGTCCTTCATGGTGGCATAGTGGGCCTCGAGGGCCTTCCAGGCGGGGCTTTGAGTTAGATCAGACATGGTAGACTACAAAGTTAAAAAGTCGTTGACGAGGCGAAAGTTATGGGAACCGCTGCGATAATCTGGTCATCAATACGAGTGAGTACGAGTAACAGGTACTTGTATTGTCGTCGGTCGTCGGTCATGCTTGGAAAGAGGAGAAGATACGAGAATGCTTCAACGAAACGGCGATGAAAGATTCTTGCATTCTTCTCCGTCCTCCCTTTATTCCTTCGCTCTACGTATGACTATGGCTGTATTTTGTACCCGTTGTCGTCTACCGGTGTACCGGTAATTGTACCGTACTGGTACCGTACTGGTACCGTACTGGTACTGTACCGGTACCGGTAGTTGGGCTGGCGCGCGAATGGTTCTCTGCTGGGGCGAATACCAATCAAAAATAATCTTTTGCGATTCCATTCCAGCTTCGTCTGATTTCCACGTGGCAGGCCGGCTTGCGCACTTTTTTCGACACGTAAATTTGACTAATACGACCACCATCAGTGACGTCTTTCAGGTTTCTGTTGCGCGGTGGTGGTGTATCCATACTCGTACCGTATGGTGTGCTGCCAACGCGGCAACAACCGTCAACCGACCGGTACAGTACTGGTACGATGAAGTAATTTGGACAGCACATACGAATGTGGAACAACAACAGTTCTACTCACGTACTGTAGACAGCAACATTATCCACCCTTCCCACGCACCACCATCTACCATCTTACCATTCAAGTATTCCCTGCGTTCAATATATAGCAGGCGATACTCGTTGCTTGTCTCGACGAAGATTTTATTTTCCATAGACGTTTTTTATTATTATTTATCCTCGGTTACCCCGTCGAGAAAGAACATGAAGCTTTCCGTAACGATGTTTTTGTTGGCAGCTTCTCGGTTGTCGAGTCGGTTCTCCGTGGCCCTCACAACACCACAATTATCTACACGATCCCTTTCGTTTAAAGCGACGCCCTTGATGGCTGCTCAGTCTGGTCGAGTCTCCAACGCGGTTCAAGACTCCGACGTGCTTTCCAAAACAGATACCAGCAAGACGAAAAATCAACCACAACTTGATACCAACCCACCCAAAGGAACCCGAGACTTTTATCCAGAAGATATGCGACTTCGAACTTGGCTTTTTGATCGATGGAGAGATGTGGCGAAAATCTACGGATTTTCGGAATATGATGCTCCCGTCCTGGAAAGTGAAGCTTTGTATACCCGAAAGGCTGGAGAAGAAGTCACACAACAGCTGTATAATTTTCAGGACAAGGGAGAGCGGGCAGTAGCTCTGCGACCGGAAATGACTCCTAGTCTAGCTCGGATGGTCATGGCAAAGAAGGGAGGTCTGCCGCTTCCTCTCAAATGGTTTTCGATTCCACAATGTTGGCGCTACGAACGAATGACGAGAGGTCGACGACGAGAGCACTTTCAATGGAACATGGACATTTGGGGGGTTGCCGGTGAGGAAGCCGACGCAGAACTACTCAGTGCGATGGTCTACTTTTTCAAGGGAATTGGACTTACAAGTGAGGACGTTGGAATCAAGGTCAATTCTCGCCTGGTTATTGGAGAAGTGTTGACCGAGCTGGGAATTCCGCCCGAAAAGTTTGCTGCCACTTGTGTTTTGGTAGATAAACTCGAAAAGATTCCAATCGATGCTATCCAAGGAGACCTTGAAGAACTGGGATTGGATCGGTCCGTCATTGAAAAGCTATTGGAAGTTCTCACCGTCAAGTCGGTGGACGGCATCAGGAATGTTCTTGGAGAAGACTCTGCGGCCGTTCAACAAATTTCAAAGCTCTTGACCCTTTGCGAGGCATATGGAATCAGTGACTGGATTATTTTTGACGCATCCGTCGTTCGTGGTCTTGCCTACTACACCGGTGTCGTCTTTGAGGCGTTTGATCGCAAAGGCGTTTTGCGCGCCATTGCGGGCGGAGGCCGCTATGATAAGCTTCTGGAGACGTTTGGTGGTGATCCAACCCCGGCTGCAGGATTTGGGTTCGGCGATGCCGTGATTGTCGAATTGTTGAAAGACCGTAATTTGCTTCCATCGTTTGACTCTGCTGGAATCGACACGGTTGTCTTTGCCATGGGCCCAGATGTCTACCCTGCTGCTTTGAATATCGCCACCAAGTTGCGCGACGCCGGTCAAACTGTCGATATGATCCTCGAAGACAAAAAGACAAAGTGGGTGTTCAAACATGCCGATCGCATTGGAGCCAAGTACTGCGCCATCATTGGAAGTAAAGAACTCGAAAATGGAGAGGTGGCTATCAAGGACTTGGTAGCAGGCGAGCAGGAGAGTGTCCGCTTGGAAGCACTTGTGGCGTGGGTAGAAAAGCAAAAGCAGCAATAGGAATATATTTTACGAATACTTCAATACATACAAGTGTTTGTTGCTGAATGATTGTAGACATAGTACATACATTTTCGAAACAGACAATAATAGTCTCTACTGACTGTAGTCTATCGGTTGCAGACTATGCCGATCGATCCTTTCTCCTGCAGCAATAATATTCCGCCCCCATTATTGTTGCCCAGCCCCCAGGTCTTGCCCTTCTTCGGAAGATTCATTCGTGTTAGTCAATTTGTCGGTGTAGCGGTACTTAGACGAACCGGACCAGGTATGTAACAGGTCCACGTGTACCGGTAGGAGCGAGTGTACCGGCTGTCCAGTACCAGGTACTTGTACCAGGCACAGTAGACGCGGTACAGGTACAGCACCAGTACTGTACCAGTACTCGTACACTACAGTTCGCGAGTAGTGCATGCGCGTCATCGCGAAAAGTGACAACAGATGGCCCGACCGACCCGGCGCGCCGGACGGAAGTGCGTGTCGGAGGGCAAAAGGATTCTTCTCCATGCATCAGTAGATCGGATCCGCAAATCGTCGCTTCGCCATCGTCCTGGTCGTCGGTTTGGGTTCTAATGTTCGTCGTTCCACACTTCGCATCCAAAACACTCAAGGTTCTCACATACTGTACTGCCTGCAAAGGAAGATTCGTATCTCGTCTATCTTTGATTAGAAACTATATACTATACAATGAGCTCGTAAGTGGACGTGAAAGATCGCTGCGTATGGTACCGATCACAGCTGGCGATTGATTCTCCCCTGGAGTCAATTGTGGTTCTTTCGCCATTTGGTACACGTCGTTCGAGGCGTCAAGTTCAGAATTTCGGCGTCACCATGCGTCGTCGTTATCTTATGTCTTTTTCCTTTGCCTTTTGCTCTCGTTCGATCTGTCAATAATTCAGTGGAAATTTGATGGTTGCTGCTACTGCCGCTGCGGTCGGTGCATCCGCCGCTGCCTACTACCTTACTACTAAAGACATTCAAAAGGCTCGACCGAAGGGATCGTCCGTTGCCAACCCCGTAACGGGACCACGCAAGTATTTGATCGGTGGAAACTGGAAATCCAATGGAACCTATGAAGAAAACGTCGAGAGAATCAAGGTCTTCAACAAGGCTGGACCCATCCCCGATAATGTAGAAGTGGTTATTTGCGTTCCTTACATCCACATCCCCATGGTTCTCGCCCAACTTCGCAGCGACATTGAGGTTGGTGCCCAAGACTGCGGTAACAACACCAAGGATGGAGCTTTCACCGGAGAAATCGGTGCTCATATGTTGAAGGATATTGGATGCACATGGGTTATCATTGGTCACTCCGAACGCCGTGAAGGTTTTGGAATGGCCGGTGAGCCTGAAGCCCTTTGTGCCGAAAAATGCAAGATTGCCTTGGACAAGGGACTCAAGGTCATGTTCGCGATTGGAGAAAAGAAGGAAGAGCGAGAGTCGGGTGTCACAATGAAGGTTTGCGCCAAGCAACTTGCACCACTCGTCAAGCTTTTGGAGCCCAAGGACTGGGCAAATGGTAGGTCAAGTCGGAAATTGATTTTTATTTCGTCGTACAATATCCTTTTTTACCCAAGTTCTTACCCATTGTTATCTGTATTGAAATTTTTATCCTCTCGTCAATTCTTTCTCAGTGGCTATCGCTTACGAGCCTGTGTGGGCAATCGGAACTGGACTAACGGCCACCCCAGAAATGGCCCAGGAAACGCATGCTGACATTCGCAAGTGGATCAAGGAGAATGTTTCGGAGGAGGTCGCCGAGGCAGTTCGTATCCAATACGGAGGATCCATGAAAGGTGCCAATGCCGAATCCTTGCTTAAGCAGCCTGATATTGATGGTGGTTTGATCGGTGGTGCTTCGCTCCAGGCTGACTTCTTCAACGTTGTCAACGGAGTCCCGAAATAAATTCTTCGAATGACTCTTTGAAGCGTTCGCATAAAATAATAATAGTATATTTGTGGCCATCGGAGCTCATTCAATGTATTTTGCATTGTTCAAAGAGTATCAAACTGGCAACACAGAATTTAGTTGTTTCTCTTTTTAAGCTACAGTCTCGGGTCTTTGGGATCGGAGGAGGTGTCCGTTTTGCTCTTGGATGAGTTCTCTTCGGAAGCCTTGTTTTGATGCAATACGCGTATTAATCGTTTCATCTCCTCCTTTTCAATAAGCAAAAGTTTTTCCTCAAAACTGTCGTCAATGGCAAATCGATCGGCATCTTTGCTCATCGGTTCCAGTTCAATGAATTCTGCACCCGGATATTTTTGGCGAATCAGGGATTCAATGAGCCTGACTTCTCGTTCGACGGCTCGAATGACGTCCTCAGCATACCAGCTAAGCAGAACCTGAAGCTCCTGGTCAAAGTTTTCCTTGGCCACATTGAATTCGTCCTGGTATCTCGGCATCAATTCAGCCGCAAGGTAGGTTCCGTCGAAATCCACTTCTGCTTTGAAACTAAAAGTTTCGGGCCCAGTCCATTGGCTTTGGATCCCATATACGCCGTCGATACTTCGACGGCTTCGAATGATTTTTTCGATTTCATCTGTCATATTACGTGAAACTCCTCGGCCAAGCAAAAACTGGTGGTTGACTCGCACCAAAGCTACTCCCATAGCTCCCAACAACACGGAGATACCAACTCCAGCCATTCCGTCGAAGATAGGCATAGCGGTGGCATGAGAGGCTGATATACCAGCTATAGCAATGACAATGCCAAGACAAGCTGCACCATCCTCCAATAGAACTGCCAGAGTGGCAGGGTCTCGGAGTTTCATGGCATGCTCCCAAAATGGAATATTATTCGGCTTTTCTTCTTTGATTTCTTCGACGGTCTTGTACAAAACGTAGCCATCGACGGTAAAGCTCAATCCCAAGACCGCCCACACTTCATTGGGTATATCATGCAAAGATGGGTTGAGCAGTTCACCAACGGCATGCGACATGGAAACCCCAGCGCCAAGAAAGAATGTTCCGAGGGCAGAGACCAATGCCCAAAAATATACTGCTTTGCCGTACCCATACGGATGCAGTCGATCCGCTTCGTTCTGGGAGTCCTTCAGTCCCATCAGCAACAGAGACTGATTGCCACAGTCCACCACAGAATGGATGAATTCTGACATCATACTACTGCTCCCAGACGACAACCAAGCACCAAACTTGGCACCGCATATGACGACGTTACCGATCAAAGCCCGCCGAACGTTGGCTGCCGTTTTGGCTCTGGCCCTCTCTTTACGAGCCTGCTGTAGTGAGAGGGTCGCCTTGTCAGCGTCAGGTCCAAAGTTTGGCACTTTCATACGTTTCCGTCTATACTGTTGTTGTTGTTGTTTAGAGTTTTCGTCGCCCGTAGCAGCGTCCACGTCTTGTGAGAATTGCCGACGCTGATTTGTGGAAAGAATTTGATTCGCCATGGAAAGAAGCGAAATCAACTTCCGCCTTTCAAAGTCTGATGTGGCAGGTGCTGTCACTCTGGCAGCCAAACTATTTGTATTATTAGCTCGACTGAAGGATGGTGATGTCAACGGCGGCGGCAGCGACTCGTCCTTCTCACTCGATGACGGAACTGCTGTAGTCACAGTCGGAAGCCATGGCTGTCCAGCGGCTGTGTTACTCTTGTGCGAAGAATCATTATTATACCGATAAATGTTGTGTGTGCCGCTCAGTCGAGCACTTCCTAATCGACAGCAGCGTGGTTTGGAAGTTGTTCTCAGTGTCGCTCTCGCCAGAGCGGAAACGGATGATGGAAATGTAGATTGAAACATGGATAGGCACCTCGGCGAGAATGCCATCGTGAATACAGCAGTCCTTGTGTGCCTTCGTCTGGAAGTAGTAGTCGATAGATCTCCCTGTACCTTCACACGAGTATTCAAGCGATGGTGATTTCAAAACCAAGCTAACCTTGACACACACTCGAATACAGTATCTTTGCTTGTACTTGCACAGTACGAGTAGATCGTACAGTCAGAACGAAAGAAAAATCCTGATGAGCTTTCTGCTGCTTGTCAATGATGTCTACAAGGTACCACAGGGAAAACCAAGTCTCCCGAAGTTGATCATGTCCCCTTTGAAAGTTGTGGTTTGGGATAGTCTGTGTTGTTGCGAACAATGTGAAGGAGCAGGGAGCAGATAGTATTAATACCGGTACATAGTAACGGTACGAGTGAGTAGGAGCGAAGAATACCGGTACCGGTACATGCCAGTTATGTGGCACAGTCGTCAGCAGCGAATGTTGATATGGTCATATTAGTCATATCGGTAGCTTGTTCGTTGTTTCTTTTGGCCGATGGGCGCGGGTTGGGGCTTGGGGCAGAAGGCGGGCCCGCTCGCAGCCGTCTCCTGCCGACCCATTCGACCAGACGAACCTTTCTGCCAAACTTTCAATTCGTAGCTCTCTACTCAAGAGTAGAGAAAGTAATACAGTAGACTACTGGTACTCTTCTAGAGTAGCTAGACGACGGTAAATTTACTACAAATATATATATATTCTTCTTCAGTCCCTAGTATGCACCAACATGTACAATCACTTTCAAATTTCAATATTTTCCCTAAAACATTATAAACCCCAGAGAGTTTCCGTAACACACTCATCCTTGACGGCTGGCCGTGAATAACACGGTACAAGCCCCCCGAAAAGATAGCAATATTATAATAACCTTCTAATGACGCGGGCGTACATTGGAACGTGGGCGATATTCACGACTATCGCGAGGCAACGGTGGCATAGGAAACTGAACATCATCTGAGCGAACATCCGCCCGCGGTCCACCGGGCGGAGAAAATCCAGGGCCGCCCGAAGGTGAAGGAAAGTAATGCGGCTCGCTCGGTGATTGCAGGGGCATGTTGAGCAGTGTCTGCTGCTGGATCGAAGGCGAGGGAGGTCTGAATGCCCCGTGAGACTCACGATGAGGTTCTCCACCAGACGACGCTGTCCGCCCTAGCTCGTGGGACGTCTGATAGTGATGGGATCGGGGACGGAATGGATTTCCCCTGTCACTGCGCGGACGACCTCCCTCGGCGTGAGGAGGATACCGGGAGGGTGGATACATTCCTTCCTGACGAGGACGATCAGACCTCATCTCCTCACGATCGTGGCGCTCCTTCGACGGAGGAGCCTTTTTCGGATCCGGAGGATGGCCAGAACTGGATCGAGGTGGCCCCCGAGGTGGGTAGTACCCCGAAGGCGGTGCTCCATAACTTCCGTATGGAGGCGGAGGACCCCATCCACCTTCAGGGTGAGCGTTGCTTGGTGGCGGAGGACCACCTTCCTTACGGTAGGATCGCTCTTGTGGGGGGTATGGGGGTCGTCCTCCTTGGCCATAGCCCCACTCCCCTCCATGGTTAGGGGGCGGCATGCCGTAGGCTGGATCGTCTTGACGGCTTGGAGGCGGTCCATATCCGTGTGGTGGGGGCCCGGAGGCTTCGCTTGGCGGAGCTGGGGCACCCGAGCTCTTGTTGTGGCTCGTCGGTGTCGTAGATCGACCACGCTGAGGCGGAGGAGTTTCTTGCTGAACAAAGCCTCCTTGGCGTTCGCGGCCGGCCTTGTTTTGTTGGTCGGCTCGTGGCTGCACCAGATATACATTGATAGGCTCTCCTTTCTCGCCCTTCCCACCGTGGCTGCCTTTGCTGCTTAGGTACATTTCAAATCGGCGTTGTCCGGGCTTCATGCCTTGATCGGGATCAGGAACTTCCAAGGATGTGCCCGTCGGAGCGCGAATACCAATGACAGTCTCCGACTTGTATTCAGGCATCGCCGTGACATCCTTAAAGCGCACATACATATTTTCCGACATATCTCTTACTCCAGGTGGCAATGCCTCCAGCTGTTCCCGGGTGGGAGGTTGCTGTCCGTTGTAAACGGCCGCTTGCTCTTTGAGATATTCCAAGTATTGGTCCACAGTACGCTCTTCTTCCTTCAAGCGTTCCAGCTTCTTTTTCATCTCCTCGAATTCCACAGTATTCGTGACCGTGGCGGTTTTCGTAAGGCGAGGTGGGCTCCCGATGGCTTCACTGTCGCTATCAGATTTGTCCTTCGCATCGCCGACATCTTCGGAAGCCGACTGCGGAGGGATGTCGTTCCACGAAACGTGATTCTTCCCTTGCTTATTCAATAAACCGATACCCTCAAGAACATTCTGAACGAGGCAAAAAAGTCAGTACGAACCTGATGTATTCGGGAGACAAAGTGCAGCTCCACTTCAGCACGTACCGTGATATCATATATGCGACGTTTCTGAACTCCCAACTCCGAAGCAGCTCGATTCAAATCCAACGAGTTCTCCGGAGAACTTCTTAGAATATGCACAAACTGCTTTGTCAACTTTCCAAGGGAGGAGTCATAGCGAGATGGATGCGAAAGGGACGACGGAGTTCCAATTCGGGCGGAGGAGCCGGGGCTAGAATGAAGTGGTCTGGCGCCAGAGGCGATTGATTCTTCATCATGCGGTGAAGCTCCATGATCATCTAAAAACCGAGGCGGCGTAGGCAATAGGCGTTGAGAATACAAATTGATCGGGGAAGGAGCCAATGACAAAGAAGAAGGTGATCCGCAAGGAGCAGGCGTCGTAGTGATGGAAGAAAGTGTAATATCCGTCGGTGAGAACATCGTTTTAGTTGGGGTTTCCGCAGGCGTGGTAGGAAATGATCGAAAGGAAGACATATCATAGTTGTCATGGTTGAAAAGTTTCGGAAACGCAGGGTTAACATAATGCGTCGTCGGGGTGATGATGAAGCATTTCACAGTTCGATTATGATTTTGTTGTCGTCGAAACGATGTTTGCGGAGCACATGTGTCGTCGTCGTGATCAGATAACATCAGCGAATTGTTTCATACAAAATAATGAGTCAAGAGGTCAAAGTAGAAAGAAAATGAAAAAAGGTTGAACCATTGGGTCAGAAGACATGAAATGATGTGATCCCATGTGAGATATCAAACGAAAGACAACCAGGACGAAGGGCATCGTCAACCCGCCAGCCAGCTTTGAGAACTTTCTCCCCCATAAAGCATCGCGAGCATGTCATCGGAAAAAATGTTTGCGAGTGGGTTGGTCGATACAGTTGTCCATTTCGTCATGTCCATTTGCTCAGTTTGATCATACACAAGTTGATGGCCGATACGTTGATGGGGTCTCATCATTGTTGTAGTGAGGACAGACGAACAGATGGTGCAACTTGGCGCGAATGACCCCACATTGGGGGAGAGAGGCAACCAATTGGCGGCCCGGCGCGCAATCTCCCATAGTAAGCATCGACTTCACAAGAGTCACTTAGGGGTACGACATGCCAAATTTCGGTACTTAGGAGATTTCACTCAATAATAAAACATACATACTTGCACAACATATTATCCATGCCGGTGCCTCAACGAAGAAAGCGGCTCCATCCAAGGGATCCATCCATGTGGACCGACGACGACCATGGTCAAGAACGAAAGAAGCTTTGCTTACCTGTGCGAACCCTTTTGCTTGGTGACAAGGAACTGCTCGATGCGAATGGACGCTTTTTCACGTTAGACGGAGGACTCATGAATTCTGCCGGTGGCACCATGTGAGATTCAGGTGTTACAGCTGTCGGGTTGCGCCTCGGAGGATACCGATGATAGGGTGGATGAAATCCTTCCGGTGGAGGTGAGGAGACCGGCTCTCCTGGCCTCATCCCCGGTTGCCATCCTCCATACGGAGGAGGCGGGTGCCCGTATTGGTGTCGTGGCGGATAACTTGCGTAAGTCGCCATGTGAGACGGCGGTGGTGCAGATTGGCTGTAATAATGCGGAGGCTGGTGCTCCGGTGGGTAATGGTATCCTTCGTGGTGCTCCGCCCCTTCTCTCCGTGCTTGCGGCTTTCGGTCACTCATAAAAAATAAATGCCACTCTCGATTGCAGTATGAATCTATCTCATCAAGAGCTTCAGGATCGAGTGTTGGAAAGAAAACCTGCTGCCGATGCTGCAGAAGTCGTCCCCAAATTGTGGCTCGAGTAAATTTCGTCGAAAGATGATGAGGCCGTCCGTCTCTTTCGTCGACTCTTGTAATTAATCGTCTTTGTGGCGCCAAATTCTAGAATGAGTCTTTCAACGGTGTTATTAGTATTCCTATTTCTTCGGTTCTGTAGATGTTAATGTTGACGGTTGTCACACTTTTGGATGGAGCAGAAATAGTTTCATTTCTCCCCATTCCGTCCTTCCTGGCCGGCGTCGGCGTGCGCATGGCTTGCGTTTGTCTTCCTCTCGGGAGGGCGGACCAGGAGTACTGGTACCTGGTACTGTACCGGTAGTGTATAATTAGCCCCTGCCGGTATGTATGGTACCGTACAGTGGGACGACGGTGGCCAAAGGCCAAAAGCTGCTGCGCAGCAAAAGCAACAGGTCGGTTGATGTCGACTGTCGACCATGGCGGATGGCGGCAGATAGCGGATGGCGGCGAAAAGTCTCCGTACCTGTCTGTATTATTATCTTGGAGGCTGGACAATTCGCGGTCCCCGTAAGGAACAGATCCAACGCGGATGCAGATTGCTGATCCTAGTACTCATACTCGTAGTATCCCGTGATGACGAGCGACCCCACCAAGCTCCCCTTTCCACCGTCGGTGGCGCAACTTTATGCCCGTGCTTTCTGGGATCCCAAGCCAACCACAACTACAAAGAGTGAGCGGCAGCTCGCGTACGCTCTTGGTTACCCCGACGATTGGCGGGTCGAGCGAACGGTCGAGCACAAGGACGGGTCTCCGATCATCCGAGATCGAATCCATGCATTGTTCGGAAAGAAAACGAAGAGCCAATACACCTGGTTCCACCACGAAGCCGCGCAAGCAGCAGCTGCGAAACTTGAAAGCGAAGGGACAATCGACGAGTCGCATCTACTGCCACCCACACCCTTGTATGCGAAAGGAGATGTCGTCCAAGTGCATTGGGAAGGCAAGTGGTACGAGGCCACAATTCTCAAACGAAAGAAGCAGGCGGATTCCTTCTTGTATTCGGTGTACTATCCACAGGATGAGGCCACTCAAGATGAAATCGAGGAGGAGGATATCCGACCAGGGGAAGACCCCAGCGCTTTAGCGGTTCAGCTTGGATTCCCCAGCGACTGGAAGGCATCCCGAAAGGGTGCTAGATATATTCTGACGACGCCCAGTGGTGACCAGTTCAACTCCAAAAATGCTGCACTGAAATTCGTCAAAAAACAAGAAGAAGTAAAGCAGGAAGCCCAGGAGGATGTCGGTGATCCCCCATGGAGAACTCACGGTCACCCTTGGATTGGAAGGGAAGTGAACTGGGCTTCTGTTCACAAGGTTTCGGGGACACGGAAGGTCACGGTCGAGCAGGTCGGCACGATCGAAGGCTACATCAAGTCGACTGACGTGGACAAGGGAGGCAATCCAGGATTCGTCTCGGAATCGACTGGTAAACCGGCAGATCTCTTCAATGTTGTGTTTCCAGACCAGCCGCACCATTTATACGCGTCATTTCTGCTGACTTCTCAAGATCTGGAGGAGCACGAGGTTCTCGAGAATTTGCTGGAAGAAACGCCGGCTGCCGAACGAAAGCGAGAAGCCGCCCTGGCTGCCGCTGCTGAAGCAGCAGCAGAAGAAAAGGCGGCGTCGACTCCAGCGAAAGCATCGAGCAGTTCGCCGAAAACACCGAAAAGTAAAAAACGCCGCCGCCGGTCATAAATTAGAAGTTTAGAAAAGGAGGGGTTCACTTCTCATGTTTGCGAGTAAAATATACTCCTTCTAGACTACTGATCGATGTACTTTGTAAAATTGGGAATTCTTATTTCTTACAGCCTGTGGTGTAAAACGCTAGTTCGAAGCGAACCCAGATCGTCGTGTTTTAAGCTGATTTAGTTGTACTAGCCACTTCGTCGTGCTAAAGACAATATCAATCAATCGAATCTACTAGTAGATCGATCCCTGCCTCGCCTCCTCAATTCACTCGACGGCAACAACGACGACGACGACGACGACTCACTCCTCGCCACTCTTTTTACGTTCTGTACCGTACAGAAGTACGGTACCGGTGCTCGTACCTGTTATCTGCGGTGTATGATACTACGTGCACTGTACATGGTCGTACCCTCCCGGTACCGGTACACTGACTGTACCGGTACTCGTATCCATATACCGGGGATTTTGGCATTTTACGGGGATTTAACACGGAGAAAAACTGTGCGCGATGCGCCACGTGATGAAGGTGCCTTGCTTTCTGCCACGAAGGTACAAGTACCTGTAATTATTTCGCCTCCCATGCGCGTGCTACACAGTACATCCCTTCGGGTCCCATGCATGGTCTCTCTCCCTCTTTACCAGTACCGTACCACTGTACAACTGTACAAGTACAACTACAATTACCAAGTACTGTAGTAGAGTTATGATTACAGTACGATCGAGTACACAGAAGAGACCTCCTCCGCTCCCTTCTAACGGGCTGCTGCTCTCATACGGTACGGTACCTGGTACGGTACGTAGTAGTGTAGTACCAGCTCTACCTGGTAGCTAGTACCGGTAGGCATACTGTATGTAGAAAATGCAATGTTGATCAATTCGAAGGAGTCGATCTTTCAGGATTCGCTATCCTTCGTCGGGGATCGCCGGACAAAAACACCGTTGCTAATACGCTCGGCCGCATGATGGCGATGATGATACCATACCGGTGTGTACCTGTACAGTGTACAGTACTGGTACCGGTAGTGCCGATGATCAAGCAAAAAAGCGTCGCTACGAGCTAGTACAAACGAAACACAACCCAAGACTAGTACCATACCGCAGGCGACGACAAAGAATAAACATGGCGGAAGCGATGGAAGTAGAACCCTCCACCAGCGTGGAAGAGGAGGCTGGAAAACACGATGCCGATGTGATTGAGGACGAGGACGATGAAGACGTGGAGGACTTGTTGGACTGGATGGACAATGCCAAGGTTTCCCACACCGTCATGTTGCTTCAGCAAGTGATGGAATCCCCAAAGTCGGGGCCCAAGGCGACGCAAATCAAAGAACGTGCTGTATACGAGTTGACACGTGCCTACTGTGCCAGCAAAGAGTACAGCGCCATCGTCAAGTTTCTAGAGGAAAGCGCCTTTTTCCGGAATGTCACCAAGGCAAAGTGTGCCAAGGTGGTGCGTCAGGTCTTGGACATTGTCGTCAGTTTGGCGCCTCAGGAACTCGATATGCAGCGCGAGATCTGTGAGAAGATAATCGCTTGGTGTCAGCGGGAAAAGCGCAGCTTCCTTCGGCAGCGCGTGGAAGCCAAGCTGGCTTCGATTCTTTTTCACCAGAATCTCTTTGCTGATGCTCTTGCATTGATCGACCGTCTTCTCTCAGAGCTCAAAAAGCTCGACGATAAGCAGCTCCTTGTCGAAACTCACTTGATGGAATCGAAAATTCACTTTGGACTGCGAAACATCCCCAAGGCCAAGGCGGCGCTGACGGCGTCGCGAACAGCCGCCAATGCCATTTATGTAGCGCCAAACCTCCAAGCATCCATCGACACCATGAGCGGGACGATCCACACTGAAGAAGGCGACTACAACACTGCGCACTCTTACTTCTTGGAGGCGTTCGAGCAGCTTGACCAAATGAACGAAGAAGCACAAGCTGTGTCCTGCCTAAAGTACATGATGCTCTGTCGTATCCTTGACGCTCTCACCAAGACGTTGAAACTCTCCGCCAAAGGAGCCATTGGAGCAGACAAGACAGCACCATTGGATGTCTCTACCTTGATCACATCTCGACAGGCAGTCAAGTATGCCAGCCGGGACTTGGAAGCCCTGACGGCCGTTGCCAAGGCAGCCACACAGCGCTCCCTCAATGACTATGAAAAGGTCTTGTCTGACTATACCGCCGAGCTTCAAAAAGACCTACTGATCAAACACCATCTGCACATTCTTCAAGAGCAACTGCTAGAAAGTAACTTGATCCGAATCATGGAACCATATTCGTGCGTGGAGATCCAGCACATTGCGGATTTGATGGAACTCCCTCTGCCCGTCGTGGAAAAGAAATTGAGTCAAATGATCTTGGACGGCAAATTCCAGGGTATTCTAGATCAAGGAAAGGGACAGCTTGTTGTCTACGAAGAAGGGGAGAAAGATCGTGCCATGGAAAAGGGATTGGAAGTTCTGGAACATATGGACGAAGTTGTTACGACTTTGTTTGCACGATCCAAGGCGTTGAGAACGCTCATGTTGTAGTGTTACCCCATTCACTACGGGAGATCAAAGCAATAACATTCTGATGATTCACTCTTACTTGACGTTTTCGTATTCTCTAGTAGCAGTTCAAGAACCTTGTCTCCGTCTAATCTGAAAAGGTCGCCGTGAGTCCTTCCCGTTGCCCAATGCTGAATAGTGCTGCTCTCATGTACCAGAGTTCGCTGTCGAACAAGTAGTGTTATCGGATAACGACTATCGTTTTGTTTGAGACTTCAGGATAGTTCTTGCAATGTGCTGACGAACAACAAGGCCTTGATTTATTTCAAGTCAGTAGGACTTGTAGTCTGTGCGTTGCGAAGGAAGCATAGTCCATCACACCGGCGCCCCGAGGATTTGCCTCTTATGCGCTTCTAAGCTTCTTATAGGCAGTAGCTGGCATTATCGGTAGGCCTCTAACTACGAATCATTGATATTGAATTGAATAGTCTAGTAGAGAGAGCTAGAGTCTCTACTAGAGTATTATTCGACTATTATGCGACGAGGGGGGAGGAGTGTCAGAAGTGAGAGGCGCGGCGGGGAAAGTACTTCATTAGTGTCACAAAAATGCCCGTTCGCATGCGTGACATCATTTTTTTCTTATCCGATGTCGGGATTCGCGATTATTCTAAAATCTTGAAACAAGAAGATCCAAATACCCAGCAAGAGCGAGAGACTATCCCGTTAATAGGAACAGTTCTCATAACAACACACAACTTCTCATAAAACTTACATGATGACCATGATGCGTCCTCTCCTCGTTTTCTTTCTGATTCCACCGGTATGGGGGTTTACTGGACCGCAGCATGGTTCCAATCGGCTTGTTGCCACCCGTCTGAACTATCAAACGGAAACAGAACGCAATCAAGAACATCTCATGGATCTTGCAAAAAAGTTGAAGCTTGAAGTCTTTGACATTGACGAAGGGGTCTATGGTCTGGATGTTTGTGATCATGACTATGGCTTGGAAGTCGTTCAAGCTACTCTTCCGATTCATCACGATGGTAATTTGGGTATCTTATTGACGGAAGTGGCCGGCAGCAACGACGGTAGGGGCCTCGTCTTTATCACAGATACCACCACTCCGATTTTTCAGATTGGAGATGTCATCACAGGTGTCATGACTACAGACAAAAAGTATAAGGAGAATACTGCCGGAATGAACTATGATCGTTTGGTGGAGATTATCAATGAAGCCAAGCAAGAATCCAAGGACCACAATCTTCTCATTGAAGTAAATAGACTGGTGAAGCGCGCCAAGGTCCAAGTTGAACTCGAATTGGGCCCTGGTAAAACCCAAGTAATCGACGCTCTTGCCGGAGAAAACTTGCGTCGAATGCTTCTGCGCAACAAGGTCAAGCTCTATGACCCAGAGACTAAACGGTTTGACCAGCCATTCAATACGGGAGACTGTGCTGGCGAGGGGATTTGCGGTACATGCCTTGTAGCTATCAAGGAAGGAAGCGATATTTTGAATGAAAGAAGTGGCCTAGAAGAATTCATCACTCGAGGCCGTCCTGCAAGCTGGCGTGCCTCCTGTCAAGTTGTGGTCGGCCACGACAACAAGGAAGGAAAGGTCCGCTTGCAGTTGCATCCACAGTCTGGCTTCAAGGATGAGCTCAACCCACCAACCAGGTACGTGCATCCTTGAGTATCATTGTCCGATTTACTACATACTACCGGTGTACAAGTACAGTAACTGCTGGTACCTGGTAGTAGTACACTACTAGCTAGTAGTGGAGAATTTGCAGTATTTTAAAAATTGAAACATCTAAAGTACTGTAGTACTCGTACTACTCACTCTACTCTCTACTAGAGTGAGTAGTGGTACTAGCTAGTAGTAGAGACTATTATTTGATCAATGTGCGTACTCCCGAGGACAGAGGGACAGACAGCATGCGAACGAGATACATACAGTACCGGTACAAGTACTGTAAGAGAGACGTCCGATGAGATCACGAATCTCATCGAGACGACGAAAACACCATCCTCATCGACTGAGTCACTACTGGCAGTAGAATTTTAAAACAAGTTTTTTTATCAAATGCAAAGATTTTATAGGTGAAATATTGGCATCGCCGATTATCAAATATTTCACATCGTAAATAATTCCATGAGATTCCCAAATGAATGCTTTTCTTCATGAACTACTTCTAGTAGTCTAAATATTATTTATTCGCAGGTGTTGGCGGACTGCTTGTTGTTCCTTCCTCTTTCCTCCCTACTACTACCGCCGGTAGTCTACTGTACCGGCACTGCACCGGTACAGTACCAGAACTAGAACTGTAATGGTACTAGGTACTTGTAAAGGTAGTACGGTACCGGTAGGGCCTACTCGTACTTTCACAGTGAGCTTCTGACTACTCTAGCTAGTAGGAGAGAGACTAGTACCGGTAGTGAACGACTGCGGCACGTGTGAAGACGACGACTCGTGACTCGTCGTACAGTACCTGGTACGAGTAGGATGACGACGACGAACTGACCTCGCCGGCCGAAAGCCGATCGACCTTCGCCTTTCGGACTTCGCACGCCATCTTTCTCCGCGCACGTCACGCTTTCATCACGCCACGAGTTCCGCGTCCTCTTCGAACACGTACACCACGTACGAGTACGTACCGGTAGAAGCAAGGTAGAAGATACGAAGACAGCGGTACCAGGTACCAGGTACCGTACTCGTAAAGAAGAAAATGAACCTCTGCGCTGTCACTCAACTGCACCCACCACTAATATCGGTACAAATATCCACCACCCACCATACCACCCACCGACCCCAGCAGCAGAGCACAACCAACAACTCGACAACGGTACCGTACTGTACCGGTACGGTAAACCAGGTTCCAAGAATTCCTCATCTATCATCGACGGCAACATTGATAGAGGAAATAAGAAAGAAATAACCCTGAGCTTCCATAAGACAACATTATGAGTACACCAGATATGAGTTACGAGAGCAACGGCAACAAAAGATCCATCATTGAAAAGGATGCTCTGATGCGATTGATTGCCGAAGAAATGGTCACCTCGCTGATCAACTTAGGCAACGGCGATGGAGACGACGACGAAGACGATGATAAAGTCATAGCGCAATTGCAGGCGAAACTCATGGAGCGCGAGAAGGCTAGAAAGCTCAAGAAGAAATCAATTCGTCGGAAAAGCAAGACGCCCAGAAGACCAAGTGAAACCGAATTTCTGGCTAGCCCGACTCCAACAGCTAAGAGTAGCATCGAGGACTTGTATTATTCTCACGTCGGCGGAGCTGAAAGTCCTGGCCGACCTAAGATGCCACCGGCACCCGTTGAGGTACTCATGCCTGGTGATGAAATTGTCGTAGAGTTGAAAGACCATGAAGACGATTCATTTGCGGGGGGAGAACTACACCAGCTTGTTGATGACAAACATCGACGTCCCTCGCTGTCGGACTCGGCAATGTTCCCAGGTGAATCAGAAGGTGGCACAGAGAAAAGTACCATGTCAGAGTCAAACGATAACAGTATGCGAAGCCAGGAATTCTCCATGCAAGAAATTCGAGAGTATGTCATGGCCAATATCCCCAGCGCCGTGAGAGAACAAATTCCAGAAGAAGCTTGGGCTCAGATCTTCAAGGTCGACAGTGTCACATCCAAGACGGCATCACAAAGTAGCAAAACGAGTCTAAGCAAGGCAAAAAAGGAGCCAATTGCTCCAATCGGCCAAATCGAATTCAATAATGACGAAGATGACGATAATGATGATATAACTGTGTTCAGCGACGTCTCTGGTCTCACTGGTGCTTTTCCCGATGGGAAAGGAGTGGAAAGCAAGCGCGAAACATTGAATAAGGCATCGCAGTCGCTGGACAAAGTGGAAGAGGCTTCCCAAAGCAGCCAGTTAGATCAGAGTCTGCAGAGTGGTAATATAGCACCGGAAGCCCCGGGCGAAAACTCGTTTTCACGTCGTTCTAGCAAGAACATGCGTTCCACGGAAAAACGACACGACCAAGCGCCAGGAACGAAAGTCTCGGCCTCGAAAGGTACTAAGAAGGTGGCCTGGGACCAAGTTGAAGTACGTTACTATGAACGTACTCTGTCAGACAACCCCTCAGTCCAAAGTGGTGCGGGTATTGGGATCGGCTGGAAGTACAAGCGAGGAGGAAGAATGGACGTTGACTACTGGGAACAATCAAGAGGCAAACAACGACAGTCCGCTGAATTGGTCTTGCCCCGGCATGTGCGCGAACGTATTTTGCGAGAAGTAGGGGTTACACAACGAGAGATGGCCGACATGGTCAGGATGAACCTCAAAGTCAAGAATCAAAGAAAACAAACATTGACTAATGTGGGTGCTGCTGGAGTGGAAGAGGCCGTCGAAAATGCTCGGAGACGCATTGGTCGCCTTCTTTCATTGGGAAGAAAATAAAAGATTTGTACTGTAGCTATTACTTATACAACTTTATCCACCTTTCATCATCATCTGACACTGGATGTTTTTCGTCGTTGGCGGATTATGTTGTTGATGGTAGATGATAGTAAAATAACTATTCGTAGAGGCACATCGTAGAGCAAATCATGGAATCAAGTAAAGTTGTTCATTGAGAACACTCTTGTTCAGGACGCGGCCATCGTCACCTGTCTTCCTCCTTTCAGCGGCGAATCGGATCTTGCAGTTGTAAAGCCTTGCATTTTCCTTCGTTCTGAACATTTCAATATCCCCAGTAAGTTTCGTGGTTTCCCCAGATAGTAGTGGAATACCGGAGTGAAAGTAAAACACTTGTTGTCCCCAATGTGTGTAACCATTCTCGGGCCCTGTGGACAGGAACGACGGGTTTGACAGTTTCGGTGCGCTTGCTCCTGCCTCATCAGTTCTAGATTTGAAATCAGAAGTGAACCAGCCAGCAAATCCGGACACGGGACCTTGATTCTTTGCCCCGTCGATGTTGAACTCGAATTTCCCATTTTCGTCACTAGATGCGATACCTTTGGAATCTTCAATCGTACACGTCATCATGTCCAGATACTTCACTGCTTTGGGTTCGGCAAGGACTGCATCATCGGGAAGCTCTCGCCAACGGCTACTCCAAAGGAAATATTCTTTCTGTTCACGTTGATAGTCCTTACCCAAAATATCCATGTTCACACCGTACACTTGCATTGTGGTTTCTTGAAAGTCTGTCCAGTCCGAAAGGGCACCAGAGTATTCATTGAGGCCGGCTCGTCTCTCCTCGTCGTCCTGAACAGGAGCAAGATACATGGTACAGTGCGATGGGAACATTAAACCAGTGGCCGGCTTGAGGAACTTGTCGCGGGCACGGATAACAGAATCCATCATTGACTCCCGGAGCAAAAAGTAGCCCATCCATTCACTAATGAAAATGTCGACGACGCGTTCTGGATGTTCCGGATCATCACACTCCAAGCCATCCTCTTCGATCGGGAGTTTGATTTCTTCAACGGCTCCTTGAATCACTGTTACAATATGGTCAACTTTGTTCGCGGCCATGACTTTACGTGCATGAGCTGCCATGTCCGTATACTCAACTGGAATGAAATACATCATTAAAATGGAACGTGAGAAACCTGGTGCATTCTCACTCATCAAGCGTTTGAGACATGACTACGAGACTGAACAAACTTACTGGCATATACTTTTTTGGCACCTGCTTGGGCCGCCCAGACAGCGAGAATTCCAGACCCTGTACCAATGTCCATCACCACTTTGTCTTTGAAGACGTCTTCATTTCCGAGGATCGCCGAGTGGTATGCTGCCATGCGATTGTGATCCGCAAGCATTTGCTTCTGGTGGTACAGCTGAGCATAGGAGCAGAAATAGTTCGCAAAGTCGCTAGCTTTTGCCTGTTCATCTCCATTGTAAGAGGGGATCTCCCCATTGCCAGAAGTATTGGCAAATGGGGTTGGGGTGGTTTCTTCCTTGGTTTCCGACATTTCAAGTGGTTTCGGTAACGCGGAACGCGGATTGTTCTCTCAAAAGGAATAAATTCGGATACAATTCGAACGGCTATTGTTATTATTACTCAAACTGCTGTGGGAAGAGCAGACTCTAGCGTAGTGACAGGGTTGCAGACTTGTATCCGAGTTGTACTGTATCCTTCTTGCCTAAAAAGGATGACTTTATTGGTGGTCACCGCAGACCGCACCACCGACAACAGACCGCCATTTTTCTTTCCCATCTGCTTCGATCTTCGCTTTTTTATTCGATGGTTGTCGAGGAAGATCGCTCAGAAGATTAAGAATCATCGGATGACGGACTGGCTGTCGAACGACCGTGACCCGTGACTGACTGTGACTCACTCGTGTTTCGAGACTGACGACTACTGACGCCGACGCACGACGACGACGACGACGACTCACTCCTCCTCCTCACTCTACTCAATCCGCTCTCGCGGACATGCGACATGCGTGCTGTATGTGGTTGCTGCTACGACAATACTATGCCACTGGTAGAAAATGATGCTAAGTGAGTCGGTTTTTGTGAAAAAGCATAGTATCTTTAGCTTTGCCAGTCCGTGTGGCCAGATTGCAGGGAAGGGACATGCAAATAGGGTCTCGGTTAGGCAACTTCAGCTTCGTGAAATCGGGACGGTCTGTATGGAGCAAGCAAGTCACAAGAGATACTATCGGCAATTTCAGCCGCTGCAATGCTAGACAACAACGGGCCGAGAGTCATTCCTGAGTGGGTGACAGCTGCGTATAGATTCGGTTCGACGTATCCAACTATGGGGAGACCATCCTGCGGCATTGGACGGACGGCTTCGCATGTTTGTGTCAACTCGGAGCCCTCCATCAAAACAGGAGAAAGACTTTTAGCACCATCAAGTAAAGAAGTATTTGTCTTGTTGTTTGCTGAAGTGGTAGCCACCGCCCCAATCGTTCCACCGACTTCAAGTGCACCACCGCCTACTACGATCGATCCATCTGGGCGTTGTAGGACATGGCTGGAACGAAGGGGATCAACCAGGATACGTGAAAGGCGATCGGTAGCCTTTTCAGCAGGAGTGGCATAGGCAATTGTACCTGGTCGGTGCAGCAATCGCAATCCGCAACAAAGATCCTTGGCCCCAGAACCAGCTCCGGCGGCAACAACGATGACATCGGCGCCGACGATTACCTTTTCTTGATTCAAAAGTACTTTTACCCCACATATTTTCCCAGACACAGGATCTCGCACAACACTTGTCACATTGGCATCTGCAACAAAGCGCACGCCCTTCTCCGCTGCTACCCGACGGAGTGTCTGCACTGCTGCCATAGGGTCGACGCACCCTTCATCGCGGAAAAAGTAAGTATATCCTTCGCTGTTGGGGGTTCCATCATCGTGGGAGAGCTTCCAACTCGCTAGAGGCTCAAGCTCAAGTACACGTGAGTACGATAGTGGACCTTCTGCTGGATAGCCACCGTCGTTGACGAACTCCGGAGGATTCTCAAACCGTACAAGACTTCCCATCCACGAGACCAATTTTGATAGGTGCGGCTCGCGTTTCCATGCATGAATCCCCAGCTGATTAAGAATCTGATACATCTTGGGGGATTTTGCGTTTGCATTGAGCCACGCCCACGATGCAGGGGTTGTTTTTCCGGTGTCGCTTGCAGCGAGCTGATCCAACACCGTTATGTTGAGGTCGGGTCGACGCTCAGCGAGAAAGAGGGCCAAAGAGGTACCGATAATGCCTCCACCCACAACCACCACATTCTTCAGAGCTGGATATGTTGGGCCCTGCTCTCCCCAATACACGAGCCCGACGCTATCGGCAATGGCTCGGATCTTGGGGGGCGTGCTTATGCTCGATGTCGAACTCTGGGAAAGTGCCCGATGTAATCCTTCTTCGCCCGCAATCCTTTGAATGAGCTCCTGGTGCAATTTCTGAGGATATATGTCACTTTTCATCGACAACCAGACGCCATTGCGGTCCTCAATCTCGGCAACTGCGAGGTCTTTGCTGGGAACTGCACCACTGATGGACATTGAATAATCTCGTAGATACGTGTCGAGTTCCTTCCGATCAACAGGTCTCCCCACTAGATTTACCAATACAGGATAAAGTTCGTCCACCAGTGCGTCTAGAGAAGCCTGATGTTCTTGATGAACTCGCTCCACCGTCGAGGGCGCCTTCACATTCGCTTCACGACACATTAGCCACATGCAGGATGCCCACAAAAGTTTTCGTGCGGCAGCCTCCTTGAGGTCCGACAAGGAATCGAGGATTTCAGTTTGAACACCATGGGCGTTGAGGATTCTAGCAGTCTCTAGAGCATGTTTTCCGTGGAGGAATGTTTTGGGGGACATCAGACTGGTCTGCAGGGTCGAGGCAGATGAATCGTCGTCATTGGAATTTTTGAGTTGACACTTTTTCAGTACGGCAAAATGTGGAACCACAAAAGTGGCCGTATCGAAGTGAGGGGGAGGCAATCCATTGCCCACAAATACTAGATCCTCACGTCGATCTTCGAGTGTCTGATTCCATATCTGGGGCCAGGCAGCACTCGGTGTAGCCACATAAATGGGGCAGCCGCTCGAAGTCAAGCATCCAGGAGCCACACCCCGAGGCACGGCTGCTGCTGCTGCAGATGGGTCGCCACCGGCACCGTGACACAACCAGAAAGAACCTACGCGACCAAAGGCCCCCACAACCTCGCAAGCGTAGTGGAAGGGAGCCTCATAGTGGAAAGCGTCGACCGCTGAGGATTTTGAACGGTCGGTCGCACTGCGACGAAACGATGAGGAGAAGTCTTCGAGAAGATTTTTCCATCCTCCCCCAAAGGCTGAGGTCCACCGGCGAGAAAAGACGAACAGAATGAAGAGCTTCCAGCAAAAGGAAGCTTTTTGAAGACACATTCTATTCGGAGTTATCAGAACAAAGCAAGCATTTGCTATGATGTACCGGTGTGATGTTTGATGTTTCGTACCGCCGCGTATTTATACAGTACTCGTATACCACCGTACGGAGGGGCGGTGTTTTACATGTATGTACGCACCAACATCGTCATTCGTCATGCATGCGGTCTCAAGAAAATTAGTCTACATGTAGACTGGTACAGTAGTACTGGGTACCAGGTACTGGTACTGTACTGTACTGTAGAGTGAGGAGGAATATTATACAACGGTTGTATAACATGACTCAAGACTCGTCACACGACTGCCGACTCTCACGACGTTTGACTACGGAGGGCTGAGACATAATTACGCGTGCTTTTCCCGTGCTTCACAATAATAACAAAATATCGCGTACTTTTCCCGTGCTTCAGAACATGAACATGACATAATAATAACAAAATAACGCGTACTTTTCTCGTGCTCCGCATGATAACGCGTGATTTTCGTTCATCGTCGCGCCATTTTAGTTCGAAACGACGCCCTCTTCCGTATTAACCATAAGAGATATAGCAACACTACTACTACATAATACTACTCTTTTATATCCTCTACGAATTAGTGCTGTAAAGTATCCGGATTCGTGGCGTCAAGAATAAAATATTCGAGACGCCAAATGGCCAAAATCACGCGATACTGCTAGTAGTGGCACGAATATTTGCATTTTATATTTCGTAATTACGCGACGGCTCTAGAGCTCCAAATAAAAAACCACCCGGGCAATCTTTAGTTCGTATATCGATATTGACGCTTGAATTACGGCGGCGTCCAACTCGTCCCCTGGGATGAGCAATACGGGACGCCCCAAGAGGCAAGTTGAGTTTGTGAAAATGTGAGGCGCGCATCACAAAAATTATCGCGCGATTTTACTAGCGTTTTGAAAATTTGTTCAATTTTGTCTGTCTATGTGTAGCAATCCCGAGGCTGCTACAGAGCTCCAAATAAAAAACCGCCCGGGAAATCATTAGTTCGTATATTGATAGTAACGCTCGAATTACGGCGGCCTCCAACTCATCCCCTGGAACGAGCAATACGGGACGCCCCAAGTGGCAAGTTGAGGTTGTGAAAATGTGAGGCGCGCATCACAAAAAAATTATCGCGCGATTTTACTACGGCCGGCTGATTGTTGTAAAAAATAATGACTTCCTCGCGTGACATGCAAATCGTTTACTATAATATTAATTACTCACATACACTTTGGGCACGTCACAAATGCTACCTCATCCGTTTCTTTCCCGCAAGGAGCATGGATGTGCTTCCTGCACTTCTTGCATTTATGGGTGGAATCTGCCATGCCACCGAACAGGCAGTTGGGGTTGGCACAGGGCTGCAAACGGCTAGTACTACTACTACCGGTAGTAGCGGTACGGGTAGTAGCGGTACCTGCAGTAGTACCGGTAGTAGTACTAATGGTAGCGAAGCAGCTGTTGCATTCCCAGTGCTCACTGTCTTCACCTTGCCGATTGCGTCCTCCGCAGGGGGCATGAAAATGCACCTTGCACTTTCTGCAGGCAGAGCCAAAGGCGGGTAATACTCAGGCGACTCATCCTGCCAGAACCGAATGATCCGTGCAATCCTTTGCCGGTAGTTCCTGCGGCACTTGTCGTCCATTGACTGTCGTTCCGTCTCATTGTAGCGCTCTGCTAAATCAGACGGTGGCGCAAGATCTGCTCCAATCGTGGCAACAGCATCATTCGTTTCTCGTTGTTGGGGGTGAATGCGGCCACCACGATGTCCTCCTCGTTGTGCCGACATGATGCTGTAGTACTAATAGTAGTACTGCAGGAAAATGAGGTACTGCGGATGATTATACAGCCAGATGTATAATCTTCCGAAAGTACTGGCAGGGATGGCCCATTGAAGTAGAATTTACACAAGCAAATACTTCCAGTACTTTCGGAAAAATATACAAATCTTGTATAACAGAGAAAACCACATGTCCACGACTCATCGGACTTGTATAACTTTCCGCAAGACTGTACTGTACTGTACAAGTACAGTACCAGTACCTGGTACGAACTGTACCGGTACAGTACAAGAGAGTGTGCGTACTGTACTGTACAAGTACAGTACCGGTACCGTACGTACCGGTATGTACGGCCTGCTATTTAAAAAATATGCGAACGCAAAGAACGATTCGCCAACTTTCACCGGTTGTGTATTATTACGCCTTGTTACTGTACGCAGGGCGGGCGTAAATGCGTTGATGGGATAGCACTGCATTCTTCGTTTTGGGCGGGCTTCGGATTCCAAATGACACGGTTATCACTGCGATGACACCTTGAAACAACTCATAATTACTAGTAGTAGAGCAACAACAGCAACGCATCCAACACATCAACTTACGGACAAAGCCACCAATACAAGCCTCTCAACATTGATATTGCATTGGCGGGGATTTACTCTAACATACAGAGACTAACAAAGTAACAATGCCATCGAATCCACTCACAAGAACTGACAGTGGTGCTGACGACACAACATGTGACTTTATTGGCTACGAGACGAAGAGAAAAGGAGAGTTTCTGGACCAAAAGACGGCCCTCCGAGTGGTCCGCTACGCCTCCAAGACAGTGGAACAACTGAACAATTCGGAAGAGTTTCAAGAGCAAAAAAAGAAGGCTGTACATGATCCTCTCGAAATTCATCATCATCAAATCGAAGTTGGCGAGCTCTTGGGTCGAGGGACCTTTTCGGATGTGTTCCAGATCAAGAGCTCATCGGTGGACTTCATCGATCCATGCAAATATGTGGTCAAAATGCTGAGGGAAAGGATGATGAACGATCCTGGACTTTTTGCTGCTTCCGCCGCAGGTCTCTTGACAGAGGCGAAGATTTTGTCTCTTTTAGACCACGAGAACATAATAGGAGTGAAAGCCTTGTCTCATCGGGGAGCATCGGGGTATTCTACGGGGAAGAACGATGCCTTCTTCATCGTTCTAGATCGGCTTGATGAGATGCTTCCTGATCGTATTACTAGCTGGAGACATCAGGCCGATAAGCTTCGCTATTCTGTGCGACAACGACATATGAAGGTACATTTTCTCTCTCAGAGGATCGAAGTGGCGAGGGACCTCGCAAAAGCCGTATCGTATCTCCACGAGCACCGAATTATCCACAGAGACATTAAGCCAGCTAATATTGGCTTCCAGGAAGGCACGCTTAAGCTTCTTGACTTTGACATTTCGAGGATACTACCGAAAGAGACCGAGGAAAGTCAGTTGTTCAACCTTACAGGAGCGACTGGCACGAGGCGTTACATGTCCCCAGAGTGCGGATTGCATCAACCATACAATGAAAAGACGGATGTTTACAGTTTTGCGATTGTTTTGAATGAGCTCATTTCGTTGGAAAAGGCATTTGTGTCTCTGAGCAAGCATGAACATGACCTTCGGGTGTTCCATCAAGGAGTGAGGCCTTACATCCCACTTTCTTGCCCGAAACATATCCGATTGATGATTGAACATGCGTGGTCACCAGATGTAATGATTCGACCGTCCATGCGGGAGATGCATGAGATCTTGGAAGGAGAGCTTACAAAAACGCCGATACAGCCCTCACCAAGCCCAACTTCTCGACTTCGATTTCGGCCTTTCAAGATTCTAAAGGTTTTCCCACCGCCTGCAAACCTAGCGATAGAATAATCATATTCAATATAACAGCAATCATATCAAGGAATATTGCTAGAGAGTTAACCTACGCATCCGCAGGAACAGTCATCGCTTGAATGATGGCGTCCGTACCCAATTTTGAGCCACCGGTAGTCTTCGCAGGCCTTGCGTCATCGTTCTCGTCTTTTTCTGGTCGCTTCCGTTTCCTCTTTCGTTTAGACTTTGACTTTACTTCAGTGTCATTATTTCCTGATTTGTTCGTCTCGGCAGCAATTTCTTCCATGAATGCATTCTCCCTGGTCTGATCCTTGGTCATAGCTTTTCGCCATTCTTTACGGTTCTCACCGTAGATATGAACCATGCATTCCTCTGCAACACTTCTCCCCATCGCATTTCCATTCAACCGGTTACCGCCTGCAACAAGCTCTTCCACCAGCTTGGCTTTGTCGTCAATCTTAGGTAGAGCGTGAAAGAGTTTCTTCACTGTATGATGCCCAACACGGTCAGTGGATAGGGACGTCCACCGTCCATTTAACTTGGCAAAAAGTGACTTAAACGCCGACGCAAATATAGAAGTATTGGTTGGCCCATCCAATATTCCATCCAAGATACAGCGACTCCCCAAACCATCTCTGGCGAGCGTTTCAATCTCAGCCGCGGATAAGCCCTCTAGTATACCGTTCAATACGTCTTCGCAGAGTCGTGGAGTGAAATGAAGCATGTGATAAACAGATCGTGCTCCAGTAACATCAAGATTCGCTCTCCCACCATCAGCATCGGCGGACTTCAAATCAATGAGGAGTGGTATGCAGTCTTTGATCTCGAGAGCCGAAGCTTTCTTACGCTGTTTCTTCTTTTTCCCTTCGGACGTTTCGATCATCTCTGTTTCATTACTATTGGGTTCACTTATCGATCCAAAGCCTATTCGCACAGCCTTGAGCAAGCTCTCCTGGCCAACACGATACTTTGCCGCAAGTTCGCACGTTCTCCATAGAATGCCGCGTCTTTTTTTCGAAGGATCAACTGCTAAACCACTGGAAATCACCTTTTCGATAGCTTTCAGGATTCTCTCAGCATGCTCTTTGCTCCGAATAGTCGTCAAAAGAGTTTGAACTACGAAATTCGATACAATATGCTCTGAATAGTCTTGAAGTGCGGTGGGGTTTTCGAAATCTCCGTACTTGACGATGGAATCGTACATTTCTTCTGGACAAAGCCGAAGTAGGGTTTCCAGTATATGGGATCCTCTAGGTTCTCCCGAATACCCATAAATGACATCCCCCATTTGTGTCTGCTCTTCGAGACTGTCATTCCAGCAGAGCAGCCGTTTCGCCATTTCATGAGCAACCGATCCAGTCTGGAAAGTGGGTTCTGGTCTTGTGATTCCAAGGCGAAAGTCGGCGATTGCAGCATTTACATCAGAGGCTTGATTCTTGACCATCTCTTTCGCTTCGGCGCTGGAGTATGTCAATACGCGCAGAAGGATTATCAAAAGCGGGCCAGCACTGGGGTTGCAAGCAAGCTGTTGCAATCCACCAGGTGTGTCGGATGGCTCACCAATCAATGAGTAGGCCAATGTCTCCAGCTGTGGGGCGAATTCATCCGCAGTTAGCCTTGAGTTTGTTCTATAAACGACCCGCATTGTCCCAGCATGTGGTACATTGGAATCATCTGGTGCCGGCTTCTTTTTCTTCTTCTTGGATTTCTTCTTTCCACGAAGTACGGCACCGGAGTCGGCTTTGTTTTCATTTTGCTGGCCGCCTGACGAAATAAGATTCACTCCACCCAAGACGCAGAGAAGGGTACGAAGTACGTGGGAACCACATACGTGAGTCGCCAGCTCTGTAGCATTGCTCTTCAACTCTTCCACCATCTCAAGGATCAAGTCCGAAAGTGGGGGCAAAGTATCCACATAGTTGCCGAACTGTGGTGCTTCGCTATGGAGAGCGAGGTCACTTTCGGACAAGGATGAAGCCGCTAGCTGAAGAATGGTTTGTACCACGTGTGATCCATACCGATGGGTAGCCAGGTGGAGATGATATCCAGAGCATGCCGAAAGTAGAACTCGGGCAG
Organism: Nitzschia sp. pyKryTriq1; assembly: GCA_956465555.1. Classification (NCBI taxonomy): domain Eukaryota; phylum Bacillariophyta; class Bacillariophyceae; order Bacillariales; family Bacillariaceae; genus Nitzschia; species Nitzschia sp. pyKryTriq1. The sequence goes on from OY101116.1 coordinate 2,528,536, forward strand.
CGGTTTCAGAATAGGGTGCCGATATATGGGCCAGAATTTCCAAGCTCTGAGATCCTTGCTCGTCCCCCGCTAAAGATGCGATTTCCATGCGTACTTCGTCGAGGGCTGAAAGAGCCGCAGCCAAACCCTGAGGAAAATCTTCACCTTCACCATTAGTCTGTAGAAACGAGGAAATCTCTGCCTTCGACGACTCAACGTCCAAAGGAAGCCCTCGCAAGTAGGTGATAGTGTCTGCATTCGGTCGCCTCGGTCTGCTGTACGCTGAGGCCCCATCTCCGTCACCAACGGTAGCAAAATCTCCTCCCATTGTCGTTCGTGTATTTTCGAAAATTAATTATCCTCGCCCTATCCTCTTTCTAGCTAGTTTGGGTTGTTTTCAATTTTCTCGGTTGGTGTTTTCTTCTTTCCGTTGTGTGTGTGCTCTCCTGCTAGCTGGTTTGCCATCAGTTTTGCCAGTTGTTGAGGTTTATTGTTGGAGTTTTGGTATTGGTTGGCGGGAAATATGATACTTGACTCCTTTGACTAAAGGGAGTTGCAGGGCAAGCCGCCAGGCGGGTCGGATCTGTCATTCTTTCGAACCTTGGCGGACACGTTTGAGTACTTGTACCGCTGCGGTACTGTACCGGTACAGTACCGGTACTGTACACATACCGGTACTGGTAGAGTACTGTACCAGTACGGTACAGGACTGTACTGTACTGTACTGTACTGTACGAGTACCTGGGACAGTACCTGGTACCGGTATAGACTTCGTAGTGACAAGCATCAAGCATGTCAGCAGAGTCTCTACTCTACTCTCTCTACTACTAGTAGAGCAGAGAGTACTGTAGTACCGTAGTACCTGGTACCAGTAGAGCGAAGTGTCAACAACAACAATGAAAATGCGATGCATGAACATCTAGTATTACGTCGTAGAGAGCCTAACTAATCTGGTACGCACAGTACCTGGTACCTGGTACGTACCAGGTACTTGTACGAGAGAGGAAAGGGGGCGGCGGGGGGCGATGCGAGGTACTTACTCTCCAATAACAAGTTCTGCTCAGATAAAATAGGCGTTGGTCTGATATAGGGCTAGTAGAGAGTACTCTAGTAGGGAGTAGATGGGAGACCTTTGTACAAAAGTTGAAACTCCTAGAAGACTTTGTTTTAGTTGTTCATCAAGAATTCGAAGAGTTGCTCGTCCACACTGTCAGTGTTCCAGAAATCATCCGAGGCTCCAATCGAGAGTCCTCGGTTTCGACCGTCGTCGTTTCCGGCAGTTTCCCCAGCCCCCTGTAGACGGCTATGGTCTGCGAGTTCCATCTTCTCTTCGTCTTCCTCTGTTGTTGTCGCTGCCTGCCCCTCCATGGCCTTCTCTGGTAGAGAGTGGGAAGGCACGTTCTTGTATTTATTCAGCTCTTGCTGCTTCAGAGCGCGCATCTTGTTCTGAAGTCTCATCTGACTCTGCATTTCGCGTTTCATCATACTGTTCTCTTCGATGTTCGTGCGAACTGACTGTGGCGGTGCTGGTTTGACCGCATTTCCATCGAAACCTTGAGCGAGTTGTTCATTGCTGCCTTCGGGAGTAACAGCTGTGTTATTTGCTCCCATCCCTCCACCGACGAAAGAATCGAAGACGTCTTGAACAGGAGAGTCAACTGCATTTGCCTTGGCCGCCTCGGCAGCACGTTGAATCATAAGCTGTTGTTTCAACGAGAAGAAAAGCCCCATTAAATATCCCATTGCCGATCCGACTGGCGACGCCTTCTCCATCTCAGTCAATCGGGGGAGCATCAGCGCTTCGTGTTTCTCCTGCTTCTGTTCAACATGACTTTCTGCAGCCTTTACAGTAGAACTTACAGTGGAGTCGGCAGTGGTGGCGCCGCCGTTTATTTCTGAATACGTAAGATGCGCTGCTGTTTCGCTCCCAGAAACAGACTTGGCATCTCCCGGCCCGCCCTTCTGGAGCTTGCGCAATGAAGCTTCATACGAAGAGATAAATTCTTTCTTTGACTTGACACGATGCATCCGATACTTTTGCAGATGACTTTTGATTCGTTCAGTAGTGATTTCTTCATGCGCGGGCATGTGTTCAAGAATGGTTGACGGGGACGAGTGCTTGAGCCCAACATCAAAAATGGCTGAAACAAAATCACGATGAAGGTCATCCGGCCATGTAAATCGTTTCGACCACCGGCCATCAGAAGCCTTTGACTTCTTTCGTCCCTTCTGCCCCCGAGAACCACCACTGCCACTACCTGAATGGTCAGACCCCCTCCTTTTCCGCTTCGAACGTCCACCTCCTTCGTGGCTGTCTTCCGCTTCGGCATCCTCCGTATCATCTTGGTCAGTTTCCGCCACCGATTGAGGGTGTCCCTGGCCATCGGTCCACGGCATACCATAGCCATGCTGGGGGAGATGCTCATTGGGTGGCATCGTATAAGCTTGCTGACTTAAGTTGGGGTCGGAGTAGTACCCAGGAATGGGCTGTGGAAGCTGTTGAGAGTGCGAGTAGCTGTTTTGGGCTTGCGATGGATACATAGCAGCTGGCGGGGCAGTGTAGCTCGTCCCTGGTGTATGAGCTACGAATTGTTGGGGTGGAAATAATGGAGTAGCGCCATAACTTGATTGCGAGGGTTCAGCACTAGGTTTGCTATTGGCATCTTCGGAGGAGACTTGGGGAGTGCTAGATTGCGTCAAACTTTCATACACTCGCATCAAGTCATGAACAACACTGTTTCCAATTGCAGATGGGTTTTGCGGCAAATCATGTGCGCCCGCATTGTTCATGGGGTTAATAAAGTGCCCACTCGGGGCCGAAGACGCAGTTTGGGGATCTTGTGGTGCGCCATGGGGTTGTGAATCGTTGTCCATCGCACCGTGTCCGCGAGAGCGCCTTTGCAGAGAGCTGACGGAAGCTTTTCTATTAGATTTCGACGCGGATGAACTTTTTACAGCTGATGGCTCGTGCTTTTGGTGACAACTGGCGTCTCCCGAAATTGCAACGGCACTACTGTTCGCCATTTCCAATGAAAAATGGCCCGCAGGGCAAATTCCAAGACAAAGACCAAGGAAATCAACAACACAAATAGAGACAAGAGTCAGATAATGATTGCGAATAAGTTGCACTGGACTTGTGAACAGAGCCGAGTTAGTGAAGCATCACCGGTACGAACTGGTATGATAGCAGTGCGACGCAGCTTCAACAACGATTTCTTGGTTTTTTCAAATGGCGAGACAGCACCCAGACACCAACCACCACGCAGCTGCGCCTCATTGGAGCTGGTAGCTGAAATTCTACACACTCGTACGGAGAAAACCGGTAGCACGTAGCACGCGTGCAAGGGCGCAAGTAAATCGAGTCCGTCTAGTCATCGATTGCACTTCCGATACAGGTAACACACACAAAATCGCGATTTTTTGATGATGGGGACCATGACCCATGACCCACGAACGAACACGGAGAGAACCACCAACTACGAGTAAAGCGTTGTCCGCATGCATCATCCATCATCGCCGATGGCGTCCCACGAAAGGCAACTAACCCCAAACCTGCTATCCCACAATAGAATCACGAACTCACCGTTGTTGGAATAAATATTGAATGGACTGGAGGTCGATTTGTTGGCAAAGATTGATCGCGAAAGGAACGGAGGATTTGCCTTTTATTCTTCCTCGACAATAACAGCAACCTCTTATCAACAATGTACGTTTTCGTTCCAATAAAGGCTCCGTTTAATTTTCTCCCATGGGACTCTCTCGTACCGGTAGCAAAGACAAAGTTGATTGATGATTCTGAGATATTACTCGTCGTCCTGATGATCGGCTGATTGCGAGAAGGCAAACAGCTGGTAGTATCGCACAACTTGAGTGCGATCGATGGAAAGGAAGAATGAACGAATCTCGCTTCATCGCGAGATTCTTCTCTCTGGCGCGGTCGAGCGATTGGATGATGATTCGGAACGATTCGGAGGAGATTCATTCATGTGTTTGTTGCTTGAGAGGACCATTCCCAGCGGAAACCAGCTAGCCTTCTTATCCTTGCTAAAGTAAAATCTTTGCTAATTTGTGTGATATTCACTTTGCCCTGGGAACGTGAATTATGTCAAAAGAGCGCAATTTACAGTTGTTTCTTATTTTGGGCTGGCGTACGTGGCAGGCATTGGATTGGCTGGCGAGATAAAACACCGGCAGCATAGCAGCAGTTGTGTTCGCTCTATTTTTCTCTGTATCGTACCAGTAGTATGGATACTGTACCCTGTACCGGTACCGGGTACTGGGGTAGACCTCTACCAGGTACGCCTGGTACATACCAGTACCTGGTACCGTACCGGTACCTGGTACGAGTACAGTACTTGTACTGTAGCGCGTCGTCGCGCCGGCCGCGCCTCATTGGAATGCAAAGGGTCGCGCCCGCCCGCCGCCAAATGCAGAAAATTGGCAATAACAGCGGGCTCGGGGCGCTGGCGCCGTCATCCGTCATCGCATCGTCCGTCTGTAGTACCCGTACTGTACCCGTACCGGTACTGTACCGGTTCCGTACCTGTTACTACTGTAATTGTCTGTCTGTTGTTCGTAGAAGTACCAAGTACCGGTACAGTAACTGGTACCGGTATGACGGGCAGTCAGTCGCTTGCCCCTTGACTCCTGACGACGAAGACGCAACGAGACGACGACGGCGACGACGACGCCTCGCTCATCACTCCCCTTGCGTTGATGTTGGATGTTGGATGACCATGGCGGCACTTGCTTTTTAAAACATACTGTGCCTACTTCGTACTTCTACACTTATACTTGACTTCCACCAGAGAATACAATACGTAGATCATCTTTTTACAGAACAACAGAAGCTTGTCGAGCCGTCGCGATCGATGACGACGGTCTCGCAGGAATGGTGGGTGGGCTATTTCGCAACCGGAATCGACCGCGGGTTTCACTGGACTTGAAGGTCGGCAGTTCTCATATCGTGGAGGTCTTGTTGCACCTGCGTCGAGCCGATTGGGACTGGTATATCTCGAATGAAAAAGAGATCGAAGAAGAGCTTTTGGATTTACTGGAAGAGTCAGTGTTGTCTCGAATGTTTGGAGAGGAAGTTGAAGAATTTCACCGAAAGAACAATCCTCAAATATTTCCCTCCGAGAAAATTGGCGCCAAGAACAAAAAATCGTCAGGTAAGAATGGCAGCAATAATAAAACAAAGGGATCACGCAAAGGTGGAAAGAATGCTGCAGCTGCAAAAAAAAAAGTGGAGGTCTTGGACGAGGAAAAGAAGACAACGAAGGACGTGTACTTTGCCTTCGGTGAAATACTTCAGCTTGCCTATCGGAAGCAAGATTTACCCAGTTGGAACCAAGGCAGCAGAACACTATTTTTCAAGGATGGCGGTGAGGGGGGCTTCCACGATCGTCCAAAGCTGCCTGCCCGTCTATTGGTTTGGTGTTCCAAAATCAACCCACAGAACAAAACAGATCCAGATCCCGATAATGTTGGGTTTTACCGCGAGGAAATGATCCCAATATCTGCACTTTTTCGAGAACCCAGAGATCTAGAGTAGAAACGAAGATCCATTCTGGCAATGACGACGACTCTAGAGTAAAACTCCATCAGAGTACTCCTGCAAGGTATTTTACCGGATAGAAGTCTAGTAGATGGGTTTGGGTTTTGTACTGTACATCGAAGACGAAACTCGCTCAGTAGACTATATAGTACTAGTAGGTGGGTTTGAGCAAGGTTTGAGAAGCAAGGTCTTGAAGAGGAGTCGTCTACTACTCACTTCCCCTTTTTGATCCGACTAGTCAAACTTCGTCATTTATTATTTCAGATTTCCCGCGCCATGTCCGCAAAAGGGCGCCCTTTTTTCATCTTTCACTCATCACTCATTTTCATCATTCATTTTCTTCATTCATATCTGCAGCTTCATACTCGATCGACTATGATCCACAATCCACGACCATGTCAGTCCACAAAGATTCCTACAAAGGCAACCATCGGCGACGAGGAGATGCGAGTGGCTTGCATTTCTTGATGACTTTTGTTTTCCTCTGGGCGGTGGTTTTCACGACTTTCGTGGCTCCACCGGGTGTCTCGCCAAGCTCGGCCGTGACGCAAATTTTGAGCGACTTTAAAAAACGCGATGCTCCTCCTCCAATTCTTGCAAGCCCTATTGTTCAAAGTTCCCGACCAGAGTATCACGTGCTCTTCTCGACCGGTTGCAGCTTGCAACAGCACTGGGAATCCTACGTCTTCTTCTACCATGCCTTCAAAGTAAATCAACCAGGCAATGTCACGCGGCTTGTGTCGGGGTGTACTGCAGAACAGGAACTAGAGTTGCGACAGTTTCACGAAGAGAAGATCAGGACCATGTCCCAGCGCTTTCACGTGTTTTTCACTCGCAACTTTGGTACAGACAATACTACGTTCCAGCATACGGACTACAAGTACAACAACAAGCCAAACAGTGTCTATCTCTGGATGAAGGACATACTAGGCATGGATCATCCACAAAATCGAACAAACGATGTAGATGATGGCATCATCTTTCTCCTCGACCCGGATATGATCCTCCTGAGACCTCTTTTGCACGACTTTTCGGGACAAGAAATGATTTACGCTAGCGCAGACATGCAAGGGGCTTCCCAACCATACAACGGTACCAAGGTTGTGCGGCACGGCATGCCAATGGCCCAACATGATGGATACTTGAGCAGCGAATGGATGGGTTTTAATACAACGTACATCACTCAAGGAAAAGACTTTCCGGGGCTCACGTTACTAGATGGAGAGCTCTTCTGGAATTCTGGTCCACCCTATCTGAGCACTGTGCGGGACATGTGGAGTATGGTCCTGTTGTGGCAAGACTACGTCCCCAGGGTCTACTCCGAATATCCCAAGCTGTTTGCTGAAATGTATGTCTTTGTGTTACGTTGCCTGTATTATCATGATCCCACAAACAGGGCTGTTCTCATCTCGATGATTTTTTCTTCTTTCAGGTTTGGACTCATCTTAGCAGCGGCAACATTGGATTTGCCTCACACTCTGGTCAAATCCATCGTCGTTTCTACGACTATGACCCCATATCGGGAGGGCTGGTTATTTGTAGACAACTTATCTGATGATGAGGTATGTGACGTACAAGCTTGGTCTCACAATCCAAGGATGCCAATCATTCTCCACTACTGCAAGAGATACTTCCTCGGGAAGTTCTTCTTCAGTAAGTATCGATTGAAAAAGAAATTCATTTCGTGTGATGCCCCACTCTTGACCATGCCACCAAGAAATGTTCACAAACTGTATGACCACTGGGTACGCCCCCCTCCAGACAAGGGCACAACTCACGATGTGGAAGTCAAATGGATATCAGCAGTCCAGGCGAAAAGAGAAGCCTTCATGCTATGTGGGTTGATATACTCTGTGAACGAGGCGTCACGCTACTACAAATTGCAACACTGCAATGGTTCAGGAAACTTCAGCGAAGTTTACAACTTTCACGACGATCCGTATAGTTAAATTTGATTTGAATACTTTCACACATTTATTAACGTTTACAATGGTGGCAAGGGATAAGCTATTCTAAGGAATCTCGATGCCTGGAGCAGCTTGGTGATCTCAAAGGCATTACCTCATGATGTGGTCAGCGCCTGAGAAGTCATTTGCTTCGGAAGCAAAGTTGACCTTTGGTGCATATGATGCGGGTTGGACTTTGGTTTCGAATCTCTTGCTCATTCTTTAGAACCTCTCTTCGCACTACCTGACCGGCGCTTTTTCCCTACGGCTTTCTTTTCGGTTCTCGGCGACGGTTTTGCGTGGTTCTGTCGCGAACTACTCTTAGTACCTTGGCCATCTCTATTCATGTGAAGGGGTTCGCCGTCGCGTACTTCAGGTGGTACGCCTGACTCGACAGATGCCATGATACGGAAAAGGTCATCGTCTGCCTTTTTAAGCCGTAGCTCAAAGTCCGTTTTCTTGAAGGCTTCTTCAATAGTTTCATTTCCAGCGCCCCACGTCTTTCGAACTTCTGCTAGTTCATCGCGAGCTTCTTGCAGCCTTCCGAGTGCAAAATATACTTCCACCTTCACAGTCCAAGCTGTCATGTTGTCGTTTTTCAATCTGATTGCCTCGATACAGTCTTCGAGAGCTTCTTCGTATTGGTTTGACAGTAGGCTCGCCTCAGCCCTTTCCGTGAGCAAAATACCATACAAGGGAGCATCTGGTGGAATCTCTTGTCCTTCCTCCACTGCACTGGTGAACAGTTCGACCGCTTCCTGGTATCGACCTCTCTTTACCCTGGCCTGACCCTTGCTGAAATTCCCAAAACATCGTTCGCACTCTTCAAGCTGGACGGAAACATCCCGGTTCTCGTTCTCGATATCAGCCTCCAAGGCTTCCTTCAAGAGGTTGATACCGTGTTCCATCTCGCCCGACAAAAACATTGCGTATCCTCTAACTTGCAAACCTTCGGCATGTTTTGGGTTGAAAAGCAGGACTTTATTCACACGCTCGAGAGCCGAATCGGTGAAACCGAGACACGCATCAGCTCGAGCTGCTGCGAGCCAAAGACTAACATTGTCTGAGGTCTTAACCAGCGGTTTGAGCGTGTCTCGAGCCTCCTGGTATTCGCCATTTTCGAGTAGCGCATGGACAGTGGTGAGAAGTTCCCTCTGTTCTGTGGCACTCTCAAGCTCTTCGTTCAACCTATCAGATTTCGGAAGTTCGCTCACGGCAGTCTCCAAACATTTGTAGGCATCTTCAAAATTTCCCAGCGCCATCAGCGCTCTCCATTTGCGAATATACGATTTTTCATGCTTAGGATCCAATTCTAAGGATTTGTCACAGTCCAAGACAGTCGCAGAAAACTTCTTCTCGCGAAAAAATGTCACTGCTCGATTCGCATATAAGCTCGCTGCGAGTTCACGACCCTCAGGCGTCTGAGGACCTCTAGCGGGCAAGCAGGCCAAACCTTCGCCATAAAGGACACGGGCCCCAGCGACATCTCCCTTGTTCAACTTCGCGTTGGCCTGTTTTTTCAGTTTCTCCGCCCTTTCCAGGTCTTCATTTGCACTGTGTGGCAAAGCGAATTCCTGAGTCTTGCCTTCGTCCACAGAACCCAGGGCGGGCTTCACTGCTGTCGGGCTGACAAAGAAATTCGAGTTTGATTCGAAGTCGCTGTAAGAAACTTGGAAATCATTGGAATTCTCTATTGTGCCCTTGTCACCATTTGCGTTTCGTGCTTCGACAAGTGCCTCCTTCGCCTTTTCGAGTTCCTCTTGCAGGCGGCTTGAGCCACCAATTGCCTTTTGTCCTGTCTCGATAGTGAGCACTGCATCCTCGTGTCGTTCCAAGGCAGTAAATGCCCGCGCTTTCCGAATGTAGGATTTCTCAGATGTAGGGTCAAGCTCGATCGCCTTGTCGCAGTCCCAAGTACTAGGACCATACTCTTTCTCTCGGAAAAATGTCACGGCTCGATTTGCATACAGGGAGGCCAAGCACGCACGAACTTCTTCGTTTTCCCGATCGTTGGGTAAGCAAGCGAGAGCTTCCGTGTAAAGAAGCCTTGCACCAGCGATATCGCCCCGATTGAACTTTGCGTTGGCATTGCGCTTCAGCTTGTCAGCAAGTTCAAGTTCTTCCGCGTAATCGTCCGCAGCAGCAGCCTTGGCACCAGCGGCTTTCGAAGCTTCCGGTGTAACGTAGAAATTGAAACTAGCCACCGATCCCCCGAAATCTACCGAGTCGGCAGTTGTCATTGCGTCCCCACCCCTTCCAGACTCAGGTCGCGATTCGTCAATGACTTTGGAGAGCTCCTCTTTGATCTTTTTGGAAGTTGGGAGTTTTGCCACCGCTGCTTCAAGGCAAATTCGGGCTTCGTCGTTCATCTCCATCGCGATAAAAGCACGCGCCTTTCGAATATACGATTTTTCTGATTTGGGATCCAACTCGATTGCCTTCTCACAATCATCGAGACTCTCCTGGTACTTTTTCTCCCGAAAGTATGTCACTGCTCGGTTTGAATACAACATCGAGAGAAGCGACTTGACTCCTTGGCTAAATTGCTGGTGGTTCTGCGGTATGCAACCAATCGCATCGGCATATAGATTTCTCGCGGCTTCGATGTCGCCCTTATTGAATTTCGCGTTGGCTTGCTTCTTCAACCGTTCAGCTCGTTCCATCAGCGCCGGGTTAGGATCCCCCGCTACAGACAGTTCCATTTCGTGTGCCCTACTTTGCTCATCGAATCGGCCTATTCCACTGGCAATAGAGTAACTCATATCCATGTAACTGCTCGATCCAGGCGTTTGTGGCGGTCCCGTTGCCTTTCGAAGCTCGTCCGAAAGTTTCATGGACTGCGGCAATGCCTTAATACCATCTCTCAAGCACTGAATGGAGAGTTCGTGCTGTCCCATTGCAGAGAGAGCCCGCCACTTTCGAATGTATGTCTTCTCGGATTTCGGGTCCAGCTCCAAACTGCGATCACAATCCTCAACGCTCGGAGGCAATATTCTTTCACGGAAGAAAGTGACAGCTCGGTTCGAGTACAGCGAGGCTGTCATGAGCCTTACTTCATCGTTCTCCGGGGGAAAGGTAGAAATAAGCGCTAGACCCTCGCTATACAAAACCCTCGCGCCTTCCACATCCCCACGGTTGAACTTCGCGTTAGCTTGTTTCTTGAGTTTATCACAGCGCTCCATGGCTCTTCTCAAGTCTGATTGATCCACCTGCGTAGCTTGTTGTGCATGCAGGGGGAGCGTCCGACCGTGGTGAGCACCCGTGGCGTCACCTCTAGTGGTGACCCCCCGCGTCGCGTCATCATATGTGTATTGAGGTTGAGCGACTCCTCCGTTGAGTGCCGGGGTCGTCGCTTGTGCCGCAGACGGGGTGTGCACAGTGGTAAGGTTATGCTCCACTATATGCTTCTTGAGTTGCCCGTAATCCCCCACCCAATAACAACTAGCCTCGGTGCATTTGACTTGTACGGAGTTCAGAACAGTAAACGCTAGTGGCTGCGCCGTGTCCAGCGGACGCGCTCCTATGTGCCTGCCCTCGATAGTGAGAGTGGCACCCGCGATCGCCTCTGGCTGTTCCAAGTCTTCCCGACAGGCGGGGCACCGGCAATTCAAATCCTCGGCGATCCGTTTCGACATCCAGACTTCTAAACATGGCCGACAAAATGGGTGGTTACATGGCGAGACAAGCACATCTTGTGACGACAGCCCCTTGCAAACAGCACAGATAAACGCCCCATAATGATTCACGTCCGAGACGACTTGATCCAATTCAAACCCCATTCTTGCTTATGCGTCGTCGTGCCTTTCAATCAATTATTTGACCGTCCAGGCCCAGTTGTTCGCAATGCAATGCTTGGCAGCGGGAAAAAGGCACAAGCTGAAATATTAATGATAATGACTGGTTCGAATAGCACCATGCAACGACCGCTGTTGGTATCCTCAAATCACCAACCAGGTCTGGTCCAGTAGTTTCTTTCTTGCCAAAGAGAAATGGTGAGACAAGTAGGGGCACAAGACAGGGACACCTTGTTGCTTTGGTTTCGGTGATGGATCCGCAGCTACCGTACCAGTACCAGTTATCGTACAAGTACATAATGTCATCGAAACAGCGTATTCGTAATCGAAACGTTGTTCCGCCCGCATCCCGAGCGAGCCAGAGCGGCGGCACACAACGACGAACGACGGATCTCGATTCAAAAACGTGCCTGCAGGCTGCCGGCGAGAGGGTGAGCGTTCCAGCGTTTTTACCTGTAGTTTTCGGGTCATCCGTGTGTCTGTCACACCGTCGTCCCTTGCTTTTTGTATGATGGCCGGCCGGCGCGATAAGGCAAGAAAGAACTAATAAAGCAAGTTCTTGTGATATGATCATTGGGTTAAATATTTAGCAAATGCGAGGTGGAACGCTCTCGGTTATATGCCCAATGATGTGGATCACCTAAGTAACTCTAAATCAAAAAAGCCGACTGCGAGCGCGTCAGGCCTTTCGACATCGGAGGACTTATCGGACTAACTCCGCAATTCTTCCAGTCGTCAAGCCAACCAAAACACGTCATCGTTACTTCTTTTCCCACCATGTGCTGGTACCGTACCGGTACGGTACAGTACGTACCGGTACAAGGGTACAGTAGTCTAATACTACTAATATTTCGATCATCCGCATTTTGCATTTTATTGTTTTGTCTACTGTTTGCTGCTTGATAGTTGCTACATTGTTGAAGGCGACAATGGTATCGATGATGTGCCCTCGGCAATAATCTGAACAAGGAGATTAGCGGTAGTTGAGGACTGTTTCGAGGAATCATCACTCATCAGTCGCACTAATCCTGTATAACGGTTGTACACGTATCGGTACGACCGATTACTGCATTCTGATGATATTGCAGGCCGCAAGATTGCGTTGCCGGATGAATTTAAGAGTGATTTCACTTTTACTCGCTGCAAATCTCAAGGCTTTGTCAGCATTTCAACCCCTCTGCGTGAGAAGTATACACTTCGATTCTTCTTCTTCGTCGTCGTCATCCTTCGATGTTCGTTCCCCAACACACCACGGACGAAGACACCACCGTCAGGAGTTTCCTCGCCATGAGAATTTTGTCACATCCTGCAACCTATTTTTTCGAAAGTCGGATAATAAAAGCCCAGCCCGTCGTCGTGGAAAATTCGCAACCGAAGTCTTTGACGACCTTAAAGCAGCAAATTTGACTTTTCCCCATGAAATTGAATTTGCTGACGAAGGATACCCAAATGAAGCAGCAGAATGGTGCGACGAGAAATTGTCGATTCGTTTCATGACAGTGGAGGATATCAAGTTCATCATGCCACTTTGCATTGCAGAATTTGGCACTGGTTTTACCTTGGGTTTAGTAGACTTCCCATTTCAAGATTGGAGTCAAATATCCAACTGGTGGGACCGAGTCTTTTTCGAACCTTCGGTGGCTCTTTCGCTCCGATCCAAGATAAACGCGAACTTGTGTACGACAACGGAGCACCGGCCTAGGGATCCTGCTGTGATGGTGCTGTGTCGGAGTGTTCGACCCAGCGAGGAACAGGTCGTTGGAATGGTTGAGATAAGTCTGCAGGCCCCTGAAGCAGACAAGAACCCTCCTCCTTTTCCAATTCCATTATGGATCAAAGCATTGTATTGTCGATTGACTGGTCGTCGTCTAGTTGGATGGGTTACGAATTTGTTAATTGACCCTCGTTATCGTGGTCTGGGTTATGCCAAAATCCTCATGGCTGCTACAGAGGGTATTGCAAAATCATGGGGATGCGAGTATGTATTCTTGCATGCCGACGCCGACTACAGATCCGGAAAAGTACCCCAAGCGTTGTACAAGGGACTGGGGTATGAGGTGGTCACAGACAACGGCCCCGAGTACTCTTGGATGTCAGGAGGCTACGAAAAACCATTTTCATCCATTCGCATGATCGAAGGAGTTCCGCTGCTGTGCTTTAAAAAAGAATTATAGCGAATCAAAACTACTCATGAAGTCAAGAGAACTTGTACACCCTGCTGCACCTGTCTCAATTTTGGCAAGTAGTGCATTTTCCTACACTGGACATCCGTGGACAGTCTTACAACCTTGTTCTTTTTCCTCTCGAAAGTGATTCCACGTGGCGTCGTAAATGGCTCCGTCGGGGCAGTTATGATCCTTGTAAAAGGTAGCCGCCCCGTTGAGGCCATTCATAATCGCACATACAACATATGCCTGTCGGTACAAGTCAGTCATCCGCTTTCCTGTATAGTTTTGTATGGAGCCGTCTCCGTAATGAGAATAGTTGGTGTAGCTGGCAATATCTGTGGGTGGGAGTTCAAAGAGTTTGTGATCACACGACAAAATGCCCGTAGGAATTTTGTATTTGCTGATAAAATGCTCGCCCACCGCATAGCTATCCCCATAAAATAATATCATACATTGCAAAGTAGGTGAAAGCATAGCAAGCGGCATGAGGCGACAAAGTATTATTGAAAAACGAATCACAGACGTCATTTCAACTTACCGTTGGCAGAAGTGAATCACATGTGGAACTCTGTCTTGAAGTTTTTCAATATCACATGATTCTCCGTCGACACCGTCCAGAAAGTCCCACCCCTCGCCGTCGGACATTTGAACATTCGAGACCATGAGACCTATCGCAATTTGATGACGAAGGTTCAAATGCGCGGCGGCCGTACAATACCCATACATTTCCGCCATCATACCTTCAAAATGAAGGTTGATGCCAGGCAAGAACTTGGCCCAATGGTATGCCAAATTATAGAAATCGCGGGCTGTCAACATGTAGGGAGGTCCCGCCGAAAATGTGACTTGTGCGTCATAGTCCGATACGGTCAGTGCAGGAGACCCCTTTCCTACAATATCTTCCATGTTTCCTTTTCGAGCCGCTCTAAGCCAAGCGTCATTAAAAGAGTAAGTTTGAGCGATGGGTTGCCCGTGAGCGACTTTGTGGTATAGATTCTTGTCGCGAATGGACTTGTGCCAAATGGTATTAGGAGAGCCAGAAAAGTCATTTAGAAAAGGACGCTGCATAAGCATGTCAGGATCGACCAAGACAATAACATCGTCGTCGAAAGGAGTCGACATTGTTCCTGTTTCGTATCGGTATCCATATTTGTTCTCGAGCCAATGCTTGATTCCGAAGGGTTTGTTCCAGTACTTGGTAACTTGCCAGTTTCGCCCCTCCACTTTTCCGAATTCGGGAGTGAAGTGAATGTGGAATCGTTCATTCATGACTGCTATTTGATCTTTGTGCAATTTTATCATTTCTTGCTCCTGCTCCGCCGTGCAACCAGACACAATTCGGGTGACGTTCCCAGGTTGTTGGTGCAGCATGGCCTGAAAAAAGAAGAGATAGGACTGCCAGTCATGTTCGTAAGAGCAAGAAGTCGAAAAGACAACTTGCATTTGTGGCTCTCGCCCCGAGACGCGTCGTGATAAATTCTCCTTATTGGGAGGGGGACCTTGTTGCTGTGCCGTTGCAGTTGTGGTCGTTTCCAGGCCGACGGTGGATCGACGTGCCGCGTACAAATTAATGACAAGGACGAGCATGCCAAATGCCACAAAGCCAGCAACAATCCGACTGGGTCCACATTTGATCCTTTTCTTATTTTGTTGTTGGTGTAGGCTCCTTGGATTGATTCGCACCATTTTCAGCGTTGTGTGATGTACAGTACGAAGTCCTCGTCTTCTCCTTTGCCTTTTGCCCTTTCTCTTTCAGACTTGTTATCCTGTTGTAAAGTAGTACAACAAATAATGGGAAAACGGAAGGTCGGAAACGAGGAACGAGGAACGGCCGATTTCTTTTATTTTACGGCGGAAATGCATTGAGCATTGAGGAGTTATTGGTACGAGTGCGTACTATTTTAGTGAGTGATGCGATGCGGGCGGGGTCATTTCAAACTCGATGACGATGACTGCGACGTTCGACTCAAACGACCTCAATTTCACTGGAAATTGGAAATCCTAAATCCCAAATCCCAAACAAACGTGAAAAAAAGGAGTTCGACGATGGTGGATGGGGACAATGATAGATGACACCTATACATTCAGAGCCTGCCTCCTTTTCAAAGACTAACACAAGGACAGCAGTGCCATAGGCTAAGGAATGAGCGACGCTAGAGTGGAAATGGTTGACGAGGCGCCAGTTGTTGAAGCGCAAGTTGTGGCCATGTTCCCGCCACGACCAGATGCCATCATGACACTGCTGCATTCACCAGAATTTCTTCCTGGTACCCAGACTCTTTTATACTCTCTCAAGGTGCGTATATGTGCGCGTGCGAAAGTATAGAGACCACACGCGATGTTAGAAGTAAGTGATGATGATTGATGATTCATCTGGACTCATCAACAATTTTGTTTTTCTAGAAAAATTTGTCATTGAAACAAACGTATCCACCTGAAATTGTTGTCTTGGTCACTCCTAACGTTCCGCCGGAAGTCTACGAACAGTTTTTTCCGTCTCTTTGTACTCGAATACTTCCAATTGACGAATGGCAACCTCCCCTCAAATCGATCGACACAAAACTCGGCAAGAGTAAAGTCTGGCAACGAACCTTGGACAATCACTGTCCCGGATGGGCAAAGCTCAGAATCTTTGGAATGCAGCAATACGATACTATTCTGTATATTGATAGTGACTGTCTTGTTCTGCAAGACGTGTCGACTTTGTTGGAACTCAACAAAATTTACACGGAATCGGAATCATTGATTGCGGCCGCTCCTGATATTTTGCCTCCACATCATTTCAACAGTGGTGTCATGGTCGTTAGGCCCTCCATTGAGGTCATGGAAACCATGAAAGGTCATGCCAAACTACTCACCACCTACGATGGATCCGATACAGGATTTCTCAATGCCTATTTCAATACTTGGAATACGGAGTTTCCACCCATGGCGCGCCTCGTCTCTGGATACAACGCCCAGCAGGCCATGTTCGAATTGACGATGGATGAAAATGGGAGCTCTAGTTTTTGGGACGTCCAAATGGGTTCAGATCTCTACATCGTGCACTACTCGAACACCGTGAAACCATGGGACGTAGACACAACGGGTACGAAGAATAAAAACAGTAATTCACTACAAACCTTGTGGAAGACCTGGTACAACAAGAGCAAGAACTTTTTGATTCGATACCAAAAAGAGGAGCAGCGTCGGATCCAGCTGCTGGAAGAGCAGGAGGAAGAGCAACGCCACAAAGTGGTAAAGCAACAAATGGCTGTAGCAGGGGCTCGTCAAGCTACAGGAGCGACTCCCGGGCCATCCAATCCTCGGCAGGCACACACGCTGATTGCGAAGCGATTCAAAGAGTTGAGAGCCCAAGGCAAATCAGGAAAGGAGGCCATGCAGCAAGCGCGGGAGGAATATAATCAGGGAGACGATACTGAAATCGATCCATCGGCACAGGTTGCTGCCATGTTTGGTATGCGCTAGATATCAGCACAATTCATGCTCCGTGTCCGTACTAGTAGTATAGGCTTTGGAGACTTGCCCGCGTCTTCGCTTCTCATCAGTCTCATCGGGTCAGTTCCAGGTTGTGCACGAAGCGTTGGTCGGGACCAAAATCTCGAATGATTCATTCATTTGTTCATTCCAACAGTCTCGAAACCACCTCTTGTTGATAGAATCGACTGTTACGATCATGAAAATGGCAAATACTGTAAATAGTGATGATGAGATGCTATCGATCAAGACGCAGGGTCGACAGGAGTTCGACTGACTCAAACGACCTCCTCAGTACGTCCATCCTCCGCCCGTGCCAAAGGACTTTTGTGTAAGAATAATCAGGTAATGGGCTCTGAGGATTCGAGTCACTCTCACGACTCCGAGTGGGATTAACCGGAGTATTCCGAATACGAATGGTGCACGTTTGGAGAACTCTTCGGAGGCTTTCAAAGAACCCCTTCGTTATGAAAAGAGGCTCGAAGAATATCGGAGGAGATCCACGCCGATAATGTGCACACAAAATCGACTCCAGCAGCTTCCTCGAAATTACTATCAAGACACACGGAATCTCCCGACTTTGATAAGTCTTTCGACTACCGATCAGTGATTGGGAAATTGAATTACTTAGAGAAAGGAAGTCGCAGCGACATCGCCTACATAACGCATCAATGTGCGCGATTCTCAACTTGCCCGAAGAAAGAACACGGAGAAGCCGTGAAGTGGCTTGGTAGATATTTGAAGGGAACTCGTGACAAGGGAACGATTCTGCGACCAGCAGAAGGTCGGGATCTAGAAGTATTTGTCGACGCCGACTTCGCAGGTAACTGGGACCCCAACGAACATTGGGACCGTGACACCGCAAGATCGAGACACGGATACATCATTACTTATGCAGGAGCACCGCTACTATGGAAATCCCAGCTACAAACTGAGATTGCACTATCCTCAACGGAGAGCGAATTTACGGGAATCAGCTACGCACTTCGGGATGCAATTCCCGTCATGGAACTTTTCAAGGAAATGAAGGAAATAGGCTATCCTATCGTGACGACGACGTCGAAGATGAGATGTAAAGTGTTTGAGGACAATACCGGCGCCATCGAGATCGCTAAAGTCCCAAAGTTCCGACCAAGAACCAAACATTTGAACAACCGTCTGCACTTCTTCCGTTCGTACACCGATGGAAAGGATCCACAGATCACAATCCACAAAATTGCGACTGAAGATCAGCCTGCCGACATTCTGACGAAACCATTGAATGAAGAGCTCCTAGTTCGACATCGAAAGGAGATCATGGGATGGTAGCCTGAGCCGACTCGAGCAACCCGAAAGAGGGAGTGTAAGAATAATCAGGTAATGGGCTCTGAGGATTCGAGTCACTCTCACGACTCCGAGTGGGATTAACCGGAGTATTCCGAATACGAATGGTGCACGTTTGGAGAACTCTTCGGAGGCTTTCAAAGAACCCCTTCGTTATGAAAAGAGGCTCGAAGAATATCGGAGGAGATCCATGGGAGAATAAAAAGAATCCATTCCCCTCAGAATACCCATAACGAAAAGCTCACAATTTTAATAATTCCATTTTAGGAAACGTTAAAACACTATTCGCCCAAATACTAGGCTCATTACCTCAGTATTTTAACACTTTTGGCGCAAAAAAAAAAAAATCCAAAATCAAAATCCATCAAAATAAGCGCCGCGTCATCGCAGTCATCAACAACGGACAGAAAAACTCACATGAGTAGAGTAGAGTAGAGAGATGAGCAGCATCTACTCTCTAGAGTATTGTAATCTCCTGTTCGCTTCGATAGTGAAGGATCCCTACTGGAAGAAGAGGGAGAACAACGACGCATAATGATGGAGAAACAAGAAGCTGCCAGTGCAGAGGCGGCGCGTCAACCTACAGCAGTGACTCCTCGGCAGTTGCACGCACTCATTGCGAAACGATACAAGGAGCTTAGAGCCCAAGGAAAATCAGGAAAAGAGGCCATGCAACAAGCACGGGAGGAATATCATCAGGAAGACGCTTCTGAAATAGCTCCAGCAGCACAGGTTGCTGCCATGTTTGGTATGCGTTAGATGGAATGGTATAGTCACGCAGTCAATGGTTATGTGGTCTTAGTCGGTTTCTCGAAGTGGTCCTCTTTTCAACAACGCCCCTATTGATAGAATCTACTGGCATCATGGTGGGTGGCCATTGCATTTACCAAGACAGCCAAATTACTATCGCTTCGCCAAGCAACTTTCATCATTTGATGAAATAGTACCTGGTATCGATTGCGCGAAAATACGGCTGACAAAACTCCTCTACGAAGTCAAATCGTAGTCAAAGTATATACAGTACATGCCTTGCTTGGCATTGGGGGGGGGGGGGGGCTACAAAAATAGAACAATAATTACAAATAGACAGCACTATGATGACTATTTAGCTTACCCGGGAGATATCGGTACCGGTATAAAAGGCAACTATTGGGTAGTTGCCATTCGCTCCGCAACGATCCGACTCCAAGCCACATCTCGGGGACTAAAGCTTTTCGCACGATTACTTCCCAACACGAGGACTCGTCTCGTCGTGGAACTATCTTCACTCGCAAGTATTGGCACCAACAGGGCCAGCTGAGCATTTGAAGGTAGATACGGGAGTTCCCTCTTTCCAGGCAAGGCCTGCAAGGTCGGAAGATACGTCTCCTTGGTATTTCCCATGCTAGAGACTCTATCCAAGATTGGAGTAGAGTCTGGCACCTGTGTATCCATAGGTACCGTCCCGCCACGGGCCAGGACACGCCAGGCTGAGCTAACTCCTGAGTCTCGTTCCAAAACAACAGCGGTCGTGGCGGGTGTGGCTGCCAAAAGGGATTCCAGTGCCCATACTAACGTAGCAGCATCCTCCTCTGTAGACTCCATACACAGTTCTGGTTCCGAAAGTACGTTGCCTTCCAGAACCACAGAATCAGCCATGGCGGCTGTAACGTCCAACTTGGTAATTCCATTTAAGAGCACCGACCCACAAGCAAAGACCGCCAACAAGTCAGTCCGAGTCTGTAGAGTCAAGGATTCCGCAGAGGAATCGTCCAAAAGCGAGACTCGATGTGCGACCACTACCACCAACCCAATCAATCCCAGGGCGATCGATGCGATATCCGATGCCAAGACGGTCAAAAATGCATCTAACGGATTCGTCGTGGTTGACGTCAGACCCTCGGCCCCACTGAATCGTACGCTAGCGCTTCCATCATTCGATGAAGAATTGTCAGAACCGGACTTTTCCCGCAATAAATTGTATCCTCCTCGCCCTTGGTGGGATCGACGCGAGGAACCCACCATGGAGGTTTCCAATACTACCCCCGTGCTGGATGCCGACGGTTGTAGTGGTATCACGAATCCCTGCGTTGGAAGGCAAAGCGACATGAACACGGAAGCCATCATCATCACAAAAGCCCAAAAAGATTTTCTAGGAGTCGTCATCATTGGCTTTCATTATTTGTTATAGTAGATGTAGAGGATGGCTTTGCTTTTAGGTAGGAAAAGGCGGGGTGGGGGTGGTGTCATGAGTCATGTTTTTGTGTGTCATCGTCGCCACTCTCCACATCGTTTTGGACGTTGGATCCGCGATCCGCCAAAATCCGAAAATCTTTTGGTCGTCTCAGTCGCAGACCTGTACTTGTACCAAAATTTTACGTCCCAAATCGCATGCTGGGCCCGTCTTCTACGACACGTTCTTTATTTGCGCGTAAACCTTGCGTAAACCTGGGGAGGAAAAGGGGGCGCGTGCACCAGGAGTGCACTGGCACGTGCCACCACAATATTGATGGCGTTTCCCCGTGAAAATAGGAAAGTACGCACGACGAATGTTGGCAGCATCTTTGACGACGGCACGTGCTATACTGGAAGACGGAAATCATGAAGAAGTTTAAGTTAAAAAGTCTAGTAGTAGAAGACAGAAAATGAGTAGACTATCATACTCTACCGGTACAGGTATTAGGAGAATGTACTAATCCGAATGCCCCAATAAATGCAATCCCCTCAATGCTCGAAAAGTACCGGATAGTTGTGATACTCGTACCAGGTACACTAAATAAGTACTCGTACAAAGTGCGACAATAACCGACAGGAACATATTGCTTTGTCTTGATTGCTAGCCTACTTTTTTTAAATTTCGAAAGGAGAAAGCAGCATCCGACGATGATGATCGATGACCGAAATCTACTAGAGGGCGGAAGTTCCACCGAGTTTGAGTATTATGAGTCTACCACTACCGACCCGGGATGGTCTTTTACCATCCTGGTGATGGTTATATGTTCGGCCCTCAACTTGACTTTACCTGTGTTGGTCCGAATAGGAAAGGCTCGGAGAAAGGAGAAGAACCAAACGCCAGATCAAACGTCCAGCAACCCCCAAACAAACGCTGCCGTCGACGATGACAACCGCAACCGTGAACCTAGCGTTGATGATTCGGACGCAATATCTGAGATCTCCGTCGGGTCCTCGGGATCCTCGGTGTCTATGCTATCGGAAATTGTGGCGGGAGTATTGGAAGCCAAAATGAAGCCGAACCATAAACATTTCAAATATCGCGCGTTCACACCCATAGGGCCGGCGGCAAGATGTTTTGCGAGGAGCGCTCTTGATGACCGATCTGTCCAGGTGAACGATGATTTGGGTACCAAAGAGGAGCACTCAACCACGCGTCCAAACGTCCCATTAGCGGGACAGGATGAGGAGGATTGGAGGAGGTGGGGCTTGATGGAGTCAGTATTGGAAATTGCAGACTTCGATCACAGAACAAAACATCTTCTGAAGTTGTTCTTCCCCTACTTGCTTGGCGATATCATTTCAGGTATCTTCGAAATTATCAAAATTGGCTTAATCGGTCACTTCATCGGCGTTCAAGAGGCTAATGTAAAGGTCGTCATAGACACGATGATGGAGATCACTGATACTCCCGTCTACGGTTTTATATCAGGTGAGTCTTATTGGTGCTTGTTTACGCAAAAGATGAGGAAGAGAAGGTCACTGACATCGTAATTGTTTCCCACGACCAAAGCCATTGGTACGCTGGTGCCCCAGGCCGACGGCGCGGGAAACAAAATCCTGTCTGGTCGCTACTTGCAGCTATCAGTCATATTTTATACGATCTTCTCCATCCCTTCGCTTGTTGTTTGGGGATTCTGGACAGATACAATCATTCTCTGGTTCGGGTTTGACGAGGAGACCGCAGCTTTTGCCCAAAGCTTCGTCTACCCGTACTTGGTAGGTTATGTTGTGGGAGGCCTGGACGAGTGCATTTACCAATTTCTCGAAGTCATCGGTCACGAAAAGTACGCGATGATTCTCGGAATCCTATACTCAGCATGCCAGACTGGGATCTATGGAATATGCATCGCTTCTGGACTGCGAGACCTTTTGACGATTCAGATCATCACAGCTGCCTGGGGCATAGCTGTAATAGTCGCAAATCTTGGTTTCGTCGTATATCGCGGATGGCTTGACGATTATTGGGAAGGTCTGCTCAGGACCTTTTCTCTGCAGGTAAGCTCTCTTGTTGCAAAAAATTCGCGTTCTCCACCCGAAGGGAATACCTACTTACCGAATGCTATTTTACTGAAGGATCGACGAGCCGTTCGGACGATGACAGTCACAGCATTGCCGATGAGTCTTTCTTATCTTTTGACCTATGGAGAGGTAAGCAATCGTTGTTCCGTAATGGGGTCGTTGTGGTTTCCACTCTTCGTGATATATCCTGTCTCCTTACGATAATTCTGTCCCGTTTCTTACAACAAATAGTGGGAGGTGCTTACATTGTTTACAAGGTGAGATAGAGGAAGGACGTTATCTCCATTGCGTTCGCTTTTAAAGTTCTTTTCTTACACTTGTGCTATTCAGGGGTATGGGCCCAGCAGAAGTGGCCGCCTGGGGTCTGCTTGGATACGTGTGGGATACATTCGAAAATATGATCTGTACGTTTAGATCACGTGCTCTTGTTGGTAAAGTCCTACCAGGACCATTACGGCTTACCTTGTTTTGTCTCTTCTATTTCCACAGCTGCTCTGTCTGAGGCTGCGGAAGTTCGCGTCGGTTTTCAGTTGGGAGAGGGACGACCAGAGGTGGCCAAAATGACTGCGTACAAAGCTGCGTACTTGGGCGCGATCATCGCTTTATTCTCTACTGGTCTACTCTTCTGTGTCGCCGAACAAGTACCAAGGTGGCTGACTCCAGATCCGACCATACAGCGAATGATTTTCGAGA
Source organism: Nitzschia sp. pyKryTriq1 (assembly GCA_956465555.1). NCBI lineage: Eukaryota > Bacillariophyta > Bacillariophyceae > Bacillariales > Bacillariaceae > Nitzschia > Nitzschia sp. pyKryTriq1. The sequence goes on from OY101116.1 coordinate 2,551,706, forward strand.
CGTTACCTCTGGTAAGGCCCTATCTGACGCTTTTAAGAGTCGAGGTAAACCAGTCGTAGATTCCTCACCACCTCTAACTTTCTTGTTACGTCTACAGATGGGGTTCGGTCAAATCTCAATGGTAGTCGGAAATGTATTGTGGAATATAGTCGAAGCACAGGGAAGAGTCCGTTTGGCTACTTTTGTTGAAATTGTCACAAGCTGGGGTTGTGTGGTCCCTCTCAGCGCACTATCTGTCTACGTCTTCAATTTCAATTTGGTTGGATTGATGGGTGCACTTGTTGTTGCATACAGTTTAGGAGGGATTTGGATCAGCTATATCGTTTTGACCTCAGATTGGAAGTTGCAGTCTCAGATTCTCATTGCGCGACATGGATCACGTACTCTGCCATACCATGATTACACTTGGGATCGTCTACCCAAGAGGGCTTCTAAAGCGGCACAGCTACTGGGATATACGGAAGCATCGTGGAACGCGAAGCGGAATGCACCTTTACAGGATAAGAGTACTTGGGATGAGCTGAACTCAGAAGAGAGAAATGCTGCCAGACAGATGGGATATAACAAGGACATTTGGGAAAGTGATGAATTAGAGGATTCGCAGGGCAAAACAAGGCAAAACTACGATGACTACTACTGGGAGGAGCTGCCCCCTGATGTTCAAGCGGCGGCTGTCATTCTCGGCTACAACAAGACCATTTGGGACAAGGATGGCACCCCTTTTTCCGATGACAAGGCATGGTATCTGTTGACCCCTGCTCAGCAGGAAGCAGCTCGAACGTTGGGCTACAATGAGGATACGTGGGATGACGACAGCAGCAGCAGCAGCAGCAGCAGTTCTTCTCGAGACGATCCTGCCCCTGCCAGTCCAGAGGAAGAAGTTACGAAATAATTTTCTGCGCCGAGATGATTCCAAGTTTTCTTCCGAAGAATCATCCTTGTACAGGCATTTTCGCATATTTTGGGTGGGGCACAGGTCCAGCAGTTTCTCGATAGGGACACGGCCTTGTTTTATAACAAAACAAGCATCTCTTTGCTAGCAGGACTACTCGTCGAGAGTGACCCATCCCTACTATAGTATGTACTACTCTAGCTACTAGCTAGAGAGTAGAAATATCGTTGTTTTACTCCACGCAACTACGACTGTGACAATTCCGAACATTCTGGGGCGAACCTGAGAGGAGGGAGAACCCCAAAGTACCCAACATAACTTCCCGAACCTATTCGAACAGTCATTTCAACAGTCACGAGTACCATTCCCGCCAACCCGAATCCAAACTAGATATCTATATAGCAACATTAAAGGTCACAAAGAAACTACAGGTGGTTGAGGAACAGAGTATCCAGAACTCGCACGTCAAGACCACAATTAAAGAGTCATAATTACATTGATAGATGCTCTCAAAGAGCTCATAAAATAAGGAATAAAAGGACAACTGAAACTCATCGCTATTTTATCACGCAAAACGCCCAGTAATTCGAGGCAGTCAGCCAATGAACGACGATCCAGCAGGGCCCTTTGCCTGGGCCACATCGATGATGTCAAGGACAGCTACCCGTCCAGTTAGCTGAGTACGCCGTGGAAAATGGCATCTCTCCTCACAAGCCAGAATTCGCTTGGTGGATGCGCTACAAAGTACTGGTACTGTACTTGTGCAGTACTAGCGCTCTGGGTTTTAGCTGGCGGCTCGCGGAGAATAAGAGCGAGTGTGTGGAGATCATGTTGGTCGTCGTGGTCGACACGTCGCGCGCCCGCCCGCCCACCACGTCAAAGCGTGGTGCCAGCCCTTCGATTTTTTGACTTTCGACTGGTTGGACTTCAGCCTGGCATGCGTCCGTCATTTGGCATTTATCGCTCTCTCTTTTGAGGAGACTCCTTGCTTGTGACGCTCGCCGCCGACCGGACTATTTTTTGAACCTTTCTCTCTCTACTACTGGTATAGAGAGTAGATAGTAGAGGGTAGTATCGGGAGCTTGTATTCTACTCGTATCTTGTTTTCAGTTTCGTGTGCACAATATTTCCTCACAATTCATCGCTTCAACGACGTCGATATTTATACTGTACAAGCGACAATCTTTGCAGCACCTTCTCTTCTCTATCCAAGAGATCGAAACGAAACGAAGCGAAGCGAGGCAAGGAGGCAAAAGAAACCAACCAACCAACCAGCCAGCCAGCCAGCAAGCCATGCCTGTCATTTCCAAAGCAAGCCTGCGACGGAAAAAACATGTTAGAGTGTACTACGATCACAGCTTGTTGAAGATCCTCATATTTGCGACATGTGTCATTGTGCTGGCCGTGATTAGGATTCCTATGGTTGTGGAAGATGAAGCAATTACAATCGATTCGTCGTCACCGGCACAAAAAGTACCGTTGCCCCCAAGCATGCAGCAGAAATCCAAGCCAACGCCCACTGTAGACGAGCCAGCGAAAGTGGGTGAGGCTATCCAAATTCCAAAGGTTAGAGTGGAGAGTGTACCGGAAAATGAGGGTGGAGGTGGTGCTTCCCACACGACGAAGGATTCCTATCACACGGTCTTTTCGACAGGTTGCTCGACCTTTCAGGATTGGCAAAGTTATGTCTTCTTTTACCACTTATTACACTCGGGCCAAGAAGGACCCGTGACGCGAATCGCTTCGGGCTGCAGCGATGAAGATGCTCAAACCTTGCAAGGAATCTTTGACAGGGAAATTGCCGTCATGTCTCCAGGAAGGTTTCGGTTGCATTTCACCCCCGACTTTTCCGGGGTCAAACCAGGAACGCAATTCAAATATGTACGTATCGTACAAACAGTAGGATTGATTCTTCGTCTTGTCTTTGTGTGGTGCTAAGTGAAATGGCGCGAGTACAGTAATACTGTATGACTTTCGCACAGTATACTCATTCATCTACCCGTCGTTTTCGTTCATTTGACTCTTCTACTTGCAGTTCAACAAACCTTGGGGAATGAGACACTGGATGCAAAATGCCCTTGGCTACCCCGACAATCATGAGCAGCATGACGATACCATCATTATTCTACTTGATCCCGATCAAATTATGATACGACCCTTTACAAATGACTTTACCAATTCATCAGAGAAATGGAAACTCGATGGGGGCTATAAATTGAAGGTCGAGCATGGATCACCATTTTCCCAGCAGTACGGCTACGGCATTCAGTGGAAGCGAAAAGTAAGCATGGAGCAAGTCTTTCAAGGACCTTCTCCCGTCACGAACATGACTGACAAAGAAGCATTTGACTACTATATGGGCATGGGTCCGCCCTATATTGCTACGGCGAAGGATGTAAGTGACTTTGTTGGCGAATAAAAGGATGGGTGGATTGATTCGTCGGTATGTTTGTCCAGTTTCTCATTATGTTGTTCCTCCAACCGGAAGATGTATACAATTGTTTGCACGTGGGCCGACATCGTGCCTAGAGTTCACAATGATTACCCTCATTTGCTAGCAGGTACGTGTACCAGCAAATATTTATATACATATATATCTTCAATCCTCGAAACTACAGATCATTCTCAATGTGACTTTCAATTGTGACGCGTGCATTTTCTTTGTCTTGCAGAAATGGTACGCATAAAGAAAGTACAAGTAGTATACTCTACGTAGAGAAGTATGGAGCAAAAAGACAAATGACCTGTTTGCATTTTCACTCACATGACGCTTTCGTCTCGGCAGTTTGCCTTCAACCTGGCCGCAGCTCACAATGGTCTGCGCCACACCGTTGCTCATTCCTTCATGGTTTCGGATGTGTTTGCGGGTGGAGAGGGCTGGCAACTTATTGACGCCGTGCCTGGAAAGAATATCTGCCATAACTTTCCAGCGAGCGAGTACCCTCATGGTAAGTGCCATTCAATCATGCGCCGCAATATGTACATCACTTTGCGTGAACTATGACTCAGTCGCGAGGAAACTTTGGGTATGGATAGTCATTCACTATTGTCAGGTAAGTCACTTTTGTGTCTCTACCCATGCTGCTTATAAGCGGGGGCTGACGAGCCGTTTGCCTTCTTCGATGTCTACAGAGGTATTCCCTAGGTAAATGGTTCATCGGGAAATACAAGCTGCGGAAAGATTTCATTTCTTGCGACTCTCCTCTCTTGGTGATGCCGCCAAAAGATCTTGCTACAAAATACACTTCCGCGATCCTACCTGATGGATCCAGGAAAGATTTCAAACCACACCAGGCTAAGGAGCAGGCATTTATGGTCTGTACAATGATCAAGGCTTTGAACGATGCGGCAATCTACTACAAGGATCATCATTGCGATAAAGAAACCGCAAACTATGATTATTCTTATACGTTCCATCCTGATATGACCATGCCAGAAGATACCTCTGGGTGAGCTCTACCGTGGGCAGGTCTATGTTTGAGTGCTTGTGTAATAATTTGTTGTAAATGTGTGTGTGTGTGTGTGTGTAGGTGGGTGTTTCCAATGGTTGTGATAGCCCCAAGGGATCAGAATCATTTGTTTACCTCCCTTCAAACATGGCCATGACAGCATTGACCTCCTCCGATGTATTTGTTTCCGTCGACTTGGGGGATAAGGGTTGTTCGTCACCACCTTTGCCCTTGCTTCGAGATTCGAAGTCGAACTTTGATTCAATTGTGGGGATCATTCCGTTGAGGTTGGTGTTCACGACAACAGGAAGTGCAGGTTGCTGGTAGCGCAAGCCAAGTTTCTTTGTCAACTCGAGCATGAAGGAATGGACAGCGTGCTTGCTATCAAGAATCGGGCCCATGTTTTGCCTGCGAGACATGATTTGTGAGTTCGACATAAACACGAAATGATACTATGTAATTGAAAAGACAGATCTTACCATGCTTCTCGGTGCTGTAGGACGACCGAGTACTCGACAAAACCAAGATCTGCCTCCACGCGGTTAGCGCGAATAGCAAGTAGACCTAGCCATTCTCTTGGCCTTGCTTTGACAAATTTCTCAACAGCGCTCTTGAAAATCTCAATCCGGTTGAATGGGGAGTCAAGTCCAAATTTCAAATTCAACACAAGAATGGCCTTGTGAGATCTCGCACCGTTAATGATACGAGACTTGGCTAAGGTTCCATTGGAGACAGTTGCCTTTTCATTTGTTCCTGCCAGGAAAATAGTCGTCGTGAACAAGGTCACGTCATCAACAATCCATCCCTGTGCTCCTCCACCATTTGAATCGGATTCAGAGTCTGAAATGTTGATACGATCACCAATTCCGTACGGGCGTTGAACCAAGATAAGTAGGATGCCCTGTAGATTTCGCGATTGAAGGAAGGTTAGAGAGACAGGATAATGAGCCCACCAGCAACCTTCGAATATTTACGTACCTCAAAATACTTTGCACTTGCACTTCCAATCATAAATGCAAAGGCAAGAATGATACTGGAAAGGGACAAGAACAAGGCGAGCGGATCAAAATCATACGCCGCCAAGATGATGCAGAAAACTGAGACGTAGAAGACAATGTTCATGATCGACTCAAGTGCCTTGTCAATCTTCGATGACGCCGCAACAGTTGCACGGAGCATTCGCAAGTCCTTGTATACCGAGTCAATGGAGCGAACGAAATCGACCATTGAGAGACCACCGTCTCGATCTGGGCGGAATGTTCTAATTAATTCTTTCGCTTTTTCGGGGTCCAATTCGCCGTCTCTTTGCAGCGCCAACACCGCCATGACATCGAAGTGGAGCTTTCCGTTGACAGTGTTGTTTTTTAGAAGCAGGCGTTCGTAGACTGTTTGGGCAGATGCTATACAACGTTCTCGCGTGTCAGCCAGACCGAATGAACCAGAGAATGGATAGGGTGTATTCATGGACGCTGCAAGAAAGATTTTGTGATAAGAATCAATTATAATGCGGTCTTCAAACGATGGACCAAGCTGCTCAACTTACCAAGCGCACGTCTAAATTGAAGAACAGCGCCCACCGAGACGTTTTCCTTATAATTTTGAAAGAAAGTTAACGTCAGATTAGGATGGACGCAATCTCGCCATACCCTCGTCCTTTACTTACAGTTTTAAGATGTCCACGGCCCGGTTCCTCCCAGCGACCCAGAAGATCGGCAATTCGTGCCTTTTGAGCCGACCCAAGACTTCCGGTGAATGGGTCAATGTCATTCGTGTCAATAATCCTCCCCGAATCTTCGGGGCTGGCATCTCCTGATTTACGCGACATATCCATCATCGAAACCTCGTCGGCTTCGTCGTTGGCATTTTCGATCAGACTCAACAGATTGTCACGAGAAAATCCCCTGGTGCTTTTTTGTGGGTAGTATCCCGAGTCTTCGAACTTATCCATTTCGGCCCAGTACTTCTTCTCGATGGCTTGCCCCAAAATCGCCACCTAGAGACCGAAAAGTAGGTAGAAAAATGAGCAAGCGTTAGCTTGGAACGGCTTGCTGTACTGCACGATGCTTTCATTCAACACTAATCAATTTGCTTACCTGAGAGATTTGGAGCATCTGGTTCATGACCCTCGCCAATTGGTTAGAGTAATTCGTGAATGTCTGTCGGCCTAGATAGATGCCAACGGCCACTCGTTTAAGCGAGACGGCAACTCCCAACGCCGAGCAGACAGCGCAAATCCTCAGCAGCCAAAGCGTGTTCGTAACGTCTCCACTTGGGTTGTTCTCGTTGAACAAGCCCCAAACATCCTGCCAATAGAGCCAGTGTTTATTGAAGGGTTTGTCACCAGTTACAAGCAGGAAGTTCAACACTCCCCAGCAGCTAATCAAGAATGGCCACCCTTTGGACTGCACCAAAAGCAGGGTAATGACTGGCCCAAACGTCCTCAAAATCGCCCTGGTCTGAATAGCCAAAAAATCAACGACGATAGCTTCAACACACTTCGCTATGACAACGAGGCTGACTTCTCGAATGCAAATGAAGACGATCCACCAGGAAATTGAAGCTTTCTGCTCAAGCTTGTCTACCGGCTCCGCTTCCACAGCGGTTTCGTTGTAGGACAGTGCATCATCGTCCCAGGGTCCTCTCCCTGTGGGTGGATTTTCGAAGAGGTGGAATAGGATGGAGGCTGCACCCAAAGCTGGTACCCAGAGATACAAAAAAATATAGCGCGCGTATGTCAACATGCTTGCTTTTCGTGGGTGCAAGAAATTGTTGAAAAGATCCCATTCATTTTTGATTTTGTCGGCGTAGGGCAAGTGCTTGAAAGGGCTTAAGGCCTTCTTTAGCCTACTTTTTCGCTTGGTTGACTTTTTCCCATCGTCACCACCAATTTCATCATCGGACGAATCTCGGCGGCCCTCGTGGTATCGAGCGTCATGCTCGTGTTCGTGTTCGTCGCCAGTCTCAATATCTACACCTTCCAGATTTTCTTCGTCGTCTTCGCCCTCATCCCCCTCAGGGATGTCTGTCTTCTTGTATACATCCAGGCTGGCTTTTACAAGACCCCACTTGGATTTTGCAGAGATAGGAACTGGACGAGCCGGCGCCTCAGCCTCAGCTGTAGTACCAGCCGAGGACTTTGGTGCACTACCAGCCGAGGACTTCGGTGTTGGTGGAGCTGGCGACGAAGGCTCACTATTAGCATTCGATACCGCTGTCTCAGAAATAGACGAATTCCTGTTCCTCATGAAGCGACGTCCAAAGACGAGGTCCGCAGTCTGGGCAAGCCGATCACTAGTGGAATCAGACGTGTCCTTACGCTGGTGCTGCGAAGCCTTCGGAAGGAGGCCTTCTTTCCGTTCGTCGTGTTGAACAGCACTCAAGGCGGCAGTCAACCCAAAAAGGGCTTCCTCTACCGTTAGCGTTCTCCGGTGGGCTTGTTGCTGCACCACTTGCCTTTCACTTGGTGCCCTGGAAGCCTTGGACTGATTGTCTCTCGACATGAGGCGGGGCCTCATAGGCGGTCTAGCCGCATTTGTCCCAGATGCTCCAGATGCTGTAGAGGTACGCCTGGCATGTCCACCGCCGGCGCTCGATTCTGAGTCGAGCGAGAAGTCATGTTTAATCTCGTCCACTGGAACACCCGACAAAATGTTCTCACCGATGTTGGATCGCGCATGCATTGGATCTCGCTCTTCTAGCGCTTCCAAGAGTACATCTTCAGCCTCTCGTTCAAAGGGATCGTCAGCGATCGAGTCCAGGTTGAGATGACGACGCGAATAGCCGCTCGATGTTTGACTACTTCCTGACGTAGTCCTACTGGAGATATGAGGAGGGCGGGGTGGGAACCCGGGCTTGGGGGCTGTCCTCGCCATGAGAGTCGGCATGGATGTGGCACCACTTGCATCCTCTACTTGGGTAAGATATCCAGGCGTCGGTGGGGAGGCTGGAATCTTTTCGTTGTTGGCAACATTTCGATCCCATGAAACGCCACGCTCATGCACGGGTTTCAAAGGAGACTCAACACCTGTTTCGGCGATCATGGCATTCTTAACTGCAGCCTTAAAGTCGAAAGGCTTGGCACCTGCAGGCTTGTCATTTTGGAGGGATTCAGGCTGACGACCTGGCAAGGACGGGATTCTAGGCGGGGTTTTGATCACCTCCTTGGGAGGCGTAGCGTCTGGAGTCTTCTTCTCGTCCTCATTCATGGTGTTTGCAGAGTCAGTCGTCGTCAAAATGTTTTGCTTTCACGTACCCCTACTTCACAACAAAAGGATGATGGTCAACTGCTGGTTGTATCCGTTGCTCCGCCTTCTCGGATGGAATTCTGGTTGTAAATGAGCACTCTGGGATTTTGTAAGACCACAGACCACACTTCCACTCTCCGCCCACCGCCCACTCACTCACACTGCTCTGGTGGGAATCCTACGTATTCGTACGTGTGCAAATGCAGAGGGGCGAACCCCGCGAAGAAATAATGGCCCTTTGAGTCATGAATGATCGCAACTCCCGGAAGATACTTACAGGAAAAACGAATGGATTTTTATTTTTTTAACATGTGCAAATGGATCTGAAAATTCGCACGGTTCCTTGCGGGACGTTGAGACCTCCTTAACGTAGGAATTAGTAGTTGAAATACAGGAGAGGGAGCACACTTGGCCAAGCGCGTGCCGCCAATGCATCGATCGAAAATGCGTGATGATTTGACTGATGACGTGTGTAATTGCAATGTGGCATGCAAGCGCGACATTTATCGAATTTGACAACACTAATCATTCTTGTATATATTTTATCATGGTAGCGCAACTTTTACCGTCTTGCACCGGACGAAGTCAGTTCTCCTGTCCATTTATTTTTCGTCGGTGGCTATCGCTTCGTACCGAACCGGTCCAAGTACTGTGCAAGTACTGTACTGGTACGAGTCAAAAACTGGTTTGAACCGCGTTTTTGGCACAACTTTGGACTAAAAATATCTCTTTCAGAAATTCCACTTTATTTTAATTTCTTTTTATGATGCCTCTGTTCATATTATCATCCTCCACTTCCTTTAGTCAGGGATCTAATGGATTGGTCCTTGACTTTGCTTACTACAGATGAAAAGAGGCAAAAATGGCAATGCGGTTCAAACCAGCGGGGTATTGAGGTAGTAATTGCCCATGTCCATCAAGACCAACTGCCCTGTACACGAGGTAGTCGACAAGAATGATTGAAAGTGAAATTTATGAGCTAGAATGAATTGTTATTTTGGAACTACTTGTTTCAAAATCAATTGTTGAGAAAAGATATTGCGCTGACTTGGCGAAATATTAGTCTTTGTATGTACCGGTACTGTACCGTAACTACCCAATGGGTACACATATCTTCTTCCAGCGCGCGCGCAGCAGCCATCATTCTGTTTCGCACGAGCCGCGCGTACGAAATGTGCGTACCGGTATGTACACAGTCTTCGCGTAGCTTTTACGACCCCTTGTACATAGAGGGATTTCCCGAAAAAGACATTGTCAATTAATAAAATATGTCACATGGACAAATGATATTAAATCTACGCCTGCATGGCCTGCGCGGCACATTGAACATGCCCCTCGCTCTTTCCGAACTATTCTCCGGACATCCTTTGAATTTTATTACAGTACCAGTTCCTGTAGACTTTCTACGTGGCGCCTACGGCAGAATGTGGTGCGCGACGTCGGAACTAAAAACAGGCGCAGAACAATCTCGTAGAATGCGGCAAATGACTTGTGTAGAAACCGCTGCAGCAGCAGCGCCAAAGGTTGGAATGCCTTTGTCCTACGGGTGGCGGCTGCGATGTGCCAGTGGTTCAGTGGCGTCTAATTACTGGAGCCTCAACAACGTAACATTACAACTACCCAATGTGCCGGAGAATCATCCGAAGTCGGCCAACACAAACTACCGGTACGACAAGTGAGTCCCAGAATCTCAGCCTCTGTGTTGTTATTATCCAACGAGGACCTTGGGAGCTGTATTATCGTAACTCTTGTTAACAAGGCTCGCCGGAGTTGAAGAGGGCGTTTCAATCACAATCACAATCACAATCACATCGTTCTACAGTAAGGGAGCGCGCTCACAATGCAATCCGGCAGCGGGAATCCCATGAACGCCGCCCAACTGGCTCGGCTGCAACAGCAACTGGCTCAGTATGGGCGCGGCAATGGGCAACAGCAAATGATGAACCCCAGCGCCATGGGAGGTATGGGGAACCAGCAGAGCCAGCAACTGCAACAAGCGTTTATGCAGCAGCAGCTACAGCAGAACCAAGGCCAGCAGGGAGGCATGGTCCGCCGCAACTCGGCGCTGGGGATGAACAGTAACTCCGCAGCAGCTCTAGCCATGATGCAGCAACAGCAAGCAGCGGCTGGCGGCTCCCAGATGGCAAACGCCAACATGTCATCGTACTGGAACGCGCTGCAAAACCAGAACTCCGGAACGATGGATGCATCGAGTGCCAGCTCTGCCCAGCTTGCGGCGCTGGCTGGTATGAACATGAATAATGCTAACTCATCTCAGAATACCGCTGCCAACATGTTGCTCGGCAATCGCAGCAATCAGTCCCAGTCACAAGTGCCAGGCATGGGCGGCGGCAGCCAGCAAATGCAGAGCGGCAGCATGGGCCAGACCACCGATGCCAACCTCCTGCAGCAGCAGATTGCGCAGCTGCAACGCCAGCTCCAGCAACAACAACAGCAGCAAGGCCAGTCGTTAAACCAAGGTATGAACATGCAGGGAAGCTCCGGCATGGACCGCCGCAACTCCGGTAGCTTTGGTGGCATGCAGGGCAACCAGCAGCAGCAGCAATTGTATCAGCAAATGCAGATGGCGAACGGCATGATGGGCCAAGATGGCATGGGTATGGGCCAGAACAAGATGGGAAACGATCAGTTCGGCTCTATGAACAACATGATGCAAGGCCAGGGCATGCAGTCAAACATGCGAAGCAGCATGAGCAGCAACAGTGCTCAGGCGATGATGTCGGGCTCGCGGAGCGGCCTCAACGAGCAGGAGCTTCTGCTGCAGCAGCAACAACAACAACAACTCTTGCGCTCCTCCGGTATGTCGCAATCGATGCAGAGTGACGCTCAGAAAGCGCAAGAAATGTTCATGGGACAAAATAATCAAGATCTCATGGGGCGAAGGAGTTCTGCGCAGCAGCAGATGGACGGCTCGGGGATGGGGTCCCGTCAGGGCAACATGGGCGGCGGCGGCTTTAACAACAATAACATGGGATATGACATGGATGGCTCCGTGAACTCCCAAAGAAGTGCCAGCCATCAGAGTCAGAACAAAGGAAACGGCTCACCTCTTGATGTGTCTAGTTCACAGATGCCAGGTGACAAAGCAGACGACCCGGTTGGTAGCCAGAAGTCATTTTTGGATGGCAGCTTTGCAGGTGGGTGGCAATCAAATGCCGACCTTCCAGATCGAAGAAGAATTATTTTCAGCATCCTAGAAGTCATCCGTCAGATGCGACCGGACACGAACAAGATATCGCAAAAGTAAGTGTGACAGAGAGTTTCCGAGCCTAGTCTACCGCACCACTTTCTTGGTTTCTAACGTACTGCTTCTTTTTTGCGTCCTTAGGCTTCCTCACATGGCAAAAAGTCTGGAGGAGCATTTGTATCGATCTGCTCAGACGAAAGAAGAATATTTGGACCCTTCGACTCTGAAGAAACGCCTGCAGCTGATTGCCCACGGCCTGGAGATTCATCGATCCACGTCTTCGGGTTCTGTCAACAGCCATGCTTCTCAGCAGAACAAGAACAATTCTCCAGGGAATGTCCCTTCGGAAAACCAGCAGCTTCAGCAATTCCTCGCCATGCAACAAGGCAATAACAACATGACTCAAAACAACATTCAAGGCATGGGCGGCATTACTGGCATGCCCGGAATGGGCAGCATCAACAATGGAATGCAAAATAATAACATGCAAATGGATATGCTCCAGGGCTTCAGTGGTGGCATGGATTCAAGCATGAACAGCATGTCACAATCTCAAAACGCTGCTATGCTAAAAGGCGACGGCTCGAACTACCAAGACCGCATCGCTGCCCAGAAGAAGAAGGTCATTCGACAGCAACAACAACGCCTCTTGTTGCTACGACACGCTTCGAAATGCAAAGAAGGTCCTAACTGCAAGACTAAGTTTTGTGCGCAAATGATGACCCTTTGGAAGCACATGAAGAAGTGCCGGGACAAGAACTGCAAGACCTCTCACTGTCTGAGCAGTCGTTGCGTGCTTAACCACTATCGCATCTGCAAGAGTCAAGGTCGGACTGCAACCTGCGAGGTGTGCGGTCCTGTCATGGAGCAAATCAAGAGACAAGACCAGGAGGGACCAATGGATTCTAGCGATCCTTTGGCGGCCAAGCCTGACCCTGATCTACCGAACCAGGCACTTCCCCAGCTTCAGCAGCAATTGTCGAGCTTTGGACAGGGGAACCAACAGAACAATGTCCAAGCTATGCAGCAACAGGCTATGCAACAGCTCTATCAGCAGCAGCAACTGGCTCTTCAGCAAAACCAGGCCGGGATCCAAGGTATGCCGAACCAACAAATGCAGCAAAATAGCTTGCAAGCGCTAGGCGGGGGCATGCCAAATCAGATGCAAAACGACGGCTTGCAAGGATCTCAATCTGGGGGAAGTCAGCAACAAGACGTGCAGCAAATGCAGAATCTACAGAGTGCTCAGCAAAAGCTTCAACATCAGCAGAATGTGTTGCGACAGCTTCAGAAACAGCAAAACCAGCTGTTGGAGCAACAGAAACAGCTTCAAGAGCAGCAGGCTCAGTTGAAGGACCCAGGTACCCAACAAGCCCAACAACTGCAACAGCAACACCAACTTCTCCAGCAGCTACAGAGGCGTTGTCAGCAGCAACAAGCGTTGATCCAGCAAGAACTCATGCTGCAGATGAAATCGCTGGGGCAAAGTGGACAAGATATGCAAAATCTTCAGCAACAGATGGGACAGTCGATGGGCAATAACAGCCAGGGTTCCCAGCAAATGAACAACAGCCAAAACTCCCACCACAGTGAGTCCTCCAATCAAGTGGCAAACCAAGTACAGCAAATGAACCAAGATCAGATGCAAAGTATGGGCGACAAGAACGATTCAATGAATCAAATGCAGAACCAAATGCATGGTCAGTCATCGAGTCAAGAACAGCAGCTGCTTCAGATGCAGCAAGCGTTGAATGCCCAACAGCAGCAACAAAGCAACAACATTCAAAATCAATCGCAAGAGCAAGACAACGACGATTCCCAGTCTCCTCAACAAGAAGAACTAGATGATGAGCCTGGCAACCATTCAATTAATGACGTCCCCAAGCCAATGTCGGATAGCAGCGAAAGAAGCACCAACTCGAAACGACAAAATTCTACTGTTCCACCGAAACCCGCAGCTGGTCGAGGGAAAGGCGCTAGAGGCCGCGGCGGCGGAAAAGGAAAGCGACTACGGGACATCGCCGATGACCTGGGAAGTGCCGGGGCGATCCTCAGCGCCACGGATTCGACCTCGATGGTGTCGAGGAAGAGGAGCATGGACCAGATGGGTGGTGACGACGATGGCGAGCCCTCTAGCAAGACGCAAAGGGGCGATCCAACGCCTGATTCCGAGAAGAGTGACAAGGGTGCTGATGGGGAAGGTGAAGGTGATCCCAGCTCGTCGCTGACTAGTTCTATGCCGAAAGGAGACGTTGAACAGCACCTTCTTTTGCTTCACAAGGGGTTGCATCTCACATCGCGTACCATCACCCATAAATGTTTACCTATTGTACAACAGCTCATTGACGATCCCTTCGGGTGGGTCTTTCGTGACGCTGTAGATCCTGTGGTTTTCGGCTTGCCAGACTACTTTGAAGTTGTGAAGAATCCCATGCATCTTCTTCTGGTAAAGAAGAAGCTCGAAAATGCCGTCTACACCGATATGGCGTCCTTCGAGAGAGACGTCAAGCTAGTTTTCGAGAACGCTATTCTTTACAACGGAGAAGAGAGTGAAGTCGGGCAGCTTGCTCAAACGATGATGGGTGTTTTCGAAAGGGAATACAAGAAGGTTTGCGAAGGTATGTGAGACCAATAATAAGCCTCGCGCCTTTAGTAGCCCTCTGGTTTTCTCATCAGCCTACGTGTTTGTTAGTAACTAGGAATGAACTCGCACCAATAGCACCAAATGCCTGCAAACTCTGTGGTCAGGAACGTCGCCGATTTCAGCCTCCTGTTCTTTGGTGTGTTGGCATGTCATGTGGAGGGCAGAAGATTAAACGCAATGCGATCTACTACACTAAAGGGTCTCAACAGAACATTTGGTGCGGCAAATGCTATGGGAAGCTTAAGGAAAACGAGTCGATCATTCTCGATGATGGTAGCGAGACAAGAAAGTCAAGGCTACACGAGGTCAAGAATAATTCGAACCCCGAAGAAACCTGGGTCCGTTGTGACGACTGCAAGGCAAACGTTCATCAGGTTTGTGCCCTTACGAATGATCGCATCCGAAACCCTGACGAGAAGTTCTTCTGTCCAAAGTGTGACCTCAAGAACAGAAAGAGTCTTGACCTGAGGCCGTCAAAATTCGACCGCAGAGCCGAAGACCTTCCAAAGTGTGAAATGAGTGATTTTATGGAAGAAGGGCTTTTCAAAAATCTCAAGGCAGCATATGAATCCAAAGCTAAGCAAATGGATATTCCCGTTGAAGAAGTTGAAAAAGCCGAGGGAATTTATATCCGAGTTCTCTCGCACATCACGAAAAAGCACACCGTGAGAGACGAGGTACGAATGCTTGGTGTGTGTGGGTGGATCTCAAGACATCTCATAGTTTGCTAACATACTTTCTTTCACGATTCAGATGTACAATCTCTATTCCAAGGCAGGATGCCCTTCCGATTATCCAGCTCACACAAAGTGCGTCGGCCTGTTCCAGAAGATCGACGGTGTCGATGTTCTGCTGTTTGCTATGTATGTCTATGAATACGGGCCCGACTGTCCCGCACCAAACCGACGTCGAGTCTACATATCGTACTTGGATTCTGTTCAGTATTTCCAGCCGCCAATCTTTCGCACGGTGGCGTACCAGTCCGTCATTACCGAATATCTCCGCTTCGTGAAGAAACGAGGATTTCACACAGCTCATATTTGGAGCTGCCCCCCGACGCCGGGTGACGAATATGTCTTCTACTGTCACCCCCCATCGCAACAGATTCCTCAAGAAGAGCAGCTGAGAAATTGGTACATCAATCTTCTCGAGAACGCGAAAGAAGATGGCATAGTAGTCGAGACGACCAATTTTTACGATGAATACTTTGCCAACTCCGGTGAAAACGCTCCAGGTGCTACTGCCGCCAATCCGATGTCGTTGCCGTACTTTGAAGGCGACTACATTCCCGGAGAGATCGAGGGCATTCTTGCTAGTCTCACGAAGGAAGAGAAGCGCAACTTGCCAATTGCCCCGTCGGTGCCAAAACGTTCAGGGTCGAAGCTCGGGACGCGATCAAATCCTGGAAGTCTCTTGAGCCAGACCCAAGACAAGATCATGCAGCGGCTTGGCAATGCTATCTTGAACATGAAAGAGAATCTTATGATCGCTCGTCTGCGTAGCAAGAGCTTCGTGGCCGCTGTTGAGAGGGGTGACGATGTGTCTGGCTGGCCCGAAGACGAAGAAAGTCTCCCCTTGATCAAGGGCAAGGATTCGAGCATACTTGGCACCGCCAAGAAGGCAGACGACGGCCAGGACGATGCTGGGTCTGACGAAGGAGATACCCAAGAGGATGGGCAAGCGGAAATGGCTTTGGTTCTTTCTAGAGCCTTTGCAAAGACCAAAGGTCCTAAGATCGGAAGTGCTGTTGACAACGACCCACAGTTCGAGAGTGAAATGTTTGAGAACCGCCAACTCTTTCTCAACTATTGCCAAATGAATCGTTGCCAGTTCGATGATCTGAGAAAAGCCAAGCACAGCACTATGATGGTACTATTCCAGCTTCACAATCCAGTGGCCCCCAAATTCTTGCAGCAGTGCGGTGCATGCTACCGCGATATTGCTCATGGCAATCGATTCCACTGCAATATTTGTGCCAACTACGACCTGTGCGACGAATGTTACAAGCCTGTCACTTCCGGAACGTGGGCGACTCGCGGAAGGCGCTACATGCATGATTCCAGCCACTCCTTCTCGAAAATCAGCCTCCAGGAGACCGCAGATCTAAAGAAGAGTCAACAAGAACGAGCCAAGAGTTTGCAAGGCTATTTGGAGGTCTTGGCGCACGCTGCCAACTGTCCTGGTGCACCATCTTGCAAGCTCAACAACTGCGAGAAGATGAAGAAGCTCTTTGTCCACGTACAAACCTGCGATTTGACGTATCTGAAAGGATGCAAGGTTTGTCATCGATTGGTCTCACTTATCATTATCCATGCCCGATCTTGTGACGTGCGTGGCAGTTGTTCCTTACCCTTTTGCGACAAGATTCGCGAACGCAATGAACGCTTACGTCGCCAACAACAACTCATGGACGACCGTCGTCGTCAAGCCCAAAACAGTTACTATGGAGCCGGCGATTCGTAAAAGCGAAAGACACAAACTATCCATACAATATTATTATCTCGTAGAAAGTTCCGACCAAGCCAAGATCGGACTAAACACGAATACAAAGCTACTACTAAGTGTACATACCAAGCATGCCCATCCAAATACTACTCCCACTACGAGTACTGTTCCCTTCTACAATTATTCGTCTACTAGTCTACTTTCTTGGCCAGGCCCTTTGCGGAGTGTACAAGACAACCCGTAAAGAGGCCAACAGTCACAAAGACCCCTCCCACAATACTCACTAAAGAACTCAGGAAGACAATGATATTGTCTCTTCCTTCATCGTGGTGTACTGCCAAGGGCGTCACATCGTATGCCATGGCCATTCCTGGCATCATGGCCACTCCCTGGGCCACCATCGTCTCGGGCTGAACGGCATGAGCAATGACGGACATTTGATACGTCTTGGTCGTTTGGAACCAGCCACTGATCAGTGTCGGTACCAACTTGACTTGGATATTTTCCAAGGCGATTCCCCCCATGTTGTTTTTAATCACGTGGTGCCGATTTTCTAGAGGAAACGCGGCTGCTTTGGGAAACCTCTTTCCGAATTGGATACTGTGGACATAATGTGTCACATTGAAATCGTTCTTGCGCGTGTCCTTCTCTCTTTCTGCTTCTGAAAATTGGGACCGCAGCATCAAATGATTCAAAGCACCCGCCCACGCATCTTTTGTCAATGTGATAGTGACGTGACCCGAGACAATTGGGACGCGAAGAGTCGTTTGAATAGTGCAGCCTGCTCGGTGATTGGTGGGAAGGCCCGCCTTTTTCAATTCCACAGCATTTGGTCTTCGGTATCCCACTTTCGTCTCCCCCGCCCTAGGATCAAAGTCGCTTCGTGTGATGGGTGCCGAGTTGAGTTTGACTTCCAAGCTCTTGCAGTCAATGTGCGCAAACGTCACGTGCATCTTGAGAGGAATTTTGCCCTTGATATCGTATTGTCGGCTTTGAAAGGGATCTGTCGTGGTCTCGGGGAGCATTGGAATTCCCAGCGATTCAGAGAGATGCAGAGTGTGGGTTGTAGTTCCTACAATGTACCAGTATATTTGCGCCAGAAACAGCAACGCTGCGGTGGTTCCGGCAATCACTGTGATGGCTCCTCCCGCCACTGACTTCGATCGAAGATCGGCGCGGGGCTTGACAAACATGTCCGAATTTCGTAACATTGCGAGGCCTTCTTGGAGTTACAGTATGTACATACAAAATATTGACAGACTGAAATGATCGACAGGGGCAGGGGGTGTGGGTGGTTTGAGTTTCAGTTTCAGTTTCAATTGCAGCAAAAAGCAATAATCAATAAACTTCACACACGCAGAAAGGAAGGGGGTGGTTCAGTTAGTCTTCAGTACGTATAAGACAGTAAGTGCTGTCATCGTCGTCGTTGAACGAAACAAGAAGGAGCAAAAACGCTCCTATAATCATCATGCTCCATCCACCATCCACATCCATTGATTTGAGTCGATTAAGTCATCTAACAGTATCTAAACGGTCAGCCTTTATTTATTTCACCCGCGCCACGCCCGCCCGATCCCAACGGCACTCAAAAACCTTGGCCGGCTCGCAACTGCACGATGGCCCAAAAGAAACGAGTGGAATTATTTTTGGACGTTTGACTTGCATGGCACAACCTTGAACATGTTGCAAACATGGTCTACTGTATGGTCTTGTTGCTTGTGTTGAACTTGTGAATTCTTGTTCTTGTTCTTGTTCTTGTAGAACCAACTGATAAAACTTCACACAAAACTCGGAGCAATAATATAATATAAAGTAAAATGTCAGCACTCGTGGCAACACTCTCGGACGCGTCCACACTCAAGCTGAACCCAGCGGCAGTGCGGGAACGAGCCAAGAGCGTGCCTGGTTGCCGGGAAGTGTTTGCTCAGGGAGATTCTGTGATTAGTTTTGTCGTTGGGTTGCATCAACGAAGCGGTGATTCACTGGCGCGGGTCAATATTTTCTTGAGCACAGGTACCATCGGAACATCGCGTGTTTTGGGAGGGAAAGTCCGGCAGACCTTTCGTCGAAATGTGACCAGTCTCGATGTAATCGGTCGTTTATTGAAACACCCCGATGAATTGGTGAAAATTGATGAAGGACTTATCGGAGTGCATGATAAGGAAGTCAGTCCCAAAGCGTTGTTGGATTCGCCAAGATCCTTGCAAAAGGAATTGGAGCTGGCCGATGTGGGACTCTGTATCTTGCAAGGAGAACGGGAAAAGCTGGTAAATCACTTGGAAGCTCTGGCTCCTTCCACGCCTGCCAACAAAAAGGCGGCTGCTGGAGATAATGCCGATGATGGTTCCGATTCGTCTTCAATCTCGGGACTGGAATTCCGCTTTAGTCTACCTGCTGATGTCATGATCCAAGTGGATCAGTGCCTCAGAGATATTACCAAGATGGATAAAACTGTCAAGGGAGTGGCCACGAACGGGAAAGGAACTGTCTTTCTGTACGGCAACGGAGGGGTGGCCTATACTCCTTGCATTCCTCGGGCATTGTATCAAAAACTACGACAGTTGCGCAATTCCAGCTACAGTGCGCGGCCCAGTTATTGTTCGTTGGGGACCCGTGATCGATATTATGTGGCCTTTAATGATGGAACTGCCGACTGGAAAGGTCCCAAGGTGCTGGATAAGATTTTGAAAAAGTGTGTGGCTTCCGCTCAGCCACCACGTTCCGTCGCCTTTGGAAGCTCGTACGATACATTCTTTGTCGTCTTTCAGGATGGATCCTGGCAATATGAGGGTCGCGGTATTCCAGAAAGTTTGGAAGAAAAGTTGGCCTCCCGCGATGATCGGGCCGATTTAGTTGCCGTCAATTTGGGTCCGTCGGGAGAATGGTTCCTCAAGGCTCGCAATGGACGAATGTGGTGGAGTGGTATTAGTACCGAACTGGATCAAGTAATTGCGAATATCTTGAATGCCGGGAATTATCTGCATTTTCTCGACTTTGGTGAGAACGGGAGCTATTTCGTGAGCTACGACGAGTAGTCTACGTATTGTTCGCAGAAGGAAAGAAGGTAGCTACAAATAACTATATTAGGAGTACCGGTATACTTTTCGAATCGAGGGAATACGAGTAGTCTACGTTGTGCGGCGAAACTAAAGGATCTCAATCCGAGAACAAAAATTGTCTCATTAATATTTAGTCTTTGTTCGCTTCGTTGCAGATCCGTCATCATCTGTTGGGGCTCTCTTCTTCTGCGCAGCTGCAGCTTTCCCTGCTGCTGGAGTTTGTTTCTTGGTCTTCGTCGGGGTACCTTCTTCAGAAGTTTTTGCGGTCTCTGAAGTCTCCGTTTTGGCGGTATCGGGGGAAGCTTCTTCTGTGGTTTTGGTGAGCTACTCGTACAGTACACGTACGAGTGACACAAACACAATGAGTTTGCACAGTGAGTGGAAATATGGAGACGAGCTACTCGATTGCCCGTATTCATGCCCTTACCTCCTTTAAAAACTTTTGACATTCAACAATCTCTGCTTGTACTTCCGTGACAGGCTCCTTCGCAAGTCGGAGCTCTTCACGCACCCTTTTGAATTCGGAAAAGCAATCCCCCATCTTAGTTTTTGCAAGTGCTAATTTGTCTTTCAGTTGTACTTCTAGACTTTCTAGAACCGCTTTCATCTCTGCCACACCCTGGGACAGTGATTCTTTCTTTCCCTTCAACTTGTCGGAATTCGCCTCTGCTGAGGAGTCCTTTTCTAGTTCTTCGATCTCCTTTTTTAATGCGTTGACTTGCTCTTTCGTCTTGTCCAAAGATGTGTTCAAGGAAGCAATTTTCGATTCAATCTTTTCTCTCGCCTCCTGCTCTGCCTTGATTTCTTTCTCCGACTTCCCACGCTTTAGCGCCTCTAATTCCACTTCAAGTTGATTGATCTGAAACGAGAGAACATGTCAGATGGATGTTTCCACTCAAACGTTCATTTCAATCAAACGACAACAGTCAGTACAGTGTTTACCTTTTCTTGAGCCTTGACCCTCGCTGCTTCTGCCTCATCATACTTTCGTTGCAATTGCGCGGTTGCCTGCTTGGTAGTATCACTCGAATCTTTTTGTATGACACTACTAGCAGCGGCAGGATGAGTACTACTCGTACTTGATGTTGCCCTTTGGTTAGCGATCGCTTGAAGCTCTTCCTCCGCCTTTTTCCGAGCAGCGATGCTCTCTTCCATGCTTTTCTGAAAGGATTCGTACTTTGTTTCTTGGCTCTGAAGGAGCTCCTTTTGTCGATTCTCACTAGTCTGATATTGCTTCTTGAAGGAATCGACCTGGATTTGCAATTCTTTTACCTGTCGCTGTGATGCCAGGCACTGAGTCTTCCACCCTTCCGACGATTGTTTCAATTCTTCTACTTTTTGCTGGCTCTCTGAAAGCTTGGCTGCGAAACCCTCCTTTTCCTGTTCCAATTTCTTGACACTTTCTACTGTCGCCGTGGAATCCTCTTGATCTCTAGACGACATTGACGACCGAGTCGTCGTCTTCGTTGATGACAGTGCGTCTAGTTGTGAGGAGAGTTCTTCCTTGTGCTTCTCGAGAGCTTCGTTCGTTTCCTCCAAAGAAAGTCTAATCGCCTTTTCTTGTTGCGCCTCTCGTTTGGCTTCTTCCAGTCGAAGTTTCAAATCTTCCAATATCTCTTGATGCGCTCTACGTTCCTCTTCAAATTTGGAACGATCCTCATATCGAGACTGTTGCACCGCACTCAATTCGTCGGCGAGCGAATTCGCTCTTTGTCGATTATTATTGATATTAGCGGGGGAACCGACAGCAGGATAATCTTGCATCAACAGCTGCCGCACAGCCGCAATGCTCGACATGAGCTCACCACCTCCACCACCGACTGCCGTTGCTCGATTGATAGTCGCCATATTCTATTCTACTTTCTGATTGTTGGTGTTGAGTTTTATGCTACGAGTACTTGTACAATAGAGGCAACCGGCAACCGGCCGTGTCATGATCATGCCGGCCTCACGCCAGGTTTTCTATTGTCTACCGGTATTGGCTCTACGAGTATCGTACTCGTAAACATCATCATCTGATGAAATCGTGAGACTTCTCGACGTCTCGGTCGAGCTAATCGATTTTTCTATGATTAATCCGATCGGTCGAAGTGAGAACCTTAATGCCGCGCCAATTTTTATTTGATGTTGAGAATTTGGTGCGTTCTGTCGTTCACCTCTCAGACCTCACACCCGACCGACGACATAAACCTCAAACCTCAAACCCAGAACACCCAAAACGAAGAACGAAGACCAAAGACGACAACGATGACTTCTCTCGAAACCTTGACGGGAATGAAAAGGGCTGGTGAGACGGTGACTGCTGATGATGAGGCTACGAATACTTCTTCTAATACGAACAAGAAGCCCAAGCAGGAGGACGCCGAAATTGCTCCTGAGGGAGTCCCGAGCTCGGCCACTCGAAACAACGATGCCGTCTTGGAAATTACTCCAGAGAAATCGTCGTCTGGAACTACAAGTACAAGTACGACGACAACTCTGGCATTGGAAGAGATGGATGACACTTCGCTCGAGCTCATCCCCGATCTGATCGTGAATGACATGTGGAAATATGATGTGGATGATGTGGAGGAAGCGTTGGAGCATTTGGCCATTCTTTGCTGCAAAGGAGATGCCCGCGGTCCAGATGAGGTGAAGAAGAATCAAATTCTGGTCCGGAACTGTGGTGGATTTCTGGCGGTTTTGAAAACCATGAAACGATTTCCCAAAGCCTTGGGTGTCCACCAGGCCGCCTGCCGAGCCATCGGCAATGCGGCAGCGGACAGCCTATCCTCTAAAGAAGCTGCGGGAGCCATAGGGAGTATTGAGGCCATTGTCAAGGCAATCAAAGCATTCCCCTCAAGTCAGTATTTGTCAGTGTACGCCACTGGAGCGCTTGTAAAGTTGCTTTGTAAAGACAACGCAGAACGCTTTGTGAAAGCAAAAGGAATTGAGGCTGTGTTCGCCGCCATGACCAAGTTTCCGAGGGACAACGAGATTCAAAAATATGGCTGCCAAATTGTCTTCCATACTGCCAGTCTACTCAACAATCAGGATCAATTCATTGATCTCGAAGCTCTGATCGTGGTGAGCAATGCGCTGACAAATCATCGCAAAGATCCCGAAGCCAAACAATGGGGCCAAAAGGCCTTGACAGTCCTTGCCCAGGTCGTCGTCTAAAGCAAGACAACATGTTGTAGTCTGCATGAAATATTTGGATTAACTCTACTCGTATACTGTAACAAAGCAGAGCGATTCTCCCAGAAATTTGCCAAAGCCGACTAACCATATTATATGTATTGCTATGTGCAAAATTAAAGAAGCTGCATCAGACCATATCCTCCTATACATGTACCGGGTCGAAGTCGTCTTCCCGGTATCGCTTGCTGCTCGGGATTTTAATGTCGTCGTCATCTTCATCGTCATCTCCTTCGTCCTCCTCTGATTCAGAATGGTCCTCCAAAGCGCGCTTTGTTCCGCTTCTTTTCTCGAGCTCAAATCTTAAGGATACAACCTCAGCCCGAAGCTGTTCCGCTTCCTCCCTCGAGTCTAGCAACTGATCACGAGCTTCCCGCAAATCTTCTCGGCTTGAGGCAAGTTCGTACTCCGTATCTTTATCTACAGCTGCAGTAACATTGAATTTTGCCTCCGCTTTTTCCTTGGCCGACTGGATCTCATTCATTTCCGATTTGACTTGCTTCGCAACCCGTGCAAGACGCCGTACGAAATCAAAGGTCAATTTGCTCTCTTCCATTTCTGTCGCGTCATGAAGAAGATTGTCCAAAGCTACAATGCTACTCGAGAGACTCTCAAATTCATCATCGCTATCCTGGTTCGGGGGAGCCAATTTACCAGTCGATGATTTCTTTTGATTCTGCATGCGCTCCAGCTGCAATTCAACAATCGAGCAAATGATGTTGGCAGTTGCTTTCTCGTCAGACAACCGATTTTAAAAAAGACAGCTGAGACTGGGATCTACCCCAAAGCACTTACTTCCTCTTCGGCCTTGGTTTTAGCTTCCTCGGAACCTTCCAATTCTTTTGTTAGACGTTCGATCTGTGTCAACGGGGAACAAGTAGTGAAACAAATGTTAGGTGCATGTGTATTTCGAACAATGTCGGCGCTTGTTTCGTACTCCGGTACGATACAGTGATGACCAGCGTACCTTTTCATTGGCAATCTTAATCAACGACTCGCGCCAAGTTTTAAATTCTTCAGATTCTTCCAATGCTTTCTTTAGACGTTCGATCTGTAGCAGCAAGGAAAAGATGATGTTAGGTATGTTTCAGTGCCAGTGTTTGTACCGAACGATCCAGCGATGACCAGCGTACCTTTGCATTCGCATTATGATTCAAAGACTCGAGACTCAGTTTGGCTTTCTCAGATTCTTCCAGTTCTTTTGTTAAACGCTCGATCTGTGGCAGCGATGACCAGCGTACCTTTGCATTCTCAGACTCGAGACTCATTTTAGCTTTCTCAGATTCTTCCAGTTCTTTTGTTAGACGTTCGATCTGTGGCAGCGAGGAACAAACAATGAAACATTGTGAGGCGCACATGTGTCTCGATCATCGTCGGCGCCTGTACCGTACTGGTGGGATCCAGCGATGACCAGCATACCTTTTCATTTGTAATTTGAATCAAAGACTCGCGACTCTGTGCTTCCGCAGTGGTAGTTTGCATCGTATTGACAGCGCCAATTTCTGCCTGTTTCGCTTCTTTCAGGTCTTCAATGGCCTGCTGAAGCTTCTCTTCGGCTGTTTTCTTTCCCTCTTGTGCTTGCTTTAGATCCTCTTTGATCTTTTGCTGCATATCTAGTAAGCTCGTCAAACTCTTATGATGTCGCCCTTTGATAGTATCTAGTTCGTTCTGAACTTTAGCCAAGGTCTCTTCTGCCTTTCGTCGAGCCTTCTCGGACTGCTCCACTCGAGGTTGCAGCGCTGTTTGTGATGCTTGCTTCTCCTGCAGTTTGGCTTTCGTATCGGATAACTCTTTCTCCAAACGATTCACTCGCTGTCCTAGTTCCTGGACCTTTTGCTCAGCCGACACGCATTGAGCCTCCAGTTCTTTGGATTTGCTCTCGAATTTTGTCTTTTCGCGTGATAGCCGATCCATTTCTGGTCTCCACTGCACTCGCTCCTTCGCCATGGCCAACCGCTCCTCACCCAAAGTCTTTCGCATACTGTCGAGCTTTTCCTCGGCAGCTTCTCTCGATTTCGTCACAAGCTCGAGTTGTACTGAGAGTTCCTTTTTGTGCTTTGCCAGCGCATCGTAGGTGGTCTGCAAGGTTTTGCGTTTTCGCGTTTCCAGCGAGGCTTCGTTGGTGACTTCTTGAACTCGATGTTTGAGTTCCGAAGTGGTACTGCGTAGTTTCGCAATCTCCTCCCACTGCTCTTTTCGAGCATCGTAGCGAGACTGCTGGGCGGCGACTGAAGGAGCCTCATCGGATAAGAGTGATTTTGTGGGGGTGTCAATCATCAAAATGGATCGCAGAGCGGCAATGGATTCCTTGATACTCTTGTCTTTTTGACCGCCTGGAGTGGTGGGCGGAGGAGCAGTTGAACTCATCCTGTTGACCGAAGTAGAAAGATTCGATATAGAAAACGGTTTCGGGATGAAATGGGTGTTGTTGTTTTAGAGTTTGCGTGGATTGGGAATTGGGATGAAAATGAAGGCACACAACATCATTTGACATTGCACATGGTGTTTTGAAAACGGCGAGACCACTACCCACGGGCAAATACGAATAATAGACGTCTTAAAAACCAGGTTTTTGGTAAATATGGCCAGTTAAATACCGTCTCGACAGGGATCCGGTGAATGGGACCGAGGTTTTGTCACGTAAAACACCGATGATTTATGATAAAAAGAGGAGCACTCACTGTTGTCGTCGGAGCACGGTAGAGAAATCCTCGGAGAGAGATTTGAAGATAGAGACAGTAGGTCCCTACTACTAACAGTAGTAAGCTAAAGCAGCGAAAAAGTAGTAGTAGAGACTACCGGTACCGGTATACTATGTAGACTCTAGTTTGACCTCTCTCTAGACTACCGGTACTGCAAATCAGAAGTAAATAGAGAGTTGAAATGTGCTCTACCGTAGAAGTACCAATGTTCTTTCGATGCTATTGACCTTAGACTGACTGGCGGTAGCTAGCTGAAGAATCTACCTACATACTTGTACGGCTATTGCCTTTTACTCTATTTGGAGTACAATTTTTGTTGGACAAAGCCAACCGCGAACTCGCCGTACGATGCCAGAATAGGGACGCCAAAGAAGGTGATGACTGCAGCAACGGTCACGAGAGAGCCAATGTGAGCATACGCTGTGGCAGTAGACTCTGAGCTCTGTTTAGTCCCGCCTCCTGGTGTGTCCGGAGCAAGCTTCTCGGGGTTGGCAGTTGCCTTGCCTGTTGGCGCCACAGTGAAACCACTTGTTTCCACCTGCGGAATCATATCCCCCACCAAAGTTTGACCTGGTAGACGAACGCGGTTATACCCGGCTTCTTGCATGGCGAGTGCTGCGAGCGAAAGTGCCTTCTGCTCATAGGGAGTGGCAGACGACTGAGGCAGAGGGGTGTCATTGTACCGGTCTTGCTTCAGAATGGGAACCTTCATCGCAAACTTCCCAAACATGAATTGCTTCATATCTCTCATTTTGGCCGCGTTCTCACGCACTTGGCGAGCTTCGTGAGCAGCCTTCGAAGTCAACATACGGCGTTCTTGTCTTTCTCTTTCTTCTCGTTGAATTCTTTCCTCGTCGGTTTCAGGCTTAAGTTTGCTCACATAGAACACATCGACGAATTTCATCCACGGACCAAAAAGAAGCCAAACAACGCAGCGCATTGTCCATCGAATAATGAAGAACCACGGAACAAATAAACAGGCAAATGCCAAGAAAGCACTCCCGATAGTTACCCAAAAAGAGAAATATGCCTCGTCCCAATTCACGACATGCTTGATGAAGCGGAGGACTCTGCAAATCTGTCCAACTAGCAGCTGAACAGGATGAAGTGCAGCCTTCATTGGGTCAACCGAGATACCACCACCCACTTTTGTGCTGATGTCTGCGTCAGCATTGCCGATCGCTTCGAGCTCCTTCAAACGCTCCTCTTCTTCCTTTTGGGCCTGGATGTATGCCCTTTGAGCCGCTTCTTCCGAGTCTGCAACACGCTTCATCCATCTCTCGAGCGCAACTTTTGCAGCATCGAATCCTTGGAAGGGTTTAATGTTGCGGGGAGGCGAAGAACACTTTCCAATAATGACTTTCTCCAAGATTTCCGCAAACGAATAACATCTGGACCACTCGTTTGGATTGTTCCGGCGCCAACCCATGACAGCCAACATAAGCCAAGAAACAGAGGCGAAGCAGAATGATGGGTAATACTGTGGATGCTCTACCAGCACAGTTGCAAGAATGAATGCGTTTAGAGAGTGAATCGGAAGTAAAATCTCCTTTCCAGCGATTTTCAGTGGAAAATGTCCTCGCCAAAGCAACAACGTAAACAACGCGTCTTCGATATACATGAGAATATTTTGATACTCCCTCAACTCGTCAATATAGCTATGTGGCAGATAAAAGTGGTTGTGAGAAATCCGACTACAGAAAGAAGGCAATCCATGTTCCGAATAAGAGACTTACGATTTCAAGGTGTTGAAGCTGTACTTGTCCACGTCACATTGACCGATGTAAGTTTGTCGCACCACACGGAAGTCTTTTCCTTTTTTCACATTGACATAGGTTGGAGGAGGCGGCTCGAGAGCCGACAAAGCCAGCTTCCGCTCGTCCGGGATCTCGAGACGAAGTCGAATATTGATTCTTCCCTGAGATTCTCGTCCAGTGACTATTGCGCTTGGATATATGTCGTAGCTCAACAAATACTCAGTATTCGGTCTCAGATTTGTGACGTCGACAGATACGCGCCCAATGAGGTCATGATCATCGAAACCAGCGTCGAAGTCGAACACTCCCAAAAAAATCTGGCTACTTGCATGACCCATGTTTAGGATGAATGCACGATGAGACCAAGGCAACCAGACTGGATCCAAACAATCGTCAATCGTATCGGTTCTCACAAAGGTATCTTCGTACACAATCGACACAAACGAGTCGGTCAGATTGCCAAGCCAAGACCCAGTGTCCATGTTTGGGAGCCCTTCCGCCGACAAGATTTCAATAAATATTCTCCCGAGCTTTTAGGGAAAACAGGATGTCAGCTATGCCTTCAAAATTTATCACTCATAACGCGTCTTTACTTACTTTTCCGGTTCCAGTGTCCGTCCAGAAACGAGATGGTTTCTTGACCTCTTCCTCAATTTCCTGTTTCGTCATCCATTCGGTTTCTTCCTTTCGTTTGGGGTCTGGAGTGGGACGTGCTTTGTGCTACAACGACTGTGAGGATCTGCCTTTAAGGAACCTATATCATTCCCAGAAAACATACCTTCTTGATGCCATCCTCAACCTTCACTGTCCTTGATATAATCGACTTGATGGCGCTGTTCGTCACTTTGGGCATTTTCGGAGCAGCCACCGCTTTCAGCGAGCCTTCGAATCCCTCGATGAAATTCTTGTCATGAGCTGTAGCACGGCGACATCGAATTGCTAAGTACCCAGGAACTTCAGTAGTTGTTTTCCCCGGAACGGGCTGTAATTTGAACTCCATGCGCTCTCCGTTTGCCTTGTACAAAGTCTTCGGCGGTACATGGACAATACCTAAAGTTTCGTTTCCTCCAAATTGATCGAAATCTTTGACGAGGAACTTCATACCATCTTCGATGAAGAGTTCCTCAGCTTCAACTTCAAGCAGAAAGAGGGAACCGGTTTTTATTGTCCAGATCGGATCAAGGCTGTTTTCACCCCAGAGTGTATCGACGAAATAATGAGTCTGCATTTCTCGCCAACCCGACGATTCACAGTTGCATCTTCACTCTCCACTTACGTGCTTGAGATGTGCTTCGTCCTGTGGACTTCCCGGTGACCAAGAATACAAACGATATAGGGATCAGATGTAGTCATATCACCGATCGGCAAATCCCAGCCAGAAACAATTTCGAAAAGCAAAGATAGCCTTTCAAAGGGCGCCAACTTGATATCTCCAAGGGCCGAGTCCAATCGGGTTTTCGCGCGCACCTTTTCGATTTGACGTTCTTCATCTAGTGTGGCACAAAACGTGTTGGCATCTTCCACTGTATCAAAAAGGAATTCACGCTCTTGTTTAACGTTTTGCACTCGAACCAGTACGTGGACACTGGTCTTGTGCTGAGATTCGACAGTTATGGCACTACAAGGAATCCGATACTTTGGTTTCCACCCGTCAAAATGCTTTCCGCCGGTATCGGCAATCACATTCCCCGTTTTCTTCAAAAAGTTCGTCGCCTCTGATGATGTATTCACAGAGGAATCATCATCATCGTCCAGATCGATTTCCTGCTCGGGTCCAAAGGTCTGAATGGTTCCCTCGTGGTTCCGGATCTTCAGGAGCGCTTCCCGCTTTGCTTCCATACTTTTCTGTTTGTCGGCTGGGACGAAAAGTCTTCAAACAACAGGACGTACACAAGGATGAATCATCTGGCCAGTAGGAACACATCATATTGCACATAGATTCAAAAGTCAACCTACATACCTTACTACACACTCCTCATAGGGCTGAGCAGGGTGCGCCTTGCCCGTGCTATCAATTTCTTCCGTCAATGGGGTGACCCTGTGAACTTCAATGGAAACCTTTCGAGGCTTCGAATAACGATTGACCATTCTTGGAACAACTTTACCCTATCGATTTTGACAAAATGTGTTACAGCGAATGAGAACGAGAACAATGACACGACATTGATTTGGAGCGGGATAGTACGAGTACGACCTACCTTGAAACTATTGGATGGTGGCGGAGAAAAGGCATCCCATGAAGTGGCTGATATCAAGGCGACTTTGTTCAGCTTATCCACGGTATGTTTGTTCTTGGAGGCAGGCGTCGAGGGAGTCGACGATCCATTTGCCTTCTCAGCTTTCGCTGCTGCCTGCGCCTTCGATACAGTATCCGTCCACTTGTCAGTCACAGCGGTAGCGGATGCAGTTGCGTTCACACCAGCCGCTGCCATTTCTTCTCTCTCTATGTGTCTGAGACCTTCCTTCTGAATTGTACCGGTAGGAGTAGTGATGATTCAATCTTCTTGCCGTTCCAACACTGTCGGTCGGTGCAACTGAATCTCTTGAAAATGAAAAAGAAGCTCTTGCTCTTGATTTTTTTGGTGTTCTGGGTCTTGTCTACAACGAACCTCAAGAATCGACCCCTCAGGAATAAATCGCTATTTAGCCAGTTTATTGTTGATCAACTTGGAAACGCTTTGGAAACGTTTACACCTCAGGGGTAAGTTCAACTTCCTCTGGAATCTTTACTCGTACGGTACCAGTACAGTGTACCGCGGTACGAGCAGGGGTCCCTGTGATCGATTTGGTCGAAGCGGGGGAGGAATACGGAATCATCATCACAATTATTATGGAAGGAGACGAAGAATAATATCAGTCATCATCATCATCATCATCATCGCCCCATCAAAGATCAGAGCGCGTCACGAAAAGAAGAGAAAGCCCGCCAGTACGTACTACCGGTATGGTCTCTCTCGTACTACTGTACTCCTTGTAGGCAATTCAAAGTTTGGAAGTTTCTGATCACCGACTGTAGCAACAAGGACCTCTAGAGTAGTAGAGGAGTTAATTAATACTACCGTCCTTTTAGAAGTAGACATGATGTGATGGAACTCCTCTCCTCTTCTACTAGCAATGGTCTGCTGCAATCAATTCTACCGGTATTACTAGCAAAGAGTTGTCCTTGGCATGGTAACAGCAGGCCAGGAAAATATTCACTGCTACGCCTAGAGGATAGAGGGAAAACATAATGGAATGGGTGGCAAGTTTGCTCTACAACATTAAAAATCCGCAGAACTACTAGCAACAACACCGGCGCCGGTAGTAATAGAAACCCATCGCCGCCGGCACCCGTCTTCAACAGGCTACCCACCATATACAATCGCAACCGCATATGTACAAACTTGCGAATGCCGCATTTGAAGAAAGCACTCATTCTCGTTGAATCCTCAAGCAGATTAAATGGAATATGAAGAAAACCCCAAGACACAAAGGAAAAGACTTCATTCGACTTGGCCGTGGGTGTAGGTGCCGCTATGCTCATCATAATTGCGCACCTGCCAATGATTGCTTGACTCCCGGAAACTGCTTCTTGATCGTCTCCATCATGTGCCAGCCAGCAAGCCCCGAAATGGAACAAGTAACCCCCAAGAATGCCGGAAAGTACTTGGGCGTAAAAACAGTCGCCCGCATCATCTCTTCCATCGAAGTTTCTCCTCGACGGACCGCCACACTGGTACCGTGCACAGAGTGGTAAAACCTAACCGCTCTTGACAGAGTAGACATGATCTTTTTTTTAAAATTCGGAAGACTTGCTGTTGTTGAAAAATCAATGAACGACGAGGCGAAACAGCAATTTGTGGTTGGAGAAAAAATACTTTCGTTTGTGCGATGAAGAAAGAAAGTGAAGAGGGAAGACGTGGTTTTTTCTCTCTTCGCCTCCACGCAATTTGCAATTTATTTTAGACGTGGTCGCTCGCCTTGCCGGGGTGGTGCGTGTTTTGGTACCAATACGTCATCATTATCGTCCGCTCCGGCTGGCCGGCTCGCTAGCTCCGCTCGCCGTTTCAGAAATGACCTCTTCGACCACGATAAACGTCTGTCTGTCACACCGATATCGAGCGACGGAGCTTCGATCCTCCGACCGCACACTAAATTTCACCATGATGCGAGAGATGCGAGACGGACAGCATGGCACATGGCACCCTCACCACAACAATCAAATACCTATTTGTAGGGTTTTAGTAAGTACCGGGTACTCATAGCACAATCAAACGCTCTACCCGCCTCAGTATAGAAGATTAAAAGAGCATCGAAGTGAAATTCCTCCTGAACCAATCGGGCAAGATTCATTTCATCCATCCATCAGCATGAACAGTGCCTTGTGGACTGCGGGTCGTCGATCCTCGGCATCATGTCGTTCGGTGTCCTCTCGTTCATTCACTGGTCGCTCCACCTCTCGATGGTATTCTTCGACTCGACCATCGTTTGACGAAGAGGCCAGTCCTGTTGTTAAGAAGGAAGATAAGACGGAACTTCGGAAGATTGCCTCGGAGTTTGGACGTCGCCGGGCAGCGTACAACCGGCAAGTGTCTCAGCTCCGACGTGAGTACATGGAAGAATATCAGCGTCACAAGCAGGAAGACGAGGCTCTGCGAGATGCCGAGCAAGAAGAGGCGAAGCGTAAACGCTTGGAACGCCAACGTGCCAAGAACGAGCGAAGTGTTCAAAATACCATGCGTCAGGGGGAGCTGCGTCGGCAAACCCAACTCGCTTTTGAGGATCATTTGCGTGTTCAACAGGAGAAGCGGGACGCCAAAAAGGAATTGTTCACGCGTGCCCAGCAGCTTCTAGTCAATGAGCTCGAAGAAGAAGCTCCCCTATGGCTGACAACTCCTGAGGAAGTGGAAGCCGCGTTCACACCAGAGGCCGAGCAACTCTTGTGGGCACGGCCGCATGGAGTACTTGGAGTCCCGAATCCTAGCTTGGACAGTCATTTCTGGCAGTATGAAACTCACACCTGGGAAATGGGGAAGACTTACAAGACGCACCAGGATATCTTGCTCGAACAATACGAAGAAGAAGTCTATCATGCTACGAATGTTGATCCAGAATTCTGGACTCCAGAACGAGTGCAGGCACAAGAAGAGTTGGAGCGCAAGGCCAAATTGAGAGCTAATGTACGATTGGAAGGTCGCCGCGCATTGCTCAAGCGTCAACAACAGTACTTGGACGAGGAAAATGAAACTCCAGAAGGAGAGCCACCGAAGCCGCAGCCTATTCCAAGCCTGGGCATCCTAGGAAATGTGCGAGCCCAAGAAAAGGAAGGGGCTGAAGTTCTATTCAAAGACCCAACACAGTTTTTCATCTTTGATCGGGACAGCAGCAATAGTCTGTCAGCAAACAGTATCAGTACCGACGAATCTGATTTATATTCCGGGCCAGCTTTGGGGGCACCAGTTGACATTCGAGATCCCCTTCGATCAGATTCACCGCAGGGTCGGGTCTTTCCGCAAGCGGTTGGAAAGATGCCCAAGCCAGACATGCGCACCGAAAAAGAAAAGAAACGACAAGAACGGGAAGAGAAACTTTGGGCTGCGGCACAAGCACAGGCTAGATCAGATATGAACGAAATTGACCTGGCAGCAGACGAAGATGCCGACTTTGGCGAACCGATTGACTATGACAACAACGAGGACTGGGATTCCGACGACGAAGACTGGGCCAAAGGACTCGATCCAGATCTGGACAGTGAAATCATCAATTTGCCTCGTGAATCTCGGTTCAGGGAGGAGGATATCGAGTGGGTGATTGAAAGCCTCGAGAACAAGGCCAAATCAATGGAAAATCATGTGCGCAATACGGTCAATTCGATGGAGCAAGAAGTTCGATCAAGAAAAGATCGGCGTGGTAGCGAGGAAACGTCTGAGGAGGTGGAGGGTGGTCCAATTCTCGACGAGGAGACATGCAAGATGTTAACCGGAGCTGGTGCCGATGCGGAGAAATATGAGAAACTGTTGCAGTCCCTCTCCGAGGATCAACTTCTTGCACTATTTGCCTTGGAGGCTGAGAGAAATGTCGGTAGTGACGAAGAAGGAGCCAACTTGTTCGAGAAGATCCCCAACCTATCGAAGGAGCAGTTGTCTGGTCTTGTGGAGATGGAGGCAATCCTGCTCAAGATTGAAAACGGGCGTTGATGACGTGGACCCGATAGTACAGCTAAAAACTCATCAGAAGTAGCTTCGTAGGAACCTATGATATGATACTCTTCTGGTAAGACTCTCTCCTGCTACTCTAGAGCTGTTTAGCTCTAGAGTAGTCGACTAAGAGTAGAAGTAAATAGATATAACGACGACGACTGCATAACTACGACTACGACTCCTCGGCTCACTCTCTAGTAGTAGAGTAGAGGTACCGAGTGTATATTTGTCCCTGTACTGGTACTGTACCAGCAGTCGAGTAGGCTCTTAGGCCAACGAATTTGAAAAACTATACACTAATATTCATCGGTCTAGAATGTCCGAGAGAGTTGAGGGCTGGTTGGCGCCTGCGCCATGTACAAGTACTTGTACCGGTAGACAGCAGGGATCCGAGTATCCATGGGGTGTAGACAGTACGAGTATGTACGCACTGTACCAGTGACAGGTACAGTACTCGTACGTGTACAGCACGGTTACTTGTAGTACGAGTACAGGACTGTACGAGTACAGTACAGTACAGTAGACGCCAAGCACGAAGCAGGAAGCACGAAGAAGTTGAACGTTGAAACCATGCACCACCCTTTACTCTTCAGTTTGACAATGACCACGAACGAACATAGAGCAAATGCTACTTCGAACTACTGCCTACAAATCCTCTCTTTCCTGTTAACCTCCGTCTCATTCACGGCGTTAGAGATGACGTGATGTCCAAGGCGACCGAGCACACTCCAAGCGACGAAAAATCATTCGCTTCGGTACCTCGACTACGACTACGTGGGATCTTTCTTGCCCTTGTTTTGGGTCTGCTGGTGATTCTTCCTGTCGTGATAGAACAGAAATCGTTATCCTCGATCGCTTTGTACTCCGACCAGGATGAAATAGTTGTGTCCTCGGTGAACGCGACCCATAATGCAACAAAAAGTCCCCTAGTGCTTTCGAAACAAAGACCAGATGGTTTGCAGGTCCATTTGGACCAGCCAGTGAACGTTTCAAAAATACCTGGTGCATCGGCCCCCGAATCATCACCGACACAAGATCCATTTCTTCACCAGATAGATCAATACTTTGATTATCTTCCTCAGCCTCAAAATCGGTCGGAAACGCAATGGATCCGCGATTATCTATATTGGCACCGCGAAATGCGAAAGGCCTTTCCCGAGGAAACGCTTCTCGACAATCCTGAGGGCCCGAATGTGACGATCGTTTATCTTGACCCGGGTACTCAGAAAGGAGGTCTCACAGACCGAATGAAAAGTTTGGGTCACGTGCTACAGCGTGCTTATAGGGAACAGAGGGTGATATTATTCAAGTGGTACGATGGGCCTCTACCTCTGGAGTCGTTCCTAGTACCAAACATTTTGAACTTCACAGTGCCAAGCCATACAACAACGGCGACGGCCGAACAGTTGCAGGCATCATATGAACAGGAAGGGGGGAAAGTGAAGCTCGTCAAATTCGTCAATCAATTTGGCAACTACCTACATCCCTATGGCGTTATATGGCATGCGATATTTCAGCCATCCGCTCCAGTGAAAGAAGCAATAGATGATACCATGACGACACTAGGGCTTGTTGCGGGGAAATTTGATGCTGTTCATTGTCGTATCGGACACCCAGCCTACCGAAACAAAGAAAAATACGATAATCCCAAAGACCGCGTCGTGGATCAAGAGGGTGGATTCAAATTTGAAGGAACGAATCGAGTTCGGACGATGAGCACTGCAATACATGGTATTCAATGTGCTGAATGGGTCGCCAGGCAACAGACTGTTTTCAATGATAGTACGATCGACAGCAACACCAAGAGAAGCATATACTTCTACGCTGACTCGCCTGATTTGATTAGGACGGTCGTCACGCCGAGTAGCCTGAAAGCTCGCGGAGAGGAACAGTTATCGCTCGTTGAAGAATTAAAGAAGCTTGGGTCGGAGATCAAGATTGTCGGTCGCACCAATGCTTTTATAGCGCACTTGGAGAATAGAAAGAGTGATACGCCATCCGATGCCTTTATGTCAACCTTTGTGGACCTTTACATCGCGGCCCAGGCGAGGTGCATCGCCATGGGAGTCGGTCGCTTCGCTTACATGGCTGCTAAATTGTCTGGCACTTCCTGCTGGACCAGGCATCAAATACCCAAAAGCTCCGTGGGTGATCGTTGGGGTATGACGCTCATGTCTCGTGAAGTTCCACCTTGTCGAATACCAAAAAATCCTAGCTAGTAGTTGGATTTGCAACTCGTTGGACCGGTCCTTGGTAGAACAAGTGTGAAGTCTGTAGTTCGCACTGCGGTCTCTCTGGTAGTAGCTGCATGCCCCTACCTAAGTCCAGTCCTAACTGCTCATCTCTTTTCAAAAGTGGCATCCTACAGATTTTCTTTTTGAGGAGATACTTGTATTCTCTAGAGTATTTAGCTGACTGTTCCTCTTTTTCTAACATCGCGTATCGCGTAGGACTACAAGAAACAGAGTGGGCGAACCAAAAATTTATTTAAAACCAAGTCCAGTCGAGCGGATCAGAACCGGATTCACAGGGGTCGTATGATTCAAACGATTCGGTTTTTATGTTGGCTTCGTAGACAGGGAGTCAGTGTGGATGGTGGATGGTTTGGTCGTGGAAGGATTTTTCCATCGGCACTCTGTTGGATGTTTTGGCAAGAGTAAATTTTTACCAGCTCAAGTCCGATGAGGCGAAGACAAAAAAGATGTCACCTTTGGGCCTTTCGAATACCGGCGGTACAGTCGCAAGATGGCGGTCGTCGAACAACTGACGGCTGGAACATGAAGAAGAATCCTCTCTAGTAGCTAGTAGATTCGAGATTCCCTCTCTCTACTCTATTTTATACTATTACTAGCACGGAGTCTTTGATGACAGTATCTACTCCGAGTACATGCACACGAATTGATTTGCAAATTACAAAGTGTAGTATCTAGAGCTGAGTGGAGCCAAGCAAATCCAGAATCATCTCTAGAGTACATGCGAGATTCCCACTCTCTAGTACTAGAGGTTCTACTATACTGGAGGAGACTTCTATGACAGTATCTACAAAGTACTCGAACTAATTAGCAAAGTGTAGTATCTAGAGCGGAGTGGAGCCAAGCAAAGCCAACGAGAGGTGTTTGATGTAGTGCACTAAGAAGAGGATGAGTAATGATATAGATCGTAGAGAGGGTACCAGGTATAGTAGTTCCTTGCTTGTATTAGTGGGCGCTGCTACTACTACTAGAGCACCAGTGGCGAATCTCTTCTTTTAGTTCAGCACGTACCACGGAACTAAAACATTTCCACTCTTTCTCATTATTTGACATTCTAATAACTGACAACATCATGGGCCGGTCAGTTAGGCGAGTCGTCTTTTTGATTACTTCATGAGTTGGCAATGAAGGATTGAGGAGAATTTCTCCCAAGGATGATTCAGGCGAACTTTCATGGGCCAAATCGAACTGAAGAAAGAAGGTTGACACCTTCCTTCTGCGATGTCAACGAGAAGGCACGGGGGGTTCTTCTTCGACGAATAGAGCTTGTGATTGGTTGACAACTGTTGCTCTTGCGACGGCAATACAAGTAGTCCTGCACACCATCGCCAAAGAATAACCGTGCCGTTTTCCATCGTTCCGCGGATCAGGTTCGTTTTAGAACCGCGTGATTTGGAAGCCCGCGAAAGCTGCTTTTCAGTCGTTTTGTGAGGAGGAGAACTCGAGTTTGGCCGGCGGGAAGTTTGGCCAAAAATCTTCCACAAGAGCAGGTATTATAAAATAACAAGATATGTATATATCTTATATTCACCGTCCGATCCCTTTCCCGCCAAATTTATCCAACGGAACCGTTCCAAGTTTCTCATGACCAAAAGCGTCCGACGGTTCGAACCGAGCAAGCGGGACTTTCGTTGACTTGTACCGAGTTCTACGTAAACAGTCATAACTCCCAAACCCCTATATATTTCTCGGAAGTGCAATCGTGCCACTTCTTCCGTCGGAAGCAAAATCGCTCCGCGAGGAACACTCCGTCCGGGATTCTTCTCATCGCCACCACTCTAATCTGAATTCTCACAATCCCACAAATCACCAAGCCACAACGAATAACTACTTCCACTACAGTTCAAGACAAACAACCAAGCAACCATGAGATCAGGTCCCATTTCAGCCCACAACTTCCTCTCCCTCGACGTCGTGAGAGTACGCAGTACTGACTCTCAAGAGCCTGTTATCCGAACAGCCAAGTCTACCGTCCCGACGAATCAACAGACAAGCCCACTGCCGAATCGGGCGACACCCGACCGCCAGCAACAATCTTGGAGAACGAAAGACCAGTCGTCTATCTTCAGAAGCTCTGCTGCCTCGATTTCAGAAATTCCAGACATGCTCTGCATCAGGAGAAGTCTTGCATTCGACGAAGACGACGAGTAAACACACTTTCTCGCGTGTGACTGACTGAAGGAAACTGCCGACGTTTTCTCGGCCAGAGCCAAGGCATGCTTCGCGGCATAGCAAGAAAGCGGCACCAGGGATCTATATTGATCCTCTGCCAAGTTCATTGAAGGATGTCCGCAGAGAAGAACAAGCGTGGCTCGCAGGCAGTGGAAGTTGATTGAACCTTAGGATCACTTTGGTGTTCGATCGTTCTGCGACTACAGAGACTGCTACACAACTACAACCAAACCTGTAGTGTTAAGTTATCAGTATTGTACATTATATTACTATCATTTTCGTCAACGTCTAGTTAGTTCTCTACCCCCTCGCTTGGCAGATCAAGATGATTCATTGCTGGTTCAAGCAAGATCACTTTCGTCAGATCGAAGAAAGGGACCCATCAAGCAAGCAACAATCTGGCAATTTCATGGTGATTCGTGCTGGGATGGCGTTCGAAAAGTTTAGTTAGATGACGTTGTCCAACAGATGGACACATCGTGCCTTTGAACCACCACTGCGCGCATCTTGACGGATAATCATCATCATCATCCCAAGCTCAATCACTGCGATGGCCTGCTGGTTTGTGCGTGTGTGCGCGGCGATGTTTTCGTCTGACGGACAGTCCCATCTCGACTAACTCGAACGGAATGAGGAAAGTTGGCTTCTAGAGGGATTTTGGATTTCGACAATCGATGACAATGACAATAATGACAATGACGATGACGATGACAGTGACAGTGACAACTACTTGAGACACTTATTTCGAAAAGCAAGGCGACAACAGGCGACTGAACGCTATAATATCGGTCCCACTTTTTCATTTATCTACTTTCATTCAACAAATCTGGTCTCTCCTACAATGGATAAATTTAAAGCGATTGCACCTGGGAGACTATGTCTCTTCGGGGAACATCAGGTGCGCATTCTTCATCAGGGTTTCTTCAAAAGATTTCATGTTCTGTTTTCTCCGCTGACCGATGATTCATATTAAAATGACTGGCTGAACTATATAAATAAATATCAAAGGATTACCTTAATTTGCCTGTTATTGCATTGGCAATCACACTCCAAGCCACGATTGAAGTGAATCCTCATGCCGCCAACAACAAAGCACGTATTTTAGAACTTGAGGTCCCGCAAGTGAATCACCAATTCTTTCGATACGACCTCGATCATCTCCCGCCCAAGCAAACATCCATGGAGAAGGCTGATTTTGCACTAGCCGCCATTCACGAAGCCATTCAAGATGGTTGGGAGATACCTTGTGGGGCGACTTGTGTCAGTACCACGGATATTGTAATGCAAGCGGGATGCAGCAGTTCGACAGCTTTTACGATAGCTTGGATTCTCGTACTAGCGAAATTGGCAGGGAAGGACCAAGAACTTTTGGAAGATCCAATAAAGTTAGCTCAATTGGCACATAAGGCGGAGGTCTTGCATTTTGGAGCCCCGGGTGGAACGATGGATCATGTTTCTATTGCTTTGGGTACTACATGCTTGCGAATCGGGCCTGGAATGTGGGAGGTGGAGCGACTGAAGATGTTGAGTCCTGCTGATGGTGCTTGGATTTTGGCGGATTCTGGTGACGTGAAAGATACTTTTGGTCATTTAAAGCGATGTAAAGGTGATCGACTCGCGCTTTTGGAGGAGCTCGGAGGGAGTTGGGATGTCGATACCTCAAAAATGAATCTAAGCAAGGATCAGACGGAGCTTTTGACGGCTACCTTAACAAATCGTGACGCGGAAGCCGAAGCAGTGAAACTATGGCGGACAACTGCTGAAGTCAAAGACGGGTCTGTGGGTAAGAAACTTGGAGCTCTCATGCTTCGCCATCACGAGGCACTTCGAGACGGATTGAAGCTAAGCACTCCAAAACTTGAAGCCATGTGTCAAGCTGCAATGGCGGCAGGAGCTTGGGGATACAAATTGGTCGGATCCGGTGGTGGTGGGTGCGCTGTGGCGTGGGCTCCGCGTGAGCGTGCTGACGCCGTTGCGGTAGGAATGAAAGGCGTCGGCGCAAAGAGTACATGGACAATCGACCGGCCAAGTGCGGGAGCTAGAATAGAGGACTAAAATGCGAAACAACCAAAAGTTGGTGAAGCTAAGTCGACTACAGTACCGGGCTATCTCTTGCTTCTCTTCTTCTTTCCCTTGCCTTCTGAGTTGTACAGTGCTGCCTGTAGGGAGTTTCGGGCCTTGCCCATTTTGCCTTTCCTTCCGGTCGTCTGACCGTCCACATTTATTTGTTCGCGTCTACGCTTTCCATTGTCGTATCGTTTCGGTGCACTATCGTCAGGAACTTTTGGCATGGCTTCGTCATCGCTGTTGTCTCCGTAACGCCCAAATGCCTTGGTTTCCCGAACCAGATTACCGAGATCAGCAATCGCGGCAAGATTACTACTTTCATCTCGCATGAGGCGCTTTTTCTCCTTCTTGTCTTTCCTCGATGTCTGTAGGCGCACCATGGCGTCTTCTTCGTATTTTGTCTTCTCGGCTTCACGCTCAGCAAGGCGACGAGCCGCTGCACGTTGCTTTCCGTAGTCACTACCACCGTGGATATCTTCCTGTTCGGGGGCCTCACCGTACTGTGCACGCAAGGTCTGTGCAAGCTCGGTAGCCCGCATTCGACGTAGTTCTCTCTTTTCTTTTTCCCTTTCTTTCTGTTCTTGATCAAACGCATAAGGAACTGCCGTAGTTCGGGGAGCTCGATAGATTCCAACGTCTTCCTCGTCCTTGTGCGAACTTTTCTTGGTCTTGGCTAAGGAAAGTGTCGCTCTAGCAGCATGGAGATCGTCATCATCGTCAAAATCGTCGTTCACTGAAGCCTTACGAGATTTCTCTTCGGAACGGCCTGAGCTGGGGCCACTGTCATCGCCTTCCACACTGCTTTGATCGTCGTCGTCGGCGTCGTCGTCGTCTGAAGAATCATCTTCTGAATCATCGTCATCGAGTGCAGTGGGATCCGGTCGAAACTGTAGGGGGTCCTCCGAAGTTCGTGGGTTGTCTCCTCCCGCAGCATATTCTGATGCGGTAGTATTTGTGGCCAGTAGCTTGTCAATTTGATAGCGCAATTTCTTGTCGAGGCCCTGCATTTTGTCCAGGACAACTTTCATTTCGTTCAAGCGCTCCATACTCTTTACCGACGGCTTTTCGCCTCTGTTGATATCGCGAATGTAGGTAACCAAATCGATCAAGTAGGACATCATCAGACCATTTTTGACATCCAAAAAATCGAGCCCATCGTTTTTTGTAAATTCTTCACTTCGAAGATGCGCCTCGATCGAGGGCAGCAGAGCCGCTTGCACTTTCTGAGACGTTTCTTTCAACGAAGCCGCGGCGGCACTATCAGATGATGATGATGATGACATTGTTCTATATGCGTGGCTTGGCAATCACTGAGATGTGGATTGTGTACAGACAGAAATTCCCAAACTTGAGACGACTCCTCGTCGACGGAAATGAAGAGACGTCGTCGTCGTCTACTTCTTGTACTATGTACTTCGTCGGCGGGATTTTTTTTGGGTGGCGATGAGCGACGATGAGGGCTGAAGCGGGAGGACGGCCAGACGAACGAATGGGGGTCGTATGAGTCGAGAAGGAGTCTTTCACCGAAGAAACGAAAACGCGCCTGCGTGGCGAGAAGCTCGCGCAGAGAGCGAGTCCGCCTTCTGACTTCTGGAATAAACAACTTCCTTCGATGGCTACACTGCTCACAATTTTGCCGATCGAGCCACTTGCGATCCATTGCAAAACTCAAAATTATTACTGAACCAAGGATCGTAGAGTACGAAGAAGGACTATCGGGGCCCTTCTGGAAGACAGGAAGTATGCAAGTTGTAAGTAGTGCGCCTGAGAAGATTTTCCAGCGTTGAATGAATTCATCCATCGTCGTACGGCGCGGCGTTCGTTCTGAAAAGCTTCTCAAAACGACACTAATAACATTTTCTCTCTTATCATTCCTTCCAATCGCTTCAGGTGGGGGACGAGGTGGTGGAGGAATGGGCTCCATTAACGCATATGCTGATGCCGTGTCGCAAGAGGCGATTTCGAAGGACAACGACGGAATGAAAGTCGATGCAGCGCTGATCGCGATGTCTATGGCGGCCATCCCATCCAGCGTATCGGGCGTGGTGCCATGCCGTTCGCTTGGATGACTACCGCTGCAGTTGGTGTTTGGTGTGTCACCCTGAAACTCCTCCTCTGTGCACCAGGTGCCGAAGGGTGTATTATTGCAATCGCGAGTGTCAGGTATGATGACAAAGAAGAAGGTCTGTGGCAGGGGTCATGATACTGCTTGCTCATTATTTTCTGTTTTCGATCTTTTTTGCTTATAGGCGAAACACTACAAATATCACAAGAAAGTTTGCGGGACCGTTAGCGAGCAGTGGGAAGAGTTGACAACTGAAGATACTCACCGTAGGTTCTTTGCTGATGACGATGTGGATGTTGATAATGAGGAACAAAAGGAGGGATAGATGGGCGGTCTCTCGTCGGTCGGCAACGAAAATGCTCACATTACACAGTAGGTGAACTAGTACAGGCACACTGCCGTCTACTTATGTTTTACTTGCCTGCAACAATAATAGAAGCGGTGTGTGCAAAAAGCTGTATGTATCGTAATTACTGACTATTTGTATCGTTCAAAGAGTTTACTCTTCATCCCCACCAGTCGCTGGAACGGGTTCTTCCTCTTCATCGTCAACTCCATCCATCAAGGAATCCTCCCGAGATTGTTCCGCAGCTGCGGAATCCATGTCATAAGCATTTGCCTCGGTAGATCCACTAGTGCTCCATTGCTGCTTGATCTTTGCTGTGAACTGGTCGTATTGCTCAATGATTTCGGGGCCAACAGACCGACGAGCCTTGCTCATGGAAGCTTCAAAATGCGCCTTCGTGATGTCAGGGATTGGGTCGGGAAGGGCATCCGCCTCTTCCTGTGTGAGTTCACCGGCTTCAACTCTCTTTTGACGTTCGATGCCAGCCGTAATGCTATCGCGAATAGCATTCTTAGCGGCTCGCTGACAAATCTCGGTAATGTCAGCTCCAGAGAAGCCGTCAGTGGCATCAGCGAGTTGTTCGATTGAAATATCGTTCGAAATGGGACTCTTTCGCAGGTTGGCCTTGAAAATGGAAATCCGGGACTCTCTGTCGGGGAGAGGAATGTAGATCAATTGGTCCAGACGACCAGGACGCATGATACCAGGGTCTAGAATATCTGGGCGATTTGTGGCTCCGATGATGAAAAGCGTCTTGCCTGAGCCCATACCATCAATCTCAGAAAGAATCTGGTTAATAACACGGTCGCTTGTATCTGAACTTCCGCTGCCACCCGAACCACGGGCACGGGCGATAGAATCCATCTCATCGAAAAAGAGAATGCAGGGACTGGCGGCTCGAGCCTTATCGAAAAGATTACGGACATTTGCCTCAGAGCCTCCAAACCACATATTGAGCAACTCAGGACCCTTCACAGAAATAAAGTTGGCTCCGCATTCATTGGCAATAGCTTTCGCCATCAACGTTTTTCCGCATCCAGGTGGGCCATAGAAGAGAACACCACGAGAGGCTTGCATTCCGAATCGTTCGAACAAGTGCCGATGTTCGATCGGATAGCGGACCATTTCTTGCAGTTCTCGCTTGGTCTCTTCCAATCCACCAATATCAGCCCATTTGATATCAGGCACTTCTACTTTGTTGTCTCTCAGCGTGCTGGGATCACAGACGCTCAATGCATGAGTGAAATGCTCGTTGTCAACGCGCAGCAATTCTAATGCTTCATCCGGAACAGGGTCTTCACTGTCGACATCCATGTTTCCAAGATTAGAGCGAATGCACTGTAGAGCAGCCTCAAGAGTCAACTGTTGAAGATCAGCTCCAACATAACCATGTGTGTCACGAGCGATTTGGAATAGGTCTACGTCAGGTTCCAACTGCATATCCTTTGTCTTGATCTTGAGAATTTCGTGACGTCCATCTTCGTCTGGGATGACGATTTCCAATTCACGATCGAAACGACCAGGGCGACGTAAAGCCGACTCAATGACGTTGGGGCGATTTGTTGCCCCGATAACCATCACATTTGAGTTTGCCTTCAACGAATCCATGAGAGTCAAAAGTTGCGAAACGACACGCTTTTCTGTTTCGCCTTGGGCTTGGTCACGTTTTGGTGCAATCGAATCCAATTCATCCATGAAAATGATAGAGGGTGCTTTCGCCTGTGCCTCTTCGAATGCTTGTCGCAGATTGGCTTCACTCTCACCTCCCTTTCTGGCCATGATTTCCGGTCCGTTGATGATCACAATGTGAGCACCAGTCTCTTCGACCAAAGCATTGGCAATTAACGTTTTTCCACACCCTGGGGGTCCGTGAAGGAGAACACCTTTGGGTGTTGGCACGCCAGCAGTTGCCCACAATTCAGGGAAGCGAAGTGGAAGCTCTACAAGCTCCCGCATCAGTTGGACAGCCTTATCCATGCCACCAACAGAATCATAACCCATACCAACAGCAGGGCGTTCGACAGAACCACCCATGATGATGTTGCTTTCTTCGTTTGTCTCTCCTGAAACGATAATTTCCTCGCCTTCTTCAGCTTCTTTTGGCGGTTCCCCTTCAAGTTGAATCTCGGAGACAATCAACTCCAACCTACGGCCTTTTGCGTCCTTCATCTCGAGCACTT
Organism: Nitzschia sp. pyKryTriq1; assembly: GCA_956465555.1. Classification (NCBI taxonomy): domain Eukaryota; phylum Bacillariophyta; class Bacillariophyceae; order Bacillariales; family Bacillariaceae; genus Nitzschia; species Nitzschia sp. pyKryTriq1. The sequence goes on from OY101116.1 coordinate 2,596,544, forward strand.
GCCCATTCTTCAAAAGACCCTTGTACGAATTGAAATAAGGAGTCACGAAACGGGCATTCAAATCTTCTTCGGGGATTGCGTCACCGCCTTCCATGGCTTCCAGCGTAGACAAGGAATCCTCAAGAGGTGCAAGGGTAATCGATGCGATCTTGGGAGGTGCGGTACTGTCCAGAATTACCATATCGCCACTGTGGGTTCCTTCCCCAACCTTCCCTGTCAATGGGACAATTTTGGCCTTGTCTCCTTTTCGTAGTCTCAAGTTTTTGGCCAAATTCATACTGATCGTACAAATTGTCTTCTTTCCTTTGACAACACTGACCCGTCCGTACGCAGCTCTTCGGCGTCTACCGACAATAGCCACAACATCTCCTGTCTTGAGACCGAGCTCTTTCGCCTTTGGAGCAGAGATTGATACTTCAGAATCGGTCTCAGCGGTAGGCTACAAATCAAAACACCGGGAAATGGGTTGAGCAAAAGTTTTTCAGTGGTGGAAGAGACTTCCACTAGTGGAATCTTACCTGATTCGTCTTCTTTAGTTCCACATCCAAAAGTCCTGGCAAGTAGAGAGTCTCAGCTACTTCCGCAGCTTCCTCATCTCCACCACGGAGGATGCTGACAACCGACTGAGCCGTGTCGCCTCGGCCAAACCAGCTCGATGATTTCACGGCCGACAAGGAATTTCTGTGAAAGGCGGCGCCATCTACCCATGGAGAGCACAGCAAAACAGAAGCTGCTCCTGCCAGCACGCTTACTGAAAGTAGCGAACGCATCTTCAACCAACTCTTGCAATGAAAGCCAGCTGCAAGATTGTTATGCTACGAGTAGAGAGTTAGTCGAGGACCGATCAGATCAAGAACAACGTGAAAACGAGGGATGATAGTAGCCCCAAGCTCCAAACTTGTGGCGTTGCGTTCCAGGTGTCGATGATGTGTGATGTTGAAGACAGCAAAAATCGCTGGGAAAACGTCACCTCCGTCGGAACACGTGGAACCTCTCCTCCCTCCACATTTTCTGTTCTGAAGATGATGGAATGTGGAATTTCGAAATTTGGGTTCCTCGAAAAACCGGTCCCCACTCTTCAGCTTTCGGCTGATGGACAGACTGATTTGGGTCCTGTTGGGGGATTTTTTTGGGGACCAAGCTATGTGCATAGCACCCCATACATATCCAACGGATCCAATATGCAAATCCAATCTCTAAAATTACTTGACAATTCTATGTCCTATGCGACTCTCGAGTTCTTGAAGAATGCAAGTTTGCAGCCCTGCGCGGCTTCTCCATGATGGTGTAGTCGCCTGTAAGCATCGGAATAATCGAACTTCGCCAGGAATATGGTTTTGTCGGGGAATGCCAGTCGTAGTGCCACTAGAAAATGAAACAATCGGAGTAGACAGTAACCGTAGATCAGTTCGGCATAGGCCTCTTTGTCCACTCGGTCGTTCAGGGACCTCTTCGCTTTCGTGTAGTTGAAACTGCTGTCGTGGGTCACTCGGACTTTCTCTGATCATCGGTCGTCTCTCGTCGGTCGGTTGGATATTATTTGGCGCACTCTGGTCGACTTCTGGTCTGTCCGTCTCTCGTTGGGGGTGCGAACGATGGCGACGAAAGAAAGAACGAAAGAAACGAAGAAAAAGTTGACCATCGCATGTCGCATGCATCAACCATGTTATAATACCCGGTAGGAGTAATCATCAATAAGATCATCCGAATCGAATCGTTTTTAACCATGATATTTAAGAATCACACAACGGCTCATCTACTAGCCGTCTTCTTGGTCCTCCATTCTGTCAGCGTCTTGGCGTTTGCGCCCAACTTGCATCGGTGCGATCATCATCATCAGTCCAGCAGCAGCACGTCATATTCGCGCTACCACACATCCTCCAAAGCAGTCGAGAGTGATTCGATTGTGGAGGATGAGGAGTCGTCATCGTCGTTATCGTCCTCGGCTACCTATTTTTCACCCAATCGGCCGTTGGAAAAAACACGTTTCGGTGATGAGATCGACGAGACAGATCTGGAAGCATCAATAGAATCAAGTGCGAACGAATATTCCTTCTTTGATGAAGCCACAATTTATGTTCGAGCGGGGAGTGGAGGTCAAGGGGCTTCTACGTACAAGAAGGGAGCAGGAGGTCAAGATGGACCACCAGACGGAGGAAGTGGGGGAAAGGGAGGCAATGTGGTCATGATTTTGGACGAGTCGTTGAATACTTTGGCTGGTCTAACGAATGCCTGGCGTCCGAATTCGTTTGGAGGAAGTGGGGCTGCCTCTCAGGTCCGGGACCAACGCATAAGTTTTCGGGCGGAAACTGGCGCTGATGGGGGACGACAAATAAAGAATGGAAGGTATGGAAAGGACGTTACAATTCGAGTCCCTCCTGGAACTGTGGTTCAAGAAGTTATCGAACGAGAAGATGGTACTGAAGAACTGATTGACATTGGCAGTATAGTTTTCGATGAGCCTTCTTTAGTAGTTGCGATTGGTGGTGAAGGAGGAGAAGGATCTGGAATCAACTCCAAAGGAAGAGGAGTGCGAAGACCTAGGTTAGCTCCTCAAGGTGGACAACGGAAAACGATACGATTGACATTGAAAATTGTGGCAGATGTGGCGTTGGTAGGCGTACCAAATGCAGGAAAGAGCACATTTTTGGCGGCGGTCACTCGCGCCAAACCGAAAATTGCCAATGTACGTTACAATTTGTATGGATGCTCCATAGATCTTGTTTTTTTTACCTTGCGATGAATTTTCTCACCGCGTTTTCTCCTCGTCCACCACCACAGTATCCATTCACGACAGTTATCCCAAATCTTGGAGTTTGGGTCCCTTCTCAAGTGTATGATGACAACGATCGCGGAGGAGATAGAATCGATGGTGCAGGCAGCGAAGGTCTAGTACTTTGTGTAAGTGGGCTCGTTTTTCATTCCTAAAGTGTCACTAAACTTTGCTGCCCTGCAGAGCACAACTCAACTCATCTTCGTCCATTTTGATTGGTGTAGGACGTCCCTGGTCTCATTGCGGGGGCCGCTCAAGGAGTTGGACTCGGTCATGCATTTCTTCGTCACGTGGAGCGCTGTCATATGATTTTGCACTTGGTCGATGCGACATCGGATGATCCAATTGCAGACTTTGAAATGTTGAATCGAGAGCTGGTGAACTACGGGACAGGTCAACTGGCGCGTATGCCGCAGGTGGTGGTTGTCAACAAACTAGACGCAATGGAAGGCCGAGGCGGTGAGGACTGGGAGGCCGGTCTTCAAACCAAACTTTCACGAGAGGAATTGACAGAAAAGCTCACAAAAGCAATGAGCCACTCCAGGTTAATGTGGATGAGTGCAAAGGAAAGGGACGGAGTGGATGATTTGATGGTTCGAATGGCCGCCTTTGTCAAGAAGGTAAAAGAAACGGCTTCTGAAGCATCATCACCGGTAGACTAGACTAAAATACTGCTACTTTTTTACGAAGTAAACGAATCGATCTTAGAAACAATGCCCTTCTCAATACACCATGCTCCCGGTACAAAGAGGAATATTGTACTGAACATCAATAGCACTCGAATTCCGATCTACCGCTCGAGTAGACTACACAGTGACGTAGTTACACGACAAGCCAGTGACGTAGTTGCACGACAAGCCAAGCAAGAAAGGTTGACACCGATTTGAATATATTCAACTTCAAACAACTAATATTTAAAAATCCCCTGTAATGGCTGCTTGCTCCTCGGCTTCATCTCTTGCTTTTTGACGTAGTTCTTTGAGCATTGGGTCCAAAAACTTCTTTTGAAAGGGTTCAAAGTATCCCCGCAGGCTTGTCTTTTGCCAGTCTTTACGGACTTTGGTGGCATCCTCCTCCTCCTCCGTTTCGTGGAATTCGTCTAGTTCCTGCATCAAACGGGGCAGGGTAGGCACTTGAAAAGGATCAAATTCGTCTACTTTCTCCACTTCAATTGGAACGCACACTCGTCCCGTCTTGGGGTGGACGCAAAATGGACTTTTCAGCAAGTGATTTTGCATTTTGGAAACATTGATATCCAATCGGGGGTACGTGTATCTAAAGACCACTTCCGCAGGCCAGCTCTCGATACGTTCCTTGTCCGAGGCAGTGACATTCTTGGCTCGCTTGACATTGGTATTTTGTCCGTACACGGCATTCAAGTGTTGCCGGAGTTCGGCCCACTTTTCCGCAGGAGACAAGTGTGCTCCCTGGGTGCCGGACCATTCTGAAATCATTCGGTCTCGAACCATGCTGGCAGCATCTGGTAGACTGTCTAGAAGAGGCTCCCACATTTCCGAGCTTGCCAGCAAGCCGTGGCCTGTTTCGGGCAAGACGTGCTCAATGAACATTGGTTCTAGAATTTCAAAGGCACGTTGGAGCATGGGATGCAAAGGGACAGACAAACCTTCACTTTTCTTCTTTCCGAGTGAGACCTGCTCGTATAGTCAGTATAGTCAGCGCAGTCAGCATGATGTGGTTTGGCAGTACAAAGTGAAAGAGTGTGATGAGTCATTGATTGTTCATCACCTCTACCAACGAAACCTACTTGCAGGGCTGCTGGTGCTGTATTTGTACAGTATTGTTGTGTAGACTGTAGACTTACCTCAAAATAGTTGGCGACTGCCGATCGCGCCTCGTTGGAGAGCGTACGGGCCGACTCATCGGCCACCCAAGCGTGCACACCACGACGCCCAGAGTAGAACCAAGCAATTCGTTCAAAGCCAAAGTCCTCCTTGAGGCCTTCATCCATGATTTTGACCGCCATGGTCATGAAGGTCCAGCACTTTTGGCAAATTTTGGCTCCGGAACAGCCGCAGTTTCGAATCTCATCGTAATCCGTCAAGTCAATATCAAAGACGAGTTCTCGCTGGACCGGGGCAAAGTTGTGGGCGGCATTCTTGTCTTTGGGTGGGTGATTGAAGACGGCGCCGATATCGATCTTGTGAGGCTGTCTCTTCATAATGGCGTCTCTGAGTTCTTGCTCGGAGGAAAAGCTTTGGTATCGAATGTAAATCTCTTCTCCGGGAAACGGTTCAATGGTGAAGGAAAACTCGCGGCGCGAAAAGACTTGAGGGTTCTTTCCGAGAGGATCGTAGGCGAGCCACTGGTGCATGAACTCAAAGGGGAACAAGCGAGAATAGTACATTTTCAAGAGCTCGGGGCTAAAGACGTGGTCTTTGGGCGCAGGAGCCGGTGTCACAGGCACAGCAGCGGCGGGGGGTTCCGCCATCATCATTTCGTCGTCCTTGGTGTTGTTGTTGTTGTAGTTGTTGTGACTCTCCACCACAGGGAGATTCTCCTTTTCCATGGCAACTGTTTCGGCTGTCATTGCTGCTACTGCTGTTTGTAGTTGCTATTGAGAGTCAATAATGCAACAAGAAGGGGAGAGTGAGTGCTACTGGTACTCGTACCGGTACGGTTGTTGCGATGGTGTTGCTTGGGTTGTGATGATCTGTACAGGTCTTGCCGCTACTCGTATGATGATGTTGTGTATGCGGCCTCCCTCCACGACGACGAAGTGGCCCCCCGCACAAAAACAATGCGATGGCCGGGCTTGTGTAGATTTTGTACTGGGTTGTACGTGCAGCCGGCGGCAGTCCTGGTTGCCTCCGCCAATTTTGCCGCCGAGGTTGGCGCGAACTTGGATGACGACTCCTTCGACTGTTGCGATGGATTTCTTCTACTACCAGTACTCACTCGTACAGGTACGGTACGTGTACCGGTACACGGAACGTGTGCTATGAGATGACAATTTTATGCTTCTTCTTCTTCTTCTTTTTCAAAATGTAATAGAATGAACGAAGAAAGAATATATCGGGCCACTCTACTATTCATAGACAGGTCGGAAGTTCGACTTAACAGTCCCAAAGAGCTGCGTTCCCTGTGCCTTGCCAGTTTCGTCGACTGTATATTTGACAGCTGCACAACCCAAATCCCTCAGTGCTGCGTAGGCTTCATCGATACTGTCTTGGTGGCGGCCTGCAATCTCTCGCAAGACAAATTCACAGCCGGCGTCCAACATCATCTTTTTGTCTTCCGGGCTGGATCGGCTGGCAATATTGCGCAAGGCCAAACACGCCTGGCGTTGAAGCGGAACCTTGTTGGGAAAGGCCTTCATCGCCTTGATGATCGGTTCCCCACCATTGGTGGCGTGACAAATCATGGCAGCATTGTGGGGTTGTCGCAATGCCATGGCACCCAAAATCCCGCATCCATGTTCCTGAACCACGGCATTACTCGAATGCAATTCCATCGCCTGCAAGATCGATGCCAATGATTGTCGACACAAGGTAGATTTGATCTCGTCGTTGGCACACAAGTTCCGTAACAATCCCAGAGTCGCCGCTGCTGTGTTGGCCTGATGGACCAGTAAAGTCTGATCGTTCGTAGTAGCACTTGCGTCGCCTGTTTCGGCAGCAAGCTCATCATTGCTACTAGTCCCACTGGTATTCAGCGTATCCAAAATCCCCACTGCCACCATGTTCTGTACAATATCGTTGTCGATAGCCATGACACGAAGAGCCGACAAGACTTGACACAAAAGAGCCTCCCTTTCCGCTCGCTTTCGTTCACTCATGGTGGGGTGAGTCTCCAAAGATTGTTGCACCAGCTGATGCAGTCGCTGCACGGCCCCGCACTTGTAGAGTTCCTTGACATTGGCATGGGCCGACGATACTAGGGGAGCTTGATCGGATGATTGAGGAGCCGGCTCGGCAGATGGCTGAAACTTTCCTAGTACGGAAAAGAGCTGGCATAATTCTTTGGCCATGAGTTCTTTCGAACTGGTACTCAGATCGTGTGGAAGACATTCAATCCAAAGCCCTATACCACTAGTGACAGTAGTCGTGGAGGGTTCTGTGAGGGTGGTAGTGACAGGTTCATCGTCGCCCACGGACTCGATTCGGGAGACTTCTACCTGTTCTTGTGGAGTGACGATTGTTGCTTGATACCGAACTCCTGCTTGTACCAAAGTCTTCTTGTTGGCCTCACAACCGTTGCAACAGACCCGCGCCAAGGAAATAAGCGCGAGTCGCAAGAGTGGATACTTATCAAAGACCGGAAACCATCGTTCTTGTAGCAAGGTTCGGCCCAACTGTAATTTCAGCTCTCGAATCAACGGATGTTGCTGCACCAAGCCGCCTGCCGCACTCTCGGATAACATTGCCAGTAAAAACTGCACCAGTTCGTCCATTTCTAATTCATGATCCTCCGTAGAAGCTCTTTCTTCTGGTTCATCCAATCGTTGCATTAGTTTCGCTCGAAGTTGTAAAAACCCATGCTGTAACACTAAGCTTGCAAACATGATGGTCGCCTTGGGAGTATTATTTTTATCATCTTTTTTGTTCGTCGCAGCATTGGCATTGATGAGAATTGCCATGGCCAATGACAAGTCTTCAGACTCGAGCGCTTGAACGAAATTTCTTTGATTTTCCCTATCTTGCTTGCCTTGTTCCGAGTCGGGATGTGTTAATGACAAGTGATCCAACCGCGATTCCTTGTTTTGGGATTGCAGCTCGGAAATAGTTTCTTGGACGGCTTGATCGTTGTCGTCATAGTCGAACACTTCTTGACTTTCGACAAGAGTCTCGTCGAACAGTTCTTGGGATATCAGCATGATAAAAAGAATGAATATACCACTGGGTAGTTTAATGTACGATAGGCTTTGCTCAATCTGAAGTCAATACCGATACAACAGTAACCATAACAACAACAAAAGGACAGAAAAATGTCATCGTTCATTGTTGCACGTTTGCATTTTTGGTGGTTGTCGAGCTCTCCACTCGCCCCTGGCTCGTCTGTTCGCAGCAGTCCGTTCTTGAAGTTCGGTTCGGTTCGTTTGCGATTTCGTCGTCTCAACTATGTATGCACCAAAGTATGTGCAGTTTATACGCAACTACCTATGTGAAGCCACTTCTATTTGAAGTCGTATTGATCGAAACAAATTCACGGACGCAAGCGAGCGAACGGAAATCCGGTTGAACTCATCTTCCGTCGCGATCTTTCTCCATTGACGTCATGTACCAAGCCTAACGCTTTCGTACGCAAGAACTGTTGCTCGAGGAAAGCACCCATGCAACATGCAACGAACGCCATGATGAACCTTCGTGAGAATTGCATATTCCAACTCAAGAGACGACCATGATGAAGTTTGTTGCTGCTGCCGCCCTCCTTGCTTCGGCTTCGGCCTTTGCTCCTACCCAACAATCCGCTCGCTCGGTCACATCCTTGAATGCTGAGCGAAGCAAATCTCTTCCTTTCATGAACCGTCCTGCTCTTGTAAGTGTGCTCGGTTGTTGGAACGCTATTATTATCGTGGACGCAATCTCGGCTCTTTTCGTGCCAAGCATCCCAGATGGCATTTTCTGTGACACAAGCCACGTCAAGATTTTGTTTTCTCACCAGGTTCAACTTTTCCTCCCTGTAGCTTGACGGTTCCATGGCTGGAGATGTTGGTTTCGACCCTCTTGGCCTTTCGGACATTGACGAGGTTGGAATCGACCTTTACTGGCTGCGCGAAGCCGAAGTGAAGCACTGCCGTGTCGCCATGCTTGCCGTTGCCGGAATTCTTCAAGTCGAGATCTTCGGCCCCGCCCCGGGATGTGAAATGGCCACCGCTAAGAACCAAATGGATGCCTTCTGGCAAATTTGGAACGCCCACCCTCAATACATTGTTGCTGGTTTGATTGGAATTATGATGGTTGAGGCTGTCTCTGGTATCGCCACCACTTCTGGACGAGAATCTGGTATGCGTGCCCCTGGTGACTTCGGATTGGACCCTCTTGGTTTCAAGAAGGGAAAAGCCGAAGGTTACAAGCGCCTGGAAGCCCAAGAAATTGCCAACGGACGCCTTGCCATGTTCGCTGCCGCTGGTGAAATTGTTCAAGGAATGACCACGGACGAGGGTGCCCTTGGCAACTTGATGACGGCATTGAAGGACAACTCCTTCTAAATTCTTCCTACTACTGACTATAGACAACAGAACGAGCGCTTCACACTACTTTCGCGTATGTGTGACTCTCTTCGAATCAGGATTCGGTAGCGCTACAGTGCCTGAGACGGGGATCCAGATCTTTGAAACCGTAGACTCAGCTGTAATATTAGCAAGGTTTTAGGGTCGATTGCTACAGTACGTCTATTTTTGAGATAACACAATGAGATTTAGGCGACTGGGTCGCCGCGCTTGTCTCCTTCCCACAGATAGAACCCTTTGCCAGTCTTCCGTCCGAGGTCTCCAGCTGCGACTTTTTCCTTGAGGCAGTCCGGGATCATAAAGGCGGGTTCATTGGGATACTTATCCACCCAGCCTTCGACAATGAAGAGACACGTATCAAGGCCGATGTAATCAGCCAAGTGAATGGGACCCTGTTCGATATTCAAAATTGTGTGAGTAATACTTGTATGGTAACAGACTTACTCGGCAGGCAATGGATCCGTTTATATTCTCGTTTCTTACCATCGGGTGGCCAGCACCAAGTTGCATGGAAATATCAATATCCTTGACAGTGGCATCGCTACGGTCGACCATGAGAAGAGCCTGCATCAAACTGGGAACTAGAAGGCGATTGACAATGAATCCGGGTGTGTCCCCACAGCTAACAGCAACCTTTCCAATGTCACCTACCCAATTGTACGCCTTTTCAAAAACCGCGGGATCTGTTTTCTCCGTGCGAATGACCTCCACCAACTTCATCAGTTGTACTGGATTGAAGAAGTGGATGCCAATAAATTTGTCTTCTCGACCAGAAAAGCCTGACATTTCCGTAATCGACAACGACGAAGTGTTGGAAGCAAAGATAGTTTCCGGCTTGCACAATTTTCCCAAGTCAGTGTAAAGGTCTCTCTTGAGATCCATATTTTCGATGACGGCCTCGACGATAAAATCGGTATCTTTCAATGCATCCATATCAGTGGTCCATGTAATGGAATTGAGAGTTTGGTCGGCCTTTTCTTGGGAAATCTTTTCCTTCTTCACCAATTTATCAATAGATTTCATAATCCGATCCTTTCCACTATCCAAGAATCGCTGTTCTTTCTCAAAAGCAACGACAGTCGAATGAATCCCAGAAGAGGCGGCCACTTGACAAATTCCATGGCCCATCAATCCGAGCCCGATCACTCCCATCGTGTCAAACCCCGATGAGGACGAAGACAAGGCTCGGCGCTGCTGGGAAGCAACGGCGCGAAGGAATTTGGAGGCCACATTCTGAAATGAAAGCAAGTTTGCCATGGCTATCGATGGGATTCCGTACGAAGTAAGTATTCACTCTTGCGATGTAAATTTCGGTCTTGATGGATGCAATGTCGAAACTCAAATAAAGAAGAAGAATCCTTTCCGAGATCCGAGATACCGATGGCAGTCGTTTTGGTGTCAACTGTTCGCAAGGAGAAGATGACGCGCCTGGTTTAGTCGGACATGTCGACAACAACCATCCGACTGACTCGACTTTTCGGCCATCTTAGTTGTCCCAGAGGTCGTCGTCTCTCCAGACTGACTGGGCACTTGTACTCTACTGGAAGAGTAGACTATTCGTCCGTCAAGCGACTGTTTCAATCTCTAGAGAGAGAAGCAAGTTACAAATAGTATTCGTTCTCACTGTTCTGACAAAAACCCGGAGGACGAAGAGGATTGTCGTCTTAAAGCAGAAGAGAGTGAAGAATGATAGAGAGAGCACAATTCTATGCAAGAAATTTCGAGGGTGAAGGCCGCGAAAGCGAACGAGATCGGTTTTGCACATGGGAACGAGAGGGGTACCATATTCGTAGTTTTCCCGTGCGGAATGGAAGTACGAACCTGCTATTCTGTAACAATCGGGACTTGCTTCCAACACAGAAACTAGTAGCTCAAACATCTGAATAAAACCAAATTCAGAGCTTCCAGAAGAACATCGCCTAGATTGGAATGTACAAATACAGGTACATGCTAACTCCGCTACGGTATTAAATAGATGCTAACATTGGATTCGAGAAAGTGTTTATTTGCCTCCCAATCCAATATCCTTGAACCATTCACGGCGTTCAATTTCATCCTCGATTTCCTCGTGGATGGTAGGGTTGTTGCACATAAGGTCATAGACCGTAGTGTCCGCCGTCATCTTGGTCGCCTTTTGGAATTCAATTTCCTTCATCAAGTCTTCCTTGAGTTCGGCATAGACCGCAGCTTGTTCCTTAACTTGCTCAAGGTGGGCAAGCTTGAAATCATGGTCTTCGTGGTCCCACTCGTGAGTTTCAGGGGCAAGCTCGGCGGCAACGTAGAAGTGCTCGATCATGTCAACCAGCTCCTTGTCGCGAACAGCGTCCTTGGTTCCCTTGAAATCAATGGGAGTGGGGTAGCTCTTGTACTTTTGTGCCATGGCATCCGCAGTAGCAGCCCATGCACGGAACTGGTTCACGTTGTGAACAATAGGAGCAGCCTTCCAGACATCTGCAGACCTGTATGATAGTAAAGAAGAGCGGATGGTGAGTTTCACGAGTTCAGAGCAGTCCTCAACGCCATGATCCGCCGATGCAGAGCATATGGATAGCGGCGAGCTAAATAAATCGCAAGGGGCTTTGGCTTTTTCTCATCTCACGGTCGACCTTTTCTCATCGTTCCTGCAACAAAATATTTCTTACCAATCGATCTTGGATCGGTGAGCGAGGCTTCGCACCACGCGTCGGGTTGTTGCCGATATTTGACTCATGGTGAGGTTTAATGTGACTGTTGCTACAGAAGAGTACAAGGAGCACCTGGTACCAGTAGTAGCCAACTTGGAGTGCCGATCGTGAGATCGATGACGGCCGTCGCCGCCGCGTTGTTGTTGCGTTTACGTTCGCTTCGCCACCCAAAAAAGGCAGCAGCGGGCGAGCGACGGACCCGAAGTAAAAACGCAAAAATCGCTGATAGCGCGCGATTTCTGCGCGAAAAAGGAGAAAGTGAAAATTGAACGACCAAACGACCAAAGAATCGAAACGAGCGACGAGCGTACCGATGGTCATTCCTTCGCCCGAATAGCGAAAAGGTCGGACTTTAACAAAGTCGGATTGATCGTCGAATTCCAAAAAAGCGATGCGATAAGAAAGAAGATGAAGAACGATGAAACTGAAACGATGGGATTTTCTATTGCCCAACATTGCTTACACTAGTATTCTACTATTCCATCACTGAAGTAACGCACAGCGTTGACATGCTCCGGACGGCCTCCAATCTCTCATTTCGGCGGCAAGCCAACTGGCTTCTCGCTCGATCCAAGCAGTGGACAGCTTTGGAATCATCACCGCAAACTCTTCGGTACCAGTACTCGCAGTACACAAGAACCCTCGGGCAATATGCGGCGTCGGGCTCTCACACTTCCTTGGTTCGATCCTCTTTGAAAGCCCCACTTTCGTTGCACGTGGGATCGATCTCCTATTTCTCATCTCGATTTCCTGGAGGACGAGGCGGTGGCAATAATCAGTGGATGCGCAATGGAGCGGGTTTGATTGGAGCTGGCGCGGTCTTGCTAGGCAAGGGAAAGTACTTGCTGGGAGCTCTCAAACTGACAAAACTGGCGTCTCTCGGTTCCATGTTCTTGACGATTGGTACTTATTCCATGTTCTTCGGGTTGCCCTATGCTGTTGGAATGGTGGGTTTGATTACAGTGCATGAAGCCGGTCACGCACTCGTCATGCACCAACGAGGCATCCCATTTAGTCCCATGGTTTTCATGCCCTTTATGGGTGCCATGATTTCAATGAATCGTCGTCCCCGGGATGCCTGGGAAGACGCACTCGTTGCGTTTGGTGGTCCAGTCCTGGGATCCCTGGGCTCTGCTGGAGTAGCGGTTGCAGGCCACATGACAGACTCGCAGTTGCTCTTCGCCTTGGCAGATTTTGGCTTCATGGTCAACTTGTTCAATCTTCTTCCTCTGGGAAGCATGGATGGTGGCCGTATTGCAGGTGCTTTGAGTCCCTGGATGAATGTCGCGGGGCTCGGTGCTGGAGGGGCTCTTGCGTATACGGGAGCTATTCACAATCCTATCTTTTATTTGATTCTCCTCGCTGGAGGTACGTAAAAGTGCACAACATGACACATGACGCCTACCGGTCGTGTCTCGTTCCGCTGAAAGCTCACCCCTTTCCATTCGTTGTTCTTTTCATTATTTTCAGGCTGGGAGACCTTTCAACGTTTTTACAATCCAGGTGCCATTCCACCAAACTACTACAGAATCACGCCCGCGCAACGAGGTATGATCGGTCTCGGGTATGTCGGTCTCATTGGAAGTTTAGCACTCGCCATGGATGTGAACGAACGATTTAAGAAACCTCCCGAGGTCCTTGTTCGTGAGAGGGAAGCAGAGTTGTCTTGGGATATGCGTTAGAATACTCTAGAGAGTCTAGCTCTATTTGTTTAGCCCGAGTGTACACGGACTGTACAACTACAACAAAGGTTCCACCGGTAGTAAATCAAAGCTTACACCCATGGCATCCAGCCCACGTACAACTGAACCAAATTCTCTTGTGATGTAGCCTCCTGGATCATACGTTGTACTTGACCTTCAACTGGCAAGGGTACCAGATGGCTGTATTCGTCATCCTGGTCCGCTGGGCGGTCTCTTCGCTTGTACTTTTTCAGATTTGGGTTACGTAGATTGTAGATACCCTGTAGGCGTTCATCAATGACCTGTATGGATCGTTTGGCTTCCTTGGTTTGTTTGTCCGTGTGGGCTACTTGTTGGTCATTGCGTGCGGATATACCAGTGCTGGAACTCTTTTGTTGGCCGCGATGGCGCTTCCAGTCGATCACTGGATCGTTCAAGAATGGTTCCAAGACAGACAGAAGCGTATCGCGATTGTCACGAAGCGTACGCATTGCGGTTTGCAACCCAGCAGTGTAGATGCCGTCGGCTCCGGTAGGACCGAAAGCGTCAAGCATGTTGGCCGTCAACCGAAATGGGACCACCTCTGGGCGTGGCAGGTTCAAACCCTTGTCGAAGATACTTTATGACGGTGAATAGATCAAGTGAGATTTTTGTCGTCACTGGGAAAGAAAATCCAACAACATTTCACATGCACACTTACCAATCAAAGTCCACATGGACGCACTCCCCGCTCGAGGTGTCGACCAGGATGTTCTCGGAATGACGGTCCCCCAGACCAATGACGTGCCCCACCGCTGACCACGCAGCTGCACTCAAAGTGAATCGATTTCTTGCTTCGTACCATGCGTGAGGGTCGTGGAACTTTTGCACAAACCACCAATAAAGAAGCGGCGGGTAGGGCCTCAAGAGGTGATCCTCGAACATCGATGCAGCCTTAGTGAGATTTCCTTCTTTGAAATACTTGTTTTGACACATTTCGTAGTGCGATCGAAGAGTCGCATCGCCAAAGTTGGCAAGCCGAGTGCCTCTTCTTCGGGGGCAGTTGGCAGACGTTTGCGGATTGTAAGATTGTGAAACCAGATTTCGTAGTGAGTCTGTCTCAGGGACCCATTCCAAGATGCCGATATCTTCGGACAAGCAAGTGACTGCAAAAGTGCGCAGGTGCAGACGATGACGTCTTCTCGAGGAAGCACCCGACTCTCCGTTGTTCGATGCCATGAGGCGATTGATCACATTATTCAAGTCTTGCACCCTTTGATCCTTGCGCAAATCGCCCTTGGCCTCCTGCTTCACCAGAAAATGCAATTCACCGATGTCGACCTCTTCTTGGGATCTTGATTTTGTACCCGGAGTACTTGCTGACCGCTGTGGATGAGCAGAGGGTCTGTAAGTACTTTGTACGGCGTATGCCTTCAGTTTCTTCGGTTTCGCTTTGGAAGTCATGACACTGACACGAGATGAAAAGGCTCGCATTCGTGGGATAGTTCGTAAGAAATGATTTTTTGAATTCGACTGATCGGTTGATGTCGGCGTTATGGCCAACGCGGCTTGAATGGGCGGAACGAACTCACAGAGGTCCACTTCTGGACTCCGCCAAGGCTTTACCGTGATCGAACTCGAATGCGGGCGCTCCGGGGTTCCTTCGAGGCTATCAAAAACTGTGAGAAAGTGTTACCATCCCTTCGATGTTCACCCCAAGGCTCAACTTACCTTGCAAGTTTTCGGAGGTGCTCAAAGAGGCTATCAGACAACTTGATGAGCTTGCTCGTTCTGTTACGTTGCCTCGACAGTGAATTCTGTGCACCATTGAATATTTCCTCGCCGATTTGTTTACGATTCTCAATTTTCGATCCTTTCAGCCAAGCTAGCGGCCACATGGCTTGTTCCGGGAACTTCGTGAGAACCCGCTGGAGTATACTTTTGACTACCATCGATGTCTCGCGGTCCTCGTGTATGACCCTCGATATTAGCTGTGGCATAGCGGTGTAAAATGCGGCAGGCGGGATGTCTCTTATTTGACTTGCCATGAAGGTGTTCGCTTGGTTTTGATGTTGCCTCAAGACATCTGAACAAATGAAAAGGGTCAGAGTGTGATGAGCTCTCTTATTGGCAATTCATGGATTGTACTTACGAAGGTGGTCCTGTTTCGAAGATGACTCGGGCTGGTCTCGGCCCACCGATACCAGACTGAACCAGAGCGACAGGAGACGAGGGAGCGCCTGGTATACATGCTTTGTATCCATATTGAGCGCCGAAGCGTACCTGTGCATGGCGAGGAGCGTGTGTGTCTGGCAAACATGATCTTGAAGAATGATTCTGTTTCGGGTTTCGTTGTCATCAATCCCATTCAATGATTCTCGTCCTGCTACTCCAGCACTAGTAGCCATTGCTGCCATTCGAGTCTGCAGTAGGGAATCTACAAATTTACCAAAATGAAATTGTCCTATGATTGAAGTATGCAAGTGAGTAACTCGCACCCTCTTCCACGTAGACATCGGCAATGCCTTACCTTTCTCCCATTCAGGAGCGAGCTTCTGGATCAATTGAAAGCGACCCATGACCTCCGAGCCTCGCTGGAGGCCACTCTCGGAAACCCAACGGGTGAGTTGGAGCAATCGAACAGCAAATCTCTTGGCCAACTTTTGATCGTCCTCGTAGTCATCGGCAGATATCCCAGAGAACTCATGAATAAGGCGTTTCTCACTCTCCGTTGCAAGCTTGCCCAGAACATCTGGTTTTTCAATGTTGGGTAGCATCTCGGATATGGTACGGTCGACAGCCTGCTGCCCTAGGATTTTTAGCGCGACAGCGCATTCACCACTGGCATACTTGAGTTTCGCCAACTGGACCTGCGATGAATATACAAGATGAAAAAGCTTGGGATTTCCGGCTAGTTTGTCTCCCTTCAGATCGGCCACTGCCGCTCGAGCCTGCGAAAGAAGATTCTCAGCAATCGTCCATCGCTGGGTTTTCCTCGCACGATGGCCGCTCTCGAGAAAAAGAGACCCGACTAGAACGGGATCTGACCGGAGACGAGCCAGCGCTATCCTCGTTCCGACTACCGACAGGGCACCACCAGATGTGACAAGATCCACTCGGTCGTTCCATGACCAACCATCTACGGCAGTCGAATGCGCAATTTCGTCCAAATCAAATTGGCTGTCATGACCAATAGAGAAAAGCTCGTTTGCATTCTCGAGTTCTCGTAGGGATTGTAATTTTACAATCTCGCCATAGCTTCTTGCATAGCTCTCGCTGGCAGCGCTCGAGAGGTTCTGCATCACGCTCTCGCGGGCACCACGTATAGCAGATTTCACAGCCGAGTGGTCATCCCGGTGGAGACAAAGCATTGCTTTTCCAGTGAAAATCTGGTAAGTGTCAGCGGTGTCTGTGATAGACTTGTTCACGTCGCCTTGGAGTACCTCAGAGAGAGTCTGCCATCTTCCAAGCTTCCATGCCGCCTCAACTGCGAAAACCAACGCCTCCTGTACCGCATCTCGGCTTCCGTAGTCCTGCTTATTACGCTGCAATCCACCAACCTGATTAAGCACACTCTCATATCGACCGAGCTCCATCAAACATCGCAACGATCCCTTTACAAAGCTCTGGTTACGATCTTGGGAAGAACTTGCCTGAAGCGCCCGCTCATACTCTTGAAGAGCTGACTCGTAGTCATCGCAGGCTTCTTTTTCCCGAATGTTGTCCCTTATCTGTTGTAATGGATTGAAGAACAACGAGTCCTTCCGAATGGCAGCCATGGTTTCACAGTCATCGAGTCTGGAGAGCACGTTCTTCATCAATTCGATATTAAATGACTCTGTTACAGGAACTCCAAACGTCTGAAAAATACTCTTCTCCCCCTTTAACGCATCTTTCTTTTGTTCTTGGGCGCTTTTCTCGAATATTTGAAGCGTTGTGCTCTCCCGAGCTTCAAGTTCCAGTCGCTGAAGAGAACGAGCATGCATACCAAAGGTCTCTGCAGCTTCTGCTTGCAAGCTCAGTGGTATGCTCTTGAGTAGCTCTGTGATCTTCTCGATTGATTCTTCTGCGGGCCAATTCCGCGAGAAAGAGTCAGCAACAGGTTTGGTCGATACCCTACGCCTGATTGTACCTTTGCTGGAAGTAGCATTGGACGATCTTCCCTTTGAGCGCTCTTCGATTTCTCGTTCTGACCACACTGCTAAGGTATCAATAGTAGTAAACACGACATTCACAACCCTTTGTCTTTCAGAGGCATCCATGTAGACATTAGTGTCCACTCGAAGTACGTCTGCCAGCTCCTGTTGAAGCAATAGACGGTCTTCCGGTGTGCCGAAACAAATTCTGTCAAGAACAAGAAGTGGCATTATGAATTCGGCTACATTCAAGCCAGCTTCTGTCCTGATTGCGGTGCGGCAGGCAAAGAAAAGATCCTTCCATGGACTTCTGTCAGACTTTTTTGACCCTTGTATCATCCACCGGCAAAAGTTAGTCACCCACGAATAATAGTCTGACGAGATTCTCACAAATGGTGGCTTCTTTGTCGAGTAGCCTTCGGGAGCCTATGAGCACAAATTACGCAGCTTAGTCTCGTTCTCAGGAGGGCGTGCACCTGTTTACCAAGGCTTACCTTCTCTTGGAAATCAGACGAAAAGTAAGGTTCAATCAACTCATACTGGCCACTTTGCTCTAGTGTTTCCTTCAGCCACTTGCTCATCGTCTCCATGCCGGCGCTTGGCGCAACTTCTTCGCTATCTGCTTCGCTCTGTTGCACAGATGAATTCAAAAGGCGCAAAAGCTGCTGAATGGCAAACGCAATTTTGTGCTGATCCGTCGATGAGGTGGCCGCCTTCAAAGCCACGACAAGATGTCGAGTGACTAACTGGAGCTCATACTTTACGTCCTGAGACTGCCATGGTGGCTGTTCTAAACGCCACTTGTATGAACTCTTCGGTCCATCTAAGACTTCGTCACCCATGGAACTACCGACTGTCACTTCGCCCAGTCTCGCCTCGCTTATCGCTCCAACTTCTCCGAGACATGTAGCCAGCCGGAGTCGTACTTCGTCGTCTGACTCGGCTACGCAGCGAGCCAAAAGTCTTTCCATCATTGTCGTCACTGACCCCTGTGAAGCCCCTGGAGAACAGAGATAGATTAGAATGGTCAAAGAGTCTCTGAAAGCTGAATCCAATGGAACTTACATCTTGGGTTCCCGGCGGCATCCTTTGTTGTGACGGTCAAAAGGCGCTTTCCCGAGAGTGAACTCTCAGTGCGGACTAGGGCGTGGAATGTCACTCGGTTGGCCCGAAGAAGGTCCGTCAGGTGCTGAAGAGCTATTTTGCGTACGCTTGTAATTTCATTTTCGAGAAGTGCGCATATCAAACTCAACCGTTTTTGAAGCGCAACCACTTTCTCTGTGTCACTTGAGAGGGTGCTACCCATAGTTGCCGAAATGTCGGTTGCATCCATGGAATAATCCTTACCAACTAAGGCACCATGCTGGGATGTAGTTGACAAGACTGCGAGGTTGTCAAAGTCAACCCCATTCGATCTGAGCGATCGGTGCACACTCTCCAACGACTGCGAGGCCGGCAAAAATGGTATTTCTTTGAAGTGCTCAGCCAACGACCGACCCAGATCACCAGCTGTTAGAAAGTCAAGTAAGGATACTGCAACTTCTCGAGCCTCGATGTACTCGCTGCGAAGCAGGCAAGCATCGTCTGGTTCATCGACGACTGGCAACAGTGCAACAACGATTGTTGTTAGATTCAATGCGATGGTTTCAAGTTGTACATCCACCACAAGCCGAACGAACTTTGAGAGTGATTTCACAGCATATAGTCGCAGAGAACTAGCATTCGATCGATCTTCATCCCCAACCCAATTCTCTCCATCCCCGTCTACTATAGCAGCATTTACAGTGCCCATGATCTGAGGGAAATACTGCGGAGCCTCTTGTGCAACGAGGAAGTCAAGTAGACTATGCAGGCACCTTACGGCATAAAGTCGATCCAGGAGAGTGCGTGCTTTCCATCGATACTGCACAACACTGACCAACAGGTACATGAAATTAGATGTCACCCACAGTTTTCCGAGTTTGATTTCTGCGGTAGGCTGAACTTCGGATTCAGAAAAGGCGCTTGTTTTGTCGATCGTGCGCGCAGCGGCAGCGGCCCTGATAGCAACTCTGGCAGGACGGGCGATTCCTGGCTCCTTTCCAAGTTTCCACACTAGACCTTTCAAGATCGTTTGATCTCGAGCCTTGATCAAACTACCGAGTGTCTCCTCCCCTTTTAGGACCGTTTGCGTAAAAAACGACAGGTGCGTATCCAAACGCATGAAGAGTAGCGGAAGTAGCCTGTCAAGAACTTCTTTGTCCAGACAAAGATTCTTCGTTTGCTCCTCGAGATCGTCGGTTGCTGCGTTCACAGAATTGTACTTCCGCGTATCCGGTGCATTCGATGTCCCTACTACTCTCGGCTCCCCTGTTGGATGTTTCCGTACCCGGCGTATCCGTTCAATAAGAAACTGCCGAAATGCAGTTATCAAACGTAAATGCTCCATGCTCTTTTCATCGATGAATTGCGCAAGAATGGCTGGTAGGCTCTCTTCAACAAAGTTTCGAGCTGTTTTCAGCGTTCGAGTGTTGACGAGAGCTTCGCTCAAATCCTTGGCCACGATTGTCCTGATAAAACCTTCAACCTGCGAGAACTGAGTTTCCCTGTCTGCATCGCACTGCAGCACCAAAATATCTGAAATTATTATCGCCGTGAATTGAGCCGATTGCTGCCACCACAGAGGACGCCCTCCAACCTGATGTCCAGCAATGTGCGAAAGCTCGGTAAATGCCAGAGCTTTGAGTGAAGAAATCGGTAGTTCACCTGTTCTGTCCAACCTATTGTTTGCCCAAATACGAACCAGACGCTGGAAAGCCTTCTCAAAGAAGAATTTGCCGATGGGGGTGCTGGTATCTGCACGACGGCAGAAAGAAGCGAGAATCTTCACGGCTGTCTTTTCCATCGAAAGAGTGCTGGCCTGACTTCTCTGGCCCTTTCTTGACATTTGCCCCGAACCCGAATTCGCCATGGTGAACGACAGCTGTGAATCTGAAACTCCGATACTTGAGTGTAGCAATTCGTCGATATCTCTGAAGAATTCAGATACAACATTTTCAGCTGCCGCCTCCACTTCGTATGACTGGTGCGTTGATGGCCGTCCGTTTTGACCAGACACCGAAAAGCCTGCAAGAGTCTGAATATAGTCGTCCGAACAAAAATGTGCAAGTAGAAAGGAGTCATTTCCGGATAAAAGAAGACGCCCTAGGATGCGGGAAGTTTCCTCTCTGAAGTGATGATTATCGTCGAGAAAGGGGGCCTTTACAAGCCACAGGAGCCGTGACTGTGAACGCAATTCACTGATGTGTGCTGCCATGACCGGTGTCTCGGCTGCCAACGAATTTGCTGTGACCAGCGCACGCTCACGTATTTCCGATGTAGAAGACCTGAAAGCCAATATCGCCATGCAGAACCACCGCAGCCTCCGAACAACATCGTCACCGTGGTCTTCCGGGATTTTCCTAGCCAAGAGATCGACAAATTCATTCACCTGAATTTCGAGTTGGAGATTGTGAACGTCATGGCCGGAATCAAAGCTAGGTGCTAAGTTCATGGTAGCAACTTCTTTCAAAGTAGCGAAAGCATCAAAGCGTGGATTCAATGCTGCAACGAATTCGAAAGGTCGCGTAGCAATGATCTGGATCTTTCCTGCTACAAAAAGCAGCGCTCTACAAAGTGCCACATTACCTTGGAAGGGGGTATTCGATAGCGGGACCATGAAATCCGCAAGAACGTAGATTAAAAAATCCGAGCAAATCTTGCGATCTAGTGGTTTCGACGCGGCAAGAGTGAATGAAGCTATGTAGAGTGGAAGAAACAGTACAAAAATCGCAGCAGGGTCTTTGGGCTCTTGATGGATGAGAGCCTTGAAGAGAGAATCCAAGTCCTGCGGGCCATCCGACATGCGCAAGGTATCAGTCACAGCACAACCCTCGGGGTAAAGTGACGACAACAAGGAGCACCTGAAGAAAATATTAAAGTAAGAACACCGAATTCAAATTGTAACGCCGTTTGAATGGGAATACGTACCTGACTCCAAGCGGTAGTGCAGTAACCAGTTCAAGCGAAGCTACGGAAAGAAAGTCACAGCCTGCTTGCTGTACAACCGAGGATTCGAACCGCCTGAGGAATGCTTTTCTCCGAGAAAAAAACGAGTCCTTAGCATTGTGCTCCATCTCCGGCACGCTAAGGGAGAGTGCCTGCATGAGGCTAGTAGATGAGTCCAAATCATAAGCATCGAATGAGTGGATCCCTGGAGCACTGAAGGACGTTTCATATTGAAGCAACTTGCGCGCTAGGGTGCTCGAGCTAACAAGCAAGTTCAACAGCTTTCGAAGAAACAGGTTTGTCGGCTCTAACAGCTGGATCCCAACCGAATAATGCAAATCCAATGCACTGTCGACGATGATTTGATGCAAGACTGACCCCGATTCACCAATGGAGTCAGGCTGAACAGCTGATAGTTTGATGCATGCTCCCTCGATGGCCTCGAGTAGTCGCTGGCCAACACGGAAAAGGCTCGACATTTGATCCAATTCGACATTGACAGTGCCCAGATAGTTAGTAATTATCCTTGACACCAATCGCAGTGTACATGCTACTTGACTAGCATCGTTGAGGGCGGATGCACCCTTTTTCCTTGACCCACTGACAGTTACGTCATCATCCAAGTAAGAAACTTTTTCAGTCAATCTCCGCGCAGCATCCATACCCATTGTCAATGTACTTCGCAGGACAACAATCCATGATTGAAACGCCATTTGTCTACCTTCTACTTCTACCGCGAATGGATTCTTCCCCACAGTCGTCTTCTTGCTCGGCGATAGCTCCAATGCTCGAATTGGACTACGAGGCTTGCTCCTTGACTTGATGGACTCTCGCTTTCTCTTCGATCCCACGGTTGTCGTGTCGTTGCTTTCTCTGGAAGCCGAATTGGCATCGTTTTCCTTGGGATCCTGTTCATGGGCCTCCAAGACGGCATGAGAGATTGAATTAATCTCGTCTGCCGTGGTAATCAAACCGAAGAGCACAACCAGGATTGCTACTGCATGATTGGAAAGCCGTGGATCCTGGCTGAGATCCAACAATGAGGGAACGATTCTAACGTTAGCCAAGCAGTATGCTTTTGCGTTCGTCTTAGAACTTCCCTGCTGGAGCAACAGGTGGATGGCCATCAAAACCATTGCATCGAGAGAGTTCCGAGCATTGACTTGTTTTCTCTCTATTCCATGCACGCAGTCAAGCAAGGGAGGCAAGACTTGCATCCGGACAGTACAAGGATTGCCGATGAAGAAGGGTTGCCCTGTGATATTGGGCGGTTCCATCACGACAAAGTGCAGCATTTCACTCAAGAGCTTCACGTATTCCACAGGCTCCTCAGAGCCGGTTTTCATCGAAATCCTGACGGCCTGAACAACGAGCATGGAACACTCCACAAATGAGCACATTGATGGTGCCAGCCGGGACCAGTCCGACAGTAGTCTTTTCAGAATTTGCGCCGCTGCCACTTTTCCCTGGCAAAAAAGCGTCCCAGAGACTTTTGTTGGACAACTTTCCAAGAGTACAATCGATCTTAGGGCTGCCGTGAGGGTGCTAATCATTTCGCCACGGAAAAGATGATGCGGTATGCAGATTTCTAGGTCTACCCAGCCGGAAGGAATCTTGGAAGGACAACAATCGGTATCCGAACCCAGCGTCGCGGCGGACTGAGGCTGCATTGCTTTAACTCTAAGATCCGCCATGAATGTGCTCAGCGCCATCAGAGTAGCAGTTTGTATCGTCCATAATTGATCCAATTGATAGATATCCAAAGCACAATCCAAATCGAGGGATGAGGACTCGCACGTTTCAGCGAACAAGCTGAGTTTGATGGGGAGAACTTTATCCTCTAACAAGAAGCAGCAATCTTCCAACAAATTGACAAGATCCAGAAGAATAGAGGAGCGGATAGATGGACTAACCAAGAAACTCAAAAGGTGGGCAATCGTTTGGCTGAGCGTCTGAAGAACGGGCTGCGGGGTTTCGTTCGCTGGATCACTTGAACTAAAGACTGCTTCTTTCTTCGAAGTCGAAACGATGGCCGGAGTAATGAGATGCCGAAATAAAAAGTGAACCCTGGAGATGACTACAGCAACAAGGATAAGTTTCAAAGAGGTTAGTGGTACACGTCAGAAGGCACTTCGATATCAATCAGGGTTGGGGTGGGGTGAACACGACAAGAAAACCGAATGTACTCACCATCTGTTGGGGATTTTCCCAGATGAAATAGATGCGGGGCATGCGGACAGTAGTTACCCTTCATGACACTAATGTAGAAATCACACAAATGAGCCACATCGTGCGCCTCGGGCCCTTTCTGGCCTGTAGCAGGAGGCTGAAATTTTTCCTCGATCTTCGGCAGCAAGTTTCGTAACCCTTCCAAGTCTCCTTTGCAATGAGCAGGAATGCTCTCTTCGTCTTCCTCGACGGCGCCACTCCAATCGCTGTGCCAATGCTCTGCGTGGAATTTGCAGGATCGCGAGAGCTTTAGGAGAACATCCGAAGTCTTCCCCCGAGAGGAGGACCGCTGCTGGGTGGGACCAGGTTTCTCCGCGTTGGGAGCAGGCGGCGAGCGCCGAGTTTGTGATAGCGGTGGTGCCTTTGCCTCTATCGCCACTTGACCATAGCCCAGTCTGCGCTTTGGCATGGTGATATTGCGTTGGTTGAAGAATCGAGTTGAATGTCTAAGGGGGTCGCTTGTAAAACAATGTTGATGAATGAAGAATATCGTCCGTAATTGTAGTTGGGTTCGAAATAGAGTACGGTACCGTATTACCCGGTATTACTGTTTACCGGTACAGTACCTGGTACCAGGTACGAGTAGTCAACAAGAACCAATGCAATCCAAAATCAATGAAAGCCGAAGTTGAAAAGCGCGTGATGGCTGCTACAGTAGCACGCACGAAACCCCCAGTCTTCAATCCCCTCCTATCCTGCACTACAGTACCGGTAGCAGCGTACCAGGTACTGTACTATCTCGGGGCGCGGGGCCATCCCCCAAATTTTTGGTGCATCTGTCTGAAAAAGAAAGATATGGCGCGAAGAAAATAGCCCACTTGAGACTTTTTACTACAGCTTGCAGAATGGCGCACACGCGCGGACGACCAAATACAAAACTCCTCTCTCTATCTGGTCTCTGGCCAACAATGCAATAGAGAGTGACTACCTGGTACCATACCCTACAGTATCATCGACCAGCATCGTAAAAGAGTCGTTCAACCATACACTCTAGCTAGACTCCTGATCTGTTTTTTCTTCTTGCGCCGTCATTGAGTTCACAAAAGGAAGTCGGGAAGTCTTGCCACTCCATGGTAGTAGGAGTAGTCAGTTGGGGAAGAATACTGGTCAAAGTCATCTTACATCAAAAAGAAGTAGTGCTTCCTCACAAAGTAATATGCCACGATACATCCAATCAGTAACGGGATCACCAGAGAATTCACAATGTCGGTGTTGATGACGCGATGCGACAAGCCAACAGCAACAATCTGGAAGTTCGCGATGAATTGAGCAACAAGCCCGAAGAGTGTCACAATGGTGCCCACATTCGTCATGATGTTTCTCAGATTTGGTGGAGATACTTTTGATAGGAGCGATCGCGATGCTCCTTCTAGAGCTTTCAGCCCTGCAAAAGTGAAGAGGAAACCCAATACGTACTGGGCGATCCCAAGCAGCCAGTCATAGTAGTGATGGCGCATATCCTTGGTCTCAGTGAATAGAATCTTGAGGTTGACAACCATAGCAAACACCGAACCCCAATTCACCATCACCAGGAGCCCAACTACCAGAAGTAAAATAGAACGCTTGATCGTTGTACGTTCTTCGTATCGACGAGCGATTATTTCGCACACAAAATCGACAGGTAGAATCATGAAGCCAAGGCATCCCAAGAAGAAGCCAGCAACATTCCCTCTCCAAGCAAAATATCGATCGGCAATGAGAGCACACGATGTGAAGAGTACTTCTTGTGCGAAAATAGTATAGACGACCAGGCCCAGCGTTACAGGGACAGCGATGTTGTAGGCCATCAACTTTCGAAGCCGTTTCATAAGTGTCACAACTTTACGTTTCTTAGGCCGGACCTGGTTCAGGACTTCCGTTCTTCGCAATGAGCGTTCCAGAGACTTTAGCTGGGGTACTAAAGCATTTTCACTGACAGCCTTATCCATATCGCGCATCCCAGGAGGCTGGTGAAACAACCGAACGGGTCCACCGGGAGTAGGATCGGAATCAGAGGAATCGGAGCTATGCCCCGTCTGGACGTAGTCCATTCTACCAAGGCTTGGTGATCCCAGCGGTTCGTAGATTTTGCTCTTCTGACTCTTGGCGGGTCTCGTGGAAAACAAGAGTCGGCAAAGATGGACAGTCCAACATACAACCATAATCCAATTTGCCACTTGAAGAGATTGTACGCCATAGCGAACTGAGCGGAAAGGAGTCAACTCCACGAGAGAGCCGATGAAGAGGCCAACGACAAGTCCCATCGCCTGGAATTGGACCAGCCGTGCGGATTCGGCAACAATTAGACTTGGATGTAAAAATCCGACGACAAATTGCCTGTGTACAATGTCGGCCGCGCTCAAACCAATTAACAGGCGACCCAACACTACGAGTGTAATGGAGAGTTTGCTGATCCCGCGAGCCTGAACAACATTACCAGCAACGGCAGAAATTGCAGAGAATATCAGAAATCCCTTGTATGGAGTGACATTTTGTTCACCTTGCATGCAATTGGAAGTATTGTTGTTGTTGCCAGCCAGCATATTGCAGTGCACGACAGCGGCCAGAATCGCCGCAAAGCTCGTAGCCCCAATTATCGCTGCTGAGTATGCAGCGTTGGCCCCAGCCGCTTCCACAAACGTAACAGCAGTGGGATGCACAATGTAATAGTTGACCTGGGGAGAAAGTGTGAGCGAGGGCCTATACAGACTTTGCGTGACAAAAGAAAAGACACGTACCGTGTACAAGAGCAGCGAATATCGGTTGCATCGCAATAGGCCCGGAGGAATATCGACGAATCGACTAATGCTAAAAGAAGTTGCAATAGGCAATGCCCTCCCCTCCAAGGGCGCTGAGGGATCCAATCCCTCTGACTTTGGTAGGATACTGAGTGCATTGATCACCATTTGTTCCTCCTCCTGAAAGGATTTTCCTCCTCTTAAAGCCACGGCCAATGACGACCTCATCACGCTCGTAATGGATATATTTCTCCAGCGTCCACGACGCAGGCCTTCGTAGAGAGTACTAGAATCCAACAACAGTGCAGCATCCGGAGCATAGTAGACCAAAAAGTCGAGTGTCTCCCTCGAGCAACCATCTAGGCCTTCACCGACGACAGCATAACCCGTGAATGAGAGACTGGAGCGGCTGAGATATGTTGCAAATAGATTCGCTTTGATCCTCGAGGCCTCCCTCAGTGCCGCAATAGAAAGGACCGTGAACCGCAATCTTGCGAGCGAAACACTTGATGCCGTCGAAGGAGGGCCTGATCCTCGCTTATCGTCCGAGAACACTGAATCACCTCCTTCTCTACATGGCGATGCCAGTTTGTCTTTGGCACTCGAAACCCAATTGCTGGGGTTGAAATCTATGGTCACATATCGAGATGGAGATGAGTCGCTATTCTTACCAACGGCAGAATCATCTGCCTTGGTGAGCGTTGCCAGTGCATCAGCGCGAGTGCGAGAAACTTCGTATTCCGACAGCGCCAACGCCAAACACGACGAGACCACTTTGACCGTTCTGGAGTTGGCCAGTTGCTGGATTTTCAAATCGTAGACTCCCACGAGCTTTCCATGGTTGACCAAACCAATCAGGGCGGGATGCGCCTCGTAAATATCCCCCGCAACATGAGCAATGAGACCTCCTAAGGTGCGTTCTTCTTGAGCCCGAAATGTGCGTTTGCGGTGATAATATCCGCCCAGCATTCGATTCTGGAGCAATCGATCGTGCTTGCGGCAGATCTTTCGGACGGCAATGACATTGACACATATATACTTCAAAATATGTAGAAGCTCCACTCCCACGGCCGAATAGGCATCGGCTTCGTCAACTGCCGAGACAAGAAGCAGATCTTCCCCGACAATGTGATCATTTCTTTGGAAAATCGGGCGCTCTCTTCGTAACTCTTGAAAATGCTCAATCTTTCGTTTCGCCGCTTCATAGGAATCATGATCTTCCTTGTGGATTCCTAACGAGTCAGCACTGGGTTTGCGTGATCCCATATTTGAAAAGGCGTCAATTGCAGTTTGAGGCGGAGCAACCTGCTGTGAAAATTGGTTGCTGCCATGACTTTCATTTTCATCCGAGGAAGAATCAGACCACCAACCCCCCTGTCCACCAGCGCCCTCATCCGAAGATGAAGAGGCAGACGGATGAATGCCTCCATCCGACAAGGGATGATCATAGGCGGAAGAGGAGGCCCGCGCTGCAAAGCCCTCGGATAATTCCGTTAAATCTTCCGAGGACAAGAAGCGAAGGGACCCTGCCGTATCTGCTAGCTCTCCCAGACGTGCCTGTGCGAATAAAGTTACTTTTTCGACTTCGGCACGCAAAAGACCAAGGAATCGTTCCGTGATGGATCGTGCTTTGGAATGTGCCATACGAATGTGAGGAGGGACTTTTTTCTCTCGTTCTCGCCGCTGTCGCGCCAAACGTCTCCGACGCCGTTGCTTTCGGGCACGGCGACGCTCCTTTTCCCATTTTTCTTGTTGAGTTTGACTTGGTCTACGGGGAGTCGTGTTGGGAGGTCCGGAACCAAAGGGCACCCCCGCCTGAGAAGAATGCTGCCCAAAATTCTGTCGCGGCGGTGTCTTGTCACCCAAGGCTACGTTGTTATTAGTTCCGAAGCAATCATTGTTTCGTGCGGCGTTCGCGAATCCCAAGAGTGCTGTGCTTTCCGAGGATCCTTCCGGATTGTTGTAGTGAAAGGGCGCGTTAAAGAGTGAGCTCGTCTGGGATGTTTTGGAGGAAGGGTCGTAAGTGTCGCTGTCTTCACTGACAAAAAAGGATTTGACTGCGGAATCTCGGTTGGTGGGCACATAGTAGTCATCATCTTCTTGATACAGTTGCTTCAATTGCCGCCTTTGCCGTCGTTTATCTTTGTGGGCGTCTTTCTTCTTTTCCGTCCGCCAGGGAACACCGCCACATTGGCCCGCATCATCGTCAGGACTGCCCGAGTCCTCGCTGGAATAGGAACCCATCAAGGTGAATCGCTGCAAACCTCCTTGAGCCCGACCTTCCGCGCGTTCTTGATCCTCTGTACGACTGAGGGCGTCGGAACTTTCCTCGTCTTCGGAATGCGAGGACGCAAACGCTGCATCCGAATCCGATTCCAAAAAGAGTTCGTCCCGGTAATCTCGTCGTGCTTTCGGTCGATGATTTTGGCCATCCTCGGGATTTTCACCAAACACATCCCGCGAATTCGGGTGGTTGCGATGTCCTTCTTCTTCATACACAGACTCGACCTGAGACAGTAGCAACTTGAGCGTTTCATAATCCAAATACGCCGCCTCCCATCCCGATCGACGACCCATCCGCAGGGACGATCCAAAGCCCACCATCTTCTCTACAAGTACAAGTACATGTCCTGTCAACAAACCACAATGAGGACAGACAACACGCTATAATTTCCCTCGTTGCTTCCGCGAGTCGACGAGGATACAGTATTGGGCAATTTTTTCCCTCGTATTCCTGGCCGGAAAAAGGGAAAAGGGGAAAAACTACCGGGGGTGCACCACATCGTACACCGAAGTTCAGAAGGGAAGAACGTTTCCCAATAAGAGTCGTCTTGGGGAATAACGTGGATTCCTGCAGACCACCTCTCTCACGCGCGCCTTGTTTTCCGCACTTCCACGTGGAATACCTCATCTCCATAAGCTATCTACAAGTCTGTATATCCTTATATACTTGGTCTATGACAGAGCATGTGATCCCCGATTTGCCGTTATTTTCGAGTAAATTTCGAATTACTGGCTCATCGGGGAAGTTTAAGTGCTCGCCCGTACCCTTGGTGTGGGTGGGTGGGAAAGCTTTTACTCTACTACTCGTATCCATTCCACTGATCTTGGTGCTCGAATTGTGGGACCCCAGTCTGACGGTCTGCCGTCAGAAAGTGATACTGTAGGTACATACCGGTACTGATGTCCTGCGGCCGCGAATGATGTCGTGCACGCACATACTGTAACATGGAACCTCACAGTTACGTCGTGTCTCCGTACATACGGACAGACGGATCGCTGCAGTACGACTACAGTACCGGTACAACAATAATGGATTTTGACAAGTTCTTGAATGTTGGGCACATCATCATCGTGGGCACTGCAAATGTCTGTGTGTTGTGTCGAAGGACTCTCACTCCTCGCTCGACTCCGAAAATCGGAGTCGGATAATTGAGTTTAGGTCGGGAAGAATAATTCATACTGTACCCGGTGGGTACAAGTACAGCAGAGAGTAATAACCAATCCAAGAAATACCGCACCGGTACCAGTGGTATGTACCGCCGTACGTACCTGTATGTACCGACCAGGAACGGGAAGACGTTTGAAAAACCCAAAGTGCGAGAAGTTGAACTCAGAATGCTTCTCTTACTGTTCGGCAGCTTTTAGGTGTTTTGGACAAAGGCGATTCTTATTCTCGCGACAAAGCGTGTTGTTAAATGAATTACTTATGAACAAGACATTAGCCAATCAAAATACAGGAATATTTCCAAAGTTCAGGGAATCGCTCGGCAACGTAAGCACAAACTTCAAGACGTGGTATTCCTTTGTGCACAATCTGCTGGAAGGCAACAACTATGGGAAGAATGCTTTCGCGGAATGTGTAAGCTACATGGTACCTTGTACCGGTACTGATACATTTGCCATCATTGACCGACCCTCTAATAGAGGCCATACCTGTACCTGAACGCTCACAATTTTTGGTGCGATGCTTTTTTGTAGATCCACTAGGTGCAACCATGGTTATTGTCACATCAGACTCGTGTAATACTCTTGTGAGTCTGGATAGAGACCACAAGCATAATGTCGCAGATAGTTCAAAGTCGCCCGGGTACGAGGAGTCATACAACAAAACAGAAATCTATTTGGCTGCCGATGATTTCGGCGATGATCAAGCGCAACCCATTTATTTCCCACTATCCGGTAGAGTCGACGAATATCTCAAACACATCCCAGAGATTGTCGAAGGTTGTGACCAGCTTCTAGCCAACGGTCCTGTTATTCTTGATGAAAACTCTAGTGAACGTATCCTTTACGTTGGACAAGGTGAAGTGGCTCACGCCCTTCCCCAGCAGTGCGATGTCCTCGTCACCGACAAGGCCACCACATGCCACATGCTTGCTCTGCGCAGTGAATTGCAAGACAACCTTCCATTGACGAGCTTGACCCACATTGATGACACAACTTACGAAAGCTGTATCCGATCCATGGTCTACGAGCACTTGGCCCATCATCAGGATCGATTCCAGGAAGAGAAGAAGGAAGAAAATGAGTTTTCGAATGATCTCATCAACCTTCAGCTTCACGTTGTCGGAGGATTCGAAGACATCGAAGGATCGTCTTCAAAGATCTCCAACTGGCTTCTAAGGCTTCTCGCTGAGCTTGCCGAAGACTTCAAGGATTCCATCAAGATGACGCTTGAAACATGTGCTATTTCCTCGCTCAATGACAACGGCTACCAATCCCCCGTCGCAAGAGGTTTGGCCATCGATCTCCGAACGGGCGAAGCTTTCCTGGCCAAGGTCAACCAAACGGTCACTGGCCCTGCATCTCAGCTTCGGGCTGTCCGAGTCTGGTCTGGAATGAAGTCTCTTAACATAATCCACACCTCCTCCAGCCAAGGTCTTCGGCTAGAAGCGTTTTCATATGCTCCAATCGCCGAGATGGAGCAGCTTCTTCAGCTACCAGACCATATTTTGCTCCAATTTACTTCCACATCACCTGATGTGGAAGAAGACGGCTTCTGCGATGCCGTTCGATCCACCCTCCAATTCATGATCGAAGTTCCCTGCTCTAAGGTCTTTGGACCATCGGCGGATCATTCGTTGGTTTTTCTCAGGAAGGGCGCCTCCAACACATGGAGCCGCACGCATTAACCTGACAGTTTGGCATTTTCAACAACGCTGAATACAATTTTGCTATATACTTTTCTACTTTTACTAAGATTTCATTTCTTTACATACTTGAACTTTCTTCTCACAAATAGCACCAGCGTGAAACTACTACTACCAGCGGAGCGCCTCGACGAGACCGTGCAGGTACTGACAATCATGGTAGAAACCCGACATGAGCAAATAGGTGCGTACTCGTGCCTTCCTCATCTGGGAACCAAGGGCCTGGATCATCAACTATCATCATCATCTGTTTGTGAAACAGACTACGAAGTACCTGTTTCGTAAATATCATGTAGCACTGTTTGTTCGTCTCTCCTTCTATTATTCCTGCAAAAGATAGATCCGATACCCTTCTTGTACCGTGACCTATCGCTAGAAATTAAGCCCGTCTCTCATCTCTGGAAAGATCATGTTCCTCCTCTTTCTTGCTTTTCGTTCACGCACTAAGCGGCATGGTGAATGGTCGTGGTCCACTACTAGTTGGACGACCATCCTTCGTCAATTCGCTAGAGGAGTGTACTCCTAGTTAGACGAGAGTGGAGTAGAAAGTTCTGGTACTCTCTCTCTCTCTCTCTCTCTAACTCTCCACTCTAGCTAGAGTAGGAGAGCAGTGTAGTATCTCTCTAATAGACCTCTATTAGTAGAGAGAGTTAGAACTTCCGTGGTTTTTTCTCCGAGCCCGTAGTAGAGCCATTAGTCCTCTTAGTCAAGAATCAACCACCGAGAAGAAGCGAAACAAGACCACTATTTTTTACCGACCGTGCTGACGTGGCTTAAAACGCCGGAAGTTTGAGGGCGAGTTTGGTACTGTACCAGTGGTACAGTACCGGGTACTGGTACTGGGTCGGGTAGCTCTCTGCGCTTCCCCCCCCCGCCCGTGTTACCGTCGTCGTACCAGTACACAGTACCAGTACCCGTACTGGTACATAAACTACTGTCCGTTTGGCCTGGCTGGTCTCTTGTCCGAGAGTTGTCGTCGTCTGAAAGCATTCTACAAGTAGTAGTACTAGAGTCAGAACTCGTACTACAAAAGCCAAAAGATAGGCAACACGTATCTCACAATGTGGAAGAGATAGCACATATTATAATGCTCGATTTATTCCAGTTACTTGTAAACTACACCCATTCTCTCGGATTCTTAGCAGCATCAAGGAATTCTGCTTCTGGCGTACCGGGTTCAGGGTCGTGGTCGTAAAGCCAGGAAGCTGTCTCTGGCAAGCTCATCAGAATTGATTCGGTGCGACCACCGGTCTTCAGACCAAATATTGTTCCGCGGTCATAAACCAAGTTGAATTCAACGTATCTTCCGCGACGAAGCTGTTGCCACTGTTTCTGTTCTTCAGTGAATGCATCATTCTTGTGCTTCTCAATGATGGGACCATACGCCGGCACGACATGGTTTACAGCATCCTTGCAGAATTCAAAGATCTCTTCAGGATCACGGTCGTTCAGATCGTCGAAGAAAATTCCTCCCATTCCACGGCGCTCCCCACGATGCTTGATAAGGAAGTATTCATCTGCCCAATTTTTGAACTTCTGGTAGTATTCAGGGTCGTGACGGTCGCAGACATCCTTGTAGGTACCATGGAAGTGTTTCAGGTCTTCCTCATCAATATAGCTTGGCGTTAAATCAGTCCCACCGCCAAACCACCACTTGTCTCCGCCATCGGTTTCAAAGTAGCGGTAATTGAAATGCATAGTTGGGCAGTGTGGGTTCCGAGGGTGCATCACACAAGACAAACCACAAGCGAAGAAAGGCACTTGCTCTCCTTCACCGCGATCCACCCCACGTTCGGTGGCCGCTCGCAAGGCCGACACTGGCATAGTACCATGTACCACAGACAAATTGACGCCGGCCTTTTCCCAGACCTTCCCGCCAGCAAGAACACGAGAGTGACCGCCACCTCCAGTGTCTCGGACCCAGCTGTCCTCACGGAATTTGCCTTCGCCATCGATTTCCTCGATTGCCTTCGTAATACTGATTTGGGCCTCTCGAAGCATACTCTCCATTTTGGCTCTCATTTTGTGGTTGCCTTCCATGTCTCCTGAGTGGAATCTTGAGAGAGATCCTTCACCCTATAAGACAATCATCGAGGAGGAACCGGCACAAAAGTGAGGAAATCAAAATCTTCAGAGAATATGTATGCTAGCTCGATAAAATAATTCCAATGCAATGACGCACCTCGGGAAACGACTCGACGATCCTGCTGTCAGTACCAGGAATGGCCGATACCATGTTCAGAAATGTATTTCGAGCCACATGTCCTTGAGTCGGACTGAATGCCAGGGCACAGCCTTGGGTAAAAAAGCAAAAAAATCCAAAGAAGCGTTTCATTTTTGATAGTGGATTGTGCTAAAGAAAAGCAACGATCGAAATTATGAGAGAGAAACTTGGGTTTGTTGGATGGATGTTCGAAGTCGGTCGGCAGCAAAATCCGAACAGATTGAAATTGAAAAGATCGCGACCGCTTGTACCGGAGCGCGCGTAGTGGCCACGCGTGGCCGAAATCCGAATCATGTCAAAAATAGTTCATACCGGTACGTGTACGGAGATACATACCGGGACTACCGGTATGTATGATGATGATTCATTCTTCGTAGTGACCAGTGAACTTCCACGTGTAAAATCGACTCCTGCGACCACCGTTACGTATCCGTTTGGGGCTGCGCGCACAGCCGGCGGGTCTCCCCCATGCACACCGGTAGCAATCTTTTGGACACGATCAACTGCGACAATCGTCCAGCATTTCATTCGGTCTCCACAGATAGAGGAACAGGCTTTACTAGAACTATGCCATGGGTGTAGGTATGTAACTCGTCCAAGAAAGAGACACCCGAATGGTTTGGGGATCGTGAATTTGCTAGACGATTGATTGATCGATTCGCTGATTGGTACAAGGCGACAACAAATGGTACACAGGCGACAACAAAGATTGTTCATACCCTTGGCAACGGAATAGGTCGTTAGACTAGATAATATCTACATCTCATCGCGTCTGAATAGCTAAGGCGAAGGCAATCGCTTAATTTTAATGAGTATATTTGCCATTCTGCGGCTAGAACAGCTCAGAAGAGTCGAAACTACAAACCCGTCCGTAGAAATAGATTGCTGGTCTAGGGTTCCATTTCCGCGGATTCACCAGTGCAGGCTTCGCACATACCAATAAGCATGTCAAAGTTCTCCTTGATATCGGGAAAGGCCTCAAAGACACGCGTCTGGTAGTCCTTGACCTCCTGCGGTACCTTGGCCCAAAACTTACTACGGGCCATGATAAAAATGAGGGGAGGGGCCACGGACAAGTCGGCAATCGTAGGTTTGTCACTGAAAATGAATTGAGTGTCCTTCAGGAAAGTTCCTGTCAGAACGGGGAAGATCTCGTCCAAGAGAGTGGCAAAGTCGGTCTTGGCCTTGGCGTCGTCGCAAGGCATGCCAAAAGCAAGGTATCCAATGGCCGGAAGCTTGGGGTACATGGTCGCCTGACGCCAGTCCATCACCATGTCAATCTTGGCACGTTGGATAGTTTCAGTGGGATACAAGGCTTCCCCCTTTTCGCCGGCGAGGCCGCACAGCACACGCATCACAGTGTTCGATTCCCAAATGGCCGTCCCGTCGTCGAGTTCCAATGTGGGCGCCGTGTGACAGGGATTCATCTTGATGAATTCCTCCGTGCGCGTCTTGCCGTAGCAATTCTCCAATTCCACGTCCATTTTGAGCGCTTTCACCACGCCGAGGGGGCCGTGCGAGTTGGCAGCTAGTGGGAAACGAAGAGCAAAAAGAAGAAGATAGATTCGAACGATGCATCAAACGAGGCGAAACGGAACAGTGTGAGAATCTTGCATTGGCGGGGCGCGAGAGCAGCGATCATGCATCGGCGCTTCCATGGATAGGGCCCTACAATGACTTACATGGAGGCAAGTAATGAAGCTTCATGGTGGAAATGGAAAAGTCAAACGGTGGTGGTAGTGTAGATACTGTTTGTTAATGAGAATGTCGTTCACTACTCTCTAGTAGAGTCGTCGTCTGCCGTCTGCCGACGACCAAAGACCACAGATGATGATGAAAGGAGGAAGGAGGAAGAAGGAAGAAGGAAAACGAAGGGCACATTCCAATTCCAACCACCCCTCGGCCCCGTCATCAAGACAGTCATCAGCTACACGTACGTACGTTCAGTAGTAGCGTCATTCTTTTGTCGTCATTCTCATACATACAGTACACGTATCGGCTAAAATGGCCGGCCTTCTCAAATTATTTCCGAACGTGGCTATCGCCACCTACGTAGCATTGCAATGCGTGCGGTAAAGCATAGAGTGGTTTGTGGAATGGTGGTGTGTGGACTAGTAGTCGGGTGAGTCCACGCACCAGCCTTGCATGTATCCACTCAAAGATCCGTGGTGGTTTAGCATTCTATTCTACTAGAGTGGCAACGATATGCCGCTCGTGAGAGCTTGTTGTTGTTACTGGTACCGTCGTTCCGGTGTTCAGTAACAACAACAAAAAGAAAGTGAGAGGAGCCGGTCGATCGCCGCTGTTGCTAGTTTGTTGCTGCGCTGGCCGCTGCTCCTCTCTCAACTCACGCATGCTTTCGTCCAACGGATTTCGTCTGGCCTTCCCTCCTGTTGCTCCGCTACTACAATGGCTATCGCCACCTACGTAGCATTGCAATGCGTGCGGTAAAGCATAGAGTGGTTTGTGGAATGGTGGTGTGTGGACTAGTAGTCGGGTGAGTCCACGCACCAGCCTTGCATGTATCCACTCAAAGATCCCTTGTTCGGCCAGAACGTGGGTGGGTAAAGAGCGCCCGGATGGGCGCGGGTGGGAAAGAGAAAGGAAAAGAATGGAGATTCACTGAGCTAGGAGTGGCCCGACGTCGGCGGGGGCGTCGGCGCCGGGAGCGAGGGTGAAGTTGCCATGCCGTAGCATGGTTTTGGCTAGTTGCTTGACGATTGGGAGAGCTTGGGCGTGAAGGTAGCGGACGTTGTGGTACTACCCCCAGGGGGGATACTCGGAGTTGTGGCAGGTGTTCCACTGCTGTCAGTGGGAGAACTATCCAGAACCCCTTTTGGACGAAGTCGACCATTTCTTCCTCCACGAATCCCAAATAATTGTCCGAGGACGGATGACTTCCTCGGTTCATTGCTTCTTGTACACGTTCTTTCGTCCACTCGTTAGTGGAGAGTTCCACCGGCGCTCCGTCGGTACTGAGTTTTACCAACAGCTCGATAGCTGCTGGGTGTGGTAGGCTTCTGACATTCTCAGACAAGCATGCTCTCCCTCGCGCCTCCTTCACGAACGCGGTCCACGACGAACTAGAGTGTAAACGCTGTAAACTCGACTCTATCAACTTACCTAGCTCCTCACTACGCCTAATCTCCATGAAGGGGTCGGGGGGGTTGTTTGAGTCGGGCGGTCTCAGCGGAGGGCGATCTCTCGCACCTCGCCGACCCACACCTCAGCTTGCTGGCTGTCCGCGTCTACCATCATGCCCGGAACTCGCCTCCTCCGACGATTCGGAGGGAGGCCGCGGTCTCGTCGGTGTCCCGAAGCTTTCGTCTACAAAGGTTTGGAAGTTTCGCCTTGCGGCTCCGGTGAGTACCCGATGGCTCTCACGGCGTCCGCAATTCGAGAAACATTTTCCCTTCAAGTGATACGACAGGCAAATATCCTTGTTGTTCCCGTCTTGGGGCGCGTTTGGGCGCAACTGCGCTATGGTCTTTCCACTGTCGGCGAACTTGGTCTGCCAATCGCGTCGGGTGGCCTGATCATTTGTCACTTGCTGCCCCAGGCCTCCGCTCCCGCCTGATTCGGTTGGCTCCTCTCGGGTGGCCGATCCTCCATCTCCCTGTGGCCGGGTAGGGCTCGACATATACTTGGCTGGGAGCTCCGGAAAGTCCCGGAAGCGCCGTGCGGCCACCCATCCCTGGACACTGCTGTAAGTCGGGGGTTCCGGTTCATCCTTGCGCAGCAGCCTTCCGAAGTAGATGCACATGGTCAACTGCACCTCCCGCAAGATACGGGGATAAATATTCCCCATTCTCTCGCGGTCGGCTGCCTCTAAACCGTTGACGTCCATGATGATGCGGGGGACGTCCCGTGTGACGAAATTCCTCAGTGCTTGAGCGTGTGGGTGTGTGGTGCCTTGCACGACGTCGACGCAGACGCTCGTCGCATTCAACATGTGTTGAAATAGGAAGGGGTCCGCCGGCAGTACCACTTCCTTCGTCCTGAAGTGCAACTGCTCTGCCATGGTCGGCAGGGCATTGCCCGCCATGCTAGTGTCGAAGGCGTCAACCCTCGCTTGTACTGTGCTTGTCGTTGGTCCTGTCCCGAAACCACAGGTGAAGGGCTGGAGCCCGGCGGTGAGGTCGTCCAGCTGGAGCTCGTCGCCTACTTGTCCACTCACGACCATGTCGTGAAGTTCCTTGGTGACCAACACTCTTCCCGCACCGGCGGAGGTAGGGTCTTGTCGTCTTTCCTCCACAAATTCTTGGAGACACAAGCGACGCTCTTGCTTGGTCGCGTTGGCTAGCGCTGCATACACGGGCGGGAGGTCTCGTTCGTCCTCCACACCACTCAGCAATAAGAACCGCCTTGAGGCCCAAGGGAACTTGTCCGAAGGTTTCACTGGTAGTTTGTCCGCGCGCGCTTCAGCGTCTCTTGTCGCCCGTTCCCGGTCCTGTTCTCGTCTCATTACTTCCAGGAAGTCCGCCAGGCGGTCCTGGTTGTTCGTTTCACTCCTATTCCAGGGAGCAAAATCCTGCTCCACCAGACGTTGGCGAAACTCTAAGAGTTCCTTTGATCGCCACGGGGGGAAGGCTGTATCTTCCGGTCCCAGGGAGACCGCGGGGCGGCCCCCCGCCTCGTCTTGTTCGCACACTGCGAGCTGCATCCAAGCCAACAGAGGTTGGCATTCGTCCGTCTCGCCATCCGTCTGGATGGCCCCGACCAACTCTTCCCACAAGCGGATTGGGTTGCACTCGGAGGCACTCAACACGATGGAGATATATTTTTCAGGGACCGGCATTAGCCTCCGGACATTCACGATCTCTGTATCATCGTCTCCTTCCAAGGGGGGTAGGAGCGCGTCCCCTTCTGCTCGTGTTTGTAACGCGATGTCGGTCTCCGCGGCGGTCCGCACCTCCACCGCTCCCACACTGTCAAACATGTCCGATCGGATCTCGGCCATCTCAATGTGTCCTCCGCGTAAAAGGTCGCCAAGAAAGGCATAGGAGCGGCCGTCATGCGGCGACGGCGTAGGCAACTGAGCGAATAAAGCGGGGCGGTGCACGGGCACAATAATGGCACGGCCTTCCCGCTCTACGCATCCCAAGAAGACCTGTGGGTACGATCCGCCTATACTCGTGACGAACCGCAAGAGGTCGGCACCGGTGTTGGCGTCGTCCGTGAAACGTTGAAATACGTTACCCCGATGGGGGAGGCCTTGTAAATCATAAAGTTCCGAGTAGGTTGTAGGAATCAGGGAGGCAGCGCCGGGGGCTCTGCCCCCGGCGACTGCCGCAGGGTTTAGCATTCTATTCTACTAGAGTGGCAACGATATGCCGCTCGTGAGAGCTTGTTGTTGTTACTGGTACCGTCGTTCCGGTGTTCAGTAACAACAACAAAAAGAAAGTGAGAGGAGCCGGTCGATCGCCGCTGTTGCTAGTTTGTTGCTGCGCTGGCCGCTGCTCCTCTCTCAACTCACGCATGCTTTCGTCCAACGGATTTCGTCTGGCCTTCCCTCCTGTTGCTCCGCTACTACAACGAACATGCAACGTCATCAGAAAGCTAAGCGCGCGCCACTGTGCTGTACCTGGTACCATACCTGGTACGTATGAGTGAGCCTGGAAAGTACAAGACTTCTTGTACCGTTTGTCTGTCATCCGTATCAATACGTAACTACAGTGACAATATGTAGAGAGGGGCGAACACTCAAAATGGAAAGTCGGAACCTCAAATAATGCGTGCTTTTTCTCGTGCTTCATGACATAATAATAATAACAGGAATGCGTGCATTTCCTCGTGCTTCATGAATGCGTGCATTTCCTCGTGCTTCATGACATAATAATAATAACAATAATGCGTGCATTTCCTCGTGCTTCATGACATAATAATAATAACAATAATGCGTGCATTTCCTCGTGCTTCATGACATAATAATAATAACAATAATGCGTGCATTTCCTGACATAATAATAATAACAATAATGCGTGCATTTCCTCGTGCTGCACGACATATACAATTAGTAGTCTACTACTGTCAATATATCAATTTATGTAGTTTTACGTTTTCGAACCGAACGTTTGCAGCTCTCTGAGCAAAACATCCGCTCATTTTGTGCTCCCAAGTCACCAACTAGTAACTTGTATTTGGTACGGGCTTGTTCAGCACAGAGCCTGTGAACATAGTTTTCAATAACAGGAATGCGTGCATTTCCTCGTGCTTCATGAATGCGTGCATTTCCTCGTGCTTCATGACATAATAATAATAACAATAATGCGTGCATTTCCTCGTGCTTCATGACATAATAATAATAACAATAATGCGTGCATTTCCTCGTGCTTCATGACATAATAATAATAACAATAATGCGTGCATTTCCTGACATAATAATAATAACAATAATGCGTGCATTTCCTCGTGCTGCACGACATATACAATTAGTAGTCTACTACTGTCAATATATCAATTTATGTAGTTTTACGTTTTCGAACCGAACGTTTGCAGCTCTCTGAGCAAAACATCCGCTCATTTTGTGCTCCCAAGTCACCAACTAGTAACTTGTATTTGGTACGGGCTTGTTCAGCACAGAGCCTGTGAACATAGTTTTCACAAGACCAGACAGATCTCCAAAATTCTGGGAGATTTCATTATCGCCTCTTCTTGCAATGAAGAGACGATGCCCATCGCGACTTACAGCATCACCGTCGCGTGCGCGAAGATGTGCTTCCTCCGCAGCCTGCTCCGCTGCTAATTTAGGTCCCGCACACCACCCAAGGCACAATATTCTGGGTATGACGATTCCATGAATGTAATGATGTGCTGGATGCGGTTCCAGTAGTTTCTCGTGGTGGCTACTTTACGAGCATGTTCGTTGGTCTCGTCAAGGCCTTGTTGGTGGTCATCGGCCAATTGTAGGCTAGCCCCAATTATTTCAACATTCTCAGTCGCCTCCCTCTCATAAGGACGGATGCGACCAGTGCTCACAGGACGAGACATCTTGGTGTTGTGAAGCCGTTGTGTGATGTGATATGTGATGTGATGCTGTGTGGCGTTGGCGTTGGCGTTGGTACTGTAGGATGCCAGCGAAATGCCAGCGAAATGCCAGCGAAATGCCAGCAAAATACCGCAGCAAAATACCAGAAGCAACTCGTTACCGTACGTATTATTGAGGTACGAGGTATGTACTTGCATGATGCCGAAACACCGCGATATTTGCAGTGCAAATCGAATCATCCGATCGATCGGTATTAGTACCTGATCGGTACAAGAAATCGAGCTCGCACTCTTGTACTTTCCAAGGAGTACCTGTGGTGCTACTCGAATTTACGCGATAACCCTCGAGAATTCTAAAAGCTGGTATCGGTGGAAAGTACAAGGATTTCTTGTACTTTTACCTAAAAAGCTCGTAGAACAAGGACTTTTCTTGTACTTTCCACGATTATGTACCCCGTATCATGTGCCGCCCGGGGCGTACCCTGGTACAGTACAAGTACTGTAGTTTCAGTTCTCGATGATGACGACTCGTGCGACTAACATTTTTTGATCGTTGGATCGCAACTACAGTATCCTTGGTTGGATCTGATGATTGAAGATACCGTAACGATAATACGGTACAGTACTGGTAGTCTATGATGGATGATGATGGCGGCGGGTTTGGATTTTCTCTCTCTCGCTCGGCACCACCAGAAGGCACGAGACACCACCAGAGGCTCGCCCCCGCTGCACATCTCTTCTTTCTTGTAGTCCAGTAGTAATCGAATTTTGCATCTTGTACAGCTTGCTACTTACTCGTACAAACCATGGAATCTGAATTGAGATTCAAGTTTCGGAATCAAAACGTTCCCGTGAGCTTCCTTTCATCGGTTAGTCGCGAGGTGGCTCAGCTGGCTCTTGAGAGCGAGGTCTTCCAGACGTGGTCGAAACGATGCGAAGCGGAGAAAGAAGGCCGGCGGATAGAGATGCATTCGGTGGAGATACAGCATGTGGATCTGTTTGGTCCAAGAGTGGGCTTTGTCAAAATAAAAGCGGATTCCACTTTGGTCGACGGTGTCACGAACTACAAGCACCGTCTTCCTGGGATCTGCCTTCTGCGGGGTGGGGCGGTGGCAATTCTTGTCCTACTGATTTGCGAAGAAGACAATGGGAAATTATACTCTCTTTTGGTAGACCAACCTCGGTGAGAATTTCTTTGCGCATGATTGAATGCTTAGGAGGAGCAAGAATCATCAATCATCTGACACGAGCGTCGTTTGCTATTTTAATTACTACCACGTAGAGTCCCTATTGGTGCAGTGTCGTGTCTGGAACTTCCTGCCGGGATGATCGACAGTGAAAACAATGGGATTGCTGGAACGGCGGTAAAAGAAATGGAGGAGGAATGTGGAATCGAATTGCGACCGTCCGATTTGACGGATTTGACAGAACTGGGCTGTAAGGAGGCTTTTGAGGCTGGGAACATTCCATGTACAGGAGTGGCTCCATCACCGGGGGGATGCGATGAGTTTCTTCGATATATGTACGTGGAACGCCTCGTCACAAAAGTAGATTTGAAAACCATGAAAGGACGCCTCTCTGGGCTGCGCGAAGAAGGTGAATACATCACACTTCGAGTCGTCCCGCTTCAAGATTTATGGAAGGTTTCTGCAGACAACAAAGCAATGTGGTAAGTAATGGGTGTGGAACAAGGCTTCCTTTCGAAACACGGTTGCTACTTATTTTCAGTGTCTCAAACAAAGCTTGACAGTGCCCTATTTTTGGCAGACCAGCTTAGGAAGGATGGAAAACTACCTCCCATCGGTGGACTGCTATCGTCCCCCAAAGATCCAACGCTACGACTGGCAGATGGGCGATTTGTCCCATCTTTGGCGTTTGGCCTGTATAAAGTACCTGCGGGGTCGGAGGGTGTCAGCATCATATCAGAGGCGATACAGGCAGGATATCGACACTTCGATACTGCCTCGTTGTACAACAACGAGATGGAACTTGGACTGGCCATACACCAGAGCGGAGTACCTCGTGAGGATTTCTTTCTTTGTTCAAAAGTTTGGAACGATGCGCAAAAAGAAGGAGCCGAGGCAGTGCGAAAGAGCGTCGAGACAAGTCTTAGAAACTTTGGCTGCAAATATATTGATGCGGTGTACGTTCACTGGCCAGTCCCAGGGCATTTTGTAGAAACCTATAAAGTTCTGCAAGAGTTCCATACGGACGGACGTGTGAGGAACATCGGTATCAGCAATTTTGGTATCCCTGAGTACGAGGAGCTAATGAAAGCGGATGGCATCACGATACCACCTGCCCTTAACCAGATCGAAATATCTCCGCTGATGTACCGCCCCCAAACGATTCAATATTTCCAAGACCGTGGGGTTGTTATGGTTGCGAGTAAAGCTCTACACCGGGTATCCGGCATAGAAGAGGGTGTTGTGCCGTCGATTGCGGCAAAGCATAGCTCCACCCCAGCTCAAGTACTTCTTCGATGGGGTATCCAGAAAGGACTGGTTGTCGTGTCGAAAACGTCAAATCCCCAACGAATGGTCGAGAACCGTGGGGTTCTTGCTCTTCGTCTTGCAGAAGAAGACATTGCGAAACTGGACGCACTTACTTCAGAGGAACAAATTCGTGCCCGCGAGGAGTTGGAAGTTGTACGAAGAAATGATGTCTAATGTTGTAGAAATTTTCATTTGGAAGAATCCCACATTTTTTTCGTGTAAACAGCTAGAGTTGCGATTTTAGTAGTAATTCAATCTTGGCTGTGGACGGAACGATTGCATCAAAACGCGGCATGTAAAGTAGGGTTTGTAGGAAAAACCC
This sequence comes from Nitzschia sp. pyKryTriq1, assembly GCA_956465555.1. Lineage (NCBI taxonomy): Eukaryota > Bacillariophyta > Bacillariophyceae > Bacillariales > Bacillariaceae > Nitzschia > Nitzschia sp. pyKryTriq1. The sequence continues at coordinate 2,640,142 of OY101116.1, forward strand.
AAATCAACGATGCGATTACTACTAGGTCACCCAAAAGAAAGACGAGGAGGAGGTGCACGGGGTTTCTTCTCTTCTCGCTCTTTCAGAGCTCGGAGACGATAAGAAACTTGAGATAGAGCCAGAAGATCTGATCCCAGAGACCCCAACGGGGGTTTGTCAATCGAAGTTGAAACCTTCTGCCTCTTCTTTGTGCGGATAACTCCATTTTCTCCGTTTGTAGGATAATCATCCACGTAAATACACTCTGTAGAACGAAAATTCTGGAACTTTTCCGCACACTTCAAACAGTTGTCAATAAGCTTCAAGTAAAGCTCTCGCCGATAACCATCATCACTGCTCCTGTGTCCGCCTCGTTCAAACTTCTTCGAGTCCCACTCTCCGTAAACAATCGGCAAAGCTGCTTTCATCCAATCCCTCAGGGCTAGATGAGGAGGTATTGTCAAATGGTTGAGTGCGTTGTATTCCATTTGAGCGATACGGTATCGAAGCTCTAGTGGCAATCGGGCCAAATCCGCTTCCGCTCCGCTCAACTTGATTTCTGACTCTCCAGTGGTATCGGCTTCGGCCTCTTGGAATAGGGAGGAATCGACAGGGTCTTCATCACCCTCAAAGTCCCACAGAGGAATGTCTCCACCCAACAGAGGTTTCGCTATAGCTTTTTCGCTTGTGTGTTCGGCCAGAAGGTCCCAATCGATCGGAGATACCGATTTAGCATTCTCTGGCTCGGGTGTTTCCCCCTCCAGGAACCCCACAAGACATTCCTTTATCAGCTTGTAGTCTGGGCGATCGGAGAAGGACATACCAGCCAAATGCTGAAATGCTTTTCGAAGTAACGCCACTTTTTTCTCGTCTTTGGAAAGCGCGAGAGGTTCTGGAAGAGTCCCGTCATCCTCGGCAACACCTTCGGGGGGATCAATGCCTCCCTTGAACTTTTTAAACAGTGCCATATGATACTCGTGTCCCCGTAATAATCTCTCTGTTTGGTCTGGGGTCCCATCCTCTTCACCATGGATACGCTCCTTCAGTTTCTGACAGGACGTTCGATCACGGTTGGCCGCATGAGACATCCAAGGTAGACCCCCACTCACCAAGTCGCAAAAGACATATAGTAGGCTCCACATGTCATCTCTGGGACAGTAATCTTTCAGTTGGTGTACCCGAACGGAAGCGTACATACTTGTCCCTCGGAAATCAGCGGTAGGACGTTCTTTTCGGAAGTGTCCAGCTCCCGAATGGCTCGGAGGCCGAAGCCAGTCCTTGCCGTCCCAAGGGTGATCTGGGTCGCTCACGGACGAGTCACCTGGAACCACGATAGACTTGGAGAGTCCAAAATCCACCATACAGAAATCTTTTCGGCCTCGCTTGACACAGTTACTTGGCTTGACATCGCGATGCACGATGCCGACCTCGTGCATTCGTTCCAACAAGGGCAGCATGATATCCGCCGTTAGATACACGGCATCACCGACAGCTATCCGCCTTGACTTGTATTTGGTCGCCCAATCCCGAATCCAATGCATGTCTTGACCAGGCAAGTATTCCATCAAGATGGCCGAGATTTCCTCGCCGGCCCGAAAATGTCCCATGTATACAGGTACAGTGAGGGCGGGAAGCGCCGAATCTAAATACTGCAGCATCGTAGCTTCCCCCCCCAGCACCCCCGAGTTTTTGAATTCTCCTATTTCTACCTTTGCGGCCGCTAACCGAACTTTTGGTTTGTCTTTGCCGGAAAAAGGCACATCATCACTCGGTTCATGATGATAGTGCATGTTTATGCATTTGTGAATACTACAAAAAGTTCCTTTTCCTAGTCTCCCCACAGCAAAATAAGGACCCAAAGTCGACCCCAACGCCGGAAACGCTCCCGAGGTCTTGGCTACTGTTGCTCCACCAAAGCTTGGATTGGCCAAGGCCGCGGACGACTGTTTTGCCTTGTTGTTTTTGTTGGCCCCTACATCTGCCGCCGTCGAATGGGGAGTGTTTACATTGCTCAGAGTGCCCTTTTTCTCGGAGGTCATACCTCCGGTGGACATTATGGCCCCTCCTTCCACGACATCGGAAGCTGCACCCGCAGAACCATTCGCCTGTCCGTTCACGGGATAATTATTGTCTGCCGTAGTTGTTGCCATTATTTGTCGCGGAACGAAACAAACCGTCAGCCAGAAACGATCTAAAACGAGCCGTCGCGACCTTGGAAGTCTCAATTGGATTGCTGGAAAGCTCTCCTTTCTTTTCGATTGATTGATTGATTTATTGATTGATTCGAAAACAAGACAAGACAGGTCTCCCCGGCGGTAGGACAAAAACGCAGTATATGGTATAGGTGCTATCGTCGCTTTCCCCGGACGTGTTAACCAAGATTGTGTATTGTGTTCGGTCGGTGCGCTGGTGGATGATTATTTTTTTGATGACTTCGTTGATCATCGTCGATCCATCGGTTATCGGTTGAGAGTGCCCGCGAACACCGAGGAGAAGACGATGATCATCGAAGATTCCATTTTAAAAGACTTTATTTTTGTCCCTAAAACACCTTTGTAAACGAAAACATTTTTTATTCTATGAAATGGTGTGCTTTAAGGGCATAGATTTATGCTTAAAACAGGTGTCGGGCGGGATCGTATTTTCATGAATATCACAAAAGATTTGCATCGCGTACGAGGGCCAGACGACCAAAATGAGCTGCAAGGTAGACTACTCTACCGACTATTTGTAGCTCTAGAGTAGCTCTACTAGTAGAGAGATACCAGACAATGCGGAGGAACTACCCCAGAGTAGATGGCTAGACAAGAAGATATTCTGCTACACCGTAGTACCAGTACTATAGGATTTCAAGAAGTAGTACCAGTACTATAGGATTTCACGAACAGAGAGCCGACTAGCGACTATAGTGCTAATCGAGTTGTGTGCATGTACTCTATTTGAGCTGATCTTCGAGATACTTTAGAAACGACTCTACTATCCCTTTTTCAGAAGTATTGTCTGGCGGATGAGTGCTCACCCATTGTAGATATTGTCTTCTTAATCTTCTCAATTCAGGTAGAGCTGCTATGCGAGGGCAGTTCATGGCATGGGTCGATCCCCCAAACGGGACTTGTAGTTTACCCCCAGTGTGGATTGCTTGCGCACTCGAAATGGCCGATACTAGTCGTGTTGAAATGGCATCCATTTCCGATAGTACGTTTGCACTGACGGCAATATGCTGCTGCGTGGAAGCTCCTTGCTTTAGTTCCTTGCTGGACAGAAAGGCATTCAGCATCTCATCAATTTGGTCTTCCAGGGATTCGCTTTGAGGAGGAGTTTCATGCGGAACGCTAGGATCTTGTGTGCTAGCAGGTAAGCTCATTTGGTCAACCTGTTGCATCACTGGTAATGGTTTAGCATTGGTTGCTTCCGTAGCAGCGGCATTCACAGTTGCTGCGGGGGTAGGCGGTTTCCGTTTGGCTCGAGAGAATGCGCTCTTCTTCTGTAAGGGCGGGACCGTATCAGTGGGTTGTGGAACGGTATTCGTTTCCTTTCCCTGACCACTCGCTAAACTCTCTCCAAGAGCATGCATATTGTAAACGCTTTTCTTCACAGCCTCGCTCTTGGAATCGATATTCCCTTGAGGCGCGACGTCTACGGCGTACATCGGCTTATCCCACCGATTTCGTTCGTCGGGAGGCTCGTAGCGTTGAATTAACTCTAGCAACAGCTCTCTTGAATATGCCTCTCTTTCCTTCAAGTCGGAAGGTCGATTCTCGTTCCATTCTTCCACCACAGATGCTCGATTCAGAACCCACAAAATGCCGTGCCGTTCCCCTGCTGCTTTGGAAATGCAGTGCAGTTCGTATCGAAATCCTTTGATGTAGTTTAAAGAATCCAAAATGACCAACGTTTTCTTATTAGACGTAGCCACAGCTCGATCAAAGGCAGACTTCAGAGCAGCCCGAGTCTTCTTTTCCGCGAGGGACGTCGCATAGCATTCTTGTTTGGTCCAGTCGGGGCAAGCCGTCTCTTCGTTGATAATGACGACATCTTTGATTGTCTCGTGTTGCAGTGCACGCTCTTTCAGCACTTTGGATACTGTTGTCTTCCCAGCCGAAGGGTAACCCGTTATGATAAAACTCGGCATCGTCGGGAACGCCGCGAGTGGGAAGCTGCTGCTCTTTGTAGACCAATAGGTTTGGTAAGAGGATGAATGCTCTATTATTGTTTTCGTTCGTATCATCTTCGTCTACCAGTCTTTACTCATTGTCGTTCCTTCCTCGTCTATTTTTCCCGCCAAGAAATTTCGTGGCTCTGAATGTGTTAGTCCAAGTGGTCAATAGCCCGACGACGCACGACGCACGAAGTGCGTTTCGGTTTTGGATCTCTCGGAATTTGACACCACCTCTCACCTTTCACCTCTATTCTCCCAGCTCCTTCCTCCTTCTTCCTTCCATTTCATCACCTCCCTCAACGCATCTTGCTCTTGGATGTGCTCGGAACTATTCGGTTGGAAGCATCGGTGGTGATTCGTTCAGTCTGAAAGTACAGTACCAAATACTCGTCTTCTAAATCATAGAGCAATGTGGTCCCTTTGCTGGTACATCAATCTGCTTGTTCTTGCCTCGGCACCGACTACTGCTAGAACGTTCCAACGAGAAATTTCCCGGTTGGCAGTCTTGAATCGTCGCAGAGTATCCCTCTCACAGCCAACGATGAGTAGCTTGCCTGCTTTAGTACGGGGAGGAGCGTATCCTGCCGATGAAAATGCCAAAGGACCTCCCGTTCAAGAGCCCCGAGTCTGGGCAGAACCAAAACGCGCCTTGCTGCTGATGGATGTTTTTTCAGAGTATCATGGAATCTTTCTCTCCCATCAGGCTCGAGAGGCATACGGGGTGGCAACTGTCAGCGTGTTGTCCAACTACATGAGGGGGTACTTCGAAAAAGAAGAGGCAGAAGAGATGGATCGCTGGAAGCGAGAGTTCTTACCCGATGAGGACAATTTCCAAGAATGGAAGCAATCACTGCAAGATTACGAGTTGGTGGCGATTTCCTGTGAATCTGAATCGGGCCTTGGGGATGCAGAAAAGATTGCTGACAAATTAAAACTCACACATCACAATGGATTCAACGAAGCTCGGCGTAATAAATATCAAATGATTGAGGCTGTCAGGGAAGTTGGACTGGAAGTGGTGAAACAACGTCTATGCCAGAACATTGATGAAGCACTTGCCTTTGCGGAAGAGCTTGGCGTCCAATCTGAAGAGGGAGAAAAGTGGGTTGTGGTCAAACCCGTCCGTGGTGTCGCTTCGGATGACGTTCACCTCTGCAAGAGTCTGTCATCAGTGAAAGAAGCCTTCGTGAAGATTCATGGCTCTCCTATGTTTGGGGCTCCATGGGAACAACATGATACCGTTCTTGTGCAGGAATTTGCCGAAGGGCAAGAGTACGCTATTGATATTGTCTGCAAGGATGGTGTGAAAAAGATTGCGGCAATTTGGATCTATGATAAGAGGCCAGCCAACGGTGCACCGTTTGTGTACTTCGCGACGAAGATTTACGATGGAGATCAATCGTCAGTCCTGTATGACTACGTATCGAAAGCTTTGGATGCATTGGGCGTTCGTTGGGGATTGTCGCACAATGAAATTATCATTACGAAAGATGGACCTCGACTAGTCGAGATCAATTGTCGCCAACATAATATGGATTTCATCCCGCTCACCATGAGCTGCTTTGGTTATAATGCTTTCGATATGCTTCTCGCCGCCTACTTGGGAGGCAAGCTCGAAGAATCGTATCCTTCTGAGACTGCCAATCTACGCCTCGATTGGGATTTTCTTCCGTCTATTCCTGAGAAACGAATGCATGGAGCTATGGTTCATTTGTCATGCTTTGTCGAGGGTAAGCTTCTCTCGGTAAATGAAAATGCACTGACGGAGATTCAAGAAATGGAAAGCGTGCTCGACTTGGAGATATACGGCTACTTTTTACAAACCGGAAACTATCTCAAAAAGACAGTAGACATCCGTACGGATTGTGGATGGGTTCAAATGGTCAACCCAGATTCAGAGGCCTTTGCGAGAGACTATGACCGAATCATTGAATTGATGCCAACAATCTTTGAAGTTGAAAAATGATGTTCTACGTGCCCCCGCAGTATCAAGTCTATCACGGATAGTAGTCTCTCATTGCCTATTATTCACCGCGACCGACCGAACGATCCGGCACATCTGAAAGCGGAATTTGACATCTACCGTAGGCGCAGTCACCTGGCCATCCTGAGCGTCCAGGGCGACATTTATTCTTGTGTTGATATTGCGCGACAGAGCCCACGACCTTTAGACTGCCACATAAAAATCGAAAGTGTAAAACTAGGCTGCAACATCTATCAGTTTCATTTCATGACAATTTACGCTTCTGCCTTTTCCCCGATCATTGTGTTAAGTCTGAACATGCAAAGCGTAGCAAGCCCGAGTTCTCCTGAAGAGATTCCCAATGCCCCCTTTAGACCCAGCTTCGAAATGGATAAGAAGACACCCACAACCAGAACATTCAATGGAATGCCGAATAGATTCATAATAACTGATCGGTGAGAGTCTGGGACATACTTGCTGCGCAGAGTTCCAATCGAGGGAAAGTACATTCCAACACAAGCCTCAAAGGCGAAGAAGGCGGCAACAAGAGCTGGCAAACTCATTGTTGACGAGACGGTGAAGGCTGCGCTGGACATTGCAATTGTAGCAGCTGTCAGCATGACCGCCGTGAATTTTTCCGTAGGGACAGACATTTTCGCAAGTTGTCCAAACAAAGTTGATCCTAACAGACAGGACGCCATGAAACAAGAAAAGACGGTGCCATAGGGAGTTCCTGCACCCTCGCCAAAGGCTTTTGCCACGGCGCGACTGATGGCAGGTGGCCACTGTAATACAAAAATATACATGGCAGCTTCAAATAAGCTCTGAACTCCACCCACCAACATAATTTTCGGGTCCTCCTTGACCACCTTCACAGCCTCTCGAATAGACGTCTTTTTGGTTTCGCCACCAACTTCGGGGCTCTTCTTGGCGACATTCTCCTTCCACAAAAGTGCAGCGAGGAGGCCACCTGCAGCCAGGAAACCAGTTGATAGTTCAAAGGGACCAGTGGGACCCCGGCGCGCAGCCGCAAAACCAGCAAACTGACCTGCCAAAATAGCAACAATCGAGTCACCAGCATATGCCTTTGTGCAATAAGAGAATATAACATTGTCAGACTTGAATTCTTATTCCTTTTGCTCGTTCAAACCAGTAGTAGTTACCAAGATATTTACTTACAAGTCCAAACGTCTCTCCCAGCCAAGATCCATCTGGATCATCTCCACTCTCCTGGGCTTCACCAACTAGCCATGACTCTGGAGCACTGAAAAGAAGACTCGTTCCAATTCCACTTAGAATCCTTCCAAGGAAGAGGACTTGCAATAAAGGACTCTTGGTGGAGAAAGCTCCCATGGCGTAAATGATTGAAAATGCCAGGGTCCCCTTCTTTCGACCATAGGTATCCAACGCTCTACCAACCGAGGGACCGAACAAGGCAGTGGAGGCAAATCCGGTCAAGAACAACCTACTGACCAGCGCCAGGGACGCTGGAATTCCATTGAATACTTTGGAAGCATAAACTTCATAGAAGTATGGCCCTTGTAGCCAGTCTGCACATCGAAGCAGCCAAAAGACGGAGAGAAACTTGATTTGGAGCTCCTTAACGCTTTTGGGTTTTGCGGCTGCAGCGCTTCCTTTGTCGCCCGAAGCGGATGCACGTTGGTAAATTTTGAATACGGCAGTCAAGACCGCTAAAGTTATCAGAGAAGAATTGAAGAAACTTGTCGGAGAAGCGCTCCAATTCTTTGCAGCCGTGGCAATCGAAGAAATAGCTCCACCCCTTGGGACACCCACGACATTGGACAACGACAATTTCAAATCGGAATGTTGCAAACGATTGTTGGGTCGTAGATGATGCCGAAACTGACCCATCGACGAAAGAGAGTTGATACTTGGGGAAATTCCGACCGTCGTAGTTCGCGCCATGTTTCCGAATGCCGCCACTGGAGCACCAGTCATAACGGCAAGGAGTAACTTCGCTAGTCTCGTCATCTTGGTCTGGATTCCTAGTTCTACGGTCTCCAGGTAAAAATAGTGATGCCTTGGCTTTCGTTGTTTGATGTTACACCACTTTTGGACATCAAAGATCGGGCATCTCTACTAGGCCGACGATGATGATGACATTGAAGCATCTGAGACGACAGTCTGTACGGTGGCCGTCATGGGTAATGTACCGGTGCCGGTACCAGGTACGATACTTTACTGGATATTGGTGTACCTGGTACCTGGTACTGTACCGGTAGTACTCACTCTTACGTCAGATCAGAAGCTCATAACCTTTCCTCCTTTGCCGTACCGGTACAAGTAGCGCCGGTACAAAGTATCCCAACAGGATTTGGCGGGACGACGGGCACCGGACAGAACGATCGGATGGCGCAAGTCGTCGCAAGTTTGAAGTTTCATCGCATCCATCATTATTGCTGCCGATACCAGTACCATTCGTCTACTCCAACTCATATACGAGTATCCTTTCTTTCCCTATCGTAACACTACTTGAGCTTTCGTGGAACTTTCAATCTGCACCTCCATAGATAAAATCATCCAACATTATTGGACTATGAAGTTCCTCGGCGCTTTCTCAGCTTTCGTACTTGCCGCGTCCGGTGTACCAGCCTGTCTGTCCTTCCAAACCTCCACCACAAATCGGTGGGGCCTCACTTCGCGGTGGAATCAAGGCGCTACACGAAGCTCCAGGCTGGCATCTTTGGCCGCTCCGGCCAAGACTCCAGGATCGGCTCAACTGGATACTCCATGGCAAGAGCTTGGATTTGAATTTCGACCAACGAATAGTCACGTCAAAATCATATACAAGGATGGAAAGTGGGGCGAACCAGAACTCGTCAAGGTGAGTATCTCCTGTGCATTTTAGAGGATACACCACATACTGTTGGACACTTCTCCTCGCACTGTTCTTGTTCTTGGCTCATATGTCGTTGATTTGTTATTTTGCGGCTATTCTCGTTTCCTCTTCCAGGACCCGTATATTTCACTTCACATCGGGGCCACCGCTTTACATTATGGACAAGCATGCTTTGAAGGTTTGAAGGCTTTCTGCCACGAAGATGGGGATGTCTATGTATTTCGTCCAGACGAAAATGCCGCGAGAATGCAAAGAAGTTGCTTTCGTACCATGATGCCCGAGCTTCCTACAGAGACTTTTTTCCAGGGCCTTCAGGATGTGGTTCAGGATAATATTGAGTATGTACCTCCCTATGGCTCGGGTGGGGCCCTTTACATCCGACCTTTGCTCTTTGGTTCGGGTCCCCGTATTGGATTGCAACCTGCTGATGAATACACATTTTTGATCATGGTTATCCCCGTCGGCGACTACTACAAAGGTGGACTATCGACCCCTGTGAACGGACTAATCATTCCCGATTATGACCGAGCGGCACCCAAAGGTGTTGGTGCCGTGAAGGTCGCAGGAAATTATGCTGCAGATCTTTTGCCGAACATGCTTAGCAAGAAGAAAGGGTATCCCATCGGTCTGTACTTGGATTCCAAGACGCAGAGTATGATTGAAGAATTCAGCACCAGCAACTTTGTTGGAATTGACAATTCGCAGAAGAAATACGTGACACCCAAATCCCCATCTGTCCTGCCATCGATCACAAACAAAAGTCTCATGCAAATTGCAAAGGACGAAGGATTCACCGTGGAAGAGCGAGAAGTTAAAGTTGAGGAACTAGAGAATTTCGATGAGGTCCTCGCTGTGGGAACTGCTGTCGTCGTCACCCCCGTTGGGACCATCACCAGGGTCAACGAAGACGGGTCCGACACCGTATACGAATTTGGAAAGAAAGATGAAATCGGTGAAACGACCAAGCTGTTGTACAAAAAGATGCGAGCTCTGCAGAATGGCGAGGCAGAGGACAAGTACGACTGGAACATGAAGATCAGAAATGAATAGGGGACGAAGATCGGCTTCTGTAGCGTTATCGAAGTAACAACTAACTACCAATTGTTCTGCTATTCTTTCTTCGGTTTTGGGTTGATTGTCCCGCTCCCATATCATCATGCAGCTCTTCCAAGAAATTCTTGGTGCCTCGGTAGAGCGAAAAAGACAAACCGGTGGCAATGCCCGTCTTCAGAACTGACGGTAAGAGGCCTCTATAGAAGCCTCGGTATCCCTCATTCCTCCAAATCTTCGCAAAGCAGTCGACCATGCCAAAATAAATATCACCCACAGGACCGAACACAGCCTGCGCCTGTATTCGTTTTTTAACGGTGTCAATAGGATACACAATGATTTTGCTTACCGATCCAGAGATAGTACCGGCATAAGCAGATATCCCGATGGCACGGTCGCCGCTGGTAGCATAGTCATATATTGCAAAGTTGAGCCCCATATAAGGGATAATTTGAATAGAAGCAGGAAAACAACCTGCGTAGAACGCTCTTAGCCCTTTCTGCCGATACAAGGACATTGCGAACTCATGCAGCGACTTTGGCGGTCGAAAGGCGGCCGGACTTAGATTTGGATCGGCAAATGAAGACTGAATTGAAGACGTAGGCGTCATGCCTCGAGCTGCAAATGTGGTCCGGCAGATATCGAAAGGATACGTTGCCACTGTAGCACAAAGACCCGCGGAACCACCAGATAGAAATGCCACTATTGTGGGATGAGGTCGTGTGGGATCATCATACGACTCGAACCAAGCTTTGATGTGACCATACACACCAAACTGTACCGTAGAGTATCCTACCCAAAGATATGTAGCTGCCAAGCTCCCTCGAAAGAGAGCGAAAAATCCACCTTCGTCTCTGATGATGGTTGCAAACGAGCTCATTAGACTTGGGCGCGGGTACGTCACAGAGCGATCCAACTGGCGCCGAATCCGCACCAAGTCGAGAGGAGCCGTCGCCAGCCTAGCACCGGCTCCAGCTACAGCCCCAGCCGCACTATTGTGCCATTGAGGGTATTCCTTGGCGGAATCTGACATTCCTCGAACTGAAATAGTACTGGTACCAGCTTCCTCTTATTCTCGCTTATCCTTCACGAGCGCCGAAGAACAAGAACAACTTGGAATCAAGATCAAGCAAATCACAACAGCTGCAAAGGCTACCAATGTGATCAAACTGATGTGCTCATCCTCAAGGGGATCGTCGAATTCTGCGTCTAGGTTGGAAGTGGACTCGACAAAGCTCATGCCCATGTGAAGCAAGCGATCGTTGCCGATAGATTATTGAATTATTGAGACCACAAAGTTAGAGTTTAGAGTACCGGTACTGGTACTTCGCCTTCGGCCTTCGATCTCATCATCATCATCCGCCGATCTGGATCGGCCTTCTCATTTCATCTGGTTTTTGCCCGCCTGTCGTCCTCTGCATGCATGCACGCGCAGACCGGCCGATCACTCCGACTGCTTGTTCTTAGCGGCCATACTCTTTCGTTCCACTCTTGACCGTTCATTAGGCATCAGGCTTCCCATTCGACTCTCTACTACTAGCTAGTAGTAGTAAAGAGAACCAGGGTCAGGGCGAAATGTAGCTTGCTACCTTAGAAGTGTTCTAGCTAACAAGGTACCTTCAGCACAAACATAATCTTTTAATCCATTACCTGAATGTGCTACGCGTTTGATTCCATGAACGAGGCGAAAGATTCATATTTTGGATCCCATTTCAAGGCATTATTACTTGCCGAGCCATCATAGATCTTTCCAATGGGTTCAGCGTCAGAGCCAAGAAACTTGGGCATTGATCTTTCTTTGTACTGCTTCGCTTTCAGCGTGTGCTCGCAAATTTGTCGTCGCGTCAACGGGTTTCCATCACTGATCAAGAACGTTTTTCCACTGACAACCGTAGCACCAGCCAGTATAGCAGCCAAAGCAGCACCCGCAGCATCATCATAATGAAGTAGATTGATAACTCCATCCTCTCTGCCCGAGACATCTTTACCGCTCGTCAGCCAAAAGTTATGTGCTCCTCTCTCCATGGTGTACAGACCGGCCAGTCTCAAGCAAGCGCCACCATGCTTGATGACAGCTTTCTCTGCGTTGATTAGTCTAGCAGAGCGAGCGTTTCCCTCAGGATCAGGCAGAGGAGAGTCCTCATTCACTACAACCATCGTTGATTCTCCTGGTCCATAGCTGCACAAAAGATAGAAGAGTGAGGAGGTGTGATGTCATGACACCGACGACGACGCCTTCCCACGTTCAAACTCCGACTTACATTCCACCACTTGAAGTGAACACGAATACTCCTCCTTCCGAAGGTCCCACCCATGTTTTAGTGATGCACTCTTCCACGGCACCGGGATAATCTTCAAATCCAGAAGGGGGAGCGCAGAAAACGACATTATTGAATTTCACACCTTGGCATTCATCCCCGGTTTTGACTTGAAATCTATCATCGGAGCCGACTTCTGCCAGGATAGATTCATGTCGATTCTTTGTCTTGGTGATTCCGGTCACTTTGGTTTTTTACAGGCATATTCAAAAGAAATGATACAACGCAATGTCAGTCCACATTCCCTGCTTGGACCCGATGCCGTACGCCCGACGCATGAAATATTCCCAGCATACCTTTCCAGCCCGCAAATTCAGGTGAAGCCAACAACTGTTTACATAAACTTGTCCCGAGAACACCACATCCCACCACAGCACATTCCGGGGATGGCACGCTCATGGCAGACGAAAGCTGCCAAAATATCGAAGCCGCCACAACAAACTGCGTCAGAAACATCACTGTAGATTGGGTGGCTGCAAGAGTATCTTCGTTCTTCACACAAAAATTGTCTTCGGGATCACCTAGAATCCAAGCTCGTTATCTCACAGTCGTGGTCTAAAATGATCGACAGTGATTGGTGTAAACCTCGTACTCGTAGTCTCCAGTATGATTTCAATGCTGTTTGGTTTGTGATTTGGTGTCTTGACTTGTTGTTTGTTGGAACTTGGTTGGAACTTGGAACTTGAGTTTCGTGATGGCATTCCGATGTACTTGTACCGGTACGACTGTGCCGGTACTTGTATGTACTGTACTGGTTCCGGTACGAATTTAGATACCAACATTCGACCCCGTCGACTAAACGCTCTGACGTCACACCGATCGACGACGAAGCGACGCGACGAGGAGCGACGACCGACGACACCTCTATCGCGCGCTCGCACGATGATTGTTACATTCCTCGGGATCGATTTTGTAGGACTGGTACTGGCGTACAGGTACTCGTACAGTACTACCGGTACATGTACCGTTATCTCTACCAGTAGTACAAGTACTTGTACTGTAGTCTACTCTATCGTAGTAGTACGAACTATTCGTATGTAGTTCGGGTTGGGCCCTCTCTCTACTTTCTACTCTTAGTAGAGACTACTACTCTAGTCCAGCTACTCTACTAGAGCTACTAGTAGAGTAGAGATACGAGTAGAAGTCGTGATGGCTCCTGGTCGAATTCGGAGCTATTCTTGCTGTGAGTGATAATCGTTTGGTATAATGCGTAGGAAAAGCAACAAACTTACAAATAGTGGGACAATGGCCCGGCAACAAGGCCTCCATGAAGTCGATTGAAGCAGCCTGGTGGGCACCCAACAGTGCGCCACACGCTCCCACGATCACCGCGGTTACGCATCGTGCCTTGAGAAGCTCATTGTCTAGCCATTTCATGTAGCTCTCAAGCGCCACTTGATATTTGTTGCGCTGACCAGATTCTGCCGAATCGTCGTCGCCGTGCTCCCCAGAGCAAAAAGATCTCGACACCAGACTCATTTTTAGCGATCCAAACCTGCTTACGTTTGTAGGATTATTGTATTATCCGCTAGTCTGGGTAGATAGTGACGTGAGTTTTTAAAACAACGGGGAGTTCGTGGAGTTCTAGTCTATCCCTGTTGCTTGTTGACAAAACATCTTGTTCGCATCAACAACAATCGATAATCCAGATTCCAGATCAACCTATCGACAAACCACTATCACCACTCTCCGACCTGTTGAGCCTTTTAGTCGTCTGAGTCAACCACATTGATCCAAAAGCTTGCAGTGAGCAAGCAACAAGAGGCAACCTGAAACCTTTTCGCAACGCCGTCGTTCCTCGGATGCTTCTTCTTTGGAGGGAAGAAGCGTCTAGACCTACCGGGTAAAGCTTCATTCGAAACAAATGAACGTATAGCACAAGATGGTTCCAGTTGTTGCTGAACACGGATAAGCCAATCAAACTATTACATTACGAATGATCCAGACAAACTATCTGACTCTGCTTTGGCAGACCGAAGTGAAAGTCCACCAGCAGTCCGCAAAAGGCTTGCTTTTGGTGTGGGTCCTTTCGGGGATACCAGAACTCGTTTCCCAAAGTTGGGCTTTCTCACGAAACGGCCCAAACTCTTGTAGCACCTGTGAAATGCTGAAAGCGCAATCTCCAACAATAGGAGGCCAAGTGCGACATCAATCAAGATGATGATCAGGCTACTGTGAGTTTTCGCGTACATGCAAGTTCTGGAAAGCCAGTGACTGTCTGAGCCGCCCGCGGCCGTGGTGTGAAAGTTTGCAATAGTCACAAGTGACCACTCCAAGAATGCTGTCATCGCTTTATGGGTGACGGCAAGCTTCGAAAGAATCCGCGCGAGAAATGCAGCGTGGGTATTTGTCAGATCGGAGGACAATTGGACAAACATATCCTGCCAAACTTTGGAAGCAACAGGGTCGAACTTGTCCCACGCAGTGGCAACACTCTGAAGAAGAGAGGTGAACATCACCCTTAGGCTCTGGTGGCTGTAGCCACCCATTTTTTCACGGATGTAGGCTGAAATGAAAAGATGGCCCTTTTGCACTTGCACTGAAGCGATACTCAGGTGTTCCCTTGTTCTCTGAATAACAATGATAGAGTGTTGCCGGGTCGTGTCAAAAAGCGAAGAGATCTTTTCGATCAGGTATGAGGCATTGCCCGTCAACCAATCCCAGTACTCATCAGCAAGCTCAACCACCATGGATCCCAGTTCAAACTCATTGATATCGTAAACTAATCGACTCGACATGCCTTTCTTCATTGATTCTTGTATCTGTTCCTTCAAGAGCACGAGATCCTCACGAAGTTGAGCATTTTCCGACTTGATTGCTGACATTTCTTGGCCTCTTTCATCCAACAAAGAACGAAGATTCTTGTTTTCCTCCGTAAGACGCTCCAATTTATGCTTCTGGTGAACAATCTCAGTTTCTGTGTCAACAACCATAGCCTCTGTGTCCGCAAGCTGAGATTTCCAGGGTTTGACTTCATTCTCGAGGCGATCTTCCAATTCAATTTTCGCGCGCATTAGCTCGTCATACCATGATTTCTGCACATCGAGTTCCTCTTTCATGGCTTTCGCCTTCAATCGGAATAGTTCCGTGGCTGCTTCAAGGGTGTCATGGTTAGCCTCCATCTTTTCCAGTTGAGATTTTAGGTCCTCAATGGTCTCATGGAGGGGTCGCGTGGCAGCGAGGACATCGGGCGATGGCTGCGCTGGCTTCCGAGACAATAATACTCCTGCTGTCGTCGGTGTGAAGATAAGGCACGATGCCAAAAGCAGAAAACTACCTCGCTGTCTCATTATTGCTTCTCCAAAGAATTTTTCTACTCTCTCAAAGAGACGATTACGGAATGTTTTACTCAAGATGCCAGTGGTAGGCGACGGTAATGGTGCGGTGAGAAAAGGGTGAGGTGTGGTTTGTGTTGTCTTTGTCGGATGCAGGATGACAATGACTTCTGGTGGCGAGAAAAGAGTGATCGCTGAAATTGATTCAGCCAATAAATACCGATAAATCTATCATAAATTATAAATGTCTCAGTGATGTCTTTCAGACGCATGATTACACAAAAAAACAATGAGATATTTGAATAGAACAATAATGAATAATGATAACACTATTCTTGCGTGCATGCGTGACGCACAAGCACTCTATGTACTTCAGTAGCGCCCTACCGTCGTACGGTACCGGTGCTACTGCGTACCGTATGTATTTCCACGCCAGGGAAACATTTTGTAGTCTACAGTAGGCATGTCCCAAAAAATGGCGATCACCTTCCAATCTTTACTTACGATATTGAAACTGTTGGTACCGGTACCAGGTACTGTAGAGCACAGCGAGCACTCGTACTGGTACCGTACCCGCACCGCACTATAAGCTACAATACCGGTATGTCTGGCGTGGCTACGTTTGTCGTTCCGGCGCAAGAGAGATGATCCATTCATGATTCTTCATTGCTCTCGACCGTCAAGGTACCGGTAGTAGCAAAATTAGACACAGCACTTTTTCGCTGCTTTACGATATACTCTACTCTTCTGTAGCATGAGTACTTTTCGCTGCTTTACGATATACTCTAGCAAGTAGTAGTAGAGAGTACTAGATAGAGCTTGTAGTACAAGTACGTACGAGAACTAGTACTGTAGAGGCTTGAAACCAGTTCAGACTGCTATTTCGATCTTACTTGTACAATAAACACCGCGAGATAGAGCTATTTCCTTATCATTTTTGTCAGCTCCACAAACTTGCGAATGAGACGGAAGTCAAAGCAGAACAGGTAGACCCCACTACTCTAGAACCCAAAATCCGAGGACGGACTTGCGCTTCCCATTTCCTTGTCCAAAAAGCTTTGTTCGTATTGTTTCATGATATCTCGCTGAATGTCAAGATCCACCGTCTGCTCTACAGACTGCGCCTGCGCCCTGGCCTCTTCCCGTGCCTTCTTTCTTTGATCTTCGGCGTCCTTATCTTGCTGCTCTCTCTGGAGAGCTGCTTCCTCTTCCTCGGCCTGCCGCTGTGCTTTGATCTCTTCGCCATGAGCAACCGCGTCCGCAAGCCGCTGATTCTTTAGCTGCTCTGCTTCTGCCTGCATTTTTTCTTCGCGCTTCTTTTTGTCTTCTTCTCGTACCTTAGCAATTGCTGCAGCTTCCCGTGCGCCAGCCCAGCCATCGTCGTCATCGGCCTCTTTCTTTTCCTTTGTCTCTGGCTGCGAAATAGTCCATGTGGCCGCTGCTGCCCCGTCTTCAATTCCTTCTTCGTTATCGTCGCTATCCTCGTCATCATCGTTCCCGCCGAAACCCTCGCCAAGACTGAAGTGTTTTGTGGCCGCTACAACAGGTGGCGGTACAGCTGGAGCTTGAGATACGGGTGGCGGCGCAGGCGAACTGACCTCCCCCTCTGAGTCACTATCGCTATCTTCCTTGCTCCCGAATGCAAAGAAAGAATCGGGGTCTTTCTTCTTTGCTGCTGGTTGAGCTTTGGTCGTTTTGGCTGGCGCTTCTCTCTTTGGTTCAGACGCGACAGCCTTCTTTTTGGGTACCTTTGTTTTTTGCCGCTTTGGTTGTTTGATGAACTGGACGGCCAAAGTATGTAAGCAAATGTTGTAACAAGTCCACAATGTGTCATTGTAAATGAATCTTACCTTCGTAACATGGCGGAGAAGTTTGCGCTGTGTCACCGCGTCGAGTTGATCAATTTCAAGGTCAATCTCCTCCTCTTCGCCAGAAATCTTGGCTGCCTCCCTAATAATTTGAATCACGCCGTGCAAGTGCTCGTGCGGGAGCTCATTGATGGTCTCCGTCAGAAGTTCTTGCTCCTGCAACGAAAGCGGTCTTGAATCCTCTTCGTATACCACGGGTTTCTCGACTAGCTTTGGTTCGGGCTTTTTCTTCTTCTTTCGTTCGGGAAGAGACGAAGATACTGAGAAGTCCGAAGAGTGGGCCGCAGAGAAAGAAATATCGTTCATGGGCTGAATTGCACCGCTGCCCGGTTCGTCAGACGACAATTCTGCCAATGCAGTGTAGGTTTGAACAACCTGTTGCTGAAGTTGCGTGATCATCTGAACCATCAGACTGAACTCGTTTCTTGAGACATTAGCATTTGGGTCCCTTGGAACTGCGCCGGCGATTGCAGCCATCGAATTCGCGTTCGCTGCGGCCATGTCTTGTGCTTCGTCGAGTCGGCGGCGTTTGAGACTTCGAGTGTCATCAGCACGCCTGCGTTTTTTATCATCCTTTTTTCTTTTTCCGTCCTCGCCTTTGGCTCTTTGTATAGTTGTCGCCATTCTTTCGACGTCACGGAACTTCTGGTTGAAAAGGATCAACAGATTGCGAGCGGCTTGATGCACTGAATGTGTTGGCTCGATATTAAAAGTCATGGCGTTTTCAAAGACTAGACGTGCAAGTCGCGCAAACTCTTCCGGCGAAGCAACTTCCCTAGCGTCCATTTTGCGCGCGAGGGTCCTCAAGTCCATCGGTTCTCTGATCACTTGATGATACGTCGGAATGCCAAGGGCAACCGGGTCGACAGGTTCACTGAAGAATGCTCCCCTCTCGACATCCTTTTCGCGGATGAAGCGCAGTATTCCGCTGCACTTGTCCATAAGTCGGTTAAGTTGCGCATCAGGGTCGTCGTCCTCAAGTCGCAACGGCACCTTCACCTGGCGTGACGACTCTCGCCGTACCAAACCTCCACGAAGTGGACCAGGGAGTCCGGATGACCCAGTTGTATCGCCCGAAGCTGTTTTGGTAGGTGCTGACGCCGCTGCGGAAGATGGTGTTTTCGATGGGACGGGTCCTGCGCTTACTGGAGGGCCAGCAAGAAGTTCAGGCGGGTACATTCGGTAGACCTCAACCTGGCCTCCTGTCTTGCCACTCATGATCAAAGTGCCCGTCAAGTTAAAAATACCGATTGCGTTCACGCCCTTGCCGTAAACATTGTAGGAGCCTGCATTGTTCTTTCGAAATTTCATCACAATCTGCTGATCAATCACGGTCTGGTACCTAGTTCCTCCCTTCTTGAGCTGGAAAGACCCCTTGTACATTTCAGAATCAAGAGGAAATTGACGCCCGTCAGATTTCTTCAAAGCTTCCGCAGCAAAATGGGCCTCTAGCCGGAATGTGAAGTTGCTTGTCTGGCCATTCGTAAAGTGCTCGCGTGTCACGGCCCATTTTCCTTGGCAGCTCAAGGAGCCATCGTCGTTGAGCCGTAAAACACCTCTTGAAACTGCCGAGTACGTTCCTTGGTCTGGAGGCTTCAGGGCGTCTACGGAGTCCTCATCTTCAGGAGCCTTGACTTCATCAATTTTAAGTTGCGGATCTGGAACAGCCGGCAACGAAGGTCTGCGAGCTTGGCCGGGGGCGTTGATAGGCGGCGGCGCGGAAGTAACGGGTCGCGATGCCTTGATCTTTTTGATTTGAAAGTGCCGGAAGATCGTGATGACATTGTCGGCTGTGAGAGTGCCAGAAATGCTGTACTTTCCAAATGCATTACTCCCTCTTCCTTCAACGTTGTGGAATCCAGCATCATTCTTTCGAAAGCGCAGTGTGATGTCTTTCTCTACAATCTTCTTTTTCGAACCATCCTCTAGATTCAAATCGAACCAACCAGAGTATCGACCAGATACGGGGAAGGTAGCACTGGGGGCAGAGCTTTTGTGTTCATACTCGAATCTGTTGCAAAGACCTTTGGTGTTTTGTGGGTCGGCAAGAATCAAATCTAAGCCCGGGGACCACATCCCATCGATACGGTGAACGACCTCCGTCAATCCTAAGTCATCGGATTCCTCTTTGTAGAGCTTTCCCCTGAGGCAAACGACATTCTTGTCGAAGGACTGGGAAGGTGGTGGGAGCGGGCCATCATCTGCTGTATCCCCAAAATCACTTCCTCCAGCCATGCTACCCATCTTTCTCTTTTTGAACTTCTTTCCACCATCACCATCTACGAGAGGAGCTGCTGGCTGCGACGAGGGCTCGTACCGCTTTCTCAGAACAATATCAAACTGTCCATCATCGTGTGGACTAAGAGTAGCATCACCGTTAATGTGGAAAACCCCAAACTGATTTGTCCCTTTGCCGTCAACTTGGTATTTCATTTCTTCGCCCTCCAGCTTTGTAAACTTGATATTGACCCCTGATTCCGGAATGACCTTGCTTCGTTCCTTCTGCTTTCCCTTGGAAGTCGTATGGAAGTACGCCAGGCTGAAGGAGCCGTGAAACTCCCCATCGACTGGGAGCACGGTGGGATCCTCACTTGGTTCCAAGTTCCTGAGAAGCTCAAAACGCTGAGGAGGAAAAGCGTTCGAGTTTTCGTAGTTCCACATCCCGCGTATTAAATGGCGGCGAAGCTCCATGCTGTACGAGAGAGTTCCCCGCAACACGGGAGGTGGAGGAGTGGAAGCAGGAGCACCCCCACTGCTAGCTTGGTTTCCAGCGGTTGACGCGCTCGCACCAGCGCTCTCCGCAAGCTCGCTCTCCTCCTTCGCTCCGTTGGTCCCTCCATTTTCCTTCTTTGGATCCGTGTCGCCGTCCTTTTCGTCCGAGGAGTCGTCCATGTCACTGTCCGCATCGGAGGCAGCAACACTCGGGGCAGCGGAATCATCATTCTCAGCTCCGTCCTCCCCATCAGCCGTGTCCTCCGCATCCTTCATATCTACGTCATCATCGTCGTCTTCGCCTTCACCGTCACTCCCACTATCGTCATTCTTATTATTATCCTGAGACGAGTCCATCACTGAATCCTTCCCTTCCGCGGCATCCCCCGCTTCCTCCTTGTTGTTGGCAGATTGCTCCGAGTGGTTGCTCGGCTCTCCGTTGCTCTTAATTTCCGGCTCTTTTTGCACTACAATTTTCGTTGCGCTCTCATTCTCAGTAGATTGGGTTTCGGCAGTATCATGCATGGGGTTTGTACAAGAAGGGAAGAAGTTAGAATGGAGACAAGAGGATGTTGGCCCTGGACATTCAGCACCTCTATCTGGGTATGTGTCGATACCGATAGGTTTGATCGTGCGGCTCCTCGCTGCTACTGATCTCCTACTGGTACTGAACCGGTAGACTACCGGTAGCTGGCCGCTCTGCTCCATCCGTCCGTTGTTCGCTCTCTGGCTCCCGCGCGCAGGGACCGGCGATGCGAACCGCGGTGGCAGTGCGTTGGTGGTGGTGGCTCTCTAGCCTACGCGTGGGCATTGGTCGCCCGCTTGTGTGAACACAGAACACACAGTCAGTGTATCCATTCATTCGCGCTTAGTACTCAATTCTACGCATTTCGCAGCACAAGTACCTGTACGAATCGAGTGACGTCAGATAGAGCAAACTATCCGATCCTAAATAACGTGTCCAGCGGATGGATTTGACGACACGTTTTCAGCACAAAAACCTTATCATGGAATTCATTCTGCCCTTCGCCCGTCAATAAGACGTCAATCAATCTGCACCAACCATTCCAAAAATTCGCAAATGGCTTCGCCTGCAAAGTAATGGAACAGAAGGACAGACCCATGTCCGTTGGTCCGATGGGTCGAACTTTCGTATCGGCACGCTGAATAAAACTTCGACAACTGACTGTGCGCAACGCAACTCTACTAGAGACCTATAGTCTGCCAGAACCAGGCAGGTACTCTCGACTACGGTAGAGCTCTCTCTACTAGTAGAACCCTACCGGTACGAGATGGGTACTTGTAGCTCCATGTTATCGAGAAAGAGGAGGTGTAGTATCCATTAGCCTAGTCTCGCCGTCATCTCGGTGTTGAGAAGATCCTCTACCGGTACCAAATTTCTGGGAAATATAATATGATTGTTCTAGAGATACATTGAAAACTAGAGATGGAGAGCACTGGACTCTTCGAACGGGCATCATATTCCGCATGTAGTTCCAATATTGCGCCCAAAATTGGGGGTAGTATCTACATGCTTTCCTCATGCACTGACATTTGACAAACCCAGTATCATATACCAAACCACGAAAGGTCTCCCCAAAAATCCCACAACATTTACGATGATGATTCCACAACCTCGGCACTTTCAGTATTGTAATTTAGTAGCTTTTCAATCAAATCCACGTGCGTCAACATCATCCTTCTACAGCAGTATCTCTTGAGACCCAATTCATCGAGAGCGTCACTGTTACGTTATATTTACATCGAGGGATAGAGAAGAGAGAAATTGTAGCGCGGTTAGTCAGTTCGTTGCGTCCGTGAAAGATTATTCATTCATTCGTGTTGATTCTTGATTATGACAAGAATGAGTCTTCCGATGTCTTACTTACCCCTCCGAGAAATCTGCTTGTAGCAAACTGAGATATGTCTCCCATTTGTTACCGATCACTTTTCCGCAAGTGAAACATCGAACCGGGATGATCATTCTGAAATGTAGTATAATATGATCACTTGAGATACTGGATTGAAAATATTGAAATATGAAATGCACACTACATACGAGATACGAATACTCGTACCGGTAGGTATCATACCGCGAACCGCGATGCCGCCCCATCATGGTCCATGGTCGGGATCGCGAAGAAGAAATCGCGATGGCATGGCATACTTGTACAGTACCGGTACAGTTGTGCTTGTACCAGGTACAGTACCAGGTACATACCGGGTATGGCATGCGGCCGTATCTGCCTGTCGACGGCCAGACTCAAGGCAGTCGGCGCCATCGCCCAAAATGAAAAAACTGCAAGAAAAACACGCAAAACACGGAACGCCGCCATGACAGAATGATAACCACCAACTCTTGACAACCGCGTTCTGCGTTATTCTCAACACAAAAACGACAGAAATTCTGCGACAGAGGAGTTAACTGCCTGCTCTTGTCATTTCAATCCGCTTGAGGAAAGTACTGTGGTTTCAGATCTCGAAAAATGGCACAGGGTAATCACAAGTTGGGAAAGGCGAAGAAGCCTGCTGCAACTCCGAAACGCAAAACAGTCAAGACGGTGAAGAAAACAAAGAAGGGAAACGCAAAAGTGGAAAGAAACAAGGGAGTTCTGGCTGCTAGCAAAGCAATCAACAAGAAAAATGAACGGTTGATTGCCTCAAAGGCGTTGAATGCTGGTGCACATTTTTCACTTTCGGATATTTCTGTGAAAGGTGATTTTGAACATTGCAGTGTCAAGCTAAATTGTTCGGATCAGGGTTCAATTTGTGTTCTAACTGGCGTCTTGTTGTTCTGCAGGCAACCACGAAGCAAAGCGACAGACTGCGGAAAGAGACAAAAAGCAGAACAGGCCCACAAAACTATCCCAAAGACTCCAAATTCGTCTTAACAAGCTGAAAAAGTAGACCACTGATGATGTCAGACGGGCGTGCCCGTGCCTACTCGTCTATACTAGAGGACAATTTCTAATACATTCAATTGACGAAGAATCGAAGTGGTTTATATGCAATTGCACAAGCCAATGGGGGAATCTCCGTTTCAGGTCGTCCATTGTATCTTTGGGCGTACTTTTGTGCTCGGTTTCTCTCTCTCTGTGATGTTCATTTTAAAATTCTCGTGAATGAAAAATGTTAATTTCAGTATATTCGCAAGACTACCTGCTACATCTGTGTGTCTAGACTACTTTAGAATCTCCCATTAGAGAGAGCGAGAGAGAGAGAGATTAGGATTAGAGAGGTAATAGAGTAAGACTACTCTAGAGAGAGGCATACTGTAGAGCGATGAGGGACGAGGTAACGACCGGTGGTCGGCTGGGTCGTTTGGGTCGGGTTATTCGATTAATTTGCTCCTGCTCGCTCCGCCCGGCTCGACGCGGTTGAAGGATCTTTGATCTTTGTCGATCCCCTAGCCTTTGTCGATCCTTTCTCGATCGGATGATCTCTCTCTGACCCCCTTTCTCACTCTCGTCTGCCGTCATGTCATTTGCCATTTCGATCAGTGTTCGAAGGTGCAAGAGACGCCACTTTTTTGTAACGTGCATCTAGTCCACTGAAGGGTGCCTATACAGTCTCAATGTTTGGAAGAACAATGCCTCAATTACGAGCCACCATCGTCATTTTTTCCTACACCTTCCTGCTCGCTGTTGCCCCGGTGGTATCATTGAATATTGTGATTGCAGGTGGCACTGGAAAGTTTGGACGAGCTCTGATTCCGAAACTTTCTGACCATGATGTGACCGTGCTAACTCGAAACGCTTTCTTGGCGGCAGCGCCTTCAAAGGTCACAGAGGTCTTCGGCTATTTGGGCGAATCATTTCTTTCCCGTCACCCACATGTGAAGCTTCGTGACTGGGATGGTGGGGATCTTTTGGATATCGTCGGACAAGATTGGGTCGGATGGCAAGAGGACGCCCTTAAACCTGCTGATATCTTAGTTCACTTGGTCGGAGGTTTCACTGAACAGAGAGAAATGGCCACGGAACGCTTAGTTCGAGAGTCGCTCCGCGTCAATCCAAACGTTCTTCATGTGACGGTAAACCCCGTGGAAGGGGATATCCCCATTTTAACTCCGGGAATGCCCACAATGAAAACCAAGCGTATCCAAAAGTGCGAGGATATGGTGAAAATGAATTGCTTGAATTCTGAATGTCTACGGCTAGAGGTATACAAATTTGACGAAGCCATTGAAGCAATATGTCAGGCCATAGATTCAAAAAAGTATTCCTAAGAATCGATAGCCGACAGTGAAGGCAATGATGAGTATTCACCACTCGGTTGTCTTCATATTATGATCCGGGCCTCCTTATGTTGCACTAAATAGGTGCGTGCGAGATTTCGCCCGGGATCCCATGTCGGCCACCTGTGATACATCAGTGCGAGAGTTTGCTATTAACGGTATATCAATGTCATGTCTACGTCTACAGTACTGGTACTAGATTAGCAAAGCTAGTAGATCGCTCCTACTGTGTATCGGCTGCCACCCATCTGCATTTTTGTGTCTTCAGTTTATAGATGTGTCGACCAAAGCATGTAGCATTCTGGGACAAAAGCAGAGCAAACCGTCCAAAGCCGCCTTGACCGTAGGTGACGCACCTCCCGTTGGCCATTAGAAGTAAATCAACGAACACTGAATAGAAATCCGACGGTGACCGTGGATTTTCAGGACCATACTTGTCGATGTGGAGAGGCTCGTCGCCCTCCAAAACTGAAATTGAGCGATTCTTTGTTTCTCCGTACTTCTTCACCGCATCCACAGCAATTTTCGAGTCTGATGCAAAATATACTGGACCACCAGGGCGAAAGACTGATGCACAGTTTACGGCGTTGATTGCAAGACTCTCCAGCGTGCTTGCTGCTCTCGTTTGTTTCTCGTCTTCGATCCCATAGAATGCTCGGTAGTGAGCCACCGAGTATTCTCCAGGCGTCAGATGGTCCGTTTGCATCTTCGCCATAACCATCTCTTCAATGGGCGGGGATGGCTTAAACAATGTGCTGAACAAGTCATGGTAAACTGAGTCGTATGTTTCGTTTGGATCGTCCACAGCTTTCTCATAATATTCAGCCCCTCCGAGAATGTCTTGGATTTTACCTTCAACGACTCTTGCCTTCTTATCCTTTCGCTTAAACTTGGCCCATTTTCCAGCATTATACTTACGAACACGAGTAAATGTTTCATTATTTTGAAATTTCCTTTCCATCCAATCAGGCACACTCCAGTCCATTTTATTCGGCAACAGAAATTCTTCTAGTCTCGCCGGCGTATTCCACCGAATCATGAACAATCGTTTTTCGCGTGCCGCCACGAGTATCAAATATGGTAGTGGCTTCAATCTATCAGCAAGTCCTCCGCATTTCTTGTCCTCGTGAGTACAACGTAAAATCAAGTACTTTTCAGACTCCCAATTCGTTTCGTTCAGGACTTCTCGGTGTTTCGCGTGCCAGTTGAAATAGCGTCTCATCCATCTTGGAAACTGTCTTGGTAGCTCAAGATTGAGGTCTGATGTTTCTGGTTCTAAGATAAGGCTACTGTAATTGATTCCATGCTGTGTGTGTTTCTCGGTTGGTGTCAACTCTGGAATATCAGAGTCTTCTGAGGATACTGACGAAGCATTCCTTGTTGATGTTTTCGATGTTGCGAGAATTCCAATCATAGCGTTTGGCATTTTGTCGAATTCTTCGGTCAAAAGCTCCGTCAGCCGTCTCTGTACATTTAAAGAAGCAACAGAGAAAGCCAAAATTGTGACAAACAGAACCGCTCTTATTGTCGACTTGTTGACATCCTTCCCTTTTCGCTGCTTCATCTTGCTATCTTCTGACAACAACAGATACTTCTAGGAGCGTGAAACCGGAAGCACTTTGAGATGAATTTATCGGCGAAAAGATCTCTAGCCGATCAATCGAAAGAAGGCGATTAGTATTCGAAATAGCTTTGGACAACAGAATACCGATACCAAGTACAGTCCTCCGGAGTAAAGGAGCCCTCCAAGAAGATGATGAAATAATTACACAAAATTCAAAATAAAAAAAAATAATGATACCGTTTTCCGGTTACCGGTATTTCAGGTACTGACTGTACCGTGCGTACTGAATATGTACAGTAGTACTGGTACCGTACCGTATCGCGTGTATCAGCGCAGGCAGTCGTTTTGTGAGTGTTGTGAGGCGCGGCTGGCTCGTCACGTCGCAGGGTGAATCATCTACCGGTAGAGTACCTTGTACCGGTAGTGTACTTCGTACCGGTTCCCCGTACCGGTACCTTTTGTATCGC
This sequence comes from Nitzschia sp. pyKryTriq1, assembly GCA_956465555.1. Classification (NCBI taxonomy): domain Eukaryota; phylum Bacillariophyta; class Bacillariophyceae; order Bacillariales; family Bacillariaceae; genus Nitzschia; species Nitzschia sp. pyKryTriq1. The sequence goes on from OY101116.1 coordinate 2,666,594, forward strand.
AAGGTCTCTAGGGAGGCCTACCCAGCCTGCAGGCTGGCGCAAACATAATATAACTATTTATTATTATCATGAACATACAGTACATAATATTATAGTACCGGTAGACGACGGGAACGTGCCGACTACGGAACCTGGTACAAGTACCACCCCAGTGATAATGAATGATGAACCAAGGATGAACGGTACCTGGTATGGTCTACTGTGCTGTAATTCTACCGTACTGGTACAGGTACGGTTCAGTACCAGGTACCGGTACGATCACAGTATCATAGCACACCCAACAAGGTGAAGTCATCCGCGCGACCGAAATCGACTCCAAAAGCTCTTATTACCGTTCTTCTTCCTCGTCGTAGTTGTTGTTTTGGTGGACGTTGCCGTACTACTATTCCGAAATTCGAGCCATTGATCGACAGACTTTTCTGTTTTTGATTCCGCCAATCGTTGTTGCAAGGTGGCAGCGTTGACTCCTTGGATAAATTTACGAGTTTCTCCCGGTCGCACCACGGGATCCAAGGAAGTGTCAACACGTTTGGGGTAGCAAAACAATACGGCAGAAATCCTCCGATTTTGCGAGAGTGTTGCTCCTCCTGCTTCTGTTGTTGCTGCGGTAGGTGGAGCATCAAAGTGTTTGGGAACGCGATGCAAAATCGCCGACATGCGACCATTGGTACGAATCTTGGCACACCAGCCACCCATAAGGATTGCCGTCCCCTGTGGAACCGCTGGGACGTTCTTCCATTCGTTGCCGATACGAACTTGTAAACCTGGGAGAGACGCTTGAATCAATGTGAGGAATCCAAAGTCCCGATGTTCGGCTAGGCGAGGACGAGCCGCAGCAGCACCAGAGGCAGCACTACCACGACGACGAATGGCTTGTTCTGATGATGATTGCTTTTCTTCTTCGGAAGGATAGTAGTCAATCATTCTGTAACTGAACGCCACGTCATCTGCGAGATCATCTTTCTCGCTGGATCCACCGATCACCTCCGCAAGAGCAGGAATAAGTTTTTCGTTCACCAAATCTTTGTATCCCTGAAAAAACGACAAGGGTTCTTGGAGAGCTTCCGCTTGGATAACCTCTGGATCCACCTTTGCAATGCTCTCCAAACGTTCGGGACTTATATCGAGAGTACATTTTCGGTCCACGTGGTTAGAATTACTCTTTTTTTCACCATACGAAGAATCCTTGTATATCACAACATTGTTCGGACAGGCTTGATTCAGACGGTGGGTAACAGTCGAAGAATTTTGGAGCAAATTGAGAATCGCCGCAAAAGGCGCTTTGGGAAGATCCTGGATCAATAAAACGCCATCATCACAACTTTGCAGGCAGTTTGCAATTTCAGAGCTGGGAGCGTGGATCGATACACAAGGTAAGGAGGAGAGCGTTATGGTTGTGTCGGTATTGCTATTGGTCCTCTTCGTCTTCATGATGGATGCGAGTGAGTCAGTCGGTCACAAAGAAAGAAAAAAATAGAGGCGCCACGGCGGATATTGAAACTACGACTACTACGCGGTGATCCGATTAGCAGTACTGGTGCTGGACTTCGTAAAATCTAAATTTTAGGCAAAATGCGAACGCGAATATTGGGCATGCCCAAACTGCCGTAATAAAGATGGGAGCTAGAAAGTTTTGTTACTTATGTCAAAACGAAAAGATGGGCTCTATGGTTCTTCATTCTGTTCGAAGTTTCACTGTGATTATTGCCTCTTCTGTGCTGGCAGTGGAAGTTTGTACCAACTACTTCTGTGTTCTCATTCCGAGAATGCTAAAAACGAGAACCCAGCCTGCCCGAGATCATACTTCGTCCCGTACATCGTATCATTACTGTGTAGCGAAGCTGCTGCTGGAATTGGCGCAATGAATGAGATGAGTCCAGTACAAAAATGAGAAAGCATCACATCAGCTCACAAATAAAATCCATCACTACGAAGTTTGACGAACAAAAACATTCAATCGATCAACCGATTTTAAATTTCAAACATGGGAACGTGTGCTAGCAGCCCTGTCGAGACGTCTGCTCTCAAAAAGTCCCTTGATGACACACTCGCTTCCAAGCACAGCACTGTCCACGAGGAAGTTGTGCGCGAAACCTCCCATCCTATCCTGCGTGCCATCGAAACTATACAAACGGAAAGTGCGAAGCCTTTTGGCCGGATCTTGGATGCCGGAACCGGCCTTGGAAGCTTCAATTGGTTAGCTCACCTTTTGTCGAGAAAAGATGAGTTTGGTGTCAACGCCGACGACTGGATAGCTGTTACGGCCAGCGACGTTATGGCCAAGGTGGTTACGAAAGAGGCCAAGAGAATCGGTATCGATGACCCCGAAAAGCATCTAATCTTGGGAAATTGGTTTGAAGAGGAAGGAGAAGAACCACTTCTCCAGGGAGAAATGTTTGATACCATCCTGATCGATTACCTCATTGGTACGTAGTAGTAGTAGTAGGTAGTCCTGCAGAATTGCGATGGAACAAGGCAAAATGCTAACGACTTCTCAAATACTCGGTTTCTTGCTTCCTTCAAACATGATGATAGGAGCCATGGATGCGTTTTCTCCCTATCTACAGGATTGTATTTTTGACAGACTGGTGAAGCATCTAAATCCTGGGGGGCGTATATTCTTGATCGGGACAGAGCCACTTCCCGACAGGGACGAAAAGGATGACGAGAAGAATCTCGTTTGCCGAGTGTTAAAGATGAGAGATGCGTGTATACTCTTGGCAGGAGACAGGTGCTATCGAGAATACCCACTCTCTTGGACCCTTCGACAAATGAATCGTTGCGGCTTGACGGTAACTCAAAACTCGAACCAATATTTTCATCTCCTTCATCGGAAAGAGGACATTCATGACCAGATTGGTGTGGGTCGATCGATGCTCAAGAAAATCATGGACCGAAGCCTGGCGAGCAGTATGGAAGACGCGCTCGATTCCCTGGAACTGGAAGCCCGAAGAATGTTTATCAAAAAGGCGGATCATGAGCCGGTTCATCTCGGGTTTGATTATTTGGTAGTTGCCGAAATGCCCCCAAAATAAATTCAATTCCTATAGTAACTGGTGCTACTACTAGATCCCCATGAGTGAGTAGTAGTATCGATTAGATTGTCATTTTTGTTCCTGTCGAGTGCATCTTCTTCAGCAGTCGTTTTGTGAGTGTTGTGAGGCGCGGCGGGCTCGTCCCTGCTACAGTACCAGGTACCTGGTATCGGTACACTTCTGCTCTGCCTCCGAGGATGTATCTTCAGCAAACGCTGACACAGATGGCCTACCCACCAACGAATGATCCCTCGCCCTCCCAACAAGCAGACCTTCTTCCTGCCGGATGGACTAGAGTCTATAACTCTACTGATGGCACCGAGGCATTTGTAAACATGGCTGCAAACAGAGTGGTGAAGACACGACTCGAAATTTATAAGACGCCTCCAAAGAGCAACACCACCAACCCCAGCTTGAAGCCAGAGGCAGTACAGTCAACAACCAACTCTTGCGTTGGTTTTCCTGTCGGTGTTGTCACCATTGACCGTGGTGGTGGTAACAAAGAAACTCCAATTAGTCTGGTGGAGTCCTCTGATGAAGAGTGGGGGGACGACAACAAAAGCGAGCAAGAAGAACACAAAAGTATTCTCGGGCCACCCGATAGTGAGGTTGTCTATGGACCCCAGGACAAAGTCGATCCATACCATCAAGAACGCAAGTTCCTCTAGCAGTGTTATGGAGTAGAAGAGGAACGAACTAGTGAAAATGCGAGGCGAGAACAGTTAAAAGAGTGGTTCGCGACTTGTATCGTACATAAAATGAGCAATTGAATTACAACGACACCGAACAACATTACCAATTGAGACATTACTAATTGAGACGCTGTTTTATAATAGTGCGATGGTTGTTGCATCATAGCAATGCATATGGAGTAGAAGAGGAACGAACTAATGAAAAATGCGAGGCGGCGAGTGGTCCGCGACTTGTATCGTTGGTCGACAAACAAACCTTGGTCGACAAATTGTGCGAAAGAACAAAAATGATGATGGAAGATCATCATGTGTGCGTCGGGGGGGTATCCTTTCGCTCGCGTATTTTAAAATATCATCGCACGCAGCATCACCACGTAGCCGCCTCGTAGGATGCCAATCTGAGCTGAACGGCGCTCCGCCCTTCGCGAGGGTTCCGACGGCCTTCCGCACCGCGCGCACGCCATCTGTTTAGCAAAATGTAGCGGTCGGTGGTGGTGGTGGTGGTGGTCGCAGAAGAACGATATGCAGTAGATTGCAGCCGATTTCAATTGCTGAACGAGTACCTCTGTTCACAGTTCACAAGTACCGGGAGTACAAGAAGACGCACTCTTGGTATCTCTCTTCGAAGTACCAGAAAAATGATGATCCGGGCACTGTTGTGCGCTTGTTTGTTGGCATTTGCTCCGCTCGGTTCCGTTGCTTTCAATGCCGTCTCCCAACCATCGACGAAGAGATGCAGTTCGCCTTTACAAGCTCAATTAAAGACACTTACCGAGGAAACGACATGGGACCTACGATTCTTGGTGCAAGCGGTTCCGACCGAGAATGGCAAGAAAGTCGATGAGTTCTTTTCGGCAAAAGTGCAATTCATTGAAGAAGTTGGCTACGAGCCTCCCCAAGGCGCGCTGAAGCAGGTATTTGACTCCAGTAAAAATAATGGGAACGAAACTAGTTTCAAGATTCTTTCGAGCCGCTGGAAATTATCAGAAGATCCGAATGACCGCAGGGACTCTTTGTGGATTTGGGGGCTCTTCGCTGATCCTCTCTACCCTTTTATGTTACTTCAAATCGAAACTGATCGCATTCCACTGCCAGGAGATACGACCGATGCAATCAAGCCTCTGAAGTTATTTGCTCAATTAAACCACAAGCGGGAAAAAGACGTTGGGGTTATTCTTTCAGGTGGAGCGTTGAATATCAAGGAAGCAGAAACATTCAAAGCAGATCCGTTCGGAGCGGCAAGTGTGACAATTTACGACGATGTGACTGTCGGGACGTTGCAGGTGCAAGCGGTTTCGCGTGCGTGATGCCATGTTGCTTCCATGTCTAATATTCGCTAAATGACGCTATTATCACTAGAAGAGGACTACTAAGTGGATCTAGGGTAGGTACTTTCTGTGGAATACAGCACAGGTAGAAGAACACTAGGGGACGAAGACTGGGGGGTGTTCCTTCTTGATCCATGCAGTTCGTACAAATCAATCCTCAGATGACCAAGTTTCATTCAACATTCAAGGGTATCGATGTAAGACTGGAGAAGGGCTGGTCAATTGTCCGGCGAAACTTCGAGGTGACTTAACAGGAGTGTAGGCCTCTCCTTCATCACCCGAGTCTTGAGTAAGTTGAGCGGGGAATCTGCTTGTCCCGTCCCCATCGTGCGAATGGTCAAAGGAAGCATCGGATGCGGCGTCGTCTAGATCCATTGCAAAGTTTACTGGGGGAGTGGCCGTCACACTGGTCGTAGCACCATTTGCGGCCCTTTCCCAGAAAGCCTCAAAAGCGTGTGAAAGAAGATTCTTTTTGGCAGGATCTCTGCAGTATACCCTAATCACATGTTTGTCGAATTCTTTGGTAAGGAACATCTGGTGGTCCTGTCCACTGATTTGCTTCGCCATTTGGTAGCCAGGATCTCTATCTCGACCAAAAGATGGGACGGCCTTCTCGACAAAACGAACAAAGTGAAGAGGGTTCTTCCCTTTCTTTCCTTGATGCCAATACCCGCGCTTGATAATGATATCATCTTCTTTCAACTCAGTGATCATTCCCGTGTTTTCATCGCTATGCCGTGGCGACTCGGAACAAATTGAACGTACAATGATCTCAGGTGACGACTTTGAATTCTTCCAAAGTTCTGCATGCTTTTTCTTCTTCAAGTCCAACACCTTTTCGCTACTGAGTTCTGCAATAAGAATGATGAGAGATAGAGAGTGAGTTTGGATGCCCAAGGTAGAAGTATCTTTGCATCACAGAATCAATCCCAGCACTTACTGTACAATTCACGTCTCTTGAATTTAAGGGCCAGTTCTCTTGCAGGCTGCAGCTCTGGACTCGTAGAATACATGATCCCATCGACGATCGAATCTCGCATCCTTTCAAAGGCATGCGGGTTCGAAAACGCTCGACTAATCGGTAGCTTCGTGTTGGGATCTTCTGTCGGAATAAGGTAGTATGGATCGGCCAGCTTCAGAATATCGTTGAGCATGCATGCCCCGGCAACATTTGTCTTATGCTGATAAATGAACTCGTGAAGCTTGCCGCGAGTCTTGAAGAACTCGATGACTCGAGATACGCACTTCTTGGGGTAGCAGATCTGGTAGTGGAACTCCCCGTTTTGGCATCGTTTGCAGTCCACTTGATTGCACTCTGCCTTGGCGATACAGGCCTCATTGATGATTGAAATATCAACATTTCCAGCTTCGCTCATGCTTCGTCGCTGATCGCGTGCAAAATAGTCAAGCTTGTCAACATCCATTCCCGATTGGCGATTGGCAACGATATCATAAAGCCATTCTTTCGTGTCTGCGATCCTGCCAATTCTCTCGTTGATCTTGAGCTCATTGATCACTTCAGGGATCGCTCCTGAGTAAATACACTCCTTGATGAAAATCCAATCCCGATTCGTGAGGATTTCGTCCTCTGAGTCGTGGTCGTCCCAGTAGCAGCGAATCGACTTGGCAGCGATTCCGTCTCCGATCTGCTTGAGTGGCTTGTCAAGGTTCTCGGCTGCCATGTCGATGGCAAGTCCAAGTGACCGTAAGACTTCGTCAACCATCATGAGAGAGGATTTCTCGTGACTCCAGTCTGTTTCCACTTCAGGAAACCCACGATAGAGCTCTCGCTTCGAGGGATCTCGTTTCAGCTCTTCGTTGACCTCCTCACGAAACTCCTCGTACAGATGAGAGTAGGGTCCGTGACCCGTATCATGCAACAAGCCCGCAAGCGTGACACAAAGCACATCCTTGCTCGTCACTCCAAGGGAAGGATGCCTTTCGCGTAGCCGGAAGCACATTTCGCGGGCCAGATGTCCAACACCTAGCGAGTGTTCGAAACGAGTGTGGTTTCCGCAAGGGTAGACGAGAAATGAGGTCCCGAGCTGCCTGATATCGCGGAGTCGCTGCATCGGCCAAGTGTCCACGATCTTCTGCATCAAAGGGCAGCAATCGATCGACTGATGAACTTCATCGTTGCATCGAGTGTACATCTCTCTTTTCTCCGATCCCGATTTCACGAGGCTTTCGACTTGGAAGTTTCCATCTTCATCTGCACGAGGATTCTTTCTCGCCTTCATAGGCGAAACAGTGTTCACAGCAGGACGCTTCCGATCTTCCTCGCTCTTCCCACTCATGATGCTTCAATTTCGCTTCGCTCTATCGATATGGTAGGTATTCGTACTCGTAGGTGATAGAAGTGGAATGAATTATTCTCAATTTCTCGTTCCTCATCGGTTTCATCAATCACATGCTTGATGCTTTACAGTATGTACCGTGCTTCACTGGCGTGTGGTTTCTTTCCCGATCGACAAAGAACCGCGCCATTTCGAGATCTGGCATCATGCCTCAGGGCAGGCAAGCTGTTTCGCGTAAAAATTACTTATAGAAATTCGATATGCAACTATACATATACGAAGGTTACATGTATGTTGCACCAGTTCGCCGTGTAACGTTTCTTTGCTTTCTCAATAATAAATCAGGAGCGAGCGCGGCCGAGGTTGAAGTAGAGACGGGTGACAGACGGACCGGAACTGATGGCGAATGGTGACGGCCGGATGGAATCAATCTTTTCCATATTGCAGTAAAGAATCAGAATAACAACACGGTCTATGGTGTGGGGTGCACCAAGGTACACACCGCAGATGCACAAAGTGTACAAATTCCTTTCACACCCTCCCTGATTGGCTGGATTGACGTGGCCATGCTCCCGCCTTCCCCGTTTTCACCAATAATTTATAGAGCCATTGAGCCAGCCACTCCCTCCAACCTTACAATTATTTTGGTGGCAAAAATTGATCAAAAATGCGCGACAATCAACAAGTCGGAGGGCTTGGGGTTCATCGAACGAAAAAGTCTAGCTGTTGACTTCTCTCCTTCTCCGCTGTAACTTCAACAAAAGAATGTAGGTAACTCTATTCTTCAGGCAATACTCCGTACTGTAACGAGAAAAATGAATTAGCTGGGCGGGCGAGGGATACCGTACTGATCGAGCGAGCGGACAATCCGACCAAGTAATAGTAATTGTCGCCATCACTGCGAGTTGCTAGATTATTATTTTTGTTGTTACTTATTATTGCCATTGCTCGCCCACTCCATCCAGTTGGGGTTGTTTGCCCACCCGCTCGCGTGTGTTGGGGTGTAGTCGATCTAGTCTTTCTAATCGAGATAGTCCAATTATTTATTCCATTGAGTCGTAGATGCACCGAATTTTTGCTTCTCCTGAAATCCCAGGGCGAAAATTCGGGATTTGAAACCGTCGTGGGGGGACAGATACCAAAGTACAGTACTGCATCGCGCGCCCACGAGTGGCCACGGCCTGATCCTTGATCCTTGATCGAATATCCAACGTCCGTACTTCGTTCAGTTTCTGACTCCCTCGATCGAAGTCCCTCTGCGCGTGGAAGCGATTTTTTGGATAATCCAACAAAACCCGAAAGATCGACGATGGCCAATGGCATGATACGCAAGCACAAACTTGTACTGTCAGTTCAAGTGCTGACATGGCCTGTGACCAGCAATCGCCCCACATTCAAAAACAAACCTCCGTTAATATTGCATCCGTGCACAGTCAGACAGCAAGTAACAACAAATGAGTGCCATTCACGGTTTGCCTCTTCGCCGCGTCGTCGTCACAGGCTTGGGGGCGATTTCGCCTCTTGGAAAAACTCTCACCGAATCATGGAAGGCGCTGCTATCGAGTCAAAGTGGTATGACCACCTTGGAAGAGGCTCTTGTGAGTCATCAGAATCTGAGTGAACGGACTCTGGAACGAGAACTCGCGATAGCCAAAACTCTTCCTTGTCAAGTAGCAGCACCAGTGAAAGGTTTGGAGCATGACGATCGGACGGCGAGATTTATTCAGTTGGCACTTGTGGCTGGGGCAGAGGCAATGGATAAATCAAATTTAATTGATTGGCTGGAGAGTGACAATGACGAGACAGTATTAATGGAGAGAAAAGAAAGAATGGGAGTATGCATCGGAAGTGGCATGTCGGGGGTCCGTGAAATTGCAGACGCCGTGCACATCGTCGAAGAACAGGGGCTGCGGCGACTGAGCCCTCATTTTGTGCCAAAGGTGCTTGCGAATTCCGCTGCTGGAAGGGTATCACTAGAATATGGATTGCAAGGTCCTAATCACGCGGCATCAACGGCCTGTGCTGCGGGATCTCATGCTATTGGAGATGCAATGCGGTGTATACAATACGGAAATGCCGACATTATGTTGGCGGGTGGAGCAGAGGCCTGCATCGATCCGATTAGCATGGCTGGATTCTGTCGTCTTCGAGCACTTTCAACTGGATTTGCACCGGATGAATCGTCACGGCCTTTCGATCAGAAAAGGGATGGCTTTGTCATGGGTGAGGGTGCGGCTGTACTAGTTCTTGAAGAGCTCAATCACGCCAAAGCCCGTGGTGCTCCAATCCTTGCCGAATTGGCTGGTTATGGTCTAACTGGCGATGCTTTTCATATTACAGCTCCTGATTCCAATGGACGAGGTGCGGAAAGGGCTATGCGAATGGCGATGGATCAAGCTGGAGTTCAAGTGTCAGAAATTGGGTATGTCAACGCTCACGCAACCTCCACGCCGAAAGGGGACGAGATCGAAGGGCGGGTCATTGATCGAGTGCTACCAGTGGAGCTACGCGATTCGCCACTATTTGTAAGTGGAACAAAGGGCGCTACGGGGCACTTACTGGGCGCTGCTGGAGCGCTCGAAGCTGCGTTTACTGTCATGTCGCTAGTGGACAAGATCATTCCCCCCACGAAAAATCTGCAAACGCCAGAAGGAGAACACCATTTTGAACATGTGAGAGAAAGTCAAGCGGTAGATTCCATTCAGTCGGCGATCAGTAATAGCTTTGGCTTTGGGGGTACGAATGCATCCCTTGTCTTCAAGACCTACGATGGTTCATGACGCCAGAAAGCTGAAGTGCTACTAAGCTAGACTACAACTATGGTAGCATGTTGTGTTTCCTTTTGAGTACTATCGCTTTATGACGAGCGTGAAGTTTTCTTGGTTACTCGTCGGTTCAAGACCCGGGAGATTTTCAATTTCAGCTCACGTCGCTTTGATGGAGACGCATCTGACTTTTTCGACTTCTTTTTGCTGCCCTCTTCCTTGCTATTGTCAATCGCTGTACCAGACAGCTTAAGTGATTTTGTGGCTGCTTCATCGGTGTCAAAGGATACATAAGCCTGTCCATTACATCGACCGGTGTCGCCGAATTTGACGAGTTTGCAGCTGGCCACCTTGCCGCAGCCTTGGAAGAGCTGCTGTACATCGGCAGGTTTCACATCGAAGGGCAGGCCTGAAACAAAGACTTTACGGGAATCAGGCTGATTCAAGCCTCGCTCTTTCTTTTTCTTATTGTTTGTACCCCTGACAGTCACCTTGTCAGGACAATCGTAAATCCAATGAATGGGAGAATGCTTGTTCTTGCATGCTGAGCAAACGTAATCTTGGGGGACAGGCTTTGATCGTTTTGATTTCTTTTTCGGTGGCTGTTGCGCTTCGTTTGTGGACGTCCCTTCGCCACCGTTACTTGATTCTACCTCTGGTTGTGCGTCTTCCTCGTCTTGTTCACCTTCGCTCTCGTCGTCGTCGTCGTCGTCTCTGTCATCACTGTCATCTTTGCCCGTAGCTCTGTCACCGTCTTGGTCGTCGTCCTCATTGTCGCCCACGTCATCTTCCCTCCTGAAGATCATGCCTGCAAGTTCTGCTTCCTCTTCGCGTCGCAGTTGAGCTTCATTGCGAAGCCTTTCGTGCTCTTCCTCCTTAGTAGGAACAGGTGGTAGACCTCGTTTCACACGTTTCAACATTCGCTTGATCTGTAGCTTTGTGTAGGAAATGCCATCCTCATCCACCTTGGGGACCTTTGCCATCAATTCTTCCTTTTCTCTTTTCCGTGCGAGTCGCTCCTGTTTTTTAGTTTCTCGGCGACCTTCCTTGTCATCATTATCAGCCATGCCTGTCTTGTCAACTTTCACATCTTCGTCGTCAGATTCTTGGGCGACTTCTTCCATGGTCATTGCTTTCTTTTTTCGTTTCTTGTCCTTTTTAGACGAGGGAGTCTCTGCTTTCTCCTCCACGTCAGCCACAGCTTCCCCATCTCCTTCATCAACCACCTCGTGTTTTCGCTTCTTGTCTTTCTTTTTCTTTTTCTTGTCCTTCTTGGAGTGGACGCGAGAGTCCGAGGAGTCTTCCACGCGAGAAGCTGAATTCTTAACTTCTTCCGCCATTTTGGAGGACAATCAGTGTGTTACGAAACAGGAGACAACACAACAATCGTACTGTCTGTCAAGTAATGTCAGGACCGAACGCAGAGTGATTTACTGCTACAATACCAGTAGTGCTGATCAACGATCTATGGATGTGAAGTAAGTTTTCTTTTAGAGGCATCAACTGAAGATAAAGACACAAAAAAGGAAAAAGGATCGCGCGTCGTCGTCGGAGGCAGGTTTCTATGGTGACTTTTTGAATGGCCACAAAAGGCCCGTGACTGAGATCCACGATTTCTGGGCCATCCTGATCCCGTAGCTCCACTAACTGAGTCTACATAGCGGACGAAGGACAGAAATCTGATGAGTCACGAAGCCTTTCCCCAGCCACAGAAAAAAAGACTAAGATCACAGATCAAAACAAAACATTGTTCCCACCAACAACACAATCAGCGGGGAAACGACAACCAAACCTTTTGTCGTTAAGGTTTTGTTGCATTTCATTAGATTACCACTATAATCATTATGACCACCGAGGCAGACGCTGCAGCAGGGGGTGGACCTCCACAGGCATCGCCCACCACCAAAGAGGGAAAAATGTCGGAGAAGCAGCAAAGGAAGATGACCAAGCGTCAGAAGCGAAAGCAAGTCAATGAAACGAACAAGTGGCCCCAGCACCCCAAAATCCAAGACATGGAAGTCCGGAGTAAGGCTTATATTCGAGTCGCTGGTCTTGGATCGTCGACCAAAAAGAAAGAATCTGTGGATCCAAAGTTGGACTTGATGAGCCCCGAAGTCAAATTTGGTCGCTTGTTGGGTAGCACCGATCAACGCAAACGCCACGTCGCCGTTCAAAAGCTCAAGGCCTATCTCAAGGCACGGTGTGACATTCACAACGAAAATGGAGGCGTGTCGGAGATGGATCTTCTCAAGCTTTGGAAGGGGCTCTGGTACACCCTCTACATGGCTGACAAAACTCCTGTGCAAGATGAGTTATCGAAGCATCTGGCCGAACTTCTGTGGTGCGTAGCTGGAACAGAAGAAGAGGACGAGTACGCGGGACAAGCATATATGGAGATGTGTGAAGAAGAAGAGCAAGATAATGCTAAAGAAGACGAAGATCAAGACGACGAAGATTCGGACGATCCAGATGTTACCTTAGAAGAGATCGTCAATACTCTTCATGAGGACAACGACGAGGACGAAGAAGAGGATGATGATGATGATGAAGAAGAAGATGATGATGATGATGATAGCGAGAGCGACGCCGAAGGAAAGGAGATGGAGCAAGAGGACGACAACGGCGAGGAGGAAGAGGCACAAGAGGGACATGAACTGTATGAAGATGAACTCGACGACTCGGAGGTTCCACACTGCCGAGGCGCCCATTTGGCCTCCTTGTTCATTCGTACCTTCTTTCGAACCGTCAAACGAGAATGGGGAAACATGGACAAGTATCGAGTGGACAAATTTTACACTTTGGCTCGATTGTACATGCACGAGATTTTCAAGTACATGGCCATGAGACACTGGAACTTAGGAATTATTCGTCTCTTCAACGATGCCATCTTTGAAGAAGTTCTCAACGAAAGGCCCAATGGACTCAGGTATCACATGATTGATATTGCATTGGATGAACTGGCAAAGGTCAACGCAAAAGCTCCGATGCAGCTGACAGAAGCCACCTTCTTGGATACGTTGGAGCCCTACTTTGCAATGTCCCAAACTGGGGCCGGGGGTGATGACACGGTACAAACCCGCGTTGTGGAAAATGTTCTGGAGAAATTCCTGAATAAGTACTCGGTTGTCGGTGATATAGCTACTAGCGAAGACGACGATGATGAAGAGGCCAAGGAACTTGTATTTGACCAAGTGCATGTCGGCACTGTCGCTCACTTTATCTTTGAGTTGGCAAGCGACGCCGAAACGAAAGATCACTACCGAAAATCACTCTACGAGATGCACAAGAGCTACATGCGCCGCCTCAAGAAGGGACAAGATATTCCCCTGAATGAAGAGGAGGAGGAATCTGAGAATGTAGGTATGGAAGCTGAGGATTTGAACGAAAATGATGCATCTTGCGGAGGAGGTCTCCTTTGTCGTCATGCTACTCCATGCGAATCCGCCGAATCTGTGGAAGAAGAGGAACCATCTGAGGCAGAAGAGATCCAAACCCCGCCTTTGTCCAAGAAAGAGAAGAAGCGACGAAAACGCAAGGAAATCGAGGAGGACGATGAAGGCGACAAAAATAAAGAGGAGTTCGAGACCCCGCCGCCAAAGAAGAATAAGAAGAGCAAGAAGAAAAAGGACCAAAAAGAATCCAATACTAGTGTTGAAAGTGTTGAAAAGGAGGAAGAGGTCGTGACCATTTCTCTTGGCGATCAGAAGAAAGCCAAGGCTGAAGGGAAGAAAAAGAAGAAGGTACTAGAGGAAGAACCCAAGAAAGTGTCAATGCCTAGTTCAGCTGAAAGGCGCCGCGTGCAGTGGTTGCCCAACAACAAAAGTAAATCGTACAAAGCTTCCATCAAAGGTCTATTGACGGCCTCATTGCCCAGGACGTCGGAGGTGACACCTGAAAAGAGCATCCTATTGAACAAGGGGAAAGTGAGACGTGCAGGAGTTACGAAGGCTGGAAGAAAGAAAGCAGTCAACTACTTTTGAGCAACTGGCCGCGTCACCTGAAACCTCACTATGTTCTTGGATCGACTGCCGCTCTACTATAGAGCAAGTATATCGCAAAGGATATAGTCTATTGCTTTGAATACAGGACATCATTGTACTGTCTGTATCCTCGAGTTTCTAGCTTCATAGCTTGCTATAGTCGTCATCTGCCTCTAACCCTCGAGGAGAATGGAACAAGGAATCACCGTTCAGTACACACTTCGATCCATTTCCAAAGATTAACCACTCAACAAAACTTCCAACCAATGACGAAAGTTGCAAAGATACTGGTAAAACCAACAATACAGTAAAGTAGTGTTCTGCTCGGAGCGTTTCCCATTCCGCCCGGCTTCCATCCAAGTTACGGCATTTTCAAAATATGTTGATGGGCGCCTCTCCGAGTTCAATTTGTGAGGCGAAGGTGCGAGGTTTCACGGTGTAGAAAGTGTACTGTGCGTCCACGGCGAGTCGTGGATAAAGTTGTGATTGCGAGGTCTCCGATGATTTTTCTGCGTCGTCACGAAGAGGAAAAGAAAGGCAAGAGCATACAGGTCAGTACGTACAAGTACCGGTAGGTGTTGTTGCTTGGGCGAGGGAGAGGCAACAAAAATGGAGAGCAGATTGTCATTTATTTTTCTTGCACCACCTCGTTTGCCCAACGACAAAACAATCCGAATTTATTTGGCCACACTCCGATCGGAATAGATCTATTTTCGAAGAATTCTATATCGTCTCATTCTTTCAGTAAATCTTCCAGCACGATGGCTACACGTACCCCAGGATTTACCAGGAAAGAACTCGACGATGTCGTCGCTTGTTTGAAGAAGGCGATGTCGGACCCCGAACTGCGTAAGTTGAACCAACGCGCTGTTCAGGCAACTGTGTGGCATGAACAGCCCCAAATTTCGGCTCTGATGCAACGTCTTCGTCGCGATGAGGAGGTCGTCCGTCAGCAAATTCTCGAGGCGACGAGTGAACTTGTCTACAAGTTTCATGAGCACACGCTCAAAGCAACGCTGGCTCGTGCCGGCATTCTGCATGACAAGCGAATCCATGCCGGCTCATCTCTCTCGAGAGCTGAAAGCTTTGATATCTTTTGCTTGGATGCCAAGGAGCGTCTCTACCTTATCCTTCAGAACTACGATTGGATGCAGGATTTCTTCCGTCTCTATCCCCTCCACTTTTACGAGAACAGCTTCCAGTTTGTGGAACGCATTCCCGCCAAGAAACTTAAGGTCAAAGTGAATGTTGTTGGTCTAGGAATTGGTGGGTCCATGGCCGTAAGTGGGCTTGCCAAGGCTGGAATCGAAGTTGTGGGCTACGAGAAACGACAGGAACATGGTCCCAGTAGCGTCGGGAGTCGCTACCAAAACGCATCTTGGCGGGCATACGACGTTGCTTCCAAGCTCTTGGACGAAGAGGCTTACGAAGAGCTGACACGTTATCGCCAACAATTCAATGTGCAATATGAAGATGGATCCACAGGAGTGTTAGTATCCGATCGCGTCCAAATTATTCTCGGCAACGCCATTGAACACTCTATCGCTTCAGCAAAGCGCTACGGTGCCACCCTCAAGTTTGGAACGCAAAATGTTACTGAAGAAATGAAGCAAGGCTGTGATATTGTAGCACTCTTCTCGGGGGCACACACCTCCGAAATCTTCCCAGAAATCAAACCGGAAATGAACATTATGTCTTGGGATGATATCCAATCTGACTGCAAAATGTGGCTTCGTATCAAGGAGAGCGAGAAAGATAACTTCTTTTGTGTCCGTGGAGGGGAAGTGGGAGCCGAGCACTGGCACTACAGAATTGAGTCTGCTCGTGATACAGTTGGTGACATTGAACGCGTACGCAACTGCCTTCAGTCGCTATATGACAGAGACATCCGAAAGGCCGAACGAGATGAGGCTAAAAAAGAAGCCGTTCATGCAAGGTATGAAGCGCAGCTGAAGCAACTTGACGAGGTGCAGTTTGCTGTTGAAGGGGGAAAGACCACTGGTGGCCGCTTCGACTACATTTTCACCAATGCACCGACGAATGATCATAACCGCGCAAAGCGTGATGAAGACGCCAAAGACGGATCGATTGTTCTGGAAGGGGGGTACAAAGTGGAAGTCAAGATGGCTTCGAACTCTAAGATCACAGCTAAGCCCGTGCTCGAGAAGTTCAAGACGGACCTTGTTGTCTCTGGAGGAGACGCTTGTGTCCCCCCAAATCCACAAGCAGCATATGGGGCAACATTAGCATGCGAGGCTGCCGAGATGGTTGTCCAGCTTGCTGTCGGTGTAGGCCATATCAATGCCATTCTCGAGGATATGAAGAAGATGACTGATTTTGTGGGCGAAGAATGGATCCACGAGATGCGCCAACTTAAGACCTTGCTATCCGAGTACTACAATACCCGTGGACGAGCTGAAAATTATTTTCAGTTTGTTCAAACGCTGATCTGCAATTTGTACTCTTTGCCACCCTTCGAGAAATGTTAGATTTGTCACTGCATCAGCATGCGTCTCGCTCAAGCCTGACTGGGCTGGGATTTGCTAAAGAAATTAGGCTGTATTTGCTATATATACTTGCACCACAGTAGCAGGTATTTTACAGACCATAAACCCGCTGTATCCAACATTAAATTAGGCGAGATGCATGAAACGCTCAGTGTAATTCAAAGAAACTTGGTTTCGCATATGAGTATTATCTTCATCGCTTCATTGAGGACGCTACATGCTCCGCCAGCATGTGTTGCGGACTTTTAACGTCTCCCAAAGTCGAGACTTTAAAAATAGGAGGCTCGCAGTATCTTGGTTGAAGGACCCGTAAGAGCTGGGATGTCGATTGAAGGCAGTCTACCGGTACTGATAGGTTCGTTCAGTGCATCGAATCATCGGTCTCCTTGATCGAATCATCATCACCATCAAAATAATCATGACCATCATTCAGCAAGTTGTGAGACGCCAGTTGTCGGAAGTCGTTAGACGTAACATTTCTTTATTTACGTACACGTATACAACACAAATTATTTCTTAGGGGTTTAAAGTCTGATGTATGTCGTTTATTTTAAGGTTAATTATCGCCACAGACACGAAAAATACTTTTCTATAAGTACCAAGTGTCGGTAATTCGAGTTTGGTCGTTACTCTCGTACTCGCGAGATGGTGGTGTGAAGAGCAACAAAAAGCATTATCTCTTGTCAGTTATCAGCTTCCGCCATCCACCATGCACCGAGGGCCCTTTCTCACCTTGTAATTGCCTTTCGTCAAGAATACTTTTGTCATAAGATCAACACAAGGTCAAGCAAGTACAGGCAGATAAACCCAAGAAGACAACTCGGTGCTTACCAGAGTTCGAGCCACCTGTTGTCATGTACAGCCGTCATTTGCAAGAAAGCTATGAGCGCCAACGAAACAGCTCAACTCCGTCTGATCCCCAAGGCCATCAAAATCGAGGACGAAATAACAGCACGCCGAATCACGAAACATTTGTGCGAAGGATGAAAGATCGAACCCCTCTGAGCAGCCTCCCGCCCATCGTTGGTAGCGTAGACCGACGAGACATGATATACAATTCGTTTACATCCACTTATCATGGCCAAGTTCTCTCTGACTCCAAGAGAGATCCTCCACCCACGGTAGGTACAGAAGCGCAAAAAGCTACTACCGGTAGTAGAAGGGTTCTCTTTTCGAAACAACTCGAAAACCATGAAAAGCACAGGACGCAAACTCCCTCAACCCCAACTGTTCCGATCCTTCGAGCAAGTACGAGGGCAAAGAAGAGTAGCACGCCCACTCCTAGAAGCGAGTCGAGAGATAAGTACATCTCTCGACGAGACCCAACGCCTCGTTCTAATGAGAAGGTTATACGATCTTCCGTGAAGAGAAAGACCATCAATGACATTCTCAATGAACAGGCGGTCCAACGTGGCACTATGTCAGACCCGCCCTTGGATCGTTCTAGAAGGCCAATGTATTCGCCCGCCGCTCCAAAATCACCACGAGATATATTCTCAAAAATTGAGCAGCGTGCAAATAAGTCAGTGAGTCTTCTCGACAATGAGGAGAAACGAACATTGATTGAGCCGGAAGCTGAAACACCCCGTACGCACTTAAATCGACAGCGACAGGCAGTCAATCAATCATGGGATCTTTCTGATCTGTTCCCCGAATCTTCGAAGCCTTCGGCACCACTTGGTATGCATAGGGGCTCTAGTGGACGTAGCGCTAATATTCCACCACCACCGCCTCCTCCTCCTCCTCCTCCGCCTCCCCTTCCTGCTGACTCAAATTTGAAAGCTTACGAGCCACAGAGTAACCACTGGGAAGGCCCAGACTCGTATTCTGGCGCCTGGAATCAACACCCCCATGATAGATCACCTGGGAATAGTTCAACAGAAAGTCAAGATGCTTGCCTAATTGGTAAACACGCCCCAAGTTCCAATGAAGGCGCTGTAAGTCCATCTGACTCCTCATACACCATGAGCCCTCGAATTCCACAAAAGCGAGATACTGGCACGCCTTCCCTTCCTGCAGAGAGTCATCATAGGAACAGTACCACCAAACAGCAGAAGCCACGCAAGGAACGGACTGGATACTCACATCTTGATGAGGAAGAAGGACTCGAAAGCTGTGGGACCGAGCTTGTTCTCATTCCACGTGTACAAGGTCAGGTGGAACGGAAAGACACAAGCTATAAAGGGAAGGCATCCACGACACCAGGGACTAAACGTAGGGGACTTGGGAGTCTCTTGAAGCGTGGCAATGGCTCCGGTACCCCTGGAACATCATCAAGCGTCCCCTTCCAAGAGCTCCCCGTCCTTGCCATGAGTTTCGAAGACAGCGTTGAATTGAAGAATAGTACAGATGATACAGGCCAGAGTGAGGATTCTGGTAATTTCAAATCCAAGGGACAACAGTGGAATCCTGATGGTGAATCTACTGGTAGCTCCTATGACGATGGCGACTTTTTGATGCCCCATTATGGTGGTAGATCCAGAAAGAAGTGGAAAATTGTCTTCTGGCTCGTATTTCTGGTAATCGTTTGTCTCAGTATTGGTCTTCCTATATACTATTTTATGGTTGTCGGGGATAATGATGTGTCCGAAGAAAATGTCCAGCCCAACACAATGGACGAATGTGAGAATAACGTGTTCGAGCCAAGTTTGTTTTCAAAACGATACACGGAGATGAGAAAAGTGATCAGGGCAACTACGGAGGGCGATCCTGAAATGGTTGATCAACCTCGTTCTGCTCAGCGAAAGGCCCTTTGCTGGATCTCCGAGGTTGATACCATCATAGAAGAAGTCAACGGAGATAGTATACCCGCGATACTTCAGCGATATACTCTGGCGGTTACGTACTATTCCTTGGTGGTGGAAGGCGACGAATCCGAACGAAGTTTGAAGAGTACGGATTTCCTTTCATCGGCACACGAATGCGAATGGAGCGTCATCATGTGCAGTTCTCCAAGAACTGTGAGTGCGTTGCTTTTGGCCGATAAAGATCTTACTGGTTCTCTGCCGGCAGAAATTGCGAATCTAAGGGGTCTATGTAAGTTGACGCGGCATGATTGTTATCTATTTCGTGGGTTATTCAAAACTAATGCACTGAATTCCTTCCTGCTACAGCGTTTCTGGAGCTAAGCCTCAATAATCTGAGTGGTAGCATTCCGACCACAATTGAGAAGTTGACTTTGCTGGGTACGTGGCGTACGGAAATTGAATGTCGTTGTTGGCCGTTGAATATCGAGAAATCTCATCATATGCCGATTATTGTTTTGCAGAATACTTTGCAGTCGCATTTAACTCATTTTCGGGATCCATACCAAGCGAGTTGGCGTCATTGACAAAACTAGGTAAGATAAATGTTGGATGACATCATTTTTGTGACTGTAATACAACTCGAGGCAGCTAACATCTATTGATCGTCGTCGGCTTCAGAATTTCTGAACATGCGTTCGAGCCAAGTTCACGGAAAAATCCCTACAGAGCTTGGGCGACTAGGGCAACTGGAAACTCTTCTTCTTGAAGGCAACTGGTTGAGTGGAACTATACCGGCCCAACTGGGGAATCTTGTTAAAGCTCGTAAGTTTTCATTGTCCAAGACTGGCAGTGTGACCAGTGCAAACTACTTGAATTGTTGTCTCACTGTCTCTTCTCTTTTCAGAACAAATGAGCTTTCGCAAAAACTATCTTACGGGAAAAGTGTCTTCGGATCTATGCGAGCTTCGAGACCTTTCGTTGGTGGAGCTTAAAGTCGATTCATGGATTGAATGCGATTGTTGTACAGTGTAGACTTTTAATGGGGGACGAGTCATGATACCAGTTAAAGCAAAGACAGCCATCGTAAATAGAAAGGTTTTTGAATCTATGGGTATTCTATATTGGACTCTATTAGCATTCAACTTTCGTTGAGCACCTGGTCCGATTGAGTAGGATCAACTACTCAGTACTGCAATGCGTTTTCAAACTCAAAACGTATATATCTATGTGAAGCGTTCGCGCATATACAAAGAGGCGCCTCAGCCAATTCATCAGCAGCGTTCGTTTGGTACCGAGTGTGTAATTATGGTAGTTCCTCGAAAGACTTCTTCGGTGCAATGTCGGGAACAAACTTCTTGTCGTAGGCTGTACTAGGACGTCCAGTGGTAGAGTCAGCCTCTTCCCACGACGGCTTTAGTAGTCCCTGGGGACCAGAAAGCCGTCGGTGCTCCTTTTCAATCTTCTCGAACTTAGTCTTTTTCAAGTAAACCTTGTTGACCACTTGCATCTTTTGCCCGTTCTGTTTACTTCGTTGGATCAATGCTTCCCGAGCAGCACGAAAGTCTACAGGAGTTCGATCTTCTTCGACCTGGAAGGAAACTTCCGAAGTCGGAGTAGGCTCCACAACTGAACCTACATCAGGAGGACCAGTTCTTTCTTCTAGAGTCAGGTCGCGAACTGGTAGCTCTTCCTTCGGTTGAGATTTGGAAGCGGAATGCATGTTCGAGTTCTCCACAGCTGGCTTGGGCTGAGGCGTACTCTTGGTGGGTGTACGTCTCGATCGTTCAAGAAAGCGACGCTTTGCTCGGGCAGCGGCATCGTCAT
Organism: Nitzschia sp. pyKryTriq1; assembly: GCA_956465555.1. Classification (NCBI taxonomy): domain Eukaryota; phylum Bacillariophyta; class Bacillariophyceae; order Bacillariales; family Bacillariaceae; genus Nitzschia; species Nitzschia sp. pyKryTriq1. The sequence goes on from OY101116.1 coordinate 2,687,769, forward strand.
CACCACCACCACGATTGTGCATCACATCCGTCATGGCCTTCTTGTACCCGGGGGTATTAGAGCTCTTATTGAAAGCATTCTTGAGCCAGTCCTTTTTGTCCGACACACTCAAACTTGACGCCGCGTCGTTGGTGACAATTTCGCTTCTGGATTCGTCCTCGACCTTTGGTGCTTCATCGATGGCAGCCTTGAAAGCCTTCTTCAACCAATCTTTCTTTTCCGAAACGCTGATGTGCGAGGCCAGGGTACCGGCACCTGCCTCACTCATGGCGTATCGAGATACCATATTCTTCCGGACGGGTGTTCCATAGTTCGGTCGGCGCCCATCATCTCGCAAGGCTCCTTGAATCAATTTCTTTCGATCTTGGACGGTTCCGCGAGGCATGTTGGTTTCAATAATAATAACATTCTCAAGATCCTTCTCGTAGTTACGCGATTTGTTGATAACATTCTTTCCACGTCGAACATGTTTCTTCTTCTTGGTCGACGTGGGGTCATTGGCGAGCCACTGAGAAAGCTTGGCTACAGAAGCATACCCATCGTTGGTTGCCTGAACCTCATCACTTGACAGTTTCGGCTTTTGGGGTACCGGAGCAAACCCCCGTTTCGGTGGTTCCGACATCATCATCCGATTCACCAACGTCGAAGCAGCCGATTCGGTGCTGGTGAGTAAAGTACCCCGTCGCCCTTTGGGGGGAGGGGTTCTCATCGCGGGCATGGGAGCACTGGGCTTGAATGCGCTGATAGTAGTGTTGGATTGAATAGCGGTCTTGCGAGGGAATGTATTCTGGTGCTGCTTGCCAAATTCTTTGAGCCATTCTCGTCGGGCGGTGACAGTCGACGAAACGGTGGACGAGACCTCTGTGTCACAGTCCGATCCAATTTCGGGTCGATCCATCGGACGAATGCGTTTGTCTGGTCTTGATACTTCGAGAGAAATGTCTTTGTTGACAATTGGGGCGTCGAGAATGGAACGCTTGCTAGAGAGTCTCCGAGTCTGGTCTCCGCGATTGATGGGTTGGTTTTCTTCACCTGCACTCACTTGAATTGTGGGTTCCTTCGATGGAGTAGCCAGGTTTCCGCCGAGGCTTGTTCTGATGGGAGAGTCAATCATAGTTTTGAATATCGTGGCTCCGATAGATGCGGTTGAACGCAATGTTTTTCAAGAAGAAAAGTATGTAAGGTTTCAGTTTCAGTTTCTCCCGTCGTCTCCATCAATGAATTCTCGTCTCCGAGAGGATCAATCATCGAAAAAGTGAACGTTTGCGCGGCGGGAAGGCAAACGCAGTCGCCAAACCAAACATGTGATAACAAAACGTTCCTCATGGCTGTAGTAAATTGTATGTTGACGGGTGGTCGGCGTCGCGATGACAGCGGAGCGGAGTCTTGCTTCGCGCCTGTCGGCCTACAGACAAGTTGTAGCGATGGGTGTGTGGTGTGTGCAGTCGGTACCTGGTACCACTTTAGCGGTACCACTGTCTAGCTAGTGTGTGCGGTGTGCGGTGGACACGCGCGCGCGGGCAGGCAGGCAGGACCTCCTATCCTATCTACTTACGTAGGTAGGAGTCAAACATATGAGAATACATTCATCAAGGTAAATTCCCCCCCCGATTATTCATATTCTGCTCTTGTCTTGGAGGAAGGGGCCCGCGGCGCGGCGGCGGCGGCGGCGCGCTCTCGTGATCGCCGCGCACAGGCATCACATGAGAAAGCACAAAGCAGAAAAGTGGGCGATCATGAGGAAGCACGTCGAAACACCCAAACAGTAGCAGAAAGCGCGTGACGGACGACGAAGGGAACGAACAAGCACCGATTGCACCAGCTCCGACCTCCAACTTTGCTGTCCGCACAATGCGTTATGCGGTTGCTTTCTCATCATTTGCATAATCTAATATACACCTAACGTGCTCCAGAAACCTTCCCAAACGCACATCAGCTCGGCATCAGGATAACAATCCACACATATTTGAACCACACATATTTGAATCAATCATGGAGGTAGGTAGGCACAACGAATGAATGAAGAATCATCACTGGCTGATGCAAAACAGAAAGGCGGCGGTTACTTGTCGCTTTGCATGGCGATTTTCTGTCATTTTCTTGTCTCGTCCCTGATCTTGTTTTCTTTGATTTGTGATAGGTCAATAAAGATGAGGCCGCGCGGTGTAGAGATATTGCGGCTCGAGCCTTGAAACAAGGTGAATTTGACCGGGCAATTAAGTTTTTCAAGAAATCACTCTCGTTGTACCCCCTACCGGGCGTAGAAGCCCTGTTGGCACAAGCAGAACAGGTGGCAGCGAGTGGAGAGCCAGCAGCAGCAGCAGCCAGTAGTAATGAGAATACGTCGAGCAGCAGCAACGGTGCTAGTCGTGCGATGCCTCAGCGAGCATCTTCTACAGCCAGTTTTGCAAGTTCAACAGAAGGAGCCTCTGGAAGGGGTTTCACAGCGGACCAGGAAGCGATTGTAAAGAAAATTTTGAAAGCCAGAGAAGGTGGGAGAGGAGCACATTACCGTGTATTAGGAGTCAACCAGGATGCCTCGGAGGGTGATTTGAAGAAAGCATACCGAAAACTCGCTCTCAAGCTGCACCCCGATAAGAACTCAGCACCACATGCTGATGAAGCCTTCAAAGCAGTAGGACTAGCGTATGGAACCCTCTCGGACCCCCAGAAGCGCACAATTTATGATCGTTACGGCGAAGAGGACCCAGATAATCATGGAGGAGGAATGCGACGTGGTGGTGGCGGCGGCGGCGTACATTTCCGTCCCGGGCAAGAAGTCAGTCCTGAAGAGATTTTCAACATGTTCTTTGGAGGTGGCATGCCGGGTGGAGCAAACATGAGGGGAGGACCTGGAATGCATTTCTACTCGAATTTTGGAGGGCCGGGAATGCGAGGTGCTCAATTTCGACAACGTCAACGTGATCCTCGTGCACAAGCAAGGGAAGAACAAGCACCAGGATTGGGTAACCTTCTACAATTGCTACCGTTCCTTGTGATTCTTGCCATCTCGTTCATGAACATGTCCGACTCAGGTAGCAGTACTACCTCCTACGTGACTGGTGAAAATCGTTATTTTAGCCTTACGGTACGTGCCCCCAAAACTGGTATTGTGCAGTTGCGTTGTGGAAAGTTGGGATGACGGACTCACTCCTCTGACACTGACTGAATTCACCAACACAGCAAAAAGATCCCTTTCTGCATCCACTGCAAACATCACTAACAAAAGTGAAAGATATTCCGTATTTCGTTTCGAGCAAATTTATGCGAACGTACCACCGTGATCGATATCAGCTGGCTCAGGTAGAGCGAATGGTGGAGAATGCATACGAAAATTACTTAGTGGGCGAATGCAATAGCCAGAAGAAGTACAAACGAAAGCTCATCGCTGAAGCGGAAAGGAAACCAACGCCAGCAGAAGTCGCCAAGGCAACAACGATTGCTGCGGAATTCGAGCTGTCGAGGTGTGTAGAACTCAATGAACTTTTCCCATTGAAACATGCCGGCCAAAGGCGCCAGTAGAAATTCAGTTTTCACTACACGTTTGTTTCTTGTTTCTAGCTACAGAAGTAGTCTAGTTCATCTGGAACAAAGAGATTAATGATTACAGATGCTCCATGAAATAGCCGCCGTTGGCATGGTTGTTTGCACTCGATAGGTCATCCAAGTCCACAACGTTGATGGTACAGAACTCTTGTGCCACCCAGATCACAATACGAGGGATCAGCATGATTCCGACGACCCCCGCAAAGAAGTATGAGGCATCTCGGACGGCCACAATGGCGGACCATTCGTAGAGCTCGATTAGATCTGGGGCAGGATTATGCAACGGTAGCGCCACGGCAATCTAAGAAGCAAGAGAGTAGGGAGTAGAGCGAGGAAAGGGAGTGTCAAAAGTGAGCAAGCGCTTGGTTGATTGCCATACAAGTACAGTATTCAAGGACTCCTCTAGAGCTAGCAACCAAACTGGACTTACGTAGGACCAAATAATGACAACTGGGATCACAAAATCGGGCCCGTTTGGTTTGCCCGTCAGAAAGAAGGTCGCCACTGGCAGCATTACACCAAGAGCGACAACATCGGCCGCAAGTTGTATTCCAACATCCGAAGAAAAGTGCCGAAACATCATACTGAACTGCACCACGCTGCACAAGATTAACCACCCCGTGTGCAGATAAAATGGAAACTTGAACAACCAGTATTCCACTAACGACTTGCGACCTCGCACTTGCGAGTAGTGTTGACTAGCCAGAAGAGATGCCATAGATGCCAGAGCCGCAACCACCGAGACGAACGAGAATATGTAAAGCTTGAATGCAAAGAAAAGAGTCCATGCTGTCTGTATCAAGCACGTGTAAAAGAAAAAGTAGCCCGTGCCCTGTTGAATGATCGGCCTCGCTCGGTAATGTGGAAATAGTTGTGCAATTGCAAAGAGAGCTTCAAAGCCAAGTATCGGAGCCCATATCCAGTATGCCCACAATGCAGGAGTGACTAACGTTCTTCCTTCTTGACTGACCTCCCACCGTGTCGGTAAAAGACCACCTAGGCCCCAAACACCAATTCCGTAGGACACAAAGACATTCAGCATGTAGGAAAGAACATTGAGAAAGTTCAACCAATTGAGCTTTGCGGGGCCTCGGGTATGCGTTATCAAGGGTGTGTGCAGATCACTATCCAGACGGAATCTCGGGGGTCCCTGACTGTCATCATCATCGTCGAAATATCTCCATTCCGAGCCGTCACGGGGATTGTCATGATGACTCGGCTCGTGTGGTACTGGAGAGATGCCGCCCATCAACTCATCCTCGTCGTCCATGGCAACTGCCAAGGGGTTGCCTACTGGTGAGAGCATCGAGGGGGACGCTTGAATGGTAGGATCTTCCTCTGTGGAAATCGCTTCAGAAGTAGGCATTTTCTACGCTTTTATTGTCGTTGGAGAAAGCAACCGAATGTAGACTACTGTATGTGATCGGTGTACACGAAGAGGAATGAATGATAAATAATGAGAAGTTGTGTCGTGCGCCGTGCCGCTTTTGGCATTTTTGTGCACATATTTTGTTCGTTGCGTTTTGTCGTTTTGTTTTCTTTCGGAAATCAAAACGGAAACACCGACGGACGACGGACAGCGGAGCTGATAGAATGTAGTCGCACGAGTCATAGATTTGATGCTACTCGACCAAAAGATCGTTCTTTTAACGACTTTCTCACCATGACGATCTTTTTGTAGGCTTCAGCTCTAGCTCGACGCTGCTGGACGGCGTAGTCGCTCCCGACCAGCGACGGTCAACATTAACACATTTGAACATCGACCTTATCCTACAAGCACGGAGAAGGGAGTTTGCGGTTGCCTCTCTATCTACCGTCCGTACGAATTGGTACCACCTACGACCGACGGTGCCGAAGCGCCGCTCGTATCATGCCCTGTGGAGATCTTGCATCTTTCCAACGTCGCCTTCGTTCGCTTCATCTCCCTGCTTTTATAACAACTGCAATACTAGCTACCACTACCCACTTTGCGTCCACAAGTACATCCATGACCATCATGCCAGCAGCGACAACCATGAATAAAAATCACTTGTTGTCCGTGGGCCTCTCGACGGTGGACTTTGTGGCGACGGTAGACCATTTCCCTGAACCTGACGAAAAAATGAGATCCTCCCAGCTGATCATCGAGGGGGGAGGAAATGCTGCCAACACGGCCTGTGCGATGGGACGTCTTTCGCAATTATTTTCTACGAATGTGAGCCTCGTCACGGGGGTGGGCGACGATGCGAATGGAAATACCATTTTGGACAGTGTGAAATCCAACGATGTGAATGTCATGGCCGAACGATACCCTGGAAGCAGTCCGTTTTCTTACATTCTCAGCGCAGATATTGAGGGGGATACGACGCGCACTTGCATTCATCAACCAGCGTCAGGAGAAATGTCGATTGCTTTTGTGGAGGAACTATCCTTGGACGAGGTAACTGCCGTTCATTTTGACTGCCGTTATCCCACCGCTGCAGTGGCGCTAGCGAAACGATGCGTGAACATGGGGATACCATACTCGGTGGACGTGGAACGCCCGCGAGAAGGACTACTGGAGCTGTTACAACATGCCAGTGTGGTCATTTGCAATTCCTTATACTGCGACACAATATTGGGCCGGCCACTGGATGACGACGATACGAGTACTAGCACAGAAGGTCCCGGCGATCGTTTGCGAACTGTGATGCAGCAACAAGCGCCGAAAGCAATTATCGCCGTGACTACATTGGGATCCAAAGGTTCTTGCTTGATTCGAATGGACAAGGATAAACTTGATGGAGTGGATGATAGTGATGGAGTTGTTTCGCTTTCTGACGACGAGAAGAATACTCCTTTGGTGACTCTCGAAAAGAATGTCTTGTCTTGTTCCGTGTTCCAGAATGTCAACGTGGTGGACACGACGGGAGCTGGGGACGCATTCATTGGTGCTTTCCTCACTGCCATTTGGTGGGCGTCGATGCATCGGAAGAATCAGCAGTCTAAACATGGTGGTACGAGTACGAGCAGCGAGACAGGAAAGGACGATGATTCAATGATAGAAGCACCAGAGACAGATGCCACTCGCATAGCCACCAAAAAAGTTGAAAAGAGGGGGGTCAGAACAAGGGATTTATTGAGGATACAACCACCGACGGATGTAAATGTGCTGGCCCGCGCCTTGCGTATTGCTTCACGAGTGGCTGCCCAAAAGGTTGAACAGCCTGGTGCGCGGAGTGGACTGCCTTTCAGTGACGATGAATTCATATCGATGGAAATGAAATTATTGCAGTATGAGCTTTCTACTGTTGCTGAATGATTCTGGTCGTATGCGGCATGCGGCTTTTCTATATACAATTCGTACACAAATTAAAATCTTGGGCCGTAAGTCATGGGATTGGCACTCGTAGTCCATTCATCCCTTCTTGAGATATAGGGGTAATTCTTTCAAATCCAGACAAAACAATCTTAAAAAGCGACAATTACCAAGGGAGTGAATACCAAGGCCAAACCAGGGGTAGCATGTTTGTCTTCTTTTTGCAAGGCAAGATAGTGCGTCAAAGCCCGAGTATCCAGCAAGTCCAGAATGATATTTAAAAAAGTGGATTAATCTTTTTTAGAAGAAGAAAAGTAGCTTTTACCCTGTTGAGTAATCGGTCTCACTCGGTAATGTGGAAAGAGTTGCTCAACTGCAAAGAAAGCTTTCAAACCAATTATCAGGACATTTGTTGCTGCAGGTGTTATCATTTGCGTCAATCGATCTCTTTTTCTGGATGAGGACAGATGCGATCGTTTTATAAAGCAGGTGCATAGACTCGCACCATCCCTTTCTTCCGTCTTTTACGCCAGTGGAATCATACAAATAGATGCAATTGTAGCTCTAGAGAGTGGGAAAGAAGGAAGAGCATAGATGTATTGTACGATCGTCGAAAGAGGTATAACATCACGCCATACTCGACATCAGACATCAGTCCTTCCATTGCTTACTAATCGTACCATCCCATTTGTATTCAATACTCCTGTCTCACGCTGGTGGACTGGATGCAATGGTAGCTCTAGCTAGTAGTAGAGAGAGGGGGGGGAATAGGATATATGTAGTGTATTATCGTCGAAGCAGGTTTATGATAGATCTCCGTGCTCGACGTCAGACATCAAGTCTTCTGTTGCTCAAAGCTCGTATCATCTCTACCATACATTCCATACTTCCGTCTTGTCTTCTAGAGTGGAATGGATGCAATAGTAGCTAGAGAGGGAGGGATGAGGATAGATGTATTGTATGCTCGTCTAGTAGAGAGAGTAGCTACTAGCTAGTAGTAGAGAGGGCCAGTTTTATGATAAAACACCATTGTGCTCGTATCGACGCAACTCTGCTGCAAAATCTTTGCGCCCCAAATTCAGCTTGCACATATGATAATGCAAATTTCCAACACTAACTCTCATTGTTCGGTGTGGCGCAAAGGTAGCGCGACAGACTTCTAATCTGTAGGTTGTGGGTTCGAGTCCCATCACCGAAACATCTATCTTTTCTACCTTTTATCTTTGCTACCTTTTATTATATTAGTTCAGATTGGGAGCTCTCTCAAGAACTCCAATGATGTACAGACTCATCTCATGGTGCTGATTCGAGTGGAGGTCGTTCGGAATTGTGTCCATGAAATACAATGGTCGTGGTAGCAGCTATGCTCGAAAGTACTAAATTCATCATCCCGTTCGAAGGAATGACCACTAGTGAAGCCACCATCAAAATAAGCTATTTGACGTTCTTTGGTGTCCCTGTTGGCCATCTCCTTGTGCTTCAGAGCAAGGTCAATCATCTTGCCAATTGGCAAGGAATCAAGAAGATCCAGTTGCTTCTTGGAGAGAGTCTTGAGACGGATGACTCTGTCCACATGGTCACCGGGTTTCACCAAAACAACAAGCTCCGATGGATCCACCATGCCACGTTCCATTTGGTAGTGCAGGAGGCGACCAAGATCGTTGGCATCAGTGCACTGCCAGGTGGAAGTGCCTTGTTCGACGACAATTGTGGCGGCAATGAAGTGCATCCTATCCATCCTCGACATAGACATGAATGTCTTTCTATTTGAGGGACTGAGGAGCCACCAATCTTTGTTCATCACCTCAAAAAAGAAGGAGAGGTCAAAGAGATGATCATCGGGGTGGTGATTGATGCGAACGGGAACGGGAAGAGGAACGAGGGGGTCCAGGGGGTCGACGAAGCCCGACAAGGGGGACGATAATGACAAAAAAAATGAATCGTCGTCATTAAGATTTCCTAGAGCATTATTTATCTGAACAAAGGGAGTGTTAGTAAAAGTTTGATACAACAATCAACAGACAAGTAAAACAAACAGTTGCAAATTAATGGTGTGGAGACAAGAAGAACAAAAAGATTGCTGGTCTGATGTCCTCCAAGCTTGGAAAAGGGGTGGTTCTTCTTATAGTAAATTGCAGGGGTACGATGAAGACCGGTACGTATTCCAAGCACCAGGTCTACTATGAGATGCAGGTGTGTGGCATGGTGAGCATTAAGTTCCAAACTCACTAAAGGGAGTGGTGGATGAGACTCAGATGAAAGCGAAGGAATTGCCGTTCTCAAAGGCCAATGGAGCACCTGTTTTGATCATTTTTAGAGTCATTTCAGTGGCCATTGGACACCAACTGTATAGAGGTACATACAGTACAGAGGTACAGTAAAAGATTGATCTGTAGACACAGCCTGGTCCCCCAAATCCCCCCAAAGAACCCCAAATTGGTCAACCCCAAATTTGTCTGTCCGTCAGCGGATATCTAAAGAGTTTTAGTACAGCGTACCTGTACGTGTACATACCAGTACCGGTACGTAGTTACCCGTTGTGCTGACTCATGACTGCCTCGATTGATTGATGATGCATCAGATCCTCGGGTGATCGGATCGTGCGCAGATCGCTTTTGCTTTTTCTGGTTCCTTCGTGTTTTTTGCTTGCTTTGAAAAAACGTTGACCTTATGATATTGCTGCTTGCAGACCCATGTTGAGAACGCGACAACTGAGATCTGACAACGACTGACAAGTTAGAAAGAGTCGCTACTCGTATTACAATACAAAGTACTCAATCAATCATTCAAACAAGAATACAATCACACAGTATTACTCAATCATGTCCTACGACTACAACGCCCTGGTATCCGAAATCGCTTCGAGCCGCCGAAAGGCCGAACAAGCTTTGTCCTGCAGTACCAACAATCCCGAAGAAAAACTGCAGCACTTGCAGCAGTCGGTCGACTCCTTTTCCACTCTAAGTGCGCACTGCCCCATGACTCCACTGTTGTGGATGCAGTACAGTAAGGATACAGCCGACTTGCTGCTCTGTTTGGGCGGTGGTGGCGGGGAAGAAACAGCAGCAGACACCCCATCAAGTGATGCTCTCGAAACTCGCTTGCAGCTCCTGGAATTAGCGCTCTCGGAGTTTCCAGGATCCGCGATATTGCAACTCCAATATTTGGAAATTTTACAACTTACATGTCAACAACAACATGATAGCGACAACAACAGCCAAAAGTTAGAGTTGGCGCTAACGTCGGCACTTGAAAATGTGGGCAAGGGATCGCATCGGAACGAAGGCGTTTTGGTGGCGGCCATTTTTCAGCTGGCGAGCGATTTCTATGCCCGGCAGGGTAAGATCGACAGGGCACTGGCCAAGTTTATCGAACGAGCCCAGACGCCCATGAAGGATGTCAATGATAGTCTCACAGCGCAACTGGAAGCATTTTGTGTGGAGCATTCTTCCAAGATCTCGGCAGAGCAACGACAGGAAACATTTCGATTACTGGAGGAAGCAAGACGGTACGAATCCAAAACGTTTGCTGCTTTGATTACCTGTGAAGATGAAGTGGATGTGGCCATGCACAAGGAAGGAATATTATCTAGACACCAGGTGGATCTAGAGCAAATAGATTGGGAGACGATATTGCGGAGCGATGACAAGACATGCTGGATGGGGTACGGGGGGATCCTGTCCGCGAATTCATTTATTCAGTACGCTCAAACATGTTATCGTTTTCGAGTACGTTTTCATGGGAAATGGAGTGATCTTAGTGAAGAGGAACAACAGCAGATTAAAGAGGACGAGACTGCGATTCAGGAGCTGGCGCTGTGTGTCTATGAACGTGGTATTGCGGACTGTCCGACTGTGGAGTCCCTGTGGTTGTCCTATATTCAACACTTGGAATATGTGGTACTTGGCAACACATCATTGCTTTCGCGGCTAAAGAGTGTGGTGGATCGTTCGGTCCGAAATTGCCCTTATAGCTTGGTTCTCTATCAACAAAAACTGCGACTCCAAGGATCTCTCGCAGAACAGGGGGTGGCGGTATTTGATCCGGATGAGCTGCAAAAGATCGTGCAAGAAGCTATTGATGCCAAATTTATTTCATCAAAAGAAGCATGTTTCGAGCTGTACATGACCGCTTCACGCGTCCTTCGAAAGCATCTTCTCTCTCTTTTGGCGAAAGCACCGTCGGTCGGATCATCGACAACGCCTAACACTCTGGCGTACGACGAACCAGAACCCTTCAACCCTAGCAAAATTTCCCTGACTTTCTCAGACTTTGACGACTCGATCAATCAGGAGATGGAAGATTTGTGTGATGATTGTCGCGATCTTTACGAAGCTATTGACACGTATTTGAAAAAGAACCACGGCTCGTGGTCTGAGGGACGAGGGCTGCTGTGGTCAGAGAAGGCCTACATGGAGGCAAACTTTCTGGGGCCGCTTTCGGCAGCGCTTGGGGATGACGCGGGAGTTGATAGCGAGACCGCTTCCAAGCAGTTCACGGAAGTCGTCAAGTCCTACGACAAACTCATCAAAGTCTACCAGCCAACTCCTCCCGATGCCTACACCGAATATCTGCATACCTTCCAAAAGAGCTTCCCGATTGAAAAACCAAGCAGTATGATTGCCAAAATCCGCCAAACACGGTTCTTATATCAAAAGGCTTTAAAGAGCTTGGGAAGACCAAAACATTCTACGACGGCACTGGATCCCCTCTTGCAACGAGACTTTGATTCGGGCCTTCGCAATCTGTGTCATGAGTATTTGGTATTTGAGAGATATTTCGGATCGGAGAAATCCTTGACAGCCGCTTCCGCGGCAATTCAAAAGAAGCTCTTGAAATTTTCTCCGCAGGATTCGCAGTCGGACCTGCCCGCAGCTGCCAATATCCCTACTAGCCTGCAAACCGAACAAGGTACAGCAGCCATGCAAATTCATGAAAAGTCGTTACCCACAGAGAAGGAGGACCCGACAGAAACTGAGGAAGAACCTTCATCGACTCTCCCTACCAAGAAGCACCATTTAAAGGAATCGGATGACCACAATGAGCCCCCATCGAAAAAAGCAAAGACACAGGATGCGCCAGATCAATCCGAAGATAGCCAAGCCCCAGCCGAAACAGTCATCCACAAAGTTAAGGTCGGGAATTTGGAGTATCCAGCCCATCCGTTTACAGTCCGAGTGTTCGATTTGGCAAACGAAACAGAGGACATGGATCTAGTTGATACTTTTCGACCGAAATGCGGAGCGATTGTGCACGCCAAGATCATGAGGGATAAGCATCATCATCATGACAAGGGTAGATCGAAAGGGTGGGGTCTGGTCCAATTTGAGTTGCAAGAATCGGTTGAGAAAGCACTTGCACTATCGGAGGTCATTGGAATCCATGAGAAGTTGATCAAGGTCGACCGGTCACATATGCCAGCTGTGGGTTTGGTCCCACCAGGGATGCATAGAGTCAAACCGAAAGGCGGTGGCAAAAGCTCAAAGAAAAACCTGAAACGTCGAGAAGCGAAAGGAGAAACCGCGCAAATTGTGGAGTCAGAGCATAAGGAAACAACGTCTCCTCCCAAGACCGAGGGCGAAGCCAAAGCCCCCAAAACATCGAACAATGGTATTGGAATCTTAGCTTTTAAGCCTCGTGGTGTGACAACGGGTCACCGAAAGGTGAAAGTTTCCTTGGCACCGAATACCCAAGAAACGAAGAAGAACGGCTAGCCGCGACACGATCATTCCTAAACTAGTAGTTAGATAGAGTCGAGCTATGATTCCACGCATACCTTTTTATTCATTAGGTTTGCGGTTGCTGCGCGACGGCGGCGACAGCAGCTCTCCAGTGTCTCGGGTTGTTGTCCATGGACCCAAAATCTGCATGTGGTTGTTCCGTGGTGTGGAACACCACTAGAGCAAACGACCAGAGATGCAGTGTCACTAAGTAGAGCATGAACGCCAACCTTGCCAAGGGTTCATGACGAAGGAAGGCCCCTGTATCGACCATCCAATTATCTAAAGCGTCCAATGTCATCGCAATTTGTTCCATGACGGGATGATTGGTTCGGCCCGGGTTCATTTGCAAGGCGGCTCGGATAGAACGATTATTCCTACCTCGAGTCGTCCCACCTTTGACACGCCGCCTCATTCCTCCGCCTACTACACCACCCCCTTCCATTTCGTACAGACGATTGTTGGACATGACACCGCTGGACCGCGTGGACTGTGCTACTTGCAGTGATTGTTCCGCTTGCTCGGCTCGCGAAGTGGTCGCTTGCAATCGACCCTTCAATGCCAGTATTTCAGATTTGGAATTTTCTGACATGTTCTGATGACGCAAAAGTTGCGTCGTTAGACTCTCAATTTCTCGCCTCGCCGTTTGAAGTTCTTCGGAGAGGATGGCAGGATTGGATTCTTGTGCACCTCCGTTTCCGGGGTGTTTGCCTATGGTAGTTTTTTGCGCTCGCACTATTGCTTGCAGTCGCGAAACAGTTGATTCCAACTCGGATACTTTGCGGTCGTGCAAACGCTGACGAGCCTGAGCACTAGAAGCTTCCTCGGAGCGCTCCCTGGAGATGTCGTTGAGCTCTTCTTGGAGCGCCTCTCGTCTCTGTGTCTCCATATTCAATTGGACTTTAAGAGTGTCCACTTCCTCCGCTGCAGCAATATATTTGTCTTTGAGAGACTCTCCCTCTTTCTCTGATGTCGATTGCATGGCTGGCATTTGAGAAAGATTCTGCTGCTTCTGTCTTGCCACCATGAGTGCCGTTCCAAGATCAAAGATCGTCTTTTCCAGTTCGGCTTCCCGGGACTGTCGTTGACTCAATTGCCGAGAATGCAAGGACATGGTAGCATCCAATTTGTCTTCGGCTTCCCGTTCTCGTTCAGTAGCCGTCTTGACGGATTGCAGCGCCGACTCTAATTTTCCTTGCAACGCTGTCTGCTGTAGCTCCAATTTGGAAATCAACGATTGGAATTGATTCTTTTCCGATGTGACGGCACTTAGTTGTTTCAAGGCATCTCGTTCTCGTTCCACTGCATCTTGTAATTCTTGAGTATAATCTCCACCTTCTTGACGCCGCCGCGTTTCTTCACTTTGCAATTGTTGGGTCAAATCCGCAATCTGTTTTTCGTATTGACTCCGCAGCCCATCCAATTCCTTCTGGTGTGCCTGCTTGAGTTGATCCATTTCTTCATCTTGCTCGTCCAGCAGTTCTTCCCGCTCTTCATGCGCTCGAAGACGATCCTTCTCCATACGTTCTCCAGCACGACGTAGTTCATCTCCCTGGGCATGGATCTCCGAATTGGCAGCCTCGAGTTTGGATTCCAAGGTTTGATTTTGCGTTTGTAACGACTTGATCAGAGTCTGACTTGTTTTGAGTTCAGTCGCTGCCTTTGATAGCTGTGACTGGACGCTTTCTAGCTTCTCTCTGAGTTTTTGATATTCCTTGGTCGATTTGGGATTGCCAGAAGGTGGTGCCTTGGCAATACTACTACTACTACTCGCCTTGTTTGCCTTCGATGGAGGTGCCACGATGTTCTTGTTGATATTGCTGGCAGTACTGGGATTTGTGGCCATTGTCACCGCACTGATGGGAGCCAAGTCCGCCATAGTGGTGCTTGGCTGCTGCTGCTGCTGCTGCTGACTACTCGTACTATTGGGAAAACTGGCTTTTCGGAGCGGAAATCGCGGAGGAGCCGCCGCGTCGTCAACCTTGCCACCAGCTCCTGACTCCTCATCATTGTTGTTGTCACGATTTTCATCTTCTAATAAAGAGGCCCCGGCAGCAGGGAGGCCAGAGGATTCTCCTCCTTCGAGGGATCGTCGCGGAAATCTCGGAGATGCGTCGACTTTGGGACTACTCGCGGGAACATAAGTCTTGGATTTGTTGTTAATGTTGTTGTTGTTGCTGCTGCCTCGCCTGGGGGATTCACCATGGTTGCTTGTGCTCAATGACATATCCTTAATTTGCTTTGGACGAGTGGCTTGCCGATTGGGTACATTGGGCATGAAATCCCCGGATCCCGTCGAATCGCCTCCACCGAATGGACTTCCAGTAGTCCTATTGGACGTTTGGGTTTCGGCTGACGGTTTCAACGGCATCTCTTGTTCGATCCCCAGCTCATTGTCATTGTCATAAATTTCGTCGTCATCGTCGTCGTCGTCGTCTCCGGTGCGTTGTGAAGCGCTGATATCACTGACCGTCGCAGCATCATCACGAGGATCGTGACGATTTTCTTGGGGTTGCTGCTGCTGCTTTTGCTGCTGCTGCTCATCTTCTTCCTCATCGTCAGTTTCGATATCGTCGTCGTATTCTTCATAATTATCTTCACCATCTTCATCTTCATCGTCGTCGTCGTCGTCGTCACTAGATTTTGAACCCATACTACTTCCACTAGTCGTTCGTCGCGGACCCAATCCTGCCGCCACAACAGCTTCTCGACCATTTTCTAGCAGTTTTCCAATTGCTTGTCCATCTGCCGCTACTGTTTCGGCTTTTCCGTCCAAAGTCTCCAGCAGATTATTTACGGACTTGAGCCAACGAGACATGCTGCTGCTGCTGCTGCTGCTGCTGCTGTTGATGGTATTGTTGTTGTTGTTGTTCCTGTTGTTGTTACGGAAGGTGGGTGACTTGTTCCAAGAATGGGTACCGTAGACCACCGGTACAGTATTTCGTTGTCAAAATGAAAACTTTACTCTGGGTTGTCCGTGGTTCGTGCTGGTTGTTCAAAAAATGTTGTGATGCCCGCGTGATGCCGTCCGTCTGCGCGTCGCATCGATCTCGCAAATGCACGCGAAGCAATCATAACGAATGAATATCGTACCTATCGCGCGAATGCGCGCTCTTATTCGAGTGGGAGGGAGAAGACGACGAGTTCGTTGCGCAGATGACACGAACCATCAATGTAATACAGGAAGACAACGAAGATGAACAAGAAGCCTCGGCCGAGGTTGAGCACAACAGCTACCTCCACATGGAGATAGGGCTGCGGCGAGGGGACGAGGACGAGCTTCAAAGGGCCGGGTCAAGAGATGGGCCGTTGACAATAAAAGCGTGCCAATCGGTAGACCCAGTAGCAATCCGCTCACTGATACGCATGTACGAGATTGAGTCCATGGACCGGGGGGGGACTGAGGTCCTGATTCTAGGGCGGTGGAGATCTAACACATTCATGGCGTACATCAGGCCCCAGAGTATCGAACTCACAAGCAATCTGGCAGAAGACATGGTCGACTCGGAACGGACGCGAACAACCAAGGTGACGAGATGAGGCTGGATTTCTAGTTCAATGGCCGCCCGCCATCCCTTTACACCTTGACGAGAACGAGGCAAGGAGATGTACCCAAGGGTACCCACGAGAGAGGACGATCTTGCTACGCAAATCGAAATCGATCAGGGGCATAGGCCAACGAATTATTCTACTACCAGTACTCCTATACCATCGGTCTACAGTGTCCGAGAAAGTTGAGGGTTTGTTGTCCGTACTTCGTTCGCTGTTTGATTCCTCCGATCGAAGTCCCTCTTCACCTCTCAAACCTCAACACCCATCCTTCGTCCTTCGTCCACAAACACTGGAACCATGGACCATGGCGGCATCTCTCAAAATGTTACACTACGGTAGGGCTGTCCACATTATAGTCACCACCTGCGTAGTCTTTCGAATAATCCAACATTTCTCCTGATATCGGGCGTATCACAGGTAGCACGCACCATGTCGTTTCTCGGCCTTGGAGCGACTCCCGATGATGACGATAATCGCCACGACGACAGCAGCACAAGTGTGATTCATCAAGATAGCGACGACGAGGATGCTGCTGCGATTCACGACGATGATGTCGACATCGGATTTCGACGACATCAATATGAAACATTTGACGATGATGATGGGAACAATAATCGCAAACGACGACGACGACACAAGTCGCGTCAAGAGTCCAAAGAGGAAGCTCTCTACGGAGTCTTTGCCGAAACCTCAACAACAACGACAACGCGCAAACGAAGTCGAACGTCCGACATGCCGGGAGGAGCTCCTATGTTTGTCGCTGCGACGACAACAGCTAGTAGTGAAAGTAGCGATCCTCCCCTCTTTGTCTCATCCACCAAGTCGGAGGGGACGGCAAACGATAATATGTTTGTAAAGGAGAGCACCACTTCAGCACTGGCCGCGGCAACTGATAAGGTTGACGAAATTCCCAAGCAGCAGCAAGTGGAAGATTCTTCTTCCAAGCCGCCGCCAGAACAAGAGGAAACACCCGAAGAAAAGGAAGCCCAAGAAAAGCAAAAGGCGGCCGATGAGTATTTTCAATCGCTTCTTCAACAAGCACAAGATAAAAAGAGGAGGCGGAGAGATCAAAACGTAGTCTCCGAACCCGTAGTAGCTGCTGCGTCCACACAAAATTCCTTTCCGACAGGCAGTATGTTGCCTCAAGGCTTTGGACGGGCTCATCGCCCGGATGCGCCTCCTGCTATGGCGGATGATTCGACAATAGCGAAAAAGAAAGACCCTGGAATTGCCAAATGGGAAAAACATGAAAAGGGGATTGGATCGAAGCTTCTATTCAAAATGGGCTGGAAGGGAAGTGGAGGGTTGGGATCCAATCGACGGAAACTTCAATCGACAACTGCTGCTGCTGCTGCTGCTGCTTCTGGTGTTGGTAGCCAAACGACGGAGGATGCTGTCACTCCTGCTACAATGACTACTCAACCGCCCGCTACCACTGCCGCCACGACGGGATCTGCAGAGGACGCTGCCAAAGTGAGAAAAGGTATCTCGCGACCGGTAGAAGTTGTAGTTCGACCTGCCAATATGGGTTTGGGATTTGGAAGTTTTAAGGAACAGTCGCAACTCAAATCGAATCGACAGCTCGAAGCCGAAGTGCGAGGGGTCGAACTTCCCAAAACGAAAAAGAAAAAGGGAGTCTTGGATATATTGGAAGACAAAGAGGAGGATCATTACGATGATGATGACGACGAAGAAGATTTGGGACCCTCCACGGCGGGCGCCAGTTCATCGATACCGACTACACAAGAGCTCATGACGCAAAAGGCTTGGAAAAGACGCAAGACGAAACGACAGGCACCCATAATTATCCCCTACAAAGAACTGATGGCACAACATGAAAAACAGAATGGCGCTTTGGGACAACCTGTCATCATTGACATGCGAGGTCCGTCATCGTCCACAGCCGGGACAGGGACCGCGGCCACGAAAGATGGCAAGGTACCATTGGGAGAAGAACTCTTGCACAATGTTACATTTATGCTGAACACGCATGAAAATCAACTACATTCCTATTCTCAAATTGTCAAATCGACGGAGCGAAAGGAAGCGAGCTTGCAGTCGGAAATAGAAGATCTCAAACGGCAACAACAGGAGGCTCAAGATCGCCGAACGAAGTTAGAAAGTGCCTTATTGGTTGTGCAAAAAGTGGAGGATCTATCCAAGGAAGGGCTCTACGGAAACGAGGAACTCGACCAAGTCATCCTTTGGATACAGGAGCTGGGAGAATCGTTCACTGCCGAAGATAGGGAGGCGCTCAAATTCTGGCAAGCACTGGCCCCGGCAATGTTGAGTCCCATCCTTCAAGGCAAACTCGAACGATGGGATCCCCTCGGTTCCATCGAACGGACGAAAGAATTGCTCGATTCACTATTCCATATTAGATTGAATGATGGGTCGGGCAACTCTAGCTCTCAAGACCAAGTGGCCCTACAAGAGCTTCGATATTCAATCCTGCTAAGCCAGTTGCTTCCCAGAATCAAGCAAGTTCTTGAATCGAGCCGTTGGGACCCTAGCATCCAGACGGAAATAGTCTTGGACATGTATGAGTATCTGCAATCATTGACCGCAAAATCAAAACCAAAATATGATGCTACTGGTGATTTTTCCGAGGACCAAGTTCTATCGGGAGGTCTCCCAGATGAGGACCACGCCGAAACAAGCTCTGTCGACAACTTGGCCGAGATTTTCCGAAAGGACCTTGTATTGGATACAATATATCCCAAGCTTCTAACCACCCTGAGCCGATGGAAACCATCTCTCACCAGGGGAAAGCATTTTGGCTTAGAACAGCGGTTAGACCTGTGGATCATGCCGTGGTTGCCCCATCTGGATCATCCTGCAATGTTGCCCAACTTACTTGCGGATTGTAAGAGGAAACTCAAGAATTCGTTGTCCTATCTTCAACGAAAAATTGGTAAAGACGATGATCTCGACTTTGTACTTGTCAGTACGGATACTCTAAGACCGTGGGCACGTGTGTATGACCAGAAAGCTCTGCAGCGCTTGGTCTCGGAATACATGACGCCGTATCTAGGTCGTGCACTTGCCAAACAAAAGATTCATCCACGAGCCTCCGACCAGGACTGGAGAGCCGTCCATCTGATCTTTGAGCTGCACGCATCCGGTCTTCTATCGGATATTGCGTTTTTGAGTGTCCTCGAGGCAGAGCTCCTACCGCGCTGGGCGGCTAAAGTGAACGACATGTTGGTGACCGATGAAATCAGCTACTCAGAGGCAGCGACCAACTACTGCCACTGGAAGAATGAAGTGATGGTGAATCCTCACTCCAAGTCGACGTCTCTCTCACTGATTCAGTCTATCAGGCTATTGAAGGAAGATTCCCGCATTTGTGGTATCTTCTACACTGTCCTCCGAATGATTCAGCTAGCACAGGAGAAGAAAATGGATGATCTGGAAGACTTGCATCCTCCAACAACAAACTATCATGTCGTTTCAGCAAGGCGAACGAAAGAACGGCAAACTCAAGTACAGGACGATTTTGTACGAATGGAATCTCGGTCTACAACCGAAGTACAAGCACGGCTCCGACTACGACGACGACAGGTCGATACGCCCTCGTTTCGTGACGTGGTGGAGGAGTTTGCCAGTGAACGAGGCATTCTCTTCCAACCTCGCATGGGGTCCAAGGCACTCAAGGATGGTAAGCAAGTGTTCTTGTTTGGAGATGTTCCCATATACATTGAAGGCGATGTCATTTACGCCTCCCAAAAAGGCTCTAGTTGGCAACCGACTTCCCTCGATCAGTTGATAGAGTCCTCCTCCGGAAAAGAATGAATATAAACGATCTTGAATGGTACCAGGTAGTTCCATTTGCTACTATAGTGTGTAAAAGCGTTCAGGCGAGTTCAATTGCTGTATGCAGTAGGTAATGGCCTTTAAGCAGAGTGGTCTTTCCAATCAAACTTTGGGTGCATTTTTCTTGACGGTGGTTGCCCGTCCGTAATAATCTCCACCAATCGGTCCCGCAGGCGGTCCCTGATCTTGGGATCCCTGGTATTGATCCAAACCTCGAGCCTGTACATTGGAAAATTTCGCGACTTATCGACCACTCGTGCTCCATTTATGTGGTCTTCGTATGTATCCTCCTCGTCAACACCGTCCTCGATTGTCTCGCCAACAATACCCATTACTAGATTTTGCCAGTATAGATCCAAAACATCCATCTCAAAATATTGTCGACAGAACCACTCTCCACCAATAACATTCTTCGGGTCACCCCATTCCGGTTCGATTCCCTTCTTAAACAAAGAATATTCTTCTACAGTCTTCTCCTCGGGCCCCACCTTCTTTCGGCAATCTCCATCAAAAAAGACTTCCGATGGACGGGGAAGGTGATTGAAATAACTCCAAAAGTCCTCCACCGTCGAAAATTCACAAAGCTGTTTCATGTTCTCCTTCCATTTGGACGGATCCTTCTTTTCTGCTGATTTATGCTCCCAAAGAACCCATTCTGTGATGACAAGAGTAACATGTGCAATGCAAGGCAGAGGCAGTGCCGATAGGGAAAACACTTTTGTGAGTTTGCTGTAGGAATACGTAGGACCAGTACTGAGTCAATCGAGTCGACTCCATCGGCAACCACAAAAAATAACCAACTTGCTCGAATCATGGTCGATTTCATCACAATTTTAGACCAGTCTTTTCTTCAAACCTCTTCCGCGCAATGAAAATGACCTACCATTTCGGAGCGGGTGCGTCTCTTCCGCCATGTTCAGTTGGTCGTTGCTCCTTTGCTCTAAAAGGAGTAGCGACTGGGACGAGAGGCCAAGAGACAACAACCAAGACCTGTTGTGCGGCCAAGATGATGAGAGAGTGCCGACAAAAGCGCGGGCGAGAATGGTGGAGGGAAACGGATGGAATCCCAGACGGTCGCTCCAAAAAATCAGTGGCGCTCGTTCATTGCGACAGGCCAGCAGGCCCAGGGGCGCCAGCCGGCATCCCATCCATACGAGATGCGAGAGCGAGCGAGCCGGCTCTTCTTTCGGTTGCTCACAAAACCTGAGCACACGACCGGTTTCGGAGCCGTTTCCACGCAAGATCTCAACGAACATCGAAAGTTCTTCTTCTTTTCAACCCCTCTTTGAGAAAGACGTCTCTCGCCCAACGAAACGTTGTATTTCGTGACCGTGTTTGAAACAAGCAACTTTGAAACAAGTGGGCTACATGTACATTGAAGAACGTTTCCTCGTGTATCGAATACGAAAAAAAAAAGAGCACCGTTTCGCCGCCCTTTTGGCCTCGTCACAAATTTCCCATTTCACAAGGTTGCATTGCTTCAACACAGCACTTTTCAAACAATGAAGGTTAAGGAACTACGTAATTGGTTATCCGAGCACCATGTTCGAAGCCGACACCGCAGTCTCGCGAGCACTGACAAGCTGAGCATTCAGGCCACCCCCGCCATCGAACGAAGGGGCTCAAATGCAGAGACAAGCCCTACTTCGTCTCGAGAGGATACATCACCGAGGACCCAGATCCGTGAACTCGAAGCTGATTTCTCCCCTCGTTCAAGCAAGTCAGAGTTCATTGAAGGCCACACCCACCATACATTATCCGCGTCGATGGATGGCAAGGTTTGCGAGAAATGCGGTGCCGAAACTGGATCGGGATCCGGGGCCAATCTTACCGTCTCGGACGGTTTTATTGAAGCATCTTTGTCCCTCAAACAAAATCCCAGTACCGACCCGACCGTCGCAACTCGAGACGACTCTACTGCCACTACCAACGATATTCCTCAACCGACGCCTTCGTGGGACGCCACCCTGGTGAGCGGAGGATCCTGGGATAATGTTGACTTTCCAGACCCTGATCCTACCTTCGACTTTAGCCCTGCAACCTCCTTTGACGACAGTGTTGAAAGCAATCCAGAAGGAATGGGCGCCCATGAACAATATGGGCCGAGCCGTGAGCGCCCCGACGACTACTACGTCACCGAAAAGTCAAAAGGTGGCATTCAAGGACTTGACGACATGGGCCAAGTGCACCTTTCCCTCCTTCAAAAGCAAGCACCAATCCTGGCTAGCGCCGAACGAGAGGAAGATAGTGATGAAAGAAGCAATTCATCGACCATCGACTCCATGCCACGAAGTATGCACAGCGCCAATATCTTTGGCAATAAGACCTTGACTGCGGGCACTCTTGACTTCATCTGTAGCGATGGCAAGATCAAGAGGAGCCATCGATCCCTGCCCGGCTGCATCGCAGACGACGAGAGCGGCTCGTCCTTGAGCAATCATACCGGTAGCAGCTCTGATCCGTCGATCATACCTGGTGCACTCGACTCGAAGATGGCGCAGCTATTGCTCGATCCCTACCCAATCAATGAAGCTATTCGCCAAGACGCAGGATACAAGAGGGCATCTTATTCAATTCCTCGATGCAAGAAGATTGATCCAAAAGATTTGAAATTCCTCCAACGAAGAGATTCTGCTCCGTCTGTGGCAGAAGCAGAGATTCACTCCCAGGGACGAAGATCCAGCGTATCCCGAGGCATTCAGAAGTTTGGAGGCCCCAAGAAGACAATCGTCGAACGCCGCAAAGAAGAATTGGAGAAGCTCTGGGCAGAAAATAAGGCGACAGTTCATGTAAAGAAGGTGAAATGGGGAGTTTGCCAACGTACCGGCATGTACAAGAAGAAAATCGTTATTGACGTTGAGAAGAAGTAACACGAGGACCAGCTCGTCACAGGGGAGGCGTATTGCTGACTAAACAGGAAGATAAGAAGAGTATGATGGGTTGTAACTTCTCTAGCAAGCATCTTTTTCAATGCAATATCATACAGTCAGTAGGAGCACTAGCGGTGGGAGCAACTTTTATAGCCAAGATCCTTGAGCTCAGACCTTGAGGTTGAAGGATCGCCCATAGCCCAGATCACGAAAGACGGAACAACTTGTCACCTTCCCCGTCTTTATATCAATGGACGCTTTTACTTGCCCAACCATCTGCCCTCGACCTTCACTTTTCTCTGATTGCCCCAGTCCGAACGGGAGAGGAACTGAAGATCGCCCAAAACCACCTTTCTTGAAAGATGCATTGAACCGCACCGCGAGGGATCCAGGGGTTGGACTTCCATAGCCAAGAATGTTGGTTACTTTCTCAAGCTTGCCGAGTTCTTGGTTCGCGGTAGCATCTCGCTTCAGAGCATTAACGACCTTGTCGATTCCTTTCTTGGCTTCCTGCTCACTCACTTGAGCCATGGACAAACGCCAAGTTGAAGCATCGCAATCAAAGGTTCTCCCGGGCCCACTCGTACCGGTAGCAGGAGCCCGGCGAGACGACGCTCTTGCTACTTCTTGTACCGGTACAAATGCAAGTCCCACGGGGAGGGCGAACGCCGCGAAGACCGCGATTATGTTTCGGGTTCCTTTCATGAGAAGCCCAATTCAAAAGAAATGAGGCAACAACAACATGCAACACTCACTAACTACTCACTACTCACTACTGCGACGATTGTTGATGTTGTAATCCAGGCAGTAATCCACCAAACAATTATCAATTATTACCTGGTGGTATGCGTACGAAGTATTGTTCGAAACGAGAAAACCCACATTGTGACTTTTGGGCTTTCCCGGTCTATCTGGTCTGCATGGTTCTGTACTTGTACTCGTACGGTAGGGTACGAGTATGGATACTACTACTCGTACCGCGGTAGTAGATTTATCGGGGGAACTTCAAAACCCGAAGGCCTCAACATCATGAAGGCCTGCCGCGCGCATGCACCACAAAACAACACGGAAGAAGCGCCGCGCATTCTGTCTCCACTCCAGACAAACACGCAAAAAATTGCCAGAAGAATTATTATTTTTGAACACACAATAGCCGACACAACGATACAAGAACAGAGAAGAAAGAAAATGGTGAAGGGAAAGCCAAAGACGGACGGGGAATCACCAGATACCAAGGTTACTTTCGACGAAGTGACAATCTACGAGTTCCCTGTCGACATTGGAGATAATCCAGCAGTAAGGGAAGGGTGTCCCATTCGACTCGGAGATCGGTTGTTACGGAAGAGCACAATTGACGTTGAATCGTACGAGAAAGAGAGAAGTTCTGCTAGGCAGCGCCACGCCAAGAAGCTCTATATAGATGTTACGGAACGAGCAACAATGTAAGTGAAGCACTCGCATGCTGTCTCCTACATTCGCCAGAAGGAATCTGAAACGCTCAAGAATTCTCTTTTTCCATCCCGGGGTGCTTGACCGCAGGTTACTTTCCAAAGGCTACTCGCTGGACGAGATTGTCGCAGTGGTTATGGAGACTGAAGCCCTGAAGAAGTCGAGAGCAGAAAGCGTGAAACTCAATGGTCGTGAAAAGCTCCTGTTTGCCATGGATTCTGCAGGAAAAACTCTTCGAAAGATTGTTGGAAATGGCAACAAGCCGCAAGGACCCAACTCTGTACAGGCTCGTATGGCGTAAAGCTGTACCCCATGGCGCAAACACAGCATGCCTAGATGTACTACCAATATACGCATTACACAATGACAGTACTCCTGGACTGGGATGGCTATACTTCATGTAATCCCAGAGGAGCCCCAATAGATACATAGACGCAAGAAAAGAAGAATAACTGTAGGAGTAATAGTAGAAAAGAACAAAACACAACTATTGATCATTTTGCTACATCATTTCATCTCGCTCGCATGGCTGCTAGCAATTGCAGTTGTGGTCGGATGCTATCAAAACTCACTGAATTCGCCGCAAGAAAGCCAGAGCCTGCGACAGCTGGGACACCAATACCTGGAAAACAGCTATCTCCACACAAAAGTAGACCCTTCACTGGCGTTCCAGGGAAGGGAAAGGATTCTTCACCTGCTCGAATAGCCGGGCCATAAGAGCCGTGATATCTATTGAGGAAGCGTGCATGTGTCAATGGAGTACTGCGGATAAGTGAAAAATGAAATGGATTGTTTGAGATTCTTCGCAAGCACCTTGATTTCGTACAACAGCATCAACTGGAGGAATTGACTTACCCCACTTGCGATAGTACTGTTCTATCGCGGATATCAGGTATTATCTTTTCTAATACCTGCCATAGATATTGGCTTCTCTCCTCTTTCAGGGATTGGTAGTTGTCAGACTTTCGATCCAGCCCCTTCCATCTGGAATAGTCTTCCGTCGCAGGTGTGTAGATGTGCAAGACTCCATACCCTTCCGGGGCCAAGGTATCATCGTGCACGGATGGAATGGAAAGTAACACAGCATTGTCTTCTCCCTCGATACCCTTTTCCCAGTTATCGATATACATGTAGTGAGCCTGCAACGACTCCAACTCTTCCGGGGTCGCTCGGAACCCCACGTGCAAATGCATGAAAGACTTCCCAACTGGCGTCGCCATTCGATCCTCGACGAAAGACTCGGGAAAGGCACTTTTGTCGACAACTCCACTCCCGAAGAGATCCCATACAGAAAGGTTGCTGACTACAGCTTTCTTGGCTTTGATGACACGGTTGACCTTTCGAAGACGGACACCAGTGGCTTTGCCATCTTGCACTACAATCTCTTCTACTGCAGAGTTGAGAAATATACTGCCACCCTGCTTTTCAATTCCCCGAACTAGTGCATCAACAATAGCCTTGGCTCCTCCTTTGGGACAATCCATCGTTGCTGTGTCGTCGTAAAATTCTCCCATCATCATTGCCATTTCTGCTGTGATCGTACCATCCGCTTTGAGACCGGACAAACAAAAGCAAAGTAGATCGAGCCACCGCTGGGTGAAGCTCGAACTTGAAATGCCCGACTGCTCCAGAATCTTTTGAAAAGGCTTGGTGAGCTTTAAATTTTCGAGTGGATTGAGCGTAGCAAACTTGGAAAGATACGGGGCGGCAGTCAAGGCGGTTCCAATATCCCCACGAAGTGCTGCCGTGGGCAGGGCATCCACAGCCTGCGCCAGAGGTTCCATGTTCTTCATCAGCTCCGACCATGCACTCAGCCCTTTCGATCCTTCCATTGCTTCAATGACACCACCTTTCTTGCCAAATTGTGCGGTATGCACAAAATCTCCTTCCGGAAATTTCAGGCCAAATGTCGTGTACGGAATGCATTCGACCGATTCGTCAATGACATCGAGAATAGTACGCAAGGGATTGCTGGACTTGGCAGGCAAATCGGGATTGAGTCCAGAAAAGAAACTGGGACCAGTATCAAAATAGAATTCCCCGATGTCTTTGTGTCGCATTTTGAATCCATGGGCGGCACCTCCAGGCGAAGAATGCGCTTCCATCACTGCCACCGAGTATCCGTATTTGGCGAGCATGGCCGCGCAAGAGAGACCCCCAATGCCACTTCCAACCACGACCACGTCATACGAATCCGAAGGGGAAGAAGCAGAGGAAGTTGATGACGTTGTAGGGGGACTCTCCTCCGTTTTTGTTGTGGTAGAAAAAAGTGTTGTTCCGACACTTCTTCTTGTCATCGTGCTTTTCAAATGCGTCGAGATGGGCGAAAAAGCGTGGGCGAACACTAGGCAAGTGAACGCAAGAAGCAGACGACTACGAGTACACACAACGTTCATCTTTGTAGTTTCACTTGATGGTCTTTTGGAGTGTGAGAGGTGGAGTGTTTGACCTTGTTGCGATCATAACTCTGCACTCTGTCTTTCGCTTCTGGTCCAATTTCCCATTTTGTCTCAAGTTCGTCAGAAACGAGGAAGAAAAACGCGATGATGGATGAGACGACGATGATGTGGTCGGCTGCGATGCGCGATCGACTGACTTGAGGTGCCGTGACTGGAGTGCACGACTGGAAATGTTGAAACGCAGAATTCCTACGTATTTTGAGTACTGCACATCACATTCGACCATGGCCATCCAACAAGTTTTTCCGACACATCGAACATCAACCGACAATCGACCCCAAACCATCACTGACCAATGCATCTCATGCTTTGACGCCAAAGTAGTTTCGAAAGAGTCTACAAATACTTCGTTCTTCTCTAGGAGGCTACAATTTCAACAGCCGAGGCTTATTTCGTCACAATGGGAAAATCGAAAATCAACTCCAAATCGTCAGGAGAAGAATCATCGATTCCTCTTTCGCTGATAGACGAGACCCTAGTAGGAAATGCCGAAACGGAGCCACTGCTCGCAGTGCCTCAAGATCCAAAATACATCTACCCTCTTTCAGCGTTTCCACCTTTGTCGACCTTTGACTTATCTATTACATTCCCAGCCCTGGTGATCCCTGCCCGTCAAATCCCCGAGTTGAGAAAGAGGTTGTTGCATGTGCTTCTACAACGTGCCAAGCTGAAGGTTGTTTATGCACTGGAAGACAAAGATCCTGTACCTAACGATGGGGAACGGAGTCGATTCCGAAAAATGGTTTTGGTGGATCAGCCGGATGTTTTCAGTGATTCTCAGCTAGATTTGTTGCTTCAAAATCACCCCAATGATTTTTGTCGAGCCACCCATACAGTGACTGCAGGCTACGAGGACTGGACGGTAGAGCAAGTCCTTCGACGGATTCTTCCCGTCAAGGAGGTCCCTTCGGCATTTGAAATCATTGGGCATCTGGCGCATATTAATCTGCGAGACGAATTGCTGCCGTTCAAGTACATGGTTGGTAAGGCTTTATTGGACAAGAACTCTCCACGCATAAAAACTGTAGTCAACAAACTTGGAACGATCGAGACTGAATTTCGGACCTTTGGAATGGAAGTCATCGCAGGAAATCAAGAAGAGGGATGGAGTCGTGTTACCGTTCGGGAAGAGGGGTGTATATACGAACTAGACTTTAGAAAAGTCTACTGGAACTCGCGCCTCGGAGGAGAACACAGGCGGTTGGTGGAACTTATTCAAAATGAAGCCAAAAGCTCCAAATCACCCATTATTGTGGCGGACTTGATGGCAGGCATTGGCCCATTTGCTGTCCCTCTGACAAGCAAATCAAATGGCAATGCTGTTCATGTGTACGCCAATGACTTGAATCCCTCATCGTATGACTCCCTGGTCATCAATTGCAAGAAGAACAAATGCAAAAATTTACACTGCTACAATATGGACGGACGGGCTTTCTGTCACGAACTACAGGACAAGGGTATTGACTTTCACCATGTTCTTATGAATCTTCCAGCAACAGCGCCAGAATTCTTGGATGCGTTTCAAGGATTCACTGGAAAGACCCTCCCCCGGATTCATGTGCACTGTTTTAGTAAAAAGGATTCTGCCGAATCGGAACGTGAGACGATCGACCGCTGTGCCAAAGCCCTGGGGGTGTCGCTGGACATTGGCATTTCGAAGGTGGTTGTTCATACCGTGCGCAATGTGGCTCCCAACAAAAACATGTACTGCGTTAGTTTCAACCTTCCCGAAAGTGTCCGAGCTTTGCCTCGTACTCAGATCGGGAGCCGAAGTTTCTCGGAAGAACCCGAGTCCAAGAAAACAAAACTAAGCTAAATATAACGGTACAATCAATGGTTGAACTCACTCAGAAAGTCTATTGTTTATAATCAAAATTGTTGTCCTGGTATGTGGACTTGCCCTCTACAAGGGTATGCAGTTCCCATCATCATCGTACTGTACGCGACACTCGCCGTTCGTGTATGTTCGGAGTACCTGTTTGAATTCGGCAAACATATTCCTGTTGATCTTTCGTTCTTCCACCAGTCCTGTCTCGGGATGATAAATGTGGCCGAATGGCAGTGATGGTACCCCTAAGCCTTTGTGGAGGTACGCGTTGTCCTTGAGAACCGGAACTTCCACGAATTTGACATCCGGAAAGTCTCGGGGCAACCGCCGGAAACTGGCTTCAATCGCCTTGCACGATTTGCACCAAGGTGCGTAGAAACGCACGCAAACTATCTGGTCTCTAACATCCGCGACTTCCTTTTTGTATTGCTGAATATCCAATACTTCGTTCACCTTGGGGGGTGCTTTTGGGGCAACGGAACTCAGCTCTACCTCCCTCTTCCGCAGACCCAGACGAGCCCGGAGGTTTGGGATGAAGCCTCCGTTTTCAGACGGAATCCAGTCGTCGCTGTTATCGTCATCGCTTCCTCCCTTCTTCTTTTCGTCGCCTTTCATGGGTGGATCTAGAACAACCCGAAGCGCCGTGCTTGGAAGCGGTGTTTGTTGCGTCGTTGCTACAGCGGCAGTTCGACACGGAACACCGGCAGCAGAGAATCCTCTGGAAGGATGAGATGTCGGCAGGAAGGCTGAGCTAAGGGTTAGCAAAAGATTCCCTATCAGAAAGAAAGATTTGAAATGGGGCAGTGAATGCATCATTCTATCGGAATAATCGAAAGTGGAATAAAAACAGACAGCGGGGTCCGCAAGAACGCAAGAATGTACAGAATGAATCTCACAACTCTACTTTTCCAATCTCCTTGATCAAGAGCAGAGTGGTGAGTATTGACACGAAGATTGTATCCCACAACGAGTTGTGTTGTGAAAAGAATTGAAACGATTCTTTATGGTGATATGATGTTTTTCGTTTGATGGCGTTGTTCCAAAAACCAACTGCATCATCATTCCAATCATCACAATTCTTTGATGGCAAACTGAACGGCAAACGTGTTTCTGTGCGTGTGACGCAAGAGGTCGGTGATTGACTGACTGGCGGTTGGCGTTCTTCTCCCGTTCTTCGATGCTTCTTTTTCGATGATACCGTTATTCTTCTCTTCTCCTTGCAACAACACGGTATGTACCGGTACGGTACGCCTACTGTTCTCGTACGAGTGCAAGTACAGTACCGGTACAGCAGCGGACCCCTTGAGCGTTGAGGCGAATCAAACCAGAGAACGCGTCTGTCCGCCGACAACATAATTCTTCTTCCAGCAGGGAGAGAACCCTTCTCTGCGAGTGGTAAAGTGACGCGCGAAATAAGGAATAATCGGAGTTGAGCAGATCTTTTGGCCGAACGCTTGCTGCTCCCCAAGCCACAGAAAATCTTTCGCAAACAACGTGCGCGCATGCATGCATGCCCGCACTTGTGGTCGTGGATCCAACTTGGCTTTGTTTGTGGTTCGTTTCTTTCTTCTTTGTCCTTGGATCGGCGGCGCATACGTCAGTCTTTATCTGAAAAATACGTTTGGCAGATAAAAAAAGGTGTTTAGTAACCGAATGATGTGTCTGTGCACAATTTTGGTGAGTCCATCGGGTCAGAAAGATCGGCAACTTGAATTGATGAGATATTTTCGATCACATTTTTGAAATGCCGATGCCATCAATTCGAACATTGGCAACTCAATCGCAATGTTAGAACCACCAACCAACATTCTTCTCATTTTGTCCATGAAAGGACACATCAATGCTTGGAAAACCTTGCATACCATCAGATAGCAGCGCGAAATGCTCGTAGTTCTTCAGAATTGGATATGGACACGTCGAGGCATGCGTAGAATCTCCATACATAGGTCTTTCGTCCCTCATTGTGTGCATTGACTTCGTCCTTCTCTTCGTATTTATCACCAGTCGCTGCCTTGGTACTGTTTCGAACTTAATAATGCCATAGGTTTTGGTGTGCGTGTGTGATCAACCCAAAGTGCATGCAGCAGCTACTATCACCTTTTAGGGTCCCAAGACGAGGTTTACCCCTATTCCATATTGCGATCGTCTCGATGATGAAACAACAATCAATTTCGTTGGATGGTATGAGCATCACAGAAGCGAGAGTCTTGACTTTGGCCTTGTTAAACGAATTCACATCTTCACTTCCAGAAGTAAATGTGGAAAAGTAACTTAGGATCCAACAGGTGCAACGACTCTCCACTACTACCTTTTGCCACAGCAGGACAGAACGATGTGCCAACGGCTTTCAATGGAGGATCCATCTCCATGATTTGCTATTCGGCAATTCGTTTGTTCTGAAGTAGAAAGAAAGGTGGTGTTGTTCTTTTTCGTATTGCGCGAGGACTGTCTCATGTATTATTCTTTGGACTTACCAGGACTGGTGGACGTAGTACTATAGTCTCATTTGGGTCTAGTCCAAGACCTGATCGGAGGAAAGGAGGACAACCTTTATTGACGTCAAAGAATGGGAGATAAATACTCATAGATAACTTCGCTTTAGAATACGGAGGGCTTGCTTTGGCCCGCCAAAGTTTCTGCCCACAAGTAGGACCTACGGTACAGTACGGCCTTCCAACTCGTCTGCGCTACTCTCATGCTCATACTGGTACCAGTCCTGCCAGGAAACTGGTTAACTGGATGGCTTGGAAGGACCATTAGCCATCAATCTTATCTAGTGTCGGGCTGTTTCCTTCGGAATTACGAGTATAATTGACTTGACCTAGTTTGTAAACCTGTGTCCTGCTTGGTGATTTCAGAACAGGTCTCATTCATCGCCTGTTTTGATCAAATCCCACCCGCTCTCGCACACCCAGGAGAATGCAACATTCTTTAAAGTTGAACGTCAGTACTTGTACCGGTATGGATTTCGTGTTTCAAGGCTTCCGCGAACTATCATTAGAGTAAGAATTGAACGCTTCTACATGAATACTTTTAAAAAGCAAAATAGCATTTACAGGAGGTTAGTAAATTACAGTAGCGTAACTAAGCAACAGTCGAGATGTTGGCATCACAGCAGGTGAATCACTTCCTTCGGTGACTTTTAATTCGTCTTAGAGCCATCAAGAAGCTGGAGGGTTGATGAAGGATGTGTAGGCTGCGCAGCCAGGAAGATATTGACTGTCTTGTGGAATTTGGATAAATTCAAAGGAGAGTAATGGAGGTAATATGGTAGCGGGAAGATGGAGGGATGGGAGAGAGATTCTCGAAGTATCGTTGTCGCGGAAGTTCTAGAAGAAGTCGCCTAGAACATCGTCGACAGTGTCAGCTGCTTTTGCCCATTCCAGCTCGGCCTCATCGTTTGCACCCTTGGGCGCGGTAGGAGCTTGGAAGGCAAGGCTGTCCGAGGAGACAGCGTAAGGCAGACTTGGGTTGACTTCGACGGTCTGGTTGTCATCGAGATCGACAAACCAGCCAAATGATTCTTTTTTGGGATTCTCGGGAACGGACGCTTGCCGGACCAAGTTCACTCGAGTTAGCCCTGCGTGGCAGGAAGAATCACTCACAGTAGCTGGAAGACTTGGGAACGCGATCTTAGCCACGTTTTCCACAGTAGACTTGGGTGCATTCGAGCAGCAACCGGAATCGGATGGATCCGATACACAGCTAAGCTGGAACTGCAGCGAGTCTTCATTGCGTCTCAACATAGAGTTTGCAGGGCGATCCGAGACTCGGAAAAACTCGTTAATACCTTTTGGAGAAACAACAGCGCCCAGTCTTGAGAGATTCTTTGCGGAGCTTTGCACTCGGCCGAGGCACTTCTTGAGGGAGGTGCGACTCTTCTTGGAAGGACCACATAAGTACATGTGTTGGGATGAAGACGACTCCTCGTCTGACGAGATAAGATCGGAACCTCGCTTGGGCTTTGAGGGGGTGTCCGTTGTGTCGCTGACTTTAGCGACGTCTGCGAACAAACCGGTGAGGAAGTCCGAATTGTATGATGAAATGTTCACCACATTATTGGGATCTCGGATAGAGCGCTTCTTGAGAGAAAAGCGGACTCCTTCGGTGTGTCCTCCTAGGGAAGACATGAAATTATTACCCTTCACTAGCGAATCTTGGGTCATCGTTTCAAACAAAAGTGATAATTACCTGTCTGGAACGAAATTTGCGGAAGCGATCTAACGGGCAACAGTAGCAACAACGAGGGGAGAGGTAGTAGGACGGATAAAACCTGCTTGTCCTTTCAATTCGACCTTTCCAACGCGTCTTTGCTTGTTATGCTTTTCAGTTTCGCTTTCATCAAAACTCTGAGATCCTCCTCAATAAATCTAGAGGCTCTTCTCGCGTCTCTTCTGGAGTTTCTCACCGACCCGCCCTGTCCAACCTAAATTCTCGTGTCTTTTTGACGGGACACTGTAGCAATACTCGAAAGGGAATCCTACGAAGTCCAACGTGTGTGCAAATGCGGTAGAATCCTACGACAAACAACGGCCACGCACCTGTGCTAAATTTTTAGATTAACCCCTTGGTGTCTGCCGACATTTGGCTTGTAACCAATCGCTTCTCGCTGCAAAGCCAGACCAGCTGCCGAACACAAAGAAGGCTGTGAAGAAGACATGAATTACTGCCCCTCTAAGTAGGTAAGAACTATACTTATGGGAATGATTACCACGTCAGTGAAACGATTTTGACAGTGATAGGATTCTTGAATGCATGCCCTCGCTCCCTCGCGGGGTCGTGCAATCACGTTCAGATTCCAGTGCAGTAGATTTGTACAGGTACCAGTAGCATGCATGCATTGGCGGAACAGCTCGACATAATCGTGCGTCTGTCTCGCTCTCTAGTACTTGTAGTGGACATGGTTATTATTTATGGGGAGCGTTTTCTACTTTCAGATAATATTTCAATAGTTATTATATGGAACGTATTCGATAGCTTCCCTGGCTTCCCCGCCAAGACGACGCAAAAAAAACCAATGGCCCAGAATTGTCGACGTGGCGTTCAATGTGTTCCTCGCCCTCACGCACTTCATTCTTCACTAAACTACAATGGAAAGCAAAATTTGAGTTCTTTAAGTAAAAGGAGAACAACGAGTCTTTGTCATGTTCTCTCTTTCTTCGCGCCCGCCCGCCCACGCACAGGTCAATTCATTCTACCGGTACCCAGGGGTCCATAGCTCAGATGGGGTATGAAGCTTCGAGCTCCTGCGCGCAAATTCACTAAGAGTGCTTTCAACCATGTTAGGCCCGGACCTTGCGGGCTATCGCGTGTTTTCTCGTGTTGTACGATTCGCTAGATAACACCGTAGTGAAAAATTATCTCCGGATTACGGTCGGAACACGCACTATTTCCAACGCGACACAACGTGCACATCCACATCTGCCCACGTGATAACACGTGTTGTAGTGTCTACTTGTCCGGCAATGGATCACTATCACCAAATTCAACGATTGACGTTACGAATCGTCTAAGTATGTTTTGGTGGAGTGTGCTGTTCAAGAGTATGACCTCCAGAGCTGTTTATGATCATTTCAGAGCTGGCCCATTTTACATAGTGATATCGCGAAACAGGCCGATTTTACATAGAAAAAATCTCTCGCGATATTACTATGTAAAATGGGCCAAGCTCTGAAATGATCCTAAACAGCTCTGAAGGTCATACTCTTGAACAGCACACTCCACCTAAACATACTTAGACGATTCGTAACGTCAATCGTTGAATTTGGTGATAGTGATCCATTGCCGGACAGGTAGATACTACAACACGTGTTATCACGTGGGCAGAGTGGATGTGCACGTTGTGTCGCGTTGGAAATAGTGCGTGTTCCGACCGTAATCCGGAGATAATTTTTCACTACGGTGTTATCTAGCGAATCGTACAACACGAGAAAACACGCGATATGCTGCGAGGTCCGGGCCTAACATGGATGAGAGCGAAGGGCGAAGCTTCATACCCCATCTGAGCTATGGACCCCTGCCGGTACCTGGTACAGTATGAGTTCAAACCAAGTAGTGTCGCGACGTAACAAAAATCGTAGAAAATGTACCAAAGCCTACGTGCGAAATTTTTAGCGGACTCGACACTACAAGTACTGTACTTGTTGCATCTTTTTTATGAATTTACTGTCTTGACAATGGTGCTCACATTACTCCAGCTGGGGGGCTGAAATTCGGCTGAATTAGTTCTGTTACAGCGCGGGACACTACTTGTGTTAAACCCGTACATACCGGTACTTGTACATTCTTACCCCGGAAATACAACCGAAGTAGTACTTCCTGGTAGCATGCCCACGCGGTCTACGTGCGGGCACCATGCAATTGAATAGTAGGTTCGCTCTCGTGTAATGTCACATTTGCGCCTGGCACGAAATGGTACAAGATACAACCAAAAGTAGCACTCGGAATTGTATAATTTCAATGAAAATACAACTGGCACCACGCTAATAATATCACAAAATGGAACTGCTCGCTTCTCATAAAAAGAAGGAAGAATACGACCCCTAAAGCGCATTCTGCGGCGCGGCATTATTTTGATACCCGCACGAGTAGAGGACTCTAGTACTAGAGAGAATAGGCAACATCAAGCAAGAGGAAAAGGGCGAAGATCGAGGCAAGGAGGAAGAAGAGGAAAAATCGCAGTAGTTTACAATGATTAGTATTATAGATGCGTACGAGCATACATTTTTGGATACGGGTACACGATTACAGCATATGCTCCAGTAACTAGACCGTAAATTTTCCAACTATTCCAGTCCTACGAGTCCGGCGGAAGAAGACTAGCAGAAGCGGTGAGCGGAGCGTGCCGCGGTTCGTACTGTAGCGGTACAGTAACACGTATGTACGGTGTACCTACACGAGCATCCCGGGGATCAGTGCGACGGCCAGACCATCAACGAATGGTGGCTGGTGGCTGGCGCAGGCGCGAAGCAGCCCTCAACTCTCTCGGACATTATCGACCGATGAACATTAGTATATAGTATTTCAAATTCGTTGGCCTAAGACCCTACTCCACTTCGAACTGCGTAGCCATTCTCTGTCTTTCGGGTTAGCCTTTGGTATATCACCTTGCCTCGTTCAAAGGTGTAAGGGATGGTGGTTGCAATGGGTTTGCTGCCAAAAGCGTAGGGATGTCAAATTCGTGATCCTTTTTGGAGACAATCACTGATTCCGTCAAGAGAAGAATTCTTACACACGGAACGCTTGTGAGGGCTACGGCCTTGTTTCTTTATTCGAGTCCCCAAGCACCGTGACTTTTAAAACAAATAATCGTCTAGAAAGTTACGACGATTGATCCCTCATATTACATCTCTTCAACGATCACTGTACCTATCATTTTTCAACGCACAAATAAATTCGCCAATCTCTGTCGGATAAAATGAAAAATTAACTGGATTATTAGACGGGAGGAGGTAACGCCAGCATCTGTCCTTTAAAGTGGAACAACGTGACCGCCCCAAAGAAGATAACATAGTTTCGCGCTACAATCACAATCCCCAGTCCTCTGCGAAGAATAGAATTGGGGCCAATAGTGCTTTCGTAGATTTTTTCCATTTTTGTAGGCTCTTTCTGCTTCTTATTCAAGAATCCAGGCTTGACAGATGGTTTGGCAAGAGTGCCCCCCCTGGACGGAGACGATTCACCACCTGCTCGGGCCAAAGTCATGGATATCTTTCGAAGATTTTCAAGAGCAGTCGCCTTGCGCTGACTTGTCTTGTTCAGAATTTCATAAAGCTCCTCACGCTGATCTTTGGGTGATGGTTTATAAGTGATCTTCAGAGTAACTGTACAAACTGGGACGATTGGTTCTGCCGTCGCCGTCGCCTCCGCCGAATCTTCCTTTGATTGCTCCGTGCTTTCAGCTCTTGAAGGTTCCGTGGATGATGATTCCGCTACAATGGCTACAGGAAGTTCTGTCACGTATTCTTCCTTCACTTCCATGGGATCGATGGCACAAATCGGAGCAACATCGTGTGGGGTTGAGGATCCAAGTGGAATATCCGCATCTTTCGCAGAAACCGTCAGTGTCGCCATGGATGTTTCGACGCCCTTGAACATAGCAACCGAACCTTCTGGTGCAGGGTCGTTGTTGAGTGGATCGAAAATCTGACTGAGTGTAACTTCCTCGATTGGACTCGAAAGCTGCAAATGAACGATCGGTTTGGCTCCTTCGGGCAATCCTTCGACCTGGGGAAGAAACCGATTGTTTTATTAGCGCACCACAGACAGTCGTCCAAGCAAGGAAACCAGAAATTATAGCCTCAGGCAGCGGACGCACTGTAGCATACCGCCACTGCACAACATTGCTCTCACCTTTAACAATACGACTTCCATCGAGTTTGGGTCATCCGCATTTCCCGCACCGCCAAGGCGACGAAGCGCAGCCTTGATCGACTGGATTTCCTTTTCGCATTTCATCACCTCCTCCCGCGCGGCGGCTTGTTCTCTGCTTGGATCGCCAGCCATTGTAGTTAGATCTATGTGGTGTTTTTGTCAACGCTACGCTCGTCTCGTCTTTCCAGTGCTTGTTCGAGGTGTTGTGTTGTTTTGCCTAGACTAGGGACCCTACTTCTTGTTGCTTGTTGCGTGGTCCGGTCGTCGCAGCACAGCACGCAGCGCGCCATGGTCAGATGTCAGACCAAGATAATCCTTCGCTCGCGCGTCGGTCTGCTTATTCGGGTCGCGGGTGGTCCGCGGTTTCCCGTCCATTGGAGTTCTAAGTTCTGATTGGCTGGTTAGTGTTAGACGGACAGACTATGTATTCGGTTTGGTCGAGAATCGAAAATCTTAGCTTTACTTTCCCGCCAATTCAAAAAGCTTCTCATCATCTACCGTAGTACCGGTACTCGTACGGTACGAGTATGATACTGGTACTGTACCGGTGCGGTATGAAGCCATCAACAAAAAATGGGCTCGATCGGCGCATCATCGTTCTCGGTGACAACACCCAACACCGATGATTCGAAAAGCCGAACGCGTCACTTGACATGTTGCTGCCAAGATAGAACGCAATCCGACAAAAATCAAGCAAGCAACGAAACCGCCCTTCCGAGTGACATCCTCCGTCGTCCTCCTCCAGTCATAATAATGCCATCTGGCTCTTCCAACAACAACAACAACAGTACCGTCATGGCAAGCGCAACAAGCACAACAACCGATGCAGCCTCCATGGTCGAAGCTGCCCAGGAAGTTGCTGCCTCCACTTCTTGTAAGAAAATGGGAATCGTTTTGTTGTGCCTGGACGACAGAGGAAATGTTTGATTGACCCTGTTACTTCGTTGCTGGTTGGCTGACCACCATTTCTTTCTTTCTTTTTTCTACTTCTACAGCTGGGGGCGGTTCCCTGTTGAAAAGTTTGCTGGCAGGAGGCGTTGGAGGTAAGTGTACGGAAAATGAATAGACGGTCGTTCCGTCGTTCATTGGCAGTTGGCAGTGGATCCGGAAAAATAGAAAAAGCTTCTCACGCGATTTTTTTTGCCCACTGCAATAACGCATTAACGCACACAGGATCAATGGCTGTATTGGTGGGACATCCTTTTGATCTGGTAAAGGTACGATACTGACTGCAATGTATACAAAAAAAAGATGCTGATGCCGATGCTGATGCTTCTGGTGGAGGGGATACTGTCGATACAATTGTGTGGCCCGCCCGTCGTGCGCGTATGAGTGAACGAATGAATGAATGAATGAATGGCATGCTCATAATATTCTATGATGTTTCCGGCGGCAGGTTCGTATGCAAACAGGCACTGTGGGTGGCGCGAGTCAATCGGTGATTGGTATCATGAGAAACACGTTCATGACAGAAGGAGTTCGTGGATTGTATCGTGGCGTTTCCGCTCCGATTCTGGCAGTGTCGCCCGTGTATGCTCTTTCTTTCTGGGGTTACGATGCTGGTCAATTGGTCGTCAAATCATTCAAGAAAGACCAAGATGCACCTCTCAGTTTGGTAGATATCGCAATCGCTGGTGGACTTTCGGCGTTTCCTGCCACAATTGTCATGGCTCCGACAGAACGTATAAAGTGCCTCTTGCAAGTTCAAAGTCATGCTGGTGGAAAACCTCAGTACTCCGGAATGATGGACTGTGCTGTTCAAGTGTATCGAACGGGTGGAATTCGCAGTTTGTACAAGGGAACGGCCCTGACGTTGATGAGAGATGGCCCGGGAAGTGTCGCATGGTTCACTGTCTACGAGTTGGTCAAGAAAGAGATGATGAGGGCACAAGGGATTGAAGATCCGTCGCAACTTTCTCCCTTGGCGGTTGTCGTCGCAGGTGGATTTGCTGGAATGGCATGTTGGGTAAGTAATGTGCAGTACAAGTACCAGTACCGTCTGTTGTGAGTGGGTGACTTGTTTCTATGCGAGCCAAAAATTTCCTGACGGCATGATTCTGTTTGTGCGTAAAGGGCGTGG
Organism: Nitzschia sp. pyKryTriq1; assembly: GCA_956465555.1. NCBI lineage: Eukaryota > Bacillariophyta > Bacillariophyceae > Bacillariales > Bacillariaceae > Nitzschia > Nitzschia sp. pyKryTriq1. Next base: position 2,726,739 of record OY101116.1, read on the forward strand.
CGATCCCTCCGGATGTCTTGAAATCTCGGTATCAAACTGCCCCGGAGGGTACCTACAAAGGCCTCATGGATGTTTATAGAACTCTGATGAGGGAGGAAGGTGCTGGAGCGTTGTTGACTGGATTCCGGCCTGCCATGATTCGAGCTTTCCCTGCAAATGCTGCCTGCTTCCTCGGTATGGAGCTTGCGAAGAAGGGGCTCGCCTTTTTGGATTGAGAAGAAGAACAACTGTTGTTGGGATATTTTCAATAGTGAATTGCGAAATAGGAGCATTTAGAGTGTTATTTTAAAACAGAACAGATGGGGTGTGTACGTTATTGAGGAGTAGGATTGTATAGTGCGGATACAAGTGCAGGATGGTTTTGTCTCTTCCTCACCAACGACAGCTGAGGTCGTCCAAAGGCCAGAAAATCCGAGGAGAAGATAAACACACAATCCACTGGCTTTTGAAATGGAAATTTCTTTTGGACGGGACTTGGCTGATAATATTTCATTTTAGAAGCTGCAGAAAATAATAATTTCAATTCAGCGATATCCTCTCACTTGACGAAAGCACTCTTTCACGAGCGCAAACTCTTTCGCACACGATCCTTTGGATACCGAATCCACAGCCTCTGTTTCTATGATGCATGTAGCGTATCCAGTGATGTACGCAGGGCAGACTTCTTTCATCTTCTTGAATGCTTGTGTGAAGCGATTGGGTTGCTGACATCCACGAGTACTACTCGTAGTCACGATCCTAGTGGGCATCAGACAATGGCTACAGTCACCAATAGGTAACAGATTCAATGAGAGTGAGAGTGAGAGTGAATACTTTTACTTTTTTGTTTGCCTTTGATACTCTACTGCTGCATCTGCATCCATCGTCGACCCAGCTCCACTCTACTAGAGAGCAGAGCGCGGCAAGCGGCAAGAAGATGTAAACTCAATGGACGAATGACGTCACACACGGGACACAGATCGCCATCGATCGCCTCAAAAAATGAACGATTTTTTTATGAAACACATTACACAAAACACAACGCATTTACAATACCGGTACAGTATGACATGCAACAGACAGCCATTTCAAGTTGTCCATCGTCATAAGGCTCTGCGGTGTTTCTATCTTCGGCAAGCCAGTGATCTTGGTAGTCGGACATGCCGGAGATTAGTTTTATTCCTCCGGTAGCAAGGAAGAAGTTATTGAATCGCGAACGACTGCGCCTCCGAAACTTGAGACAAAGTCGGCTAACTTTTGTCGCCTTGTGCCTTGCCATCGTTTGCTTTGTAGGGAACAACGTTTTGTACATTCGGGCCGTGAAGAAAGTGGTTCACAATAATGACTCTGTCGTGGCGCATGGAGGATCCCAGATGATTCGTCCTCTCTCTCCGGGATCCTTGCGTGGAGCATGGATTTCGAAAGACTCGCAGCCGTTTAACGAAGGAAAATCGGCTTCTCGGAGCCACCACCTAATCATGGTGGCAGGTCATAGCGTCACAGTTTCCGGTCACCTGGAAGATGCCGGTGAAGATGAGACTGACTGGTAGGTGCATATACGTAATTTTGTTGTCTACACTTTTACTCTTCTCGCAATGATCTTATCTGGGCCACTTTACTTTCGTCTTGTGGCTTGTGAATTCTGTCTACAGGTTTCTTTTGGATTATCAACAAGGTCAGGGTTTGCCCGAGGCTATCAAGGCTCATATCCAAGCCGGCATAGATGCAGCAAACAAGGATCCAGATTCTTTACTTGTCTTTAGTGGTGGCGAAACGCGAGCTGTGACGGGACCTTTGACGGAAGGTGCGAGCTACTTTCATGTCGCCGATGCCATGAAACTGTGGCCTGCCGGAAGTACCGTGCGTGCTAGAACAGTGACAGAAGAATTCGCCACGGATAGTTTTGAGAATTTCATGTTTTCTATTTGCCGGTTCAAAGAGGTAACAGGTCATTATCCAACGAAAATATCGATTGTCTCCTTTACCTTCAAACAACGACGGTTCGAGAGCCTCCATGCCCCCGCTCTTGGATGGCCCAAAGATAATCTCGTCTACATCGGGGTGGATCCCCCTGTATCGACCGGATTTGACCTACAGCGAGCAAGCGAGGGAGAATGGAAAAATGCCGCAGCCCCCTTTGAAAAGGATCCATACGGATGCCATTCGGAAGTGCTACAGCAAAAGAGAAAAGACAGAAATCCGTTCTCTCGGACAGCTCCTTATCCTTTGTCTTGCCCGGAAATGAAGGAACTGCTACGGTTTTGTGGACCAGATATCTTCCCGAAAAGTCGTTTGCCCTGGGGGGAGAGATGATGAACAAAACGCGCCCATGCATTCCCAACTCCATCAGAATAGACGGAAACTGACGCCCCACCACAGTGTTATTATATATGTTGGCGTGGCCAACCCTGGGAATGCCAGGTTTCGGGCCGTTCTCTCTAGACTTAACCTACCTAGAAGTTTCGATCCTTACGGGAGCACATTTAGATATAGCGATTTTGCTATGGGTGTCGACGAGCACAGCCGCCAGCCTCGAAGAGGAGTAAAGCTACGGTGCCGATTGGGCGTCAGCATCTTGGCTAACGCCTTCTTCGAGATTTTGAGTTTCTCGAAGATTCCGGACCGCCTCCTCTTCCCCTCCTGGGTGGAGAAGGAGCTCTAGTAGGAGCTTCGCGCCTCGAATCAAAGGTATTATCAGGTTCCAACCGAGGGCGCTTCGAACCTCCTCGCTCATCTAGTCCGGGTTCGGGCGACGGTGCTCGTCCCCTCTTTGGTGCTCTGATACCTCTCCCACTTTCAGCTATTGGTGGAGCTTCTCCACGTGTCCATCGTCCTCCTCCCCGATCGTCCATACGACCACCACGGTCACCGCCGTCACGACGAGGTCTCTCAGCGGAGTGTCGTTCACCACCTCGGGCTGCCGGCTCTGCCATGGATTCACCACGACCGTGACCTCTGTCGCCTCCACGATCTACCTCTCGATCTCTTCGGCGATCGGTGTCTCTGGGAGGAGATCGCCGATCGGAGGCGTGTCGCGTATCTCGCCCCACCACTTCTCCAGTTTCCCTACGGTCAGGTACAGGTGGTCCTGTGGCTCGAGATGCGCCGAAACCACGTGCGTCACCGCGTGCATCCCCTCGTCGTCGCTCAAAACCATCTCTTGGACCAATCTCCTCCGTAATCTTTTCGCTGTCTCTTTCGAGTTCTTCAAACTGCTCTGCGAGCTTCTTCTTTCGCTCTTCAGCAGCGGCCTTTTCCTTGTCAGCCCGGGCTTTGGCAACGGCGGCATCCTCCTCTATCCATTTTCCGTCATCGCGGGCCTTGAGAAGCATGGTGCCGTACGCATTCGCTGAGGCCCGAATATCAGGTCTATCACTCTGCTCATCTTGGAGAGGTTCAAGAGCTGCAATTAATCGATTTCCAAATCTAGGGCGAGTGGGGAACACTTCAACAAGCCTGGTCAGCACCACCAAGCCCGTTCGTGTGTGCATATACTCAGTAGAATTCAGGCAACCGATCAGCGCTGTGCCGAGAGCGGCATGCCAGGTATTGTACAGAGCGATGAAGTCCTTACGCGAGACTTCTTGCGGACCTGTGATCTCATTATCTTGCTCAGCATCTGATGGTTCCATGTAGGATCCTGGTTTCCCCGAAACTTCTGATTCAAAAAAACCTTCTTCGTATCTCCATTTATTCACAACTGTCCATGTCTGCCATAGAAGAATCGCTGAATTTGCAGCTTCAGCTTCTGTTAGACCAAAAAGGGAGCCAGCAACAACAGAAATCAACTCGTCGATGTAATGGAGGGTGCTGAACCCTGGCGTTTCGATTTTGTGAAGCTGCATTGCAAAGTGAGCGCAGTAAATCGCGTCGTCTGGGCTCTGCAAGCTTCTTGGATACACGCAATGTAGTAGTAGAGCTTTGGCTGCATGCTGCGATACAACATCAGAGTTCATGAAGGCATGTTTCTTGGTCTCGAATTCATCTCGGACACCGCTTACGTGGTGCTTCTGCTTCTCTTTTTCAGCATTCAGCAGCTTCATAACCTTGTTCAAGCGGACAAGTTCCTCTCCTTCATTTCTGGTCGGGCTGGCACCGGCTGGGACAGCACTGGGTGCCGCAGCCTTTGCACGTTCCAATCGTTCTGTTTCTTTGCTTATTCTATTCAGTTCAGCATTATAGACTTCATCGGGGCAGAATATATCGTACAAAGAGTTCGTGTAGAACGACTCAAAAAGTATGGGCGATAGATGAGACCATGCATCTTCCGAAAGCATATTTTCGTACTTCTTTCGGAACGAAAACGTCTCCGTCACCACCAGCGACTTCATCGGATCGGGAACCTCGTCGCTTTCTTTGTCCTGGACGGCAACACGCAGAAGAGGCCTGGAGAGCATCCATGCAGATTCGACATCCAGCCCATACTTGAAATGAAGGTCATCCAATGTTGGAAGTTGCTTGGCATACTCTTCAATCGCCTTCCCAGACTCATTCTCCTCACCTTGTACTTCTTCGGTTGTTAAGAATTCGAGCAATATGGAAATAACGACCTGGCAAGAATCGTAGAGATTACCAACCAATTTGACGGGTTTAGGTGTTCCTTTTGCCGATTCGAAGATTATACGAGCTCGAGCTTGAGCAATCAAAATCAACATGGAAACTCCAAAACCATCGCTTTGTAGAACTCGTTTGATGATATTAGTAGCGCGCAAGTTCATATCTTCGACAATACCAAAGGCCATAGTTTCTCGCTTCAGCGTGAAAGATCCCGCCCGTCCTTCCAATTGAGTTGCCGACAGCGAAGCCGCGGGTGAATAATCCGCAAAACTGTAGCCACCGGCTACTTTTAAGAGTGATCCCAAGATGCCCAGTTCCATCACGTTTCCTTCGCGTAGCTTCCGCATGAGGTACGCCAGAATTCCCCGAAATTCTACAAAAGGATATCGTTTGAAAAATGCTCCAGAGAACGCTTCCAATGATTGTAACCATTGAGATACGTTGACCCCGTCCTCTGAGAGGTGATTTTATTCGATTCCAACGAAGGACACAAGTACTTGTCAGCTCACCCACGACGCATTCGAATCACCCAAATGAAACGGAAATCTTCTTCCTCTGTAATGATTGCATTTCTTCATACCTTTTAAACGACTTCGGTTGACTCCCCCACTTGTCCCGCTCAATCGGCTCAAAATGCAAAAACCGAGAACATCGAGTCCAAGGGGGTTCGAAAAGCGTTGGGCTTCAACCATAACTTCAACCATGTTGTCGTAACTTTCGATCTGATTTAGAATCGTCCCATACACAACAAGAGGGCAGCAATGGGTCACTTTCGCAAGCTGCCTGCTCATGTCTCGAATGTTGTCCTTGGACAAGCGTTTTAGGGCATAGCGTGCCGCCTTGCCGGCGTTGATCTCGCTCTCGACGACCGGCAGTGCTTTTCCAGACGAGGGTGAAACCCCAAAGCCCGCTCTTTCCAAGCCGATACCCTTCCAATCTTCATAGAGTCGATACCTGGTAGCATATGGTAGCCGTTTCAAAACCGACCATAATTCCATGGAAATAGCAGGGTTAGAACCAAACAGTGAAATGGTAGGTATCATGAACCGTCGGAAGAATTCGTAGGCATTTTTGCTGAGCGAATGTTCTGAATCTTCGTCTTCTCCAAGCAGCGATCGAAAAACACGGCAAAGCTCGCAGTAGAGAATAGGACGAAATGCCATACAGCCGGCATTAAGAACAAAAAGTAGAGGCTCCGAAACGGACTCCACGAGAGCGTCGATACCAACATCATCGGATTTCGTGGTTTCCTCGTTGTCTTTTGTATGCCAAGGTTTGCACAGACCTGGGGTCCCAACATTCGACTGATATAAGGATGATAACCGATGTTGAGTCATATCGCAGAATGCAAAGCCAAATCTTTCCGGCATTAAACTGCAAAGATGTTCCCAAGCCAGTGGAGACATCAAAGGTCTAATACTTTCCCATTCTCCCCACTGCAATAGAACGAAAGCGATAATAATCATAGGATTTGCTGATAGAGGAAGAACCACCTTTTGTAGCCGTTCTGTCAGCTCGACCAACTTTGGGTCCTCCTTCGTGGAGCCAGAGAGGCTGATCCTTGTGAGGGCTTGAATTCGTCTCTTTTCCTTCATCCACAATACCTTATGAGCTTCTTGGATCTCGTCTTCAATCGGTGAAGAATATTGCTTGAACATTACAGAGAAATCCAATAACCCCTCTGTAGCCAGGAATGCTGTAGTTCGTACAAGTCCCTTTGATGCTTTCCCAGCGGCTGACAGCTTGAAGCTCAAGAGAGAAGGCAAATTTTCCACGGGCAAGTTCTGCAAGAAATTAAGCAGGCGGAGAACTTCGCTGTTCTTGTCAGGCCTTTCTGTGGCGGTTTCCTTGGTATCTACTCCATTGGGATACAATTTGGACTCCAGGATGTCGATGGTCAAGTCCATCGCCCGATTTGGATCCAGTTCAAACGTCCCTAGCAACTGCCGAAGTCGACATATATCATGTTCGGTCTCATTACCTGTACCTGCTGGAGACACTAGAAGTTGCAATAACTTCGAATAGCCCTCGGAATCTTCCTGCAGCAGACTATATTTTTGCTGTTTGTAGTTGACTTGAGTGTTGTGGATTCTCAAGCGTTTCAATAGATCCTCTTCGGATGCCAGGCCTGTTGGGTCCAGCAGTGATGGCAATAAATTTTTCTGTAGCTTGACATAGAAGGACTGTCTACCCGGAACTTGGATGACGACAGCCTTGATCACTTCTACGAGTGCGTCAATCGAGGACGAAGCCGATGGCGAAGGCGACTCTTCTTTCCCCTCGCTACTTGTATTCGCCGGAACCGAAGTCAGCGTGCATCCACACAGCCAAAGAGCATCGACCAGATGGTCCTCGAGATCGGCACTCTCCTTCCACACATCCACAATTACCTTACATGCGTCCTTCCTTCTACTACTTGACAAATCATCACCGGCGTTATTATTGACGTCTGTCGTCGCATACGTTAAGATTTCAAGCAATTTCTTGGCGACATCGTCGGCATCACCGCTTGCCATCGCATCTTGCAGTTCCTGGGAACTAGGAAGCGATGTCATAGCAAATCAAAGCTGATCACCTGGACCTACTATTGCTACTTCTGACTGTCTGTACTGGATCACACTCTTACCAACTGGTTTCTGCGGCCCGAGGAAGTAGAATGGCGATTGTTGCAAACAAAATAACTGGTATTTTAGACACAAGTAACAAGTATCCTACGGTAAAAGTACCAGTACTCCCACAATCACATACATCCCACCGTACCTGTACCAGGTCTACCGCACTACGGTACGGTACAGTATCGTACAAGTAGAGCAGGGCAGCGAGGGGGTGTTCAAATAATATCATACAACGGACAGACGCGAGTCCCTTTACATGTGAGATCCGTGAATGAACAAGTGAAGTCTATTCCATCACCGAACACTACAGACACCTATCTATCACCACTTGCCACCAACTACTTTCAACAAAAGATCCAAGTGTGGACCGCTGTCGAAACTGTACTGGATCAATACACTTGGAGATGCGAACGAGCATCAAAATAGAGCTAGCACACCCTGACACCGATAGCTCCATCTAGAGGCCTAGAAAAAGTCCGTAATTGTCCCAAGTGAGGCCATTTGTCGTTGACGTTGGTAGCAGCAGTACTGGTACTCCAAGTAGCATCAGCGTGTGCAGGCCAAGTGGTGCCAAATAAATTCGATGTGGTCCCACACCACTGTTGGGTTCTCATTCTTGGGAGATGATGACAAAAGGCTGCGCGGCGACCGCACTTCGGTCAAACGGCCAATCCACAATCTCCCTGGAGAAAATTCCCGCTGTTCTACTACTACTGCTTGCATTCTTGTTCTTGTACCGATATCGGTGTACCTGTACCGGTACTACTTCGTACCTTTTTCTCTCAATTTGCTGCATTACGTGCGTTCGTACTCGTGGTACGAAGAAGTACCACCGCTTTGTTCTTTTATTATAGTTGAAAATGCCGTTCTGAATTATTTTGTGTTCTAGATGGGCATAATTATGAGATGTTCACTGTACCCACTTTTGTTAGAACTCTAAATACGCATGGGATGCACGAGGCCGTTTTGTCCCGGCTTTCACCTCTCTTCTTGATCGAGACGCTCGAAAATCTCCTTCGTCTTCTTCAATTCCTTAAGGACTTATGGGCAATCAAGGGCATTATTTCTCCGCCGAACAATAAGCACATCAACACAGAGAGCCATATCATCATAAAATACGGCACTAACCATGCATCATTACAAGTCTACAGTGGTGACCAGTCCATGCATACCGGTACCGTGTAATACAGTTACCGGTACTCGTATCATAGTGTACTTTTACTGTACGGATTACGGATTATTATTATTTTTTCGTTTGCGATTGGCATCGCATTATAATCATCGTCCGACGGTTGCATTCGATTTCAAGATGACGACCGTTTCAGGAATTACAACAGTACCAGTATCCTCAAGAAGAAGACAACGCGTCTCCTTCGCTAGAAGCGTCAAAGCCCGAAGGACCCTACATGTGAGCAATTATACGGATGGAGAAATATCGGACTGCTGGTTCTCAGACGAAGATCTACAGCAGTTCAGAGCAGACGTTCTGCACACGGTGGAGCTCATTTCAGGGGATGGTGAAGCTCAAAACTTGACCGAACGATCTTCGTTTTGCGAACGGGGTATCGAGCACCGAACGCAAGAAGGTATCAAGAAACGGATAAGGAACAAGATTTTGGCCAGAGATGCTGTCCTGTTGGAACAAGAACGTCAGTGGGAACATAACATTCACGACGAAGAGGCTATTGCGGATGCGTACCGCAAAGTCAGTGCTCACTGCCTTTTCGAGGCGAGAATGAGAGGACTGAAAGACCACCAAGATGCCACGCTCGACGACTTCAGCGTTTCCCTGCAAAATCCTAAGAAGGGATATTCCGAATGCAGACCAGTAATCTCCCATATTATCGAGGCATGTCCTCATTCAGGCAGGCATATCACGTTCAATGCGGCTGCGTAATAAGTGAATAGCGTTGTGTTTTAAAAAAATACCATCCTGGAACATTTCCCGGGCAATAAAGCGTAAAACTAAAACTGCAATCTGGAATAAAAAACAGTGCCCACAGTATAGATGTACTTCTATTTCATAGCCAAGCGATTTCAAAATTGAACGAGGCACCGTCATCGGTCGCCTACTGGCCGTCCTTCGGAGCCCCAGCTAGGCGTTCGGCCTCTTCCTTTTGCCGGATCTCAGTGCTGCTGATATCAACACGGAACTCCTGTTCCTCGATGATAGTGAATTTGTCTTTGAGCTCTTGGGGAAGACCACTGAGCTCTTCTTTTCCTGTAATGAACTGCACTGGACCATTAGATCCTTGCTTCTGTTCTACTCTGCCACCAGCGAAAAACTGTGCTCCCTTCATTGACAAGAGTGCGTCGATCATTTGATTTCTGTCATCGTTGTAATATTTTGGATTCAAAAGTCGGGCCAGGGTATCAGCGCCAATGACAAAGCATATTCTTCCATCTTTCCCGTCGGCTCTTTCCATGATGCAGTCTTGGAGGCAAGCGACTTTCTGTGAGAAAAGTGGAGCACGTGTTAACACAACCCCCCACTGATTGGGGAGATCTTCAAGTTGCAGAAATTTCTGTATTCGTTCCGAAGCTGTAAGTGGATCGATGGGAGGTTTATCAGCGTTCGTCAGTGACAGTTCCATGAAAACAGGTATTTCTTCGTGGCGAGTGGAATATCCCATTCGTTCCGCTGCCCGAACGGCCGCCTGTCCCAAGGAAATATGGCCCTTGTGGGGCGGATTGAAACTACCAGGCATTACCAAGCTTCCATCAGGAATGACTGGATACTTGAGTGCTCGATATCTTACCGGTCGGCCGTCTTTGTACACTGGGAGCAATACAAGGGCTTGTTCATCGCCATCAAGCAGTCGCTGAGCGGCAGAAAAAGCCGTATCCTCGTCGGGTTCCTTTTGTGCCAGGGCCGTGCCCCACTCTTCCGTAATAATATCTCCTGCATTTGTGAGCGTCTCATCTCTTTTTTCGATACCCGTCTCGGATTGACTGATCAGCTCGATACTTCGAAGGATCAGATGGCTGATGAAATAATCTTCTTCCATCCTCGTCCTCCCGTTGGAATTTGCCTTGCTCGCCAGAGACACATTGATAGATAGCTGTGCACCGTCCGCTCTCGTCGCAACGACAAACCCACTTCCCTTGACGCTGTCAGGAGATGACGACGACACCAACGCCGATGCGCATCCAACTCCCACACAGCCATTCATTTGTTTCAAATTGTCCGTTTTGAAATTCATAGCTCGTTTGAGCGCCGTTTCGGACGCCAATTTGGCGGCTTCCAAAGAATTGTATCGAACCTTGGTGTTGGTGCTATTGTTGTTGTTGGAAGTCAAGCCGACATAGGATCGAAAGGCCCGTCGATCGTAGGCCACAGTTCCCTCCAGTAACATGGAGGACGCCCCCGACGTCGCCGCCAGGGTGGAAATGGAATGTCCTCCGCCGCCCGCGACGGCGATACAAACGCTACATCTGGATTCCGCCTCTAATTCCAGGTTGGAGTTGATCAAAGCTCTGGCATATTCTTCCAGGCCTTCAGCGGTGTAGTCTCCATCGGAATCTGAAAAGGACATGCTATCAAAATATGCGGCAAAGACAGTGCCAGTGCGAGTAGCTCTTGATGATGATGATGGTGGTCTGTGATTACGAGTACTCGTACTTGTATGGTACGGTCCGACCCAGCAAGTGACGACAGAAGCTCCTAGTAGACACAGAGTAGTACTGAGAAGCAAGAGGAGTGGAGGAAATTGTGGTAACGTCGGTCGTCTATTCCGATGCGAAGGCATGCTGGCTTTGCATCTCGTCGACAAGGTGTGGAATGGGAGAAGAAGCAAACAACAACGTTAGTTTCTCGTCACAAGTTGAGAGACGTTGCAAAGGAAGGCAGAAGGCAGGCATAGAAGAAAGGGCGAAGAGATGATGAGAAGAAGAACGAAAGTCGTCCAAGCCAAAAAAAAACAACGCGCGTCAGTGCCGGAAGCTTGATGGATGCAAACGTGAGTGTATGGCGTTTATGGAGCGGACGGAGGAGGGGGGGGGAGGGACGGACTGCGATCCGCAATTTTTAAACCAATCACAATTACGAATACTCACACACACAGCGCCGGCCGGCCTGGCACATGAATGATCGGTGCCGGCGCGCACAGCGCCCGTCGGCAGGCAGGGTGGCGAGCGGTGGGAGCAGGAGGAGCGCCTCGCACCTCCCATCGATTTTTCCTCGTCATCGCGAGAAAACAGGCAGAAGGCACAAGACCGCCGCACATTCATTGATCCATCGAAAAGATAGGATGGATCGGTCGATAACGGTACAGTACAACATTCATTCTTCAATTGATCGTTGCCGTCATGGCCTTGAGTACTCGTTCACCCCATGATCAATCAACCCTGCCAACAGTGACACCTATGATGAATCCGCTGCACGAGAATGGGGGTATCCCCCCGCCCCAACCCGCGATTCCTGCTCCGCAAAGGGACTGGCGAAATATGACGCGGACCATCGCTCATTACCAGCGTATCGAGCAGATCGGGGAGGGAACGTACGGGCAGGTCTACCGTGCCAGATGCAAGGATACCAACCAAATTGTTGCGCTCAAGAAAATTCGAGTGCACCATGGTGATTATTGGGGGCTTCCGCCGACCATCTTACGAGAGATCAAAATTCTCAAACGCCTCAGCCATCCAAATTTAGTGAAAATGGTGGAAGTGGTAAGTTCAAAAGGCGTGGAGTACCTCGATGAGGACGACCAGGTAGAAGAGAAGCATAGAGTCAGTAAAAATGACAAGGTCGGAGACGCCCGCGAAGGCTATAAGGGAAACCTCTTCTTGGTATTGGAATACGTCTCGCACGACCTGACTGGCCTTATGGACGTGGCCTACCGATTCACGGAGGTGCAAGTGAAATGCATTTTCAAACAACTCCTCGACGCTCTTCAGTATATGCATGATAATAAGTACGTTCATCGAGATATTAAAAGTTCGAATATACTTATTGACCACCACTTCAGATTAAAGCTTGCCGACTTTGGCCTTGCACGATGTATCGAGCCACCTATTCTAGATAGGATTCATGAGTACGTTACTGACTGATTGAACCATCCGAGCTCCTCCTAGCGCGGCGATCAGGGTTTGTCTTGTATTGTCTTGTTTTGTCTCTCTCCTTTTTCGTGCTCTAACCTGTCGTCGACTGTCCTCTCTTTCTCTTGCCCCTGACAGTCGGGGCAGTTCGCAGGAATTCACCAACAAGGTAATTACGCTCTGGTACCGACCGCCAGAGCTGTTGTTGGGGGCTACGCGGTATGGGACGGCGGTCGACATTTGGAGTGCGGGGTGTATCCTGGCGGAGCTCATCTTGGGCAAGCCTCTATTCACGGGGAAGACGGATATGGAACAGTTGCAGCTGATCTTTGAAATGCTCGGCACGCCGACGCCCGAAACATGGGAGGGGTTCCAGGATCTCAAGATGCTTCGGACAGGGGAAGTCACGGTGGGCAAGAAACGTCGGCCCAAGCTTCGAGACAAATATCAACACAAAATGTCTGCATCTGCCCTCAATTTGATCGAAAAACTGTTGGAGCTGGACCCCAATAAGCGGTTGACAGCCAACAGGGCGTTGAACAGTCGCTACTTCCTGTCGGATCCCCGCGCTCCTGATCGGCCCGAGGAACTTGGTTCCCTTCAAATTGAAGGTGGTCACTTTCACGAATTCCAAACGAAGAAAAAACGAAAGGAAGCTAAGGGCATTGCCGAAAAGACGAAACAGAATGCCCTCGAGATGGGTAAATCCGATAAGGAAGCGCAAGAAGAATTTGACGCCGTATACCGCGGTATCATGGAAAGAGTTGCGAAGGAGGGGCTCAGTGTTGGGTCCAAACCAAAAAACACTGATATGATGCCCAAAGAAAATTCCTCTGAAGCACATGATAAGTCTGCAAACGACAAATCTGAGCGGAAACGCTCCTCTCGCGACAAGGAAAAGGATCGAGAGTCTCGTCGCGAGAAGAAGAGTCGGGACGAACGTAGAGAAGAACGAAAGAAGGAAGGCAAAGACCGGGACCGTGAGAAGGATGTCAAAGATCGAGACCACGAGAAGGATGGCAATGACTGGGACCGCGATAAAGAAGGCAAGGATCGGGACCGTGATAAAGAAGGCAAGGATCGAGACCGTGAGAAGGAAAGATCACACCGTCGCCGTTCTGATTCCGAAAGCCACAAGGGAGATGACGAGAAGCGCCGTAAGCGGAAACGTGAAGAGAGAGAAAGGCGTGAAGGTGAAAGGAAGAAACGCGTCGATGATCACGAGGAAGTGAAAAAGATCGACGCTCCCAGCGGACCACGTATCGATATGCCTCTGGAGGACGCTCGTATGGCCGATTCTGAACCCGCAAATTCTGGAGGTGAAAGAAGAGAGATCCGCTCTTCTGCCCCAGAACACAGAACGCAGGACGATGTAATCGACAAGGCTAGTTCCTCGCGCCGAAGACGATCCAGATCTCCTCGCGACAAAGAGCGTAGGCGGTCGCGAGATCATGGACTGCACAGGTCTAGGGACGACGAAAGGAGCAGAGATCGCGACAGGGAACGAAGCCGGGATCGCCGGCGACGGAGTAGTGAGGGACACAGTCGTGATAGAGATAGGCCAAGGCATCGGGATCGGGATCTGGATGATCGGGAGCGAGAAATGGGACCAGGACCCGATACCGGTAGGGATAGAGACAATGATCGGGTTAGGCGCGACAGGATTGGACGTGATCTGCCTCCTCCTCGAGGGGAGTTTGATTTCCGTGATGGCCACGGTCCAAGGGGTGGACCATATGGACCACCACCGAGGGGTGGACCAATACCTGACTTCCGGGGTGGACCACCTCCTCCATCGAGGCGAGACGAGATGGGGGCTTATGGTCCTGCTAGCACCGAGTACCGTGGTCCCCCAGGTCCAGGCTTAGGACCTCCACCACCGGGATACTACGATGATATGAGGCGCCGAGAGAGAGGAAGCCCTCGACAGGATAGGGGTCACAAACGATAGATGTACACGATAGTGTCGGCAAGCGGCTAATAATTTGGTTAAAATTGTGCGTTCGCTGCTCCTTTTTGCCAGTATACTAGAAACCGAGTACTCGTAGATCGCAAAAGTTCCTTATTTTGCCGTAATTGTTTTGGTTGCACACTCGGTAAGGGCTTCGATAAATGCATCACACACAGCCGGGTTGGTCTTGTTTGTGTTGTAGCACATAGCCATGTCGGAGCGCTCCGCCAAACAAGGAATCTCAGACGCATGCATAAATTTCCCGTGGAGGTACTTCTTTTCTAGCCTGCTGGCATCGTATTCAAGAACATTTGCCGTGTCTGTGAATTTATCCTCGTACGATTCGATCGCCTGATCGAGTTGCTCCTGAACTTTCTTATTCTGTGACCGAAATTGTTCCATTTGACGTTCAATTTGAGTTCGTTGCTCCACCTTTGCCTTGAGTAGTTCTGCTTTGCGTTCTCCAAGCTTTTCCATCTGCTTTCCAAATAACTTCACGATCTGCTCATTGTTATATTCCCGTGCCATTTGTTCTGAAAAATATATGATATCCAAGAGGATATTAATGAGCGACTCGAGGCTCAGAACCCTGAAACAATGCCGAGCGTAATATTACCGGTACATACGCACCTTGCAACTCGTCGGACAATGAAAAGACGCTCGCTTGTTCAGAAGCGACCGGTTCGCTGGCGGAATTTCCCATCTTACAATTTCTCTGAACTAGAATTATTCGGAATGAAGTACAAGTACAGTAGCATGAGGCTCACCAAGTGCCTTCCAGCTCAATGAAATCAAATGCTTGTTACAATTACGAGTATTGTTGACAACGATGAAATGCAGCTGTGTAGGCGAGATAATGATTCAATCTTATTTAGGGGCTTTCAAAGCAAGCTCGACCCCCTTTGTATTTTTTAAGAGTATCGTACCGTAGCTTGTACATACCGGTAACAGGTACCGGTAGGTCCCCAAAAAGAGAATCCCAGCCCCCTCAGTAACAGTACTGAGTACTGGTACTGGTATGTACCTGGTACAGTACTGGTACTGTACCAGGTACCTGTACCGTACCGGTGGGGTTTTCTACTGGTTTCGCCGTTGGAGACACGTGACATGCTGGCTCGAAGTTTTACTTCATTCTCGTTTGATGTCTTTTGTGACTCCCCTCTCTTTTGCTGCTTGTCGCTTGCTATTCGGAAGCCTGCTGTTCGAAGAATGGTGTCGAGGGCGGCGGGGACCCGAAGCCCTTCTTATCATTGTTGATGGCTTTCTTCGTTCTGCCATTTACCAAGAGAATCGCACGGTCGTCCTACACAACATCAGGGCAGCCATAAAACCAAACAGCAGTTTCAGAGACAACTCCCGACAATAAAATGACCACCATTGTTGTCAACGACGTAACGGCTGCATCTCAGCAGTCTTTGGAGCAGAGCGACCACTCCGCAGCCAACGATCAATCGCCGAAAAAGGTTTCCGTGGCCGAGAAGGAACTCGGAGAGTTGCGAGCCCTCGGTTTAACCAAAGCCATCTCCTCTAGAGGCTTGGAGATGAGCGAAAGTTCTCACAAACACAAGAAAAAGGAAGACGACGAGCTCGAAGCTCTCAGAGGCCTTGGTTTAACGTCAGCTAAGACTAAGCCTCCTCTCAAGAACGAAGATCAGGGCGAGGAGCAGGTGGCGACAGAAGACCCGGCACAACGAGAACAGGAAAAGGTCGAGAAGGAGCTCTCGCCGACCAAGGACATGGTATCTGCACAGAAGGAACTTGGAGCGCTACGATCCCTCGGTTTGACCAAAGTTGTGGCTTCCAAAGGATTTGAAAGCGAATGGCATCCAAACAAGAAGAAGGCAGAGGAAGAACTCCAGGCTCTCAGAGGCCTTGGTTTGACTTCAGCTAAAACCAAGCCTACCCCGCCGACCGAAAATCAGGGCACGGAGTCGGCGGCAACACAAGATCCGCCACAAAACGACCAGAACAAAAACGTCGAGAACGAGCTCTCGCCAACCAAGGATAGGGTTACTGCACGGAAGGAGCTTGGGGAGTTACGATCCCTCGGCTTGACTAAAGTTGTGGCTTCGAAAGGATTTGAGAGCGAATGGCATCCAAACAAGAAGAAAGCAGAGGAAGAGCTCGAAGCTCTCCGAGGCCTTGGCTTGACTTCCGCTAAAACCAAGCCTACCCCGGACGAAAATCAGTGTAAGGAGCAGATAGTGACAGAAGACCCGGCACAACGTGACCAGGAAAAGGTCGACGAGCTCTCGCCGACCAAGGACAGGGTTACTGCACAGAAGGAGCTTGGAGAGCTACGATCCCTCGGTTTGGCTAAAGTTGTGGCTTCGAAAGGATTTGAGAGCGAGTGGCATCCAAACAAGAAGAAGGCAGAGGAAGAACTCCAAGCTCTCAGAGGCCTTGGTTTGACTTCCGCTAAAACCAAGCCTCCCATGAACGACGAAACTTTGGGTCAAGATCCTGCGGTGGTGACACAAGTCGAATCGTCGCCTCGAGCAGTAGTCCATGAATCTTCAGAACAAACCGAAAAGTCTGCTGTCAGCGAGCCCCCTGCAGCGAAGGAGAAAATATCATCGGCAGAGAAAGAGCTTGGGGAGTTGCGAGCTCTTGGCTTGACGAAGGCTGTTTCCAGTAGAGGCTTGGAGAGTGGAAGTTGGCATATGCAGCACAAGAAAAAGGAAGACGAGGAACTCAAAGCCCTCAAAGGACTTGGTTTGACTTCAGCTAAAGTTAAACCTACGGCGGAGAACGAAGAAACTAAGTTGGAGGCACAGGCGATGACAGTAGAGACCCCAACCCCGTCACCAGTACAACAAAGAAGTGACGAGAAAAACATGAACGATGAGTCCTCGCCAAAACAGAAGAAAAGGTCCTCGGCGGCGGAGAAGGAGCTTGGAGAGCTGCGAGCGCTCGGTTTGACGAAAGCCATTGCATCACAAGGTTTCGAGAGCGAGTGGCATCCCCATGAGAAGAAGGAAGATGAGGAACTTAAAGCCCTCCGAGGACATACTTTCAAAGCGAAGGAAGGCTTCACGACAGCCTAATGATACACTTTGATGGAAACAAAGCATTTTAAAATATATATCTAATATGTACACGGTGTTTCAAATGATTATATTCAGAAAACTACTTTTCACTGTTGCTTGTCAGGAGAAGAAGAAGGAAAAATTCAAAGGAATCAAACGTTTCATTTTCAAGATCAAAGGTGGATTCACTCTAGAGCCCCTACGCGAAGTAGAACCTCTAGAGAGAGGGGGCGAGTGACCAATTATTCAAGCTATTCTTCGTGATGACGAGCAAAACTCCAATCGGAACACACCCTTGCACTTTTAACCGTAGATACTATTTATACCGGTTCGTATATCGCTACCATTGTCTCGACACTGACAGAACCGCAGCATGATACATGATTGGCCTACTCGCGATTCAGCTTGACAACGTCACGTTGCGAGTTCTGATGATCCTGTAGATTCTGGATCTTGCTGAAGCATTGGATCACACTTCTTTGTTGAGTTCAGATGAGGACCTTGGTTGGTTTCGGAGCGGCTCTCAAGATCATTCTTTTTGACTTTTTGTTTGCTTTGCATCCATTTTTCGAATTTTCGGGCACCGCGTACACAAGTAGTGGGCAAGAGGGTAGAGGTCGTGTTGGTCGAGATGAAAGGCGAACCCCGAAAAAGGCAGCCAATAAAAGACAAAGACAATATGTACTTCGTACAGTAAAACAAACCACCAACAACCAACAACCGGATCGACGATGGGCTATGGGCTAAACCTCTGAACAGAATACCGGTAGCCGGCAGCACGGCCGCGATTTGATTGAAAGTTAGCGGGCATTTGCTACTGAGGAAATTATCGCATCACAATAATGGCGTCCCAACCAGAAGCAGAGGGCCAAACATCATCCAACGTGGAAGTCCTTGAAACCCCACGAATCCCTGTCATTCCATTCGCCGTGGCCTTGCCCTCATCAACGTTGCAGGATTTCGATGATCCCACGCCCAAAGCGAGCACTGTCTCGATGGTCGGAGACAATGCGATTGTGGGTTCCATTGTTCTGTTAAAGAATTCAGTTATGGTGTGGGTAGGATGGGGAAAAGTGGATTTGTACGGGTCAGGAACCAATTCCGTGGACGGCCAAGCGCAAACAAGCTTCGGAAAAGGTACGTCTAGCTAGACTCTAGAAGGTGCTACTGTACTGCACTCAGAACAGCTGTCGACTATAGCATCGGTCTATAATAAATGATTGCTCATGTCTCCCATATCTTATTGTTTTCAGGCGCCCCTGTCATGGGACAAGTCGTGGTTTCCATGCCACGCACAAACTACAAAGGTGCATTCGGCACTGGTTCCAAGGAACCTTCATGCTCTCACATAATAGGGAGTGCCAGCAGCGAGGATCAAATGCTAGCATCTCAGATGGCTTCTCGTCTGACAACACGATCTGGAATGGCAGTGTTTGTTTCCTGTCAACTTTCCTCATCTGTCGGTGGAGATGCCGAAAGTGGCGGCTGGACGGCAGGGATGGATTCGGATATGATATCACACCGTGCGGCAGCACTTGCCGAAAAGGAAGTTTGGAGAATCCTGCAAGATCATCAAAAGCAGACGGAGGCATAGATACAACGGATTTCGCGAACTACTATTTTTTTCGAATCCTGCAACAGGTTGAAAGGAGTCTCTACTCTCTACTAGAGATAGAGAGTTAGACTAGTGAAAAGTAAGTCTCATCTTTTAGAGCTTTCTTTGAAATGAGTAATATTGCTTCTGGCCATGTTTTGATTGCCACCAAAAGGTATTTTCGGACTCGACAAGTAGACCGACGACTCCTCTCTACTTGTACCGGTAGATACTTCATAGACTTTGTGTAAAAAATAGCAAAGCAAGCAACATGAAGCAAGCCTCCTTGGATGCAAGCAGCCGGCAGGCAGAGCACCACCCACAGGGTATTCGACTACTTCGACGCAACCTCAACCTTGCGGTCAGAATGGTACGGTCGACGGCCAGTCTATTTCATGCCGGTGTGCCGGACGGACGTTGGCTGTCCCACACCACCGAAAATAAAATTGTTGGCGGGAAATCGCGAGTGCTTTGCTGTTGTGCTCATCCTGCTGGTAATATCACCGGCTACCACGGGGATCTCCGCGATCTCCGCTTGCGACGATCGACGACCACCACCTTTGGCATTTTCTTCTTTAGTTCTGTAACTTGCAACACAACAGTTGCGGCTTGTTGCTATTTCCATTGAAACCCCAAGGAAGGAAATAGAAAGATCTCACCATGCCTGTCTACAACTTCAAGAAGATGAGCCCGGTGCCGGCGGCGCCGGATTTGATCGACATTGTCTTGATGAGGACGCAACGTAAAACACCGACCGTCATTCATCCTGGCTACAAGATCACCCGAATCCGGTCGTTCTAGTGAGTATAATTTATGCCTTGCCGTAGATTCAACCCATCCCATCCAACTTGTTGATTGTATCTAACCGATGGCGTTTCTATTTCCTCTTCTAATCCACTCAGCATGAGAAAGGTCAAATTCACGCAGCAAACGATTTCTGAGCGTCTAAGCCGAATTTTGACGGACTTTCCTCGCTTGAACGACGTCCACCCATTTTATGCCGATCTCTGCAACACTCTCTACGATCGTGATCACTACAAGCTAGCCTTGGGTCAGTTGAACACCGCTCGCTCGTTGGTGGATCAAATCGCAAGAGATATGATTCGGATGATCAAGTATGCCGACTCTGCCTATCGGTGCAAGTGTTTGAAGCGTGCTGCTTTGGGTCGGATGTGCACTGTGTTGAAACGCCAAAAGGCATCGCTTGCTTACTTGGAAGAGGTCCGAAAGCATCTTTCTCGTCTTCCTGCTTTGGACCCCAACACACGTACTTTGTTGATGTGCGGGTTGCCCAATGTTGGAAAATCGAGCTTTATGAACAAGATTACCCGTGGTAACGTCGATGTCCAACCATACGCATTTACTACCAAATCGCTCTTCGTAGGGCACTGTGACTATAAGTACTTGCGCTGGCAAGTCATTGATACCCCTGGTATTTTGGATCATTCTTTGGAGGAACGCAACACTATTGAAATGCAGGCAATTATTGCCTTGGCGCACTTGACTTGCAGTGTCTTGTACTTTTGCGATCCGTCGGAACAGTGTGGTTACACCATTGAACAGCAATGCTCTCTCTTTAAAAGTATCAAGCCTTTGTTCGCCAACAAGCAGCTGATTATCGTTGTAAATAAAGTCGACCAGCAGCCCTGGGAAACCCTTGATCCCGAAAAGAAGGAAATGATCGAAGCCATGGCCAAGGACGCAAATTGTTCGTTGATGACCATGTCCAACATTTCGGAGCATGGAGTTTCGGAAGTCAAGAACACAGCATGCGAAAAGCTTCTTGCATCTCGTGTCGATGCCCGTGTGGCCGGAAAGAAGGTGGAGGGTGTCATGAATCGATTGCAAGTGTTCCAGCCAACTCCTCGTGACAATGTCGAACGAGATGCGCACATTCCGGACTCGGTCAAGGAAGCTATTGAGCAAGGAAGGATTGGAAGTGTGGACAACAAACCCAAGCGTTCGCGTGTGGGATATGCTCGTACCTTGGGCGACGACGACCAAGACAACGAGGAAATGGTCGATGCCGAATACCGCAAGACGGCTCGAGATCTAATGTGGGAGAATGGTGGACCTGGAGTCTGGGCGCCTGATTATCGTGAACAATACGATCTTAAGGAAGACGAATGGCGCTTTGATGCTATCCCCGAGATTATTGACGGAAAGAATATTGCAGATTATGTCGACCCAGAAATTGAAAAGCGTTTGGCCGATCTTGAAGCGGAGGAAGATCAACTCTTGAAGGAATTGGAAGCCGAACGCATGGGCCAAGAGCCAGAATCGGATTTGGACAGCGAGGAAGAAGCTGCGGTGGAAGCCATTCGCGATCGAAAGAAGATTGTTCGCAAGCGATCGCAAGTTAATCGTTCGGAAAACAAACCGGTGGTGCCTCGTACTATTCGTGGTCGCGCGAAGGACAAGCACCAACCTGGTGAGCGCAACGAAGACGTCATTAAGGAACACTTGACCAAGATTGGTGTGGATCCGACAATGATGATTGCACGTGGTCGCAGTCTGGAACGTGAACGGGGTCGCAAGCGCGAACGCTCCCGGGCTCGCACCGAGACAACGGAGTCGTTGCCTGACGAAGAGATGGGTGACGTTAGTCTGAGCAAGACTCAGGTCAAGAAGCAAAAGCGTGAAAAGAGCGAAGCTGCCAAGCGCGAAGCCAGCGTCACTCGAGGCCATTCAAGACCACGGGATCCGTCTCAGGTCGGTCTGCACACGGAAGCAGCTGTCAAGGCTGCCAAGAAGTTGGACCGACAAGGCCGTCGAGGATGGGAGGGAGGTGCCGGCGAGGGCGACAACCGCAAGTCAGTGCATTTGGTCAAGTGGATGAACACTGGAAAGAAACGAATGGGAACACACAACAAGCGTTAGTCATCCTTGTTTCTGGCTACGATGACCGCACTGTAAACTAGAAATAACATGACCTGTCTCTAGAAGTTCTCTATTGAATTATTGTGAAGGGTGCGAGCCAAAATCTCTACGGATGCAATGATGCTTCCGTAGTCTAGTAGTAGTAGTAGTAGTTTAGAGATGCAGACTTTAACGGTGTGTTATTCACGCATCAACTGAATCATGGCATGGGGTGCTTGGCGAGACGAGTTGTTGGACGAGGGAAAATTGGGGTGAAAGATATTTACGACTCGCACGGGAGATTGAAGACGTTGGAGCGCAGCATTGACAGTAATCGCGATTCGTTTGGACGTATGAGCATCCAGATTGGGGGCTAAAAGCATTGTGCTGGCGTGCTTGTCATTCCCTGCCTGCAAAGCCTGAATGGCCGACCAAAGACGAGAGTAGAGCTGGAACGGTTCGGTGTGCGTATCCACCAACCATTCCATGCTGGCAAACGATTCTTTCAGACTTCCAGAGCTTTCCGCCCAGGATTGGCAGTCCATCAGGACCTCAGCTGTGTCAGTATTCTCTTCCACAGCTCTTGCGTTAACCCGATCGTCAGCATCAAGACTTTCAAATAAGGCTTCTAATCGAGATCGTGTCGCTTCTAGCTGTTCGTCCAAGCCCTGTCCTTCCTTTTGGATACTCCTTGACGTTGCTGGTGGGTTCGATGATGAAACGCTACTTGTACTAGCTGACTGACGTTTGACGGACAAACCTAGGGTCGGGAAAGGAGAATGCATTTCTGGACTCCACATACGTGGGGAGTGCTTGTAGTCGGGATGGAACAGATCTAAACTCAGGTGTAAATTTGGCGGAAGAAGGGGGCCCGAAATAGTCAAGGCCTGCAGCACGGTGACCATTACATCGTACTCCCACATGTGAGTTGCATTCGGAAAGACTACCATATGGACCGAGTTGAATTCTTGAAAATCCAAGAGCTTGGCAATTATATTCCACAAAAAAGCGAGACAGTCCACAGTGTGCTTGCATTCGGAAGCGATAATCAGATCAGAAATGGAAGAATACATGCTTGTGATGGTCGTTTCCACAGATGAGCTAGTACCGGTAGTCCTACTCGTATCCTCCTCTTCGGTGTCTTCATCGTCGTCTCCGGCCCAGATGATATTGCAATCCAAAGCCCACTGCAGCGTCTCCGTTTCAATGGTTTCCTTTGAGAGCGCTGCTGCCGAAACCGGATTATATCCTAGCAATTGATCCATAGCTCGTTTCTTTTCTTCTGATCTCGAAGCGGTCCACGCACTTCTAGCACCGCTGCTAGAGATGCTGCTACTGCTCAATGCTGGAATCCATGCCTCCCAATCTTCCACGTCGGAACGTCGTTCGCAGTCATCAAAGTACATGTTCCATTGGGTAGCTGCTTTCGTGGCTCTTGTTTTTCGTCGCCTTGTGTTTGTGGCGGCGAGAGTTCTCCGATTCTTTATCGTGGAAGGGGATCGAACATTCCAAAACTGAAAGCATTCGCAGTACGAGGACCATACAAGAACAGAGAACAAAGGACGAGAATCAGAGTCACAGCGGTGAGAATATGACCATGATTAGTGTAGATACACTATAGGAATTCGGTCTCACCCACTACTTACAGCATGAGGAACTAGCGCCAATGCCAACGGTATCTGCAGGGCCAGAAATTTAACAGCTAATCGAAAGGAAGATGTCATTTTTGTTCCGTGCCTTAAACCAAGCTCAGATTTTCAAGATGGGATATTCTAAGCTTGCGGTGAAAAATCTGGAGTCTTGCTTTTGAGGACGATAGACGATGATTCAAACGTTGCCATCAACAATAACTTCTTGTTCCGAAGCATTGTCGATGTCTACCGGTACTGGTACAGTGCCGCGGTACCACTATACTTGCAGTCCCATCGATCATCGTGTTGGATGTTCTTTTGATGCCTCGTCTTCGATGCCTTCTTGCCGCCGGCCATCTGCCAATCGAAATCAATCTTCGGCTTTGAGAATTCTTCTTTTCGCCAACGGTGCGTCCTTCGCCCGTCCTTCTCCAACCTATCCGATACTGAGTTTTTCGTCAACGTCCAAATAACCGTCCTTTGGCTCGAAGCAGTCAAATAGCACAAAGAACGTTCCCCGACAAATCGTTCGAGCCGGCCGAACCAAAAACGGCGAGCTCACATATGCAATCTAGCGTGGTCGGTGTTCGCTCACAATTAATGGGTCCAACAAAATACAGTAACTTTCTGTTGGGCGCGCGCTCACATACAGACGAAATAATAATATCGCACATATTCAAATTATATTTTTTTAGCTCTTGATCGTTGATCGATCGATACCGGTACATATTAGAATAAATATCTTCTACTTTTTATAACAGTCAATCAATCAATCAAAATCAATCGCTTGTGGAAAGGAAATCAGTCACAAGTCACAACAACAACAAAAAAGAGAAAGACGACCCCACAATGAACACCCATCCAAGCTTGAGTAGCACCAGCGGTGCCGGCAGTATGCTCGGACTCCTCATTACCGTATCCTTTCTCAATCAGGCCGTGACCGCCGATTTCTGGAGGTACACGATCGCTCTACAATCTTCGTCCAGGGATGTCGGAGCTTGCCCTCTACCAACGCCTGCTGTGCAGATTCGATCGGGGGAGTCCGTGCTTCGATTGTTCGAGGAAACGCCAAACTTGACTTGCGTGGTTCCTGCCGAGGGATTTGGCCTGGACTGCACCGGAAGAGGTTCCGTGACCTTCGATGTCCCTGAACCGTTGGAACCTACAGCGACACGCTTGAATGTGGCCATGGATCCTCCCAGTCAAGAGTTGAACAATGGGTTGGGGTGTGTGGCCGGTCTGCCTGTAGCACAAGCTTACAGTGTGGCGCAGGTCTGTCCCGACGGATCGGTAGATCCATTCAGACTCGCTGCAATTAACTGCTCTCCAGCGACAGCTTTTCGAGCTGGGACGAACGCCAACTTTTGTCAATCGTCATGCTTCAAACAGGCTTTTGGCACCTGTCTCGCAGAGGACTTCCCTACTGTCACTTCCAGCCTTATCAATACGGGTTGCGTGTTTCCCGAGGCAGTTGTTACGGTAGCACCTACGCAAGTTCCTGTCACCGCACCGACTACTGCTCCTGTGATTACAGCACCTACTGCTAACCCTGTAACAGATGCGCCCACCTCGTCGTGCGCTCTATATGATCAAGCCTGCGTTTTTGCGTCGGACTGTTGCTCGAACCGGTGTGTTACCCAACTGTGCCAAAAAGCCATCCCCGAGGGCAAAACCAAGCTAGCCGATGGTCGGGGTGGAGCTGCTGGTGCGGCCAAGGACTCCGGAGTTCGCCGAACATTGACCCGATCGATTCGTGGAGCGGAAGGAGCAAGATAAAGCATTGCTATCTTGCTGCAACAACAAGGTTTAGTCCGTTTCGACGGCATCGATGTTCGAATGAGCGATATGTAAATTAAAGTTATCAAAGGTTCAAATGTAGCATAAAAAGATGCAAATGGAATTTGTTTAGTTTAAGTTACCATTAAAATCTCTGCTATAGTGGTAGGATGGCATTGCATTGATAGCATTCCACCACTTTGAGCATGTACGAAACGCGTTTTTGTCGTTGCTATGCTGGTTACAAAGTGCTCTACAGTAGCTCAGAATTCAATCTTTTATGTTCTTGTCTACCCGAAAGAGGCCTTGCCACCATTTCGTAACTAGCACGGCAAAATAAGAACTACTACTACTGTATGCCAAATATTCGTAGAGACCTCGATGGAGTGCTACCAGATAGTTTATTGATGATGAACGCAACGAGCGAGAAAATAAGGACGGACACGACTGGCGCGATTCTTACGACTTTCGCGAGAAACAGGGGTAAATAAAGTCTTATTCATACTTGGCGAGAAATACCGCGCTGAGTATTTTCGAAGTGCCGACGGGAGAATAGAATCGTCAATCATTTTTATTTTGGGGTCAGGCACCTCTGCCGTATTGCAAGAAAGGTTTGATCTTTGGCCCCACATACTGAACGAAAGAGCATGGCAACCTCAGCAGGATATCATGTGGTTGTTGGTGGGTTGGGGGCCTTGGGTCGTTCCGTGCAAAAGACCTTGCTCGAAAATGGGAAAAAGATTCGAGTTGTTGATATTTTGACTCCGGCATTAGCGTCCAGCCGCCTGGCCCACCCATCCATTGAGTACGCCAAAACAAGCGTCATACCTACCGATTCAGACTTCTCAAGCTTCTGTGAGACTCTAAAAGACGCAGAAACGGTGTATTACATCGCCACAGGAGATGTGTTGGCAGGTACAGCCGCCGACATGAACAATGTGAATGTCCACGGGGTTGAACAGGCACTGAGAGCTTGCCAAACGGTTGGTGTACCCAAAATGATCCACGCTAGCAGTATGGCAGTGACGAATCAGCTCTTGGAACATTATAACGAAGATGAAAGCACCCCCTTACCAGCGTGGGAGACTTACCGCTGCGCCTATGATATCTCGAAGAGGCAAGGTGAAGAGCTCGTGGTTCAAGCTACTTCCCCAAATTTCCAAACAGGAATCTTGCGACTGGGTACAATTTTGGCAGGCACATCGGATTATATAAGTAGAGGGATACTGGAGCGTCCTGGTAACATCATGACGGCACGCCGAGAACCCCTCGACATTATTTCCTCGTTGGACATAAGTCGAGCGATACTTCAAGCGAACGACAAGCTCGATCATTGGAGCAGCGCCATTTCCGGGAAACCCATGTTTGTCACGAGGTGTAAAACCAACAGACCTGTCGGAGTGCACGAAGTAGCGGAGCTTTATGCTAACGAATTAGGCTGGAAATGCACCACCACTCCGGATTTTGTGCTGAACGGCCTCCAAAATGGATCTGCAACGTGGAACTCTTTGAAATCGATGTTCGTCCAGCGAACCCCAGAGAATACAGCTGCGTTTCCTTTCGACCTACAACTCGAAGCTGGTAGAACGATCTTCACGTTCGACAACACACTGGCACACGAATTGTTGGACTGGAAACCCGAAGAAACTTGGATGGACGCAGTCAAACGCATTTCAGTGGAATTTCGGGAGGAATGTCCCCAACATTTCAACAAGAGATGACTAGTAGTATAGTCTATATCCTGAAGCAGCAAAAATTGTAGCTAGTACCTTGACGGTTGAGAGCAATGAATTCTACCTGGTGTCGACAAGCTCAGCAGAAGTTCCAAATAGCAAGGAGAGGAGGAGCGAAGCATGGCTACTACAACACTGCATCCATAGCCTTTAACCATACCGTAGCCTTTGACTGTCACTACTAAATCGTCCTCTTGGGCCAGCCTACAGCACTTGTTTGCTCATATTCCATCCTTCTAATATTATATCACTACCACTATGTATCGTTTAGTTTTAATGTAACCTAATCACCGGTGGAATCACCCCTGGGCAGAGCAACAAGGCCGACAGTCTCTCTCTAGTAGAGTGAGCAGTATCTAGTGCTCTAGTACAGTGCACTTTTTCGCTGCTTTACGATATAGTGCTCTAGTAGTCGTGCTCTAGTAGTAGAGCATTCCCTTCTTCTTCATTGAAGCCTCTAGTAGTAGCTATCATAGTCCTCCTCGTGATGTTTTGATTACAGGGCAAGGGGGGGGATGCAACCTCCTCATTAGACTAAATTAGACAGTGCACTTTTTCGCTGCTTTGCGATATGTGTACCTGGTATGGGAATCTACTACTGTAGCTACTACTACCTAGTAGCTTGGGCCCTCTTTCAGGAAGGGGTTGTTGTTGTTGTTTTCAAGCTCCAGTGGTATTGAGCTTGCCTAGCGTAGGATATCAATCCCAACAGAGGCTTGCCACCACCTACTAGCCTTGTCTGGTTGGAGTGGTGAAGGTAGTCTAGTAGTTGGTACAACTACAGTACTGGTAGTGTGTTGATGGGGGGGGGGGGTGGCATGAGGCGCAAGCGCCATCACACCTAGTCAAAAATTATAAACAGTCTCAGCACTAAGTACTGAGAGATAAGAGGTCACGTACAGCCTGACTCCGAAGAGCTCGTGTATGGGCCAGCTCACTCTCATAACCACGCGCCTGCTTGATCACGCGCATGTCTGTTTAAGGTAAGTATGAGCTCGATTCCGCGCATGAGGCAGGAAGAGGAGGATCAACGGGTCAAAACAATTCGAAAAGGAGGCTTGATGATGATAAAATTTGCAAATTATGACATGCTAGCGAGCACAGTACGGTACCTGGTACACGTACGGTACCCGTACAGTATCGGCGCTGACACGTCGCTCTCTACTACCGGTACGTGTACTGTGCCAGTACCCGTCCTCGTAGAGCTCCGGCCAGCTCCTGCTCTCATTTCGCCCGCCCACACGACGGAGCCCACAGTCCTCTATCCATATGGAATTTCTCATTCCACGATCACAACATCCGTCTTTCACTTGTTGACACTTTGAGGACTAAGGACGACGACTCCTCCTTTGTTTGAAGACCAGACCTAACATCCAATGGCTACTACAACAACAATGATAGGCGGAAAGGCCAAGGCCATTGACACACTCATGATGGGCAAAGACGAGGTTGCTGCTTCTGCTGCCAAAAATGATTATGGGTACGACGATGCAGCTCCCGACGCTGCGAATTGGCCGGAAGCTGCGACGACCGAAACGAAGCCTAGCCAGAAGGAAGAAGATTTGTACGGCTATGGAGATGCCGCTCCCACTCCACGAACCGCCAATGATACCAGCAACAAAACTCAAACAGCTCGTCGATCTTCACTGAAATCATCCTCGGGAGGAGGCCGTCGCAGAGCCTCCATTTCATATAGCGGCGAAATTTCACTAAGACTGCCAACTGGAGAAGTAACCAAAAGGAGAACCTCTGTTTCATTCAAGGACGACGCAGATGTCAAAAATGTCGAACCTGTCGCAGATATGGTGGATAATCCAAGACGGTTGTGGTTCCAAGAGGAGGAATATTCGCACATTCGGTCCAAGATTTCGGCCGTTCTGAAAGGTGCCCAGAATGGGGACCAAGAAAGCAAGACGAGTTGGCTCTGCACCCGAGGTTTGGAGACATTAATGGGTGGAGGCATCAGCTCCTACGAGCGACAAGAAGCATATGCTAGTGTTCTTGAGGAGCAAGAAATGCAAAAGGCCAGGGGCAAGTACAACGACGAGCATCTACGTACTATGTATTCGTTCCACACCGTCGATTCACAGGTCTTGGCAAGCGAGAGAGCGGAGAATGACGCAAAGGAGGTGGAGCAGTATCTCAAGATAACGCGGAAGATGTGTCGTCGTTTGTCTTGCTAGAGGCTAGAGCAACAGCCGTCATCTTTTATCCTGTTCATGGTCATATTCTAACCAGCTGCTACTGCAGAGGCAGCAGACAACCACCGTAGAAGTAGATGATGAAATACGATTCCACTACATACTTTCGCATATCGAGAGAGTAGCTAATAGTCGAACAACAATCGTTCCTCCCGGGAGCGTTGTACGAGTAGCTGTATGTACCGGGAGCTTACGAGAGTACGGTAGAGGGTAGATTCTTCTCTCGAGCAAAAAGAGGAGACAGGTCTCTCTGCTGTGAAAAGTCGAAAAAGGCAGCCCAAGCGTTCGAGTCCTTTGAGTCCACTCATCAAGAACGGCACCAAGAAAATCAGCTACCTGGTACCGGTCGGTAGCGACGACGAAGATGGGAACTGCCAGGTGCCAGGTCTAATAAAATGTACTCGTACTGTACCGGTACGAACGGCGCTTCCTGCTCCGCTCTGCCTGCAGTCTGCGGTTTATTCAGTGGATGTCAATGTCGATGACACAAGACACAACAACACTACACATCTTCCTCCTGTGTGTATGTACGCGGACTTTTTTGTCTGTACGATGAATTCCTCAACCCTGCCCACACCGCCTTCGTCGTCGTCATCGTCATCGTCATGGCAGCCGACATCACGCGATGCTAAAATCAAGAAGCTCAAATTTATCGTGCTGGGAGGAGCCAACGCTGGCAAAACTTCCATTCTTCGGAAATACTTCAAAGGTGTCTTTGATCCGGCGCGACGACCGACAGTGGGAAGCGACTTTTATACGAAAAAGATGCCGAATCCTGTGCCAGAACGAGACGGAGAAGATTCTTCGTCTTCTTCGACCGAAGACGAAAAGAAGGAGGCGAGGAGTCCCTTGACCATGACGCACGAACACCCGAGAGCAATGCTCTCTATGCAAGTCTGGGACACCCCCGGCAGGGAACGATTTGCCGCGAATCAAACCAAACCAATGTATACTGCAGCTTTCTCAGACAACTTCTTCAAAAATGCGGATGCCGCTCTGCTGGTCTATGACATTACATCGTCCACATCCTTTACGCATGTTTTGAAGTGGTACGAAGACTTGATGACTCGGATACGACGCCTAGAAGCTAGTGGAGGACGGACCCGATCCTTTCCAGTGCTTATTGTGGGCAATAAGATTGACATTTTGCGAGAAAGAGACACACATCCTTCTAGGCAACGCGCTGTTGTTCCTCAGCGAGATGTTATGGGTCTCATAGGCCACAGCTTTCGAGGGAAAGATTATCATTACGAATACACAGCGAGTGCACCCCCAAGCAACGACTCATCGACATCCTTGTCATCAGGAAAGAAAAAGAAGAAAAAGAACAGAGCTCGACATGAATTAAGCACTTATATGGGAACCGGAGAGAAGACGAACTATCTGCAGGCAGTTTTGAACAACGAGTTTCAGATCGGGTCGTACCTAGAATCTCTTCTGTCAACCGAAGATGGATCTCATCCGGACAGGGATATGGTGTTGCTTTGGTGCATGAGGAATGGTTTGAAACACATGGAAGTTTCAGCGTTGGATGGAACCGGAGTCGAAGAACTAATCAATGAGGCCATCAGCCTGGCACTCGATGCTGGAGATTCCGGGACAACTAAGAACGAACCAGAAAATGGAAACACCGAGGTCATGAAGCTAGCAGAGTTGGGACGAAATGCTGAATTAGACCTACATGGGCGGTACGGGCCAAAAGCTCAGTCATGCTTCATGCTACCATTCCGGCTATGTTGTAAACCATGATACAAGTTTGAGTGTTGGGAAATTGACAATATCAGTTATAGTCGATTTGTTTCAAAAAAAGATCCTGAGCCATTTTTGGATTCATGTTTCATCTCAACCGACTTGGATATTACGGTTGAGTGATGAGTCATGATGATAGCGCCTGATGTATTTGGTTTCGTTTGCTTTGGCGCTCCTCTAGCCAGCTTCTATATCTATCTGTAGTAGGGTCTTGTTTTGTTTGGCTCTTCGTAGCGTCATGCTAGAGCGAGCCTTGGCTCACAGTGCACAGATTATTTGTTCGAAGAAGGTGCACGTGCGAGATTTTCATATTCGGAGCGACAATGGTGAATTATTCGATTCTTCAGGCGGATTTCATGTTTTCCTCTCCACTTTGACCGGCATTCTTGGCACCTTGCGCCTGGGTGGAAGAGGCAGTGGGCCTTAGGTCGATTTGGTTCGAGGGCGAATGGGAATCTGCCCTGGAAGCGGGGGCGTACATCATGCCGCTAGGATATATGGGCTGATCATACGGAAAGTACACATGGTGTGTCGCGGACGGGTTTGCTATAAGAAGGGGGGGAAGTGAGAACGTCATTCATCAATGCCCTAGAGTTCCCCTATCTACTGTATATCTTTCTCACCTTGTGCAGCACCCAAGTAGGTCGGTGCGAACGCAGCAGCATCAGGATTCATATGAGAAAACTGAGAAGAATCGTCAGGAGAAACACTCATATACTGCGTGGCTTGGTTGTCGTGGGCGGTGGATGATGAATCACTCTGGCGTGGATCCGCCGAGTGTCCCCTTGGATTGACATTGCTCGTCCCATGTGACCCAGGCATAGGCATCGGGATTAAGATGGGGCTCGACGTTGTTGATCCATAGGAGGAAAGATGATAGTCGCCAGTGTCAAAGCTTCCCGGAGGGACACCCGGCTGAAGCATTACGTTTTGAGGCTGAACTTGGTGGTGGCTTGGTGACATGCCAGCACGATGGCGTTCTTGTTGACCATGGTACATGTGATGAAGCTGGCGCTGTTGCATTTCATACTGTCTCTGCATCATCCAATGCTGTGTAGACGCAGGCGCCATCAACGAATCTTGTGGCCTAGGGTTATGGTATTGCCGCAAATCCATCCCTTGGTCATAGACTGGGTATGGATGCAAGGTTGTGTATCGCATAGGGCTAGGCTGCGACGCGCCCGAAGCACGGTCGCCCGAGGGGGGAATGTATTGCGGGTGGCTAGTATGCCCACTCGCCCCCTGTTTACCCTTCGATTGACGCCTGTCTCGGCCGCCCTTCTTTCCCGTTGACTGAGGCTGTTGTTGTTTCTGATAGCTTTGATTGCCTGGCTTTGAGTGAGAGGGCCGAGCTCCTGGATCAGAAGCATCCGATTGCTTCGCCTGCCGGCCGCCGTAGGGTGTCTCTGGCTGAACATCAGCCATCTCACTGGCCACTACACTAAGGTCGATAGCCGAGAAATTGCGATCAGTGTTCATCTTCGATGGAGACGTGGGTGTGCTGGCTACCTTGTCAGGGTAAACACTCAGTTTGCCCCACTTTGTGACGGCCAAACGAATGTGCTTTCCTTGATACAATTCAAGTGTGCAGTTTCTTAATACAACAGCCCCAGAACACCGCGACACTTCCTCTAGTAGGTCAATCTGTTCATCCCGTGCTCTAAGCGAAACAGTTCCTGTCTCATCTCCAATTTCGACTTCTGCAAGGCGTACCCTAGACTGATCTACTCTCTTCTTGTCCACAACGAGCGTCACTTTACCCACAAGGCTGTTATACAGGCAAAAAGTCAGTGAGCTACGCAATCGTACATTCATAAAGGTACTTGAAACTGTTGAAACTTACACGCAAAGATTGTATCCGCCTCTGGGGGGTTGCAGTCGTTTCTGGGAATTTGTTGATAATGCTGGGTCTAGTTCTGAAACTGCTGCAGTGCTTTCGTCTTCAAGATCGATAGCTTTTGGAGGTTCTGTGTCCGTTCCCAGCTCCCGTTCCGCCTTGACTCGTGCAAGTTCTTGCTCCAGCATTGCATGATCGATGTTGTAGGCGTTTGTCAAGTCAGATACATGGACGTATGTTGCTCGACGCAGAACTGGCCGGGCGTCTTGAGGGGGAGAAGTTGTTTGGAGATTGCTCATAGTACTATCGACGATCATTGTAGACATGACTTGATGACGACGAATCCTCGAACAAATAGTATTTTGTGATTTCAGATTGTGACGAGAACCCCCGAAAGTACGAGCGAATAAACCTTTCTGAAATTGTAGGAACAACTCGTCTCACTCAGAACCCCCTACTACTAAGTCAACTTCCACCACAACACTACAACCTTATCCGCCAAGCACAGACGCAATGCCTTCCCACCTAGCAAGAGAATTGATCTTGACTCCTCGACTCCTCCCCTCAGCAAGGTCCAAGGCTACAGTAGTTGCTCCCCAGCTGCTTTTTCGAAATTCTACCAACACTGACTGAGAATGATATTGCTTGAGAGACGACTTCAGCCAAAAAGCGAGAATCATTTTGCGAAGATGGTCTTCAAGGAACCAGGATGTATTGCACGACTGACAGCAAAATGAGGCAGACGTGCTCAGTTTAGTAGACGACTCAAACGACCTCACGCACGAATTCTTACTTGGGGTCATATTATCTGCGATCGGTGTTTCGAATTATTTGACCTATCTGAATATTTAAAATGCAGAGGCCCTAATCTTTGTATTGGTTTCTTTTTAATGCCGTAGTCGTTTACGAGCATTTCGGAGAATTCCGCCATAAATTCCGTGCCTCGGTCGAAGGTGACTTCTTGAGGCCATGGAAGATCCTTCAGGACATTATCTACCGACGACGGGCAGACTATGGTCGTACGAGTCGCGTAGACCGTGTGTATTGCAACGAACCTCTCTCAAGTAAAGTAAAGCAAAGTAAACTTTCGTCTCAAACTCGAGATTATGACAATGTTATTCTACCTTTGATAACTCCATTTGTTGGGTTTGGATCTTTGCTCTCGCCGGTCAGTCTTGGAACTGCAGAATCCAATTAATCATATCTTCCGTGATGAAGATACTAATATTCGCTCCC
Organism: Nitzschia sp. pyKryTriq1; assembly: GCA_956465555.1. Lineage (NCBI taxonomy): Eukaryota > Bacillariophyta > Bacillariophyceae > Bacillariales > Bacillariaceae > Nitzschia > Nitzschia sp. pyKryTriq1. The sequence goes on from OY101116.1 coordinate 2,760,523, forward strand.
AACTGTCTATATCTCTATCCCACATCCTTTCCTGTTATGGTAGCCTTTCGCTCCGTTTAGGGAATCACAATCGTTGGATTGTATTGTTCATTCTTCATGTATAGTAAACAATAGTTTCCGCTGGAACGTCGCTTCCAAGACTATCGTCCGATTGAATCGCAGACTCATCCGATTGGATCTCCATTTGGGACTGTTTCTGTACATCGCGAATCCAATTCACGACACCCACCCTCGACTCCTCTCGACGCTAATATTCTATTCCCTACCGGTATGATACTGTATTATTCCCTACCGGTATTGTATTCCATGACTTCATGGTCTTCTCGCTCTGTACTCCTAGTAGACTATTACTATCCGCCGATCGAACAGGAACCATCACATCATCAGCATTCATACATACTCGTACAAGTACAAGTGACAGGAACTAATTCCCCGTCGTGGTGTATGAAGAACAGGTCCATCCCTTACAAAATGGAAGCATAGTGAATCGAATCATCCGACAAAATGAACTCACGACAGCAATTGAAACAATCACCGACTTCGTCCGTGTATCCACTTCGTCCACCGGGAAGTGAAGTGATTGTGAGATACAGCGAGAACGACCTAACCACATATGATAGGCTCGTAGTCTACCTCAGCTCGCTATTCTTTGTTGGAGGTGTATTCTGGGTTCCAGCTCTTTATGCATGGGCATGGAAGAAATTTCAGTCGATACCAAAGAGTCAGAGAAAAAGGAGAGCTATATATTTAGGCCTGGTGATTGTTGCCTCTACTTTCTTTGCAGTCGGTCCACATCGAAACCATCGGGTAGGGGAGCTAATCCATGTTCATAGATGGAGTCTGTGGAAATCATGGCTTCGATTCTTTGCATTCGAGATTGTGGCTGACCAAGGCTTTGACTCTGTGAAGCATTTGATTGACCGGCAAGCCATTGTAGCTGTCAGCCCCCATGGGATTTTCCCGTTTGGCCTTGCTTTTGCAGCACTCAGTGATGTTTCGGCGAAAGCATTTGGTCGGTTCCGAGCGGTTGTAGCTTCTGCGACTCAGATGATTCCGTGGGTGAGGGATGTGCTAACATGGGTTGACGCGGTGTAAGTTACCTACTACATTTGTCCAATCGATGATGAATTACCGATACTTTACTTACGATACTGTACTTACAAATGCATTCTAAAAAAGTGATGCCTCGAGATCTGCAGTGGATAAAGCAATATCAGAAGGGTCTAGGATAGGCTTGGCTCCCGGTGGAATTGCAGAGATGTTCGAAGGATATCCAAAAACTGGAACTCATCCGGATGAAGAGTACGCTATAGTCCGAAAAGGAATATTTCGCTTGGCAGTCCAACACGGTGTGCCAATTATCCCGGTTTATTGCTTTGGTAGTACAAAACTGCTCCGCCGACTTCAGTTGCCTTCGCTTGTCGAAAAGATCTCTCTCCTCCTCCGTGTCAGTCTAGTTGTATTCTACGGTCAAGGATTCCTTCCCATTCCATTCCGCCAGAAGCTGCTATATGTCATGGGGAAGCCTATTTATCCCAACGGAGGAGATCGTCACAACGAGTCGTCTTCGTCTTTGAATGGGTCTACAACGGATCAACAGGTCGACGAAATGTTTGCTAGATATTGCGAGGAAATTATCCGTATCTTTGAAAGACAAAAGGAGTCCTACGGATGGGCACACAAAACGCTCAAACTTATAACGCGGTAAAAACGAAACCATAATGATGATCTACCAACTAAAATTGATTAAAATTTATGCCATCACACATAGAACTATAGCTAGCGAAGAAACTTCTTCGGGTGCTGACAAACCCAATAGCTTCTTGATTGTATTTTTGCTTCTTCAATAGAAACATATTTTCCACGCTGCCGCATTGACAGTATATAGCGCGTACTTCGAAGAAGAATGCTCACAAAAATGGAAAGCCAACCCGGTAATCGGGGTCCAACAAATCACCACCATGCTTCTTGGCCACAACCTGCCAAGACGGACTTTGAGGGCTCAAATCAATCACAGCTTCATCATAGAATCCGTGCCCCGAAAGCGAGAAATGATCCTCTAGGATCGAACGAGTACATAAGCTTTCTCCATCCACATATTCGTCTTCCGTTCTGTCGCCATATATAGCAACAGTGAATTCCAAGGCCACTGAGGTGTCGCTGGTGGTGTTCTCCATGTTGAAGTGCAAGCAACGCGCACCATCGAACAGGAAGCCAAGGCCGACCGACTTTGTGATCAATGGATGCCAGTCTTCTTTACCCGGATGAGACTCAGTGTAAAGTGCATTGGTCCCCATAGCAGCAGTGAGGGGAACGTGAAAATGAAGGAAACCTATACTGTGGCCGTTGGATGTCCCACAATGTGGGCCATCGGATGCATCGCCCGGTTTCAGTATTCGGATCTTCGGAAACGCCTGGTATCTGTAGGAGATACGAGATGAAGCACCATGGAAAAGATTTTGCGACATGGCCATGGAATGTAGCAGTGGGATACAAAAGGACGTCACAAAGGCATCATACGCTTCTTGGAAGGGTCTTCTTCCAGTCCTCTTTAGCAAAGGAGCCATAGCTTCCCCTAGGCCAACCAACTCGTGAAGTTTCGACAAATCACGGACACCCAAAGTCTCCGCAAGAAGTTCATGCAGAGGATGGGTATGAATATCGTAAAGAAAGGGCCGCTCCTGGCGAAGGCGCACGTACGGTACTCCAACCGAGCCTGCGATAGCCGCATGTACTTCAAGGTTTGTGCGGTTTCGGACCTTCTCTCTCATTAAACGGGCCTTCCGTAGATGGGGCTCCATGGTTCTTCGAATTAATGAATCAAAGATGGGGACATCGGGACTGCCCCCAGTTTCTCTTCGAAGGTCCATTCCAAACGTAGGGAAGTTTTCGTGCAACCTCGAGAAGCTATCCTGGAGAAGGTTAGCAGATTCCATTGATGAAGAGGACGAACCAGACAAGGAATGCAGAGTCTGCGTCCGCGTAATTCCGCTGACAACATAATTCTTGGGCTGGGCTTCTCGCACTTCATCGACGGTGTCAGACTCTGGTTCTCCATCTGCATCTGCATCTGCATCTGCATCGTTGAAAAGTATCGGTGCGCTTTTCAGACCATGTTGAAAATCCGAATCCGTTGTTTTCAGGTAGGGCTGCCGAGAGCCACCAAGGAACCGATGGCCAATGGCACCATTAGATGCCGGTGTGGTTATGGACATCATTGCTAGTTGCTATAGTCGTGAAATCGATGAATGGCACAGTTTAGCGATTGAGTTGCTTCAAAATGTCCACATTCGAACATGCATGCATTATGGGGTGATGTTTTTGTTCGATTGATGGAGGAGGGCTTCGTGGCCTTCGTCAACGATCGCTCCTACCTCCTACGGTACGGCTAACAATAGACCAGGTCGTTGGGTATGGTTCTCTGGTACGCAGTACCAGTACTGGTACTGTACATGTACTGTACTGTACTGTACTGTTCTGTACTGTGCTGTACTGTACTGGTACCAGGTAACAATACCAACACACACGCACTCTTCTTTCGTGTCGCGTCGTCCTGACCTCGTCGTCACCTCGTTTCCAATCAAATTCAGGATTGGGGATCGACGACGTCAGTTCGACGTTCGACGGAGTATCAGATCTAAAAAAGTCGCCAGTAAAGCATGACCCAAGAAACGATTGCATTTGCATCAATGGAGAATAGCACATGCTCGACGTCGTTAAAGGCTGCACTTTGCAAAGGGTCTCCAAATAAGAGAGAGCCTGGCGAATGAACTCTAATTGTGGTGATTGAACCATCGATTCGTACGTCAGAATCTCTCTCTTCCTGTGATGTTCAATATATCCAATCATGTATATAATAAACTGACAACACCTCTAGTGTCCAAACCTTAACTCTGCGATGCGTCATGCGTTTGATGTCAAGGAGAATCTGGGAAGGAATGTTGGTGTCACCAAGAGCAATGAATGTCTTGCACATACAAGGGATTAAATCCTGGCAGAAAAAGTTCGGCAGGCGAACTTGTAATAGTTTGGGCATATATATTATATTGTAATCGTCATCCGAACAGGGCATATTAAATGAATGACGTAAAATATCCGATGCGACCAAGCAAATGGATAACGAACTTTCTAAAAATTTGTTTGTACTACTTGTAACAGTAGTAGTGCAGATTTTGAGTTCGACTCGACCGACTTCTCTACTCGCATGGACGCTCGCGAAAATTCTGTACTGGTACTCGTACAGTACAGTACGCCATACCGGTACCAGGTACCGTATGCAACATGCGACATACGATTGCACAGTCTGTCTGTCAACAGATATTCTGATATTCTGATGACGTTCTTAATGTAACAGAATTGAAACAGATTTGGTTTTCTGATAATTGTGAGCCTATTATTATTGTCTATTTTGCTACTCTTGATTTTCCAGAAAAACTTCCAGTAGTAATTGCAATTGCATTTCCCAGTAGTAAATCCACAGGATTCTACTGTTTTTCATCTTGCCACATCGTTGGCACTGACTCAGGATGTGCATCTCTTTATCCCTACTGGGAACTTGAAGGATGTAGGTCCTAGTACTTGATCTAGTATCTGATCTAGCCACATCAGTAAGTGGGAAGCTAGAACGTGTAATTTCGCTCGGGCGCTCGTGGCTGGGATTGCTCGAACCTGTGCGTGGCTCCGCGCGTTGATTTCCTCGATCAGGACAGAAGGACATACTGATGACGTCATACGCCAGTCGTCATCAAACCTTGTCGAACATATACGGACGTACACAACATCGTACGTCATTACTATTATACAACATGTAATGGTTGAACAGTACGTACTTCTACTATTCTGTTCTAATACTCCCCTTAATGGCGGAAGTAGTTGTGTCTTCTTAGTTGCTATCAGTAGACGATCTTCCGGTAGCTTGTAAAAGTGCATCAGGCTTACGGAACAGGTACTGATCATGGATACACGTAGTTTTACGTAGGACACACTCTGTTGCGGACAAGCGCTAAGTAGCGGTTATCGGACGCGAACAAAGGGAAGAAAGAGTACTACTAAAATCTTCAAATTTTGAAGCCAACACACAACCCCAGGTTGGGTCACTTCCTCTACTGCGACCTCAATTGCCTGACCAAATCCCATAGTAACTCTTCTGGCAAATCCACCAGTTTTAATGTCATCTCTGATTGCAGTCTTTTCTCCATGTTCGATGACGAAATCCAAAAAGCGAGAAAAGTCAATGTCTTTCAGCTGATCTTCGATCTGGGTTAGTTCATCAGAGCCCGGATAGTATATCTTAACTTTTTCGAGTTCAAGGAACTTGTTGTCTTGGCAATCTTTCGAGACATGCAGCACATTGGCACCCGCAGCTCTCAACTCTTCTTCAATTCTTTTTCTCATTGATGATCTCCAGGAATTCAAAAACAGAACAAAGTTCTCATTCTTGAAAGTAGGACTCAGATGAAAGCGAAGGAATTGCTGTTCTCAAAGGGCAATGGAGCACCTGTTTTGATCATTTTTAGAGTCATTTCAGTGGCCATTGGACACCAACTGTATAGAGGTACATACAGTACAGAGGTACAGTAAAAGATTGATCTGTAGACACAGCCTGGTCCCCCAAATCCCCCCAAAGAACCCCAAATTGGTCAACCCCAAATTTGTCTGTCCGTCAGCGGATATCTAAAGAGTTTTAGTACAGCGTACCTGTACGTGTACATACCAGTACCGGTACGTAGTTACCCGTTGTGCTGACTCATGACTGCCTCGATTGATTGATGATGCATCAGATCCTCGGGTGATCGGATCGTGCGCAGATCGCTTTTGCTTTTTCTGGTTCCTTCGTGTTTTTTGCTTGCTTTGAAAAAACGTTGACCTTATGATATTGCTGCTTGCAGACCCATGTTGAGAACGCGACAACTGAGATCTGACAACGACTGACAAGTTAGAAAGAGTCGCTACTCGTATTACAATACAAAGTACTCAATCAATCATTCAAACAAGAATACAATCACACAGTATTACTCAATCATGTCCTACGACTACAACGCCCTGGTATCCGAAATCGCTTCGAGCCGCCGAAAGGCCGAACAAGCTTTGTCCTGCAGTACCAACAATCCCGAAGAAAAACTGCAGCACTTGCAGCAGTCGGTCGACTCCTTTTCCACTCTAAGTGCGCACTGCCCCATGACTCCACTGTTGTGGATGCAGTACAGTAAGGATACAGCCGACTTGCTGCTCTGTTTGGGCGGTGGTGGCGGGGAAGAAACAGCAGCAGACACCCCATCAAGTGATGCTCTCGAAACTCGCTTGCAGCTCCTGGAATTAGCGCTCTCGGAGTTTCCAGGATCCGCGATATTGCAACTCCAATATTTGGAAATTTTACAACTTACATGTCAACAACAACATGATAGCGACAACAACAGCCAAACGTTAGAGTTGGCGCTAACGTCGGCACTTGAAAATGTGGGCAAGGGATCGCATCGGAACGAAGGCGTTTTGGTGGCGGCCATTTTTCAGCTGGCGAGCGATTTCTATGCCCGGCAGGGTAAGATCGACAGGGCACTGGCCAAGTTTATCGAACGAGCCCAGACGCCCATGAAGGATGTCAATGATAGTCTCACAGCGCAACTGGAAGCATTTTGTGTGGAGCATTCTTCCAAGATCTCGGCAGAGCAACGACAGGAAACATTTCGATTACTGGAGGAAGCAAGACGGTACGAATCCAAAACGTTTGCTGCTTTGATTACCTGTGAAGATGAAGTGGATGTGGCCATGCACAAGGAAGGAATATTATCTAGACACCAGGTGGATCTAGAGCAAATAAATTGGGATACGATATTGCGGAGCGATGAAAAGACATGCTGAATGGGGTACGGGGGGATCCTGTCCGCGAATTCATTTATTCAGGATGCTCAAGCATGTTATCGTTTTCGAGTACATTTTCATGGGAAAATGAGCGATCTTAGTGAAGAGGAACAACAGCAGATTAAAGAGGACGAGACTGCAATTCAGGAGCTGGCGCTGTGTGTCCATGAACGTGGTATTGCGGACTGTCCGACTGTGGAGTCGTCCCTGTGGTTGTCCTACACTCGACACTTGGAATATGTGTTACTTGGCAACACACCTTTGCTTTCGCGGCTAAAGAGTGTGGTGGATCGTTCGGTCCTAAATTGCCCTTATAGCCTGGTTCTCTATCAACAAAAACTGCGACTCCAAGGATCTCTCGCAGAACAGGGGGTGGCGGTACTTGATCCGGATGAGCTGCAAAAGATCGTGCAAGAAGCTATTGATGCCAAATTTATTTCATCAAAAGAAGCATGTTTAGTACCTGCCCTGGTAGCTTATGTCTGGTCTGAAGCTAATCCAGACTACTTGGTACTACGAGCACAAGAAAGTGTAATCGTATTTCGTACACGCCGATCTATTATAGCTTCAGCGTAACTATAAAAGGTGCGACTCTTAAGGATTGGAATCGTCGACACGAGGAGGGACGTAGACGATCATTCCATCCATAGCTTTTGTAAGCTTGACCATGGAGGCTAGACGACTTTCTGGGAAAATCTCATCGAAGTCCCAGTAATCCTCGATCATCCGTTCTTCCGCACGCGTTACTGGAGTCGCAGTGTCGACTCCAGGTCCGCTCAAGACGACGTGATCGTATCCAGAAGTTGGCCCATCTCCAAAGACAGGCTCTGTCCACCTCTCGCTATGGACCACCTCCGCAATTCCGCATTCAGTCATTGGTCCAAGCTCGACTTGATTGGTTTCACAGGCTTCGTACAAACTAGTCCCTTGAGATAATAATATGGTAGGGCGAAGGCGTAGGATGCTGAGGGTGAGTGACGCGGAAAGTCGGATGTAGCCACGCCAACGCTCGTCAGAACAAAAGTATAAGCTTACCAACCATAGCAGGGATCTTCCTTCTGGCACCACTTGGGTCGACAATCGTCAGATTAATTAGTTTGTCGAAAACGCTTGGCGCAACATCGGTAGGGTCGGGAGAGGCTGCGGCACCGAAGGCTCGTGCTGCCAACTTGGGGACCTGCTGACCCAGAAGCTTCTTTGAGACCAATCGGAGAGCCATCCTATTGTGTATTCTTGAATTTAAAATGGGATTATCTGGTTGAAATATTGAATCCGACAAAACACACGACGATGTGCCGATCGGACAGAGACAGAGATGCCCATCGTCACTTCGCATAGCGTGCAGTGAAGGTGGAGAGCGAGACGAGACAGCGCTCTCTCGCTGCTGCAACAACATGTTGTGTACTGCACCTGTAGACTCTACGGTACCGGTACTCGCACTACGTACCGCACCGGTATCCCCGGTACCAGTACACTCCCCGCGTACAACAAAACGGAAGCGATGAGAGCATGCAACAACAACAACAACGAAGAAGAGGAGGGGGAGGAGGAGTCGTCGGGCCTACGCGCGGGTGGCAGAAATACGACTACTCCGACCTAAAAACCTTTGGATACGCTTCTTGTGGCGCAGGCGCCAACAAACCCTCAACTCCTCGGACACTGTAGACCGATGTTATAGTAGTGTTGGTGAAATAATTCGTTGGCCTATGCCCCTGATCGATTTCGATCTGCGTAGCAAGATCGTCCTCTCTCGGGGATACCCTTGGGTACATCTCCTTGCCTCGTCCTTGTCAAGGTGTGAAGGGATGGCGGGCGGGTTTTTAAAGCTAATTAATCTAGAAATCCTCCTTGAAGGTCGCCGATGACGTGGCGCCGAAGAGTTCGTCTACACCTGGAGCTTTTCCTACCCTGCGAGTGGGCGGGGTGAAGGTCCCTTCAATCGCATCGTCGGTGATGGTGAGAAAAGTCGCGAGGTGACCCAATCCAGTAACACCTACCAAGACGAAGCCCTCTTGGGTCTTCGCCAAGGTGATGTTATGGACGAATTTTACTTCCCCCTCGTTCAAGGCTACCAACATTGCGGCGTCTCCACCTGAGGCTGCCACCTCGAGCTTCATCGTTTCGGTTGTTGTGTTGTTCGTCCGGTCGAGATTGTCGAGTTGTTTCTCCGATTTCGCCTTCGCCCATGATCCGTCCTTTTGGATCCGCTCCTGGAGGAAATCCCCCCACTTTGGGTTACTAGGTTGCGCCATTGAATGGTTTGAAAGTGGTTTTTAAAGCTAATTAATCTAGAAATCCGAAGTTGGGAGTTGCGATACCGAGGTTGACTCGATGATCTTATGAGATCCATCGGTCGTCTCTCTTGGTATCGGTTTCAGGTTTGGGTGTTCGTTCGACTTCTTGTCTGTCCTTCGTTCGTTGGGGGTAGCCACTTCGCTTTCTCGTTGTATTTTATTGACTTCTATCTGACAATCGCAACAATGAACGATGCCATACAATACATTATTCGTACAGCGATCAACCACTGGTGGGACCTTGGAGAAAGCACCATCACCACCAATATCATTACTTGTCACTTGGAAACAAGGTGGAATCGTTATGAGCTTCGTTCTGATCATTGTGATTCTCGTGGGTTGCCTTTTCTGCTCGGATGCATTTCTCGGTCGACAGGGACAATTTTCGCGGACGAGAACTAATAATAATAATAATAATAATGTACACGTTGTAATAGAAGCAGCGAAATCCAAAAAAGTTGTTGTTATTGGTGGCGGATGGGCTGGATTCAGTGCTGCAGACGCGCTCGCTACCAGCGATGAGCCGATCCAGGTCGAGTTGTTGGACGCATCGCCAAGAGGTCCTGGAGGCTTGGCGGGGGGCTGGAGAACACCCAAGTTGAATCGACCCGTCGAAGCTGGACTGCATGGATTCTGGCGAGAATATCGTAACACCTTTGCTGCTATCGAACGCATTGATTTATCGCTGGATGATGTTCTGACCCCTTTCACTCCATCGATACTTGTATCCAAATCTGGGCGGGTTGCAGTAGCCCCGGTGCTAGGAGATGGGAATACAACGTCTGCCAGTCCTGGGGACAATCAAATTATAAACAACTTTGATTTTTCGAATTCAAATGCTCTATTGTCGAAAGTGGCTGATTTGCTCCCACCCCCGCTTGACGTTGCCCTCTTGTCGGACTTCGATCAAGGAAATCGAAATCCCCTAACATTGGCCGACCGAGCTAGTGCCATAGGACTATTGGGGGCCTGGTGCGATTTCGAACAAGAGAACCCCGACTCGTGGAAGAAATACGACAAAATTTCGGCCGAAAACCTATTTCGATCTGTTGCCGGTATCACACCTCGACTTTACGACGAACTAGTATCTCCTCTACTACATGTCCTCCCCATGACACCAGGGTACGATTGTTCGGCCGCAGCCGCGCTTTCTTGTTTCCACGTCTTTGCCTTGCAGGCTAGGGGAGCCTTTGATGTGCGGTGGTGTCGAGGCTCGATCTCGGAAAGAATTTTCAACCCATGGGCGGCCAAGCTTACCTCGGGTGGATCTGTGAATATTCGAGGGGCTTCAAAAGTGACTTCGATCGATGAAATTAGAGAAGAGGACGGAGGACGAAAGTTCAGAGTCACTGTCAACGGGGAGGACTCCATTGCCTGCGATGCGATTGTGCTTGCTGTGGGTGGGACTGCTATGAAAAGGCTTCTTCCAAATTCACCACCACTTGCTAATTTACCAGACGCTGAAGGTTGGAAAAAGTTTAGAGGTGTCACATGCGTCGCGGTGAGACTATTTTTGCGACCAGAGACCGATGGCACATCTGGCGGTCCAGGGATGATATCTTCAGTTGCAAAGGCCATGAAAGAATCTCCGGTGGTTGTATGTGGCCCGGCGATCGGTGACATTCCTCAGCTCTGTGAGGCTGGTTTCTGTATTTATGACTTGCAGAGACTTCAGGACGAATTTCAGCTGTCCAATTCAACCGAGACTGTTGCATTGGAAATTGACTTCTTCCGAGCGGATGATCTAGCTGCGATTGACGATGACATGGAAATCGCCAAGATTGCCCTGAGGGCTGTCGCGGCTGCCCTGGAGATAGCACCGCTTGACCCTGATTCCTCGATATTGGACTTATCGGTAGTGAGGGCTAGAGATGCCGTTTCACATTTCTGCGTCAACTCAGCATCTTGGTCACCAGACGTGCGATTGAGAAAAGGGATGTACATTTGTGGTGATTGGGTTGACAGACCGGGTCACGCGTCTTGGAGCACAGAAAAGTCGGTAGTTACGGCACGGCAAGCCGTTGGGGCGTTGGCTTCGGATTTTGGTATATCTTGCGAGACTGACGTTATTCCTGCCGCTAAGGACACTCCTCAGCTGTCAGCACTTCGCCAGATTGCTAGGTCTTTGCGCAGCCTGACCCCTTTCGAGATCATACCGCCAGCTCCGTGGGTTCTGTTCAAACAGCTCTCGGGTAAATAATTATATTCGGGCCAGGCAAGTGACCCAAACTTGCTAAATCTAAAGCTGGTGATTAGTGAAATCTTACCACTAGTCTAGCTGGTAGACGAGAAGAATACCGTGAGATCAACCAACTCAAAGTTGCTAGGAAAAATCACAGCTATATCATGTCGACAATGATCATTTCAGCTTCCGACGCAAGGATCCCACTGAGATGTATCCGTTGCTGTGGGGAAGGTTCCAAGGGATTGACTTGACCCTTCAAGATGGCTTGTTCGACAAAATACAGTTGTCGCATCGTGATCAATGCCTTTTCGTGACAAACATCCATGTAGGAGTCAAGTTTCGCTTTAATCCTGGGAACAAAGGAAATCCTGGTTCTATTCCGCCGCGCCCTCTTAGTTTTTGGAGGCAATGAATGACCTGTGTATCCATCCTCGATGAGCCGAGCAACTGAGCCATTCTGGAATACATGCTCCATCCTGGCGTCTACTCTCGATTGTGAAGTCACGACGGCTTCACCCAAAAATCGGTAGGATACCTTCCTCTTTAAAATTGGCAATGATGCAGCAACTGCCGGAGAGCCTGGAAGAGCCGGATCACTGACAGGTACCGCAAAATTGTCATCACTCATTTCCATATGTTTTGGTACGGGGGAGCCCACGGGATATGCTCTAGAAACCTCCGGGACGCTGGAAATCATACCATTCCCTGTGCAAGGCAATGCGGCGCCGCCAGTCTCATTCACAACCGGTGTGAAATAGTGTTGGTGCAACCTCCAAAGTTCTCGCGAGCTGAATGGTAGTTGAGCCAGCTCGTTCAAATGCTGGATATTGGAGCACAGCCATTCGACAATCCGTTGTTTCCGTGCAGGATCGGGCATTTCTGTTTTTCGCGGCGTCTCGTGTTCTGGTGGTGCGACAAACGACCGGGCCTGATGCGTTGGCATGTATTCCTTGCTGTCACCATTGTCGCCGTTCATGCTCCCATTTCCTTCCTCTCCCTGTGATGTCCTCTGAGATGTCTCGGTCATGATTGCCTCGCCTGCCAGGGGCGACCCGAAAGATGGTTCGGTGGCCCCGTTCCACCGCCGAGAAAATACATCAACACCATTCGCGACGAGGTTTTCGTATGCCTTTTTGGCAATCTCAACAACAAGAGATGCTTCGAGTGGACTTGGGCGACTAGCAATTGGATCTTTCTCGTTATCGCCCGGAAGAAAGCTCAGCGGATCAAGGTCTCGTTCCATACCCGATTCAGCATCGTCTCCTTCGCCTCGATGCTTCTCATACATCACATGAATAAAATTCATCACCTGTTCGTTATTCCAATGCTTTAACGCCTCTGGGAAACCCAATGTTACGACGACAGCTGTTGAAATGATGGCAAAGTTTCGATGAAACATATAATGAGTAAAGCAGTTAGTACATCATCATCGTACGTAGTGGAAGTGACTGGTCCGCATACGCAATACTTACGACCAATATCGAATCCTGTCAGATTTCGAAGTGAAGTCTGACAATTCGAAACAGCACCAGCAGTAATGTGACGCTTTCCTTCATGATTGATGGAGCAGTGTACAAGGAAGATCGACTCCAGCGACTGGTTGTACGCTAAGGCGAAGGCCACAGCCTTGGCTGATGGAACGTCAATAGCATTTCCCGAGAGGGAAAGTGACTGTATCTGGTCGGTGTCAGCTACGGACTTAATTAAAATATTGAGGCCGGCAGCTTTGATTGTGTTGAAGCCAACGTCCAGAATCCGTAGTGCTTTTAGTGCGGGTAGGATGGCTGCCACTTGATGGGCACCACGATCTCCAATCTCATTGTTATCCAGCTTTAGTTCTTTGAGTGTTGTGGATCCCCACACGGCATTCGTCAATGCTTCCAGTCCCTTATGCGTCATGTTGTTGAAGGATAACTGTATCGATTCCATCGGCAATCTCGCCTTGTTCTTTCGGATGCTGGACGCCAGCACGCATATCTCATCATCTCCCATATCACAGTTCGGGAATGAAATCACTCGCAAAGAAGACGTTCTTTCCAGTAGTCCCGCTACAGCCTGACAACCCATGGGGCCCATCCCGGTGCCACCCAGGAAAAGTTGTTGCATGCCTTCAAACATCGCCTTGGGTCTTGGAGACTTGAACAGGGTACGATCTACCTCCAGATCCTCCTCCGTATCGTCATCCTCTGGACACGGCTCTCCTTTTCTTCGCAGTTCATCCTCCAGAATAGCCTCAGTAATCGCTCGCACTCCATCCGCTCCTATCCGATTGCCAGTCACGTACAGTTTTTGTAGGCGACTTCCTTGACGAATAAAGTCTGCCATCGCCAACGCCCCCTCCTCGCTAATCAAGTTTCCAGCTAGGTATAGGGTGTGCAGCGTTCCGCCATTGTATGTTTTCGCTGCCTGTCTCATTGCCAACGACAGAGCCTTGGCGCCTTCATCTCCAAAATTGTTAAAACCCAAGTCGAGCAGCCCCAGGGATTTGTGCAGTGCAATGCCCGCCGCCAGAGTCGCTACTCCGTGATCCCCCAGATTGTTGTACCCCAACTTCAAAACAGTCAAGTTTGCGTTCTGTGACAAGGCCATCTTGACCAATCGAGCATCCGACGCTTGTAACCCGCGTTGTGATAAGTCAATCTAGTAGTAGCGTAGTATCAACATCAGCAGCAGAACGTAACAAAATAAAAAGAGCAAGCGGTAAGCAAACGCAACACATCACTTTTCACGTCACTCAGTCAGTCAGTCACAAGCACCCATCACTTCTCTCTCTAGCGCGAGGGACCTTCACAACCCTGTTTTCACTACCTGAGACGACCCTTCTTGCTTCTTGCATTTGCTGTACTGTCTGTATACCCTACTGTACGTTTTTCTTTCTTACCTGTGCCAAGGAATGTCGCAACAGAGCTTCCGAGAGACGCTGCAGAACGCTTTCGCGAGAGGTTCGACTCGTGTTGTACTCCTCGCGCGACATGGAAATCATAGTGGGCCCATCATCATTATCTTTGTTATTAGTAGTGCCTGGACGGATAATACTCTGAGGAGGAGCTTCGCTGGTGGATAGCAATGCCCTGTTCGGAGTCGTGGTCACCGGGGTGGCGGTGGTAGTGGTGTCTATCAACTCCATCATGGTGATATCCTCCTCCTCGGGTGGATCATTCGGCGGGCCCGCCATTCAGTTGTTGTCGTCGGCCCAACCTGCTTGTAAACGTGGGGCTGGAGAAGAAATTTTCGGGTAATAATAGTGTATTTGAATGAATGTGGGTGGCTTACTTGCCAAGCTTCGGTAGAGCTTCTTCTTGTATTAGGTGTGGTACGAGCGTTTGCTGATTGCTGCCGACTACAACAACGCCATTGCGAGTTGCGAGCAGAGCGAAAACACACGGCGCAAAAGGAACAAGAGGCCTCGTGTACGGTGGTACTGGTACCGTAGGTGGTACAGTACTTCTGCCACACCAGTACCGTACAATAATAACCGCAAGGTACGAAGTACGAGCGAGAAGTCCTATCATGCTTACTGTACCAGTACCAGGTAGTTTGCCGGCACAACTACTACACATGCGCGGAAAGTCCCTAACTATCAAAATTCACGTAGAATCATTACTACTCGGCCTGCAACCTGCGGTACTTTCGGGATTTCTTGGGTTCACGAAAACTGCAGAACATGCCGGCGCATAAAATAACAGATACTGAACGGACAGTACGACATGGAATTCCGAATCCCAATTCGGAATTCCATTTTGGATATTGGAATTCCATTTTGGAAATTGGAATTCCATTTTCCATTTTGGAATTCCATTTTGGAAATTGGAATTCCATTTTCCATTTTGGAATTCCAAAATGGAATTTGGAATTCCAAAAGGGGGCGAGTGCCGACTAAGGGGTCGCTCCCGCCACTCCAGTCAAGCGACAGTAAATCACAGCGCTACGGATCCGTTGGAAGCGCGCTATTTTAAAAGGTGTTTCTGCTATTTCACAACGCGCGTGCCACAATTAATACGTCAGCAAATAACGATATTGCGTGATATAAAAAATAAAATTACACAGCGATTTCGATTTCTCGTGATCATCATCTAATCTCTTATTCTACAGTATTACTGTTCTCTTACGATACTACTCGCTCATACATGTAAGTTTTAACGTCCAACATACAACTACTGTAGAGTACTGTATTCAAACTACCGTAGAGTACTGTATTCAAACGCTACGAGTACTCGTTGTACAGTCCTGTAGTTGTACCGGTACCGGTACGCACAACAATCAAAATAGGCCGGCGACCATGGGATTATTTTTCATGCGCGGCCGGCGCGAGAAGAAGCGCCAGTGCGCTTGAGAATACTTGTACCGGTACCTGGTACTGTACGAGTACCGGTACCGTAGTTGTACAGGGCAGTTGGGTATGCTTCTCTGGTACAGGGCGCAGCGGGGGGCGTTCGTTGCGAACCGCTCACCCCCTTAGGCAAATAAAACTTGGAATTCCAAAATGGAAAATGGAATTCCAATTTCCAAAATGGAATTCCAAAATGGAATTTGGAATTCCAATTTCCATTTTGGAATTCCAAAATAGAAATTGGAATTCCAATTTCCAAAATGGAATTCCAAAATGGAATTTGGAATTCCAAGGGCTTATGTATTTAAATTGACACTTAGGATTTTCGGGTTCAACGGTTCGCTGCAATTCTGCCGATAGCCGGAGAAATCCCGAAATTACCGCAGGTTGCTGTAGAAAGATTCTTCTCCTTCTCGCGAAACGCGCCCTACGAGTACAGGTACTTTTACGGTACTGGTACCACGAATGCCTCCAAGTGTTCGTTCGCCTCTTGTGGGAAAATTAAGAAGATGCGGAATAGCGACATTTCCGTGGTGTTCATCCACGTCGACAGCAGCATCGCTCTGGCAACACGCGAAATTTGTCCCGGCGGACACACTTCCAGCTGCATTTCCGAAAATGAAAATTGCCCTTGTGGCGGAGGACAGTAGCCTACCGGTACCGGTAGCCTCTACCAATAGTACGAGTACTGTGCCGGTAATTACTGGTACTCCAGTACGAGTACAGCTGGCTACATAGGTAGCTGGCTTCTCTGAGAATTCTTATTTCATTGGCTGCCAAAAGGATTCTACTGTACCGTTAAAGTACATACTATGGGTACAGTACGCACCCGGTACAGTACCTGGTACCACGCCCACGGCGGCCCTCTACTGGTGTTTACAGCAAATGTACGAGTACGCACAGGACGGACACGACACGAGCTACTCTCTACTCTAGAGTCTAGTACTCTCTAGTAGAGTAGAGAGAGAGAGAGTAGAGCAGAGACTACTTGTACCGACATGGCACAAATAAAATACTGCCGTCAGTGCTTGTTGTACTGTACGAAGAATTGCAGCAGATGAAAATATGAATGATGATGTATGCTAACATTGGTGGAGTCTCTAGCTGGGGATAGGCAGGAGCGATGCTCGGACTCTCTGCTAAAGTTCGGGTATTGTGGAAAAGCAGCTCTACTACTAGTAGTAGCGAAGAAGAGTACACAATCTAATTTACAGTGCAAGGAAACGTAGCAACTACTCTAGAATACTACTAGTATCTTGAGAAGCGAGAAGAAGATAGAAGACATGGCTTGTGCCCGAGCAGCGATAGCTGCCACGTTGGACGGCGCGCAGTGGAATACAGTGATTAGACCTCTGACCTGTACCTCTGCTGTCCTCTCTCGATTAGTAGTCAGACTACCGATATGGATGGAAAGAGCTCCTACTACTAGTAGTCTAGAACTTTCCATATCGTCCTCCACTCTACTCTACTCTTCTTTGCGTGAAATGAAATCATAAGTGTATTTTTACCGGTAGTGTCTATGCGATTAATGCCACGGCCATCTTGCTGGTGAAAGATGGTTTCTTCTAGCAGCAATTGGACGGCTAGAGCATTACTCGCTTTTGAGCCTGGGGCTATCAAGGTCTGGAAAGGCACCAGAAAAAGAGCATTTCACTTCTTTCGTTGATCTGGGCGAGGAAACAAGGTCCCTCATAGAAGAAGAGAAAGAGTGCAGAGGCTTAAGCGACCTCCTCTTTACGTGCTCAATTCTTCCAGATATGCTTTGCCACTCTCGTTTCGAGATGAGTGACAGCTGGAGACACCCAGAAATTAGCATTAGCGATGAGATGATGCCCATGGCGGTCTGATGGGTAATCAACTCCGTGGAAATAACACCGAACGCAACAGCAAGGTTGACAATGATACGTGGGATCGTCATCATCGATCCTCTTGTTCCTGGAGGCATGTATAGCGAACGGATTACCCCTTCGCAAGGGCAGTACACACCAACAAGAACCTCGTAAGCGAGGAAAGATACAAGGGCGATGCCAAATGATGAGGGATCCGTCACTGAGAGCACACAAGGAGTAAACAAAAGGACGGCGCAAAGCAGGTAGCACGCAGCGGCCTGAAATTCGACAGCCATCGGCCTCACTTCACCCTCGCCATCGACGGTGACAACTTCAGGTACACTGGACTTGGTAAGGGGAGACAGGATGACGGTTACCATTTTTCTGACAGATGGCGAGCACATGCCTCCCACCACACCTGCTGTCATGAAAGCACCAAAGATAAGACCGTAGGCAGGTTCGCCGTGGCTATCGAGGCCAATTTGGTTCGCAGTCACATTGACAGCGTAGTCTTTGAGAACAGGTGACCACAAGAAGATAAAAATGTGGAGTGAACCCATGGTGAGCCCTTGGGTGACGCAAACCCGAAGGATGCGAGAATCTGCCTTGATGGCTTTGAAAGTGTCTTTAAGTTCAACAAATGAGGACGTAAGGGATCCCTTGGTCTCGTGGCTACTACCGTAGTTCTCAGTCCAAAGGAGGAAAACAACACCGAAGGCAAGCGCGGTGCAAGTCACTGCACCTTCGAAAGGTCCCTTGGGGCCCATGGCTTCGGCTAGAACATGCGCCAAGTAGCCAGATGCAATCGCAGCTAAATTGCTAACGACGACAGAGTCGCGCATAAGAGTCTCATATTGAGAAGCTGAGAACCCCCTGTTACGATATTCGGTATCAGCCCAGGCTTCAAAGACAGTAGACAACAAATTGGTGGTAATTCCACCAACCATGCGGCTGACGATGAGACCTGACAGAAACGGGAATTGTTCCAGCATATTGATTCCAACCTCTAGAGCGCAGTAGAGGAGGGCGAACTTCTTCCTTCCGAACCTGTCGATCAAAGGTCCAGTGATGGGTGCAGTCACCGCACCAGTGAAGAAACCTAAACAGTACAAGGACGCAACCGAAAAGCCGTAGCCTTCGTAAAGGACATAGAGATGCGTTCCTATCGTTGTTAATGATGACACACAAAAATGTGAGATTGGTCTATAAGAGAAGTGCAATGAAAAGCAGACGAGCGATGACTTGCCTTGTAAACCATCTGCAAGCATAATAACCAAGGTAACAAATAGATAGCTCATTCGGAACGTGAAAAACGAACCCTTTTCGGACGCAAAGTCGAGATCGTCTTCTACCACTTCTGATCCCAAACTCGCCTCCGAAATGAATGATGATTCTTGCTCTTCCAAGACTGTGAAGGGAACAGTTTCCTCGTTTCCATCCCCGGGGGCATCTGAGCTGACAGAGCCGGAGACGGAATCGGCGACAGTCGGCGACCGGCTCGGGGGAGGGCTAAGCGTGCATGGTGTTTTATGGGTCACAAACAAACTAGAGTTCTTATCTTCTTCACTGTCACTTGAAAGACATGATCGGAATGGCTGCAACAAATATTCATGAAGCGCAACAGTTTTGCGGCCTTGCGGCGTGCTTGTAAGGGTCTCTGCCCTTTCCTTTTTCAGAGAAGTCATGGTGTTACAATTGTTTTTGCATGAACGTATCGTGGGGTTGGTCTTGGTGAAAGGCTTCAGCAAGTTTGGTCTACAATCGAAATCTTTTTATGAGAACAGAAACAAAGTGGGATGTGATAATGATGTTTTAACAAGACTGGGATGGGTTTTGGGGACACGTGCGTTTGAATATCAAATGATGATGGAGGGATAGGAAACCTAGGAAGGCCGTTTAAAATTGACCGATAACCGATACCGGTACCAGGTAATGCTCATTGGAGACTACGAGAAGCCTTGGCGTGAAATATTGATTTTGTACTCGTGCATGTAGTCTGTCTACCTGAACCATAATTATCCATAATAATGTGGGCGAAGAGACGGGAAAATATCTACTCGTGCCAGGGAGCCGATCGGTTCAAGCAACCAAAAGGGCGCGCAGAGACGCATGCCGGTCGTGTGGACGGTGTTGCCCCAAATGATTTTTGTCTAAGGTTTCCCCCAACGGACAGGAATTCTGGTACATAAGTCCATACTAGGTAATGTATGTACAAGAAGTACAGTACGTCCAGCGGCCCATTCCTCGCCATTTTATAGGGAACATGGGCGAGCCGGGCGGTAAACACACACTCGGTCAACAAGACTGGCCGGCAACCGCGACTGGCACGTGTGAGAATGATCGCGCAATCCAGAGAAACCAAGTGTACCTGTACACAACACAAGCAGTACCACCGGTACTACTGCTACGTACTCCCTCGTACTCGAACTACTGTACCTGGTACCGGTACAGTACAAGTACCGGTACTCGTATGAAAGAGAAGCCTCCGACCGAGACCCCCCCCGCCGGCGGGTCGCCCTGCTCTCTGGTGGCCGGTGGTACGGTACCACTGGTACCTGGTACCAGTACTGTACATCATGTACCGGTACAGTACGGTACCAGTACACGTACCGGTAGTCTAACAGGTACCTGCTGGTACCGTCGTACCGTTAGACAGCAGCACATTACGCTGTGTGCTCGGTACAGTACCTGGTACCGGCGTACTACTCGCTGTAACTTTATTTGAAGTGGTCGTGCACGTGCATACATAGTACGGTACTTAATTGTACGTGCCAGTACCGTTACAGTACCCGTACCGTACCAGGTGAGTACCAAGAGGTGCAGGTTACACTCGAGGAGCACGTGCTCGTGCCAGATAGAAGCGTGCCGTCGTTTACTGTACCGGTAGTAGATGCACATGCATGCTTCGTGCAATAAGTGAATAAACAATAAAAAATGTCCACACTTGCACTGTGAGAATACCATGGATCAATAATTTACAGGATGGGAAGCCCCACCGACCATGTCATCGACTGGTCGTGGCTACCGTAGGGCACCTGCGCATGCATGGTGCGCGCTAGCGTAGTGGATCCTTCAGGACATTACCGCAACAATGTTTGCAGAAACAACTTTTAACGATCATTCAACAAAGTGTGCACTGTACTTTTGAAATGAGCTACTGGAACATTCATTTTTATACAAAAAGCTTTTGCTTAGGGACTGTCCATGTCTCAAGGACGCCCTCCTCTTCGCTACCACTCGGCGCCCGGCACGGGTCCCAATTATCGCAGTACTTTTGCGCCGTGTAGGAGTGTTAGAGATACGTCGTGTGTACCGGTAAATAGTGCTGCGTATGTCCATGCCGCCTTGTAGTAAAATAATATGGTGGGAAAGCCTCCCAGCAGCCCATTGCATCCAAAAGCTTATTATAATACATTTTTGTCTTGTACATCTCGCAGAGGAACAACTTGCAAGAGCATGGAGGTTTCCATCCAGGACCAGCCTGGCCTAATCATTTGGAGTCGTGGCAGGTACCTCTACTTGGCGCTTTTTCTACTTATGGTTGTGACACAGTGTGACGTAGGTTAATTAAGTAGAATAAAAGTTGCGGAAGAGAAAACTAAGGTTGCGCATGTGTGCGGTGTGACATTGTCTACCGACGACGGTCAGCCTGTGGTCGTATGAGTCGTTTAGACCGTGTACGTAGACACGTGCGACCATCGAAGATCACAGATCTCAGCGCAGGCCCGGCGAAAAGCATCCCATCGGCGCCATCAGCGCTACTAGCATCAGCAGGAGCCTGCATCATTGGTCATTGTTGTGCGTGGCGGCGGGAAGGACGGAAGACGACGACGACGAAGAAGAAGAAGAAGAAGAATGAATCATCATCATCATCATCATATTCAATCGAGAATTCTTGTTTTCTCCGTGCGTGGTCGAGATCGGGGATCGACACCAGATCACCGAAAGTAAAGAAGTGTTGTTTGTGTGTTGTGATTGTTGTGATTATTCTCTATATTCGCATAGATACATACCGGTAGAGTATAAGTACCTACAACTGTCTTTTGAATTTTAATAATTTACACCACGGTACAGTACTCGTGGAAGGTGTCATATTTTTGCCTCGGAACTTAGAGAAGCTCAACAGCGAGATTTCTCGAGATTCTGCTCTAGGAACAAAGCTCGCTCGCGAGAAAAAAGAAAACAACAATGACGATTGCCATTGCTTCTGTAGTCGAGGTCGATGAGAAGAAGACTGGTCGAAGATCTAGAGGCTGGACTCCACTGAAATATCCGAAATCTGCCATTTTCGCGGACGGAGCAGAAGCAGGGTCCTTTCCGTATTTTCCACTTCATCCAGATGTTCTAAGTGCCGCCGTTCGAGAGCTTTTTATTCTGGAGGGAAAACTAGACAGTTTGACGCTTCAGATATCCCCGGACAAAACCGTGGCAGGGGAGCATTGCTCAGCGAAGTTTCAGTCGTCAACACCGTCATTTAACAATGCTGAAGTGCTGGCGTGTAGCACTGCTGGAAACCCAAGAAAGCGCAAGATAAATCGATCGATTTGCGGCGACAAAGCCAAATGGGCTCGTGTTGAATACAGTGACCAGCGAGACGACCACGTCGACACTCCCTTAGCTGGGAACACCCGAGTGTCGCAGACTGAAATCCGCGAAATGAATGAGAAATGTAGTGGGAGGCGTGCTCGTGCGGAAGATATGGTTTCCTCTGTTGTGAAGAGTGTGCGTGTCGCATCCCATTCAACTGTCTTGCCCAATGAGGGAAATGGAACTTCGGACATTTTGCCAGCCGTGGTTGGGAGACCTCGAAAGGTGTCTGAGGCAGACCAGGCTGTACCGTTAAATTCTGCTGCTTCCGAGCAACGTGCGACCGCCGACATTATTTTTTATAACGACGACCACTCGGAGGCTTGTTCTCGAGAAATTTCTTGTTTTCTTGACCTATCAAGGCGTGACGAAAATGGTTCATTTCCACTTATATCTGCTGCCGATGATATTCCGCCAATGCTTCACGCGTCAATTTCCAATGAAGCACTTCTTCGCGATGCGACAATGACCATGACAACGAAGCTTATCCAGAATTTCCAGGAACGATCCTTGAGACTGTTTTTTGGATATAAAACGCCAGTCATTTCACGTGATCGACTTGCTCAACTAATGGCTGGGTTCCTCTTTGATGCGAGTCATGCAATGTTTGCTTGGGTTCAAACCGAGCAAGAAGTTCTTTCGCATAATCCAAACTTGGTAGATCCAGATACGACTATCCGACAGTCCTTGTTCAATCAACGTGCGTTGAACAAGCTGGGGGGATTCAAGCCCCACGGCATCTTACCACAGGCCATTTCCATTGGGAGACTTCGTCGTCGAAACTTGTCTTGGGAGGAGTTCGCGAAGACTGCACAAGGAATACAAATGCTAGCACACCACACCAAACAAAAAACTGCAATATCGGCAGGCAAGCAACGTCGGGGTCAGAGACTTCGACAGCGACACTGGTTGACTTCCGCCTTACTATGGCAAGACAATGAAGACGCATCAATCACAACTGCACCACGCTCGCGGTCCAATTCCATTGCCTCTGAAACAGACGACGAAATTGTCGAACCTTCCGTAAAGCTTGATGCTGATTTGACACGCCAGTCTCGTATTCTCGCAGATATGCCGGGATCCAGGTCGGTTGCACTCTTCAAGGAATTATCTTCACTATCTTGGGGTGTTGGTCTTGTGCAGGAGGGAAGTGCCTGTGTTGTTGGTCGAGCCCAATCTCATCCTGATGGCAGTAGAAAAGATTCTTATCTTCAGTGCGGAGACATGATTCTGTATGTTCAAAACGAAAATGGAGAAGAAGCTGGGTCTCCTATTTGCTCGTGGTTTGGCTCTCAGCCCATGGGTGAAGACTGGTTTCAGCGTATCGTCGACCTGTTCAAGAACAGCACCGAACTTCATCTTGTTATCCAACGCGTGTGATGAGCTACAGGTAACAAGCAGAACAAAATAGGCATGTGCAGTCTTTCCTGCTAGAGTAGATTGCGAATAGTCTGTCCCTAGTAGTAGTAGAGAGGAGTCTCTCCTCTCTACTGTACTCGTAGACTATGAGTACTCTCTACTAGCTAGTACAAGAAGTATTGTACCAGGTAATAGCTAGCAAACATCATTCTTCGTTTTGTATCGTCGTCATCATTCGGGTATGTCTTATCGTTTTGTCTGAGATACACTACAGTCGGTTTACTCAGTCAAGTGATACATGCACGCAAGCGCGCAAATAATAAAAATGGCGCCAAAAGTACCTTACCTTTCTTTGATCTTGAATCTATTGAAGCGCCGCCTGAAGCGAAGCCTGAATGAAACTTTTGCGTCCATGCGTTTCATTCTTATTAGCTGTTCATCGGCATTTCCTTTTTCGACTAGCTGATAAACAATTGAAAAGGTCGCACTGAAGTTTTACAATCACCATGCTCGGAACCAAAATGTTTCTCGGATCTTCCATCTTGGCCAAGACCGCTACTAATTCTTTTGCGGGTGCTTTGAATATTTCCAAGTCATCAAAGATGATGACGATTTTTCCTTACGTCGCTTCCAGACGCTCAATGGGCACCTGGCCCAAAATTCGACCCAAACGTGTACGAATGATTACTATGGATGTCACTGGTACGATTGTTTCCTTCCGAGGGTCGCTGCAGGAACATTACTTGGGAGCTGCTAGCAAGTGCGGAGTGCATGATGTGGACGCTAGCAAAATCAATGAGGCGTTTCGTCAGGCCTACAAAGAAACTTCGCACCTTTTTCCTTGCTTCGGCGGCGACAAGATTACCGCCAAGCAGTGGTGGAAGGAGTGCGTGCTGAAGAGTTTTCGTTATGCGGGCTGTGAGATGGATGAGTCGACCGAAGACCTTGTTTTTCAAAGAAT
Organism: Nitzschia sp. pyKryTriq1; assembly: GCA_956465555.1. NCBI lineage: Eukaryota > Bacillariophyta > Bacillariophyceae > Bacillariales > Bacillariaceae > Nitzschia > Nitzschia sp. pyKryTriq1. Next base: position 2,784,926 of record OY101116.1, read on the forward strand.
CTATTCAACTTTTGGCTCCATGGCCGCTTACGAAGTCTTTCCAGATGCTCGACCCTTTTTATACTGGGCCAGACGACGTGGTTTGGTGTGTGGAGTATTATCGAATGCCGATGAAAGATATGGAGACAGTATTCTCCCCATGTTGGGATTGACCCATGACGACTTGCAGTTTCAAGTTTACAGCAAGGATGTGAAAATGGAGAAACCAGACGCTCGACTTTTTATGGCGACCATAGAATGCGGCAGTCCGTTTTTGCCATCTAAAGATCCAATTGAACCATCAGAGGTCTTGCACATAGGAAACGATTTCCAGAAGGATTTTGAAGGGGCTCGAAGAGCGGGAATTCATTCCGTTCTACTGGACAGGTACAATGAAGTGGAGTTGGCTGCAGAATGGCGCCGCCGAGGGGTACGTAAAGTATATGCAGAATCGGTTTTATCTACTATTGACGTATTCTTTGGTGATTACTGACCATTTCTTAAATTATCGTTCGGTGGAAACCTTCAGGCCCCAGTTATGAAGGATCTGCTTGATGTGGTCGAGTTCCTTGGGCGATCCGGCTGCCAGCTTGGTTAGGATCACCGAAAAACTACCCAAATCGTGTTGCAAGTAGCCAGTAGTGTAAGAATAGTTTGGTTGTGAAGAGAACGAGAAATCTCCTATTGATTTTCTAAAATCACTTTATTCGCGCTGATTGTTCCGCGGGTGCCTCGAACAATCGTTTGGGGCTTCTCAGTTCTTCGATGTCGACAACTCGGATGTCGCAATTCTCGATCACCTCACCCAGAAACCACAATATGACACCAGCGTGACAAACAACTGCTATTGTACGCTCGGGCCTAGATTCAAGCCACTGCAACAAGCCTTCCATGCGTTGCTCAAAATGTTGTTCGGGTTCCCCCAGACAAGCGTAGACCTGACCTTCGCCGTTTGGTCGCCATTCGACATAGTTTTCTTCTTCTTCCTTCGTTGGAACATAGTGCCAGGAATCTTCTTCTCCCACATGGGAAGGAAAGCCAGAATCAAGGTCGACGTACGGATAGTTCGCTTTCAACTGTTTTCGCGTTTTCCCCAGGTCCGCCACCAGGAAGATTCGTTCGGCTGCGTGAGGTACGGCAACCACTGGAACTTCTCGAGAATTCACGTTCGGATAGAGACCTTTGTCTGTCGTCTGAAGGGCACGTGTCAGAGGGCTTGTGACGATAAGATCCAGTTCGTTCAAAAATGAGGTATGCTCGACCGAAAGTGATAGTTCGGTGGCAGCGATAGCATCGCCGTTTGACAAACGTCTGAGCCGATCATTGAGTAGGCTGACTTGTTGTTCGCCTGTCGGCCCCAAAGGTGAATCGTGATATTTGTCTTTATATTCCTGCGTGTCAGGGAATACGTCTGTGAATCCAGGCTGGCCATAGTGGATTCCATTGATAAAGTCGTTCATGTATGTTCGTCCGTGTCGGATGAAAGCAATACGCTTGTTGTTGTTCCTTGGCTGCGTCATTTGTTCCTGGCCGTTGGAACACAAGCTATCAGCGCCCATGTTAAGACAGCTCGTTGTCAAGTGCGTGTACGTTTGGCTAATGAGAAGGGCGTGAGACCTGACGAGACCATGAATCGTCAAACAAAAAACAAAAATGCCAAAGCGGCCTTTCCTCATTTTGCATGCGATGTGTGTTCGAGAAGAAGGAGGAGAATGTAGGGAGTCGAGCGAGAGAGAATGCTTTGCAGAGATAGCTACTCGTGGGGATCAGATTGATCAGGAGACCTATTACAGATTACGGTACGGTAGTGTGTATTCTCTGGAGTCATCAAGCTTGGCACCTGGCAGCGTCGTCGTCGTCAGCTTTTTTTTAGCTTGTGGTCACGGTGGAAAGACGAGGAACGGTACAGTACCAGTACCAGGTACCGATACCGTACTGTACGTCGAAGGTCGGTGGTTGGCATGAAATTCTTGCGAACGCACACGTGTTGCATCGAGCTTGAGCTTGCTTATCACAAAGCTTGAAAAGTCGACGCCAAGCGCAAACGCAAGCCAGGCTTCAATAACTCCGGCTCCTCGTCCCTCGTTTCGACGGTACCTGGTAGTACCAGGTACTCTGGAGCTATATCGGTAGTCTCTCTAGTAGAGTAGAGAGAATCTAGAGTACAAATACGAACAGAAGTATGCTATTGTACAAGAGTTAAAGTTGAGAGACCAAGGAACAATTGACAAGAGTGCCGGGCTCAACAATCAAGAGAGCTCGACCTGGAATTCTCAAGGAGGATGAGTGCGTTAGTACTATAACATTGGTCTTTCACTTCGTCTAATACTAGTACTGGACAACGAAGAAATACCAGCCAGGCAATCACCTTCCCTTTGGAGCCTACTACCGGTAGTTCTTCTTTAACCAGCAAAACGTCATTATGAAAGCAGTGGTTACTTCTTCTAGAGCACGTGCTGCACTTCAGTGGGTCTGCAATACCCCGTCCTCCGTTTCTTGGAAGAATTTTCGGTATTTCCATTGATGCAAATGATATAAGACAATGCTGCAAGCGACATTCACATTGAAACTAGCTGTGCCAGTGCCGTATTGTGGGATACGAATCAGCCTTCCTTGACAGGCTTCAAGATGCCTCGGATGAATTCCTTGCCCCTCGTTCCCCATCAAAATGGCCATGTCCTCGTAGTTGGAAACAAAAGGTGGAATTGCATCCATGTCATCCAGTACTTGAGAATCGGCATCGATTTCGACTCCAACCAACGCAATTTTTCTTTCGTGTTGATCTATGTGCTCGAGACAATCGTTCCACTTGGGAAATAGCAATATTTCTATTTGTTCTCGATCCAGCGCCTCCTGAAACTGCCTGGGGATCCATCTTGAATTCTGAGTGTTCTTCGTTTGGCCGACAACCCAAACCTGAAGACATCCAAACGCAAAGGCTGTGTTCATCAACGATCTTACGTTCGCCAAAGATTGGATATTGCAAATGACTAGATACAAGCGAGGAGATCTCGTCTTCATGCCTATCGTTTCACTCATTTTTTCTTCTGCGAGTCGTCCGATTGACCGATCCGAGAGTTCGCGCTGCGTTTATTGGAGAACGGAATTCTGTCTTTGACCTAAAATGCACGCTTTCAATGGTCGTATTCTCACTCTTGACGTGCAAGCTGCAATTGAAGACGACTCGCAAACTGGTGTGCTTGACGATTTGGGATTTGGATAGTATGTAGTATTATGCCGTCAATCATCGTCGCTTCGACCTTCGACCGACGTAGTTCAAAGTGCGATCGAGAGAGTCAATTTTTACGGTCGAATAAGTCGCACGAAGTCTATTCACTTCCGTTCATTCGCAATCCAATGTACCAGGTACAAGTACTCTTCATGCTCCTACCAGATTCTTCAACGATCAGGGAAAAAGGAAATGTTGATCTCCTTGTTCTAAAATTATTTATCTTGCAGTTTCCAAGTAGGTGTAGTATACAGAGATTGACTAGCATTCTTGGCTCTTTAGAAAATTGGGCGCTATTGCAAAACGGAAGTAGGGCATTAGAACACAACTGCTGAATATCTATCCATGAATACCATTCATTCACGAATCCATCTTCTCCATAGCAACTCAAGACCGACCGTAGTAGTTGTTCGTCCAAAAAGTCGCGTCTATGCTCCGCGGCGTTTCGCGGCCTGGCCTGCTCCTTTTTCAATCAGATTCACCTCTTCCCCTTCATCGTCGCTACCACCAGCACTCATATCTGTCTTGAAGGCATCGTCATCCGCCCCAGGAGGCGACACCTCCGCTGTTTTTGTTCCACGCATCGGCGACTGTTCATAAAGCATTCCACCGGCAATGCAGACAAAGAGAGAGAAAATACCACCCGGGGTTGCATGTTGATCCCAGATGGCGACATTTAGCAAAATCGTCAAACACTTGTTCATGACTGAAGAAGAGGGGGGAAATCATGTGAGACGCACGACCATGTATAACAAAAGCATTGAGACGCCTCATGACCATTGCGTTGACGAAACGTACCACCGATGAGTGTAAAGCTGGTGGCAGAGACAACTGATCGACACCACCAGCCACTGTATCCAATTCCCGTACCAACCAGGCATCCCAAGATAAGGAAAGGGATACTAGCGGGAGGGATGTGATAGGAGTCGCTTGCCCACCAGAATTCCCACAGCTTTGCATATTCGCCACCGACGGAGGCCAGCATCATCATCGGCAAGAATCCTAGAAGATTCGTGTAAATGACGGGTCCACTCCTCGTCTCCAATGGTACCGATTTCACAATGCTCTTTCCATATGCCATCTCCAAAGCAATGATAATTGTGTAAAGACTCGGCCAAAAGTAGGCACTGTATCCTTGTGTTTGAAACTTTTCATCATGACTGGCATATCCGTACGCACCAGCGACCAAAGTCACCAATCCAACCCAACTGCGATTCGAAGGCCACTCTCGACCCAGAAACAGCGCGTCTAAAAGAGCCACAAGGACTGGCGTCAAGGCCCGAAAGACAATGACTGTCTCCACGTTCGCAATGTTCAAAGAACGCATGTTGCAGTAGACTCCGGTAGAAAAGAAAACAGTGTACAACAAATAGGGTTTGATGTATTCCCACTTGAGAGGGTCGACAGGAATCTTTCCAGCATAGTTGGCGCCGTAAATCATAACGATACATGCAAAAAGCTGAAACGCCACCACCAGGGATGGAAACGGCAGATAGTGCAATGTCAGTTTGTTCAACAACACCAAAGTGCCCGAACAGAACGAGTAGGCAGCGATCGACGCAATGATCTCTTGCTTCGGCGTGAGAACAATCATCTTGAGCTTTCTCTAGAGGAGTTGGATTGAGCGACAATGAAAGCGGGAGGTATTGCCGACTTGGATGGCAAGGTACGAGTGCGAGTACCGGTACTTGTACTCTCGAACGAAGTGAACAAGTGAACAAACACAATGATCGAAGTTCTACAGTATGTTCTAGCGGTATGCACACGTATCGGGCGTTGGTCTTGCTTGCCAAAGACCAAAGGGATGCCAAAAAAGGGGAAGACGCAGAAACGTTCCGACCCCGCGCGCCGCCTGACCGTGCGTTGCGAGAATTCAAAAAGTGCGTGACCGCTCGTACGAAGTACGAACGCTCTTTTCCGTCTGTGAGTCTGTGCGGACGGATGTGCTTGGCTTTGACCCATTCGATCAAATGCTGGCATTTGCACGGCTTTTCTACCTGTGCACTTTCGTGACCGCGAGATGCGAGATGAAAGCGGGGAATGAAGATATTTTTTCAATTTTCAATTTCAATACGTTTATGTAGACTTCAAGTAGGCTTTATGGGTGGTATTGGAGACTTGGGTTTGAAGTTTGGATCTCATTCAGACATTTCTAACAATCGAAAAGCCTCTCTACGTCTTAATCTCTTGTCGCTACCGGTACCATGGTCGCAGAGTGGTTGCTTCCGCCGCTTGCTGTGAAAGTGGGTCTTTCATGCCTTGCAGCACAAATTGTGCTCACGGGTCTCTTGGCCTTTGTGATTCCGGCTGGTCCTTGGACGAAATTGCCGGGCCTTACTGCTCATCAAGTGATATGCTTGCCGTTGATGATTTATCTATCTTACAAAGGATTTCTGGTGTGGTTCACGGAACAGGGGGAACTCGACGCGCAAGGTATGGAAGGCCGTATCTTTGGTGTCTCGCCGGCTGGAGCCGACATCGGAGCTTTTGTTTGGGGCATGATGCTCTTTTGGGACATCCCCGTGAGTTTCGCAGTACCCACCTTACAAGATACCTTGATGTTGGCGCATCATATTGGTATGTTATTTGTATCGGGTGTTTCAATGGGTGTCTTTTCGGGTGGGCATCCGATTGGCAGCTACTATGCCTCCTTCTTTTTTGGCATGGTGGAATTCTCTACCGTCTTCCTGACCATTGTCGACCTCTTCCATCCAAAGAATGTTGCATGGCATAAGTGGTTAGATGAAAGCAAGACATCCGCAGCTGATTTGGCGCGAAGCGTCAACGAAGTTTGTCGACCACTATTTGCACTTTCGTACCTGGCAATGCGATGTGGACTCTTCCCCTATATCATGTTCTCGACCTGTCTGATGGACTTTTGGAAGGCCTCCATGCTCGCTACGGACGAAGAACGACATGGAATTGGGAGTATAACACTCATTTTGGTGTGTCTGCTGTGTCTGGGATTTACCTTCTTGCAACTCAATTGGGGACTATTAGTTGCCAGGCAAGTGGGCAAGGCACTAGGATTGATTCCAAGCAGCGGCGACAAAAAAGAGGAGTCAACCAAAAAGGACTAGAAAATGAGGCAAGACAAGAGTGATCCGTTGATGGAAAGACGCGTATAGGGTGAACGTAGCTCCTCTAGCTTGAAACTATTGTGATATTACATGTCGTCGTCAAAGTTGTCAAAATCCCATCCGGACCCCTCGCTACCGTTATCGTTTGCTTCCTTACCGCTAGGAGTATCCACAACTTCCAGAACCCCATTCCCTTTGGGGGGCGTATTGACTGCAGGCGGTACTGCGCGGGTTGGTGCTGGAGGCTTGGGTACTAGCAGGGGTAGTCTGACCGGTGGGGGGACTGGGGTCAACGACCCAGCAATCGGTGCCACTTTGGAGGATCGGGCTTTTCTCAAAAGCTCTCGCCCCTCGGCAATCAGCTTGCTTCGATCGGGGGTTTCGCCATTGCTACGACGCTTGGATAATGCCTCCTGCCCACGCTTCAACAGCTCTAACCGACTGCTGCTAGTATCGCGGGAAACGGGCGTTCGGATACTGGTAGGGGTTCCTCCAAGTCGGGCCGACGACGGCACCGGTTGTCTCGGCGTAGAGGATTTTGCGACTGGAGGCTGTCCATGCGGCTGCGAGAACGATTCATTACTTGTGGGTAGTCTGGGTGGCGGTTGAGGAATTCCCTGCTTTGGACTGACTGTTGGTTCTCTTGTCGACTGTATGGTGGGTGTTGATGAAGACCCGAGTCTGCCTGGTACGATTAGCTTCGATGGTGCTTGGGACTCTTTTTCCTCGATAGTCTTCTTCACAGCTGGAGGCCCAGCTTCAATCCTGGGCTCTTTGGTGGGAAATGGGGGCTTGGGCGAAACAACTAGTTTGCTCTTTTCTTGCATTGCATGTGGTGCTTGATTGTCCTTCCTGGTAGGTGCAGGAACTTTCGGTGGTTTCCGTGCAGTTTCTGGTTTCGTTGTCGATCTGTTAACATGATGTAGTGGCTTGATTTCGCTGGCAGCAGCATTCTGCGAAGTTCTGAAAAACGAAAGGAGGGATTCCATTGCGCTCTCGTCATCAAGCCAACATTGAGTTGAGTAAAGACCTTTCTGAAGCAGCTGAATAGCATCTTCGTCAATGAATGTGCGGCGCGGGTCTCGGACAAACACCAAAGGTTTGTTGAAATCTGGATCCGACGTATGCATGACCGCCCAACCAAGAGCATCATTGTAACCAGCATTTTGTGTCATGGCAGCTGCTCGACGTGCGGCATTCTCCATGTACCCTCGCCCAACCATCCTGGCGACAATTTGAGGATCTGGGATGCATATAGCGTCCTCACTTCCAAGCCTTTCCTCAATAGACACGTTCGATGCTTCATCTGCAGCAATCTTCTGCAATTCGTGCACGCAGTTCACGGCAGTGAGCTTGCTCGGGATGTGTAGGATCAGACTGAATCCTAGCGCCAGGTTTTCACGAGCATCATTCTTTTCAGCCATAATGAGTCTGCGCCGAAGCGTTTTCGAGTCCGAAACGCACCAGTAAATCAAAAATCTGCTGAGGGCGTTCGTGAGAGAATCGTGAACCAAGCCGTTCGAAGTCTGGCTGATCAGATCAGCAAAAAGACCGTGCACATCCGCATTGTATTCAGCTAGGATATGCTTTTGTAGTCTTGAGACGGGCCGTGCCAGAAGTCTTGCCTGTCGCTGTTCCGAAACGTGTTGCTGTTCACGGCTATGTCGACTGTTTCGGTGGTCAAGAGTCGCAGATACTGCACAGATAGCACAGAAACTACGACTATTCGTGACTTCCAGCAGGCCACTGTATTTTCCGAGAGCTGCTTGACAGAGTTCGTGTTTCGTAGCAAGATCGGTGAAATTTTCATCCGAAACAATTTCTGCCACCGCCCCGAGAGCTGCCAAGGCTATGGGCTCATGCGAGATTTCGTCAACATCAGAGCCAACAAGTGTTCTACAAATCGCTGCTGCAGCACCATGGAGCCCGACGGAAACGGCATGGTGAATCACACGACATTTCACCACCAACGCTGACGAGTCATTTTCGAGCCCCAAGATGGTGGCAAGGTGAAATATTGCGCCACCGGGCAACACGGGCATTTCTTGCGGGGCTTCGAAATCAGGGAACCTCTTACTTCCGACCATTCGAATCGTTTCATTGGACGAAACAGCATACATTTCATCCTGCCATCGAGGACAGCCGCACACAATGCTGCGTGGAGTATCCATAAGAATCGACTCAACAACATCAAGAGGAAGTTGTTTCCGTAGATCTGCCGGCCTAATAGGGCGCTCGTTTCGACCCTCGTAAATGACAGTCGATATGAAATGCGCCGCATCGAGGTACCGCCGGATCGACAGGAAACCTGGTTGGATTTCTGGGAAGGCGGGCCCCAGGATATCCTGACATTTCATCGCAGACATAATTCGGTTGGGATTTTCGTTTTCCGAAAACACAGCCTCGTCGACGAATGCCAAGACAGCACCTTTCACGTGTTCTTTGTCTACCAACGACGAGTCAGCCTTGGAGTATTCGATCAACAGATGGAAATGTTCCGTCTGAAGAAGTGGCCGGACCAAGTATGTACACAGCAGTTGCGGCACGTCCACAGAATCATGGCAACATGTCCTGTTCAGCTGATCAATGTCCGACAGGAAATCCTGAAGAAGGTTCGAAGTCTTACTTTTCGTCTTAAGCCGTTGGACGTTCGCCACGAAGGCCTTGCAGAGCTTCAAAATCACACTTGTAGCCTTCTCTGCACCAAACTTGCCCAATTCTCTTCGTTGCTTGGCCAGGAAGGAAAATGGTTTGGACTGAGGCCACCGAGAAAGAACATCGGAGCAAACGAGATCCACGAACAAGTCATCTAAATCCTTCAGAAGTGGTAGATACGTATCGGTAGACTTCATGGAAGAGGGCAGTCGATCAGGCAGGGCCTCGTACATTGTCCACATCGCGTTGATCAGCTCTTTTGCGTCTGCGGGGTCGACCTCGGCATTTTCCAATGCAAAGGAAACGTCCTTGACGACCCCCAAAACCATCAGAATGAGCGTTTTCTTGTCCTTGATGAGACGATCTTTCTTTCTCATGGACGTCGTACTTGATGTGGCGATGGCTGCACAGGTCCCCAGAGTTCTCGTCACGAACTTCAGTAGTTTGTGACGAGGGTCGGTTCTGGAGATGGATATGCAGTCTGCTGCCAACCCCAAACAATACGACGACAAAGCATCATCAAAACCTCGGCCCCCATCATTCATGTTATCACAATTTAATTCAAGAAGAAGAGGTTGCAAGTACTCGATGCATCGCGACAGAATTTTGGCACTGTCTGATTCGCTACGAAGAACAAGATCCACAAGTTCTGGCAGTTCCATCGATAATAAATCGTCTGTACTGACGATCATGGATCCTGATTCTTTGCTCTCCTCGTCACCATCAAACGAGATAAAATCGTCCATGAGAATCTTCTGGAGCGAAGTAGCGCTTCTCCATGTCTTGAAAAGCGGCTGAAGCTCCTCAGTCGGACTTGCTGACGTGCCAACATTGAACCCGTTGCATCGGAGCCCGATCTCGCAGAGGATGACAACAGAATCCATGTTTCCCGTAAAGTGTTGCATTTTGGTAGAGCGATCCAAGAACCAATCCGAAGCTTTAGGAATAGAACTCGCATTGTCAAAATTCGTTCCAATGGTGGCATTGTGCTCCAGAACAAGCTTTTCGTCCCCTTGGTCAATCACAATCGCAACATTATCAGAATCTTTCATATGCTGAGGCAAGTGTGAGAAATGCAAAGGAGTGATATCCCCAAAAGTAGTCGGCAGGAATCTATCCGAAGTGCGACCGTCCTTTACTACTGGGAGCAAATGCACAAAGGCTTCTGGGTGAACGGAGAGAGGAATGCTCGCCAGAACATCAAACATGACATTTACAAGTTCCGATCGGTGTCGGAAGAACACGATTGTCAATGCTGAGATATCACCCCGGCGTGCAAGATTCTTGGCCACCTCAACAATTGATGCCTGCTGGAACTCGCTTCGAAATTTGTGCAATACTGGAGCAACGGCAAAGTGCATACATAAAAGCTCGTACGTTCCCAATCGAATAAGAAAGGTACCAATCTTTTCCAAAGACTCTTGTGCTGGCCTGTGATTTCGTCCCATTGTTGTTGCCAGTCGACATAGTAGCCTCAATTTATCAAACGACAATCCGTCCTCCTCTGTCGATTCGTAAACGGAGACGGTTTGCTCCACAATGTATGATATGTTTCGTGTGTCTGCAAGACTATCAATATCTCGCTTTGTCTCCCAAATTCGGCGATGACACTCCTCCACGACTTCGGCGAGTGTAGCCTGGTCTAACTCATCCAGATTTTGAGCGGCGCTGATGGCCTGTTCGTACTTGTGTTCCCTTGCCAACGATTCGACAATCGCCGTTGGTTGGAGGTGCTGCATGACAAAGAATTTGAGGATGATTGCACTCTTTGGACTACTGCGTCGTCGTTTCGAAACAAACAACAAATTGCCCGCTCCCAGGTCTCCCATGGTAGCCCCGTGTCCAGGAAATGGCAACGAGAGGACGGATGCCGTGGGTTCCGCAGCCCCGCTTTGTAAAGAGTCTTGATGAAAGGAAAAGGTAACAACCAAAAGTTGCTGTACATTGTTCAATAATAGCACCAATGGACATACATCGTCAGATCTGCTTTCATATTCATCTGCAGGGTTTGGTTTCAGCCACTGCAGCGCCCCTACGACGTTCCGACGACCAATAGCATTGGCAAATTGGGTCCTTGTGACTATTGTTTGATACAGGGGAAAAGCGATCGTGGCATTGTTTGGATCTTCACCAGCAGCTAGCTCCCGCTCCGCCAATTCTTTCCAGGATAGTTGATGCGATGCCAGGCGTTCCATGGTAGAACAGTCGCAGAGAGTCGTCCCCCCATTCCAATCCACTACCGCCAACAATGCCGAGCCCCTTTGGTCTAAAAATTGCAGAGATACAATCGGTGCAGGTGTCGATATAGTGGTGACCCGTTGTTCCTTCCCACCAACGTCTTCGCTCTCCTCCTTCGTACTACTTGTATCACCAACAGTTGTAATGGCCGCGTCGGGTCGCAACTCTACATGTCGAGGAGTGCGCCAATGCTGCATGATTTCGGGAGTTGCAAAAATACTGACTTGTGCCCCCGAAGCCAGTTCCAAAGTGTCGAGTAAACTTGAATGTAATTGAAATCCCAATCCACCACTGGATAATTCCATTTCATGATTATTTTCGTCGTCCGTAAATAGAGTACAGACACTCCAAAAGGAAACGCATTCACGATCTGGTGTCAGAGCCGAGAGCCCCGAAACGGCGACTATATATTCGGAAGGAGGACTATCAGGAAAGGCCTCATTGTTCCACTCTGTCTCCATACCTACCGTGGTTCGTAGGGCATCTAACGATAATGCATCCAAATGACTTTCCCCAGTGGTCAAGGCAACTGTCGGACTACCCATGCTCCTGCCAACAGCATAATGTTGTCCCTTTTTTGGCTTTGGAATCTTTGGTCGTCTGTGATTTTCCGGGGTCAAGAGCGGTCCAAACCACAAATCGGTCGGTAATGGTATCAGTTCTAAATACCCACCGAGACGCGCCAAGGCCAGTGTGGTGACCATGGGTCGTACTCGATCCCCTGTACTCACACGCAAAGGCAACATGTCGGAAATCCGCAGTAATGGAGATCCAGGATGCGATTCGTCGTCATGAAAGACATCCCCAATCGCTTCCAGAACTGCTGGAGATGGTCCTACCATCCACAGTAGTTCCCAACCACATTCTTCCGAAGAAGCATCATAATCAGCATCGCCGTCGCTTGATGCATTCTTACTACTAGGCCACTGCATTCGTCTATAAATTCCAATGAGTCCATCGTGAAATCCCCACGAGATGGCGACACAATTTGGCGAGATGCCACACGCTCGCACATATTCCAATCGAAATTCGCCTGGATACGCCTGCGAATAGTCCATTAACGCATCGCAGTCCGAAGTGGTTCGAATCGAGGTGGGTTTGTTGGGTTGCAGTTCCGCCAGAACCCCCAGCCCCACCACAATCAACGAGGTAGGAATGGATCTTCCTAAAAGAGGTCCCCACCGCACAGCATTGGGATGATTGCCTCCCCGCGTCCGTTGACTCGTCAAGTGAAAGCGTGCCACGCTGTAAGCCTCCAAGGGAATACAAGATCGGTCTAAACTTTGGAGAGTGCCACACATGGACCCATCATCTTGCTCATTCGGTAAATCTGTATACACCAAAGGCACCTCGTCGGAAGATGATACAGCATCGGTAGCCTTCTGTGATGGTTCTACGTTGGCGCTGCCAAACAGACGGGCGAAAAAGCCGCCAGGTTTGCTGGACGATGATGATGATGATGATGATGATGAGGGGCGATGCTGTGATTGTGCGTTGGTGGCCGCAGAAGCTGCCTGCAACAGCGTGTTTCTCAAGCGAAATTCTTCCACTAAACGCGGATTGGGATAAAGCTCTGCATATTGTTGGTAGACTTGCGTCAGCGCCCGTCTTGGATCGTCCACTGATGATTCACCTTCCTCATCCTCTTCCACTGCCAAAACCACTGGATTGGATCCAGCCGCATTCACCAGGGCGTAGTGCGTAGTAGAAGACGATGCCATTTGTTAATTCTTTCCAACGGCTCTTCTGGAGGTCTTGGTGGCTGTCCAGATCTTGTTGTTATCTCTTGTACACCCTCTTCACTATGTGAATATCATACATCATCGTCAATGACCATCACCACGTTCATATCGCGTATCGCGTCGAAAGGCTCCACACCCGAAGGCAACCATCGACAAAACACATCGATCCAGATCTAGCCTCATCGGCTCATCGATGAGCCTCGAGCGAGCATCGCGTCGCGTGACATGACCCCGTCCGTGGTGCGTGGTTGGTGGTGGGGCGGTGTGTGTCCGTTTGCAGAGAGGCGCGGCTCGCTCGGCACGGCGTCCTCGAAGTCGAATGAATCGATTCTATCGGAAGTATGTATGATGTGTAAGTTGTAGTAATGCTTTTGTTCTACTCCTACGACTAGAGAGAGGAGAGAGAGAGCAAAGGTACAGTAAGAAGCTCAAGAAAACGAGTCGTCGTTGCCGACGAAAATCTACAAGATGCAAAACGTTGAAGATATGACAGGATAGTGGTAGAATTGATGATGGATGATTTATTTTGGGGGACTTGTGTAGTCTTCTTGTGTACCACGGTACGGTACTGGTATAGTTGTGGATAGTATTCGTGCAGTAATACATAGCTGAAGCATTTTTTTCTTCTCTCGTGTCTGTTTCGCATTATATGAGTCTAGGCGACCACATTCATTGAGTTCGTGAGAATGATATCGCTATCGGCGCTTCGCAGTAGCTCCATGTTTTGAATGGTCAACATGTGCAGTTTGTGGCCCGTCACACGGTGGTCCTTGGCCTCGTTGGGTTTATTATGATTACTTGCAAGGCCCGAGTATTGATGCAACATATCCATACCTTCTACAACCAAGCCAAAAGTTGTCGATTGTTGATGAATATCCGAAATGTGTTCCTCGGGGCTGTCGTGGTCCAATCGAATATAAAACGTAGGTCCACCTGGATGGCCGGAAAAGGCAACGGAATATTGAAACTTGCCCGGGGGTGGATAGGTGGGAGAGTGCTCTGTAAAGGCCATGTGCGTCAAATTCGCATTTTCAAAGCGTTGACCTTCCCAAGAAGGTTGACCATGTCGAGGGTCCATTAGCATAGGTGACGCCAACCAGTGATTGTTAGTGTTCTCGTTCGTAGCTCCATTCAACATCAAGGATAGACCATCCCACAAATTTTGATCGACCATTTGCAAAAAGTGGTACACAGCATAGGGCATTTCGGAAATCGGGGCCAGTTCGATAACAAAGGACGAGATTTCTCCCCGCAGGTCCTCTACGTTCACCTTGACGCGGTACGGCTCGGATCCAAACTTTTGCACGGCCAGTTCGGCACTCCTTTTCTGAATATACTTTTCGAGAGTATCCAAACGACGAAACAGACTTTCTTCAGCCTTTTCGACTTGCGCATATTGTTCTGACCCCAGATTGACATCTGAGAAGACTCCTTTGCTTTCACGCAAGTCTTGGAATCGTTCGTTATTTTGCTTGTCCATGGCATGCACTTTGGTACTAAATTCTTTAATTGACTTTGTCATTGCGTCCAGCTCTTTCACCAGCTCTTGTTGCTGTTGCTGCAGCGTTACAATCTCCGTTTGATATTTTTGAATGTCCTCTTGTAGATGATGGGGCGAAGACCATGACGTAATCAGCAACAACAAGGCAGGAATATAAAACAGCCAAGAAGAAAAGGACTTGGTGATGATATTGGAGGAGGAGGAGCCTAGTAGCGAAGAAGACGAAGCCCTAGAAAGGAAGGAACGGGTGACATTCGCATTTCCATGATAAGAGGGGTTCGAAGTCGCTACACTGTGATTCCGAACCGCAAGAAAAGGAGGCGACCCGTAATTCGAAGATGGGGATACTGCCGTACTCGGCAATGACGTTCGATGGTTGTGTGCCGCTGCTGATTCGCGTCTTCGAAGCATCTTTGTGGATTGAATTGTCTACTCAATGGAAAGATGACTTGCTTTAGTTGAGCACGTGTATGTATGCCTGATCGATGGATTGGATGTCAATCTGCAGTACTTGTACCATCCGAGATCACACATACTCGTACGAGTACCATGAGTATTATCGCCATCCGACATGACCACTTTTTTCATCTTCATTTTCCTCCGTCGCCGAAAGAAGCCCGCCCGGATCGGATTGCAGCGAGACACATGGAAAACGGTCGTCGCGATGCTAAATTATTTGTAGATATTTGCACGCGCGCTCAGTCACGCCGGCCAGCCTGTCAAAACAGCACTCCTCTCCTCCTCCTCCTCTTCTCGAGACGACGACTACTACTCAAACTAAAACTTTGATGGAAGGACAGACGAAGAAACGACCATCCGGACTCCTCCTCTTCCAAGAGGACGAGCGTGCGTGGGACGAGCGAGAGACGAGAGACGCGCCCGCGAGACGAGGAGGAGTCGTCGTCCCGTCGTCAGTCTACCGGTACGTAATTGTACTGTACCTGTACAGTACCAGCAACCTGTACCAGTAGGACCGCGAAAACCCCGCGAGGAGCCAAATCGAAAAAGACCCAGGTGGCAGCAAACGAGATCATATTAGGCCAAAGGCATCATCAGGTACCTCCTCTGTTCACACTTCATCTTCATCTTCATCCAAGCAAAGACAACGAAAATGGGGCGAGATGAGGGTCGAGACAAAAAGCGCCGTCATCGGAGTCACCGCCACCATAGACGCGACGACGACGGCAATAACGAGGATGACGACGACTCAGCAGACCGTGATGATTCCCACGATGAAAAGGATCGCAGCCGTCGCCATAAGAATAAGAAGAATCACCATAAGCGCAAGGAAGAGTCTTCCTCCTCCAAAAGAAGAAAACGAAAAGACGAAGATCCTTCCAGTGGTGATGATAGTGATGGTGATGTTGAGGAATCCAGTCGCGACGAGGAACGGCGGCGACATCGAAGGAAACACCGCAGGGATCATTCTAGTAGAGCGGAAGAGGAGAGACGTAGCAAAAAGGATCGAAAAGCAGACGAACGCAAGAAGAGCAAGAAACGTAGAAAGAAGAGACGTGGTGACGATGATGATTCTTTGGATAGCGAAAAGCGTCGGAAAAAGTCAAAACACAGCAGCAAAGTTGTCGTCCCACAAAAGCCAGACAAAGCCACGCTGTATCCCATGGGAGATTCGATCGGAAAGGCGCCCAACACTTTGATCAATCCCGAAACGGACTATTTTACCTATCACCAAGAGTTTTGGGTATATTTGTACAGAGAAGAAGGAATTCGCTTCAACGACCTTACATCGGAGGAAGCCAGAGAGGCCTTCCTGAGATTTGCCAAGCAATACAATACAGGCAAGCTAGAAGCTCCGTACTACGACAATCCTCCTACGTTCCCTTCACAAGTCTTGGACGAGTCAAAGACTACCCAACACAAATGGGCATTCCAAACGACAGAAACTGAGCGGCGAGGTCTTGAGCAGCTGCAAGAAGGAGTTCGACGACTCACTCAATACACAGACGAAGGAAAAGCGGAGATTTCGGCCGCAGGGAAGAAGAGTACCGAGAAAGAAGGTGCCAGCAGGGGACCAGCTCCAAACGATGAGGAGTACCCTATGCCTCGAAAAACGCCAGAAGAGCGAGTGGAAGAGCGACGAGTGAATCGTCGATTGCGAGAGCATGTGCGAACGACCCATGAAGAGATCACTGGGGGTGCCAAGGACTTGAGAGAACGTCAAATCGAAAAACGAAAAGAACAAGCCACCCGTATCCATGGTGCTGCCCGCGACAAGGAGGAAGGAGCGGGCGTCGAATTAAGTGATGCTGCAGTCTATGGGGACGGAGATCGTTCTTTCCAGGAGGCCGTGGCCAGGCAACGCCAATCCAAAGCAAGGCGAGAAGAAGAACGCAACGCTCGGGTAGAAGAACTTCAAAATAGGGAGCGAGAGCGTCAAGAAAACATGTTGAAGATGTTGGGTCTAGACGGGGTAAAGCCTGGGCACAAAATAACGATTGCGCCGAGGAAGGATGGTTGAGGACTTATTGCGACTATAGGAGGACTGCATCGTTATCTTCCTAGCTACGCGTAGGAGTAATACTGTAGATTCCATCTGTTTTTTTACATTAGTCGATTGGATTTGTCGCGGCAGCACGAGATGCCGAAGTCGACTGAGGCGACATTGGTGGATATAAATCGTACTCCCAGAACTGCCCAATGTGCCGTTGATTCCAGTATCCGTCGGTTTTGGTAAACCGACCCGGAGCAATACCTTTGATTGTAATGCCATTGATACCGCCCCACGAGAAACCCAAATCGTAGAGAGAGGAGTGCTGGTTGACCAACTTGACCAGGGTCTGACATGCGGTTTCATCGATTGAGAATTCCTGGCAGTAGACACCAATCGAAAGATTGTAGCAATCCTTGTAGTCTTGAAGGCACGACCGCACATTTTGGGGGTGCCCCCTTGGAAGGCCGCACGGTTCGACTCTATAGCTATCTTTTACAATTCTTGGGTCAAAAGAAGCCAGCAACTCAGTCACACCAGAAGGCAGGTTACTATCAAGAAGGCATCCAGCGTTGAAGAAAACCATGTCACCATTGTTGATTTTGCCTTCGTGACACGCTCGCTGTAGGTCTCCAGCCGAGTGACAGAAAATCATAGAAGGGATTGGACCGATTGTTGAAAAGCGACTAAGATCTCTGATTTCATCGATGCAGAATGATGCCACACCCTCCACCCGGATTCCAGCGGTTCGCAGGGTGTCTACCACAATAGCCCATATGTGATGCGGGATATGGCGTGACTTGATATCCAGGACGAGTCCGAGTGGCTGTTTGGAAGCGGTGATCCTTTCCACAAGCCTGACTGATTCTTCCATTGTAGTGTCGGGGCAGGCAGATTCCGTCAATGCGGACAGGGAAGAAATCTTCTTTGAGGAATGGCTTTTTGGCTTGGATGGAGATGAAATGTCGGCATCGTCAATATCATGCGACACGCCTAGTTTGAGGGCTTCCGCGAAAACTGCCATCCACTGCCGCGCGTAAATGCCACCACCAAGAGTTCGTCGAGTGCGCTTCACTCGAGAATAGTTGAAGGCTTTCCACACACCCAACTGCTCGACAGCAAGGTGCAGAATATTTCCATGCGCGATCAGCATTTTATCGACAAGTTGCTTGGAGCGACGCTCTAGTTCCTTCTTGTAGTAGGCTTCGATAACTTCGGATTGTTCCTTCGAGCGATTCGAAGCGGACTTTTGCCTTTCAAATTCTACGTGTTGATCCAATACAAGTTGTACTCGCCGGACCAGAGCAGGATCCAAAAATACGTCCCATTCCAGGTTGGGAATGTGTGGATCTGCGGACCCGTCAAGACCCCTGCCACTGCTGTTCTGTTCGAGAGCATGCGCAGCACCATATGCAGCTACCACAGGATTGTTTTCGGCCCAATGTATTAATCGCGACGGAGGGTTCACTGCGACACGCCTGCTGATCTCGACGTAAACATCGGGCATCAGATGTCGCAACAGTGATATCCAGTGAGGATTGGAAAGTAGAAAAGGTGCGGCTCCAAAGAAGCCACCGTGGGCATACGGCATCACTCGAATGGATTCTTCCATCAAAACTTCATCGTGCCCGATACTGTGCATTCGATAGGTAGGTTTTGTATTGAAACTGGGGCGGCGGTGTTGCTTCGTTAAAGGGGAAGATATCGGGCTACTGCTCGGCGACATCAGTGACGTCGCCTCCGTGTCTTCATCGCTTCCGCTACTGCCATAATCGGCATCACTGTCTATCCGTTCCAACAAGAGTTGTCGTTCCGAATTAGGTGATAGTAACATACTGTTTGTGCCATCAGTGCTTATTGTCTGTAAGCTGTTGGCCCTAAGCTTGAGCTTTTCTGATTGAGTACGTCTGTGCTTCTTGGCAAATTGTGTTTCTGCCTTCTTCAATTTTGACATGACCCGGCGATGCTTGAAACTTTGAACGTATCGCCCGAGAGCCGTTGTCCGATCGATTTCGGCGACTTGCTGCCTTCTGCGTTCCGCGTCTTGCAAGTAGGATTTACTTCCATAGGCACTTCGAAACCATACATGCCGTCTCCGACGCACCATTCGAAAAGTAGCCACAGCAGCCCACAAACAAAGGAATGATCGAACCCATGGAGCCCAATCGCTCATGCTTATTTTCATCGAGATACGGTTCATAGTGATCGTGACAAACTGAAAGGTCAACCAATACGCCCCACTTGTAAAGAGGATGTGCCCAATTACGGAACTCGTGAGGTGAGTCCAACCAAAAACCTTGTCTTCCAAGGCTAACTTAATCTCCAAAGGAACTAAATCATCGTATGCATGCACCTCGACTTCATCTTCTATCCGATCCATAACGACTTGGAACATCTGTATTGTATTGTATTGTAAAGCGATAGATAGATAGATAGATATATAGGAAGGAACACCACAACCAAGTCAGCAGATGTCCTATCATTCACGTTGAAGTATTACCATGCATCTCCCAAACTTACCGGAGTTTGTGGCTCTTCTGAAGTAGATTGTTTTCTAAGTAAATGGCCAGGGCGTTGCTTTCGGGGTGTTGTCAACAAGGGGTACGGATGTGGTTGTTGATCCTCATGCTGTTGTTGTTGTTGTTGTTGTTGTTGACGAGAGTCTGACGACTCGTCGCCTTCATCCGACGTAGTAGAATTCATTCCTTTGAGTGTTGGCAGTTCTGTCCCGGCGACATAAGCTTGATCTCCCTCATCATCTTCCTCGTCGTCATCGTCATCATCTCGAAATCTCCTCTTCCAGAACTTCATAGTGTGTGCGTATGTGTGTGCGATTATGTATATAGAGATTCAAAGATTCTTGAATGAATACAAGGTCCGATGTATGATTCGTCAAGTCAGAATCTTCGGTGGTGGTGGTGGTGGGAATATACGGACGGAGATTCTCACGATTCAGTTTTTTTTACAAGGCAGAACGGCTTTTAGACCCAAAAAGGAAACGAGCGATGTTCTGGAATCAAAGCTGTGGATGCTGATATTCAAAATGATGGATTTGTTCAGTACAGTATTGATTTCATCGTCAATGACAGTGTACTGTACAAGATTCGGTGTTGAGGATGATAATTCAATAGGTCCTGGACGATGTGTCAATGTAAAAAATAATGTGGTACAATAGGTATCGTAGGCGACGTCGGCGTGCACTATCGTCCCAATCTAGCGAGGGAAATGCGGATCGGAAGGGGCCAATCGCCTGCCAGCAAGCAGGTTGTGCGTGGTGGTGGCTCTTGGGAAGGCAGGCGAAGTTCTGAAAATTCAGCAAAACCACGGGGTTTTCGCGTACACTGCCCTCTAGGCGCGACCTCGCGCGACGACAACAGAATATGGAATTCTTCGAGCGTGCCGATCTTCTCCTCTCAACTAAATTTTGGACCTCTTCTTACTTGCCGACCACTCCGACTACCGGACTCCGACCGACCAACTCTCTCGTGTTTCGTGGTGTTGGCTTCTTTCCTTTCCTATGTTGTTCTCTTTCCACCAAGACTAATCGAGTAGTAGTTGGAGTACATATCAGAGTTACAGAATGCAGGTTGCACAAAATAGAGAGAAAGGCATGATGATCATGTGTTTGTTGGCTCATCCAGCAGAGGAAGACACAAGAAGATCCTCATCATACTAGTAGTACTACTTGTTGTAGTAGTAGTACCTTGTCAAAGAAGCTAGTACTACTAGGACTAGCCATAGAGTGCAGCAGGCTGAGCAGCAAACAGCAGGCCAATAACAAGAACCAGCAGTAGAAAGCATTTAGTGGTTATAGCATGGTGTCGTGTCTGAACTTCTACTGTGGCTGCTTTTTTATCTTTACCGTTTGTACTTGCTGGTAGCTTAGTACAGATTACTCCTGATGGTCGGTACGTAAGAGTACTCGTAGAGTACCCAGAGAGAGCGAGGAAAAGTAGACCAGGAGTACGAAACATCAGTTGAGTCCCGTTGAATTTGGCGAACTTCGCGCGACGACGCATCCAACCAAGATCCAACCACCACGTATGTACCGGTTCAAGCGGCGAACAGAGCGAACCCAACACGCACGCACAACGCACACACACGAACAAAGAAACCCGAACCCGATTATTTCTTCGTTGACGACCCCCCGTTCTTTCTTTGACATGCATTCATCGTTGTCGTGAGGCTTTGTGTGTGAAGTTCATGTCGACCGATGATGGCGATGCGGCGGCTGCACGAGTACCAGGTACCAGTATTCTCTCTTCTCATAACACTGACATACAATAACGGAACAAAAAGCATGGACACAGACAACAGCAGACGACTGTCGAATAAACGCATCAACATGGACCAACACAAGGAACATCGAGGTAAGATTTGATTGTATGATATAATTTGTGCAGAGGATCGCATTCTGGGTTCTTTGACGTATTGGGAATTACCTGAGTTGCAATTCCTATCGCTCGTTCAGTTTGGTCGACTAACATCTGCGGCTTCGCCTCGTTTTCTTCCATGAATCCATCCTTGATCCATCTCAGGAAAGAACTTGCTATATCGAAACGCAATCATCCACGCAATAGAACAACTCCACGACTTCAATTTACGATCCAACATAGAATCCATTCGGAGACATGTACAATCAACTCTAGGACCGGAGCACATATGGAACGATACATTGTTTCTCAAAACCATGAAAACCCTGGCAAGCGAGGGGAAAATTGAAACTTGTACTACAGCAAACTACGGTCTCTCTCCAGAATTCAAAAAGAAACGAACCCAGAGTTGTTTATCCGCTCTTGAGCACCATAGACCACATCATGAACGTCACCATTCGATGCCCGGAAATTATCATTACGCATCCGACCTTCATCATCCAGAATATCATGAAAAAGAATTACCGGCAAAGAAGACAGAGCATACAAAGCTCAAGATTATTCCAAAGAAAATCTACGAGCATCTACAGTAAGTATTCTTTGGGAAGTGCTACTACTTGCGTACCCGTCCAGTATTATCATTGTTCTAACGCTTAGTCATTGCAGTGTTCCTCTAAAAAATCCCATGGATACAGACCAGCTGGGAGCTTTGCGGCGCTGACACTGCAGAGAGCAGAATTTAGTGACAAATGCATGGTCAAGATTAAATGTGCTGCGAGCATGTCGCAACGAGAGCGAACCATCGGCATTAGCATTTTCGGAACTACAACGGCTGTCGAAGTATTTGTTTTGTACTCTAGTTTGGCATTGATATCCATTACTATAGAGAGGACAGCTTATCATGAATAATTCCTCGTTGCTTTTTAGCTATGTACTGGATTATTTGGACACGGCATCCTTCCAAAAGGTTTTGGTTTCTTCCGCTACGGTAAAGTCGAACTCCAAGCCCCCGCCATTCTTATAGTATTCACTGATTCCATCCGCCCATTCTGAGAACGTGACACAATCATAGCATTTTGATCTTTCTTCTACGCACTTCTCCACAAAACAGAAATGCGCTCGTCGAAATTCGGGCGGAATAGAAAATACCCAGATACAACCTGCCGATACAAGGCCAAAGAGCACAAGCCCACGCCCGCCCGTGCCGTCAACCTGTCCACCACCCTCCTTGGATTGAAATAAGGCGATACGTTGTCGCGTCGCAACATTTTCAGAACACTCGAAGTCTAGCCTCTGAAAATGAGATCGCTGAAGCGAATGATCAGGATATGTCACGAGCGGGATGAGACTGACAGTTTCATGAGTTGTTCGGGGGAGGAAACTATGGCATGGTAGTTTGTGGAAGCAGGAAACCACGAAGAAGGCGAGCCATAACCTCAGCCCTGTGAAGTGGCTTGTCCTTCTGGATGGCATTATAACATTTCTTTGTGCGATTTGACTTCTTCAAAAATCCTTAACACTTTGCTTGTTTCTTCCATCTCCTCATCGTCGGCATTCTACGATATTACGGTGCTTCAATCTTCGCAGTGGTAAAGATCCAAAATATCATCATCCCAAACGACTAATTCGAGTTGAAACTCGAATCCTTCGACCTGTTACGGTTAGCGGTCGGTCGGCTTTTCACTTTATTATAGTCTACGAGTACCGTACCAGGTACTCTCAGCCTCGTGTCCAAGTAGATCTCCAAGTACCAGGTACTGTAGGTGCCAAGAAAGTTCGATCATCACAAATAATGTCTAAGCGAGACGAAAGGATTCTTGTGATGACTGATTCGCAAAAGAATACTGTTTCTTAGATATCTCTAGTAGGTATAGTTCCACTCAATGCTACCCCTTCCCCATCGTCCCCGAAAATTGCCTTTGTTCCTTCGTCACTCTGGAACATGAGGCTGTGGTCATGTGGCGAACCTTTAATAACATGAAGCTCGTGGACTTTTCGCCCGAAGTACTCTTGCAAGCCTTGAACATAGTTCTCGGCTCGCTGCTGCCTACTCTTCCCCTGAAAGACGTTTGTTTCGCACCTATCGTTGGTCGGGAGCATATCCAGTTCCCCTGACAAATAGACAACTGTCCTCGTGGCATAACGTTGTGACATGGTTTGAGCGGGCGTCTCCTTCAAGGCTCGATCCTTGTAGGGACAATATACATATCCTCCTTCATCTAGCCCCCATTGCCACTCATTGTAGTTGGGACAGATGCTAATGGCATCCTCATCTGGAATGTCAAAAGATCCATCCGATAAAACGCGCCTACCATCCAGATAGCAATAAGATCTTGGATTGGCTACCACACTTACAACGGTTAGTCGTGAGGTGCTATTCAATGCCGGGCTATTGGAAAGAAGCGACCATCGATGAGTCACTGAGAAGAGAGAGAGAGAGAGAGAGAGAGAAGCGACGGAAGAATGAGTTTGATACCACCGATACTCAATTCTTCTCTGTATCATATCGTAATAGAGTTCTCACTACTCCTCCTGGACGGCTATGTACAGTGTCACGTACCTTGTCCACCTGCCGAATGACCTGCCAAAGCGACTCGTCTCAGGTGGGGAAATTGAAGAGTCGCGGACTCCAAGTATTCCACCATAGAATCCAAGACCGCATAGCTACTGATAGGTGCATTCATAGCATCAGCCCCGTATCGCCATGAATGCGAGAGTGGATAGGTCTCGTCGTGATCGGCCCAGATCAAAAGATTTTCTAGCTCGTAAGGGTCTTCGGGAGACGCAAAGATTGGTGCAATGATCAGCGTGGATTCCATGGTATTCTCAGAATCATCATCCAACAGCGAAAGCGCTGCACAAAAATAATCATCGGCATTTCGTTCACTTCCATGAATCATGATGAGCACTTTTTCGACCCCAAGATGTGCATTGCTAGCCGCAGTAAAGTCGCCCATGTTGGAATAGTAAGCAACCTGAAAGGATCCACCCTCACCCATGGGAAAACCGACGATATCCTGCATTCCAATAGGAACAGTGCAAAGTTCATATCGAGACGTGTCATTGGAGAGATTGCTCGGGTGGTCTTCTTCGAGTTTGCAATAAGGCCGGCCGTCCGCATCCTTGGCGCACTCATAACCGTACCCACATCCAGTCTCTTTATCACAGCAGTGCCGCAGTGCGTCTTCTGGGTCATGGCTCCTGGCTGGAATGCAAGAGGAGACCCCAGCGGCTACTGTAGGACAGCAAGTGTCGTGGTCGGGGCACTTTCCTCCTCCGTCCTCCAAGGCGCACTGCTGCCAGCCGAAGGAATCCGTAGAGATTAACAACAACCACAGGGACGTGGCAAGGATTCGGAACGACATCACAATTCCTATCGACGACGGCAGCAACCGCAAATGATTCCTTCAAGCCACCGGCAACCGAACGAAAGATGACGATGAACGAAGATGGGATCCAGAACCTTTCTTTGCTGTGACCCTGTCGTTCCCTCTGGTTGGTGCTCCATTGTCTTCTTGTCGTTTGACGTTTGACTTTCGTTTTGGTTTTGGGTTTTGGGTTTTGGTTTTGGTTTTTGGGTTCCGCCCCGCGCCCCGCCAAAAATGGGGGAGGCGCTGAAGTACAGACTAAGGGGGTGACTTTGGGGGATTCAATTTGGTGGGGGAACCAGGCTGTGCCCTGATCTAATCTTGCACCTGTAAAGTATACCAGTTACTGGAATGACCCAAATTACATATGATAGACGGCATAGTGGCCCGGTACCAGATCCTTTGCCTTGACAACCAAAGTGCCAAGATTGGCAAACACGGGACAATTGGAGATGTTGTGTCCCGCATCCTTGCAGTGGCTGCATTTCCTTGAGGTTTGGGAGTAAGCCTCCTCATCGGTCGATCAACAATGGAATCCTACAAGAAGACCCTTCGTTTTCAACTCGACTTAGCCTTCGCGGCTTTGTTCCCCGAAGACAACGACATCCCTGGTTATGTTGCGAAATTCCCTGCGTCAAAAACGGACAAAAATTGGCCACAAATCGACGAAACCGCCATTTGTGACGATGACCGCGAGGACGACCGCCCCAGCTGTACCGCCATCGATCCTTCCATCTCGGAGCCGCGTGGCAAAAACCCTAAGGAGCGGGATTTTGTCATCGAGGCTGGAGGAGAGGAAAGGGTCTTGGATTCCGTTCTGAGCAAGGAATGGAATCCAACATTTTTCCCAGACGCTATCGGTGGCCTTGGCACGGTCTCTTGAGCGGCACTCCTGTGCCTGAAGAAAATCGAACATGTGGCTCCTGGCTCGAACCATTCCAATAGCTCCAAATCGAGGCCGTCGTACGCTGTAGGCTCCGGGCGCTGTGCGAAGAGCCGGGCCCGGTGCAGTGGAAGCACCATGGACCGTCCCTCAATCTCGACCACACAAAGAAACACCAACGGTGTATTGACACTGGCCGAAGCCACGAATTGTAGCAAACTCTGTGAGGTCACTGCTGCATCCGTAAAGCGGTGGAAGAGCGCCGGTACGTTCTCCAAGTCGTGTTGTGATTCGTACAACTCCCGATAATTGGTAGGAGTGAAGGCTGCGCCGGTGGTTTGGCCACCGGTGACTGCCGTAGGATTAATCATTCTATCTAAGTCTCAACGGCACCGATGTGTCGTCAAAATAGGTTGTAGTTATACAAGGTCCGGCGTTCCGGCTTGATAACTGCAACAGCAATAGAAATGAGAGAGTCTGCCGCCGTGGATGTCATCCGTTTGCTGCTGCTCTCTCTCATCCTCACAGTATGTGTTCGTCCGTCGTTCGTCTGTCTTCCTCTCCTGTTGTCTCGCTACTACAATAGGAAGTGGCAGCCATAGATTTTCAACATGGGGGGCTCTCATTCGTTTGCCTGCTTCCACCGCGCAAGAAGCAAGGAGGCCAAGCCAAGAACACAAAAACACAATCCCATTCAGATAGCATCGTACTTGTAGTAGTTGCATCATCTTTAGCGGTATAGGAAGTATCAAAGTTGAATCAGAGATTGATCATGTCTTCGCCGTTCACTCCAGAACACGTCGCAGAATGGGCCTCCTTTGGGCCCAAACCCAAAGGCAAGCCCACCCCCGAACAACAAGTGCTTCTCACAGAGCGCAAGAAAAAGTGCAAAGATATGGCGTCGCGCCTCGTCGAGGAGCTAAATGATCCGGCCTGGACCGAAAAGAAGGTCCAGACCGAACTGGATCGACTGGTGGAAGAGGCCGACAAAGGTGGTGTCGAGCGACCCGAGTACTTGGACGGACCCAGTGGCACTCGTGACTTTTACCCCCCTGAGATGAAGGTGCAAAACTGGCTGTTTGATCACTTCCGTGAGACAGCCAAGATTTTTGGATTCCAAGAGTACGACGCTCCCGTCTTGGAGCATGTTAAATTGTACGAACGCAAGGCGGGAGAAGAAATTGTGGACCAAATGTACAACTTTATGGATAAGGAAAATAAGCATGTGACATTGCGGCCAGAAATGACGCCAACGCTGGCTCGCATGGTTCTGAACAAGACAAATCTCCAAACGGGAGAAGTTCGATTGACTCTCCCACTCAAATGGTTTTCCATTCCTCAATGCTGGAGATTTGAAACCACTCAACGTGGACGAAAGCGAGAGCACTACCAGTGGAACATGGACATTGTGGGTGTGGAGCATGTCCATGCGGAACTTGAACTACTGGCTGCGGCGTGCTCGTTCTTTCGAAGCGTTGGGATCGGGTCAGATATTGTCGGTATCAAGGTGAACTCCCGCGCAGTGCTAGAAGCCGTCCTTTCGAAGCACGGCATCAAGAAAGGCGAAAAGGACCCCAAAGATGGCGGGGATATCTTTGCGAAAGCATGTGTTATTATCGACAAACTCGACAAGATTGGTGGACCCGCCGTGACGCAGGATCTGAGCGGTATTGGTGTCAGTGCCGAGTCGGCGGCAGATATCCTCAAGGCACTTGAAGCTCCCACCGTAGAGGCTCTCGCAGAACACATCGGAGGGGAATCTGAAGCTATCAACGAAGTAAAGAGGCTCTTTGTACTCGCGAAGGACTATGGTATTGATGATTATCTAATCTTTGACGCCAGTGTCGTACGTGGTCTGGCTTATTACACAGGGGTTGTCTGGGAAGCCTTTGATCGTCGTGGGGAGCTTCGAGCGATTATGGGAGGTGGTCGCTACGATCGCCTTTTGGAATTGTATGGTGGAGAAAAATGTCAAATTCCGTGTGTAGGCTTCGGGTTCGGCGATTGTGTCATTATGGAGCTATTGAAAGAATGCGGCAAGCTTCCCGAATTCCAAGGCTCGGGTGTCGATTACGTGGTGTGCGCTTTCAGCCCGGACCTCTACGGAGCAGCCGCCAATATCTCGTCAAAATTGAGAGCTTGTGGGTGGAGCGTTGATCTGATGCCAACTCCAAAGAAGAAGGTAGCTTCCAGTTTCAAACATGCGGATCAGGCGGGCGCCAGAAGAATGGTATTTGTCGCACCTGATGAAATTGAAAAGGGTGTTGTGCGTATCAAGGACCTAAGAACCAAGGACAAGAATGGCGAAGCGATCCAGGTCGATTGTCCACTGGATGAACTCCACACGATTGATGATCTCGTGGCAAACGCCATAGCGAACTAGAAAGAAGGGTCAATGCCACTCGCATGTGCGTTTATTCTAACAATTCCCTAAGACAGCTATTATCTTTCACTTGTCCATTCGTCGATGCCCATTAATCGTCTGCCGAGGGGTGTGAAAGACTGCACTAGCGATTCGATGTCGTTCCTGTGTGTGTAGTCTTTATCGATATGATTCCATTGATCTCGAGGCGGTTTCCCTAAACGGAAATCGGATAGTTGGTTGATAACATAGGTCCGATTCAGTTCGATATCAGGCAAAAAGGAACAGTAGACAACTGCTCTGGGAGTAGCACCAGTATGTTTGTACGAATTGGCGTGTGGGATTCGATTGTCCCAAAAGACAGCGCTGCCGGCACGCACTGGAATATGTGTTACTCGATCCATAACATCTTTGTCTTCCTTAGGTCGGATATGTGTGTACTGACCAACACAGGGTGCAGGAACAGAAACGTGGCTCTTTGATCCATCTTGATCTTTTTGCGTTGTGAATGTAGGTACACGGTTGCTCGCCCATTTCTCAAATTCGCGATGAAATCCCTTTGCGGCTTCAAAGCCTCCAGTATTTGGTTCCAAGCTATCTGAAAGTGATATGAAACATTGGATAGGACGCCATTTGGTAGAATTGGTATACATAGAATTCGGGCAGCAGTCCAAATGGGGTGTCAGAGATCGCTGTAGTGCGCGGGCTTTCTTCTTTCTGTCAGGATGGAGCCGATCCCCGATTCTCTCTGCAAGAGCCGAGGGCAGTCTGTACCCAATTCGGTCAATGTAGACGAAACCTTTGGTGCAGTCGAAAGATCCAAAGGGATGCCACCGAAATGATTCTTCCGGAGAAAGTGTCTCTCTTGGCTCGCTGTCGTGGCAATACCCGGCAGCCCACAACTGCTGTGTCATGGAAAATAGTCTTGGATTTGTTGCAATTATTTCCATCTTCCATTTGTCGTAGAACAAATCCAAGACACCGCCACTGCCATTCGTCGAGCTCAGTTTCGAGAACGCTCTTGCAGATGCTTCATCGTCCACGGAAAACGACTCTACTCCGTGAAATTTCAATGTGTCCTTGAGGCCCACCAACGAACTGGAGACCTCTTCTTGAGAAAGTACGCCGTCGACTACCAAAACACCGTCTTGCAGAAATTGTTGGATCTGCTCATCACTCAAGAACTTGTGTTCACTTTCATCCATTGGATACCAGCATGCACTATCTGTGTGTGAGGGCTTGGACCGTATCCAACACTCCAGAACTACAGTAGGGCCCTGGTCTTGCTAAACAATGGGTCAAGATAGCATAGGAGTTCCAGTACAGTACAGGTAGTCCTTGTACAGCACTTGTACAGGTGGACTTGTACAGAAGTACCGGTAGCAAACCGCTGATGTTATTTCCAGCCATCGCATGACTACATCGACTTCTCAAGAAACACTGTTGTGCACAGCTCTCTTATCTACTCTGCAAGTGCCGGGGTACCAGTACTGTGAAAGAATATAAAGATAACTAGCTAGTAGAGTAGAGAGGGAGAGAGCGGTACGTGTACCCCTTGTCTATACAGTACAACACGGA
This sequence comes from Nitzschia sp. pyKryTriq1, assembly GCA_956465555.1. Taxonomy (NCBI): domain Eukaryota; phylum Bacillariophyta; class Bacillariophyceae; order Bacillariales; family Bacillariaceae; genus Nitzschia; species Nitzschia sp. pyKryTriq1. The sequence goes on from OY101116.1 coordinate 2,814,363, forward strand.
AGGCGGATGAAAACAGCGCATCAATTGCATGGTCAGTCACTTTCAAAACTAAAAGTCGAATCAATCAGTCGTCTGCGTTTTCAGTCGGCGCTTGATCATCCGCGTCGTCTTTTGGTCGGTTCCAGAATCCACCCTCGTCGACCAAATCAAGAGCTTCTGACACACTAGTGACATCGGCCTTTCGGATTTTGTGGATGCTATCGAAAATGCCGTTGCCAATAAAGCCCGCCTTGTGCGCCAAAAAACAGGCCACGTTGACCGCCTTTTCCATGTGAAGACTATCTACCTTTTTCATCTTCTTTTCTGAATCTTTTTCGTCCATGTTGCTTTCCTTGTCCTTCTTTTTCTCTCCGTCTCGGGGTTTGGTAGCATCCTTTTCTCGGGAAACATGACGGAATTGTTGAGTATCCATCTCGAATGTTCTCAAATCGACTCCTTTCCTGTGCAAGAAAAACAGCATACGCTGCATGTGCGACTCTGACGGACGGTAGTGACCCGAATGAGGGTAGAGTCTCGTCAGGTAGCCTTGTTCGTCCGTGATGATGATGCCAGCTGCGGCGACGGCCTTGCCTCCAAAGAAGGATGAGTGGTGAAACCTTTGCTTCGAGTGACCGGTAATAGACGTAATCTTTTCGGCTCCATACATGACACCGTCGCGCAAAACAAAGATCCATCCATCTTCTCCGGTCATGACTGGGCTGGAGTCGACATCGATGAATTGACCCCTTCCCTCCTCGTTACAGACAATGTCGAGAGCGTAGCCTTCGGTCACTTCTGGGTTGGAAATGTATAAAACGGTATCGGAGTCCAAGACAGAACGAGGGCACTCTTCCAAGTTGGGTAACGGGTGTCCAGCCGTTTCTCCTTTAGAATCTAGCCAATCGAAGAATTGGTTGGTAGGAAAGCCCAATCTTTCCCAATATCGATAGTACAGTCGCAGATTTTTCCCGTAACGATGATATTTGTCACTAACTTCCAACCACGCCTTTCGATGAAGCTGGGCATAGTTACCTCTTTGGATGCCACGCTTGGTAATTTCCGGAGGGTTAGCACAAATTCCCTTGTAAACAAAGTTCGTTCGATCAAGCCCGTCTGATACATGATCCAGAAATCGATCGTAGTCGGATCCCGCAGGTCCAAAAGGCCACTGAGGACGCTTCGACATGCGTCGCACAAGCTCTGGACGTGGTGGAATGTCAACGTGGCTGGGCAACGGCGTCATGGTACCTTCCTGGGCATCCTGAAGGTTCGCACCAGACTTTAACTTTTCCAAATTCGATTGTGAAGAGCTGAGGGCATCTTGGATTACGTCCTGTTCGTCCACAACAATCTCCTTGGACTTGCATTTCTCGTCATCATCGTCAGACTCACTATCTTCCATGTGATCTTCAATAATGCAAAGATCATCTCGGTTGATACCAATAGTCTCTCCCACCGCTTCCGCGAATCGCATAGCTTCTTGCACCCTGCGTTTCTCAGCTAGACCAGACTCTTTCTTTTGTTGCTGCTCTAACGCCGCAGCGGCTGCTTCGTGAGCGACAGACACCGGAGACGCTGTTGTTGTTTCTTCCTCCTTTTCGCTCTCCTCGACGTTGGCGGGAGTTGTATTATTATTCTCCTCTACCGGTTCCACGCTCCGAATCTCTCCCGATAACAGGCGCCGAAAGCGTGATGTCGTCGTCGCAGCGGAAGAGGAACTCTCGTCTTGCTTGACGGTGAGATCTCGTTCGGGAGAAGATGATTCTTTGTCCCAGGAAGTAACAGTGTCGAGTTCCTTCACCATACCCAGCGAACTCCCCGTGGATCGGTGCCCACGAAATAAAGTCCTAATATTGTTGTTGTTGTTGTTGTTGTTGTTGTTGTGGTTGATATTCGCTGCTGCATCTCCTGATTTGCTGGGAGATGCAGCGGACTGGGGGGTGCTACTGCTTCGACCCGGATCTCCTCCTTTTGGTGAGAGTTTATCGGCTAGTAACTCGATAGAAGGATGAGGAGATGTTAATATCAGAGGATCATCCTCGAGTATCGGTAAGGATCTGGATCGGTCTATTGGTTTCAGATCTGGCGTCACACCGGGCGAGTATTGAGAGACCTCAGAGGCGGCATAGTGCATTCGCTCTAATAAATCTGCATCTTGCTCTCGCATGAGCTGCGACACTTGATCGAAGGATAAGAGCTCCTCGGCTATTATCAATTCTTCATGCTCGCCAATCGTAAACACGGGTTGCCCCGAGGAACTATGAGGACTGGCAGCATCGCCATCGCCTACCGGTACTGCAGAAGAAGCTGGCAACGAACTACCATGGCTAGACTCGTGATGATGATTTGCTGGTTGTTCTTCGTCCCTTGTTGCGGATTCCATGGTGATTTCAATGAATGTTTCGCAGAATCAATGGAGGCTTCGGAACAGGTGGATGTTGTGTGTTTGCTTGTGTTGTTGTTGAAGATCGAAGAGGTCCCATCGTCAACTCTAACGAAAAAGCGCAACAAGAAGCGTCACAAGACTTCGTGAAACTTCGTTCGTGCGTGCTCGAAAAAAATTCGGCTGTGTCAGAGTATGTAGGAATTAGTAGAAATTCTACGTAGACTAATGTGTCACGTGACCGGAGACATGGTGACAATTCTAGCTCACGCGGAAACCTATCGAACGTTGATTGTCCGCCACACAAACAAAACATCTCTCAATTATTATTTGAATTTGGCGTTTCTAACTGTGTACTCGTAGTTATAGTTAGTTAGTTCTCGTGTATGATGATGACGTCAGCTTAGTACGGTACCAGTACGAGCGATACGAACGAACGCAACGACGAAGCATGGATGGATCCATCTCATCGGATCTTCCATTACCGCGCGCACCGACCGCCAGCCGATCGATCGATGATGATGCCGATGACCGATGACGAATGACGAAAATCGCAGGCAGGATGGATGATGTCGAATGCATTTAACATGTCCACAAACATCAAAACCTTTTGATCCACTCTCCATCCTTTTTTGTGTGATGATTACCAGGTGGGCTTGCCTTGGATTTTTCCTCGCTCTGATTTCCAACCATTTGACGTGTTCCTTGTCGTCCACTCCCAAGATGCAGTCGCCGCCGCCGCCGCCGATCGTCTACACCATTGCAGGATCGGATTCGGGTGGTGGTGCCGGGATTCAGGCGGATCTTCATGCCATCCATGCCATGAAATGCCATGGCTGCTCGGCGATTACATGCTTGACCGCCCAAAATTCTGTAGGCGTCACCGAGGTACATGCCCCAGATCCCTCCTTTCTACAGAAACAACTAGAGACACTTCTGGACGACTTACCACCCCAGTCCATCAAGATTGGGATGCTGGGAAACAGAAAGCTTGCCGAGATTGTGGGGAAAATGCTCCGAAGGGTCAAAGAAGAGAGCAGTAACAACGGCAACAGCAAGGTTTGGATCGTGTTGGATCCGGTCATGATTTCGACGTCAGGCTCCAAATTGCTAGACGACGACGCCGTCGATGCCATGATTCAAAATATCTTTCCATTGGCGGATATCATCACACCCAACAAGTTTGAAGCCGAAGCTTTGCTGAAAAGAGAATTGAAAACACCCGAGGATATCGAAGTAGGCGCCAAAGAGCTTCTAGGGACCGGATGTGGAGCCGTTTTGATCAAAGGTGGACACACATTGATCGAGTCCAAGAAGTCGTCGTCCTCGTCCTCGTCAGGAGATAATGACGAGACTTCGACGGCAGTCCAGTCTACGCTGAAATTTGCTCAGGACTATCTTCTCACGGCAGAAGCTCCACCTGCGGAATCGGACGAGCGACTTTGTGACGGCTGTCGTGGTGTTTGGCTTCGTACTCCCAGGTAGGTTGATCATCGATTTTGGGTTTTGGATATTTGTTTTTGGAAGAACAGCAGCAGGAGGATCATAGACTCACTCTATCACTCACGCACTCACGATCCCTGTCGTCATTTTATTGAAAGGTGGGATTCGCAAAACACCCATGGGACAGGTTGTACGCTATCCTCGGCCATTGCGTCCGCCTTGGCCCTAGGCGAAAATGAACGAACAAAGACGGACTCTCCCGCGGGTGCTAGGAGCTCCATTCAGGTTGTCGATGCCTGTTGCCTTGCAAAGGCCTATGTTTCAGCGGGAATTCAGCGGGGTGTTCAACTTGGAAAGGGACCTGGACCAGTGGCACAGACGGAATTCCCATGTACCTCGGAGAATTTTCCATCGGTTGCCATTGACCCCACCTTGGATTTTGTTGGATTTCGACCCATGGCGTCCTACACTTCAGCCAAAGACTATACGGGTGGTATTCCTGTTCTTGGTCGGATCCTTCCAATTGTCGATACTGTTGAATGGGTAGAGCAGCTCTCCAAGACACCTGGTGTCAATGACATTCAATTGAGAATCAAAGATGAAACCGAACCGGATAGAATAGCAGAACGTGCGATATACTGTCAGAAGATGTGCGAAGAAAATGGTGTACGGCTTTGGATCAATGACCACTGGGAGGCGGCACTAAAAGCTGCATGCTTCGGGGTCCACTTGGGCCAGGAAGACATGATCAGATGTAAGAAAGCTGGAGGTCTTGACAAGCTACGCGAAGCCAACATTGCCTTGGGCATTTCAACCCACTCCTACGGGGAACTGGCCGCTGCACTCGCAATCAAGCCAAGTTACATCAGCCTTGGTCCCATTTTCGCAACATCGAGCAAGAAAGTACAATTCGACCCCCAAGGTCTCGAGGTGGCGGCGCAGTGGCGGAAGCTCATCCCACAAGATATCCCTTTTGTGACCATTGGTGGAATTGGTGATGTCCATACAGCAAGACAGAATCGCGAAATCGGCGCCGATTGCATCGCAGTAATTGGAGCAGTCACCAAGGCAACAGATGTCCCCAAAGTTGTCGACGAGCTCAACGAAACAATGCGGTGAAATCATCTCTTTACAATTATGATATTCATTTAGCATTCCTTTGAAGCATTCTTTCTTACCGGAGTCTATCGATAGTTTCCTTCAAAAGCTTTTTCTTTTCGATTCGAAATTGTAGTGCAAGCCTCTCTTCGGGCTCCATACTAAATTTGCTACTTTCGGATCGTTTCAACAATTCCTTGTCTTCCTCTAGCGAGGTAGCTTTGGCAGCCAACTCAAGCTCAATCGCAGTACGCGCTGCAAGTCGAGCTCTCCGCTCGTTTTCGGTGGAAACCTCGGCGGCAAAGTTGCCGACAGCTTCTCCACTTGCTTCCCATTCACTATCAGACGAGACGAGCGCTCTCAGAGCCTGTATGAGAGCAGGGTCAATTCCAACAGCTCGCGTGAGAACTACGCCACCCCTTGGATTTCCAGCAGACTCCAGTCCGTCCTCGTCAATGACACCCAGGGGTTCGTCCTTGGCTTTGCCGAGCAGTCCTGCACGCTCCAATTTCCCAAGTCGACCAGGGGCAAAAGGGCCACCACAAGCCTTTTCCAAGCTTGCGATATCCCATTCTCGAAGTGGAGGCATGATATAAACGTCATTAGGATTATCCGTCTCGACGAACCCATAGTACTGCATTAGTTGATCGTTCGATCGGCTCCCATAGCTGATGAAGATTTCCTCTCCAGAACTAGCGGCCTGGGTCGCTGACAGACTGTAGGCATCCGCGAAAAATTCATATGCGACGTTGGCACTGGTACCCAAACTTTTATGATTACACATATCAATGACCGGACAAATAACATATTTCTTCACGCGAAAGAACTTGGGCACCACAAAGTCTCGCAAGACTGCAGCACAAAACACCAGGGCCGCTCCATTTGCTGCTTGCTCGAGGGTCCCTAAATTCAATCCCACATACCCGGTTACCAAAACAAGGGTAAATGCGTAGATCAGTGGGTTGAAGGGAGCCCCAGTATATCCTCCACTAAAGGCTCGAGATCGAGCGCATTCGCAGCCCCATAAAAAATCCTCCCATGTCATCGACGAGGCTGTAGTACATGCTTGCAGCTGCTGATACAAAGCTCTCCAACTTTTCTCTTGTCGATCAACCGACTCGGACATGTGCTGATATTGCAGCCACTCGTCTCTCTCCTTCGTATTGCTCCAGTGAATAGGCGTATCAAATTGACGTGGAAGCGAATCCAACCAGGGTCGAAGGTCTGTACCGAGTTTGGTCGAGGATATCTTGTCGAGTTTGTACAAGTACAACGAAAATTGAACAAACCAGGGAAGTCCTCGAAAGGCCCGTCTATCGGTACAAATGTCAATCACACCAAAATCATCCGGACCACCACCCGGCGACTCCACCGACAGTGCCACTTTAGAAGGAACGGTTAACACAACGCCGCCCGATGGGACTTGTTGGGTGGCTACCAAACCTAGTCCCGAATCTTCACCCATGGATTGGACACCCACCCCGCCGATTCTTTTGTAGAAGACATGAATGATACGAAACAAGGATTGCGTCAGCAACGATGATGATGATGATGATGATGATGATAGTGTGTGTGGCATACTATCGGCTGCCTGGCTTGCATACTTACTTGATTTCATTGGAAGTTCCCCAATCAACCAGAGACGATGCACGTTTTTGCCTCGAGAAGAGAGCCGTCGTTCTGGATGACGATGAACCAACGATAGAAGAAGAATGGCATGGCGACTGAAAGGCTTCCGTCGTCGACGACGACCAATCATTCAAGAATATTGCCAATACAAGTAGTTCAAGAAAGCCAAGGGAGGATGCGAGCGAGTAGCCGGTCGTCATCATGGCGCTGTCGTCGTCGTCGTCGTCGTCAACGTCTCTGATTTCCTGAACTCTCAGCTTTTTGTTGTTGTCAAATATTGCAGTCTTCCAGGAAGTGTTACACCAGCAGTCGGTATCTTGAGACTCCACGATGCGAAATAGAGTGAGAGTTTGATGGTTGACACCAAACACCATCCGATACAAGATACAAGTATCAAGTATGGTATCCGATGATGATTCTTCAACGCGTGCGTGGGGCGGGTGGGGGCGGCGGGGGCGGGGGCGGGTCGCCGTTGCGTGTTGTCATCCGTATCATCCGTACATACCAGTCCTCGCTACACGTACGTACCAGTACCTGGTATCTTTGATCGCTTCGACCCGAGCTCGTGGTCTGTCAAGCTTCCGTTTTCGCGCCCAAAAAACGACTTGGAGTTGTTTTTAATGCGAGCAAAATATTGGACGTGATGAGACTGAAACATTAAAATATGGGGACTCATCTTCGATACCGGTACATCACTCGCGTTTAAATTGACGACCTTCCAGACCAACCAATGCCGGCGGTGGGAACTGGATCCCTTCGCGCGGTTCCGCACGATGATAGCGTCTTCGCCCTGCATCAGAGGGTTTGGGGCTTTTGACGGATCGATCTCGATGATTGCGATGATGGCACCGACCAACAAAAAGTTCTGGTTGGAGTTGGAGTTGCATGAATGAATTAGGCATTGTAAAAAGGCTTGTCATTTCCCACTACTTTCTCTAGCAAAAGCAGCAGTTGATTGATCGATTGATTGATCGATCGAACTCTGTCAGCATGTGTGGAATTATCGGTTTGATGTTGGCGGAGGAAAAAGCGCATGTAAGTTCTTCCATCTTCATTCGAAGAACTAGCCGTCCACGGGGACGGAATGGTCTCGCGGAAAGTTACATGATGACAAGGTCTAACACGAGTGTTTTTTTGTTCTTCTCACACACACGACGAGCAGGTCAATCAGTTGTTGTTTGATGGATTGACTGTCTTGCAACATCGCGGTCAAGATGCCGCAGGCATTGTGACTTCGGAACGTGGCCGATTGCACTTGCGCAAAGACAACGGGCTCGTCCGTGACGTCTTTCGACAACATCACATGCTCGAACTTCGTGGACACGTCGGCGTGGGCCACGTTCGTTACCCTACCGCTGGAAGTAGCTCTTGTGCCGAAGCCCAACCCCTGTACACAAACTATCCCTACGGAATTTGCGTCGCTCACAATGGAAACTTGACCAACACCGAAGCGCTCTACAAGGACATGGCGGTGAAGCAGCGACACGTCAATACCGATTCCGACTCGGAACTTCTGTTGAACTTGTTTGCAGAGTCTCTCAACAAGCATCAATCCAAACAGGAGAACATGTTGGAAGCTGTATTTGATACTTGCAAGGAAATTATGCAGCAATGCAAGGGCGGATACGCGACGGTCTATTACGTCAATGGAGTCGGATTGGTGGGGTTTCGGGACGCTCATGGAATTCGTCCTCTAGTCTTTGGATGTCGCTCGACGGATCCTGAGGATACAGGTAGGACATGGACGACAGAAATGATGCAGACTGCTGGAAAGAAACTAGATTACTGCATCGCGAGTGAATCTGTGGCGATTGATACGTTGGGCTTTCAGCTTGTTCGGTGAGTCAAGTGATGACAATGAAGTTTGAGTAGGAATTTTGTTGTCATCATCATCATCATCCATTTTCACACTCAAAGTCTTACCCTGTTCGTTTTTCAGCGATGTGCGAGCCGGAGAAGCCATTTTCATTGACATGAACACTGGCAATTGCCACACACGCATGTGCGTGGAAAACGCCACTCCTGCTCCTTGTATCTTTGAATATGTTTACTTTGCTCGGCCTGATTCTATTATGGACGGAGTATCGGTGTATGAATCGCGATTGCAGATGGGAAAGAAACTCGCGGAAAAGATCAAACGCGTATATCCCGACCATGGAATTGATGTAGTCATCCCCATCCCCGATACATCGCGAACGAGTGCTTTGCAAGCAGCCTATGACTTGGATCGCCCCTTCCGCGAAGGATTTATTAAGAATCGCTACATTGCTCGAACATTTATCATGCCTGGACAGGCTTCGCGAAAAAAGTCGGTCCGTCTCAAGTTGAATACCATCAAGAGTGAATTTGCGGGTCGAAATGTCTTGTTGGTGGATGATTCCATTGTTCGTGGTACTACTGCCAATGAAATTGTACAAATGGCCAGAGATGCTGGAGCCAAGAAGGTCTTCTTTTGCAGTGCGGCGCCACCCATTCGGTATCCTAACATTTATGGAATCGATATTCCAACGCGAGAAGAGTTGATTGCCTACGGGCGAGTAGAAGAAGAAATCGCGGCAAAGATTGGATGCGACTGGGTAGTTTATCAAGATCTCAAGGATCTGGAAGATTCGGTCATGAATGCGGTGATGCCGGAGTCTCCCCTGTCTGGCAAGTTGTCTGGTAAGGCTTTCGAAATACTGAAATTTTTTGGGTTTTTTTCTATTGCGTCGAAGTATCTCTCATCTGCAAGATGCTGTTCTATTCTTTGCTTCGCTTTTAAGCCTTCGACACGAGTTGTTTCAGCGGGGAATATGTTACTGGGGAGCGAATTGGCGATGAATACTTTACGAAGCTATATGATTTGCGTAACGAAGATGCAAAGATACTACGAAATGGAGATGCCAAAGCGGATGATCCGGAGGGCAAAGCGCAACAAAGCAATGATGGGTGCGAGTCTGTTTCGAACGATACTCGGTTGTCCACGGCGGGAAAAGATTCTTCCTGCGAATCTATTTCGAACGACCGAGCCCTAGCTTGAGGACCAAACACACAGAAAATGTGGTGAAGCACATACCACAGCATGACAGAAAGAATTATTTTTTCTACATCAAAACCTTTTCGTGATTTGAAGATTTTGCTCATCCGTAAAGTAGTCTAGTGAAGTCGAATTCGTTTTTTGGTGATGGTCGCTCTGCTGTCGAAGTAGTATGATATCCCACTTTCTTTCTTCGAATATCAAGACTGCTATCTCTCTGCTTGCAAAAGCAGCGTAGAATGGCTTCAGCTAGTTTTCAATCATCTTGGACAGTTCTTAGTACTAGAGAGGAAGAGGCACCAGCAAATGAAAAAATATACTATCTTGATGCTTTAGCCGACGTTTAACCAACAACTGCAGCTACTATTCTTCAGAGCATGTGGTACTAGTCGTAGCATCATTGATTTCAACCAAGAACAAGCGCAGCAGCAGCAACGAACAAGATTCCCTCGAGTACTAGCTCTGGTAGTAGAGAGATAAACCGACTAGAGTCCAATCCAAGTAGTTCCGTAGCTTCACTCTCTTTACTTTGTAGCTAGCTCTAGTCTTGCATGTGCTCACCTACTATGACTATTCCCTTCACCAACTGGTACTATGGAGCTGGGGGGATCTTGTCGATTGTTGTGGTGGGCAAATTCTTTTTTTGGCGCGCCACGTTTGCCCTCTTCGTCGTGACCGACGTCACATCGGAACGCAACGATAAAAGGAAAGGGGGTGCAGGGAACAACGCGTTGGATTTCCCTTTCTCAAGACGGGAAAAGTGTACCACTTTCGAACTAACAGAGACTGTACCGAACCGGTATCGTGGGTCCGATTTTTCGGGTCGTGCAGTAAAGAGGTGAGCACAGTGGTTCGCCTGCTCCGCTATTTACCGTACAGTAGAACGTCGTGATGATGTCGTTACATGCTGATTCGGTCATCGTGATTGGCCAATGAAAATCTGCGACCATGCATGCGGAAATAAACTTGCTGATGTGGCAGGCTATCAGTTCAATAGAGCCAATAAACATGGGCGACGGCACAACTCCGTCTGTTTGGTTTCAATCGCGCCTCGTCGTCTTTGCTTCGGCTATTTCCTGCTTGCGGAAAATAGCGAGCACAACGATCTGGCGATCTCTGACGACCTGCTGTTTACTCGTACGACGATCGAAAGCAAGTCCCTCACATTTTATTGTTTTGCCTTCATTCCAATTCTTTCTGTTGTTGTCAAGCTGTCTCACCACAGCATGATACCAATTGTTTGAACAAAGAACCCAACACCCCAAGCACGACAAGTGTGTCGACCAGGTACGTCTCCGCAACGGAAAAAACGGTGCCAGCTTATTCTAATGGAGAAACGACGAGGTGCTGGCGAGGCACTGGAATCTTCATTCCCAACGCATTGGCAAAATCCATCTTGACACCTTCTTCGCGATTCGCGATTGCCGTGGCGTTGATACTTGCTTGACTTGTCTTACCATTGCCTCTCCTTGCTTTATTTTTCTACTAGATCAGCGAAAGCCGCTCCCAATTGAAACATAAAAAACAGACACAATGGATGATCCCACACGTCATTCATCTAAGACCGGTTGCGATAGATTCGCAGGCCGTGTGCCAGCAGGTCTGGAGGTTCCTGTGGTATTGAAAAAGAACGGAGTTAGACACGTACGTATTCTCGTGTCAACTCAGAGATATTTTTTGCTTCCTTCATTTTTCTTATGCTGTGCTATTTGTTCCTAAATTCTAAATCTATTTCTCAGGTTCGACGCCTAGCGAACGGTGAAGAGGAGGAACTCTTGTCGGTCGGACTTGCGTGCTCGGAATGTTTCTCGGGCCCCAGATTGGGAAAGCTTCTTCAACCAGGTTTCGACTACGAGCAAAAAGTAATGGAGGATCTTCTCGCGGGCAACTTTGCCTCGCCACTTTCCAATCACACCTCAGGTGGTGTCACTGAACAGCTCGCACAATTCGTAGAAGCATTGGAGCCTCACCTACCATGGAAGGAAGCAGAAAAGCTCGACTGGTGCGTGTCGTTGCAACTAGAGGGTGCCAGTGCAGTTTGGGCGGCCATCGATATGGTTCTTCAGGAAGCCATTTTGTCGTCTGGGGACAAGAAACGCAAGATGGTCGCTGTGGGCGCTACTTCTTACCACGGACCTCCTTCGACATCCTTCGGAGCCAACTGCCCTTTGTGGCAAAAGAGCTACCAACTCCAGTACCCTGTTCCTATTGCCGGTGAACCATTCGACGAAGCTGTGTACATGGACTCTTACGACGCCTTCCTCGAGGCCCACGCGCACGAGATTGGTGTCATCTTGTTCGAACCTCAGTGGGGCTCGTCCCAAGCAGCTTACCCCTGGCCCAAGAAGCTTTTGAAGACATGTATTGTCAAGGCCAAGGCCCGTGGTATCCGCGTTGTGTGCGATGAAATCATGTGTGGTCTCGGAAGACACGGACAAGGTACTATTTTTGTTTCAAAGGCCTTGGACTTGGACCCTGATGCTGTCACATTTGGAAAGGCCATTGGTGGTGGAGTCTACCCAATCGCTGGAGCCATTCTCAAACAAGGTCGCGACAAGCTTTGCCAGGCCGGCTGCTCGGTGATGCAGTCCCACACATATGCAGGATCTTCGGTTCGCGCTCTCATGACCGCCACTGAAGTTTTGAAGGAAATGCCCAAATGGTTGACTCACGTCACCAAGCTGGGACAGGAGATGGCCCATATTTGCGGATATCTTTCGAAGATCTCCGAGGGCATGATCATGACACATGGACAAGGTTTGATGTGGGGAGGACTCTTCACGAAAAAGGGAGAAATGGCAAACCCAGAATTCAAAGCTCGTGCTCTCAAATGCTTCCGCAAGCATTGCGATGAGGTTGGTGTCCTTCCTTACCTCGTTCCTGCGGGTGGTTTCATGGTCACTCCCATGGTTGATGTCGATGTTGGAACCATTTACGAGATTGGGTCTCGTCTCGAAAAGGTCATTCTGCGCACCATGGACGAACTCGGCTGGCAGGGCAGCAACGAAGGGGAATCCAAGCAAGAGCTGTACGAAATTTCCGAAGTTGTCGAAGACATTCAGGCATGCCAACCACTCCTTCATTCTACCAAGTCTTGCACCTCATGTTCGGACTTCGTCTGCCCTGACGTCAGAATGCGTTTTGTTCGTTACGACTATTAGAGGCAGAGCGAAGAGGTTTGCCGCCTGTTGTCTTTTTTAAAACCAAACACAGTACATAGACATTTCATACAAAATATCTCTCTTGAACCCCTGTGGTGTGAAAATGCAAAATGAAAAGGAGACTTCGGACTTGACTTTTAGATAGTAGTACTGTATTCCGTACCCGATGTGCTGATACTCATGGATTCCTCGTGAGCTGCATCCTCCGCTACTCCTAGTCTACAAGTACTGGTACCGTCCGGGATCTCTATCGGTAGCTACGCTACTAGCTAGAGCTCACTACTCTCGTAGCAGAGAGTAGCTCTACTCTCTACTACTAATAGTAGTAGAGTAGTAGAGAGTTCTGGTACTACGAATGAATAGTATAGAGCAAACGTCAATGGCTCGTTCCGGTCGAATAGATCCGTCCCGCCAAGAACTCGGACGACGGACGAAGTCGACCACGCCGCACATAACACATAATAACACATCTCGGCGAAACCACACACAAACACAGAAATTGAAAATCCTCATCCTTTCAACGTTTGATGCTCTGTCAGCTTTTAGCCTTCAGACTTCACCTGTACACACTCGCAGATCGATCTCAACAAGACTGTGCTATCCTATGCAACAGGTGAAGGCATTGGCCAAACAGTCTGGATTACCTGCACCGAACCGCCGATAGACAACAGTCTTGTCTTTTGGAGCGAAAGGAAATAATAATAATCTCGCCATGGAAAAGTCTGACCGAAAACGACCGCGACCCGAGGACGACGATGATGATACCAAGAGCTCGTCGGAATCCCCACCACCCTACGGATCGAAGGAGTACTGGGAAGAACGCTACAAACGGTTGCAGACCGAATCTCAAAATGATGAGAGTAAGGGAGCGGACGAAGAACCGGATCCTTTCCATGCATGGTATTTCAACTACGAGGAGCTGTCTCCTCTTATTTTGCCCCTCATTCTAGGCGACATCGTCAATTCTGACGGCGAACCTCCCACTATTAGTAACCATCAAGAGGAGACGGAAAGTGGGGACAAGAACATAACAGTTTTGAACGGCAAAGATCCTTCCAAGACCTCTGAAAACGTTGGGGAAAGTCTGGTGGGTGGGGGCACGCCGAACCAGCAAGGGGGGACTTCTGTCCCTGAGGAGGCAGGTGATGGCGACAATTCCAGAAGTGGAGGCTCAAATGATGATGGTGATGATGATGATGATGGTGATGATGATGATGATGATGATGATGATGAATTCGTTGAAGTGGAAGGTGATGATGAGGAGGAGGAGGATGACGACGACGGGCCGCCCGCTCGCATTGGATTGGCGAAAGATGGGCCGATCGAAGTTCTCGAAGTTGGTTGCGGCGATGTTCCTCTTGGCAAAGACATTATTGCTGGAATACAAGAGCTTGAAGGTTCGGGAGATATAATATCGGCGGACAAAATTCTTAAACGTGTGATTTGCATCGATTACTCGACCATTGTGATCGAAGCTATGAGGGCAAGAGACAAATCGGATAGCAAGGAAAAGCCGTCCGTACCGCTGGAATACGAGGTTGCAGATGCTCGGAAGCTTCCCTACGAAAGCGAACGATTTGAATTCATCGTAGAAAAAGGTACCATGGACGCAATGCTATCAGATCTCAAAGATGGAAGTATCAACTGCCGTGAAATTGTTGCAGAAATGGCGAGGGTAGTTGCAGTTGGTGGTAAGCCTTTTGAAAGAGTTCGTGTGTAAGACTTGAACCTCGTGGCTTCACTGTCACTTACTAAGTTTTCCTATGTCGCAGGATGTATCATGGTGATTTCTCATGTCAATGCACACACTGAAAATGGCATGGACTGGTTAAACAATATCGTCGTTCCAGGGCTAAGGAAGGGTGCAGGCCGACATAACTGGATTGTGGAGGTACATGGTGGAGACGCACCCGAAGCTCCAGAAGGAGAAGATGAAATTGAAAGTCCTGGACCGGCAGTGTACTTTATCCACAAAGGTGACCTTGAAAAAGATTCGACCTCGGATAATTGGGAGCCCTCATCGATTTCGCTGCGTTTCTTCTCGTATTAGACTGGTGAAATCCTTTGTCCTTGCAAGACTTGAATCCAAATCTCAACGATGATGATTCTTCGTCAATGCGACTAGGAACTCCGGCAGTGTGTATTGCTTACGTACTGTTCCACGAACAATATGGTTCATGGAGAAGACGAGTTTCACTACAATACACTGCACTACTTCTACCAGTACTTCTTCTCTCGAACTCGGTCACAAGTTCTTTTTGTAGAAAGTGAGGTTTTTTCAATCGAGTCGTGAATTAGTCCCGTCAAATCGGAACCGATAATGCGATGCCCTCTCCCTTGACACGCGACCCGGTTTCGCGTTTCACTTCTCATCTTCACCGCCGACGACCCACGCATTGGAGGCTGTTTCAACTATCCATACTACAACGTTCACATCCCTTTCCATTCCTTTCTCATTTTGATCCTCTTACCATGTTTTAAGATGAAAAAAATCAACTCAAGACAAAAACCGTTAGTAGGAGTTGCAATAGTATTGACAATCCTCGCGATCACGGCCAATTTGCATGGTCTGACGCACCGAGACTTTCCGGGATCCTGTCCCCGTCCACAAGATATGCAGTCCGACTACGTCAAACAACGCTTTGAAGCATCCAAGATGCAGGGTTTTTGGTACGAACTAGCCTACAAGGATGTCACCCAGCCTCGCCCATGCACATGCCAGACTTCCGAAAAGGAAATCGACAGTCTTGATTCCAACCAGCTAAACGATGCATTTCGCATTCAATGCTTGGGAGAGGTCTACTTTGCCAACTTGACCCACGCTTTTACTAGCATTCCGGGAGTTATGACCGCAACATGGAACCTACCGCTGCTGGATCGCATCGAATTCCCCAACACAGTCGTGGACGTGGGAATCAATAATGTGACTGGGGAATACGATTGGATGGTTGAGTTTCAGTGCATTGAAAATAGATTTGGGGGGGGCATTTTGTTTCACGCCTTTAATTTCTACAGCAAGGACTATTTTCCGGGGGACGACAGAATGCTGCGGCGGCGTCTAATTACGATGGAAACAGCGGCCCGAAACCACGGTCTTACTCCTTTCTTGGATAGTGGCCTCGTGATGAAAGTTGTAAATCATTCCAGCTGTATCCACGGGCACAAAAAGTAGATCTATGCTCTCTATCATTTTCAAATTGTATTAGTGAATGAATAGGAAAGAGGAGTCGTCGAGGAGTTAATTTTTGCTGTAGGATGATGCTAAAATTGTCCATGATCTGCTACAGGTAGTTTATCCAGATTTTGACCCGGACGACCACAAAAAAACCGGACCAGGCACGCACCACGCTTTGACGCTTCTGTCGGATCGCGGTGCGCGCGCAGCGCGGGTAAGCGGTAGTCTAGTGAACGGTGAAAAAGAAAAAAGCTTTGCTGTTTGTGTTGACGATGGCAGATGGCACAACATGCGGGCACGATGGCTTGATATGACACCCCATCCTGCAAGCTCAAACTTCGCAACAACATCCTGCTGTGTCTACGTAGAAGTCTTTCGCAGTTGTCCATGGATATCTCGCAAGAGAAAGCAAACCTGTAATTTTTTAAACTCCCTCCCGTAGGGAACGGATTCCAGGGATAAATCACGGCACTCAAGAGGTGCAGTTCACGTGTTATCGACTGCGATCTCATCTCTATGCTCGACCCGGCAAGAATGACAAATCAAGATATTCTCGGAAACTGTTTTCCGGAAGATTTCTGCCTGACTCTTGCCATTTCCCGAAGCTCGTCTGTCACATCAATGGCACTCAGTGAAATTGAATCATCCGATGTAATCAAAGACTCCTCCCCTAATTGTTCTTCTTTACCGCCTACCTATCTATCAATGTTAAGAAAACTCGAATTACTTTCTCGTGATACAAATTCGCGCGTATCGGAGCTTCTCGAGTCGAGAAGTGGCAAGGTGAAACAGCGATGGGCTATTCACCCGCAAACAGGGAAGCACCTTCGTCTCGTTGCTGGATGTGTTCCCATCCTAAACGATTCTCGGATCATTTTAATCAGCTCGAGCAGTGGAAAAGGATGGCTGGTTCCGAAAGGAGGATGGGAAAGTGACGAAGAGCTTGAAGAAGGCGCCATTCGTGAATGTTTTGAAGAAGCTGGAGTGTTGGGTGTACTTGGACCAAAATTTGCTTCATTTTCTGTTGAAACACGGAAAGCGCAGCAGCTCCGGCTGGAATCCTCTTTCTTGGAAGAATCGACAGACTCCTCGGGGGTCGAAGCAGAAGAGAAATCACCCCCTACCAGCCTGACTCCAATTTTGTGTGACTTGAGCTCATTGATACCAGCAACGCATCCTGTCAAGCCGGATGGACCGAGTCGTCGACCAGCAAGCGAAAAATCGTCCACAAAGTTGACGCACACCCACGTGTGCATGACGTTCTTTCCGCTGTACGTCCAAGAAATTCATGACTCGTGGCCAGAAGATTCACGAACGCGACAAGCATTTACTATCGACGGTACGTACCTGTACCAGGCAACTTCACAGTTTCTTTCTTTTGTGTCGATGTATGAAGTACGACCTCACTCAAATCGTGGCGCTTCGCATGAATCAATCTGCCCCCGACAGAAGCGATGGATATCATCAGACCAGAGTTTCGACAACTCTTGTCAAAACTAAAGAGCTCTGGTCTGCACCTTGTAGGCAAAGACTTGACCTGAACTATTGAACAACCTATTGCAAAAAGATTCGAGGAGTACGAACCTCTCTACCGGTAGAGTAGTAGCTACCGGTAGAGTAGAGACCAGCCAGGAGCGAGAGACTTCTCAACTCGTCAGCACTACTTGCACGGTACCTGGTACAGTACGTGTATGGTACCGGTATGGTTTCGCTCTATCATACTACCGGTACTAAAATAGTAGGGAGGCAAAGATTCGGCATGCCCAGTAGATTCAAAATCATTTAACGAATTATTTAAACGTAATCTTTATTGATGTATACTCAATAAGCTTGGGGCACTAAAATTTATGGCGGGAAGAATCTTGCTGACGAGTGCGGCCTGCTTCACTCACGCGTCACTCGGCAAGATTTGCCCGAGATTTGCCTGCTCAAAAGAACAGAGAGAATTTCGATTGAGAATTGTGTTCTTCGTTCGTAGATACTCGTATGTACGTGGTGGTACCGGTATGTAAAAAAGGAAACTTGCTTTCTTTCAAACTTTCGATTGATTCATCCTCATCATCATCTAACACAATACACTAGACAACCCTCGTAAATGATAGTTCATACGATGATACCATCAATAGAAAGAAGAATGGCTGCTAGTTCAACTGGTGGTGAAAGTCCTATGAGAACTGTTTCTAACAGTGCGAATCGATTTGAGGATTCGTCTTCCCCCTCGACTCAGCAGGATGACTGTGTTGATTGCCCAGAGATGAACAAGTCGGAATTCCATAATGTTTGTAGGACCACAGGATTACATGGTAGATCCCTTAGTCATGATCGAAGAAGAGCTGAATCTGCTCAGTTCTTTGAGGCTGTCGGAGAGTTATCCCTCGGCACTCAAGAGATCGAAATTGTGGACACAGGCTTGGACGATTCTCCAGAAGACGAAGGTGAGGGCGCCTACGAAATTCGATCAGGACAGATCCCATTGATGCGGAACGACCTGGACTATCGTGGAATTGGAGAGGCTGATCTAGAAATTACAAAATGCGGAGTCCAACGAGGAAACTGTGTTACTTTGCATCGAAAGGCCTGGCTGGAAGTCAGTGACTCGAAGCATCGCTACGGAAAGAACCTTAGGGTTTACTACCGACACTGGGCTTCGGTGGGGTACCCCACAAACAATTTCTTCCATTGGTTGGATTGTAAGGGTGAAGCGGAAGGTAGAGCTCTTCCCGATATTGAAGAGTGCCCCAGGAAGCAGCTTGAATCCGAAACTGTGCTGTACATCAACGATAAGAAGATCACAGATAGCTACTCTTTAAGCATCGTCGTCGACATGGTTACCAGGCGAGCCCAGATCCTGGATGCGGAGGGAGAACCAGTGACAACTGGCCAGGAAGGTTGGATTTTTGTCTATCGCGACAATGCTCTGTATGGATCTCGCAAAGTTACAGCCTTAAGCGTTCACTCGAGGCAAAGGTTTCACCACTCCTCATTCTTTGGAGGCAAAGCAGTCTCCGCCGCCGGTATTCTTGTCACTGATAACGAGGGTTATCTGAAAGAAATCCATCCCCATTCAGGACACTATAGACCAGGCGAGCCAGATATGCAACGGTGCCTCTACTACCTCCATTCGACAGGAGTCGGTTTTGATACGTTCGAGGTTGACATGCAACAAATATTTCATGTTTCTCGACATTCAGATTCACCCTTGGGTGTCGAACAAGACGTCATGAAAAAGAAAAAGCAGAGCTGTCTCTTTTTGAGACCCGCTTCCTTTGCCGCCGATTTTCTTGCTCATAAGACCAAAGCCAACAAAGTTGGAATGTTCAAGCAGATAGAGTCGCGTGGCACAACGTTGCTTGAGTGGTCGTACACTGACTCAGCGAGTGGTGGTGGAAGTCGTATTTTGTATCACATACCATCTCCGATACAATAGAAACAATATGCTGACTAGAAGTTGAGTTGTAATTTTAGATCTCGAGCTTTCGTTCACCTAACAAGAATATTTGGAAGTGTTGGAAGATGGACAATCGTCTAGGAAGGAACTACGCACGCTATTGAGAGTCAGATTCTTGAGCCCTTTCTATGATCCAGTCTGAGACTAGTTCCATCGAGATTCTCCCTTCTGGAATGAAACCAAGGAGGAACGAGAATACATGGCACATGTATTTGAAAACGCATAGAGTCACTTTGACCCCCTCGGATCGACCGCGATTCACCAGCTGGACTGTCATATCGTAAACAGCTTCATGTTCGGATACAACCACACACAACGGTGGCAGACCCTTCATGCTTCTATGAATCGGAGAGTACTCTTGACGAGGATTTTCAAGTTCTGGCCGCCGGGGTATAAAGTCATCCAAGTAGGGAAGCCCGTATTGCTGTACAGACTCCGTCACAACGAGGTCGTGCCTTGGGTAATGCAGAAATGAGCCCTTTTTCGTCTCGTCGTAGTCGACGTATGGGCCAAAGAGGATCCCCCCAGATGGCATCACCATTCTCTCCAGCAGCTTCGAAAAATAAGCAGGGACCCCAATGGACTCTCCCCGCGAGTGCTGGCCGATCAATTGCATAAGACGGGTTGCTAGAGCCCCTCCACTGGAAATTCCCAGGACAAAGATTTGCTTCGACGGATCCTCCACCCGCTTACTTAGCCATTTGTACGCTAGGCAGGTGTCCCACAAAACGTCGTCAATGTTGGCTTCAGGCGCTAAGCGGATATTCGGAATGAATACATCCATATCACACCGGGTACCCATCCAATCAGCGGCGGCGGAATTTCCTCTGGCGTCACCAGCCAAGTAGGCGCCCCCGTAGATCCAGAAAATGACTTTTTCGGTAACTTGCGACTTTCCGTGTCGATGAACATACCATCCCTCTACCGTACACGAGTGTTCTTGCTGTTTAGGAGAGGCATCGCCCTCTAGAAATTCAGGACGTTCACTGAATTTAGTGATGCGATCAGTTTCAGGAGGAGGATTTGGACTAATCGCATAAAGCTGAGAGAGGGAAAACCGCATTCTCCTTGGTGTCACAGCAATGAACCTAGCCCACCACATAACAGTTGTGAGGGCGTGATATTCGTAAGACTGGGACGGGTGTATGCCAGTGCTCTTTCCTAGAAGTGCTTTGTGTAGTCGAAAATAAAGCCTCCAGCTCCGATGCGTAAGGGCTCTCCGAAAGGAAAGCGGAACGACTTCACTCCAGAACTTGAAAAATGGCACTTCGAGCCACTGGAATAATAGCCTGTCAAGAAAGTTGATGATCCACAGCAGTGCTAAATTTTTCCTCGTAATAATTCTCTGACCCAAATCTAGGTTCAGCTCGCTGTTAATCTTCTCCGGCGTTGCATCTGCGGGTGTCGTGGGATTAATAAATTCTGCGTCCGAATTGCACACAACAAAGGGTGCTCCATCGGGAGTGTGAAAGACTGACGTATCTTTCGACACAGTGCTATCTTGGGTCGAGTATTCTTTCTTCTCTCGTGGGCTCATTTTATCAGTAGAAACTAGGATTGTTCCTCTCGCTGTGTCTTTTACTTTATCTTTATGTCATCGTCCATCATCTCTGGTACGCGAATGACGAATAATCTCACTATCATCATCATCATTCATCATTTTCGTCTCAACAAACGTACTGTACCCTGGTACTCATACATACAGACCGGTACAAGCATACTGTACCGTACAGTAGGCCGTCCCCCAAAAATTAGGGGGGGTGAGATTTATCATGCATACGTCATCGATCGGGAATGTGTGCGTGCGTGAACGACGATCGAAAATCGATGGATGGAGGAGGGACTGTTCGCGCCGCTTCGCCGCTCAGATCATGCTACAAGTACTGTACCAGCTACCAGTACGTACCGGTACTTGTACAGTACGTACTGCTACCTGGTACTCTACCTTATTTCCACCTTTCCGGTTCTATGATCCGCTTGTGTAGAGAATGGTAGAAATTGTACAGCGGTGTCTGTCTCCCGAGAGGTCTGACTTTGGAAATGGTTGTTTCAAGTTTCAACTCCAACTAACTATCCAAGCCTGGTACAATCGCCAGCCACTGTCGATTATGTACAAAATGTACTGTGCCGTACGAAGCTGTGCCGCCTCGCACAATTCTTTCCACGTGAAATTTTTACCAGTATGTACTTGTACCGGTACGGTCTTAGTGGTACAGTATTACACGTTCGTAGCAAAAGACACCTCTCAACGCTTTCTTTTACTTTTAAGTACAGGACTTGTACAGCAGTTGAGTACGAGTAAACACGTTTTTGTTGACATCGCTCGGGCGAAGCGGAGTAGCCGGCCGGCTGGAAACGAAACCTAAAGTACGGCCAATGGGCGCGCGGTGCGTAGGATGCGAACAAGCGTAAATGGGCCGTTTTACGTGTTATTTCGATTGTCAATTATTTTAATGGTTGGGCGCGCTGAGTGGAAGTTTCACGAACTCTTCCCGCGGGCCTTTCGTCGGGATTTTAGTTGGCAAAGTCTTCGTACGGTACATGGTACCAGGTACTGCTACCAGGTTCTGGTGGGTTGTACCGTACCGGTACAGTACATGTAAAGTGGGCCCAACCTTCACATGCATGCATCCTCCTCGTGAAATGAAAGAACAAGCCAATCGATAGAAGAAAGAAAAGCAAGTACATCAAAATTGCCAAACAGTTTTCATCGCAAAAGTATAAAGGCATTCGTTCTATCTGTCTCTCTTGCTGAGCTTTTGAAGTTGGTAAAGGTACCAAAATTGCTTTCCAGGGTCGCAATTTGCTCATTGTGTGAGCGCTGCATTTCTTCGTGTTTTTGGTTGGATCCCGGGTTTCTACGTGAGCGTAGTACTGAAATCTCGTGGAAATTTTTCCACTCGCGAAGATCGTTGTTTACAACGTCGATCTATTGGTAAGCACTTTCGAGCACCAAGGGGACCTCTTTTGAACCTCTTTGGTCATGACAGTATCGTCAAAGAGACTGCCCAGACCAACATTGAACTCTTGTTTCCTTTTTAGGCCTTGAAAGCGACACAAGAATGAGTACCATTGTTCAGATTGCCCCAAATCCGGAGTCCACCGAGCCCCAAGTGCAAGTCGACCTTGGGAGCATGGAAGGCTTTATCGGGAGAATCAAAGAAGCTCCTGTTTGTGCCGATGAGACACTAAAGAAGGACGCCATGTCGACCGAGTCTCTGTCAAAGCTTTGCTTTCCTCTGGAAACCCCAAAGGATTCGGTCGAAGCTGTGTCCAACCTGCGCAAGCCGCGTCAAATCGAGTCGTCAGTCGTTTCATCTGCTTCATCCACAGCATCTCGAGAAAGTGCATACTTCTCTGATCTTGATGGCAGCGGTAGCAAAGTCATCTTGACACCTCTGCGGTTAGAGAGAAAACAATCTGAACAGATCAATCTGAAGGTTACCACTCAGAAAATCTCCCGAAACGGGCGCCTGACCCAGCGATGGCACACTGACCCGCAGACTCAACGCCTTTACCGGATGGTGACTGGTTGCGTACCCATTGTTGACGGTGGAAAGATTCTTTTTGTATCTGCCAGCCGCAAACCAGAGTGGATCCTCCCCAAGGGAGGCTGGGAGATGGACGAGGGCATGGAAGAAAGTGCCATCCGAGAAACATTCGAAGAAGCGGGTGTGCTGGGCATTATTGGCTCGCGCTTAAGCGACATCGAATACGAGACCCGCAAGTCGAAAAAGCGAAAATCAGATCTCCAGGAAGCCCAAAAGAGAGCCAGGGTCGCTTGTGAGACCCACTCGATCAGTCCTGATGCGAAAACATCTTGTGACACTTCAGTGACATCTACTGAAACCCCATCTGGGAACACCAATTCTCTAGCTGAAGCAAATGTCGACGTGTCCAACGTTGACATGGCTAGAATACGTGGGCAGTCCAAGCCCTCGGATGAGACTAGCTCGGTAGCTTCGGATACGTCGAGCGGCTATTCGCATGTTCGGTTGAGCCTCTTTCCGCTCTACGTCTCTGAGGTCAGAGCTGAATGGCCCGAGTCCGGGCGCTTTCGGATAGCTGTTGATATCGACGAGGCCATTCGCTTGACAGAGTCTCGACCTGAGTTTCAAGCCGCCTTGAAGGAAGTGAAGGAGCGAAATCTTCATCTTCCTCGCAAGGACAGCAATCTGCAGCTCGTCCTTGATCGGTAGCACTGACCTGGAGCCCGTATCACTGATCACTGCTGTTACGGACTCCCTCTTTCAAAAGGACCAGCCATCTCTCCGGATGCTCGCAACAATTCTACATACAATATAACTGAACCACTTAATATATTGGCGGAACAAGCAACAATGCTATTGAGCGGCCAACACATCTCGGATCAAATTTGACTCGGAAGCATTTTCAAATAAAATAAAAACACACCATAGAATTTTTCAGCGAGAACTCTCAAAGAAACTTGCTAGTGAAGACTGTAGGCAGCAATTACATGAACTGGATACCATCTTTCAGTTATCCGAATCATCGATTGGAACCTCTTCTTCGAAGATGGATAAATCGTGCTCGTCGTTCAATTCCTGGGTGAGCGGAGCAGGCTCTTGCGATGAAACATCATTGAACGTCGGTTCTTGCGTTCCCCCAGCGCCGGCAGCTGCCTCATCTGACTGCGACAGATCTTCCCAGTCAGTTGTTTCTGGGGGTAGTTGGCTTTCGTCCAAGTCTAACGTATCCGACGAATCTTCTTGCTCTTCCCGCATCTGCCGCAGTATTCGTTGGTGCTGTTGGTGCTTCCATGTAGCACGAAGAGCGAGCAATCCTACCATTTGAATTGTTGAGAGAATCAATACTCCAATCGCGTAGCAAGTAAAGAACCATTCTCGAAGGAGAAACTGAAAGTCTGTGAGTTCATTTCCGATTCGGATTTCTCCACTGATGACTTCCAGCGGCTCGGGTTTTCTCCGCTTATCCTTGACTTGCATGACAAGAGACACGGTGGCATAACGCTACAGAACATAGACATGGCCATGCGGCAGGCGGAATTCAATGTTGAGAAATTCGTCCAAGAAGGGGTCAGCAGTGCCAACTGACATGTGCAGAGTTCAAAGACCAGTCGTCACAAGAAGGATCCACTTCACTTACCAGCGGCATTGATGAGCTTTCTTTGAAATGACGGAATGAGGGGATGACAACGGTTCTCGTCTCATGGGCGGCTCCAACTAGCAAGGGGACCAGGCATATCGATTTCCGAATAGTAGAAATCCACAGGCTCTCGTGAGGCAATCGAGCCGCTCGCATGGATGATGCTAACCTTGTGCCGTTGCTAGATTGTAGTTCAACATGCACCATAAAAATGCCCGTTTTGTGGTTTACCTGTGAATCGGGGAGTTCCAGAGCAACCTCGAAGAAGAACGCCTTTCCTTGACTGAGAATCCTCGTTTCCGTGAGCTCTTTGGGGATGACATCGTCATGATAGGCTTCCCATTGTGTATGTTTTGAAAAAAAGTCAACTGCAGCCCAAGGAGCACCCCGTAATTCTTCTTTTGGAAAAAGGGACGTGCAGGTAGGAGCTTCGAATGGGTTCGTCTCATTGGAACTTGTCTCATTATTGGAGCACAAGGCTGGTGACGGTGCAGGGTGTTTTGCAATGCCAGAATAGTCAAAGAAAAGTGGCTCCAAAGCAGCTTTCCCAGGTTGTATCGCAAAATAAAATAAGCCATAAAGCCCAATCGAGGAGAGAAGGACTGAAAACCCAACGGTCCACAAAATAAGGATTTTTTTCAAAATGGGCCAGAGTCCCACAAAGGCTCCCTCCACCATCTCGGCAGATCCCTGAAAGGCTGCCCTCGGTATCTCAAATTCTTGTGCTCGAGCAATTGCTTCCGTGGCAGCACTCTCCAGGAGATTTCGGACACGTTGAGCGTCATGAAGATTCATATTCTCGATTCGAACTTGCGCATGTTGGAATGCTGCACCAGCTGCCTGTTCCAGCGCTTGTCGAATGGATTCGGCATCCCTCGGAACTGCCATCGCGTCCAAAGAAGAATCAATATCTGCTGTTTCTGGATGAGCGACCGGAACCAGCAACCAACCACACAGTCAACTGAGCCGGAAAGAGATCACAGCACTACTCCCACTTGTATATACCGGTACTCGGTGCCTTGTGTCGAAAGATAGAAGCCGGCAAGAATTGGGAATGGTGTCGGGTCGTTGGTCTCCCATCAGCTCCCAGCACTCATCAATCATCAATCATCAATGGCTGTTTGTTATACAGTATTCCACACCGGTAACCGCGGTGGTACCCGTACCGTACCGGTATTTATCCCTACAGTAGTATGGTACTGGTACTGTACTGTACCAGTACCCTGGTACAGGACCGCAGTACTGCGACTACAAGACTACCACTGGTTGGACGGTTCGACCACTTTGATCAAAACTGGTCAAACTACCGACCAGCAACAGTAGACTACTTGTACTCATATCTCTATATCGTAAAGCAGCGAAAAAGTGCACTGTCTAATTTAGTTGCTACCTTGACGGTTGAGAGCAATTAATCTCTCTCCCGCCGGAACGATACCATCTACGCCAGACAGTCCAATTGATTGACTCAATACTGTAGGAGTACAAATATCCACAATCGCCTCTATGACTTGAATCGCGATCAGCCTTTCTGATCTTCGTCATCTCTCTCTAGTAGTTCGTACACTGTGTGTGCTTCTAGTGCGAGTACGATTGTATGGAGTCTACGATCGAAGAGGACCTATTCTAGGGACCTATAGCTGTGACATCCTTTCTACAACCATCAGGCTCCTACTATATAAATCTACTCTCTAGTAGTAGTAGAGGGAATCTTAGTACTCTAAGGAAAGAGGCGACGATCACGGCATATGATCGTCAAATTGTTCAACTCTAGCGAACAGTTACCAACACTTTGTCTTTGGTAAGCTTTTTCGCAAAGGCAATTTCGGCTAGGTCAGCCGCGATATCTAGTGTAGCCGAAGGGCGCGCGGCGGCAAGTGCAGAAGCTTTCATCGATTCCATATTTTCTGGCGAGCTCAACCATGAGCTCACCGTATCAGCAATCACCTTGGGATCACCAGAGTATTTACCGAATCCAGAATTCTCTACAAATGGAACGTTTCCTTCCTCTTGGCCAGGTCTGAAAGAAAGGAAGAAGAAAAGGAAATTGTGAGGAGGAAACTCCGAAAGATCGCCAACTTGGAGAAATTGTCACCTACAGATAAGCAAACAACATGCAGGGAAGTCCACAGATACACGCTTCTGCGATTGTTCCCGGTCCAGCTTTAGTCACCAAGGTGTCGGATGCACGCATCCACTCGTCCATGTTGTTCACAAATCCTTTGACAACGACCTTTACCCCAGCGCCCCACTGCTGACTAGACAATTCCTTCTGTGCAGCTTGATTGTTTCCACAGACAACTACAAGTTGATACACCGGAGAGGAACCACTTTCGCCCAGTTTTCCGCCCAGCGCCTTGGCAATATCAACTATTCCTCCCATTCCATCGCCACCACCGACGACAAGAACAGTTGGCAACTCAGCCTCCAATCCGAGCTGTAACCGAAGACCATTCGACGCGCCCTCCTGGTTTGCTGCTTTACCGACTGAAGCACTATCTGACCAAAACCCCTTTCGGATAGGGAGACCATACTGCACGATTTGCGAAGGTTTCAGCCCACGAGATAGAGCCTTCTCGTTGAGCACGTCGGAAGGAACGAAACATTTGTCGACACTAGTATGTCGAGCAAGAGTGAGACTTATTTCAATAAGAGCACGCACAAACAATGACCCTTTTCTTGTTGAGACTTACGCTGGGTTGAACCATGTCTTATGGGCTCCCCCCAAATCAGTGACAACCGTCGCAAAAGGTGTTGTTCGGACATTTGGGTCTCGCGACGAACCGTTCGAATCTAGATTTGACAAAATTTTCAGTGGAAGGTCCTGACAAAGTGGGTGCACTGATACCACCATATCAGCCCTTTTACCGGTCGATCCAGATGGCCGGTTCATGCAATCCTTGAACGGCTCAAAACAGAATGTACTAAGCAAGCAGTCATTCAGCCAAAGTCCGAAGTCTGTTTCTCCGAATTGAAAGAACAAATCCCATAGAAAACTGTATTTGGCCATGAGCTTGTATCCCTCTACGTAGCCATTAAAAGGCCAAAAGGGTCCATATTCAGTATAAATATCGACAATATCGCACTCAAATTTTCCTGGGTACAATACGTCGAAGGCATCACGCAAAGCGTTTGCAGAAGCACGATGACCACCTCCCGTATCGGACATGAGAATTTGAACCGTGCAAACACCATCACTGCTCTTTGAGGAATAGAGAGAAATCAAGGGATCCCCATTGTGAATAGTCGTATGCTGAATATTCCTCCCTCTTATTTGCGACGTCGCATATGGCGTGAACCCATTTGCCGACAATCCCAGAATGCAAAAGAACGTCGCGAACAGAAAACGCCTTGCTCCCGCCATGGTGAAAGAAACTTGTAGTGAACTGAAGTCCCAAAAACAGCAAAACCTCCAATCCTTCGTTCGTAGCTACAGTAGTAGCTACAGTATTCGTATGATGTGTTCAATGATGAACGTTGATGGCAAAATAATTGGAGAGAGATGATTCGATTCATTCTTCGGTGTCATCATCTCTCGCATCTCTACCCTCTGTCCTTTGATTCATTCGGTTGGATTGCTTCAAAGTTGAGGGCCAATCATCTCTGGATCGCGGGATGTGCTGTGACGTCATGATTTTCGAAGTAGTCAGCTGAGTCGAGAAAGCTTAAGATTTTTGCTGCCGCTAATCATATCTGTCCTGATCGCCTGAGTAATACATCTATCGATCTATCTATCTATCATCGTCGTGTGTCCCGGGCAGGCTGCAGTGTGATTTGACTATGTTACATCAGTTGCTACTCACAAGGTAATCATGTGATCGTCCCTTGTATTTCAGACTATTTTACCACGGGAAGCATGCAGTAACCATCTCAAAAATGGTCGGGTCGGGTCGGATCGGAAACAACCACCCGGGCTCTCAAGCACACCTACGTGCAGTAAGTAAGGCTCATCAGCTCGCCTTCTTCTTTCGATGAGTGGAGCTAAAAGTCCATTTCAGACATCTTCTTTGGAGGTCGTTTCAGTCTCGTCGTTGGTCCCTCTCTTACTGCCTGGGCTGGCCGCAGCAACGCTTTCACCGACGCAACCAGATACTCTCGCGTTGACTTCTATTGGCCTTGGCCGGTGAGCAATATTATCGTTCCCGTGCAAGCGAGTCCGTTAATGATGCTTCGATGGGCATGTCCCTGTGAACATTTCCATCTGTAGGGCAAATAACGCAGGCTGGGCACACCATAGCTACTGGTATCCATTCATGTTTCGTTGTAGCCAATCGTAAGTTGACGTCCCCCAACTGGTTTGAGCAGCATTCACTAATTCCATGATGAAATACTTTTGTTCCTTAGATCCAGGTGGGCCTCGCATCCGCAGACGTGAGCGTACTCCATTTGCAAGGAGCCTCGCCTGACGAGGGCTTTCAGTTAGCGTCAACATGGTCGCTTCAACCAGGCTAACAATTTCTTCGGTATGGGCCGAGGCACAAGCAAATGCTTGTTCAAACATATGGCAGAATCGTACACCCAGGCCGCCTTGGTTTACATTCCAACCTCCGAGGACGTCCCAAAACTCACCACTCAGCTTGAAAGGAGCTCTTTCGCTGAAAATTGGCACTTTTCCCATTTTTGGTGTGTCCCCGAGGACAAACCCGAAGTCAATGTGAATAACATTCCCCTCCCGATCCAAGAGAATATTTGCATTGTGTCGATCTTTGATTTGGAGAATATAGCAGACAACACTGTACCCGACAAGAGAGCGCAGGAAATTATCTTGGGCTTCCTCAAATGTCGGTACTCCTTTGGTTGGAATAGCGCTTGCTCTCGCTTGAGTCTTTACGAAGTGTGCACTTTGTGTGGTTGGAGGACCGTAGGCTCGAATAAAGTAGTCACGCAGGGATTCAAAACCATCCGTTCTTTTCTTGACTTCGTGAATACTTTTGGCATCAGAAAGACATTCAACTAGTCCCGAGTCACCACCCACGCACATGATGGTATATGGTCGCATGTGGGGTCGATCAGCCTCCGGAATATCCGATTGAAACCAACCATTCAGATTCGATATAATCTGCATAACTAGAGCTTCCCTCCGAATATCTTCCCCTGCCTTAATGATGAACGAAGCCAATCGCCATCCTTCCGTTTTCCCGTACGGCGATGCTTGGCGAATCTCCTCGCACTTTTCTGCCCAGCTCTGTCCGAAAACTTTGTCTAGTAATGCCTCTCTCGTGGAAACAGTAGGATCCCTGTGCTGATTGATGAGAAAAATATGCTCCAAGCGATCACTGCAACCGGAATTGCTTACCTTTGCTGTTCGACAGGTTGTTGATGCATCGCCCCTTGGTCGACGTACATTTGTTGATGCAGCTGTTCGTACTCATTCTGGCGAACATTCTCGTACGCGTCCGAAGTCCAGATATTGTCAGCATCGTTGGGATAGAACACTGCTTCATCGCTCTGCTGCCCTCCCTTGAGAAAAGTGTAGTTGTCTGAAGTGATTTGTTCAGCCGGATGCATAGGAGCAGGCGTAGACTCCGGCGACTCAGACGGGATTTGGTACGAGCGCGGTCCATAACCATGTCGCGAATCAGTGTGCTTTTCACCCATCATGCTTGCACTCAAACTCAATGCTTCTCCAATCGTTGCCCCGAGACCTGGAGCCCCAGTGACATATAAACGTGGGTCATTGCCGCTCAATCCAGTCTCGGCGACCTCAACATGGACCAGAAACGGACATCTTTCACGCGACGAAAGTATTCTACACTCGTCAACCACAATGTTGAGGACTCGGACGGCGCCACTATCTGCAGCAGTCGATGACTGATCTCCGCCAGGCCACCTGGTCTGTTGTTTCGGATCCAACGGTAGATGAACAGAGTACTGGAGAAGATCGGATGCAATTTCATTGAGCTGAGGCCAGTCATAGGGACCTCGATGGTCTTCAACATCAAGGCTAACATCACCGCGCGTGACCATCCGTCTTCGGATTCTTCTATTCATCTCTTCCAGACCATCGAACAAATAAGCCTGGTGGGACTCAGAGGTGTTAGGAAAGCAAGGGACAACGCAACAGGGAACAAGTTGGAAAAACTTACGTGGCGATGAATCGTAGGTACATGACGCAAATCCATTGAAAGTTTTGTGAGGCGGTCAATGAAATGCATGGTATCACCATAGTGACTACATCTTCGTAGGCTGAGACTGGAAGGCAGTGTGGCTTGGACATAATCCCCATTTTGCCGATGTGGGTGATAGTTCGTGTATGGCTGATACTCTTGGTAATACCCTTGGTAATATAGCTCCTCATCCATCGTTATTGTATAACCATAGGCTGTTGCTTGTTCTGCGTCTTGAAGCAGATCAAAGGCTTCTCGCTTTTCACTTCCGATTTTGGCAAGGACTGCGGCCTTTTCCGCCGGCAGAACAACAATCAGCCTTCGCCCTGTCTGTCGTCTGTGTTCAAATAATGTTTTCCATGCCCGGCCAACCTCTGCTTCCAAAAGCCAGCACATATCAACACCCCAATTTGCATCCTCGACACAACGATTTATTATCACATTTCGCAACTTGTCGATTGGATCCAGTAGATTTGGTTCGAAGGCGGGCGGAGACTTAAGCACTACTGACACCAACTGTGGTAGATAGTCGCGTACTATTCGCACAGTCTTCTGAGCATCTTCGACTTCAGCTGCGGAAGGACTGACCAAGGTTTCCTCGACAAGAATGGGCTCTGAACGCATGTTCATGCCAGAGCTCCTCGTGGCTGATCGCGCCGACTCGTT
Organism: Nitzschia sp. pyKryTriq1; assembly: GCA_956465555.1. Lineage (NCBI taxonomy): Eukaryota > Bacillariophyta > Bacillariophyceae > Bacillariales > Bacillariaceae > Nitzschia > Nitzschia sp. pyKryTriq1. Next base: position 2,845,592 of record OY101116.1, read on the forward strand.
ATTCGAAATAGCAAGCATATCTTGACTGCGATCTGAAGAATCGCCCACAGTTTCGTTTCTTATAAACATCTCTCTCTCGAAAGTTTTGAGAATTTCCACGTCTGCATCCATAAACGGATCTTCGCCTCCATCTGACGATACTGCTTCTGCCGCGTCGATGATGTTTTGCTGATTCCGTCTTTGCCGGGCTGCTTCGTACCGCTCCAGCGTCTGATCAGCTTGCTGCAGGGATACTGCTAGCTTATTTACAAGTTCTGCTCTCATAGCATCCATTACCAGCAGCCTCTGCGTGCCAGGAGGATATGAAAGGATCCCTCGAAGGCAATTCTCCCGCCACTCTTCTTCGCAGCTCACTGGAATCGACACGGCTTGCTCCACATGTTGAAGTTGCATTTGCTGAGGTTGGTAAGGCAGCGTCTGGATTTCGGCAACATCTCGCACCACATTACAGAGAAAGAGCCATCTCATCAAAAAGTTCGTAACGTCAAACATTTCCGTGCAGGAAATCCTTCCCAAATCAAGTCGAGCGAAGACAATTCAACTCAAGACAATTTTTATCAGAGCAGTTTGAAGTTGCTACTCAGTACATTCAATGCGATACTTGAAACTTTTGCAATTGAACTGTAAGGGAAGCGTCTCAGCACAGCTTCATTCTCAGCCTGCAAAAGGACCGTGCTAAACGAAAAGTAATGCTATGGACAACAATAGAAGCAGACGGAAGTAGATGATGAAGATGATGATGATGATGAACAAGATGACTTTCCAGGATGGCGGATGGCGGCGCGATTGGCGATATGGTGCGTGTTGTGCGTTGGCTTTTTGGCTTTCCACGTGTCTCTTCTGTGACGGGACACGTTTCACGTTTCACGTTTCAATCACGGATATAGTATACTCGACTGACTCGATCAAAAAGCGCAGGACGAGAACCGTGATGTCATTGTCGCGATGCTGAAATGAAACTGCCGAACGTGCCGACAATAAGAATAAATGAAATGTCATGACGACCTACCGGTATGTGATGTTGTTGTGGTGATGAGGAAACCAATACGAGTACTGTACCAACTTCGACTTGCTTATGCAATCCCTCTCCACACGAATCAAATTCTGGGATAGCTACTGTACACTCCGACGAAGGCTATTTATCATCCGTTCTATTCTTGCTTTGACGGACGGGAACGATAAGATACACGCCCCCGATTTGATTCGAGAACGGCCGCCAAGGCTCTCTATCTGGCCAAGGCCATTTTGGAACACTGAATCTTTGACACTACTTTTTCCATGATGTCAAAGCTTTCACTCCGCAATAATGCCAAGTTTTGTTCAATTATTTCAATCTTGCTTGGGCTCACAATAATTCACACACACGTTATGCCAACGACATCATCACCGACTACAACAACAAGCAAATACATTGACGCATCCTGCATCGACAAAATGAACCCCCAAGACAATGGTTTTGAATTTCTTCATGATCTGCGAAAGAAGTACGAGCATCAGCCCGTTTTCCTCCAATCAGTGAAGGAGATCGCGTTGTCGCTCGGACCACTCTTCCAAGACCCCGAAAATGGTGAGTTCTACAAGAGAGCATTCACCGCCATGACGGAGCCAGAAAGGACTATTTCTTTCCGCGTACCATGGGAGGACGACGAGGGAAACATGCGGTTCAACCGTGGCTGGAGAGTTGAATTTTCTAGGTAAGTGTGACGAATATTCCGATGGTGCTACCCTTCTTACATCTGTCTTACCTATGGCATTGTGTGCTTGATGAAGCATCTTGGGCCCGTATAAAGGAGGGCTTCGATTCCATCCTACAGTTGACGAAGGCGTCCTTAAGTTCCTAGGATTCGAACAAATCTTCAAAAATGCTCTCACTGGACTTCCAATGGGAGGTGGTAAAGGTGGCTCTGACTTTGACCCCAAAGGAAAGAGCGAAGGGGAGGTGCGACGATTCTGTCAATCCTTCATGACGGAACTCTATCGCTACCTCCATCCATCCACGGATGTTCCAGCCGGAGATATTGGCGTGGGTGGACGAGAAATCGGATACATGTACGGAACATACAAACGCCTGACCAATAGACACGGCGAAGCAGTCCTTACAGGAAAGTCCATGCTGTTTGGGGGCTCACCGTTCCGCCCCGAGGCCACTGGCTATGGATTGGTGTACATCACTAAATTGGCAGTCGAAAAGAAACTCAATCGTTCCCTAGAGGGCATGCGCTGTGCCGTGTCGGGCAGTGGCAATGTTGCCCAGTTCGCCAGCAAGAAACTTCTGGAATTCGGTGCCAAAGTGCTCACTATGAGTGATTCCAATGGCGTTCTACTCTTTGAGGAAGGTATGACCCAGGAGGACTTTGATATGATCGTCACATGCAAGAATGTCCAACGAGGACGCCTATCCAGTCTAGATGGAAAAGTGTCCGGAAAATACTTGGCAGGTCAAACCCCGTGGAATCTATGCATTCCTATGGACATTGCGCTGCCTTGTGCCACTCAGAACGAAATCGACGAGGACGGAGCAACGATGCTGCTGAAGAATGGAGTCCTTGCCGTCAACGAGGGAGCGAACCTTCCTACAACTCTGAAGGGACAAGAAGTTTTCCGCAGCGACCCTACGGTGATCTACTTGCCAGGCAAGGCTGCAAATGCCGGTGGCGTTGGTGTGAGCGGTCTTGAAATGAGTCAAAATGCTCAACGCTTGACTTGGGAACCACACGAAGTCGATGAGAAACTTCAAAAAATGATGGGTGATATCTATGCGTTGATGGAAAAGTATGCAGGAGAAGGAGGCACGTTGGAAGACGGTGCGAATCGTGCCGGTTTTATCAAGGTGGCGACGGCAATGAAGGAATTGGGCTGGGTCAAGTGAGCACGAGGATGGATACAGGCCTTCTGTGTCCTTTACGCTTGGGACTGCCAGTTCATCAAACATCAAAGTAGATTTATCTCTAGAGTACTCGTACTCGTACGGAAACAAGGAAACCTCTCACAGTGATGCACTCCAAAGGACACACTTACTAATATATTCAAGCGCTATTCTACTAGAGAGAATTGGAAAAAGTTCAATGTCGAAAAACAGCCCTGTGCCCAGACCAGATAGAGTACTACTGATAGTACCTGTGAAATATTGAACGTGAGATATTTGAAGAAACTGTCAACAACAATCAGCCACACCTTAGCGTTTGAATCAAGGGCAACAGACTTACAATTCCAAACCCATCCCATCACCAATTTCATAGTCGGCCAGCGTGATATGATCCTTGTAAATGGTATACCACTTTTGAATTTTCAGTTTTTCAGGCCGCGTTCCCAATTGGGCAGCAGCCAGTTTCTTCAAGTCGCCGATCGTATCATCTTCGTTACATTTTACCCTGACTTTCTTTCCCAGTCTACAGAAATAATCACAGAGAACAAAATAGAAAAAGTGAGTCGTCCAGCACGCATTATAGCATCCAAACGAATAGCTGGGTGTTGGATATCGGTAGCATAAAACCCATATCAAAAACAAACCTGTCATTCAGCACAACCTCGATCATGCTATTTTTCCAGGTAGCACGTAAGTATTCAGAAGACACTGCCAACACTAATCTATGCCAAGAACTAAACTCGAATATTTCAGATAGAGAGTTGAGATGAAAATGCTCTCATCTTTCATCTCTCAGTACCAGTACTCAGTACAGTAACAGTACCAGGTACTGTACTCGTAGGGTAGACTATGTACCAGGCGTCCATAACGGTACAATTGTACAGTGGATCTGACGCCAGGAACATCCAAGGGTGCGGGTCACCGCGCACTAACGTGGAACTCGCTTTACGGGCACGCTTGGACAATGCTCTTTCGCGCTAGCCACGCTCCGTGGCAAAGCCCGCTTGGCCTGGGCCAAGATTTCTTGGCCTAGTCTGGAACATCCAAGGGTGCGGATCACCGCGCACTAACGTGGAACTCGCTTTACGGGCACGCTTGGACAATGCTCTTTCGCGCTAGCCACGCTCCGTGGGAAAGCCCGCTTGGCCTATTCTTGGCCTGCCCAGGCCAAGAACCGTGGGCCACGCTGCGAAGCAGACACCGCGGTTTCGATTTAACGCGCTTTTGAGTTCAGTGGAGGAAGGTGGAGCGCGCGTGATCGCTCGATCCTTGGATGTTCGTGTACCTGGTACCTGGTACGAGTTCAGTACTTGTACATACAGTGCAGTCAGGCCCTCCACGTGGCAAGTGGAGCAGCCTTACTACATTGCCAATACCACTAAAGCTCACGCTTTGACAACACTCATCTACCTTCTCAACACATCACAGACTTGCCTGGTGAAGACGGATTCGAAAAGCCTCTTACTACAGAGGCGGTAGAGTAGTGGGAAGTTTTCCGGAGTTGTATTTTTGGTCGTCGGCGCTGTGCCGTAGGATTCCTACGGACCACCCCGTAGCTCATGACGACCTCAAATACAATCCGACAATCTACATCAAATGGGAGCAAGGACATCCGCTTTGGAACGTACAACATTCAGAGTGGACGAAATGGTCGCCTGGAGACATGTCTTCGAGCGATGCAACAAATGGAGCTGGATTGGGGGATCTTAACGGAGACCAAGCTGACGAACGGTATACATACGCGGTTTTCCTCGGACTACAACGTATTTGCCATGGACGCAACCAATTCTAGCCAGGGAGGGGTAGCTGTATTCTTTCGGGAGTCCGAAACCTTCCAAATTGAGTCTCTGCGTAGACACGGTCCAAACGTCCTCAGCTTTGAGCTGGTAACGGGAGGACGGCGTCACCCGGTCGTTGGGGTTTATATCCCGCCATCGGACACAGAACTCAATACCCTTGAGTATTTCTTAAAGGTCGTCGACGCCTGGCCCAATGGTCGTGAACCACTGATCCTAGGCGATTTGAACGCGGACCTCCGCTCCCCACGGACGGAATGGTCAGCGTCAATTTCGACAGAGATTTTATCTCGTGGCTACGAAGACCTACTGAGTCAATTTAGGCCGCGTCGTCAAGACAAGTCCTACACTTGGCACCAGCGTCGACACGATCGTTGGATCACGTCACGCTGCGACTATATTCTGGGCCTGGGCCGAGGACGGATCACCCAGGTGGCCATCCGAGAGCCCCGTCTCTTTGCCTCGGATCATTTGATGGTCCTAGGCAGAATGACTACTGAACCATTGTCACGATGCACCGCGTACGCTCAAGAGCGTCGCCGGATGCCCCTACGGCCCCCAACCAGGGGACCACTGACACAGGCAGATACTCTTTTCCAGACTGTCCTGGACAATGCCACCGCCGCCCGAACCCCGTCCCCGGGACGGCAACCGTGGATTAGCCAGGCGACATGGACCCTGATCGACCAACGGATCGCCATCCGGCGGGCCGAACCGTTTGATCAGGCGGAGTATCGTCGAACGTCACGACGAATAAAGCAATCCTTAGCAGCCGACCGCAAAAAGCGGGTCGAACAGGCCGGAGCAGACATTGAGGGATACCTCAGTGCACCCGAGCCGGACCTCAAGGCGGCATGGGGAGCACTCCAAGCATGGTATCGCCACGCTGGAGACCGCCCCCACAGATAGTTAAAGTACGCATATTAGTGGTCAGCCTAGGTGCCCGCGAGCCTCTGCCGGGATTGGAATCCCATGCTGGGCAAGCTCAACGTCACCGGAGGTAGTTAACAACAACAACATACAGTGCAGTACAATACGAGTACTGTACGTACCTGGTACGGTACATACCGGTATCGATGGTACCCCGGTACAGCAGCACAGGTGAAGCACAGACGACGACGACGACTCCATCGACTTCAATTGAGACGTGATGATTGGGCCATGTCATGTCGCATATAATAAGAATTGCGAACACATCGGAGTCAAAACTAGTGTTACTTAGAAAGAAAATGCCGTGCACGCTCGATTTTCAAAAGGCCACGTACACGCAGCAGGTAGATGATTTAAAACCAACCGTTACGAATAGGGTGTCTCACCTACGAAGCTGGATGTCGACCCACGCAGAACCAAGCGCTCCACCGCCAAATTCAAAAGTCGCGGAGGCCCGGCAGGGGAACATAGAGTACTGAATCTACGTGTATTATACGTCCCTCTTGAGAAGTACATCTCATTTTCAATTTCTGTCCGGAGCAACACTCTCGTCACGCTCCTCTCTCATCATCTCTTGTTGTATCCGGTCAATCGATCACTGTCGACTTGTTACAACTTGTCTTCTTCAGGATCGAGTGTATCTTCATTTTTTGAGAGACTTGTTGCTGGCATTGGATTTCGGATCACCATTGTCTGCGTATCCACGACACACTCTTTCCTGGTGATATTTTATCGTCAGATTGGGAATTCAGAATTCGAATAATTTGAATCAAACGTAGTGGGTCGCCGTACAAAGTCTACGTAGTACGCAGGAGGACGCAGCGAGGAGGCGTTTTTTGCATATCCCCCATTTTTTATTTAGCCACAACGAACATACACATAAGTTGTTTTCACAATGGCGACAACGAACATGATGGTAAAGGAAGACGTGGCCACCGCTACTACCGGGCCCAGTAGTGCAGCAACTGAGAAACCAGTTCCGTCGATAACATTATCGATTGCTCAAGATGATGTGAAGCGTGTATTGGAGGCCAGTGAAGCGATGGCCAAGACTCTGGCTCGCCTCCAGGAAGCCAACGAGGAAATGGATGCTGCTGCTCCGGAGGCTACTTCAGAGGAAGCTGCTGACACGCCGATGGAGACGGAAGAGGGAGACGAAGCACCGAAGAGCGAACCAGCCGACGAAACGCCAGCTCCCGAGGAATCCGTGTCTACCTCAGAAACGCCAGCGGACTCCTCGGCTGCGGAAGAAACCACGCCCACTGCCGCCGCAAAAAAGAACAAGCGCCCACTGCACGAGATGATTTATGAAGCTGCTCAACAGTGTGAACACCCGATGTTGCCTGCTTTCTTGGAGAAAATGAGTGCGTCTGGGTCGTCGCCTCTAGAGCTTCGAGCGGGGATCTTGGTATTTCATGATCTTCCCATGCCGGAGAAGATCAAGCTCATCTTTGATGTTCTGGGGAAAGAACACCCGAAGGCAGTCGGATCTTCTGGTCCTGCTGGTGAGGAGAATACCGAGCGGTTATTGTCGAGGGATGGAGCGATGTCCTTGTTTCGATCTGTTATTGTAGCCATCTCGTCGTGTATTCACCAGGACAAGCGGGTACAGATCGAAATGGAGAAAGATACTGTCACTAGTGAACCTCCCACGAAGAAGCGCAAGGTTGATGCGGGTTCTCCGGACTCTGATAAGTCTGCGAAGACACACGACCACAGCCATGGGGGCGATTCTGTGCCTGCCCTCCAGTCTCCTTCTAGATCGTTTGATTCGTCGCTCGGAACTCTAAGGGAAGAAGATGATTTCGCGACTCACGGTGTTCGCAAAGAATTCGAAGACATTGCCATGTACGCCACAGACCGTCTAATTCGATACTGCAGCAAGAAAGGCACCATTAGCAAAACAAATGTCGCCGTGGACTTGCGCGCCTTTGAAGACTGGAGGAAGTTCGAAGGGCCAAAGATTGCGCCGTGGCTGGCACTCCTAGACCTAGCAAGATGGAAGACTCCACAGAGACCCGCCGCTCGACCGTCGCAACCACCACCGCCGAAGAAAGAGGCCGAGGTCAAAGAGGAGATCAAATCTCCGGAACCTCCCGTGTTGGTCGAGCAGAAACTCAAGTCGCCGGAAGCCAAAGCAGACCCGAAGCCAACACCAGCAAAAGAGACTCCGCAAGCACCGACGCAGCAGTTGCCGACTGCATCCTCTCCGATGTACGAGGATGCCAGTGCGAGTCGAACAGTGGTCTCATTTGACTTCACTGGGTCAGTACCAGACTCTGACAAGGAATCTGTCTTTTGCATCAACATCACAGAGGACAACCTTGCTACGCTGCGAAATTTGGTTCGCAATACGGGCCTTGCCAGTCGACCCGTCCGCGAAATCACAGAAATACTGCTGGGTGCTTCCAAGGAAAAGGAAGGCCGACAGATCGTACCGATCGAGAGATTCCACACTTGTCTACACCAGCTCCTCGGGTCTGGATCACAGAAAAGGTTATCTCGCATGGATCATGATGTCTTTTCGTCCTCCTTTGTGGACTTTTTCAGTTGCTTTGACAGTCGGCAGCCACCACTGGAAGCAGGAGAAGTGAACGCGATGGAACTTGCCGTAGGATTCTGTTTCCTAGGTGCAGGAAATAAAAGTGCCAAGCTCGCCGCCGGCTTTGAGATGCTCGAATCTGCCCCGTCAGTGGGTTTGACGACCCAGCAACTGCAAACATTTCTTCGCTCGTACCTCACCATGCTATGCGGTATATCTCTGTTGACGTCATCATCAGACGGTATTATGAAACCAAAGCTCAACAACGCTCGCCGCAAGGCCATCCACCACTCTGTCGAAAATGGCTCGAAGTGGACCATGGCGCATTTCCTCAAGACGACCGGGGCCTCCAAAGATGACACTCATTCGTTCGAGGCCTTTGCGAGCTGGTACACTGCCGGTGGCTTCAACGTCGCCCCATGGTTGGAGCTTTTGGACCTCAAGAAATTGCTAGCTCTGGTTGGCGATGCCAGTGGGATCGGACCCAAAACTCCGCCGTTGCAACAGCAAGAAGTTCTTCCTCCTTTTCCCGGCCCGAAGACTGCATCCCCAACATTTTCGTCGCCACAGACACCTCATTTCCCGATGACGCCCTCAGAGGACCCATTCACGCGAGCGACATCGACACCCTCAGAGCAAGTTCTGTTCACGTTTCCGCTGGCCAATCAGCGCTCCCTCGTCGTTCTCAAGGAGGATGCGGCTTACGTGCGCAAGGTTGTGGACCAGCTTGGACTTTTGTGTGTCGCCCCCGATGAGCTTTGGTCTTCTCTCCATGGCATTGCTCGAAAGCATCCTCCTGTACCGCCGCATCATGGTGCAAAGGTGTCCAAAGCTCAAGTCACTGGCAAAACGATGCCTGTCAACAAGGCAACCTTCGTTGCGTGCATGCAAGAGGTGATCCAATCTAAGAGCTCCAGCCGCAAGCGATCATCAAGTGGGGTCTCAAGGTCCGTGTCGGAAGCAAATGATGTTCTTGTCAATTTCTTCCATAGTTTTGATCTGCTTCAAGTAGACCGTGTTGCGTTGAATGAGCTGATGGGCGGCTTGACACTTCTATGCGGTGGGAAGAAAAGCACGAAACTGGCTTTTGCATTTAGCGTTTTCGACCAACGAGCACAACCGAAAGGAAAGAAAAGTAAAAAGGCACAAGAGCCTAACTCTCTGGGCGGAGAAGATCTCTTTTTGTTCTTACGATCCTTCTTGATTGTCATGTTTTCATGTTGTCGCCAAAGTTGGGACTTGAGCGACGATGCCGTGAATCGTTATATTGCCGACACTGCGAACATGATTACCGACGACGTCATGCGATATCAATGGCGAACGCACAAGAAAGATCGTGTGGATTTCGACGAATTTGGTCGATGGTACAACGAAGGGGGTTTCGAAACTGCACCATGGCTAGAGCTGTTGGACCTGAAGAAATGGGTTCTCATGGACAACGCGCTCGATTCTTTCGACTTGTCGTCTAACTCTCCTGGTCTCATGATTGACCCAGATTGTCCCCCTGCACCACCTGATGATTCGATGGATCCTTCCTTTTTTGACGACGACGCGGCTGGAATCATGCCGATGGACAGCATCGACGAGATGGATCTCCTACTGATGCAGCCATCCCAAGACAAGGAGAACGATGCTGACTTGAATAAGCTGGCAAGTTCCTTATCTTACTCCTCGCCTGGCGCACAGAAACCCCGGGTCGATTCGAATACGAAGAGCTCAAACTCTTTGAAGTTCCATCTGGTGACCGAAGACGACAATGGAGGTTACGTTGTTTCTGTCAGTCAGAAGAGAATCCATCACCTACGGCACCTTCTTACTGAAAGTGGTCTGAGTGATCTAGACAGCGAGGACGCGTGCAAGCATATCCTCGGGAAATCGCATCGAGAAGACAAGTCTGGTAGATATGTCATGACCAAGGAGGACTTTGACTCTGCCATGCGTGACGTGATCTCGAGTAGGAATCTTAGCATTGAATCTCAACGCGCTCTTTCGGCAATATTGAGTGAGATTTTCACCGCATTTGACTACGGTGGTATTGGCCAAGTCAATGCCACCGAAGTGGCCTGTGGTTTCACTGTATTCTGCCATGGGAAGAAGAGCGATAAGCTCGAATATGCATTTGAGGTCCTTGATCGTGATCGACGAGGGAAGCTGTCTCAGTCCGATACAGCCAAATATCTCCGTTCGTTTTTGACTGTGCTACTCAACGTCGTTTCGACGACTTCGCTCGATTCCGACCAAGACGATGTGATGTCTACCACAAGTGGACTACGTTGCGAGAGAACCATGTCTACTGTGGCCCGCGCTGTCGAAGCGGGTTCGTCGTGGGCTGCGTCCCAGGCCTTCCGGAGCAGAAGAGGCAACCGGGACACGCTTTGTTTTGACGAATTTGCCGAATGGTACACGCATGTAGGCTACAGTAATATTCCTTGGCTGGAGCTTCTTGATCTTAACAAATGGGTGATAACGGAACCGTGATGTTCCAGATGATACAAATTTGATATTTTCTCTCCCAACCTTCGAGGTTAAACAGCTCCTTCTTGTGCCACTGATATTGCTCTTGCAACCATGCACGAAGTATGTAAATTAGTTTTTTTCTATGTCTTGGATTCACGTTTGGCTTCCAATCATTCCGCAGAATAAAAATGGGTTGACGTACGCATGCAACTCCGGATAGCTCCAGAGTGCTGTCGTAGCGATGCAATAACAGTACAAGTACTGGTGGTACAGTAGAGATGTACCAGGTACTTACATTACCTGCTATTCGTACTTTATTAGTAGTCTACCGAGTAGAGGCACTTCATCAAGACGCCCTCCTGCTGAGCTCCTACCGGTACATACCAGAGTGCTGTACTGTAGCTTCCTACAGTACAAAATACTCCTACGGGTAGTACCGGTAGGTAATACAGTACGGTAGAGAGCTTTGAAGAGCGCAAAACTGAGCAACGAAACTCGTCGAACCCTATATATTCCTCCTATAGTGCCAGAAGTTATAAATTATATTGAGGAGGATCAGCGGTGGACTACCAGCGTCAAATATAGTGCCGATAGCCAGGAGCCGCATTGTGATTGCTCATCCATACTGTGCAGTAGGCAATATACCAAATCCCCGAGTGATCCATCGCAGAGGCCGAACGAGTGGCCTTTTGTACGATCTTGGTATCATGCAGTCACTACGAACGGCTTAAATGTACTTTCCGACAAGCTTTGTGGGAAAAGGAGGCAATGTGTCTCCTACATTTTCATCAGTTTCCGAAACCAAATAGACAACTTCCATAGACTCAGCCTCTTCTAGATCCTGAATCGATGATTCGTCGTCGTGGGAACCTACGGTTGAATCCAAGCTCGCATTCAATTCTTGATCAGCGAGCTTCTTATCGGAAAGGTCGTGCGACTTCCCATGATCGTCGCTGGAACCTAATGTTGGATCCTCGCTTGCGCACGCATTCAAGTCGCGATCTTCGAGCTTTTTGGAAAGATCTTCCACCTGAATGTTGACATCAAACGGTTTGGCTGCGGCTCTTCCCCACCGAGCTTTCGGTGCCTTCGGTTTACTCGTCCGTTGAGTGCAGACCAGAGACTGGAGTCCCTTGCCCAAGAGTTTCATTCGTTGTGGATTTTCTTTTGATTTGCGTCTCTTCATTTCATTAGGATCGAGTTGTGTTTCGTAGCCTACGGAGGCTCCCCTCTCTTGAGCCTCCAATGTATTTCGCAGTTTGTCCCACTTGCGATCGGGGACCGCACCGGGAGGAGCTTCTCGAGTCACAACAGGAGCCACAACGCCCCTTCCTTTTCGAGATGGCGATTTCGGTGCTGGATCCGAAGAAATCGGCGACGGCTCATCACCATCGTCGAGGAGAACATTTTCCAGCTCGGGTTCGTCTGCCATAGTCTCCCCGATGATCTGGTTCCAAGTTTCTTGAGTGATAGTCGTAGGGTCGACCTGTTCGATCTTGATAAAGGTGGTGTCCGTGGCAACAGAACCCCACGTGTGCACGGACCCGTCGTCGGACAAGAGTGACGGCGATCTACCCACGACAGCGCGAATGTCCGAGAAAGTAGATACACGTCTACCCAGTTCAATGGCGTCGTTTCGAGGAGCACGAGAGAGAGAAAGGAAGCTTTCCCCAGTTCCTTCCTCTGCCATGCGAAGAGCCGATCCCAAAAGGCTCTCAGCAGTCTCTGCCTCTACCAAACTCCGTTCATCTTCAGAATCACTCTGCAATAGTTCAGGCTCGGCCTCTTGAAAGAGGTTCGATTCGAGCTTTTCTCCACGTCGGGTGAAAAACATTCTACCACCTTCTTCTTCTTCCTCCTCCTCCTCTGCTTTCGTTTCTACGTTTGTTTCGAGGCTTGGAGTTACCGGTACCGCTACTATAGGCGAATCCGAGGCTTGTTCTAGTTCTGCTGCTGGTGGTTGTGCTTCCGGTGTCACAGCAGTAGTGGTCTTGGTCTGCCGGAACGGAAAAGTGAGCCTTCGTTTCGGACTAGTAACAGCACTAATAGTAGCAGTAGTATCGGAAGAATCCTTGGAAAGTGGGGGTGTCTCCTCGGGTGGAGGTGATGATAAGGTTTCTTCGACACTACCTAATACAACGTCACCACAGTCGTTACCAGTTGGGCTATCTGCCGAGGGTGCTGGCGGCGGCGGGCCCAGATTCACTTCGATGTTCTCGCCGTCTTCGACAATGCTAGCCATGGTGGGAGTGTGGGAGCAAGTGAGGAGTCGAGAGTCGAAGCTAGCTGGCAAGTGGAGTACAACGAGCGAATGCAAAGAGTGTCAATCAGCAAACCAATGAATGGTGGGAGTGGAAAGAGAAAGGATGGCGATGACCGACTGTTGTTGTCTGTTCACGATGCTCTTCGGGTTTGGAGAGTGCTCCGGTAATACCGGTAGAGAGAGAAACAAAGAAAGCTTGTCATCAATAGTACTGTAGAAAAGTGCGGTCTCATGAGAGAAAAAAGGTGGAGCGCCTCAAACTTTCGCCGAGTTTATCGGAGTGGTAGTGTCACATGCCCAAAATACTATGGAGGTGCGACACGCGAGTTCGGAATGAAAGCCATTGAACGGACATTGAAACATGTGACATTCCATACAATCAAATTTAGAGAGCTCAAATTTTTCTGTCAAACCTCGTGCTAATAACATGGTTGGCACGAATATGAGTTCGTACACTTACGTGGTACTGGTACTGTACGGTATTTACGTACCGGTAGTACTCTTACTGTAGCACGAACGCTTGGGTTTTGAATTGGTCAAGGTGCACGCAAGACGGATGACTGATTGACGACTACGACTCGTACGATTCAAACAAAGATCTCAACGGAACGCGCGGACAAAAATCGGTGGACCAGCAGTTTTTTCGATCCAACATTACCAGTACTCATACCGGTACAGTACGAGTACAACATCCAACAACATCCAACAACCCACAACCCACACATGAAAGCATAAACACAACAAACAATGACACGATAATAACAACTAAAACCAACAACAGAACAAACAATATCAACGAAGTTGTTCATAGACAACCAATAAAAATAATGGGTGACGATCCTACCATGTCATTTCGCTCGTCTCTTTCCATTGACCAAGAGGACAACGATGATAACCCGGGAAATGACTCTGACACCGTTCCGTTGCGATCCAAAATTCTCAGTGTCGTCAAGTCGTCATCATCACCATCATCTCCTGGCTACACCATCCGACCAGCTCGGCTGTCACAAGAACTAGGCATTAGTGTAACGGACGCTTCGGCAGAGTTATGTGGCTTGCTAAAGGCTGTGGGAGAGGGATCCACCTTTCGCTTTGAAAAAACAGCAGGTGGAAACGACGGCGGCGGCAGTTTTGTTCATACCATGGTGTTTACGTTTCCACCCGATTTCGAACGGAGGGCTCTTTCCGCTCAATCAGCAGATGATTGGAAGCAGACGTTACGAAACGGAGTCAAAGTCTCTATCAAGTTTCTGAAAATATTGACCGCGTTTGGGTTGATCCTTTCCACCATCATCGTGTCCATTGCTGGAATGTTGGCTTTGGTGGCAGCCTTTGTGGCCGTTTCGAGAGGAGGAGACCGCCGACAGCAACATGCTATTTCTAGACAATTACACGACATTTTCTTGATGATTCGACAATTGTTGTGGTGTTATGCCATGTTTGCACCCGCTGGCGGCGGTGGGGAAGGGAGCGACCAACAGGATCCGTTCTTTCGAGAAGCGGCGTACGACACGTCATTGGTTTTGGGGATATGTTGCGGCAATCCAATGTCCATGTGGTTTTGGTTGCGGGCTAGTCATTTGAGACAGCGAAGGAGACGGATCGCACGAGGCTGGGGACGTATCAATTCATCTTTCTATGACGACTTTGGTGATTCTTCTTCCGCAGGGGATTTGGAAGGGGTTCGATTGATTCGACGTGGCGCTTGGGGTCAAGAGGAGACCCTGCCAGTTCCCTCGGCTAGAAATTCTGACGATCACAAGGGACTACTTTCGCTGGCTGTGGAATTCCTCTTTGGATCAGAGCAAACGCCCGGTCCTAGGGAAGCGGATCGATGGCGCCTACGCAGTACCGTCCTTCTCGAAAAGTCACAGCTGTCGGAATCGCCGTCTTCGTCAATCGCCATCCGGGACCTTTGTCCGTACTTGGATTCACCCCCTGCTTCTTTGGATGACACTGCAAAGATTGCGGCTGAGGGGCTGCTAGTAGTAACACATTTCAATGGCATTCCAGCAGCCGATTCTTCTTCCACCAAGGCTAATGGCCCCGAAGGAGCGCACGAGTCCGATGTCAACCCGGCACAGGCAAGATTTGTCTTTCCTGAGCTGCTAGCCGAGTCTACGGTATCCATGTCGCGATACGACGATCCTGATTTGATCTACCATGCATCATCATTCTTGGATCATCATCAAAGTCGATGGTCGGGTCTCTTCTATCAACAAGATTCTTCTCCCAACAATGCGACACCGACACCATCGACGACGACAACTCGCACGGGTGGACTATCGTCGGCGGGAAATTCCTCCACACCCTCCTTCTTGTACGAGCAACCGATGACATTCACTGCCTTGAACGCCAAGGATTTCTATCGTTGTCTGTTGGTGGCAATACTCAACGCGGTCGGTGTCATTTGGTTTGCTCAGTCCTTGGTTGTGGGTGGAATACTGGAACAATTTCTAGCTCCAGGGGTCGTTCAAGGACTGCTATGGGGGCTGATTCCAGTCTTGAGCTTCTATGCCAAACTATTCTTTGCCATTCCCACCATTCGTCTGATATACATTTTGATATGGAACGAAGCTTGCCGGACGCGTAATCGTCGGCGATCTCACCTGGCCGCAGTGCTGGCTAGTCTAAAGCAGCAGCCGCACCAAACTCAAGATCCACTGACTGCAGAGAAATAGTAGTAATAATGAGGTGGTGAGAGAGAGCCAATATTCTACTCTACTACTAGCTAGAAAGTTATGCTAGTAGAGACAACGAGCAACGTACTAAAACACCACAAAGTGGCTATAGCAGGACCTCCGGTTGCTCTACTAGCTTGAAGAAAGAATAGGTGTACCACTACCCTTCTCGGTTGAGCCTTGGGAGTATTCCACTGACACACACTCTCTCTTTCTCTCTCTCTCTCTCCCCTCTGAGATAGTATGTAGTGCTTCTCCTGTTTTCGCAATACCAATACGTACATCAAGAAGCATTCGTCGTAATCCATGATCATGACAGCATTGCTTGACACCCTCATCGGATATACGAGTATCCGCCGGCAGATTTGGTGACAAAGGCGAAGGCATCTCACTCATAAGTAGCGCAAGTGCAATTTTATCGGAGGGAGGTGGCAACAAGATCGATATTTACAACATATTATCCTCGAAATTCCATATTCCATAAAATTTTGCATCGTTCCTATCTTTAATTCGACTCCGACACGGAATCTGACCAAATCGGGAATCAGACGAAGCCTGCCTAAATAACGAGCACTGTCCACTGTCTGTTCGTCCCAATAAAAAGATGCCGTTCGTCGCCGGCCCAAGCCAGCCGAGAGAGAAAATTCTCGGGCGAAGAAGTACCGGTACGGTGCAGTTAGTGCGAAGAGAAGCGAGAAAACGCAAAAGGGCCGTTACGTGTATTGCAACGAAGTATTTACGCGGTTTTTGCAACCAACCTCAGAAGCAGCCAACTCGAACTGCACAAATCTAAACTCCGAGACCTCTCCTCCAAGCAAGGAATGCAGTTAAACACCATTACCATCGGCGACAACAACAGATCCTTGACTAGAACCTTGTTGTCACACTCATGAATCGTGTTTGGTTTGCGGCAATGGCATTGCTGGTCTCGTCCATTCGCTTCGCCAGAGGCTGGACCGCCAATCCTTCTTTTCGTCGAAAAGCCGTGGCTTCGTTGAAGCCTGCAGTTTCATCGTCCACTCGGCTGCTTTCGTTCAATTCGTTCCGATGGTCCGAAGACGAGTTCAAGCCTCTTTCGGCGTCGTCTCGTAGTTATAATGCCACATCCATTGATGCCAACGACCAGCGCGATTTGATTTCTTTTGATAAAATTTTGGCTGAATGTCCTCAAACGGAAAACGGTCATGGTATGACATATCCGGGGCGACTGGATATGAACGAGAAAATGAAGCTAGGACCGAACCAGAACATCCCAGTCCCACCGCTCGACACCGAGGAAATAGCGAATGTGCTTGGTATCGAGCCGGAGGACGTGGAGGTGGTCTTTAAGAATCAAACGGGGCTGGACGAAAAGCCTCCGGTGCTGTCCGTCTCGGAGATGTTCAAGAATTCTCATTTTGTTGACATGTTCAGAGGCTCTGCCAATTACATTGCAAATCATCGCAATTCTCTTGTAATTTACCACATTCCTGGTGATTGGATCGATCATCCGAACCCAAAGATCTTTCGGGACCTTATGAACGATATTTCCTTGACATGGATCCTAGGTCTGAAGATCGTTATCGTGGTCGGCTGTCGCTATCAGGTAGAGAAACGCCTGGGGGTGGACCGCAAGAAACACATGGGTATGGTTGTGACAGACCCGGAAAGCCTGCGAGTTGTAAAAGAAGAGGCCGGGTACGTAAGATTTGAGGTCGAGCGACAGCTCGCCAGATCGTTGCAAGGATCCCGAGGATCCAACGGTCTTGATGGCAACGTCGTTTCGGGTAACTTTTACTCGGCGCAGCCCTTTGGTGTGCTGGATGGAGTTGACTATCAATACAGTGGCTTTGTCAGGCGTTTAGAAACAGAAAAGATCAAGCAATGTCATGGCAACAGGGACATTGTTTTGCTAACGACCTTGGGAGTCAGTCCTACCGGCGAGGTCTTTAACGTCAATTCAGAGTACCTGGCGGCTTATGCCGGAGGCGCACTGGACGCCAGCAAGGTCATTTATTTCTTGGAAGACGATGTTGAGCTTCGTCACAAAGTACATGGCACCAAAATTCCGCATTTGCGAAACACCGATGCCCGCAAGTTGCTGAACGCCAACAAGATTTCCACCGAGAAAAAGGGCTTCGTCTACGTCGGAGAGAATTTCTCCCTGACCGAAGGGGAACAGAACATGCTGACCAAGATCGGTTGGTCGATGCATGCGCTCGAAAAGGGTGTAAAGCGAGTTCACATTGTCAATCCTGAGAATGGCGCACTCCTCCAAGAACTTTATACCCGTGACGGTGCGGGAACCATGATCTCGGGAGATGTGTATGATGGTATCCATCAAGCCAAGATTACAGATGTCACTGGTATTCACGACCTGATTTCTCCTCTGATCAAACAAGGTACCTTGATCGACCGGCCAAAGGCTGCCCTCGAAAAAGACATACATCAGTACCATGTGTACACTCGTGATGACTTGATTGTCGCTTGCGGACAACTCAAGATGTTCGAGAATGGCTACGCTGAGATTGGCTGTCTGGTGGTTAGCGCTGCCTATCGAGCAAGAGGACGGGGTGATGCCATGCTCGGGTACCTCGAACGATTATGCGTTCAAAGGGGAGCCTCTGTTGTTTTCGTGCTAAGTACGCAAACCATGGAATGGTTCATTGAGCGCGGTTTTGACGAAGTTCCTGTGGAAATGCTACCTCCAAGCCGACAAGCTACTTATAACAAGGAACGGGCTAGTAAGATCTATATGAAGAAGATTGATAGTGTCCGTGATCTCGATGCGTCGGAGCTCTTCTGGAACAAATAGGCAGAACGGAAGATTGTGAAAAGTTCTTGTCCTCTGTTCATAGCAGGAAATGACCTGACCAACGGGACAGTGCACAACCAATACATTACATAGAAACATTTTGATATAGTACGTATACAACAGCCCACATTTTGAGTTTCAGTCTGATACAGCAGTGGCAAAGGAAACGTCGAACCCGAGCTACTACGATCAAAGTCCATCTCAGGTCGAGTTAAAATCGTACTACTAGCTCTTGTCGAGGCCGGGATGAGTAGACTACGGCCGTGGACGAGACAGACAACATGCTTGCATTGAAACCAATTCGAGGATCAAACTTTCTGGAAATACAAACTGGAAGGCTGCAGCTAATTGTGAACAACCACCGTGACCACGTCGCCCCAGCAGAGATCTTCATCGAATGTACCTTGCGTGTAGCACGGCGGGATAGTGTCGTAGGCTGACCTCCAACCTACCGCGTCTCGTACGATCAAGTCAAGGAGAAAGAAGTCAGAAGATTACAGTGTGTAAACTCTTTATATTAACCCACAAGAAGGAAATCTTTATGCTTAAGCGGCAACCAAGCCATCAGCGTTTTCACTATAGTGCTTATAACATCAATGTATTTAGTCGGAGTCCGACTCAGCCTGCGGCGCGGGGATAGAAAAAGAGATCAAGAGTGAGAACAACGTCCGCATCGTGTATGACAGATTGCCCTGTAAACTTTTACTTACTTCTGATACTTCAACATCCTCGTCGTCGTCGTCATCGTCGTCATCATCGTCGTCGTCTCCGCCACCACCTCCTCCGGTGGGCAAAAGCTCTGGCATACCTGCTCGGCAGAAAGAAAGACATGGTCAGCGTGCGGCCTCATCCCAAATACTCATCATCCCCCACAATGAAAAATAGGGCTTACCTGGAAATTGAGGTCCATCGGTACCAGCACCTCCACCGTCTTCACCTTCCTCGAATCCAGGGAACTTGATACCCTTGGGATCATCAGCCGAGAAAGTGATGGTTCCCTCGGGACTCCCAAAAGAGAACTCCAGCATTGGGTCTCCTTCTTGAACTTCAATTCCGCTTACTTTTGACAGAAGATCGTGCACTTTGTGGCCGGCTGGAGCCCGCACGATGATGGACTTCAGGTCACCAACTTCAGGGATTGAAGCAGAGGGGTGGTCACACTGTCCCCAGTCAATGTAGAACGGAACACATCCACCGATTCGGTGTCCATACATGTACAACATCTCCCACTTCTTTGGCGTACCATCAGGCGAAGCTCCAAACATGGAGATGTGGTCGGGCTGCCAGCCCAATTCGTTTGGAACGTATTCGTCCTTCATGTGCTCCACCTCACTGGATCGGATGGCATAGTGATAGGGTACAAGCGTACCTTCCTCGAGTTCCGATGCCAGAGCGGCTCCAATGGGTCCGGAGTTCTTTGGGTCGGGGGCGATGATCTCGATGTAAGCATTGTTGTCGAGCCCGATTCGCGCACTCTTGGTGCCCAATCCTCGAAGGGAGCCTACAATCGAGGGCTTAATGCCGGTCATGTTCTCGAATTCCTTGATCGCCTCTTGGAAATCGGGGGCAGCAAGAACAATGTGATCAAGGACATCGTCTTGGAGGTTTAGGTCGAACTTAGTGGCGCCGGCCTTTTGTTCTTCCTCCTCCTCTTCCTCGTCGGAGGAATCGCTGTCGTCGTCTTCCTCGCCATCGTCGTCCCAGCTAGCCAGCAGCTGCTTCATGCGGGCATCTTCGGAGTTTTCAGAGGCTTCGTCGTCAGACATGATCTACGTTTCTATTCAGCGACTTAAAATAAGGAGAGCTACTGGACAACTAATACAGTCAGTGCAGGTGAAACAAGCAAAAACTCAAAAAAGTTTTACTTGCTTTCTTGTTGTGACCCTTAATTTTGGGCGTTCAGAATAAAGATCTCTCGGTGGTGGATGAGCTCGATCTTGTTTACGGAGGTCGCTCGCCTATGATGACCGAGGGTCATTCCGGTCACGGACCCGGAGGTGGAGTCATCGTACAGAGGTCATTTTTGCGACGTCTGTCGGTCTTGCAGCGACTCACTTTAAATTAATCATGTCTGGTTATTTATATAATACATTCTAAATGATCGCGGGGCGAGCTCTTTCTCTCAAATTGTCCTCCCCCCCGCGTCATTTGATCATAGTAGGCAGGCTAAGTATTACTCTGTCGGGATTGATATCCTACGCTAGGCAAGCTCAATACCACTGGAGCTTGAAAACAACAACAACAACAACATTATGAAATGATGGACAACAATCTTCTTGCGGCAACTATTGTTGAACGAGTAATCAACACAGACGTACTAAAACAAGCTGACCTCGTGCGGTCTTTAAAACTGGGAAAGTGCAGTAATTGCACATATCTCTCAAAGCATACGAGTGGTACGTGCGAGGATGTCGGGACAAGCTCGATCGTTCTGCGGTGACTCATGACTCCTGACTTTCTACTTCATCATCGCTTGCTTTCGACCAATCTTCTTCGTCCTCCTCCTCCTCCTCCCCCTCCTCATTATCATCATCATTTTCTGCTTCGCCTGCCGCAGCCTCCTCATCTTCCTCTGCTGCTTCTACTTCGCTTGTTTCGGCCTCCTCGTCTTCTTCTACTGCTTCCACTTCGCTTGCCTCGGCCTCCTCGGATTCTTCCTCGGGTTCGTCAGAGTCGTCGCCCTCATTGCTAGCAGAATCTTTGTCATTTGCCTCGGTTTCGTCCACAGCATCTGAGTCGTCGTTTACCTCGGTTTCGTCGATAGCCTCTGTTTCATCGTTCTCATCGTCATCATCTGATCCTTCAGAGGCACTGGACTCTTCGGAATCTTGCCCATCGTCTTCATTGGAATAACTGCCTTCAACATCTGATGCCGGTAACACCTGAGCATTCTTCTCCTCGTACCCTGCGCAAACGATAGATGAAAAATAGAAGTATCAGGAGACAATTACCGCAAAAGATCGCCAAGAGGACTCTCAACGCCATGGGCGAATGCCTACCTGGAAATTTGAGTCCTGGTGGATTATCCCCAGAGAAGGTGATCGTCCCCTCTGGACTGCCAAACGAGAATTCGAGACCAAGTTCTCCATCCACTACGGTGACGTCCTTGATGCCCTTTAGCAGCTCGTGTACTCTAGATCCAGCTGGACATGAGACTGTAAGACCCTTCAACGATCCAACTTGAGCAATAGAACCGATTGGATGTTCACACTCTCCCCAATCGACAAAATAAGGAACCACTCCTCCGTGAAAGTGGCCATGCATGAACAGCATCTCCCATTTTCTCGGTGCACCATCAGGTCCTGCTCTGAACATAGCAATTCGATCTGGATCATACCCCAGCTCATTTGGAACATAGTCGTCAGCCAGGTCCGAGAGATCAGTTTGTCGGATAGCGAAGTGGATTGGTACCAGGGAACCCTCTTCCAATTCCATTAACTGAGCTCCAATAGGGCCTGCTTTCTTTGGATCTGGTGTGATGATCTCAATGAAGGCTTGGTTGTCGAGACCAACACGAGCCGTGAGTGTTCCAAGACCTTTCAAAGACCCTCCAGCTGAGGGTTTGATACCTGTCATCGCTTCAAATTCTTTCATCGCTTCATGGAAATCAGGTGCTGCCAGCACAATATGGTCTAAAGCGTTGTCTTCTAATCCGAGTTCCGTCTTTGTCATTCGTCTCACTTCAAATCCTTCGCCTTCAGCGTTATCCTCATCATCGCTTGAAGACGAGCTGCTTGATGAATCTTCATCGCCGTCCTCGTCCCATTGTTGAAGAAGCTCCTTCATTTTGCGATCATCGGATGTCTCGCTTGCATTTCCGTCATCGTCGTCAACATAATCGATCGGGTCTAGAACCACAGGAGCCGGCGGCTTGATGGCTTCCGGCTCATTATCTTTACTTGAATCATCCTTTATTTTCTTCTTTTTTTCTTTTTTGTCCTTCTTGGTTTTTTCTTTTGACTTCTTTTTGGACTTCGATGGCGCATCGTGCTCGGTGCTCTGTTCTTTTGATTTTCCCTTCTTTTCTTTATCCTTGTCCTTGCTGCTCTTTTTCTTTTTCTTCTTATCTTTCTTCTCTGCTACGTCCTCTCCTCCGCCCTCTCCGGCGTCACCCTTGTCCTTTTCTTTTTTCTTCTTTTTCGTCTTCTTTTTCATCTTTTTCTTGGGTTTGTCGTCGCCATCGCCTGCTTCGTCGCCAGCACCACCCGCTCCTTCTTCCTGCCGAACTTTGGCCATCAGAGCCTTCATTTGCTCATCGTCGGAGGATTCGTCATCCGACATTATTTTGCCTTATTTTTGTATGTACTTGACTTGGCGACGGAGTATTCAACAAGTACTGTAGCACCTAGTTAGCTCTACTCTACTAGTAGAGATTGAGTAATGCAGAAAGTTCTGTAGTAAGGGATGCCTCTCGACAGCTAGCTCGCAGGACATCATCATTATGTCTGCTCCAACGGCGCGGCCTAATAAAAAAGAAAGAAAGGAGAAATCGAAATTTTGGTCATGGGTCAAGGTCGATGACCGCCCGCCTGTGACTCGGCGTTCCACATTTGGCGGCTGTGCTTCCCCCAAAAGCAAGATGGATTGGTGGGGTCGGACGTTTACGGACAGTCCGACACGACCGTCACAAAGCCTCATTTTGCAAAACCTCTCTTCTCGAACGATCTCTGTCCATACCGTACCGGTACACTTGCGCCTTGCCTGTTGTGACTATGAACCATTGAAAACGGCATGACATGAAACATAAAAATCATAAAACACAGCATCTTCTGACTATTTCCTTGACTTGAGCACTCCAAATACTACATCTAGAATTGAACATCGAACGAGGTAAGCCCAACGGCCACTGGATCACGGATCTTCATGACATCAAGGGCGGGGGTGTCAAACTAGTCACACACATCATAGAACATACTGGTACAGATTAAGAAGAATGTCGATTGCGAATTTCAAAAATATCTCAACTAGAATAAACTCACTCTTTTTACTCTCCATTGTTTTATCACAACTACGGGGAGGAGACGAGGATGAACAGGACAAAAGTGGCAAGAAATCCTACAGGAGAAGAACATGGAATGAAAGCTTTTCAGCAGCTTCTATGTTGTCTCTCCGCATTGGTTTATCAACAACAATATTGGTGGCTGGTCCTCTCTTCCTGGTGAAAGTTTTGCAGTAACAGTAGTAGTAGTAGTAGTAGTGGTAGAAGCTATAAACTTTATTACTACTATTGAAGGGCCAAACCCCCAAGGCGCGTGACGACAGAACAATATGGCATGAGTATGTAGTGTATCTCTACTAGAGAGTACGTTCAGTATGGAAATAGACTCCAGACTTCTATTGTGAACACCTTTCATCACTTGCAGAAGCAATCGAGGTAAAAAGCGATGCTCCAATTTTTGACCAGCTCGACCACATTTTCGATTGCGGATTGGCGGACGATTTTGCTTTTTCACAAAAAAAACAGCCACGATGGCAATGAAACTCATTATTCTACCCACTTCCCTGAATGCCTCTTGACACTTCACACTCTGCTCATACAAGCGCTTGTTCATAGCTACCGGTGCCAGCCCGCGAAACTCCGAAAATGAATGGGAAATCGGTGCAATGGCAAGGCTTATTTCGCGCCATCTTCTTTGTGCCGGCTCTGCTGCAATGCGTTCCTGCTTCACGAGAAAGTGAGGATATGCTGCTAGACAACTCTCGATCCTCGTTTTCTCGCAATTTGGCATCTTCGACGTCTCAAATGACAAATCCGTCAGATCCAAGAGTGAAGCGTTCCAACTTCCCGCAAATCGGGAATGATCCTCATATTTGCCTTGCGTTCTTGAGCTGTTGCGATCGGACAGATCTGCTCAATCATACCATGGCAGCGGTGATTCGGCACATGGAAGAAGACGAGCCTTCCTTTCTGCGCTATGAGATTGCTTGGGTTGACAATGGCAGTCAAGCGGACATGACGCAACAGATTGTGAACGCCTACCAAATTGAACACGCTTTGAGGTTGCCACAGAATATGGGCTTGGCATATGGAATGAATCTATTGATCTTCAATCTCTGCAAGGCTCCATATATTCTGCTTCTAGAAGAAGATTGGTTGTACTTGGATGAAGTGGTTGCGCCACAGACTCCCGAAAGGAAACGCGTGATAGCGACCTCTCTAGCACTTTTGGAAGCCACGGCGAAGGACAACATTACTGCTTATGATGAACGCAAGGTGATGGGCGTCTTTTTACGGCACGAATCGTATGAGAGCTTCCTACCATTTCCTTACATGGATAACTGGGAGAAACTGAAATCCGTCAATATCGTCCACCAAGTGGAATCCATTCAGCACAAAGAAGAGGGGACCTGCGAAGGAAGTGCTAGTATTACTACAACAAGTTCTTCGGCTAGTTCCAATGACTTCACCACAGACATTGACTATCGAATCTTTTGTGGAGATGTTTCATTTCAGACAGATGCTATATGGTGAGAACTCGGGTCGCTCAATCATTATGAAGGTTGAGGTCTCGTTGCTTAGCTCATCCTCTCTTTCTTCTTCAGGGGATCATACACCAATGGTGCTGGGCTCTATCGTAGAAGTGATCTAATGGTTATCGGCAGAATGTTTGGAGAACCAGGGGATGCGTTTCATGATCGATATGTAGAGAGCAATTACGCGTATCGTGCAGCGATGAAGTATTGCCATAGCGCCCTCCGATTGACCGACGATCGATCCTGTGACAGTATCTTTGATCCCCAATGCACGGGCGCATTCCATCATATTGGAGGTGGTCGAGGAACGAGGCCCATGAGTGCGAGAGGAACGACCTGTGACGACTTGGCGTGGAATTTTTTTGGAACGCCCATGTACGAGAAATATCGCAAATTTGTTGAAAGGAAAAGTGGCCGGTCCGTTGAACCATGCAGTAAACAAGAACTGGAGGAACTTCGGCAGCGTAATTTTCGGGATCGAGGTGCGTCAAGAATGGATCGTCTAGTGGTCAGCCCTCCCGGGACTAGCTAGTACACTAAAATGATCCCTTTCTCACTTGTTTTTCGACTTTTGCGTTTTGGAGGCAGATGCTGATGAGTACCGAAAGAAGGTCAAGGCAGACAACGAAGATATCTTTCAGCAAGAAAAGGCGGAGCGAGAACAGCTGAAGATGCAGGCCGATCTCGTAGAGAGGACGCTCGCTGAGAATCCTGATAAACTGAGAGCAGAAGTTCATTTTATGGCGGACAAATCTGACGAGGAGATTCGGCAAATGATTCAGCGCCTAAGGAAATTGGCGGACTCTCCTCATCCTTTGGAAGGCTACTGGGATTCCCATGGGAGAGTGATGAAGGGAAAAGGCAACGGGTGAGATGGAAAAAGAAGTGCAGGAGTAGAGCCGAGCGGAAGTGGAGGGGGTGGAGGGTCCGATGTCGAAGTCAAAGTCAATGAGGTCTCTACGAATGTTGGCACACTTTCAGAGGACTTGCTAATAGGCTTGCTAGCTTAGCTGACGAAGCATGAGCACTGGTCTCTTGTTCACTGTGGCCAAGATGATGCATAACACCGGTAGGCTCCAGAAGTTCCTCCCAATCTCCACCTAGGTGACGCAGTGGTTGTTTGGGCGTACATGTAGTGGTGTGGAATGGAATGGAATGGCTTCTTCAAAGTTAGGGTACTGTAGACCACGACTAGTATCTTTACTCCAGAAAGAAGAAATTGTGGTGTAGTCTAAAGTCGGTATAAAATACAGTATGTTGCTGGTGTCCCTTTTTTAACTTTTGGAAGATGCATGTGTACACACGACCAGTGATGATTCATGTTTTTGAGCTTTAACTGCCTACGTACTTGAAATATGGATCTATTGTACTGTCAAGGTGTGTGGACACCGATGACCCGGATCGTCCCATCTTCTTCTAGATTAGCTGATTGATTCACCGTCTCTCTCCATCGGTAGTCTCCACTCGTAGAGAGAGAGAAGAGTATTGTCTGTAGTGCTGTCGACCCAAAGATCTTCGTACCGGTACCACTTGAAAAGAGAAAACGATGATGCATGCATTTAGCATGTGCATCACTTCGAGATTTCGGAAGATGGACTCCAAAAGAAGATTTCTTTTTAGTAGATCTACTCGAGCTAGCTATGTACTAACTCTCTCTACTACTACTGCTGTACTACTTCTACCGGTACTACTACTACCGGTACTACAACTACTACTGCTGGGGTACCGGCACAGTACGACTACCAGTAGTACTGATACAAATACTGTGCAGTACGAAGTATTTACCGGTACAGTACTCGTACCGGTATGTATGTACGTAGTAGAGAGCGAAGAGAGCGTCATCCCCCGATTCTTCTTCTTCTCGTTTGACGCACCAAAATGCTTCGAACAGATTCGGAAGAAAAACGAATGTGTGTTTCAGACATGGATATGGACCAATGAAAAAGGTTTCTTGTGTAATTCGGTGTGCTGGCACGGCCGCGTCCCTTCGCAGCATTCTCTGCAATGCATGCGATCGAGCGAGGTCCAAACAACCACGCGAGCAGAAACAAACACAATGTGCGTTGACACCACCCACAAACATCGACCCCACTGCCACACAAACACCTTGAACAGCCATCACGAAATTCTCACAAAATAAATTTGACGGTGAATGGTGCATCGCTATCGGAATTTGAAACGGATAAATTGGATAGACCTGAACTACGTATTACCATGGGAAAGAACCCAGAAGATGACAAAGACAAGAGGGACATCCCTGTAAAGGTTGCAGGCGAAGGAGGCGAGAACAACTTTCTGGATCTTCTTCGAGCCTCAAATCCTGGAGCCTATCATGGCAACGAAAATGACGACACGTTGCGTGCAGGCAACGGAAGTGGACCGGCGGGGGGCGGCCATAGGCAAACTCCGAGCAATTTGTCGGACCTGTTTGACCCACCACCACCTCAAGATAACAACAGCTCCCTCAATGGTCAATTTTCTTATCCACCAAGCCCTGTTTCGCCTCCTTCCTCTGGCAGAATGAATGTTCACCCACCTGCAGGCGCCATGATGCCTCCTAGGCCCCCGCAGCCGAGCAGGCCTGCTGGCATTCACACTCGGAATCGTTCCGTTTCGTTCGACAAAGATGTTGTGATGCACCACAGACCAGTAAGCGATACTGTTTTACAACAGCCGACAGTGCTGGAAGGTCATGACGAAGGATCCACGACGTCTCGTATCAGTGCCGCCACGAGGCCAACTCTGGGTGGCCGCACCATTTCCGTCAACCTCGGTCAACTGGGACGTATGGGCGGCAGACAGCAGTCCGCTAGAAAGCTCACCATTGATGATATTCTAGGTACTGGAAAGTACGAGTCGGAGGCGGAAACCAGTATTCTAAAGGCGCTGGAGGAACAGCAGTACCAGAATCATGCTGCGTCTTCGCAGCACCAGCGTTACCAGTCCGAAACATCCACAATTTTGAGTGGTGTGCCCGGGAATTTGGTGCATGATTTCTCAGAAGGAGATTCTGCGGGGGCAAAAAGTCCCGACGACTCGGCGATCAAGAGAAATCCCTCGAATGACGAGGACGACAGCAACACGCATTCAAGCCGCTCGTCCCAGATGAAGCAACAGAGCACACCCCTTATCCACAGGGAGAGAGCGGCGCGAATGCAAAGCAACCACCGGAAGACCATGAGTGTTGAAGACCGACTGGCTGGACTGACTTTTGCAATGTGGAACATGGAAGACGATGATCAGCCTCATCTAGGAGCTTCTAGTGGGAAGTCGGGAGACCAATTTGGAAAGAATGTTTCCATCATCGCCAGCCATGAACTCCCCATGCCGCTCAGAAACCGTCTTGACACTGGGAGTTCCAACTTGGGTGGGGGGCTAGCAGCGGTTGAAGAGAGCGAGGAAGGATCCTCCGACGACAACAAGGATGATTCCAGTACTGCTAGTGATGACGAAGATCCTAATGTATCTGCCGATGTCGAGTCAAATCGTCAGCCCGGCAGCCGCAAGCATCGAAAGAAACGAGAACGAAAGAATAAGCACAAACGCTCGAGCATGATAACTGGAGCTGCGGACAAACTCAAGGATGATTTGGATATCTGGAAGACGTTTTTCAGGCCGCGCCGCGAGCACATGATGTCGTACATGAAACGGATTATTTGCTGGGTGATGGTGCCCTTTATCGGCATCGCCGCGATTCTCTTTTACTTCGCCGACAATACTCCCACTGGAAAGGCTATTGACGGAGAGCCTGGTGACCGCGCCTCCGCATCCTGGTGGTTGCTGTTTGTGGTGCGACAAGTCGTCACAGCCACCTTGGCTTTGGGTCTGCAGGTCTTCGTCATTGATTTTCTGTGCATAGGAACGAAGGGGATGCTGCGCCTGCTGGGGCCTCTTTTGACCTTGTTGGTGGTGCAGTCCAAAGGCTGGCCCTTTGTCGTATTTTGCTGGTCCGTTCTCGATTTTGGATTGCTATACGGAGACAATGACTTCGTAAAGCATTGGGGTTATTGGCAAGACTTGGTTGGTCTCTTCAACGAAGAAAATCCAAGTGGAGGTGTCGTTGGCAGCGACTGGAACAAACGTGTGCTGCTCATTGGAGCTACTGTGAGCGTATTTGTTGCACTGAAACGGTTTTTGGTTGGTCTCCTTTTGGGGCGTCAAACATTCCGTAAGTTTTCAGAAGAAGAAAACATACATTCCAACTCTTCGATGATGCTCACGTTTTCATTCCTTTCCCTCTCTTAGATCACTATGGGGAACAGCTGGCAAAGATAATGAACAAAATGGTACTAATTGGTGAGGTGGCACAGCTCTCCAAGAGAATATTAAAAAGCCACGCGTCGGTAAAACAAGGAAAGGCCTCTGTTGCTGCGTCGTAAGTCCTTATCCAAGCTCTTTCTCGAAGAATCATAACGACTTGGCTTTCCCTCTCATCCCCCCAGCCATATATGTTCACAGGGACCTCGACAAAGAAATTCAGACAATCAAAGGGCTCACTATCTCCTACGATGACGACGAAGACGATAATAATAGCGGATCCTTTACCACAGCGAAAACCTTGGGAACCGACAGATTGATCGATACGGGCAAGCGCGATCCACTTACTGGGAGCTTGGCAGCGTCAGAAAAAGCAAAGCTTATGCAACTGGTTGATCATTGGGAAGAACCCGACCGCCACGCAGCAAAGTTGGTGAGTGCAAGCATATAGCCCCATGATAAAAGTCTCCAAGCTCCTACAGCACAACTCATCATCTTACATTGCATCGTTTCACAGACAAGCAACATTTCCATTTCTTCCGTCCTAAAATTTCGAAATGCTCTAACATTTATCAGAAATGATTACCCGTTTTCGTACGCCTTCGGATTGGCCGACTCGAGAGAGTCTTGCATCGATTCGTCACAGGAAGTCTACAATCGGTTGCTGCTGGCATGCTCCTTGGAAGAACGAGTGTTGCAATTCGAGACGCTGGCGTTATGTGCCCTACGAGAAGACGGGACCATCGATCAGAGAAAAGCAAAAGAGCTTATCAGAGTCTTTCGACCAGACAGGGATGGGTGCCTATCCATCTTGGACTTCGTTAAAAGTACCGACGTGGTGTACAAGGAGTTTCGCCTTTTGCAGGCTTCTGTCGCAAACTCGTCCCAGATTGACAGGGCATTTGAGAATATCGTCAATATTATTTTCTACACGATCGTTGTCACAATCATCATGTCGCAACTCGGATTGTAAGTGATCATGACCCTACAAAGGTGCTCTTTGAGTAACAAAAACACTCACATTGTCCCTACGTTTCCACCTCGCAGCGATCCTTTTGCCCTTTTTCTTTCGCTGAGCAGTATTATCCTGGCTTTCGCATTCATGATTGGCTCGGCTAGTTCGAAGTACTTCGAAGGTCTTCTCTTCATCCTAGTTCGCCGTCCCTATGGCATCGGGGATTTGATTCACACCAGCAATGTGGAGTCAAACACACACATCGACGGTTCCACCGGCTGGATGGTCCAACACGTAACCTTGTTTGAGACTGTGGTAACTTGGTTACCCACTCAAGAAACTGCTAGTCTGTCTAACGGTTCGTTGGCGAATAGCCGAATTATCAACTGGGCCCGGAGCCCCAATGCTCGTTTCGTTATCTTCTTCGTCTGTCCCATCGAGACGAAGTACGAAACTCTAGAGCTCTTCAAACGCGCGGTGGAGGAATATATAAAGGTGAGTTGAAAAACTGCAAGCTGTTATCTCCAGATGGTGAGCCTGATCTTACACGCGCTCATGGTATGGTCCAAGGTTCGTCCACGTGAATGGTTGGCGTTCAATGCCTTTCGTGTAATCGGGGTCTTTGCCGACCAGGGATACATGAAAATCGAGGTGGTTGTACAGCACCGTGACTCCTGGTACGTACTGTATGGTTCGAAAATCTTGATCTTGCCGAGAGCCGTTGGGTGGTAATTGCTAACGTATGTCATCCTTCTTCTTATACAAAGGCAAAATATTGGGCAGATTTTGGACAGCAGAGGCAATTTCATCAGTTTCTGCCATGAAGTGCAAAAGATCCTGGGTATGGAATACCATGCACCACCTCTTCCGGTGGATCTATCTGGTGGTAACTTTGATAATGAAGGAAGGCTTGCCATAGAAAAGATTCAGGAGATGAAGGATTCGGCGAGCAACCGCGAAGCCGCCGAGAATGACATGGAGGCAAAAACTGATCTGTTCCGCTCCGCGGCCCAGGAACGTCACAATTTGAAAATTGGGTGAAAACGGTGGTACCCTAGCCTCAAGAAGAGGTTTTAGTTACATCTATCATCTTAGACTGCTCCCCTTAAAGTGGCTCTGGATGAGAGCCATTTACAATAAATTTTTCGTAGACCAAAGTCAGCAGTCCACTCTAGCGGGAGAAGCGTTACCGGTAGTAGCAACCAGCAACAGCATATCTTCGGAAATCTCTCGAACCAGTGAACCCACAAATTACAACATTTCTGGTTAGAATATTTGGAGTAGTAGTAACACCGATTCTTGGTCGTTCGGTCTCTCTGCTCTCTGGTGGAAAGCTTCGAAGGTGTTCTACCTGTACCTCATCGCAACGTTATCTACAAGGTTGTACTCGTAGTCTATTGAGACGACCAGAGAGAGGGATTTAGGGTACAATAGAGGGAGAGTCTGTAGTAGTGATGAAGTACCATTTGGTACTGACTGTCTGTACCGTATGTAGTAGTCTACCGGTAGAATGAATAGACGCACTATTCGTACTTGACTTTTGTGATGGTCTCTGTGGTTATTTTCTACTGTAAAAAAATTGCATTGCCGCCATGCGCGCACGCAGAAGGTTATCGGCGATATCGTCATCGCTGCCGTCTGCATGCAGTCACACCAGCAGCGCGCCGGCCGGCCACCGAGCACGTCCGACGTGGTTCTCAGGTGCGTGGTGTTACAGTACGATAGCAAGTTGAGGTGATCGTTTTCTTCCTTCAGGCTTCTTGCTTTTCCTCCCTCTTTTCTTTCTTCGTCTTCTCATCATCCCGCGCAAAATCGTGGAGATTCTCAAGATTCTTCAACACACGCAAAAAACCCGCCAAAACGTCAAACGTCCTGTCAAGAAAACAGAAGCCGTGCTTGGCACAACACACAACACACAAAAGCAATAGCAACAGTTAATCAAAGATGAACTCTCAAGAATATGACCAATCTGGACGTCTCTCCAAGGAGGACGAGCTAATGATGATCAAACCAGCAAACAACATGAGCTGCGATAAGGCTGCTCCAGAACCTGAGACATCGGTAAGCAAGCTTCCGTCGGAATCGTGTCATTTCTGCGGAGTTCGAGTTGAGTCGTCCGAGAATCGATTCCGTAAGAGGTACTGGAAACCATCAAACTCCTCTTTTCTGCGAATTTCATATTCATTTCTTCGGTGCTTGTCATAATGACTTCATCTGTGTCTTCCGGTCCAAAATATTCTCACAACGCTGCTTTTGTTTCTCCAGATTCCGGGACACCTTTCTTCCACCCCCACGAAGCACGATTTTATGCACCAGGAAAACATGAAAAAGATCGAAATGCCCAAAGCTTTCCAGTTGTGAGAGTAGAGGTGAAAATTTACGCAACCGCCTCAAGAAAGGAAAGGAGTAGTCGTTGGGTGAAGCTGGCTTGTCCCGCGTCGGCTGGTTTTGGGTACCATAGATTGGGAAAATCGAGAAACTGTTTTAGTCGGGCTTAGCCGCACCTAGTAGAGTTTAGTGGGATGACTGGATCGGTTGAATGGGGGGAGAAAGTTTGACAGAGAGCTTTGGTGCCAAAGTTCAGGCCTCTTTTTCGACGCTGGGTGAGTCGATTATAGAATTTAGAACATGTCACCTTCAATGTCACGGCAACGTGAATCAAACTGTTTCCGTCGATCACTGAAGTCTTTTGAAAGCGTAACAATATAACTGAGAAACCTTCCTGTAATTACATCATGTTGTACTTTATTCCCAGTATACTTGTCGCTCTATGGCTGAGGCCGTCCTCGCACATTATACTGAATGGGTCAGCTCTTAGTGCCACCTCTTGGAAATGATCTCGTACAGAGAAAGGAGTAGTATTTTCCTGTCTCTTTATGTCTTCACACTTCTGTGGGGCAGCGACGCGATGGAAATCTAGCTAGGGTCCCTACTAGTGTGTCTTCGTCCCAGGAAATATCATTAGCACCGGTCGTCGTCCGTTGGCAACTATCGCCAGAGAGAGGAGAGAGAGAGAGAACTCGATATGCCTAAACTCTTGCATGTACATGGTTTCGCTCTCTAGAAATGATAGTAGATGACTTCTCTAAAGCAGCTCCTACTACTATCACTGGAAGAATCTCGTCCTCGTCGCCCTCTCATAGCTAGTAGAGCTACTACCGCCGAGAGTTCTTCCCGCCCCGTCCTCGTAGTAGTACCATGTCAGACGCTCCTTTCTACTACCTGGAGCTCTAGCTAGTAGTAGCTCTACTAGTAGTACTGTAGTAGAGAGAGTCGTCTTGTGAGGCACGAGACACGAGACGAGATGAGTGCCATCGTTCTTCATTCTCTCTTGTAGCTGTACCTGTACTGTACCGGTACTGGTTCGTATTGTACTCTCCCATACTGTACCAGGTACGGTACTCATACCTGTACGGTAACTGGTACCAGGTACAAGCCAATACCAAGGATAACGCCGGTAGCGGAGTTGTCCGTTGTCGTCCGTTTGCGCGCGACTTTTTCTGGCTGTCTTCGCAACAACGGCGGGCCGCACGCACGCATGTTCGGCGACACAAAGCGAGGCGCGCTCGAAAATATGGCCGCAGTGCTCGCCAATGAATATACAGATCCGAAAACAATCATGAACTGGCTGCTTTGCATCGACGGTTGGGTCCGCGCAGAGCACAGCTCCAGTACGTGTACCGCCGGTACTCGGACGCACAGTACAAGTACTTGTACCTGCTGGCTGCTGGTAACTGCAGCAGCCCCCCTCTACAACAACGCTACATCTTTCTTCCACTGTATCCATACTACCGCGACTCAAATACAAAACACAACATAATAAAACTGCCTTCACCATGAGAGTCCTTCTTGCCGTCGCTTTAGCCTTGGTCTCCGCCGATGCGGCCACTCGTGTGGCTGTCATTGAGCTTGGAAAGTCTGGAACTGTTCGCCGAACCACTGCGGTAAACGAGCAGACTTCGGCCGATGGTGTAACCTCGTTCTGGTCCTCCCTTCACGGATACGGGCGCAAGCTGCAGCATGCCGGTATGACTGTCGTCCCGGATCTCTTCAGCCGTCCCGAAAGCGGAGTTGTTATTGGATTGACTGGAGTTGATCTGGACAACATGCCCAACCTCAACGCCATGATGACCCGAAAGGAAAACGGTGTTGTTGGACACATGGAGGTTCACGGACAACAGTGCAACAAGATGCTGGGCAGCGTCAAGGGCGTGCAAG
The DNA here is from genome assembly GCA_956465555.1 of Nitzschia sp. pyKryTriq1. NCBI lineage: Eukaryota > Bacillariophyta > Bacillariophyceae > Bacillariales > Bacillariaceae > Nitzschia > Nitzschia sp. pyKryTriq1. Next base: position 2,879,825 of record OY101116.1, read on the forward strand.
AGGTCAAGTCCTCTGGCCTGTCGTCGACCTTCGAGACCCAGGCGGCTCAATTTGGAATCTCTGCCATGAAAACGGAGGTGACCTCTGAGAACGCCAGTGATCTGGACATGCAGATCGCTGCGATGATCCAAAAGGCTGATGAGGAAGCCAAGAACTCCGGTACCTCCGTGGTCCTGCACCTTGTTGTGGAAGAAGACGATGGTGCCGCCCGCCGCCGACGCCTCGCTCGTCGTCTTCAAGATGAAGACGGTGAAGGAGAGGGCGAAGGTGAAGGTGAAGGTGAAGGCCAACAAGAAGATAACCAAGGAGAAAACAATCAAGGAGAGGAACAAGGAGAAAACCAGCAAGACGGAAATGCCGACGGTGATGCTGATGGCAACGGCCAACAGTACAACGGATATTACGGTTACGGTTACTACAACGCTTATGGCGAGTGGGTTACCCCTTACAAGACCATGTTCCAAATTCAATACTTCAACGTTGTCTTGTGGACCAGTATTGGTTTGGTTGGTACACTCTTCTTCAGTCTGTATCTCTTTGTCTACATGCCACTTATGGCGGATACTCTGCTATTTGGAGAATCCGCCAAGGTTGCGCACGATGACTAGCTCTTACCGGTATAAATCAGTACTTTCTTTACCTACACCCTCTGTCGTCTAGTGGAAGTACTTTTACGCTAGCTCATCGCATTACAGAACCTCCCCTGCAGACTTGAGAATCCCGGTAGTTCCACGTACCAGGTACCCACAGACTTGCCGAATATGGCGATGATATGGATGGTGCGTCGCTCTACAATTTCCCAATATGAATCGAAGTTATAGTTCTACTACAAGTAGCGCAGAAATCCGCAGCTTTGCCAAGAAAGCGACTGTGCATTTTTTAGTTCCTGTTTGAAGATTTTAAATGTAACCGAGACCTAAAAACGTTTTAAAGTAACATTTCCCCTCAACTCTGGGCATGTAACGGGATGATATCACTATATAGAGTACGACAGAGCTTGGAAGGACAGCCGGGAAACTACTCCTATACAGGTTTTCCAGCCACACTACACAGAGGGGAGAAAGTGAGCCAAAAGTTGAATGTGAGACATACAGTAGTACTTTGCCACAACGGGAAACTTGTAAAATCTCTTTGATTTCTCGCAACGTTTGCTACATACCTGACAAGATTTATACAGTACCGATTTCCTCTGCGATCCGGTAAGTTGTGGCCAAGATGGGTACCATCCACCGAGACGGTCTCACCCGAGCTTTTCAGCACTCGCACATTTTCCCACACGACCTATATACGAATTATCGAATTATAATAGAAATAACGTCAGCAATGAGGTGCTTGCAAGAATTCGGAGACGCGAATGTGTCCCACTTTATCGAAAGTCAGGACTTACCTCTTGGTCACGAAACGATGGCCAGCCATGTACTTCCGATTCCTGAATGAATTCTTCGGGGGAACGCCCGATTGGTGCTACGAAAAGTGGCTTGCCCGTGACAGAGTCGTAGAAAGTCACAGGTCCCTTTGCATTTAGGACAATGTCTTCAAAGTCAGTTGATCGAAAGTATCCTCCCATCTCCGCAAAGTGGCGATTGAAGTTCGTGATCTTGTCGGCTAGTTTGTTCGATACACCGTAGAGCAGGTCGCTTTGAACAGGCTGCTCGCTGGTACCATGGGTTTTGGGGCTCATGATGGATTCATCACCGTACGTGATTTTCCCACCGATTTCGAAAGCATTACTCTTGATGGGCGAGACAAGAGACGCAGCAACAACAGCACCAGCAGATTGAAGAAAGTTTCGGCGGGAAGCCTCGTTCGAAAAATTCTTTGTCAACGCGGGATATTGCACTTTTTGTTGCGCTCCTGGCAGGTTAAATGCAAGACCGGTCGCCGCCAGAGAGAAAGTCAAAGATAAAAGAAGGAGCTTCATCGTAAGTCGTTCTTTCGATCTAAAAGTGGAAAGAGGTCATCTACATGAAATTTGGTAGAACTCAGTTCGTTGGCATCGACGACTGACATGGTGTGGATCTTCTACTGCTACTTACTACTCGTACCGGTATGAGTGGTCTGGTACAGTACTGTATGTACTACCGTACGGTACTACTGTAGCTTTCGCCGTTTTCTGTTTGCTGACTGCGCCTGAACGATGTTGGCGATGCGACGGAGTGACTCAGTCGAATCAGTCAACTTTGATAGGTCAGATCGTCCCCCTTTTATCCCCCTACGTGTACCGGCACGAACCCCTGTTGTTGTATGTATTCGTAACTTCTGCAGGAACCACAGTGATGACAGTATACGATTCTGAGCTTTCATTCGTGCTACATTGAATGATGTCGACGTATTCGCTGCTGACATTCGAAATGCATACATTCAAGCACCATCATCACGAAAGGATTTTATCGTATGCGGTCCCGAGTTTGGACTTGTATGCAGATTGAAATTCCTCGATGGGTTGCAATTCCCAGGACATGTTGTATTAACAACAATCGTATGTATATATGTATATATATATATATATATATATATAGACAAACGTGGCTGACCGACCCAGTCACGTTTGAGGGGAGTGTTTTGATGCCATGACCGTGAGGTCACAACTGGCGATACGGCGGTTGGCGATACAGACGTCTTGTTTCTTGGCGAGCCTGCGTGCATTCTCCCTCCGAGCTTGATAACCCTTATAATATTATTCTTTACCTGACTTTGTCAACGCTTTTACATGTAATGACATTACTATCTGTACGAATTCGTCACCGACGTACGAGGTATTTTAACAGCAGTATCACGCACTTCAAACTTTTGGGTATCTGTCTGTCTGTCTGCGTCTGTCTGGCTCACGAAACCCAAACCAAAACGTCATCTCGCGGAAAAAATGACTCCAAAAAAACACATCATCGTCGATCATCGATCTTCGCAAAAAATCGCAATAGTCTACCCAGACTTTGCGAGAAAAGAAGCAATCATCAGCGATTGACCGTGCGTCGGAAAAGTCACCACAATTCAATCCTTTGGTACGTACCATTACACACTGCTGTTGTCTCTGAAAATCGGTACAGCATCGAAAAATGAGGCTCGGACTTGCTGCCCTCGTGCTCGGAGGCAATCTCCAAACCGTCGCGGCGTTCACTGCCACAGCCCCGACTATTAGTGTGAAGCCAAGGATCTCTACCAGAAAACATTCCTTGTTGTCAAGAGCAATGGCAGAAACCCTCGCTGAATCTGACACCAAGACTATGAAAAATGACCTCGATGATGGTGCATCCCCAGTGTTTGGCTCTGGAAAAACCATGACAGAAAGGATGTTGAGCAAGGTACCATCGGAAAGTCAAGTTGGCGGCGCTGGTGGCGTGTCGACACTGGATGGTTTCAAGCGAGCCGAAGCCAACTGGGAACGAGTCAAAGCCTTTGAACCCTTTGACTACGACCCTAGGCTTTTGCGGGCAGAACAAAATGGCATCCCCGCCCCAAAGCCTTTTGTCACGAGTGACGGTGCTTTCGGTAACCCGCAATGCTGGGAGAAGCTCAAGAAGTCGATGGGTAAGGAGCTCGATTTTGATGTTGTTGTTTGCGGCGGGACTCTTGGAATCTTCTTCGCCACCTACCTGCAGCTTCAGGGACACAGTGTTTGTGTTGTCGAGGCTGGTAAGCTTCGCGGGAGAGAGCAAGAATGGAATATCAGTATGGATGAGCTCGAGGAGCTCTTGGAATTGGGAGTATTGAGCCAAGAAGATGTTGATGCCGTCGTGACGACAGAGTTCCCAGAATGTCGGTCTGGTTTCAAGAACAAGGAAGTTACACCATTGGAGGGTGGATACTTTGATAATGAAATCGGATACGAGTGTATGACACCTGGTGTGTTGAACCTGGGTGTGGCACCTGCCGAGCTACTTGCTCGAGTATCGAAACGATTCTTAGCGATTGGAGGAACGATAAAGGAACAAACTCGGTTGGAAGGAGTCTGCGTTTCGGAAGGGATTGGCTCTGCTATTGACTTAGGCGAGGACAATGAGCCTATCACCTCTCGACTTGTGTTGGACTGCATGGGTAATGCATCACCAATCTCTGCGCAACAACGATATGGAATCAAACCTGATGGCATTTGCGCCGTTGTTGGCTCTTGTGCTGGTGGCTACGACAAGAAAACCAATACATATGGCGATATTATCTATACAAACACTCCAACTGTAAAACGAGATGACAAGGGCTCAAATCAGTACTTCTGGGAAGCCTTTCCGGTCGGTATTGGACGCAACGGCATCGAGTCAAGTGATGTAAAGACTACTTACATGTTCACATACATGGATGCAGACGCAGACAGAATTTCACTATTCGATCTTATGGAGGACTACTGGGAGCTTCTTCCGACTTACCAACCTTCAATCAGGAACCCAGAGACGGACCTGGATATCAAACGCATTTTGTTCGCTTACTTTCCTACCTACCGTGACGCTCCCTTGAAACCTGCTTTCAGCAGAGTCCTTGCCGTTGGTGATGCATCGGGAATTCAAAGTCCCTTGAGTTTTGGTGGTTTTGGAGCCTTAACCCGACACCTCAGTCGTGTCGGTGGAGCAATCTCGGAGGCTCTAGAGAATGATTGTTTGCACAAGGACGATTTGGGTGAAATCAATGCCTATCAACCAAATTTAAGTGCAGCATGGATGTTTCAGAAGGCCATGAGCATGAAGATGGGCACGAACCCGGACCCAGTATTTGTCAATCGTCTTCTTGCAACGAACTTTCAGGTGATGAATGAGATGGGACAGCGCACCATCAAGCCTTTCCTTCAAGATGTCGTGCGCTTCGATGGGCTGCTCGGTAGTCTGGCACGAAGCTTCGTGGCGGATCCGCTTTTCATGCCTCAAATCGTCGGAACGGTGGGAATTCCAGAGCTTGTCGAGTGGCTTGGTCATGTGGGAAATGTAAGTACTGCTGTGGAGCTGCTCGCCTTTCGATGAAACGTGGAACGCAGACCTTCGTCATCCCTTGCATACAATTATCTCATTGGAAATCGCAACACTTCACTTGTCACTGCAGATGGCTACGTATACAGTTCTCGACGCAGTAGTGACACCTGCGATTGGACCATTTGTGGATCGTCTGAAGAATCCGCGAGAGAAATTCCGATGGCGACGCCGCATGGATTCTTGGAGATACGGGAGCGGAGCGGACTACACGCTGCCGGATGAAGAATGACGATGATATCGATGCCTAAGAATTGACTATGTTTCCGAGTTTGTGGTATCATAAAAACGTGAGGAATCGATTTGCCTGGTTGCCTTTTTAACTGTTAGACAGACAAAGCTAATAGCTACGCTATGAATGTTTCGAATTGGATTTGTGAATGTGTTCGGTACCCCAACCGGGACACACTGTTTCCAGTAGCTCCGTATGGTCGTCAATCCACTTGATAAGAGCAACAACTTGTTTTGTTGTAAGAATTTCGCGGCACTTATCCATTCGATTTTGGAAGAGTTGTGTCTTTTGCTGGCATAATGAATTGAGTTTCGCCAACAGAGCCAAACATTCCTTGAGATTTCCGCAAAGATCTCTAATCTTTTCACTCTGATCCAATATTTTTCGTCCTTGTTGTGGCGTAATGTCTAATTCTTTTTGAAGGATGCCTGCGATCGGGTTGTGTTTGGGGCTAATGCTATTTTGTCCCAACGTCCATAGCCCCATTTTAGTGAAGTTTGTCGGGTTGACCAATCTAAAAAGAGTTCAACGAAGCAAACGGGGGGTTGAGGTCGTGATGGACGAGCAGTATTCTAATGAGATATAGTACAGTATCTGGCAACTCACCGTTGTAGTTGTTCCAAATGAAAGCTCAATTCTTGTTGTCGATTCCGCCCATAGTCCGAGTACATTTCCGTGAATTCTTGAACAGCCCGATTCATTTCTTCAGGAACCGCGTTGTCTTCTAGCAGGCCATGGATTCGTTTTCCCGCGGCTTCCTTTTCTTTATCAAAGCGATATGCCTTGTTGGAAACATTCTCCAAGTGCCGCTTGAGCAATTCATTTTCGGCCCGCAGCTCTGCCAACCTTGATTCACAGTCTTGCAGCCGCGGCTTTTTCTTTCGCTTACTACTATGCAGTTTGGAATCCTTCGGGTTCCCACTGTTGCTTCCTTCCCCAGTAGAGTCGGCACCATCCATATCGAGGGCACGCTTTTGAGTCACGCTCGCAATGGCTTCTTCGGCTGTCTTTCGAAGCTCCTGCAGGGCGGCCGGACCTGTTTGTGTCGGGTCCTCGGCATCCGCCAGTGTTGGTACGGAAGATATGGATGAATCTGGCTGTTGTCGAGCCCCTGCTGGTTTCGAAGGGATCATACTGTTGCTAGATGTCAGCGGAGGTGTGGAAAGGGGTGAGGAAGACGCTGGCTTCGAGGAGGAGGAGGAGGCTAGCTGTGGATCGTTCTTGGCGGCCGCGGCAGTCAACGACTGCAGGACGTTGTTGGGTAACTCAATCCCCAGCCGCGACGCCAGTGTTGCAAATTGATCGACTAGTTGCTTCGCCCGATCGTTGGATACAGTAGGAGTGGTGACGGACGTATCGATCGACAAGGGCGGTCGTTCCAGCGAGGAAGGCTTGGAAGCTGCGAAAGAAGAATACTGGGTGGAAGCAGTTTCAGGAAAAGGATAGGCTGTAAGAGGCAACGGCGCCGGGTAAATTGGTACGTGTTTGGGCGCATGGGCATGGGAAGGCGCTGGTACCGCAAGAGGATCAGACCACGAGTGTGCCACAGCGTTAGCCGAAGTAGGGGCTTCACCAGGCGGGTCGAGTCGGTGAGTGGAGGGCCGGATAGGAGATGCAGATACACCAAAATCACGAAGCAGATCCTTTTCAGCTATCGTATTCGGATCGCCCGTTCCCACTGGCGCTGGTGGATTCTGCTGCCTGCTAGGTTGCGTCGCTTCATTGAAGTGCTGGGACAAAAAGGTGGAGGATCCCGGAGATGAAGGATTCAGCATCATCATTTCATTGTAAAACAAACTCTCCAAAAGCGCATGATCAAGTGCTGAAGATACTTCCATTTCTAGGTTGCTGGAGTCCTCCAAAGACTCCTCATTCATGCTACTTGTTCTAACCGATAGCGGGGCGTTCGAGTCTGTAGCAGCGTGGTGGAACCCGTTGGAGTAGGACCTTTCTTGCGCCATGGTCAAATAGTGTGACTTTCCTTCTCTCTTCTTCCCTCGTTTTTTGTTCGATGGAGTACCAGTACGACTTGTCCAGTACTCGTACCGGTAGTGGCAAATACCATGTACGATGATGTGGGATGGAGGAGGCTCTACTGTACCTGTACTTTTGTATCATCATCTGTGAAGTCAGCAATTGAACCCGAGCGGACTGATGATTGGCTTTCTCTCTGCGGTTCGTGTCATGGCTTCAGACGGATACCCCTCTGTGAATACAAAGAGAACTTTCATTTATTTACCTATATAAGATGGGTAAGAATTGAGTGGGGGGTTAACACTCACCAGTAGGCTGCCAAGCGCGGGCCGTCCTATCAGCGCCTGCCCGACCTTCCATGTTGAACTTTTTAGCTCAAACGAAAAGGGAATCAGGAATTTGGCTGGTGCTGTGTGTGAAGTTTTTCGACGACCAAATTGAATGATGGGGAATGGGGATGTAGGTTTGAGGTTTTGCTAGATAGTACACGTACGGTACTCGTAGTACATTCTAAGAAATCTACCGGTAGTCTAGTTTTGCCCGACACACAATTCCAGTCAACCAGATTGGGAAGATGAGATACAAATAATATTGATATTGCAAACCACCCCTTATTTTAGGAATAGCGGGCGCTAACTCCACCCGCCACTCTACTAGCTCTACTTGTACAGTGCTATCTACCTAGTAGATATTGGAAGCTATTTCCAGCAGATTTTGCTATTGCAATAGGTATTCGACTTTATATACCGAATGTTATATTGTGTTTCTTTCAATCAATCGATCAATCAATCTAGTTAGCTAGAAGCCAAGACTCGCAAGCCAGTGCTTCACTTCTCGGACTCGGTTTCCCTTTACTTCAATGGTTCCTCCAGTTCGGATCCGAATGGTATCGTCGTTTGGATTGGCTGGAACCGGAATATGCAAAACAGACCGAAGTTCAGAAAGAAAAGCATCCGCATTACCTGATACCTTCTTGATTCTAGTCGTCACCTTGGCACCGTCCTTGCTGAAAAATAAATCCGAAAAGCACATGCACGCCGACCAGTTTAGTACGGACGAACGGTAGACGAAACACTTCTTCTAAACAAACATAAGCAAATGAAAAAGTACAACTCACCGAAACTCAGAATAAACAGGCAGAAATCCAAGGGCATCACTGGGCTTGTTTCGAGTCCGACGAACTTGAAAGGGGTAGCTTGGAACTTCAATCTCTGGGCCGGGAGGGGCCGACCACCCGTTCGGTAGAATCGTCGGTTCGAAAATAGCAGAATATGTCGGCGGTGGCACTGGCTTCGGTTCCGGTATCCAACCCTCTCGTTTTGCCACTCGAAATTTCGCAGGATTACGTTTGAAAAGTCGCTTGATTTGAGTCGATGAATGCTTCGACCGTATCCACTGATCAGTACCTGTACAGCACGTGGCTGCCAGTCTTTCCGATAGAATGCGACCTGTGCTGGAAGTGGCGAGTCGGGAAGCAGAGAACATTTTCGAAACAACTTTTTGGCTATGGAGAAAAGGGAGATGCGGACGGTTCGACTAGAGTGCTGGGATGGTCCAATTCGCTAAACGTTGAGGTGGTGCGACAGTACAGTACCAGTATGCTGTGGGGGGATTGAAATGAATAATGTGGATGGTACCTGGTACCGGTACGGTACGACTACCAGGTACCGGTACCAATTTTCAGTGATCGCCGCCGGCGCCTCGCCACCCTCCGCCCTCTGAAAGAATACGACCCCTTCGACTCAACGTAAAAATTGCCACATTTCTTACTTTTGATAACCACACTTCTCGTACGAAGTAAAGTACGGTACGATAACAGAAACCAGATCTATTCTTGTTGGCGATGCCGATGTGCTCTACTACCCAGTATTTGTACTATTGCGCAGGCGGCTGGAGAAGTTCAAAGTATGTGAGGCAAAACAGCAAAGGCCTGCTCTAGTAGAGATAGGACCTGTAAGGATCTCTAGAGTCTACGAGTATTATCTGTGAGTTTGTTAGTTACTCCGGGTAGTACGAGTATGTACCAGGTACTCGCAGTTACAGCGTAGAGACATACAGTACTACCTGCTGTTGGACACTCCCCCGATCCTTTTACTCCAGAGGTGTCGCTATACGTTACGTACTGTATGCAAACCCTCGTTCCCATAATCCTTGAATTATGGAACACATCAATGATCCATCTCTCTCCATCTACGAGTGACGGAGGCAGCAATTATTGGTATGGAAGTAGGCGACGAGGCCTGGAAGTAGAACTGCAACGTCCATCCGTCTGTAACTACGACGGAAACATTCCAACAGTGCCAAAGCGAATGATCGCCTTCACCACAAAAGTGATATTGCTGGATGTAAGTAATGGTAGTGACCTACTATCTCGAGACGAAATCACGCACACCGAAGTCCGATTCTGATCGTTCCGCCTGGGCCATCAAATACTCAAATTCCTTTAGCCGAATAGGCTTACCGAGAGAAATATCGAAGCCGAATGGCAACTGAACCATCGATGTTGAGCCCACAACCGTGGACAAGCCACTGGCACTCAGAAGGACGATATTTCGCTGTCGATTCACTCGATTCTTCTCTTCCCACTCCCGGAATCTCGCAACACACTGCGAACACTGAAGGATCGGAAGATCTTCGTCCATCAGCACAAGATCCCAATTCCTCATCTTCATCAGGCGTAATACTTCTTCACCACTGTGTACAACCACAATCTTCCAACCCCTTTTGGATGCAGTACTCTGAAGAGTGCCTATGTCCGTTTTTCCGTTTTCAATTCCTACCAAACAGAAATGGATAGACGAACCACTCCTCCTTTTCTTTGTTGTTTTATCGTCCGACGGTTCAGTCGGACTCGGAGCATCTTGTGCGTCATCCTCGAAAGATCCATCATCAGCTAAATCCTCTACCATGTCCACCATCAGGGTTCCCTTAGCAGCAATTTCATCTAAAATCCCACCAACGACCTTCAATTCTTCGCTGATTTGAAGATCTACAAGCTGCTTGTAGGTCACTGGCTTTGGTCTAAAATCATCCATACCGGCTTCAACACCTTTTGCAATATCCTCTTCACCGGCATGGGCTGAGATACCAACAATGTACTGACGGAAGAATGGACGATGGTTGGCTTCCCATTCACGATATTGCTGTACGCAATCGAGACCGTCCATGACCGGCATGAGAAAGTCACAAAGGACGACGTCAAAGAGAGAACACTGAAGTTCCTTTAGCCCTTCCATGCCGTCGACAGCCTGTGTCGTTTCAAAACCAAGCTTTGTCAGCACTCTTGTCAGACTCTTTCGCACGACCATAGAATCTTCGATCACCAGAGCCTTTCGTTTCCGCGTCTCGTCATCGTCGAGTGGCACTGCCTCCTTCATCTTCTTAGGATCCGTACGTTGTCTGCGAGCACCGTTTTCCTCTGTTGAGGTTGAGGTTGAGCTCGAGGTTCCATGCGTTGAGCCAGTATCTATCGTGGCGTCCATTTTTTGTGGCACAAGATCCCCTTCGAGTACTTGGGTGAATGATTCATGAACCCGGCTCGCAATATCGTGGGAGAGCGTCGGAGTGCTCAAGACTTTCACTCCCGAGCCGCCAAATTGTAGGTCAAGGCTTCGTTCAGTGAATGCATCTGACACAGAAGTGGGGTATAATCCACCTGAGGCGCAAGTCTCGCTTGAACCAGGCACAACGAGGGGGATCTTGAACCAAAAGATAGAACCCGTGACCGGTTTTTCGCTAGGCGAAGCCCCTTTCTCAGAAACTCGTGGGCGAAAACCATATTCTCCACCCAGTGAAGTAATATGAACAGCAACAGAGTAAAGTCCAAGACCAGGGTCTGGCGTGCTCATCGTAGACACCGCCTCAAAACCCCCATCGGCTCTTGGTTTCATGCAGCTGTTTGTAGCCTGATCTTCCGATTGCTCTTCAACTGGTTTGAATAGATGCGGATATTGTTCTACAGGGACGCCGGGTCCCGTGTCCTCGCATTCAAACAGCAGTAGACTTCTTCCGTCTTGAGAAATGGGAGATATAGATAGTTGGACAGCCCCCGTTTCAGTTTTCGTACACGCATTTGTCAAGAAGTTCACCGCTGCACGAAATACCTTCAATTCGTCTGTCACGATCGTGTCCGGAGCCTGTGGGTGAACTGTAATGACGAGTGGGACTTTCTTCGGTAGAGGGTTGAGAACCATATAAAGTGTTTTCACCAACTTGGCAATTGCTATCGGTGCATTCGCGTTCTTTTTTGGCACTCTGGGTGCTTTTGAATCTTGCACTTTGTTCTTGCGAAAAGATTCGATTGATGTCTGACATATTCTGCCCATCATATCGGTACAATTGGAAGCTGTGGTGATCATTTCTCGTTGCTGCGGTGTCAACCTTGCCGTGAAGTCTTCATCTTCACAAAGGAGGGATAGGCTCAGTTGAACACCAGTCAACGGCGTGAGCAAGTCATGCGCCGTATACGCAATCATTCTAGCTGGATTGTTCATCTCATCCATCTTGTTGTTTTTGTGATCAACGCAAGATCGAACAGCAAGGGCTGCAAGCTCCATGAGATTCTGCTTTTCTTCGAGCGTGATCCCACCAGGGCGTGCCACTCGATCCAGGACGCACAGAGTGCCTAACTTGTAGCCCTCGGGTGAAATGAGTGGCGCGCCCGCATAAAAGCGAATATCTGGTGGGCCTGTCACCAGAGGATTCTCTCGAAAGCGGAAGTCTTTCGTGGCGTCGGGAACTATCAAGAAATCTTCTTTTGCCATGATTGCGTGTGCACAAAAGGCCATCTTTCTAGGAGTCTCCCTCGTATCTCCCAATCCCCGATTGGACATGAACCACTGTCTTCCAACATCCACCAGACTGATCAGCGCCATCGGGCATTTAAAGATCCGACTTGCTAGACCAGTGACCCGTTCGAATGCCTCTCTACGCTCGCTGTCAAGCAAAAGATAGGATTTCAAGACGAGCAATCTTTGAAGTTCATCGTCCAGCGATTGCGTCTCCGTTGTGGATTCCTCGTAGTTTTCTAAAACCCAGTCTAGCTTCGGGTCCAATTTCTGAGGTTGGTTTCCGGGGGCTTCTGGATCGCTGGGGGCGGATATGTTCTCGGATTGCCCCTCGTCGACTTCTGGTGATTTAAAGCTGATGTATTGCCCATCAATGTTCTTTGACCGTGTTAAAGTCATCGACTTCAGGGCTTGCGATAATTCTTCGGGAGAATCGAAGTCATTCACCGTTCGGTTTTCTCTATCGGCATTCATTTTAGGTGTATTTCTGCCGGAAGCAAATCTTGATGTCAAGAAGAATATTATATGAGTTGTGTCGTCGCTAACGGAAGGAACCTTACTCGTAGTCTTGACCTTTGACTACAAGTACTTTTCAGCTTTGCTCCGATTCTGGCCGGAAGGTGCTCTTTGCTCTCTCGCGCTTGAATACCTTTGACACTACTTGTGGTCGTACCACTAGTAGAAGTGTTAGAAGACGACGAGTACTTTGTTGGTCCGTGACAAAATTCGCACGCACCTGTACTGTACCGGTGCAGTGCGCCTTCTGTGTATTACAGTATGAATACCAGCGCATTACCGGGGTATGGATACGTACAGTACCGGTAGAGCGGGAGCGAGCGGTCGCTGGAACGAGCGGCGAGCGAGGGGCAAGGCACAACAATTATTACCGTACCGGTACTGGTAGGCACAACCCCGCCACACACACAGACGGTATACAAGTACCAGTCTTTGTGGCGAGGCTCTGTACCTGTACGGTTAAAAACGGTATGCCAAGCTGCAATGAAGAACGGTGTCACGGACGGACGCGGTCTTACGCGTGTACCGTAGAGAGAATTCCTGTACAATGATAGAGTACTACTACTCTCTAGTCTCTCTCTCTACTAGAGAGAGGCCAATAAGTCCCTCTCTAGCTACTACGAGTAGTGAGTACGAGTTCGGTGTGGATGTTTCTAACAAGAAAGGACGGGAAAAACATTCTTGTGAGACTCCGTAAAACTCCATTTTATTTCTAGGCCAGGAGAAATGCCTCCGAACGAGAACTGTTCTTTGTGGGTGCGGAGTTAGCCAGAAGTATCATATTATGATTTTAAAGTACAGTATTCGGACTTTTGTCCATACAAATGGTTGAACTTGACTTCATTTCCATCGAAAGTCTTGCACCTCTGTCAGCAATATGCGAATTGTTGCGGTGAAATAGTACCATACCAAGGAAAGCCAACGACACATCAGAAATCAAAAGTCTCGTTTTATAGATCGGTAGCTATCATAATTTCCACCAAGGCAAGGGAATAACATTACCTCTAGCTAGTTCGAATTATTCAGTGCAAGCTGTGTTGTAATTTGGACCTGTAGCTAGATTACATGGATTATCTATGAGTTCTCGTTCAAGTGCCCAAGAGGACAAAAGCATCTTCCGATGCACAAACAGTAGTTCAAGAGGGGAGGTTTGAGATTCCTAAAAGAGGGATTCAGGAGTGGCTAAGACGTTTAAACAACAGAGATGCCGGTGATGGAACCAGACAATCGGATCGTTCCACCTGATCCTCGAAGTTGTGCCACAAGGCTGCTCAAGTCAGAGGCTTCAAGGGTGAATCCAATTTCCGATCCTCCGACAGATCCAACGAATGATGGAGCCATCGGCTTGGATCCGAAAGGAGAGTAGGACTTGGAGGTAGTGTACTTTCCTCCGCTGAGGTTGTCGGTGTAAGTGTTCATGCCGGATCCAGTTCCAGCAACAGTGTTGGTGACGGGAAGCGCGTCAGTGAAGGACTTGATCCCAGCTCCACCCATAGCGGAGGAAGTTCGGGGAAGAGCATCGAGGTATCCAAACATACCTGCTCCAGTGGGGGCTCCGGAGGATGAGGCGCCGGAGATCGCCTGAAGGTAGTTTCCTCCAGAGGCAGCAGGACCAGAGGGTGCTGATGACTCGACTTTGGCAGGTGCGGCAGGGGCAGCTGGTGCTGGGGCGTAAGCGGCCGGTGCTTTTCCTGCACCCAAAGCGTCGACGTAAGAGGCCATACCAGATCCTGCCATGCTTGGAACTGAATTCTTGGGAAGGGCATCAAGGTACGAAGTCATACCAGCGCCAGTCGGAGCGCTGGAGACCGAAAGGGCAGCAAGGTAAGACGCGCCGTTTGCAACGGATCCACCCTTAGGAGCCACACCTACGGGGTTGAGGGATTCCAAATAACTCAACGAGAAGGCAGGAGCGACCAGACTGGCCAATACAGCTGTTGAAAAGGCGATCTTCATTGTTGAGGTTTAAAAACAAGAACGGGAATCCAAAATAATGCGGTGATGTAGACGTTTAACACTGCTGAAGTCTTTGATTTTGCATGGGATAGGCACCGAAAAGAACAAGCAAATTGGCGTGGATTTTTGACTGACGTACCAAAACGACGGAGCCGGCCGCGCTGCTCTCAGGTCGTTGATGCGTTTCCCCTCGCACAAAAACAGTTGTGTGGCTATGGAAGACGTAGCATGCCCGATGACGTGTGTCATTTTGAGATATGATTTGTCGGCAGCAGATGGCGATCTCCGATCTGTAACGGCGGTATTATCGCCCATTCCGGACGAAGGATAGACTCCGACGAAAAGTTCAAGTCGTATGAGTCAATAATCGCAATAGCTAGCCAGCGAGCTCTTCGTACCACATTACAAGAAAAGTACCGGTACTGGTACTGTAAAACAGTACTGAACAGGTACTACATAGTACCAATACCGCGTATCCCTTCCTTTGACATCTTACAAAGTAGGAGTACGAGTGCTCTTTCTTCCTCTATTACCTCTATGAGAGTGAGTGCGATAGAGCTGCTACTTCACTAGTAGTACAATATAGAAACATGAGAGGAGCCGACATTTGAGTGGTTCGTTTTGTACCACGTTTCCTCGACAATGGCACTACGAGTATTGACCAACGGTACTATAGTTGGCCCCCTGTTTCGCACGGGGTTGATAGTGCTGAACGAATACTTCCATGGATGACCGCCTAAAGCTTTTGAAAGTGAGCGCGATATCGTCGCAAGATTTCCTCTTGAACGAGACGATCATCTTCCAATGCGTCGGGGTGAAACACAAGATCTTCCATCCACAGAGTTGATCTTTCCGCGATTCGCTGCGCATCATCATCGTTGTCGATGATCCATTGCATTTTTTCCTCCACGTCTGTGGCAAATTCATTCAAGGGAATGTAGTGCTATGTAAAATAATGCGTCCATAAAACGTGAGTCATATATTGCAGGGCTACAGAATCGGGTTTTCAAGTGATTGAACTTACCACCCAAGGTTCCAGGAGTTCCTCCATTGCCCAAGATGTATGCTTTGGCGGCGGCATGAGTACCACAGACTGAGACAACAGTGCCCACTTGAGACCAGATGCGACATCATTTCCTTCGATCATAATCAAACCCTTGTAGTCCATCATGTCACTGAGATCAATCTTTCGGGTAATCAAGGGGACACCATTCAATACATCTGGAAGCCGGCCACGAGTAGATGTTAAGCTGGCATCGATGAGAGACGAGTTGGCGTGCTTATAGACTAATTGGCAACGTTTCAGCCGGAGACAATTCTCTTCATCGCTCAAAGTCTTATCATAGCCGTCACGAGAGCCCGTCAACTGGCCTCGGAAGATAGCCATATCCTTCTTCTTGTCCCACGCTGTATCTTTCTGGTACACTTGATACAACTTGTCGTAATGCCGATGAGACGCCAGCTTCCAAACGATCGGTTGAAATCGGTCGGTATGGTGCATCGTCATCATAGGCTCACGTGGCGTGGAATAGCACTCCTGCGAGGTGACCTTTTCCAGCTCTGATGGTTGCGTGTAGGACGATCGAAACTTTTTGACGAAGGGCACATTGATAGCGCCGTACACATGAGAGTCTTTGTTATCTCCAAACTGCATCAGCGCTGGCGGGGCCTCCCTCTCTTTGTCTTCCCACTGGATGTGATTCCATGCCGTCAAGAAGGAACTCTTAATATCCGTACAGTACATACGCATGTTGCCCCGGAATTTGACTCGAGCAGCTAGCTGGAGCTCTCTGGTGTCAGTTGCGGTGGATTCGTTAAAGTCCTCATTAGCACAATTCGTGATAATGTCATCGTTCATAAAAAACACCATATCCGGTGTGATAACACTTTCCGCCTCCACGACAACCGTTTCGTTGATTATAGGGTGACTGCTGGGATATCCATGGACCTTCACAAAGGGCCATTTGGAGTCTTTCGAGCCGTCGTATTCGTACCGGATCTTGCCATCATCATTAGCAGAGCAGGGAGGGACATACCAGTTCGACATGTACAGTTTTACACGATCTTCTACGGATGGGAAGCGCTTCTCACGAAGTGAAAAGTCGTCTGGACTCTCCGATGCTTCTTCTTGCGTTCGACCGGCATTTTTCGGTAACTGATGCAACAAGGTCAACAGCCCAAGTGGTGTCACCACAAGCTTTCGATTCATCATCATGATCAATTATTTTTTCAATCTGTGCTTTGCCTGTTCCAGCAAGCAGTTTAATCCACTACCGTAGACGACTCACTTACAAGAGCGATGATAGATGTGGATTTGCTTGGTTGTTTCAAAAATAATGTCACGACTCGACTCCTCCTCCTCTCGCAAAACCTTTCCGACAGTGCACCATTTTGAAGCACCGAAAGAATGCTTTGGTTTCTTTCAATTCAACGGACGGATGCCTGTTTCCTCCTTGTTATTATTTGCAACTGGTAAGTAACTGTAGTCTACCAGTGCTGGTACAGTACCAGTACCTGTACAGCACACGTAGAGTACCTGGTACTGTTACGAGTACCGACCTGCTGGTATACCTTGCTTGGCTTGGTGGAAGCATATTATGAGCGCGCCTGTCGAGCCCCTCGCGCCACTTTTTTAGTCGAGCGAAGCGAGAGAGAAGCGCGCGTGATAGCTTGGTGAGAGTGAGAGGTGAGAAGTGAGAGACATCATATCAGTCACGGAGGGGTGGTCACGAATAATCCAAAAGAGACCCGGATATGGTTGATCACTGACGAACTGAAACTTCGGCTTCAACCCACTTCTGACTTTCGACCTCCGATCTCGTCGTTTCTAGCCGCGAAGATAGCTGTTGCTTGTTGGAAGCATATCTCTTGTCTCTTGTTACGCTCTCTTTACTCCTACTCTTCCACTCCACAATACACTGCTCTCAAAATTGGAGCAACAGTCAGGGAACCTTGATTCCTTTCAGAAAGTCTTGAGATCCGTGTTTACACAAGTTTGGTGGCTGTACTTCCGTAGTAAATCATAAGAGGAACTACATAATGAGGCTTTCTGCACTCCTTTCCCTCCCCTTACTCTCGGTCGTTCACGGGTTTGCCGGTCCTGCCTTCCCACTATCGACGCGAACGGATGCGACATTCGTCAAAAGCGCCGTTGCCAACGTCGAAAGCGAGACTTCTGCTTCTAGCACCGACACCATGGTTCTCTTCAGTCCGTGCAAAATCAATTTGTTCCTTCGTATCATTCGAAAACGAGAAGACGGATATCATGATTTGGCCAGTCTTTTTCAGGCAGTTGGATTTGGTGATACACTTGAATTGACACCGCTCGAGGAGTCTGCTGACAAGGATGAGTTCACATGTAACATGCCGGGAGTCCCGATCGATTCGTCCAACTTGGTCCTGCGAGCCTTGCAGTTGATGCGAGATAAGACGGGAGTAAATCAGTATTTTCAAGCCAATCTAATCAAGCTATGCCCAGCGCAGGCTGGTCTTGGTGGAGGATCTGCCAATGCCGCCACTGCCATGTGGGGAGCAAACGAGCTCATGGGGAAGCCGGCATCTTTAGAACAGGTGAGAAACAATTTGTTACGTTGTGCCAGTGATCATTGCATGCCGAGACACGGCCCTCAACGCAAAATGTCATCGTTGCACTACTGTACTTCCCCCATGACGGGAAAAGATGATTGAATGGTCGGGTGATCTAGGCAGTGATATAACTTTCTTCCTAAGTCGAGGCACAGCTTACTGTACTGGGCGGGGGGAAATTATGACACCGACGGATCCACTTTTGGAGGCCGGTACCAGACTCTGTATTGTCAAACCAGACGTTGGTTTATCCACGCCATCCGTTTTCAAAGCTTTAGATTATGACGAGCTTAGCACATTGGATCCGGATGAAGTGTTGTTACCAGCCTTTTTGAATGCAGATGGAGTAGAAAATGTATCAGGTGACTACTATATCAATGATTTGGAGCCACCTGCCTTTCGCTGCGTCCCCGAACTGGGGAAGCTCAAGGAGGAGCTTCAAAAGGTCAAGGGCTTCAAGCATGTGATGATGTCAGGAAGTGGTACAAGCATATTTTGCCTTGGAGAAGCAGACGATCTTGAAAAATTTCAGAAGGACTTTGGGGCGAGGGAGGACTTGCAAGTCTTCTTCACGGAGTTCATCAATCGAGGCGAAGGAGAGTGGTTCCAACGACCAAATTGAATAGAGTTGCTCCCGCCCAGTGTTTCCACAATGACTATAGAACTATAGTTTTCGGCATACCAACCCCATTTAGTTGTACCGGTATGGCACAAGACGTTTCGCGACCTCTATCTTTCTTGCATCCAGATAGACTACGGTACGGATGCATGGTACTATCGTACACTACATTTGGAGCACACCCGCCGGATTATGAAATGCTAGTTTCACGCCAACCAGCATCGCAGGACGAATGCACCACCGACCACCACCAATCACCAATTCTCACCAATCGTGATGTCGCGAAAGGGAAGAAAGAAAAGATCCAACGCCATACCCATCCCATTATTCATCATCCTGCCTTCTTCTTTTTTTAAAAAGCTGCTGAAAAATGCTCAGAAGCAATACGCTTGTCATCTTCGCTACTATTGTAGCTTGGAATATTCCTTCCAGTTCTTCGTGGATCTTGTTTAGATCTGCCGAGCGGCACTCCTCGGAGGGGTGGACTCCTGCTCCTTATCGTTGCCGAGCAACGACCACAAGGCCAGCACTGGTAGCATCGTCCGAAAATATCTCAACGATAAAACCTCGATCTGCAATATCCTATACACTGGAGGAATTGGGTGTTGTACTTCGGGGGAAAGGGAGAGCCCAGGCCTGTTTCGACTGCTACAGAATGGGCGTCGACCGATCTGGTATTACAGTGGAAAAGAAGGTGACGACGAAATAGAAGAAATAGGCTTGCTGGGAGGTCAAGGCTGGAATCGCGAGCAAATCAAAGAAGCAATGTCCGGTCGTATTTCAAATGGACTAGGACACGAGTCCCTGACATTGTTATCCAAAGAATTTGGTTCGATTGAGGAGAATGTGTCTCGATTATCCAAGGTTACAACCTGCACCGATGGTACCACCAAGCTGTTGCTTGAGCTGGTTGAAGATGGGTTGGAGGTGGAAACGGTGATCATTCCCTGGGATGATCGTGGAAAATCTACACTCTGTATTTCGTCTCAGGTTGGCTGTCGTCAGGCTTGCACGTTCTGCGCGACGGGAAGGATGGGAAAGCTTCGCTCTCTGACTGCAGACGAAATTCTGGCTCAGCTCTACTGGGCACACAAGGCCTGCCGAGTGAATGGAATTTTTCCGATTGAGAATATTGTATTCATGGGCCTAGGAGAGCCTGCTGATAATGTTGAACCAGTGACTCGAGCCGCTCAAAACATGGTGCATCCCAATTTGTTTCAGCTCGCTCCACGTCGCGTCACCATTTCCACCGTCGCACCGTCACCAGAAGCTTTTGAGCAGCTAGGTCAGTCGGAAGTAGTACTGGCCTGGAGTGTGCATGCTGCTCGAGATGAGTTGCGAAAGGAGCTCGTACCTACGACAAAGTATCCCATGACTGAATTGAGGGCCGGTTTGATTCGAACGTTACAAGGGAGAAGAAAGAAACTGCGGAACACGATGTTGGAGATAACACTATTGGACCAAATAAATGATTCAGAGGACGACGCCCTTGACCTGGTGAATTTTTGCCGCCCCCTTCTGGAAGAGGTCCAAGGTATCAAACTCACGGTGAATTTGATTCCGTGGAATGATATCGCTGCCCAAAATGGCCCCGCCGCCGGGTATCGGAAACCATCTCTCGAGAGGGTACTGGCTTTTCAAAAGGTATTGATAAGTCATGGTATCATGTGTTATGTTCGAACAACGCGAGGTGACGAAGAGAATGCCGCATGCGGAATGCTTTCGACCAAGAACCGGTGAGACCAGCGAGTTTATTCGTGATACCTGCGAACGCCCTTGGAAGAATGTTGCTTTCACACCTTGATCAGCAGCTTGAGAAAGCAGGGAGGGTCCTCAATCAATCTACAACGGATCCCATCATGAATGATACCAGCAACTATATCCAGTCTTGTTGCATCATGAAGAGGCGAGGTAGCAGGCTTAGGTTTTTCTAGGAAATCCCCTCCAATTAGTACAGTAGGTAAGGTACTACAACGGCGACTCTGCAGAGAAAGTCAGTTGATATTGCATACACCGGAGTGGTCCATGCCTCTATGATATCTTAAAACATCATGGTGTCGATCAGAGAGACGCAAGCTCTGCATTGAAAACTAGGATAACTCGTTGAACCAATAATGTGGAATGAATGGTGTGAAAGGACTACCGAACTATGGAACTGCGTTTGGCTGTTCGTCTTCGTTTTCTCCAGTACCTACCACGTTTACATCAACGGGATCGTCAATACATCGTTCAAGTCTATCAGACTCATCTTCACAGCTCGTTCGCCGGCCTTCGATTTTGTTTCCAGGGAAATAGTGTGCACTGTCCGAAGCATTTGTACTGGATCTCTCTCCCTCTCTACTAGCAGCAGCAGCAGCTGTCGAATTATTTCTGCTGCTACGACGAATCCACCGAAATATGTTCGCACTCCTTTGAGTACCACTGGTTCTACTAGTCTGCGACAAAGATGGCCGCGAAAAACCGGCATCTGAGGTCGGCGGCGCCCTGCACCGGATTGTCGCCTGAAAAGCTTCCATAATATCTGGGTTTGTCAGACAAAAGACAGCAGTCACAATGCCTTGACAATGAGATATCAACGCCCCAGCCCACTTCACCCAAACACTGAGCTGAACAAAGTTTCCCACCAGGCTTACAACAAGGAATGGAAACCAAATGGTAAAATATAAAGCGATCATCCGTAGCAGAAATAGGCTCAGATTCCGTCGACGTCCGAGTGGAGGTAGCAGATTTCTTCTCCATATGTCAATCATCACATAGAAAAAATAACATATTGGTATGACCAATATGGCTGGTAGAAAGACCAAATAATAGAAAATCGTGCTTGCCTTGTCGACCTCCATGGCGAAACACGCAAAGCCATTGCCGGCATGGGTTTCGAGAGGTATTGCAGGGATATTGAAGGCGCCAATAAAAGCCCAAAACGTGGCATACACATACACCACCGCTCCATGTATCCGAACTTGTCGATGAGTTGGTGGTATATAATGCTTCCGTATTCTGGAGAACCGCAGAAGCTTGTGAACTTGGTAGATTACCATTGAATTCATCCAGCCATTGGCAGCAAAGGCCCAGCACAAGTAGAAAGCTTGAAAGCCACACATGGCCTCTGAATAATATTCGGACATGGGGGCCGACATTGCACATGTGATTGCGCATAAGAAGCTTGCGAGGAAATCTGGAATGACTATGAGTAGCACGTATATGTTGAAAGGGTTGGCTGTGACCTTGGATGATCTTGCCATTGATACAATCAACAGGGCACACACCAGCGAGGTACATGCGTTGACCGCAGCAAGGATTGCAAATTGTAGGTGAAGCGTTTGCTCTGACGGCCAAGCTCTTGCAAAGGTGTAACGTGTAGAAGTCTCGTTGAGTTGCCAAACGTACAGCGTTGGATCATCAAGTCTCGGTGGCGAGAATAATAATCTTGACGAAGCTGCTAGTAGGTGTTCTCCAGCAGCCGCGATCTTTTCCGTGGACATGACGCTGGTGGTGATGATGATGTTTACTTGTATAGTGCTAGTACTATGTTCGTCGAGCCACAGGTATTTTGCGCTGGGATCGATTTCAGTGATATTCAATTTCTGAAAGTCAAAGAGGACAATACCGTTAATGATAATGCAATGGAGTGGATCCAAAGTACGGGAGGTATGCCCCCAACCGATACTTCGGATGGAAAAAGAGTGGTGGACGGAGTAAGAGTGTGGAGTGAAGCAAAATCAATCTTGCCTTTTTTCTTGTTGTGGTGGTTTGTGGTCGGTCTTTACCGGTACTCTCTCTCTCTCTCTCTCTCTCTCTCTCTTTCTTTCTTTCTCTCTCTCTACAGTACTAGCTAGACTACAAGTAGTAGAGGAGGAGTCGTCTCCGCCCGGATAGAAAATAGAAAGGTCAATTCCCTTGGTTTCTACCCGCCACGTAAAGGAGGGAATTGACCTTTTTCTACCTCCAGGCAGGGATGCCATCAGATACAGTACCGGTACAGTATATGCTGCGGTGCCTGTGTATTCCTGTTACGAAGCCTGCCAATCTGTTATTTATATTGTGCACTATCATACTTGTACTGGTACCAGCAACCTGCGGTAATTTCGGGATTTCTCCGGCTATCGGCAGAATTGCAGCGAATCGTTGAACCCGAAAATCCTAAGTGTCAATTTAAATACATAAGCCCTTGGAATTCCAAATTCCATTTTGGAATTCCATTTTGGAAATTGGAACTCAAATTTCCATTTTGGAATTCCAAAATGGAAATTGGAATTCCAAATTCCATTTTGGAATTCCATTTTGGAAATTGGAATTCCATTTTCCATTTTGGAATTCCAAGTTTTATTTGCCTAAGGGGGCGAGCGGTTCGCAACGAACGCCCCCCGCTGCGCCCTGTACAACTACCGGCACTCGTACAGTACCAGGTACCGGTAGAAGTATTCTCAAGCGCACTGGCGCTTCTTCTCGCGCCGGCCGCGCATGACAAATAATCGCTTCATACGCTTATCCAAGTTTTTGCCTTTACCACGCGCAACCGCGCATTTTCACGCTAATCCAAGTTCAAAAATCGCTCTTCCAAGTTATTCTGTCCGTCTGTCACCCAAACGGAACGCACAGAACGCCAAAAATGACCCTCCTTAATTGATTTTTATCAACAACACTCGCGCACCTCAAGCATACAAGCTGCCCCAATGAAAACAACTCATTTCTCAATGTTCGCCAAATATTCCAGATGTGTTATGTAAACACATGCACCAGACCGTCCAATTTCTCGCCATTTTTTGTTGTGTCGGTCGCAAAATACCACAACAAGCATCATCTTTCTCGCCGCCTACGACCATTACTCCTGGAGAATCCTGAATGTTCGCTTATCCATTGGATATGCAAAAGACGCTTCCATCAAAAGCTCCTTCTGCCTCCGTCTGGCCGGCTGTCGAGCCATGTACTGTACAGTGTACCAGGTACCGGAGTACAGGGAGTCGTCTACAGTACCTGGTATCTGTAAGGAGTCAGTCGAATGAGTCAGTCAGTAGTCTGTCGCTCGTCTGTCGTCATCCGTCGGCGATTGGTTTTTCTTATTATTTTTTATTATCGATGAAAGAAATGGCGTGACGTGCTCGTTTGGCCAATGAACTGCCACATTTTTATTCATTCATGAAGATTGATCAAATACTGAAGGAGCCAATCATTTCGCGTGATTTCGAGCCGCGTACCAGGTACTGTACCAGCACCCAGCACGTACCTGGTACTGGTACAGTACTCGCGCAGGTCTACCCCCCGTAGCTGGTACTGTTCGTACTGTACCGGTAGCACGGGGAGGGCAAGGAAACAACCATCCTGGAAAATCTACCGGTATGAGTACAGTATGTAACAGATCCATCATCCTTGTGAGGAGAGAAAGGAGCCGTTGTTGGTTGTTGCGCTTCTTTGTCCTTCCAGCTACCGGTACTGTACCGGTAGAGCCGTCGGACGTTTTCAGTTTGCCTTTCTCTCGTCGAGCAGAGCAGGAGTAGACCACAGTACGAGTACCGGCTACCGGCAGTCTATGATATTACGATCACTTGGTTTGTACAAGAAGTAGAGTACCTGCACTGTAGTCTGTTGTTGTAGTCTACTAGTATTTTAAAACGATGAAGCTCCTACAAAATCTTTTGCTGTCATGCTTGACGCTGGGCATGGTGGTGGTATCGGCGCATAGTACTCGTAGTTCGGTTCGAGAGGAATTTGTCGCCAGAATGGACGCCGCCACAACCAAGAGGAAAAGGGATTCTCGTGTAACGGCAAAGTTGATGGAGTTGGCAACCCCCCTTGATGCTCCTCCTCGTTTCATGGAAGAATACCAAGATTTTGCAATCAACATCACTGAGTATGCTCTCCGATATATCGGATGCCAGAACGTTCATCAATATTCTGACAATCTGGCCCAGGACGAAGACTCGGAGACTGTTCTGGGGATGAACCGCTTTGTGATTGTCCGCCTCTGCCCCAAAGACGAATGCTCCAACTACCATCACTATGGGTGCAACACTGGTTTTGGCGACTATCTCATTCGAATGGAAGATTATTTGGAGACGATGGCGGCTGATTTTTTCTCGGAGTACCAAGAATATTGTGAGACGTGCTACTACTGCATGAAAAAGTCGTCAGGGCAGCAGCAACAACAACAAGGAGACGACGCGGCGGGTGACGATGCGGCGGCAGCAGCAGGGGACGATGCAAACGCAAATGCCAATGCCAATGCTGGAGACGACGCGGCAGGTGATGACGCGGCAGCAGGAGACGATGCAAATGCCAACAATGGTGGACGTCTGTTGGAACAAACCGACGATTACTATTACAAGGGCGCCGACTTTTACAATGATATGGGCGACGATGCAGCTGGAAACAATAATCAAAACGATGACTGCGCAAACTACTACGACGCTTGCAGTGATTTCCGAACCGCCTGCAAGGACTACTCGCAGTATGCCACTGACATGGAGAGTTACTTCCAGTGCTCGGAATTCCAAGTCGGCGACAATGTCGGCTACCTCGGGCCTCATTGCAGAAGCGACGGAAAAACTATTGGTATTGGACTCTACAAAGATGAATACTGCAATGAGTACAACTCTGACATGCTCGACCTAGGATCTATGCTGGGCATCGAAGTGAGCGATGAGCACCTCAAGGCCTACTACTCGGAGCAATGCATCTCCTGTTTGGCATCGGTAAGTTCGCAGCAATATCATGGCTGAGGCACAGGCACTGTTGTGTATCACATCTAGCATATCTAACTTCAATATCATTTCTTCGGTCACTCCTATGTTCGAAGGAGGGTTACGATTTGGATCAAGGCGAAGACGGAGTGGTAACAACCATCTGCGGGGAACTCTATGGAATGAGTGCGAAATGCAATAGGTACATGGGAAACGAGGCAGATTATGCGGTAAGTTTATCGTAGACTACCATGATCCTGTGCAGTACAAAGGAAAGAATGCGGCAATCCTCTTACACCCCCTCCCCTTCAGTCCTATGTCCAAGAAGAAAACGAGCAAGATGTTTGTACATTCATTTCCAACTTGATCACAAACAGCTACGACGAGTACGGCCACATCTATTTGGAACACGACCCATGGCAAGTATTCAACGATATTATGGCTACAACTAAATTCCAAAAATACGTCCTTTCGTTTTCGGTCTTTTTGGTTGCGGGACTACTGGGCTACGCTTGGTACTTGCACCGGAAAATAAGCAGATCCAAGTACGCTTGGCACCCCAAGGGGCGACGTTCTCACCGCAACGGTCAACCCAGTATGATGGAACGGATGCATTCCGGAATCATCCAAGGTAGATCGCGAAGTGGAGGCCCTGATCTCCAGGGAGGAGCTGTATTCGCATAGATCATGATGTTAATGATTCAGTCATTCATCCATTCACCACCACGATCGCTGGCGGCAACCACGGCGACATCATGATCATGCTCACGGACCTTGTAATACTACTATCATCGTCGAATGATTCAAATTCAATAGCACAGTATTCATTTTCTTACTCACGTACATCGCTAGATTACGGCCA
Source organism: Nitzschia sp. pyKryTriq1 (assembly GCA_956465555.1). Lineage (NCBI taxonomy): Eukaryota > Bacillariophyta > Bacillariophyceae > Bacillariales > Bacillariaceae > Nitzschia > Nitzschia sp. pyKryTriq1. Next base: position 2,905,985 of record OY101116.1, read on the forward strand.
ATACACTCTAGGCGTGTTTCTCGTTCTATAATCATATACTACTATACGGGGACTACACGCTGTACAGTATCAAGAACGAGGGCGACGAAACTTGTTCATTAATAACAGCAGTAGGAGCGGCACATGGTGTGATAGTAATGTGCTGTGCTGTGCTGTGTGCTGTACTGGTAGTAGTGTCAACTGACTCTGAAATCAATCTAATACAATATAAAATTGATAGAATGAAAAGAGTGAGCTATTTGATATTATTGTTGTTGATTGGAATGTGGTTGAGAAGCTTTTCGGTTGAGAAGCTTTTTGAATTGAGAAGCTTTTTGTATGTTACGAGTGAGAAGCTTTTGTTCGAGTTGGTTCGAGTGAGTGAAGTGAAGTGAGTCGTGTGAGTCGCGTGTAGAATTCGTTTGACACCTTCCCCTGATCATCGATTCCAGGGATGATCATAAGCGAGAAAACGAATGTTAGTTGTAGTGTCCCATGAGGCGACGAGAGTGGCGAGTGTGAAGGACCCAGCCGAGAGGTTTTGTGAGGTCATCGGAGGGATTAATGATACCAGGAATGTACCGCATAACAATGTGTCCAGAGTCTTTCCAATCTTGGATGGCAAAGAATTGAATAAGAATGTGGCGAGAACGGTCGGTAGGGACGCGAGCATTGATCATTTTGATGGCACTTTGATTATCGCAGTAAATGGGGGTGGGTGTGGTTTGTGGGAAGCCGAGTTCGGTGAGGATGGAACGGAGGTAACGGGCGTGTTTGGCAGCGCTGACGGCGGCATAAAACTCTGCTTTGGTAGAACTTGTAGCGGTGGTTGATTGAGTCTTGCACTTATAGGAGACACAGCCACCAGCGAGGGCACTTTTTCGCTGCTTTACGATAGTAGTATAGTGGCTGGGATAGTATACTAGGAGTGAGGATGTCGTCCTCGTGGGCCCCCCTTCTTGTTGGAACATCATCGCAAGCCCGTCTAGATACTTGTTGACTACTCCTGCTGGTGACAAATGAGTTTTTAAACTACTAGAACTCAGCACACCATGTAGTAGTAGTAGTGCTAATGGTCGTCGTCCTCGTCGTAGTAGCTAATAGTAACATTAAGAAGGACTTGTCCTCGTTCGATAGCTAGTAGTACTAGTAGTAGTACTATTACCAGTACTCTACTACTACTCGTCAAGGTAGGAGTAACTAAATTCGACAGTGCACTTTTTCGCTGCCTTACGATATAGTACTCTAGTAGAGTATCTGTCCCCCCCCCCCCCCCGGACTCCTACCCCAAGAGGTACGGGTACAGTAATATGGCAAGCCCTTGGGTGTATGGGCCTATGCGCGTGTGCGCTGATTCTTCCATATTTGAGCAAATACCAGAAGGACAGACGGTGTTTCAGCTCAGTTTTCTCCCGGCTCGCGAGCGGAGCTCTCCACTGAGGGGGCTCCTTCTCGCTTCGGTCTGCCCGCCCATCCTCCCTTTGGAAGAAAGATACTATCAGTAGCTCAGTGATACTGTACAGTATTGGCAATGGCGTCATTTACCACTCGCCGTGCCTCCCGAGACTTTTGAGTCTATGTTGGACAGATCGCGCGGTGGGTACCCCCCCGGATGGCCGGCTCGGAAACAATATATTATATCCATATTCGAATTTATATATAACGGAGAGGTCTCTTCAGAATAGTTCGTATGTTGAGGCGATATCTTGCCAAATTCTGCACATGCATCGACCGCGTCGACGATCGACAATGATACAATACAACAAACATAACCTGACGGGGTAAGCTTCAGTATTTCATAGTTGACTTGGTGAAAGAATGTGTATCTTGCGAAAACACTAACCAGTTCGATGTTTGCAGGTACGACTTGAGGATGAGATGCAGAGAGAGCACCGAAAATATGACGCAATTGGTGGGTGGAAACGCATTTGCGACGTGCCAAAGTGTTTCTGATCGCTCGCATCTGCAAATGAGACGTCTGGAGCCTTTTCAACTTTGACAAACTGCAAATGCCATACAACAGAGGTACGTCGCGTACTATAGTGCCATCCCCGTTGTCAAGTACTATGTCTCTCACGCCGCTCGCTCCTTTTGTTCTTGTAGCTTGTTGTTTTCCAGAAGACTCCGGTCGTTCTAGACGGGACAGAAGTTCCGTCGGAACAAGGGCCCGTTCTGTCCGGACAAAGGAGACCACATCAAAAGGGAATTGCCACTCCGGATGGTTCTGTTTGAAGTCTCGGTGGAAGAGATCTACCCATCCTTAAAAGTCGGTCGGCGCAGAGGAGGAGTCGTCGGGAGATGGGGACACCGTCGCTTGTTTGCTGGATGGTTCTTTATTTGGTATTGGCGTCGCATCAGGACATGGCTTCTTGTCGCCAGTAGTCGCCTGTGCATTTCGTTTCCTTTTGAGAAGTTTCTTTGATGATGATTCTTGCTCGGTGTTGTCGTTCTGGGAATTCGAAGGCTTCTTTGTTGCGAGCGGCTCCCGTTTCAGGTGGCGACGGCTCGGACGATCTGGGTTGTCCCAGATCGCCTGCCAAAATGCTGTATCGCTCGGGATGTCGGGCGGGGAAGTGGTCCTCGTGAAGTAGTAGAATCGAATGGTCTTGCCTTTGGAACCAACTTGTATCTTGTTGCGCGCCCGAACGATCTTCACTTTTGTCTCAGGAATAGAGTAGGCATCTTCAACGAAGTCAAGCTTTTTGCCAATAGCTTTAGAAAATATAGACATCGATAGTTGGTCTTTAGTACCACCAGTACTATTTTCTCGCAGATAGCGGCAGCAATCTTCGTCAACATGCCATTGTCCTTGTATGTCAGCGTCCTGGGCCGCCAACAAGAATGCGGCGCACGCGTCGTCTAGCGACCATGCCTTGTTATTGGTCGATTTCATCACACACAGCAGCCAGTGTCTAAACTCCTTTTGCAGGAGTGCTCCTATGGTTATGATGAAGGAGCACCTCGAATTAGTTTAGACACTGAGCCTTATTGATGAAGTAGTGTTGACAAAGCTACTGAAAGAGAGATGGAGGGAGGTTTGTTTTGTTCTTCGATGATGGCATCGTCGCGAGCAATGATCATTGTTCGTGAGTGAATCACTAGTGAATGCGCCTGCCAGCTGCCTCAAGAAATTTGGGCGCGCAGATTTTATATTTATATACGTGTCTGAAGTAAAATCAATGTTGGGTACCCACCGCGCGATCTGTCCAACATAGAGTCTGGATCCCGTTGGCCGTATGGTAGGCAGGGTGGTACCGGTACTCGTACCGGTAGGTATTTACCCTTGCGTAGGGATAGCATAGAAAGAGTCGAATCAGTCGTTGTTCTCGTCTAATTTTTTGTTTAAATAAATCTAAATAAATAAGAGAGCGACGTCCGGCTCGCCATTGTGAGAAGAATTGGGCATATGCAGAACCGTTGAACTTGAAGAAATTAGTACCAAAGCTACGCTATCCTACGAAGATACATTTCAGCGGCGCCGAAATTATGATTACATAGCAGAGATTCTCTATGACACGAGTTCAATTCCCATAACAGTATATTCAGTAATGAATACATATAAACCGAATGCGACATGTCCAATGCACGGGCAGTCTCCAGATCGCTCATAGTATTCAATCCCATCGCGCGCCTGCCTCACTATAAATAGGGGATACTAAGCGATCTCATCGCCAACTTCCACAATTTGAATTGGGGACACCGGCGTGGCGACCGCCGGCATCAAGCCGATAGATCCTTGAGTTCATAATTTCCTTCGTATCACATCCTCACGGTGGTTCAGAACATTATAAAAGGAATCATCATCATCACCATGAAGCTCTCCATCGGTGCCTTCACCCTCTCCATGCTCCTCGGAGCCAGTGCTCATATGGATGACATCCGAGCCAAGCGTCGTTTGACCAAGTCCTTCATGGAAGCCATGAAGGAGCCCACCATCGCTGCTGCGCGCAAAAAGGGACAGGCCCAGAAGCTTCGCAAGCTCCACGAGAACCTCGCCAAGGCCTCCCGAGACCTGTCGTCCTACAGCAGCTACTACCAGAACGGTAATGCCAACGCCAACCAGAACGCCAACCAAAACGCCAACAACGGTAACAACTACTACGCACAGTACGGCCAGGAGAACGGTGTTTACACCGGGTACTACCAGAACGGAGTTTACTACCCTTGGGAAGAAGCTCCTTTCGACATGACCTCGCGTGCTTTCAAGTACTCTGGTTGCGCTGCCATCAAGACCTACGATTCGGACCGTGGCTACAGCAACGGAAACCCCATGGTCATGGACACCTACGCTGTCTTCCGTCTGTGCCCCGCCGACAAGTGCAACGACTACTCCATGACTGGATGCTCCAAGAACTACGGAGAGTACGCCGTCGAGATGAAGACCTACTTGGCTTACATCCTTGACTACTATGATGACCGCTTCGAAGAGTACTGCGACTACTGTGAGCCCTGTGATTGGGAGTACCAAGCCACCGTGAAGACGGACTTGAGCACTTGCTACTCCAACCAAGCTAAATACGCGTACCAGTACTCGATAGACAGTGGAAACACTGCCCAGTACAGTCAAAACCAGCAACAACAACAAAACTCCAACGGTTGGAGCTGGAGCTGGGGTGGCAACAAGAACAACAACGCCAACAGCGCCAGTTCTAGTTCTAGTTCCGGCAACGTAGCCTCCTCCAGCAGCGGCTACAACTACCAGCAGTACTACAGCAAGAACAACGGAAACCGTGAGTTGGAGAACAACAACCAGTACGACAACCAGGCACAAGGAACCTACGGATACTACGACCCCAATACCGGCGAGTGGGTTGAAACCGAAGATGCTGAGACGGCTGAATACGGAGAGGGATATGCTAACTACAAGCCCGGACAGACCGAAACCTGTGCTGATGGTTCTACCTGCGACGTCTGTAGCTACAAGATGGAACAGATGTACAGTTACTGTGATTCCTATACTTGCGGTGACTACTACACCTTCTGCTCTGATTTGTACGGAGAACAAGATGATGACTTCGACCCCATGGACTACCTCGAGTGCCAAGGTTACGTCAACGAAATGGGCCAGCAATACTACATTGGTCCTCACTGCGGTTCCGATCACTACACCATTTCCCTTGGAGTCTTCAGTGATGAAAACTGCCTCAAGTACATGGGAGACGATATTTCTCTTGCCTCTGTTCTCGGTTACACCTACTCCGACCAAGACATCTTCAAGCTTCCCAAGCAGTGCATCTCGTGCGATGGCTCTGTGACAAGTGATGGAGAGGTGAGTCTTACTTTTGCTCTTCTCCTTTTGTTCTTGCCTTCACCTGTCGCTCACCATTTTGATTCGTCTTTTTCCTTCACAGTTGCAATATGAAGAATACAACCAGAACCAACAGGGTGTCTACGGAGATTACGTTTCTTCTCCCGAAAGTACCCAGGATGGTGTCGTCGCTATGTGCCTTGCCCTTTACTCTGGAAGTGCTCAGTGCAACATGAACATGAACAACTTTGAACAAATCTCTCGTTACATGAGCCAATACGAACTTGACCAAGAATCCCGTTACTGCGCCTTCATCGAGAACATCATCTTTGGTGCTTACGACGAAAGTGGAGAGATCTTATTGAGGCCTGAACAATTCAACTTCAATGACTGGAAGAACCCTCATCAGTACAAGAAGTTGAAGATGCCTGTTAGCCAAGCCGTCGGTCTTGCCTTCAGCATCGTCCTTTGCGTTGCTCTCTTGGCCGTTGCTGCTGTCACCAACCGTTCGCTCACCCGTGACTCAACTCCCTGGAAGCCTTCGCGTGCCGATATGGCCCTTGCTCGACAAAACTCGGGCATCCTTATGGGACGTTCCCGCTCTGGACCGGGTGCCGCTCCTCTTATCTAAATAATTGAATATTCGATGCGTCTGTCGCATCTGTTGGAATATTTTTGATGAGAGAGTGTCGCTTGGACACTTTGTGAACTTATATATATATGATGATGAACTAGGAAGAAAGTTGTAAATTTCGTACAATACTAATGATAATATAAAACAACATTGCATTGTTTTCTCTTTTTCATCGTTTGAACATCTTCTTCGTCTCTCTTTATCTTCTATCATCATGCACGATATGTTGTACCGGTATTGTCTTCTCATACCTTTTAATAACGGTATCCATCTCGACTGGACCGACCTACTGTACCAGTGCTGTATGTTGTTGCTTGGTGCTCCTGGTTCACACTATCGTCGATTTAAACGAATGAGGAGATGATCTTTCTTCATCGTCAGAAAGGTACCGGTAGGCGCATCACTTCTACCAGTACTACTACTACTCCGACGTTCTGTACTATCTTTACCAAGACACTAATACTCGAGGGTAAAGTATGTCAACAGCAAGCAAGTATATACGGTACATCATGACTACCCGGAGCGCTTGCCTAATTTTCATTTCCCCTTCCCTACTGTATACCCAAATGGTGTGGCATCCCGCAGTGTGCGAGTATGCACTCATATGAGGATGATAATATTATAATTAATGATACTTTACTACTTCCTGTACCCTCTGTCGCGTCGCAGTCACTGGCATGTCGATGATGATGATTCATCGATGATATCCTCTCAACTAGTACCGTACCGGTACTGTACCGGTAGAGAGTAGAGTGACGACATCCTCCTTTGTCCTTCTCACCGACCGCACGATGCTTGCAGTTGAAAAAGTGATTGCCCATAGGCCGACAGGCTCGACCTGGTACTGTATTATTGACTACTGATAAGAGCAGTACGTACTTGTACGACACCCAGTACCAGTACTAGTACCGGTACCTGCTGGCAAGCTGTCGTGCTGGCGCTAGCTGTCTGTACCGGTACCTGTACAGTACCTACAGTACGGTATTCCAAAGGCGTGGCATGATTTGTCTGTGAAAAGAGCTTGTCGCCAAAAACAACACTTTCGGAAATAGCGATGTTATTTACTTCATTCTTGTATATCATCAAAACTGATTAGCGTTAAAATAGCGTTTCATATCTGGAATACTTAAAAACCGACTGTTGTGACCGCCTTGGAAGCGTCCGGTGACCCCTTGCCTTCACATTATTCGACGATCGCCAACTCGAGACTGAGGACCGAAAATTCGAATTACTTGTACCGGAGAGAAAGCGAACAAGCCAACTTGTCCTCATTGGCAACTATTGTTTCGCCTATCGACCATGAAATTCTCTTTGCTTGCTCTTCCGGCCTTTGTCGCCGGAGCCACGGCAAACTTGGATGAGATTCGTGCTAAGCGCCGTCTCAACCAGGAGTTCATGCGAGCCATGACCTCCGATCCTCGGATCTCGGAAGTGCAAAAGAAAAAACGCGCCCAGAAGGTCCGAAAGCTCCACGAAGACCTCATTAAGGCCTCTCGTAAGTTGAGTAGTAGCCAGTATTCTGAGTACCAGCAACAAGCCTACAGCGATCAACAACAATACTATCAACAGCAACAACAGTACCAGCAAGATGGTCAATACCAGTACCAACAACAGTACCAGCAAGACGATCAGTACCAGTACCAACAAAATGGCCAGGGAAACCAATACCAGCAAAATGCCCAGGGAAACCAGTACCAGTACCAGGAAGGCCAAACTTACTCTGATCAGGGTACCTGGAACGGAGAATACTGGGAATTTAACGGTGAAATCCCCTTCGATCTATCGTCCCGCGCTTTCAAGTACTCTGGTTGCGCGGCCATCAAGACATACGATTCGGACCGTGCTTACAGTAACGGAAACCCCATGGTCATGGACACTTACGCCACCTTTCGTCTCTGTCCTGCCGACAAGTGCAACGACTACTCCATGACTGGATGCGGGAAGAACTACGGAGAGTATGCCATCGAAATGAAGACCTATTTGTCTTATGTCCTCGGATTCTACGACGGACGCTTCCAAGATTACTGCAACTACTGCGAGCCCTGCGATTACGAGTACGAGGCCTTGGCCAAGACCGCTCTCCAACAGTGTTACGCTGATCTCGAGCAAACGACCTACGCGAATGCTCAGAAACAGCAACAACAGGCCTGGCAGGAGTACTACAACGCAAATAATGGTGACATGTCTGGCTGGAATGTGAATGGAGATGGAAACTTCCAGAATTATAATAATTACTACAATCAGGCCCATAACTATGACGGCTACTACAACATTGGTGGAAGCAATGGTGCTTACGGCTCGGGTGCAAATCAATATGGTGGAAGCTATAAGAACTACAACGGAAACTACCGGAATGGCTATGGCAACCGAGATCTCGGCAATGGATACAGTAACTATGGAGGGTACTGGGGATCTGATGGCACTTATCACGAAAGCAACGACGACCAATACACCGGCATAAAATATTCGAAGTGCTTGGATGGATCTCTCTGCGACGAATGCGAGTACCAAAACGAGCTGGAATACCTCTGGTGTGATGACTATACCTGCGGTGACTACTACAAGTACTGTTCTGAATTGTACGGTGGTGAACAGAACGACTTCGATGTTTCCCAGTTCTTGGAGTGTGCGGAATATGTAGACGAATACGACCGAACGTACTATATCGGGCCCCACTGTGGATCTGATCATTTCACTATTTCCTTGGGTGTGTTCAGCGATGAGAATTGTGTGGACTACATTGGAGAAGATATGTCTGTTGCCGCTGTCCTTGGTTCGAACTACAAAGACGCAGACATGTTCGGTCTCCCTAAAGAGTGTATCTCGTGTGACGCAGCGGTAAGTCAGCAGCAGCTTTGCACCAAATCCAAAGTATCAGTTTTTCTCATTCAGTTTCTCACCGTTTGATTGTTTGATTTTTTGCATTTTTTGCAGGAGGCGTACGAGAACACCGTAAGCAGTGGCGAAGGACGATACGGTGACTACGTTACTGCACCCGAAACGGACCAAGAGGGAACAGTCGCCGTGTGCCGTGCTCTTTACTCCGGAAGTGCTCAGTGCAACATGAACATGAATAATTTTGAACAAATCTCTCGATACATGAGTACCTATGAGATTGATCTTGAGAAACGCTACTGTGCTTTCATTGCGAACATTATCGACGGTAATTACGACGAGAACGGAGATATCCTTTTGAAGCCTGAGCAATTCAACTTTGCTGACTGGAAAAACCCTCGGCAGTACAAGAAGTTGAGAATGCCTGCCGACCAAGCCATCTACCTGTCATTGAGTATCATTGCGTTCATCGCAACTGCCGCGATGGCCGTCTTCGCTCACCGATCGATAAGACGAAGCGCCAGCCCGTGGCGACCGAAGCGAGGGAGCCCGGAAGAACATATTGCCCGAAAGAATTCAGGTATCGGCTTTGCCCGATCACAAAGTGGACCTGGTAACGCCCCACTCATCTAATGGCGGAAAAGGACAGATATTTATCGTCCTGGGGTTTTGGATTTGGTTACTTGTAAAATTAATAAAAAAAGAGGATGTACTAACAAGAAAAAAAACTAACGATTGTACTATCATCGTGACACCATGAAGTCAAGTGTAGAGCGACGTGGATCGTCGGAGGCTATGGTACGAATACTGCACTCCTGAGTACGTTTATGGTTCATCTAGTAAAAATAATCAGCCACAAGTAATCGCTGCTTCCCGTCATCGTCGACCACAAGCAATCGGCCATCGTGGGCGATATCTATCATCCTGACTTTTTCTCCAGACCCTCTGATTTCATATTCTGCGCCCAACTCGGACCAAGCTTTCCACGAAGTCATGAATTCTGCTGCATCGAAACCATCATCCGCGAGAGAATTTTTTGTCCATTCCTGCAATCGTATCGTCAAATCGACACCCAGATCAAGGGCAGAGAGCTTTTGCCGATCTGGATGATGCACATGATACTCTTGTATGCTCGTCGCAGATCGGGGCACAACACGAAAATCTTTCTTCTCAGAGGGAAGAGCCGATGGATGAGACTTCACATTGATGCCGATCCCTATCAGCCAAAAGTCGTCGTCGTCGTTGCCTTCCTGTCCCACCACCCGATGGCTCTCGATCAGAGTACCAGCAATTTTCTTTGCATCCACTAAGACATCATTGGGCCACTTGACTTTGGGGCGACAGGAGAGATGAGGATCCAACAGTTCGGCAATCAGCAAACCAACCCCCAGCGGTAAGAATGTGATTTTCGACATTGGAATGAGATTCATGGGTATAGCGCAGGTCAAAAATAGATTTCCTTCCGATGCTACCCAAGCCCGTCCACTGGTCCCTCGTCCCTTGTGCTGGCTGTCGGCGATCACCGCCAAGCACCCAGTCGGTCTTCGATCTTGTTGTTGTTGTTGTTCGAGCAGGCGCTTGATTTCGTCCTGTGTCGAGTCAACGGTACGTCGTAGATGATAGATGGCGAGATCGTTGGACGAAACCACAAGATGATCCTCCTGGTCGGCTGCGGCCGTAGACGATAGAAACTGTCGTGATGTGGTGATTGTACTCGTACTCGTACTCGTACTCCTCATTGAAGCAGCACTCCGCCCAGCAGCAGGCATTCTGATAAAAGAATTTGCTACTCGTAGCAGTGGTGGTCCTCGATGACTGAACAGCAGGAACATTGCAGTCAAACTACGAGTACTAGCAGTACCAGCAGGTGATGAACTCAGCCACATACTGTCTGTCTGTGTGTCTGTACTCCAATCTTCCTCTTCCTCTACTACTCAGTGTACGATATGGCTACCGTAGACCGAAAGGTCCTGGCTGTCATGGTTGCTTGGACAATAGTACATACACGTGTGGAAACAATATAAGTCTCTTAAGGGAGGGAAAGAAGGAAGATTTCATTGCATTCATTAATTTCATCGCGTCATCGCTCATCTCCACCACCACCAACCGACGACGTGCGATGCGTGATGATGCAGGTAATGACCCCTTTTTATTTATCATTGATCTTCCTCGTGGTGAAATAGCAAGAGTGATCGACGCGAAAATGATGACCTGCACAGGGGTGCACGGGTCGCTCCAGGCAGTCTTGTTTTGGATCTTTTACTCTTTTGGATCTTTCGCAACAAAATCTCTCTCTACTACTATAGTACCCGGTAGTAGAGAGAGAGTGCAGTAGACAGAGTATCATTATTTTAGCTATCGCAGCAAGGATACCGTAGAAGATCTGTCGTTCACCGCAGAATGTCTCAAATCAAATGGATGGCAACAAGGCAACAAACGACACCACTGTAAAAGACCCACCCGGCACCTGCAGACACACCAAATCATCGTACTCGTAAACAACACCCAAGCCATACCGCGATGAATAACTTCCCAGAAAACAGCAAAATCCAAGAATATGGCTGTGATGTATTTGACGAATGTGACGAGTTGCGGAATACTAGGGATCAGTTGATCGAAAAAGTCAAAAAGAATGCCCGAATGGTTTTGGCAGCTTCGGCTAAGGAGCAATAGACTCAACATTTCATGGATGTCGTTACAGTCCTAATGCATAAAAAGCTAGTATACCATATGTCCATGAGGGCATCCATTCTCAATGGTCTCGTACTATTAGATAGGTACAAATACGCACCATTGTCTGGGGACCAAACAATAACGTATCGCATATCTTCCACGGGAAACCACGTCAAATTATGAATCCAGATTGTAGACAGTAATGTAGTCGTTCTTCAAGGAGCCAAGGAATAATTTATTGTCATGGACGGTGACACCTGTGAGCATCGCGATATCCGTTCCCTTTGGATCTTGAATGAAATCGACGGAACCGGTGCCTTCCGGATCGAACACAGCAATGCCGCCGTATGGCTTTACGGGCGGAGCCATGGATTTTGGGAGGCTTAAGAGCAGTGAGCGAAAAATCATATCCAAAGGATGGGGAATAGCCATCGCGAGTTTCATGATGGGGACAATGGAGGAGGGCATGGCAGCGTAGCAGAGACTCGAATCAACTGATGTCACACCCTTCCAAGCACAGTCCAATCCATCTGGATACCCTGTTAGGCCTCCATCCACTAATGCTTGTATATCCCCACTTGAAATGTCATATTTCTGTAAACGAAGGGTGTAAGTTTCCCCGAATATTAGCCACTTTTCATCCTTGTCGATCGATATACCATTGGGAAAGTGAAATCCCCGAGCGAGAACCTTCACTTCGTCCGTTTCAGGATCATACTGTAAAAGACGACCAGTTTTTGATCCTCTAATACAATCTGCTTTGGAACCATACAAGGTATCCCAAGAACGTGTTCCGATTCGATCTGGTGCAATGTTTGTTGCTTTAAAAATTTTGCGTGAGTTGGGAATTTGCTGCGAGCAACGAGCGAGAGAGAGAAATTAACCGGTCCTGTCCCAACAATACCATTCTCGATTCGTACTTACAATCTGTGAAATAGACTAGGCCTGTCTTGGGTCCGACAGCCACATCATTGGCGTAAAGAAGTGGGCTCCAGCTGCCTTGGTCGAAAACTCGTGATGCCACCAACTCGACTTTTGAATCTGGTGCACTGCTCAGACGAATGAGACCTAAGTGGGCATCGGCAATGTAGAGTGTATTGTCAGCAGCAAAGCACCCACCCAGAGGTCGGCCCATCCCAAGATCCGCAACGATTTTACTTTTGGCCCAAATTACAATGCTGTTCCCACCTTCCTCTTCTAAATCCGTGAGGCTCACCAAGAATCCTTCCTCATTCATGATGTACATGACATTTTTCTTGTCAAAGATAACCGTCTCTGGACCTTTCATTAGCGGCTCTTGGCCTTCTTTGACACGCTCATAAATTTTACCCACTCTACCATCTGTGGACGAGCGGGGCATCAAATACACAAAGCGAAGAATGAGAAGGGCGCCCCACAAGTACGTTTGGCTGGGTAAATGTGACGATCTCCCTGCAATTTGGACTTACGTTTGATTTGCAGACTGTCGTTCATAAGATCCAATGGGGAATATTTCATTCTATTTGTCCAAGGCTGCGCCAGTCCCCACGGCCAAAGTCGTGGCTGCATCATCCTGACTAACAAGGCAAGAGCTACCACCCTCATACGACTGATCAACGCCCAAAAGTTTGATCGACCCCCCTCGATCTTTGCATTATCCTTGCCCATCGTTTCCGTTGTGATCGGAGCGCCGGAGTTTCTGTTTCAGAAGGTGTTAGGCAATTCGTAGACACAAAACAGTGTTGGTTTGCATCTTATTCTGTTGATATGGATGTGGAAGCCCATGATCATAATGACCTTGTCGGGGCGGGAGCGATCGTAATGTAGATCTTTTAAAGTGCGAGCGCGAGGCGTTCAATATGAGATGAGCGAGATCGTACTGCGATCTTTGGGCGGTTGACTAGCTGGACCGAACGAAACGTAACCGTACGCTATCATTCGTCTTCAATAGTTCTCCTGGGCTAACCTATCTCTTCATAGCTTATACACCTACTCTAGTAGAGTAGTTAATAGTGCGTAGCTCTACTCTAGAGTACTTTTTAGATACAAGGGGTGCTGTCAGGACACAATAGTTGGTTAGCACCTACTTGCAGAGGAGAGAGTTGGACACGAAGCTGGCGACAAAAATGGAGAATTTCAGTACGAACACACCGAGTTGGCACTGCACCGCAGCCTACACCAGACTGTACACCCCGATGTAGTTATTGTGAAGAGACCCAAGATAGAGCTTGTTTTCATAAAATGTAATCCCCGTCAGAGTTTTGACGTCTGTGCCGCGGGGGTCCTGGATATAGTCAACTTGACTTAGTGTTTCCGTATCGAGGAACGCGATGCTTGCGTATGGTTTGACTGCGGGTGCGATCTCTTTGGGTATCATCATCAGCATTGTTCGAAGAATAATCTGCAAGGTTTCTGGAAGCTTGTAGATAATTGTGGCCGCTGGAACAACAGTTGATACTCCTACTACATAGCACAATGACTGCTTGGCACCGTACTGTTTCCATGCGCAATCAATGCCGTCAAACCCTAGAGGAGGAAGAAGTCAGCAAGACTATGAGGCTACATCATATGGAAAGCCAACAAACAAGAAGCATTCAAGATAACTTACATGCCGGAGATGGGTAGCCATCAATGACATACTCCATGGTGCCCTTTTTCTCTCCAGTAAGATGGTATTTCGTAACCCTCGAATAAAATGTTTCGACAAACACGAGATAGCTCTCATCTTCGGCGACGGCCACACCATTCGCAAAATATAGACCACGCGCCAATACTGTCACTTTATCCGTTGATGGATCATACTGCAACAATCTACCCGTAGGACCACGAAGGATTGAAACTTTAGATGCATACATGAGATCCCAAATCATATCTTTGCTTCGTTCTGGATGAATTTCACTAGCTGGTGGCAACAAACGGGGGAAAGAAAACACAAAGCTGAGGATATACAATCGCCAAGCAGATGTTTTTGAATCTCAGCATTTCAAACTAACCATCCGTAAAATAAACCATGCCGCTGTTGGGCGCCACTGCCAAGTCATCCGCAAAGTGGATTCGTGTCTCCTTTCCGTCGTCCACCACTGTGCTCGCAACAATCTCCACTTTGCTGCTGGAATCAAAGACATTCTGCACCCGTGTCAATCCCAAAACAGCATCCGCCACGTAGAGTGTATTGCCGAGAAATTTTCCCGCCAAGGGTCGACCAGGCCCGAGATTCTTGACCAAGCTGATCTTCACTGTGGTCTTTTCATTGCTGTCGGTCTGAATGTCTGCGAAACTAATCAAATTTCCTCTCTCTGTGGTAGCGTACATTGTGCCATGGTCATCAAAAAACAGAGTTTCGGTTCCTTTCATTAAGGGTGGTTGGTTGGGCTCTATTCGTTCGTAGATTTTAGTGAGTTTCCCGTCTGTAGGCACGTGGTATTTCGTAGAGAAAGAATGAGAATATGATGAAGAAAGTGAACAAATATCATGTAATAGACCCATGAAAATTTGACTTACGCTTTTCCATGAGCAAGTCATTCGTCATATCCACAGGACCAAAGGTAGGAATTTGAGAGAGTCGCTGCGCTGGTCCAAAAGGCAACAGACTCGACATGAACCATTTTCGCGAGAACCATCCCAGGCAAGCTCCCAACATTGCCAAACGAAGCGGTACGAATACAGGGCTACGTTTCGCCAGCGATTTCCTTTTGGGTGCCATGGTTGTTACGATACGTTTACAGACAAAATAAGGGGTTGGAATCGGCCGAAAGCACTACCAGGGTAGGTGTTAAGGTGGCGTACTAAAAATATTTGCAGGATTTTGGTTCGACTTCCCGGATTGGTCATTTTGGAATCTTACCGTGACGGAATTCTCGAATCAGCAGTCTAAAATGAACAAGAATAATCAATAGAGATTCCATGATGAAATTTTTATATGTTATCCATTCACTAAGATCGAATAAAGTAGAGAACACGTCTCCCATAAATGATGACCGTTTCGGACGGAAGACATCAAACAAGCGAAGACGGGATTTCATTTCTCGCGACAAATTTACTATTACTCCAGCGTCAACAAACAACTCCGAAGTTTCTAGAGATGTATCACAAACAATTCGATGGAACCGTAACAGAAAGACTATTATCGATCATTCGGCGGAGTCGAGCGAACTGAGTGAGAGTATCGAAGACCACAATGTTCTCCTTCCTTACAGTGAATTGAAGAAATTCCTGGCAGATTCATTCATTTGCCGCGCTTGTCGTTTGCCGGGCAAGGCAAACTTGACTTGTACTGTCGAGGGTTGCGCTTCTTCTCTTCGGTGGCAGTGTAAAAGGATGCAGAAGTATATTATGGTGAGTGCTTTCTCATTGCTTTATGGCGCCTTGGCAGCAGTTCGTTTACGAGTATCCGTATTATTGCGCATATTCAGTGCATTGGTATGTCGCTGCGACATTTTCTCACGGTACTTATCCCTGCGTGGACCGGTACGCGAATGGAATTCAGCCATGGACGACTTTGCAGACGAGGATGAAGAGTGCGACTCAGACGACTCAAAAGAGATTCCATGTTACAGTGAAAATGACGAGATAGCAATGTTCGATGGAATGCAGCTGGAAGACGATGAATAAAGTATCCCACATGAAAGAAGTTCATTACTAGTCTACTCTATATATGCCAGGGACGTTAACTTCGCCTAGTTTCCGAAAGTTCCGCACTTCCTCATGTCTGTATAAAGTTAGGAAGGCTAGAAACCGGCTATTTAGGACAAAATGACTACCTAGGCACTAGGTTTCCGTTGAAGGTGCGGAAACTCTCCAAACAGTCAAAAGTTACCATCTACACAGTCTAAGTAAAAAGTATTGCATGCGCAACATTAACGTCTGACACATATAATGCATCCAAGTAGCTCGCCGAAATTGGCTATCTAGTTCGGCGAGATTGCGATCCAGTCGTGTACGTTTGAGTACCGGATTCTACAGGAAACACTAATTCAGTCCTTTTCTGCCCATATTTTTTAGTACGCCACCAGATAGCAATTATTGTGGCCTGTGGATCTTGGATCTTGGATCGCATCGTCGCGGTGGCTGGTCGGCGGGTGGTCCGCGTTAAAAATCCCCTAAAACTTGCTAAAACGACAAACGACCCTAAAAACGTCCGTCCTTCAGCCGATGGCAAGTGAAACGTGAAGCCTGCGCATACCGGTACACGTAGTCGAACTCGCCACACCGATCCGCGCTAAAAACGATGATGCATGATCAAGATGGAGTTTTCAAGATGGTAGATGGTTGGGTTCATTAGTCGTCAAGTGCATTTGTACTTGCTTTGATTATTGGATTCTCTTCAACTGGTCGTCGGAAGCCTCTGAGCAGTATCACGGTTGATTGGGCAAAGTGCTTACACGTAGTCAAGTGATCCGCAGTGCCCAAACCAAACGAGGATTCAAAAAGCAATGATTCCATCCTTCGTCCCGGAGGACGATACTTTTTCCAACTCGGCCATGATCGTCGAGCGTGACGACAGTATTGACGAAGCGGTCGAAGAGTGTGTCTATCCTGCTTCTCCGGAATTTCAGGTGGGCCAATCAGTGCTGTTTTGTGACGCTAGCAATGATGGAGGACACACCGAGGGTGTCATCCGAAAAGTCAAACGCTTGAGTAGTGAGACCAACGAATGGTCTTTCTTGGTGCAACATCGAGGAGGTATGAACTCCAAGTGGGAGCGCTGGGTCTCAAAGAATGATATTTTACCCAATGATACAACATGCGAGACTCGTATGACGGCGAACAGCACCAACAAAAAACGCAAGCAAGAAAGCCATGACTCTTCCTCGTTGCCGATGACGCTATCCTCGCCCGTCTCGAGACGACGGCGCAAGTATAGCGGTAAAAATACTTCTACTACTACTATGACAACACATTCCGTTGAAGTCCAGGATGAATACTGTGAGTTGCCAGTCACTCTTCGTAACATTTTGACAGATGAAAGTGCCTACATTACCAAGAAGGGACTGCAGAATGCGTCTGATTGCGCTGCATCCCCGCGGCCCTTGCGAAGGCTCCATACGCTACCAGCGACTGTGACGGTAAAACAGCTTCTTCAGCATTTTGAGAAGAAAGGTAGTGACTCCCATGGTGGGGATGAAGTCAGACGGGTTCAGGTGCAACAGTTCTGTGATGAGCTGGCAAATCTTTTCGACAACGTCCTCCCTGATGGCTTGCTCTATCCAGAGGAAATCCCGCAGTACAAATCCACCTTGCGTCGCATCAATACTTCACGACCCTGCGAGGTTTATGGTTGCAACTTTCTGCTGAGACTTGTGGTCCGGATGCCGCATCTACTTCACTCGGGACCAGTCAAGAAGCTGCAAAGCCCCATTCTAGCCGACCTGATTGTGCTGCTGCAAAAGAATCGTCAAGTGTGCTTTCGTCATTCGTACCGAGAACCAACATACGAAGAGCTACTTGATTGGGAAAAGGCCTTGGTGGACGACGACCCAGAGTTCGGATGCACTACCATAGCTGCGGCCACTGTCGAACCGGATGAGGAGGACAACGATGATATGGCAATCACGCCATCCAAAAAGACGCAAGCCCATTCACCCTACTAATATAGTAATATAGTGCAACTAGCTAATTGCGGTGTATAGTGGACGCCGCCTAGTAATACAGAGTGATAATTTCCAGCTGAGATGCAATCATTATAATAATATTATCCCATATCGACTTCCTGTCCGATACCTAGTTGTCTTGCTCGTTCCACAACACTTCGTGCCGTCAATACATCTTGAATTGCCGTACCGACAGCTTTGTAGAAGATACAATCCATATCCTTGCCAATCGCACTAGGATCCCTGAAGGCCTCTCCTGCAAGAGTTACAGGATGCGTCATTGATTCCAAGTCCTCTCCATCTACTATTAGATGCTTCAAATCGCCCACTTCCAGAGCTTCAGGAGTATCAATCACTACATGACACCGATCGACGGCCGAAGGTGGAATTTCTTGCATGTCTGGCGTGTACGATCCAATCCCTGTAATCAGACACCCCTTTTTGAGAATACTACCATCCTTCCATAGTGGCTCACTCGCGTTGGTAGTGGCAGCGACCACATCGGCTGTCGACAAGGCCTTTGATTTACCCTCCTCGTCCGAAAGTAACACCACGTCTATTACCTGTGACGAAGATGATGATGACAGCGACAACAGTCTGGATCTCAAAGCTTCTGCCCGTTCTTTGGTTCGATTGACAATTGTTACTTTCTGTATGGTTCGTTGCAAGGCCACTTGCATTATTTCGACATGACATTCGGCTTGGGCTCCTGCCCCAAAGATCACCAAGTGTTGCGCATCAGGTTGAAAGGCTTGCACTGCCAAGGCCGGTCCGGCCGAAGTTCGGGCTACAGTCACATGCGTTCCTCCAATCGTCGCTTCGACCATTCCTGTCACGGTATTTATCAACAAAATGGTCGCTGGGACCAAGGGCAGGCCGTTCGAGGGATTGTCCGCACGGATGGAAACGACCTTGAGCCCCATTGCCATGCTATTATTTTCTTCTTTGCCGTAGTATGCCGCGGGTTTAATAAGCGTCCAATCCGCGGCTGTTTTAGTATCGGATGATGCAGCTGAGGAGTCGTCGTTGGGGTGGCGGGGATACGGCATACCCAGCCGACTCGGGACAAAGGCAGTTTGTTCCGTAAGAGAAATCAAGGCCTGCCGATTCACATCGAGGCATTCTTGCAATCCCAAGGCTCGATGGACGTCGCGTTCTGCCAGCAAGAACATAGTTTTACCAAGCCTGGTTAACGAACAGTGCATCGAATGTGACAAAGGAGAAAAATTGAAAATAAAGAGGGATGTCGTTAGTAGTGAAGGTGTTGTGTTGCGTTTTGATTGTTGCGCGTTGCTTCTTTTGTTGCTTTGAGCTTTGAGCTTTGAGCTTGAATGTGACGAATAGAAAAACCACTTATTGTTTTATGTTGACCTCTACTCTACAGTATGTAGTACAAAAAACTGAATAGTCCCTTTGCTGAGAAAAGTACTAGGAAACACCCTTTGGGATACGGTCCATTGAGTCCCGAAGGTCGATTGAGTCGAGTCGTCATCAGCATGCATCATGCATCAGCAGCAAGCAACAATAATCAACACACGAGAAAATCGTCTGCAATAATGCAACGGCTCAAACATTGGCATGGCAGCACGAGCGCGCCGACCGGCCTCCCGCCGTAGCCGCTTCCCGTGTAACAAAATGCGGCGGCTTACGCCTTCCACCGCGCGTTGTTGCCGCACTGCAGCAACAAACGAAGCAGGAGTGGGGAAGAAGTCGTCGTCTATTCAATCTACCGGCGGCTGCTATCAATTGCAAAGAGTGTCTTTGTTCGCAAGTCGCATTTTCACTTCTGGACAATACGCAAACCCGAGTTGAACACAGTGTTGCGGAGACTGAATCGACGAGAGCTCCTTTTACTTGCTTGTTTCAGTTGCTTCCGTCGGGGGGCACGTCTCGTCTTGTCGCTACCAAATCCAGAACGCGGCGACAACCCGATCGATCAATCGATTGATTCTTCATTCATCCATCCATCCATTCATCCTCCTCGCCGGACCTACTCGTACCAATTCTGTAACTAAAATTTCACTTATCCACCATGGAGAACTTTCAAAAAGTCGGAAAAGGTGTGACGAAGGGAGTGACAAAAGGTGTCACCAAAGTCGGAAAAAATGCTGTCAAAGGTGTGTATTCACTCGTCGTGGTTACCGGAAACGCATTTTAGCCGGAAAAAGCTTTCTTTGGCAATGTTCCGTTGCATGCAGTTCGTACCAAGACGCAACCTCTGACAACTCTCCCAATTTCTTTTCGCTCTTTCTAGGTATTACAAAGACCACCAAAGTAGCCACCAAAGGTGCCAAACTTACCACCAAGGGTGTCACTTCGACTGCCAAGTTTGCCCAGAAAGGTGTTACCAACACAGCGAAATTTGCCGGAAAGCAAGCCGAAGCTGGTTTCAAAGTGGGTACCACAGGTCTCAAATTGACAGGTAAAGTCACGGGTCTCAATAAGGTCATCAAAATTGCCAAAAACAAGGACAAAAACCTGTTGGGCGTGGATGAACTCGACGATTTTGAAGACGCAGCCTACTACGAACATGCGGAAGTCCTGGCCCTGGCGACTGTGATGGACGAGGCCGATGTGATCAAAGCCAACAATATCTTGTCGTCGGCGGGAACACATCGACTGAATCGTATTTTGCGAAAGACTCATCACGAAGAAGATGAATTCAATGTTGTTGCGGGTATGGAAGATCGTTCCTCGACGCCCAAGATTCAGAAACTCAATGATCCTCGAAATTCGGAAGAAGTCTCCAAGTTTGTGGCCAAGGTTGTCCTGCCACCTCTGCGGGTGGATGAACGATCCATTGGAGGGACCGCCTTTGAAGAATACCCTGAAATCATGCAGCAAGAAACTTTGCTTTGTTTCAGATGCAAATCCTTTGAAATGACTGGTACCGATCATATTTCCGTCACGTGTCTCGAGAATCCAGCAACCTATGCCAAGCACAAACGTTCTCTAGGACTCTTTGGAAAAGGAACCAAGGGACGAAACAAAGTACATTACGTCCTTTTGGCTCGTTCTACCAATCGACCACTCTGGTCTAACAAGGCCGATGAAAAGAAGACCATCCAGGTACGAGAAGTGGCCGAGACGGGTTATGACAGAATGTTCGCCCCGGGAGATGAGCTGGAAGTCGACGAGGAAAAAGATGATTATTTTGTGGGAGATAAAGGGGATACTGGAGATAATGATGATACGAGAGATACCGAGAATGCCAGAGAAGCCGAGTCGGACATTGTTGAAATCTCCTCTTTCCCTGCGATTGTTTGCATGACCCTCAATAGTGATGGTACAAACCCCGATATTCGAAAGTTGGTGGAGCTTGATCAGTTGACCACATTGCAAGATGTCACAGCTACCGAGGTCCAGCTAGCCTTT
Organism: Nitzschia sp. pyKryTriq1; assembly: GCA_956465555.1. Lineage (NCBI taxonomy): Eukaryota > Bacillariophyta > Bacillariophyceae > Bacillariales > Bacillariaceae > Nitzschia > Nitzschia sp. pyKryTriq1. The sequence goes on from OY101116.1 coordinate 2,927,298, forward strand.
CAAAATGGAGACACGATTCGCTTCGACTTTAGTGATGACGACGAAGACAAGGCAGTCGAAGCCGGAATGAGCAAGGAACGATTTATATGGTCGCTGCTACAGGTACATGCCATGTTGTGTGTATCTGTCGTAGAACGAAGTACAATCGGTGATGCTGGTGGTGGAAAAGACCGCAACCTCCTGCCACCATTGAATATTCGAAATTTGGACCGTGCCGAGCTCCAGTACGTTGCTACCGTCAACTCGTTTTTGCGGAATTCTCCAACGCTTTGCGCCTTGCTTGACCGGCAACGAGAGATTGCTCGAGACAAGGAGGAAGGTCCTGAAGTCGAAGGCGAGGAAGAAAAGGCAGAAGAAAAAACTGGCGACGTACGTGATGGAATGGCATATGATCTCATGATGGGGAACTTTGCCACTCGAGTCGCCATTTTTCATTCTCCAGATGAAAGAGCTGAGGCAGAAGAAGTTCTCAACTCGACTGAGTGGACCTTGTCCCTCAATAGTGAAGAAAGTGCGGCCGCGAATGCGGCGGAGCGCCTCTCTCTCGTACTTCAACGTCGAATGAGAGATTTGGAAGCAGAGACCTGTCGACGATTAATCGCATGGGAGGACGAAAAGCATTTTTCAGCGACGGGACAGGCTGGCATATTTGGGGCGAATCGCGAAACAGTAGATGCCTTATCTTTGGCTCACTTGTTCACAACGCTCGAATCCTTGGACAAGGAACTCGGAGAAATGGAAGATTGGTTGGAGGACCGAGTATTGGCTATCAAACCACTCACGGATGATTGTAGAGACATTGAGGAAGAAAATCGTCAGCTCGAACAACAGTGGAAGTCGTATGACTTGTTGGGATCAGAAATGCGACGTCTTCTGAAGGGCTTGGTTATCGATGAAGAGCTAGAGTTGGTTCTCGGAAACCCCGCCTCTGCTCTTGCATACGACGAAGCCGGAAATATTCAAGTCGAAGACAGCGAAGAAGGGGTCGATCGAATTTATGATGCCGGGAAAGCTTTGCAAGAGGCCACGGATCACGCCGAGAAGGCTGGTGGTCTGCATCTACGAGCAGTCAGCGAACGAGTCGAAGCCCTCGCACAAACCTCTGAATTCTTCTGCACAGCTCTCGCTCAGATTATTGTGACAATCATGGAGCAATTCAAGACCGAAGTCGTCGCCGCAAGTGACCATGGAAAGGTCTCAAAGCAAGACACTCATTCCATGATTGCCAAGAAAGTCCGTGATACCCAGCGCAAGTTTCAGAGTGCTCTTCTCGGCTACATCAAGCTGATTGAGGTTTTGGCTTTGCTGAATCCTAAGTTGCTGCCCGCCATTCGAGATGCGTATTCCGAGATGGTAGCTGAGGGAATTTTGATGAAAAAGCGAATGAAGGGATACTTCCAGGCGCTTCCCGGAAAGAATGCTGCCTATTTGAACAAAGCTGCCAAGGATCTAAAAGATTACTCGCCTTTTGACCCGAATCAGAACGAAATGACTGTCAATGCCGAAGATATCAAGTATTCTCTCAGCGAACTTTTGCCTGTTGTCGCTCGAGAAGCGTACTTTACGGCTGCCCTCTTCGGATTAAGCAACAAGGCGAAGGATGGCCGAGAAAAGAAGAGGAATTTCGAGTCGGCCAAGAAAAGCGTGGACCACTCTACTCAGTATTTCCGCTATTACATTCAGCGCACGTGCGGCATCGCTGATGAAGCAGAGAAAGATCCAAGTCTTGCCTTCAAGGGTGACCCGATGCTTTCGCTGGTAGCTTCGATTCACCTCAACGAAGCCATGGAAAATTATATTGATCGTGAGAAGAAAGGCGGAGACCACTCCCTCTCTCTCGCTTACGTCCGGGCCACTATTTTGGAACTACGGAAAAAGGTGGATAAACAGTGGGTCGCCTGGGTCGAGCAACAAATCGATTGGATTCGATCCAATCCTGGGGTTCCTATCAACGGCAAAAGAGCCGGGATCTTCGCAGCGTTCTCGCGATTTCCGTGCTACATTGACCACATCCTTTTATGCTGTAGAGAGGGCAGAAAAGAGAATTTCACTCCCGACCTTGCGAGCATCAAGGTGGTAAGTTACTATCTCCAGAAGATGGCGACGGCGCTGCTTGAGAGTCTTCGCATTTGTTCAGAACGAGAAACCACAGATCAACAGTATGGAGCTAGTGTTATGCAGATGGAGAACAGTTACTTTTTCACGCAGAGCATAAAAAACCGTGGTGCTGAAGTTTCGGCGCTCTTCCAAAAACAAATCACAAAAGCGAATGCTATCTGCAAGGCAAGCACAGATGCTTATCTTGGATGGATGATCAAACGAGAATTTAAGAGTCTCCACGCGCTCTTTTCGAATATCTCGAAGATCCGCCGTGAGGTTGGCGACCGGGATGTCCCCGTTCACGTCCCCAAGGCCACCTTCATCCGAACACTGAACAAAGAATCCAACAGAGAAGTAATGAAGGAAAAAATCGCCATAATATACTCGAGAATGGAAAAACACCTTTCCGAAGAGGGAGGGCTTTTGCCAGTTGCGTGGAAGGCTTTGGTCAAAGTTCTGTACGAATGGTTCGGCCGATGGGAGAAGCTTAGTTCTCAGATCTACAAACACGTCTTGGAGCCCAGTGCTGTTGATGTCGTACGCATAGCAAAGGCTGCTGGAGCAAGTGGGTCTGTCCAAGATGACCGAGATATGAAAGGGCGTGGAGGAAAGGAGGAGCTCGGGACAAGGAATAGCGAGAGGAGAGCGGCTGTCTAGTAGATAGTACACCCAGAGAGAGACAGTCGACATCACTTAGTTCACAGCACATCAAGATAGAACCTTTTGATTTGCTGTTCACCTCGACAGAAGATTCAGAGCTGTCACAGTCTTTACAAATCCTCCTCTCCTAGAGCTAGCTCTACTGTACCTGAGAGCTATCCATTCGTACTTCAGATATACAGCATGGCATTGATCTTTTTTTTAAAGTACATAGGTAAAGAGGCATTTCGAGTCGAACGAGTCGTCCCAAACTTTACAGCGCCATACAGTACGTGTACCTGGTACAGTAAAGCTCCCATTTACATTTTTGAAGATTTTATGGATTTCGGGTTTCGAGGCCTTTTCACAATACGATGATGCTGTAGGTAGTACGATATGCTTGAGAAATAGCTTCAAACAGCAATCTCCACTACCGGTAGAGTGGAGTCATGACGAAGTCATCATCGTGCAAAAGCACGCTGAAAAATGTGGTATCGGCCGCGGATCGAGCCGTTTTGGAAGAACAGTACGAGTTTGTGCCATCACAAACGAACGACGACGACAACAATAACAAGCAACCGTCGACCTGGCAAGATCGAATGGTACAAAGATATAACGAAGGCCTCTATAGAGAATATTCCTTGGCGGATCTTTCGCGTCCCGGGCAACTCGGCCTACGTTGGAGAACTCGTCAGGAAGTAATCGACGGCAGGGGCGAAAGAACGTGTGGCAACAAACGGTGTCTACATTCAGTGGGCCTTGTGACCATAGAGGTCCCCTTTGCATATCAGGAGGGTGGGATCAAGAAAAAAGAGCTGGTAAAACTGAAGTTATGCCCTTCATGTTTGCCCCTAGTCCGACCCAAGGCAGCTGAGAAGGCAACCGAAAATGAAGACGACGGCTCATCACGCAGTAGCACGTCTTCGTCGTCAAGCGAGGAGGAGTCGTCATCTCGGGAACGAAGGAAAAGGAGAAAGCATAAGAAGAAATCAAAGCACCGCCAAAAGAAGAGACGGAAATCCATCGGATCGCCTGGTTAAGATGAACTACTTTTCGTTCAGCTTACTCTTTTCTACTTGGGGCTAAGAATCCCTGCGTGACTACGACCCTTCGAAAGATCATGCTACAACAATATGAACATAGCCCTAAGAAAGGATTATCAGCATCCGAGGAGGCTCAAGGCCATTATTTCCCATTGTGCCAGAAACTATTGCGGGAAATCTTTGCAATCAGTCACCAGATGACAACAAGAGAGGAGGGCAGTGCAGCTAGAAAGAAACAACGACGAATGTTAGGTGTAACTAAGGAAGAGCGAGAATCCTAATATTAGAGGAGTTGGACGGACGAAGTTGTTTTCTTGCTGGACATTTGACTTCACTAGCTCAGAAGAGAAGCGAGCTTCTTGGACTCGCTCGGACTCGCTCGGACTCGCTCGAGGGCCTTCGATTGTGAACATCTTCTAGATTGAGGAAAGATACCGTCTTTAGGTGTCTTTCTACGGAAGGTCTCAAGAGTATTTTCTAGTAGTAGAGTATGTCCTTTTCTCTCAGATCCGATCACTCGCATCACTACCGGTACCGGTACGTACCGGTACGTACCGGTACATACCGGTACGAGTGTGGATGTTACCGATGGCCGGTACGTACGAGCGTATCGAGCGTACGAACAGTACCGACGAGTAGATGTACAGTAGTAGAGCATCTGCCCTGCGCCCGCCGATAGCGAGGGCTTGCTGGCGAGGGGATTTTTTCTTTGTGTTGTTCAATTTTGAAATTGGTTTGTTCATTGTTCATTGCCTGCGTTGGATGGACGAGGAAAGGTGCAATACAGGCAACATACAAACCACAACCACATCCTCCCTTTCATTGGGATTGCAAAAAAATGTCGATTCGGAGGCTCTGGCTGAAGGCCGGGGAGTCGATCTCTCAGCGCAAGCCGCAAGATACGGATACGTACGCGGAAATTTTTGACGGGTGTGCGATGCGACCTGCGCCCGTGTCGCTTTTCGATATGATATCCAATTCGCTGGTTGTCGGTCAGGAGTTCGTCTTGACTTGTTTATTTCTTGCTGGTCATCGAACAGTGTCTTCGACTGGGCCATTGCAGGATATGGAGAAAGTTGCCCAGATAATGCAACCGGCTCTGATGTTTGTTTGGTTTGCTTTTTCCCTTGTCATTCTACACAACAAACCGAGCGATTTAGATGCTTCTCGCGTGAGAAAGACCAAAATTCGTCATCGCACCGCCGACGGCATCTTTATGGCTGTCTTGCTGCGGTTCCTTGCAGGCGTTCTTAGGACGTTAACCGCATCCTATTCCTCAGACACAGTCCATGCCCTGGCGATCTCTGGATTCGTTTTACATTTGTTGGCGTGTGATTATGCGTACGCCAATGGAGTCGTTTTACGTGGCTCGGTCGTTGGCCCTATTGATGCTACCAAGCGTCCCGTCTTCCAGGGTGGTACGCTCTCCTTGACGGCAGCCTTCTTCGCAACAACATTGTTGGCGAGTCGGTTGAATAGCAACGTTGCAGTCTACATATTTGTGTCGTCTTCCGTGGTCCTATTTGCTTTGTATCCAGCTGCTAGACATCAAGTCGCCATCAATACCAAGTCCAATAAGAAATGGGGTAAGAAAGAAAACACGAGTGAGAAGATTGTGTGTCTAGTCTAGTAGTGGCATCCTTCTCAGTTTTGATCTTTTTGGATTGTGATCCCAACAGTTCCACTGGTCATCTCTATGCTACTTTCAGGGGCTACGTTTCGTTTGCTTTCTACCTCTGAGATAATAGTGGTATTACTGATCCTACTACTCTTCTGTGGAGTATTGCCCCTTTGGAAGTATTTCTTGCAATCTCGAAAGATCACCCTGATTGGCCCGTGGGTATTGGTTCATCCTACGACAGAACCCAGAGCTGAAAGTGGCAAAGAAGCATCCCAGTGATCGATTTTCTCCTTCCTGATTGCGAATGGCTTGATCTGCACCTATAGTAGACTGCAAAGCGATTCACGAGTTGTTGCGAGAAGACACAGAATGAATAGATTGTGGCACGACGTACGAGTAGAGGTACTGTACATCATCTCCGACGACTTCCCAATCTAGAGGTGGTGTCCGACAAGGACTCAAATCGAGTCGGATGAATCGACCATTTTTGGCGCGCCATGCATGTTTTTCATTTTGATTTCGTCTCCGTCCGCGAGAAGAAATCCAAATCCTCGATGAGGAAATATCTTTTCGCGGGAAAGAAATTTCGTAGCATTTGGTCTGGGCACGAAAGGGACGTTCATCCATACTCCTGGCCCAAGAGGAATAGGAAGATCTATCAACGGCCGAATGGAGGGGGCTGCCCAAAAGATTGCTTTCTCGCTTTGGGTGGACCGAGCCGCAGTTTGGGATTTCGGTTGGCATAACTTTCTCGTTCGCTCCAAGGGATAAACAACAACCCAAGTAAGACGAGCCCGCCATGGAAGGGATCCGTCTGAGAAGCGATAGCACTGGCTCTATGAAATCTGCGTTCTATCAAGGTACGATTGTCTCCACCACCAAGAGCGTCGCCAATGGAGATACGTCTGCTGCGATCGAAAGTGGTGGAACGAACAATCGGTCTCGACGAGGTGGGACACGAAGTGGAGTCCGTCAGAAGGATAGAAAGTTGCCACCAGGAAAGAGAAAGAAGCATGATGGTATCCCGTCTGATGTGAGCCGATCGACCGATGTCGCAGATGTTCATTCTTTGCCAGAAATCGGCCGAGAAATGTGTTCACCTCCGCGAGTCTCCCCATTTGCACCACCTGGTGGGTATTACTGTCAGAATTCTCGGCCTCAGCCGTATGCTGTAGAACAGCATTTGATTCCGCAAGAGTACCTCCCATTGCGAGGCAGGGACCAGTTTACGAGTCTTGCCACAACAATTTTAGATCGATCACTTCCCACGATGTCAGATCGATCAACAGAGCTCTGGCTGACAGGAGCTGGTGCAATAGCATCGTCTCACCGACAGGATCATTTCGTGGAGGAGTCTCCTTCCATGGACGATACAGAGCTACAAGGGATGTCTTTGGATTTTGATCATTCGCCGATGTCTTCTCCGACTAAGTCGGGTGGACTCTTTGCTGACGATCGTGGCTTGCATTCGTGGCCAAATCATCCTTTTCATCCTCAGGGCGAACACATGCAGTACCAAGTACCTCCTCCGCCTCCAGTTTCTTATTCGACTCAGTACGGATCCCTCTATGATCATCCGTCATACGGGACGACCCCTCCTCTTAAAACGGCAACACACGGCTACCGCCAAAATGATGCCCATTTCCACAGTGGTACTACTGCTGAATACGAGACGGCAGGCTCGGGCATTGGTAATCGATCCACCTTTGCCAAGCATTTTTGGGAATTTGTAGACGTATCAAAATGGTTGACTGTCGACGTCAGGTACGACGACGACGGAACTCCACTGCCAGAAGAAGACTCAAACAACATATCATTGGCAACGTTTCTTCGCTTGATCCTATTCAACCCGATCTATCCCGAATTTACGTCGCTGCAGCAGTTCAGCTGGGCAGTCATTCTTGGTATTCAGATGGGTCTCCTCACTGCGATTTGGAAAACACTGATCGAATCCTGCGTCGATTTTGTGTGGAAAACAATCCCTGAGACTCTCTTAGGTTGGGGTGTGTTTACAGATCTTGATGGGATGTTCCCAGTGTACCATTACATGTGGATCACACCAAGTATTTTTGGCGGTGCACTCTCTTACATTTTTGCCGCTCTTCCTACCCCAATCCCCGGTCAAAACGAATGGATTCATAGCCTGCATTCTCGGGGAGTTCAAGACTTTAGCACATTTTGGCTACTGTTCCTTCTGTCCACGGCGGGTATGGCGTCGGGTTTGAGCCTTGGCCCTGAGCTTCCGTTGATCTTGACATCTGGCATGATTGGGTCCTGGCTTGGGGTTTTGTGCAAGCAGTCAATTTTGTCTGCAAGAGTTCTGAACCTCACAGCTGCATCTGCAGCAATCGGCGGGTTTTTCGGGTTTCCAATGGCTGGTGCCCTCTTCGTACTCGAGGTCCCGCACCGTATGGGAATGCAGTACTTTGAAGCCTTGACGCCAGCAACGATTTCTTCCATCGTAGCAGTGCTCACGAACCGACTCGCAACTAACGATGACGTGAATGGCTACTACTCGTATCCGTGGCTAAATGAATCTTTACCATCTTCGATCTTTCATGATGCCATTGCTTTTGGTCTTTTTGGTGGTGCGCTTGGTATCGTCTACACCAGAGTGGTTCTTACACTCAAAACATTTGTCCATGATTTACTTCATAAGCACAACGATGTACCCCATGAACCGAAAGAGAAGCAAGACGTGACCCACATTACCGAATCTACGGATGAGACTTGGCCTCTCTTGGATGAAGTGGAAACGAGTTTCCCTAGTAGTAAAAAAGGATTCCGTCTCTTCGCCCACGACATCTATGAAAAGGTATCTCACATCGCTATTGGTCACGAACCAACCCGTGCGGGCGTGGTAGGGTCCATCATTGGTAGCATTGTCGGCGTGACGTGCATCTTCTTTCCACATGTTATGTTTTGGGGAGAAAGTCAGCTACAGAACTTGATCGACAAGGGTCGAACCCCCCTACCAGTCTTCGGCCAAGGCGACGAGCCGTCTTCTGGCCTCGTTTCTCTTGGGTTTTGCATGGCTGATCGTAGAAATGGCGACGATGTGCAGGTTGGATTTAGCCTTGGCTGTTCGGCAGCAATCGCTCTTGCCAAGATTTTCGTCACTGGCCTGAGTCTAGGGACTGGCATCGTTGGTGGGCACTTTTGGGCGCCACTCTTTGTCGGGTGCGCAGCATCTCATTTCTTGACCGACTCTATCGCTGTGATTTCAAACTCTTTGAACATATCCATGAGTCTATCCTCCTACCCCTGTGTGGCAGTAAGTCCCAACTTGATCTACTCTTGGTTCATGAGGAGTAGAACAACTAATAATTTTCGCAATGTTTTCCACAGCTACTATGCATCATGGGATCTTGTCACGTGGTCGTGTGTAAGTCCCTTGCCGTGTGTCTTGTCACTATATTTAAAAAAAATGACTCACACTCCCTGTGCGTTTTTACAGTTCGAGCTCATATCGCAATCATCTTGATACTGACATTGACGATTGATGGCTTCGGCCCCGAAAATGCTGTCGGCGGGGCGTTTAGAGTTGCCGGTGACTATTCCGCTGTCTTCCCTCTTTTGACGGTGGCGGTATTCGTCGCCCTCCAGATCTCAAGACAGACAGTCTTTTATGAGAAGCAAAGAAGCCGAGGTGACATTTTGGCCCTACCAGAAGTTCTTTGCGAGCCAGGAAAAGAGGGACGCCCCCTGGTGATGGACTATGACGGAAATTTGCACGAGCTAGACGAAAGCGACTACGAATACGAGAGTGATAGTGAAGGGAGCTCTCCAAATGCTACTCCAAGCTTTCGTGCCACCAACGATGATGGAGCAACCCAAAGTGACATCGAAGCACATTTTAATGCTCAGGTACAACAAATGCGATGGAAAGAGGCTTCTCGAGAAGGTTCGTCGAAGGCTCGCAGTCCTCTGCCCCCAAGGCCTAAGGAGAAGAAATGGCCACGATCGCCTCCGTTGCTTGGGGGTAGCCATGCCGGCCAGAAGGAGGAACAGAATGTTGACAGCCCAACATATACTCGTAGGCCTATTGACTCGGCCGAGGGAACTTTCGCGAAAGATTCGACCTTGGATGATTTGCTCAACACACCTATGAGTAGCCGCCCTCGAACAAGTGCCCAAAAGAAGACGCATAGACGGACAAGAAGTGAGCCAGTCCACGACGGTGTCAATTTGACCACTCTTTGGGGAACGGGAAAGTCGTTCCGTGAAAGGAGCGATACAAGTAGCGGCAGTCTGGCTTCCCTGAAGGCTCCAGTCGCATTGAAGTGTGTCAACAGTTTCGGACAGGTCGACCAGGAACAACCTTCACTCTTGGACCAAGCTCGGAAGAGGTCTGCATCTTTTGCGTCGGCTGAGAAATCAAAGATGGCACATATCAGGGGGGCTCCTTTGGGTTCTCCGAAAACCGTCAGTCGCAAAGCATCGGTCTGACTATGATCCCTACAAGAGGTGGGATCCGACGGCTCTCTATACTCTCTCGTGACATAATTTAATGAAATTTAATGAACTATTTTAAGACTGAAGTCGACACAAGGGTAACCTTGCGTTAATTTTCCTTGAGACACAATGTCCACATGGGGGCAAAGGTAATCGGGCATGGTGTCCGTGGTAATCCCCCCACTCGCTTCTACAAGCACGTGAGGGTACTTCGATTTGAAGACCTCTGAGTCCTTTCTCAATCGCCCCGGCTCAAAATTATCGAACATGACTATGTCTGCTCCAGCCTCCGCGGCTTCGACAGCTTCTTCAAGTGACTGGCATTCCACTTCAATCTTTTGCGAGAAACCAGCTGCCTTTCTTGCTAGATGTACTGCGTTTTGGATGGAGCCACACGACCAGATATGATTATCCTTCAACATCACCATCTGGCTTAGATCCTGAGTGAATTATTCGATATGGAAGCATCAGCAATCATTCTTCAGCCTTTGACCCAAGCAATCGCCGTCATGATATCGTACTACTTACCAGACGATGAGTGGCTGCCCCACCCACCAGCAAGCCGTACTTCTCAACCACGCGGAATCCAGGTGTGGTCTTTCGGGTTCCAGCAACCCATCCGTGCCAACCAAGACCCTTTGCCCTATCGGAAGCTTCTCGGGATAGCGTCGCCACTCCAGAACAACGGCTAAGCGTATTGAGAGCTGTTCTTTCGCCGCGAAGGATTTGATGCACAGGGCCGCTCACAGTCGCGATGCACACTTTGGAGGTCACATCTTTGTAGTCGCCTTCCACTGCAGTATCTTCATCCCATTCTACCGTGCAACCAAGCATGTCGAAGACTTTTTGCACAAATGGCTTTCCCGCGAAGACACCGGATGATTTCATCAACAACTGCGCTTTTTTCTCATCACTTCCAACCACGAGCCCGCCGACGTCAAAAGATGGCATGTCATCCTGCAGCCAGCCCTCGATGACAGAATCAAGGTTCTGGGGAAGCAGTGTAGAAAAATCAGGCGACCCAGAACTTGACATTATCGCTTAAAAAATCTATACAACTTGTCAATAGCCTGAACAATCAACTTCCTTTGGTCTCCCTTGAATGAATGAATCAGTGAGTGAGTGAGTGAGTGAAGACAGGGGAGAGGGAAGCGCGGGGGCAATCATTATTCAACCATCAAGCCGGATGAGAGTGCGACGCGTGACCCATTTCCCCCTGCCGAGAAATAATAATGAGGGCCTGCTCGACCAGTCGTGGGAGTCGAGTTTGTCCAGGAAAAAAATTTATTTGTACAGTGCAAAGATCGGTTAGGTTCGTAGTCGATCTCAAGTGGAGGTGGACCGGAATGAACTAACTATCTCTCTAGACTCTATGATATCTACAGTATGTACCGGAACTATCGACAGCCCCAACTCATGCGTCATAAAGCTGCTTCACTTCGGAGACGGGAGGCACTCTCAACGACTCCTCCTCCCTGCCTCCTGAACCCTAGCATCCCGTTTTGGAGAGTTCGAGATTCATTGGTCCTGAAATACGTCTTCAGTTCTTGATACCGGTAGGTAGCCTACATAAATGCTTTAGAGCTTGCGCTCGACGACGATCGCAGTGGACGACTTTGTTATCAGCATCGCCCGTCCAGAACGAGGACGACACACGAAAGAGCAGCAATACTACAGAAATGGTTCTGATCTACAAATTGTTCAATAATTAAATCGGCGATCCTAAGAGTCCCAATAGCGTGTCATACGACCTATCAATGGATCCCGAAAACATTCCAGAGGCCTCCAAGATGGCCTGCCAAGTCGGACAATATCACTCTTGACAGTGAAACATCATCCCAACGCAAAGTGGTGTTCTAGTACCTACTTGAGCGAGGCCTTTCCTGAAAGTCGCACTTTTCGGCCTTTAGCAGCTTCTATCTGCGCAATCATAGCAGCATCAGCTTGAATTTCGAACACGAAATTTCCCTTACTTGCCATACCGAAAGCTGGAGCACGAGCAGAGGATTTCGAAGAGTACGGTGAGAAAGATTTTCCCGAAGACACCCTTCCTCCACTGAGGTTGTCAGTGTAGGTACTCATTCCGGCACCCGTTCCAGCGAACGTGTTGGAAACGGGGAGAGCGTCAGTGTAACTTGGGATACCAGCTCCACCCATCGAAGAGGGGGCGCGAGGAAGCACATCGAGGTAAGATGTCATACCAGAACCAGTCGGGGCTCCAGAAGTAGCGGCGAGCGACTCCATGTAGTTACCAGGTGCAATAGGTGCAGACGACGACTTCGCAACAACCGGGGCAGGTGCCGCTGGTGCTGGTGCGGAAGCGACCGGTGCTTTTCCTGGGGACAAAGCGTCGGTGTAAGAGGCCATTCCCGATCCGGCGTTGCTGGGGGGGGCATTCTTGGGAAGGCTATCGAGGTAAGAAGCCATACCAGCACCACTGGGTGCTCCAGAAGTGGCGGCTAGAGATTCCATGTAGTTTCCGCTGGAAACAGCCGGTGAACCGTTAGTGAAAAAGAAGTCAGGGGTTTCGGCGGGCTCATCTTTAGCGCCACTTGTGAAAAAGAATGGAGGCTCTGCTGCAGCGGCTGGGGCAGCAGACGAAACGGCGGGCGCTCTTCCACTACCGATAGACTCCAGGTAAGAAAGGGAGTGGGCGGGGACAGCGCTCAGAGCAAGGATAGCAGCGACAGTGAATTTCATTTTGAAGTATATATATTAACCTGCTGTAGGAGGAGAGTTGCTATCAAAGTAATGCAATAGTGGTGGGCCGATGATGGTGGCGACGATGGGCGATGGATTCTCGTTTCATTGAGGGACATCCAAACGAAAACATCAGACGCATGTGCCTCCTCGAGAGATGACGCGAAACGCGACATGCGATACGAAGGCAGCGAGCGAGATCTGTGTGGCGGCGCACAGAGCGATTTCGAGATTTTACGTTCACTGACGTACACGCCGATGAATGACAAACGTCAAAATCTGGAAGCAGCTGATAGGCTAACAAATTCACGGACATGAGAAGAGATAAGTAAAGGGCTTCTCTGTTGACCAAGTTCAGCCAATCCAAACGGAGTGACACCCAATGATTAACGCCATTTAGCGGAAATGAGAGAAAAGGCAACTAGAGATATGTATGGTAAAAGGTTGATTGTGAACATTGAAGAATAGGTACCCAAATACATATGTAGAAGTTTTTTGAGCGATCGCGGGCGAGCGAGCTAGCCGAGCAAGCAAGAATAAGCGGCAAGCACCAAGATCGCTCGTCGGATGTTGGTGAGGATAGATTCATTCAATAGAAGAAGAAGGAGATGATGATGATGATGATTCGATTGTTGATAGTCTGTACCGGTACAGTACGTACTTGTACCGGTAGCTACTCTAGTAGATTAGTGATGATTCCCGTGCGTGGTTCGATCATTGATGATCGATGATGTCCTCCTGCTACAGTAGTACGCACTTCTGTTGTACATTACTGTACTCGTACTACCGTATCCATTAGGATACTACCCTCCTGCATGCACTACTGAACTACTATTACTCGTATCTCCAGAACAGCTAACGGGCAACTACGACTCTAGAGTAGTAGTAGTACATCTAGCTACTACTGGTAGTCCTCCCCATGTAGTAGAGGAGTACAGGTACTATATCATCCTCATGTAGAGTACAGGTAGTGTGAACAACAAGCAGAAGAAAAGACGTGGTGCACTGTCAAATTTATAAACCACCTTGTTCTTGAGTGACGGTCGAGAGGGTGCCGTCAGCTGGGTCTCGTCGTGGTTCTTTGTTCTACTGTCGTCGAGCGTCAAGATAGTAGCTACAACTAGATTAGACAGTGCACTTTTTCGCTGCTTTAGTACGATATTGTACTCTAGAGCTAGTAGCGAGGCGGCAAAAAATCAAAGGAGAAGCACCAGTGCAGTAGTACGTACCACGCTACTCATAAAACTGCCATTGCTACTCAAGAACAGAGTAGTCTACATCTGTTGGACATCGCAAAGTACTATATCGGTATATATGGCGCTAAACAATCAAAAGTGGAAAATTTCCCTTCATCTCCTCTATCATGATAATATTCTTGCTAGTACTAGTACTATTTTTCTTCAAAAGAATCACCTCTCGTCCTCACTCTGTTCACTGGGGTAAGTATCGATAATCATCTCCCGTGGAAGCTTGCGCATTGGTATATTGTGGGATATTGTTATCAGAAATCGGGACATTGTTGACGGCGAACAATCTCGTGCTTTGCATTGAATCTCTCCAATATTCCCTTGAAAAATCTTGCCTGGCTTGAATGATCTGGGGTGATGCCACGGGGCAATAAGCTGGGACAGCATCGATATTGGTATCAATTTCTTCTGAAATCTGGACACTCTGATCATTCTGATCCTCTCCTTCCTCCTCTACTTTTGAACCAAAAATTCGTCCCCACAAGTCCACCGATGCCCACGAATACGGAGCTGTCTAAAAAAGAATTCTGAATGTCAGAGGACACGACGACGTACATTCTGTATTCAAATTCATAAAAAAGATTCACAAAAAACCTCCAACCAAACAACTTACTCGAATTATCACTCCTCGACTTGCGAGCGTTTCGAAAAGGGACAGAACCTTGGTTGCCATGGTTGATTATTGAGCTGACAGCAGTGTTGAAATCTGTCTTGTGATAACATTATGAAATAGGACCACAAGATGATATTATCATTGCGTGATTGTTGCGGGCTACTCCGAGTAAAAAAATAGTGCGGGCTGCCACTACGTACTGTACCTGCTACCACCGACCGAGCCACATGTCTTCTCTGATCATCATCTCCCATTGCAGTGTCCTGTCGACGTCATCGGTCCGTCCGTCCCTCCCTCGACGTCATCCTGACACTGCGTGACGTCATAGCGTTCCTACTAGTCGTGACACCTCCGTCAATGACTACTGCATTTCATCTAGAGGCGATCCCTCCTTCACAAACTTCACAAGACATCCAAGATCGCCATCACCACTACATTTATGATAAGTCGTTCGTGCCCCTGACACTTCACGACTACCTTACGATTACAAAAGATTCATCTCTCAAAACAACCCAGAAAAATAGTCTCACTTCTTTTAATTTCAATGTCAACGGCACCGTCACTATTCAACGCAACGCCCATGTTTTTCCGCGCATTAACATCCGGCGCGTCAAGCCTTACCTTCATTAATCTTTGGAGGCAGGATGCAGTGTCCTGTCGACGTCATCGGTCCGTCCGTCCCTCCCTCGACGTCATCCTGACACTGCGTGACGTCATAGCGTTCCTACTAGTCGTGACACCTCCGTCAATGACTACTGCATTTCATCTAGAGGCGATCCCTCCTTCACAAACTTCACAAGACATCCAAGATCGCCATCACCACTACATTTATGATAAGTCGTTCGTGCCCCTGACACTTCACGACTACCTTACGATTACAAAAGATTCATCTCTCAAAACAACCCAGAAAAATAGTCTCACTTCTTTTAATTTCATCTACTTTAAATCACGAATTGAATCCCGTAACTACGAGTCGTTGCACCCATGCATCATCTACATACCGGTATCTCATGCCTTGTCAGTCGTGCGCAGCGCGTCGTCGGTCGTCGGGGCTCGGGCGCGCGCTTCCAAAAATTATTTGTGTTGCGTTCGGAGTAGTCAAAAAGGTGAGTCTTGCATCATCCGGCTAGGTCCGTCACCTGTTTCCCGCGCAAAAACAGAGATCCGTTGAAGAAGAAGCGGTCATGACGACGAAGCAAAATGCGCTGTGCCTGTGCGGTTGTACGAGTATCATAGTCCGTACCGGTACTATTGGCTTACTATGGTATTGGTACATTATTTACCTGAAAAAATCCACGGCCGCAAACAAACCCGCGGTGGGTGGTGGGTGCCGTATTACGATCGACCGATGTAAAGCGAAGAGCATCATTCAAGGCACAAATAAAAAGGCAGGGATTTAGAGGACTTCATCGCTTGATTTAGACAAGACAAGATACCCAACATGTCCTCCTCCGACGAGAAAGCCAAGAAGAAGAAAGAAGAGGATGATGAGCCTCCGCTGGAGGGCTACGAGCGGTACGTTTAGCTAACGTCTTTGGACACGCAGAAGATATACAGGTGCTCGCCATGCATCGAAAGATTCCACGTCTCACGATCTTTATTTGTTCAGTACTGAGATGATCGGTCAAGGGGCGTACGGCATCGTGTACAAGGGGACGAAAGAAGATACGGGCGACACTGTTGCGATCAAACGAATTCCGTTCGCAGACTCGACACCGGAGGGAGGAGTGCCGTGCAATGTGATCCGAGAAATTTCCTTGTTGCGAGAATTGGACCACCCAAACGTTGTGAAATTGTTTGATATTATTCAAGCACACCCAGGTGGATTGTACCTAGTTTTTGAATTTGTGGCTCACGATCTAAAGACATTCATGGATCAGCACCAGACGAGTGATGATATTTCAGATCGAGTGGGGTTGCCACAAGATACGGTGAAGAGTTTCTTGCGACAGATCATTGCCGGTGTGGGGTGCTGCCATACTTATCGCATTTTGCACCGTGATTTGAAGCCTCACAACCTTTTGATCACCGGTGATGGAAAGCATGTTAAACTGGCTGACTTTGGGCTTGCTCGATTATCTGCCATTCCGAATGGACCATATACCTTTGAGGTGGTGACTCTGTGGTATCGAGCACCAGAACTGCTGCTTGGCGCAAATCGTTATTCTACATCAGTCGATGTGTGGAGTATTGGGTGTATCTTTGCGGAAATGGCCACCGGTATGCCACTCTTCCCCGGACGATCTGATATCGATCAGATCTTCAAAATCTTTCAACGCAAAGGAACGCCTACCGCGGACATTTGGCCGGCGGTTACGCGACTTCCTCACTACAATGCCGAGTTCCCGCAGTGGCGAGAACGACTAATTACGGAGCACGTTCCACTAAGTGCGCTTGGAAGCAACAACGCTGTCGATTTGCTCAATAAATTGCTCATGTACGATCCTGATCGAAGAATTGCTTGCAAAACTGCCATGCAACATCCCTACTTTTTCGAATAATCACAAACTTGTCCCAAACGACGTTTACCTACTATTAGAGAATATTTTTACTATAAGAAGTGTCTTGCCTACTACTCACATACGGTATTAGTAATCCTTAGTCTTCCTTCTTGATCGGTGGTCCAGTCTGGATCCTTCCAAAGACGCAAGGAACCAAAATGGCACAATGCGCCACTTGCAATACAAGTGACGAAACGGGAGTTGCTGGAAATGTCAAAAAGGCAAACTCCACCGCACCCAACAAAAGCAACCGAAGCCACAACGGATAGGGCGTTTCCCGCCAAAGGAGAAAGGGCAAGGCCGAAATGTACCATGCCAGAAACTGATAATGTAGTGTGCGTGCGCAGCAAATACCAATAAAGTTCGTCACAAACAATGTCGAGAGAATATGTTCGGGAGTCAGCAATCGTTTGGATTTGTACAATCGGAAAGTATAGACCCCAAGTAAACCCAGATGTGAAAGCAGGAGAAAGATTGCCCACTGCTTGGAGAGGAACCATTCTTCTGGCAAAAATTTTAAATTAACCGTCCACTTGAAAAAGAACTGACGATCGAGTTCAAAAGCCTTGCGGAGATAGGACACTGGATGCCGAAGCAAAAAGGGTGCACCCAAAACTAGTTGTGTGACTCCACAAATAGCCAGGCGAGGAATTGTCATCGCTGGAGATGCTTGTATCAAAAGATACAACAGACCCGGCGCAAACAATAGAACATTCATCTTAAGCGATACGGCAACTGAAAACAAAAAACATCCGATGTTCCACTTCTTGTTCATAAAGCACCAGAACGATAGATAAGCTACCAGCATGGTGGGACCATCATTGAATAGCCGAAGCAGGAAAATGGAGTGAAATCTCTTGGACAGGCACAAACATCCCATCGCAATCCGAAACGACCAGACTTGATGGCTAGCCTGAATAGAACTTCCTTTCGAGGAGGAGGATTCTCGTATCTGTCGAAGGATCATCGTGTACAAGACCATCACAGTTGCTTGCGTTGCCACGTAGAAACCTAAAAATACGATTTGAGCTCGGGGTATTTCTCGACCTGTCCACCACTGAAGAAATCCAAACAAATAAAGAAATCCAGCAGGGTAGACCAGGGGGCCTGTATTGCCGTAGATTTTGCGGTAGTCATACTCGCCATCCATCCAAAAATCGACCTCTTCCATGTACGCAATCCAATCGATTTCCGTGTAGGGCACCTTGAGGATAATCAGCGACCCCAGTGCAAATTCAACCAATAACAGCGACGCGATGAACGCATAGTCCCATTTCGATTGCGCCAAGTAGACGTATAGTCTTTCGAGCGACCGAAACCAGGTCGTCGACGACGACTCGCTGCTTTGACTATCGCTCTGAGCCATGATCAATCTTTGACTTTCCTGTCTTCAGCATTTTTATTATAACTCCTCCGATGTTGCTCTTTGCGTCGTCGTCTTTGGTCGTTGACTGTTGTCGACTGCTCGTTGCTCGTTGTGTGTTCTTGTCTTTTTGCTTTTTGCTCGCCGAAGCCTGCTGGATCGATCGCGCGGGCGGCCCGCGCGGGCGTCTTTATAAATAATAATTGTGAATTTCTACCGAGCTCCTCGTACGTACAATAGCGATCACCTTAATATTTATTCGATAAATACTAGAGAGAGAGCGAGAGAGAGAGTAGGCTACTACCACTACTCACTCTACTCTCTACCGTACCGTAGAGAGAGAGAGAGAGAGAGAGAGAGAGAGTGCGATGATTCTTCAATCACCTTCAAAATATTTATTTCTACTACGAACCAGTTGTTGTTGGTCAGTGGATGGAGTTTACGAGAACCAGTACTTGTACTCTTACCGGTAGGCATGCATGCAGCATGCATGTATAATATGTATGCAGCAGGAGATGGGTGGGAGGGAAACGAATTATGCCCCAACAATTAATGGTCATAAATAAAACGTGCCTCATACGAAGTATTAATACCACTATCCACTGGTCAACACGAAACGAATCATCGACCCGGAACTTCGCTACCGGTAATCGTGCTTTTGGTGGGAGTAGTATTTTTAGCGAAGCAAAGCGGAATAATCTTGTCAAATCTAATCTGACCAACAAATGTGTTTGCTTAAAAAAGTTTTGATGGAAGTGCTCACAAATCGAAACAATTGTTGACAACGGATCACATTGCTTTGAGGCTCGAGACGCTGGATCATGCTAAGCTCGAAGATAGATAAGATGCCGACCGAAGAAAGTAACGTTGACGTTGTTGCTCCGCCGACAAAGGACGAAAGTCAGAGAGCCAAACCAAAGATGAAGCGTTTCACCCCGTACAAGGGCACCATATTGGATGCTCCTTTTTTCCGCATCATCCTGCAACCACTGCTTCCACTATTGCGTCCCGTAATGGCAATGATCTTCGCCATTCGTTGGCAATTGTCTCGACCTCTCCAAACACGTGTCTTTCCAAGTTTCTGCCCTCTTATTGATGTTCCACTTCTTCGCGATCTCCCGTTCCTCACTTGCGGTCAAGTAATGCTCGCTCTACCTTTGGCCATTATTGTCGTCGGTGGCTACTACTTCACTTTTGTTGCACCAGACGTCGATAGTTCGGGAGAATATGCCTCCTACGCTATATATGCCACTTTTTTGACTGCGAACAAGACAAACTCGGTCTTTGCTTTCCTTCTTGGGATCCCATTCGAACGAATGATTCCATACCATAATTTGGCCTCCTTGATCACCATCGCTTTGTCTTGTATGCATGGCTATGTTGCATTTGCCTATGGAGGTGAGGGAGACGATCATGAGGATGACCACGATAATAGCGAAGATCATTCCGGGGACGACCGCCGCCTTGATTCAGGCGATGATAGCCAGTATGGATTGCTGGGAGCCAATCCAAACCTCGGAAAGTTCTTGTTCGATGGTGACAACAACACGACTGGGTCTCTTTTGGCTATTACCATGCTGATACTTGTTTTATCGAGTATTTTTCCCTTGTTCAGACGGAGATTCTTCGACCTGTGGCTTTGGACTCACATTCTTGCTGCAATCTGTGTTGTCATCTTCGCGACCATGCATGAGGTGACTTCGATTTTGATCGTGGCGGGCTGGTGGGCCATTGACGTGGTGACAAGATACCTGGTCATGGCTACTTGTCTCTATCCGCATAAGGCAAAGCTGCAATTGATCGGCGATGACATTGTCAAGATCTCGTTTAAGAAACCAGCCAATTTTTCATACAACGGTGGCCAATTTGTTCAAATCGCTATTCACGACCTCGGGATGCTTGCATTTCACCCAATCAGCATTTCATCGGCACCACACGAAGATCGAGTAACGCTCCATGTTCGTGGGCTTGGCAACTGGTCAAAGCGGCTTGTTGATCTCGCCAAGCAAAAGGACGAAGTCTCAGTACTTCTGGAAGGACCTTACGGTAGCCTATCGGTGGATATCGACGATGCAAGCCGCTACAAGATGGTCCTTCTCGTCAGCGGTGGTATCGGTGTGACGCATTGCAGCAGTGTTGCAAAGTCGGTTATCCATGACTTCAAAATGGGGCGGAAGTTGAAGCAGCTTCGCTTTGTCTGGGCTGTTCGAGACTTGGAGATGCTCGATGTTCTAGACCCATTAGAGCAGGTTTCTTCGGACTTCGAGCTGGGGGAGTCAACTTCTGAGTTGCGGACTGAAACAATGCATGAGCCATCATCTTCGGCTTTTGCTGGAGTAGCCACGAAAAACTGTCTCGTCGAGACAGACATATTCTTGACGAAGGCTTCGCCATCGACCCCTGTATCTCTCAGCGATGGTAGAAATATTTTCTTCGGGCGTCCCGACCTCGATCACATAATTGTCGACATGAAGTCACAAGCTCTCAAACATAAAGTGACCCATGTTGCTGTTTTCGGGTGTGGTCCCAAGGTCCTCGTTGACAAGTTGAAAGATGTTTGCCGCAAACACAGCCAAGCAATCACCGAGGCTCAAGGAGTGACTTTTGATGTACATGAAGAGATCTTTGACTTCTAGAATCACATGTTTGTCCAGGTCGATCGAACTTATTGTTAGTATGATTAGAATGTAGCATTCCCGAGGAAACAAAAAGGATTCTAAATAATCATATTGCAACTGCCTGTCGCCATCTCCAAAAAAGATACCTGAATTGTCGGGCAATCAAAGAAAAATGTAAGCCTCTAGATACTTGTCTTGCGTACAAGTACTCGTTGGGTTGGGGAGACTGGATTGTTCCCTCCTTGCTGGCCGCGATTTGGTGGGTAATACTTTCCGTTCGCTCTCCCGTTTGGAGTTCGATTGGCTTTAGCACGTAGCGCCGGGCTATTCCTGATGCGACCAGGCGAAGCGAGCAAGTTTCCTTTTGGAGCGGTTTTTCCTGCTACCCAAGGGTGTTCCAAGGCTTGCTCCGCTGTATATCGCTTGTTGGGGTTGACATCCAAAAGATGAGAAAGCAAGTCCTTGGCAGACGCTGAAACATTCTTGGCCCAGCGAGGGAATCTCAACACGAATTTTGCTCTAACCAATTCGTCACTCGGTACAGTCTGTGAGTCATCATCAAATGGGAGACATCCGCAAAGCAATACGAAAACAATGACGCCCAGAGCCCAAGTATCAACCGCTTTCGTATAATCCCGACGCTGCAACATCTCTGGAGCTAGGTAGCCCCTCGTTCCCAAGAAACTTCTAGCCACAGGCTCCTCCATACACTATTCCACCAGAAATATAGCTTGAGCAATATGCGAAAATGGGCAGAAGACGAGCACACTTCTCCTGACGTACCTTAGACAATCCAAAGTCGATAATCTTCACCTCCACAGTGTCCCCCGCATGTCGAGGGCGCCGCCGCAACAGTAAATTTTCTGGTTTCAAGTCGCGATGGACAATGTTCTTTGAATGCATATAGACAAGAGCACTGGTAACTTTGTTGACAATGGTCGCTGCTTCGTCCTCAGTCAAAGTACCCTTCTGCACAACGTAGTCAAAAAGTTCACCACCCTCCATGAGTTCCATAACAATAAAAATCTTCTCTTCCGTGATGTAAACATCGTACAATTGAATAATGTTGGGGTGCTGCAGGTTTCGGAGCGCTTCGATTTCTGTGTGAAACTGCTCCATCATTCCTTGGAAGCGATCTTCAATGAGACGCTTGTCGATCACCTTGCACGCAAAGTGAAAGTCCGTCTTTTTGTTCAGACATCGGTGGCAGGTAGAGGTAGATCCGACGCCAAGAACTTCCATCAGCTGGTACTTTGCATGCAACATTGCCTCTGCATCCTGCGAAGAAAAGTGATTATTACATTCATGAGACGGACGTGTCCACTCCCGTCGATGCGGCGTCCGCAAGACAAATTCTTACCTTTCCTTCATGGATTTCAGCCATGCTAGTGCCATTCCGATTTCCATTTTCCTCGACTTCTTTTTCGAGGCCTCCGTACTTGGAAGAAAAAATAGGTTTGCTCTTGTCCTCCTGCCGAATGGCGTCTTCTACTGCATGTTGCTTGCGTCGTGTGTGAAGCGGAGTTTCCGGCATCGGTGAGCCAATTGGATCAGTCGATCGCGCAAACGGTGCCCGGACCGGCAAGCAAGGAAGGCAAGCTTCATCACCCGAGGCCTCAGACTCCGTTCGTATTGAACTGCTCTGGCCGCCTCCCATGACTGCGATCGAATGAATAGAGACGATTCTGAAGAGCTTGTGTGGAGGTTGTGGGGGAAAATACAACTTGTCTTGTGCCTATGGTGCGGTGCTTATTTGTGCATTTCGCATTTGCACATTCGTACCGGTATGATCGGATGGAGAGAATTTCTCGTGTTTCTCGTCTCTCCTCTCTCCTCTCAACTCACTCTGTCGTTCTGCGTGTGGCCCGAGCCCTTCGCCGGCCTTTCGTGTAAGCTGATATAAAATAGGTTATGGGGGATGTGTGCTTCGCCTGTCGCCTGTCCGCTTGCCGCGCCGCCCGCACAACAACGCGAGCGAGATCTGATTTAGAGACGATGATGCATGCGAATGCGCGCGGAATAAATGTTTGATTAGTTGGACTGCAAATTTGCCGACGGCGGACAGGCGAGCGATGCGAGAAAAAAATAGAAATGACATTGTTATTTTTATTGGAGAGATTTGGATTTTGGATTGTGGATGAGACGATATATTTTTGAAGACACATGCAGTAGCACACATCATTACACATACATATTCAGCAACATAATTCGCATCAGCCGAAGGCGAGATCTAGGGCCGTTAGGGGATAGGTCGCATAAAGGTTTTGTCGAAGAATCATCGAAGATG
Organism: Nitzschia sp. pyKryTriq1; assembly: GCA_956465555.1. NCBI lineage: Eukaryota > Bacillariophyta > Bacillariophyceae > Bacillariales > Bacillariaceae > Nitzschia > Nitzschia sp. pyKryTriq1. The sequence continues at coordinate 2,950,485 of OY101116.1, forward strand.
GAACAACCAGCAGCAGCAAGTCAGGAGAACAAGTTGAGAGATGGACCATGCTCAAAGCAGTACGAGTGGTTGGAGAAATGTGCCGAGACGAAACAAGTTTCCCACGAAAAACAGAAATTACAAAGCTGTCCAAGTGAAACTGATCGATTGATCAAATGTATTGCGAAATTTCCACTTTATTTTCAGAAATCCTAACGTTTGTGATTATTTTTATTATTTGCAAAGATCGGAAGCTGCGTCCAGCATGCTTACTTCGTCATCCGTAAGCGCCCAGCCTAGACAACCAATTACTTCTTCTGCTTGAGTCGGGCTGTTGATCTCTGGTACCGGGACACCGCCTTTCGCGACCACATAGTTGAGGGCTACTTGCGTCGTTGTGATATCAGTGTTGATCTTGGGCTGGTTATGGAATAGACAACATTTCAGTATTTCAATCAAATTTGAGAATTAGTTCATTCTCCGCGTCAACATGCTTACCTCTTGTCCGCCGTATCGTCCACGAGATCGCTCCTTCAGGTCTCTCAGCTCCCGAGTTACCCTCGTCTTTACACGTTCGGACACAGTTTCCAAAACACTGTGGAGAGGTTGTAGCTTATCAAGCGTAGCAAAGGAAAACTTGGCCGGCCCAGCCACACCTCCACTAGGGTTTGATGCCGTGTACTGTCCAGAAGCCAAGCCTCCCCCAAGAGGATCTGTAATCAAAGGAACTACACCTAGCGTCTTGCAGTACGTAATCCACTTCTCGTTCTTTCGGTTGGTCAGAGAGAAATCAAAGGAATTTGTTGTTAGCTGTATGCCTTCCTTCTCAAATTTGCTTGCCATCCGTCGTAGGCGAATAGGAGTCACATTTTTCACTCCCACGTAGTTGACTGTCCCAACGTCAACGACAGCTTCTGTCATGCCCTTGACCAGCCCACCGGATGGAAGCCAACCAAGACTCTTGATTTGAAAAACTTCAAATCCTGGTACTTCCATACGATCACAGGATTTGGAGAGGGAGTCGGTTACTCCTTTAGCACCACGCTGCCAGATTTTGTTGGGATAGGTTCCGACAAGAAGTGGATATGCGTCGCTGTCTTGGTATTCCTGAATGCACCTGCAAAGGATGTCTTCGCCTGAGAGCTTCTTCCCAGCCATTGCACTACCGTACTCTGGAGATGTCTCAAAAAGAAGGATACCTTGATTGATCAGAGCATTGTACGCGAGCTGAAGGTCTCCTGGAACAAACTTTCCTTCCCTCAACTGCTGCTTCTTTAGCTTTCCCGACGGCACAAAACCTGCGGTCACCTCACCCCAATTCTTTGTCGAGACACCCATCCGATTCGGAATATGAAACTCATTTTCGTCCTCGTAGTCGGAAAAATAGTCAACATAAGATGGCTCATTCGAAGCAGGAGACTTTGCCTTTTCTTCGTCCTCGTCCTTCTTCTTGGGCGTTCGTTTGACTCGTTTCACCTGAAAGTCGGGCAGCTTTTCCAAATATTCCGACGATGTAGTGTCGACCGAGTCCAAGTCCAGCACAACGTCATCATCTTCCTTGGGCAGTTCTTCCTTCTTTTTTCTCTTGATTTGACTGCGTTTTCCGATGAGCTTGGCTAGTTCATCATCATCGTTCGACGAACGAAGCGCCGACGAGGCAACACGGGTTGACACCGGCAAAAAGGCATCCGTAAATAATGTCAAACAGGACAAGCCCAAGGCAAGTGCCAAGATTTCTATCTTCATCATTCTTCAAAATGTTTTTTGAAGTTTATGTTGTAGAATAGTGTAAAAGAGTCGTCTTGGAGATGGTGATGAGAAGGATGACAAGGGTTGATAATTTGTCGCTTTCCTGTCGTCAGTTGAGCTTTGATGGTTGTCAAAGCATCGAAAGGTCAAAAATCAAAAAGCTATATTTATCATCATCGGGCAGGATCGGTTCAAGATGACGGCGGGAAACCATCACCCATCATCTCCTCATCAATCATCCTACAGTACCTGGTACCAGTACGGGACAAAAACCCAACGATCGATCGTCGAGGAAAACCGCGGAGCCATAAGTGAAATGAAAAAGACGTATGACGTACAGACTCATTTTGTGACTACTTTGATCTCATATTGTGGTTGAGCCGAGCCTGACGCATGCGATCGAGCGCCGAACGAAGCCGACTATTATTTTATGCAAAATGAGAAGCTGTTTCATGTCATCCGATGATGATCGATGATGCCCATCGCCCATCATAATCTTTCCCTCAGTACTGTACTGGTACTGGTACCTGATACATCATATCTTCAGGTTTCAGGTGTGCATCTCGGTGTTTCAGACGAAAACCCTAACCACAAGTCACAAAATAGGCTACACGTATATCATGAGTTTGCCAAGACCGATTCTGTTTCTGTGCATCGCCTTTTGCGTGGCGCTCCGTTCAAATGTTTGTTTGGCTTTCAGCCCAGTTTCGATCAAGGCTGATCATACTTTGGGAAGACCGGGCTTGGCGCTTCGGTCGACAGAGGAACCAAAAGAAGGAGCTGGTGGCCAAAGTGCCTCGTCGCCTCCACCGCCTAGAGCCCCCCCAGTCGTTCCTCAAAAGCGTATGGATCCATTGATGGCGAGCCTAACCAGGATGGATCCAGAGACTGCTAGTGGCCCTACAAGGAACATTCCAATCTTTGGAGAAGTCCCAGTTGACGGAAGTTTGGTTGTCCTCGTACCAGCTGCTCTCATTGGCTTTCTTGGATTCGTTCTGAGCATTGTTGTGGCATTTCAATCCACAGACTTGATCGTTGATTCCCTGAACTCTGTTGCAGATGAAATTTCTCAAACAGCCACTGCCAAGTCGAACAGGGTATACGACGAAAACGAGTGCCGTGGGATTTGCAGCTCTCAATCTGAGGATCTAGAAGGCTTGAAAAATTTCATGGAAAGCTTGAGAAAGGACTAAGCCACTGTCAACGGTGGACGCCCTTTTTTCTCGTGCTTGTTATTTCGTGATCGCAGGAGCTACTGGTGCTGTACAGCGCTTTGCTAATCCTAATCCACATAAATCTAGTAGGCAATCATCTACCGGTACGAGTATTCGATCACCCCATGCCTCATACCAGCATAATATCCGAGGAAAACAAACGAGAAATATGGTCTTCCTCTAGCTATAGCTACCACAACGCATCGTAGTGCCCACTCTCTAGTACTCAAATGTGATTGATCACAAATTAGGGTAGTAAAGCTAGGAAGTAGACTTTTTGGGGCCACGTTCTGGAGTAGGTAATTGCGCAATGCAAAAGTGATCTAATTAAACAATATTTCTTTGTATGGTCAGTATGGCTTACAATTCACCATCGTCGAAGTCGCCCATGTCTTCATCAGCGCCGCCGCCACCCGCACCTCCGGCGTAAACATTTCGCATGATGGGGTTGGCGATTTGCTCAACTTCCTTCATCTTTTCGTCGTAGTCTTCCTTGTCAGCCTCGGGGTTTTCGTCCATCCAGTCAAGAGTTTCATCGAGCATGTCTTGAAGCTCCTTCTTGTCTTCAGCAGAGATGTTGTCGGCAAGACCCTTCTCGTCGTCATCAAGGGTGTTCTTGAGGTTGTAGAGGTACGATTCCAAGCCGTTTCGTGCATCGATACGTTCCTTAACCTTCTTGTCCTCATCGGCGTATTGCTCGGCTTCGCGAACCATGCGCTCGATCTCGTCCTCAGAAAGACGTCCCTTTTCAGCGGTAATGGTAATCTTCTCGGCCTTTCCGGTCCCCTTATCCTCGGCAGACACTTGCAAGATACCGTTGGCATCGACTTCGAAGGTAACCTCAATTTGAGGAACACCACGAGGGGCAGGGGGGATACCAGTCAATTCGAACTTTCCAAGCATGTGGTTATCCTTGGTCATGGAACGTTCTCCTTCGTACACCTGGATCAACACAACGTTTTGGTTGTCTTGGTGGGTGGAGAAAGTTTCTGTAGTCGATAAAGAGAAATAGCGTGAGCGCGATGCAAAAAAAAGGCCAGAAATTTCTTACAAAGCCAAATGATACGTACGGGACTTCTTGGTAGGGATGGTGGTACCACGGTTGATAAGCTTGGTCATGACTCCACCAACGGTCTCAATACCCTGGGAAAGGGGGGTGACATCCAACAACAAAATTTCACTAGTGGCATCACCTCCTTCACCAGACAAAATTCCTCCTTGCACGGCAGCTCCGTACGCAACAGCCTCATCGGGGTTGATACCCTTGGATGGCTCCTTTCCGCCGAAGTATTCCGAGATCAATTGCTGGACTCTGGGAATACGAGTAGATCCACCGACCAACACAATTTCGTCGATTTCGCTCTTGCTCAAATCAGCATCTTCCATGACACGTGCAACGGGTCCCATAGTCTTCTTGAACAAGTCATTGTTCAATTCCTCGAAACGGGCACGAGTCAAAGTCTCACTCAAATCGAAACCCTCAGCCAAGTCTTCAATTTCAAGACGAGCTTGTTGTTGCGAGGAAAGGGCACGCTTGACACGTTCGACTTCCTTTCGGAGCTTTTGAAGAGCTCGCTTGTCTCCCGAAATATCGACATCCGACTTCTTCTTCATCATCTTGATGAAATACTGCATGACACGCTGGTCGAAATCCTCTCCACCCAAGTGGGTGTCTCCGTTGGTGGCCAACACCTCGAACACACCGTTGTCGATTGTAAGAAGAGTGACATCGAAGGTTCCACCACCCAAATCGAAAACAAGGACATTCGATTCTCCTCCGGTCTTGTCCATACCGTAGGCAATAGCAGCAGCGGTAGGTTCGTTGATGATACGCTCAACCTTCAAACCAGAAATAGTTCCAGCATCCTTGGTTGCTTGACGCTGAGCGTCGTTGAAGTAAGCAGGCACGGTAACCACGGCGTGGTTGATAGTTTTACCCAAGAAAGTTTCGGCAGTGGCCTTCATTTTTTGCAGAATCATGGCAGAAACTTCTTCGGGGGCGAAGTTCGCGGGCTTTCCTTGAACTTGGACCTGGATCATTGGCTTGTCCTTGTCCGAGACAATGTTGTAGGGCACCAGCTTCTTGTCGGCTTGGACGGACTTGTCGCTGAACTTGCGACCGATCAATCGCTTGACATCGAAGACAGTGTTGGAGGGGTTGATGGTGGCCTGGTTCTTTGCGGCATCTCCAACAAGGCGTTCACCAGACTCGTCCATGAAGGCAACGTAGGAAGGAGTGATACGGTTACCTTGGTCGTTGGCGATAATTTCAACACGTCCGTTCTTGAATACACCGACACAGGAGTAAGTAGTACCCAAGTCAATACCAATAACGGTTCCCATCTTTTCTTCCCCGGCATCTTCGGCACGGGCGAAGGGCATGGCCATGAGGGCCACTGTGTGTATCCGTTGAGAAGTTCAAGTGAAACAAAAGCAAAATATAAGTGAGTACAGGTGAGGAAAACTAAAAACACACCACCATTGAACGACTCGCAGAACAGTCCAAGCGCATCCAATAATCCCAGCAAATGTTTGGGGCACAAAGTCCATGAGACTCTGGCCAGCCAAGGAGGCCCATCTGCCGGGTTTATTCACGCGCAAAACGTCACAAAGCAATGCTCCACCGGCTCCCTCCCGATCTGCAAATGCAGGTTCCCACCAATGCACCCCGCCACCTATCGGTTGAACATTACGTACATGCGGAAATTGCAAGTTTACTGAACAGCATCTTTATATTCTTCTTTCAACAAGATTCAGCAAAAGTCTCTTGAGACGACAATGGCTTATGAGAAAAGTAAAAGTAACGTGATGATGGGCGAACGCAGGAATGCTTCTTATTGTGCCAAATGATGCAGTAAACGTTGAGCTGTCGTTTTTGGACGGTTCCCAGCCGCACGCTCGTTGTGTCGAGGTACTTCGTTGGAAATCCATTTGACTCCTCCTCTTCTGGCCGCCCACACGTGTCCTTTTTGGTAAGTCATCTCAGGCCACGTTAAAATGCACGACTCGTGTAGATTTTGTAGCACGTTTCTACGAAGAACCTTTGGTTGAGAGAAGGCGATCCATTATCCAAGACCTCGTTCCATCGGTTCGCCCTCTCAGTAGACTTTGTACTGAATTCTACAACAACATCTTCCACGTGTTTGAGGTGAGTGCACCCGAGAGCTCCACGTTGCACTTCATTCAACTAACGCAACGATGTTGTGAGTTGTGAGGTGTGACGTGGTCCGACCATGACGCGAGAGAAGCGCGACGAATCTTTTTGGTCACAGATTTCGTTTGCGCGCGGGACCCCCGGGACGACCGATCGGCATCTGCACGACGACGATGATCGACGACGGTCGGCGGTCGATATTCCTTCGACGACCAAAAGATATTTTTTTCTGTCTGACTTGTTGTCGAAGAAAAACAAAAGCACACAATGTCTTAACATATTTTGGCGAGGTACATGGTTGTGGCTTATCCAAAAAGGATTCCACGGGTGGCAGATACAGACACTGACTGCTCTTTCTGTCTTTGAGCTCAAACTTCCTCAATGCCCTCCTGTCGTCGGCGGCGAGAATTCTCCATGCTTCATTTTCAATTGCTGCTGTTGGTTTGGTCCGTGATGTCTTCACGCAGCCAGGCGTCAAGACTGCCCTTTGGGCGGCAAACTTCAGCTTTTGCAATGCCAACATCTGGTAAAGTTCAAGGTCGTCATGTCACAGGCCAACCACCTTACAATATTGCTTCAGTTGACATTTCTCAGCAATGGATAGAACTGGTCGAACAAGGAAAAGTGGCCGCAACGGTTCAAGTCCCTGAAGGCACGGATGGATCGGATAATATTAATATGATTTCGGTGAGATATGGCGTTCGGCTAGTGACAAAGGAGAACCAAACTTTGGCCTGTGAAGAATTCGTGGAAGAGGCAGCATCGGAGGAGGAACCGGGACAACAAGTAAATGAATCAAAACTCGTCCGATCGATCAATGAAACGCTAGCTGGTCTCCAAAGCGATGAGGCTAGTAGTAGTAGTGGGTCTACTATCAATTTTGTATTGGATGGAGACTTTGCCGCTCAGCTTCAGCTTGTGCGTACATTGCGGCCGCCTCCGTCTCCTGGTTTTTCAGGTTCGACAACATCCGTTCCACCAGCGTACAATTCCGAAACCGATTCGTTTGTGACTGGTCCGCTACGGTTAGAGCTTCGACCTCGGGTTGGATCCCTGTATCAAAGTGGGATGAAGAATTCCTGGGACGTCTTTCACAACGTGAGTCCCGCAGATACTCGTGGTCATTTTTTGCTGCTGCCAACGTTGGCCGACGACGACAACAAAAATAGCAACTGGCGTGGTCAAATCTTCACACATGACGATTGCAATGATATGGTGCACTTGACCAGCTCGATAGAGCCTGCCGGATCACTTTTCTTGGGATACAATAGTGTGGGAGCTGGCGCGAGTCAGAACCATATTCATTGCCACGCCTGGCCTAGCCCACCGCTGCCGCTGCAAAATAGACCAAGCTCCACTACGACTACTATCGCGGAGGAGGGTGAAACTCAAGATAACACAGTTCTAGCAGAGAACCCTGCCACTGGGTGGGATTGTTATGCGGTGTCAAGAATCGGTTCCATGTACGACATTTGCGACGTCGAGGATGGCAAGGTGGAAGTTTCTTATCTGAAATATCCAGTATTTTGTGTGCTGCTATCGGCGTCGGATCACGATTTAGATCTTCTCGGAAAGGCGCTCGCGGCAACATTGGATGCGGTCGGGGATGCGCCCCATAACATTGGCTTTCTGAATCGATTACAACCCATGGAAGAGGACGAGGGCGAGGGCGAGGAGCCGTCGCAAAAGTATACTGATGTGTATGTATTTGCACGATCAAAAGAACGATCGACGGTACTTCCGTCGCTAAAACTCGGTATCAGTGAAATGATGGGGGTATTTCATGCTCAAAGCGATCACGAATTGCAGGTTCTGAGTGGCCAGGACAATGTGGAGGAAGGTCCCATGTTCCAAGCACTGAGTGAAGTTTCCTTTGTGGACGAGGAAGAGCTATGGGACTCAATAAAGGAGAATCTTAGGAGGCTAGAGTCGTAAATACTCCTAGTCATGTCCTCATAACATCTTCAAAAGGCAATGCACAAAGTCGGAAATGGAGGGCATTCATGTCATGGAATGGTGTTGGTACTGGCGCCGCGCATGGTTGGCGAAACTTCTTTACCATGCGGCCAGTGGCGAGGAAAGATCATGAGTACCGCTTGCCTGTCTGTGCCTTTCTCGTAAGGGAATTGCTACGCTGATGAATTGTCTACTAGCTAAGCGAGAATGGTAGTTTACAAGCGAGTACAATAGGCTAGCCCTAGCTCTAGCTAGTTTTCAACGTATAATCTTTCTACTGTCTCGAGAGCTCCAGAGAGCGCTTTTGAGTACCAGTACCTGGTACGATGCCTATACTGGTAGTTGCTTCATGGACATGAACAGGTACAAGGTCATGGATCAATAATTGAGGGGAGGTGAAGCAGGTCGTAGTCCTCCCAGTCCTGAGACTCTTATTTATTTTTGTACCGTACGAAGTACAAGTACCCAGGCCTGGTCCTGTTGTGGGAGGTGGTGGAGGGAGTGCGTGCCATCCGACCGTCGAATGAGTCGACTATCTTCACAGTCCTTTATGTACTGTTTACTGTACAGTAGTACCGATACTGTACCTGGTATGCGTTGTACTCGTGCCAGGTACGTACTACTACTACTGTACCAGGTACCTGGTACGAGTACAGTACTGGTACGGTACCAGGTACCGGTACCGGTACTCTCGACTCTTACGGACCAGGTACTCTTATCGTGCGTGTCTCATCTCGTGTCTCGTGTCGTCTACGTCTTCTGTCCGGCGTACGTGCGTGTTGCCCTCCCGGCTCGCCAAAGCAAACTTTCAAACCGACAAAACAACACAACTCTCCAACACGCGAGACACGAGCGACGATGAAGCGAAGCGAGAAGCGAGAGAAAAAATGGTCATCCTTATTATTATTTGTTTTTGTCGGTCGACGACTCTCTGTAGAGAGCTAGTCTACAGAGGGTAGACAACTGGTACGAGTAACTCGTGCTCTTACGTCAAGCTACGAGCCTTCTCGTCATTTCTGTGGTCCAAACAGAGAGAGTTACTTTACAATGTCGAAAGAAGCGGAACAAAAAGTGAAAAAGTTGGCTCGCCTCGCAGGCAACAGCGTTTGCGCAAATTGTGGGACGAGCAAGAAGTTTGGATTTTCCACTGTATGCATCAAGTTCCACACCTTCGTCTGTAACAACTGCAAGTCGTCTCATCAGGCAATCAGCCACCGATGCAAATCCCTCACCATGTCGAGCTGGACTGATGCCGAGGTGGCTGAACTGGAGGCAAAGGGGAACGACCATGCTAGGCGCACTTGGCTCAAAAATGCCCCGCCTGTTGGCACCGGGGGACGACCTAAGGAAGGGGATCATGTTGATGTCTTTAAGCGATTTGTTGTCGATGTGTATGAGCGAAAACGGTACTACGGAGAAGATACTGGAGCCCTGCCTGCTGCGGCGCCTCAGCAGCACGTAGCTACAGCTGTTCCAATATCTCATCCACCCCCAGCAGCAGCAGCTCGACAAACCGCCCAACGTGCCATGCCGCCGTTGGCAGCCCCTGCTCCTAGACCGACTGCACCTGCTCCTGTTCCAGCTGCCGACCTGTTAGATTTTTCGGGTGTTTCTCCTGCTCCGGCCCCTGCCTCATTTCAAGCCGATTTTGATACATTTGGTTCTAGTCCCGCCCCTGCTCCATCGCCGTCGTCTTCGTTTCAGGCAGATTTTAGCAGTGTCCAGACCCCGGCTCCTGCGCCTAGTAGCTCGGCATTTGGTTTCATTGCTGCCCCGCCCGCCGCGGCACCTGCCCCCACTCCAGCTCCAGCACCCATGGCATCTTCGGGGTTTGCCTTCATCTCGAAACCTCCAGCGGCGCCACCTGCTCCTGCTGGATTCTCTAATAAGAACGATTTTGCCGATTTTGCAGGAATGTCCATTTCCTCTTCATCGCCTGCTCCAGCACAGCCCCAACCGGTTGCGGCAAAGAAACCCATCATGTCGCATTCGGCCGCGAATCAAAAGGCTTCACTTATATCGTCGATGGATGCCATACCGGCGCCTTCACAGCAGCTCTCAATGAATTTTGGAGGGATGCAGCAACAGCAGCAGCAAGGTGGGTTCGGAGGCATGGGAATGAATATGAATAACATGCCACAGGGTATGGGAATGAATGTGAATAACATGTCGCAGCAGCAAAGAATGATGATGCAACAACAGCAACAGCAACGCATGATGATGATGCAACAGCAAGGCATGGGTATGGGCATGGGTATGGGCGGAATGAACATGAACAACAATAATAATAATATGGGCATGAATCCAGGTATGATGGGTGGTGGAATGAACGGTGGTGGTATGGGAATCAGCATGATGACACCTCAGCAAATGATGAACTTTGGAGGTGCCGGTCAATCGAATACAGGCAACTCAAACAATATGATGAACAATCAAAATACAATGAGCAGCCTTTCCATGAATGGTTTGGATATTAACGCATGGACGACCGGGAAAAAGTAAGATTAAACTGAATTTACGATGATGTAGGATTGTTTTTGTCCTTGGATAAGATGGATTGAACCATCGTTGGCCACCATTTGCGTGCGTTGTATTTCCTCTCGTGAAAGAATGAGCAGTTTAATTTTTTCGTTATTGCAGCTTCGAATGTTTTAGACGGCGGCCTTTCAAAAAAAAAACTGCTGCTGATTCATCGTGACGAGTATCTTCTCGTTGCGCCAATGCCCATTCTTCTTTTAAGAATTGTTTTGCTTCACCATACATACCAGATCATTCCCTAGCACAAAAGATAGCGCGTTTCCCGCTTGGAATTCAAGTTGGATTGCTTTAGGTAGCTTCTTTCGCTCCAGTTCGTCCGCTACTCGGAACCCAAACGCCTCATAAAATCCTATCGTTGGCTTTAATGTCAAGAGGCAGAGTTGCGAGTGTTGCTCGTCGCTATAGTGGCGATCCAGGAGAGCCTGGACAATGGCGCTACCGATTCGTTGGTTGCGACGTTCTGGTATCACGTACAGTGATGCAAGTTCCGAGCATTGATCATCCAAGGGTCGTATTTGACCGAACCCCAATAATGCACTACTATTCTCGCCGCTTTCCTCACAAGCTACAAGCAAGGTTTCCAACGAAATGGAAAGAGGATTCATCGCTTTTTGAAAGAGTATCTTCCGAGCCGAAGAAACTTCTTGCGCCGTTGCAGGCCGAATGGAATATGAATCAGCGGTAAGGAAAAGTGTGACAACGAAAAAAAGTAGTAGAAGCAAGGGGTCGCCGGTTTGCTTCCAAGGGGACACCATCCTAATGCTGCTGGGAGATATGGTCATCTATTTCGGCAGGGGGTAGAGAACCTGCTGCAAGCTACCCGAACTAGCCGGATTGGAGAATGGAAATCGTTTGTCCTTATGACGCAAATATTAGTATTAATATTTAATATACTCAATCGTCATCCCTCGCTGCCGCTGACTTCAGTTTCTGTTTTACATCTGCGAAAACACAACTTCACACTCGACAACCCACAACCCACTGTTCTATTACTCTGCTACTCGTTGTGTGTACCGGTATGACACATGACACCTGGTACCAAGGCTGGTACTGCTTTCATTCCCCTGTTACTCTTTGCCATACACCGGCACCGGTACAGTACGTCTCCTACGGCACCCGTAGGATTACACGAGCGAAAATTGCGCGTAAAAATTGCCACCGACTGGAAAACTAAAACGGTCGAGCTAGTCGGTGCGGTCGAGCGGGTCTCGACGTTTGTCCGTCGGCCCCCCCCCCCCCCTCGTCCCCCCCTGCCTAAGACCGGTGCTGTAGCTAAGTACAGGTAGGTAGGGGCTATTTCATTATCAAAATCGAAGCGAAACGAAGCTCACGTACCGGGAGCGAACACGCCGTTGGTCCTCGTACTGTAGAAGTACGTCATCATTCACCATCCCACATCGCGACGCAACGGACAACGGCCGAGCGCCGGGCGAACCCTGCGAACCATCACAACAACACGCACGATGCCCAATCAATCATGATGGCTAAAAGACCGTAATTTTTCCCCTTTTCCCGCCTCGTTCATATTGTTGTTCGTCGCATTCTCCTTTCCTCTGATTTGTGTACTACATGCAATTCCGTCTTTTGTTGCTGTTTTGCTCATCGCTGAACACACAATACCCGGTACAAGACCGAAAGCCAAGAAATTTGAAACAATAAGGGGTCGAGTTGTTATTGTTGGTAGTTGCTAACATTGGTGCTCAAAAAGAAAGGGCTAGCTCCACTCTGATCTAGAGGAGATTCACCGAGGAAGATGGATCTAAATCGGTTGGTGTGGGTAACCGTTGGGAAAACGGATCACCAGGCTTGGCTCGTCGACGATAATACGAAAAACGCGAAGGCTAGTAGCGGCGAGGAAGATACAATATTAGTTCAATGGGATGTTGCCCGTTTCAATGAATGGGTACCCAGGTCGGCCGTTCGTCAGGGAATGCCCAGTCGGCGTCGATGTGAATCGCTAGTCCCTCGAACGGCCCTCCTGCCCGAGACCGCGGCAAAAAGCAAAGGAAAAGGTCCACTATCAAGAAATGATAATCCAAGAAATGATAATCCAAAATCGAAAGTTGGGGAGACTGGTCGACGCAAGCTTCAGATAAAGAAGCGGCCTCGACCTTCTCGAAGTGCCCAGGTCGAGGGAAGCAAGAAAAATGAGGAGTCATCGGAAACGCAGCCCTTCTTTTACAAAAGAACCAAGGTGGAGGAGCGTGAGGAGCCTGTAGCAACCGAGACTATTTGTATTTCTACTGTGAAACGCAGTACAAGGCGTGATGTTGCTGCCTCGAGCATCCTGGAAAGCAAGAGCCTACCAATTACTAAACGGGCTCGAACAGAGAATATCGCAGACGAGCACGAGGGCAGTATCTTCGAACAGCAAGCTGGGTGTCACGAGGAGGTAGAGGAAATTGTGTTGAAGCCATGTGCAGTGGGGGCCTCCAATGATGGAAATGTCCGTGAAGAGAATGAAGTTGAAGCAGAAGACAAGGACCGAAATAGGAGTGATGTTTCGATCAAGGTTGAAATTGGAGCACAGGATGTCGATGGGGAAGGGGAAGACTCCTGGACAAAGACACAACAGCGAGTTTTCCATGAATTGCTGACTGGACAGAGCCTTTTCACCCCAAAAAGCGAGAAGAGTGAGATTAGAAGACATTTTTTTGGTGAGAAGCAAGATACGACGAAGGGAGATTTCAGATTGACCATTGTTGATAGAACACCAGATTCTTCAATGCGGTGGAAAGTATCCAAAGTATCACCAGATGATATTTTTGCAGACAGTGAAGAAATCGGTGTTGGCCAAGACTTGAGAAAGACTCCTCGCGCCGGTAGCGACTGTGGGAAGAATGGCGACTGTGTGAGTGAAAGCGGGGCATCTTCCGTTCCAACCTTGAATAGTCTATCAAGCAGTACCAATGCGGTGGATGAGATCTTGAATTCTCCCCCACGCGCAGATGTGAAGTGCGGTTCTTTGGCTAAAGACCGCGGCACTAGGGTGGCAGGCGAAGAATCGTTTGAAGATTCCATTCTCCGAGATGTTCAACAGCTAGCCTCTTCATCCATGCAGCTGGTGGTTGGACCTCACAAGAATCTCCTACTGCTAGCAAGCGTGCTCGATTTCTTGCCACATGATAGTTAAAATGAAGCGAGACTAGATTCTTTGTTGACAGTCTGCTTCCTCTCGTCTACCGGTAGAGCAGCCCTCTATCCCTGTACTCGTAGCTCTACTCTACCGCACGTTGTTTTGCCAAGTGTAATAGATACGTACAGTACCTGGTGCACTGTACCGTACGCCGCACCCTGGTACGAAGACTCTGTCTCTCTCTACTCTCCGCTGCTTTGTGCTCATCTCTCTCTCTCTCTCTTTCTAGTAGCGTAGAGAGAGAGTAGACTCTAGCTAGTAGTACAGAGTAGATAAACCGTGGATGTCGATGGATCCCGCATCATCCCGCCCCCCACCCCGGCAGAGTGCCCCGGCATACCCCGCATGTCTTCGCCACTACCTCCGCGCGTTGTTGCGCGATATGGGCTTTTTTCTTCGACCAGCACGATCACATCTGACGCCGTACCGACGACGCGATCGGAAATCTTTTCGCGCATCCAAAAAATAAACAACTTCCAATTAACTTCCAACTTCCAACATCCGATGGTAATAGACTATCGGTGCAGTTCCGGTATGGTTCTCTGATGCGATCGCCGATGAAGAGCGGTGTGTAAATATTGTGAGCTGTGTTAGCGTCTGTGAGCACATTATATTTCCAACAAGAAAATATCACCATGAGGTTTGCATTGGTGACTAGGAATAACCTGGAGCTGCTACTATTCCTATTCGCAGTGATTCGACTCTCCAGTGCGAGTGTCGACTCAAGCCAATGGGGACCAAATCCCATCAGTAAACGAGGTATCTCGGCTTCCTTTGCTCGAGGTGCTGCCGTTGTCGAACAGTCTGGAACGAAAGGTACGCATGCACATTCCCAGCGAGGCGGAGGCGATGAGTCGTCCTCTGACGGCAAGGCCACCATCACTGCCTCAGTTTTCAATCTCGTCAACAATGTGGCGGGAGCTGGAATTTTGACGCTATCAGCAGCAATGGCCTCTGGTTCGGGTTGGATTCCGGCGATGCTGATTTGTGCAGTTCTTGGTGCGCTGAGTGGTCATGCCTTTGCAATCATCGGAGAAGCTTGTGAACTGACGGGTGAAGAAGATTTCAAAGTAAGTGATGTACAAGTACAAAGAGTCAGTCTGTCTACTCGTGTTTCGTTGGCTGGAGTAAGTGAGGACTCAATTTGATCTGTACAACAGGGTCTGTGGGCTAAAACTATTGGAGAAAAGTCGACATTCTTGGTGGATGCTATGATTGCTATTATGTGCCTAGCTTGTGCTGTCATCTACTCTGGAATTCTGGGTGATGTCTTCACACCATTGCTTGCCCAAGCTGGGTTTCCGGATCAATGGAATGGGAGAACATCGAATATCATTGCTATTACTATGGCACTACTTTTACCTCTTTCCTTGATCAAGGATCTCTCTGCGCTTGCGTTTACATCTATCTTGGGATTCGGTGCTATCATGTACACGGTTGTCTTCATGGTGATTCGTGCGCTGGACGGAACCTACAAGATTGGAACGGGGAAGTTCGCCGTGGAAGGAGTCCTCGCGGCCATGCCATCTTTTGAGAAGTCTTCTCTCTGGAATTTTGACTTCAGCTCACTTGTCTTGGCGTCGAATCTTGGCTTGGCATACATCGCTCACTATAATGGGTACGTTTGTACCATACATTCTTCCTGGACTCTTCGTCAAAGTCTAGCTTCGATTTCTCATCCATTGCCCTGGTGCTCTCTACAGACCCAACTTCTATAGGAGTCTGAAAGACGCGAACTCAAAGAGGTTTCGTCGAATGGTGGATATTTCTTTTCTTGTGCTTGTCGCAATTTATATTGTTGCTATGACGGCAGGATACGGTACTTTCGGTGAGGCGTGTCAGGGAAACATATTGCTAAACTATCATCCTGGTGATATCCTTTCCACTCTTGGGCGTGTTGCAACGGGATTTAGTATCCTTTTCGGCTTTCCATTGGTTGCCTGTGGAGCTCGGGAGTCGATTGTCGGCGTGGCTGGGAGCGTTGGGCTTGATGCAATAGGCGCCGACAAGAACCACTTTCTTCTTGTCTTGGGCATTCTTAGCTTTGTGACGGCAATTTCTTGTACAGTGAAGGATGTTTCATTAGTTGTCGGCCTTACAGGCGCTGCAATGGGATCATTCATTGTTTATATCTGCCCGGCAATCATATATACGAAGGCTGTCGCGCTGGCGAACGGTCAAGGTAGCGTTGAGCACAGACGAGCAAAACTAAATCTCGGTATGGTGCCATTTGGATTGTGCATCGCTTTCCTCGGATGCTTCATGACAATTAAAGATGCAATGAGCAAGTAAAAGTAATAATACGAGGCATGAAATAAACGTATTGCTCTAGGTTAGCAGGCAGTGGCTATCGGAAAAGCCTAACGCCCCGATACTTTCACTTTCTCGACATAACATTCGATGACATCATCAGGTTCGAAAGTCTCGAAATCAACAAGGCCGATACCACATTCGTTTCCAGCTTCAATCGTATCGGCTTCCGCCTTGAAATTTCGTAGAGTCTTGATTTTGGTTTCAATGAGAATTTTGTCGCCGCGCATGACGCGAACATTTCCGCCTTTTCGAAGAATTCCATCAGTGCATTTGCTTCCGGCAATATTTCCGGTTCCACCGATGTTGAAAACTTCCTGGACAGTCGCCGAACCTGTGTATTCACCAGCGGGGGTCGGTGACAGAACCTCTTGCATTCTGGATTCTACCGATTCGATCGCATCATACACAATGTTGTAGTATTCAATCGGGATATTCTGTGTGCGTGCGTCTTCCATGGCCGCGAACGACGCAGCAGTGTTAAACGCAATGATTGTTGTCTCGGGCGTGACTGAGGCAATTGCGACGTCACTTTTGCTAACTTCGCCAGCTTCGCTGACTAGTACCTTCACCGTCACCACAGCTTCGTCATCTTCCAGCTTTAGCTCTCGGAGAGCCCTCGTCAATGCCTCCGCTGATCCTTGAACGTCCGCCTTCACCAGAACGCACATTTCTCGACTCTCCTTTGTCGCCCCGAATGCCATCGAAACAGAATTCATGAGCCCATCTTGGTAAAAGGCCGATGACCTCTCTCGAGAAATACTGTATAGGAGAGAAGCGTGAGAAAGGTTGACGTGCCGGAAAAATATCGCATTCATGCCACTCCAAAGTTCGCTTACCGTTGACGACTTTCTGCCAATGCCCTAGCCGCTTGCTCGTCATCCATAACAACCAATGGATCTCCGGCCGAAGGAATTCCTTCGAACCCAACAATTTGAACCGGCCGACTTGGTCCAGCTTCTTCAAGTCTAGTTTTGCCATCGTTGGGATCAATGAGAGCTCGTACTTTACCATAAGTTTCTCCTGCAACAAAAACATCACCAATGCGCAGAGTTCCTTTTTTGACGAGAGAAGTAGCGACAGTCCCAAAACCTCTTTCCACGTTGGCCTCGATGACAATGGCCTCAGCATTTCGGTTTGGGTTTGCCTTCAGATCCCCAATTTCGGCTTGAAGCATGATCTTATCCAACAAATCATCAAGGTTGCGTCCTTCCTTGGCGCTAATTTGGGAAACCATCACGTCTCCACCGAATTCCTCTGTGAGGATGTCATATGCCGTCAATTCTGTCATGACTTTCGTAGGATCCGCTGTTTCGAGATCGCATTTGTTGATTGCAACAACCAGTGGGACACCAGCCTGCCTGGCACAAACAATCGAGTCTGCGGTCTGCTGTTTGACGCCATCATCTGCTGCAACAACTAGAATAACAATATCTGTTATGTTCGCTCCACGTTCTCGCATATCCGTGAATGCAGCATGGCCCGGGGTGTCGATGAATGTAATTTTCTTGTCGTTATGCTTCACCTGATAGGCAGCAATATGCTGCGTAATACCACCGGCTTCGCGAGCAGTGACATCCGTGTTTCGAATGGCGTCAAGTAAGGAAGTCTTTCCATGATCGACGTGTCCCATGATTGTAACGACGGGGGCGCGGTATTCCAAATCTTCTGGGTCGTCCTCGAGGGTAACAAATCCAGATTCCAATGCACTTTCCTCACCATCCTCGTCTCTGTTTCAGAAAAGTCAAGTTAGATTGCAGCAGCATGGCACAAAGCTGAGAACCAGCCTCAAACTTACTCATCATCCCAATCTTCATCATCTGCTCCAGCAACAACCTTCCCAAAACCTTCCACGACAGCTACGCACGTTGCTTGATCCAAGCTTTGGGTCATCGAGGCCATTACCCCTAAATCTGTCATAAGTAGCTTGATGATCGATACTGGTTTTTCGTCAATGAGCTCAGCCAATTGCGCTACAGTGACGGAGCCCCTGTGTTTGAAATGTAAGATAATGCCATGGGATCGTTGACCAACCGAATACGTTGTTCAAATTACTTACTCCGGTAGGTAAACAGTCCGACGCTCCTCAGCTGCTTCTGCTTTCGCCTCCTTCTCAGCAGTACGGTCCCTCTTCCTCAGACTTCCACGGCGATTTGAAAGCGATGCGGCTCGCCCTTTCCTAGTTGTTCCAAGCTTGAGAGACGTTTTGCGCTGATTTCTAGCATCTCCCGCCCCCTCGTAACCTTCAGCCTTTTTCTTTGCGGGTCGCTGCCTCTTACCATTTTTGCTAGCGGGACCAGAAGAATTGTCTGAAAAAGGAAAAAGGTTAGAAAATTGTCTTTTGAGCCCCATCCATCGACCACCGACAACCGATAAAGCGTCCAACATGGGCTTTTAAGGTTTTCACACCTACCATCATCGAAGTTTTTTTTTGGTTTATTTTTGTAGTCGGATTTACTGTAGTCAATGTCCGACTTACTACTTGAGCCACCGTCCGCTCCGCCGCCACTGTTAGAAGCGGCGGGTCTTGAATTGCGATCTGGACTTGGACCTCTTGAGTTGCGATCTTGAGGACCGCGAGAACTATTGTTGTCAGATGGGCCGGAATTCGATCGCCTATCTTGTGGGGGTCGGGGAGCTTGGGCAACCCTTTGAACCCTCATAGGATTCTCGAGCTTCAGTGCCGCTTGTCCTCCTCCCGCACCACCACCACCACCACCGGGCCGATAATTCCGCCTCCCGTTACTCTTGTCGCTATCATTTCTCGGGTAGGGTCTCTTCCTCTCCGTTTGCCCGGATGTCGCTGTAGACTCTTTCAAAATGGTCGCACTGCAAAATGGCTGAGAATTCGACATGAAAAAAGAGCTCAATGAGCGGTTCCAGTAACTTACCCCCACTTTATTTTGCAGATACCACCGAACGTCCGCTCCGAGCATGTCCTCCCCGTCAATGATGCCGGAGCAGACGGGGCAAACGCCGACACCGAAAAAGCAGCTAACACCGCCATAGCGACCCGGAAAGAATTTGAAGTCTTCATTATCTCAAGTTTTTTTCCTCCAAACTTCACTTTCCACGATAGCTCTCCTAAATCCAATCTACACCCTGTGAACTAAGCTCTTCAATTCAGAAACCTAATACTGGTAATTTCTCTTTTTCGATGTTTTGCCAAAAGATGTTGGGAATTCAGTGTGTTGACGTCTTTTTCTCCAGCATCTGCTTGAAGACATTCATTCAACATCATGCGATGAGTGGCTTTCCTCGGTTGGTGGACGTTCGTTGGTGCGATTGAGGATGATGTTCCGTGTTCCGCACTTCTTTTTCAGGGGTGCAAGAAAGGCAATTACTTTATTGAAGAATATCTCGGGCCCCTGAGTTTCAAAAAGAACGTGCGTCGTTCGTGTCGATCTGGCTCAGCGTCCGTCCTGCCCCCATTCGCGATGATGAAGAATTATTGTCGTCTTGTTTTCATCGCTTCCACGTGGTTCTCCTCCGGGCTTGCGTCACAGAGCAGGCACGCCCGGCTCGCCACCCGGGTACGAGGAATACGTTACATAGCTACTAGCGGCGGGAAACTTTGGCCTCTTGCCTCTCGTTCGTCGTCGTCGGTCGTGGTCTAATTTCTGACGATGACGATGACGATACTGTAGTAGAATAGATGGATGGCCAAAGTACGACTACGGTATGACGATTTTGCCGAGTTGTTACCAAACTGCTCCACCATCACATACTCGTAACTTTGTATTGCTGTCAACTCAAAACCAAGTCTTTCAGAGCTTCGACAACAAGAACGAGGAAGCAGTTCACAGACGAAGGAATAAAATTCTTGCAACAACAATGAGAGCGACCACGATTTTCGGGCTTCTGATACTGCTCGATGCATCTTTTGCCTTCCAAAATTTGTTTGCCTCTTTCTCTCCACCAAAAAGTCCGCTTAAGACACAAGGTGCCGTTAACCTTGAAGACGAACTCTTGAGTGCGATTGAAAATCTGGGTGAGAATCGGTTGGCAAATGATGCTAGAATCTCGGAGCTGGTTGCTTCGTTAGAGAAAACGAAATCGATTCCATCCCCCGCCATTGCTCCAGAGGTTTATGGTAGATGGAAGTTAGTCCACACCAACAACGCCAACACAGCTTCTCCGATCCAGCGAAAAGCCGTCGATTCCAGTTCTTTCGCAATCTACCAAGATATCATTTTTAATTCCAAGAACCAGCTCGTCGTCAGTCAAGTGGTGAAATTCAGCGACAGTGCCGAACTCAAGGTGGACGCCTTGGCTAGTACATCCGCGTATCCGTTGCCAGAACTAACAGAAAGAAAAGGAGATGGAAAAATTCTAGGACTTAATATTCTTGGCGTATCAAAGGTTGGCGAAGAAGCTGGAGAGGATGCAAGTCGACCCGACTCACGTATTAAGTTTGTATTTGACGAAGGCAACTTTGAGCTCGGAAGCCTCAAAGTACCATACCCAGTGCCATTCAGACTTCCGTTTCTGCGGGATGCTGTAAAAGGATGGATAGACATCACCTATATGAGTGACCGCATGCGGATTTCCCGGGGCAATAAGGGAACCACCTTCATTTTACTGAAAGAGGACGACGAGTCTTGAACTCTAGCTTGCTTCCTCGTGGGTTGTGCTAGTATCCCGCTGGTTTTCCTCCTTTTCGAATATCCGAGACAGCAGATAGAATATTTGTTTCAAAATCTACCGCGACTGCTTGCACAGTTCCAGCGTAGTCGATATCGAGTAAGTCACTGTGCCCTCGAGCTAAAAGTGCATCTTTAGTCCGCTGAGACACAGCGATCGTCGGCCCCTGCTCAAGATGAGAGAGCTCTGTCGTAGTAATTGCTGCATCGTGATACATGAGCTGATCACTGAGGAGGTAGAGGATGTGAGTGGAAATATTATGTCATAGCCCTGCCTCATTGCTTTAAGTCAACTTACTGTACGCGGGCATGAGCAATCGATCCGAATAGATCCATTCCGAGCATGCAATAGTTTATTATCACCTGTAGGACAGCTGTGATGATTTTGGGCCCACCACTTCCTCCAACGACAAGCTTCAGCTTTCCAAACTCGGAATCACTTGATCCTTCCGTCTTGCGAAATACCATTGTTGGAGACATTGACGATAAAGGCTGTGATTTGAAGGAAACGGTCTGTTAGAAAATATGGAAGGGCCGCAGGCTACCATAGGTATGCTTGAGATACTTACCCTTTTCCCTGGAGCGATAAAGTTCTCTTCTGAAGGCTTCAGTCCGAAGAAGTTGCTCCTTCCAGGATTTCCAAAGTCTGCAGGTTATTCAGTGGAATGGACTGACGCGTAAGAAGAATCATCTTGGACAAGAGACAATGCTTGTTCTACCGAAACTTACCATCCATCGTATTTCCAAGCACTACCCCAGTTGACTTGCTATAAACAAGGGAACCGAAAATTTGATTCACCGACGAAGTGATTGACACGGAATTTCCGTCTTTGTCTACGACCGAGAGGTGCGTCGTTCCAAAATCATCTAAATATCCGAAGGTACGAGCCAACTTTCGACGTTTTCGAAGCCTTCGATCACCCTCATGAGCGTCCTCAATATCGCTATCGCCCTCATGATCCTTCAACTGCGCCCACTTTGCGCCACCATAATGGGAAAGGCGCAACGTCGTATTATCCAGAGTAATCTTGCGAAGGCTTTCCATGTAGGGTCCAGATGTCAGATCGCTCACCGCTTCAGCAGTCTTATTTGTGAAGTAGGCTGGGTCACTCAATGACATCCGAATAGCGAATGCATGCCGCATTGCTTCTACAGTCCTATGAACTGAAAGCGTATCCGCAGATCCCGCCATCGGGAGCTTGTAACCCGAGAGAAAACGTGCCGCACCGATAACAGTAGCACCACCAGAACTTGGAGGAGGCACCCCGACGAGAGTATACCCGGATGCAACGCCATAAACGGGTGATCGCAACACCGGTTCGTAATTCGCCAAGTCTTCTGCTGTCAAGATCCCTCCTTCCGATTGAACTTCCTTGGCCAAACTTTCAGCTAGGTTACCCTCATAAAATGCCTTGCTCCCATGCTTTGCCACGAGTGACAAAGTATCCGCTAGGTTGTAGTTACGGAGCAATTCACCTTCTTGGAGACCCGAATCCCAGCTATCGTATTTCGTCAGTAGACTACGGAGTCCTGGATATTCCCCGTATTTTTTGGATCTCACAAGCATATTTTTAATGTCACCAGCAAGATGCGCGGAAACAGGAACCCCATCGGTAGCCATCTGAATGACAGGTGCTAGCACTTCCGACCATGACAAGGATCCATGCCGTATATGCGCTAGTTCCAGACCCCGAAGCTCGCCTGGTACTGCCACCGCTAGCCCCCCGATGGAAGATGCCGACTGGGGTTTCGACAAGTACATGTCTTGTGATGCAGCACCCGGCGCCGTCTCTCGACAGTCGATTACCTCCGTCATTTTTTGGCTGTCAACTGGAAAGTTCGGGTCACGCTGGTCCTCGAATTTTAGTGCATTAGTGGGATCGTAACGAGCTTCATGATTGGCTCTGTCCGAATGAATCAGAATAAACGCACCGCCACCAAGGCCCGACGACGCGGGATTTGCCAAACCCAAGCATAAAGTCGTCGTCACTGCGGCGTCCACGGCGTTTCCACCTTTCATCAAAATAGAAGTGCCTAATTTCGAACAGCTTTCGTGATCGGCAGCGACGGCGCCATTACGCAGACCATCAATGGCCGAATCCTTCTCTAGAGATAGAATTTGTTCGAAAGTCGTCATGGTGGGTGTTTGCACTGCGTTCAACCTGCTGCAGGAAAACCACCCCGCCAGAAACACACCGACCACGAGCGCGAAAATCGAGCACAAAGGGACGCAGAAGAAACGCAACGGTATTCTTGTTTCAGTAAGGATCTCTTTATCATCCTCACTTGTGCTTTCAGTGTCGGAAACTGCATCATTATCATCATCTTCTTGCGACGCAACTTCGTATTCAAAGGCCTTTAAAATGCCAGCCATGATCAGTTCTGCGGAGGATCTCCGTCGAAGCTTGCTGTTGCTCGAGGAAAGTCTGGACGAAGACCTGCGCCGCTTGGGTGTTGCCAGGGGTGAAGATTCTGACGGTGGTAGATCTGAAAAGGAAACGGAAGGTTCCATTACTTATTTCGGTTGTGGAGTGGAGTCTACTGAGAGAGAGAGAGAGAGAGAGAGAGAGGGTGGGCGAAGATCTGTTGAGCAACAACTAACGGCGGTAATGACAGCTTTCGGAATATGGAGAGCAAAAGATACATCTACATCTATCTAAGTATTTCAATCGTAGAAATTGTTTTGAAAGAGCTCGCCTTTATCGTGCGTTTGAACGTCGAAAGTTCCCGCCGGGATTGGAGCACAATTTAAGGCTCGTAATAAATCTGGCTTCATTCTGCGATCGGCACATATTTTTTCATTAATAGACTTCAGAACTTGGTACTCACTGTACGAGTTTTGATACGTGCCAAGTGCGCAATCAAAAATCGTTTTACGACTAGCCTACCACTAAGACGACGCGATATTCTAATTCTCGTCTACTAATACTAGAGCCCTCTCAAGTCTCATCACGCTACAAGCTACTATACTAGTAGGACTTGAGAGTTCTCTCTACAGAGAAGAGACCCATTTGCAAAACAACGCCACCTATATCTAGACGAGTTAGTCAGAATCCGAGTCGTCATCGTCGTCATCCGCATCCAGATCTTCGTCCACCCCATCACTATCATCCTCCGCTTCCTTGCCAGCTTTCTCTTTCTTGCTGTATGCTTTTGACTCGTCCTGGAACCTTGTCTTATCCTTGTTGGCAAGCTCTTCGTATTTCGCTTTCTCTTCGGGCGTCAAGGCCTTGAACATCTGACCAATCTTCCTTCCCTGTTCGTAGAGACAAAAATGCAGGTGAGAAATTTGAATTTTGATGCACCATTTCCCACCCGCAGTCGTACTGGAGCATACTAGTTTCAACTTACGATGTCCCCAAAAGAAAAATCTGGATTCTCCTCTTTGACCTTTGATCGGACTGCATTGCTGAAGAACATGAAACTGCTCTGCCCGCGCTTCGGAGCATTAGGATCCTTCTTTGCCTTCTTTTTCCCTTTTGCTGAAGCTTTCGCCGCTTCGGTACCAGCTGGAGGCTCGTAGTCTTCCATTTCATCCTTATACCTCTCCTTATCTGCGTTTGCCTGAAAGTAGCGAAACAGGAAAGCGGCAGTGAGTATCTTTGCCCATTAGATGCATCGTAGCTACTGCTTCCCCGTTCGACGTTCTTATTGAACTCACCTTGTCCTCGTATTTCTTCTTCTCTTCGGGACTTAAACTCTTGAATTCTTTCGATACGAGCCGCGCCTACAAACAAGAACAAACCAATCAATCATTTGTGAGCATCCCGATTTTCAATCCATATCATCCCAACAGAAGTGCGCCAAGTACAACATACCAGGTCTCCAAAGCTCGCATCGGGATTTTCGCTCTTCACCCGCGCACGATTCTCGGCCATGTAAATCATGTAGCTAGAGAGAGCTTTCTTGGGCGCCTTCGGGTCCTTCTTCGCCTTCTTCTTGGCCGGACTGTCTCCACCACTCTTCTTCGACTTATTCTTTCGCTTCTTCTTGGGTAGATCATCCACAATCATGTCGGAATCGTCATCATCGTCGTCGTCGCCTGCTTTGGATTTGGATTTCTTCCCGCCTCGAGCTTCCTCCAGGTCTGAATCCAAATCGTCGTCAATCTCATCCCCAAATTCATCATCGTCAACGTCGCTACCACTTCCGGAAACCTCGCTACCACTACCCTCGTCATCTTGTTCGGCTTGCTTTTCATCGTAGTCTTCATCTTCCGACTCTTCGCCAAGACCATCCTCATCGGGACCGCCATAGATTTCATCCTCATTGTATACGGGAGCAGTTGCCACTTCTACAGTGTTTTCTTGTAGATTCTTGATGCTAATGTTCTTGCTCGACAAGAAGCTGTAGAGTCCCTGGTAGTCGGACCGATCAATACCAGAAAAGATGTATTCTTGGGACGTTGTTCCTGACGAGGCACTTGACTTGAGCATGACCGCAAGATCAAAGTTGCGCGTGGACCCTTGCCCACCTGCATAACGCTGAAATTCGACGCTTTCGACCTCGTTAAATCGAATAAGCACGGGTGGTTTGTGTATAAAGACAAATTGCTTCTCCAAAGGGTACAACAAGCCTTCATTGGCACGCAAGGCGCACTTGACGCACGATTGTTGATTCGCATTGGAGAACTTTCCTGGAATGAATACCTTCTTCTTGGCAATGACCTTGAAAGTCTTTGCCACTAGATTGGAAAAGGAACCGCGCATGACGGGTTGTAGATCGTCCCCGTACTCTTTCTTGAGAGTTTCCTCGTCCATGTTGACAGTGACCTCATCAGGATCTTTTGAAGTTTGCAATACCAGATGCTGGTACCGTTGCTGTCCTTGACGAATCGGTTTGTCCAAGGCAATGACAAACGCCATGTGCACCTCGTCCGGCTTTGGCAGCAGGAAGAGTCGCGAGATATCGTCGTACTTGATCTTGTAATCGTATTTTTGACCACGCATCCGAAAGAATCGATCGTCTATGGAGGGCAGTGATGAACCGAGCGTGAGAAAAACAAGTAGTTCCATCGTAATAGAGGCTTCTTCTGGACAGGAGGACTGGTAGTGTGTACTTACAAAGCTCGATCGAGTATCGCCCACGAGGTGTGAGGAAGGATCCCTTTTCGTGGTCGAACTCCACAATGACATCCCCAGTCGTCTTGCGAATGTTTGCCGTGCTCATAATCTTTTGCTGCAACAACTCGGCCCGAGTTTTGACTGTTCTATCGGCAGGATCGCTTTCCTGATCAGGCGGAATATAGAAGCGGATACTCACCAACTGATCATTGTTTGCTTCTACAGCATCACTTTCAGGGAATTGCAGCTCAATCTCGTTGCGATTGTTTCCCGGCAAGACGCATTGCGACACCTCAGCAAGATCCAAAGAGAGCATCTCGTCGCCTTCTCGCACTTCAAATTCCTGTCAATGACAATGACAACGACAACGGTCGGTGGGTGGGTGGGTAAGGGTGAGCAAATCCTTCCAACGAGGCAACGAACGAACGAGCCGCACAACGATAACTGGGTCTTACCTCTCCCTCTTCATCGGCATCTTCTAGAATACAATGCCGAAAGGTGAGTTTCTTCCCGGTCAGTTTCGAGAGACCAAACTGTGTTCCGGCAGCGCTAACGTTGGTCTTGGCAAGATCCACGTCGTAACCGTTCTTGAAGATTTCCCGGAGACTTTCAAACTCGCCGGCTGGAAACCCGTCGAAGCGAAACTCATGTGGCAGCTTGTTGCTACCCGATGTCTGCAAGCGCAAATGTCCTGATTTTCCAAAGACCGTCCACTGGGCCGATGTGATGGCGTCTTTGGGGATGCTTTTGGTGCTCCCTTGGACCGATTCATGAGTCAAGGCAGACGTCCATTTGATTCCGCCTTCTTCACAACCAAAGCTTCCCACGGAATGACCGTGCAAGCCAATGTGCTTCCATAATCCCAACGACATGGTGTAGTGTACCGTTGTGGTGATGAAATAAGTGAAAAGCTACCGGCACGTGTGGCAAGAAGGCGACATCCAACAACCACACCACCACCTGCCTCCGATCATCATACCGGCATTTCAGTCTGATGCTCGTCCATGGTCGACCGCCATTTCAGCGGGTTTTCCCGCGCTTTGGATAGATGATGATGATGATACTTCGGCGGCGGTTCGCGCGCGCCGGCGGCAGCTTTTCGCGCATTTATTGACGCATTCGACTACTATTGTCGCACTTACACGTGGAAGCCATCATCCGCCACACAGAAAAGCCATCAGAACAGAAAACAGAAGAAGAACGAAGAAAACCGCGCTTCACGTAAATAAAAGAACGGGGAACGAACAACGCTCTCATCATCACTTTGCACATCATCCATGGTACCGGTATGGAAGTGGAAAGGGGATGTTTCGCTGCTGCTAAATCTGCCCATTGTGCAACCTTGTCACAGCTATTCATAATAATATTTATTCGAACCGCAAAATCTATCATAGAGATAATTATGGAGCGCCGAAGAAGACTGACCAAAGTGCAACTTTGGATTTTGTTAATGGCAGGCATGGTCCTTCCAAGAACCTTGGCGTTGCTTCCATTCCTCCCAACAACAAATAATAATAATAATAATCACCCGCGGATATCACCATCTGATCTCTACCTTTCATCATCAAAGACAGAAGATTATGATTCTTCGAGGGCGAAGAATGTGAATATTGTCACCCGTACGACGGATCAAACAGACCCAAGTCATCGAAAGAGAAAGAAAAAGAAGCACGTTCGACGCAAATTCGATGACATGTTTCCCAAGCTGGCGGCCTTTCAAAAGAAACATGGACACACGCTAGTATCGAAAGATCAAGACCGCGATTTATACCGTTGGACGAAAACGATACGAAACAATTACCTTTGGCAAGTTCGAGACGCGCCAGATCCTACTGGAAGCCGAAAACGCCTGAACCAAGTCAAGCTGCAGATGTTGCAAGAAATAGGTTTTTCATGGGAAACAAAGCGAAATGGGAACCGGTGGCCGACTATGCTACAAGCGTTGATCGCATACAAAGGGAAATACAATACGACGCAGGTCGATGCGACTATTGATCGTGATCTCCATGATTGGACAAGAAGCATTCGAAACAATTATCGGCATCAAGCCTTGAACATGACAGTTCCCAAGTCTTCCACCAGCAAGAGACGACCCAGACTAGCATCCACCAAACTGAAAGCCTTGAACGACATTGGATTCGATTGGGGATCTCAAGAGAGGCAAGAGTATTTGCGGTGGCCAGACATGATTCGACGTCTTGAAACCTTTTATGCGGAGTACGGTCATTCTCGAGTGCCTAAGGATCATGAAGACCGGGAATTGTATCGATGGTCGCAAAATTTGATCACCAATTATGGCCATCAAATCAGCAACTCGACTACTCCGGCGAGTGTCTCAGGGCGCCGTCACTTTTTGTCCCCGAGGCGATTGCAGCAACTGAGGGAACTAGATTTTGGGTGGGACCAAAGATCTGCCATGTGGGAGCGAAATTATCAAGAATTGTGCGACTTCCGGAAGAAGAATGGACATTGTCATGTCACAATGCTGGATGATCGCAAATTGAGCGTCTTTGTACAAAATCAACGTCGAGAATATCGGTATTACCTGGCTGGCAACGCCACCACATTAACTTCGGAACGAATGGAAGCTCTGCAGAGAATAGGCTTCGAATGGGCACGGCCTCATGCCCAGCGTTGGAAGGAACGTCATCAAGAACTTCAAGATTTTTACCAAAATAGTGGCACTGCCAATGTTCCACAAGACTTCGCCGCGAACTTTCGGCTGGGTCAATGGACCATGAACCAACGGACCAAATACCGACAACGCCAAAAAGGTCAACCAAGTGGTCTGACCGATGAACGTATACGGGAACTAGAAAAACTCGAATTCCAGTGGAGCATTCCGGAAATGCAATGGCATCAAATGTATGAAAGACTAAAGAAGTATCAAGAGGAGAATGGTCACCTGGACATTTACACGTCCGACGAAGACAACTCTGATCTTCGTCAATGGGTCAATCTACAACGTCATTTATACCGGAAGAAGAACCTTTCTAGACTGTCGAAAGAGAGAATTGCTCTTTTGGAGTCTATTTCAGGCTTTGGATGGCGTAACCAAGGCAAGGGTCTCTCGAAGGATGATTGGTCTGATCTTTTTGTGGCTATCAGAGAAAAGGGCATTGTACCGGGAACCCAAGCTAGACGGCACTGGTTTGATGGTACAGATCGCTTTTCAGCAGTAAAAACGGAATGGACAGAGCAAGAATTATTGGCCCTGTGGAACGAAGACGAAGACGACGATGAAGATGAAGGTGAATTCTTTGAAGACGAGGAGAGTCGTATGTTCTTGAGAGCATGAAAATCTTCAGGAAACGGATTATAGAAGAACCTCCTATTTTGTATTTTGGGTTCCATGAAGTCTTAGTGCTTGATCGAGATGAACTCGTACAAAGAACGACGCCTCACTCAGCCCTTCTGTTTGTGTTTAGCGCCTACAAATACTTCACATCTATAGACTAGAGGCTCCTATTGAAACGGTGGCTCAAACTAGTCTAACGGGTAGTAGATACTTCGTACCTGGTACCGGTAGTCCAAACCCAACAGAAGACAACAGAAGAGAGACAAACTTGTCTGATCGGACGAGTCGTTTTTGTCGACCGTTAAGTCGATCGTCATAGGCGGGTAAATGACGGGTAATTTTGCCGCCTGCGGGCTTGACGAAAGTTTTGAATTCGGGTTGTCTTTCACGATGATGCGCGGACCCCCCCGCCGGCTGTACTGTACGCACGACCGCGTCGGAAGAACCCAGCGATGATGGCATACTGTACAGTACCAGGTACCAGCACCGTTTTGTGCCGTTTGTCACTTCATTTCGATTAGTCTACCTTTCTCACGACCACTCTACTCTAGAGAAGCAAGCAATTTTTGAATACCCTTGCAACCTATCATTCATATTAGATACTGTATTTTATTTGAAACAAGATGGGTCTGGTTTCCACCTGGCTCAATGGCATTGGCCTCAGCAGTGCCGTTCCTACCTTTCAAGCAGCCGGGATCGTCACCCCGGCGGCCTTGGCCGAGCTGGACGTGGCCCACTTTGAAGCACTGGGAATTTCCGATCCCGATGATCGCCGAAAGCTCTTTTACCTGGTTCAGCGCATCAAGATGGCTGTGAATAAGGACAAAAAGGAAGAACATTCCGTCGAAGACCAAGTGGATGCGGTCATTTCTGGCACAGTTGAGGTTCCTGTCGATGACGACGACGACGAAGATGGGTCCGAAAAGAAAGAGGAGAGACCCGTGACTTCCCCCCGAAATAAAAGAACAGCAAAAAAGGAGCCGGGGAAGAGCAGCACGGGAAGCAGTAGCACAGATGAGCCGCGACGAAGCCGAAGGATAGCAACCAAGCAGGACACTCCTGGCAGTTCCAAGGAAAACCAGAGTCTCCAAACGAGCCCGACAAATGGTCGCAAGTCGATTGTTTCTCGGGTGGAAAGTCCCACGAAGTCTTCCCAAGGCCGACAGGTCGCTTCCTCCAAAACACAGTCTCCA
Source organism: Nitzschia sp. pyKryTriq1 (assembly GCA_956465555.1). NCBI lineage: Eukaryota > Bacillariophyta > Bacillariophyceae > Bacillariales > Bacillariaceae > Nitzschia > Nitzschia sp. pyKryTriq1. The sequence continues at coordinate 2,980,718 of OY101116.1, forward strand.
TCGAAGTCGACGAAAGGTCACCGAAGGATTGCATCTCCAAAAGTACAGGTTCAGAAGAGACAGGAATCAAATGATGACAGCGACCAAACACCCGAAGAGGAAGAGCTAGATCCTGTAAAATCGTCACAAACTCGGAAGAGTACGAATCGTCGATCTTCGACTTCCGATAGAGCCAACGCCGTTTTCAATCTTCAAGACGATGGCAGCAAAGCGGTCGACACCCCGGCTACGGCCAAACCCTCGCTTTCCGTTCGCACAAGTGGATTGAAGAAGCCAAGTCCAGCCAATACAAACACAAGTGCTTCGGACAACGAATCTGTTACAAGTGACAACTCCAGCCAGGCTCAAACAGTGAGGGGAAAAGCTCAAAGTAACAACACCACTCGTCGAATAGAATCAAAGCTTCAGAATCCTGGAAAGTCGATGCGCACAGGCAAGCGCTTATCAGTGATCCCGTCGGAGAAAGTTGCGCCCATGTCACCGTTAGTGGGTTATCCTGCCGGTGGTTTAGAGTCTGTCAATGAGGACAAACAAAAAACAGAGTCTGGTAGACATCGCCGACAAAGCTCGGCAGGGTCGCAGGGCTCGGACAGCTTGGACGACCTTCTAGAGTCATCTGTCAGCGACATGGAAGCCGACCAAGAAGATGCCAGCGACCAGGGCTCATTCTCCGGCTCGACAAAACAAAACCGCAGACGGCCGAACAGTATCGGAGTGGCTCGTACCAACACTCGCCGTCTTTCCTCAAGCCAATCCGATGTGACTGGCAGTCGTCGAAAGTCGGCAGACCTTTCATTGACCTTATCGGCAACCCATTCGGACAATTCTCTCAAGTCGGCCAGCAGACCGGCGCCATTTGTCCAGGGCGGAACCCAGGCGGAGTCCTGGGCTACCAAAATCAAGCATCTCAGTGATGACAACGAGGCAGAACATGAACTTTTTAGGGATCAAGGGGATCATCAGATCTATGAATACGACATGCGAATCCGTGTCATCGTGAGGAAACGACCAGTGAGCAAGGCTGAGGCGAGCTTGTCTGGGGGCGTCGACGTTATTCATCCGCTTGACTATGGCGACTACGGCAAAGTTCTCGTTTATCAACCAAAGACACGTGTCGATTTGACAAAGGAAGTCGAAACAATTCCGTTCGCATACGATAATGTCTACGATGAATCGTCTACCAACATCCAAATATACCAACGCTCGTTGCGAAACCTGATTCATCCTTTTTTCAAAGGGCAATGGTCCACTGTTTTCGCCTATGGACAGACTGGGAGTGGGTGAGTCTAGTGAAACTGCCAGGTGTTTGTGTGGCTCTGCCGTATCGTCTACCGATTGCTCACCTTTTTTCATCCATCTAGGAAAACCTATACGATGATGGGATCTAATATGACAGGAATCAATGCCGGGACTGCCAAAACTGATGAGGCGAACTATGGCCTTTACTATTTAGCAGCGCTGGACATTTTTGAAATGGTGAAGCGCCCTGAGTACCGTCACCTGACCGTTCAAGTTTCGTTATTCGAGATTTATGGCGGGAAACTTTTCGATCTACTGAGTGGCAGAAAGCAGGTAAAATGTCTCGAGGACAGCAAGGGGAAGGTGTGCTTTCCTGGTCTGACGGAGCATCCTGTCGGTGGACCAGATGATCTGATGGAGCTGATTGAAGAGGGCGCGTCCAATCGCTCCACTGGAACAACTTCACGAAACGCGGACAGTAGTCGAAGCCACGCAGTACTACAGCTGAAGCTGCGAAAAGATATTGGTCGGAAGAAAAATATTGAGCACGGTACGTGACATGGTGACAGTATCTTGATTCAAGTTGCAGCAACGCCTCATCTCGGCACTAACAATAATTGTTTGTACAGGTCGTCTGAATTTTATCGATCTCGCCGGCAGCGAACGTGGAGCAGACACTTCCAGTGCTAGTCGTGCCACACGCTTAGAAGGGGCGGAGATCAACACTTCATTATTGGCACTCAAGGAAGTTATTCGGGCTCTGGCGACAGGAGGTTCGATGACTCATATACCGTTCCGAGGGTCAAAGCTCACTCAGGTCTTGAAGGACAGCTTCGTAGGCGAGAACTCGAGATGCTGCATGGTTGCCTGCGTTTCACCTGATATTGGCAACTGTGAGCAAACTCTGAATACGTTGCGCTATGCTGATCGTGTGAAAGAAAGAGACCCAGAAACTGGTGCCTTGGCCAATGGTTATCAAGAGCCAGTTCGACTCCAGCCACTTGAATGGTCTAGCGACAAGAAAGAAGAAAATGAATCAGGTGAAACCCAGGAGCTACAGGAGAGTTCCTCCAACGATTCCGACGAAGCCGAGTATGATGATTTCGGCTATAAAAATCGATCCGATGCTGATGTTGTGGCATTGGATGACATTCTCAAGACAAATTTTGATCAGGCTCCCAAAAACACGCAAACGCAATCGCCCCGTGGTATGGCTTCCAACAAGCAGCTAGCAGGAGAAGCCCTCGTTACATCTCATAAAACTGTGATGTCCAAACTGCTTTCGATGGTGAAGGATGAGATGACTCTTGTTAACAAGGTCGACGCTGACAGAGACGGTCTTGACGATTACCTAGTACAGCTCGAATCAATACAGAATACACAGCTTGACCTGATATCGAAGCTTCGTGATGTAAGTGCTTCAAATGTTCATCGTGCGAACGTTGGTGTTATGGATTCGTATTCTAACGTTTGCCATGCAATACCATGTTTCGCCCCAGTCTCTGAGCAACTACGTTGCAGCATGCGAAGGGCCGACCGGGTCTAAGAATTCAACCGTCGAGTCTGACGATGAAAGCTTTGAAGATCTTCGTGATTAACGGCTCGGATCTTGTAGTCGGCGCAAAACAAATCGCTCTACGGTACTCTCGTTGGACCCCGCTAGAGGGCTGCCCAGAGAGGCGACTTATTTCGGGACTATAGTACAGTAGTCGTATATTCAAATATACTAGACTCCTCGTATAGCGAAATTATATACAGCCATTAGCTGCTGATTAGGAAATGAGAGTACCAGAGATGTAGGTGACATCGTAGCAAAAATGACGGCAGGAACGCGCTGCAGAACAGAAAAATTACTGAGAGGACAGTTCACGGCCTCTAGCTTCTCCAGACTTTTTGATAATATCCTCGACTCGATATTCTCGTGTTTCCCTGGAATTCCATCCACTCCCAACATTGTTTCTCCCTTTATGGATAATCTTCACCCGCAGAATGCCCTTGGCTTTCATCAATATGCACGACGAGCTTTGCCCCCGTGTTCCGTTCGTATTGCAAGAGTGCTCTGTCGCTAGTTTCCATATTGGTTCTCCGTTGTACTTGATAGTGTGAGCGTTCACGTATCTGAATGCCCCCCTCATGTTGTCACCGAATTTGTCACTGATACTCTCCACCGTTATAAAATCCGCCCAGACGACCCCTTCCGGCAGCGTTAATCCATTGTCTAGAATCATGTCGGCGTACGCCTGGTCAGAAGGAACGATTTCACCATCAATTTCGTCTGGCGGGGCGCCATCCCACACGAAAGGTTTTCTGTCTTGTGTTGTCATCAAGGGCTCAACTGATAAGTTTGTTCTTTGTCGCGAAATGGGGTCGGCATCCTTTAATAGGGGAGGATCATCCTGAAGTTCGAAGTTCTCAACACTCGTCAGTATTGCAGACCTCCTCGTGTTTTTGGCATTCGCAGCTATTTCCCTCTCCTGCTTTATAATCTTCGCCCGTTCCATTTGCTCCGGGGAAAAGACTGGTTTGTATATCATTGGTTCTGCGGAAAATACTGGTGGTTTGTAGACTCCTTGGAACTTTTTACGAGCGGGGATTCCCAGAGCTGGTTCGTTTCGCACATGAGATCCATCATACTTTCGCCCATCGGGACACTTTCTTCGAACTTTTCCGGGTGGTGTTTGAATGTCTGCTGGTGTTGCTGGTGGCATTATTGTTGGTGGAATCATGATGCTTACGCTTGCGCTATGTAACTCGGCAGGACGCTATGTCTACTAGAGAGCAAGCAACAGTCTCTGGTGCAAAATATCGCCTGGCAACTGGCAAAAGTTCAATTGCATCGTGCATCATCATTCATTTTTTTTCGGTGTTCGTAAAGGAGAGCCTACTATCTGTACACGTGGTACCCGTACAGTCCCTACAGGTACAGGTATGATACCAGGTACATTTTCAGCAAACGGACGATACTGTAGAAGGAATGTGCAGAAGAGTACGCTCATTCGGCGGGGGGGGGGCTTATGCGAGTCTGCAGCATTATGTAAAGTTGTACAGTACAGTACCACTGTCTGCCGCCGCCGCCAGATGCCGGCACTTTTTTTAATTGCGTTTTGAGACCTTCCGTCGCTCTTCATTCTGCCCTCGTCTGCGCCGGCCCTCTACAACTGCACTACGGGTACGAAGTACAAGTACCTGGTATGTATGTACACTTGCTTGGATGGCAGGTACATTATTAAAAGAATCAGCCCGCCGCCAGCAGGCTATAAATAATCTTGCCAGATTCGCCTGCCAGTCCGGCAGGATTTTGAGGCCATATAAATACTTATTTAACGTCAAAACAGCATGAAGAAGGCCAATAATCATACCGTAGGGTACAGTACCTGGTACTGGTACCGTACATACTTATTGATTCTTCTCGACGGGTGAAGAGTACACACATGCACATGATGAATAATCTTTTCAGCGCCAACAAGCTACGGTAGCAAGCAAGGATTATTAGGATGGAGCCAACTTCGTATTGGTACCGTACGAGTACCGGTACTGTAGTTGCGAAATGAATTCTTGGCACGGTACATCGTTCTGCACGGGCCTACAGCAAAATGTCTCCGTACCGGTGCAAGCCTCGTATGTGCTCGTACAGGACGTCATCATTCTACGATCAAAAAGAGTGCTGCTGACGTAATTAAGCCACGTAAGCACTCGGTTGCCGGACAGACGGTAGCGCCGAGATTTGGGCAATATTTGGGCGTCTGGAGTCTGGAGGAGTCTGGAAGTCGACGGGATCGTTTTGATCACAATTTAGTTGTTCCGAATTCGACGGATTTCGGTATTATTTGAAGCAAGGGTGAAGGAGGGATGCTTTCAACTTCTTGCAAGTAGTACTGTAGATCCGCCTCTTACCTTTTTTCCTTTTTCCTCTCCTATAATCCCTTCGGTAATGTTTGGACCCAGTTGCCTTCTTTCCAGCTTCCTACTGGTAGCTCAGTCTGCGGACTTGCAGTTCCATGACTGGTGCTCGTCGGTCGGTATCACGGTTCCGCTTGCCAAGCTGGAGACGACACCGAGGAGCGTGGCGGGAAGGGGCCTCTTTGCTACTGAAAATATCCAAGTAGGCGACATTGCGATGTCGATCCCTGACGATGCAGTATTGCACGAATATAATATGGCGGCGAGATTTCCCGACCTGGCGAAGAAACTGTGGAAAGATAGTAGTAAACTGAAATTTCAGGATCAAGAACAAGAGCATGATGGATCACGACGACGGCGCTGGTGGCATCGCCTTCTCAAGCGCCATCGCCAGAGTCAGACATTTGAGTTTACAGAGTCATCCGACCTTTGGCAAGCAACTCTTACCTGTTTCAGCCTAGCGTGCATGGAAAATGATGATCACCCCTTCAAATATTGGATCTCGCAATGGCAAAGAAGCGACCCAATGCAATCGCTTTTTGAGAAAGGGGCAACATGGCGAGACGTAGAAGATGTTTTGTCATGTGTCGAAGAATTATCAGAAATGCTACCAGATGTTTCGAAAATCAAGTTACGAGCTGCCGTCGAAATGCGACTTGGGAGGCTCGAAGAACTCAAAACAATTTTTGACCTAGAGGACAAGGACAGTAGCAATAAAGTGTCCAAAATGTTTGGGCTATTGACGTCACGAGCGATCGGGCTCGGAGACGGTGTGCTCGGCGTGCTACCAATGTTCGATATGCTCAACCACTCCAACGATCCCAACTTGGCGCTTTCTTTTGACGGGGAACGATTCTCTCTTTGGGCGGTGCGGGACATCGCAGAAGGCGAGGAGTTGTTTGTCAGCTACAAGGACACCAAAAGCGAAGGGCTGGAATGGGATGAAGATGATGCCATCTGGATGCTGGTCCAGTGGGGCATCCCTCTCCCAAAACCTCGAAATATTGAAACGACAACGACCAAAGACAAGAAAGAGGTTGCGTATTCAAGCTGACACTACTAATAGATCTGATTGTCCGACACTATGCCCAATAGACGTGTGACAAGCCAAATGAACACTTGCGTTCGCATCCTCTCATCCGAATGGCGATCTCGACATCTTTAGGCTCTGAAGTGAAATTTGGATCGTCAAGAATTGTAAGAGTTTCCACAACGCGTTGCAAATGTTGTACCTTCTCAAGGAATTGGTCTCGCGGAAGAGTCGTGATTTTACCGTCGATCGCGTATTCGAAAACCATTGTATCCGGTTGTTCCGGTGTATCGGTACTTCGTACGCCGAGTGATCTTCGCTCATAACCAGCACTAATGCCAATCTCCGCTACCATGTCCATTGCATTTTGGGTCCCGTTGATGTTCCTTTCTTCCATTTTTCTTTCGCGAAGCCGCGGCGGTTCATTGTTCACGGTCGTCCAGCCGGCTGTTATTGTGTTTTCGTCCGCATAGTGCCACTACAACAAATAAAAAGAGAGGACTGAGCCCCCAGGTCTATCCAAACAAATCAAAATGGTTACAACGTCAACTTACCGTGTGCAGCTTGAGAACAATAACACCTTCCTTCACATCTTTCAAATTAACGACAAGCCAACCCGAGTATTCGTTTCCTACAATTGCTCCACGGCTATACATAAAGTGAGATGGTCAGAATGCGCTTGCGAAACAAAACACGTAGGGAGCTGGCGTTCATGCATGTGTACTTACGCAACTTGGTGTCCTTGCAAAATGCAGTCTGCGTCCGCAGCACGGTTGCAAATGGAATTGTATGTACCATCGCAGTATCCCGGGGGCTCTCCAAATAACTGCCAGCCTTTCCCAGGTACAATCCCTGTTTCAAGGTTTCGTTTGGCTACGAGTACAGACGAAGTTACTGGTGTCATGTTCGAGGCGAAAGACGAGTGCTGTGTCTTTTTAGTAGCATTCCAAGCTTCTTCGCCACTCAGCCGTCTACGACCAGCGACAATGGCGTAGACATCAACTTCTCCGTCTGGAATTTGCAAGCACGGATTGGGTGGGTCGGGACCATCGTACAGGTTTTTCTTTTCATTCAAAGGTACATATCCATCGCTTGCTGGTTTGACAAAGACGTTAATTCCAGTTTTCTCAGGGTCGACTCTTGGTGTGTAGTGGGTCAAAGCCTGGAGGAGGAAGGATTCATTCCAGCGAGTGAGGATACTAGCAAGCGATCAACTACAGTATTTGCGATTCTCATCAGCTGGCATCATATCTCACCTTCATTGGGGTATTGCACATCCTAGACGGTAGTCTTCCTTCAAAGTCATAGCAACTGCCATCCTTCATATTCATGACCTTGTTCCGAATGTTGTCGTAGTACTCTGTAATGTGCCAGAATTCGTCAGGAAGAGGCGGACCGGCTGCCACATTCTCGTTCCAGATATTGATGGCATTTTGTAAACTCTGCAGAAGACCCATTGCTAGATTCCGCCCAACCAGTTGGTGTGGGCGCCACCCAGGGTGCCAACTCACTTGTCCTCTGGGGTTGCTGAGCTGCGTCACGCTGGGTGCGATGCCATCGTCTCGATCGACCCAACATTGTGCACAAAATCTCGGTTCTTCTTTACACAGCGGTTGGGCATCATCGGAGCATTTCAAATATCGTGCCGCCCAAGGAATGGTTTCCGCTTGTTCGCGACTTTCAACGACTGGCAATAGATCTGTGGCCTGGCCAAATTCCCCGATATCTGCCCCTGTGAAGAGTGAAGAGGATCGAACGATGACGAGAATGACGAGGGATTAGACGATATAAGAGAATGTGAGCTCCTTCGTGGTCTTCTTCTTCTTGTTCTTCGTCTTTTTCTTTTGTATTAGCTACTTGCCTGCATTTTCATGAATATTTTTCAAAAGATTAAAATTCAATCCACTGCCCCAAATTACCGGTACACGTTTTCCTCCAATCAAGCCCTGCCTCAAAAACATATCGACAGCAGCCAGGTCTTTACCCTCGGTCATTCCTACAATATTGTGGAAGTCAGAGACAAGGTAATAATATCATGAGTGATTGATTGATTGATTGAGTGAGTCGATCAATCAATCAATCAATCAAGCAAGCAAGCGTAAAACAGTAAAATCAAACACAAATCAATTGACTTCTTCAACTCACCACTATCCCAAATCAACAAGTCGATATCATCGCCATAAATCGAACCCATACCCATGGCATTGTGCAAAGTACCGAGACCCCCCATACCGATATTGCGAGTGATCAATTTCACGCCGAGGTGCGCAAAGATGGGCGCCATTACTTTGTGAAACTGCATCATATAGCTTTGGCGAAAGTGATTTCTGAAAGAAGAGAGATAAGGCATATAATTGAAAGCAAGGACGTGGGTGAGTCTTTTACCATCTGCAGAAGGCGATCGATTCCAAAGTCTTAACGACGAATACTATTCGTGCCATCAATCCCTCAGCCAAGGCACTCAATCATGATCCTCACTACTTACCCTTCGCCAGCGGCTGCCGAGTGGCCACCCATGACGACCGTAAAGGTATCCGATGTCATCATGGCATGCAAGAGACGACGAACAAGTCCCTGTTCACTTCGCTTGGTGGTCCATCCTCCTTTCGATCCAGAACCGGGTGGCGGCTTGTCCGCATCTTTCATGTCGACTTTCTCCCAGTGAAATTGCTGCATCCGTTGCGCCAACTGAACTGGCGCTAATCCTTCTCTCGGATGCCCGTACTCGGCGAAAATGGCCTCCATAGCTCTAGAAATAAGTTTGTCAGCATCATTCAAATAGTGATTGACAAAGACGGCATCCGCTTGCCAGGCGTCATCTGGCAACTCGTCTCCCGGGCAGTCCTTGTTGGGGTAGGACGAAAGATAATCTACTTTGGGCCGCATGTCTTCTTCTCCATCCCAAAACTTCCACTTTTCCCACTTTTTCGCCAACTCCATTCTGGTTTCCTCGTCTGGAAGAGGCGGCTCCACGAGGGGAATGAATGTCGCAAATTTGGAATACAAATTCATGGAATTGTCGACCGGTTTGGGTGGATCCGTAGGAGGCGCGGTCGTGGGCGGGGGAGTCGGCGCCGGTGCGACAGGGGGATTGGTCGGCGGCGGTGCGACAACCGCCTCGGGAGCTGGAATGGAAGACGACGAGGACGACGACGGCGTCGATGGTTTGTATTCCAAATCGACTGGATTCGTATTCGTATTCGTATTCGTATTCTTCCCCCCGTCAGCCGCATCGTGCGAAGCCCAATACAGCAGCAACACAATCGCCACCATGGCCACACCGACAATGTATCCCACGAAATCTCGTTTCACCAGTGCGGAAATCAAGCCATCCGTTGTCGCTTTTTTTCCTTGCCGACTTTGATTCAACTTTTTTCGTCCCGGCCCCACCAGACTTTCGACTTCTTCCATTTCCAAGGCTTGCATCTTGTGTATTTTTCAAAGTGTAAGCACGATGTGTGCAGGAGGACCGAGTACCTGTACCTGGTCGTAATGTATATACCGGTAGTAGTGACTGACTCTGCCAGTAGAAGGTGAAGGCGCAGTACAGGCACTTGGAGATTGATTCCAATACGGCAAGTGCTACCGGTACAGTCACAGACAGTACGTACTGTCTGATGTAGACTACTGTGCCGTACTACAGTAGGTGTTGTCTTAGACGCCCGCCGTTGTTCTTGTTGGGAAACAAGAAATAATAATAATCATGGGATTTTGGATGACGATGACTGGTGCGTTTGAAAGGATGACCATTGACCATATGCATGCATCTCAGAAGTCAGAAGATGTTGCCGTCATTGCCGCCGGCCGTGCAAACATCGTTCAAAATACAGTCATGCAAGAAGAAACTTAGTTTAGCATCGCACCGTGCGTATTGGTTGAGTATTTACCAAGAAATGGTAAATAAGAGGATAATATGACATTATTTTTGAAGGAATTGAAGCGGACGACGTCAAGACGCGCGACAACGCCCCAAATTGTTTGCCTGTCTGTCTACCGGTTCAAGCTATGACCATGTACGTTCAGGTAACTGGTACCGGTACCTGGGTACTCGTACCAGCACTGTGTACTACCGGTATGTTGTTGTTGTTGTTAACTGTACATGGCTACCGCCACCTGCGTGGCATCGCTGGTGCGTCATGTCTAGACTAGAACAGGTGGTGTGTGGCATAATTCGGGACTAGTAGGAGTCCCGCCTGTCGCACACCTCCGTGATTGCGAAGGTGGCTGGGGCGGTGGTGGTTTAACATTCGAAACGCTAGGCTCGATAGCCTAGAACGAACTATAGTATTGCTTGTGACTATCCTCGACAGGATGGTTACAAGCAATACAAAAGAGTAAACACAAGAACAACAGAATCGACTTCCTTGCTGCTGCTTGGAGCCTCTCCGATGAGAGGCTCCGGAAGTTTCGTCTGTTGGCTCCGGAAGTTTCGTCTGTTCTCCGTTCGTCGCGGACGTCTGACCTTCCTTCCCTCTCCGTCACTTCAAAGAAGGTGTCTACTAGTACTCTTCACGCGACTGCTCCTCGGCACGAAATAAAGTCGAGCTTTTTTCATCCGTTGCGTTATGGGTTATGGCCGTTGAGAGCGTAGATCTTCTTTCCGCTTTCTTTTGTCGTTGGCGTCTTCATTCCAACACAACTTTCTGCTCTAAACGACTTATGGAATGGATCCTTTGATTGTTATTCATGGTTGTTGGAGTTAGTTCTTGTCTTGTGTGAGCGTGTGAGAGCTGCGAGGAGATCATCGCCATGTTCTTGGATGCTGGTAGACCCAAGGGTCTTGTCATGCTACTCTTGGTGGGTGCCATGTACAACACTGGAATTATCTTCCACTCCATGATGGGGAAGGATTCTTTCATATTTCACAGCGCAATAGATAATAGTCGCACGGAAGAAATGCTTTCCTCTCCATCATTCAATATTGCTGTTGTCACCTTGCAGAATTCTACGGAAAGCGGAACGACACCAGGGTACACGTACAAGTACAAGTATCATTCCCGTGCACAGCATGTCGATGAACAAAAGGAATCCACCACCAAGAAGCTACTACCAGAAGAGCCACGAAACATAGAGACTACTCTCTATTTGAATGCCACAAAGTTATTACAGTCAGGACACTTTGACCGAGTTGCCAGATCTATCGCTCGTGGGTACTTGGTCAAATCCACCCAAGTCTGCAGTTTGAATTTCCCCGTGAGATTCTCGAAACTCAACAACCGAGTACCACAGATTTATAAGGACCCGATCGAAGGGCTCTACTACAACAAAGTCCCCAAGACAGCCTCTAGCACGTTGGCAGGTATCAATCAACGGATTGCTTTCAGGTGGGGGCATCGAATTTATGCGCCCAAAGACGATGCTACTACCATATTCACCAAGCGAAATACTTCTTGCAGTCACAAAGAAGCGCATATTTTGGGCGCTGGAAAATACTATCGGAATCGGGTAGCCGAAAAAAGCTTTCTTTGGGGGTCCCTTCGCAATCCTGCCTCAAGAGCACTAAGTCGCATTTTCTTTGACCACATATCGCAGCTGGGAAGTCCGCGTGACGATGAAACGGTTCTCAAATTTCTAAAGGACGATTACAATCCTCAGAACGGTATTGTTAGCAAGGGAAAGGGTGGTTTTCAATTGCAATATCTCACCTTGGAGAATAACATGCGTGAGTGGTATGCATGGGACAAGCGGTTTCCTACAGTGGTCAGGAGACCAGATATTGTCAAAGAAAGGGTTGAACATTTGATCAACAACTACGATATTATTGTCTTGACGGAACGAATTGACGAATCCATCGTCGCTTTGCAGTTGCTGCTTGGGCTTCGAGTGGGTGATGTACTTTCGACATCAGCCAAGATGGGTGGAGGATACTACTACGACAAGGAGAAACGCTCTTGCATTCCCATTCAAAAAACGAGACGATCGGCAGCCGTGCAGGAGTATCTAGAATCAGATGAATGGCAGGCCGTCAATTACGGTGATTATCTGCTTTATGCTGCCGCGAATCAAAGTCTCGACCTGACGATTGAACTACTGGGCCGAGGGCGTTTCGACGAGGCACTTCGACTTTATCGACAAGCACAACAGGTTGTGGATCAAGAATGTTCGTCACAAACGCATTTTCCTTGCTCCAAAAACGGCACCGCACAATGGAAGCTCTCCAAGTCAGACTGCTACTCCGACGACGAAGGATGTGGATACTCGTGTGTGGATCGGCTTGTCCAAGAAAGAGGATGGTAGGGGACATGCTGCAGATAACTAGTGGTGGAAGAAAACCACAAGGATCGAACGTCACACATCAAGAAAGAATGGCTGTAGAGACTACTATAGATCAAGAAGATTCGCTTCCGAGCAAACGTCAGGAGCAGGACTGCGTTCGTGTTGGTCTGCTGTAGTTGACTCTAAAACTGCGACAATTTCATCGTCATGCCCAGCCATTACCTCAAGTTCTACCTTGTCAGGCGTATCGACCTCGGCTTCTTTGACATCGTTCTTGTCGTTCCGGTCATCGAATGATTGGGCGATTTTAGGGACGTGGTCCAAGGGTGATGTAATATCACCTTGAGACGGGTCATCAACCGTGTTTACGCCTTCTACTTTCTCTTCGTGAACATGCATTGACTTTGTTCCACCATCTAATAATGAAACCTCGATCTTTTCACCCTCTACCAGCGGATCTGGGATTTTACCTTTGATAGGTTTCGACAAGCGGTGTGTAGATGCGGTCCCGGCTAGTGGTATGCTGGGTTCCGCTGCGGCAGAAAATATGTCACCGTCTTCGTCCTCATCGTCCTCTTCGCCTTGATCAAGGTTGGACAGTGTTTGCTCGATCCCTCCTTCGATGGGTTCTTCATCACTGGGCGGGGGGCGCGTTGCGATACGTGGCATTTTCTTGGGTTGTGCCTTCTTCTCCTTGTCGTGTTTGACTTCCTGACGTAACGAAGAAAGTTCCGCTTGTAGGTCCCTTACTATTTGCACCATTGCTGTTTGCTGCTCCAAAAGAGTCTTTATCTGGTCCGACTGTGCCTCCATCATTGTCTGCTGCATCACCAAGAGCTTGGTTTGTTCTTCCAAAGATATCCGCTGCGAGGCAGCGACTGTCGTCAGTGAGGTTATGTGTTGTTCCAAGGTGGCCATTCGATTCTGAAACAACTTTTCCAGTCCACTGTACTTTTCACTCATGGCATTTTCGATCCCCGATTCTGTGGTCCGCGCCATTATAGACAAGCTTGCCATGACAGCTCCAAGGTCAGCTTGAGTGATACCAGCGGCTTGAGGAGTAGTAGTCGTGCTACTGTTGGCAGATGCAGCCATTGACGTTGAGGAACTCCCGCCGTTCATGTTATTGTTGGGTTCTGTTGTGGTACGTGTACTTGCTTGTTCAGAAGTGGGTACAGTGGTGGGTGTCTCGGGTACCCGAGCGGTCAACTTAAAGGTCTTCACATGGGCCGTTGTTTCATTTGCAGGTTTGAGGCTTAGCAGCTTTATGCGCAGGCCCAAAATAGGCCGTGGCCCGCCAGGCACCACACAAACTGCCTTGTACCACTCCATTTCCGAGGTCCCTTTTTCGAAAGGAATCCCCTTCGACGTCGTTAAATACTCTTCCTTCCCATTCTTGTCGGTCAAGTACACTTCCGAGTGTCGCGCGTTGCTGACTATCTGAAAGCCCCCAAGGAAATAAACCTGTCCACTCCCCTTTGGACTGCTACTCGTACTAGCCGAGTAGTCAATGACTAGATGTGATGGTTTGGGTATTCGCAGGGGTTCTTTCGGATGGAACAAAAACGACGACTTCTTCCCCGTCTCTTGCTGCAAAGGCACCCCCGACAGGATCTCATTTTTGTCGGCATCCTCGCCCGACAGCGCGGTACACAGAAGGCGTGGCGTCGTATTCTTACTACTAACATCTATCATGCTGAGCTTCTGGAGGCTGCTGACTGACTATGTATCAGACAGTACTTTACTGGAAGGATGGAAGAAAGGGCAGTGCACAATGACATATACATTGGCCTCGATCCACCGGGTATGTATCTGTAAATTCTCGCATCATGTTGGATGATGATTTCTCTTGAATACAGTATGTTTCTCGTTCGTCGCTCGCGGCGCTCGGCAGCAAATGTTCGTGATTTAATCCGTGATTGAATTTGACTGCCTGGAACAAAGTCTGTACGTCTATCCGTCTATAGATCTGTCTCGTGTTTTCGACATCTTCGACCACATCCTCACACACGACGTTCGTACGGTAAAACGATCGCTCCTCGCTCTCACAAGTCTCAAGAGATGATAACTCTCCTCACATCTCCCATCTCATACATCTCCCATCTCCCATCATATTGCATCCTCTGTCCTCTGCTGTTGCTTGCATATCAGTAGCTACCAGTATCATTGGCACACATCCTCTTTGATTTGGCTTTTGGAAGCTGATGATAGCTGTCCTATACTCGTACAAAAAGCTATGAACACGGACGAGCTTTCCAAGTCCTTCCAAGCTCTGGGCATTCCCAAGACTCATGCGACCGTCGGAATCTCAAATCTCATTGCCTCCAACAAGCAATACCGTTCTCTGTTTGTCAATCGTCGATTACCCGATCATGGCTGGTCAGACATTCAAATTCAAAATCTTCTGTTTACGTTTTCCATTTTGGATACCAACAACAAAACTCTCGCTACAGGAGGAGGGACAGAAGATGACGATGATTCTCGATGGTGTGGTGTCGGTGAGCGGGAAGGGCGGGTCTACTCTTCGCTAGTAGCTCAACGACATTTTGGATTAAGTCATGGGATCGGACGAAGGTAGGTGGAAAGACGTTGGAACAATACCGTATTGCAAACGCGGTATGTGCAGAAGATCCCTCCCTCGACCTTTCTCTAACCGATTGCTCGACGATATTCGACACCATACTCCTATTGAATTTTTTGGGCAGTGGGGATATCACAGAGCCTCAGCCCAAGGCGGCGGGATCCAGTGCTCTTGCCAAGCTAGCGCTTCTCATGACTTTGGATGCGCTGAGACGAGGAAGTGGCTTGAACGCCAAGGGACCGGCGGCAAACGGAATACTACTGCCATTGTGCACCGGAATGAGCATGTCGTTGGTTTTGAGCAGCTTGAGATCGGAGAATAATACACAGAGAAACATTGTGCTGTGGAGTCGGATCGATCAGAAAAGCTGTTTCAAGGCAATTTCATCGGCCGGGTTAATATGTGTCGTTGTTCCGACGAAAGTTGACGGTGATGCAGTAGTCACGGATATGGAAGCAATGCAAGAGGCGATGGATAAACACACAGGTCGTGTATTGGCAGTAATTACCACCACCAGCTGTTTCGCACCTCGTGTGCCGGATGCTGTGGATAAAGTTGCCAAACTATGCGCTGAAAAAGATGTCTATCATGTGATCAACAACGCCTATGGTCTTCAATGCGCGCAGACAAGCAAACTTATGAACCGGGCTTGTGTAGTGGGTCGGGTCGATGCCATCGTTTGTTCTACCGACAAGAATTTTCTTGTACCAGTAGGTGAGTCAAGAATTGAACATTTTGTTGCAGAAGGCGAACGAAAATAGCGCGAAAGTCCATCTAATTGAAAAAATTCAGGAGGTGCCATTGTTGTATCGCCGAACAAAAAAATCATTCAGAATGTCGGCAAGGTTTATGCAGGACGGGCGTCGTCGTCGCCCATTGTCGATCTCTTCATCACTCTTCTATCGATGGGCCTGAAAGGATATACACGACTATTGAACGAAAGAACGACAATGCTCGAGACTTTTCCAGTCCGATTAGAAGAAATCGCCAAGAAACATGGGGAACGGCTTCTGTTGTGTCCAACAAACACGATATCATTTGGAATAACTTTGGACGGCCTGGGGCGACCGAGGAAGGACGATGAGAGCGACGAGAGCTATACGCAATCAGTAGCAAAGGAGATTTCCAGTTTTGGTGCCATGCTATTTAGTCGATGTGTCAGTGGTACCAGAGTTGTTCCACGGGCACAAGAAAAGACTATTGGAAGTCACAAATTCGATGGATTTGGAAGCTCAGCAAATAATTTTCCACATGCATACATGACAGCAGCGTGCGCCATCGGTGTGAGTCAAACGGAGGTGAGTGAATTTTTCGTCCGCCTTGACAAAACATTAACCGAGTTCATCACAAAGAAAAAGGGCACCGAAAAGCAGCAGTAGTAAAACATTTGACAATGCGTGCAGCTATTTTACAATCTAGGCTGCAACTTCTTCTGGGACGTCCTCCGCGGCCGCGGCTTCCGCAGCAGCCTCTGCAGCAGCCTTGGCTTCGTCAATCTTCGCTTGGACGAAGGCGTCTTGCTTGGCTCGTCTCTTTGCAGTTGCCTTTGCTTCTTTGGCGAAATTAGCAGGCATGTCCACTCCGAGAATCTTGGCCGAACGTTTGATGCGAATCATGGATTTTTCGTAGAACGTAATTCCCGCTTCGTTAAGAAGGAAAGGTTCCACCATGGAAAGAGTTTCCGAGAAGTTGGCCTTGTCCATACGCATGATGGCTTTGCGGACAACAGAGCGGTCTACGGCGGAAGTAGCACTCGCTTCCGCAGTCGCCGAAAGAACCAAGCTTTGGGCGCGAGGATAACCGAAAGGTGTGCTGAAACCCTCTGCCGAAGCAAAGAAAAGGAAAACACAAGTTGCACTGAAGACCTTCATTCTTACGATACAGGATAGAACAAAAATATGAAAAACGGCTGTCTCCTAAAACTAAGTGCGTCTGACGACGATGATTACTATCTGTATACGGTAGTCTATTCGTACCGGTAATGACTACTAACGCATGATGTGTTCGAAATCAAATGTGCGAATCTTCGCCTTCCGATCGTCACATAATTTCGTGCGTCGGCATCAATTTTTATCCATGACTGGAAGTCGAGGACGCAATCGGTTGGTGGTCGATGATGATTGGTCAAAGGATTACACGTGTATGTTGTCGCACCGTACGATTACAGACGGACAGGCAAGTCAGTCGTCAGTCCGTCCGTCGACGAGTGGGCTGGCTCGCTCATGGTCAAGCAATGGCGGGCGGATTATTGACGGATAGTGATCGAAGATCGAAGTAGCTCGTACCGGTACAGTGTACTTCATACAGGTGTTAGATACTTCGTAGGCCAGCAGAGTAGACTAGTAGTCTCTCAAAACTCGTCTCTCTTGATCATGGATCTACATACAACAGTCCACAGTAGGTCCTACTCTCATCCTTCGTCCACCTCCCTCGTTTCGCTTTCTTTCTAGACGGTCTACCTCTTGGCTGGTCTAAGTTAATACTAAAACTAGTAGGTCCTTAGTCCATTGGTTTCATTGAAACGAGCAGTTTATGCTCGAAGAGGCTTATGGGAATCGCAAGAGGGATTGTGACTTAGCCCTGTACCGTTTTCTAGTATCACCTAAGTACTAAAACTGTCTCAAACAAACCGGTCCAGCCAATGGAAACCAAAGTGTCGTCACGCACTGAAGGCCTGGATCTCATCGAAATTCCACAATGTATTGCTCTAAGGCGGTCTCACCGCAATTTGTCGCTCGGCGATTCAAGACTGGCTGATTCCATTCGACAGCTCCAGCCGCGATGTTTACGGTCCATTGTAGGCTGGTTTCGCTACCACTGAGAACATTGATAACCACGTCTCCATTTGATAAGGAGATTGCTAGGTGAAAGAAAGGATAAGATATCTCAGTACTCTCTCCAGCTGGGATCGATAGCTTGTAAACCCTGACTTGCTCGGACTGCCACACCAATTCATGCATGGCTGCTGACATAGCATCGCGGCTTGACATAGGGGGAGCTTTAGCGATTTCAACGTCTATCAAGACGTTCCTGAGTGTCATACTATGGAAACCACTCTTCGCAGAGGAGGAAAACGAAACTTTGTCGGTGCCTTGGATTGATTTCTGGAGCACTTTTACGTACTCGTTCTCGACGCAAATATTTGATTTTGACGAGCTTCTGCTTTCGGGGCTCCCCACAACTGGAACTTTCGTGACATTCTCATAGACTTTGACCACCTGCGAATCATCTAATTTGCCAAACCCAAGACTCTGCCCGCTGATGAACTGCTGAAGCGCTGCAGTGGCTACTGGGATCGGGCTCATCAATTTTTTGGCTTCTGCGTACACAATATCCAGATCCTTAACAAATATTGCCAACGCTGATTTCACCTCGGGATCTTTTTCTAGCATACGCTTTCCTCTATCTGTGAACATCCAGGATGCGCCAGCAGCCCCATTCACGATCCGATAGAGCTGTGCGACGTCGATCCCAGCCTTGGCCGCCATGGCTAAAATGAAAAACTTAGTATACATGTGTTCCGAATCTGCATGCTCGAATATAGTTCTACTTACCCATAGCCTCCGCGGCTGCGCAAATATGAACACCTGCAAGAAGTTGGTGCACACACTTGACTGTACTCCCTCCTCCAGCACCTCCCTGAATCACATGAACCTCTCCTGCAAGAGCATCTAGAACTGGCTTCGCAAAATCAAGACATGATGCTTCCCCACTTGCAATCAGAGTAAGATCACCTTGTCTTGCACGAGCTGGCCCCCCAGAGACTGGGCAATCCACAAACAGGATTCCCGAGGCACGAAATGTTGTGTCTGCTCTCTTGGCCCACGTAGCTATTCGACCGAACAAAAATCGACACGGAAAGAGCAAATGTAAGATTCTAGTACGAATACTCGAACCTTCTCCAGATTCTTTCAGATTACGCACCCGTAACAGTCGACGTCAAAACGACGCACGCTCCCTTAGGCATTAGATTAATCAAATTCTCGTCACCTCCAAAGCAAACTTGTTCACATTGTGCCTCGTTGACAAGTGATATGACTGTGATATTTGTATCTTTCGATATGGAATCGCCAAGCGATGTTGGAACACTAGCCGATGCTTTCTGGACTCTTTGTGATTCTTCATAAAATATTTGGACGGCTTCTGTCGACTTGTCGTATCCAACCACGGTGCCCGTCACCTCGGAATCTAACAGAGCCCTCGCCATTCCGCCCCCCATCGCTCCGATCCCAACCACCACAACATGCATCTTTGTAGAAACACTCATTTCGTAGTTTGTAAGAATTGACGTGGGTTTTCCGAGTAAATTACGATGAACTTTTCATTAGCTCCAGCACGAGGACGGCATCGTCATTATTTTGATTTCGGGTTGCGCGAGAAAGAAAAAAAAATCGCCATTACGTGTTTTGACTTCCCCGACTGCAATAACAACGGTCAGAACTCAGAACCCGGATGCATGATTCGTAACGTGCCGACGTCAGCATTTTTGACCCATCACATCGCGCGTTTCACGTTTTGGTTTTTCTGTTGGAAGATCTCTCGCTTCTTTTTGTTCTTCGTTGTTTCGTCGAATTGACACTCCGTCTTTGCATCGCGTTGAGAATTGAGAAAGGAAGACGAAAGATACTTCGATGACGGCGACATTTCCATGCACACTTTTATTCATTTAGAAGCGCATTCATCGCAACCATGATGATGATTCGGAGCTTGTATCTTCCGACGCTCGGTAAAGCTGGAAGATCTCGCGTTGTGTCGGTTCTAGCAGGATACGACGTTCGCAGATTGAGCTCTCAAACCAAGGACAAGAACTCGGAAAAGGAACAAAAACCGGACGACGATGCAGTGATTTCCGCCCAAAAGAAGCTGAAGAGAGAAATCGAGAATCTACCTGTTGATTACAGTGATATTTCACGAGCAAAGGTCGCGATAAGAGGAGGGGTTCGACGCACTGAATGCTTCAAGAGCTATTTTCTTTCGGAATTGATTGGTGCGAACGTCTACCTCAAACCTGAATTCCAACAGTTCACTGGTTCGTTCAAAGAACGCGGGGCTCGGAACGCTATCCTTCAGTTGATGAGAAAAAAGGGCTCGTCACTGAAAGGGGTAATCGCTGCTAGTGCTGGAAACCATGCTCTCGCGCTGGCATATCATGGGAGAGAACTAGGTGTTCCTGTTACGGTTGTCATGCCAACGGTTGCACCGCTTGCAAAAGTGGATAAGTGCCGGGTACGTACACATGCTGTTGTGAATGACTCATCCATTCATTCCTTTCAAAGGCTAACCTATGAGCTTGTTCACAGAAATTCGATGCACGTATCATCATCCAAGGCGCTCATATTGGGGAGGCCAAAAGTTACGCCGAAACACTGGTAGAGAAAGAAGGACTCACTTATGTCAACGGCTATGACGACCCTCCTATCATTGCAGGCGCTGGAACCATTGGGATGGAGGTACGAATTTCGTCATACATTATGAGTTGGCATTGAAAAAATGGGCTGACTTTCTGACTTGTAAGTGGTGCAACTCTCTTTCTTTGCAGATTATCGAAGATGTTCCCGACGTTGATGCGGTCATTGTTCCTGTCGGGGGAGCAGGTCTCATCGCTGGTGTAGCTTGTGCTATAAAGACACTGAAGCCAGAATGCAAGGTAGGTTTGATTGTGACTCTTCAATGCTGTGATCCCCTCATAGTCGCCTCAAAGCGCTTTATGCTCTCGTCAGGTCATTGGGGTCGAACCAGAGTTTTGTGCATCCTATACTGCAGCCTTACAAGCTGGTAAACCAGTCGCTACGCCTGTCCAGAATACATTAGCCGATGGCCTAGCGGTTCCGGTAGTCGGCCCACACGCATTTGAAGTTGCCCGTCACTACGTCGATGAATGCGTTCTTGTCAACGAAAAGCAGATTTCTTTGGCCGTCCTTCGTCTAATAGAAAACGAAAAGATTGTTGTGGAAGGAGGGGGTTGCGCTGGGCTAGCTGCGCTGTTACCTGGTAGCGCACTAGACCGGCCCGACATCAAGGGGAAAAACGTTGTTGTACCTCTTTGTGGAGGAAACATTGATACCACTGTCCTTGGGCGCGTTCTAGAACGTGGTTTGGCAGCCGACTGTCGTCTGAGTAGTTTTTATTGCACTGTCTCGGATCGACCGGGTGGAATTGCAAATCTGACATCTTTGCTCGCTGAGCTCGGCGCGAGCATCAAAGACATTTACCATGAACGAGCGTGGCTATATACATCTGTCGATCAGGTCCAAGTAAAATGTGTGGTAGAGCTCAACGGCAAAGAGCACGGAGAAAAGGTCAGAGCCGCTCTTACGGCAAAAGGGTACAGCTTTGTGTGGGAACATAGAAAATGAGCTATTGATCCGACTCTCGCTTTCTCTTACTCGAGAGAAGTAGACTATGATTTCCCCTTAAATTCACATCCTCGACCTCTTGTTTCGTACCGACGTGGTCTCCTTCACCCTTCGCCCACGTATGCTCACCCCGGGCTGCAGCACTAGCAATCGCGAGTTCTTCAACATAAACTTTACTCATTTCATCCAGCACAAGACCATTTTTTCCTCTGCAGAGGTCCAATAGAGGTAGTTGAAAGGCTTGACTCCAACTGAAGCTACAAGAGGTGTGAAGATAAGTGGGAAAGACTAGATACGACGCGTCGTATGGTTTGGAACTGACACGTACCTCAAATTCCAAGGGCCCTTTTTGTTTGCTTTGTTGATGGCACTTAATCGAGCTGCCGCCGTTGCTAGATCCTGACCCCCAGACAAATAGTTGGAACCCTTCATTGCAACTGGGAAACTCTGTTCAAACACAAATATGTTTGCCTCCGCTATTTCTTCGACCGTGTAACTGACGGGGCAATCCCGGCCGGGGTTCACAATATTCGGCTTTAGTGTAGACCCAGCCATGTATACGCCATGGTCGATCATCGCCTTGAACAACTCTGATTGAACTCTAATATTCACGTCCACCGCCTCCTCCAAAGTGTGTTTGCCACTCAAGCTGATATCAGGCTCTACAATAGGCATCAACCCCTCACTTTGACAAATAAGCGCATACCGGGCTAGATCATGCATGTTGGCTTTGATGGCCATGTCCGTTGGGCGTCCCTTTTCCATGTCAATGACGAAGGGGCTGCGCCATTTTGCAAATCTCGCTCCTGCTGCGTGGTACTCCTTACATCGAACGGCAAGAGAGTCGAGACCTTGCATGACCGTATCTCCATTCGTTCCTGGGAGAGTGTAAACCTTCAAATGAGGCTTCACACCCGGTACAATGCCCTTCTCAGTGAGGACTTCCGGGAACAATTTTCCATTGTCCGATCTTTGGTGCAGAGTCTCGGGGTCAAGGATGGCAGCGCAAAGGTAATTTTCACATCCAGGGGCCTCAAAAAGCATTTGGCGGTATCTCCTTCGGTTCTCTTCTGAGTTTTCTACTCCAACTGCCTCGAATCGACCACCAATTGTCCCGGGACTCTCATCACATGCAGTGATACCTTTCCCAGAAGTCGCCACTGCGGCGGCGGTCGCTTCTAGAGCGGCTTTCTCTTCTGCAGTCAAGAAAGTTCCACCAACTGTGAAGATCTTCATTTGACTATCGGCTCCTACCAAAACCATACAAACACTCTTCAGGTCAGCATGATTTTTGAAAGTGTTTGTCGTGCGTGGAGGTAAATGGCAAATGGGCCAATATACCGGTAGTAGTATCTTTTGGAGAAGAGATGATGAGCAACGAGCAATAAAAGCAAAACGCAAAACGCCAAGTGAGAATTCTCTCGGAAGTGCGTGTTGAGGAGTCAACAAGTTACACCTGGAACTTCGATAGAGCAGTCGAGTAAGTCGTAATGGACGGACGGCGGCGCGGCGGCGGCTAATAGCGATGTAAAAGATTCGATTCGATGCTGCAGCAGGTGTATGCTGTGATGTGTTCATGTCGGTGCTGATGGGTGCGATGCGATTGATTCACGATGCGGGTGGTGGGAAAAAAGCAAAAACAGGGCACAGAGAGGGGACAGCAGACGGCTAAAATGGACAATGGAAAGGTAGTCTAAATTGCATTCCCACCATCGAACTTGATTTAAGAAGAAACAAAAAATGATGGATAACATGGATGATCGGCGACGTCAGGAAATTTGGTGTGCAGCGTTGGAAATGGTGACTCATACAGTTCTGAGTATCCGTCGAGTGTACCCGCAAGAATCGTTTTGCTCTGCGAACTTTTTGGGTTTAAGGTGCCGAGTCAATCGAAATCCTGAAGTTGTCGAGTACATTTCTACAACGGTCCAGATGGCAGTTTCGGCAGTCGCCGCAGGAGAGTCCAACGAGTTATTAATCGTTATATACGACCAGGAGACGTCAACCGACCACGAGACCTACGCCTTTAGTTTCAATGAAAATGTTCTGTGCTCATCGGGCACCACAAAGGACGCATTGGAAAGTGATATACGGAATTTGATACTCAGTGTACATGCGCTGGAAGGTCTAAAGATTCCCAACTGGTCCCCGGAAACGAGTTTTCGGATAATGGTTCTGCTTTCGTCGCAACTCGATGCTTGTATGCCTCTGAAAGATGCAATATCAGAAGGGAATTGGTTTTGTCCGGGTAATGCATCGACTAGTAGGAAAGTGGGGCGGAGGCGACCCGTCCACCAAATGGCGAGTTGTGAATGTCAGTTGTATGCCGAAATAGGATGAGCCTACACTTAGATTGCAACACATTTTTTGACTACTTCACTATAGAGTTGTATCAAACCTAAGATCGATCCATGTCCAAATAACATCAATCCATTGTCTTCGCTGGCCTGCGAACCCAACCACTCCCACCAAATAATTTCCATTGCACGTTCCATTTCCATTTCCATTGCTCGTTATCCTTCCATTCTTTCCATTGCACATTTTCCTAATTCCAATATCCTCGCAGGCCAACAAATCCTTTCGAATCCTATGCTTTCGACATGTTTCGATCTCTGATACAAAAAACACTCATCTCATTCTCAACATTCAGCGGTGTGGTGACTTTCTACTACCAGATACTTCCTGGTGCCTGTCTCTGGTTCTGTTTCATACCACCTTGACCAATTGCTCCGATGGGAGTTCCACCGAGGGTGGACTGAAGTCCACCGTTCCATTGTTGGCCTTGCTGCTGCATGCCTCCGTTGGCAGGGTGATGACCCGATTGATTTATCCCTGGTGCAGAATTCCAATCGTTCCCACCCCCAATGGTGCCGAAACCATTCCCTTGGCTGTAAGAGTTACCACTTGTGATGTGAACCCCGGGCAAAAGGCTCTGGAGGAGAGCGATGTCACTTGTGTTCCCTCCTCCTCCGATGGGAGCATGGCCCATGGGGACTGAACCACCACCGATTATTACTCCTCCAATCAAGCCATTATTCTGGTTCGAGACACCAGGACCGATCACACCTTGGGTTGGCAGGGAGCTACCATGCAATGCTGAAAACTGTGGTTGCGATTGAGGAATCGGCGTACCCCAGAGATCAGTAGACTCGCGGAGTGATCCTGACCCTGTTGGGAGATTGATCCCCAACATGGATGCCAGCGCAGAGCTCCCGGAACCTTGGAAGCCTCCCCCAATGGGCCCACCACCAATGACATTCCCGCCAACCTGTCTGCTGTTGTGGCCGGGCGCCAGGTCTTGGCCGCCCTGGTTTCCGCCACTGCCCCACAGACCGCCCGGTCCTGATGGAACGACAGGATCGCCACCAAGAGGAATCGAATTCCATTTATCTTTGTTGTTACCACCGATTGGGTATCCATGGCCAATGATAGGATTGTTGCCAGACGACTTCAATGGTCCGTTGAAAACTTCTCCGCCTAAACCACTGAGTGGTTCACCTCCTAGGGAGGCCAGAGGGCTGGTGTGGTCGTTATTCATGTTAGTCATGGTAGGGCCCCGCACAGGTGGCACAATCGCAGGAGTAGCAATAACAGCACCACCGATGGTGAACGGTCCATCAACGCCACGGATTGGAGCCGGGTTGCTTTTCTGAGATGAGCCGTGGGAGCCTGGCGACCCAGGAGCGGGTGCCATTTTGATGCCATTCTTCTTGCTACCTGTACGAAGATTTGTAAGTTTTGTAGTCGCGTTTATGTTTGCCAAACCAGCACTCTCGCTCGATTTGGCGGTTCCCTTCGAAACATTTGAACGTTTCAAAGGCGTCAGAGGCGTCAGCGTGGTATGGGGAGCTGGTGGCTCATTGCTGACGCTGTGTACCCCAGCAACCACTGAGGCTGCCGAAATTGGACCCGAAGCAACAGGACCTACACTCTTGCGAGAGATTTGCGCAGCCGACCCGATTGGTACTTTCGGTATACCAGTCGTGGCACCGGCCGAAGCAGATCGTGCAATTGTGGTGGGTACGGGTAAAGTGGCTGCGGAAACTGCATTCGCCGCTGCAATCGTTGGAAACGCGGTAGTCGAATTCACTGATGCCGAACGAGCTGTAGCTGTACCGGGAGGTGGTGGTACTAGCGGTGGAGTCGGCTTGGTAGGCTCATCAAACGTAGGAGGTGGAAACACAGGGCTGGTAGCAGCGCGACCCGTTCCCGAAGGTCCACCCCCGCCTGTCCTGCGACGTGGAGCACTTCCAGCAGCGCCACTGGCCGCACTAAGAGCTTGCTGAACAATTTGCTGTTGACGAGCAAGAACATCTCGACCACTGGTGACATAGCCTGCTTGTATCTCCTGTTTCGTAAACGTGTCTTCGACGTCACCCATCTGGTGCAAGTACGTACACTCAGGGTTGTTGCAGCGAACGTTCTTGATGAACGCAGAACAGTACTTTGAGGTTCCATAGGATGCTCGAATATTTCTTCCTTCCATATAGAACCCATCAAGAGCCAAAATGCATGCCAGTGTATCTTCCTACAGTACAGTACAAACACAAGGCATGAGATGGTGCTTGGGAATAAAATAGGCGTCGCCCCCCCCCCCCCCCAACAGGATCAGTGACTGCTGCTTACCTTGTGGGCAAACGTCACATAGGCCGAGGCGGTCGCTCGCCTCGGGTCGCCCCCAGTCGTCTGGCTACGATTCAACACAATTTTGGAAATTTTCCCGTACTGCCCAAAGTAGTCTGCCTTTCGCAGGATGTCCTCGCTAGCGATCGAAGACGGGAGTCCCACCGCATACACCAAATTTCTACGAATCACGCGCATGTTCGCAAGTTGATTTCTATCTTTCGGAACCTCCATCTGCCCTGTCAGTGTTGCGATACCTTCGCCATCATCAGAGTTTGCATCACTTGACAGCGTTTGTGAACTCTGTTGCCGTTGTCGTTCTCTTTCGCGTTTGGCGGCTGCTTCCTTTTCCTTGTTCGCCTTCAAAACCTCCTCTACATCTACAGCGCTAAATTCGTGGGGATCGTCTCCATAGGGTGTTCGACACGCTGGACACAAGCCCGACTCTGATTCTCGGATCCGGTGCCAGCACCACATACACACTTGGTAGCCGCATTTGCACGGAAAGAACTGTTGATCCGAAATATCAAGTTCTTCGCAGCAAAGCGGGCAAACGCTTTCGCTCTACGAACGACAAACACCAGGGTGAGTGAGACACGGCCTTCTGCGTATTACATCGACGTAGAAACAAATGAAAGCAGGTTGGCAAAAGGTCGCAAACCATTCCTAGTTGCCACCGAACAACGACGTCAACGTGGGTAGATGGACGCAGGATTCGTACGACTGCACCGAAATTCATCGAATTGCTTCCACTACAGCAATCCCTTCACACACGCTGTCATTGTCCATCTTTCAGTCGTTGCGGCTGCACCAAAACGAGCCCCTCAGGGTGTCATCATAGTCACTTACATCGTCCATGGTTTCTTTTTTCAATCCTTCCTCTCTTTGTTGTCAATTTTATTTGCTCACAGAATGGTGTTGGTGATGATGATGGTATGGTGCGAACGAGTATCACACACCACCCGTGTGTCCGCCGGGGGGCGGGGGCGGTTTCAGCTTGTGCGTACAGTACCAGGTACCAGTATGGTACTCAGTACTGTACCAGGGTACCGCACTTGTACAGTAGTGCGGCAGGCTTGGTGTCGCTTTGTCTGTGCCACAAATCCAGACTGTTTGCGTTCGTGGTCTCTTAGTCTCGCCTGGCCTGCCTGCGCGAGATGCTGTGACGGTTTCGAGAGATCCTCTTTATCTGGTGTTGCCCTATAAAATGCGTTATATCAATTCAAATGTCACACCCTCCGGGTTGTGTGCGGCTGGAGAAGATATGCCGTTATCTGAGGAATTTCCTTTCTTGTATGGACGAAAAATGCCCGCACGGGGTCTTCTCAAAAAACAACGCATGAAATACGTACCAGGTACTGTACGCTGAATGAGCTGCTGCCTGCTGACTACCTGGACTAACTACCGTCCACCCTCCAACCGTCTCGGAACCACTTGCTTATTCTTCGTCCTCTTTTTGTCGCGGCCCCGCCTCCGCAACATGCAACATCCACAACAAAACGCTCATTGCATTGTTCCGACCATTGTAACTCTGCTCTCTATTCAAACCCCAAGAACGAACCCAACGAATAATGGACCGCACAAGCTTTCTCAAGGCACAACCCTTCTTATTTCCTCTTGAATCATCGGTTTCGTGGCCGCCTCCGCTGCCGGCCGAAACTTCCGAAAGGTCCTCGTGTCGGAGGGAAACTTTGCTGCGCGACTTTTGCCTGTCGATCGAGCCGTTGCACTGCTTACCAGTGGCGTCAGAAGACCGAGACCGTCTGTCTCAACAAAGCATCAATACCTCCAGAGGACCTGCATTTTTTGCACCACCGAATAATTATAATATCCCTTCTTTGAATGCCGCGGGGAACAAGGTCGGCGCAGACGCCACAAGCAATGACAGGAACAATTTCGATCCGGCCATGTGTTCCCTGGAACTATGCGTCCAGTCGGCCACACTGATCCTGCCTCCACACGCCTCTCCCATCACATACACAGAAAATATGTCAGCGTCCTTCTCCAATCGATTCACTTCCCCGACAGCTTACCAGAAACTGTTACGCCAGCAGCAGCAGCATCGCCACCAGCACCGGTCCGCGGCGGAATTTTCATCAATATCATTATCGCATAGCCGATCGAACAAGCCTCAAATTCAAGAGTCAACGATCTTTCTCAAGATGGATAATCTTGTTTGTCAAATGGACTTGTCTCATGTGGAAAATGTTGATGTGCAGTATGATGACGAGAGCGATGTGTCGGCGATGGAAGATGACAATGACATCTGCAGTACTACTACCAGGCCTCCATCCCTCTTGATTCAGTTTGGAAGTTCCTGTCTTTTTCGGATTTTCTCTCTGAGGGGAGTGAATAGGGACAATCTCTCGACACTCAAGGGAGTACACAACCTTCTGGTCCAGCTTTTGACGGCAGACGACCAGGTCCCGTCGGAATTCCCTCATCAATACTTCAGTTCTGCTCTGGCAAGTCCAGCGGGCAGTAGCACCACGGCGTTTTCGAGCAGCCATGAACCGGGGCAGCGGGATTTTTCACGGCCCGCGGCTGCTTCTGCTGCTGCTGAAACACCTCCTAGTCATAATAATAGTGGCGATCTGAAATCACCTCCTTCCGAAGTGGAAGGGTCCGGCGGGAGTAAAGGAAACTCTTCTTCGTCCTCGGCGGAAGGACGAGGAAGAGACGCCAGTACCACGAATACTCTGGACGGGCACAGTACCACGACGACAGCACACGATCAAGAGGAGTCGTCGTCCGCAGCACGAGCATCAGGCGAGAAAGAACAATCTGCCTCACCGTCGACGAAACCGCCCGAACAGTTGTCAATAGTAGGGAAACGTCAGGCCGCCTATGAGAAGTCCAAAACAGACTTGGATTCTTTGAATGAGATTTTGATGCGGCCCCACCAGTCGACAGCAGCAGTGGGAAGTAGTGCAAATACAGGCGGGACGGCGGAACAAAACGATGCCAAGCGTCTACGAGTGTTGTTGCAAGACCAAGCCAAAGAACTCTTCAATTCTATTCCTGAGAACCTCGCGGCGAGCTATTGTACTCTTTCACAGATACAAGAAGTGGTTCAACTGCAGAATGAACGTATTCACGAGTATGAAGTGGAGCTAGATGGGCTCGTGAACGCGTTTTGGCCCGCACCGACCAGAACAGCAGGAGGGACCAGCGCTGCTGCTGGTTCTATCAACGGCTTGATGAACCGCCAATCATCAATGGACCGTCGGCCTCAAATAGAATCAACTGAATGCATTCGACGAGCGAATGACCTCTTGCAAAAGCACAAGGATGCGATCGAGGAAAAGTTTGCCTTGTCCTTTTTGCCGACAAGGGGGTCCTGAAGAACGAGGAAGGCTGGCTGGCTAGTCGAATTTTTCAACCTTGAGATACGCCACCAAGGGGAGAAACACTGAAAATATTTTGGAGTTCCTCGCTAGCTAGAGTAGACTAGCATACCTGGGAGTAGTCTACATAGCGCACTTTATGTAGGGCGAATAGCTCCATTTCTCAAACCTGGCAACAAAATTATTCGTACCCCGGTATTATATTACAGTATAGAGATTGCGAAAATTGAGTCCATCGAGTCCCAGCCGTGAACCAGTGGCGCTCTACCGGTAGCAGCCAGCAGGCCCTACCGGGTAATGGGTAGCCAGTAGCCAGTAGCCAGGGAAACGGGTACAGTACGTACCTGCTACCGGTACGCGGTAGGCTAAATAAGACGTTACCCCTTCTACTAGAGTAGAGTAGCAGGGAAAGCAAGACAAAGAGTTCGAGTGAGTCAGCAGTCAGCAGATGATGCATCTGCTCGCGACTGCCTCCGAAACACGACGATGCGATGGAACGAATTCTGTGTGTTGCATGCATGATGCTGAGTGGGTGGTGCGTGAGGCGAAGTGCCGAATACGATTGCTGTACTGTACCTGGTACCACCCCCTCCACCCTTTCCATTAGCATTACAATAAAATACCAGGCCCGGAGGAGAAATATAAGGAAAGAGAGTACTTTCGAATCGGTCCAACCTGCCTCCTCTTATTTGATCACCTTCGATATCGGACATCGCAAAAAATCGCATTTTTCTGAAAAGGAAAAAGGGCCGAAATGAACGGTCCCAGCGTGTTCCGCAAGGCGGTGGATGGGTTCATCATTCCACCGCGAACATTTATGCAAATGCTCCTTTCGGCGGGAAGGGGTGCGGTGGGATTGCTGGATGAAACCAATCGTCAAGAGTTTATTGAAAAATTAGACAAGGGAACCATCAACGAAGGGGTAATTTCGCAGGCCACCGCTGGCCCCATGATGATGCTTTCCTTATTTCATGATCTACAAAACCCCTTATTCAAACAACACCAATTTGATGCCGCCGAATTCTTGGAGGGGGTAGGACCGGCCCTGGAGCGATTCCATAACGTATCTGGTGCTTTAGAAAATCAAATCCGCAAGATTCATAGGGAGGCCAAGAAAAGTGACAATACAATGGCGGAGAAAGCAGAGGCGTCAGAGAATGCATCCGAAGAAAAATCATCACCAGAGTCCACCAAGACTAAGGAAGAAGAACCTGTCGTCACATTCTCTTCGTCGTTTTCGAAGGATGAACTAGTTATGGTTGAGACAAATGACAAGAGCATAGCTGCACTCTTGGACCATGATTGGGCGGAAGATATAAAAAAGGATCCCGATTCCTTGGCGGCTCAATTATCTCAAATGGTTACCGAGGAGCTTTTCAATATTCATCAATTAAGCGCCAAGACAGCATTTTTGCTTCAATCTCACCGAAATGTGACTTTCAAAGAAGGGAGCTGCACAGTAAACAATGTAGCGTTGCTCAGCGCCCGATCATTTCTTTGTGTGCAAAAGGATAAGGAGGAAGATTTGGAAGAGTGGGGTGAAAAGACAGACTCCAAGTATGAAATGATCGACTATGACATCGATGTGGCTGAATTGAAGAAGAGAAAAGGTGGTGTAGCCGCGCAAGTGGAAGTGCTGTACGACGTCACACAAGAGTTTGTGGAGACAGATGCCCAGGAAGGTTCCAACTCCTCAACGGAGGAAAAGCCCGAAGACTCGGAAACTACCATTGTTTCTGTTGCCGTGATGGAAGGATGGCTCGTTGGGGGACCTGATGATGAACTAAGATGGAGACTCGCACTTCGTCGACCAGCCGTTGAATTCCCGGGAATTCAGCAGCAGTAATCACAAGCTATAACCAGGCCGCAACAAGCGAACTACCTGAGATACATCATCTTCTTTTTTTTGGGTGTTGCAACATCATAATGGCTTTACTGAAGATAATTCTTCACTTTCGTGACTACAATTATCAATAGCTCCTACCTGAATGTTGGTTACCTCTTGATAGACTAGACTGCATGGGCGAAACGACGGTTCAGAGATTCGGCAGCCCTTGGCACTGCCGAATCAAATCCCTAACTAGCAATCCTTCAAACGAGTGACCATCTTCGTACCCAACCCATTCTCCAGTGTGAACACTAAGGACATAAAGGATTTTTCCGCTGATGGGGCTCGTATACTCGAACATGTGATCTTCCAAACTCATCTCGACTCGATATTTTCCTTCCTTGGGTCCCAGATCAATCGTCAACACTTCTCCCAATTCTCCAAAGAAGCGTTCCACTTCAAAGATTTCGTTTTGGCGCTTCATAGGTCCCATCGCTTTCTCGAGTTTGTCTAGCAGGGCACTCGCCGCCTGAACAAATTCAACATCGTCGTCGACTGCACTAGGTTTCAACTGACTTTGGGTGGGTTTCGATCCAACCGAATCATCATCATCATTTACGTCGCTATTAGTAGATGCTCGTGGGGTGGGTCGACGGCGTCGACGAACGGGAAATTGGATGGCAGATGAAGAATGAAAGGTCATTCGCTGAAACGACCGATGGCTGTCTTGGATTGGAGCAGCAGAAAGTTCTTCACAGGGTGTTCGCAAAAAAAGCATAATTTGAGAGAGGAGGGGGCTTGCAACACTCTTCCCCCCTTGGCGTCGGAGAGGCTGCCATCTCAGTATTGCCTTTGCGACGATGGACCGACCTGATATGTTCATGAGGACGCTGTAAAGTCACTACTCGGAAATCGGTTTCAACGTGGGAGCTTATGGTCGTACCGGTAGATACAAGTACAAGTCAAAGGTTCTCCTCGATTGTTGTGTGGTGGAGTAGGAGATCGATCATCGATCACGATCAGGCGAATTGATGGGGTCATATTAGTCAGGCAAGTCGCGGTCGGGTCATTTGAGAATGACTGTCACCGATCGCTTGTTGCTGGTCGTCGTAATACTTTCATAACTTTCATGTTACTACTTGCAACTATCCTACGCTCTTTGACTAGATTTATTCGGTTTATCATACCCAATCTCTTAGTCTGAAGCTATACAGAGTAATTGTATATCGGTGGAATATATCTTGTTGAAAGATCACCAGTAGTTTTAGTCAGCATCTGACAAGACTTGTGAATTTGGAAATTCTTAGGACGTGCGTGACGACCGATCATCGTCATAGTTGCAACAAGTATGGACCCTATTGACACAGTATTGGGATACATCGGCTTTGATGCCGGTGCTGCCCAAAAAGTAGGGAATGAAATAGAGCGTGGACAAGGCCTCAAAGCCTTTGCAGTCTACGATAAGAAGCATGCTAAAGAGCTTGCTACTGACATGAAGGAGAAATCAGCAGGATCTAAAGTGATGATTGGTTCCGTAGGGCCCTTCTTGTGATGATGATTCTTGCCACTTGCCACACACCAATATCCGTCTGTCTGTCTGTCTGTACAATTTATGTCCGCCTTTGTCCGCTATGATGACGAACACAAAGTCCTTTCTTTTCTTTTGAATCCAAGGAGTTGAAGCGCATCGGACTAGAATTGTATGTGCATCCTGAAATGCCGTAGTAAACCAACGTAGCAAGTCGGGCGGGCTGAATTTGAATGCCCGGCACTATTTTTTTCAAACACCAAAACAGACCCATGCACCATCATGCATCGTGTCATTCGTTCATGCTTCGACACTGGAACGAAGATAGAGGATGGATCGATCGGAGGCAGAAGTTGCATCCAATCTCTTCCAAGATCTGAAGCGCTCTACAAGACTTGGAGACATCATCATCTCTCTCTCTCTGGTTTCGCTTCATGGCTTTCCAGTCAGTCGTTCAAAGCCACATACTACTTACTCTCTGCCTTCCTGTTTGAAGATCGACCGCGACGAGAACGATAACTCCACAACAAATTGAAAATACTCCAATGCCTCATCGGTTTGGGTTCCTGTGCCGTAGTACGAGTACATAAAAGACAAAAGACTACGATTTTTGGTTGCAGCAACACTGACTTATTGATCCAGCAAAAAACAAACCAAGCTTATTCAGAATGTCAGACCGTGAATGTGATAATGATATTGCTGATGATGATGAGAGGAAACCAGCGGCGGCCATTTCCCACCACCGGCCTCAAAATCCCTTCTCTCGTCATCGTCGCAGCGACCGAGAAAACTTTCCCAATTTTGCAGATACGTTCCTTCCTCGCTCGTCCTCCACCACCATCGCCCCAGTAGCCTCGTTTCCCTCTCACGGTGGCGACGACGAGGATGATGCTGATGCTGATGATGATGATACTAGCAGTAGCATTCTGAACATGAGTATTGGAGCACGAGCTGCATTAGCTGAGCATTTACGGCACATTGCGAGACATGGCATTGATGGAGAAGCAGCATCATCATCTTCACCGCTGCATCAGGCCCAAGAAAAAGCCGCTCCTCCGAAAAGTATCCTGGATCTCAAGTGGGAGTATTTTCTGGGACAACACTCCTCGGATGCTGCTGCTAGAGGAGGACTGGATACTACTACTACTGCCGGTAGCCCCGATGCGTCGTTTGCGAGGTCGTCCTCCAAAAGAAAAAGTCCTCACAACAACAACAACAACAGCAGCAGCAACTATCAAATATTATTTGCCAACACGTCGGATTGTTTCGAACAGTCTATTGAAGTCATGACGGACATTAGTCAGGATTTCTTTAACAGTTCGAGGGTGCAAGAGTTGTCGACGCCAGAACGGAACCGAAATAAAGTCAACTTTGTGTCAACTCGGAATGAATCGATTGAGGAAGATGATACCGACGACGACGACGATGATGATTTTCTGATTGACGAACAAGAACGGGCAGATATCTTGGCTCCTGAATTACTGGTGATCCAGTCTTCGTCGTCGGAAGAGCATCATTCGCACAACAGTCACCACCACCATCACCACCATTCGAGCTTTCAGTCGTCCTCGTTCTGCGCCCCTGATATTTCACGAATCAGCAGCGCGGACGACTCGGAGCTTGGTGTCATCCTTCATCATCAGTCCCCCAATACTTCCTTTCAGTTTCATCAGCACCTCCAGCTCGATGACGATCCCGGCCATCGTCATCGTCATGATCTGATGACGACGCCTGTCGACGATATTGCTGTTGGCAGTCCACTTTTTCTGGGAGACATTTCTCCACCCACCACTGGATTGGATGGGCGCCTCCACCAGCATCCTTTGGATTCATCCTTTTCCTCGCTACCTTCCATTCCAACCAATCCCAACCTAATAACCTCCACTACCAGTACTGCGTTTCATCATCATCAGCGTCATCATACTCGGGTGAGAACGTCTCCCAGTGTACTCAATCCCTTCGGAGTAGCTTCCTCCGCCTTGGAGGGGCAACATCCCTTGTCGCCACGACGATCCCACAGTGCGCCCATCCTCGCTGTTGCTCCTTTTCGGCCAGATCTCTTGGGGAAGGAAAACTTTTATCCGGCGAGGACGAAGCATCCTGCCGCAACGAATATATCAAAGTCACTGCTGTTGCAGCAACAACGAGTGGGTGCCAACCGGAAGGGCGAGAAATCGTCATTGTCCCGGAATCATCAACATCATCATGAACCCTCCGCATTTGACACCATGGCAACCGACTTTCTCAACGCGATCGAACGAGAAAGGATTGAAGATGGGGCTATTCCTCTCAGTCCAATTTCTCAGGTTGGAAGTAACCATGTCGGTATCTTGTATGAGTCCTCATCGTCCTCGTCTCGACGCCGACGACAACGTGGTGGAACGAATCATCATCTTCATGGTGGTGGTCGTCGAATGGCTGCTCCTTACCCTCCAATTATTGCCTCCATGCCGACGACGACCCAAGATACATCTACGAGCACCAGCTCCTCTTCCTCTTTGACGGGACGAAAACGCTTTCGGACGGTCGTGCCACGCCGCGTGTATATGGGATCTCCGTCGCAATTCCCTGACGAACACGATAGTTTTGGGAATATTACTACTACGACGAGTTCCTCTCGGGAACACGGCAACAACAGCAACAGCAGCAGCAACGAAAGCGCCCCCGCCCAACGATCACTGTTCGACTCATTTGAGGCGGTGGTAGAAGATGGGGATGAAGACCCGCCAATCACCAGCGGTTGCAGTGCCTGTTACAACAGCTATTAGTAGAGCAAACATTTTTTTCATAACGCATAAACCCAACTAAAGAGCAGGGCATTGTTGGAATCAATCGATCATCCAAAAAATGAACAATCTCTTGTTTGTATAGTATTCAAATCAGATCATCTTCTGCTTTCTCCTTTTGGGCTTTTAGCGTAGCTTGATACCAAGGCTTCGACTTTTTTTAACCCAGTATTGAGCAACGCAACCGTCGTGGATATGGAACCTTGTTCTCGACGAGCCGCATCTTGCCCTTCTACGGAATCTGTTGCTCGCAAGAGCACGAGATTCACTATTCCGGTGGCCTTGAATCCTCGAACGCTACAGTACATAAATACAGTACATACCAATCATCAATTGGTGATAAAATTAAAATAAAGAGAAACCAGTGAGAGGCAAAAACGCAAAAGAACGATGATTTTCCGCAGGCAACCATACTGTCAGCAAGATCTTACCAAAATGGATCAACAACGAGGCAAGTATCAGTGGTCAGCTTCATGGCCTCCTCCACGTCTCCGTCGCCACGAATGTACACGCCTTCCCCTTTCACGACATAATAAAATTCCACTCCCACTGACGACTGAGGTACCAGTTCCGAACCAGCATATAGTGTCAGTATCGTCACAGTCATGGTCGAGGTAAAACACCAGTCCGGCGAAACTACTTCGCGCCGAATGCCACACGGAACAGCACTTTCGTTCGTTTTGCTTTCGCCCGAAGGACCAGGCATGGCTGTGCCCTCGACACTGTCAGAGGCAGTCGGCTTCCGAAATTTGCACAGAACTAGTGCTGAGGATGATTCCTGTAGCAACGAAAATAGCCTCACGCGAACCCATTCCCATGTTCGGCGCCGTCTCATCTCATAGCTCAAAGCAGAAGATAACCCCATTCCAAGAACTGCATTGTCCAGTGATAGAAATTTTCCACAAATGCAAGGTTTAGTGTTTAGTGGGGTATCATATGACATCATCAATCAATCAATCAATCAATCAATCATATCATATCATATCACATCTCTGGCTTACCGACACCATAGCAAAAAACCCATCGACTGGAATGATTTGACAACAATGGACGCGATGAGGAACCGCCGGGAAAAGAGGATGGCACCAACGACTTTCCTTCAGGATCCACCAGGGAGAACCCTAGTGTTGCGGCGGCAATGAGAAGGGGAAACGCTACCATCGTTCAGAGGGGGATACGTAACCAGTATGTACTGATTGTGGTCGGTGGTCGGTCATCTATTTCATCCCAAGGTTGGTGGTTGACATTTCAAATCACATATCCCATGGTACAGTAGTACTTGTACCGGTACCGAAGAGGAACAAGTCAAAAGAACAAAAAATTCAAACACTGTTGTAGCCAACCGTCTGTCCATCATACAGTAATTGTATAAAGGCGAGGACTTTTGGGCGACAGGGGAGAGCCGCGCCGGAGCGCTGCTTCCACGAGGAGCGAAGGCGTGTCACCAATGGTGGTACAGTACACTATTAGCGCTAAATCACAAACACAAATGATGAAAAGAAACCGGTACGTACCGGTATGATCTCTGTAACGTCGCAGCGATGTAGAAATAATCCGATTCGAAACCCATTCACCGATGAGAGGACAGACCGTCCGTTGAGACCGTCAAAGTACTGACGTAAGTGATTGAAAGATATCGGACTCAAAGTACTAGAACTACGGACGCTCTAGGGTTTTTTGAAGTAATGGATGTTGAAGATAAGCTAGGATGAAATCGCAACTTCATCCTCAAGCATCTCGAATGAAGAGTGGATCATTCCAACATCTCACAACAATAAATTGTAACAACATTTTGCAACTACAAAATACTACAAACAACCGGTTAAACGAAAAACGCCATTTTCACAAAAAATGCATTGTAAAACGTGTCCAAATTGTGTCAGGTAATCTGCACCTACTTTTATGGCCATACAATTTTTTAAGTGGTGTGTCGCCAGAACACCAGCATTTTCAGCAAAAATTCTCACCCCCAGACCCCCCTTGCCGTTAAGAACAGTTTACACTGTTCGGATCACCCAGGGACTCGAAGAATTATTGTGGACTTCAACAACAACAGCAAAAAAAGTAAAGTCGAGGATGGTTGTCCCCTGAACCAGTATGCTTTTCGTAGTCTAGTCCTGCTGGTGATGATTGATGATGATTCTTCCTGCTGCATTCCGGACGGAATTCTGCAAATCACTCTATCTGTACCGGTTCGATAAAAACCAACATAATAGGCTTCTCATCCCACTGGGTCCCAGTACTACATTAATGTACAAGTGTACTTGTACCGGTTCTGTACAAGTGTACCGTAACGGTACAGTACAGTACAGTACCAGTATATATGCTTTCAAGAATGCATCTTCCTTCGTTCATCAGCCCCTTCGAAAAGGCGGGAAAAGGAGGATTCCGAAAATCTAAGTAATAATGCCTTCTTGTTTCGTCGCGAAACCCAAAACGCGTTCTATCTCAACCCAAAACGCGTTCTATCTCAACCCAAAACGCGTTCTATCTCAACCCAAAACGCGTTCTCTACTTTACTAGTTTAGTATCTTCTAAACCCAAAACGCGTTCTACTAGAGCTCTCTAGCTAGTAGTACGTTTCTAAACCCAAAACGCGTTCTCTCGATCATCCGCTAAAATCAATTTAAAATGTGGCGGCAGCACGACACCGACCACACGACACATAAAATCGCAAGTTGCTTGCATCCTTCTTCGTCTTGTTGTTGTTGTTGCTTTTTTCTTCCGTTGTTCCTCCCGCAGCCCAGAAGAACTTCCACCACCACTACTACCATCAATCAAAGTAAGTCGAGAAGAAGTATGAGATATTTGGTGTTCTTCTGCTCGTTTGTCCTCTTGTTCCTGCATGATAGGACGTGTGCTGGACTGGTGTTGTTCTCGTAGTAGTAGCACCGAAGAAGAAAACATTATTCTTCGTCTAACGTTCTCGATTGCCTCCTCCACCGGCACATCCAATTCAGAAAGAAAAAGGGAAATGAAAAGTGTGAACAAGACTAGTACCCCCGCTGCTGGTGAAGAGGATGAGGAGCATCAAGCGATGCTTCTTGTTGCCACTGGCGATGAGCATGGAATCATGGAGGATGTCAGTACTACAAAAAACAAGACTCTTTTTTCACAAGAGGGGAAAGGAGCAGGAGGAGGGGCGTTTTGGTCGCTTCGCCTCGTCAGCTCAATTGCCGTCGGGCTCTTGGTTTCGCAGATCGGGACCTTTTACCAGCTTTCTGCCCTGGCTCGCGTAGCCCAGTCTCAAAAGGACCAGGAGCTAGAGAGTCTGACCAAAACAGAAAGCATGCTGCAAGAATTCCGAGAGCTCTTACAATTAAACCGTGCTCTCACGGAAGAAATCGCCAATTGCACAGAAGAAGGTGCCGTGGTGGCAGCTGAAATTGACGAAGAATTTGTTGATCGTATCCGCCGTTATCTTCAAGGTCGCTTGTCCGAGGACGATAGAAGACGACTAGAATCCGGAGAACCCGAGCACTGTGCTACAGTCGACGCTATGAAAGCCCACGCTGCTTTTGAACACTATGCCACTGGCCATCCAACCATTGCCGTGAACGCCTACTTTGACGGCGATCTCTACGTGGAACTCGTTGCCCATTCTAGCGAGTTTGCGAGGCATATTCGTGCAAATGGAGATGTTGAATACAACGGTCTCCACGCTGAAGGCCACGACGACCCATTGTACAATCTCGTCTGCCCACCGATCGAATTCTCTCAGGGGAACACCTGTAAAGTTTACATGCTGGCGAAAGACCCTCAGAAAGCATATCGACGACTTGCCATGACAGCAGGTCGCAACATGCGGAACTTGGGTAAATGTACGGAGGTTTGGTGTTCGGGCTCGGACGATCACGCGACATGCCAGGAACACGATGATTGCAGCTCTAACGCCCAGTGCAAAGTTAATAGTAGCGGTGGCTACAGTTGCAACTGCTTTTCCCCAATGGCTCTGGTGACTGTAAAAAGCCGGGGTCCCGTCCCGATGACAGAGTTGCGGGTGGGTGATCATGTTTTGGTTGGATTTGATAAGGTTGGGAATCCCGTATATGAGACCATGTATGCTTTCAATCATGTCCACACACACCGAGTCGCCAAGTATCTTCAGATCCATTTCGAGCACAAGGATATCCCCAAGAAGCCTATTGAGTTGACTGAGAAGCACATGATCTACTTGCACGGCAAGAAGAATCCAGTTCCCGCCGCCGATGTGAAAATCGGGGACAAGCTTGTCTTCAACCGTGGAGAGCCGTCTGTCGTCACCAAGGTGGAACAAGTGGCTCGTCACGGTCTGTACACACCGTTGACAGCGAGTGGAAGAATTGTTGTCGACGGTGTTCACGCCTCAACATTCTCCAGCATCCAAGGAACTGAATATCTTACCGTTGGCGACACCAAGATTATCCCTTGGCAAGATGCTTATAAGCTCGCAATTGCTCCGTTCCATGCCATTTGCCAAACTTGTGCTTGGTGGTATGGCACCTACAGCAACGGTGGCATATGCGATGCTGATTCTTTGCATTTTGATGAAGATGGGCGCCCGATCTGGACCAATGTCAGCCGTGACATTTATGACTTTTACAAAGAACAAGAAGTCCCAGTCCAGTTGCTCATATTGTTGGCCGTCCTAATCATTTTCGGGCCCATTTATGTTGTGTTGGCGGCGTTTTCCAATGCAGGGGCTTGCAACGGTCTATTCGCTGCCTGTCTTACTTGGTTTTCGAGTGGTTCGTTGGTTGGGCCAAACAGTGGAACGAACAGCAAGAAGAACACCGCGACCAAGATGGACAAAGCCGATTGATCGCCTCTATGGTACTTGTCCGTTCTATCGCTACCAGTACTCGTAGAGTCGTCTACTCGTACGATGCACCGTGGTGATTGTTGGAACGGCCGACGGATGATTGCATATTCAAATAACACAAATAATAATTGTAAGACAAAGAGATGTGAATAGCGATATATCAAGTCTGAATACGATGAGTTGTTGCTTACCGGTACGAATTTTCGGAATGATGCTAGGCGGACTGTAGGGCAATTGAAATAAGCTCGCAATTGCTCCGTTCCGTGCCATTTGCCAAACTTGTGCTTGGTGGTATGGCACCTACAGCAACGGTGGCATATGCGATGCTGATTCTTTGCATTTTGATGAAGATGGGCGCCCGATCTGGACCAATGTCAGCCGTGACATTTATGACTTTTACAAAGAACAAGAAGTCCCAGTCCAGTTGCTCATATTGTTGGCCGTCCTAATCATTTTCGGGCCCATTTATGTTGTGTTGGCGGCGTTTTCCAATGCAGGGGCTTGCAACGGTCTATTCGCTGCCTGTCTTACTTGGTTTTCGAGTGGTTCGTTGGTTGGGCCAAACAGTGGAACGAACAGCAAGAAGAACACCGCGACCAAGATGGACAAAGCCGATTGATCGCCTCTATGGTACTTGTCCGTTCTATCGCTACCAGTACTCGTAGAGTCGTCTACTCGTACGATGCACCGTGGTGATTGTTGGAACGGCCGACGGATGATTGCATATTCAAATAACACAAATAATAATTGTAAGACAAAGAGATGTGAATAGCGATATATCAAGTCTGAATACGATGAGTTGTTGCTTACCGGTACGAATTTTCGGAATGATGCTAGGCGGACTGTAGGGCAATTGAAAGTATTCATACTATGTCGCATCGCAAGCGACTGACTGACTACCGACCAACCTGTTCAACAGAACCAGCAAGAAGAAACTCTACCAGCTGTACTTGTAGTCTGCTCTATTCCTTAAGCAGACAGCTGAGAGGTGATAAAGGTCGATGCTACTGTAGAATCATGATAGGAAATGATGCCCTAAAGTTGCCTCGTGGCGGAA
Source organism: Nitzschia sp. pyKryTriq1 (assembly GCA_956465555.1). Lineage (NCBI taxonomy): Eukaryota > Bacillariophyta > Bacillariophyceae > Bacillariales > Bacillariaceae > Nitzschia > Nitzschia sp. pyKryTriq1. Next base: position 3,022,010 of record OY101116.1, read on the forward strand.
CCCGGGACCGATGACTCATTCATCAAGCACACCCAGCAGTGTCACTTTCTCCTTTCTCGGTGTGATGAATCGCAACTGCTGCCTGCCTCCTTTCCCTGTTAGTGGGTGCCTTTTACTTGCGCGGCGGAATTTGATATACACCTCCTCAGCATCCTTCTTCATACCCGACAAAAGGCGAGATGGCGTTTCGGCGGGCATCTGGAGGAGCTTTAGCGCACCTGCGGCTTGTGCTTGTTCCCTGACATTTGGGTCGATATGGAATTTCAGGTTCGCCACCTCCCATGCGGATGTAGAGAATGGATTCGAGTACTCTGGGTCGGCCACATCAGGTGTGTCTGATTGACAATATTATAACGGAAGTTGATGAGAAACGTGGGGCGAGAGGGAACGGACGAAATGAGGTCTCCACAACTTACATTGTCCAGAAGTAACCACATCGGATTCACTTTCCAGCATTTGGTGTGCTGAAGGATATCTTTGGAGAATTTGGCGAGCCAAGGCAATCAGGGGCACACTACTGTATTCTGGTGCATGCATGGCAACGGTAAGGATCTGCTTAAGAAAAGCAGCAATTCGCACCGTGGAGTATTCTCGCCGTTTGATAAAGGCTGCCGTGAGGCACTGAAGCGCAATCTCGGTGTTGGACTTGCTGTTTTCCTCCGTCCCCAGACGAGCTAGCTGGCTGTATAGAGGTGTGACGTATTCTTTCACGTCTATTTGCATTTCTTTTCCCGGGCCTTGAAGGGTTTGAAATGCAGTCAAAACACAGTTCAGTGAAGCCTCCAAGGGTAGCTCGTCAACCGTCACGAGAAGTTGCTTCAACACGTCTAATAGATCCACAACAGTATCAATATTGATGAGATGCGCAAATTTTGCGAGACCCTCGAGTGCCGACGGCAGTAGACTTTGTCGGGTTGAACTGTCCGTGCTTTTCAATATTCGAAAGTACGTAAGGATCACAGATTGGAGGGTTTCGGACTGGCAACGGGCAAGAACGATTTTGTCGACGGTACCCGAGCCTTCCTTGAGTTCGGACTCGATCTCCGCTAGTTCTTTGTCGCGTTTCCTCTTCTTGGCATTCGCAGCTGTGGCAATTTTTGCAGCCTGAGCTTCGTCTACATGCACCCGAAGCGGCAACTTGACAAACGACTGGACAACCGCTGGACGCATGACCCCCTTGTAATCCTTGATTAACTTCGCCACAAGCCTTGCCGCTTCCATGGCGACCTCGCCTTGGGTATCTTTTTCAAAAATATACTCTACAGCCTTGCAACATGCTTCGCTGACTTGTTCGCATTCTCGGTTGTTCATTTGGCGGATAACTGCATTCAAGATGTTCGAACGAAAATTGAAGTGATACGCCTTCTTCAACAGCTCGCAAAGACTGAGGATTCCTGTCACGGCAAGCCTGGAAGGCGGCTTTCCCTTTGCACTTCCATTCGCCCATGATTTCTCTAATACCTGAAGGTATTGTTGATAGTACGTCAAAAGCGCCCGTTCGTAGTCCCAGAGCTGCTTCGTTTCTTTGCTGATTTTCCCAGCCCGTTCAGCATCAGTGGGCATACGAAGTCGATAAGAAGGCAGAATATCTCTAAACACAGCGAGTAGCGACATGATGGCGAGACTAGCCACATACTCCTCGTCGCCATTTTTGTGTGGTCGAGCCAGATCAAGCAATTTCTGCACTTTGGAGGGAACGCGAACACTGGTTTCATTTGTTCCGTCAGTGGTGATGGATTCCCTTTCTTCCTTGAAAGCACTCGTTGGGTCCTCCAATATCTTTTCGCTAAGCTCTGCAATCATGTCACATTTTTCATTGGTCGACAGAGCTGCCAAATGATTCGATTCGGCTTCAATTGCTGTTGTGGCAAGAGAAAAACCATCGGCCGTTTGTGGAGTTTTCTGTTGTTTTGATTTGGAAGCCTTTTGTTTCTTGTTTCTTCGTTTTTCGCCTCCCATTTTGAAGCTGTTCCTCTCTTTTGGGCAAAAAATCGAAAGGATGTCTCAAACAACTACAAGGGTGGTCCCGACGAACGAAGTGTTGTGCCGGAAAAGAAGGTATGATACACACACTGTGTCTCAAGTTCGAATGGAGACGAAATGAAAGAGGAAAATGGGTGTGGGATGAGGTTGGAGCAATAAAACTTCTACCAGGCAGGCATGATTTTTTATTTTTATTTTTTCGATGGTTGAGAACGGCTCGTGCGAAGGACGGACGACTGAAACGAACGGACTTCGTTAGTGTCAAATATTGTTTGCCGCGATACACGTATTTCTCCCTCTACTACTAGCTAATGACGATTCTAGTAGTAGAGCAGAGAAATTAGACTGCACTTTTTCGCTGCTTTACGGTAGTAGCTCTACTCACTCTACAGTAGAGAGAGAGAGAGAGAGAGAGAGAGAGCTCTACTAGCTAGAGTAGAGTACTATATCGTAAAGCAGCGAAAGTAGAGTAGGTAGAACAAGGAGTAGCTCTAGTAATAGGAGTTGAGAGGATGATCACTCTTCACTGTTCATCCGACAGCTCCCATTCATGCATAATGGAAATGACCCTCTCTACTACTCCGTGAAGCTCGTGTAGCTCGAGTGATTATATTTTACTTGTGAGTTTTTCTCTTCCTCTTTCAAGACCGTGCTCTACTGCTACTCTACTAGACAACTCTACTAACCTAAAGCAGCGTAAAAGTGCACTGTCTAAATTAACAATTACCTTGACAGTCGTGAGGCGAGTGAGGTCTTACCTAACGTCTCCACGCCTACCGGTAACCAGGTCTCGACCTTCCAAAGTAATACTGGGCATCAATAAATCGCAGTCAAGAGAGCAATACTGCAATACTGCAACACTAGAGTAACGTCAAGAGAGCAATACTGCAACACTACAGTAGTAACATACCAATTCGCTTTCACGCTTTATTGTATCGAAACAGTTATGCTTTCTATCGTCGAATAAATCGCAGTCAAGAGAGCAATACTGTAACACTAGTGACGTCAAGAGAGCAATACTGTAACACTACAGTAGTAACATACCAATTCACTTTCACGCTTTATTGTATCGAAACAGTTATACTTTCTATCGTCGAAGGAACAATCACAATCCACCTAGTCCAGCAAGCACGTCAACCCGCATTCTGTCCGATCAATCACTGATCTCAAATGCACATGCGGTGATTTAGCAGCAGTTTCGGTTTTCTTGTTGCGGAGCCATGATGGGGAAAGCTTCGCGTTCGGGCTGAGGTGGGTTCTTTGGGAGCTTCTTGGCAATCTCAACGAAAAGTGCCTTGACGTTGTTGGCGTTCTTGGCAGAAGTTTCTAGGTGAAGGATTCCGTTTTCCTCGGCATACGCGTTGGCCTCTTCGAACTCAACCTTTCTCCTAGACTCCAAATCGGCCTTGTTTCCAGCCAGTGCGATTACAACATTAGGATCACCGCGACGCTGCAATTCCTTCACCCATGATTTGGCCCCAGTAAACGAGTCAGGGTTGGTGATATCGTACACAATCACAGCCGCCGATGCACCGCGATAATACATGGGTGCCAGGGACCGATAACGTTCTTGTCCGGCCGTATCCTAAGAGTACAGTACAACGCAAAGAGATGTTCTTGTCAGGTCCCACGACACATGAGAATTAAAACGAGCTTCCTAATCACGCATCGCAACACGTACCCAAATTTCGAACTTGACCGTGGAATCATCCAACTGGACTGTCTGTGTCAAAAAGGCAGCTGCATGGTTCAAAAAGGAAAAGTGAGAAAAGGAGAGCTGTAGCAGGACACATTCCGACACTTTCTTTCACGTTTAGAATTCGGGTGCGCGTTCGTTCAGCGCTCGCAGGAATTCGAGAGGAATCTTGGTACTGAAACCACGTAAACGCCTACGGCAAGCTCACAGAACGATGAAAGTGTCAAGTTTTCTTCTGTTCACCCACCTCCGATCGTTGGCTCTTGAAATTCAAAGAATTCATCTCGCACAAATCGAACAACGAGGCATGATTTCCCTACTGCTGTGTCTCCTAGAAGGACTAGCTTGAAATGATGGACTCTGCTCGCCATTGTTGTTTCTGTTTGTAAGCGAATATTTTTTGTGTGTCTGTGCGTGTCGTGTGTCGTGCTTTCCACATAAGAAAGAGCGATGTCGCGAGGTTGGTCAAGGAAGTCAAATTGAACTGGCACGCGCGCGCAACGCGCCTCTGCGAGCCAAAAGCGCGGTTGCGGTACTGTACTTGTACGACTACTACCTGGTACTACCGCCGGTAGGTAGTCTACCGAGGCTACTCGTCCTTTACCGGCAAGCAAGAGCTACACAGTACAGCATACAGTACTTACACTAGCTAAAGAATTCGCACCACGTCATCCGAAAGAAGAAACGGTCCCCTCTGGTCGAGTGATTCGAATGTGTCCCGGATCAAATCGTGTAAAATCCAAGTCGAATCATCCCACGCACGACGACGACATGCCGATGTAGACTACCGTGCGACATCCATGCCAAAGTTGTTGTTGAGATGTGAGATGTGAGATGATGAATGATGACTTTCGACGTTCCTTTCTCCTGTTGACAAGGGCCAAGTATTGACAGATGATTGTGGGAATACAAGATGCCAACAAGCATCCATTAGCCATTGAGTGAGCAATGGTCCTACCGCATTATGCAACTAGTGGTAGGAGGCAGCAAGGTGGAGCGCCCCTGTCGAAAGGCGCGATCCTCTGTTTATCGTTGGGCCTCAATGTTGTCCTGGTACTGGCGGTGGTTTATCTTGCGACTCTGATCGCAACCACCATTACTGACTGCGTGCCTACAAAAGGGAATGATTTGATTTGGCACGGTGGACACCCCGCCGATGCTCATGCTGGAAGCTGTTGGTGTGGAGCCACTGACAAGTACTGTATGTGCACCCCAAATATTGCCGTTGACGTGGTGATTGTATCGGGGGAAAACAAGGAATATCTTTGGCTGGTTCGGCGTAAGGATACAAATCATCTAGCGACGATGGGTGGTTTCGTTGAAATCGATGAAACCGTGGAACAGGCGGTCAAGCGAGAATTGAAGGAGGAAATGGGGATTGATCTGAAAGAACCACCAATACTCTTTGGCATGTACTCTGACCCACGGCGAGATAATCGACGGCGGACTGCTTCGGCAGTGTATGTTATCCATTTAAAGTCGAACGAAGTTCCACATGCCGGTGATGATGCGAAAGAGGTTCAGAAAATTTCCATCGACGATATAGAGAAGCACGAATATTTTGCAGACCACCGAACTATCCTTTTGGACTATCGGAGGTTTGTGCGAGGTGAACGGCACGAACCATCGACAGTGGGAGACTTCGCTCCTGATATTCTCCGCGCCATATGTGCTCAAACAAAGTGAATGATATAGCTCCCAAAAGTGAATTATATAGCTCGCGTTCAATAATAAGCCTATTTTGACAATCAAAAACTGCCAAAGTAAAACACGGTGCATATCTCCCAGTAGAAAAGTAACTATCCACCCAAACCGTTGTCAGAGATAGCATCGCGTCGCATGTTGCTGCTGGAACGATTGATTTCCCTATAGCCTGCACCTCTCCTGTCCGAAAGGCTACTACTTTTCGAACTGTAGTATCCCGTCGATATCTGGATTGTACGTTCCTTCTGCAATCTTCTTCTCGTACTCTGTAACTGCGACAAAGTAGCCATAGTACTTGCCCTTTTCCTGTTCTGGAAGCAGCTCATATAGTTGATTGAGATTGACCCGCACATCCCGATACATGTCTGCCAACTGCACCATCTCAAGTGTCTCGAAGTCTCGTTGGATGGACCCAGCAAATTTGGCAATTTCTTGCAAGGTGTTCATAGCAGCCACAGCACTTTTTACGGCCTCCTTACGGTTTCTTCTCGGAATTTCTTGCCCAATCATCAGTTTCATGTTTCCATCTAAATTTGAATTTCGAAGCAGAATCTGCGTACCGAATAAGAATTGCATGGGTGAAACTTGAACGCCTGTTAGCTCGCCGGAAGCTATGGATCTCAATATTTTTTCCTGAAACTGAGCCACTTCAGCAACCCGAAGAACTACCAAGCCGCTTTTTTCTTCGGGTGCCGTAGGTATGGCAGGATTCTCATACATTTCCTTGATTTCGGGGTCTTGGAAGAAGTCTTCTTCTTCGTCCGCATTGGCATTACCGACATGAAAGCTTTCAACCAAAAGAGCTGATCCACATGTTGACTTGATACCTTGCGCAATCCATGATCGTCGACTTATACGAGCACCTTTTGAGTGATAAATAATTTCGTTGGCTTGCTTTTGTACCAGTACGTATTTGTTCGCGCGATGATTTTGTTCGCCCTGATGATGCTGAACGGGTGTGAGGGAACTGACGAAGCCCATGCCAATGCCGAAAAGAAGTATAATCAGCAGTGGGGATGTCATCTTTCTGTGAAGCCAGAAACCATTCTCTGTACTACCCCTGACTGTGAGAGTATGATTGCTTTCTCAGCTTTGTTTGTTGCAGCCACAAACCACAAACCGAGAATGCATCAGTATACGAGTAGTCGTAATCCAGAGGCGTCATCGTAATCGTCGAAAGTCGAAAGTAATAGTGCGTGTGATGGTGGCTGATTGAGGTTTTCGTCTTACGTCAGAAGATTTTATGGTATGTACCGGTAAGGTCTTGATGTCTGTCTGTCATCATCTCGCTGCTCTCTAGCTAGAGTACGTAGAGAGTCTTGGGGAATAACGTGGATTCCTGCAGACTCCACCTCTCTCACGCGCGCCACATGAATATTGTCGTGTATGGCGCATTCGTGCGCATGTACTCGTGTTAGTCGTACATCTCACGGTATTCATTGGTTTTGGAATGCACGCTAGTTTATTCCTACTAGTAGGAACAAAAAGCCGAAGTTGAAGACTTGCTGAGCTTCTTCTCGCTCCATCCTGCGGCTTGTTGATTGTTCTCGCCCAAGGATCATTTGCAGTGCTCCTTATATTCGTCGGAGTTGAGGAGGTCTTGCCGGGCTAGATTGAAGATCGACCAAGTCTCCCTGTCTTCAAAGTCTGCTGTACTGATGAATGGTCTTGTTTGCAGATCGATCTCGAGTGATCCTGCGACCGCTCTTCGATTGCTCGCCGTCCTCACTTGTCTGTGCTGCCCCCGCCATTTATTCCGCACATCTACCAATCAGATTCATTTGATGGGGGGGTCATCATTACTCCGTCTGTCAGGCATGCGCCTTCCATCAGAAGCTCCTTCTGCCTCCTTCTGGCTGGCTGTCGAGCCATGTACCGGTACTTGTACCGACCGGTACTTGTACCGGTACCACTGTGCAAGTCATCAGCGATCAGACAGATAGAGTGAGGCGAGAGGGGGGAAGGGGGAAGTACCCCCAGGTACAGTACCGGTACTGCGTACCCCCGGTACCAGCACAGCACAGCACAGTGAGTTCGTCTTCCGTCCGTGCGCCGACCGGACCGAATGCCCAGCGAATGAATTGAGCCCCGCCGCAACCCCCAACACCACGCAACCGCGATCCCGCCGCGCCCGCCCGCAACCGACCGAACCCAACAACCCACCATCCACATCGCACCGTGTGCGTGAAGGGAGGATGAAGACGAGATAGTGAGACCTGTGACGATGATACTGTACTTCTTCTACTGTGCTGAACCGCACTTGCTATCCGATCATCGTTGCAGGCTAGTCTCGGCCTCGTCTGTCTCCCACTTTTTCAGAGTCCGTGGTGATGTCTACTAGCAATTCAACAAAGCCATCTAGCGGCACCAAGAAAAAGGGTGGAAACAAGAAAGTTGTTACTCCGAAATCCAGCGAATTGAAAGCCAATAACAATGCAACCGTATCATTGGAGAGGCAGTCCAAGCTCGGGATGAATCCCGTGGGCATTCTCACTGGCTATTACGGCTCACGTGGAGAACGGATCAAACACACGGTTCACGATGGAGCTTTGAAATTGCCCAAGGATGCTCTGGATCTGATGGATGAAGCTATCGAGGAAACGGGTCTTACACCCGCCGAGACCTACGAGTTACCCGGCCTGGATGCAGTGGTCAGGCCTTCCATTGACCCCAATCTAGATACTCTCATTGTCACGGAAATTTCTCTGGAGCGCGTCGCGATTCCAGATCCCTCTTCGCCTCAAGTTGAGGCGCCCGAGGGTGCCCAGGAACCTGCACCGGAACGCAAAATGATTCATGCGATTAGGACCAAGATCGAGAATCGCACAATAGAGAGAAGGCCGACATCTGATGCTGTGGGACAATCTCCGGCGGAACGAATTCGAGGTGGAGGTGGCGAGGAGGAGGGGTCGAACATGGATGTAGATTCAGCCCAGCCAGCTGCCCCTCCAGTCGCTGAGGCGAGGCCGATGGATGTTGATGATTCGAAAGATGACTTCAATCCTCCGGCAGTATCTGCTTCGGGTGTACCCGAAGCCGCGCAAGTTCCGCTGGCACCTGCTCCAGGGAATCCTGCTGCTCCTCAATCAGGTCTTTCTGTTTCAGCTCCTGCGGGCACAGAACCTTCCCCTGCTGTCCCTGTGGCTAGCAGTACTGTCGCTGGCAACACTCTTCAGCCCGGCGCGACAGATCCACCTGCTGCCGGGAATGGAGAAGCGGTAGCTCCCACGAGTACTTCTGTAACAGCAAGTAACAGTGGTGTCTCTGGAGCTGTCGTGGGTACGCCAGAAGCTGCTCCAGTGGCCCCCTCCGCACCAGTATCCATTGACATCAAACCAGCACCAGTTCCTCCCGTGCAAGCGGCGGGTGTGCCCCAGGTTTTGGTGACTCCGGCACCGACTCCCACACCCGCCCCTCCACTTGCTGCGCCCACTCCCGCCGAGACTGCTTCTGGTGCAACGGCCAGTGGTGACTCTGCAGCACCTGTTCCTTCTTCTTCGCCTTCCAACGACACGACCACGAAGGCTGAAAGCGCCCCAACCACAACCGTGCAAACTCTTAGCACGAAACCAGAACCAAGGTGGGAGCTACATCGACCTGGACCAAACGATGAAATGGTTACTCCGGAGGATAAACTCACCCCAAAGCCTTCTTGGTACCAGAAGGACGGAATTGCTGACGTTGAAAGGACAATGCTACCCGAATGGTTTGATGGCAGTGCACCACATCGCACTGGTGAATCTTATTTACAAGCAAGAGAGACGATATTGTCCATGTCAGAAACCATCTCAAACCGTAACTTAACAGCTGCCATGGTTAGACGATCGATTGTTGGTGATGCGGGGAGCCTTCAACGGCTCCGAAATTTCATGTCGAATTGGGGTCTAATCAACGAGGATGCCATCAACGATTCTGCACCCACGGCTCCTCTCCTTCGAGAGAACTACCCGGTTGCGAAGCAATTCGACGACAAGCTGAGAGACGAGCTCATAAATGCCGTGGTAGAGCAGTCTAACAAGCGGCGCAAGACTGCGCCAGATAACTCCTTTGTTCCTATCAACTGGGAAGAGGTTGCATTGCAGGTTGGCAATGGAGCTACCTCGGCCGATTGCGAGAAAAACTTCTTGTCCATACCTATCAATGTCGAGGAATCTGCAACCACTGCTGCTAATACGGAACGCCCTATCACACCCGAGGTTTCTCTAGACGCGCAAAAGCCATTTTCGGGACCAACGAAGGAGGCTGCTCGGCAAGAATTTCTTCGGGAGCTTGTTGATAGCTGTGACCCTGCTGTGGTCCGTAAAGCTACATCAGCTGCTCTTGCCGCTACCGGTGAGTCTGGCAATCTCAAGGCAGCCCAGTCCGGAGCAGTGCTTGGCTTGGTGGCTGCGCGAGCTGTCGAGGAGGCGCAGAAGACAGAAAGTCAACTTGAATCCATTTTATCGCAGCTATTGGATCAAAGGATGAAAAAACTTGAAAATCGAATGGTAATGATGGATGATGTCGAATCCATTCTCGAAGCAGAGAAAGTAGCTCTGGAATTGGAGAGGCGAGATCTGTATACTGCACGTTGCCGGCACTGGTTTGGTGGTACATAGGAGTAAGAAAGAAGACATCGTATGGACAAGATCCTACGCTGAAAATCTCAATTTCTTCCCTAGGTGTAGTGTCATGTCGTGATGGCTTTAGTTGGAGATTACGAGCGTGGATTTGTATCTCTCCTCTCTAGATAGAGAGCAATCTCATCTTTCGCTCCTATCCTACTCATAACGTACCGGTATCGTAATACTACGAGTGCTGTACCTGTGAAGTACTCGTACAGTACCGGTAGTACAGTACCGGTACGGTACTGTACGAGTACTGTAGCCCGACCTACAGTAGACATCGCCTACTACAGCAAAAGAAACAAACTCGAAAAACAATTTTGGTCGTCTTAGTCAGACACAAGGAACGTTTACGACTAAAATGACCAAGAGAGAGGAGTCAGCTTGGTACACGTGGTGGTGGCAGGACAGAAAATAAATGGCCGCTCGCTCGACTGCGAAAGACATGAATGCGAAAGCGAATGGTTGCTGTGGTTGCCGTCGTTGTGATGATAAAACGCCTTTTGGTGCACTGTGTGTGCCTCCAGAACCAAACGCTGCAACTATTTTCTGCATCTGACAAAGTGAATACATTATGGGAGTTCTGAATAAAGCTGCTGATGTGGCACAAAAGGCGTCTGTTTTGGGATTGATGTCTCTTTTCGGCTTTCAGGTGTACCAAATTGCGGTGAAAGCTACCGAGTACGAGAAAGAGACGAAGAACGAGCATGCCGAGATCATGGCAAAAATCAACGAAAAGGTTGAGGAAGACTCGCGGTATAAAAACAGTATTGATAAAATCCCTGACAGATATGATCCCGACGACGATTCGTATCTAAAGAAGGTTCCAAAACTACCAGGAAAACGATCGTAAACGAATCGGCTTCGGTGGAGAAGAATTCAGAATAGAATCCGGGGGGAAACAATGTTTACCTCAAGTAACAGGCGGATGGAAAAAGGATCCAAATTTTAAAGAAAGTGGCTAAGGTGGCCTTCTCATGAGGGAAGAACCCCATCCCTCAGTGTAAATCTATAACAACATTGACGTTTGCCTCACTGCAGCAGAATCGGTATAATTCCTTTGGTATACAATTTAGCTTGATGACTTCCAGCCAAACAAGTTGGCTACAATCACCGTTGTATCATCGATGACTTGCTCCTCCTTCATCCATCTAGTACCCGCCTCGGTGACAAGTGTATCCACAGCTTGTGCGGGTCCGATTTGACCCTCGACAATTTCAAGAGTTTCTTGGTTGTTGACAAACTCCCAAAGACCGTCTGTGGCAATCACAAGGAACTTGTCGGTCTTAGGATCCAGCTCGTGTTCGGTGAACTCGGGGTCTGACACCACACCAGCAGAATGGGCCACGACATCGCCAAGGGATCTGTGCAAAGGAAACAAACGAAGAATAAAAAATGAGTCGACAGACGCCGTATATGAGACGACTGGATGTGAGAAACACACTTACCTTGACATGGCAAGTCCAGGGACATCCATATGACCCAACCAGACACGGGGAGGACCATCAATTCCGTCGTCGTATTCAACAGCAAACACACGCCCTCCACATGCTAAAATGCGCTCCTTTTCCTTGGGAGAATCAGGTTTGTGGTCGAATGTAATGTCGACAGGCACCATTCGACCATTCTCTTCTTTTCCCATAATAACACGAGAGTCGCCAATGTTGACACCGGTAATATGGTTTCCTCGAACAATCGCCATCGAGAGGGTAGTTCCACTGAATTCAGTATCGATTCGGAAGTTTCGAAGCAAGTCGCGCTCCACTTTGGCAATGGCATCAGTACAGGCAACCTGCAGGTTTGTCGCCCAGGATGGGTGGCTAAACATTTCGGTGATGAGCTGATCTCGGAACCAAGCAGATACGTAGTCCCCGTGCTCCCCATGTCCGTCCAACACGCAAAGGATCAAACTATTTGTTCCAGGATCGTCGGCCATGATGAGGGCATCTTGATTCTTCTTTCGAGGATTGTAGGGAGCATGACCCTTTTTGGAGACACCAGAGTACTCTGTGACTGCACATCGGACAACTGGACCTTGGTGCTGATGTTCGGAAAGGTTCGAGAAGGAAAATGTCAGACAAAATCGCCAACCTTACTCCAATTTCCCAGCGATTGGAACACAACACGTACCTTGTCCTTCTTCTTTGGCTTTTTAATCACTTCCTGTGGTTCTGGTTGCCCTCCTTTAGCGACTCCATCAATATTCTGACTGGCACCTGTGACAGTCAAACGGCGGCGCATTTTCTGAAATTGTTTGCCCAAAACCCCGCCTCCCTATTATTATAAAGTTCAATGGAAGAATAACAGAAGGAGAGAAAGAAGATGCGTGAGAAATTCATTCCGTACGGTTTCTTGGATCCAGAAATTTAATAGAATTAGTTGGAAAGAGGCATCCAAAGTCGTAAAGCATGATCACTTGATGGAGTTGTTGCAAGCCATCGTCGGATCAAAAAGTCCACCGCGACGCAATTTTCAATATTTATGACTTCTCCGTAGGGTGCTACGAGTTTTTTGTACCAGGAGGAAAGGATCGAAGTCGACGATCTGGTTCGCCTCGAAAATGAAAAATAATGTCCCGCCCAGGGATCAACTCACCATGCCTTTGGAGTGGCCGGGTTCACCATTCTTATCTTCCACCTCCGTACTCATTGTTGATCAGTTTTGCAATATGGTCTCTTTCAAACAAATGGTCTGTAAGAACGTCGTGAACAATGCAGGATCTCGAATCTCGAGGGGCGAAGTTGTTGGGGGTCTTCGTGAGACGCGATGATATGCGTCCGGCGTCTCAACGTCGTCGGCAGCTAGCTGGCCCTCTCGCAGCCCTCGCTCGGACAGGCTACAGCACCATACCGGTACAAGTATGTACAGGTATTGCGACCGAGCGGAGTGTGACTTTTTGAGATGACTGCTTTTCGATTTTCGATTTTTCCCGCCATCCGCTGTCACTACGAACAACCGTCCGTCGTGCGGCAATAAAACAAAGAGCGAAGAATAATGACCTGTGTGCTGGGGCATATATATACCTATGTACCTTGTACCATGTTCCATAACCACATCACACATACATACAGTACCAGTACAGGCAAAAAATAATGCGTGCGACGAGCGGAATGACGAGAGACATGATAGTACCGGTACTGTACTGTCCCGGTATGTACCTCTACTCATGCAATACAGGTACGAGATAGATGTTGTGGAGTGGAAGAGAGACGATGGGTGGAAGCTGGAGGGGAGAGTTGCAGATGGTGATATCGAGTTCTTATGAACGGACCAATTTCTCTCTATTAGTTATTAAATCAAGAGCATTCGTGGTTTGTATCCGCGACAGGTTAGCCCCTCTATCGAATTGATTTTTGGCACTGACTGCTGCCGAGCAATCTTGAAGATAGGATGCAGACTAATGGCGTGGATCATACCGGTAGCGATCAACCAGAACCGCTCTCCGTGTATGAGCAGCAATGGATTCACACTTGGGATTCTTTCAACCGAGCCCTGCGATCACCCGATGACTTCAACGCCTTTACGTGGTTGTTTCGGCTGGCGAAAGGATTCATGTGTTATCTCTATTTCAAGTCGGGCCTCTATAAATTGAGAATTCATCGATATTGGCGGTCGGGAGTACCAGCGTTTGGGATCAGCTTGATATGCGTGGTATTACTGTCGTACTATTTCAGTCTTAGAACCGTCATTATTGCTCGGTGGTGCTGTCCACTGAGTAATATTACATGCCACCGACCCAGCTGCCCGTGGGCCGTGTTCCATGATGGGTTTGTTTTTTATGTTGGTGTGATGATTATCTTCCACTACATTTCTGCATGTTTTCGATCCCCAGGAGTCGCCCTTACTGCTGATTACGACAAATTTGAGAAGTCTGCATATGGCATTACAGAGGACATTCGGTGGAAGAGCATCGACTCACAAGGTGGTTGTTGCTGTTTTGGTCCAAACTTCGACATCGGTGCCGAGAGACATCGTGTCTCCAAATACAAGAACTTGCAGCCATCGCGAAAGAGTCCAGACAACAATATTATTTTCCCATCAATAGATTGGACTGAGTGTCAGAAATGCAGGATTTCTCGACCACCCCGATGTCACCACTGCAGCGTCTGCAATCGGTGTATACTTCGATTCGATCACCACTGTGTCTGGCTAAACAATTGCATTGGACAAAACAATTATCGAAATTTTCTGTCGACGCTTTTATTTTTGACAATCGGGTGCTTCTATGGTGTGCTGGTGCTCTGGTTGCCGTTTTGTGAGCCTCTTCAAAAGCAGGTTTCGGAGCATGGTTGGCACTTTTTGTACGAGAACAAAACTGGTTTCTTAAATCTACCGCCTCCAGGGACTATGGTACGACAATGTTTGTCTACGGGATTAGAGCAGGAGGTTGTCATCAAACTCGTTTTTCCGCTCCTTGTAAGTGTCGGTTTGCTGCAAGCTGTGTTCTTGTCCTATCACATTCGATATACTATGCTGGCACGAACGACTCTCGAGTACAAGATCCTTTTGGAGCGGCAGTACGAAGCTTTGGTCCAGAGGAACGAGATCTACCCCATACCTCACAATCCCTTCGATTGTGGATGGATCGAAAATGCAAGGAATGTTCTCGGATCGACCCCAGTCCTGATATTTTTGCCCATTCCTCTGAATCTCGATGTTGACTGCCAGGTGGATAAGAAGGACACCTAAGGAGGAGAGGTTGAAGGTCGGTCAACTCTACGACACTTGACTCCGCCCGCTGCCACTAACGATACTATTGCTGCGACTTCGTGCGGGGACCCCTTCCCCGGTCTTGGAGTCATTGGAGGAAAAGAAGAACCTCAGGAGCCAATTCATACCGAATGGGCCGTCCTTATCCCGCATGGAATCTCGTACTCGGTCGAACGTTTCTGCTTTGGCGTACAGCTTCGCACCCCATCCTTTCAGCTTGATAGTGTACGTATCTTCCTTACTGTTGTACTTCTCTACTGTACCTTCACCGTATGCTGTGAGGGCTTCTTCGCCTACCGCTGCTTTCAAGGGACGGACAATCGCTTCTGGTTGCAAGTACATTACCATTCCAGCCGATGGCACTGTGACTATGTGAATGCCTGCGATAATGGGAGAAAAAGAAAGTTGAGAGCATTCTGACGAATAAAGAAAACCAGTTATGTCCAACTCAACAATAGCGTACCAGTCGTAGGTTGAACCGACTCTAGAATTCCCGAGAGGCCTAGATTCGTCAGAACCGGATAACCTTCCTTGCAATCTTTGACAATCGCATATTTGATATCTACTCCTCGAATCCAAGCAATCGGATGTGAACCGTCAGCCAATGTCCACTTTGAAAGATGTATTTTATAAAAACCATCGACGTCCCGGAATCCAACGACTCGCCCGTTGCCGAATGCAGTAGACACAGAAGCAGAGTCACGATAGTACCGTTCAAATTTGATCGGGGATGGTTCTCCTTCCTCCTTCGCTTTTGGCTGTGCAGAGAAACGTCCAGCAAAATCAAAAGTAGAGGACACCAAGGTGCCAAATGCTGACAATATGCCATCTGGTGTTTTCGCCTCTTTCGACTCCTTCCACAGTTGGGCAGTCTTGACCGTGCAGTACAACTTAGCATGCGACCCGTCCGCCAAAGTCCAAGCCGAGATACTCAGGCATATCGTTTGGTTGATTCCTTCAGGGTCCATCTTGGATGTTTCTTTCTTATATCTCAAGGGGAGAGGACGACTCACTTCTGCCTCACCAAATGGCGTTCGAATCAACGTTCCCTGAGCAAAAGGAAAGTCGAGCTGCTTGGGAGTTTCAATTGATGGCACCGGCGCCGGCCGACGGAAAAGGGCTGCAAGCAGCGATTCCTTCTCAACCTTGACGCAATTTTCGTTCAGGTATGCCCGAGCTTCCCATCCAAGCATGTCTATGACGACAATACTCTCAGAAAGGCGGTGTTCCACCACTGTTCCAAGTCCATACGGTGTGCTGCATTTCTCGCCAACATTGAAGGTCGGTCTCTTCGGTTCCTTTGGGCTACCGACCCAGAATGACACAAGGGAGCTCGGTTTCTTGTCTATGACTGGTAAATGGGGAGGCACGAACTTTGAAATAAATCGGCCGTCGATCGTGGCCGAAACGTTCAATTGTTCATGTCGTCCTGTTACTTTCTCTTGTGGACTTCCGTCGGAACTTATCGAGCTGATCGACGAACAGTCGCTCATAGCAGACGTGGCACCTCGTGCTTCGACACCGGAAGCCACTTTTCTAGATTCTCTTCCTTCAGATGATGGAGAGATAGCATCATCCGGGGATTCCTCGGTGGAAAGGGTTTGGTTGGTTGGGGTAGTACGAGCTTTCAGTGGCGAAGTTGTTGTCCTTCGTAGCGAGAATCTTCTTTGATCGGCTTCATCATCGGTTGCCTCGTCAGTTTCGACCACTGTCTCAAGCGGAGCAGGAGCCGATGTCCTTCGTTCCAGATTTTGCCCACGTGGTCGTATGGCTTCTTCCTTGACTTTCTGAAGATGCTCATTGACTTGTACGTCCAAAGATCTCCAATCCAAGGCCACTTCGTACCGATTGAATTCAGGATCGAACCCCTTGATGACTCCACTACCATAGGGAGTCTTTACCTTTTCACCATCCTTCCACAGCCTTTCTGCCAGGATCGGTTTCACAGTATCCACTCCTTTCTCAGCCAGAAAGCGGTTTGCGTTCCAAATGCCTTGATTCAATTCTGCTCTTCTATTCGCTTTCTGCATTTCTGACTGCCACTGCTTGCTCGAAATGGAATGAAAATCCTTCACAGCATCATCACAGACACGTCGCAACCCAGTGACCCGAATCAGGGGAGGGTCCCGTGAAGCGGCATGCAAAGCTGCTTCTGGGTATGTTCGGAAGAAACACGGGTACAATTCCTTTTCTCTCCATCGCGAAGGCGCATAACCGTAGGTTTTGGGAATACCTTGGACCACATGCACGTAGAGCGCTTCGAATTCGTACGGGAAACTGTCAAACATGAGTTCGGCTGCCCGCACGTCGCCTTGACCATTATCACAGACGAAAATGTGCTGATACTCTGGATATATGGACACGTATCGTTTGAAATTGTCAAACTTTTTGCGTGCCAAGGGTTCGAAATCATTTGTAGCAATGTACTGTGAACCGGAAGTGATATCGCCAGCAAGCATCGAGGGGACTGTGTGCATTCCTTTTCTTCCGTCGGCACTCAGCATCCGTAACTTTTCAAATTTTCGGAAACTGGATTGTTCGCTCATGTCTTTGTAGACATGAGGACGTGCGGAAAGGAAGACAAGATTCCCAACACGACTTTCGGGCCATTCTTCGGGGCCACTAGTGCCAAGATCGAGCTCTCGATAAAACGCCAGCACGCCAGGGTAGACGAGTTTCTTAGGATACCTCTTGTCAATTCCAGCGGGATACGATCCTCCTGATGACACCAAAGTATCGTCCACATCCGATAAAATTTTGCGCCACGCCATGTGCTGCCGTTGCAGCGCGCGTTTGGTCCCCATTTGCATGTGTGATATTTGGAGCGCTCCCTCTTTTCGAATATGGGCTAAAATGTCTTGCCGTATCGTTTCTGACTTGATATCATCGTAAATGAGTTTGTTCATGGAGAAGTAGTCCCCCTTTGCATCGGTCAAGGTTTTAATTTCCGACAGGTCGTCTCCATGAGTATTGAGAATGATATTTCGTACCCAATGTTCTGCTCGGGGATTCGCTCTTAATTTGAGAATCTGGAGTGCATGGAGAACAATGACACGAGACATGGCAGTTAATGCTGGCAGTCGATCGACCGCCAGGAGTTGCACGAGTTCCGTCCGATGTTGTCCTGAAAAATTGCGATGATCTTTAATTTTGTAAATGAGTAGGCCCAATTTGACATGACACACCAGATAGTTCAAACCGACCGCGTCGCATTCGGTAAATATTCGGATAATTTGCTTTTCATTTTTGAAAACAAATCGTTGATTGATGAAATTGTTGATGGTGGAAGGAATCAAAAGTTGATCAATGTCACGTAGACAATTGTTGATGTTGGCTAGGAGCTCTTCCATTGTGACTTTGACATGATGTCCATGCGTATTGTTCAACGAGACGTTTCGTCGCAATTGCGTCTCTCGACTGAGTTTGACCCGATGCATGTACCGGTCCCACAGATGCATCGCATAGCTTGACAGAACGACTCCAAAGAATCCGAGACTAGGACTGTATCGACCGAAGGCCAGAGGCGAGTCTTGGGCAAAAAAAAGTGCCGTCGAGAATAAGAGCGCAAAGATGGTCCAAAATCTGTTTTCGTACTCTTGCGCATGATGAACACCACTTTCTTCGTAGGCCATGAATAAATACAATGAATAAACAAGGGATAATATACAGGAGCAGACGACGGGAGCGACTGCAAAGAGCGCTAGTGTAATCAAGACGAGGCTCTAAGAAGAAGAAGAATTGAGTGAGTGAGTGAGTGAGAAAACAAGCCATGCCAGGAAAACGAGCCGTCGTTGCACCTTCAACGTATGTTGCGATGGTACGTACCACTAGCACCCACAGCAGCACTACCATGGCAGCAATTCGGTCCATGATGGAATCAATCAATCAATCAATCAATCAATCAGTCAATCAATTGGATGCTCGTTCCGCCTGTTTTGGGGTAGCTGTCCAGTCCAGTCCAGTATGTGTCGACTCCTCTGGGGAAAGGAACAAATAAGAATGATAAAGTCAACAAAGCGAGCTACCGGTAGTGATCATCAGCAGACGGTTTCATGAAGGCGTTGGTTCGTGTACGGACTCGTCTGATGTACGAGTAGAGTGTATTCGTTGGTAGAGTAGAGTAGAGTAGAGTAGGTAGCAAGGTAAAAGAAAGGACAACAGCAAGTCGATAATGAATGCTGCTCGTGCCCGATGACGATGATTGTGATAATTCGTGTCAAGTCGGGGTTCCTATCCGCGTCCGATCCAAACTGAATGAACGAACGAACGAACGAACGAACGAATGAAATGAATGAATGTTTCTCTTTCCAGGAAAATGACAAATTGGACCGAGAGCCAAGCAAGAAAAAATCCAATAGTCCAAAAGAATAACTTGCTCTGCTGCCTTGCGCAAGGTAGTCTATTTACTGACTGACTGTAATTGGAAAAGTTGGTGTTTCACCTCTCGATCAAAACAACTTCATCTGATGAATGTCGGTTGTGTCATCGATCGCGGATCGCGGCGTCATCAAGGCAGGAGACATGCAAAAGCTAGAGTAGCAAGAAAGAAAGATGGCGGGCGCGCCATGCATCCGTCCGTTGTTGCCTGTTGCCGAACAAAAGTGAAGTTCGCAAGTTGTGGATCGATGATGGAGGGAGGTTTGATCGCTTTTTACGTAGAGCGCTACGGAGTTCCGTCTACTACGAGCACTGTATCCGTAACACGACACGATGACGACGACGGGTTTTGGGTGTGAGCATCATGGGGTCGTGTGAGTCAGTTGGGTCACCGGAGTCGTACCGGTAGGCGGTATGTAGGCCGTCGTCGTTCGTCGTCGCCCAATACCGGTACCAGTACCTGTAAGAATAATCAGGTAATGGGCTCTGAGGATTCGAGTCACTCTCACGACTCCGAGTGGGATTAACCGGAGTATTCCGAATACGAATGGTGCACGTTTGGAGAACTCTTCGGAGGCTTTCGAAGAACCCCTTCGTTATGAAAAGAGGCTCGAAGAATATCGGAGGAGATCCATGGGAGAATGAAAAGAATCCATTCCCCTCAGAATACCCATAACGAAAAGCTCACAATTTTAATAATTCCATTTTAGGAAACGTTAAAACACTATTCGCCCAAATACTAGGCTCATTACCTCAGTATTTTAACACGCTTCCTCTGCGCTAAGAACTGATCAACAGTAACTATAAACATGGTTGGAGTGTCTACACGACGCAACCCCGTTCGAGGGGATGATGATGAACCTGAAGATAACCCGGCACCAGCTGCAGCCGAAGAGCAAGCCGGTGCCCAAGGAGCTCCACCCCAAGGCGGTGGAGCGAACCAAGGCGCAAACGCCCAAGCGAATCAAGCGAACCAAGGTGCAGTCGGTGCGGGGATACAAATGCCTCCGCCACCACCGCCAGCATTCGCATTCGCCCTTACTCCAGGACAAGCGTTCGTTGGACCAATCAACTTCCACGACAAGGAAGGGCAAAAGTACTACGAAAACGCTACGCGCTCATTGGAGTCGAGTGAGCAAAAGACAAAAGCTCAACAACAAGTCGGACGGAGTCGGACACGACTCAAGGACTGAGGATCCACCGCTGCAGCAACCCGATGAGATCAGCCCTCATCAAGGAGAGAGCAATGTCCCTCCAACATTGAATAACAATGGACAAGGAAACGGCGACCCTAGGCCAAGGGAAGCGAACCTGTCACTCGAAGGCCAGACACCTACGCAGAATTCTGAACCGACTCAGAACCTCATCAACATCATGAAGACCGGGTAACTGGGACCCCAACGAACATTGGGACCGTGACACCGCAAGATCGAGACACGGATACATCATTACTTATGCAGGAGCACCGCTACTATGGAAATCCCAGCTACAAACTGAGATTGCACTATCCTCAACGGAGAGCGAATTTACGGGAATCAGCTACGCACTTCGGGATGCAATTCCCGTCATGGAACTTTTCAAGGAAATGAAGGAAATAGGCTATCCTATCGTGACGACGACGTCGAAGATGAGATGTAAAGTGTTTGAGGACAATACCGGCGCCATCGAGATCGCTAAAGTCCCAAAGTTCTGACCAAGAACCAAACATTTGAACAACCGTCTGCACTTCTTCCGTTCGTACACCGATGGAAAGGATCCACAGATCACAATCCACAAAATTGCGACTGAAGATCAGCCTGCCGACATTCTGACGAAACCATTGAATGAAGAGCTCCTAGTTCGACATCGAAAGGAGATCATGGGATGGTAGCCTGAGCCGACTCGAGCAACCCGAAAGAGGGAGTGTAAGAATAATCAGGTAATGGGCTCTGAGGATTCGAGTCACTCTCACGACTCCGAGTGGGATTAACCGGAGTATTCCGAATACGAATGGTGCACGTTTGGAGAACTCTTCGGAGGCTTTCGAAGAACCCCTTCGTTATGAAAAGAGGCTCGAAGAATATCGGAGGAGATCCATGGGAGAATGAAAAGAATCCATTCCCCTCAGAATACCCATAACGAAAAGCTCACAATTTTAATAATTCCATTTTAGGAAACGTTAAAACACTATTCGCCCAAATACTAGGCTCATTACCTCAGTATTTTAACAAGTACCGGTATGTAGAGGTTTGTGCGGTGTGACGGTGGGCGGACAAACACTGCCACAGCCACCGACTGTGCGTGAGACTTCTGTCGCCATCTTCGAGGACTGCGGATGGATATGGATGTTGTTTGACCATGAGGGTGCTTGACACCGGCAGAGACCAGGGACAATCAAAGCATCACAAATAATACTCACAAACCCTGCATTCTTCAATCATATTCACGATGTATAATGGAATTGGATTGAGCACGGTCCGAGGAACGGCCACGTCCGGGCACGTTCAAGCCAGTCGGGGTCACGTGCGGGGATCTCGCTTGCGGCGACAGCGGGAACGCAATGCTACCGAAGGAGCGCCAAAGGCCTACAATCCCGTCAGTGCTGCGGCTCGAGAGCGGGGAAATGTCGAAATTCAACGACATGAAGAAAAGCGAAGATTGGAAAATCGACTGTTGGAGTTGCGAGAAGACCTCGAGGAGAAGAATCCAAAGATGGCTGAGGAGGAAGTGGAACGGAGGGTGGAGGAAGCACGACAGCGGCAACTTGCGATCTGGAAGGAGCAAGATGAGCGAGAAGCGAAGCGACTGGCGGGTGCTGATGAAGGAGCAGCAGATGATGATGGTGGTGGTGGAGAAGTCGCCGCGCCGCCGAGCCAGGAGGCAGCGGGTGACAGAACTAATCGCCGATGGGAGAATGCCAATTATGATTATGATCGAGGGCAACCACGAAATACCAACGATCGGTGGGAGAGGCAAGGGCCTGGTCGTGGTAGGGGATTTGCACAAGGCAATCGCAACGATCGTGGTCGGCGTCGAACCAATACCAACACGCACATGGATGCAAAGTTGAAGGAGCAAGAGAATGAGCGACTCCGGGATGCCTTCGGGATCTCCAAGGAAAGACACGTTGAAGGTCAGGCTTTTGATCGGGAATTCCAGGCCCAGAAACGCCAAGAACGCCTGGATGAACAAGAAAAACTCCGCAAAGCAGAGGAAAAGCAACAACGTAAAGAAGCCAGGGCAGCCAAACGTGCCGAGAAACTTGTCAAGAAACAGGCGAAAAAGGAAACGAAGAAGCGGGGGCGGTCGCAAAAGAGGAAACGCCGCCGATCGTCGTCTTCGGGGTCTTCTTCTTCGTCATCGTCGTCGTCGAGTGGCAGCAGCCGAAGCAGTTACAGCAGCTCTTCCTCTTCCAGGTCGAGCAGTCGTTCCGGTTCCACCCCATCTGGAAGCTACACGTCGCACTCGTCCTACAGCAGCCGCAGCTCTCGAGGACGACGTCGGTCTAGTAAGGGTCGAAGAGGACGAAAAAGATCCATCAGCTCGAAGAGTCAGTCTTCGAGGTCTAGTGGAAGTCGTAGTCGAAGTGTTGCCACATCTGACAGTCGAGAGCTGGATAGAGAGATGGCGCGTTCCGGACAAAAGCGACCCCGGAAAGATCCCGACAAAAAGGGCAAAGACCCAACCGCTAAAGCCGAAATGAAAAAGGACAAGGTGAAAGATAAGAGACCTTCCGAATCACCCCCGCCGTCGAATTCGAAAACGTCAACAGTTCCTTCCCAGGTCAAGGAATCCAAAAGTAATGTCCAGCGAGGAGAGGTACCCGAAAAGAAAAGACCCAAAGGAAAACGTTCACGATCCGATTCACGAGATCGATCGCCTTCCTCCAGCCGCTCCCGTTCGGACTCGCGCAGCCGATCTCCAACTCCGAGGAAAGATCGAGAGGATAAGGGTGAAAAGAAAAGAAAGGGAGACCCCGAATCATCATCGGGGGGCAAACAGAGCCGTAGGAGCCCCTCTGGATCCTCGTCGCGGTCCTCTTCCAGGCCCAGACGACGAGGACGCTCGCGATCGTCGTCTCGTTCAGGCTCGGAAAGCAGTAGGTCTCGTTCGCGTTGAGCTCAGATGTAGTTACAATCAAGGTACACACTGGTCAAACTAAACTTAAATGCTATACAGTACTAGTAGTAATAATTGTACACATGTATATAATCGCAACCAAGGAAGGAGTCGTCGTCGTCGTCCCCCAGCACACTCAATAAGAAATGCGGGAAAACTGACGCCATATGTGATACTAAATACGGATTTGGTAACTGCCAGCCTTGGTAATGTATCGGACCCATCGATTGGTGTGGTAGCCAGACTTGTCATAAACTCGAAGGAATCGAACGTGCACTCCACTGGAAGTGAACATGGGAACCTGGAACTCGGCACTAATAGGTGGGCGGCTCCACGGCTTGGGGCGCACAGTGGGCATCAACTCCACGTCCGCTTGAATATGGCACTCGGCCTTTCCTGGGAATCGCTTGACACGCCATACAATCGCCTGTTGCTCTGGTTCGTACTTGGCACGTCCAAAGGAATGCTTGATCTTGGTCTTGGCTGTATTCTTCGGTACAGGAACTTTGATTACCACGTGAGTCGCAAAGAGCTGATCAGAAAAGTTTGCAATAATCTTGAGATTGATCGAAACCCTGGGGGTAGAGAAAGAAAGACAGTTAGCAATGTGTGCATATTGGTAAAGTAGTGTCGTACTCGTTCAAGACAAGTGTACGTACTTGGTCATTCCTTGTTCTTCTTGTACAGCGGGGATGATTTTAAATGGAAGATTGATATTGTCTGTGACACGATATCTCATCAATTCGAATTCTCCGTCGGGAGGAATAAAGGTAATTGTACGATCAGCGTCAAACTTTCCCAGTCGGACGCACCGATGGAAAGTACAATCATCGATTTCGACACCTGGCTTTCTTTGTCCCTCTTTTTCAATAACGAGCTTATCATTGAGACCAAATTTACATTCGGGCATCCCCGTCAACTTAGTATTCATTTGCACGCCGCCTGTAACTTCGTTTCTCAAGACATTTCCAGTGGATGAAAGCAACAAGTTGACACTCTCCAAGACATCAATGTATACTTCATTCTTCTTGTGGCGAATTCCTTCGCGTCTCCAGTCAATCGCTCCCGTGATTTGACTCGTCAGCTGCGACGGTTCTGGTTCATCTTGAGGCTTCACACTTCCCAGATTTATGTAAAGTCGCAAGACATCGACGGCACAATTTTGTGGATACCCAAAGTCCATAGTCTCGTCCATGAGTTCATAGATAAGGGTCATGTTATTGCGCATAGCATTTTCATCAAACTCTTCCCCGAGGTATCCCTTGAGAATTCGGATCAATTGAAAGAGGTATTCAAAGACCAACGCTGGATTGACGTTGGATCTCGTCAAGGCGACAAAGAACATATTCTGGTGACGAGTGTAAAGAAAGGAGCAATTCTCAATTCGCTTGACGGGAGCCTCTGTCCCCGTCTCTTTCGTGGCAATAACCTAAACGTGGTGGTGGTGGTGGTGGTGGAAAGAATGAAAGTGAGAAATATTGTGGAAAGAAGTAAATAGTACAGTATCAAAATCCATTCGAAGAAACCATCATGGTGGTGGGTAATAGTGAATGATTGATTGATGGGTGCTTTGTGGACGTTATCCGTGCGTTGAGTGGGTTCCGATCGGACAGGTCGCATATAAAAATATACAGTCCCGTATGTAATATATACCCGGGAAAGGAATGCATCCAACGCTTTCGACTGGCTTGACCATGACGAGCGAGGCATGGCTTTGCGCTTTTCGTCGACCTTTTGGAGGAACTTACTTGCAATCGAAATGAATCGGCAGCTGCTCGACTGACATCGTCTCTGTAGAGTGGTAAAAGAGCGACCAAGCAGAAGAAATTGTGAGTATTCTTGTCCACACCGTCCCATGATTAATTTCTTCAGTCATGTTGTTGTTTTGTCCACGACGACACCGCGAGGAGGAGTCATTCGACTCACCGATACTGCCGGGAGATCATAATGTCTCCCTTTTGATTGAGGATCATGATCATGGAAATCATGATGGAAAAAGTGTATTTGTTTCAAGGTCTCTACCGTCTATTTGGACAAAGATGTTGAGAGTGGGACTTCCGAAAGGAATTGTGTTGAGACTTGGGACACGGAAGTGATTGTGAGCGTACAGTGCTCATGGCGACCGCCGCTTCCAATCTAGCGCGATGTTGTACCGGTACCAGGTACTTTACCCGCAGCGGTACACGCTGGCTATCGCGCACTTCGATTTTCGATTTTTCGCGAGACAGACTAGTACGAGAATTGCGCGATTGTATGCAATTGATTGATTCGTCCGACTGCAATCTTGTAGAGGTGGCTTAGCATCCCCCTTTTGAGCTGGCTGCTGCCCCAAAAATACACGCGTGACGGGTGGGGGCCCGACGGTGGAGGCGGTGCATGGTGCATGCACTCGCTCGTCGTTGTGGCGGCATTGCACACATCCCACCATTCCTGTCATTTTAGGAGTACTTCACTTCTTGAGTATCCTGCAACAAGTTTGGCCAAGCAACGTGTTGAGGGTCCCAGACTACAGCACTCGTATCGCTAGCCTGGACACATACAGATTGTAGTAGTCATCCTCGGTTCCAGTCAGTGTTTCCGCATTGTCCCAGATATCGTGTCTTTCTTGACGCCAATGACCACCAGTAGTAGCGAGTACACGGCGAAACGGCGGAGAGCGGCGGACAGTGCAACGATGAAGAGGGGTGATGTTAAAGGACGACTTGGATCGCTAGTGGTTCCGTGGGCAATGATGATTCTAGTTTCAGTAGTTGCCGCTGTGGTGCTCTATCCCGAGGAAACAACCACGGAAGGAGATTACCAGGTTGGCAGCATCCCTACCGGTAGTAGCACTCACAACGTCTTGCAGCGTTTCTTGGATTCTTCTTCTTCTGGTATCAGAGAAGACCACCGCGAGCACGTTCACAAGCACGTCTTTGAGGAAGCACACAAACCACTCTTTCCACTAGACACTAGTGATCAAATCGGATTTGTGTTTGCAGTCATGGGCTTGATGATTGCTGCCGGCGGAGGCATTGGAGGGGGCGGAATCTTGGTGCCCATTTACATTTTGGTCATGGGATTTTCTCCCAAACATGCCATCCCTCTGTCCAACATCACCGTCTTGGGCGGTGCCTTGGCGAATATGTTTTTGAATGTGAAAAAACGCCACCCAATGGCGGATCGACCACTTGTTGACTGGGATTTGATTTTAGTCATGGAGGTGAGTGCTGCTGAATCTACTGGCATTGCTGTCCTCTGACCTGCAGCATTGTCTCTCACACATACATGTCAAACTTTTCTAACGACTCCTCACTCTTTCTCAAATAATAATAAAGCCCTTGACGATCGCAGGCGCCTTGATGGGGGCCTTTCTCAACAAAGTCTTGCCCGAACTTTTCCTCACTGTCATGTTGGTCTTGTTGTTGAGCTTTACTGCGTACACCACATTGGACAAGGCCATGAAGAT
This sequence comes from Nitzschia sp. pyKryTriq1, assembly GCA_956465555.1. Classification (NCBI taxonomy): domain Eukaryota; phylum Bacillariophyta; class Bacillariophyceae; order Bacillariales; family Bacillariaceae; genus Nitzschia; species Nitzschia sp. pyKryTriq1. Next base: position 3,048,630 of record OY101116.1, read on the forward strand.
GTACAAGGCGGAGACCCGCAAACTCCGCGAGCAGGGATACAAGCCAGATGGCACCAAGGAAAGTGAACTCACCAAGATTGAGAACCAAGATTCGGTGGAGAATAGTAGCCAAGCCGGCGATGAGCTACTCAAGAACATGGACCTCCAAGAAGGAGAATCCCCTGGTGCTGGGGAAGAAGACACTCCCGAATGGAAGGTCAACCAAAAGCTCAAGGAGGAACTGAATCAAATTTTAGAGGCAGAAAGAGTCGTTCCCCAGACGAACATTATCATTTTGATGGTCATGTTTGTTGTCGTGCTGACGATCAACTTGTTGAAGGGAGGTGGTGCCTTCACGTCACCCTTGGGTATTCGATGTGGTTCGACAGGGTTTTGGATGGCCAATTTGGTCATGCTGGTCTGGATCTTGTCCGTTAGCGCCTATGTCCGAGCTTATCTGGTCCAGAAGTTTGAAGCCAAGAAACGCGTCGGCTACAAATACATTGAAGGTGATATACAATGGAACCCACGCTCTACTATTGTGTATCCAGTGATTTGTTGCGCGGCAGGATTTTTTGCTGGCATGTTTGGAGTAGGCGGTGGTATCGTCAAGGGTCCACTCATGCTTGCCATGGAGGTGCACCCCGCAGTCGCCTCTGCGTCTTCGGCGTGCATGATTCTATTCACGAGTTTCACAGCCACCACAAGCTTTGTGGTCTTTGGCTTGCTAGATATGGAGTATGCATCGATTTGTTTTTTTATTGGATTTGTCGCCACCTACTTTGGACAGATAGGATTGGGTATTTTGATGAAGCGGGCACAACGCAATTCCTATATTGCTTTTTCGATTGGAGGAGTCGTACTTTTGTCGGCGCTCCTCATGACAATCCAATCTCTCTTGAGTATGGCAGAGGGAGAGCATCATACTTCCGGTGGTATTTGCGGGAAGGATTCATAATTCACCTTTATTTTCGATACTGAACACGCATTGTACTGTAAAGCAACTCAAATATATTTTTATAGGATAGATTTCCACTTTTACAAGTTGAACCCCATCTCGTCTACCTAGCATTTGTAAGACTGACAGAGTTCCTAGTAGATAGCTTCCTCGACTACATACGATTAGACAAAAAATGCGATAATCCACCAGCTAGCTCAGACCAGAAGACGAGATGTTTTTATGGGATATCAAGGTTCGCGTAGTCGATATCGTCTGCTCCAAAATCACCGAATTCGTCATCGCTGTCGATTTCAATTATCGCCTTTCGTGCCTTCGGTTTCCCCGTACGAGCGGCAGCAGAAGATGCTGATTGAACGACCACTGCCGTGACGTTGGTGGCGGGAACATCATCCGTCCTAGTGCGTTTTCCAGGGCGATTGGCGATGTACTCTTCGAGCTGATTTTTCTCAATAAACTGTTTGACCTTCCTGACAAGACGCGACCCGTAGTCCTTCATCTTTTGTTCTCCTAGAAGTCCCATCGAAAAAAGCTCCTCCTCCGTGGTAGGTGCAAATGCGGCAATGCTCTTGATAGTAGGGTCCGTAAGGATGTGCCAGTCTACAGAGGACAAGGGTGGTAGGATGTCAGAGTACATCACCAAAATGCAAACCAACACGCAAAAAATACTTACAGTACACTTCGTTCCCGTACATCTGTTCTTCATCTGCCCACATACTTGTCAATAGCTTAATTTCCTTTGCCAAAGCAGTAACGTGATTGTCTGGTAGGGCTGCTGGGCTGTCATTCTTGGCACTACTAGAAGGTCGCCCAAGGCGTAGACTTTCGCCTCCGTCCCAAGAATCATCATCCGAGTCGGATCCTACGTCGGAGAATCGTAGACCACCATGAACATCCATATCATTCGGAGTCAATGACGCCCTTGCCGGCGGAGGTGCTGTCTTTGTTTTGGAAGAGGAAGTCTTCTTGGGTATTGTTTTCTCCTTCGTCTTTTTCTTTGGCGTGTCCTTTTTAGCCTTGTCTGAGGTCTTTCGTTGTTTCGGGACTTCCACAATCAGCTTGCGGGCTCCGCGCAAGAATGCCGGTGCATTTTCTCCATGAGTCACATAGTCAACAGCAAAGCCGCCTTTAGTATCAACACCAGACTCCACCAAGAGGCGTTCAAAAATCATGGCATGCATGATGCGATCCAATTCGTCTTTTCTGAATTTGGATCCATCTCCATATCCTTTCACGCGCGTCAAGTCACATTTCTCGAAACCCTTAAGAGCCGATTTGCTCTTGGATCCTTTGTAGAGCTCAGCCAATTGAAACAAAGTGACGCCCCCAAATGCTCGGAGCCTAGCTACGTCATTAAACAGATTCAAAACCGTCCGAGCTTCTGCGGTCATATCCTTCTGTTCTGGTTCTCTGCCGGCCTTGCAGTTATCGCATGTTTTATTGCAAATTTTGCGATTGAACTTCTCCCCAAAGAACTCCAATTGCATGGTCCGGCGGCAACGAAATTCGTCTTCACAATATCGAACGCAAGTGTGAAGTTGGTCGACCTTCCGCCGAGTACTGTCACCATACGAATCCTTGGCCGATTTGCGAATCATGTTCTCTAGAACCTTTTTGTCCTTGTAGGAGTAAAAGAGAATACAGTCAGCTTGTTCACCATCTCGCCCAGCTCGACCACTTTCTTGATAACTATGAGTACAGAGGAGTAGAAAGAGAATATTGTTAGAAATCATCCTGCTTGCTGGCAGGTTGAACCTTTCGCCAACATTTCTGAACTTACTAGTGCGTAATGGACTTGGGCATGGAATAATGAATCACATACCGTACATCTACAAGCAAGGAAAAAATCAACCGACAGGCAATTGTGAGTGACCAGAATACATCCCATCAATCCCCTTTCATGAAACCCCAGGCATACACACGAAGAATCCAAACTCTTACCGGGCTTGTCAATTCCCATGCCAAAGGCTACTGTTGCACACAAGACGTGGATACGACCCAAGGTCCACTGATGATGGCGCTTTTCTCGTTCGGCCGGATCCAGTTCGGCATGATAATAAGAGACTTGAATCCTCGAGCATCCCTTGTCTTTAAGCTTTTCCTGGAGCTTTTTGGACACATCTTCACAATTCTTCCTGCTCAAACAGTAAATGACTCCCGAATCACTGGGTCTTTGACCAATGTAGTCCGCAATCGCATCCAGAATCTTCCCATCTTTCTTGCGGACTTGGTAGTGAAGATTTTGCCGGTTGAAACTCGATTGGAAGAGAAATTCATTGCGCATTCCTAGAGCCCGAATGGCATCTTGGACGACCTTTTCGTTCGCTGTGGCAGTTAATGCCATGAGAGGCACGTCTGGAAACTCTTGTCGGAGCATTCCCAATTGATTATAGTCGGGTCGAAAGTCGTGCCCCCAGTCGCTCAGACAATGGGCCTCATCCACAACAAAACGACTGATCAATCCTTTGCTGTGAAGTCGGCGAAGGATTCCCTTCATATGATTGGAATGACGGAGCTTTTCGGGAGTCAAGTACAACAGCTTGATACCCCCGTGGGCAGTTGTTTCCTGAATACGGCGCGTGATTTCGACTTGTTCGCCTTCATAATCTTGGTTCGAGCTCAGAAATACGGCAGGAACACCCAACTTGGTCAAGGATTGGACTTGATCTTGAATGAGGGAGAGCAGTGGCGAAATGATGACTGCCAAACCAGGGCAGCACCAGGCAGGTAATTGGTAGCATAAACTTTTACCACCACCAGTTGGCATGAGAACAAAGACATCTCGACCTTTGATCGCCTGTTCAATGACATTCTGTTGGCCTGGACGAAAAGATCGGTGACCGAATTTACGTTGATTCTCACGAAACATATCCAGTGTCTCCGCCCCGGTAGCTGAAGCTCCGCCGCTGCCACCACCACCGTCATCATAATTCCCTTCCATTCCATCGGCCCATTCAAAAAAGTCGCATGCTTGATCCTGAGGAAGGGAACACTTGTAGAACTGTCGACCATTGTTGGCCGAGGTACTGGCAGTCAAAAGTCGACATGGCTGGCTGTGTCCTGGACACAATGGAGCACTGGAGTCGCCACCAGCTCCTCCTGTGGAATGATGGAGCGACTGTGCAGATGAATACGCTCCACCACCGGAAGTAAACGAAGTATCAAAACTCGAATCCATGTTGTTGGCGCCGCCGTTGTAGCTGTTGCCGTATGAGTAGCTGTCACCATACATGTTGTTGTTGGAAGCATTGCCGTTATTTCCTCCATAGAGACCGCTGCTGCTGCCAGGAGGTGGAGTAGGAGTACCAAAAGTAGAGCCACTGCTCCGCCTACTGCTATCAATAGAAATGATAGACGTGTTGAGACCTCCATGACCGTTGTTTATATTCAATCCACCGTTGCTGCTTCGTCGACTACTGTCAATCGAAATCACGGAGCGGTCCAACGATGATCGGTGATTGTTGAAGGATGCTCCTCCTCCTGTGCTTGATCTTGCATTCCCCCCATACTGACTGTCTTGATTGCCGTTGTTCCAGGAGGAGCTTCCAGCAGAGTAGTCAAAGCCAGTCTCCATGGGCTCGACTACTGGTCGATGGTGATGCTGGAACGAAGCACTGGGTGCCGGGGGTGGTTGGTTTCTCTGTGCCACCGCTTCATCGACGTCAAAATCTGCCAGTAAGGCATCCAAATCATCTTCACCTTCGTCAACGTCCATCCGGTTGTGGTCCTTCTGTGCAGTTTGCCTTGGGCCTGATGAATACGAGCTACTAGTGATAGGGGGCTTGTGGCTGTGGCTATTGCTGTTGGTATTGCTCTGTAATGGCTGGTGATGCTGCTGCACAGGTGCTCGGTTCGCTACGTGGGGAGGTACATTTTCATTGTGTCCGGCGGCGCCGCCGCCCGAGGAGGCAAAAGAAGGACGACCACTGCTGTTTTGGCGGTTGCCGCTGCTGCTCGTACTACTGTGCTGGTACGACGGTGGCACAGCGATGCTGCCTGGTGGTGGCTCAGGGGGCAAAGTGGTGGCTTGACGATAGCGTTGCATCGCGGATTGCACGGAACGTTGAATGGAGGCCAAAGAAGTAGTACTGGTAGTACTCGCGGCGGCGGCTTGGAAATGAAACTGTGCTCCACGTTGTCGACGACGCTTCCACAATTCTTCACCTACTATTTTTCCGTCCGATTGGATCGCATAGTCAAAGCCCTGCAAGGTCCCCTTTCTGTTTGGTTGGAGCTCTGCCTGTACTTTGTCACGGTGGAATGGAAGGTTGTTTTGTATCGTCGTCATTTTCCCCGGGAGTGTCAACGCAGGAACCAAACAAACGACCCTCTACTCGTACTGGTACTGTACGAAGTAGTAGACTACCTAGCCACTGCTGTCTGTTCCTGTTCGTCCAATCACTTCTACTGGAGGAGCTCGAGAGAGAGCGAAGAATCGACGGCGGGGGCTTCTGGTAGGGTATGAGTACAAGTACTGTACGAGTGACGAGTACGAGTAGTTATTATTTGTGCTTTTTTCATACCACAGCATCGACCATCATGGTCGCCCGCTCCAAACTCCAACAACGCTTTGTGGGATTGTTGCGCCAAAATTCACGCCGCTCGCCGCTCCGTAGATCCTACGTGATTTGAGTAGTATTAGGACTCCGACGAACAACTCGACTGACTTCTCTTCTTGTTTGAATTCTCTTGTGGGGTCACGGACAGACGACCTACACAAAGGTAAAACGTAAAACCTTCGTCGATTTTCCAATGTTTGGTCAAACACAAAAAGAGTGAAACGAACAGAACGAATGATGGGCATGCAGAGGACTGCCTCCTGATGATCATGCTTCTTAGTAGAACGTCCCTCTCAAGCTAGGAGTCTAGTGGAGAGGAGAACACTGCCAGCATAGCAGTAGTCGAGTCAAGCTACAAGTAGAGTAGAACAACTACTAGTAGGCCTAACCTGTGTTAAAAGCGTGCAACACAATGCAAGTCATGCAAGAGTATTTATTATGTTTCGCGATGCATCATCACCAGCATCTGGTATTCTAGTAGAGCTAGTGTAGTCCCGGCTGTACGGCACAGTACCAGCACGTGTAGGCCGGAAAGATAGCTGTTTGGACCAGAGCAAAGTGGCAACATATGCGCCTCTTCACTCCTGAACAACACAACATGACATGCAATACTGCATTGCACTGCGGCTGGCCTATTACACGTGCGTCATGTCCGCAAAACCTGGCATAGCTTCGTGGTGGTCATCGAAATCACCGTCTTCGAAGTAATCGACCGACTGACCTTCGACGCTGTCATTGCTACTACCGCCGTTTTTGCTGGAGCGTCGAGGACGAGTCCCCCCACCGTGTGCCCGACACAGTTGAACCTTCCCAATAGCCACACGATTGCATCCCGCCAGTTTACACCGGACTCCACCCCCGTGAGCGGCACAGTACTGGGTACGGCCTCGTGCCACCTTGTCGCAACCGTCGTGTGCGCATTTCTTGCCCCCTCCGTGCTTGACGCAGAACTTGGTTGAGGACTGTGCCGATTTGTCACATCCGTCCACAGAGCAGCGACGACCGCCTCCATGAGAGGTGCAGAGCTGTGATCCACCGACGGCAGACTTGTTGCACCCATCAGATTTGCATCGTTTGCCACCTCCATGGGCAGCGCAAAAGAACTTGTCTCGCGCACCCTTGTCGCATCCAGGGAAAGTGCATCGGCGTCCTCCCCCATGTGCAATACAATAGCGGGTCGACCCTTGGGCACACTTCCCACACCCTTCATGTTCACACATTCTATTTCCACTGTGGCGTTGGCAGTATGGTCGGCGCGAAAGGGCCGGGTCACCGCACCCAATGATCCGACATGTCTGTGTCAATGAAGAGCAAAATGAGTGATTGGACACTGGCAAGACTACAAAAATGGTTTGACGACCGATACATACCTTGGAACTGTTTTCGCTACCATTGGCGGATTGCGATGGGTGGGCGACTACAACACAGAATTGAGGACCGCTGCTACCATTCGTGGGTGCCACTCCACCGGTTTGCCCTGCGCCATTGTTTGGGTGACCGAGATTGCCCTGCATTTGTGGAAGTGAAAACACCATTCCGGTCGCGCTGATTTTATTCGTGCGTACAGAAGAGTAAGCTGCTTGTGGCATCGACGACTGCTGTGAAACAGGATTTGGTTGCGAGGCGTAGCTTGGAGCTTGGCCGTAGTCGGGAGGAAGACTTAGCGGCTCGCTGCTTTGGAGCGAGTGATAATGCTCTTGTTGCGACTGAGACTGCGACTGCTGACCAGGGTACCCCGTGCCATTCATCACCTGCGACTGTTGCCCGAAACCCATATCAAACGAAGAATCACTAGTATTTTGGCCTTGGGAAGAATAGTTCACGAAATTGTTGTCATGCTGCTGATATTGTTGTTGCTGCTGCTGTTGATGATGCGAAGGCTGCACCTGGTGCATCATGTGAGGCGCATAAGGCATGCTGCTGGCACTAGTATCAGCGTTCGCACTCTGTTGTTGAGAAAAGTATATAGGTTGTGATTGTTGGTGGGTTTGCATGTGGTAATTCTGTTGAGGTGGCTGAGATGACAGATAATTCTGTCGTTGTTGTTGCTGCTGCATCTGTGCCGAGGGCAGTGTTTGGATCGGCTGTAGTTGTGGGGATGCCGAAGGTCCCAAGCCGTTCACGGGCTGTCGAAGCCTCGCATTTGGCAGGGGCAATGGACGCGGCATTGGCAGAGGCGAAGGTGCTTCCATGAATCCACTATTGCGGCTTGAAATAACTGGTGTTGTTTCCTCGGGCTGTTGTGGAGAGGCATCGAATTCGACAGGCGAATCCAATCTTTCAATGAAAACATGCGCTCGTTTGGACCCCTGTGCATTCGTAGCAACGTGGTGGTGGGCAGGCTTCAGATCCCCAACGGCTTGGACGGCTTGTTGTACGTGGGTATGGAGAATCTGAATGGGTTGGAAGTGGATGGGAACGACGTTTGGTTCGTAGTCATCGTCGAATGGATCAGGGCCAGGTGCCGACCCTGTGTAGATGGATCGCACCGATTGAACACCAGATGGGGTACCAAGCGATTCAAAACCCATAGCCAACGAAGAACCAACAGGGTCATTATTGGCGGGAGCACTGTCCAGAGCGTTGTGTGGCCGCTTCTTGATGATGAAATGTTGCTGCATCTCCACATCTGCCGCCATTTCACCTAGGTCAGCTGGCGCCACGTCTCTCCACAGCTCCTCCCCTACGCTTTTGTGAGGTTGCACCTTGTCTAAACCGTCCCATAACAGCCGCAAGGCCTGTTGCACAAATTTGAGAACAAAGGGTACCGAACCCGATCTAACGAATGAATAGCAACAAAAGACGAACGACGGAGTGTTGGATTTCCCTGAGAAAACTGGGACAGCCAACGCAGTTTCGATCTTTACTTGAGAGAAAAGACTGGCGCGCCCAGAGTCGACAAATACATCCTGTAGAAGGGGTCAGTATGCGACAAAAAAAGTTTGTTCTTTCAACGAACCAGTTTGAAATTCATACCTGATTTGCGCTCCACACCGGGTTCCCAGAAGAAAATGCTCTCCCAACAGCTCCAGACCAGAACTTCACAAGGATTTTTTCGCTCATCTTTTCGAAATCTTGGAGAGCTTGATTTGTTTTTGAGTCCGAACTGATAATAGACGTCACTTGGCCGAGGTGGTCCGATTGATCCCCGATCGGAATCCAAACTTCCGCAAAATCGAAGACCGATACATCCAAAAACGCCGCCGAAAATTCTTCAAGGCGATCAAGCCTCTCTTTTTCCATTGAGGGTTTGTTGATTGCGTACACCGGAGCCGTAGACTCATGAACGGGGTCAGTTGGAGCAAAATTATTGGTGCTAATCGCAGTGTTGTCCAGCAAGTCACCTCCCATCTCAGCCGGATCAGCGTTATCCATGATTGTGGACCAGACACCATACGAGGCTTCATCGAATGCTTCCGAACCTGCTAGTGGATCGTTACCGTCGAGGAAAGTGACCGAGGGGAGCATAGGTATACCGAAACAATCCTTCGGAGCACTTGAAAGTTCGTGATCGCTGTGAACTTCAGCTACTGATAGCTGTCCTATACCGATCGGCGCATCGTCCAGCGAAACAAATCTCGTGATGACTGAGCCATCCGTCATGCTAGGCGAAGATAAAAGCGGGATCATTTCGTTCGTGTTGTGATGGTGCGGGAGCGAAACTAAACCTTGCTTCGGATCGAAGGCGGGCAACAAGCTTGGAATGGAGGTCGAGGTCGCGCTTCGACTGATCGACTGTAAATATTCCAATGCGTCGTCTGTACTTGAAATATTGTTGGGCGAAAACATCACCACAACACACATGTTGCCACTACCGTCTACGGCAACAGGCATACCAACAGCAGTTTGCAATCTCATATCGGAACGACCAAGGAGTCCCTCTTGCTTTTTCGTGTGCGCCCAAACTACTTGCGCCGTCTTTGATATCGCGTCAACCAGAAGTGGGGAAAGAACGTGCTTCTTTTTGGAGTCCTCGTCTTCAGATGCATCGCCGTTCACTTGAGAATTATAGTTCTCCTCTTCGTTTTCCGGAGAAAGCAACTGGTTGCGCCTATTCTCATACGATCTCGACGTGTAAAGCTGTACGAACCGCATTTTCTTCCCATCGCTAATAGCTAAGGGATTGTGCTGTTCATCGTGCTTCTCCTCTGCGATAAGAAAAAGGTAAGAAAACAAGCGTCCTCATGAGCACCATGGTCAAAGGTCTTCATCACAAAAAACTTCGTCGGGAAAGGTCGGAAGCAAAAGGGAGACACGTGTACGACATGAATCCACCAATCCAATGGGTCGATTATGTTCACAAGACAAAATTCGACCAATCAAACACCGCGAGGACAAATCTCAAAATGTGGGAACAAACTTACCGAAGGCCGCAAGAGCTGTAGAGGTTCCACCTTCTTCATTCGTAGACCACCAAATCTCTCCAATATCAAAGCCCAATCCGGCACATGCTACCTGGAGGTACGCTCGGACTCGGTCGGGGTCCATGGTGGGCCTTGATTTGTTTTTCTACGGAAAACGTAGGCGCCGAATTGTTGTGATGATTCTTCTCTTAGAATCAATTCAGGTCGGCGCGTTCCTCCGTGTTGTGCGCCACAAAGGTATGGTTCGTACAGCAGGACGTGGCGTGTTTACGGTCGGTGTGGCGTTTTTTCGCGTGGATGGTTGTGGGATCCAATGTCAAATGGTGGAAGTCCAAAGGCGAGGAAGGCAAAGTTTCCGTCTGTACGGCGGTACATCATTGCGATTTTGGACATGGGCCACCTGCTGTCGGAGGAGATAATCTTGGAGACAGCAAGACGTTATCATTTCGGAAGTTTTTATTCAGGTTCGATAAGTTTTGAAATAAGCCCTTCACCCTCAAAAATAGGAATTAGTTCAGTGATACGAGTTTTGTGTGTAGTATGGACATTGAAGATGCCATCCTTCGCCTAAACTACTTAAGGAGAACGTGTATCTCAGATCATTATTGTGCCCAAATAGATATGCCTTGGCGAATGATTTTCACAAGTGACGTCACATATTTCGCCAAAATACCAGGAAAGTCCCAACAAGTTTCGGAAGTAGTACGAGGTGGATGGTACCAGGTACCGCTATGTACGAGTACTACCACTGTACCTGGTTCGTACGAGAAGAACGGCTTTTTTTTTTAGCAAACCGACTTCCGTAGCACAGGTACCCGCCGGTCGGTACCAGTACCAGGTACTGTGGTAGTCTACAAACTCAATGAATCATCCGACGGTAGCGCAATCTAGCTAGCTCGAACATTCGTCAAATCCTTTCCAATCTCGTCCCTTTCCACAAATCTGGGAAAATAGTGATATAGTATATCATCCCTGGCAAAGCATACTACTTTAGTGCTGGCACAGCGGTGGTGCTGAGTGAGCATCTTCTTTGGTTCTAGGTCCTGAAGTTGTTGTGAGGACTCCAGCAGCAGTTTCTCGTCTTGGACGATTCGTGCCATCATGGAGGACACTGCATCACGAAACGCTGCTTCGGTGGTGATACACTTGTTCTCGTCTGTGTTCTGTCCCCACTGCGGCTTGAGGGTCAGTCCACCATGCTGGAGGCACAAAATCCAGTCCTTCCCAACCACCGTCGTCCTAAGCTCCAGCGCACCTGATGGTGCCACTCGTAATATTATAACTTGTTATTTGACTTGTACTACATGATTTTAGTTTTGTTACTCGCTACAGTAGGCCTACAATTTTTACGAATGCTGGTGTAGTACTCATACTAACTCCTCGCTACTAGTCCTGAGATTCTTCAGCCACAAGAGTGGCATCAACCGCAGACGCTGAGGATTCAGCCGCGGTACTATCAGCGATTACTGGTGTGGGACTACTGCTATCAGATGGTGTTGGCGATCCCGAAGCCTTTCTCTTTCGCGAAACTGTCTCCTTGTTGGCCTTCTTGCCAGCAGCGCTGGCCGGAATAGCTCCTTTGAGAAAAAAGGCTGTTTCGTCCTTCGAGGATAGTCTCGGAGAATACAACTCTCGCTTCAACCATTTCCACGATGAGGGCGAAGATACAAAGATCTGCTCGAGCCTCAAGACCTTTTCTCTGAGGTCTTCATCTAGTAGCGACCAGTCTCCGTACATATGGAAGGTCCGCCTTTCGAGATCTGCCAATTCCTGGACTGGTCGAATCAAAGGCAATGCTACCAGGTCGTCCGAATTCGTCGAGCAGTCTCCTGACAAAAATTGAAGGGCTGCCATTACCATTTCTTTAGCGTCCATGGATCCTGGCACGTCACCAGGCCGAACGGCCAGGCAGCATGTTTTGAAGAGAGCCTTGGTTGCCACTGGCGATGCCGGGCTATCGCTTATGATCTTGAGTATAGTTAGAAACAGGGAAACTTCCCCAGCTTTTGCTCTTTTCAGAATTTCAGAGTCGTTGGTCTCAACCCCAACGGCACTCTTGGTATGAACGTCAGGAGCGGCAACCATGGACCCATATATTTTGTCTACAGTGGTGGATTCGGCAGTACCAACATCAACTTCAACACTGTGTTCGTGCAGGAGATTCCGCAGAAGGTTTTGAGCAACAACGCCCATGGTTGAGCCCGAGCCAAAAGAACTTTTCTGTAGCGCTGTCAGACCGCTCCCAACAAAGGGACGCTTGCGGAGCTTTTGGTTGGCTCGGCGCTGAGCCTCTTCCATCGTTGGATTGTCCCACGGATACGGCGTTGCCCACGGAATATTCTCACTCATTCTGGTATGATATCACAATTTTTCCAGTATGGTGGCAGAATAGGAAGCAGTGCGGTGTTACAGGGTGAGAGGAGTCGCCTTGGGAAATAACTACTTCTGCGGTCGTACTCGTACGGTATGACCCGACAATGAAGGATCCCATCATCATCGACTGGTTACGCGGAGACGGCAACGCCCCTGCACATCCCCCACGCACGATAATCCCATGGTCAAAAATGAAGCTCGAGAACTGAACGCTGAAGGTTTGCACGTTCGAACGTTGCGCGTTGCTGCCATGTACAGCACAGTACCGTACCAGTACCTTCGTAGCCTGTACCAACCTGTACTGGGTATGTAAAAAATCTATGTACGGTTGATGGCTAGATAGAAGGATTTGGTTTGACAGCTTCGACTGAAACTCGAGAAGGGTAAATTTTTTTCACTTTACCCTTCTTGCTTGCAACCGCCCTCAACTGAAACTTGAGCATTCTAAGATTGCCGGCCTCTTGCGAAGGAAGCTACCCTCTATATATTGCGGTATGGGTACTGTACCAAGACCCTCTATGCTGGAAGATTTCTCTAGACTTTAATTGGGCAGGAGCGCAATATAAAGTCAGTATTAGTCCCTCTATCTACCTCATTGTCAAGTCGTTGACTATCTTGAACCTTGTACGAGTAGTACACTACTTGTTGTATCGCTTCCCCGTCGAGGAGGAGGCTCTTCTGGCGGCTCGTCGGATCCCTGCTTCAACAAATCCAACCACCGTGAAGGTGCCTCCTACGATTGCCATTACCGATGTGATGTAATCGTACCAGTGCCTCGATTCTCGTCGGTAACGGACCGCGATTGGAGATAGATCGATTATGAATTTCGCTTCCGGAATCTCGTCCTTTTCATACACTGCCAGCTGTGTGCTTTGTAACACCTGAAAGAAGCGATCATTTGTTGTGATAAGCTTGATGTAATGGTGATACGCTTCGTGGAGGTTCCTCGTCACATAAACGTTTCCGTCGAATGGATGAGTCGAAAAGGAAAAATCTTTAGGAAAAACATCATGCCTGGTTATTCGTTGATCGTCCTCGGCCGGCGAGAATTCCAGCTGGTGGATTTCGTGGCTAACGTTTGTCATGTGTGGGACAAGGTTGTGGTGTGGCGAAAAGGCCTGTATGTAAAAGTTACCAGGAACCCTGTGCAGCAAAATGGAACCACTTATCTGGCACCCGGGATGAAATTCAGGATTCCACTCGGCTTTGTGTTGGTGGTGTCTTGTTCGTTCCAGCGCTTCGGCCCATTTTTTTTCTTCTACCGTAATTTCAAGGTGTTTCTCGAGCGCCGAGTTGATATTAGCCATGGACAGCTTCCCTTCCCTTCCAAGCGTTTTTTCGGCTTCTTTAAGATATTGAATGAGATCCATCACTGTTCGCTGACCCTTGTAGTCGCCATTCTCCATAGGATCCCCCTTGACGAATAATCGAAGTGTTGGATACGCCATTATTTGATTTGCCGTACATAGCTGATGGTGTTGCACGCAATCTACCTTGGCAATTAACACTGGAGCCGCCAATTTCTCCGCTTCCCGTAGTTCCGTCTCGTCGTAGCCCTCTTCTGCATCTTCGATTAAATCATTTGTGGCATCATTCATGACTTTGGCAAAGACCTCCCAGGTCGGGGCCAATCTCTGACAGTGACTGGTGTTTGTTGAAAACAAGGAGGAGGAGGAATGAGTGAGTGACTGTGAGTGGACAAAGGATTTATGGGAAGACTTGGGATCTATTCGGGGGAAGCAACGACGTATGAATGTGTGTATTTACCTGCACCACGATGCAAAAAAATCCACAAATACAAGTGGATTTTCGTTGAGGGCATATTGTAAAGTTGTTTCATCCAAACTGACTGCTTCTTCTCCCGATTCATAGAGTTCCTCCAGGGTTTGCACCACTAATTCATCGTGCAACGCCACTTCTACGTCATCTTGACGGACGTTCCGAGCCGCAAAGTAATTCAGAACACCATTTGCGTCAATCGGCAACTTTTTGATCAGTTTGGTTACATTCTGATTGTTGCCCAGCACGCTGACCACATCGACCTCGACGTAGTCGCATTTTAAATCCATCATGGTGATGTTGAAGGTGGCTCGTATCATTTCCTCCTGATCTGCTCTTACGCGCTTGGGATGCCGGTCCAACGTCAAATCGGAAGCAACTCTCGTTGTCAAGTAATCACTTGTCTCCTTGTAGAACAACATCAATATGGTGCAAATGGCAATCCAAGAGATGATACTGCCCTGTTTGCTCCCTTCCAATAAATCCACCGGGACCTTTTTGTACATATCGAGTTTGGCGGCCCATCTTCGCCCGGCCATCTTTGCGGGGCTTCGCAATCTCTGGATGTACCAAGAGTACACGAGTTGTTCAAAATATATCTCTTGGGCGGCGTGACAAATGAATTCGAGTCTTTATGCTGGCTTGTTGCCGATGGGCTCGCTTCCAAAAATGTAACAAGGCGGTAACATGTCGACTTTGCCTATTTTGCCTACCGGTACGGTAGACTACCGTACTGTAGAGAGTCGTCTACCCTACCGGTATGAGAAGAGGGGGAAAAGGGATAGGCGGAATGGGAAATCCCGTCCATCAAAGACAAATCGAATGGGTCGACCATGAAGAAGCCGCCTGCCTGCCTCACGAAAAACATCGTCGCCGGCACGCGCACGAGGCCAAAGACGCGATATTATTAGCCGACGGTACCAGTACGTGTATGCTACTGTGTAGCGACACCATGGCCGAAACGAGGAAAAATATAATGCATAATGCTGTCATTACAAGTACTCCGTAGTAGACAAACATTGAGCGACCGGTATTGTAGCAGTACCACCATTCATTCAACATGCCGATATCCTTTCTATTAATGGTGTAAGTCATTTTCGCATGCAGATGTTTGAATCACCCACGGTGGTGATGATTGATGATGATTCATTCATTCATTCTTCCGCAGACATTTCATTGTGTTCGGAGCACGACATTTTCAACGCACAATCTCACAGTTGCTTTGCTGAAATCCTTCCAACTCCGCCACAGAAACAAGCAGGGTCAGACCCGTCTGTCTTCGTATTATGAATGGATAACCATGGCAGAGCGTACGGCCTTGGAAAGTGAGATTATTCGCAAGTGCTTGTCCCGCAGTGAATTGCAGTGCAGCTTTTTGGAATATCGTGGATACAAGGTAGTCTACAGGCGATACGCCAGTCTATTTTTCATCGTGGGAACCAAGCCAGCAGCGGAAGAGGAGGAAAATCAAGAAAATGAACTTGGGCTCTTGGAATTCATTCACACCCTGGTCGAAACGATGGATCGTTGGGCAGGATCCATTTGTGAATTGGATATCATGTATCAGCTCGAGCAAGTGCACTTTCTGTTGGACGAAATGGTCATGAACGGTTGCATTGTCGAGACCAACAAACACAACATCCTAAGACATATTGATCTCATGGAACGCGAATCTCAAAAGGCCGACTCGATGTACCGATAAAAAATTTTCAGCAGAGCAGCTAGAATACCGAAAACTAACTATGCATGTATGTTTCCGATCAACATTGTTCTTTTTGTAGTACCTCTATATAGATGTAGTGAGCAGGTTTGGTCTTCCATGTTTATCTGTTAACATCTTCCATGTTTATCTATCTCTATGAATCCAAACATCGTCTTGAACCTTTCCTCCAAGCTCTTCCTCGCTTGTTCCGTGAAGGACGAACTCAAAATGCATATCCGTGTGGTTGGCGACAGTGATTCGGCCATATCCGAAGTCCCCTTTGATGAAGTGCGCGGTCCATTCGTTCACGAGGTCAAAGCCAGCATCCAGCTTGGCTCCGGCACTTCCCACCGTGATGTGAATAGGTCCTCCCTTGCCACATTGCCCCTTGTAAAGACCGTCGCAAGTCCGCTGGTATTCATGGTAATGGCCTGCCAGCACCAGGTCCACTTGATGAGCGAGTAGTAGATCCTCAAATTCGTCGCGCATGGCTTCTCCTACCAAGTTTTGAGGCCACCAAGTACCACTTCCTTCCGCTTCATAAAGCGGGCGATGTGACTCCACTACCACCCAAGGTGTTTTC
Organism: Nitzschia sp. pyKryTriq1; assembly: GCA_956465555.1. NCBI lineage: Eukaryota > Bacillariophyta > Bacillariophyceae > Bacillariales > Bacillariaceae > Nitzschia > Nitzschia sp. pyKryTriq1. The sequence goes on from OY101116.1 coordinate 3,064,927, forward strand.
CTTCGATCCACAGTCGTAAGATCTTGCTCTAAAAACTTGTACTGGGCAGAACCAGGTGACAGATCGTGCTCACTTGATATGATCACTGTGTGCACAGTGCCGTAGTCAAATGAATACCAAAATACACCATTGCTAAGAGTCGAAGCCGGCATCTGAAAACGTTTGGCCATTGGCACCCCACATTCGCCACCCGAATCCTCGGCGAAATTTCCCCCTGCCGTTTCGTTATGCCACAAGAATGTTAGACCAGCTAATGAAATGGTATCCACTGTCCTATGTATGTATATCGGCACTTACATTTAGGCATATATCCATGAGCCGTCTTCACCCCGCTGGGATCCTTGTCAGGTCCTCCTCCGTCCGTATGATCGTATTCGTGATTTCCAATCGCCACCATCAGCGGGACGCGAGCCGTCATTGGCTGCACCATTTGAAACCACCCATCCCAAACATGAGCGGCGCCTCGAGCATAACTGATATCTCCAAAGTGATGAACACTTGTAAGATTCGTTTCTCGTGCCACCATCGCTTCCAACCACTCCTGGCCACCTTTCCATCCGAGATGGGGGCAACCCTGGTCGCCGTAAACAACATAAGAGAATGACTGGGTGTCACCATCTGAGGGAGCAGTATGGAAGGTGTACTCGTCTGACCAAAGCAGTACTGTGCCATTTTTATGTCGCAGCCCCACCTGGTACTTGTATGATGTATTCGGTTGGAGATGGTCAAGTTCAATTGTGTGCAGCAATCCAGGGGGGTAAAACATGCCCGCTTGAGTGAGATTCCCAGGAGACTGACACAAGTCGGCTGAAGTGTAGGTATCGGTAGTTCCCTCGACTATCGTACTCTCGTGTGCAATGCCAGAAATCCTTGCGACAGGGACAGCTGCGGCCACATGCCCTGTTGTAAATTGTACAATCATTTTGGAAGTTTCGTTCGTCAGTGCCAAGTGAATAGAAGTAGGCGTTTCCTTTGCATGCACAATATCCAATGTTTCCGACTTTGCAATTTGTACGTAATACTGGGTGGAGGCGTACGAGGTGCGTTTAGTTCTGGAGGACCGTTTCGAGAGGGACGCATACAATCGAAAGTGACAGTGATCTTGACGCAAGTTTGGAAAGGAGGGAATGTACCAAGAGTCTTGATCATCACCACCATAGAATTTAGACGTCGCTTTAATTTGCTCAATGGTTGCAGCTTCCAAGAATGAGTCGGACTCCTCACAATACAAAGCGATGACATCCACATTGTCTTGCAGAAAAATATTCCCTGTATCTGTATCGCGGCCAACCGTCCAGGTAACTGTCAGAGAGCCACCCGGGAGGATCTCTGTCCTGTCGAGCCACAGTTCCGGGAGTTCAACATCCTTCCATGGACTATCCTTCACAGATATAATTTCCGCTTCTTGGAGCTCGTTGTATACCGGGTTCCTCAACGCATAGATATGGGTCCTATTCTCGGGGTAGATCACGGAAAGTAACGTAGGGACGACCGTCTCTTGATGTGCCCTGTCTACAGTAAGATAGGATCCCCATTGGGCAAAGAATCCGAGACATACGAAACCCACCAGCAACAAGGGAAGAATGAGAAGACCACCGACGTAGCGCCACGAACAGTAGCGGCGGTGGTGAGAGAATTCACTAATGCGAGGATCGTGTTCGTCATCCGGAATGCTTTCATAACTGGGAGTAGCTCTTCTCCACAATTCCAATGGAGTGTTCACCGTCATGTTTGAGGTGACTTTCGAAATAAATAATATTCTGTTCTACTCGTACAGAAGATGATAGATAGATACTGTTTGGAAGATGTCAATGAGAATGAGAAAACCAAAAGCAATGACTACTACTGTAACTGTATTTTGTGAGTGGTTGTGCGAGAAGGATGGGAAAGAGGGGATGTTTTTCGGCGAAAGGTCCAAAATCCACCGCGACCTGTGGACTTTTTTACGACTGGAGGATCTGTGCATTCTGATTGGTCTAAATTGGCGCGCTAGCTTTATTCCCGTCCCCCGCCGGCCGTCAGTGCGTTTGGTGCGACGTTTTTAGCAGTACAGTCAAAAAAATTCTAAACCAACAACCTCAAGAGCAACAGTCAACCCAACCACAACGAACAACGACGATGGTGGTACCGGTACGAGTAGTGGACGAGACGACATAATAAAGCAAGAATATCACTGTTTCGTGGATCCTTTGTGGATTGAACTCATCTTCCGTTTATCGTGGTCCTGCGATCGTAGAAACATACGCACCATGGTCGAAACATCCGTAGTGAGACTGGGTCCCAACCACGACAATATGAGCGCCACATTGCTTCGAACGGCATTGGTTTCCCATTTTCAAGGTCTCGGCAACAGCAGCAACACTAATGATGATTCTACGGATACTACCATGATTGATGACAAGAGCGGATTGACGTTGACGATATCCAACAAGTACTTTACGGCGAAGGTGTTGCTGGACGAAATTGGTGCAACAAAAACAGATACTGGGAACAGCACCACTTCCACTACCACTACCACTACCACTAGTAAAGAAGACGGCGTCATTTTGGTATTTGATGCGCTGCAATCCAATCCCGATCGACCGAGCACTGATAGTCCTACTAGCGCAACATTTGATTCGCTTCCACTGGCACACGAGGAAACCGAAAATAAAGATGGAGCTGGAGATTTATTACGTTTGTGTGTGGGAGTGACTTTGACAAGTCCTTCCAGTGCGGAAGAACTGCGGGGCCAACATGCCGACAAGGAATACTCCCGACGAATTTTGTGGTGTTTGGATCGTGGGTACGAATACGTCGAAGCCGATTTATCACAAGAAGGACAAGCTAGGGGACACAACGAACGAGATAAGGAAGGTTTCGCCCGGATTGTCGAGGCCATTCAAGGAACAGTATGGTCCAGTGCGGTCATGTCGCAGTCCAAGACAAAACAGTTGAAAACTAGCTACCAAGAAGATCGAAGCAGCGCCTTGATCGGAGAAGAAAAGCAAGAAGAAAAAGAAGAGGAGAATCCATACGAACCACCAGATCCATCCAAGTTTGGAACTATTCCGAGCGTAGGTACGGAAGGGCCAACAACAACAACAACAACTACGACGTCGGCGGATGAAGGCGCTACTGAGCAGCTTCTTTTGAATCCAGAGGAAGTTGGACCTATAGAAATGGCTGCTCTGCGGCAGGATTTGGAAGCAGATCAATTGTTTGACAAGATGGAAGGCGTACTACGTGAGGCCTCACGAATTCGCGAGGCCTCCAAAAGTGGAGAAATGACGGACGACGAGAGAAGAGACAGAGCTGGAGATGCTGCCATGGCACTCGTCAATTTGATGAGCCAATTCGGCCTCGATGAAGATGATGGATCAGAAATGGATAATTCTTCGGGTGACGATGATGATGATTCTGGTGTCGCTGCTGACGGTGACAAGTAGTAGACTAGTAGTATGATCTGCTACCGAATTGATGCGGCTACAGTACCGGTACTCTAAAGCTAACACTGGGCGACAACCACGCCGCCGCCGACTCCTACTGTTATTATTATCGACCTTTATTGGTTCCACAATGTACAAACCATACCGGTAGCACTCAGCTTATGTTGAGGTAGTCTACAGTCTACAGAACGTACCTGGTACAATAGTACCAGGTACGCACTCATGGCGACAATTCACACATTCTCCTCATCGTCGTGAATTAGTCGGATGGGTCGTCCAATCCAAGTCGCGCCGTAAAAACAACGCGGGCTTTTCGTGCTTTTTTATCGACGCATGTGTCGTCCTGTTGTGGTTTTACCGGTACCGGTAGCGGTACCGGTAGCTGTTGTTGTTGCCGCTGTCACACTCCCTTCCACCTTCCACCTCTTCCAGCTGTTATATTTTTCTTCACATCATCACATCATATCATAGATTCGAAATCGAATGTCCGGAAAGGCAACAAAGGAAGTCATTGATTTGGTAGATTCTGATGCCGATGATGATGAAAAGGATGACGACGAAGTGGTCCTGGTGGAGACGATCAAGCCGACCGCCACTTCTTCCAAGGAGACGGCTGGTGAACGAAGGAAACTCGGCGATGATGTTGACGATGACGATGACGACGACGACTCGCCATTGGAGGTGTTGACCAGGGGTGACACCAAAAGACGTAGGGTGGGTTTGTTGAAAGATGACAGCAGCGCTGGCTTCAACGGGGCCACCAGCAATGCTTCACAGATCATTATCCGGATTGATAAGGACGGCGTGGACAACGGGGTGGTGACCCCGGGAGTTCTGGAACCAATGAAAAACTGGATAAATTCAGGAAAGTCTAGCGACGTCGTCCAGTTCATTCGTCAGAAGGATAAATGGAGCTGTGGATTCCGAAACATGCAGATGATGTTGTCAGCAGTCCTGCCGCATCTACCCGCCGACCACCTCTTCTTCCAAAAGTTTCCACACCGGCGTGATCATGTTAGTATCCCAAGCCTGCAGCAGATACAACGAGCCTTTGAAGAAGCCTGGATAGTGGGATTTGACCCTCGTGGGGCAGATCATTTTCAGAACAAAATGGTTGGCAAGCGATCTTGGATTGGAGCTATTGAAGTGTCCTCGGTACTGTCGTATTGGGGGATAGACTCGACAGTTGTTCAATTCATTCGGTGTCGAGAATCGCGGCAACAGCTTCCTAGATATATCCGTGCTTATTTTTCAAAGTGCTTGGGAACAGAGGCGTGCCCATTTTGCTCTCACTACTGTAACCCCGCGCAAAGTGGTACTAGCAGTGTGGAAGTTGGAGCTACCCTATGTGCCGAACAGCTTCTTCAATTCTCCTCGAGATGCATCGACGGATTCCCGATGGAAGGAGAATGTAAATGTCCCTTGTTGCCTTTGTATCTTCAATGGGAAGGACACTCGGTTACAATTGTTGGGATGGATGAGCAGACTGACACATTCTTGGTCTTTGACCCATTGAAGCAACACGCACCTACCAGGCTTCCTGTTCGGAACGTCATTTCGAAGGATACGCAGCTGAGTATGATTACTTCTTTTCGCTCATTGCCCCCGAACGAGCAACAACTACGAAAGGGTGGTGACGAGTCTGGATTTGTGGCAACGGCTGCCAAGGAAGCTGTCCTACGAACAATCAAGTCGAATGGGTCTTCTTGAAGTGGAGCACAATGGGTACGGTACAAGTTTCCAACACGAGCGATCTTCTACTTTTCTTCTGAATCTACGAGTAGTACTAGCTACAGACACTATTACATTCAGGAGGAAAAGCAAGCAGTATTCGATCCCATCTACTCTCGAACTCTCGAATGATCGTTAAGGGAAGGACTTCAATGGTCACGTTTCGAAGAATCGATAAGAAGTAGAGGAATATGTACTGTAAGACCCCTCTTCCAATCCTCTACTATTAGGCAATTTTAGAAAGCTACAAAATATCTCTGTTCGTTGCGACGATTTTTGAAGATTCCAACATTCGACGCGTTCGAGCTCCTCTCGAGAGGTACTTTCATAGGCGTGAATAATTCCTTGAAGATCAACCAAGTTGAAGTTCCGTTTTTTACATGCATTTCTACGTCAGATAGGAATCTCATTTTCTCGCAAACTTCCACGCGGAACGAACTCTCCGGGTCCGCACTGATGGATTTCCTGCGTCCTCTATTGAAGATCGCACTTGTTTGATTGATTTGCTTTCTTTGAAGGTCGACGAGAAAAAGCTTTCCCATCTGTCTCAAATCGTCTTTGACAAGAAGACATCCAAGGCCACAAGTATATCTAAGAACAAAGGCTGAAAGCCGTCCAAGATATTCTACTTTTCATAGCGGGACAGGTCTTTCGTCATTTTTCTTTTGGTTGAAGCAAACTGAGAACAATCTACATCATGTATGCATTATTTCGAAATGCCAGTGTTTTGGCATTCCTCGCGACCTCGATGTCGGTTTCGGCGTTTATGACGAGATCTGCACCGAGCAATGTTTATAGCTCAACCGAGCTTAACGCCATGCCACCTATGATCATCGGCCCCATGATTCGCAAGATGCGTGAGGAAAAGCAAAAGGCCAAAATGCCCATGGCGACCGAAGGGGAAATGAAGGGACAAGCTCCAGGACTTCGAGTAGGTGGATCGGCATGGAAGTGGCCACCAGTGTGGCCCTATGATCAAGCTTTCTTTACCCCGATTGAAGATTTGAGTAAACCAGATCCAACCTCACAGCTAAGCGGTGTGGCGAGCATGATTTCCGGTGTGGCACAAGTTCCTGCTCCTACTGAAACCGAGGTCAAAGAAGACGACAAACTCAACCCTGTCAAGTATTGGAAAGAAGACAAGGGAGACGTCAAAACAGCACTGGATGCAGAGGCGGTTGAGAAGCTCAAGAAGTGAGTTGCTGTACTTATATTATGGCATGTCTTTGGTTCGTGCGCGATTCCATGGCTAACCCTGCCTTTTATGTTGCAGCCACTACTCTTTCTATCTTAAGTCAGGCATGTCGATCCTTGAATTTGGTGCTGCAGAGGACTCGTACCTTCCAGAAGATATCAAGCCCGACCGCCATATAGGAGTTGGTTTGAACACGAAATTGATGGAAGAAAATCCATCTTTGACTGAAAGATTAGAAGTGAACCTCAACATTGTGGTCGAGGATGAAACCGTTGACTCAGACGAACTCCGAAAGCTGTCGGCAGAACCCTTTGATGCTATCATTATGACTAACACAATTGACTTTCTCACTCATCCTCGAGAAGTTTACCGCACGGCTTGGCAACTTTTGAAACCTGGTGGTATCATGATCGTCGCTTTCAGTTCAAAGAAAGCATACCCAGAAAAATTCGAGCGAGCGCAAACCAAAATGTGGCGTGACTTCAACGACGATCAACACATGTGGATCGCAGGATCATTCTTCCAGTTTAGTGCTGGAGACGGATGGGAAAAACTTCTTGGTTTCGATATTTCCCCAGAAAGCGCAAAAGCTAACTTGGAAAAGAATAGCCCGTTTGATATTTTCAAAAAGGGAAAAGAAAACAACATGTACGTTGTCCAGGCGTCAAAGGGAGTGCAAGACGAGGAAATTGACGAGAAGAACCCCGCGAAATCAATCAATTCAAAAATGTGGATGATGCCAACGCTAGAGGACCGGGACAAACAGCTGGTTGTGCCCCGCCTTGCCAGGGCATACAAGAGTGCACAAAACGAGGAGAAGAAACGGGCAGTGGCAGAGAATATTGCACTGCTACCAAAGATTTATGAAGCGCTCGTCAAGATGGACCAGTTTGCCTTCACTTTCTCAATGCAGTCACAGCTTGCGGCAGACCTTGTCATGAATCCGGAATTCGACGCAAACGACGAACAGATTGCTGCTCTCAAGCAAGGTAAGGAGGCCTCGGAGATCCTTAGGGAAAGTTGAAAGCCGCTTGGGAAGTCTAACCCCTTTTTGTTTTTCAGGTCTAGGTCTTAGGACGCCGTCTCCAGAATTCTGGCAGCCTGTTGGAGAGACGACCGCGAATATGGTCATCGAAGATAAGATCAATCTTCTAGCATTTTTGGTACCTCGCTTTGGCAGTGGAAACCCTGAACAAGAGCAGGCCCTCATTGCGTTCGCAACTGGTTTGACTCCCACCTTCTCACTCATTCGATCAAAATGTCCTGGTATGGCTGAATCCGACATCGAACTCCTGGGAACTGAGTTGCTCTGCTCGGAGATTTTAATTCCGGGTCGATCCACTAAACAAGAATTCGCTGCTTGGTTGGGGTCCATGACAGAAAGCGATTTTAAAGAGATTCTGAGCGCTCGAAAGCAAGTCAGCGAGGCTGCCGCAAACGAGCTAGCCGAATTCAGGGAAGCCCGCGAGCAAGAAGAGCGAGAGCGACAGGAACTTCGACGACAGTACGAAGAGCAAGTACGAAAGGCACGGGAAGAGCGATCCATGGCCTTCAACCCGAGGACTGGCAAATTTGAAGAGATCCAAAAGAAAGAATAGGCAAAAGGCAATGCATACGTCCAGCAATACTGCATAACTTTGTATTTGATTTACTTCGTATCTGTGTCACCTTACTCGTAGGGAATGTCGGGAATTTTAGCAATACGCGGTTTGGATTGTCCACCCTTTCGTTGAAAGTACCCTGCTGGGCGCTTTAGATTCGCACGAACCTCTACCCAGCAGTCCGCCTGTCCTACTCGCTCATCATCTTTGCCTTGTTCGCCTCCAGCCAGTAAAGCATTGGTTGACTGCAATTCTTCGAGTGATGCAGCAAGCAGAGACTCTTGAGCTTCAGAAAATGCACTGGATACAGTATCCTGGGAACAGTATCGAACGTCAAGGCCCTCTAGATCCGGATGAAGCATCATTAACTGGCCAATCTTATTTCCAGTGAATCCGATTTTGGCAACTTTCAAACCAAGTTCTGTTTTCTTCAAAACGTCGTCTAGGTTGGAAGATTGAAATATCAACGACGGTGGTGGGAGCCTCTGGTCTTCTGCAGCGGTTGGAAGAGGTCGAATGTGAGCTGCCGAATTGGCCCATTTGTATACTCCTACCGTAGGTCGTGCCAACGAAGCTTCCGAGATTCTGGATAAAAATGTGGACCCGTCGTTGAAAGTAGCATTATCGAAGTAGGGTACGACGATTTCCTTCAGTTGGCTGTTATTGACGTCATCCTCTGGCGTGGAATTGGAGTAGGTATCCGCATCTTCCGAAGGCAGTTCTACTAACGGAAGTCCCCCAGAAGAAATCGACTTCAGCAAAGACGTGGGGGAAATACCGTTTCCGAGTAGAGATCCTTTTAGTGTGATTGCAGTAGAACGATTTTGAACATGGGAAGCTAATAAGTCCCGAAAACTCTGAATGGATTCTTGGGCTGTCCCTTTCGAGTCTGTTAGTCCAATCAACGACAGAGGACCGGACTTGTCATTGTCGTCGACCGAACAAAAATGAACAAACGTTCCAGACGATGGACAGACACTGGCTGAAGAATGCCATTCTCGAGAGAAACCAGGCAAGGACGATCGAAACGCAGCATTCAGATTGTCATCTGATGGTACAGAAAATGACACTGGCTCCAATCCAACCAAGGCGTGAAGCAAGTCTTGAGCTTTCTTAGAAGCGACCGATGATGGAGATAACAGCGTCACAACCGGAGAGTGCAAAATCCTTGTATTATACATGTTCTTTTGCTGCACTTGATTGAACAAAAATGTGTTCGCAGTTGGCAGTGACAGACGACTCAATTCGAATGCTGGAACCAAGCCAAATTTTAATTAGTTTTTGTTACCTGGTACAGTACCGCATTACCGGTATGTCATGGACGAAGAAACACTGAGCACATCATCGCAACCGCCAGAAATACAGATTCTTGTACCGGTAGAGCTAGCGAAGAAGACTGAAGAATGAATGAATCATCATCAGCATTCAGCCATCATCGTCATTCGTACAGTGTACCGGTACAGTACCATTGTTTCGTGAGCCAGACAGACGGAGACAGAACTAGTTTCTTGTCTGTCAGGCCTCCGCCTGACTGACGGATGGCAAGACGATGATTTGGCCCGGTGAAGAATGATGATTCGGCAAATCGAGGGCGCGGCTTTGTTGGAGAAGAGTGAAGTGTGAGAATATATGATCTCCGAGAATGACGTGACGCGCATGACGCGCACTGAATGGAGAAGATCTTGTATAAACATCTCGAGGCGGTCTATGAAGACACTTCGACCTCCGGAATGACCCTCTGCGAGAAGCGAGAAGAATCAAGCAATACAGAATGTATATTAATAGATGTCACAATTAATTCGTAGCTCATCCTTAAAAAGCAATATCAATTCACACGCTTCCTCTGCGCTTACAGAGCATTAGAACAAGATGTCGAGGAGAGGAGGTACCGAAGGAAATAATCTACTGGATGCACAGCAATTGGCACAGATCGTCAATGCGATCCAGCCATTGATCAATCCTCAGCAATTGCCGCAACCACCGGCACAATTCTCCTTGACACCTTATGGTCGAGTACTGGACCCATTGAGCAAAAGAGATAGGCGACCTGAATGAGTATTTGGGAATAAAGATGGAGCGCATGGAAGACGGCGCGAGAAAACTGAGCCAACCTGTCCTGATCCGACGAATCCTGAAGACGGTGAACATATCCGAGGAGCGGCCTGCAGGTAGAAAGGAGAAGAAGACACCGGCAACGAGAGTACTTACCAAGGACGTGAACGGTCCGGACCGAATGCTACCATGGGATTACAGATCGGTGATGGGAATGTTGAATTGGCTAACGAGATCCATGAATGTGTGTCATGCAGAAGCGTGAGGAAAACACAAAATATGCAGAAAAAAGTAGTCCAGTGAGTCGGAATTAATTGAGATTCTCAAATTTTTACGTGCGTAGCTGGATTTAACCATGGCGTCTGTACGTCAGTCGATAGCTAAAGTGTGATGATTCATTCTTCTTCTTCCCCCCGTGCGCGTGCACGTCCCCCCTTTAACGTAACGGACAATGTTTATTATTTACAGTTTGGGTTTTGGTACCAATTTTTTTGTACATACAATCAACGTCGGATCCACAAACAGTAACACTACACCGTTGCAGGGGGCGCGTCACTGCGACACGCATATTGTCACACCAACGGTTCTTTATCATTTATAATTATACAATGTTGATTATCGATATAAAAAGCCGACCGAGCCTGTGTTGTTTGAATCTTCGTCACGCAAATAGGCGCACTTCATCTTTTTGCCATCGAGAAGAACCCTTGCTCTGCAAATACTCGTATGATACCGGTAATACAATTGTATTTACAAGAAGAAGCATAAACACGACGTTTCGCTTGACTGTTGACGAGTACGACAAAGACCATAAAAGGAAGCTTGCTTGTATCGTTGCACAGTAGATATTGGTGCAAGTGAAACAGAATAAAGGAAAGCATCAAATTAGACCCAAGCACAGCGAAGCAAGACAAAGCCTCTGTTTCACCGCTTGAACGCTCGATTGATCCACTCGTTCTCGGTGAATAAGAAACGCACAAACGAAAGTTTTTGTGCGTTTCTCTCAAGGCTGTACAATAGCGGACATAGATTACAACTCGACGAGGGGCAGTGACTCCCGCACTCGAAGCGGTAGTCGCAGCCTCTCAGAAAGCTCTGCTGAAAAGGATAAATCCTTTTCCAACAGAGTTCTTAAGTGGACGCAGAAAATGTCAAGTATCGCCTGTGGTTCAACTGGACAATTGCAGAACGTAGATCCCACAGAATTGAAACACGCTATGGAGAGACCCCAGCCAGAGAAGCCTCCTCGCAAGAAGATCCCGTCTTCGTCGAGGCCTGCGAATGCTCACCCATCTCAAAATTCGGTTCATTCTCGTTCTAGCCGAAGCAACGATGTCGCGATCTATCCTTCCAAGCCTTCGAAAACAGCCAGTCGTGATGAATATGATCATGATCATCATACTTTCGCTACTGCGACAACAGCTTCGGCGACTATTTCGTACTCTGCCGATGAAAACAACTCGGATGTTTCAGAAGCTGGAATGGAGGTTGTAATGTCGTCGAAGGATAGTGAAATGGAGGACGTCAGCCAGGTGGAAGAGTACAAAACACATTCATTCCCCGCTGGAAAGCACACTTTTACTATTGACACTCGGTACTCAATGATTCGAACTGTAGGCTCTGGTGCTTATGGTGTTGTCATTTCTTCGAACGATTCGAAGCTAAACAAGAGCGTGGCTATCAAAATGGTCCCTCGAGCATTCAACGATGAAATCGATGCTAAGCGGATCCTGCGAGAGATTAAGCTTTTGAAACACCTGCGGCATGAAAACATCGTTGGAATTGTGGATATGATGCCCCCAACAGCCCGGTACCTCGAGGATTACCATGACGTGTATATGGTTACTGATTTGATGGAGACTGATTTGCATCGGATCATCTACTCCAAACAGAAGCTTTCTACTGATCATGTACAGTACTTCATCTATCAAGTCCTACGTGGACTCAAGTATATCCACTCAGCAGAAGTTATTCATCGTGACCTAAAGCCATCAAACCTTTTGGTAAACTCAAACTGCGATCTGAAAATCTGTGACTTTGGGCTCGCTCGTGGAATCCATCAGGGTCACGCTGAAGGAAAGGGTGGAACTATGCTCTTGACGGAATATGTGGTAACCCGATGGTATCGAGCACCTGAAATCATGCTTGCATGTCATGAATACTCGAAGCCAATCGACATTTGGAGTGTCGGTTGCATTTTTGCCGAGCTAATTCAGCGAAAGCCCTATTTCCCAGGAGACGACTACATTGATCAGGTATGTTTCATGAATCTTTGATATTCTTTTTCGCAACACAGATACAATCTAACCATTTGCCGCTTGTTACAGCTTACAATTATCTCCGAGAAACTCGGAAAGTTGCCAGAAGCCGAACTTGATTTTGTGACTTCTGAGAAGGCCAAGCGTTTCATGAGAAAACTTCCAACCAAAGAACCCACTCCGTTGACAACACAGTTCCCAAATACTCCTGTCGAGGCATTGGATCTGATGAGAAAGATGCTTGAAATCCACCCGCGCAAGCGCATCAAGGTTGAGGATACGTTGGCACACCCATTCCTTGCGCAGCTACACAACCCCGACGACGAGCCAGTTGCCGAGACTCCATTTGACTTCTCTTTCGAGAATGAAAAGCTTGTAAGACTACGGCTCCAAGAGCTGATTTGGCGAGAAGCAGGTGACTTCCGTCCCTCATGTCTGCCGGTTGTTCCCTCAAGAGACGGCTCTACTGATCACAGAAGGAAGGATCCTTGAGCAGCTCGCCCCCTAGTCACGGATCAGGCTTGTCGTGCGACTCTTTTACATGCATGCGCCACCAATCTATCACGTGGAAGGTCCGAAACAGTTAAATTCTAAATTATGTCTTTCATTTCACCATGCGGACTACAGAACTGTCTACTAGTCTATCTACGAATATGACGACTCGCTGCAGAAGCATTCCGGTAAAGCACCTTGGCATAATCCAAAGCTCGGGGCACCGTATGGTGCGCTCTTCATTGCATTAATTCTTGCTTTGGTTCTTTGTCGCAGTCTTTTTGACGCTAGAATACTTTGCATGGCAAGCCGAATCTCTTCTGCGGCAAGCGAAGACACGATCGGAGGTCTATCTTCTTCTTTGGTTCCAAAGGTTTTTGTACTCTCCTTGCGAGTTTCCGTAGTGCTCTTTTCTGGTTTGATTTTATTCACCATGCTCCGCAGTCCAATACCAGTCGATACTCCAGGAGTAGTCCCCTTGCGATCACTTTGGACTGCGCGGCTGAGAATGCCCTGATTTATAGATTTTGACGACGAGGCATCACCCAAGGCTGTTGCCGCCGACATTTCCGAAAGTAGAGAAACTGGCTTCCGACTTCTTGTCACCACAACGTCCGAAGCTATGGGGACTAGCGCATCGTCGATGCTTCGAATCGTTCTCATCGCGCGTTTTTTCTCATCCGTGACAGTTGCATCCATCGTCGTGCTTTCAAACCCCACTGGCAAACCACTTCTACGGTCAATTTCATCCCTCGTTTTCAAAATTGGCTGAGGCCAATGGGCCGAAGTATGGCCTTTGAGTAGCTTTTCCGTCAAGGTAGGTTCTTCTGCGCACTCCACGGGTTCTTCATTGATAACCTGAAGGGGTTCGAAATTTGGTCCAGGTTTCTGTCCCTTCTTACTAGATACGAGGATCCCTTTTCCTGTTCCTACCGAGTACATCTTCCATTTTTGTTCCATCCTTTTTTTACTGGTTTTCTGAAAAGGACCAAGTGAGTTTGACATTGAAAAAGCGGGGACGGTATCGGGCAAGACCACGGGCGGTGTAGATTGCAAGGATGTTTCTCCCTTCTTTTCAGCCATCTCAAGCTCTTCAAAACATGAAATCTTGGGGGCCGCTTTGGGCTTTGGAAGAATCCCCGGAATGCCCGATCGCGGTTTCTGTTTTCCTCTCCTTGAATGGATATTTAGTATTGTTTTCTCGCTTGTCGAGCCGAAATCTTTTGTTTGAGTTGCTGGAAGTTTTCCACGCCTCCTTAGCCAACGAAATAGCCTTCGGAAAGGCGCGAAACGTTTCCGCACAGTTGACTTTTGCATTTCATTCCTTGATCTTTCCGACTGCTTATCATCAGTTTTTTGGTGTTCCCAGAGCACCATTCTCGATCCTTGCTGGGTAAGGAGGTCGTCTTTCGAAATCGCGCTACCAGTTGATGACACCATTGACGTGCTTTGTTTCATGTCAGTTGCCTCCTCTACAGCAGAAGCGTTGATCCCGAACAATCCAAGAAGCGTTTCAGTCCCAGAGGCTTCTCTATGGCTCTTACCCTTACATTCTTCGTCGCACTGCGAATCACCCAGAAACAACTTGATGTCACTTTCGTCATCTTGAGCGGATTCCCGACCAATGGATTGAGAAGGCCGACAGGTATTGTTTTCTCTTGAACTCGAAAGGATATCGGAGTTCGGAGCATCTACGATTTCATCTTGGTGATTTAGAAAGCATCCGAGTATCGATCCTTTTGTTCCGGAAGTGGAAGCATCCGTCCCATCGAATTCGTGTCTTTTGTCGGCCATATCGGCTCTTGATACACTTTCTGTATCTCGGCTATCTACCTCCGAGTGCACGATGGCAATGATAACTGATCGAGTAGCCGTCTCGCCCGCATAAGAATCGCCTTCGCATACCGAAGGGGAGGCTGTCGTTGCCCCGACCGTTGAATCACCTGCCCTGGAAAATTCTTCAGCTGATGAAGTTTCATCATGACCTTGCTTGTCGTTGCTTTGGTTGGAACTATCCGCCCATGGCATTGTCTTGCACCCAAACCATCCGTCCATCGAAAACAATGGTGTCAGTACAGAATAATTGTCGGTTGTCTGAGAATCAGTGGTAAAATCATCCTTAGTGGTACGATTACCAATACCGGTACGGCGCTGATCAACGTTGCGAGAAGACTGTGGCAGATCGGTTGGGAGACGCATTATCTTCAGATTGATGATTTCTTAACTGCTCTGTCGTCGTTTGAATGAAAATAAGTAACACAATACCCGGTGCAGAGAGCAAAGAAAAGTAGGCGAAACCTAAATTGCTGTCGGCTATTTTGACGCCGATTAGACTTCTTATTTTGTGACGAGAAAGATTGGCGACCGTTAGGGCATATATGTGGTTGTTATTATAATATACGTACTCGAATATATTTCCTTCCGTTATCGATCCGGGTCGGCGGCGGGCTGCTCGTTGAAGAATGAATCATCAAAATAATAGTCTAAAGTAGTACTAATAGAGACCCAACCGCACGGAGATCCCGAGAATAGCAATACTGTAGTAATACCTATTTCTTTTTAACGTGGTGTATCTAGCGGTGGCTAGGACACTAGTAGACTGATCCACCAAGGGTTATCTGCGCGACTGGGTCAGGGAGGCGAGGTACCTCAAGTTTGTGTGTGAAAGAAGTTGCTAAATCGGTTCAGTCGATAATTCATCTCTCTCTCTCCCCCCCTTTTTAAAGCATCTACCGGAGAAGCTACTAGTAGAGAGCTAAACTTTCTGGCAGAGAATTCAAATTGTCGAACACTGAGAATTTTAGAAACTGGTCGACTGAGAATGTTGCTGGTGGGCAGGTCTTATTCGACACAACATACTCTCTCTACTTCGGTAAATCTAGTAGAGTGGCTAAGACGAAGCACACTATCGAACGTGCAACTAGCTCTTTCATGCTACATATTCAAGAATTTTCTACTAGCTCGTAGAGAGCACCACTAAACTTGTGAGTGGTGCTGCCCCAGCTGTACAAATCTAAGTTAGTGCAGTTCGAAGAATTGCTTCCGAACATTATGAAAGAGAGACCGGCAAAGAGTCGTGAGTGGTACGCTTTGGCTTTTAGCAACGTCCTGTATGACGATGGCTAGCTTTTTGTTCATTCCGTTTCTTGCTCCCTTCTCCGTACGTGTCACAATTGTATTGATCAGTCAGAAACCTAAAGTTGGCAAGGTCATCCAGTGTGTGGAGTAAATCACTGAAAATGGATTCACCAACATCATCATAAGAATTGTCATCATAGAACTAAAACAGTGGTGTGAGGGTTGTGGCTGACCTGCTTCACTACAGTTGCAGATGGAGGAGACTTACTGAAATGACTTCCGATCCTGAATCATCATCGAATGAGTAAAATGAAATTGATGAGGCATCAGAGCTTTCATCCAGCGAAATGGTCGCCATTACTTTTCGTTCTTCCTTGCTTTTCCCGCTTCTCATGTGAAACATATTTTTGTTGCTGTTCATCTTTAGCCAGTCCAAGCGACTTCCAAAGGTTCGTTGCAAAGAAAATTGCTTGCTTCCAATACTTATACTTCTTTCGGTGCTTTTTGCAACATCGTCTGCGTCATCATCCAAGATTTGACTCGTAGGAGGATCATCTACAATCCGCGGAGTACTTTCCGAACCTGTCGTGCTGCTGATAGGACTCTCATCGTTGTTGCAGGTACTCTTCTTTTGCCGAAACAGCTTCGATGGCTTGAATTTGGGGATACGATTGGAGGTACCAACGCTGGGCTTCGAGCTTTTGGGGCCCTTAAGAGATAACCTCTTGAAGGGATTCCGACTTCGTTTGCGTTTATCTGTGCTCTCGTCCTCTGGTGCGACCGCCTGTTTTCTTCGAGGGACGACGTATGTCAAGTGGACTACATTTGGATCTTGTTCTCCCTCCTCCTGTTGTTTTGGAGGCAGATATGGACCACCAAGAATATCCGTCAGGCTATCCTCGTCGGTTTCGATTTCCGTGGGGTCTGCTTCCACATCGAGCCAGTTGTGATGCCGCCGCGTCGGATAAAACTCTCGATTATGCTGATCTGAATCCCTGTAGTCTACAAGGATTTCGTCTTCACCATCATATCCGTCCAGTTTACCAAAATTCACCATATCCTCGTCGGTTTCGACGTCCGTGGGGTCTGCTTCCACATCGAGCCAGTTGTGATGCCGCCGCGTCGGATAAAACTCTCGATTATGCTGATCTGAATCCCTGTAGTCTACAAGGATTTCGTCTTCACCATCATATCCGTCCAGTTTACCATAATTCACCATATCCATCAACGTATCTTCCCCAGAGATGTCGTCGGCTGAAGAGGAAGTACCAATTTTGTTACGACCCCGACGACGTCCTTGAGGAAGTAAACTCCATGAACGTTTTACCAAAGGATTCATGTGGATTGGGCGTTGATCAAAGATTTTATGACGATGATTCCTCCCAACTCAAGATGTTGTGGGAAGACAGAGACGGAGTAGTCTTGTTGTCAAATATGTGTTTCACAATTCATCGACTGCCGGAAAATTCTCCCAACGCAAGGGAGCCGGTCAGAGGAGGTGCGCACCAATACAGCAGACTACTGAGTACATATTCTGTAAAAAATATTTATTGAAGTGTTCTTGATGGACTGAATTTGTGAGTATGGCCATCATGTTATGGAGCCGCAGTGGTCTTGCACCCGAAGGCAGTATCTCCACGATCCGTCCCCGCAAAGACCCCGGGCTGCACAGACAGTGTCACCGGATTGTCCTTTTTTCAATTAGTTTTTATACGTCAACGAAGCTCACGATATTTGTTGCGCTGGCAGGTACGCGTTTTCGGCGAGTAACGATATACAGACATGATATTATTGCAATGATCCCGACATGGGAATTTCAGACATTTAACGAAGCTTCACCCGTTGAGATCGCACCGTTCGAGCGCGACCGTTGAAGGATACATACAGATACTGTACCTTGTACTGTACCGATACTCGTACCTGTACGGTACTGTACTGGTACCGGTACAGTAGGTCAGTTGTGTCGTTGAGATGAACTCCGTTGTAATGGAAAGAACCCGGATATACAATTTTAACGAGCCCGGATGTAATTTTTTGTTAAATTAACACAAAATTTATTCTATCTGTTAGATTATTATAATAAAACATGAACAAGTTGAAATGAAATATCTCCCTTTGTTATGTATAAGCTCGTAATTATGGTCCTTCTATAAAGAACGGTCCGTTATTTCCGGGTATGTCATGTCGTGGGCAAAACCAGATTATGCAATTTATGTCTGATTTGTCATCTCCGATGCGACAATGCACTGTAAAGTCCCTTGAAATAATGGCCTTCATACAGTTCATTAATTGACGACAATACAGAAACTGTTGCTCGTTTTGACTTCATATAATACGTAATTCACACACGAGACATAATTTTTTGTCAATTTAACAAAATATTTCATCCGATGTACAAGATTATATTTCATTTTTCCTCGTCGGTCAATCTATGCGACTAATATGACTTTCTTTCTTCTACCTTCCGCCCAAATCCGTCTTTTATTTGGCAGAGCCACCAATTATGCTACAAGAATCTCTGTCCTTCTGTCCCCACTGCGGCGTGAGGGGTGGTACCAATGTCGGAGACACATACATCCTTCCCAGTACGTCAACCCCCACCTCTCGCGCTCAGCGACGACGCACTTTTAGTGCTACTTGTACGTAGTATGTACCGTATCATCGTCATGAAAGTATTTACTGGTACTTTCGAGCATGGTACGTGTACGCTGCAGTACCTATACTGTACTGTACTCGTACACTACGTACCTGGTACGTCCTTTTCAAGTACAGGACGTACCGGTACAGACAGTACTGGTACTTGCACGTACAGTAGCCAACTTCCAGTGCAGGGCTTATCACATCATTCTGCTGTGATAGAGTGGCTACTCGTGGACGAGGAGGGCGAGGTGCGCGTTAGAGAGGGTGCTTCGCAAGAGTGCGAAATCGAGTACGCATACTTGTACCGCGTTCTTGAGATGTACCGGTACATACATACTGGTACCTGGTACAGTACTGCATGTAGGCCTCCTGGTAGCGTACCGTACCAGGTACGTTGTACTCGTACTCGTACTAGACTGCGTTGGTCCTTCTCTACTCTCGCTCTACGGTACTCTAGTAGTAGAGAGTAGAGAGAAGAGATACTAATCTCTCTGGTACTAGCTAGAGGTAGAGAGAGTAGCTCTACTAGAGAGAGTACCGGTAGGTAGAGTAGCTAGGTTCCTGAAACAAGTAGTAGTGCTCTACTACTCCGGAGTTTCTCATGCCTTTGCACCTTTCAATGCACTGCTATTCCAAGATCCTTGACGGAGGACTGAGGAGACAGCCAGATAGCCGATGCGTGTCTACGCTCTCAGGTACTCTATCTCTAGCTAGTAGAGAGACATGTCCAAAGATCGGTGATTCCTAAATCAGAGAAAAAGTACACTACCCCTACTCTATCGTAAAGCAGCGAAAAAATGCCCTGTCCAATACTACCTTGACGGCCGAGAGGGGAATTTCTCTTGCGCCTCTATGGCAAAAGTTTTCACTGTTGCCTTGTTCTTGCAAAGTATGCGACGTACAATAGCATACATTTACTTTTAAAGATCAGCGCAAGTTTCAAAACACCCTTTTCACTGCTGGCGTCGCAGTGTTCGACTAGTTACCTGACACTTCCTTCCTACTCCGAGTGGGTTTCATAAAAGTGCGCTACATCTTCAAATCCGGGCGGAACCGTCCCCTCTTCGCACCAATGGGTAATCGTCACTTCTTTGGTTGTCATATTGAGTCCGACTAACTCTAAATACTGCGAGAGGGGCCGTTCGGTTCCCATGGAATATTGTTCCACAGCCGTCAACAGCGATTTCGATTGAAGCATATCCTTAGCAGCTTCGGGATAGCCCAGTTGATACTTGACACGATCCAAAACCATCGCTTGGAGTGGATTATGAACGCCCGGACTAAAGGCGCGATGAACACTTTCCCAGAATTTGGGTTTGTGGCGCCTAACATACATATGTCCGACAACAGCTTGCGAGGGAGAGAAAATATCGTAGCCCGATGTCCAGAGTCGTGTGGACATGATGATTTCTTCGCCCATAAAGATCCATGGCAAGAAAGGATCGAAGGGGACTTCACGCAAGAAGTCCGAGTGGGCGACAAAGTAACCCGCTGCCGTAAAAGGAGCGAATCGAGGTGTATCCAAGTGAACCTTGTCATATTTCTACAACATGAAACAATGATGAGGTTTGAATGGTGAGTATTCCGCTGCAAGTATCGATACAATTAATGTCGAGCATCTGAGTAGCAGGGAACTTACACTCGCCCCCTCCAACCGAATAATTTGCGACTCCAAATCACTGGTGGCGAAGATAGGTCCACACAATCGTGACGCGGGTTGATTCGCCATCTTTTCCAAGTCGGCCATGTGGGAGGGCGGATAGTGCGAAATAACTGGTTTCTTCGATGGGCATGCTTGGAGCATTTTCACACTAGTGGCATCCCAGTCTTGGGCAAAGGTCATGTGTGCATCCGTTTGCATGAACCATTGTTCTCCGTACCATAATTTACTCGCAAAATAACGTGCCGCGTAGGGTCCCAACGATTCGGGTTCATCAATGTCCAATACCCTCACTTGATCACAATACTTTGCATTGGGTCCCTCGCAAAAGGCTTTGTAGCAATCCACGTCCGGTTCGACATCCTCCACCTTGCCTCCTTCCAAGATTCCAGATTTACAATCTTTATGACAATTTTGTTGAACCAGCCCCACAAATAGTTTTTCAGGATTCTTGGCTTTTTCATAGGCCCAGTTCAATGTATTGATACAGTTTTCGTCCCGATAGGTGGCGACACTGAAAAAGATACTCCCGTCATCCCGTCGCGGAGGGAGTCGCCGGAGATACTCTCGATCCCATACGTACAAGGTGTGGACAGTCAGATCATGATAGGCTTGCCAAATGCCTTCGTAAGTTGCTCGCTTGACCGCCCCCAAAGTTTCATGTAAGGTGTGCAACCAATTTTCCAGATACTCTTTGATCTCTTTCAACTCCATGGGCGGCTTGTCGTCCCCCCCGCCAGCAGTGACATCTTCTTTGGGGCTCAATAGCTCGGGTACTGTCTCTTTTCCAGCTTGGATTTCTGACAACCTTTCTCCAACGATCTGGTGTTTGTCTCTCAATAACTTAAGCCGAGCAGGCATGGCCGAGGTCGTCAGCTGATCCAAAGCATGCTTGAGCTGATCTCGCTTCTTTCGAACCGTATTCCGAAGTCCGTGTTCCGCTCGGGAGGCTTGATTCTCCAGGACGTATTCGACCGCCCGGACATCAGCCAACGGATTCAAATCACCGAGTCCAATGGGAGCATGCGGTTCGGTATTAGGCAAGGAACCGGGCATGATGGATGTGTAGACCACCAAGGAGAAGACTACCAACGTTAATAAAATCGCCAATGGAGCTTGAAAGGGCGGAACGTGATGGCCGCTGTGCCGGCGTGGGACTGTCATGATGTGGTTAGGAGTACCAGGGCAGAGTTATTCTATGATGATTGCGATCAGAAGAGGGCTGTTGAGTACAAGTAGCGAAGTGGCAACTGATGGACGATACGAGTA
The DNA here is from genome assembly GCA_956465555.1 of Nitzschia sp. pyKryTriq1. Lineage (NCBI taxonomy): Eukaryota > Bacillariophyta > Bacillariophyceae > Bacillariales > Bacillariaceae > Nitzschia > Nitzschia sp. pyKryTriq1. The sequence continues at coordinate 3,086,331 of OY101116.1, forward strand.
CTGTAGTAATACTGGTAGACTGTACTCCGGGTATTCAGTATGTACTTGTACAAGTCCATGGTCATTTGTCATTTCCGATTATTTTTGCGTGAGGAAGGATTTTCAAGTCTCATGTCTCATGGGAAAAGTTAAAGTCGTGTTAGTCGTTCAATAGCTTGGTGCGCTGGGCTTGGGACTTGAGTCGAGTTCGCGAGCTTGAGGCTTGAGGTTGAAAGTATTGTCAGTACGTACTGCTTTCTACAAGGAGCATTGCACGCGGAAGCCGAGAGTTTGGCGTGTGGTCCATGTGATATTTTTTTACGGCCTGAACGTGGACGAACTCAGTGGATTCTGTGGATTATGTGGATGGACGATTGGACGATTGGACGATTGGACGATGCTCGATGCCACTTTCGCATCTCTTTTGCATTGCATTGCATTCCTCTAGTCTAGTCTCTAGCTTACAGTACACGTACAGTACTAGAAAGAAAGAGAATGTCTGAAGATCCAGCTGCCGCCACCGGCGCGGAGGAGGACGAGGCGGTCGTTTCTTTTGACTTTGATGACGATGACGACGAATTTGCGGATCTCTTTTCCTTTGCTACGGCTCCCTCAGAATCATCAGCCATGTCTCCCAGCAAGTCATCGTCGTCATCCCCCTCAAAACAAGCAGTCGATTATAGGCAAGCCATGGCCAGTGTAATGCCCTTGCCACCTTCTCACGATGATGACGAAGGCAGTGAACAATCGGGGGATTCGTTTTTGGATCTGCTGGAGCAGCAAAAAGAACCCCTGACAATTCTCGATGCAGCAGCAGCAGCAACAACCAGCTCGAGCAAGACGAAGACGACCAATGATCCCTCGGATGATTTGGATATTGGTGAAGCCAACATGCAAGAAATGTTAGATTGGTTGGATCAAGACGATGACGATCAGGAAGCAGCCAGACAACAACTGGAGGAAGAAGAAGTATTTTTGCCTCCTTCGTTGAGGCAGACGTCATCACAGGAAGAAGAAGAATCGTCTGTCCCAGCTCTTGCACCCGAACCCGAACCGCAGTTTAAAACCTTGGAAGAAGCCGTGAAATCTCCCAAAAGTAGTCTTGCTCAGATTCGAAATTTGTTGACGGAAGAGCACTTTCAAGTTGCGGCATCGGTGCGACCACATCTATGGTGTCGCGTGGTATGTGGAAAGACACTGGAGGATACTTTGCAGTCTAGTGTGGCAGATTCCTTCCAACAGTGGGAAAAACATAGTCAAGCACTGTTACATGGACCGGACCGTGATGATTCTTCTGGACCTTCACCCACTGCTTCTACTCCCTCGAAGGAAGAAACAGCACCTATTATAGCTTCTTCCGACGAAAACAAAAACGAAAAAGATGTCGAGACATCATCGCAGCCATCGGCCGAGAATACCCAAGAATCGTCATCGTCATCGTCGTCGTCACCACCTTCTTCCTCGGCTCCTGTAGTGAAAGAGGCGACTACCACCGAGACCAAAACACTCACGCCCTTCCAACAGGCTCAACGAGAATGGATTCTAGAACAATCCAACATGCTGAGTAACCGAATCGTAACAGTACTCAAAGGAGAAAAGCTCCAAAGTCAACAAGCACTCGCCAGTCTTTTGTTGAATCATTATCATACTGGACAAGAACCTATTGACGATGACGATGAAGAAAAATTGGTATCATCAGGTGGTGGCGAAGTCAAAGGAGATGCCCCACAAGATTCTTCTTCCTCTGCTCGGACACCAGACTATCAAGATCCGTTATTACCTCCAGTAGCTTGTGCCATCTTGTCCGCTGGTGTTCCCAAAACAGCTGCCGCTGTCATGTTGTCTCATATTGTTCCGCATTTTATGCCCATTTTGGCGCTGACTCGAAAAGAGAGAGAACAAGCCGCTCAACTACTACATCGCCAGTTCCATTTGTTGGCGTGCTATCATTTACCATCGCTTGTCTTGCACCTGGATCGATATTTACCCAATTGGTTTTTCTGGCCCGATTTTGGCGCAAAGAAGAAGGACGGACAAGGCTTTGTTCCACAATCCTACTTGGTGTCGCATTTGGCAGGAGAATGCAACAATTCGGATGATAACCAAACATTCTTGCTGAATCCACGATGGATATTGGCTTTATGGGATTTGATCTTGACCAGTAGCAACAACTCATTGCGTTTCTTTTTGGTTTTGGCCGTATTGGAATCGCATGCGGATCAACTGGTGCTCTTGACGGACGATGCCTTGAAGGAAAAGCTGGTCCAAGTATTGCGATTTCAACAAGAAGACTCCAGTGGGGTCTTTGCCATTCAAGATTCCGAGGCTCAAACGACAAATCAAGATGCCATAAAGTGGGTCCAAGAGTGGACTGACAAGGCACAGTCTCTGTGGGAACGAACGCCGCTCTCAGTGTCCCGACGATTGAAGCGGGTCGAAGATCAAGTCGTGACTGAAGCCCTGACAAAGCGCCAACAAGAGGCCGAAGAGAAAATGAAACGAAAATTGGAAGCCCAAGCCAAGGCTCATCAAGAGGCCATTGAGGCGGAACGAGAACGCAAGGCCGAAGAGGCCCGATTGCGATTGACGCGAGCACGGTTGGTGGCCTTCTATCGGCAATACTCTCCTGCGAAGGAAACCAACATTGACAAGATTATGGAAACTTATCAGGGACGATATGAAGTCCTGGATTCCAAACTGAAACAGAAGTACGGCGTGGGGTTCAATCCAGCTCTCAAGCCAAAAGTAGCCCCTCCACGCAGCACTGTTAGTAATCCGACAAGCCGCCCACAAGGCAGAGAAGACGAAGACGAACTGGCGACAAAGCGGAAACGCCACCAACTCGTGGTCAAGGTAGGGCCTACCGAGGTGTTACCTGAAGTTTGCTGGAGCAAGAAGGCAAATAAAGTCAGAATGTTCAAACTCGACCGGGGAAACAAGCTGGAGGAAAATACCGAGACGAGACTTCCGCTTAAATTTTACCTTGTCGACAGCCGTCCTGTGGAGACAGCCCGAGACCAAGGACGGTTTCCAATATCCGTGAGCTTTCCACCAGAGGACTTGACCGACCCAGACCGTCTCAAACAGCAAGAAGATATGTTCGAGGGACTCCGAGGTGCCATTCATATTGTGATTATGGGGGAAGGCTTTGCCGCACTTCCCAGTCTGTACGGGCATAAGATGACCGATGGACTAACCGAATGTATTCGCGAAGACGACGCACGAAACAATAATTGTGCGTTGTTCTTCTTGAAGAAAGGTTTCCCCTTCGTCAGCACTCTAGACGGTGGCTTTGCCGCAGCGCATGCCTTCCTCTCCCGCCAAGGAGCGAACTACCACCTCCGTGTGAATGATGTCCTAGCTGATTACAATCCTGAAGTATCAATCTTTGGTCAATTTGAACGAGTACATAACTCAACAGGGAGAGAAAAGGCACAGCGGGCACTTCAGAATATTTTCGATTCGAGTTTGGTCGCTCTGACAAAGAATACTCGTCGTTTCGAAACATTAGCATCGGAGGTTGGTGGAGATGACAAGCAACAGCAAAAGAAAGGAGGTAACATGGTCTCTCGCTTCTTTAGTGGTGGTATCAGCGAAGACACGAAAAAGAACAATCCTACTGAAAATAGTGAACATATTTCCGAAGTTCCTGCCTCCGAAAACGAAAACAAGGGAGTTCCAAGTGGTCCTGTCTTTCGCAATCCCTTTGCACGAAAGCAATCTTCCAAATTGAATAGAGAAAGTTCCAATTCGTCACTCGACGTGGAGTCGATCGATGACCTCGACACTGACTCAGGACACGACACGACCGACAATAAAGGCACTCCCAAACCAGCCGCCGAGACGAAGCAGGTCCCTAATTCCACGAAACCCGCCGAGCAAAAGGCACAGGCTCCTGTTCAACCAAAGCCTGTCGAACAGCGAAAAAACCCAGAGCCACCCAAAGCGAATCCATTTGCTGGTATTGGTGCTGCGTTCAAGGCCGCATCCAAGGCTGCAGCCGGGGACACCGGAAACAAAGGCCGTGTCATCAACCCGTTTGCTCGATTTAACCAACAAGGAAGGAATCTTGGGAATTCACAACATGGCGGTGGAGTACTTGGGACCTCCCGTCATGGACTTGGCGGATCGCGACATGGAATGGGTCTTGGTGGTTCGCGGCACGGTCTTGGGAATTCGAAACATGGACAGACAACCGAAGGTCAGGTGCCCGGCATTGGCATGGCAAAGAACTTGGCAGGTTTCAATCAATTGCGAAAGAATGCATTCTCTCGAGTGAGGAGTTCTGGAGACTCAGCGGAAGACAGTAGCTTTGTATCTGATGACCACATCAGAGAAGAAGCTGTGTCATTTGATCAGACATCGTCTGCTATCGCCTCTTCCGAACCGGAGCAAAGAAGCGCAACCACAGAGGAAGAAGTCCCTCCGAGCAATCTCCTTGACGCCGGGGTCTCTTATGACACCGCTGGTACTTCTGCACCTTCAGAAAAGCCGACGGGAAACAACAAGGACGCAACTGTACCAAAATCCGCGTCCGTCGAACGTGTCTAAATCATGCAGTAGAAGGATTTGTGTCTAAATCATGCAGTAGAAGGATTTGTGTCTAAATCATACAGTAGAAGGATTTGTGTCTAAATCATACAGTAGAAGGATTTACCCACCAATATCAGTCCACGAGTGACCTACAAGTACCGGTACAATTCAGGATAACAGAGAGTACTGCAGTACGGTTTGCTTAGCATTGGAAAGTTCAATTCTATTACTGACTTGCTAATTATGTGTCCTACTTTCCTCAAGTGTGCTAACCTGACTGCAAGTCAATCATGTTTTCCATGTCACTATCGCTATCGCTGTCGTAACTCAAGCCTTTGTTTGTATCATCATAGCTTGTGCCATGTTCCACCGTTGGACAAGTCAGTGATTGGGTGATTACCAGATCATTGGACTTCCACCATTCGTCAGGAGCTTGGTTCAGACCTTGACACACCAGCTGCATGCTTTCTACACATTGTGCTAATTGAGGATTGACCTTTCGAAAAGATCCTCTGCCCCCTCCAACAATGGACATGGGCATACCACACCCTGTGGCGGGGCAAGTGCTGTGGATGCAGTTGTAGTCGTCTATGCATGTTTCGCAAAACGAATGACCACACGAGGCCAATGTCGTGGGTCTCTTGAAAATCTGCGTTTCGAGAGAATAATAACATCAAAGAATGAAATGAGTTTCATTGCGAGTTGCGAGTTCCGCTTTCCATTTTTTTTTAAAGAATACGAATAGACGACACGATATCATGTTTATAATCATATCCTGTCTACACACCTGATGGCACAGCGGACATTGTAGAATATTCATCAAATCCTCCAGCGTCTTTCTCATGCCGTTGCTGGCTTTGCCTTCATTGAGAGCAATGCGACTTGAAGAGGCGTTTTCGATACCTGCGTTCGCCATTGTTAGCGGATGTCAATGGAACGGGTTGGGTTTGCTAAATGAAAGTTCGTAGCTCGGAGTTTGCTTTGAACCCAATTTCAATACGTGTTCCTCTCTTGATCTTCCTTATACCAGTATTAATACGTATCTCCACCGCCATCGTCGACCGTTTTGGTTTTGGTTTTGCGGCGCGTCGTACCAGTAGGTCGTCGGTCTGCGATGAATGATGAATGAATGAAGATGACGCTGATGATTCATTCGATTGGAATCCATCCGGCATTGACGTAGAACCTAGTATCAATTCTACGTATCGGGATCAGAAAGAATTTTTGGCGCGCGTGGAAGCTCGGAGGGAACTTGCTGAATAGATACAGTAATACCAGTACTTGCGTACTTGGTACCTGAACAGTACTCTGTACATACCGGTCAGGGTATGTAGACTATGGTACTCTTTAGAAACACCTCGATCGAAACGCGTTCACACGTCCACCCACACTCTCTTTACAAGCCAAAACCGTCATCGCGGGGAGGCCTCTCGAGGCACAAACATAATATTATAAAACAGTTCTAAAAGGTTTGATTACCTCGTTCTTTCAACGAGCAATTCCGGACGGGAGACTAGAAGCAGCATTATATGTGCGTTTCGGAACGTTTCCGATCCTGGAGACGACTACGAATCCGATCGTTTTTCATGCCTCGGTATTAATATGGTCGGATGGCTCCAGGAGCGAGTAGCCGAAGATACGGGCGACTTCAAGAGCAACGATGAGGATACTTACCAATCTGAAGATTTCGTATTCGGGTGCACAAAGTTGAGCTCACGTGACGAAGCTGGCTACTGGGGTGGAAGTATAGCTGGTTGTTTCGCAAATCCGTTGTTCGAGAGCTCTGCTCTTAAATCAATCACTCTCGATGACTTCGAGTTTTTCGATGACTTAACGTTTTCCATTCTTCTTCGTGGGCTCCTTCGAAACAACAGTGTGAAGACGCTCAATCTTTGGTGCAAGAAAATGGGACCCGAGACAATGTTTGTTCTCAATGAGTTCCTGTCGTCCCCGGCGTGCAATGTGGTCAATCTTGGCTTCTCTTGGGGAAATCCCAACTCACTACACCGCATGAATGATCCAACCAATCCCACTGACACTTTTCTCGAAACTGTTTTCTCAAGTGGCCAAAACATCAAAGTATTGTCTCTCGGGGCAGGAATATTCGTGGAAAGTGCTAACCTCGTGCTTCGGAACATCTGGCGGTGTGTATCCCTACGCACACTGAATCTGTGTGTGGATTTCATTGATGATCTGGATGCACTTACATCTAATCTTGAGAGTGTGCAGGTCGGTACCCATGATGGACCCAGAAGAATTTCTTGTCTCTGTGAGCTAAATCTGGGAGAAGACGGAAGAGCAGATGATATCACCTTCCGCAAAGGATTCGTTGCTTCGTTGAGCCGACTTCTTGACGCCTTTCCTAATCTGGGCTGCATAGGCTTTAACGTCCTGGCCTATTCAGAGGAGCACGATATTGCGTCTGATAATTTGCAGTACAACGTGCACCGACTGGACATGAATCGCTCTGGCGGCCTTTTGCTCATGCGGGCGTCCGAAGATGCACAAGGACCTCCACGAGCTCCTCTTTCTTTTTGGCCATTGATACTTGAAAGAACTTCAACTGACATTTGGCTCCAGGATTCCAAAGCCAGGCAAGCAAACGTCATTTTTCATCTCTTGCACGGCCCTGCTTTTGTCGGTCGGGGAGCCCTTTCTTGACTACGACCACGCCTCTGAAAGCATGCTATTATTGTTAGATATACATCTACGTTAATAGAGCTACGCAACAGTAGGGGTTCTATAAAACCATAGCATATAAAATTCATCAGCATTTAGAATATACTTTCAGTCAAGTCATACGACGAGTCGAGCCGATCAGCAACTTTCAATCTGATTTTGTGTGGGGCAGCGCGTTCGCGAGTTGCATACGGTACCGAGCCTCAAAATAAACTAAAGTGGGCAATCCTCACATCACTCAACAATAATGATGGTTCCAGCTTCATTTCCTAGCAACATCTAAATGCACCTTCCTGCTGCCATGATTACCGTGGGAACTACAAGCATGACAACCATGACCCCGACTGCAATAGGGGTACCGTCTCCATCGGTTTCGGGAGCAAAATTCGCATTCACACACTTGGTGTCCTCTAGGCAGCTGTACCAGGTCAAACCGTACAGCACTCCAGCAGCATACACAGTGAATATGAGAAGCACCCCAAAAAAATACTGAAGGACCTTGACTGTGCAAGAAGTCTTGAATACTTCGCAATCAGAAGATTCCTCTTTCTTTTCATCGTCACCTGTTGTCTGGCCCTCCTCATCGTCTATTTCAGACGAGTGATTCACCTTGCGAAAATAGAACAAAAAGAGGCAACTGGTGATCGCAGTGATCAATTGCCCCACCGCAAGTCCAAGGACGAAACCAGAAGTCCACTCAAAACTGTTGTTGGCGAAGGACGAGCCAGCAAATGCATCTTGGCTCTTCACAAATCGCTTGATGAGATTGTATGTGGGATAGATTGTTAGCACAAACGGGGCCAATTGGAATACCCCCTTGAATCTGCCTCTAGAAACCTTGGCGAGCCACTTCAAAACGACAGGGGTTGCAAGGAGAGACGCGAAGAATCCTTGCATGGCATGACCGTAAGAGTTGAACTCAACGGTGAACGAGATACTCTTCTCAGCCTCATCACCGTCGTCGATTCCGTACTTCCAGCCAAAATCCAAAGCCGAAGGATCACCGAGAAAGACTGGTGCACCAGTAAACAATCTGATGAGGAGCATGACACAGAGGGCTAGCGAAGGAGCAAGAAGTCCCGCCTTCCATACACGAGAGGGGTTGACGATTGACTCAAAGTACTTCTCTCTTTCTTTGATGTGTTCCGGGGTGTTGAGGAACCGTGGGTCAAGAAACTTTTCAAGCCAGCCGCGCTGCTTATTTTGGGACTTGTATTCTTCCTCTTCTCGCCTACGAGCTGCATCTTCACGTCTAGATGCAATGACGTCCACGAGTGAGACCCCACTTGCTAGCCCAGCAAATGTCATGATAAGAATGAGGATAATACGAGCAGTGAGCGAAGTTGCATCTGCTTCGGGGGATTCAGTCACGTCCGCAGGAACTTGATACTGTCCAAGTGCGATGCGCACGCCTGCTGCGGAGAGGGTGAGAAGCACACCCGAAAATAGTTGCCTGGCGGGGCCATGATGAGGTATGCAACAGCACAAACAGGCCATGGTCAAGATTGATTTCGATTCTTTCGGATTTGTGATCCAATATACATTGGTTTTTACATTGGTTTGGTGTTCTTTACTACTGCCAGGAGCTCGGAGATGACGCCAACGGGGTCAACGCATTTCTTTCTCGAAAAATGAAAATTCGCTTTTGCATGCGCGATGCCGCCAATGGGAAGGATGTGCACGCTGACCTCCACGACTAAAAATCAACTGAATAGATGCACGATTGAAAAATGTCAGTCTGTCCGGCGATGCCATACAAATACAGACGGACGGTTTGTGCGATCGTATTGCCGATGAATGCCGAATGCCAATGGCCGATGCCGGCCCAAGGCCCGCGAAGATCAAATACAGTAATATGAATGCACAATAAAGATTACCAGATTGCAGGAGGTAGAGTGCCAATCAGTCACTAGAGCATCCGTATTGGCTCCAGCGACCGAGTGAGTGAATCAGTCAGTCGTCCTGCTCAAATCATCATTTTAAGAAAGATCCAGCATCAAGCATGGTTGCAATGAACAGAATTCTTCACGTCTTTCCCTTGCTGCTGGCGTCGTGCTTCTTCTCGAGCAATGCTGCCGCAGAAGCATTCGTGATGCTCCCTGTATCAAAAACAGGAACTGGTGCAGCCCATGTGTCTCGGCGCCAATTTGTCAACATTTTGGACTCTACTGTTATACCGAGGTCACCCGAGACGACGACAAGTCTGGTTTCTTCCATCAAGGGAGGCGAGACCGAGAATTCAAAGTCATTTTTCAAAAAGCCTCTCGTCCGAGAGATGCTGGCCGAATTTATCGGTACCTTCCTTATTGTTCAGATCGGGACAGGCTCGGTCATGTCTGCAATCTACACCGACTCATTGGTGGGTCTTTTTCAAATTGCTTCTGTATGGATCATTGCCGTCACTGTAGCAATTTGCACAACGGCCAGCATTTCAGGGGCTCATCTGAACCCAGCCGTGTCGCTAGCATTTGCGTTGGTACGACCTTCAAAAGAATTCAATTGGCGCAAGGTTCTTCCTTACAGCCTCGCCCAACTACTCGGAGCGATCGCTGGAAGTGGTGTGAATCTTTGTCTGTATTCGGGTTCCATTGCGGCCTATGAAAGTGCCAACGGTATTGCCAGAGGTACATCATCCGGCGTGGCATCGGCCAAAGCCTTTGGAGAATATTTTTGGTGAGATCAGTTCTTTGGAGTCAACTTGAACTTTTCATTTTGTTTGGAGCCTCACCGTCGTTGCTTTGTGGTTTTTTCCTCAGTGCACCTGTAACAGCGACTGTTGCATTTCTGGCAGAAGCCATCGGTACAGGGATTCTTGGCTTTGTCATCTTTGCACTCACAAATGCCAAAAATACGGTGATGCAATCGGGATTCGTCCCCCCGATCATCGGCTTGACGGTGGGATCACTCATCGCTGTACTCGCCCCTTTGACACAGGCCGGCTTCAACCCAGCTCGCGATTTCGGACCCCGAATCATTGCCTTTTTGGCTGGTTGGAAAACGGTCGCCTTTCAAGGTTGGTGGGTGTATGTTCTAGCACCACTTCTCGGCGCGACGGCAGGGGCATTTTTAGCCGACAAGGTACTGTACGCCGACGACTAATTATAGACACCAATGTGGTGGTTCTTCAAAAGAGGTTTTGATAGGAACGACTTGGAATCAAAGATGCTTTTACAGTTATCAATAATAGCTGCTGCACACTTGACTTTCTTGAACTTGACTGTTGATTCTGTTTTGCTTCGTACGTTCCAGTCATTTGGATTCTGTATCGAAGGGGGGATACAAAGAAGCCGTCTCACATAAAGTTTACTAGGTCAAAGCTTAACAGGATCCATATCCAATCCATGCTTTTAATTTCGCTACGTCCCCCAAACGATACAGGCCCCGCTCGACCGCTTGGTCGATAAACTCCTGTGACGCTTCCAAAGGAGAAAGGTGCCATTTTTTGCAGAGCCAAGCACATGCTACTCTTCCACATCGTCCTTTTCCTCCCGTGCAATGGGAAACTACTTTCTCTCCCTTGGAGTCCAGGTGCTGAATCAACTCCATAGTTTTCTCGTAGGAATTTTGGGATGAAAATGGTATATGGTAGACAGTGAGTCCTGCTTCCTCGTAGAACTGCTTCAGATCTACCTCGTATACACCAAATTCATCATCTTCCATGATGATCAATACGTTTCGTATACCCTTGGACAAGACAAATTGAATCCAATCATTCACGATTTCTGTTGGAACCCCATCCTTTCCCGGATGCCCTGGTCTTTCTGCGGTATATAATGTTTCCTCTCGACACGAGACCGGACCAAAATTGTGCCTTGCGTTGGGGTCTCGAGGCGTGACAACAGGCTCAGTTTCGTTGACGATAAGCCTTGGTGGTTGTTGCACAATCATTGTACCAATCTAATTGCAATTGCCAAGCTGGCGAGACTGGATGATCTGCAAGGCGAGGGTCCAATGGTCCCAGTAGTGGAAGGAAGCAAGATATGGTCAAGCTATTCCGATTCCGATACAACTCATTTTTCTACACCGCACCGCACGATGGAAGATGAGCTGCTGATGGATCTGACGTCTGCGAAGGGCTGATGGGCCAAAAATATCTTTTCAGATGGTGATTCGCCTGACCTACGACATAAAACACGTTAAAATGAGTGGTATCTTAAAAAATACATGAAAATGCTTTGAAGTCAAAGTTTACGTAACTATATTGTCTTAAAAACATTCTAAAACGATGAAAAAGATAAGATGGGATTTCACGATGGCGACGCACGACACTTCTTGAAGAGAGAAAGGAAGTTGGAAGTTGTCCGTCTTCGTCTGTCCATCTTGCGTTTTGAAAAGAACTATCATAGTGCTTATGGGATCATATCCGGGTTGCTCTACCTGATACCGCTTACTCTTTCCGTCGGTCTGCCAACCAACCTGCGACCGCCCAAACAACGGAGCGGTCGCAATGGAGCCCTCGTCCCTCGTCGCTCTCGTCGGCAACTGGCAACTCTGACCTCCTCTAAACTGCAATTGTTATCTAGTGAAGGTGTAAGTGACCATGGCGACCTGCGTGTTGATGGATGAGGAGGAAGGGCGGCGATCAGATGACATTCATCGAGTTTCGGATACTGCTGCGAGAACGGAGTGCAATCGGGGTGAAAGAAATGTAGTCATCATGTTCATCTCGCCCCTGGGGCATCGAGCCAGCTTCGTAATTTCCGTTTGCTTCCCCTCTACTGCTCTCTCATGGCGAGCCATATGCTACCATCATTGTTTACTAATATCAACTTTTTTGTTCATCGTATCGCAGGACCTTTCATTACACAAATATTTTATCATGCCTAAGCAAATTACCGATATCCGTGACTTCCTCCAAAAGGCCCGCCGAAACGACGCCAAGTTGGTGAAGATCCGAAAGCGAGATGCGCAAACGAAGTTCAAGATCCGATGCTCGCGTCACCTGTATACTTTGGTTGTCACTGATGCTGAGAAGGCAGATAAATTGACTCAATCTCTGCCCCCGGGTCTTCAACGCAAGAACATCTAAGCTAGTTTAGGTGGAAATAAAGAAAATGGGCTTCTTCGAGTTTTCCTATCATGGTCTTCTTGGACCGATCGTACCATGGACTTTTCTCTTGTGTTTCTCCAGATAGTTAACGGGAGGTTTGCGTACACTTTGCGTATGCTGTGGTCGGGAAAGAAACCTGTATTTTTCATAGTCGTACCGCGCTAGTAATTTTCTATTAGGACTATCTCGTTAGTACCTTACCACGCAGCGGAGGCAGTCACCACTGTGAAGGGCCACAATGGCATCATTCATCATCTTGACCCCGTCAAAGATATGAGTAATGTAATGGTCGATCGGGATTTCTCCACTTAAGGATCTCTCGACCAGCTTGGGAACATCTTTCCTGCTTTTGAATCCTCCAAACGCTGTGCCTTTCCAGGTGCGCCCTGTCACAAGTTGGAAAGGTCGGGTCGAAATCTCATGACCACTAGCTGCCACTCCAATGACGCAAGAAGTTCCCCATCCACGATGAGCGCATTCCAGAGCAGCTCGCATGACCTCTACGTTTCCAGTGCAATCGAAAGTGTAGTCAACACCCCATTTGGTGAGAACTCCTGCCACATGTTGCTGTACAGGCACATCCAAACGCTTGGGATTCACGAAGTCAGTGGCACCCGATTGCCTTGCAATTTCCGCCTTGCTGCTATTGATGTCAATGCCAATGATTCTAGAAGCACCCGCCATCTTCGCACCTTGGATAACAGCCAGCCCCACAGCTCCAAGTCCAAACACAGCCACCGTCGAACCAGCTTCGACCTTGCAAGTGTTCCAGACCGCACCTATTGTCAAATTCAATGGTGAGAAGGCATATATCCGTCCATTGAACCTGTTGGAATTCTTTCTAGTATACGTACCTAGCCCAGTACTGATACCGCAGCCAAACAAGCAAGCCTTTTCGAGGGCCATTGCTTTCGTGATTTTCGCGCATGAGATCTCAGCAAGTACAGTGTATTCACTCATTGTGGAGCAACCCATGAAGTGATAGATGCTCTTTCCATCCTTATCACGGAATCGGGAGGTTCCGTCCGGCATGACTCCTTGACCTTGCGTCGATCGAATCGCCGGACATAAATTGGTCTTTGGGGATTGGCAAAAGATACAGCTTGCCTCACAGCACTGTGGTGTGTAGCAGGGAATGACATGATCTCCGGGCGCTACACTGTGCACTCCAGGGCCTACCGACTCGACGATACATCCAGCCTCGTGTCCTAAAATACAAGGAAACAAACCCTCTGGATCCTAAAAAGGTTGTGAGATACCATTGGTACCTGGTAGTGTCACGAACAATGAACGAACGCACAATCGATCAACGTACCTGACCATCCAATGTATAGATATCGGTGTGGCACAAAGCATTGGCAATGACTTTGACACGAACTTCTCCTGCCTTCGGAGGATCCACGGTGATTGTTTCCTCGACGAGGGGTTCTCTTGGCTGACGGGCTACCATGGCTTGGCATTGAATAGGTTTTCCTTGCGTCGACGAGAAATCATAGGTGGAGTAGGTGTCCCGTAATTTTCCAAGTTTGGCACGCAGGCGCTTCCCGTGAAATGACACATGATTTTCGATGAAAGCAGCAATGAAGTGATAGGAATGATCGAAGCCCTTTCGCATATTGATGGTCACATTTTGTCCAACCTTCTTGGCAGCGTTGAAAAAAACGTCAGTGGTAAGCTGCTTCATCAAGAATTCATCATCGGTACCTTGATCAATCAGAATGTCATCGTATTCTGGAATAGAAGTGCCTCGCTCTAGCAGCAAACAGGTGGCATCGTGGGCCTGACCAGCCTCAACACTGCCTAGGTAAGCCTTGAAGGCCTTCTCACCCCACGGAACCTTCGTTGGATTGCAGATCGGGGCAAAGGCGCTGACGGAGACCCAGCTCTCCGGGTCCTTCAAAGCGATTGTGAGTGCACCGTGACCTCCCATGGAACTTGATTTTGGTTTTGTTAGATACAAGGAGGAAGAAATGAGTACAGAAAGCGCACAGCAACATCACACATTCCAACATAAAAAGTTGACTCACTGCCCCGAAATGGCTCTCAATCCAAACATTCCAATCTTGAACTCCTTCTCCAGCACAGCGGGGAGCTCTTCAGTGATATAGTCATACATATTATAACTTGTCGAGTAGGGCTCCTCGGTAGCATTGACATAGAAGCCAGCACCGATCCCCAGATCGTACGAGTCCACATTCGGAACATCGTCGCCACGCGGAGATGTGTCCGGCATGACTATTGCGATATCTTCTTTCTCGGCTTGATCAAAGGCACGGCTTCCAGCTTTGTTAGCAAAGTTAGTGTCGTCGCAAGTCAAACCACTCAGCCAGAAGAGGACGGGTGTGGGCTCCTTCGAAGTAGCATGTCGACTTGGAAGAAAGAGACCAAAGATCATATCGGTTCCAGTCGATTTGGAAGAATGCTTCACTCGGTGGTAGAAACCACCATTTGGACCTCCGACCCGGGTCTTGGAAAGGATTTCAACGGGCATGGTAGCCTAATCGATGCGGCAAAGATGATAGGTCTCTTGTTGACTTATGCGGCAACTAGATGAGGCCATGTGTATATGTGCAATCTCAGTCATCGCAGTCAGTCATATCTCATGGTCCATGGTCGATCGTCGATCGTCGAAGATCGCGAAGGGATCGTCGTTTTCCGTTTTCCGGGGACGTCTGTGCGTGCTACGGTATTTTAGCTACCGCGCCGCGAGCTGTACGGTGCCGGTACCGGTACTGTACCAGGTAGCTGGTCCTGGTACAGTACAGTACAAGTATTTGCTGGGTTGTAGAGACTACAGTACCTGGTACTACGGCACTCGTACCTCTACTACTACCGGGTAGAGTACCGGTACCATACTACTTGTAGACCTTCTTTACGTATGTAGAATCAGTACCAGGATGGTGTTGCACCGCTGTTGCCTGTTGCAGGCCTCACTTTTAAGAGATGCATGCACCTGTTTGCACCCCTTGCAGCACATCAACCAAAATTTGCTCTCACGACTGCCTTTGTCTTGTTCATCACAAGATTCATTTTACTAAACCCACTAGGATGGTGGCACAGGCGCCAACCAACCCTCAACTTTCTCGAACACTGTAGACCGATGTGTCAATTGACTCTAATGTCAATCTAATACAAAATAAATTGATGAGATTAAGAAGAGTGAGCTAGTTTATTTGAGAGAGCGAATTGCATTTGCCACGGTAAGATGTCCACGTTCAACCGGGCCGTTCTGGTTAGAAGCGTCAGCACCAGTGGGACGGACATCGTATCCGAATTTAGCGAACAGTGCAAGCACTTGTGGGTTGCCATAGAGTTCACCACCTTGATCAAGATAGACGTATTTACCGTCGCAAGATGGTGAATGCTTTTCGAATACCGAGCAGATATCGTAGATGCCGGTGAAGCAAATTCGGTTCTGCAGAGCGAGGAATAAACGTTGGGGTCGATAACCTGTCAATTGACTCTAATGTCAATCTAATACAAAATAAATTGATGAGATTAAGAAGAGTGAGCTAGTTTATTTGAGATGTATTTTGCGTCGGCATTTTGAGAAGCTTCGGTTTGGCAGTTTGAGAAGCTTTTGTTTGAATATTTAAAGTGAGAAGCTTTTGTTCGTGTTCGTGTTCGAGATGGGTCGAGTGTGGTCGTGTGAGTCGTGAAAAGTCGTTTGACACGATGATGTAGTAGATGGTAGAATCGTTCGCTGGCCTATGTCCCTAGTGGATTTCGATTTGCATAGCAAAGTTGTCCTCTTTTAGGGAATACCCTTGGGTACATCTCCTTGCCTCGTTCTCATCAAGGTGTATAGGGATGGCGGGCGGGTTTTTAAAAGCTAACTAATCTAGAAATCCGAAGTTGCAATATCATCAGTCGTCGACTGAGGATGATCTTATTACAAACAACCTAGCAGAAGACCACATGGTCGACGTATCAGGGACCAACGCGTACAACCAAGGCAAAGAGATGAGACTGGATTTCTAATTCAATGGCTGCCCGCAGTCCCTTCACACCTTGATAAGAACGAGGCAAGGAGATGTACCCAAGGGTATTCCCAAAAGAGGACAACTTTGCTACGCAAATCGAAATCGACTAGGGACATAGGCCAGCGAATTATACTACTATATCATTGGTCTACAGTGTCCGAGAGAGTTGAGGGTTAGTTTCGATTGAATTAAGTCGAACTTGTCGGACCGAAGAAAGAGGCGGAGTCGGTCTACTGAATGAACTGTATCATATGTACTCGTGGTCAATATAGTCTAGAGTAGAGAGAGTTCGAGAGAGTCTACACTCATAGTACCGTAAAGGTTCCATCACAACCATCGGCATTGGATGCTCTCACCTGCCAACGAAGCCTCACCAACCGTCTTATCTATTAGCGCCTGGACATCCTTGGGAGGAAAACCGGCCTTCAATTCCAGTTTTCGTCCTTGACCATCCTTGGCTTCTTCATCAACAAATGAGTAGAGTAACTTGACAGAATCGGTCTGCAAAAAGCGTCGAACAGCTCGCCCTCCACTAGGAAGACGAAATTGGATTCGGACTGCTCCCTCTGTACCTGCCGCTGGTTCCGCCGTCAGTGGTGGCAAGATATCGGTAGTGGAGGCTGCAGCCTGTTCCATACTGGCCGCTATGGCCATTTGAATCTGTTCTTCCTCCGTCAAGCCAGCGAATTGATCGGAAGAACTTGACGAAGTTGCCGATTGACCATCCAATCTCAGCCCAGAACCAACATCTTTCCATGGGTCGGTTGCACCATTGATTGCTGTGCTGCCCTTGCCCTGAACAAGATCCTCCTCTTTCCACCAGAACTGAGGTTTCCCCCGGCTCCTTTGTAGCTTAGATGTACACGGATCAGGCAATCCAAACGGGACACAAAAGACCGAATACCCCGAACTTTGAAATTCTTGGATCTCCGTGGCAAGCTTGAAGTGCGAAATAATTTGAGGCCTTTCCGCCATTGAGTTCAAATTCCAGAACCGTCCGTTGATCTTTCGAATCGCAAACCAATGAGCCTCCCGGTTACATATGAAACCATCCATATGCGTAACATCTCCTACACTGTCCAGGACACCTTCTTGTGCAATATTCGGTAAATCCAAGCCGTACTGCGTTTTCAAGGCGGCTCGCAAAACTTCGATAGAAAAGTTTCCCGAAGGATCCACGTTGCCTGAACCTTCTGCAATCCGACTTAGATAGTCTTTGGAGCTGTTTTATCAGCACAACAGGGGAGAAGGGATTGTTAGAAGATATGGAAGACAGCAATATTATCTGACCAACTATTTTGGCTCCTCATAAATGTAAACGTACTTCCTTCCTCCTTCGTTATTTTGAGCCATGACCGCCAGTTCCATTTCATCAAGCTGGTGCTGCAAACGATAAAAAAGAAGGCCAAGGTGAGCGACAATCTACTATTTTGGAATGCAGTTTGTTTGGAAGGCACCCGCCTGAAAACCTGCTTTGGTCCTGTCACTGCTTACCGCCAGGTTGGCCAGGGACTCGGGGGAAAACTCGCATGCTTGAACGAGATTGTTCAGAGCATGTTGACCACAAAGCATGGCCTCTTGGCGCTCATGATAGATCCAATATTCATGGGGGTCAGTCATATTGAATTGCTGTCAATCGAAGGCAATTGAAATGAAGTACAGTACCAGGTGATGGAATAATTGGGACAAGTAATTATTTCAAGATGAAAGTTTGGAAGAACGTCAAAATCGAGGCAAAATTCAAAATGAAAATGTCGAAGCAGTTCGTTGACTTTCGCGCGAGTAGAGACGAGTACGCGTTGACGTACGACGGACATACCTATCAAAAATTCAGTCCCATCAGTCGCCTTTACTCGAGACTGGAAAACAACGTAAACAAGAATTACATACCGGTAGTACGTATGTACAAGTACCACTGGGCCACCACCCACCACTGCAAACTTCTTTGCTCGTACACGTACACTACTCATGCCCGTCTTTTCTCAAGTAGAGGTAAAAAGTAGTTTCACTCTAGCAGCCAAACCTTTCGTTGACAATTTCCAAAGCCAGCAACGAGTGTTCTTCTTAGGTAGCATTTTCTTGTTGTGTAGTTGTGTACTGGTAGCTGTACTACTAAGTCTGCTTGACGTCTTGTTGTTCACACCATGATGATGCACCCTCGCTTTCAAGTTCTTGATGCATTGATTGTTCATTGCTTCGTCGGATATAGTATGCCGACTTCCCATTGTTGGTAGTGGTGGACGATTCTTAAAATTGCAAGTGAGCTCTAGCTAGCTTCCGCCCCGGTTGTACTCGTAAGGAGAGCAACAAAGTCGGTCAGTTCTGCGAAGAAGATAACGATGGTAGCAGCAACATCTACTAAAAACTAACTACTGCTTTTTTTAGATGGTCCCTCTATTTGAGCAGTTATGATATCATGTAAGTGAATGCATAGTTAGTGAGGTGAAGTGAGGTGATGCGGTGCAGTGTGTGTGGTGCTGGCGACGCAGTAGAAATAGTCGTTTTTCGACCGCGGACAAAGTGCGATTAGGAATCAAAGGACTCGTTGAAAGGAATTCGTTCCAGGTATTCCATGGCGTCGAATTCTTTCTTTTTGTGACCACCGGTCAACATCCATGGTGCAGCTTGGTCTACTTGAATCAATTCCGAGAAGGAAGTTTCCCTTTGCCTATCGTTGCTGATAAACGTGATTTTCTTGCGGGTGTCCGTTCCGATGAAAGGCTTGAGGATGGACCAGAAGAAGAGAAAGCTTGTAGGCGTATTGAGCAGGTATACACGCTTCACACGACCAGGGTAGTTCTGGCGCAAACAGTTCATGAACTCGTGGCTGATAGACATGGGAGCTGCGTGTTTCGACTGGAACCCAGTGTAGTTGCCGATGACGGTGATGGCCTGTTCCACGCCGCCTGACTCGCGCTCGGTACAAGCAAGAGCCCTCTCGAAGTTGTAGAGACTCTCCTTTAGAAACCATTCGGCATCAAAGTCCTTGGTACGAGCTGCGTAGATAGTGTAGATGGCACGTCCACACTTGTCATAGCCACAGACGTAGACGCGGCCGGTGGACATGCGATCCTCCAGCTTCTCGCGGTAGACTGCATAGCGCTGGCGCGTCGCATCGTCTAGTTCAAGCTTATCCGCCTGGAAGCATAATCTCAAGCCATCAAGGTCCGTCTCCTTTCGGAACTTGATGGCACTTTTGAACTTTTCCATCGCCACGCTGACGTTGCCCTTCTTGCTGGACAGGTGTCGCATTGCCATTTCCATGGCATAGTATTCCCGTTCTTCATTGAGCTCTTTCGGGTTCTGCCCCTTTGATGTCACACTGTTCCAGAGATACTTGTACGATGATCGAGCAGCATGTTCCTTCTCCTCGTCGGTCAAGGCGTCCACCATTTGCTTGCACTGAATCTTGTATTCTGATTCTGGATCGCATTTCTGCTGCGATTTCCCCGTGGAGAACAACCCCCGGCGTTTGCTGGGAGAGCGGTAAGTATCAACGGCGACGCCCTGGCCTGTCATGCTTGAATCTGAAGTAGTCTTTGAGGTATATATTTTTCTTTTGTCGTCGATGAATGAACGAGACCAACAGCGAGATGATCTGGATAAAAAAGATGAGCAGAAGCTCTCAAAGCGGGTTCAGTTCTGCGGCGGAAGCATCAAGTCAGCAAGTCTTGCGGTTCCCGGGCGTTCGCTCTTGCGGTCTCGTCGCGTTGAAGTTGATCCCCTCCGCCGTCCTGCTCGCGATACCGTGCAGTACGTACTCGCACAGTACAGTACCAGTACCTTGTGTACCGGGGGTGGTACGTGTACCGGTACGTGGTATATGATGTACGGTAGTTGCCGATGCGACCGTTGTCCTCATCGGCCGCCTCGACGTGGGTGACATGATGTTGTTGGTTGTGGGAGTTCTCGGAACGTATGCATGTACGTAGAGTTTGTACTAAGGCTTACACATCATGTCACAGACATAGGGGCATATTTAAAAGTCATTCACTCTTGTAAATCCGCTAAATGTCCGGTAAATGATCATTCAGTATTCTTCCGATCTGAATATCCAAATTCCAACGGTTTAGTGACACTTAGACTAAATTCGTCAGAATGGAATTCGTAATCTGATCGTACCGCTGTACAGGTACCAGGTACTGGTACCGGTAAAGATGATGACTAAGTCGATTGGATGCGTACGTACGTCAGTCCGTCAGCGCGATATCTCGAATACCCAGACGGATCTGTGATCTGTTACTTCGTATCTTCTGTTTCATGTTCTCCTCGCTCCTCGTATTCGGATGTCGTATGATCCTCTTTCTCGTGCTTGCCTCTTTCTTCTCTCGGCATAGTCTATTTCTTCTCATCTACGTCTACTGGTAGACTATCTATCTATTTTTGAATCTTTGTACAGCAACAGGAGAAGAGGAGACAAGTGTACGTAGTCACTATTACATGGAAGAGTCGAATTTATCAAAGATTGGTGCCACTGCGAGTACCGGTACCGGTAGGAAAGGATGTCCTTGTTGTTCATTTGATCTCTTCCTTCCTCCCATCAGCTTGGCCCAGGAAAATATCGACGAGCCAATACACAATGATCCCGAAGGATCGTCATCCCATGAGGATGTCCCGATGAATCCTCGGCAGGCGCTGGAAATCCTTGTCGAAAAGCGGGATGGTGAAGATACAGCACCGATCTTTATCGTGGATACACATGGGCACGCGCAGTTGAACCGAGATCGAGATGAAACCTACGATATCGGTGATCACTTTGGGAAAGATGATAAAGTGACGTCCTTCAGAAAAGTACAACTGAAAGCAATCATTTGTGCGGTAGAACCAGCGGACTGGGAGGCGACCCTTCAACTGGCGGCAAAATCGTCCTTGTACTTGCCGGCTCTGGGAATACATCCTTGGTATCTCGGTGATGGCCTCCCTAGTGGATGGTTATCGCAACTTGAACGTCTACTTTTAGAACATCCATCCGCCATTGTCGGCGAGATTGGCCTGTGCAAGATGGCACGATGGACCCGACAATATGCTCAAGGAAAAGCAGCAGCTTTTGAAATTCAACGAGAAGTTTTCCAGCAGCAGCTTCGACTAGCCTCTCGGCTACGTCGACCGGTATCGGTACATTGCGTCAATCAACACGGGGTGTTTGTCGCGGTCCTCCAAGAGCTCCTAAGTCAAAATAACGACGACGAGAAGGATCAACGACAGCTTTTGCCTCCTACCATTGCCATGCATTCATTCTCCGGCGCTTCCCATCACGCAAAAGAACTCTTGACCCTGGAGAAGCAGTTAAGATCAGCCAATTCAGATCCGCTCTTTTACTTTGGCTTTTCCCATACTGTCAACTACGTCATGAACACTTCCGAAAAGTCGCGGCGAAAGGGCAGAGAGACAGTGTCCTCTATTCCATCGGATCGACTTCTTGTCGAATCCGATGTTCATTCAGCTCAAGACCTGCTCGGTGGGACGGCAGGAGCCATCGCATACGTCGCGTGGGCGCGGAACGAATCGATCTATCAAGTGGCCAATATCGCATCTCGAAATGGAATGGCCTTTCTCGCTCCGGTTGGAAACTCATAAGGAATAATCTTTCACATAATGACTCTTTAAAACATTATTCATTACCGCGGGTTTGCTGTCCCCCTCTGTGCGTTGGTGTCAAACGTTTTCCACGATGGCGACCTCAGCACAAAAATGGCGCGGGGACTTTTCTGCTCCCTACAGAGGCCCGTCCATATTTATTTGGCACTTGTGCTCGGCTGGCCTCTTGTATTCGAGCTCTTCGGATTTCAGCCAGTCGAGCCCTTCTAGATCCTCGTTTACACTCAATTTTCTCCGTTTCAACAACGATAGCCTGGGACGGTGAGGGGGCCTTTAAGACTGATTTCAACGGCGAAAGTGATTTCGTGGGTTGGTTGATGGTGATTGAAGGTTTGGTTTGACGTGCTGGTGTGCGGGACACCGACGACACGTCAGGACTTCTTTGGCTTCTCTCGTCTCGTTGGTCCGTTGGTCCGATATAGCCCTCATCTTCCGAGCCAGACGCAGAGTTGACGTCACCTTCGTACGCAACCTCCTCTCTCTTAGTGAACCAATATCGAAAGTCATCGGAAGGCATTGGGGGCGAATTTTTCCCTGCCGGAGGATGGGACGTAGCTTCATCCATTGTTGGGGCAATGAAGGTCACCCTTCGAATAGATGGTGCTGGGAGGTATACTGGTGTCAATACCTGGATAAGAGGTGGGTCAAGAGGCTCTGCTTGGTTGTTCTGAGCATCAAGCTTTGGTCCATTCTGTACACCTGCACACAACCTGCTGTGGTGGGAGCTTCGTTCTGCCCTGATAGGCAAAGAACTCTCTTCGTCAGACGGACCTTCGTCGTATTCTTCGTCGTTCGGAAGCGAAGCTTTAGATTCTAGGATTAGCTCATCGTCAGGCACGTTTAGGTAGATCATTGTCCTATCGGGTGCAGATTGAAGATTGTGTTCATGTGCCGAGGAAGGCGAGATGTCTTTTTCGACTTTGATCTCTGCGGGTTCGTCGGATACTTCAAGATGGCGCTTGTATGGCTGAAATCCACTAGCGTCGTCTTGAGTCGTCCTGATATCGGTTGACAACATTAACATTGAACCAATTGGCACATACGAGTGAAAGGCCATTGATGACATCATTTCTGAGACCTCATCATCCAGTCTTTCATCGTCGGGAGCATCCGTGCTTTCTTCCGTTGATTCTATCTTAGCAGGCAGCATTTCGTCGGCTGGTCCGACGGCATTTCCCCCTGCTGACTTTGTGTCAGTATTGACTCTATCTGTAACAGTGTTGTCACCTCCGTCTGTGCCCCCCTCGGTCAGAAGGTCAGAATTGCTGTCTAAGGTAGATTCATTCCCGTCCTCCTCCGATTCAGAATAGTCGAGGACCGACTCATATCCCTCGTCATCACTATGAAATACGAAAGCGGTTCGACCAAGTCCTTCTTTCACTTCCAAACGATTTTTTGTTCTGACATCCTGATGCTGAGTGGCATCCTCTCGATTCCTTTCGGTTTGAGCTTGCGTCGGGATAGAGCCCCCGTCTAAATATTGACCGAGAATCGAGCTCTTGTTAGTGGAGACTTCAGATAGAGTATCGATACTGGTTTTACCTGACGACGTCTCACTACAGTGGTGCATGTGTGAATCATCGCCGGTGACCCTAGTCACGCGGACTTCGCTGTCAGGACTCTTGCAATTATCTTCGCCGCGATTCGTGGAACATTCTGTCTCGAGAATATCAAACCTCCTTCCATCGATGGCAGATCTGGTACTCTCTGCAGCCGACTCGTGGACTTGATGATGCTCGTAGTCGTGCTTGGAGCGATCGTACGTCTTACGCGAAGCGTGATTATCGTTCCTTGGTTCTTCAATGCAGTTTTCAGGGTACGGGGAATTCGTCCAATTGCAGAGGGAAGCCAAAGTTGGAGCCGTCGTCCTCTCCCCACGGGCACTTGATTCGAATAATTCGATGAGAGCACCCACCGGAGGACCTTCATGCTCGAAAAACATTGGAAGTGCACGCATGGCTGATCTGAGCTCTGGAACTTCTCCTTTTTCTCGCTTGCTCTGAAGATCCCGGGTACGTTCACCAGTCAAGTGGCTTGATTTCGAGGACACTTCGCATAGTGTCATTTGGACTTCTGGATCAGAAAACATAGCAACTGCCTCTGTTTCGACTGGCTGAGTTAGTTCCTCTGGTTCGACTGGATGAGTTACTTCCTCTGGTTCAACTTGCTGAACCAATTCCTCTGGCTCGACTTGCTGAACAAATCCTTCTGGTTCAACTGGCTGAGCAAATCCGCGAGCAATATTTACCAGACACGAAATTGAGACTTCATCATTATGAGCCGAATGAATAGACAGTTCGGAGATGTCTGACTCTGATTCTGATTCTAATTCAACAGAGTCATCTTCACCCGTGCTACACTCGAGCACATATAGATCAATATTCTCCATGTCAAGTATCTGTTGAACACTTTGGAAGTAAGCCAGTAGCAAAGGGGCCTTGAGATCTTCCTCTTCTTTCAAAATTTGATTAAGCCCATCGAACAAGACCATCTTGTGAGCATGCTCTTCCTCTGTGGAAGAGATAGATTCGATACTGGTAGCTTCTGACAGCACCGCTTCTTCAAGTGATACCGATATCGCACATGCATTCATTTTTTGAATCGAAGCATCTTTACCAACCTCTTTTGTGCCAGATTGTGGTAGCTGTATATAGATAGATTCTAAACCTTTCTCATCAGCAAAAAGAAGTGATAACTGTGCACCCTCTCGACGGACACAACCCAACATGGTACCATCTGCTAGTCTGCTGTGAGGAGAACTTTTATCAGCGGCGCACTCCGCAGCCAAATTATCATCGCGACATTCATCTTGTCGAGCGATTGATGTTATTTCAGGTGAGTAACTCAATTGTCCTTCTTTTGTCGATGATGCTTGATCGTCCTTCAAGAGCTGATAAGCCGTTTCAACGCTCTTCATTAGACTCTCAAGTGTCTCGCTGTGGTCGGCCTCGTACTCTGAGCATCCACTTTCGGTTCCCCCCTCTACACATGATACAGATCGTGCTTCACACTCCCCATCATCCCGCCTTGGACGGTTTTGTTCTGTGCCAGATATGCACCGTTCAGGTTCTCTATTCTCGGCAACACTGTTTTCTTTTGGATGATGAGATGCTGGCGCCGATGAAAGTTTGCCCGCCTTTTTAACGTAAGCTTTTTCTTCATTCTTACTTCGAATCTTCTTGAATAGTAACTTGAATTTCCTCATGGTAAAAAGCAAACCGTCTCGATTCCTGGCAAGTTATTCTATTTCGTAGCAATGGGAATGGATAATGATGATCATGGATCATGCATGTGATGAGAAAAGATTTGGAATTTGGAGAGGGATGGCGAAAAAAATGTGTCGGTTGGAAGGCCGCAACGGTCGGAAGGTTCCTAAGTAAACTCGCCTCTTCACCGGAGAGAGCTAATTTATTAATTATTGACATCCGTTGAAATATAAAAAATGGTCGTCCTAGTCGAATATAAAAGGAGTAAGAAACCCCCGGCGAGGAGCTCTCTACAGAGTACGCACGGTGCTTGGTACCTGGTACATACAGTACCGGTACCGGTACCTGGTACCGGTATGGATACCTACCGAGTAGTCTCTACTCTAGTAGCTCTAGAGAGTAGAGTTGTGAGACCGGTGTCTGCCTCTACTCTAGTAGTAGCTAGTAGTATACGGCAATCAGTTGTATGAAATCGTTTGGTACTCTGCGCTGCCAACTATGCATGGAAGAGAAGCTTCCCATTCTACGTGCTAGTTCCTTGGCAGCAGCCTGCTCTAATGTTGAATCGCGCAAGCGAAATCGACGAAGGATGCAACAAGCACAGAACTATGTACTCGAGTAGTAGAGAGCAGGTTCCACCGTCTTTGTAGACGTGCAGACTAGCGCGGATGATCCCGTACCGGTGAACAGAGTCCACTGAGTCAATCAGAGGACTGTCTGGCGTGGCTGCTCTATCGTCTTCCGGCGGAAGAGAGATGATTTATTGCTCTCGACCGTCAAGGTACTGGTAGTAACTCTAAATTAGACAGTGCACTTTTTCGCTGCTTTACGATATCTAGTAAAGAAATAGTAGAGTTCGTCTCTACTTCGTATCAGTACGAGAGACTACAGTACTACAAGTACGCGCATAGTACTTGCACTGAAATGGTAGTTGTACATGGTAGGTCCAACTTGTACTACTACTCTAGTAGAGGGACTATCTCTTTCGACTAGATGAACAGGGTAGAGAAAGCTAGCGAAGAAGGGTCAAAGCATGAATTCAACCAGTCGGTAAATTGACGGGGCAATCGACGGAAATAAGAATCCATTCGATGATTCATTCCTGGAGCGTACGAGTGACGTTTTCAGTTCGGTTGTAAAAAACAATACAGTATTGCTTCCCCTCATGGTAGACAGTTCTTGGTCCACCATAAAGGTGTCTTCTGGAGCCGATCAATCTTACAGGAGGAGCACAGCCAAATCAGCTCCTTTCCGATACAGTACGTGTACAGTACTATTGTCTCTAGAGTCCTCGTTGCTCGTCATGAAATTTCCGCATCCGTGACCGGAACAGCAGAATTTTCACCATTTTCCACTGGAAGCTTGCTATACCTGCAGCAAGCAGTAGAGCACGGAGCACCTCTGTAAAAATAGTAGATCGACATACCGGATAGGTTGATTCCAAGGCTAAAGAGAAGAGTCATCGGACTTGCCAAAACAAAAATAATCACAATCGCGACGACTGGCGGGAGCAAGAAAAAGAAACATCCGGTTGTGCCTAGAGGGATTCGAAATGGTCTTGGGACTGGCGAGTAGATAGAGAAGAGGAGCGAATATTTCACAGTCAGTTTTTAGTCAAGAATCAACAAGTAATTGCATCTACATTTGCACTTGTTGCAGGCCCACATAAACACTTGCACACGTACCATCGGCCTTTGAGATTCGCAGTTTCATAAATGCCGCATATTCCAATAGTAGAGAAATAGCATAGTTGAAGTTGAGCATTTCGATCAACTCCTCGAGATCGAACGAGCCCATTGCAATGATGACCAACACTCCGAGAATTATACCGTACGTCGGTGTACCATGACGGCTTCGGGTGGCAAAAATCTTTGGCACAAATCCTCGTTCAGCCATTCCCATGAGTTGAAATGCATCGGCACTGAGCTCGGCCTGAAACAAGGCAATATTCGACACCCCAGCGGCAAATACCACCCAAGCACCAAGCCATTCACCACCGATTTCTTCCGCGGCTGTCGTCAAATATCCGTCCACCCAGTCTTCTGGTTCCGAGTCTGTAGCACCAATTGCAACCAACATAGGAAGCATGTAGCCAGACATCATGAATACCACTCCCCATCCCAACGCGCGCGGAAGGGTGTATCCCGGATCCCTGACTTCAGCCGAGTAGCTGGCGGTCGCGTCGTAGGAGTTGAGATTCCAGAATAAGTTGTTGAGTAATGGGCGCCAGAGGATCGCACCGGACATAATTGCTGGCCACAGCCCTTGCGCCGTTTCCTCTCCACCGTCACCTGGAACCTCAAACCAGCGGCTAGTATCCACTTTGAAAATTCCAATCAACACCATGATCAGAAATGGGCTCATTGAAATCAGTCCAATCACAATGGCCATGTTTCCGACAATATGCAATCCCTTCCAGTTGAGATATCCAAGCAACGTTGTCGTCGAGGCGAGAAGCATGAATCGAACAAAAGGATCAATCTCATCATCGGCAGCCGATGTCCACAACTGAAAAACATAATCCAAAAAGAGCACAGGATAGATCGCGTCTGGCATTTTTTATTTTCAGATGAATTCAGAATTCACGTTAGCTGCCCTTTTTCCAAAACGGCACATTCCTTTAAACCCCAGCGAACCTTCCAACTTTGATACTCACTGTCTGTGGCACCGGCAACCCACCCCAGATATCCAGCTTGCCAGCCCGCTGCTGAACCAAAGGCCTCCTCTACCCAGGCCACGCCGCCAGAAGCTTCTGGATACGCCGCACCTAATTCCGCTGTGACCATGGCTTCGGGGACGGACCAGACCAGGGGGAAGATGATGAATCCTAAAATGCTCACAAAAAATCCAGCGGACCGCACACTCTCTTCAATCCCGAACGGCCCTCCTGATACATTGTAAAACACAATCATCGCGAGAGGAAGCACTCCCAAGTAATGTACATGGTCCTGCTCTGCTGGCGGGGACACAAACTCGTCGCATTCAAGCTCGAGTGGCATTGTTGCATCTTTTTCCGAGGGTTTGTCTCGGAACGCTCCGTTTTGCGGGGTGTCTTCATAGGTAGCTGTCATGGGCAGAGTCAATGGGGTTGCTTTACTCTGGCAAACAAAAGTTGTTGTCGACTGTCAACTGTCAACAACTACTGTCAATGCATTATTATTATTTTTTGTACTGTAGTCCCTCGTTCCTTTTTGGTGCTATCGTACCTGTTTCTTGATGGACCGGACGGGAACGGTGCGTAAATAGTCGTTGGTCGTTTTTACTACTAGTAGTAGTACGAGTATTGGTACTTGCAGAGATCGCCACAATCCGATGTCCCTTTGCTTTGAATTATTTTTGTATGCATGCTCTCTCTCGGTACGGTACCTGGTACTGTAGTAGAGTGCCGGTACCGGTACCAGGTACAGTACTGGTACCGTAGAGGGTTACGGGTCTCTGCAGTACACAGGGCGGAGTACTGTACCTGGTACGAGTGTGGTATTGCCTGGTATCCGTACTGTACAAGTACCTCGCGCTCTTCTGGTGTGTGCTGTCTACCACGGTAGTGTACTTGTACCATACCAGCACGAAATACTGCGTACGAGTACCGACGCTAAATAGGGACAGTCAGTAGGTATGATTCATTGGAATCGAAACCAACGAAACAATACTCACTCATCTTCTTCCTTCTTCACAGTCTACTGGTAGGCTTTATCTCTACAGTACTCTCTACTCTAGCTCTACTCTACTAGTAGCTCTAGTGTACGAGTACGTATTTTGCCTTCATCAAGACTCCGACTTGCTCGTTCATCCTGTATCTTAGGATGAAAGGATGATTCCGTTTAAAATATTTGGATGGGAATTCTTTGCTGAGAAGCAGCACCGGCTAACCGTCCGAAGACAACGACGACGACTCACCCCTCTCGTGCGGGGTACCAGTACTGTACCGTACCGGTAGAGGATATTCACATAGACTAGACTACCGGACACAAATATCATGCAATCACATCAACATAGCTATCAGTTTAAAATTCTCTATATGTACTCGATATCTCTTGGAATGGGTCGGCCGGTCGATTATGCAAAACTCTTGCGATCAACCGCTGCCAATCGCTCTTCTGTTCCGAGAAGCGCCGGTCGCACGTATCCTTCTCGGCCTTCTTCGGGAGTCAGGTGAGGGAAGACATCAACTTGAATCAAAACATCGCGGAGAGCCTCAGCCTTGGCGATAATGTCAGCTTCTGCTTGGGTAGGCTCGCGCTTGTCACGTCTAAGCACTGAGGCAATCTTGTCCGCTTCCACGCAAATAGGAAGGGCACGGATCAAGTCCGATACCTGGTGGACTTCTCCCTCGGGGGCCATGTAAATACCATCAGTGAACATATCTCGGAGTCCCGAAGGAGTGGTGAGCAGACGAGATACCTCTTTGGTCAGTTGGTCATTGGGCGACTTGTAAGGACGTGTGAGCGAACCAAGTGGGAAGCATCCCATTTTCATCACGGTGCTGGCAACAGGGCCCAAGGGTCCAGGGAAGTTCTGCGAAGCTTCGTTCAAAGCGTCCTGTGCTTGCTTTTCCAGACGGAGCATGGCGTGCTCCGTGATCGCCTCCAAGCCTTCTACTCCACGTTGTCGACTGTAGTGGTGAAGAGTAGCGTAACCTAGGAAAATGGCTCCCATAGCATCGGAGAGACGACCCATGAGAAGTTCTTCAAACTTAAGACGACCGCCCAAGGTGAAGCAAAGATCGGCGGTCAGGGCGAAGTTGGCGGATAGGCGAAGAAGTTGCTTTTCGTGGTAGTCGAGCAATTTGTTGCCATCCTTGTACGCCGTCTTTGATCGGGTAGCTGTCGAGACAGTGGCACCGACACCCCGGGTGATGGATCGAGCAAAGTTCGAAAGGCCGTGGTTTACAACTTTGTAGAATTGTCTGACAAATGTCTCTGTGGCCTTGTCCTCTTCTTCACGTGGTGCTTGCAAGGATTGGATGAGCTCCAGCATGTGCGGGTGGCAACGAGTCAAACCCTGTCCGATAATTTGGAACGACCGAGTCATGATGTTTGCTCCTTCGACGGTAATGGCAATAGGCAAACTCATGTATCCATTCGCCATGTAGTTATTGTCACCACGGCAAATAGCAGATCCGGCAGCAATATCCATACCGTGTTCCACCATGCGACGACCACGTTCTGTGCAGTTCTGCTTCATGATCGAGGAGACGACCATAGGGGCTTCATGGTTGTCGACAATGGCATTCATCAAGTCACATCCAGCGATGGTAATCAAGGCGTCGCTACCGGCAAGCGACATGGCCTCCTGAATGCCTCCAAACTCAGCAATGGGAACACGGAATTGCTTTCGGACTCGTGAATAGGCTCCGACAGCACCGACGAGGATACGACCGGCACCGGCAGATCCAGCAGGAAGACTGACTCCACGACCCTCAGCTAGGCACTCCACAAACATGTGCCATCCAAATCCACATCTATCGCGTCCTCCCAAAATGTTGCTCATGGGAATCCACACCTCTTCTCCTTCGACGGTACCGTTCATGAAGGCGGCATTCAAAGGCATGTGTCGGGGTCCCATTCGCAATCCTGGATGGTCACGTCTAATGAAATCAAAAAGAGAAAAGTATATTTTGTGAGAATTGAATTTCATGTCACACGAGTATTTCCACGCCATCTGCCCGCGATTTTGACTTACTCCAAGAGGGCTACAGTGAATCCCTCTTCACCTTGTCCCTTAAGCAAACCCTTAGGGTCGGAAAGGTTCAAGCCAAGTCCAACGACTCCAGCCACAGGAGCCAACGTGATGTATCGCTTCTTGAATGACGCAACAATTCCTAGTTCTCCATTTCGCTCTTCGACGACGGCATCGCTCTGAATGAGCGAGGTAGCATCACTTCCAGAATGAGGTCCAGTCAATCCAAAACAAGGAATGAGTGTTCCATCCGCCAAACGGGGCAAGAAGTACTGCTTTTGCTCATCGGTTCCATATCGAGCGAGCAATTCGCCGGGACCCAAACTGTTGGGCACAGCGACTGTCGCGTTGGCGTCAAAGCAGTGGGTGGCCAGTTTCGCCAAAATAGCAGAAACAGCATGAGTCGAAAAGCCCTTGCCTCCCCATTCCTTGGGGATCTTGAGAGCAAAGAAACCTTTGTCGCGCATGTAGTCCCAGGCTTCCTTGGTGAAGTCCTTCTTGTTGACGACGTCATGATCGTTGATGAGACCGCACAGGGCATTCACTTCGTTGTCCAAAAAGGATTGTTCGTCCGCGGACAATTTAGGGTCATAAGTAGCCACCAAGTGCTTCAAGCTGGGGTTTCCGCTGAAAATGTCGCGGTCGAACCCAATAGTACCGCATCCCAATGCAATTTGTTCGGTCTTGGAAATGGCAGGCATGACACCCTTGGCCATGCGGTAGGCTCGCTTGTCGATGGCCTTGGAAAGACCTAGGAAAGTACGGCGTTGCTCATTTCCTCCGAAATTCTGACTGGCAGTGGCGCCAGCGACGCGGGCAGCTACGTTCGCAGTAGCAGCGGATGCAACCGGGCGGCGTGCAGCAAGCATATTTATTCTGGAAAATGGAGAGAAAACAGAAGACGAATCGACAACAGAGAACCGATCCAAATCACAAATGGCGAGAAAAATAAATACTGTGTGAGAACCGTCACTGCAAGTCACCAAACACTGATCAGGAGTGAAACCCCCGAGCTTGTTGCTGGACACATTCAACTCACATTGATGGGAAGGAAGTGTATTATTGCTTCCGGCAGCTAGCAAAAGCAATTTTATGATGGTCGATCTTGGTTGTGTTGACCACGCCTGCTAGCCTGGTGTTGACGGTGGTTGGAAATCGGCCATCAATCACAAGCGAAGCGGAACGCAAAATCTTTCTCATGTCTGTCGCTCGTCGCGTCGTCGTCTCGTGTTCGCGGCGGGCGAAGAAATTTGGTGTCAACTTTCCGATCGACGCATCGATGAAAAAACGCGACCGTAATCCAATCGCGTCACGACGAAGAACAGATTGCAGTCGTAAGGACTAAGAAAGTACCTCCAAATTCCCAAATTCAACGGTCCCATTGCTGCTTCGCCTCCCCCCACGCACATTCCGTACCGGTATGAGTGAGTACAAACGCGCCTCCGCTCTTCGCCGCAAATGCATCATCGAGCGAAGTTGATCGTGGTACGAGTACTGTACAAGTACACCGGGCGGTACGGGTACGGTACCAGGTACCAGGGACCAACGAATATTCTTCTGTACTAGCTAGAAAGCTAGAGGAATTTCGATCATCGTCAGAAAACTTCAAACTCCGCATGGTATTCTAGAAAAATGACACCCCGCCCTGTGATCTAGATCTTATTAGATTGTAGGATACGAAGTACCGAGTACAGCAGCGGACTACGAAAAAGTAGCGCAGTACTATGTCGATATGTTGTGTCCAGCATCCATCCATATTGTAGTACGAGTACTAAAGAGCCGTTGCTTCTACGCAAGTCTAGTTTTTTATTCATGAATATTATGCACGGCGAACTAGCCCCTGGCTACGGTAGCCTTGGACTATATTGATTGATTCATTCTTTCAGAAAGTTTCTTCAGCATACATCGTCAAGTCGATCACGTCATCGACTGGCTGCTTTCGCACACGGGAAGAAGCTATCTTTTCTGCTCTGATATGAGCCTTGTGAGCGGGGAAGTACATAGTGGAATGCGTAGGCCCTTCTTTCACATGATGTCCCGCTGGGTCAAGTCTTGTCACATGATGCATCTTGTGCCCGGCCTCGTCTCGAGTTCCAAGGTTGCCACGCAAAGGCGTGCTTGAAGACTCGTTGATTTTTAACATGTCGCTACCAGATGATCGTTCAATGGATTTGATTCCTTTTCCAACCATCCGATCAAGTTTCTCGATATCTGTTCGAAGTGCCCTGTCTAGTTCGTCGACACTTGCAGATGTCCATGCCTCTGCCCCATTCCTTGATTCCTTGTCAACCGGGCTTCGATGCAAATTCTCGTCCAATTCGTCGGCCGGGCCTTGTGCTTCTTCACGGTTGTCGGTGAGACTGTAAAGTTGTTCCTTAAAACGAAGAAGCGACTCAATATCGCTCTCCGTTGTCGAGATGCTTTGAACATCCATGGAAGGGATTGTAGGGAACGTCTCATATTCCTCAGCATGATCGGGCGTCCTTTCGACGGAAGCCATCTGGTCCTTGTTGTCCTGCTTGTTCCCTTGTTTCTTGATGGATGCCAGTCGGACTCGTCTTGAGATCTCTTTCTTCACGACATATCGCTGGGGAGCATCCGGATTTTCACCATTCACTGGGATTAGAATGACATCATCCTGTTCTGATCGTTTCAAAGCTGAATCAATCGTAATGTCTTCATTGAACGAAACAGAAGGACCTTCTTCGATCGATTGGCGCACCTCCACCTCTTCCACCGGTTGATCAAACACTTTTACGAGCAATGTATCAACACCATCGTGGCACGAGCTCAAGCCAGTGCGAATGATCGTCACTGCATTGCGAACCATCTCAGCCCTCGCATTTTCTTGTTCCGGTGAAAAGAATGCTTGAATGTACCCGCCGACTTGGTCCTTGGTTGTAACAGCACAGCCGATCGCCTTGACCTGTGCATCTTTGACATACAACCCCCCCTTATCGCAGGCACTTTCCGAGAACTCTTTGACTTTGGTCGAGAACAACTCGACCGTTGAACCCGAGTGATGGTTTCCCATGTCCTGGTCCCGCTGGAGGATTTCTTCAAACGAAGCTAGAGAACTGGAACGATCCATAGCTGATGAAGAAGCAACCAAGCCTTCTTCGGCCGACAACTGATCATCGATCAAAGAAGCGTCAAACAGACTCGATCTCTCTGAATTTGACCTTTCTTCGGCAATCATCGTTTGTTTGTTGGAGCAAGAAAAATGTTTGCAAAGAAGATGCCACCACCGATCTGTAGTTGACAGTTCCGGCGAGTTGAACTTGTTTGATGCCAACGGAAATGCTCCTAATTAAAGTTTTTCTGGCATCCGTTGATTTGGGTACTTAGACATTATTGGGGACCTCCGTCCGTTGCTCCCTTATATAATTTTGGCATTTAGCAAATATATTGCTTGCTATTGAATACGATCATTGTCACAAGCCGCACCCCTCTAGCGTACCTGACACGCGATTGGCACGTTTGTTCTGTTTCATGTGTAAACATGTAAAATAATGGCCGCTTCGAATATTTTGGAGTTATTTAGGCGATGGCCCGTGCGCTTTTGCCAATGAGAACATTCTTGGAAGTGGTGGAACTAATGGGGTACCATTACCTGGTACACAACGACGAGTACGAGTAGTAGAGGTCGGAGGGAGGAACGAACAACTTGAGTACTGGTACCAGGTACTTGTACAAATATTTGTTGCATTTCAGTCATCATCCAAACTATTGGATATCTTACTTGTACTGAGCCTGGAACAACATCCGCTCCATTGTCGGCTCACCTATCACCGTTGTAAGCTTTCAAAAATTCTAGAAGTACCATGGTGTTGCTGGATATCATCGGCAATGTTCTGCTGTTTGCCCTCGTCTTCGGTATGTCCGCGACGGTGGATGCTTCCTCTATGCAGCATCAAGTACGCAACAAGAAAGCTATTTTACTGGGTATCTTTTGTCAATTTATTCTCTTGCCACTTCTGGGTTTCATAAGTGTGAAACTATTGGATCTTGATGCTTCCCTGGGGGTGACACTTTTGGTGGTGACGAGTAGCCCCGGGGGGTCTTACTCGAATTGGTGAGTAATCCGTAGCCGATGGGGCGGGCTAGTTGGGCGCCCTCATTCCTACATACTTTCTGATCGATTATTGCTCTATGATAGGTGGTGCTCTTTGTTCAATGCCGACCTGGCGCTCAGCGTTACTATGACAGCAATTTCAACGATCCTTTCGGTAGTCGCTCTTCCCGCAAACCTACTTATCTACGCGAACATAGCCTACGAAGCGGATGTTACACAGCAGCTAGATTGGGTATCATTGTTCATTGCTCTTGCGGTTGTAATATCAGCAATTGGTCTAGGAATGTACTGCTCGTACCGCTCCACGTCGCACAGATTCAACATTATTGCAAATAAGGTACGTCTGTTCTGGCCCATCGATATACAAGGTGAATCACGCACATCAGTCGGTCTCAACCAAGTTCACTTTCCCCTCCAACTAGATCGGAAATATTGCGGGATTGTGCTTGATCATCTTTTCGGCCACTGTGACAAATACGGGTGACGCAGACTCCAAAATCTGGTCACGGCACTGGACGTTCTACGCGGCATGTGCTGCTCCCTGTTTTCTGGGGCTACTTGTCGCATCCATCTTGGCTTCGGTTCTTAGTTTGGAACGGCCAGAACGAATGTAAGTTGTTCTCTGCCGAAAATTCTGATGCGCACTCGTACATAGCAAGAGACCGTAATCTCACTCAATCACTAATTGCCATTTCAAAAGGACCGTGGCGGTCGAGTGTTGCTACCAAAATATTGGTATTGGTACTTCTTTGGCGCTGACAATGTTTGAAGGAAATGATCTGAATAGAGCGATGGGCATTCCTTTCTTTTACGGGGTGTGCGAAGCTGTCATGGTAGGGAGCTACTGCGTGGGATGTTGGAAAGCTGGTTGGAGTAAGGCGCCCAGCGATGCTCCCTTGTGGAAGGTCTTGTTCACGACCTATGAAGTAACTTCTGTATACGGCGAGCATCTGGAGGGAATCGAAATGACATATGATGAGTCGTCTGAGAAACAAAAGACTGAAGCTCCCTACTTGGAAATGGGGGACGCCAAGAAAACGACCACCACTCCCACGACCACGGGTGGTGGCGCGATTTGCTAATAAAATTATGCTCCTTGTGATATGTACTTGTGCAGTTTCATGTAAAATAGTCCTAAGGACTCCATTTAGAGCTGCCTAGAAAAGTAGGAGAATTAGACTCCCGGGGATAGCTTGTAAGCTTAGATGATTTCTTTTCCCTCCCCAGGTACCGAGTCATCTGCTATTCGCTGGGCATTGGAACTTTCATTCAAGGCTTCTTCATCCACCTTGTAACCTTCCTGTGTTTGCGTAAAGACCATATCCTCGACATCTTGATCGCCCTTGGCATTGGCTACAACTTCAATCGCATTGGGCGACTCCAGGCGTGCCTTTTCTACTTCATACGAGGTCGCAATGACTACACAAATATTTTCGTTGACAGGAGCCTTGGTCCAACCAAGTTTCCAGCAAAACAAACAAAAAATTGCTAGCAATGTAGCTTCGACGATCCCATAGTAAAGAGGAACTCCAATGGCGGTTGCCAGGTCGCTGCCTTGAAACATAGTAATTGCCACCGACGTTGCGATTCCTGTATTTTGATAGCAGCCTTCAACCGCCACGGACACTCGTTCAGGTTTTTCCAGTTGTGCTTTGGTCGCCAAGAATGTTGCTAGAACCACACCAATCAAAGCTGGTAGCGCCACACCAATGTAGAATTTCGCATCCTGCGTCCACAAGCTCGCGTCCTCAGAGGTGGACGATATCAACGCTGAGTAAACGACGAGGGCGATTCCAGCTAAGTTTCCGGCTTTGTTCGCGAGTAAGTTAAACCGAGTCGAGTTTTGCCAGGCAGAACAGCCAATCCCGGCAGCAATACCACCAATGACAACCACTAGCGAGAGCAAGAGAGCAAACCAATCAAGAGACTGGACAACCTCATTCGAATAGCTCCCAGAAGCATAAATGACAAGGTTGAGGGGAAGCATAAAAATCGATATAATGGTCGAGAGTCCTGTCATTGTCACACTAAGAGCCAAATCCGCGTTGAACATTGAACACCACCCTGCCCCCCGCAAAACAGAAAGTCTCGGTGAGTCGAAGAAACTCCAAACGTTTTTGATCGGACCGACTTTCAAGATCACTTACAATTCGAATAAGATCCGCCAGGACTGCTCGTCACCACGAGCAGAGTGATCCCCACAGGTGCTGGAAACTTCAGTATTTTGACTAGCAAAGCCACAGAAAAAACAGAAGAAGTCCCGACGGTGAGTGAGCGACGGGAAGGATATTACACAAACGCGTAGTCGTAATTCTCGTCCAGCAGACCGCACTGGGAGATTGCATTGGCAGAACTTCTTTCACTCACCTATCAAAAATCCTACAAACGGTAGAACGATAAACTGCAAAAACAGCCCGATTCCAAGAGCTGCCCTGTTTCTCATTTGCTTTTTCATGTGTCCAATATCCACCGTAGCCTTCACAGAGAAACAATAAGAACAAGATGTGAGTGGTCCATCAAACGTCACTACGAACTCAGCTCTGTTCGCTCGAAATAATCTTCAAGAAGCACATACACTCATTCCGAAAACTAATGCAAAGAGCAAAATATGGGCTCCAATCTCTGCAGCGACACTCATGATGATTGGTTGTATTGATGGAGGTGCCTAGTAAAGTCAAAGGTTTGTGGCACGAGTAACAGTGCTGTTTGGTGTCGGATTGCCGCGACTTTTGTCTTCGCGGATTACGAGTCCTCGTTCGTGCTTCTTGTTTGGGGTTTGCTAAGTTTTGCGAGTTGCGAAAAGCAAGGAGCTTATGTACCGGTATGTAACGGTTGAGGCAGATGATTTTTCAAAAGACTGAAGAAAGACCCACACGACTTGACTTCAGGGGGACTGCGCAGTGCGCACAGCCGGCAGCCGGCCTGTGCGCGCAGACCAGACTGTTGGTCGATGTAGTCGAATTATCATCAACGACGGGTAGCAAATTCGAAAATACTGTACCATACTGTAGCAAGTTCCAACGAGGTACCAGGTATTGCGACCCACTTCATTCATCATTTTTAATTTCTGTATCTTTATCTTTCTATACGAGTATGTATTCATTTCTCTCTCTCTACTACTCGTATATTATCAGAAAGTATCGAATTAAAATGGCTAGAGTCAATTTCTACTTTGTTGAAAAATACACTTCTACTGTCTGTATCTAACGATGACTCAAGATTTGCCTTCAATTCGTTGTTGAATATGGCAGGACATGGCGGTAGTGAAATCAGAATTTTCAATGGTGTGGACGTATTCAAGCAAATACTTGATGATATCACAATCCTTCACAATTGCTCGAGTGAGCTCATAGGGCGTCGGAAGTCCCGCCGTGATGAGACTCCGCCGACTGCTGCCAACGACTCTCTTCGTCGGCGACATCGGCTGATCATCAGCACGAAAGTCTACTGAAGTGATCCATTCAACATAAACATTCATCCCATCATATTCTTGCTTTCCAGCAGCTTTGACAACGGCGTCTACTCCAAACACTTTCGTCGCGATCTCCAGCTCTAGGTTCACAAAGGTTTTCGGATATTCTTCCTTGAGTCGAGACGCGAAGTAAGCACAGGTATTTTTTCGCAGTTGTTCAATCTGAGCATCCGTCGGAGCGCCAGTGAACTCATTTAATTTCAGAGCACAGTAAATATCTGACGACTGAACCTTGTCGACTGGTTCTTCCACCTTCTTCGGCTTGGGAGAAAGCGGTGGTTCAAATTTGGGTTCCTTCTTTTTCTTGGGCTTTTTCGGCTTCTCCTTCTTTGGTGGCTCCGGTTCGGGCTCCGGTTCGGGCTCCGGCTCGGGTTCCGGCTCGGGTTCCGGCTCGGGTTCCGGCTCAGGTTCTGGATCAGGTTCTGGATCAGGTTCTGGATCAGGCTCTATATGGACCGGTGGCGGAGGTGGTGGTGGAGGCGGAGTTGGCTTCTTCTTTGGTTTTTTCGGCTTTTCCTTCTTAGGTTTCTCCTTCTTAGGTGGAGGCAGCGCCTTGACCTCCTCTTTCTTCGGTTCGGGTGGCGGTGGTGGCATAAGGAGTGGAGGAGCGTCTACTGCTGCTTCAAATGGCGAGTCGGGGACGATTGGAGCATCTTTCTTCTCGCGGCTTTTCTGACGCATGGTGACCTCCGTAGTATGCTTGAAACATAGGGGCTCAAGATTCTTAACGTGTGCAAGAATCGAGCTCAGATTCACTTCCATCACAAGCGATTGAATCATCTTTTTGTCGGGGATCTCATCCGTATTCTTGAATTTCAACTCTGATTGATACTCGACACACATGTTGAATCGTTCTTCAGGGAGGCCGGCTCCGAATTTGGTTTCCTTTTCGGTGAGATCCATATACTTCAAGTGTGGGTACCTATTCTTGACTTCCGTGTAGAAAAATCGAAGCATCAGATCCTTGAACTCCAATAATTCCTCTTCGCTCGGAAGTTCAGCAGGAGGCTCCACATTGACCACCAAAGCAAGAAAGATTGGCACATTCATAACGACAAGTTCAGGCTCTTCACCACCCCCGTCTTCCTCGTCCCCGCTTCCTTCGTCCTCGGGTTCTTCCTCCTTTTCCATCTCAGGAAGTTCCTCAGCCTTGGGCATTTCCAGTCCCACAAGTTGAATCGTCACCATCGTTACACATGAAAACGGGGTACCCTCCATGTCGTGCATGCTCAACAAATATACGGTACTGTCGGTACTGGCAGATTTCATGAGGATCCGAAATACATCTTCAGGACTCGGTGGATCGGATGAAAACTTTGCCGAGGCCTCATTTTCCAAATACAAATGGAAACGATCATCGGGCTTGTTGATTCCCTTATCCGCAGTTGTAGTGTCTAAGTCGAGGCTTTCAAATGTGTCCGGCCACTCCTTTCGTAAATTATCTTCCATGGCCTTGTGAGTACGCTTCTTCCATTCCGTCACCATGTCCTCGGGAAGAACCCCATCGGGGATCTTTGCTTCTGGGTCATCTTGATCGATCGCAAAGGCGACAAAGAATGTGGGACAAATCACCGTGCCACCTGGACTTCCTACTTCGGCTTTCAATCGTCGGGCAACCACTTCTAACGCAGTGCCGAGCAGATTGGCTGTTTTAATACCTCTTACAAAGCCCACCAAGTAATCCATACTATCACCGGCCACCATTTCGCGAAATACCTCATCTCCCGAGGGAAGCGATCGAAACTTTCCGTTGAAGATAGCTTCACCACTGACTTCAAGGTACATGTTGAATTCATCTCCAAGGTTTCGCTTCTCTTCCCCTTTTCGTTTTCCAAAAATCTTTTTTTCAATTTTTAGATCGAGTCTCAAGAATGGTTTGGGGAACATTTCTGTAAGCTGATTGCTCCAAAACTTGATGGTCTGCTGCCTAAGATCTTCAATTTCAGCGTCCGATGGCGGGCGAGGGGCGCCTGGTAAGACAAAGGCAATGAAGAACTCGGGGAGAATGGATTTGCTTTCCTTTGGCGTCATATTTTTCCGTGGTTTGTCGCTGCAAGCAGACGAGCAGGCTAATGGCACAAACTATTGCCTAGGTACGATGAATAACTTGAAAGAAAGAAAAATGACCGCTGGGATCGTTTTGTCGTCGAAGTGTGGAATGAATTGTAGAAAGGTGTGTGATGATGATGATGATGATGATGATTATTATTCCTGCTTCGATCGAAGGTCATTTTGCAAGTGGCGTGTGGCGTGTGGCGATCTTTTCAATCTTGGTCCTCCTGTGTTCTCGTCATTCCGTGTGGTCGTGATGGTCATTTTTTCGCTATTTGTGCATGCTTTAATTATCCCCAAAGGTGGAATCATACTTAACTACTACACGTACTTGTGCCGGAAGGAAGAATCAGATTTAACGTATTGACATTTCGGACTATGTGGGAAATGTCACCGACCACGCATCACGCACCGCACGCACTCTACTGTATGACTCCTCATTCGGACTAGTCCGATTCGATCGGGCCTGGCCATCATCCGTTTTGTCAATGGCCGCCGGCCTGCCGCGTCCGTCGGCCTTCGATTTCCGCGA
Organism: Nitzschia sp. pyKryTriq1; assembly: GCA_956465555.1. Classification (NCBI taxonomy): domain Eukaryota; phylum Bacillariophyta; class Bacillariophyceae; order Bacillariales; family Bacillariaceae; genus Nitzschia; species Nitzschia sp. pyKryTriq1. The sequence continues at coordinate 3,127,169 of OY101116.1, forward strand.
GCGTGGGTTGTGGCTTGTGAAAAGTTCGTACCGGTACCGCTCTAGTACAGTAATGAAACCTCAAACGTTCAGACAACAACGACTGACTACGTTCTCCATCTCTTCTCTCTTCCACCAGCTCTGCGATTAATACCTTGAAAGCTACACGTACCGAACTTAATAATTCGATAATGGCCCGAGGAAAATTCAACAAGCGAGGAGGAGGCAAGCGTCTTGACGCCGTGTCAGCCGAGGAAATCGAGTTGCGAAATGAACGTCTGGCCGAATTTGAAGAAGAACGAGCTCGTCGCCGAGCTGAAGAGGCCGAGAAGGAGGGTGGAGGAGATGGGGAAGAAAAAGAAGGCGATGAAGATACCGTAGAGACTGGTACTGCCAAGAAGAAAAAGCCTGAAGAAGAGGAAAAAGCCCCAGTGCGGGTGACTACAGATGAAGAGCACAAACGAAACTTGGCCAAACTAGAGTTTGTACGAAAGAGACGCGAAGAAGCAGAAAAGAGGCGCAAGATGGAGGAGGATGCTGTCGCAGCGGAAGAAGCGGAACGAAAAATGAAAGCAGCTTCGTTGCAAGACACCGCTGATAGTGACGATGATAGCGACGAGGGTGACAAGAAGAAGAAGAAAAAGTCAAAGGAAAAGGTTATTCCCAGGCTTTCAAAGATCGAAATCAAGAAGATGAAGCCTGCTCTTCTGAAAGAGGCTCTCAAAGAGCGAGATCTAGACATTCAAGGGAATGCAAAAGTATTGACTGCTCGCCTGATTGAATACGAGGAAGCTCGCTAGTTACACTTGGTATTTTGCAAAATAGTTTGGCTGGCTAGCTTAAATGATTGTATCTAGCAGGTGATCTATTCTTTCTCCCCGCTGCGGCGAACCCACTCAGAAACAAGCTTAGCACCGTAGCCCGTGGCAGCGCCAGCCCCTTCGTCCCAGACGGGCCCCGCAATGTCAATGTGGGCAAAGGGCTTCTTCTTGTCGACAAAGTTTTGGAGGAAAAGAGCAGCGGTGATTGCGCCTCCGTAGCGTCCTCCAATATTCTTAAGATCTGCAATCTTGCTTTCAAGCTCTTTGTTGTAACTTTTTTCAAGAGGCATGCGCCATGCCTTCTCTTCCGTCACCTTGGCGATGTCTGTCAGGTCAGCTGCCAAATCCTCGTTGTCCGTCCACACTCCACTTACACCCTTACCGAGAGCAACCATGCACGCTCCCGTAAGTGTTGAGAGCTCGATGATGGAGGAACAATCCAATTCTTTGTCACAATACACAAGCGCATCCGCAAGGGTCAATCGACCTTCAGCATCTGTGTTCAATACCTCAATGGTCTTGCCATTGGAGGCAGTGAGGATGTCACTTGGCACAACTGCTTTTTCGTTGATCATGTTCTCGCATGCTGCAACGACGAAATGCGCCTCAACGCCGGGTGGTTGTAGCGCTCCGATAGCGCGAGCAGCACCTGCAAATACATCATGTGAGATTATGTATAATGTCAATCAATCATATCAATCAAGCAAGTCACCGAACCAAGGTCTTACCGAGCACAGCAGCTGCGCCACCACAGTCGAACTTCATCAACTCCATCATCATTGTCTTGATATTGTAACCACCAGTATCGAAAAGAAGTCCCTTGCCAACGACACCAACCCTCTTGTTAACTTTACCATCAGGAGGAGTGTAGGTCAGGTGAATGAACTGAGGTTCGGTCTCACTACCCCGAGCAACACCCAAGTAGGCTCCCATACCGCGCTCTTGGCATTCGGCTTTTCCGAGAATCTTGCACGTGATCACACCACCGCTTTCTTCAGCGATTCGCTTAGCCGTATCCGCTAGACTAAGGGAATTCAACACATTGTGAGGGCCGTTCACAATGTCCTTGGTCAAGAACACACCCGATGCAAGCTTTTTCCCTGCCTCCAGGGCTGCGCCCGCTCCTTCCGCCGCTGAACCCTCTGCGACAACAGTCAATACTTCCAAATCCTCAGCGGGAGTTTGGACCTTTTTACCAGTGCGAAAACGATTGTCGGCGTACAGCTTGCTGTAGAACGAGGTCGAAAGATCATTGAGCAGGGAGTTGCTAGAGCCTGCTTTGCCTGGAAGTAGAACAGTAGCAGTTTTCACTTTCTTTTCGGCATCGCACGTGGTGGCCAAGCCCGCCCCAACTTTGGAGCCAACTCCAGCAAGGGCGTCGTCCTTGTCTTCATCGGGGAAAGTGCCCATCCCCATGACGACAAAGCGTTGAGATTTCCCATCCCGGAAAACACGAAGAGTGGGGGTAGTGGAACCAGCTTCGGCACCGTGATTGAAGGCCTTGGCATTTTCCAACATCAAGTTAGTAAGAGCTCCACCCAGCTTTTCATCCAAATCCTTGGCAGCTCCCTCCAAAGTGACAGTTGGTTCTTTCTCTTCCTTGTCTTCACTTTCATCTTCGTCTTCTTCTTTCTTGGGGGCAAATACTCCGACCACAACGAGATCCGCTTCTTCGTCCCACTTGTCGGTCTTCTCGGCGGACGCAAGTATGGCAGAGGACATTTCATTCCACGCCATTGTGGTGCAGGGTTCATCGAAAGACCATGTCTTGAAGGACTGATCCATCTTGCTCATCGAACGTTGTGTCGTGGTACTACCAGCACCGAAGGTCGCCGCAGAGGAACGCCCACGATTCACATTCAAGGAAAAGGCCGTCGCCATGAGAGTTCTTGGGTGATGGGCGGTCGTCGGCATATAGGAAAGCGCCGATGACGCCAGAGCTACCGCCGCCAGACCACCGACAGAAACATTGCTTGTTCCTCGAGGATTTTTGGTGAATAATTTCATCTTGCTTATAAGAATGGATGATCTGGATAACATGAAGGAGAGAAACACAGGTCTCAGAGGAAAGAGGAGAAGGAGCAACAGCGGCCGATGAGTACGAACCTCTGACTCTAGAGTAGAGAGAGAGAGAGAGAGAGCCGATGGTTGGATGAGTAGACTTACTGTACCGGTACCGTTAGGTAGTAGATCCCATCGGAAGTGCCAAGTGCCAACGCAACATGCACATGTGCCATCACGGCATCTCTCCCGCCAGCCGATCATGATTTTCTCGTCACCGGCACATAATACATATACCAGTACAGCAGCTAGTCTACATAGCTTTAGCAAGTTTTTGTTCTTGTCGCCAATAATTGCGTGAAATCTTCGGCTCGAAGAAGTCAAAGATCGAATTGGCGGGAAATCTGACGTCAGTAGAATTGGAAGAGGATCTTATTACACGTGGAATCCAAATGTTCCTTTCTACGTCTGTCCTCCGAACCAATTCGTTTCAATGGCGCGGCCTGGCCGGCGAACCAAAGATGCGCGCACGCTTGCCCCTTGCCTCCAACAGAGCCATGCACCGTGGTATGTTGTTGTTGTGGTCCGGCCACCATGGTCGGTGCGTGAAGAATGAAATAAAGGAAGGCATGCATTCATTCATCATTGTCCATTCACTGTGATAGCCCCCGACCAAAAAAAAGAGAACTATTTCTTGTCAGTCTGTACACGCGCTGACGACCCTACCGGTACTAGCATCCGATCATTTCCTCGCATCTGTTTTGGTCGTCAGTTTGAAGTTGCAGCATTGTTGGTTGTTGTGGCGGCTACTGTCTGTACCGGTACATAGAGCGAATTGATTCATTCTTGCCGCACGCTTGACGGCGTCCTACCGGTATACTACGGTACTGTAGTTGGAATCCTTGTTTCTTAGCAGCAGCAGCAACAGCAACATGTCGAACAGCGCTCGCAATAAAAAAGCCAAAGATCTGGGTGGCTCCCACCCCCAAGAGCTGCGACGGGAGCATCGCCAGTTTCTGGCACGATCGGTGGACCGCAATGACGTCGACTTGGCGGCCCTCCTCCAACTCAATCGTTCTCTCCGCAAGGCCCGTGCACAAATTCTGGAATCTTGCGGCGAGCTCGTCTTGTTGGATCTCGGTGGGGGGCGCTTGACTTTGGTCAATGATGAATTGCATCTCGAAAAGCAAATGCAAAAGCAGGAAACGCTAACGCAAACGACCAAACCACCACCCACCCTCGAGAAGGAGGAGGCTGAAAAGAAGAGTGACGAGCCTGTCACGACGTCTCTTCCTACGAATGAGAAAAAGGAGGTGGAGGAGGAAGACGAAGAAGAAGAGTACACTTTGACTCCGGCTCAAAGAGACATGTGCATTGACTTTTTGTGGCGCATGAAGCTCCGGCGCAAACTCTTGAATCGTCTATCCAGGCGCTTGAACCGGACCGCCCAAGCCATGGACGGTTCCGATGTCAATCCTCCACCGCCGCCACGGTATGGCGATTTGCGGTTGCACATCGATCCAGCGGCTGTGGAATCGCAGTCGGAACGCTGGGAACGACAGGCGTTGGCGCTACGCCGCATCGAGGAAACCAAACTAGCACCAGTAGCCGCCCCCGGAGACACGACTACCACCGATGTTGTGGTACCACCCAAGGAGAGTACAAGTAGTACGAGTCCACCTGGTGGTGAACCACCGGCGGAAGTGACTAGCACGGTTCCGGAGGCAGAAGAACCCAAGGAGGCGGCCAAGGAAAATAATACTGCCACTGCTCCTGCTGTCCCAACAGAATATACCACCACTGCCACCGTAGAGACCAAGGCGCAGGAACACGCGCCCGAGGCCACCACTTCGGCAGAAGCTGAAGGAAAAGAAGAACCCAAGCCTATGGAAGTGGAGGAACCCTCTGCTACTCCGGCAGAATCATCTCCCTCTGACCCACCCGCAGAAGCTCCAGCTTCTGGGTCCACCACCGTCGAAACGACGACTACGCCTGCAGCTACTACTAGCACTGAATCACCAGCAGCCGCCTCTGGTCCCGACATGGTGGAATCCGCTACGGAAAAGCAGCCCACCCCGGACGAACCACCATCGCTCCAAGACGAATACCAAATCATTCGAGAGTATGAAGAAGCCTATGATAAAGTGTGGGATAAGGAGTCCATGTCGTTCAAATATGTCCTTGCCAAGGAAGAAGTGACGCCGGACTATACTTCCATCAAGGCAGGGGCTGGGATTGGGGCAACAACTCGTCTCTTGTCGGAACAAGAAAGGCAGCAAGAACACAGGCGCTGGCAAACGGCCCTCTTGTCTAGAATTCCCAACCAACCGACCTTTGAGGATTTGGGATTGAAAAATCGAGTTTTTTGTCTGGAAGCACGCCGAAAACGGTGTCTGGAAGAAGGGGATGAAGACGACGAAGAAGAAAAAGCTGGCGAAGAACCGGAAAGCAAAAAGGCAAAAGAGAATGACGAAGAAAGTGCCGAGGGGGAGAAACAAGACACTGCCAGTGAAACGGGAGCCGACAAAAAGAAAGAAAAGAACGGAGATGATGGTTCTGATAGCGACATGTTTGGGGATGATGACGAGGATGGGAAGAAAGAAAAGGCAGAGGCAATGGACACCAAGGCCGGAGACGACAGTAGCGACATGTTTGGTGACGAAAGTGACGAAAATGAAAAGGTTACTGAAAAGAAGGAAGATAGCAAACCCGAGACTGAAAAGAAGATCAAACTGGAACCCCGCAAAAAGAAGGAAGAAGAAAAGGAAGAGGAGCAACCGGAAGAACCGATTGAGCAACCGAAGAGAAAAAAGCCCATGTCGTTGGTGGCAGTTCCTTCATTTTACGAGCAAGATTTGCTTCGGATCCGGGCTGTTCATGGGGATTTGTTATCCACTTCCATCTTAGATCATGCACGTCGGCAATTGGCAGATACCACCAATGAATATAACGCTGGTATGTACCGTCCGTCTTCGGAAACGATGCGACGAACAACAATGAACATTTACTCACAGATTCTTCTTTCCTTTTTCCTTTTGTAGCACATCGTCTTTCGAATCAGCTCTATGATCACCGAACTCGTCTGCAGCAGAATCTGGCCTACTTTATGGCTAGGAGCAAGACCGAGCTTGCAAAGGTCAGCGGCGACTATGCTTTGCAAGTTGCAATGGCCAAACAGCGCTGGTTGAAACAAAAGCTCGAGCACGATCTCAAGAGAAGCCAACAATTCCTTCCTTCGGTTTGGGGGCGAGCACCATTTGGAACCACAGCGACCCAGAATTACCATCTACGAGGTGGTGTTGCCGGAGTAGTGGGCGCTTGCATGGCGGACCTTGTAGATGGAGCCATAATTATGGCGGAGGGGAAGATTCCCAATCAGAAATTTGATGACTTTGTTCCTCCTCCCCCTCCCCACACCAACAACCAAGCGGGTGAATCTTTGGCCCAGCAGCATGCACGTATGGAAGCGCAACTGAAGCGCCAGATGAATGAAATCACCATCAAGTTGCAGGCCAGCGAGGAGGATCGTCAACGTACGTGGACGAAAATGATGAAGACCAAAGCGGAGACGGATCCTACCCCTATCATCATCCCTGGACGTAGAGTTCGTCTTGATGTCACCAACTATCACCTGGTACCGCTGCCCCCGCTTCGCAACAGTGCTCAACAGGCCGTCCCTCGTGATTACTCGCGCGCCGCTGTGGCATCCTACACACCTCCCGCCAATATCAGTGCCAGTGACTCCAAGTATTCGGCAGCCAGTGTACGAGAACGAATCAGTTCCGATGGTACGGTGCGCACCGTACAGGAGCCTAAGAAAACCAAAGACGGGTTGTACATGCGGCCTGCCGGACGAACTCGAAAGGGGATGCAATGGGATGCAGTAAATGGTATCTGGGTCCCAGAAGGAAGTCAGTAGACTACAATAAATTGATAAGTAATATGGTCAAGTTACCTCTTGAGTATTATGATGCACTGATATTTACAGCTTGGACCGTGGTGCCTGTTCTCGACTTGCCTTTTCTACTTGCCGAGATAGCTCTGACACCATCGCCTTCGGAACCATGGGAGGCTTGTACAACCATTCTCCACCATCTACAATCAAGACATCTCCAGTAATGTATTTCGCGCTTGCAAGAAAAACGGCAGCATGTCCAATCTCACTGGCATCACCCATTCTACCCAGCGGAATCCCATCCGAGATCATTTCATTGACTTGACCCGGTGTCATTCCGGGTGCTAATTTTGTGGTTCCTGGCGTATCCGCAATAGGCCCCGGTGCAATGCCGACTACTCGAACGCCGTCGCAGCCCCACTCCAGTGCCAAACTCCGCGTCAGCGAGTCCACAGCAGCCTTCGCGGCCGATGCGTGAGCTTGCCAGTGTGTAGCAGGGCATTGGAGAGTTGCCGAAATATTGATAATAATAGAGTCTTTTTGTTTTGACAGAAAAGGGTAACTTGCCAGTGAAACATTGAAGGTCCCCTGGGCATCGATTCCCATGACGGTAGCAAATCCTTTGGGCTTCAAGGCCCGCGCTTCAGCAAGGAAATTACCGGCGGCCCCGTTCACAACAATATCCAAACGCCCAAACTGCTGCACTGCATACTGGACAGCGTCATGGCAGGCTTGTGGATCTCGGACATCACAGACTTTATACTTGCAAATTTTGCCTGTCGATTCCTCCAGAATTTTAGAAGACCGCACCAAGAAAGGTTCTCGACGACCACAGATTACCGCCCCTTGCGCTCCGTGGAGTAAAAGTTGTTTCGTAACTTCAAAGCAAATTCCCGATCCCCCTCCGGTGACCAAGGCAACCTTTCCAGGAAGACAATCCGAACGAAATGGCGACGAAACCACCATGATGTCAGTGATATATTTCACTGCAACTAGGAATTTTCTTCGCCTCTGCTAGAGCTCTTGTCACGTTGCTAATACCGGTATCATACCGGGAGGGAGCGGCCGGGAGATGTTTTGCTGCGCTTGGCATCTTGCATCATCATCTTTTCTCTTTCTCTTCCTGCTCTCCTTCAGCCTTCAGCCTCTTGCTCGCCCTCTCGCGGCGTGAGGCGGTCAGAGAGAGGTCGGTGAGAAGATTTTATTTTGGGGGATTGAATTTGGGAAAGACGTTTGCAAAGGGTCATCCCCCGATTTTGAAGAAGGCCGAGAGAGCGAGAGACATCACATTGCACGCTGGCAATCCTTGTCTACTGAAGCTCTTACTGTGGGAACTCGTAGAATCTAACGCCTTTTTACCGTCGTGTCTCTTCAGACGGTACCAGCTACCTTGGATCCACGTACAAAATGTACCGACTTCCCAGTCCGCAGTCCGGTGGAATCCATATCATTAAAAATACTCCAGAGCTGAAGCTTTTTCATTCAGAGAAGATTTAAGTGCGTTAACTGTCCAGCGCCCGCCGACACGCGATGCGAAATTGACTCGCGGCCGTCATTTTTTAGACTGTTTTCAACAGTCAGTGTACTGTAGAAAAGGCCCACTATTTGCACGGGTACGGCGACGAAGGACAAAGGATTCCGAGCCATCATCCACCAAAACACAGATTTTCAGTACACCTTCGTTCGTTCTATTCCCAACAAGGATTTCGAAAGGATCCAAAGGCCACATTGGGAATGCAAAGCCCAGCTCATTGATAGATAGAATATTGCTTTGGTAGATCGTTTGTTGGTAGACAATTGTCATTCGTCATCGGTCCTTCTTCTTTCGATCGATCTCTTGACAATCGTCGCAGCATTCCAACATGTGTGACGATTCCTTTGATTTAGACGAACTGGAGACTCTGACGACCAAGCCAACCGTCACTGCTTGGTCGTCTCAGGTCGCTGCCAAACCAAGGACTTTCAGAACTTATGGTCGTCGTGGTAGCACTGGAGCGTTGCAAACCCAAAACAGTTCGATGAGAACGAAGCCATCGGGAATGGAGGAACCGTTCCTGGACTGCTTGTCCCCAACCCCCGAGGAAATTGCATTCGGTCAAATCACTGACATGGACGACAGGTCTCTTCCGATCTTCAAGCCCGATGTGCCTAAAATTCCAGGCCGGAGGAGATTCACGAGAGCCAATTCCATGGGGAACGGGCCGGCACAGCCCAAATCTTTTCCGGTTTTGCGACGCTCTGCGTCTATCTCTCACTCCAGCGATTTGTCCTCGAGTACCTCCACAAGGTCGTCTTCAATATCGTCAGGTGTGGATTCCTGTTGCGAGTCGGGCGCCGAGAACGTGCACCCCAACCTGGACCCTCTAGACGAGTTTGCCTCGCCTAAACGTGCGGCCTACCCTCTGGACTTTCGAGGTCGAAAGAAAGTACGATCTGCTAAGAACCTGACTTCTATGGTGGATCAGCCACCGATGCTCTCATTGTTGTCGTCAAGTTCGTTTTCGAACATCGCACGCGAAGAATCATCATCTTCGTGGGTAAAGCCTACTCAAACCACAACGGATAGTCTCTCTTTTCCGTCTATCCCTGCTTTCAACGAACTTGAGTTCCTTGAGGCTTCATCTCCTGCCGTGTCGAGCGTATGCTCTACCAGAAAGCGGGGGATCTGTGAATCTCCACTTGATGACATTGATGATTGCCAATCCACTGGCAGTTTCTCCATGTCTCGTCACTCCTCTTTCTCGCGTCTGCTATCGCCTCCGACACATCAGACCGCAGACTTCTCTCTCGACTCCGTGGAAAAGCTCAAAACTTCATCGCACAATCTAGGAAAGTATTCCAAAAAGAGCACCCTGATGGAAATCGCAAGCGATGATGGGGAGAGTGGACCCGACTCCAGGGATGGTATGGAATCCGATGATGATGTGTCGATGGACGGACTGACGAAGATGAGATCACCTGTCCCAACCTTTGTGCCTTTTGAGCAAAGGCAAAAGATGCACTCCTCGATGACGACCTTTCTTGATACGTCTTTACGGGAGACGACCCTGCATCCTGACACGGCTAATGTAGACGATGTCATCAAGTCAATGCCGTCGTACCAAGACTTGAAATATCTCACCAAACGCTTGCGTGGGCAACGTGAAGGAAGTGTTTGCTGGCACGTGGCTCTTCCGAACGCATGGGGAGACGCACAACGAAGAGGCTTTATCCATTGGATCACCATTTATCTCGGATTCACTCATCGAAAAGCAGGAGCTCAGGCTGCCTACTTTCAAATCCCAAAATCCAAGGGTACTGGCATCTTGAAACTTCTCGAAGCGTCCCTTGCTACTTGCAAGGAACGAGGAATCGGTACCAAATCACCGACGAATACCAATACTGGTTTCACTCGTTTCGCGTTTGGTTCGACTCCCCATCAGCAGCAGCATTCAACAGACAAATCCCCCGTAGGGTACGTTTCAACGATACTGCGGATCCTTCTACATTACTTTCTGGCCCGTTCTCACCCACTTATTTCTCTGTATTTTCTAGATTAAGTATTACGACTACTGGATTCTCCTTCCCGGAATCTTCTGGCGATTTGGATGACGATTTTATGAATGCAATGGAATCTCTCGGAATGAATGATAAGAGGATTCGTCAGCAGGACAACTTGGCTGCCAGGAGATCAATCACCCTTGAAGACACAGTCGAAATTCCCTTGCATGAACCCCGGCTTTCTGTTGAAAACCATTCTAGCTCTACTGATTTGATGGCTCACATGCATGGAGTGACCCCAATTCCGAAACTTTCTCGCCCCCCTCGATTATCGACGAGCTCGGTATCCACCACTGGTACAGTAAGCAAATTCAATGCGGCATCCCCTTTCCCGCATGCTCTACTCAGTTCAACGGGGAACGGCAGTAACATGAAATGCTTTACCCATGAATTTGTCGAGACGCCAATGGCGCGGCCGCTCGGCTGGGGATCTTGTCCCATCGAAGGGAGAGACTGGGGTGCATCCGAAGGTCTCAGTGAACACATTGCGCAAGAATTGCTACGAAGGTTTCAGCACACGTGCTCGGAAGCAGGTACGTTACAATTTATATATTGAAATGCTGTCGACTATTCATTGGAACCTATCATCTTACATGTTTTTTCTCTTTGGCGCGATCTTATTTGTAGGCGTGTCCAGTGGAGAAAGTGATTTGCTGGGAGAGCAACCTCGCAAGTTCTCATTGGATCTAGATCTCGAAGCGGATGCTGAATACAGGGGTAATCAAAGCAGTCCAGAGAGTTCGGGTAAACAAGATGGAGGGTACGGGACAGGCTACTTTCCCCAAGAAACTCTTTCAGAGTCTTCCCCATCCTCTCGAGGAGGATTTGACACCAAAATGGAAACTACTGTTGAGTTCCAGTTCGGACCAGGTGAAAGCAATGTTCGAGCTCTCAGGCGTCGTCAGACGGCTTTCGCGAAACACAAACGCATGTCGTTGTTTGCATCCGCTGTCAACCCGGCGGCCTCGATCTTCAACAATCGAAAATCACTGTTCATTCGTCCGTCTCGTACAAGCGCTGTGGCCTACAGGAGCAGCATTCTCAACAAGAACTTGGTTTCCGAGCACAAGTTCGAAACCGACATCAAAATGGAATCTATTGCTAATAGCGAGACAGTGTCGACTCCTACGTGGCAAGATGACAGTGGCATATTGAAGTCTATTTTCTGCTTCCTTGCAGAACCTGATCTTCTCCGGTCGGTTTCCCCTGTCTGCACCAAATGGGCCGACGTCGCCACCGAAGCTCACGCTGAACTTATGCTGATGAGTGTCGGCTGCACAGGCTTCCTCTCTGCTGACTCTGAGTTTGACAATGAAAGCGACGACGAATCAACTTGCTCCGGTGACGAAACACCAAAGTACCTTGAGAAGTCATGGAATTACCTCACCTCTACATTCCCATGGGCGCGATTTCTTGCCGAAGGCGGCTTCAAGCAAGTTTTCAAGGTCTTCAACCACAAGCACAGAACAGAAGAAGCTGTGTCAGTCATGTAAGTTTAATCGAAATGAAAAATCGATTATCATTTTTCTCAGTGTTTTCTAAACCTTTTGTTTCTTCACAGGGATATCAAAATGCTCAAAGGTAGCGGTGAAATCAATATTGTTGGCGCTGAACTTGCCGTATCGGTCATGCTGAGTTCACTTGTACGTCGCGGCGTCTGTCCAAACTTCGTTGTAACAAGGGGAGCATTTTCTTGCCCGTTCAAGCCACCAGCTAAGATTTGGGGATCTGAAAACAACAAATGCCCCAAAGGCGATCTTTACTTGTCTCCCAAGGTAAAGAAAGTTCCAAAAGAACCGAAGACGCGCGGCCGATACCAGTATATTCGAATGGAACTATGTGATTGTGGTGATGCGGAAGAATACATCAAGACGCTACCCGATGAGTTGTTCGACCCCGAAGAAGCGAGGCAACTTCTCTTTCAAATGGCGTTTGCCCTCCACGCTGCTGCGATTCGCTTCAGTCTCAAGCACTACGACGTTAAGCTCCTCAACTATTTTTGCCAGAGAATGAAATCAAAGAATGGCGGGGATACAGTGCTGAGGTATGGTTTGGGTGACCACATCTTCGCCATGAGATTACCATCTGGTTCTGGCATCATGGCGAAGCTGGCCGACTATGGTACAGCCAACGTGGACTCCGCCGCCAACGGTCAACAGGTCACAATTGCCCAATTCACGACTTTGGAAAACACACCTGCCGACTTCATGATCTTGGGCGATAAAGCCTGCCAGGGTCATGGGCACGACAATTGGGGATTGGGATTGTGCATGTTGCACCTCTTCACGGGACATGCGCCGTATGAAGAAATAATGGAAGATGTGACGTGTCCACCGAACTTGAGAAAAAGGCTGTGCAAGATTTGGGAATGCGAGGATGAGGAGGAATTCTCTGTTATCAGAGGCGTTATTCTTGCCGATGTTTACAAGGACGAGGAGGGTCACATCCTTGAGGGAGAACCCAACGAAGTCCTGTACGATACTTTCTATCGGCTACTTGTTCTCTTCGGACTTCCAAACCTGCCAGGGAAGCTGCGAACTTCCAAAGTATGGATTGCAGTTAGGGATTGCTTGGAAGGTCCCAATAGCGCTAAAGGCAAACCAGCAAAGAGCAAAAAGACAAATGACGTCAGTCATTACACCCGCGATAGTCGAAAGTATTCAATTGAGCACGGAAGCAACAGGTACATTGCTCGAGCTCGGAAGGCACTCCAGTCGATGGATGGCGGAATGGAGCTGCTCCTATCGTTGGTCTCGTTCGATCCGCAAGAGCGTTTCACAGCCTTGGATGCCATGAATTCAAAGTTTATGGAGCCTCTTCGTGAATCTGCTGGAGGAATCAATCAATATAGCTGGGAAGATGACGTCCGTACCTATACGTCATTTTCCACAAACTATGAATAACTCATTATTGTTACTTGCTAGAGCTGAGAGGGAGTATCCATGGTATATGCTTCTTGTTTTCAATGTGAAAGTTCGACGGCTCTCTGTCGCACGATACGTCACCCGTACCAAAATGCACAATGCAATTGAAGATCGCAGTCCGCCGTCGTTTAGTACGAACAGCAAAACTGAGATAGCAGAGACAGAGGCTACGAGGTCTCTTCCAGACAACCACAACCAGAGATCAACATCTCCAAGTCGGTAAAGATCTCTCGAAATGCCTCGTTCGCTCTTTCTCAAGGAGAGAGTTAGCACCTGTAGACAATAATATATGGACTTTGACTCACGGTTGGTAGACTTGTTTCGTTCTGTACTGTACCGGTACCTAGTACCGGTACTGTAGGTAGCATAGCATGAAGTAAGATCGCAGTAGTCCGTCGGTTCAGGTCGGATGAAAATGGGGGTGGATGGGAAACAGGGGATGACCCCACTGAAGTTTGCGCTATCAAGGACGTCCCCCTTTTTGGATAACGCGCTGGAACCATCGAGTTGGAATCATCGTTGAGCGTTCTGATTGGCGACCTGAAAATGCAATCTCATTCCGTCAACCCATCCCTCTCTCCAACTCCCTACTCCCTACTACCTGAGTCATGCCCAAAACTGAAATGGCAGCATTGAACACGCAATGGGCAGTCGTGGGGACGCTGGAGTGATCGTATGCCCATCCAATTGGCAAGTTCAACCCATGATCGATCAAGACCTCGATGGAATGGAGACCTTTGCTCTTGTTGCCGGAAAGACCAATGCGATTGGACTGTTGATGGATCTGCTCGTCGGGGTATGACTGAAGCAGACTGGTAGTACTCAGGAGACGCGACTTGGCTTTCAAGACAAGATAGGCCGAGCGGTCATCGAGAAGCTGGTAAAGAAGGTCAGATTCCAGGCGGAAGGTGTCTCCTTAGAATGACTACACAAAATGAGATTGACAAGAATCCGGAAGCGGAACTGGGACTTGAGTATCCGGAAGCATCAATTTGACAAGATCGAAGTACTTCCGAATAGTAACAAGTGAGGAAGAGCAGGTTCCGAATTAGGTTGGACATGCCTAGATTCGATGACTCAATGGACCAAGACGGATGGACAGACCGTCCAGATTCGACTGGTAGACTTCAACAACATCATCTTCCACTCCTGTCTCCTATAATCAATCGGATGTCCTTCCTACAGCTGCTTCTACTACTGAATATACTGATACATTTCATGCATCTCAGTACTGTAGTATCTTTTGATTCAATGAGCCCATTGTGAGAAGTGTGGATCATAATATAGCCTCAGAGAACACAGAAACAGTCTCTAAACAAGAAAATTATTATGCCCATCTCATTTCGCATTAGAGATGGTGTTCGCTACCCCGCCCGCCCATCATGCATTCGCCGCCGCTGCCGCTACCAGTACCACACGCTGGCCATGCATGATGGGAGTATGTATGTTGAAATTTGCTACCACGTCAGTGCGTCATTGTGACGCAATGTTCTTTGTAGGATTGGAAGGGTGGGATGGAACGAGGAGAACAAGACGTGGCGTCGTTTGGTTGTCGCAAAGAACAATTTTGGAGAAAACCGAAGAATAAAAATGCACGACATGTCTCTCTCCAACTGGTATGTATGAGTGCGTACAGTTTTTACTGTCACTACCGGGTACTACAGTACCACGTGCTCGGTACGAGTCTACCATGTGCAGTACATAGTACCGGTACCTGTAGCATCGTTCTCCGCGATACACCACGAGAAAGGGGAAACTTTCGTGGTTCTCATTTGATGCATCCCTACATCCTTCATCCTCCATCCTCTCTCCCTCGCGACAACAAAATCTGATGCCATTAACCTAGTACATACAGTATCGGAATAGTTGAATACAAAATGAAAAGGAAACAAACGGTCAGCTTCGAATCAGACTCCTCCACGGTGGAGATACCAGCATCAGCGCATAATGTCGCTCTTTCGCGGGACGAACTCAGGGGGCTGTGGTATTCTAGAGAAGAGCTGACAAACTCTTGCCTGGAGGCGAAGACGATTGTAAAAATAATCAACTCGGTGAATGGTGATTACGGGGCGATTGATCACTCGAAAGTCTGTGTGGTCGGTCTGGAAAAGTTCCACGGAAAGAAGGAAAGGGAGAAGTACAGAAAACTTTTGATCAAGTCGGTGCTGATCCGACAGGAAATGAATCGAGGGATGGGAAAGCACGACGCCGACTGTCTCTGCGAGATCTCCGCCATGATCTCGAGCTCGTTCAAAGAGTTTGCCTTATGGCAAGCAGCTATGCACAAGTTCCATGCGAACTCGCCACCAGTTTCATCCACGAAGACCCAGCGGGTATTCGACGTGACTACTGCCGCCCCTGCTGCGAAGAGACAAAAAGTCGAGCACGGCTTTGAGTACTCGTCTCGACCTCAGGAGTCGCCGAAGTCGCTAATGAACCCGTCTATATCATACACAAATCATGGGAAAGTTCGGCAAGAGATTAATCAACTGATGGCGGAGTTTTGCTCATAACAAGGAGGCTTGCACATATCATCCTATTGGCCTCTCTTCTTCTTTCTCCAACAGTCCGTCGTATGTACATATATCCAACCTGCGTCGGTATTTGCATTGTAAATACAATGTTGAATGCAAACCGAGCAGCGCCGACGACACACAAGAAAGTAGATACTGTAATGGTTCTCTAGAATGAAATTGTTAAGCCCGTTGATCATCATGCGTTTTATTGTCGTGAAACCAAACATTTCAGTTCGTGGGAGAGCTGTACTACGGAACTACTACTCCGGGCACGTAGTAGTGAGCGCTAGTTCATTTCGCAGTTTAATCTTCCTTCCTCGGAGGGAGCTTGGTGATTTTGCCTATGGCAATTGTCTTTCCTTCTGTTCGGAGCGTGAAGCGTCCTAGAAACGGCATACTATCGAAGGTCTCCACTGGGACTGTTCGTTCCAGGTCGATCATGCAGATACACCGCATATTGACGCCGGCAAAGCGGGCTCCTTTGACAACATGTCCTTTATTGTTTGTTGTCTCAAAGATCTTTGAAATGGTGCACTCTTCCTCACAACAATGAGCATGGAAGATTGCTTGGAAACCAGCAGTCATGATGCGTGTGTTCTCGGGCATTTCGACAATGGCTATTTGGCAAATAATCTTGTCCACCGCTCGGCAAATAGGCTCGGTACAGATGACATAGCCCTTGCGGACGTCCTCAAGTCCCGCCCCATTGAGCTTGATGAGGACATTTTCTCCGGGTCGAGCTGCTGCAACTGGATCTTCGTTGGCCCAGACGGCATCGACTTTGTACTCGTTTCGCGTAGGCATTAGTGTCACCGACATGCCCGGCCTGATCACACCACTTTCGACTTTTCCCATGGCAATTGTTCCTCGATCATTGTATCGTTCGAGAACGGGGATGCGGAGAGGTGCGGTGGCGTCTCGTCCGCTGATCTCTAGGGAGTCCAAAAGGTCTAGCAGCGTGCCTGCGGAAGTGTTGTTCTCGTCACTCGTGTAAGACTTCTTCCACCATTTGCATTCCGATTCTGACACTTCGTCTTTGACATTGGCACCAGAAAGACCAGAAATGGGGATGAACTTGACTTCTGTCTTGATTGTGTAACCACAGCTTTTCAAAAACGGACGAAGCTTATTGACACATTCGTCGAATCGATCCTTGGACCATTTTACCGTCGGGTCGTCCATCTTGTTGACAACCACAACGAGATAAGTGACTCCCAAGGTTTTAGCGAGCATGGCGTGTTCTCGAGTCTGGCCTCCTCGGTCGAAGCCAGTTTCGAACTCTCCCTTTCTTGCCGAAATAACCAAGACACCAACGTCGGCTTGACTCGCGCCTTGAATCATATTTGGAACGTAATTTTTGTGCCCAGGAGCGTCCAAGATAGTGTATCGCTTGTCCACCGTCTCGAAATGAGCCTTCCCGACTTCGACGGTCTTACCCTTGGCACGTTCCTCTTCATTTGTGTCCATGATGAAAGCAAGAAACCATGATTCACGGTTTCGCTCCTTCGCCTCCTTTTCATATCTTTCGATAGTTCGTTTGTCAACGTTGTCGGTAAGATAGAGAATGTTTCCTGAAAGAGTGGACTTTCCTGCATCGACGTGCCCGATAAAGACAAGATTCAAGTGCTCGCGTGGATCGCCTTCCTTGAGCGATGAAGGATCGATATCTTCTGCTTCTTCGTCGTCGTAGTCCTCGTCGACATCCTCTTCCTCTTCCTTGACCTTGGGGGCCGGAGCAGGAGCAGGAGCTTCAACTTTCATGTCCTCTACAACTTTCGCCAGCTCAGAAACTGAATCTTTCGTTTCCACCTCGTCTGTATCCATGGCTTCACCGGCAGAAAGAACGGCTTCTACTTCTGGATACTGTAGCAGCGAGTCGGGGTCCGCAATCATTTTCATGGCTTTTTCTCGGTCGCCCTCGGCAATCTTGAAGACCACCTTCCAAAGGGGATCGTTCTCGTCGATTTCCGACTCTTCTGTTTCTTGTCGAGCGGGTGTGGGTGCCGGTGCTGGAGCTGGAGCTCCTACTTGAAATCCTTGCCCAGGACTCCACGTTGCAGCCGCCGCCGACGGCTTCCATTCATTTGCGCCAGGATTCATTTTACGTGAAAAGGTAAAAATTCTACTACCTATTACGAAAAAGAAGAAGAACATTAGAAAACGACACACCCCCACACCACGATACCAGCGACGAATGAACGTGTTACAATAGAAATCATCCCAAGTGCAACCCGGTTTCGCATTCTCTCCATATATGACACAAATCATCTATCTCCCTGCCCTTCGCAGGCATCTGGCTTTTCAAGGGGCGATCCTACAATTCAGTCCACTATTTGAACCAGACTCACTTTTCTGTCTTGAAAACAAATGCTAAGAACAGCTTCCAGCAAGTCGCCTCAGATACAATTCTTCGGTCTATCGATCGATCGATGGGAACAGTAAAGACACCAACCAACTAGCAACAATTGTACGAAGGACCAGCAGTAGCTTCTTGATGATCGGGTAGCATCCCTCTCTTTTTATTAGTCTACATTCCCCGCCCCTCCGCACTTTCGAACTTGGTTTTGACGGAGGACGGAGCGACGCATGCGACCGGTGCAACAACGTGTGGACAGTTTTGCGCGGATGTGGAACGAAACGCGCGAAGCGAGCGAAGAAAGTTCGATCTACTCACTGGTGAACCGACCTCGAGCTCGGTAAAAAAGTCGGTATCGATTTTGGCGGGATCGGAGGATGGAGGATAGTTTCGCCCGCTATCCGCTACATTATGGTACAAGTACCGGTATGATACGAGTACTCGTTTTATCTCATCGAAGTTCGTGGAGACAGGGATGGAGTTGCCTTCTCATCACTATCTATTGGAGAGACTGATTCTTCATTCTCTCTTCTCCCCCAAGCCAATTTCCGTTACTCTAGCTATAGTTGCTCCAATGTCTGACCCACTCCAAGAAGCAGATGCTGCTGCGCCTACCTTGCAAGATATGACAGCGGAAGCATCCTTGAGTCTAGCTGATTCCATGGTGATTGACGAACAGCTGGACGAGGCCGTGGACGCCTACGCCGCGGCAATCTCGCTGCTCAGCGATGGCCCGAAGAATTCACACCAGGAATTGCATATCCGGGCCTTGTCGCATCGATCGGCCGCGTTTTATCAACTGAGTCGGTACCAAGAAGCCTTGGACGACGCTCAAAGTGCTCTGGAAGTTCTCTCTGAGAAACATCCTCAAGGATTGCGTCCGGGAGAAGGGGAACTCTGTCATAAACGGGCTGGACTTGCCGCCTTTCAACTGGGTGATTATGCAAAAGCACAGCTTTCCTTGGAGCAGGCGAAACAGCTGGCAACCTTGAACAAACGTTCCACTGCAGTGTACACCGAGTGGATCCAAAAATGCAACGACAAATTGAATCCTTCCACAAAAACTACGACTCAAAGTCTGGAAGAGGCTCCTTCGCCGGCTGCACCCGAAATCCCTATTGTCGAGGATATTCCTTCCAAACCCAAGGCAACACCATCTCCGGCCGCCGCTCAGCCGTTGCCTGTTTCTTCTAGCAGTACTTCCAAGCCGGCGGCACGCCCCCAAATGCCCAAGTATCAGTATTATCAATCCGACATTGTGATGACGATTTCTGTTCTCGAGGCCAATGTCCAACCAGAGGATTTGAATGTTACCTTTGAACCCAAACGGCTCACCGTCCGGTTGCAAAAAGGTGGTGTGGACTTTACCGTCATTGCGGGCAATTTGTATTCCGAAGTTGTGGTGGATCGATGCAAGGTGGTGTATAAAGATGAAAAGGTGCTCATCAAACTTCGAAAGAAAGATCCATTTGACTGGCATGAATTATTTGGAAAGGCAAGTCTCGATGACATCAAGCCTGCCGCCAAAAAACAAGCTGCCGCAGCCTCGTCGTCGTCGGATGTACCCAAAGCTATTCCGATCGTCAACGAAGAAGAAAAGCCAAAAATACCACGGCCCTATGCCAGCCACAAAGACTGGGATGCGATCGAACGGGATGTTCTAGAAGATGAAAAGAATGAGAAACCAGAAGGTGATGAAGCTATGAATAAATTATTTCAACAAATCTATTCCAATGCGAGTGAAGAGACTCGCCGTGCTATGATCAAAAGCTATCAAACGTCGGGGGGCACGGTGTTGTCTACGAACTGGGACGAGGTTAGCAAGAAAGATTATGAAAAGGAGCGAACTGCACCCGACGGAATCGAATGGAAAAATTGGGAGGGGAAGAAACTTCCGATGAAAGATGGTGATGATAAATAATGAGCAAGAACGTCACAGTATTCCCCTTCCAATTTGAGCACAACATGATTTCGTGTCGAGTTCTAGCAAACGCAGCATGTAAAATTGTGAATATTTCTAGCGAAGTTGAAATTACAAAATGACTTATCTACCGGTCTA
Organism: Nitzschia sp. pyKryTriq1; assembly: GCA_956465555.1. Classification (NCBI taxonomy): domain Eukaryota; phylum Bacillariophyta; class Bacillariophyceae; order Bacillariales; family Bacillariaceae; genus Nitzschia; species Nitzschia sp. pyKryTriq1. The sequence continues at coordinate 3,147,260 of OY101116.1, forward strand.
CTAGAGTACGTAGTATGGGCCTTTTTGTGCGAGCGACGAAAACCAACAGCAAAATCATGAGATCAATGATTCTTTGACAGTGTATAGCGAAATGTAGTTGGTTGCCGTTGTCCTGGTTCTTGAAATTGTAGTAGGTAACGAGTGGGTGCGATTTTGTAGAACAGTAAGTTCGACCATCCGCCCGTAGTCTACTCCTTATTTACACACCACGACAATACAGCTGGCATCGTCAACTTTTCCTCCAAGGCCGTCTTTAAAATCCTGGTCCCCCCTTCGCTGTGCTTGTTTCGCGTACGGAGTAGCCGACTGTCGATCCAATGATTGCTTTCTTGATAGTTCACAAATTTTCTTGGACAATTGAGATGGATTCAGCTTTCCATTCTTAGCAATCAGGTCCAATAAAAGGTCATCGCCGACATTGTCAAAAATGCCATCTGATCCCATGATGACCAAATCCCCAGGGATCAACTCTACATTGAGCTTCGTACCATCTCGGGGCCGATCGGGGCAGTCTTCTGATAGCTGATAGGGACACTCCCAGTAGTGACTGATTTCTCTTGTTCTGGCTGCAATCTTGCCATCACGAACCACCATGCACAAGGAGTCCCCAAGATTAAGGGCTTGAAGGAATCCATTCTCACCAATCGATGCCACAACTGCTGTAGAGGCTCCAGTAGCAGAGTCGTCTGCAAAATCCGCAGCATCCGTCAAAAGCTTGGTCATCTCTTGAATAGAGATGCTATCTTTCCCGATGGACTTTTTCATTTCGTTCGCGAGGGTTCGAGAATATAGGGGCACTCCGTCAAGTTTCTCTGCTCCTGACACCCCATCAAAGACGCCAAATGTTCTTCCTTTGGTAAATAGTGCATCTTCTCCTCCCCATCGGACTTTGGCTGGGTGAGGAAGGATATGGGAACCCATTTCAATCTTGATCGGCTCCGGACTCGTGTCGACGATGGCAGGCTCCTTGGCTTGTTTTTTCTCCTCTTGCTTCTTGACGGCAGGCTTGGATGCGTCAGCCTCGGTCTTTGCTTCGATGACAGCTGATGCCTTTTCCTTCAGCCCCCCGAATGCGGCAAACAATCCACCCTTTTCCTTTTGCACTGATGTCTCTCCGTTTGTTATTTCCTCCTTGGGCACTACTTTGCTGGGTGCAACCTCCTCATCTTCTTCAGCTGCAACAGTACTCGTACCTCCCTTGTCTCCAAACAGTCCACTAAACCAGCCCTCTTTCTCTGTGGCAGCTTGTTCAACCTTCCCCGGGGCTGTCGCAGCTGCTGAAGCCTTTTCTTCCACTACCTCCACCAATCCCTCGATCCAGCTAGGCAGTCCACTCCCAGCTTCTTCGGCTGTCTTTTCTACTACCTGTACTGATGACGAAGAACGACGAGTGTCCCCTCCCACTTCCGCTTCTTGCTGCCGCGATTTCCGATAGCTTCTTCGCAATTCTTCTGCTAGGCGTTGCTTCTTTCGAGGAAGTCGGATGGCAGGGAAAGTGCTGGTGGGCGGCTCCCAGAGACTCTCCCCGGTCTTGGCATCAAAGTAATAAATCAAACCAGTCGTTTCTTCATCCAAAAAGGCTTGCCAACTTCCCTCCTCTGCCAAAGGTTCCGGGGCGTCCAAGAGACGCGTCGTGGAGGTCGTGACTCTGCCAGTCATGCTGCTCGATTTTTGGAAACTACCACCATTGTTATTATTGTTATTTTGGTTGTTGTTGTTGTTGTTGTTGGAAACAAATGCCGATGCCGCCAACCAAACGTGTTGAATCACAAAGATACATCGCACGACCTGCATACTGAAATTGTGCAGCCTGTTGTCGATCTATACTGCTATTATGTGGAATACTGTAACGAAACAAGGATCGAGTAAAGAGTCTACTGGTATGGTACGGTACCGGTATGGTTATTTGGACCGACTTTGTCTTGAAGCCAAAGCAGAGATGAGAGATGACACCGAAAAGTGCCAATCGTCACGCAATACAATACTGAATACTGATACTGTACCGCAGCTACCTGGTAGTACCTGGTACTCGTACGGTACTGGTACCGGTACAGTACACCCCCGGGATGTGTGATGAACGAATAATAATAATGACGACGCCACGCGATCCATTCATCATCAACGGCTGGTGATCTGGTGCCACGCCGCAAAAGCCGGGCCTACTGTACTGTACAGGTACATACGCGGTACCCGGTACAGTATAAGTGTAGCGAAGGGTAGAGCCGCGAGTGCCTGGGTTAGAAGAGACACACGCGCGATACCCTGCGGGTAAGACGTCCGAAACGACACGGTTCAGCCAACCAAAACACGAATAACGTGTGGTCACTTTTCCCTTAAGTAAGGGGGTCACCGAAAAAAAAGGAAAAAAAAAACGTTGCCGAGTATTCACAAGAAAATGACTAATTTGACTACATCGCACGCACAGGATTGGATAGAAACGCTCGTGCGGGGCACTCGCAGACCAGTACTGGTACCAGGTAATGGGTACTATGCATGTATGTTGTTCTTCTCCGGATCCCCTCCATCCCCTGCCAGCCGGAGGCAGGACGGACGAAAAGGACGACCCACTCGACTCTTGCGATTATTGTGAGTATACAGCAGGTACCGGTACTCTCTCTATCCCTGGAGTGGTTAAAGGCCATGGCGTCTACTTGCCTCCCTGAGAGCTCTGTTGCCAGGAACACGTCTTGGCATTTGGCCAAAGTCACGTACTATCTGTGGATGACACTTGGTGGAGCGCCTCTGCTGGTGGTGGAAGAAATACAGAAAGATACCCTGAACGTATAAAACTGAATGTTCATGCTGAAGGAGATTCGTGTTTCGCAAAAGGAGCCGATCACTTCATGTAGACTAAGTACAGGCCAAGAATCAGTGGCATGTGCCCTCAAAAAGATTCTGACCCCGATGCTTGGGCGTTCTCCTTTCTGGAGTTTGAGTAGGAGTAGTATCATCAGGCGGGAGTCTATCACGGCGCGGGTCGAGACGAACATTTCTCTGAAATGCGCGCAAACGCGTGCCCCCCCCCCCCCCCCACAGAAAAACGTTGCCCCCCTCCATTGGGATGACTGACTCGATTATGAGCCAAAAATCTCTCATACTGTAGACCAAAATCCATCGCGTATTCCCTTGCTTTTCCCTTTTCCTGTTTCCACTTTACTTTCCACCACCACAACAGGACGAGCACAGTCCACAGATAGAGAATGAACGAATTTGTCTTGGATCCCGCGTACTTGGTCGTACCCAAAGATGTCCAAGCCCTCATCAATGGGCTGCCGAGTAGTAGTCGTAGTAGTGGTGATGATGAACAACGACGACCCCGATGTACTCAGTGCCGAGCTCTGACGAAAACATGTCGGTGTGGTCGATGTCAAGCTGCTCATTATTGCTCAAAAGAATGTCAGAAGAAGCACTTTGGATTCCACAAAAAGCTGTGCGAACAAGTGGCTACTGTGTCGGCGAGAGCAACCGAAATGGTCCAACGGGAAGAAACTTACAAGTTGGCCTCTACGGAGTACCCCAAACTAGTCGAAATGTACATCATCATGGGCTACCGTGAGACGGATACGGTCAAAAATGGAGAGGTCTACTATCGAAAGGCTCTGCATTATTGCATGGAATCCATGAAAGTTATGGGACAAGTTTTCTTTCATGATACGTCCCCAATGGAAGACAAGGTATTGGTGTTGTTGAGTATTCTGAGCGAAGATGATCCCAACATTATTTGGCATTGGATCGAAGAATCCCAAAGCCCTCGAAAGGTGAATCTGGATATTTCATCTGAAGTGGATCGGGGAGAGCAATTACATAGGGTACTGCAGGTCGACGATTTCCCAGTTCACATGGCGTTATTTTTGTGCTACATGCGCTCGTTGGCGACGTATCGAAGGAATTTGGTGGCAATAGATCAGTTTCAAACCATATCTTCCAGCTCGCTCCCTAAAGAAGCTCATGATGTGAGTAAGGCATTTCTTGTTGGTGAGCCTTCTCCGGATGGACGACTTGATATGGATGTATTGACAGAGGAAATTCCATTGATTGTTCGCGCGATCCAGCAGCATGGCCATGGATCATCTTTGACCTATTTGCGAGATACCGTTCCTTTTTCACCCGAACATGCTCCCATGTTGGTGCGTTCCGAAATGCCGAGAGAGGGGCCAACGATACGACCTCCCGAGTTGTGGAATCTTGTTCAAGATTGTATATTTACAACACCTGGGGTCAATGATATTCTTCATGAGTTTGTCCCCGAGGAAGATGATCCTATTGAGTAGTACAGTAGATATTGCACAATCTTAGCGCGTACTTCAATACTGTATTGGATTTGATTTGATTATTTCCCTATAGCAAGTTAGACTGGAAGTCTTGATGTTGTGGAGTGTTGTCCAGCGATTCACCTCGTCTGAGATACGAGTACTGCGGTGTGGTGAAATCACCATCTTCGCGGTTGCGCTCACTCGCCTGCTTGACTAAGTTTGCCACGAGAGGAGCAAAACTTGACGTGATCGAAGATCCAGCTTCGCTAAAGGATCGAAAGTTGCTTTGCGTGGTCGAATGGCTGCTCGACGACATCCGGCGAAGTCGACTGTAGTGGCTTGAGACGCTGTTAGAGGCGGCGACAAACTTCTCATGACAGCAGTCCTTTTCCTGCGCCCATGCGCTGAGATCCTTCTCCGGTGGTGAAAGAGTGTTTGATTTTCCAAAATCGTGCTCGTTGACAAAGCATTCTGTGTCGTGGGAAAGAGCAGAGGTAATTGACGGGGTTGTTGAAGGAGGCCGCACTCCAAAGGGGATCGTCGGTCGGGGAGGAGGGCATTTTGCATCGACTTCCATGACGGCTTTCGTGAGCACTGCTCTTTGCTCCGTGGTGAGGAAATCATCCCGAAAACTGAGTGTCAGTGGCCGGCTACGTGCCTGAATGGCACGTCGAATCCCATCAAAGGTCCATGGACCAACCTCCACAGAAACGCCATCAAATGCCACAAGCCGAGCCCCCAACTTTGGCTTTTGATTCATTCCAGACTCATCAAATCCGTGAAATCCACAAACAAGAACTGCGTCTTTTGGCAAAGCGACTGGACAGACTTCTTCGTTTTTGGCGTTTCGACCACTCGCCAGGGAAGAAATGGCGGCAACATTTCTGAGCTCCGCAGCGGTCTTGTCGCTTCCATTTGCCTCACCGTTGAGATCGGCCGTCATCGCTGCCGTTAAGAGACCCTTAGGTTTTACTGGGGCAGGCGGGGCCTTCTGGAATTGAATTCCGATCTTTCGGGAATAAAACGTCAAATGATAGACAGCCATACCAGCATGCGTTTCCGTACTGTCTGTTTGGGGGTTTCCCTTGCGCTCAACAACATCCGCCAACGGGCAGGTAAGCCGAGCTGTGGCTTGGCCATTATCTGTAATTACAGACTTCGAGGCCGTGGAATGTGACTGAGTAGACGCGGAACATAGTGTTGGCTGACGATCGTACTCATCAATATCGTCGTCGTCATCCTTGTGCAGCTGCAACACGGGATTTGGTCGTTCTGGTGTGCTTTCGGTTGAAACTGCAGGTGGGATAGAGGGTTCGCTTTGCTGAGAAAATTCGGCCACTGAACCAAATTCAGCTCCCACAGAAGAAACCACCGAAGGCGAGATGGACTGATATTCATTGATGCTTAGATCATCGTCGTCTTCCCCCTCTGATGACTCTTCAGAGGCCTCATTATCCATCAGAGAAACTAGACCCGGTGACGCTGACGCTGGTTGGTGAGACGCCTGCTCAACAATCCCACGGGTTTTTGATGTCGCTTCTACTGCCTCCCCCGGTCCCTGATTCGACATTTCATCCTCGGCTGCTTCTGAGTTGTCCATACTGGTATTCATTTCTGTATCACTCTCGAGGTCTATCAATTTGTTGGCCGCGAGCAACCGTTGATGGAGCTGAATGCTCGAAGCCACGTGATCTTCCAATTCATCAATCAAGCGTTCTTCATCACTGCCAAGTATAGTATCTTCCATGGGTCTTCCAACATCATTTTCCTTGCCACCGGTTGTCGTTGTCCGCCTAGAGGGAATCGAATAGGATAGTCTTTGAGCAGCAGCTGCCGATGCTTTTTCTTCGAGTTCTCTATTGGCTTGCTGTAACGCCTTGTATTCTCGAACCAAGACACGTTTTTCACGCTTCTTCTGTTTGAGCGACTTGCGAATCGTGCAGTTTTCCTCCCATATTTTCGTCAGGTGCTTTTCGGCCCGTTCCATACGCTTCTTCATTTCTTCTACTTGCGAGTTGGCTTCTTGGACGTCGTCTACCGCAGTGGCCGCTTCTTCCGCTGCCAATCGTAAGGAATCGCGTTGCTGTTGGCAAGCATTGGCCAGCCCAGAAAAGTACGTTCCCGGCACTGTCATAATTTCTTCGATTGATTCGTGGTGAGATTGATTCGTATCGTCAACAGCATGAAAAGCGTCATCCAACAAAGAAGACGGGAGGTCCTTTTTCTTGCTGGACTGGTTATTCTTGGTCGGAGTCTCGTCCATACTATGTATCAACGTGCTGTCCTGCCTATCCTCCTCTGTCTGTCCTGGATCCATTTCTTTCTTTTCTTCGGCGTGATCATCGCCCTCGCAATCAGGATTTCGCACAGCCGACGATTCGGAGGACACAGTCGGTGGTTGACGCATGCGCTGGGTTAAGAGTCGCAAGGCTTCGTCCAGTCGTTGAAACTGATCCTTCCATTGCCGCGCATCTTCCAATGCCCCATCTCTATCTTTTTCAACTAGTTTGAAATCGTCTACTTGACGCTCCAGATCGGCAATTCGAAACTTTTGACTTTGAACTTGACTGGTGAGCTCATCCACTTTCTCCTTGAGTGTCGACACTCGCTCCTCTTGCAACTGTTGCATCCATTCTTTGCCGATTTCTTCCGACCGAGCTTCGAGTATAATGCGGCGCGGTGATATATCTTCGGTTGTTTCCTGTGTATCTTGAATCACAAATCGAAATCGACCATCCGGTAGCTGCTCCAGCGGCTCCAGCTGGGTCCCCTCCAACGATATTTTGCCTCGTGGTTCGAGGTCATTCGGACTTAGATAATAATACAGATTCGTTTCTGCCTTTAACACGAAAAAACGCCGTTTGAATTCGGGAATATTTTGGCCCAATTTTTGAAGATAACCTGCCTTGGGAGCGTGCCGGGCTAGACTAGCCGCTGTCTCCCCCGAGTGGTGGTGGTGATGGTGCGTCAGAGCAGGAGTCGAGTGGACGCCCATGGTATCCCCACCCGTCACGGCTAATTGATCTCTTATTCGTCCCGTGGCAACTTGTAGAAATTTTTGGGCCATGTCGGTGGTTGGAAAGGAAGGAGACGGTGCTTGTTGACTAGGGTTGGTGTATGGCCCCTGATGCATGTGATGGTTAGACGAGAGCGAGTGCGGCGTATTGTGATTGGAAGAATAGCTATGTTGCCGACTGGCCGATGGGTCCAACACCAGTGGCTGTGGTGTTTGCCTTCGAACCCTAACTTTCTTGGGAGCCTCACTCGCAGGTGGAGACTGAAAGGGTGAACCATAGGAGACCGGTCGATACACGTTCTGTGGTGTGGTCCGGCTACTTCGCGTACTTTGACTTCCGTTGATTATTCTGGTGGTGGCTGTTGGGGGGGGAGACATAAAAGGCGAGTCCATAAAGTTCGACGCATACGGGAGACTGCGAGTGCTGCGTTGTGAAGGGGTTTGATAGGTATACTCGTGTGGAACAGCCGAAGGAGGAACCTGACGTAGGGCGCCCCGATGAGCAGTCATGTCTGGCGATGTGAGACCGTGCTGTGTCGGTATTTGGATAGAGGACGCTAAGTGGGCAGCGTTGGAATACTCCATCGTATCTTCAGGAGACTGGACCGTGGAGGAATAAACTGGTGATGCTTGTAAAAATTAACAGACAAATAACACCACCCGCTGGCGAAAGCAGAGAGTGAATTTATGAATATTCGTCAAGACAGGCAATCCAAATCACCCTCAACAAACTGTTTCTCCAGGGAAAGGCAAATCGACCCCGGTGGTGCTTTAACAACGTGTTTGTAATGGTAGTCTACAGGAAGTCAATCATCAACAATCATATTCTGTTGAGAGGCGTTGACCTACAGTATGTAATGAACTATTACGAGTACTGTACCGGTACTGTACTCGTACTGCTTCCAACTCTCTCATCACGACATCGTCGCTTTCAACGACCGTGAAGCAGCGAGTAATGCGGGCTGCCGCTTCTTGGCTCCGTCCGTTCAAAGTTCACATCAAAATTTGAAAGAGGGCCGGTGCGCGCCTGCCAACTCATTTTGGAATGGCTGTCGCGCGCGGGCGGGCGGTTTTGTGTTGCGTGGATTGATGATTCGTTCGATTGAATGGATCGTCCATACGGCGTCAGTTATCTTTGTTGTCTTTCCTCTACTCGTACCAGTACCGGTACCGCACGTTGCGCTTGTACAGAACGGTACGTGCTGTAGTCGTATGTTTTGTACTCGGGACTAACTTACTCTCTTCCATCAGGGATGAATAAGAGAGATCCCCTTCTCGCGGATGAAAATCTGTTCCTTCGGTGCAGACAATTCACTTCGAGTACAGAGTAGACTACCCGAGACCGGAGAGCGGAATTCCATGTTCTCTGTCTTTATAATAGGTCTACTGTCTAGTAGTAGCTGGTAGAAAACAAGAACTAAGAAAATTCCATAAGAGTTTGTTGAGCTCTGTACCTGGACAGCAACTTTCATGTCAACAGCCTACGCACAAGTAGCTTGCTTGCTACTAGCAGAATAAGGGCGAGGGGGCGATCAATTTATAGTCGAGCCAGCTGCGCACGCAAATAGCTTTGTTGGTGGCAAAATTGATGGTTGCATCCTAATAGTAAGCAATCAAGGCAAAGCACGGGACTTCAATGGCTGCATCTGAGCCCTACTTCTTTCCTCAACGTCTTCGTTTCGATACTTCGTCATCGCTATCGACAATCTCGATGATACCCCCTTCGCCAGAACTGGGTCCACTGATGCTACCAGATGATGAAACCTGATTGAGACTCGGCACTGGAGCTCGCCGCCGCTTCGTCCCGCTTGCTGACTTGCTGTTCTTGCTGCTGTTGTTGTCGGCGGCGGTGGTTGTAGGTGGAATGTGCATATGCAATACGTTATTGCCAGATCGTCCTAGCCCCAATCTTTCCAAGGAACGCCCACCACTTTTCAATTCTCGTCCCATGTAAAATATCCGTTGATGTTCCGATACACCAAATTCTTCCGCCAAGCTCTTCTTGACATCGCCCAGTTTCTGGGAAAGGGGAAATGTCATCTACAGGCGTATAGCGGTAATAGTAGGTCCAAAGTGTGAGAATCACCATCGTCGTCGTATTCGGCGAAGAATGAAACGAGTGAAGTAATATACGAACGACATGGATTTACCTCTTTCCGTTCTGCATCCGATGTCCGTATCACCGTGAAGGTACAAGACGACTCTTGGTCGCTCATGTTCACAAGAATGTGTGGAAACGAAGATGGGTCAACTGAGAAAGCGTCGCAATTCCTTTGACGCAAAGGTATATCGAGAGGGGCGTGTTGCAACTGATCACGGACGAATCAATCAATCAATCAATCAATGGTCTGATGAGCGGGGGAAACGACAAGTGGCTTTACTTTCAGCTCTTTTTGTACTTGTACTTATAGATCTACGAGATGTTCAGCTTACGCCGATCCGATGTTACTAGAGAGGGAGCGTGAACACCAGGTTTACTTGTAGTGTGGAAGTCGTCAATTAATCAGCAAGCCAAGAGATGGAGCACCATGAACCATGATCCATGATCTGATCTGTCAAAGTCCAAAGATGACCTCCGAACTCCACGCAAAACGCAAAGACTCGTCGTCTGTCGTCTCGCGCTTCTTCTTTTCCGTGAGTTTTTCGTGCCGGGGCGTGGGCGCGCTTTGTCTCCTGTGTACAAGCACATACAGTGCGTACAGTTTGTATACCGTTTGTGGCCCCGTGTTGCCCGCGTTGAGTGGTGCACTACTTGTACCGGCGAGCGGAGCTCTCCGCAGGAGGCGTTCCGCGTTCCCTCTCGCATTCGTCTGCCCTCCCATCCTCCCTACTGTCCGTTCTCGTTCTAGACTCTTTGTGTGGCAAATGGCGTGATTGACTAGCCTTTGTCACCGGAGACTCTTGGAGTCGAGATCCCTAAGGGTGGGATTCGGGTGGGTTTACAAAACTATCTACACTATGTCCGCTTCCGCTTCCGATGATAGACTCTTTTTACCTTACTGGGCCACAGCACGTTGGTAATGGGGAATGTAGAAGACATTTCTTCCCGTATTAACAAGATTGAAGAAGGCGTTGGTACATCAGAGGCGCAGAATCGGCAGGATCCTCTAGGGGCCTCGAAGGCCTTCGAGGCCCCTATAAGGGCCTCCGATTGGATTGGCGTTAAGACAAAACTTCAGATTTAATTACTAAGGTACTTTTTCTCTGCCAAATTCTCCTCCAGGGAGCTTGCAAATTCCGCCTGCAGATTTTCTCTGGCGAATGCTCCTGCCTATCCCTCACTATCGTATTTTTGGCCTCCCGCTACTCCATAGAAATCTCCAAGACCCCTGCTGAATTCACCAGTACATCAGTCAAATCTCTCCAAAAATATCATGTCTTCTTCTACCATAAAAATAATCAGGCGCCCCCCACACACTCACCGTTGCACCCTCACTCAACACTCTACAATCTACAGTACGGGTACACTACATGCCCCAATGTTGATCCGCCCCCCACCCCGCCGTTGCAACACCACCTGCGTAATAACGGTACTGTTCTTTAACTTACCGATAACGGCCAATCTTCCCGATTCAAACTCTCCAAGGCTTCTCGACCGGAAACTAATATTTCTTACAGTAGTTTTTAGTGTAGTGTTTAGCTTTTAAACTATTACTACTTGGTTACCGCAAATCGATAGGTGGAGCGTTGGAGCTTCACCTTGAGCTTTCGATATCGAGAGCGTCTGATTTGTGAGAAGTTCTCGCTGTCGCTGTTTGAATTCTTGTCCAAGGAATTCATCGGCACCGGTGAGAGGGCCTGGCCGTCGTTCAACGCACCCGCTGTCTTACTCCAACAACGGTTATCCCCCAAGACTCTACCACCTGTACGAGTACGCTCAAGCTCGCTCTAATACACACTCTCTCTCTCTCTCTCTAGAGAGAGAGAGAGAGAGAGAGAGCGCAGAGAGAGTACTCTCGCCTCTACTAGTAGTAGAGCTACCGACCGGTAGAGAGAGGCCGAACCTTGGGAGGTAGGAGTAGACTATCGGTACTAGCTAGAGACCACTCTACTAGAGAGAGACGGAGTGTACTTTTGATACGACCTGAAGGATTCTGCTAGTAGATGCAGTGTACAGTATGGATATCCTGTGAACTCCCGACAACATGAGTATTGATTTCTACAAATAATAAGCATGCACGAAAAGTATGGAGCCCTGATCTTGAAAAATCTAGTTTATCCTGAATAGAAATGGCAAGATTTTTTGCACTTTTTCAGACCACACCCTTGGCATTTTCCAGTTCCTCCCTTTGTGCTTAGCTTTGCCTTTTCCTTCTCTAAGGCTTCCTCGTCTGCCTTCTTTCTAGCCTCTTCAGCTGCAATCTTGTCGAGCTCGCGCTGCGCGTCCATTGCTTCCTTGAAACGTCGCCTCTCCTCCTCTTCCTTCTTTCGAATCTCTTCATCCCTAGCAAGCTGCGCTTGTCGCTCCTCCTCAATACGTCTCTGTTCCTCTTCTACTTTTTTTACCTCTTCGGCCATTTTCGCAGCTTTCTTTTCTTCCTCTTCAGTGTACATGTCGCCAAGAGCCTTGGTCAAGGTATTGAGGGCCTTCAAGGCTTCGTCACGAATCTCTTCGAACTGAACACTGGATGCTACCTTCTTCAGCTCAGGAACCAGCAGCGGACCAAATGGAGCGACGTCTGCAGGAGAACCAACAAGTTTGCTCATGTTGGAAATCACAAGACATGCAGCGCGCTTGTGAATCGCAAGCTTCTCCCTGAGAGCTCGCGAAAGGACAGGACATAGAATGGATAACGTTGACGCATCCACGGTTACAACAAACGTCGTTCCCATCAGTTTTTCGATGGCCTTGTTGGTTTCTGCAGGCTTGCAGATGGCATTGACGACAGCAGGAATGGCTGGTTTGACATCTTGGTTCAAGTTGGTTTGACAAATAGCCAAGAGGGCGGCAGCGGCCGATTTGGTTACTTGAGCCTTGGTGTCAAAGACTTGTCCACTGATGACCGGGATCAACTTTGGTAGAAGCTTGGAAACCTGCGAGGGGGCTGATTCAGCACATTGAGCAAGACGATCCAACGCGTTGGATTTGACCCTCCACTCGTTTGACTTGAGCGCTTTGACGATCAGTGGACTGATCAAGCTCGGAAATGACCATGGATTAGCAAGGCTAATAAGCGCAGAAGCGGCATCTTCGGCTGCCTCCCTAACGCTGCTCGAGTTGCTTCCGCATTCGTCCAAGGCGGCAGCGAGAAAGGCGCCAACTACGAATGGCTCTGCTCGCTTGCCGACGATTTCACAGAGTGCCCGAATCAACAATAAGGATCCTTCTCGAGCGTCTGCCGGAGTAGATTTTCCCCGCTTGCTGTCCGTACCAATGGTCATGCTTTCTCCAGTACTGAATGTGTCCAAACTAGTCAAACTGACGGCGGAGGCGCTGGGTTTGAGACCACCCGTAGTAGCATCGTCCGAAGTGAAGATATTTGAGATACCTTCTGGAAAAAGCAGTCGTTGCATTTCCCCCAGAACCTGGCATTCTTTGAGAACGTATGCTGTTCCTAGTTCCTTGGCAGCTGTTGCCAGGTCGGCAGCGGCTGCGGCTCGGTCCCTAGTGGTGCTGGCTGCGTGTGGCTTGCTCTTGTCGACCAAAATCTGTATCCCAATGGTTTTTTGGAAAAGTTCCGTGATTCGCTCCTTTTTGGCTACCGCATCCAAGCCTTTCAATTCTGCAATTGCAGCGTCAGTCGAAAGAGCTGATGGCTTGAGTGGAGGAGCGGTCGACCCGCGCTTACCCACCTTGCCGGTCGGTTTCTTGCCAGTTTTGACGGCTACCACCGCTTTCTTTGGTGCAGGTGGTGCACCCATTTTGTGCTTGGTGGTGGCGGAAATAGTCGCCATGGCCAATGCTCGATAATACTTCCTCAAATGACGGAGATTCGTTAGGAATGAACCAAAAATGCACAAAAGAAGAAAATCAAAAAATGATGCGTCCGTGGCGACGTTCTGGGTGGACGACAACGATCGGAACTGATCGGAACAACAAGAGCGTGCTCTACCCTACTATAATACCGTGGTATCTACTACTAGTAGAGAGTAGAGCCCCCCTGATCCACGCACGCGCGAAGTGGAATGACGAATGACGACGACGACCGACGATCGATGGATGATGGCGCCAAATTTTGAAGGAACGGACGACGGGAAGGCAATACTGTCAGTGTGTCTGTCCGTCTGTCTGCTCGGATGATGGATGACGATGATTGGGATTGATTGATTGCTGAAGATAGATATTATTTCGATGATGATTTCTTCGAAAAAAAGCGCAATCTTCGTGTCGTAGTAGATCCTATTATCGGTTGGTCTGTGGACTATGGTAATGTATTCGTAGACGACCATTGACCTTTCTAAGTAGAAAATATAGTCCACAAAAGTTTTGCTATTTACCTTCTGGTGATTTGTTGTCCAGCAGAAACTCAAGATCGCCAAAGTAAGTTTGATGCTCACTCGACGGCGAAAGATCTTTGTGCTGTCCCCAGAATCCAGAGCGCTTGGTCACTTGGAGGTCTCCATGGACCTGAACCTGGCAGGCAAGTCGAAGAAGAGGGGACTGCTTCTCGGGGTTGTGGGGAGGAAAGGATAATCGGAGCCATTCACGTGCATTGCGCTCGCTGGGGTGCACTGTTCCTCCCTTGGCGATCTCAACAGCACAAGTGCCACAAGTTCCAAGACCTCGACAATTGATGAGTTTTGATTTTCCGTTGTGGGGGGTAACAATACCTCTTTGAAGAGCCGCTGTCCGTAGAAGTTCACCATCGTATATTTCGAATTCCACTGTGCCTTCGTCGGTCGTCCATTGTACTACGTGTTTTTGCTTGGAAGATTTGTCAGTTTTGGGTTGGAATTTTGTCTTGTGACCCTCCTCTTTAGCATTGGCAGATGATTTGTCCCTGGTAGAAAGACAACATGTGTCCCCCTTGTTCCACTTGAAAATGCCCTCACTCTTCTGGTGGCTGTAAACCCATTACACCGCAGCAACCAAAACATCAAAACCAGTTTGACAGAATATCTTGACGCGCAGAACATCCCTCCAATGTTTTCTCAGGGGGCGTTTCGGGGATTTATTAGACTGAAAAATTGTATTTCTAAATGTGGTGGCGTAGACAGATACGAGAGTCTCGGGGGGGGGGGGGGGCAGAGAAGCATCTCTGGGGTTGTCATTACAACATACATGTCGATGGCGAAACAGCGCCGCCCACTATCCTTCGCGGTTGGTCTTCGAACACATACAGGGAAACGCCGCCCGCAACAGGAGGAGTGCACCAACAAAAGTAAAATTCGAAACAATGCTCCTCTATCTCGCCGGCCGATCATGCTTTTTATGGCCAAAATGCACGGTCCACGTCAGTCAAAAAGAAATCCGATTTGCATGCATACCCGCCAATCACGTAACAAAAAATATCGGTCATCTGCTGTGTTCTTTATTATTATAGCCCCTTGGCTACTGTTGGCATATCTTTAAAAATATAAGCCCATCGAAGAATGATTCTTTACTCGTATGTTCCTTCCACGCACATTGTCATATATTATGGCGGCGTCGTACGAGTGCTGGTACTCTACCTGGTAGCGGTATGTACGAGTAAACGACTCATTTTCGTCGGCCACCACGCACCTCCGACCGCCAGGTCTTTTACACAAGATACAGTCTTACCTTGTACGGTACAGTACTGTGCTTCTACAACACGAACAGGACTTGTGTCGGATCTCGGAGAAAATCAGCGACGACGACGACGACAAAGGACACAGGTCGTCACATCTCAAACTTTTCACAAGAGCAGCTTCAATAAAAGTCGACCATTCAGCGTTGCTACTTCACCATGATCACGCCACGGACTTTGCTTCCGCTAATTTTTTTCTCTGCCGTCGCGGTGCGAGAATCGCATGCATTCTCGCAGCGGCTTCTCGTCGTTCCTTGGAGAACCGCGCAGGTGACGACTTCCGCCCAAGACAGAAGGCCTTGGTCAGGTGGTGTGAGACGAAGGATCGTAAGGTCCTATCGAGAGCACAAAGCACTCTCCGTCCCTTATTTCAGTGGTCCGCCTGCTGACCCAACAAATTCATGGGAGGAAATAATCCTTCCACAAATCCCGCAAAAGAACGAGCACGATGGCATCAATGCGTTCGACAAGTTCGTAATGGCAGGATCGCTGATTGCTGCGATATTCTCGGCGTATGCTCTGATTTCCTTTCTGGCGCCTGGTTCCTGGCGCTTCTTTGCTGCTGGGGGCATTTGCGCCGCGACTTCTCATGCAATACCAACGCCGATCGACGTTGTCAAGGTAGGTGATTGGTGATTGCGACCCTAAAATCAGCGAAACGCCGATCCGTAAATCAAATTGTATCTCACCGACCGATTGGGTCACGCGTTTTTAAGACAAGAAAACAAGTGGACCCGGCTTTGGAGAATAAGAGCTTTATCGTTGCTGCCCGTGAACTCGTGAAAGAAGAGGGAATGGGTGCTTTATGGGCGGGACTTGGCCCGACAGCGTTTGGTTATTTGCTGGAAGGGGCCGTCAAGTTTGGAACTTATGAGATATTGAAACCTTTTTTCAAAAATTTCCTCTCTGGATTGGCGGCCTCTACCTCGATTTCCTTCTTTAACTCGCATATTCTTGCCTACATGCTTTGTGGTGCTGCCGCCGGGTTTGCAGCCTCGGTCATGCTGTGTCCCATGGAGGCAATCCGGATTCGGATGGTTTCGGAGCCCGAGTTCGCAACAGGGGGCTGGTTAAAGGTTGGATACCAGATGTTGAAGCAGGAGGGTGTTGGCGGCTTGTGCAAAGGCATCAATCCTATGATATTGAAGCAAGTTCCGTATACCGTGACGAAAAATGTTTCATTCGACATTCTTACAAAATCATTGTACGCAATCCTGCGGGCGCAAGGAATGGCACTTACAGCAGCATCCATGTTCGTGATTCCGTTGCTTTCGGCTGTTCTTGCGAGTATGCTTTCCACTGTCACGAGTCAACCGGGGGATATGGTTCTCAGTCTGGTCAATGCTCACAAAGGAGATCGTCGATCGAGTGAGATTTTCAATAGCATCCTCAAAAGCCCACGTGGTATTGCGGGGTTCTTTGTCGGGTTCAAAACACGCCTTCTGCACGTGGGGGTGACTGTAACAATCCAGCTCCTGGTATATGACTATGTCAAAAGACTTTGCGGGATCGCTGCTACTGGAACATGTTAGCTTGTTTGAGAGCTATAGAATTTCGGATGAAAAAGATCATGCTACTACTAGAGATTATGTTCAGATCCCTTTAGTCGTTTCTTGTATTCCAAATCTTGATATTTTGCTTCACAGCTTGAATCCAAAGTTTCTTAGCTTCAGATTGGCTTTCGCGCTTTACCCAGTTCTTGAGATGCTTGAACAGAAACTTGTCATCTTTCTCTGCCCAGTGCTTCCTCAAAGCCGATGCACTGTCAATACCCGCGCCTGCTAGCGCGGAGACAAGCATGCTTACTTTCGCAACGGGAGTCCTTCGTGTTACTATCGTCGGTCTGTCATTTAGGAGTTCGCCAAGGGGTTGCAGCTCAGGAATCACTTTCCCCTCAAGGAAAAATCTTGCAAACCATCGGAAAGAGTCGTCTAGAAAGAAGTCAGGATTGTGTCTTGCTTCGGGTGATTGCAAGCAATGAAACATCTCTTGTTTGATGGGTGGAATCTCCCAGCCGTGACTTCCAAACTTGGTCGAAACAGCACAGAGCACGGCGTCCTGCTCTGTATCAAAGCTGGGGGGCGGTGAAGTGAGCGGGGGCCCAAGCGAGAGAAGCTTAGTCCCTTTTGCAAGCTCACCAATCCACGAAGGGTCCACCGGGGTGATATTTTTCATTACTTTTACAGGGTTTCCGTCCTTTAATGTTTTCAGGATCACGCAATCGAAGCACACCCACTTGGGAAGCTGCCGGAAATCCCTTGAGAACAATATACTATTCCGATCCATATAGAGGGGCTCCTTCGAAAGGGTGGAGCACGAGAGATAGGCCGAGCGAATACCAAATGGATGCTCACCACTGATTGACCCTGGAGGAGCTAACAAGGCAACATTGTCGAGAAGACCAGAAGCGATTGCTTGTACAAGAAGGCGCTCTTGGAGTTGGTTTGGCGGGGTCATCTTGCTTGAGAAGCCTCCTGTCTTGGCGGCGATTCCCGATGCTGTGCTCAGTCTATTCTTTGCCAAGGTGGCAAGGTGCTTTCTCATTTTCTGGATTCTTCCCATGATTACAGGATTTAGTCCATTTTCTTCGCAAAATTTACGGGCTGCAACTTGTTCCGATGCACCACCCGCGCCTTTCCCCGCATAAGTATATGCACCCACAGCAAGCATTGCAGCAAGAATGTCGCCGTTTCGATGTTGCCAGCGTTTCTTGATCTTATTTTCCTGCTTTTGAATTTCCTTCGCCTTGGCTTTATCGATTTGATCCATCGATTCGTCGTCGCTTTCGTCCTTTTCGCTGTCTCCGTCTTCTTCGGTGCTGGCACTATGCTGGAACGGACTATTTTCCGAGAGCACGGACACTAGTACGATGGCATAATCCAACACTCCAGCTTGGGCCGCGACTAGAAGTATTTTTGCGTACCGTACCCCGAGAGGTAGTTTAGCAACCGCCTGACCGAGCCTAGTCACGTTGCCGTCGCCACCATCCCGTTCGACGTTGGATAGATCGACACAGCCAATGTTTGCGAGGAGCTTTACAGCAGCATCAATCTGTTTTCTGTCAGGCGGTGTGGGAAATGGAAAATTCGACACGTTCGATACTTTCAACGCCTTCATAGCCAGGACTACGTCTTCCAGTGGTCGGGTAAGTACTTCTGGTAGTGCAAACGAGTCCATGTGCCGTGAATATAGGCTGCTCGAATAAAGTCGATAGCAGTGACCCGGTCCGGTACGACCCGCTCGTCCCGCACGTTGATCTGCCGCGGCCTTGCTGATCCACATCACGTCATATGAAGCCACACCTGTTCCCGAGTTGTAATTTCGGCACTTTTGCCGTCCAGTGTCCACGACGTATGAGACACCTGGGATCGTGATACTTGTTTCTGCTATGTTTGTCGCCACGACTATGAGTCTGTGACCCTCCGGCACTGGTGCGAACACTTTGGCTTGTTCTTCCGTTGACAACAAAGAATAAAGTGGTAGGACGTACGCGTGCTTGGGTATATTGTCATCCTCGTCACTCTTGTCGGGGTTGTTAATCGGTGGGACGACGACGTCGTCGTCGTCCATATTATTGAAATCATCCTCAGAGATATCTTCTGCGTCTAGCTCCTCGTCGTCCATCTCTCTCGGTGCTTCGTCATCTACAATGCCTGTCTGCTCGTTCACGTCATGAGCTCCTGTGAAACGGTGCTGCTTTTTGGACGACGGGTTCAGTGATTTCCGCAGCTTATTCACCATGCGAATAATTTCTCCTTTTCCGGTCAGGAAAACCAAAATCCCACCTTGTGGTAGCTTTCGGTGAATCTTGCAAATCTTACTAAATGCCACCGATTCTGAAAGAAAAATTTGTGAGGAAGTTGCTGTTGATGCAAAGACATGACCGAAGAGATCTCTTACCATAGTTATCAAGCTCGGTTTCTTTGTTGTGATGCACAGTTACTGGGAACGTCCTTCCAGGAACCTGTACTATTGCTGGTGGACCCGTCGGGAAAAGCTTGTCATTTTTGGTGAAGTCTTCTACGCGTAAGGTGGCACTCATGAGGACCAACTTCAATGGTACGAGAGTCGGATCCTCTTCTGCTGCCCTTTTCCGAAGTGGCAGGGCGACGCTCAACAATCCAATGAGTACATCCGTGTTGAGGTTGCGCTCGTGACTTTCATCCAGAACAATAACAGAATAACGTCGGAGTAACAGGTCAGTTTGGATTTCCTGAAGCAGAATACCATCGGTCATGAATTGGACTCGCGTGTCGGTACCACTTCCAGCGGTTTCATATCTCGTACGATATGACACAATGTTTCCTTTACTTCCAGAACCCTTGATTGTTTGACCGTCACCACAACCCATCTCATAGCACACGCGCTTTGCTGTTGAGACCGCTGCCACCCGTCTTGGTTGGGTGATGCCCACGAGGAAGGAGCCCTTGGGATGGACTTCGTTTTGGCACATTCCGGACTCGTAGAGGAACTGCGGAACTTGGGTCGATTTTCCAGATCCCGTTTCACCACATATGATAGTAACATCATTGTTCCGAATAGCATCCATAATCTCGAATTCCATTGCAGATACCGGTAGATCATACCGGGATTTTGCTACTTCCTCTGGTCGTTGAATAGGTAGTACCTTTCGCTCTGGAGCCAGAGTTGATTTCTTGATTCCTAGAGTTGCTGCAGTCTTCAACTGTGTAGGCTCGGATGGGACGTATTTCTCCGCCGGCGCGAAATCAGGCTTGTCCTCGTTGTCAGTACCGGCATTCTTCGCGTCTTCTTCGGCTTTTTTTTTCGTGTCCTCCTTTAATTTCGAAAAGGAGGCCATCATTTGTGCAGCAAAGTTGAAACCTGTTGACGGTGCCTCTTCGGTTATCGAAATAGGGGTTTTCTTATTTTCTGCCTCTACGCTTTCCTCCTCGTCATCCGAAGAAGAAGAATTGTCCGATGCAGCATCATCGATTGGTTGCTTTGGATTCTCGAACACGGGATTCTGTGTGGTGTCTTTCTCACCGTCGATATTTTGTTCGAGGGAACCCTCCTTTCCCTTTTTGTTTTTCTTCTTTTTCGTATTCGTAGTAGATTCATTCGCCGTCAATTTGTTCTGTGCCACAGGAGGAGCCTCAGGCATGACCTCAACTTGTCCTTCCGGGTAGAGCAAATCTTGTTCGTCTTTCGACAGCTCAATGCCCGCCCTTTCTCTCTTGATCAGCCTCTGAAGAGCCTGCTTCTTTGTTTCGGTATCCTTTCGAGAGATTTTTCCCGATCTAGAGAGCAGTTCCAGCGCGGTGGAAGAAATTTGATGCTGTTCCAACTTTTTATAGAGTTCGGTCCGTTCTTTCTTTTGAGTGGCTCGCGTTTCCAGTTGCTGGAGTTTGCGGGCCGTCTTTTTCTGTAAAGCTTTGGCTTCTTTGATTTCTTCAGGTGTCAAAAGGATCCTGGATTGTTTCTTCTTTGGCTTTTTCTTGTTTGGGAGGATGATCAAGTCGTCTGCTCCTTCGGCCAAGAGCTCGGGCGACAGAATGGAAGAAGCTTCTTCTTGTTGCCCTTGGTCTGGGTTATCTTTCTCACGATTCCACTCTTTTCGTTTACGCTTGTTCCGTTTCCCCCCAGATGTCGATTCGTCATTATTATTTTCTTCTTCGGCTTGCTTCAAGTGCGCCTCGGAATCTCTCAGAATGGATCGAAGTCGTTCCATCTCTTGTTCCTCGTCAATGTGGTCGTACTGCGTCATGCGACGCTGCGAGATTTTGCGGTAGTTGCGCGCATATTTTGCGGGATCGCTCTTTGATCGTCTCATGGTCAAGCTATTACTCGTATAGAGTAGGGGAAAGCAGAAAACAAACTCTTCTCCTGGAACGAAACAATGAATGAATGATATGCTCCTCTCGACAGAACAATTAAAATGGCAGCAGTTTCAAGTTTTCGATTTTCGATTTTGTTCAAGATTTTTCGTGGTTGGTTATTATTTATTGTTGGACGCGAGAGAAAAGGCAAGGCGGTCGACGGGAGGACGCAAGAATCGATCGATTATCGATCATCGACTGACGACTCCGTCCTCGTGCGACTTTATTCGAATCGTCTGTCTTGCTCCCGTCGTTCGCCGGTCCAAGCGCAAAGGAGATCCAAGATGCAAGTCTGTTCGAATATCTACATCGAACGTCCACGGAACGACGGACGGACGCGACCAGCGTTCGCAATTACGCACGATCACGCACGACGCACGTTTCGATCACGACTCAGAGATTCATTCTAAGACTCTCGGAGACAATCTGTGATCCTCCAAGAAACTGTAAGAAGCCTACAGACTTCTATCGAAATACATGTCAACGATTCAAAAGAAAGTAGAAATGAACCAAAGTTCATTTCATCGATAGAGCATTCAGCTCATTAATTTAAGATAGCGCACTTCGTTATCCCACAGTCAAATTAGTCCTTTAGCCCGAATCCCTGAGCCGCTAGCCACTGCCTAGAACTCACGGATTTTAACACGCTTCCTCTGCGCTAAAGTAAAACAAACAAACATCGACCATGGCTGATGCCAACAACAACCCTCCTGCTGCCGCTGCAGCAACCCACTTCGCTCTGACCCCAGCCAAGGCGACAGATGACGTCATCGACTACAACACCAAGCAAGGTGCTGCGATCTGGCAAAGCGGATCCAACGAAGGGTTGGATCTCAATCCATCCTATTGGTACCTACGACCAACCGGCAGACATACTGACCAAACCGCTGAACGAGCCGGATTTCAAACGTCACCGAAAGAGCATGAACGGATGGTAATCGACTCACTGCCTACTCGCGAGAGGGAGTGTTCGAATATCTACATCGAACGTCCACGGAACGACGGACGGACGCGACCAGCGTTCGCAATTACGCACGATCACGCACGACGCACGTTTCGATCACGACTCAGAGATTCATTCTAAGACTCTCGGAGACAATCTGTGATCCTCCAAGAAACTGTAAGAAGCCTACAGACTTCTATCGAAATACATGTCAACGATTCAAAAGAAAGTAGAAATGAACCAAAGTTCATTTCATCGATAGAGCATTCAGCTCATTAATTTAAGATAGCGCACTTCGTTATCCCACAGTCAAATTAGTCCTTTAGCCCGAATCCCTGAGCCGCTAGCCACTGCCTAGAACTCACGGATTTTAACACAAGTCGGCTAATAGCTAGAGAGTAGCTAGAGCAGTCGCTACAATATGTACTCTACTGATTTTCCTTTCCGGGAGGGTCTCCTACAACTTTTCATTTGAATAGAGATTGGGAGGACGACTGATGAAGTGCAATGACGAACAACTCCGCCGTCCTTCCCTCTTCCCTCCCTACTGACTACCTTCTCGTTACCAACCGCCAAGTGCCAGTCTAAACATAATTGAATAGAGATTGGGAGGACGACTGATGAAGTGCAATAACGAAAAACTCTGCCCTACTTCCCTCCCTACTGACTACCGGTACCTTCTCGTTATCAACCGCCAAGTGCCAGTCTAAACATAAAATGCTTGATGCCCAGTGCTTTATTTTTTATTAATAGAGAGGCCCCAGCACATATCTCGGGTCTGGATAGTTTAGCAATGCCTTGGGCCGATCTTCTACGGACGACGCACCCGGCATGTCATGCGTTTCTGGTGCACGCGTGGCTAGTTGAAAATGCACATGAGGGGCTTCCCAGCCCCCATTTTCATGACAATCTCCTAATCGTCCAATGACTTGTCCTTTTCGAATAAGAGTCCCAGGTTGCTTTCTACGTAATGTCGACTTGTCCAAGTGTCCATAGAGCGCCCAGACGTCAATCCCCGACGGCAACTGATGTTTGATGACAATGACGTACCCATAATCTCCATGGTCCGAATTGTATCCTACTGAATGCACAACTCCATCGCAAAAGGCGTGTACCTTTGTTCCTACAGGACCTCCTAGATCGATTCCCAAATGGACAGTTCGTTGGCCGCCAAAGCCATCGATTTGATTCTCGACATTCTGAAAGAGTTCACTGGAATACATTGCTTCTCGATTCTCGTCATAGCGCCCAATAGCCCAACCCTCCATGATGTTTGCTGCTGCTGCTGCTGTTTTTGTTCGTTTGAATAATAATATCCTCCCAAGCATTCGTTGGAGAGGTCTCGTGAACCATGTGCGCCATCGTTTTCGTTTCGCCGATTGAATAACTTCGGGAGTGGCCAAGCCTTTGGCGTTGCGGTAATCGAGAGGTTGCACATCAGTGGTGGTTCCATATTTATTTTTTGGGAAGCGAATCACTGGATGAAAGGTCTCACGATCCTTATCGCTGAGTTGAAGAATGTTGGGATATTCTCCGAAAGAACGCAACAGTTCTTCTGGAATAATAATTGTTGGGGGCGTCGGATCTTCGGCTGGGGGAACTTGAACTTGAACTGAATCTTTGGCACCCAAAACAATGAGACTGTTCGAGACTACTGCTGCCAGGCAGAGGATCCATAGCCGGATGGCGAGCGATGAGCGACGACTCTCAAATAACATTGGGCCGGTTCCGTTGTTGTTGATCTTGTCTCCCTCTCGATTGAAATGAATGGTGGGGATTGGTATTGTGTGCACGCTGAGGGCTTTCAATGCCGCATGCCGCATGCATTTGGAGCGCATTCGATTTTTTTCTTCTCACTACACAGTATGTATTCTACGGTACCGGTAGTAGTAGTAGCTTCGCTCTCGCCCTCGTCTCTCGATCGCATCGGAGGTGTCCGAGAAGTCCTTGTGTTCGTGATGAATTGGTGTCCGTTCGGGTTCGTTAATGACGTCTTTAAGCAGTCCAATGGGTCAAAACGGATCTTTTCGTTCCTGTTTTACTGAGGCCGTCTGAGTACTCGTACAGTAGTCTACTCTGTACGAGTACTGTACCAGGTACTGGTATCGGTACGAATACTCTACTAAAAAGGTCGACCCATGCATCACCCTCGACCAACGACACAAAACGTATCTGTGATCTAATATGTGACCCATGAAGACGACAATTGACAATGTTCGTGCAACTCCCAGTGAGATAGAAAGAAGTTTTGATTATGTAATTGTGGGAGCCGGCCCCTCAGCCATGGGTGTTTTGTTGGGCTTCCTGGAAGAACACACACAACTTGAATCATCATCATCGTCATCATCGTCGACGGAATCTATTTCGATCGCAGTGGTGGATCGGGGAGGCCGAGGAACCACTGGTGCCTCTGACGACGACGACGACGACGATGGAATATTGGATCTGAGACGTTGGTACTTCGCAGCTCATCCAGGACGAGCAAATGACAATGTCTGTCCAGTGCCAACAACAATTACAGGACGAAAAATGGATCTACCGACAGGGCAAGGACTGGGTGGATCCAGCAACATTAACGCAGGCATAGTCATGCCACCTCGGTCTCATGATTACACTTTCTGGCCCGAACCGTGGAGTTCATCTCTTCCAGAAGCAGTAGAATTTCTTTGGAGACGTTTGGAAGACAATGGCATGTTGCACAAGCACGAGTCGTCGTCGTCGTCAACATCGCTGCTGCCTACTGGCGCGGATGGGTGGCAAATGGACTGGAGCGCATCGAGTGCCACCCTCGAAGTCGAGCAAGCACCAGATCGCAGCGGAACGAGCACCTGGAGGAGAAAAACCTACTTTGAGGCAATCATTTCACCTATATTCTTGTCAAAGCATTCCACTTGTCAAGTGGAATGGATTCTGGATACCCAAGTGCAACGACTGCTATTGGAGGACAACGCGGGTGAAGACAAAATCGTTCGGGGAGTGGAATGCTATACTCGCACCAAGAATAGTAAGAAGGATGACGATGATGCGCCCACATTTTGGTCCCTCTATGCCTCCAAAGCGGTGATATTGTGTGCGGGGGCCTTGGAATCTCCAGCGTTGCTCTTGACCAGTGGGATTGGTCCCGAATCATCGCATCCTCATTTCCAAGGTGTAGGTCGACACTTAAGGGACCAGTGGCTGGTCCCAAGGACGTATCTGACATCGTGGCAACCAACGACAAATGGACATGAGCTGTCGACAAATGGTATTGCCTCACTGGGTCACTTGACGAACGAAATGGGAGGGGAAATGTTTCAAGTGGCAGTAACAGATTCGATCAGCCACGAGAACATTTTGCCGTCCACCTTGGCCATGGCCATTCGGTGGAGCTGCAAGTCTGCATTGTGTGCACAAACAGTGGACATGGTCTTTGAATCCGTCAAGTTGTTGCTGCTGCTCCTCATTCGATTTACTCCCTTTGGCTTTGTCCTTCGCCACTTTACAAGAACTACCTTGATCTTTCTTATGCATCCGCGTTCGGAAGGTCACATTTCCATCAAAACCAAGCTCACATCATCATCAGTATCACAACATCTAGAACCGGAACGATCATACCGATGTCAGCGAAGAAAAGACGTTACCCTCCAAGTCGACGTGGGGTACAGTCGCGATCCTGGAGACGTGGATGCCATGCGCCGAGCATGGAGGGCGCTCGAACAGCCTTCTCTGAAGGGCAACAGTTCGACGAGTGAAGTCTTTCCGAAATGGGTTTTCTTTCCTAGATTATTTTCGTGGCTGGGACTTGACTGGTTTCCAGTCTTTTGTCGGTTCTTTTCACAGCCCTATTTTCACTTCTCGGGAACTTGTTCTATGAGACAAAACGACCAACATCTCGATTGGGTGGTAGACTCGGATCTGTTACGACTGCGGGACCACCAGGGACTCTATATTTGCGATGCTTCTGTTTTTCCATCCATGGTCTCGAGTCCTCCTGCGCTGACTTGTTGCGCCTTGGGGTACGCGTTCAGTAAGACCCTGATATCTACTTTGCAGCAAGAGGGGAAGGATGAATAGTAGTGATGTGCAAAAGGACCTAGCAATCGATGTTTTTTTTAAAGCGCAACATTTCTAATCGCCGCTCTTTCGCAAACGCAATTTGGTGACAGCAGTGCCACCATCCAATGCCAACGCACGCCGTTGTTGTGCAGCCGAGGCGATCCATCCGCCTGCCTTGAAGGCGCTGTCTCTTTGAATAGGAGGGAGGGGTTGTCCGATGCCTTGTTCAACCGCAGCAGCGTCAGGAAGATTGCCCGTCTTGCCACCACCCTTGTAAAATTCATAGGA
Organism: Nitzschia sp. pyKryTriq1; assembly: GCA_956465555.1. Taxonomy (NCBI): domain Eukaryota; phylum Bacillariophyta; class Bacillariophyceae; order Bacillariales; family Bacillariaceae; genus Nitzschia; species Nitzschia sp. pyKryTriq1. The sequence goes on from OY101116.1 coordinate 3,173,341, forward strand.
TTTGGAAAACATCTCTCCTCGCCAGAGCTGACGGTCAATTTCAACAGAAACGAGCCTTCCAATCTCAGCGAGAGACGCCTCCTCGGCATTGGATGCTTCCTTTTCTTCCGAAGAAATTTTCATCACCATGTCAGCACCAATACTGGTGTAATGTTGCGTTCCTTCATGAGATTTCCATGTCTGAACCTGCATGACAGCAAAACAACCACGAGGCCAGCACCATTGCCAAAGTGCCAACAGAGTACAACGAAGATGTCCGTCGGAGGCACATATTCCTACGCTTCCATTGAATTGAGCCGGCACACTCTCCGAAAGCGTGATAGGCTCCCCGTTAATAGTTCTCCAAAGATTCGAAGCAAACTTGGCAATCCGAACAATCAAGGCCTCCCCAACTCCACTTTCCCTTGGGTGGCCCGCACGACTCAAGAGTCGGAGACCTCTCCGAGCGCCGTCGTTGACCGCGTTAGCAGCGGGATACGAGACAGGATTCACTGTTGTCACAGCAACTCCTCCATTGTCCCCGCCGTGAGTTGCCCCCAGAGGTCCGTTGAAGAACCTGGCTGCAGAAGTTACTAAATCATTGCGGCCGCCAATGGTTCCAACTCGCTGCATGGAACAAATCTTCCCAGTGCAAGCGTCCAGCATAAGCTGCGCGAGCGTTTGGCGCAACCCGGGGCTTGTGGAAGGATCCACTATTCGTTCTAACACGAATTCCATCGACACCAGCAAACCGATGGGTTTTTGCGATTCCGATTCAAAGCGATCCGTGGCGCAGCAAATACAGGTGATTGCTTGAGCACAAGCTGCTCGTGTCACATCGGATCGCAAAGGCTTGTGATCAAAGATCTTCATGTAGAATGGAGCTGTGCTCACTTCGTCGAGCTTCTCTCTTTTGCTCTTCGCCTCAGAAGCAGCGTCCGACTCGTATTCCATACCTCCAGCTTCCTTGGTAGGTTCCAGCGGTCGGTCGGTCGTACTCTGACGCAAGATGGCCAAAGACGACAACGCGGTGATTGCACAGGCAGCGATGGTCTCGTAGCACACACCAGTGACTCCAGACAGAGATTCCGACTCAATTTCGGCGCGGATACCTTCACGATATAGCTCCCATTCAAGCCACCGTCGGCATATTCCCATCAACGTAGAAACTGGATGGGATGCTGAAGACTGCACTGGCTTTCCAGTAGTGGGATCTGTGATCAATGTTGGACTCATGTTCACATGGCACAGGGCCAACAGAGCATCTGCAACCAGCATACTCGAAACGTGGGGCATCGAAGAGATGACACCATCGTTGAGATCTTCAACTTCTTCGTCCTCGTCGCCATTCTTCTCTTCGGATGAAGCCATGCGGCGTCTTTTTTCAAGGAATATATCCTCATCAGGCGAGACCAGATTGCCCACCATTTCCGCGTCCACAGCATCCAAAATGGTCTCCAAGAATTGGATCGCAGATGCTGGCGTCATACCATCCTTTGCTCTGACGGATGCAATGGCTGTGATCACGGCGGATCGAACACGATATTCCTCATCCTCTTCTACTTCGACCTCGTCCGCTTCTTCCAACACAATTTCTCTCTCTGCTCCCTCTTCAAAAGAGTCCAAGTAGCTATACGCCTCATCTTCTGATTTGACAGTCACTGGCCCAGCTCCGTCCGCACTGGGCGCTGCTTGGTTGACTTCCATGTCGTTCTTCTTGAGCACAACACGATTGAACTTGACTGGCATCACCGTGCTATTGTTGTAGAACCTTTCCCGAAAATATTGAACCAACAAGTTGATACCCACCCAATGATTGGCGCTCAATGTGTTCTTTGTAGACGGTGCCTTATTGTTCTGCCACTGGGCGATTGCCAAAGCCGCTTGGGCGCGGACCGCCGGTGTGTGGGGCAGAGAACTATGCAATGCCGCTGAGCCACGCAAACAGTCCGCCAGGACGCGGACGGGAAGTTCAGAAACTTTCACATCATAAACGCTGGTCACCTTTACCGACCCCTGGATCCGAAGAGGGCGTTCGGCCAACGCTCGCAGCGACTCAACTTGTGCCCCAGCATCTCCGTCGTGGAAGAGCATCTCTGCTAAGCAAGCATCTGGTTGAAACACGGATATTCTTCCGCTGAATAGACCCATGGGATCGACGCGAACCCACAAAAGAGGCGTTAGATTGGTAAGCCGGATCAACTCGATCGCCTGGTAGCCCGAGCGATGAATACTGGATTCACTAAATGCACCCCGTGAGGTAGCCGCACCTAATCCCGAGACTGCTTTGGAGCTATCAGCCGATGTTGAATCACCCTTAGTCTCCTTTACTGCAGAAGTACTTTCAATTATCCCACTGGCCGCGGTTTGAGTTTTGGGGAGTGTGACTGGCTTGGCATGTAGTGTAAGGCTTCCCCAGTCGCGGCGGCTCCCATCGACGTTGATATCCTTGACAAACTCCCGGAACTGGCCTTCGTTTTCCACCACCCTCACAGTGACCGGACCACCAAAGGCAATTCCACCTTCTGGAATCACGGGCTCAGCGTAAGACTGCAGTTGAATTCCCTTCGTGACGCCAGATCCGGTATCTTTGGCAGGCTCCACGTGCACTCCAACACGCAAATAAAGTTCCGAAGCCCCTCGAACATATGAATTGGGGAAGCCTTCAGGGTCAACGAAAGGACGATTGGTCCGAGGATCTCTGGAATCGCGCTCTGCGTCGACCAAGGTTCCCATCAATTGAGCTTCCCGAACGCGGCCCGCAAGATTTTGAAGAGCTCGGACGAATAATGTATGTGTTAAGCCTTTCTTTTTCAACAACTCGTTGACACAGACAATGAAGCGGGGTTTGATTCGCTCGATCTCTTCCTTTTCCGGCTCCTTATCATTCGCTTTCGGTTTCTCCGCACCTGGCTTGGCCTTCCTTTCGGGAGGATATTTGAGCTCTGTTTGACCCATGTCATCCAAATGGGCCGCGATAAAGGCGGCTCGCACAAGACGAATAAAATTCGAAATTCCAGCTCTTCCTGATACCACGCGTCGTACCACTTCCGTCTTGAGGGCCCGGTAGACAAGCCCGCCAGTTGGATGTACCAACTCTAGAGCCCCGCAGCCCAGATCTGAGCTAGAATTGGCATTACTTGATAGAAAGGATAGTGATAAGTGTGATCCCATCCATCCCATGGAGGGCGTTGGTACAAACCGGTCCTTATCGTTGCCCCGGTCCAATACATTGATTGAATCGGAAACCAGCAATTGTCGAAGTGACATTTCATCCATGGCCGACGTGTGTGATTCTGTTCCGTTGGACGCCGAACGCCATAATTGATCATTGTTTCGATCTTCCACCGGGACGGCTCCAATAACACTCCCGACGACAACATCGAAGTCCATATCCTCAATGTTTTGGACCGGCAAAAAGTCCAAATTCGAACTATTGAGGCCGCTTCCACTAGCAAATCGTTTGACAAAGTAGGCTCCACCCTGAGCCCCTCCCTCTCCGTGCGCTCCATGACCCCGTTCGTACAAGTTCATCATCAATGACTCAATCAGAGCATGAATATAGCCCTGACCTACATCATCCTGACCTCCGAGAGGAATAGCTGAAGTGATCCATCCACGGATGGCACACCGCGCCTGTATGAATTGCAACACCCTTCCACCTTGATGATAGGGCAATCGATGTCCTACCGGAGGTAACAATCTTGAATCCATAATGGAACCTCCCAAAAATGGATTGACCAATACTTCGGGACAGCAGTGCAAGGCTCCACTTGTGTTCCCACCATGTACGGCATGTGGAATCCAGATTTGCGTGTACGAGACTGTGCGAAAGGCGGGAACAGCCAAAATGTCTCTCATCAAGGACAGAGCTCGATTAGGAACTCCCACGGTAGCAGAAATGACGCTACGATCTAAACCCTCCAGTAGTTCTTTCTGCCGTATCGTCAGTCGAGAAAGTTCAATGCGAGTATTGGGCAACAGTTGGGTGGATGCGGTTGTAGCATGGATAAGTTTTCGAGCAAAAATCGGGCACAAGTAGGCTTGCCGAATCCCCTCTCCATTCTCCCTTGCCGTCTCTAGGCTTTCTCGCAGCTCGGTAGCTTCCGGACTAGTATCACCCACATCGATTGGTGCAAAGTATTCTGGATCTTCGAGAATCCGAAAGGGACCCACAGCAAAGCCCAAGGAACGGGCCGGAATGGGAAGCCAACTCGCAGAGCGCCACATGGTCGTTGCCAAGATGGAATTCATGGTGGTCACAGAGGAGTCTGGTGGGATAATGTGTGGTTCCTCCGAGGTCATGCCATCGGATTCCATCAACGAACTGGTAGAGTTCATGACTCGCTCCAGCATTGCGACATGACTGGCCCCAAATTCGCTGGCAAGTTCGGTGGTTCCAATCCCTGAGGTGGAATTGTCGGCAACGAGACGATCGTGCAGTAGTGTTTCCGTGGCTCCGATGTCTTCTCCAAATCCCACTACAGAAATTCCTTCATTCGAGGGAGCGGTGACTGTAATCGACAGTTGCTGCGAGGCCCGGTGTTTGGTGGAGGCCGAATCCAAAGTTGGCATCCACGATCGCGGGCCTTCATGGTCCCCATAAACTCCTGCTGTAGTATACATATGGGGGGTTTGGTTGGTTGTACACGCATGAATGCCACCTAAATGAGCAATCCCACCATTGAGTTCCACACTCCCCAACAAAATATGATACTTGACCGTGATTTTGAGTGCCTTCTGTTTGGCATCTGCCAAAGTAGTTGCCAACCAATCAATACGTTTCGTTCGACGTTGACCTTGACGAGCCTCGACTTGCTCGTCCAGTCGTTGCGAACCAGATACTAAAGGAGTCGCTAGATCCTGTTTCCAGCACTCCATGAGTGAGGGTTGGCTAGGAGTGTGTTTCGGCGCCGCAGGATAAATCGTGGCCATGCGGAGTTCGCCCAGCTGGCTCGCAATAGAAGCCGCACGGAGGGCGTTGGTCATTCCTACTGCCCCTCTGGAACTCTGCGAGTCAGCCTCGTGTCTTTTTTCCTTGGCAATGACATCGTCCATGGTAAAGCTACTCGCGGGCTTAAGTAAGACTCGCTCAAGAGGATCCAAGTGCTGAAAGGTGGTTTGCGGAAGCTTTGTCAGCTCTAGGGGGCTCATTCCACCCACCGCCCCTTCGACATCAACACTTGTCACCTGGCAGCTTCCGCGGAGGTGGAGCGCCAATGACAAAGGCGCATTGGCGGTCGTATTCGTAACAGCGTTGGATTCGTCGAGGACATAGAGCGTGGATACGCCTTCCGCGTGCCAGCTAAGAGTAGGCGTTTGACTCAGGACAACAGAGAGATGCGATTTTTGATGCAACAATCGCAATTGTTGGCTCTGGGCTGTGTTGGGTTTCAAGGAGGTGGGAGCCTCAAAGCGACGCTTCTTGGTTGGGGACGGAGAATTTGATCTGGGTGCGGAGGACGACGGTACCGGTGGCGTGCTGGATCTGGATCCTGCGCCTCCGCCACCGACAGTGAGACGGATAGAGGGCCCACTGGATGTACTGCCGGGGGCTGTAGCTTTCGGAGGCGTGGGCATGTTCGATTACTGATCGCAGCTGATACCCCTGTGTCCACCCTGCAAACGTGAAAAGTAGAAGGAAACGAGAAAGGAGAGCCGTCAATCAATGTTTTGTTTTGTGTTGGTTAATGATGTTGACCCTCTACCGCTACTCCATTACTAACTACTCCAGACTCCAGTTTTTTTGCCTCGCATCAGACCAAACTGGCTTGTTAGCTCTTTCGTCGGTCGAACCGCCGCGTCGGAGGAGGCGGGGCTTTGCGGGGCTTGTGAGCTTCGAATGAAGAATGAAGTCGGTCGGGTCGAAATTGGTATTAGTCGCATCAGTCATCCTGTAAGTTTGGTCGGAGAGCGCTGCGTTTTTGGTCTTCGCACTTTCGCTCTCTTTTTTGTCCGGTGCCGCCGGTGTACAAGTAGTACAAGTCTGACGTCATCAACGAGAGGTCTTTTCTGCTTCTTCCACCACCTTCTCGACTTCCAGCTTGCTTCCGCCTTCCACCATTTTTGTGTGCTCATTCTTTGGCACTCAACGATGGAAGGCATTATTCGACCATCTATCCTATTATCCATAGGTCTCTTTTTGTCTCTTTGGAGTTCTTCGACGATGGCCCTCGCCGCCAGAAAAACAGTCTTGGTAACTGGCGCAAGCCGAGGCATTGGCAAGGCCTTGTGCCAAGCGCTTTTGGAAGAACATCCCGATATTCATGTCCTCTTGGGATCGCGCAGCGCAGCCAAAGGAAATCAAGTCGCCCAAGAACTCATCTCAAAAATCGGGAAGCAATGCTCTGATCGCTTGGAAGTAGTGGAGCTTGATACGTCCTCGGACGAGAGTGTTGCCAAGGCGGCCGCCCAAATTCAAGCCAAACATGACGAACTTTATGGAATTGTCAACAACGCTGGGATTGCCTATGACTATCCGAACGAAGAAGTCATGAATACTAATTACTGGGGTCCTCGACGCGTCAACGATGCTCTTATCAAACTGCTCAAACGACCGGGTGGACGAATTGTCAACGTGGCCTCGGCATCGGGACCCAATTGGTTGTCCTCTGTCCGAGACGCACAACTCAAATCCAAATTGTCACAGCCTTGGACCATTGGAGGGGGTATAGAAGAATTGGACGAAATGGCGCGGACGATCACGTTAACGTCACAAACATATGGCATCAGCAAAGCATTTTTGAATGCGTACACGTGTCTTCATGCCCAGGCGGAACCCGATTTGATCATCAATTCGGTCACGCCGGGGTTCATTGCAACGGATATGGGCACAGCTTTGGGAGCAACCAATCCAGTCGAAAAGGGAGTGAAACCTCCGCTATTTGCTCTACTGGACAAAGAATTGGAATCCACACCGACTGGTCGATATTATGGCAGTGACTGCAAACGCAGTCCGCTGGATGTTTATAGGGGGCCCGGGGATCCAGTCTATGTGGGACTCGACTGGCAGGATGCATTCCAAAACAAATAAAATGCTAATATCTAGAAAGCCAGCTGATGACGGTAGACGGTAGAGTATCAAAATAGCCCTTTAGATAGCTAACAGAATATGGAGGCCTTACTATCGGGGGCTGCAAAACAACCATGAAGGCCATGGGGCACTCCAGATTTCAAATAGAGCCGGCAGACTGGCCCCTCTCGCAGATCTAGCTCCAAATCAAAGATGGCCAGAAAATCCTTTTTTCTCGCCGCATCCCGAACCACTCCCAATAGATAGGCTTCCTTTTCCTTGTTGGGGTCACCGTCAGACTTGGGCACGATCAATGGCTCGGATGCAAAATACCGTGTCCCGAACCAAAAGGCGTCGACTTCATTATTGAATTCACCATCTTGTAGCACCATTGGACTTCCCGTTTCCACCTCGAGTTTTGCGTATCCACACGGAGCCGTGCTGTCGCCTACCGCATTGGATGTCGTCCCATACACATTTTGTGCCTTGCGAATGTTGAAATTGGGATGCACAAGCATATGCTCGACGCACATGTTGGCGGAACCGGGCGCAATACCGAGACTGACGCACTTTTTCTCGCGAGGATCAATCTCCATACGCCAGAAATAGGTAGGAGAGATTTGGGGAAAGTGTGGGGCAAAGCCACCCCAAGCACCCAAGAAGTCCTTGGAATCGGATGGTGGCCACCCCGAAAAAAAACTGACTAGGTTGCCGGTAATTTCGTCTTCATAGCCATGCGAGAAATGAATGGTAAAGCAGGGTGGTGTCTCCACCCAGTATGGCTCGAATTGATTGGCTGCGGTTGGTCTTGGGAAGACCCACGTTGTAATGGAAGCCCTTCCGTCCATTGCTAAGCTAGCAGCGGGCCCCTTCAGCCCAAGAAGAAAGGGAACTTGATTCATCTTCAAAGAATTGATATTGACGATAATGCAATTTTCTGTAATGGCCATGTCATGAGGAGGAAGTTCACAACCTTTCATTTCGAACGACTTGGAGGCAAGGGCAGAAAAATTCTTGTCCCACTCAGTAAAGGTGACCTCCAAACTTCCATTAGCAACAATTTGCTTCCAATGCCATCCTACTAGATTTCCCGTCTTGGGGCAAACATTCGGATGGGCCGTGTGGGCGGTTCCTCCAATGAAATCTGGTTCCAACTCGGAAGGCATCCCTCCGCCCACTTTTACGGGCAGACCCTGTTTCAACACACCACCCAATGTATCCTCCCCTATCGTTTGCAGTGTCTCTGGATCCAGAGCATAAGGAAGGGCCGACTCGAAGAGCGCCAAAAGCTTGCCACCCCACGAAATGATCTGAGTGTTAGCAGCGTTCTTGATATTGGTGTTGAATGCGCTCCCCAAAACTTTGGAAACCACGGATGGCTCAATTGGATCTGAGTTGAGGCCATTCTTTGGTCGTTTATCAAAGATTTCAGCCGTGGGACCACTTCCAAAGACTCCTCGATAGAGAAACCGGCCCGCCGCCTGCTCCTCCTGGAATTCTTTGGTTTGGACGAATCTTGACTGAAACATGACACGCCTGGGGGGCCCTGCCTCATCGGGTGGAGGAAAACTGATCTTGTAAACCATGCCATCGGCATCGAGTACATGCTGCACACGTTCTCCTGCAACCCCAAACTTTCCTGGCCCGTTTCGATACAGTGTTCCGACAAGATTGCCAGGTATCCTACCTTCAATGTCGTCGATTTCGTATTCCGCGTACCCAGTATCGGGGTCAATTAGATCAGGATCCTCGGGAGGTGACTCGTAGGTGCCCCATGCTTCTCTCCAATCCGATGTTATAAAGTTTCCACGTCCCAGTTCCTCCTCACTTTCTTCGGGGTGCGTGCCCTTTTCCATGGCTTGTTGTAACTTTGGCGTCAGCGGTTGGGGGCTTCTTCGGTAGTACGTGGGTGCAATCTCCCAGAAAGGTGGGTTTGGCTTGTTGTTGTTGTTCAAGGCATCTCTCTCGTTTTCCATCGGCGTCTGTGTCTCTGCTTCTTCGAGCTGTGACACTTTTACAATCGCCGTTGTTTTTGTTCGACTGCTACCAAGGGTTGGCGACAAGAATGCGTCTACTGCTACTGGTAGACAACATGACGACAACCATAATATTACGCTGGCTGACACCCAGAAGAAATATTCTTCCACCTTCATTGTGCGTTTCAATTTCAATTTCAATGGAATGGACGAATGGTATCTATCTACTAGTACGGATATGCTTTAGAAAGTCGCTCACTCCGACAAACTTTTGCAATGTGCTGTATTACGACTACTTCGTACCGGTACGAGACTAGTACCTGTAGTATATCGTTAAAGCAGCGAAAAGTGCTTTGTCTTTTAGTTTAGTTACTACCTTGACGGTCGAGAGCAATGAATCCTTATCACTCTTCCGCCGGAACGATACAGTACCTGGTACCAGAGGTACGGTAGCCGCCGAGCTAGACAGTCACTGATTGACTCAGTGGACTCTCTTCACCCGTACGGATCATCAGCGCTACTGTATGCCAGTCTGCACGTCTATGTACAAAGACGATGGAACATGGAACCGGGCTATCGGTCTGTCGTCCGTCGGTTGTGAACTTGCGAGTTTCCACGTGGCACGATTTCTAATTTGGGGGCCGGGTTTCGCCAAGGTTTCGCGGTTTCGCGTGTTGTCTCTCTCGTCGGCCTTCGGCCTTATGTGCGGATTTCGGATTTCTTTTTTCCCCTTCGCATTTATTTCACGTACCGGTACCGACCACACAAACACAAGAAAAGTCTTCCATTGCTTTCGTTTCTCGTTTCCCCTTATTGTTGTTGTTGAGTGCTGCTCGTAGCGTACTCCTCCAATACAAATCAGACATCGCCAAGACAACATTGCCGTACAATACTATACTATGAAGCTATTATTATTGTTATTTTCACCGTCAGGCTCAAGCTCTCGATGGTTTCTGGTGCTGTTGCTCCACGCCACACTTTTGCTCTCCACTTTTTGTTCCGTGGTCGTAGCCAAAGAAATCGAAGTGACCAAAGAGTGGCAACGCCTGGGCGAAAATGACACCGTCCCTGCAGGCATGCACATTCGCATGGACATGACCACTGGAGAAAAGTGGGTCAAAATCCCCGATGACGACGACGATGACGAAACAGAAAAAAAGGGGGACGGAACAACCACCACGGCCATGGCAGCTGTCATCCAACCGGATGGCTCGGTGCAACTCAGCGACAAGGCTACCGAGAAGAAGAAGGTCGACAAAGAATACCCGCAATATGATTTTGAAATGATGCATCGTACCCTGTCCAAGCTGCCTGAAGAAGAAATGGAACGCTACGGTGGCTTGCCTGAATTACCAGATGCAGCAGAAGGATCCAAGAAAACAGTCTTGACATCCAAAGAACGACAAGCTTTTGAAAAACGCATGGCCGAAATTTGGCAACAACGACAGGCCGAGCTCAAAGAAGTTCAAGAAATGCTCATTGACGTGCCAGAGGTCTTGAAAGAGCGAATGCGGGGTATTCGGGAATATCTGGAGGATCCATTTGAGGCATTGAAAAAGGTAGACCTCGAAAGGGAAGACGACGGTGCCTTTGTGACGGATATCATTTCCCTCTTGAAAGATTTGGAATTTCAATTGACTGATGTCGACAATGCTCGAGATTTTCATACGTTGGGTGGCTGGGAAATGCTAGTATCGCTCTTATCCGAGCATTCACATGTCCAAAACAAGACGATCAACAAGTTGTCAAGGGCGACGGAAGGAAAGATTCGAGCTGTCCAAGCAAATGCTGCCTGGACGATTGGAACAGCGGTCAAGAACACCGGTGAATTCTTTCCTTATGCGGTTGAACCTGTCAAAGTCGGGACCAAGACGACCACTGCGCTGGATATGCTCTTAGATGTCTTTTGTCAAGAGTACATGGACGACAAAGCCTGGTCCATTCGTACACTCTTAGCCAAGAGCATATACGGGATTGGATCTTTGTTGCGTGGCAATCGTCTTTCGCAAGCACATTTGATTCAAAACAATGGCGCCGCCAGACTTGGTGACAAGCTTCGGTATATGGTAATGAGGAATTTCAATGGAGACATTAAGGTAATCCAACGTCTTCTATCGTTGGCGAGCGATTTGATCACTGATATCAAACTAGATGGGGAAGCATCAACTGCGTCTTTGAATGACGCCATTATTCAGGCCTTTAGCAGTGCAGAATGGTGCGATGTCGTGAGCACCTTATTGGTCTCGGACCTATTTCTGCCCGTCCGAGTGCAAGAAACGGTCATGGAAACGGCGTACGCGCTTGCGCCCCACTGTTCTAGCAGCACTGGGGATGAAAATGGGTGGAAGGAAAAGTCCTCCGAACATAAGGCTGCCATTGAACGCTTCCAGAGAGAATGGCAGCAAAATAAAGATGGCTTTGATCCCGATCACATCAAGCAATTGAATGAGCAAGCAACAGCACTAAGCGAGATACTCTAATCTTGTCCTGGCAGGCTCGCTGCGTCATAGGAGTCGATGTCAAGAAGTAATACTGTACGTAGTGGCTAAGCGAGTGACGGATCTCGGCGCTCTACTGTAGTTTTGAAACGTCAAATATACGAAGATTTGTTTGTTCACAGTTGACAGGTCTTGAACTACTTTAACTTTGTTGAGCCATGCATGCGGTCGTAGGATTGCATTAAAAGTTGTCAAAGCTGCGAGGAGGCACGCACATTGTGCAAACATTATATCCGGGACAAACAAACTCAAGGACGTCACCGCTGTTGAAGAATCTCCAGTTCTTGCTGCAGCATGAGTCCCTTGATTTGTTTCCATTTGCTTGGTGATGAAATACAATCCCCATGACCAACACCTTTCCAGTAGACCGTCGTCGGTTGGTGTTCGGGAACTGCCGATGCATGCCTCTCTAATTCTTCTCTTACTTTGCGGGCATTAATAATTTCATCTTGTTCGGACAAGCATACCAATAAATTGTGATGTTCTTTCAAATCCTGTAACCATAATTCACTGTTGTACCACGCGAAATGGCGCCTTAGGTAGTATTCGGTGAATAATTCCGAACTGGCAATCATTCGAATCTTATCCAATTCTTGAGCATACAAAAAGTTGACCATGACATCAGGCTCACTCAAAAGAATGGCGACAGGGTCCAACAGTACCACTTGATGAATGCGAGACGACATTTTGGGGGAAGCTAGAAGCCATGCGATTGGGCAAGATCCAAAGGAATGCCCCACCACCGAGAGTTGCTGATTTTTTGTCCCCAGATTCTGACCGACCAGTTCGACAATACCGTCCACGGTTTGTTCCTCCGAGAGCGGATAAAAGTCCATACAGCATGAAATCGATCGATTTTCAAATAAGAAAACAGGCCGTTCCGGTTCTGTTGCTAGACCCAACAACAACATGGGCAGGTACAGCATTAGTCCGCTGGGAGCGATCCCATGAAAGAACAAAAGTGGCATGTATGTAGATGACGAAGAAGACGAAGCACCCTCTCTTGTTTTGCCAGGCCGGTACCACCCCACTAACCCTGTCGAAGCAACGAGTCGTCGAAATCCCACCAGCCTCAATAACATTCCACCAAAGAAAGTCACGATCCCCACAATGATATAGACCAGTAACGGTCGATGCATGGCGTTGACAGGTTCCAAACTCATACACCTTGGTTTGGCAATGTGGTAGGACTCCGACTGGCGCTGTTGTGGACAAGCAGGTTTTTTGGGAAAGACCATGTTTTGTTCTCTCTCCACAACTTGATATATGTTGTCGAGTTCCTTCATCTCCCAGGGAAGCAGAGTCAAATAGTGCTTTCCGAAGAAGGCCCAGGCAAAAAAGTCGTCGATATCTTCTCTGTACAAGCAAATGGAAGGCTCGGTCGTGTTGGCTGGAGTCGTCGTTGTTGCTATCGGCGCCGTCGTGTACTTGTCGCTGTGTTGGCTGAGAACGGAAGCAGGAGATTGCAGCGAGGGCTGCGAGGACGAGGATTCGTCGTCATCGTCGGAGTTTTCCGGCGATGTGGAAGGGGTCGGAGACAGCTCGGGAAAGTTCGAAATCGCGGCATCTTTCGTGTGGAGATGGTGTTGATTTTTGGCGACGTGGAACCAATCTGCCAGAAACTTGTGAATTGCGATGGCCACATCTTGCTGATTCATGGCACAGGTCGCTTCAATCCGTCGCATCACGCGGACCAACAACCGAGACCGATCGTTTCCATAGTCGCGGTACGGCGCCGGAGGAAGCAGCCCGTTGGCGCGAGGGACCAGGTATTTGCGAAAGACTATATAAAACACAGCCTCGACTCCCACGAACACGAACAGGGAGGCCACTCGGTACTTGTACGAACAGATGTCCTTCGTCAGCGCCGAAAAGAGCTCTGGCAGTTGCATTCTTGGGTCCTCTTGTGCCAGTGCAGTGCAGTACACGATCGGTGCGTGTACTTTGGTAGTCAGTGAAAGTAATACAGTAGCGTCAATCTAAATCTACTACAGTAGTAGAGGGGAGGGAGAGGGTCTTTGTCTATCCTGCTACTGGTCTTGCAAACATTAAAACGAATGGCGAATGGCTTCTTCGTACTGGATGTATGTACTCTTATTATTCTTCGAATTTCAAAGGAAAAATGCGCTGAGAAGAAAAACGGTCGAGGAGCGCACAGCGCAGAAGTGACTTCTCGTTCGATTGAGATTGATTATGGGATTGATCAGCAGCGTTGCGTTCGGCGTTCGGCGTTCGGCGCAGTTCGGCACCAGGCTGGCAGGCAGGTTCTGCGCGCGCGCCAGCGTCAGGGAACTCGAATTGATGTCTGATGCGACAAGCGTGCCTGCATGTGCGGTCGCCTCGCGTGGGCAAAACTTCAAAATAAAATAATAATGATGTCATCATCATCAGTCAGTCCGTGACTAAATTTTCTGGGCGGGGAGCCATACTCCAGTAGTAGAGTACCTGGTACCTGGTACAGTACAAGTACTGGTACTCTCGAACCGCTAGCTACGCAGAAGATGATTCACTCTACTCTTCCGCTCGAGCTACTCGGAGCACTACTAGAGGAGACCAAAGCCGATTGTATGTATTGAAGTGCAGAGTACTATACTTGTCTGTGTGTGATACGTACATGTACTAGTAGTATTGGTAGCCCAAGTGCACGTACCTACCGGTACTGTTCATAGTTTCTAAATTTAGGGGGGATACCAAGCAAGACGTTTGGAGCAATTCATAGCTAACTGTGAGAACAGCATTTCCTCTTTCTCCCTCTCCAGTAGTAGTAGTACTCTTGAGAAGAGAGAGAGAGAGAGAGAGAGAACGCTGCACAAGTACTTGTTCGTAAATGAGAATACAAAATACTATACAAATAAATCACATCTATGTTTACAATAAAATTATGTTTGAAATGAACATCACGTAGATTTCGTACCGATATGTACGTAACTTTTTCAGGGAGGATATACAAAAATCGAAACGCCGGGCAAATTTTCCGTCTCTCTCCTGATTGTTTTGAAGTCTGAAGCGTTCTGATGATCACGCTACCAGCTTCGAAACACACACAAATTGAAGATATAATTACGAATATGCACGGCAAAACAGTTCATGATGAACATGATAGTCTCCTGAAAACAAATCAGCAATCACGTCACAAACCGAAAGCTGATTAAAGAGGAAAGCTCTCACCACCTGGTGAAGGTACATGAAAATTCTGTATACGTTGTAGCCTCGGACGACTCAGTGGTCACAGCTACGAAGACCCCGGAGTAGTTGGGGTGGTCATTGGTGCATTCAAACTCCGCAGTGGCTCTATCGGTCTCGTCAAAGGAACCGCCAACTGACCTACAGATAACCTGACCGTTCAGGCAAACTGTCAGGCTATCATCAACCCAAGTGCTGCTGATTGGACACGCACATTCGTCCAGGGTCGATAAATATCTGGTTCTTCGAGTAGACGCGGCGGGTTTTCCAGACGGCTCCGAAGAAAGACTTGGTGAGCCTGAAGGAACTTGGCTGGGCTTTGGAGCGGCTGAAGGGTTCGCCGCGGGTTTTCCAGACGGCTCCGAAGAAAGACTTGGTGAGCCTGAAGGAACTTGGCTGGGCTTTGGAGCGGCTGAAGGGTTCGCCGCGGGTTTTCCAGACGGCTCCGAAGAAAGACTCGGCGAGCCTGAAGAAACTTGGCTGGGCTTCGGAGCGGCTGAAGGGTTCGCCGCGGGTTGTCCAGACGGCTCGGAAGAGAGACTCGGCGAGCCTGAAGGAACTTGGCTGGGCTGACTCGAGGGTACCATACTGGGAACCACCACGGGTTGTCCAGACGGCTCGGAAGAGAGACTCGGCGCGCCTGAAGGAACTTGGCTGGGCTGACTCGAGGGTACCATACTGGGAACCACCACGGGTTGTCCAGACGGCTCGGAAGAGAGACTCGGCGCGCCTGAAGGAACTTGGCTGGGCTGACTCGAGGGTACCTCACTGGGAACCCCCACGGGTTGTCCAGACGGCTCGGAAGAGAGACTCGGCGTGCCTGAAGGAACTTGGCTGGGCTGACTTGAGGGTACCATACTGGGAGCCGCGGAATGCCAAGACGGCTCGGAAGAAAGACTCGGGGCGCCTGAAGGAACTTGGCTGGGCTGACTCGAGGGTACCATACTGGGAACCACCACGGGTTGTCCAGACGGCTCGGAAGAGAGACTCGGCGCGCCTGAAGGAACTTGGCTGGGCTGACTCGAGGGTACCTCACTGGGAACCCCCACGGGTTGTCCAGACGGCTCGGAAGAGAGACTCGGCGTGCCTGAAGGAACTTGGCTGGGCTGACTTGAGGGTACCATACTGGGAGCCGCGGAATGCCAAGACGGCTCGGAAGAAAGACTCGGGGCGCCCGAAGGAACTTGGCTGGGCTGACTCGAGGGTACCTCACTGGGAGCCGATCGGGATGGAAGCCCGCTTGGATACTGACTTGGAACCTGACTTGGTTTGTTCGATGGTTGAGACGAGGGAACACCTGAAGGAACTTGGCTGGGCTGCAAGCTCGGGAGTACAGAGGGCTTGTCCGAGGGCGAAATCGACGGAACACTAGAAGGTAAACTCGAGGGTTCACCGGAAGGAGTTGAGGATGGCTGATTCGATGGTCGGGACGAGGGAACACTCGAGGGTACACTTGATGGCTGGCTCGAAGGTTCAGATGAGGGTTGACTTGAGGGCACACTTGATGGCTGGCTCGACGGTACGCTTGAGGGCTGACTTGATGGCTGGCTCGACGGTATGCTCGAGGGCTCACTTGATGGCTGGCTCGACGGTACGCTTGAGGGCTGACTTGATGGCTCACTGGATGGATCCGACGACGGTTCCGATGAGGGTTGACTTGAAGGCTCACTGGATGGCTCGGATGAAGGTACAGACGAGGGTTGACTTGATGGCTCACTGGATGGATCCGACGACGGTTCCGATGAGGGTTGACTTGAAGGCTCACT
The DNA here is from genome assembly GCA_956465555.1 of Nitzschia sp. pyKryTriq1. NCBI lineage: Eukaryota > Bacillariophyta > Bacillariophyceae > Bacillariales > Bacillariaceae > Nitzschia > Nitzschia sp. pyKryTriq1. Next base: position 3,189,755 of record OY101116.1, read on the forward strand.
GGATGGCTCGGATGAAGGTACAGACGAGGGTTGACTTGATGGCTCACTGGATGGCTCCGACGACGGTTCCGATGAGGGTTGACTTGAAGGCTCCGATGAAGGTACAGACGAGGGCTCGCTCGAGGGTTCACTGGATGGCTCCGAGGAAGGTACAGACGAGGGCTCGCTCGAGGGCTCACTGGATGGCTCCGAGGAAGGTACAGACGAGGGTTCACTGGAAGGCTCACTGGATGGCTCCGATGAGGGTTCACTAGATGGCTCGCTGGAGGGCTCTGATGAAGGTACAGACGAGGGTTCGCTGGATGGCTCTGACGACGGTTCAGAGGAGGGCTCGCTGGAGGGCTCACTGGATGGCTCCGATGAAGGTTCAGATGAGGGTTCAGTAGAGGGCTCCGACGACGGTTCAGAGGAGGGCTCGCTGGATGGCTCCGAAGAAGGTTCAGATGAGGGTTCACTAGAGGGCTCACTGGATGGCTCCGAAGAAGGTTCAGATGAGGGTTCACTAGAGGGCTCGCTGGATGGCTCTGATGAAGGTTCAGACGAGGGTTCACTGGAGGGCTCGCTCGACGGCTCGCTGGATGGTTCAGCCGACGGTTCAGAGGAGGGCTCCGATGAGGGTTCACTAGAGGGCTCGCTAGATGGCTCTGATGACGGTTCAGACGAGGGTTCACTGGAGGGCTCGCTCGACGGCTCGCTGGATGGCTCCGAAGAAGGTTCAGAGGAGGGCTCCGATGAGGGTTCACTAGAGGGCTCGCTGGATGGCTCTGATGAAGGTTCAGACGAGGGTTCACTGGAGGGCTCGCTGGAGGGTTCAGACGAGGGTTCACTGGAAGGCTCGCTGGATGGCTCCTTTGAAGGCTCCGAGGATGGAGAATCCGTCGGAGAAGTCGACGGTCTTGAACTGGGTGCAGCGGTAGGACGCCGCGTGGGGGCGTCCGTGACCCCAACTGTAACGGCCACGTTCAAACTACCTGCAGCAACATTAGCTGCGCTGTTGAGTAGGGAAGAGCTTGCTTGTGAATCACTCGAACCAACGCTTGTCCAATCCACCTCAATGATTTGTTCTATAAGGCGGCGGGAAACATCAGTTTCACCGAGCCTTCTTGTTAATACAGATGCCTTCACATCCGTCGCGATCCGAAAGTTCTGTGTGCACCCATTAGTAGCGGGGTTGTTGAAATATAAGGCGTTCAACCTGTTGAACTCTGTCTTAAAATTGTTCGCAAAAGTTTGAAGCCAATTGTCATTAGGGGCTTGCAAAAGCCCGCCGATGGTAATCTGGAACGTCGCAACAGAAGTAAATCCCATTTTCCCAAGCTCACATGTCAAAACTTGGCTAACATCCGAAGGCCACGCGCAGATTCCCGTCGGTCTTGTTAAGGATAAACTTGCTTTCCCCCCGCTCACAAACTCGGCCTCAGAAATTGCCCTCGTAGCCCCTCCGGAAACCACACAAATACAGTTTGTGTCGAAACCACCTTGAGGAGTACCGAAAATCGAGGTGCCTGTGACGGCGCATTGATGGCATTTTCCTTGGGCGGTCGCAAAGGCTGTAAATAACTTGCACCCGTTCAATAGATGGCCTGTTGCTGCTTTCCTCTTGTCTCTCATGTTCATTACAATTTGCTGCCGGAAGTATGGATCACAGTTGTTTTCTGCAAAGGTATTATATACGTTTGCTAGTATAGCTCCCATGGCGTCAATAGAAGCGTCCGAAACCGACTCCATTGCATAAAATTCAAACTCAAACCTAGCCTCAGTGAAGGCCGTCACGTTGTCTCGGCAACGTACTGGCGCAATCTCAGCAGTGCTCGTCACTGATAGCTGCAACTGTTTGCTCGCAAACTCTTGATTGAGACCAGCTAGCAGAGCGTCATCAGTCACTCGGCCTAGCTGAACCACAGCATTTACAGGACAGAAACAGTTGGAAGTAGTCCGCCGTGCTTGACGCTGCTGTTCCTGCAAACCACGCAGTTTGTTTTTCCGCGACGAAAATAACCGCGATTTGGCTTCTTCCACAGCCCGTCGGACAACCTGATTCGAAAGAAAAAGATCGTTACTGCATCCATTGCAGATGCCCGAGATCGATACGACCAGTGATAGGCTTTCAAGGGAAGCCGAGGCTGGCGCGCTTGACGGTGAATCCGAAACTAGAAAGGAGCTGTTCGTGTCATCCGCCAACACCAAGTCGAGGGCATCTTGTGTCCGTCTACCATTGACTACAGGCAATGCTTCAAATCGAGCTTCAATGGAATCAAACCTTCTGTACTCCGGGTTGCACACGAGTCCATCATTCGAGAACAAATTCTCTACTGTATCCCTGAAGGAATCTTCCACGATGCTTGCGATATCCATTGTTGAATTACTGTCGTCTTCAGCAGCGATATCTAAGAAAATATTCGTCTCAAATTGGGTGCCAAACTGACAAGGCCCGATGGAGTCAAAACAAAGGATTTCCGATAGCTCCAATACACCCCGATATCGAGATATGAACTCGGCCTCGGTTGGGCCCCTTCCCTTGATAGCTTGGGCGTCGCAAAAGCACAATTCTTGCAGTTCTCTGTTTTCTGCTTGCCATTGCAGCGCCCTCGCCAATCGCCTCGAGGACGATTCGACAAAAGCCTCTGGTATGGAGTAGATACTGGTGAAATTAGCTGTCTGAAGACATCCTCGACATTGACCGGTGACCCTGATTTCCATCGGAAGTCTTCCATCGTCTGTGATCGCCCCCAATGAAACAACCACAGCTCCTGTTAACAAGCGGAAATACGGATCACAGTATCCAGGTACTAGACCATTGTATGTCGCTACAAACTCGTCCGCGACTTCTTGGAGCCTGGGATCGTCAATGGCAACGTCCTCGACACAGCCATATACAACGTCAATCACCACAGTTTCGTTAAATTGTTCCACTGCTGCGGTACCACAGCCAACCTGGTCCAATTCTTGAATGCTAAAAATCGGTGCATTAGCAAAAACATCGCTAAAGAGGAACATCAGTTGGGCAAGCAGGTCATCTCCGGATAAGATGTCCAAGATGCTGCCATCAACAGAACATCCCGCACATTTTCCTGTCACCTCAAAGATGGCCAGGTTGTCCGAGTCAATCAAGCCCGTGTTCAGCGTCGCTGACGTGACCTCTCGAAATAGCTCGTCACATTCGGATACTTGGCTCGACGACAGGAGATTGTAAGCGTCTAGAAGCGCCACCGATATCTGGGCGATATTGTTTTCGATGAGACTTCTGTCGGCCACCGTCAAGGCGATGATCGTATTGAAATCGTTCATCAGTGAGGCAGTGCATCTGCTTGGTGCCTCCGATGGCATTTCAGATGGGGAAGTGGACGGTGGTTGGGTACGTCCGCATACTCCGTACTGATCGGCGTCCTGGACAAGTCTCCTCTCCACTGCAGCGACCATTTCATTCGTCGTTGGGGCTCTGTCGGCCAGTGCGCCCTGGTCACAGAAGCACGTCGTAGAACCTTGCAGTCGTCGCCGCTGAGCTTGAGCTTTTGTTCTGGTACTCCGGTTGGCAAATCCAGAGCTTTCCAGCCGTCTATCACTACCCCCGTCAACTCCAAAATAGTCATCTAACAAAAGAGCATCATCGTCGCATCCAATACAGGTCCCCTCTACGTCAAAGGTCATCTCAATATCCTGACAACCATCATCCCCAGGTTGGCTGAGGATGGTACGGATTTGAATCGTTTCGATCCGACGGTAGAGAGGATCGCAGTAATCTCCAACAAGCTCATTATAGACGGACCCTACCACTCCTGCAAGTCCCTCGAGTGCCTCTGCCGATCGCAGGGAGAGAGTGAGCGCCATCTGCGTAGAGAATGTGTCGGTAGCATCGATGTCACAATCCACAACGGTCACTTCAGTGACCTTCTCAACACCCATTGGCATACCCACGATTTGAAGATTTTGTTCGAAGGTGAACCTGAGTTCGGTAGCTGAAGGCATATTAGCTTCGAATAGCGCAGAAAGGGGACAGAAACACTTTGAAGTGGAGCTGTAGGTGGAGTTGCTGTAGGTGGAGTTGCCCACTTCCTGCAGCAGACGGTCCTCGCGGAACCACCACTCGTCGTTATCGTTGTCGTGCTCCAGCTCCCGGCGCTGCAAGTTGTTCAGGGACTCGGTGGATGCACGGAGGAGCTGATCGTCGCATCCGGTACAGGAACCCTTCACGATGAATAGAGCTGGTAGGAATTGTTCGTAGATCGATGCGGTGCCATTTTCAACTCCGGCACCGTTGTCATTCCAGAAGCTGGAAATGACATCGATGTCTAGGATAAGCTCCACCGAATCAATAGCCCGATAGTTGACATCACATTCTCCTTGTCCCGGTGCCGTGAGGAGATCAAGAGAAGTCAAGAATAGGTCCTGCACGGCCAGGGGGGTGAGTGTTCCACCAGCCTCTTTTAGAGGACTCGTATCAAGGGCCATCAAAAAGGCTGTCTCAAACTGTCTTCGGAAAGTACAATCTGTGACGGAGCGGATGCATCGGTACTGGCTCTGTAGAGTCAGAGTCCCGAGATACGTGTTCAGAGCTTCGACAAACTCGGCCTCGGTAGGCCCTCTGCCGGGCGTAGCAGTCGACTTGCAGAAGCATTGTTGTCCTCCTTGACCACGTATGGGACTCGAGGAGGAAGAACTTCCTGTCAAGATTCCACTGGGCGGAATTATCACATGCTGTGGTTCTTCATCCGCACTAAATAGAGGATCGTCGAACAACGTCGAGCGATCCGAGGACGTGTCGGAAACATCGGTACTCACACAGCCCCAACACGTACCAGACACCGTGAACACTATCGGCCAGAGATCAGCGTCTGTCTCGAGCCCCCCACGTTCCACAACCTCGACGCTCTCCACCTCCACTACTCGTGGGTTGCAAAAGTGATGGCTCTGATAATGAAAGAGGATAAGGACAAGGGACACGCGTGTGCATCTGTGAGACGATGGAATGCTTTGCGTCGATCCTTCGTTCAACATCCAAGCTTAGTGAAGCAGCACAAAGCTCAAGAGAGAAACTCACCTGGGAGTACCAGTTGTATAGCTCCTTTATCGCATCCACCAAAAGCAGAGCGTCGTTGTCAATTAGCGTACAGTTAATTTGAAGCTCCAAAGTGACAATTTCCGTAAAGAGTGTTGGATTTGGGTCTCGAGTCAAAGGATTCTCGCAGCCATCGAGCACGTTGACCTCCTCGACAGAGATGGGCAAAATTCCTTGATCACCAACGACACTGGACTGCCTGATCGCATCTAAATATTCCTCGCTTGTGGGGCCTCGGTACTCTCGAGTGTCCACCGGGCATAAACAGGCCAGCTCATTCGCAGCAACAGCATCTAGCCGACGCAGTCCCCATTCTCCCTCTCCGAACCAGCCACTCCTTGCATTAGAGGAGCTTGGCTCGACCACCACCGGGGGATCGGGGAACGAAGACGAATCTTCATCGCCGCCGAAATCCATTTCCTCACCATCTCCTGTGTAAAAAAGGTTGGTAGTCACATCGCAATCGCGGCACAGACCCGTTATTTTGGCGGTAAGAACCACCTCATTGCCCGGCATGACATTGCTGGGATCAATCTGGTTCCCGTTGATTCCGTTTTGCTGCGTTATTTCAACTTGAGTAGCCAGCCGGAATCTAGGATCACACACACGATCGTCATCATTGCGAAAGACGGTGAGATCGTTGTAGGCCCTAAGAAGCCCTTGTTCGAGATCAGCTTGTATATCTTGAAGGGAGTTGATGAAGAGAAAGTCCATTGTTAACAATACGAAGGACTCGAATGGTCTGTAGGAGTCTCGCGCTTGGCAGGCGCTGCTGGGTACGCTCTGGATCTCAGACACAGCAAGTACTTGGATGAGAGGCGACACCTCTGTGCTTCCAACGATGGAGGCGATCCCCGATTCGGCCTCAATCAAGGCTTCGTTGAAGATTCGCACCACACTTGACTGGGCGATGAACGGGTCGCAGTAACACTCTGTTGGGATAGTGCCCACGTCTACGAACTGCATGTGTCGCTGTCTCATGAAGAAAGGCTTCTCGTCCACAGACGATGAAGTATCGTTCTCTCCATTCATGGAAACAGACGACTCCACCAGTGCTAAATCCATGAGGTCTTCAAGCGGCGACGATTCTTGATTCCTTCTTTGTCTCCGCAAGGGTTGTTCTCCGAAGATGGAGAGGGCGTTGATCTCGCTGAAGAGAAGTAGGTTGCAATCACTGCAAATGGCTTCCACCTTGGCCAGAATGTGAACGTTGTTACTCAATTCTGAAGCACTCGTTGACACAGTGGCTGATTCATCGGGCACGGGATCTGCTATGAGAGATAGGGAGGAGATCTGCTGTAGTTGAAGTCGCCCGATCTCTCCAGGATTCTGGCAGTTACTCTTCCCCCCAGCAGTAGCGGTTTGGAGAGTGCTCCACAAGACATCCTGCACAGCAACCAACAGTAGATCGGTCGTCGCTTCATCCGAGGTGAAGAAGCTTCTGTCTGCAGGTTTGAGCCGAAATCGCAGCTGGATCTCGACTGCCGAGTCCTCTCCAATGGGGCAAGCTGGATTTGTTGGCGTTGGCGCTGTTGTCTGAGCCACCGCGAACGCCCTTTTCGGATCGAGTGCAATTGATGCAAACAGCACCCAAGCGATAACGAACCTACCAGGCATAGCCTCGATAGTTCGAAACAGGGAGGTAATTGAATTCTGGTGCCGGCGGTAGAGGTAGGCTCGTACTTTGAACTTCGCACTTTGATTCAACTCTTTTTTTTAATGCTTCGGAGGTAGGTGGATGGTACCTGGTACTCGTTTCTGGTAGTAAACGCTATGGTATGCATGCACTGCATGCATCCACTGTTATTTTTGTTTTGAAACCACTTCTTGTGTGCATTTTTTTGGTGGTGCTCTTCACTCTTGGTACTGAATGTACTGTGGTCTACTGAGTAGTAGTGTACCGGTAGTCTACTACCGGTAGTCAGCAGTCGGCAAAAGGCGGGAACTGCATACCGGTACATGCTGTGTGCGTGGTGCAGGGTCGAACGAAGAAAGTCGGATTTTTTGTACGGTACAAGTACAAGTACAAGTGTACCGACAGATTGCACGAAGTTATTAGAGAAGATTTTTTGATTGCGTGACAAATTTGGTGATGATGATGCATGATGATTGATTCGGGCCTTGCTTGGTACCTGGTACCAGGTAGAAGTACCGTACTTGTAGCGGTATTTGCGCGGCTTCTGTTGCTTCTCTTCGTACAGTCAGAGTAGACCGAAGATTTCTTTCTATCTTCCGGAATTGAGGATGAAGTTCGACTTGAAAGTCATATCGGAACACCTGGTCCATATGCCCCGTGGAGACAAACCGCCAAAAGGGCGCGGCGGTCGAGCCTGGTACTGCAGCACGTTCAATTCTACGTTCATAAACAAACAATTCACGAATGAAGGGGAATATTATTTGCAATTTAAAAAGAAGATACATATAATAGAAGACATTCCACGAGTAAATGCAATAGCCTTTCCTCAAGATTTGTTAAATAAAAAATCTGAGACAGCAAGATTACTTCTAGATCAGGCTATAAATATATTGGTTCAAAATACTTATGGAAAGACATTGGACGATGACTGAAGTGTGAACATGCAAGACTGCTCAAGTGAAAATCAGCAGTAGTGACTTGACTCGGGATTTAACCTCTTTTCGAGAAAAAGACGAAAAACATTTGCTGCCCCCCGCGCAGTCGGTTTTTTCCCCAAAGCACGAAGAATCATCTGAAGACAACCAAAACATCTATGAAAAGCTGCGGATCTGTACATACATTCTAATACTGGCAACCTCCAAAAAGTCATTTTTTAGTCCTTTTTAGCGACATAAGGCTTTCGACGCCGGGTCGAGCCTATTTTGGAACTACTTGTTTCAAAATCAATTGTTGAGAAAAGATATTGCGCTGACTTGGCGAAATATTGTGTTGACATTGCTGCCATTAAGTAATTTGACGGTGCGACATTTAGTGTTCCGACTGTTTTAATTAATGTCTTTTCCTTCAAAAGACTCGATCGACTCAAAAGTGGGAAATCGCTGTGTAAAATCGTGGTCGGCTGATACTACACTCTAGTAGAGTAGTAGTAGAGTAGACAGTTGTAACTACTGTGAATGTAGTCGAAAAATAATCTACCATAAAATCTACTAACAATGATAACACGGGGTTCTCATCTCCGAAATCGTACAAGTCGGTGCACTCTCACCCCTTTTGGACGCGAAATGCGTCAAGTCGGTTGGAGAGCCGAAAGCACACGGTGGGCATCTTTGTTGGGTAGAATAAAACGTCGCAAAAGGTTTCTCAACAATTGATTTTGAAACAAGTAGTTCCAAAATAACAATTCATTTCTAGCTCATAATTTTCACTTTCAATCATTCTTGTCGACTACCTCTTGCATAGGGCAGATGGATTACTTAACGATTTTGAGGGTGTGCGCCGGGCAACATCGCAACAAAAAATTATATATGCCGTTATCCATCCCGTTGGGTATGGTTCTCTGGGTGTGACCGGTGTGACGGGCAGCCAGACGTCTTGTACCAGCTCTACGTGTCCTACTACTCCGGGCTGGCGAAAGTCGCCAGCCACACCTACAATACCCCGGTACTCGTACATACTTGTACCCGGTACAGTAAAGTACCGTTATGGGCAGGGAGCCGCCGGGACCGCGCCTTAGGGGTACATTAAAAAATAGAGTGTACCCCGCCCTGCCGCGCCTTCGTGATCTCTATTTCTCGTCTCCTTTTTGATCCCTGCCATCCCTCGTTTGCTGTCCTTTCAACAATACTGTATTTACCTGGTACCATACCGAGGTTCCCTCACGGCTTCACGGGCATCTTTACAGTACTCTTTACACAAGACATGAGTGGCGCCCTCGGCTCTGCTTCGATGCCCACAAGCAGTGAGAGTTCTCCTCCAGCGCCTCTCTCGCCCGGGCTGATTCGCGCCATTTTCCTTCTTTTGGGTGTAGGGGTGCTGGTGCCGTGGAACGCCTTTGTTTCAGCAAAACCATATTTCCAAGCCCGTTTGTGTCGAGACGGCGACGTACTGATCGACTTTGAGTTGTGGTTTGGCTTGGTCTGGAATACATCTAGTGTTTGTTCGTTGGGGCTCATTATTGCATTTGTTGCCATCAAAGATACCTTGGGAAAATCAACGACAACAGCGACGTCGACGGAAGGAGGAGAGACCTCTCGCATCTTGCCAGCCGATGCAGCAATGGCCGACAATCGGCTCGCTGAAGGTCCTGCAAGCATTGGCCATAGCAATAGTGGTGGAAGCGTTCGTTCTGGAACCAGTCACAAAGAAGGACATGCCTTGTGGCTCGTCACGGTTCCCCTTGGTCTTTACTTGATAGTCTTTGCAATTACTGATTTGTTGGTGCTCGTGCCAAACTTGAACCCTCAAACATTCATGATCTTGACTTTGGCCGGATTAGCAATTTGCGGGACCTGTGGAGCGATTGCGACTGCAGGCATTGTATCCACGGCTGGATTGTTCGACTCGCATTTGGGGATTGGCCCCTTCTTTTCGGGACAAGCACTTGGCGGCGTCGCTGTGTCGACCGCCAATTTTATTGCGGCCACGCTGGAAGATCCGCGGGAGTTCTGGGAACAAACATGTGAAGCGGGGCCTTCCAACCAGACAATAGTAACGGGTATGGCCTCTCGAGACTTCGATGATTCGCAAAAGGATATCCGAACCGACTTTCACGACCGAATGTTGGGAAATGATGATCCATCAGGTGCCCCGTCCACTTGCTCACCGTACTCGCAACTAGATTGGGCTGTCTTTGGATATTTCTTTGCGGGGTGTGTCGTCTTGGCCTGTTGTCTTGTAGGATATACAGTCATTAATCGATATCAGCAGCAAGAATACCGAGACGACTACGAGGCCGTGCAAGACACGCAATTATTGGAAATACCAGCGGAAACATCACTTGACGAACAGTCGCCAAGGGTAGGATTGGAAATGAAAGACCAGCGGAATATAATAGACACAAACGAAGAAATAACTACGGTATCGATAAGCCCTCCGTCCCAATCATACCATGACGATTGTATTGCCACAGGACCAGGATCTGCTCCTGATGTCGCTGGAGGTGGTGAAGAGCCATTTGTTGATGAGCTCAGTCTACAGCCGGAGGAGTATACCGAAGAAGAAGATGAATTGGCTGTCTTCGCGGCAATCAAGGGTCCCGCGACATGCACTTTCTTGGTCTTTTCGCTAACGCTCTGCCTCTTCCCAGGATGGATTTCGCAACTACGAAGCACACACCAATGCGAAACCCACTTTCGACTGTCCAATGATCTTTATGTGCCAATGAGTTTTGTCGTTTTCAATATTGGGGATCTGACTGGTCGATTACTTTCAGAAAAAGTTCCTGTTACACATATCCATCATCTCTCCACCAAGCTGGTCGCTGCAGCATTGAGTCGACTAGTCCTCTTTCCTCCCCTCTTCCTACTATGCGTTACCCAGGATCCGAGGTCTTGGGATATTTCCAGTGACGTGTATTCCTTCGCGGTGCAATTTTTCTTCGCGGTCACGAACGGGCTCTTGGTCTCATGCAGCTTTATGCATGCACCCCATTTGGTTGCCCACAATACAGGCATGCAAGAACGAGCGTCCGAACTGATGACCTTTGCTGTCTACTTTGGACTGTTAACTGGCTCTACTCTTTCCTTTCCTTTTTCGACCTTTGCTTCCAAACTCTGAGAATACTTTACTCTCTAGGAGACCGTACAAGCACGGTCACTAAAAGGATGACTGATCTACTGGCCACAGTCTGTGGTACCGTTCTCTGCTTTCCTGGCAGATGGACCATGCTACTCTCTCTAGTAGAGCTGTTGGATAGAGCGTGCTATACTATTGTAGTGAATAAAGATCTTGATAGGGAGTATTTCGAAGTTTGAACTAGTATAGTCGCGTCGGATTATTCTCAAAAACTACGTAATCACAGTCGGATCCGCTCGGAGCAAATTGTACAGAATGTCGAGTTGTCGTGCTGATTCGGCATCTCTGGCTTGTTCTCGTTGGATAGCCTCAATGGATACACGGCTACTATGTCTACGATGGTGAGTTTTTGGTGTCTCGGTCCCAGATGCCGACAAATTGGTGGTATCGTCGGGGCTCCAACTGTCGGATGGCCCACAATACCGAAAGCACGCCAGGTAAAAGGGAAGTAGACCCATGCAGTCTCCGGTGCGAATAGCGTCTGGGTTAGCGTCGAACAGATCAGACAAACCGCCGTCCCAGCTCTTCCCCGAAATGCAAGCCAGATGAAGGGCATATCGACCCCGTACGTCGGCAACTTGGGCCGCTTCGGAATTCAACTGCAGCAAACTGTCGATCAGCTCCTGGCTTGCTCGCTTGCAAGCTGATGCCATGTGCAAGGCGCTCCATCCTCGTGAGTTTTGTTCCGCCTGTCGGATAGCATCCGGATTGGCCTCATGGATGGCTTTTACAGATTCCCAGCAAAGTCCCGTCTCACAGGCAAAGTGGAGCGGTAGTTTACCTCCGCGATGAGCCTGAGAGGCCGCACGTGGATGAAGCTCCACGAGCTTCTTAATCAAGCTAGGCTCAGCAGATGAATTAGAGGTCGCCATATGAAGAGGAAGCAAATTTCCCAACTTCAACCCGGTTCGTGACCGAACGGCTTGCGGAAACTGGTCATGAAGCAGCTGAAGCTGAATGTCCCATGCTGCTCCATGTTGGACCGCAAAATGAAGGGGCAATCGTCCAAAACTGTCTGAATGAGATGATCCATCGGGATGAAGTTCCAATAGATTGCAAAGCACAGACCTAGCGACCATTGTCTCGTTGGTGGCTTCTCCCTGTGGGATCATGGCAGTTGCTGCTCGATGCAATGGTAGTCGTCCATCGGCATCAGGGACGCGTACAGCAGAAGTATTGGCCTCGTGTATATCCAATGCTCCGTCCCGCATCCAGTGGGACTTGGATTTGTTTTCAGCAATGCGATGCAGTGGCAAACTCCCCGTGCTATCCTTCGCCTCTGCTGCCGACGGATTCAACTCCAAAAGTTTTCGAATGACAGCCTTTCCGGTATCACCATGAGCTAGAGACGAAGCTGCCAAATGTAGGGCGGAAAGATGTTTCGCGGTTTGCCATCCACCTCGTATATGTGTGGGTCCATGCAAGTCATACTCATCGAATTCAAATGCTTGCTCAGGGTGAAGTGCACAAGCTATCTGAAAAAGTGAGATGTGGCATTTGATGGCAGCTGATGCGTGCAGTATTCTCCATTTTCTGCTGTCGTCCGATTTTTTAGACAAGAAGACATTTGATTCTTGCTTTTCTTCTTCTTCGTCGTCGTCGCCATCTGCTTCTCCGCTATCTCTGGTTTTAGTGTCTTCGTCGTCATCCACGGAAAATCCAAACGCAGCCTTGAGGAACATATTGACATTTCTCCATCTCTCCATAACTTTGCTCTGGCTTTCCAGCCGTTTCTGAACCCGTAAGGCTCTTTCTTGTGTCGTTTCGTCCTCCTTTTCGGTTCCCTGAATTCTCAACAAGGTTCTCTTGCCTTCTAATTTTTCAGCCCAAGCATCCCATACAAGTCCTAGAGGTGAATCTGCATTTTGATCTTCCTCCAACACAACCGAGGCGTCCACACTGAGCAAAATCCCGACAACTCCCTCCGGAGCATCGTATCGTACCGCATAATACAGGGGAGTCCGTCCTTGTCGATCCTGCTTTTGAACAGCCGTCTTGCCCTTGTCGGGAAACAAATGCACAATCAATCGCAACACTTCTTTTGGCGCCTTGAAACGGCAGGCATAATGCAATGGGTACCACCCTTTCTCTTCTTCCAACAACAATGCATCCGGATTCGCTCGTATTAAAGCTTCGACGACATCTGCCTTGGGGCATCGTCGATTGCAGGCATGATGCAGTGCTGTCCATCTGTCTCTGCCAACAAATTTAGCGGCCTCTGGATCCCGGGTGCACAACTCTTTGACCGAGTCCCAGTTGGTAATGCGGGCGGCGTCATGAATGGCACTGGAGATACCCGTCGAGTTGAATGATTCTTCGCCAATGAAACTGCTGCTGGATACCAGAGTAGGTCCGCTAGTCGTCGAGGCATTTGAGCTTATTCTGGAGACCGGCAGCGGTCGGCTCCCGCCCAAGGTGTTTTCAATTCCAGTAAAACCGGCGGATGCGAGAAAACTGAGCGGATCATCGGGGTCTGAAACGACATTAGTCCAGCTGGCGTGAAGATGATCGGCTGTCGTGAATGACATGGATGAATAGGATGTCTCAGTATTGCTGCTTGTCCTTCGATGGTGGTGCCGCGACGACGATCTATTGGGCGGCGGGGTCAAGGAGGAACGGCCCACGTAATGGTGCGCAGAGTATCCATCCAAGCCTCCTGAGCCACTTGTATGCGGGCTGCTGTGCGACGAAAAATGATGTGCCGACGGCAGTGGGTCTGGCATGCTCGATTGTCTATGCAGTTCGAGGTCAGTAGGATTGGGTGCACCTGTATCTGTGGCTGCTGGAGCAGAGTCGTCTGCTGCCATGCTGCCAGTCCAGGAATGTTCTTCGTCGTTGTCATTGCTGGCGACCGCTGGTACTTGCAAGGCTGCTGCTTCGAATTCCGTTTCCAGCTGAGTAGCCGGTGTATCTTGCGTGGGCACTTCTATCCGATCTGCTTCGGATGCCACAAGTACTGCGGACGACGATGATGATGACGACGACTCCTCGTCCTGATTTTCGTGGTTGACTTGTTGGTCCACCACGGCAGGAGTGGTAGTAGTATTATGTGTATTCGTACTTGCGTCATTCTCATCTAACTTTTCGCAGAGCCCGACTTCTGCCATGAGGTTTCCTACTGTTGCAATTATGTCTTGAAACATTTCGGTGGTGGGTGCTAGAGTGCTGCAATCGACTTGACCTTGATTGCACTAGACTGGAATTCAATGCAATGTCTCCGTCGTAGCGATAGTATCGTAGAGTGAGTAGTGACGATACAGCAGTGTGTGTTTGCGTGTAAGGTGCTTGTTGGATTTTATGCATGTTGTGGTGAAGGATGAAGATGCAAACGACGAGAAGACGACGAGCCCTGTCGCGTTGTCGGTGGTCTTGGGTCGAGCTACCACAAAATTTAGTGCGGCGCGGCGGCGTTGCCATTGCGCATTCGGAGTGCATGCATGCGTAGGGGTATACAGATACACCAGAGCTCGCAGAGTACGGGTAGCAACTCTTAACCGTATCTTCATGAATGAATACTATCATAAACGCGGGCCAGCCATAGTAGACAAATTCCTCTAAATACTTTCATATGGTATTTCAACTCCGAGGGCGGACCGTGGATCCACGATTTGTGGGTGATTCAATTTTGCAAACGGAAACAACATGGTGATGGCGGAGTGGTCGCTGTACGTGTATCGGTTCGAGTACGAGTACAAGTACTTGTATCGCAAGAAGAAGAGTGTTGATGCTTGCTCCTGTGCTCTACTCGTAGACTGAAGATCTGGTTGCTAGTTGGGCATGCCTCATTACCTCGTCCACTCTACGTACTAGTAGCTAGTAGTAGAGGTTGGGTATTTCCTGTTATACGGTACCAGGTAGTTGTGTGGTGTCCTTGTTGCAGACAGACAGTACCAACACCAGTTTTCATTCATACTTTGGCAACCCAACCTTGCTTGCTTGGCGTCCGTTAGATATTAATATCATCGGAGAAAATACCCCAATAAACGAACTGCAACAAGAACGACATCAACATCAACATCATCAACCATGGCCACTGTGGACTTGTTGGACCTGGCGTCTGCGGCGCTGAGTGCGTCCATCGTCGCCTCCGATCACATCACGTCACTGGCGCGCCAACGGGACGGCGAAGAAGAATCATCATCATCAGGTTCGACGACATCGATGAAGATGAATGTTCGATTCAAAGAAGATGGAAGCATTGTCACCGACGCCGACTTGGTGGCGCAAAAAATCATTGTTCAGGCCATGCATAAAGTCTCCACAGCAGTTCGATTAGTGGGAGAAGAATCGGAAGAGGAAATGACACACCAGGCCATCACCGGTCATGAGGAACGGGCGGAGGAAATATTTCGCTTGGCGCAACAGGAAATTCAAATGCGATATCATCAGCATCATCATTACGATGATTCTTCGTCGTCAAACAGCAGCAGTCGCCTCCCCCTGGCACAAACCATCGCTAGTGAGGAGGAGTCCGCTTCAGTAGTCTCGGAAACATTGCCGCCCACAGCAGTTGTGCGATCCGAGCCACTCGTGGAACACATAGTACAAGCCGATCGAGTGTGTGTCTTTATCGATCCACTCGACGGAACCAAGGCCTATACCCGGGGGGACTATGCTCCTGTTTCAATACTGATTGCCATCGTTCTGGATAAAGTGCCCTGTTTTGGTGTTATTTGCAAACCATTTGGATACCCGGGACAATCATCGATTCTAGACACGGGCTGCGTCGCTTTTTATGGAGGAACCTTGCTTGGAGCCGCATACACGGCGGGTGGAGGATATTGCACCAAGGCGGTGCCGACTGAAACAACATTATCAACAACTCCTCTCAAAGAAGTACCAATGCCGGAACAAGCTCCCTCTGAAGGTGGTACTTCCGACTCATCGTCACCCACAACTTCAACAATATCTACAGAGGATCTACCGAGAGCCGTCATTTCGAGCTCTCGATCCCAAGGCATTGTCGAAGAGTTTGTTTCCCATTTGGGTTCCAGAGGCATGATCCATCCCACCCCACTCTTGATCTCTGGAGCCGGCGAAAAGTCGTTGCGGATATTATTACGGTCCGAAAAGGAAGGGTTGTGGTTCTTTCCCAAGGCAGGAACTTCGCTGTGGGATGTGGCCGCCTCGGATGCCTTGCTGCGAGCCACGGGGGGTCGATTAACGGACAAGAATGGTAGAGATATGGATTACAGCAAAACAAGGTTGGAAGCGGAAAATGAAGACGGGGTTGTTGCCTGCTATGATAAACTGCTCCATGCTGAGTGTATCAAAATGTTTTTGGAAGGGTCCTGGACAACGGAAGAATCATCATCGTAGTCTATTGTCTTTCTTTTGGAGTAGGCAGCGAGCCAGAGGCCACTAGTAGTACGGTGCATACCGAAGAGTATACAGTAAGTATGATCAATAGGTACTACTAGATCTTCTCATTTAGTCTATCTACTAATTACGTGTACTCTACTCGAGCTAGAGTGGTCGCATGATGAAGTAGTGTGTAATAAATAAAATGGTAGAGAAACAAAAAGTGATAGCTCCACAGTATGGATTATTGCCACGATACAAATCTCTGAGGGTCGTCTAGTGCTTGGATCGTCGGTTCGCCTGCTCCTCACAAAAATCTCCAGATTCTTCCAAATTTAGCTCTGGTCTTGTAGAAGCTGACAGACGATCCTGGTCGGGTGGGACTGTTTCCCGAAGAATTACCATGACTTTCATGTCAAACGACCTTCTAGGATGAGCATGATGCGGACTATCTCCGTCCGACTTGGAAATTATATCCAAAGAGGTATGCCAAAAATCGCAAGATTGATCTAGACGACGGTCGTATTGCTTGAAGATCAGGCACTCGGATGGCTCCATCTTTGAAAACACATACCAACGACTTGCATCTAAGCAAGGGCGCATTTTGGGAAACATGCCGTTTGATTCTTGGTAAGTTGTAGACCAAATTGCCAAGGGCCTTGATCGTACCTCTACCAAAGGCCGCCAAGTGTTTAAAAACACAAAACGACGGTTCTCGGAGGCAAGTTGCTTGTAAATTTTGTCCTTGTCAAATCGGGTTGGACTCGTGGTCGGGTCTGGGTCAACGAGATTACTCTGCACCAAATCCAAGATCCCTTCCAGACCATAGGCTCCTACATCTGTGTCAATGTGTACCATCGAGGCAGAAGTGGCTACTGCAGGCTTCGAGTCAGAGCGGTGTCGAGGAGTCATGGATTCTCCACGCAGCATGGGATGCCAAAAGATTATGGATTCGATCTCATCGATGTCGATTTCGAGTGCTTGTGGGATTCGTTTTCTCATTTCCTCTAGATAGGTGGAACGGACTTCGGACAAGTCATCAAAATTCTCAACAGTAGTGGGAGCCTCCATGAGGCAAAACCCGCAGCCTTTCATGGCTCCCAGAGGTGTGACAATATCTCCATTCCGTTTCACCACTCCGTCACGGGCATCATAGATGGGCTCGGCGCGCACCGTCTCCTTTCCAAAGTAGTCAGGAATATGATAGTGTTCTTCGATAAATTCGCTTGCTGCGGAATAATCCACATCTGCCGTTTCCAGCACTTTTGGTAGTGTTGCCGGCGCGGCAAATGCTGTTGCCTTCCATGCGTTACTCGCAACGAACACAAGGGCGACGAAAAGGAATATGTTGGTTGGAAGATCGTTACCGAACAACAAAGAGCTGCCCATCATTGTCATTCTTTCTCCTTTTCGAAAAATCGCTTGTCTCTTTTGTGGATCTTGTGGTCTGCTGCTGGTGCAGGCTGAGCCGGTAGGCTGTAGACGAAATACAGAGTTAGGATATGTCGTGTATCGCCATGAATGTTCCGTGTTTCAACAACTTGATGATCATAGGTTATTTGATATTGTTTTTGTTGCAGGTAGTATTCATCATTCTCTCTCTTCTTTCTCTTCTTCTCTCTTACCCCCCCCCCCCCGTCGCCGGCCACGGTAGACCCTACGTGTACTACCGGTACTCGTGCGGTATGAGTACCACCGGCACTGTACCAGGTACTTGTACGGTACAGTACAGTACGAGTACCTGCTACAATACTGGTAGTACGTACCGGTACGTTGTACTCGTGCCGTAGTATTGATCGTGCGATCGATGCATCCGGCGTCGTGCATGCGTGATTCAAAACACTTATTGCCGTTGTCGTGTTGGACATAATGGATGAGACGCCATTCGATCTGAAATTAAGTAACAATGCCATCAGATCACTAAGAGTGTCAGAACATTGATGTCGTCGTCATGCAATAATTGCGATTTTTTTAATATATTTTCGAACATGCATTGATGGAAAGGCGAAAAACGAAAACCCACGACTACGACTACTGTACAAGTACTACTCCTTCTTTGTCATCGAGCAACAACGGAACCAACAAGGGTACACACATACATCATGAGAGCACAAGACAAATGAAGAGAGAAAGCTAAGGAGCACCGAACTGAAGATTAGCGTGGAGAGTCCGAAAGTTAGGAGTGCAAAAATCCAGACACATCAGCCATGTTTTTGTTGGCGTCCTTGTTTTCGCCGAGCCCTACGAACCCATATACCGAGGGATGTATCACAGCATCCCCGTTAGCATCTACTAGATTGCCTTCTCGTCTAGAAGACAGTCAAAGTGGAGAAATGGAGGGCTCTGGCAGTGTAGGGGAGAAGTCGAGTTGCCGAGGGCAAGGAATTAAATCCATTATTTCCAGTTTGTCTCTCCGCCGAGTTATCGCCTCTATGCTCAATAACAAAGCTGTCCTACACATGGAAAGAGGCCAGTATGATGAAGCTCGTAAGAATTTATATCGAGCGCTATGGCTGGTGGAAACTGAAGCTACGCGGGACTCTACTTCCCACTCACCAAGCCACGAAAAAATCACCAAAACAGGTGCATTGGGGAAACATTTCGAAACACTGTGCTCCAGCAGCAGTGGCACCATTAATCAGCGAATAATCGAGCAATCGGTACCTGACGCGTCGACAGTTGCATCAACAGCATCACTTATTTCTGATTTGTTAGGCTCAGTCGATGATTCTAACAGCGACAGTTCTGCTTTCAACGGTAGTTTCCAACTTTCCAAGCCTCCTTCGGAATATGACGAGGGTATGGACCTCTTCAAAACTCCCTTTCAGTTGAACGACACATCCTTGCAAAATGGCCAGAGTATTGATGGAACTATAATGTTTAACCTCGGGCGTATATACCACAACCAAGGTGGTTACGGCGATGCTCTTGGTATGTACAAGAGATCGCTTCAAGCGATCGAGCGGGGAATAACAATTGCCAATGCGCGAGATGATCCTTTGATTTTGTCCGTTTTGTTCTCGGTTGGCCACATTCAGTACATCAGGGGGAATCATAACGATGCTTTGAAAACCTACACGACAGCATTGTCTGTAATCCAGTCCTCCCAAACATGGGGAACAGATTCTGTCGAGATGGCGACGTGCTTCAATTGTTTTGGTGTCTTGCACTATGCCATGTCCCCGGGACAGCTCGAGAATGCTTTCGAGGAGTTTAAGACATCCTTGAAAATTCGAAGGAAGCGGCTGGGAGAGGATCATGTTGACGTGGCCACCAGCTGGAACAATCATGGACGTCTCTGCTATCTTCAGGCGAAGTACGATGACGCACTAGAAGCGTATCGGCAAGCGCTGAGGATTCGACGTCTACTCAGTCAGAATGGTCAAGGCAGCGTGGATACAGCTGCCACTCTTTTCAACATTGGCCAAGTGTATCATCAACTTAGAGACTACGAAAGGGCGTTGCAGTTTTACAAAGAATTTCTGGGATTGGCCAAGACTCATTTTGGAGAGTTCCATGGGGACGTGTGTATTGTCACGACCTGTATTGGGCAAGTTTTGCATTCAATGAAAGACTTTGGAAGATCGCTAAAAGCCTACCGTCATGCTTTGCGGATCGGGAAGGTATTGTTTGGACCTTTTCACACTGAAATCGCCATCACTTTCAACAAAATGGGCAACCTCTATTATGAGGCCGGGGATTTGGATTCGGCCCTCAAAGCGTACCAACAAGGGCTGGAAGTGGAAATGCAAGTTCTGGACAAAGGGAATTTCAACATGTGTGTTACATACTCGAACATCGCGGAGATTTACAAACAGCGTTTCGAATACGACAAGGCTTTGCATTTCTACGAAAAGCTGCTGGAATTGCACGAGTCGCAAGATTCACGAAATTTTCAGTCCCCGGACGTGTCAGTTGAGATTACCGATACACTAAACAATATCGCGTACGTTCTTCACCAAAAAGGGAAATATGCAGATGCATTGGAAGTTCACCAAGAATGCCTTCGTTGTCGCCGGGAAAAGAGAGGTGATACTGATGAAGAAGTGGCTTCTACTTTGTTCCAAATAGCATTGGTCTTGCTGAAGATGGACCACCCAAACATGGCTTTGGAGGCCATGCTGGAAACATATCGGATTCAAAAGGAGTTGTTGGCATCATCCAAGCAGCCCGGAACAAGAGAGTTGGCGTGTACCATGTACAACATTGCTCTCATTTATCAGCAGCAGGGATCTCATGAATCAGCGCTGGCTTTTTACCTCGAGACAGCCCGGCTCGAAAAAGAAACGTTGGGGAAAGTGCATCGAGATTTAAGTATTACTTTCTACAACATCGGTGAAATTTACTACCAAAAGGGCGAAATGGAGCTTGCATTGGACAAGTTCCGGGAAGCTCTTGCAATTGAACGCGCGTGTTTTGGCAACGATCACCCAACTTGTGCGCGGACTCTCAACGAAATTGGGAACATCGAATTGCAGCTGGGAAACCTTGATGGGCTCATGGAGGCTTATACCGACGCGTTGCGCATTCATATAGCAATGGAGCTGGAAGAAGGTAACCTGATTGTCCATGGTCAGCGACTTTGGCGGTTTGAAATCGTCCAGCCTGTAGCGGCCGCAATGGCGTGATTTTTAACGAGATAATCTGCATCGATTCAATTTTTAGTCTTCAACACCTCCTTCTACTGATAGCGTTGAGTCTGGCCCATTTGCTCTGCTCTTGCTGGATTCAATCTTCTCGTGGGCAGCCCTCGTGTTGACGAATGCCAACAAATCTGCAAACACTTTTCCGACCCCCGTGATTTTCAACAGAGATGCTTCATCTTCTGGCACGATACCGTTATAGTTGATTTCAATTTCTCGAGCCGCCTTGACGATTTGTTTTGCTTTGGTGTTGTAGTATTGCAGATTGTTAATGTAACATGCCAATATTTCGGGGTCCGCTTTCGACACGGTTGGTGCCGTTAGATCTGGGAACACTTCTCGGAGGACAGCCATAGCCTTTCGCACTGTAGGTTCTTGACACCGTGTGTGAAGTCGGGCAGCTAATAATACTTGAAATCGTCTGACTTCCAAGGGGGCTGATGGGTCTGCCAGGCTATGCCACTTGCGAGTGATCCGATCCTGTTCTTCTTCCGGTATTGATTTCATGGGAACAAATTCACAATTTTTATTCTGTTTCTCCACAACCTTGCTGGCACTTTTACTCGTACTCGTACTCGTACTCGTTGTCTTGGTTCCCTTCCTGTTCTGCGAGACATGCCAAGACAAACCCGAACGAGCTGGAAGGTGCGAAGTATCGGTTGAGGATTTGTGGGCAAACTGAGCAAATGGATTTTCCTTCTGTTGAGGGGAGGATTCTGATGATTCAGTCGAGGGTGGGAGTTCCCTGTGCTCTGATAGTAGAGGCTCCTTGACTACGAGTAGGTCCGTGCGGGGGTTGGGTAGCGGTGAAGACCGTGTGGGCTGCTGCTGCTCGTCGTGCTGTGGGTTCGACTTTTCAGGAACTTGTTGTGAAGCATCGACTACTTCGGTTTTCATCATCGACACATGCCCGTCCCCTTCTTCACTACTCGTATCCACGTCAATGACTAAAGGATTCTCGGCACATCCTTGCGATGATGATGATGATGATGATGATGATGATTCTGGGGCCTCCAAGAACAATGCGAGATGTTTGGGGGCAGTCTCGGAGGTTCGTTTTCGTTTGCCCCCTGCTGGTTGGAAAAAACGACTTGCACTTCCAGTCATCTTCTGCGGTACCGTACGAGTATTGTGGTAAAGAACTCTATCCCACAGTAGGAGTGAGCATACGAGTACAGTACTACTACCCGCTTGAAAGCAACAGAACAGCCTCTCGTTCGTTTGGATTTTCGTCATTGTGTACCTCTACTTGTATGGTACCAGCCAGGCGTGCTGTACCAGTACTCGTACTGTATGTACCGGTATGTACTGGTAGTACAGTACTGGTTCCGGTAGACTACAAAGTTAGATTTGAAAATTTGTCGGACAATATCGGACGTTTCGCGCATGTGAAGAATGAAGAAGAAGAATATCTGTTGATCCAACTCTAGCATCCAGCACACGGGAGACAGCCAGACCATCGTCCGTTGGCGCGCCCGGCTCGCAGCAAGCCGGCCAACTTCGCCAACTTGCATTCAAAACGATGACTCCCAACTCATCAACCAAATAATGCTTATTATTTAGTAATCTCACGTTTCTCGTCACCTTTTTCTCACACTGACATTAGCAGAATCATCATCAATCAATCATCGCGACGACTTGCTATGATACCTTGCTTTCGCCGGTCGCCGCGCGCGCGCAAGATTGAGTCGTCTCGGCGGGTCGGTCGGTGGCAAGATCTTGTTGGAAGATCTCGTCGTCATTTTTTTCTCGTTCCGATTTTCTCTATTACTGTAACCTCCGGGAGGTTGAAGAATCATTATCATCGTAGTCATCCTTTCCCTCTAGGCAACAATGCTACTCAGCAGCATGTGTGGTCTATATTTTTTACGATGATTTCTATGATTTCTTTATTCGTCGAAATGGATTAGGCACAAAAAGCGGAGTTTTCTTCTGATAATCCTTGTATTTTGGATATTTACGAATAGTGATGGATTCTGTGAACCAGCCGCTGCCTTGGAAGAGCAAACAGAGAAGGACAAACCCCAGACATGACCAGTTCCAAAGCCGCTGGCCCCTGGTTGCTGCGACTGAAAAAAGGTAATAGCAGATCCATATCACTTGCTCGGCAGCATAGTTCGGTTTGCGAACGATAGCAAACAATCCAGACTGCTTGAAACCATCCTTGTATTCGCCTGCCATTTCGATTCCTTCCGACCGCTGTCGGTATTTCTCAGTCTGAAAGGCATATTGTTGATTGTCTGCAACGCTCTCTACAAGGAGACTAGCCAGAAAAATCACAGCTGCTACTAAATCGAGAAAGTTCAGGGGGGAATATCCGCAAGATGATGACACCAAGGTGGCGACGATAGACGGAGAAGCAATGAGCCAAAGCAGGAAATGTTGGTATAGAGAGATGAATCCGAAGTTGAAGATCATCCAGACCACTTGGTTTTTCAAAAGCGGGATCATAAATCCCTCTCTGAGAAAACTCCAGCGGTAATCTTCGTCGCCGGTCCATGGTGGCCATGAGTATCCACCTCGTCGATTAAAATTCCAAGTCAAGCGTAATCCCCAGACTGTCGCCAACGTGGCCATCAAAAAGGTTCGCTCATCACAAACTACAAACCAGGCGTATACAAAAGGAACAATGCTCCATGCCTTGTCCACTTGGGAATAATTTTTCGTCGCAGTGCTAATCACAAAAGATACCAAAATGACACCCGTGCAAAATAAAATAGAGCTGCGGATACTTCTACCGATATGGTCGTCATTGTTAATTCCAACCACTGCATTTTGGAAAAGAGTAGATAAATTGCATGATTCGCTGTCGAAAGACATTGTCTTGAGGTCGGCCGTGCCGATATTACCAGTAGATGAAGATGTTGTCGTCGTCGATGGTTGTCGTCCCATGTCATTTTTCCGGTCGTGCTGCTGGCTATTGTCCTAATAAATACCGGTATGTCGTCGGTCGTCGGAGCGGAGGTCGACGACAGCAGCCGCCGATGGATCGTCGTCGTCTTTGCCGGATTGACACGTCTTGCCTCGCGGTTCGATTTGATGATGTCATCGTCACATGAACGGTTGAGGGCTTGACGCGCTACGTGAAAATCAAGTAGCTTTTCTACCAGTACAATTTCCTCCAATCAAAATCACGGGGACTTGCGTGTTCTCACGAAATGCAACGGCTATCCATCACGTACGTAATAGCTTCTGACCGCCACTTTGATCCGTATCTTTCGTCATCATCGTCATCGATCTCACCTCGATAACGAGAGCTTTCCCACCACACCACCGCCCTTCCGACCTCTGCTCGCACCCGCCACAATTTTATTCTACCTCAAATCACACCCTCAATACTCCATCAAGATGTTCAAGTCCGTTATCTCCTTCGCTCTCCTTGCCAGCGCTGCTGCGTTCGCCCCTTCTCCCGCCTTTGTTTCCCGCACTCAAGGCTCTGCCCTCTTCATGTCGGCGGAACTTGAACAAAAGGTCAAGGACATCATTGTTGAGCAATTGGGTGTCGATGCCGACAAGGTTGTTCCTTCGGCCTCCTTCATCGATGACCTCGGAGCTGACTCTCTTGACACTGTCGAATTGATCATGGCTATTGAGGAAGAATTCGACACTGAAATCCCCGAAGAAGAAGCCACTTCGATCGCCACCGTCAAGGACGCCATCGACTTCGTCTTGAAGCTTTAAATTGCTCTCAACTGGACAATGTACGCTATAGACACAGCTGCGCCTTTCTTGTCGGCGTATGCTAGCTTAAACTAGGAACTGGGAAATCTTGAGAACTTGCTTTACTGCTACTGAAATAACTTGTCATCCCTCTGTGGCGACTTCCTAGGAATATTCATCCATGTCAGCGATTACGCTCGTTTAGACCGAATGACATAGTTCGTGTTCTTACACATGGTCAGGTGTCTTCGTTTCGAGCCCGTTGGGTTCAGGCCACGCCATAGGGGGAACAGCAATTTATCTACTGTACATCATGCATGTCATTCTGTACCTGGTACTGGTAAACTTCACGGCCTGAAGATGTAGGTGACAGGCAAAGATATTACAAGTGCCTATGTTTTGAGTTTCGTGGTGTTTCAGGTCGTATAGTAACGAAGTAATTGTCGGCCTCTTTCGGTATCACTAGGTTGCTCTGGTGGCAAGGGCAGAGAACGTTAGATCCCCCTTTCGCCTTCACGGTTGGAGTTTCTTGTGTATATTTATCAATGCACGAGTAGTCTAGAAAGTACGAGTTGAGACGAAACCATACCAAGGAGCCATAGATACGAGGAAATCTACAGCCTAAATCCTTATTTGTACGAGGACGAGTATACCGGTACAAGTGTTTGCCACTGGCAGTGTACTTGTAGTCTCACACTATCTCTTCGGCCATCGATCATGCTTTGTAGTAGGGTATGATTGGATAGATCAGATTCTTCTTAGCGACGAGGATGCTCTTTCTTTTCTGGCTTTTTGCCTGTGAATGCTCCTCCGATACCTTTTCCAACGCTTTTGACCCCGGAAAAGAGGCCACGTCCCGCTGAGAACAGCCCATCCGCAGCCCCGACCACAGCGGTTTCGGCGCCGATGGCCAGTCCGCCACCTGCCGATGCCACCCCTTGTTGAAAGCCATCGAGCACAGCCTTTCCGTCTCCTTTCACTATTCCTTTGCCGATTCCCTTTCCAATCTGCAATGCACCTCCAGCGACTGAAAAGGGATAAATCGAAGATGCAGATAAGTGAGTCGAATGCTCCGAGGGATTGGTAAACCACGAAAGTACACTTACCGCCTCCAAATGCATGTCCAATCCCTTGACCAGCGCCCTTCAAAATCTTTCCTGTACCGCTCCCAACTATAAGGCATGCATCCTGGTGAGATCAAGTTCAAACAGCACATTCCGAGATCCGACGTCATTCTTACCTCCTGAGAGGGTGGAACCAAATCCATCCCCCACTCCAGACACGACACTATTGACTCCTGCGCCGACTCTGCCTGCTCCGATCATGTCTGAAGTGTTTTCGATGTGTTCTCCGACGGCACGTGTGAAATCGGACACACCGTCGCCCAGTTTCTGGCCTGCTCTCTTGAAGATGAGGTGGGAAGCCTTTCCTGTGAGATTGCCCGTAGCTCTTAGGATGTCTCCTTCGACGTATTCGTCTTCGCCATTGTCGCGTGCCGCGAGGAACTTCCAGTCTTGTAAGCTTGCTGAGCTGAGAAGTGTTACCAGTTTGAATTTCATTCTCGATGTGTATACGGCAAAGAGGTTCTCGAAAAGTCGATCGGGTGGACCTTTTAGTGATCTATCTTCGTACCTCGCAAAGTTCAGCTCTGCTCGATCGATCGTGAACTTCAACCTCCGGCTGAAGTAGTTCATCATTGCCGAGCCACCAACATTTGAGCCAACCTTCTTGTAACGACTGGTTTGTGGGTTACGTTTAAAGCTGAGCAAGAAACAGAAGGGTGAAACTCTCGCAATGTTGATATCATACAGCGTGTCAGCCTTAGGAGTAGTGTAGTCAAGCTGATTTTGGGGGCCAGTTTGATGGCTTTCCTCAATCTTCACAATGAAGCCACCATGCTCTTCGTCTTCTACCAATTTCAAGGCGTAGCCAGCAAAATCGCCACTCGCAGCCAAGATTCGGTTTGCTAGGTCGATAATTCTCCATACATACTCCTCTGACGTGGTGAGCTTGATTCGTTCACTCACCCCGTTGGATGTGTTGTGTGCTAGATTCAAGTCAAACAGATCCACCCTGACCATCTCTGCATCAAGCGGCCCTCTCACCCTGATGCACAAGTCAAGAAAGCTGCAGGTCGGAGACGAGCTGTCCAACACCATAGGAAAGACGGAGTCCGGAGTCAAGTCCTTTATAACCACGTTGTGGACAATGAGAGAAATCTGTGACCGTTCCGGGGATTCCCCTGCGCTCTTAGAAGATTTCGAATCTTGGTCCTTGAAAACCCTTTGGAAGTCGAAAGTAAACCGCGAGAAAACAATGGACGCAATGGGCTGTTGGAGAATCTCAGACATCTTTGAACGCCTCTCAGCTTCTGCATTGGGACTTCGGATCGGGAAAAAGAAGCAAGGGCTCCCTGGCTGTCGTTCACCAGGCGCTGCAGTGGTCTTCTCAGCAGTAATGTTCGAAGAATCTTGACTCGTGGGGGTCATATTCCATTTTGTTAGGGCTCTGGTCATACTCCAAGACGTGTAGTCTGGTTTCTGTAGCTCGTTCAATATCAATTGGAGCTCTGTCCATCGAACGCGGAATCGAAAAAAATCCTCCCTAAAGATACTTGGCGTTCGATCTGAAGAGTTATCACCGATGGGGCCTTTGTCGACCTCCCCAATCTTCACAACAAGCCTGGCATCGCCACGCGTGTCAATTACTGTTTGGACGCAGACACTCCCCACAACAACCCCTGTATTCGATTGAAGGGCGGCCATCTTCAACCCCAACTTGTCCGCTCGGAAAAAGGAAGTGCGACAATCGAGTTCTATGAAGTAGAGGGCGATTTCCAACCCTTGATGCCTTGAATCAACGCCCAGTTGTGAAACCTTTCCACCCTCGACAATAACCTCTGGTTCGTCTCTCTCCTTCACAAGGACAATTTGCTGACTCCCGTTGAATACTAAAAATTCGGGCACAACATGAATCTCAGACTGATGCTCATTGACGATGGAACGATAAACGTAATACCCTGATGGTTTCCTGTTTTCCCAGTGAACGGGGATGGTATCAACGCCCCCTTCCCCGATGGGAAGCTCCTCGACAAAAAATGGTAGACTCCTTCGGAAACCTAAAGCGGTTTCCATGGTCATCTGAAGTATTTGAAGTGGAACATTCCCACTTGGAAGTAGACTAACACGTCTATGACGATGGGTTGACCCGAAGGCACCAAATGGCATTAGTTTTGATGGTGCCGAATATCCTCGGGAATGCCTCCGGTTTGATCTCGTGGAGTCAGACACAGAATCCTCCATTGCCACCTTCATGATAGGATCTGTCCGCAGAACCTGTGCGAAAAGAATGTCGCCGGTGTGATCGATGCCATAGTAGCACACGGTGAAATAAAATGTCCTCAGTGGAGCCTCCGGACTTGGGACAGTCATTTTCTGTTCAACCTTGGAAGGCCTAATCTTCTTCTTCTTATCCTCGTCTGGAGCTGCTAGATCCGCTAGGGATTGCGCGCCCTCGGCGATGAAAAACTCACAGCCAGCCGCAGCTGACATTGACAATGCTTCTGGGCTTTCGTTGTTGAACGGAAGCAAGCACCTCACGGGTTCCAGAAGACTAAACTCTGAAACTAATGGGAGGTCAACCCACCCACCATCCAACCAGCTGAGATCACAACCAGCAATTGGAGTGTCTGCTGTTTTCATGGTAATGGCAATTGACGGCCCTGGGGTGAAGACCTCAACGCGATGACCGGTCTCAAGAGTATATATCACATCCTTTCCGAGAATCTCTTCAGACGGTGAAGAGCTGAATGTGTGGGGCATGGGAGTACGCAGATGTACACGGACCGGGAATCGGTTTTCAATCAAGGCTCTCGGTTCAAGACATACATCGATTTGCGCTTCATTCTCTTCGGTCAGGCTTGTCTTCAAAACCACCTGAACCACTAAAGAACTTATAGAGCGTCCCCGATCTCTGGCTGGGCTGCAGATCACGTCGAATTTACTGATCACTCTGCCATCACCTGACTTTCGGAGGGTGTCAAGCGAAGTTGCGATGGCAATGATTCCATGCATTTTAGGGGGGTCTGCACCAGGAAGTAGCGGGTAAATCGAGAGATTGAGCCTGACTTGGTTCTCTTCAGCCCAGCTCTTGTGATACGATGCTAACATTCCTACCGGAACGCTGAAGCCTTTTGACTCCTTGGATGCAATCCCGCTCTCAGACGTTGCGAGCGGAGTGTCGTTTCCTCGCCTGAGATTGTAACCTACGCAAGTCCCGATTGGTTGCTCCTGCACCCCATCCTCAAAGGATATACTAAAAGGCAGTGAGGTATTGTTCACTACACTGACGTTACTTGTCAAGTGAAGAACCTAGATTTCGGGGAGGCTTTTGTGAGGGTGCGTTTTCCCAGTTCAGGGGTCCCATATCTTGCTACTTACCGTGGTCTTCCCCTCTTTGACAACATGGGTCAACATAAATCGCCCATCGTTCAGTTTGTGGGCCTTTCTAGGAAGCCCGAACTCGTGATCCAGGTGCACAATATAGATACTGTCATCAGGCAGGTGAATCGTGACGGACTTTTCAAACTCCAAGTCCTGTCCATATGCTCTCTTCCCGCCATATCCACCTCCTTTGGGAGGCTCAAAACGAAAGTACTGAATGAAGCCGTCACCACAGTGATGTTTAGTTCCCTGCGTACCCGTGAGAGAGAATGAAAGGCCGACTCCAGTATTGTTTTCAACGGCATATGGCAATGATGTGATCAGATTTCTTGCCGCACTCGCCGCCATACTCGCTTTCACGCTACCCGACTTTAAACTTCTGTCTTCGTCAAAGTGAACCGAGGTTGCCATTGAGTAGATTGACCACATCCTGGACGCACTGGCGAGACTCACCAGAAACTGCTCTGAGAATGAGATGCAGCACGGAAAGGACTCGAGATCAACCGTCGTGCTTAACCTTTTTGAGTGGAACCGTGGGCTCGGGGCCCTCATTCCTTTGAGTGTGATTTCCCATGGCTGGACAAGAAGTTTATTCCAGATATTGCACGATGTGTCGAAGTAGTCCGCAAGAATACTTGTATTCACATGAAAGTCAAATGTAGTATCAGCAAGGCCGTATCGATTTACGTCACATCCGGCAACAAAATTTGTCACGGAAGCTCGGAACAAGGCCTCATCCAGACCTTGCAGATCATTGATAACCGTAACCTTTGTCTCTGGCATTGTGAGCTTTATTTGAATCTTCGTTCCACCAGCCTTCTTGGTTACAATATCTGTTGTTGCTACGTCCGAAGTATCAGTGACAGTGCTAGCACTCGCCTGGTAGCCAACTGACGCTCTGTCAGGAGTTGTCTCAAGGGCCAAAACAAGATTTTCAAGATGCTCCGCCTCGCCCCTCGATAGACCTTCAAGATCGATTTCCGTCGTACCATCCGCTTCCTGCTCCGACATGAAGGAAGCTTTTAGGCTGTTCACTATAGCACTTAGCAAAGCTGCATTGTGCATAGAGACAGTGAAATCAAATGGTGTCAAGGCTGCAGCTCGGATCTCAATTTCAGTCCCTCCTTCCGGTGCAGTTTTCGTGGAGCCATGGGCAGATCCAGAGGAGGGCTCCAGGATTTGCAATGGGCTTTGCATCTCTTTACCAAATGCACTAAAGATCTCCATGGAATCAGCCTGTCCGTTGAAGTCCGACTCTATCGTTTTTTTGCTCATTACATCCGAAATCGTTTTAATGGATGCCGAAAACACACCTTGAAGGACGAGGGTTTCGGTCAGCTGTGAGCTTTTGCCAGCTTCATTCGACGATTGGCTCCCAAGATCGACAAGAACAATCCGACAGGTTTTCGTGGTGGCCGAGACTTGACTAAGATTAGTTTGACCAACCGAAGTCGTCACCGTGGTCTCAATTCCACCTGAAACGCCCGACGAAGCCGCCTCAAGCCCCCCACCCCGAGAAAGAAGGTCCAAAGAGGAACTTTCATTATTGGTTTCTTCTCCAATTTTCTCGGATCTCCGCTCCTTTCCGACGAATGCCAAGACTTCTGAAATTGCATCTGGTATCAAGACAACTTGTGGTGATCCAACCTTCAAGTCTACAGAAGTTTCATTTTTCCCAGAGGTGTATCCAATGTAGAAAAAATCTTCACCTCCTTCCGAGTGAGACTGGCCTTGCCTCACGAGAAAACGATACTGACGCTGGGAAGCTTTTTGTCGCAGATCTTCGCAGACCAAGTTTTGAAGCGAAACATCACTTGAAATTGCCGAAGCATCGGGACGAGAGTGGTAGGTGATCGCAGCATTTACAGCCGCTACCCTTATGAGTGGTTCCAAAAAAGCATCACGCAACTGCAGTGCCAGGACTTCTATGGTCACATTCAAGTACAACCGTCTTTGTTTCTCAATGAACTGGTTGCCGGCATGGGTAAGAGCCTCGGAGGATCTTGCTTCAGGGGCGGCAATGTCGTGCGCTGAAACACTTCTGTCATATTCGCCGTCATCGCGAAGAAAGAGCTCCAATTCGCCTATATTTCCCTCGAGAGTACTCAGTATCTGTAAATATTGCGACCTTGATACCAGGAAGCTAGCCTCAGACATATGAATGTCGACTCGCATTGCTTGCTCGTCGATGGTTCCAAGTTCATCCGAAGGGAGTGATACCTCTAGCGACATTCGAATTGGCTTTTCGTGCATATCTTCGCCATTGGTTCCATACATCGCAACATCTGACAACTCCACATTTGCCTTGCTGCCTCCGGTTCCTGGGAGCATGCAATATTCTACATCTAAATCACCAGCATGTATTCCAATGATGTTTTCACTGTAAGCTGCCTGTGGGAGAACCAAGTCAAAAGACGTGGCTCGAACACGAAAAAGTTTTTCGCCGGCGACCGAGTCCGCGATCTCGATAGCTTTACGGGCGGCCGAACTAGCAGCCTTTGCAGTCAAGGCCCCTAGAATGCCTTCTGATGAATATTCTACTAGGGCCATGACCTGACTTTGGATAAAACAGAGTCGCATCGGAGAGAGGTCCACCTCAGCAAAGGCCTCGATTTGATTTGCTTTCTCTTTGGAGAGTAAGAGCTTTTCAATCGCTCTGCGTCCCTGGCTGTATTTCACGGTCAGAAGAGAGTCGTCTCTGCCTGGAGCAAGCCCCAGAAGTACCCGGTAAGATGGGAGCGTTGTTCCTGTATCGTCTGGAGTACGGACTTGAACGTCTCCTAGACTCAATGACGCTTCCGATGCACCATTCGAGGACAGCATGTTGATCTCTGTCTCTGATACGGTCAAGATAAAGAGCGGAAGGTCGTCGCGAGCCGAATTCAAGTTTAGATCCAAACGATGCATTCTGGCACGAATTTGCATTTGCCCAAGCGACAGTGGTTCCTGCCTGTTCTGAGATATCGTGGTTTGAGCTCTAGGGGTCTTCTCTGGGGAAACAATTAATGAACTTGCGTCATCGTATTCATCCACCAGTCCCAAAAATCGTTCCATCAATGCATTGACACCTTTGACTGCATGTGGGTTCCAATGTACGAATAGACTGGAAAAGTTCGCATCCAAAGTGCTCTTCACGTATTCTTCACCTCGGTTTTCCATGGCTTTGACGGCTCGTGCTCCGATATTGCGGTACGAAATATCAGCAAGCTCAGCGGACCCCAAATATTCTAATTCAAACACCCCTTGATTCTTGAGTTCCTCAAAGACATCATAGTGATTGTTCTCAGCCAAACTGTGGGGAGACCGAGGAAGATTCGAATGTGCTAGGAGGCGCTGTCGACGAACATGGGAAGATTCCAACATGTCCAAAATCCAAAACCAACCCATGCGGAGACCAACTACGGAACTTCCATCCGTCATGAGCTGCGTCGAGGCAAATACAGATATCAAGTGTGCTTCCAATCTGTTCCTGTCATCCAAAGAGATCGTGACAGATAACTTCTGAAGTGCAATCAAAAAGTAAAACTGCGGTTGATCGTGGTTTTCGTGCCCTGACATGGCATCTTCGCTGACGGATCGTTCCCAATCCTCATTTTGTAGCCGAGCGAGTTCGTTTTCGATCTGTGATGAATCATCGTTGCTTTCAGGTGACTTCTCAGTCACATCTGCCAGCAGTCCTGTCCAAGATCCAACGACAGAAAAAATTGTGGCACCTTGGATTGGTGATATCCGCATGCTGATGGTCGGAATTACTCCGATGCAACAAAAGCGAGGAGACTCCTCGACCTGAGTCGTACTTTCCACGCCAAAGTCAAGTGACAGGGAGATCGGATCAATGATGGAAGATTCGCTGTTCACGCCTCCTGCCCCAGTTGCAAGGAGGCGCCAATCGTTGGCTTTTCCAACCTTGAAGGTCAAGTCGTTGACGGCCATATTCCCACTATCAAGAGTAAGCTCCGACTCGCTCACTCTCGGGTGATCGTTAAACCAAGAGACGACACGGCTGGGCGTATCAATCTTACCGTAAGTGAGCTTTAAATGACCTAGGTCAAAGACCAAGATACTGGCACGAGGGTCGTTACATTTCTCTGGAATGAAAATCACAGGAGCCCTGATATCCACGTCAATAATCCAGGTAGCCTTCGTCGCTGTCTTCTCCTTCCAAGCATCCACAAGGGCATTCGAGAGGTCGGTCGACTTGGTGGTAGCTTTGGAAGGGTGGGAAACTAAATTGAATCCTCTCGGAGATGTAAGAGGCATGAACTCCTCGTCTTCTACCACGGTGGGATAGAGTTGCAGTGAAGATCCTTGGTCAGCGTCATAGAAGAGGTCAACCGATCCCGACACCGATTGAGCGAGAATAGGGTTTTTCCTTTTGCCTGTCAGTTGGGGCGCTGAGGTGGAGCTGGAGATGAAGTGTTGAAATTCTCGAAAGAGCACGTGGGAAGCCACTGCCTCAAACGCGGCTAGCTTGAGTTCAACGCGCTGGTCGGCCGATTTGTTTTTTGATAGACGCAGGTGGAAAGCAGCGTCCCGCTGCGAAGCTGGCAGGCTTTTGAGAACGCTGGGGAAAAGGCTATTTGGGGTGACTCGGTCTTGAATTTCCAAATTCAACAAATTGAAGCTGAAGTCAAATGCTCCATTAGCGACCGCAGCAAAATCTATTGACACAGCCCCCATCTCGAGAGCCGCTATATGGCGCATATCATAGCTTGTGAGATTGACCTTGAGAGCATTCAAGACGAACTTGACGTCGTATAGCTTGGAATCTTTGGACAGTTCGGGGTCCTCAAACTGTTCTTTGGACATGACTTCGAGTTCCTTTAGCTCTTCGACACTTAAGTGTATCGGGGGCTCGTTCTCCTCGTGTTCAAATACTTCGGATGGCGATGTTGACTTGGGGCTTCCAAAAATGGACGAAAAATATGACGATTTTTCGCCCTTCTTGTGATCCTTGAGCTTGGTTTGTCGCTTCTCACGTTCCTTGTCGACTTGACCATCGGCGATGTTCCGCCACGCCATGAGGCCTTCCACCGAGATGGTTCGATCTTGTTCAATCTTCACCAGAGCATCAAGTTCCAATGGATTCAACGGCTTGATCCAGGAACATGTGTGGTAATGGGCGTGTCGCTTGTAGAGGGGAATGTAATGTTTTCTTTTTTGATAGGCGTAGAAGAATTCGACCCAGCTTCGTCTTCCATTCAGTCTACCGATACATCGAACGGCATACTTCCACCAATCCCTTGCAGCTTCCCCTGATGTTGCTCGGGTCAGTGGTCGATATTCCGGAAACAGTGGACAAGCAGCGTCACCTCTGGATGACGAGACTTGTTTTGTAATGTGTCTAGCCAGCTCCAATTGATTTCGTGAAAGTAAGACGGAAAGAGAGGAAAGTTCACTGGATAATGTGTATTTTGCATAATCGACACATACTTGGCCATCTGCCTGTCGAAGTTTGGCTCGAAAAGACAGCGGAGCCAGGACGTAGGAGTGTGGCAATATGGGAGCAGGCGCCAGAAGAGGAGGCTCAGCACCATTGTCGTCGCTGGTTTCGGCGGTAACAGCTTCTTGAATCGCTCCCAGGGACATTTTGGCCGTAACGAACTTTTCCGTGTTAGAATTTTCGTGATCCAAATAGATTCCGAACCCTTGCATGAGTAGCATTTTGTGCAAGAAAGAATCGTTGTCCCTGTCTTTGGTTCTGTCCACAAAGACTTGTTTTCCTTCTTTATCTGTAGTGACAAGGGACAAAGACTCCAGAACGACTCCTGCAGTTCCCTCCATTTCAGTAATCTCAATATGAACATCTTTGATTTCGATTTGAATGTTCTCTATGATCCGTCTCACCAGCCGTGAACTGAATGAGGACGACGACTGCTTGGAACTGTCCTCAATCTCGTCACTTTCTGCTGCCAGTTTCCGTACCATATAGGCTTGCTGTCTGTATTTCTCCGATAGTAGAATCGAGTTTTCTCTCGCCTGTCGAATTTTGACAGCTCTGGCTTCTTCACTTCCCACAACCGTTTGCAAATGATCCGTCGTCGCCAACCTATCGTGCGGTCGGACACTGATGTGCAACCCCTGGGCTCTCAAAACCACGGAGCGACTCGTCAGAGATGCCCAGGGAACATCGACCTCGAACGACTGAAACTGGCCACTCAAGACTTGCAGGGGCAAGGCCAAGTTTGGCGCCTCAGCGGCTCGTCGATCGAGCTCGGCGTTCACGGCCGCCACATCCAGCTCCAAGTTGTTCAAGGCAATCTTGCCACTCCACACAGCCACATTCAAGGATTCTGCATCCAGGTTCTTGACATACTTTCCAATCGTCTGCTCCAAGACGTCCAGCAACGCCTTTTTCGCCATGATTTATGATGATTTATTATGTTTTCCAAGAGACGGAGAACGAGAGATTCGACAGATTCTCGATGGATTGATGGAAATTTTTCGAGAGTGAGTGCGTCGGTCGTCGCTCGATCAACCTAACGGGTCGTCGTTCTCATGGGCGATCCAGATGTTTTCGCTCAGGGATAAGAATTGTTGTGATACTTCCAAAGCAGTTCTCAGGCTACAGCATTGCATTACGGTATTGTAGTCCATCATCGTCATCTTTTCGTCAGAGACGGCAGCCAGATGATCCACGACCTACACAGATACATCCGGTACTGTATGTAATGCTTGAGAACTGAGGACGAGCGGGGTGCGCGGGGCTCTTTTGCCGCGCGGCTTCCGAAAGCTTTGTGGTTGGTTTCTACGCTTTTCTCGTGTCGTGCGCATTTTTTGTACACTTTGATTTATCCCCGTAGCCCCCCAGTAAGTGCCGGTGCCCTGAACTGATGCTTACTACAGTAGTAGTAGTACGACGAGCGAGGAGGAGCAGTAGTACATACTGCGTAGTGAGGAGGAGCTATTCAATCAATTCATTATATCGGTGACGACTGACTCCTCATTGCAATTCAAATCAATAAACCTACTGCACATGTAACTCTTTAAAAACTTCATCGTCTACTAGTAGAGGGGGGCTATTGCGACAACAGTTTTCTGCTTCTCGTCGTACAGTAGTAGCTCTACTCTGTCCTGCATACAGGGTATCATAGTTTGTGTACTGTACTACAGGGGATGGCTATGATATGTATGTATGCATATGGCTGTATCATTGTTGGGTTTTCTCCCCCAAGTCGAACTTTTAGCACTCCCCCGATGTACCACCCCGGTTGGAGAACGGACCACTGAGGCAAGACCGAGGCATCGCACTGTTCACTGTTGTACGTTGTACAAGTATCATACCGTATCGGAAAAGCAGCAGCAGAGGAGCATGTCGGTAGGAAGTAATGGAGGATGGAGGAGGAGGAAGGAGGAGGAGGAGTCCTGTCGGTACCAGTACTCGTGCCGTATTATACATAGCTCCAACCGTCCTTCGAATAAGAAGTACATGCATGCATCAATCACTCTCCTCTATTACCAGTAGACTGTTCTACTAGAGACTCTATCGAGTATAGTGTGTTCACGTTCCCCTCTCGTTACCAAGCAGATGCGAAATCCTTACGTGACAAAAAACAAGGCCACCCCCAAAACAGGGGATGACGACGACGACTCCACGACATCATCACACCCGGGGCCACCGCCGAACAATGAGAACCAAGATCCAAGCCGCGCCAGGCGAAAGAGACCGCTCGAGGTAGGGCACGACGCTTTGAACGATGGCTGTCCCTCCTTTGCGACAAGTATTGCCATCCCCATGCCTCCCAACACCACTGGCAGAAGTACCGCCAAAGAATCGGCGTCGGCATTAATCATCAGTGCCAGCGCCAAGGCTGGCATGGACGGGGTGGATCGGACCCGCATAGATGAAATTATCTTGCGAGAATCGGGAAATTCCAAGTTCATGCAGCAACAACGTCGACGCGATGCCAAGGTCAACCAACGAATTGAAGCCTACCAGAAACAAATAGAGCAGGCCACTCCTTCCGATTATACGGTTACACCCGCGCTGGAGCAGCGACTCCGCCAATGGCAATCTGGCCAAGCGACACGGGCAACCTGTGTGGTGGTCGATATGGACATGTTTTACATGGCGTGTGAGTTGTTGGATAAACCTCATTTAAAGGATGTCCCGGCATGTGTTGGCCGGGGTATGATTTTGACCAGCAATTACCAAGCGAGAAAATTCGGCGTACGTTCAGCCATGCCATCTTGGGTTGGTGACAAACTGGTCGAGGAAATATCAAATGGCAGACAGCGGCTGGTTCACGTTCCCTCTAATTTTGATCTCTACAAAGAAAAATCGGTCCAAGTTGTGCAAGTTCTCAAAGAATTTGATCCCCATCTGAAATCCTACAGTTTGGATGAAGCCTATCTGGATTTGGGGCCTTATGTGGCTCTCTACTTGCAGCAAATAGGGCGGCAGAATGAATGTCGATCGACTCTATTAGGGGAACAAAAGTGTTACAGCTGGAATCACTCTCTAATTTGCGATACACTACATGAGAAAGATACTACGGCTGCAGCAAGGGAATACAATCACGTTCTACGAGCAGTCTCCAACCATACATGTCAGCAAGCAGTGGAGCAAGTCGTCCACTACATGAGAAGCCGTGTTGAGCAAGGGACGGGAGGATTGACATGTTCTGCAGGTATTGCACCCAATTTTTCGTTGGCCAAAATTGCAAGCGACAAAAACAAGCCAAATGGACAGTGCCTTGTCGACCCCAACCATGTCTTGGAATTTGTGCGACCGCTGCCCGTACGCAAGATACCAGGAATCGGTCGAGTGACCGAGAAAGTTTTGAATTCCTGTCGAATTACCACTGTGCAAGACTTATATGATCAGCGAGGCTTGGTTCATTGGTTATTTCCCGCAGCGACTGGTGAATTCCTCTTGAAAGCGTCTGTGGGATGTATGGGAAGCGAGGACCCGGAAGAAGATACACAAGGCTCCAGCTTGACCAAAGAGACGGAACTTCAGAAGGGAATAAGTCGAGAACGAACTTTCTCACAGAATGATTGCTGGACAGCACTGAATAGTAAATTGGAAGACCTTGCCCACCTCGTTGCTCAGGATATGTCTCACAAGAAGGTGCTGGCGCATACTGTCACTGTTAAGGTCAAACTGGACACATTTGACGTGTACAGTCGGTCCAAAAGTCTTGAAAGGGGTGTCTATATCCAAGCACAACACGAGCTGGCCGCCATTGTTGCTCCTTTGTTTGCCCAGATCCGCGCGGATCATCTGAATGCCAAAGGAAAGCGAACCTTTACTTGCAGGCTTTTGGGTGTTCGATGTTCCAACCTCGTAGAAGAAGATGACTTTTCAAATACGGCACAAGAGACTCTTGACAAATTTCTGTGCAAGTCTGTTCCATCCACTCTGAAGATTGCGAGTGC
This sequence comes from Nitzschia sp. pyKryTriq1, assembly GCA_956465555.1. NCBI lineage: Eukaryota > Bacillariophyta > Bacillariophyceae > Bacillariales > Bacillariaceae > Nitzschia > Nitzschia sp. pyKryTriq1. Next base: position 3,227,948 of record OY101116.1, read on the forward strand.
GCGTCTTATCGCACCTCCTGTATTGGGATACCCAATCCCCGGAAAGGGTCAAGGGACAAAGCCTCTTGATTCTTTCGTCTCGAAAGACACCCCCCAAGCTGGTTCAACAACTACGAGCCAATGCTCAAGTCCAAAAGAGGAGTCACACCAATATGTGGAATGCCCTCTTTGCCAACGGAAATTCCCAGCCATGGAGAACGTTGCGTTGAATCAACATATTGATACCTGTTTGAGTGGTTCCACTGTACGGCAAGCTGTCCGCGACACCAAGGATCTCCCTGCGAAGGAAGAGGCACCAAAGAAACGCCATCGATTGACCGACTGGTTGGTCAAGTGAAGAAGGACGTCAATAGTACTATGTCAGTAGTACTATCTTTGACCTATTATGGTAGCGCACACTCTAGAGTAGAGCTAGTAGAGAGGGATTGCCACTACTTTTTGACCTTATCAGCCAGTGGTCATAGCTACCGGTAGCCTACTAGCTCTCGATGATTTTCGTAGAACAGAATGTGATTTTGAGCCAGCCGGCGGGAAACCAGCCTTTGGAAACCAGAAGGTACTGTAGATTTGGGTCGAGTGATTAGCATACCATACCGGGCGGCGGGGGCGTCCGGGTGGCGGGGGGAGATTTTCTTTGGGGTTGGCTCTACTCTAGTTTCCAAACTTCACTGCGGGGGCCCGGGCGCGTCCCGTCGAGACGACGTCGCTGGATGGGGGGGGGGTCTACTATGGACAGTACTTCTACACAGTACCAGTACTGGCGTGCGCCGTGTGTACATACCGCGGTACGTACTGTACCTGTTCGGTATGTAGCGCATGGTAACACCGCATCGTACCTGGTACGACGGTACAGTACCTGGTACCGGTGTACATAACGGTAAGTATACCTTTTGCCGCTTGATGGTGTAGATGGCGCGAAGTTTTCTGCGACGCAACAACATCATGACGATGATGATTGATTTTTACTCGTCCCACGATGATGAAGCAGGCGGCGGCGAGGAGCAAGGAACGAGGAACGGCGCATAGGTGCCGTGTACTCATACAGTGTATTAAACAGTTTCCAGTCTCCATGTTGTAGATCGAGCGTTGAATACAATCTAGCCAGACAAAATCAATCACAAAGACAGTACCGTAGCTTCACCATGCCACCAACTTCATCCTCGTCCACGTCCACGTTGCCACTGGCTGAATTGCACCTGCGGCCCTCCACGTTGACTCTCTTGCAGCAACGAGGATTCGTGACGCTGGGAGAATTGGTGGAGTCCAAAGAATCTGGGGCAGGTCTGGCGACGCTAGCGGCCGAGTTGCAAGTCGAGCTGCCCAAGGCGATGCGGCTGCTGAGAGAAATTCAAGATTGCTTGACGGCGTCGGCGTCCGCGTCCGCTGCGGCAGTGACGGCGATGGTGGGCGACTCCTCCTCTTCTTCAAATGTCGCAATCGAAATTGACAAGGAAAATCAGCCATGTCAAACTCAAAGTCACACTGAAACGAGGACGAATCCTGCAAACGAGGCACCAACTCAAACCCCAGAGGCTCCCATGATTTTGACACCTCCCCCGATGCTGACCGCTAGTGATCTCCTCGCACAACTCCATCCGCCCCACTCGTCGGGATCTGCTCGTCGCCACAAGACAGCAAGTGGCAACGACAAAGACATATCTTCTCACAAATCAACATCTCAATCCACTCCTGGTGGTATCATCACTTTTTGTCGTTCCATCGATACTCTGCTCTTCACAGGAGGCATTCCTCTCGGAAGTGTCACCGAGTGCGCTGGTCTTCCCGGGGTGGGCAAGACACAACTTGCTATGCAACTGGCCGTCAATGCGCGATTACCAAGAGGCCTAGGCGGAGTAGAAGGCCAAACACTCTACGTAGACGCCGAAGGTAGTCTCGTGGCCGAACGCCTCCACACGATGGCCCAAGCGTTGCTGCATCATGCTCAGGGGACCGTGCGGCGACGGAGGCCTCATGATCCCTCCCTACCTGCTGACTTTTCAAAGGTGGAACAAGTTCTTGACTCCATCCATGTCTTTCGGGTACACGACGAAGCGTCACAAACGGCAACTCTGTATTCTCTGCCGTATTGGATAGAGCTGATCAACAACAACAGTGCCAAGGAGGGCGAAGAAACATCACAATCCATACCCGTCAAGTTGATCGTTGTCGACTCCATCGCCTTTCATTACCGCACACAGAATTCGGCTTCTAAGGAATTCTATTTGCATCGAACCAGAGCATTGACGCAAATGGCAGCTTTTCTGAACGATCTAGCACGAGACTACAACGTGGCCGTGGTATGCTTGAATCAAATGACCACCAAAATGGACAATAATGTTTCGAGACTTGTTCCCGCCTTGGGCGAATCATGGGCCCATGCAGTTACCACGCGTCTCTTGCTCTCACAAGAGGATCTAAAGAGCCCTCGCCGAGTATGTAGACTCGTCAAGTCTCCTTGTATGCCTTCAGGGACCGCTTTCTATCAAGTGACGGAAAGTGGTATTCGAGATGTGTCATTGGCGCCCACAGTAGATTCCGACAAAACCAGGGATGACGACGAGAATGAAGAACTGAACGGAAATGCTACCGGTAATGGTACTCGTATGACGAACCCCAACCAACAGAAACGCCTCCGAACCATCTAGAGGATGACTGGAACAACCCCTACGACTCTCACAGTCAGTATGGTACTGGGTTACTCTAGAGGACAGCACGATATACTCTCACTAGCATACTGTAATACGTAGTATACCAATGGTCCACACAGTTTCGATTCGTAATCAGTTTTTAAATCGTCTGTTTGCCTATTTCTTGCTTTCCTTCTTTTCCGTACCCTTCGCGCCTTCCTTTTTCTTGTCGTCCTTGGACTTGTCATCTTCCTTCTTTTCCTCTCCCTTGTCATCCTCTTGGGAATCCGCCCCATCTTCCCCGTAGCGAATCTTGTTATTGATGAGATCATGAATCGCAATGACCGATCGAATCAGTGCACTCAAATAGATCGCCATGTGCATATCATTGGTCTTGATCAACATACTTCGGACCATTTCGTCCGTATTCAAGTTTGGCAAGAGATTGAGAATGGTTTGTAAGTTGGCGACAATGTCCGGGTTGACTTTCACATCGCCCCGCACACACGACTCTAAATAATCCTTGCATTCAATCAGCTTTTCTGTCAAGGTGGCCAGGCCCGCGATCTTGCCCTGGATCAGGCTGGCAACGGTGCTAACAGTCGGATCATTGATATCCCGCAATAAGTGCTCGACGCCGACTTCTTCTGCTTCCATAGCTCCCATTTTACAAGGAACATGTGCAAAACTAAGCTGCACTTGGCGTTGTCCGTTTAGGGTGGAGACTTCTTCCACGACTTTGTAGGCCGTGGTGGGCATGGACTGTCGGTCGGGGCGAATGTCGATGATGCAAAAAATGGGGGGCACCGGGGTGGAGGAGGGCAGGAAGCGCTGGACAATGTCGTAAATTCGCAAATCATTGGAGCGGATTTGAGGGCCCGTACTGTAAAAGCCAACGACGCGTTCTTTGGCATTCACTTTGCGAAACATGGCCAACATGTTTTCTAGATAATTGTGATCCAGGTAAAAGACGTCCTGGGAGCACAAGAGATGAGAAGAGAACAGAACAGGAGGAGAGGAGTGAGGATCTCGTGTCTTGTCTGGAACTGACGCCTCTCGACAGAGTCTCTACGGAGAATCAGTTGCAGTTGCAGCTGCAGCTGCAACTTCTGCGCGCCAAACTCACCGGGTTGCGAGAGTCTTCTTCAAAGGGAACAGCAAAGGAATTCGTGCAGTCAACGACCCCTTTCGATACCATGCCGAGCAAAACCCCGACGACGCGCTTGCGGGTTCCACGGGCGACTCTGTGGTAGTGATCGGCGGCACTTAAGAGGACTAAGGGATGCATTGTGACTTCGTCAATGTTGCCAAGCTTGGGCGTGGCTTCGACGACATCGTCAGTATCAAGGGCCATGGATGTCATTCTGGAAAGATTCGTCCTACTGGTACGAGTGCAGTAGTTTGGAAGCTTATCAAGGAATAATCACGGTACAATGAAGCGCTATACGAGTACTTCTTCTCTAGCTGGACTCGAGAGAGGTCTACAAGAATGTTGATGAATGCAGACTTGACTTTGACTGCGGCACAGGATGCGGTATGGTACTCGTATTGATGGTACTCGTATGTGTGAAGGCTTCATGCCCAGCCGCAGGCGCAAAGGAGATCGTAGCCACCAGGACAGGAGCGCCATCGTCCATCACCGGGAAAAAATCATCGGCTCCATTATTTTTCGGTCCCCGTCTTTTTGCTTCTTTTCGACGATTGACTACTCGGATCACTTCTCACTTTTCGTCTGACGCCGCCAGACGGACGTCGAGCGACAATGCAATGCACGACTCATTCGAACTCATAACTTTTTTTGCTCCTCTCGAGCGCAGCGGTTGCTACTGGTACAGTACCTCTCTACATGTATTTCTACCCGCTAAAAGAACGGGGTAGTGAACAAGTAGTAGAGAGAGTAGAGAGAGGAGTCCCGGTGTCTCGGTACTCGCATCAATTCACCAGACACCAGAATTTATTGTCTACTACTACTAGTAGAGTATTGCGATCAATCGATCAAACCTCCAGGACAGAGCAGCATGGTCTTTCTTCATTTGTTCATTGTCAACAAGTCAGGCGGGCTCATTCACCATCGAGCGCTCAGCGACAAGGCCCCCAAAATTGGAACCAACGAATGGTTGCGGATTGGCTCCACTTTCCACTCCCTGCATGCGATTGCCGCCGAAGCCAGTCCCATACGATTGCCTTATAATAAAAATACAACTACGGGGGCCGATGACGGAATCGAAGAAATCCAAGCGTTGGGAATGGTACTGCGAAGCTTGCAAACAAGAACAGGAGTCAAATTTGTCATCACGTGAGTGCATTGGGCATTGGTGGTTCTTCTATGGACAGTGGATAGCGAAGAATGGACAAGTTGCATAAACCTTCCACTCACAACTCTATCTCATCTGATACTGAATTTCGCAGCGCTGAAACTAGCACGACAGTTGATTTGGATGCTGTGTTACGAGAAATCTATATTCTTTATACTGAATGTGCTTTGAAGGACCCCTTTTACGAGTTGGAGATGCCCATACGCTGTGAACTATTTGTCAATAGTGTAGATACTTTGATTCAGCGAATGGAAAAGGTTGCTATTCGTGGGGGACGATAGACATAACAACATGTGCTGTAGGAATAGAGCTTATATGAGTATAGTCGTTTGAAGTTTCTAATCGGTGCGGTTGGGAATTCTTAGACCTGCCGATTCCAACGAGGCTTTCAGATCCAGTTAGACCTTATTTTCACCATAGCTGACGCTTCGATGTAAAGGATTCTATTGGTTAAATAATGGCTTGTGGTCAGCCATGTTGGATTGCGAACCCTGGGCGATTGCTTGAACGGATACGCGAGAAGGGGGAACAGCTGGGAACTGGGAACTGCAATAAGCATGGTGATTTCAGTCATTTTCAATGTTTTCCTGAACTCTAGACTCGTCGGAATCCCCGAAGGTCATAGCCTCAAGATCAAGAGTAGGGGTCTCATTCGATTTAAAGTTTCCCTGTCGCCCGAACCAGTCGCTGATTTCATTTGTTAGTTGTTCATTTTTTGCTTCGCCCTCCCGTTCAACAAGGGTGTATCCTTCGACAAAACGCGCAAAGAAACTTTTGGGTTTTGGTTGTTGAGCCGGTAAGCGAAACATTGAAGGAAAGACACGACGTCGAGAGGCGAACTCTCGGGCGGACTGAAAGATCCGCCGTCCCGATACATCACGCCCTTTAACCTTCTTAGCCCCGTCGACGTCTCGAAGTAGACGTTTTTCTCGGGCGGCAATCTTTTTGTTTTTCCGGGCGACTCTAATGCCTTCTTTCACTCGGTCCATGGTGATGATGAAGGTCCTCATCGGTAATGTAAAAGCCAAGTAGTGACTTCCCAGGAAGCGGCCTGGTCGCAAGACGGAGCGCATTTCAAATCGCAACTTGCCATCCTTGATGAAGATTTTTCGCAACTGATTGTCTTCTCCCATATCGAAGCCTGCATTCTCGTTCACTTTAAATGGCGAATATATTGGAAAGAACGAATACAATGGTTCCGGGCGTTTCGGGGGTGGCATGCCCATTGCCTCGTAGACCACCGATAGACTGTGCAATGACGAGTAGCAAATTAGACCGGGGCAGCAGAATCATTTTCTTTCGGCGTCTTCCTCAAACTTACCCATTTTCCCATGTCTGTGGGCACTCAAAAACAAATGCCAGCTCTGGTTCTCGTAGGCCAATAGTCTGCCCATTATTGCCAGTTCCAATCTTTGTGCGAACTTTGAAAGTATTTGTGACCACCGGGGCATCGGGACTTGTTCGAATCCGGGCACGGCCAGTCAAAATCATTTTATCACCACTGAATTCAACATTGGAAAGACCAAGAACTTGTACAACAGGAGCCGACTTGCTCGCCATTTTCCATTGGCGACCGAAAAAATAGGCTCCATCCACGACATCTCGAAAGGATCTGACACGAACCCGAATGGCTCGAGCCACCAGTAAACGTAGCCCCATATCTAGTAGAAAAGACCCCATAACGTCTTCACGCGTGAATGAGCCCCGTATCGTTGTTGTGAAAGGCTCCAAAATGAGTGGTCCTCCTGGGGTGATTCGTTTCACGACTGGAAGTCCACCGAAAGCCAGGCGGCGAAGATCAAGATTCAAATCGGACAAAAGGATGGATCCCATTTCTCGCTCATTAGGATCGAACTCTGGAGCTCCCGTACGGCTGGTAGCAGCTGCGGCAACCTGGGCCGCCTTTTCTGAAATGCCTTTGGAAATAGACTGAACAGAGTCCTTCACTTTCTTCAACGGTGAAGCCTTTTTATCATCTACTTTTTCAGAAGAGGGGGCGCGCAGCTTTGCCATATCTTCCACCATCTGTTGGTATTCCTCTCGATCAACGACACCGTCGCTGTTGACATCGTACAGACTCACTAATTCCGATGCGAGCTCATCGATGGAATTCTTGTCGGTTTCCAGTTCTGATATCATACTCAAAGCTTCTGCGATTTCTTCCCGATCCAAAGTGCCGCTCTTGTCTTTATCAATCCTATCAAAAGCTTCATCAGCAGACTCCACCAAAGAGAGGCCTTCTTCTTCATCACCGAAGGCTTCCTTGAGAATTGCATTGCCTTTACGGTCATACTTGTCACTTCCTCCCATTCTTATAGGCTTGAATCCCAAGCGAGAGAAATTGATGCGGATTTCCTGCACTTCTTTTCTCCAAAACGGAGTCTTCGGTTTTGTTTTCAGCTCAATATCAAGGTCTTCGATTTCCTCCGCAAGTGCATTAATAAGACCCATCAGGGTCCGTTCAATATATTTTCTACCTTCCGGTCTCGCATCGATTTGGGCTCGGTTGAGTAAATCTGACAATTCGGTCGCTTTTTCGCGACGTATCCCCTCTTCTAAAGTCCGTGCATGACGCCGCCTCCACAGTCGCCGCAACGATAGAGCTTCGGGTTCATTAGGACTCAATCCTTCCGTGTCCGATGTTATAGAAGTTTTGTTTTCTGACGACACTTGGTTGCCATTCCGGAGTACTCGAGCTTGATCTAGCGCGTATCTATACAGGCCCCTGAAAGGAGCCAACGTTTTGTTGGTGATGTTCGCTGTGAATTGCTGGCCGTCGGAAAATAAGGAGGTTTCCTTCCAGGATTCCGATTTACTCGTTGGTTCCTCCAAAGACTTCTGGAAAAATATCGTTTTTGCCTTCTCAAAGTTGGAACTAAAGCTCTCAGCTGGCATTCTTGTGATGTTGAAAAAATTGTAACCGTTTGTCTGTCCAATTTGTCTTATCGGCATGGAATTCGGAAAAGGAAAACCACCACCTGGCTCGGTATCCACTTCTTTGTCAGTTGGATTGCTAAAAATCTTGTAGCCGTTGGCGACTTGGGTGGATGTCCTAGGACAATCATCTTCGTCTACTCCCTTCGGATCACGAGACTCAAGCTTGGCACCATTGACTTGGGTGGATACACCAGAAAAGTTCGAAAAATCGGACTCATTGTCCAAGGTGGAGTCATCGCTTTCTGCTTTGGACTCAGGCAAGTCCAGGGAAAATAAAACTGGCTGTGGGTACCTCACTCGGCTGGGGGCAATTCGGTGGACCCTAAACTGTCGCCGCCTTGTCAATTCTTGGTTAGGTATATAACAGAAAACTGCGGGAGCTGCCAGTACACTTAGCGCAGCGATACCAAATCCTGTGCGCCGACTTGCGTTCGGGCTCATGCTGCTTGCTTCCAGCACGTCGGATTTCTTCAACATACAACCCAACACATAAATACAACAACAAATTTGCCCTTGTCGGTATTAAGATCCGCTTTTTGATACTATCGATGCCACCCGAGAACCAAGATTCATTCGAACTTTCTGAAGTCTCTTACTTCCGAACTTTTACGACCACTGCTCCTGTCAGATGTCAGAAGTTTTCCCTCGACGAGATCCTCTATCTTCCCTCCACTCTGAGAAGAAAAAAATGATTGTGGCAAACGCCTATTCTCTCTAGCTAGTAGTAGTAGGGTAACGGAAGTGAACGTGCATCAGTGTGCAGCGGATAGTGGATGGAGATGTGTACCTGGTACTTGTACTGAACCTGGTACTGTATGTACCAGCAGGTACCCGTGTACAGGTACATAGTGTACCGGTAAGGACCATCAGTACCAGTGGTACCAGGTGCTGCACTGAGTACCGGTACCGTAATTTACACGTTTACGTACCCCCCGTACTTCCGTACCCCCCCCGTACCGCGCTGTACATTTCAGTGTGCCGGCTGGCGCGTCCGAATATGCTTCTGTGGGAATTCCTTCACGCCGGATTCCCTTTCATGATCCTTGCGCTCACGCGGCTCGATCGGGACTGCCTTTGTTGTGCGTCGCAAAATAATGATGATCGGCCTCATCGCCGATCGCCGACACAAATAAAAATTGACCATGGCACAACCTGTTTCAGGTGCTGTTGTAGCCATCTTTGGCACTGAGAGTCCCATTCTTGGGTGCTCTTGCGAATACCATTCTATCTGTGGACACTGTGTGGACCTTGACTCTTTGATCCGGTTCAAAATGACTACTGTAGAGGAAGGTAAGTGTATTTATTCTTACTTGCATTTCTTGATTATTCTCTCATCTCCTCCTTTCAATTCGTCAGCTAATAACGAATATAGGACTATTATTGGAGCCTTCTGGGTTACTGAAGGCGCGGATAGATGTATTGTTGGGAGGCTTGCTCCTGAATTGAAGGAGCAGGCCAGTAATTTGGAAGGTCGAATTGCACAAGTTGTGGATATATTCTCAAGATCTCAAGCACCTTCCAAGATTGCTTATTCCAACAAGCATGGAGGTGTCTGTCATGCCATTTTGGTGGATAAAGCGGCGCCAATGGATAAGCTTTTGAATGCCTTGCTTCCTGCCAGTGAACTCAATGCTGCAATACACACGGTCTACGCGACTCGTACGACCATAGTCTGCCCGTCGTCGGTAGATAATGTCCTGAAGGATCTCCACGCTAGTGCGCGCCGTGCATGCGCAGACGCCCTAGCCACGACCAGTCGATGACGTGGTCGGCCCGTAATGACTCGGGTGCGTGTGAGACGCGCGACGTACGACTGGCCCCCGTCCGTTGCTAAGACTCAACAGAAACTACAAGTCTATGTACTAGACTGCAACTGCCAAACAGGCACCGAAAATAGCTCATCACATAAAATGAGAGTCAAGCCACATGAAATAGATTCATCTGGTCAACCATGTGAAAGTCATGCAAGATTAATATTTCGCCTAGTCAGCGCGATATCTTTTCTCAACAATTGATTTTGAAACAAGTAGTTCCAAAATAACCATTCTTTTCTAGCTCATAATTTACACTTTCAATCATTCTTGTCGACTACCTCGTGCATAGGGCACTGTAAATTTACACCCAAATCAAGTGCATTAGCAACATGAAAGTAAACACCCCCAACCCCAGCCAAAAGGCACGCATCGTGCCACCCATTCCTTTGGAGCGAGTCGAGAACCCTCCACTTGAGAAAGGCGAGTACTTGACGTACAAGCTCCGTAATAACCCCACGGATGACAGCAGTCCACTGTACGAACTCTCGGTTCCCTTCTTCGGAACCGGTACTCCGGAGCAATGGCTCAAATTTATGGAGAACCTGTCGCGCGTGTGCGCAGGTCAAAACGTAACTAACGGTCCAGGCAAGTTCGCCGTTGCGCGACGCCTACTTAAGTCCGATGCGCTGGCAGCCTTTAACGAAGCCGTTGATGCAAGATTAATATTTCGCCTAGTCAGCGCGATATCTTTTCTCAACAATTGATTTTGAAACAAGTAGTTCCAAAATAACCATTCTTTTCTAGCTCATAATTTACACTTTCAATCATTCTTGTCGACTACCTCGTGCATAGGGCAATGCACCTTCCTTTATGGACGAATAAAAACCAATTGAAAAAAGGGCAGTCAGATGACACTGTTTGCAAACCCGGTTTTTTTCCACGTTTCTGCCTCCAGTTGAGATACTGCCTTGGGTCAAGACCACTGCAGCTCCATCATTACGGTGCTCCTGGGCGAACACTTGGCGTTCGTGAACGTTCGTGGACGTTTCGGACGTTCTCTGTCCGATCGGCGACATTTTGCGTACGAGGAGTGAGAGTAGTATCGGTACTCGTACGGTACCAGTACTGGTACTCGTACCAGGTACCGGTATGGATACCAGCATACAGCATACCGGTAGAGGGGCTCCGGTGGACGAGTACAAGGAGCAATTTGTGTTCCATAGGCCCAAAGATCTGTTCGCCACTTGAACTATGACGCCCGCAAAGTCATTTCGAACGTTGGTGCGACCGTAGAGAATGTACTAAGCGCAACACAGACCTACACGACTATATTATTTATCGACTATGACCGAGACAAAAACTGATTAGAGGAGAAGAAAAACCGAACCCCGGCTGTGGTATTGTGGGGAAAGGATCCTCACCATCCTGTCCATCATCCTGCCTGCCTGTCATGATGTCAAATGTCAAGCTTTGATTTGAAGAAGATACGGCCGAAGTAAGAAGGACATCACCTCGCCCCGCGACGACCGACGCTTCCCATGAAGAAAATCGAAATGACCCTGTCGGTTTTCCCACTCTCTCATATTTTCCATTTCGCCCCAAAGCAACTTGGAAACCATGTCTGAAGGTAAGAAAACAATCATGACTTATGCAACAGCGCTTGCCACGAGGAAGTTTGGTCTGACCTTTCGTGTTTTATTCTTGTTGTGTTTCTACGCCAATAATGACCCTGTAGCCAAGCAAGAATCGGCTCAATTGATCACCCGGTTGATTGACTGGAACTCCGATGTCCTCCTAAAACTCCTCAAACAGGTCGTCGCCAAGCGTGAGGCCTCAGGAAAGGGAGGATGGGACGATGATCCACCCATCGAAGTAAAGGCAAACATAGAGGACGAGCTGGTTGACGTTATCGCTCTCCCTCCATTTGACAAGGAAGCCCACAAGCATCCCAAGTCGATCGACGTCGCCCCACAAGTGGCCCAGCAATTGAAAGAATTTGTTTCCGCCATTGCACAAGCGTACCGTCCGAACCCATTCCACTGCCTTCAACATGCAAGCCACACCACAATGTCTGCTACCAAGCTCATCTCTCGCATTGCTGTATCGGATATCGAGAGTGGCCAAGTTTCCGAAGGTGACGATGCCATGGATTCTGACCTTCTAGCTGCCTACATGCACAATCAAACCTATGGTATCGTTTCTGATCCTTTGACTCAGTTTGCTGTCGTTCTGGCAGCTTTGGTCCACGCCGTCGATCACCGCGGCATCTCAAACGAGACTCTTGCAAGTGCAGACCCTGAACTCAAGGCCAAATACGGCAGCAATGCACTCACTGAGAAGCTTTCCTTCGAAAAAGCATGGGAGAAACTCCAGAGTCCTTATTTTGAAAATCTCCGTCGTTGCATCTACGCCGACGAAACTGAAAAGAAGCGATTTCGGCAAGTCTTGGTGAACTCTGTTCTTGCAACCGACCACGATGACCCGGAAGCCCAGGCACTCCGTCAAGAGCGCTGGGACAAGTCTTTCGGACCCGCTGCCGTTGACGAGGATATAAGCCGCAAGGCGACCAGTGTGATTGAGGCCTTGATGCAAGCGTAAGTTTGCCATTTTATGAGTTTCCACATTTCTTGTCGACTCGGGCTAATTATTTGTGCTATCTCCCCATAAATTCAGCGCGGACGAGTTTCACACTATGCAACATTGGCATGTGTACATCAAATGGAACGAGCGTGGTTTCGAGGAAGCTACCAAAGCGTACAAGGAAGGACGCACGGTTGCCGACCCGGCAAAGACATGGTACCGCGACGAGTTAACCAAATTCGACAACTTTGTTATCCCTCTCACCATGCAAATGAAGGATATTGACGCTTTTGTCGTCTCCAGTGACGAGTACCTCAACTACGCCCTTCAGAATCGCCAGCGTTGGCATTCCAATGGGCGCGAAATTGTTGCGGCTCTTGTTGCCAAGTACACCACGGGAAGTGCGACTGCCAAGGTTGACCTCATCAAGGCCATTTCCAAGGAAGGAAAGGACGAGGAAGCCTCCACCAAAGATGCAACTTCTACGAAGCATTTGCAGCGTCTCGTTGACTGGAACAATGAGGTTCTTGAACAATTTCTCAAACAGATTCTGGCTAAGCGTGCGGCCAGTGGGAAAGAATGTCAAGATGAAATTCCCATCATCAGAACTCCGGATGGAAAGACTGTTCTCGACGAGTTCCCGGACACTATTGATTTCCCCAAGTTTGATCCCAATTCGTCCGTTGACAAGCTGAACCTCTCGGAAGTCCAGTTGCCCTTGGCAGTTGCATCACAATTGAAAGAATATGTTGGGCACGTATCCTCGCAATTCCATGACAACGCCTTCCACTGTCTCGACCATGCGTCATACGTCTCCATGACGGCGAAGAAGCTTCTGGGACGCTTGGTTTTGCAGTCTTCCGATCTTTCTTCAGAAGAAAAGCACAATCAATCGTTTGGGTTGATATCTGATCCTCTTACTCAATTTGCTGTGGTTTTTGCTGCTCTCATCCGTGACATGGACCACAGTGGAGTGCCCAATGCACAGCTGGCTCAAGAAAATGACGAGCTTGCAAAGAGATTTCACAACCGTTGCATCTCGGAGCAAAATTCTATCGAGCTTGCATGGAATCAACTAATGCAACCAGAATTCGAGGATTTGCGTGCCGCCATCTGCGCCGATGAAAGCGAGCTCAGGCGTTTCCGTCAAATTCTTGTGAAGTCGGTACTCGCGACCGACTTCAACGATTCGGAGCTTGTGGAAAGGAGAAAGAAAAATTGGGAAATGGCGTTTGGTGAGTCGAGCGATGATATGGATCTCAAGGCGACAATTGCGATCGCACTGCTGTTGCAGGCATCCGACTCTTTCCACACCATGCAGCACTGGGCCGTCTACAAGAAGTGGACCGAGAGGAACTTCTTTGAAGTGTACACTGCATTCCAGAAGGGGCGAGCAAAGCAAGATCCATCTTTGTACTGGTACAAGAGCGAGATGGCACTTTTGGACGAACACATCATCCCCTTGTGCAAGGACATGCAGAAGCTTGGTATTTTCGGAAACTCTGCTGATGAATACCTTGCTTTCGCCACCACAAACAAAATGCAATGGGGAATGAAAGGCACAGAGATCGTGCAAGGCATGGTTGACAAATTTCACGGTAGGGAGGAAAAGAAGTCCAAAGCTGACAGGATCTCTCAACGCGTCAGTCTCAGGAACTAAGCTGCGGGGTTTGCTGATGGCCCTCGCTCTTTCATGCCATGTCACAAGTAATATGGATGAGTTCACAGCCATAGTATTGGCTGCCTCGAACATTAATTTAAAAGTAAGCAATGCATTATTATTATTCACAACTACGTATTCGTACCCTCTAGGGTACCCTCTAGAGTAGAGAGTAGGAGCTTGTGCGGAGCTGTGGTTGTGAGCCAGCCGAAAAAACAACAGCAGGTTGGCAAAAGGACGTTAAGGCTGCCCGACTGTTTCTATTTATTGCCGTAGACTTTCTTCCAAAAGAATCGGACGAAATCTAGTAGATGGGTCTCGTCGGATCAGTCGATACTGCCACAATTTGTCTGGCCGTTGAAACTAAGCCGTTCAGTAAGGGTAACAGACTTACAAGGATGATGACCGATACCACAATGGTTGCCATGGCGTCTGCGAGTTCACCGGAAACCAATTCAGGCCAAATCTGCGAGATAATAGCTGCCACCAAAACCGCTGTACTTCGCATTGTATCTGCGCAAATGTGCTGTTGCACGAGAGCAAAAAAATACGGATCCATTGGTTGAGTTGGGAAAATAGAACCGTCCATCGTCGAAGAATTTGCATTTACTCGGGATACGTACCGTCCATGCTGTTGCAAGGGTCGAGATTGCATTATTGAGAATGGATTGTTGAGATTTGCAGATTCGCAAACGGCTTGCGCATTTTAAAGCTAAACTACTTACCAGAGCACATGTTGAGATTTACGAGCATCTGCTCCCCCATCCCTAATCCTTCGCCATCAGACTCTTCCCCCTCGCCACCGGCATCGTCGACAATCAAGTGCTGGGTCTCGGGATGAATGATTCTGTCACCGCCTCGAACGGAATACCTTGTGGGTGCTATCTCGCGTCTCACCGTTGTCAACCCAAAAGCTTGGTGCGCCCGAGCAAAGCAAGTCACATTGACAACATCCAGCAACAAGTTTGCCCCCGAAAACCACATCATAATATTAACGTCAACGTCTTCTTCTGGCACACTATCAGGCAGCCTCAATGTCATGAGTGCATCTTTGATGGCGTATGCAGTCACAATGACCAAGGTGGTGACGCTTATCAGCGGCGGGATCAGCTCCAAATACAGTCGCATCAGCTCCCTTTTATATTCTCGCACCGCTGCTGGTAATTTCATCTCTTTCTCGTTATAGGGACGGTGCTTGATTCGTTCGGCACATAAATTGAAAAGGTAAGTCAATGCATCGACGCTCATGGCTTCGGCATCTTCGAGCATTGCCTGGCTGTTCGCGATTAGCGCAAAAACAGCTTCCAGCAACAGAAAACCCAAGAACGTCCAAAAGGCGACATTCAATACATATTCATTGGTTATCTCACCCCCTCTTGGCTCATCTTCTGCCTCTACCAAAACCTTGCTGTGACGATTCTCATTCTGATAGCTCTGCGCTGAGCGGTTCTGGAGAGATGTCATTATCACCTGTTATTCCTTATGACGACTCACTTGGGACGGATTCTCAATGCAAAAGTCCTCTTTCGAAGCAACGGAGGTCAATGCTTTCTTTCTGCAGAATTGGACTTCTATCGAAGCCAAGGGAGGAAGGATGTCGATGATGAATGTGAAGATGTTAACTGGAATACAAAATAGGAGCAAATACAGATGCAGTTGATGATAACAACTACGATAGCTCTATAGTAGAGAGACTATTGTGTCGATGGTCTACTTTGTAGTAGAGAGTAGATGCTGCACTAACTCAGTAGAAGTACACCATTGTACGGTACGGTACAGTACGTATGTACTGTACAGAATGCATTGTATTTTAATTCGACCGCACCCAAGATTCTCTTCTTCGACCACGTACGCGAGATCAGTCCGGATGACAGCCAGACTGACACAAAATATCCATGACTCAAAATCGAAAAGGAGAGTCAGTCGTCGTGCGGACATTTTGCGTAAAGTACTGTACCATACTGTACTGGTACAGTACAATACGAGGGTACCGGTACATGTACCGGGGTAGACGCTGTACCGGTACAACTGTAGGGCATGTGCTGTAGGCTGTAGGCTGTAGGATTTCGTTGCCGGTCGAAGAAGTCGAAGTACCAGGTACTGCATCCTACTCTACAGTACCTGGTACTCGTACGAGTACAGTATTCGTACCGGTATCGACAAGGGTTACGTAGCTCAGGTGGTGAACTGATTTGGGAGGATCAGTGAGGCCCTGAGTTCGAATCGTCGCGCGATGACAGCTTTCTATGCTGTTTGTCGTTACACTCAAGCCCAATATTTACGTTTAAGAAGTCCGATCTGTCCAGCCACCTTGTGTGACCGAATGCTGACGCAGATACACGGACTCAACTCCTGAGGATGCGCAGGCGGCGCAGGCCCCCCTGTTTCGCAAGCAGGGCAGGCCTTCCATCGCGAATCTCTGCATGGACTCATGTACCCCGCCGTGACACTAGCAGACACCCATTAACGATACTGCGAGCGTGGCACACTTGCGCCTTCTGTACTTAACATCAAAGGAAAACCCGCCGGGCCTCTGCTGGGATCGATATCCCGAACTAAGCAAGCCCCCCGGCTAGTAGTGAGATGACAGACGACGCTAAAATGAGCGGTAGACCAACCAGAGCAGCCTAGGTGCCCGCGAGCCTCTGCCGGGATTGGCATCCCATGCTGGGCAAGCTCAACGACACCGGAGGTAGTTAACAACAACAACAACAACAACCGGTATCGACTACTACTGTAGAGTACCAGGTACCTGGTAGTCTGGTAGCTCTACTACTACTAGTAGAGCAAGTGAAAGTACGATGTTCGTTGGACATAAATGTCGAATGTTGTACAGTACTCAGTACTTCGTACGAGTAGCTACTGTAGGAGGAGGTCTGAAGGGATGCCACCCCCTCCCAGCAGCTAGTACGGGGAGATGCTGTAACATCCGAATATTCTAACAGTCGAAGAATATAATAAAGTTTTCTCAAAATTTGCAATACTATTATTAGTCTACGAGTATAGCATTATTTTGTCGAACGCGATGACTCTGACACTATTCGAGCATGTCTTGGCCTACCGGTAGCGGACGATGATGATGATTCGTTCTCTCGCAGGACAAGAAAATAAGTTCCAGACCAAGGGGATTCTGTTAGCTCGAGATGAGAAGAGACGAGGACCTTGCTTTGAAAATCCTACTTGATACGGCCAGCTATGACGTCCCTGTGCTATAATTGCTTGTAGAAAAAGACGAACCACCTCCTCGTCCCAAGGCGCGAATCTCAATTGCTGTCGAGTACAAGCCCTGTATAAGCGGTCCCAGGCTCACAATTATGATGATCGAGATGAGAATGGCACCCCAGGAATCAGCATTTGCCGCTGATAGGACCTCGGGGAAAAGCGCTGCAAATCCAGCTGCCAGCAAAGTGGCGATGCTCCTCAGCGTATCGGCAGCAACATGCTGTCAATCAAGCCATCCCACGTGTAAGACCACTGGAAACAATGCTCAAAGACAAAACTCACCAAAGCAACCACTTACCGTGAATGCACTACACATGTTCAAATTTAAATGGTTTGATGACGAAGATTGATCGTCGTCATCTTCGTCAAGCCCCAGTAGACTCATGTCCGCGTGTGAAGCAGCCGTGTAGGTTGTCGAATCGTTGCCATCGTCGACTGTCTTTAAGAGGCCAGTCAACTCTGTTTCTGTTTCATCTCTATCATGCGATAAGTCCAGAAAAGTTGATGGGATACCGACGACTGGATGTTCCGCCCTGGCAAAGCATGATACATTGACAGCATCCAGAAGTAGATTCAATCCTGAAAACACCAGCATAATAATGACATCAGGGGGAGTACCAACAGGCTCGTCATCAATCAGCACGTCAATCGCTTGTTTGAGGGAATATATTGTAACAATCACAAGAGTAGTTACGCTGATCAATGGTGGAATAAGCTCAAGATAGAGCCTCTGCAGTCGTCGTCGCCGGTGAAGTATTACGGCATCCATCGATTTTTCTTCCTCGGTAATTTCCCGATGCTTAACCCGCTCGGCGTAATAGTTGAAGAGATAGGTGATCGCGTCGACAGCCATGGCGGCGCAATCGGCCATCATTGCCTGGCTTCTTGCTGTTAGAGCAAAGACAAACTGTAGCACCGTAAAACAAAAGAAGGACCCAAATGCAACGTTCTGGTAAAGGCCGGAAGTCAGAATATTTTATTTTTCGAAAGGAACAAATTTTCAAAGGTTGTCTTTTGCTAACAATTGACTCACCAGGACATATTCGTTAGAAGTAACACTCGTTGTCTTCAATGGCAGGTTGGTGGTAGCAGTCGGTCCATTCTTTACGGGACCTTCGTCCTCGTAGTTGTTCGACGACTTTGGTGCCATCTTATGTTTATCGCCCGAATAGGGGTCAGCCGACCGGGTCTGTTCTCAATCGATGATTCTTCGAACGCAATGCTACAAGTACACTGCAGAATGAAATCAGCAAAAGGCGGGGGCCTCGGAAGAAGAGCGGCATCCATGATGACGATGATGATGATTCTTCATCATTCATGCATGACGATGGTTGAGGAGCGTCGACAAGTCGTGGAGTGAGTGAGCCGAGCGATGATGTGAGCGGTGAGCGCGCTACAGTATCAGGTACCAGTACTTGCATACCGTACGGGGGAGTACGAGTACCGTACAGCGTACAGTGGGGCGGTGCCTGGTCTACTGGTACAGCATATGTACCGGTATGTTAAAATCCATGAGTTCTAGGCAGTGGCTAGCGGCTCAGGGATTCGGGCTAAAGGACTAATTTGACTGTGGGATAACGAAGTGCGCTATCTTAAATTAATGAGCTCTTGCTCTAACTGATGAAATGAACTTTTGTTCATTTCTACTTTTCTTGAATCGTTGACATGTATATCGATAGAAGTCCGTGGGCTTCTTATAGTTTCTTGGAGGATCATAGACTGTCTCAGAGGGTCTTAGAATGAATCTCTGGGTCGTGATCGAAACGTGCGTCGTGCGTGATCGTGCGTAATTGCGAACGCTGGTCGCGTCCGTCCGTCGTTCCGTGGACGTTCGATGTAGATATTCGAACACTCCCTCTCGCGAGTAGGTAGTGAGTCGATTACCATCCGTTCATGCTCTTTCGGTGACGCTTGAAATCCGGCTCGTTCAGCGGTTTGGTCAGTATGTCTGCCGGTTGGTCGTAGGTACCAATAGGATGGATTGAGATCCAACCCTTCGTGACGTAGCTTCTAAAGTGGAAGAGTTTGTTGTTGAGGAATTTGGTTCGGGGGCGGAACTTGTGGTATCGTGCGATCTCGATAGCCCCGGAATTATCCTCGAACACCTTGCAGTGCACTTCGGTGCGCGAAGTGTTTATCTCGAAACCTCGCTTCTTCATTTCCCTTAATAAGCTAATAATTGGGATGGCTTCTCGGAGGGCATATGATAAGCCGGTGATTTCGCTTTCTGTCGAAGATAGGGCGATTTCTTGTTGCAGTGTTGACTTCCATGCGATGGGAATTCCCGCGTAGCAAATGAAATAACCGTGTCGTGATCGCGCGGTGGAACGATCTTTACCTGCAAGTTCCGGATCGCAGTTTCCTGCGAAATCTGCATCGACGTAGACCTCTAGCGATTTCGTTGCGTCGGGTTTGAGAATTGTGCCCTCATCTTTCGTTGCTTTTAAGTAACGGCCAATCCATTTAACGGCTTTTGCGTGCTCCATTTTTGGCTCTTGGGCGAATCGCGCACATTGATGGACTGCGTATGCGATCTCGTTTCTCGAACCTGCGACGAGATAATGCAGTTTCCCGATGACTGATCGGTAGTTGAAATGGTTGTCGAAAGGTCTCGAATCGGGGTGTCGCGATAGCAGCTTGCTTGATGCCATGGGGGTTTCCTTCGTTGCAACATTGTCGTCGTTGAGCCTGAGGTCGTCCAGTACTTGTTGGACTATGATCGAGTTCTTGTCGGTAGTTCCACTGTTCGTGCGGGTTCGCCATCCTCGTTGCTTGGATGTGCCCGTGTGGGTTCGCCTGGCGTATTCCCGAGGTCGCTCCGAAGCGTCGGCGGGCGTTCGGTTTGCGAGTCAGGTTCACAGTTTCCCGTTATGACGTGCTCCCCCATGAAACAGTCTATCGACGTTGCCGCGCGTGTAAAAATCCAACGAGTCGTCGTCGTCTGGTCGTCGTCAGTCGTCGTATGCGACTGGTTTGACTAAAACAATCGTAACGTGTAACGTGTGCGTCGCACGCGTGCCGTTATGTGGCGCGAAAAAGCAAATGATATCTATAAGTACGTATATAATTCATTAACATATCACAACCAGTCGGTCCCCGAGAACGAAGCGCGCCAAATCGGAAATGCACCGACCGACATAACAATAATACAAACGGCCAAAATTGGTCACGACACAAGATTCACACAACCTCCATCAAATAATGATATCCTGATACTGTAACAGTACTCGCCGTCTCTAGAGTAGAGATTGCAGGAAATCGGACTCAAGAGGCGCACAAAGAACCAACAGTAGTGATCCCTAGCAACAACTCTTGTACTCTACATATATTTCGCTATTTCAGAATGTCGGTCGATACAGCTTTAGATGGCTCTACTGGTGGCAAATCATCGACGAATTGGGAGACAGAGAATAGGCATTTTATATCGACACTCACTGAATCGGCACCCGGAGAACCATACCCACCGGTCCTAATTACACCCACAGCTGACAACACATCCGCCGTACAAAGAGAAACTCCCGACTCGCCACCTTCATCGCCACCCGAGGCAGCTCCCGACGATGTATCTGATGATGGAGCTTTGCTATTATACCGCCGGGACGCCGAGCAATCCGCACAAGCTTTAGAGAATTTGAGTGAAGGGATCCGAGCTGTAAAGCGCATTCTAGAGAGATGTGCATCTGACGAGAATGATACACAGGAATATTGCACGAAAGATATCCAGCAGGTACACAGGCTAGCATCGAGGCTATACGGAGTCTTGGGTTCGGACTTAATGGCATTAATTAACGCAGCAGATATGATTCGAGAGCATTCCAAACTTGCATTTCTGGAGACATCAGAAGTCGTCACTGATCTTACCAGAGCCAAACTTCAAGCAGAAGAATCAGCTCTCCAGGCAAAGCAAGCCAGAAAAGTAGGGCGTCAGCTGCTTGAAGAGAATTTGTTGCTCAAAGATGAAATCGACAGGCTAAGACGAGAAAAGCGCCTGCTCGTAAAGGAAGTCAAAACGTTACGCGAAGAGGCCGCCGAAACCCGTAAATTCGACTCTTGGCGTCTATTGGAGCAACATATCTTAGGGTCGATGGCTATTCACGAAATGGTGTTAAAAACTCCAACAACTCCGAGGCTCAACGTATTCAAAGAAAACGGAAGCTTTGGCGGCGAAACCACTCCAAACGACGTTGAAAAGGAGAAGCTTGAAGACAGATTGGATCCTGAACATACTCAAGGTTCAGGAAGCTGTACGGCAGGATCGGCTTTTGGAGGAAGGTTGGTCGGATTTCGAGCAGCCTTTAGAAATCGCACGATTCCTTCGCCTGCCAATGACACTACAAATGGGGAAGAACACGAACAAGAAGCCAGCAAGGAAGATAAGCCTTCTGATGAGGCGGACGACCCGACGAAGATAGCTCTTGGGTTGTCCTCGCGGCTTAAAACGAAATCTCCAATCCCAAGTCTTGGCGAAGTCTCATCCTTCACAGACGACAGTTCTGCCACGAAAACACCCAAGAACGCCCGCACTAGCATGGAGTCGCACATCGATAATGGTACGAAAAACTTCAGTGCAACTTTCTTCCCCGCAAATGTTGCATTCGGAAACAGCGCAGTGTCGCCCCTTTTGACCCCAAATGAATACCCTGACACCGCCGATCACAAACCGAGTTGTGATCCAAATATTTTGAGGACGCTGGCCATTCCATCAACAGAGCAACCTTCTGTAGGATACAAAGATGCGTCACCTCACGAGAGCCTGTACGAATGCTAGATCGGCAGTCAAACAGCTCGCCAAGCTTGCCCCTTTGAAATAGCTCTGAACAGTGAAGTTTATTCTAGGCAACGGCCTTCACTGATACAACAATATCTTTAGTACAGTACAGCGTTCAAGCTATTTTGTTACCTCTATTAGCCTACGCGCCCCTTGCCAATGTCCGACAATCTTCGACTAAATCCCAGGCAACTTGAGCTTGCCGGGTGCATTCGTCCAGCCGGCCTATCAGAGCGCAAGTTTTAGCGTCGGCTTGAGCGACGCCTCTTGCCTCGCTATTTGGAGGAGCAGCCTTGGCAAGAGCCAAAAAGATGGGAACATTTTCCTCGACATAGCCGTATCCCGAGATGCATTCGCCAATTTTCGTCTTGACAATATCCTCATTGCCCCTGCTGGCGACAAGCATATATCGTCCTTTAGTGCGTGAACTCGTGTATTCGAATTCCCGGCGCTTGATTCGTCTCATGATCTCCCGGGCTCTCCAATGAAAAAAGCTTGGAATGCACACATCCATGTCAAAGGATAAAACTTGGTAATGATGGCCTTCCGGTACCTCCACGACTGTGTCTTTTGGTGGAATTTCTTGCGGAGAGGTGGTGCTCGTTTTCATTACGTATGTCAGCACTACGGGGTCCTCTTCGGGTTCTAGAGGTGTGATGAGCTTTTTTGCCAGGAGAGTGGCCTGCAAGTCCCCAAAGTTGAGACTTTCGCATTCCAGAAGTTCCGATAGAACCTTATCGCATAAGATCAAGCTCTTATCCCCCTCGTCTTGTAGTTTTTTGTCCGTAATATATTGCAATAGACACATAATGATTTCATTGAGAGTCAGATGAGAAGGGACATGAATGTCGTTCTCGAGTGGTATGGAAAGATCATCATCGAGGGAAGTCCCATCCTCTGCAGCCTTGCGCCGCTTGGCGATTCTGGGATGAGTTCCAGCCACATGCTTGGGAAAGAATTTCTCCGCCAGTGCCCCCGAGGGACGATACATCGTTTCTCCTTGAGTCGGATGCGCAATGACAGTCGCAACGACACTGTGAAACTTCATAGACTCGGGTGCTTCCACGCCAGCATAGTTGACGCGAAACGCGTGGGCATCGTTGCTCTGTTTCCTAGTCCAGGAGAAGTTGGTGGGTTTGGACGACCTCAAATATTTGGGATTGATTGCGGCGGGTGCTTGGGGCACTTCTACCTTTCGCTTGCGAGACTTTTTCGGTGGAGTCAAGTTAGAAGAGGACTGAGGAGGAGTCTCGGGCTGCCAGATGGTTTGGAAGATGAATTCCACTTTATCGAAAGCATGTGTGAACAAGGTGGGTTCTATGGGATCTTCCTCTACGTCTCCCACCGAGCGATATCGGTTCCGATCGGCGCGCGACGAACCTCCGCCTTCGGCTCCGTCGGTGGCTCCTGGCTCGGGCACAGTGGGTAGAACCGACGATGATTTGATATGGAGGACTTCCTCCTCCCCTTCGTCTCCTCGGGATTTGCGAACAAAGGCTCCGTGCTTGTCCACTCGCTGAGCGCTCGCGTGGTCCAGCAGACCCACCAGCAATTTGCCTTCCACCGCCAACGTCCACATGCTCGCATCTTGCTCATTTTTCTCGTTCTTGTGCGTCACAAAAACTCGCAAATGCGATCGGCGATAGGGAACTTCCTGGTCTACGGCACAGGTGACGCGGCGGCGAAACCGCTTGACGTGCTCATCGAGTCGTTTTTCCAGCTCATCTATCTCATTGAGTCGCCGATGAAAATGTTGCCAAATTTCAGGAATTCGAGACTGTGGAAGAATCTCTAGATCGTTTGGAGCCTCGGGTTCCTTATCCTTGTCGCTGGGTGAAGATGACATCCTTGAAGGATCTCCGAATAGCTGCCGATATTGTACGAATGACGAATGGGAGGGAGAGATGAAGAGACCAAAGCACATGAGGTTGGCGGTTGGCGGTCTGCTGTGCGGTCTGCTGGTCTGCTCTGTCGATGTGATCGCTGGGCGCTGGGGAACGTGGTGGCTACTGTACTACCGGTAGACCTGCGGGGGAATCGAGGCAGTCTGTCCACCTGACCTCGAAGCTTCAGTCGAACCTGTCCAACAAGGTCAATCGAGTCGAACTGTTTTAGGTCGAAGAAAAGATCTACCGGTACTGGTACACGTGGCTCCACTACGTTCTGCCACCTACGTTGCTTGTTGAATTGGGTCCGGTCTATTAATGCGAATCCGGGGTGTGGCAAAAAGGGGGATTTACTGTTGTCAGGATCCCTGCCCTTCCATCCGATTCGCTTGATTCGCGAGGGTCGGCGGGGGCGGGCAGGTGGGTCAGCATTAAAACTATCTACATAAGCGTCTCTTCTGCACGATAGCAGGGGTCGAACGATATCGACCCGGACGAAACAAAGAAAGTGCCATCGTCATGCATCTGAGGCGCAGAATCTCCAGGATGGCGGATCTGTTCTCCAGGGGATTCTCCACGGGATTCTCCAGGGGATTCTCCATGGTCTCCTTAGAGATTCTCCTAGGAGAAAGGTCATACGTTCTTCCTTTACATCCAATTGCCGAATTCACCTGCCGAATTCACCTGCCGAACCCACCTGCCTGAATTTGCGCAGAAAAATTCTCCAGACAAATTCTCCAGACAAATTCTTCCTAAGAATTTGATGGGGCTTTCTCCATGTAAAGGGACTCGCGTCTTTCCGTTGTATGATATTATTTGAACAGCAACTCAATCCCAGCCAGCGTCAGACCAATCGACTTCCCAATCGCACCCGATACTTCCTTGTTGCTTGGCACTGGTTCTGGTCTGTTAATGACCCAAATTACATAGGCAGATTACCAAAAAGGAGTTACTCACCCCATACACTAACCCAAAGAGCGCGCATGGTAATTGGTAATCCAAAACCTTCCCCACCCACACCCAAAAACGAGAGTTCCTAGTAGGTAGGAACTAGTGAATGATGATGATCGCGAGAAAAAGGGGGCAGAGCGGAAGAGGGTACATACTGGTACTTTACAGTACCAGTACTCGTACCAGGTACTCGTACAGTAGCTCTTTCAGTACGCATGCAGTCAAATACAGTAGGCCGTACGTTATCCAATAGTACAGTTTCTAGCAGGCCTACTACAGTACATCGCGCCAAGAGGATTTCATCGGTAGAGCAGCTAGGGTACCCAATGAAGGAGAGAACAGTCCGTCGCTGCTTCTATGTATCGGTACTATTCTAGAGCTCAGATGCTTTCGAATAAGGTCTTCTCTTTCTCTCTAACTATGCTCGAAAAGTTTCCTATTTAATTCATGTTGGCTTGGGAATTGTGATTGTGTAGTCGCCGCGATTCTTGGGACCTTGTAACTTGGCCAGGGAAAATTCACCTATGCGTTCGCGGTTCTTTTTCGTCGTGGCATCTTCAACGTAGACTTCGCCCCCACAAATCATGAAATCTTTATCTTCGTCGCTCGTCTTCTTGGCCATAGCTTCCAAATGAGGAATACCAAAGGCCTTGGACGCCATGGGAATATCAGACGAACTCATACCGATTCGATGTACCCGGCCGATCATTTCAATAACGCGTTGTTTTTGGGGTGGTATCACTAACCGAATTCGGAGCTGAACCTCCCCATTATCACCTTCTAGAAATTTCCAGGTACCACCCGCCGCCTTTTGATTTGTCTCGGGATCTAATATTGGCCCACCCGCCGTAGTCCCATCGATTCTCAATATCAGGTTCTCGCTGCTGTCGTTGGTTGACGCTTCCACAGCAAACCCTGTCGGACTCGACACAACGTGCCAAATACCCGCAAAATGTCGGCTGTTGGGGTAGGGTCCTAGATCTTTCTTCTTTTTCTTGGGGCGATCACTCTCTGGTACCAATGTGCCCTCTTTGTAGGCTTTAAAGAGTGGATTTTCGGCAACAGGGGGCATCTCCTTCTTCACCGGCTTCCGCGCTTTCTCGCTTTCCTGGGACTCGATCGCATTTCTTATCCTAGTCTTCATCCAATCTTCAATAAAATCATCGGGGGAAGCTTGATTTTGTGATGCTACCGACAAATCTGCCAGCTTCGCTTCGTCGTCATCCTCGTTGTCGTCACTCTGATCCTTCGGTGAAACGGTAGCTTCTACCACACCTTCAATTGCGTCTTCCTCCATGAATCCACTTTCACCCCCGACAGATTTACTATACAGTTGCTCAAGTCGTTCGTAAGTTTTGGTCACGAGTACATCTCTCTCTTGCTCTTTAGGTTTAGTGGGTTCACTTGACGTTTCCGTTGCCCCTTCCGGGCTCAGTTGCCTTTCCTGTTCTTGCATCCGTTCATCTTGGTATTTTTGAAATTTTTCTTCTGATCGCATTATCACAGAATTTGCATCGGGCAGGGCAATGGTATCGTAGGGCATGTAGAACATGGAATAGCTCAAGTCGGAGGATAACGCCGATACACCTTGACTGCGTGGATAGATGCCAATCTCTTTGAGTCTAATGTTTCTTCCAAAGACATCGTCCCACCATTGGCACCAAAAGATAGGTGAAATACCATTTCCACCTTCGGATGAATTCAAAAATTCAAAGTCCTCATCACTTATTGTTGTCGATTCATCCTTGAATTTGCTCAGGTTGTCATCAAAATCCCTCGGTAACTCCATGAACGGTATTCTGGGTCGAAACTCTGGGCTAGACGACGTCATCCGTTCGCCCCCCTCCGAAGATGCTCTCTGTGGATCGGGTGGGAAAGCCACCTGCCAGCCTAGGCCTTCGATGGTTGTTTTCAAGTCTTTCACCAAGGTTTGGAGCTTATTAGTGCCGTCGTCTCCCGCTAAGGCAACTGTATTGAGTACATTATTGTTTGACCCATCAATTTCCAGTGACTGGAAAGTCATGGTCAACGGGCGATACCCATCGACATTCAAAAGCTCATCATCTAAGTCATCTTCTTCTCCTTCTCCCGGTTGGTACTTCTGGAATATATGCTTTTCTACCAATGTTTGCACTGTTTTCGCCAATTCGTTGGTCGCTTGCGCGGAAGTAGCGCTGGAGGCTTTGACATATAGTAGAGGTAGTCGCGTCACGGCACCAGGAATACAAGCATCCGTCAGAATGGGGCAATGGTAGAGAATCGCCCGTTGGACGGATTCCAGTTCCAGCAAAAGTTCATACGATGTGTCCATGGGAATGGCAATCAAATGTGTCGCCGTCGCAATGTCGTCGGAAGAGAAGGGCGGTGCTGTATCCTTTGGACTGCGACCAGCTGATGCCGCCTCTTGCGAGGACGACGACGACTCCTTCCCTTTTCCTAAAAATTGGGCCACATAATCAGCCATGCGACTCTTTTCGGGACCCAGAGGGACGCCGTCTTCATCGCCCTCGTCGTTATTTCCTGTTTTGTCGGCGGAAAGAAGTAGAACTGAAATTGGCGTTTCTCGACCATTTCGGCTCTGCTGCGCCCGAACTGGTTTACGTGTCTGTGACTGCGATGACAGAAAACCATCTGTGTATTCGTAAAGTAGTAAAATCGATAGTATCGATAGAAAAGCTACTGTTGTCGTCATGTTGAAAGGTTTGATGGAGTTAACGAGTACACCGGCAGAGTATTTCTTATGAAAATACCGGTACCGGTATGGTGTATGGTGTTTGCGCGACCGTATTATGATGTTTCCAAAAAATCGTTCTGTTGGCGGTTGGCTCTGATGGTGACGAGGAGTGACGACAGACGACAGACGAACGCGCTTTCAACGCGCGAAGATCTGGATCTTTCTGACTTCTTCGCGAATTTGATTGTGGTGCAGGTTAGTGCGTGCTTTATTGCCCTGATGAGTGCTTATTTTCGAATATGCGTGATCGATGGCGAAAGATTTCAAAAATTGAGCGAAGGCAAAACATTCACAGTGTTCCGCGCCGCTTGCAAGCCATTTTCATTGCATTGGTTGAAGCACCTGTGCGAGTATTAATGCTTGGCACATTGCTCTGAACAGTGGATACAGTCAACCAACACACGAACGTTCGAGTAAAGTGTCGGTCTGAAGAAAAATTGTCTCAACATGAAGAAATTCTACTCCTCCGTCTTCACGAGCTCGATGCTGCTCGCCCATCACTTCTCGACCGTCGACTCGTTTTCCAGCTTTCGGCCAGCTTACCACGTCCGCCACGACTCGACAATTGCAAGCACAATTGCCAGTACAAGTACAAGTACAAGAACTCGTACTTTCAGTCGCCACGATGGGGTCCCCTCTGGGCTGCAAAAGTCCACACATAGTTGGAGTCCAACTACTCATAGTACTTCCCGACAAAAGACGTCGCTCAATGGATTCTCGGATATCGCGGCAGGAATTCAATCTTTGCACGGGAATACCAGCTACGTGCTGACTGTAATTTTGTGGTTGTCCACCTTTGGGGTGTCTTTGGAACGCCGAACGGTCATTGGCAAGGCTCTCTCCGCTCCCTTGGCTACGATGGCACTGGCCTTGACGACGGCCAACTTGGGTCTGCTACCTTTTGAATCTCCCACCTGTAAGATTTTCCAGTTCGGAAGACGATTTTTCACCTGCTTCAATCTCTTCTCATTTGATATCACTGCTTGTTGTTGTTGTTCTTGTTCTTGTTCTTGCTCAAGATGCCATGATCAACCGCTTTTTGATCCCTCTCGCTGTTCCGTTGTTACTCTTCGACTCTGATATGAAGCGAGTTATAAATGATACTGGAACCCTACTTGCCGCCTTTGGAGTTGGCGCCGTTGCAACCGTCGTGGGCACGATTGTCGCTTTCCCCATAGTACCGCTCACTTCGTTGGGTCCGGGTGTGGGTTGGCGAGTTGCGTGTGCATTGGCGGCACGCCACATTGGGGGTGCTATCAACTTCGTAGCGGTGGCAGAAACACTCAATGTCGGAGGAAGCGCAGTATCGGCCGCAAGTAAGTACAGTACTGTATTCCTCTCTACGACGAGTAGTAGAATTTATAGCGACGGATTCTCACTACTTCGAATACGACGACGCGACTCCTCATCGTATCTACAGTTGCCGCGGACAATGTCGTTGTTGCTTTGTATTTTGCGTTTCTTTTCTCAATTTCAAAAGCAGGTGAACCAGCCACCTCAAAGGACCAAAATGAAGAATCCAGCAACGATACGAGTCCGGAAGGAACAATTGCGGAAATGGCGGTCGAGCAACAGCAAGGGACGTCATCTATCACATTAGCTACCCTTGGAATATCGATATCGGTCGCCTCTACGCTAGTGTCGGCAGGAATGCTATTCACACGCCTTTTCCTGCCATCAGGGACGTCATCCCTCCCAATGATCTCTGTGTTGACGGTCGCCGCGGCTACTCTTTTTCCTAAATTCTTTTCTCGAATAAGTGAAACAGGGACTGCTGTAGGCGTGACTTTCATTCAGATGTTCTTCGCAGCATCAGGGGCGGCTGGATCGATCAGACTTGTTATACAGCAGGCTCCAGCTCTGTTCGCCTTTTCGGCCATTCAGATTGGTATCCACTTTGGTACACTGATGGCAATAGGGAAGGGACTATTTCGTCTACCTAATCGCGAGCTCTATTTGGCGTCGAACGCGAACGTTGGCGGGTAAGTCATGTCATTATGAAAACTGATGATGTTTGCCTCTTCGATTACGTGCTGATCTCGTATATTGTTTTTACCTTGCCGCTTTCTTTTCACTTTCCTTGTAGGCCGACCACCGCAGCCGCCATGGCACAAGCCAAAGAGTGGAAACGGTTGGTGTTACCAGCGCTCCTGATTGGAATCCTGGGATATGCCACGGCGACGGCTATCGCGCTTGCATTAGGTCCAATTCTGCTTCGTCTACCAGTCATTCAGTGGTGAGCTAATACAAAAATGGAATTTTGAAAAATAATCGTTTAGCTTTGCTATCATATATATCTTGTATCATACTTCATATCTATCAAGTATCCCCAAGCCCCCACATCCTGTGGCAAGACGGTGCAAAATCCTACGCACTAGAAGCACTCAAACTCATTCGGCGGTAGGCTCTTCTGGTGCGGACCTTCTCGATCTCGTTTCCATGATATCTAGCCATCATCGAAGCCACATGATCTCCTCCCTTTGCAGCCCACTGTTGACGATTCCCAAGAGCAAAACTTAAGAACTCGTCTCCGGTGGACCCAAAGACGCCTATTTCTGCGATTTCTTTGCACACCTGCACGACATGCTCGTCAAAGAAGAGAAGCTCTGATTTATACCAAAAGATTGATGGATCTTGCATCAAGCGACCCTTCTTGAATGCTGTGTAGACTTGGGTAAAGAGGCGCTCATTCCACTTTTGGTAGAGATGCCAGTTCTGAGTAGCATGGAACACATCGGAGGCTTGCACGAGAACTTCGAGCACGATTGTCGCCCGTCGGTTTCGATTTTCAATGGAGTTATCGTGCCGACCGCAGACAAATGCCTTCTCCCACCGCTTCTTTCGAAGGAAGGTCAAGTCCTCGTCAGTAAAATCAGTCGCAAGAACGCAATTCACAACAATCTGGCGAAAGCGTTTAATCTCAGTTTCGTCTGAGAAGATACAAGCACGGAGATCCTCAAACTGTGGCTGCATGAGGTGGTCCCAAGCGGTGGCAATGGAATGCTGTTCCAAAATACAGCGGTTGCTATATTTGGCAGCAAGAGGATGCCCTTCCCTCACAAGTTGAGAATTAGGAACACCTTCATGTTCCAGCCCAGAGATCAAGGAAGCGAATACCACAGCAAATTGTGCCAATGGATCCGAAGAGATTCCAAACGTCCGGTTGTCCAGATCCGAAGCAGCGTGCGCTGCGTTTTCGTTTGTGAGAATTGTTGAGATTCGTGAAAGCATCTTCTTTGTGTTCATACATACTTGACTTCCACGGTCTACACCATGAAATTCATTCTTTCTGAATTTCCCTGAGATGTCTTGAACAAATTGGAGAAGTTGTTCATCGACAGCGGAGCCTAGATCAATCGAGTCAGAGTTGAGCTTGTCTGGCGAGACAGACGGGTCAAATGGTGGAAATTGGATCACCTCGGCAACCTCTTCAATAATACTTTCGGCGTCGGTCTGATCAAGGGATACACCCTTTACGTTCGACATGCCCAAGGCCTCCCGCTTTGCGACCACTTGCTTCAGTAGCTGCTTCAACATTTCTGCGTTCCACTTGACTAGTCGTTGCATGTTTTTGTATGCTTTGGCAACCTCCTCGTCTTGCGTCACGGTCTCAGTAGGGTTGACTGGGCTTACGGCGGGTTCGCTAGGAACACCATTGGTCACCGTATTATCAGCGTTGATCTTAGCAAGCAGAGCAGGAACCAACATCTTGCCCTTCGTCGCAAGGTGTTGTCGGTTCTTCAGTGCAAGGTTGAGATATTCGTCGCTACTCACAACGAATGCGTCACAATCCTTCAGTTGCATAGCCAATGGGATGGCATAGTTGTCAAAGAGATCCAATTCTTCCTGATACCAAGTCAATGAAGGATCTTCTTTGGTCCTCCCATTTTTGAAAGCAAGGTACTGCTCTTCAAAGTTCTTGGAGCACCACTTCTCGTAGACGAACCAGGGCTGCATTGTATGGAAGATGTCCGACGCTTGCATGAGATGTTCCAGGACAATGGTCGCCTTTCGGTTGATGTCATCTCGGTTGATGTTGTACGCTCCATGGCTAAAAGTCTTCTCCCAACGAGACATTCTGAGATTCTGCAGTTCGGCTGAATTGTCGGTGGCAAGAACAGAGTTGACCACGACCTGGCGAAAACGCTTCAATTCTATGTCATCAGCATAGATACACTTTCGGAGGTCTGCAAAAGCAGGCTCCATGAGTTTCTTCCACGCCTTATCGATCGATCGTTGTTCGATGATGCTCCGATTCTTGTAAAGGGCTGCGGTTTCCGGATCTTCCTTGACCAGCTGCGCATTTGAGAGTCCTGAATGATCTACGGCGTGAATGAATGCCGAGAGAACAAGGGCAAATTGCGTGAGGGGATCGGACGTAATACCATAAGTGTGATTGTGTAAATGAGAAGCGATTTCGGTCGCTCCCCCAGCTTCATTGGAGGATTCCGATGAATCATCCTCGTCATCCTCGTCCTCTTCTTGAATGCCATCAAGATCGTTGACCACAATTCTCGACAAGAGCTTGCTCAAATGCATTGTGACCGCCGAAGCGCGTTGAAGGCAATTGAAAGGATTGTTGTGGTAGGCATTCGCCACAGCCGCGACAAAGTTGTGAAGTTGGTTCTTGGCCTCAGGTGGCAGATCAATCATGTCAGGATCTTGAGGTCTTTTGAAGACGAATCCTGGGAGATCAATAAAATCAGCGACTTCGTCGCAGACGACCTGATCCTCTCCTCTGACCAACACTGGCTCTTCCTCCCATTCTTTCTTTCCCATTGCAACACGTTGCGCAACAACTTGCTTGAGAAGCTTGTGCAAGATCTCCGTATTCCAATCGACCAAACGCTTGATCTGGACAGGTACCTCGTCAATTCGACCTGAGAAGGAAAAAATAAAAAATGTCATGGTTCATGGTGGAAATCAACATGCATTATTAAAATATGTTAGACAAAAAGACTTGGAGCATAAGCACCGTGATCACAGCCATTCGTGACGTATATGACTGACCTGAGCCTCCCATGATTTGATGATGGTGGTGGTGAAAGAAGAATGGATGTTTTATTCTATGTCAGGTCGATTTTTATGATCGTGTCGTTGTGGTTGATTTTGGAAAGAAGAAGCGAGATTTGGTATTTTGGTGTTAGTTGATACTGTAGTGCATAGGGGCGGGAATGTCATCATCAGACGCAAACACGCAGATTGAGCTATTAATATCCCAGCGAACCTTGGCGTTTTATCACGATTGGGCCTACGAGCAGAATGTCCTACTGGTCGAAAAGCAGCGCGACGTACGTAGGTGCGGATGACCCTGGCAGTTCGGGTCATTTCTTGAGTTCGCGTTTTGACACTTTCCGACAGCTTTCGTACGTACTGAACAATGAAAACCGAAGTACGAATACTCGTGCTTGAACATCAACAGCAAGGTGTTCGCCGTTCGTATCAGAAATGTCAATTGAAAGCTCGAAGGGCTCGAAAACTACTGTACATATGATGTACTGTACATCATACCAGTACTCAGTACCAGTACACACCAGTACTGTATCATACAAAAAGGATAAGGGAAGTTGTGAAAATGGGGGAATCGACGAATCAACATCCCCCAAATCCAATTTCACACGGGACAGACGCGCACGTACCGGTAGAAAAAATTGGCACAATCACAACTAATTACGACTCACTGGACCACATCTTTCTGCGTGTTTTCCTCACGCTGGCGCAGGCGCCAACAAACCCTCAACTCTCTCGGACACTGTAGACCGATGGTATAGTACTGTTAGTGAAATAATTCGTCCTCTCTCGGGGATACCCTTGGGTACATCTCCTTGCCTCGTCCTTGTCAAGGTGTGAAGGGATGGCGGGCGGGTTTTTAAAGCTAATTAATCTAGAATTCCGAAGTTGGGATTTGCGATACCGAGGTTGACTCGATGATCTTATGAGGTTCATCGGTCGTCTCTCTTGGTATCGGTTTCGGGTTTGGGTGTTCGTTCGACTTCTTGTCTGTCCTTCGTTCGTTGGGGGTAGCCATGGCGCAGGCGCCAACAAACCCTCAACTCTCTCGGACACTGTAGACCGATGGTATAGTACTGTTAGTGAAATAATTCGTTGGCCTATGCCCCTGATCGATTCCGATTTGCATAGCAGGATCGTCCTCTCTCGGGGATACCCTTGGGTACATCTCCTTGCCTCGTCCTTGTCAAGGTGTGAAGGGATGGCGGGCGGCCATGATCGCCGAAAATGGACTGTCTTCGATTGTATGACACGGTAGTGTCTTGCGCCTGTCGCAAAATTCTCTTATACATGCCTGCAAAGAAAGCGTAAAATATCATTTCGGAGTAATACGTAAGTAATCCGTGTCGCATTCTGAGGGCTTCAACGAAATAGGACCTAGTCGTAGATTCTACAGTAAACCAGTAGCAACAGGAGAAATAACACGCTGGGGTTCGGCCACAAGTGATCCCGAAATATTTAGCCTATAAGTAATTACTTAACAAAAAAATAAAGGAACCCGGAGTTCTGCACTGTTGGGTCTCCCTCCAAACCTCCCTCTGCTAAGTGCTCGGATATCCCAGGATGGCGCGAAGTTCTGCATCACCATGTCGCTTGTACGAAGTACCTGTACGAACCGGTACCGGTACCATACCTGGTGTGGTACCACACGCAACATTAACAACCTTTCTGCTCTCATCATCTCTCTGATGCTTGGGGCTTGATAATTATTTTGTTTTTCGACGAATAGAATAGAAGAAACAGCGAGGTGCCGAGATTTGAGCACTGAATACAATCAACTCGTACGTACTGTATTAGACGGAATCATCAACATCATCATCGGGAAGAGGCACAAACATCACGATCTCCACCATGATGCCAAGAATTCTATCCAACAGCAAGGCTGCTGTCAACGATGACAACGGGACCGGGAACCACAAAGCAGTGTACACAGTTCTGTACTACAAACGCAAGAACAAAGTACACAAATCAAAGGGTGTGAGCAAAATGGATGGAATTCTGACCATTCTTGCTCCCCCAAAATCGCTGGTGAGCCTGACAACTCCCACAGGGACGGCAGTCGTGGGAGCAAGACGGGAAAGCGAGATCGCCTCGCAGGAGTGGGTAGACGACAGCATTCTGAATCTAGGCCAGTATGAAGTCGAAATCCTTTCCAAAGTCTCGACTTCGTCGGCAGGCTCCTCAGCGTTGAACTCCAACAAGAGTCAGAAGATGGCTCCTCGGCCTCTTTCGACGACATCGAAAAACAGCACGAATGTGATCCGAAGAAGAGCCGTGCTTGGACAGATACAGGAATCCCTGGCAAGTTCGTCTTCCTCTACAAGTACTACCGATATTCCCTTGAAATTCGGCCTCAAGAAGTCCGTTCCTGCTGCGTTGTCGTCGGCAGCCCGCAGGCAGCCTTCAACCGAGGAGTTGGCTACGGCAACGGCAGCAGCTGCAACTATTCCAAAAGCAATGACAGAATCCCTACCGCACAGATCCTCGTCCTCGGTTTCTAGTGGCAAGCTTGCGTTGAAACGATCTCTGCCTCAAGCTTCCAGATCTCAAGCGTCTCTACAGTCCCGTCCCCACAAAAAGCTTCACACGCCTCCTCAGCACAAACGGGAGCACAAATCGTCCTCCTCCAGCACCACTGCCGACCCTGTACCGTCTTCAGCCACGACGATTTCAGATCTCTCTTTTCCTGGGGCTGTCGGCAGCATCGATTTGCCTCACTCCATCGCCTCCGTCTTGAAAGCACATCAACGCTCTGGTGTCGTATTTCTATGGAATTGCTTGACTGGCAATGCGGAGAAGTCTCCCCATGCCCATGCCCATGCCCATTCCCTGGGCGTGGACAGCGACGACGAAACGTCTTCTCGCATGACTATTACTTCAGCATACAAGGGTGGCTGTATTCTTGCGGATGAAATGGGATTGGGTAAAACGCTGATGACTATTGCCACCATCTGTGCCTTGTATCGGCAGAGAAGAGACAAGGTAAGTGTAGACGAGTTGACCTCTTGTTGCCAATCCGTCGTATTCAAGATTCTTTCACACTCATCCCTCCTCTATCATTCCCAGAAATACATTGTCGTGTGTCCATCTTCTCTCGTGTCGAACTGGGCCAAAGAATTCGACCAATGGCTTGGAAACGCCTGTCAGCCCAAACGCGTCGTTGTCAACAGGGGCGGCCACGAAGGTGTCCAGCAAATCAAAATCTTTTGTCAGCCGGTCAAGACGCACCAGGCACCGCAAGTCTTGATTGTCTCGTTTGATATTTTTCGTCGGAATGTGGGCCTCTTTCAAGCCATGCCGCCTGCTGTTACGAGACTTTTGGTCGTCGATGAAGGGCATCGACTCAAAAATACTTCCAAATCCTTGACTCTGACGGCACTAGAATCTGTCTCATGTGAATCACGGCTCCTCTTGACCGCTACGCCTGTTCAAAATGTTCTGAGCGACTTTTTTACCATTGCGGACTTTTGTTGTCCTGGCTTGCTGGGAGATTTGAATACCTTTCGGCGGGAATTTGAAAGACCGATTTCGGCTGCAAACAATAAGAATTGCACCCTTCAACAACGCCAGAGAGGGAACGAGCAATCTCGTATCTTGGATGAAATAACCCAGACCTTCATGCTACGTCGTCTACAAAAAGACATCCTTCAAACCATGCTCCCTCCTCGACTAGAAGTCATGCTGTTCTGCCGTCCAAGTGCCCTTCAGTGTTCACTGTACCAGCAACTGACATCGTCGCAACGAAAAGGGGTTGATGGTTGTGGGGCCACTGCAGACGCCTTGAAGACTCTCACCAATCTCCGCAAACTTTGCTTGCATCCCAGTTTGTTGAATTCCGAAGAATACAAGATGCCCGAACCCGCTATTATCGCTCAATCTGGAAAGGTAACAATTCTGGATCAATTGCTCGCAGAGATAAAGAAAAGCGCTCCGGAGGACAAGGTTGTCATTGTCTCCAATTTCACCTCCGCCTTGGGTTTGATTGAACACTCCATTCTGCAACCGAGAAGCCTCTCTTATGTTCGATTGGACGGAAGCACAGAACTCTCGAATCGCCAGTCCGTTGTTGATACCTTCAACAAGACGTCTTCAGAGAGGACATTCGCCTTTCTTCTGAGCTCCAAGGCGGGTGGATGTGGACTGAATCTCATTGGGGCAAACCGTCTCATTATGTTTGATCCAGATTGGAACCCGGCCTCAGACATTCAGGCAATGGCTCGAGTGTGGCGACAAGGGCAACAGAAGCCATGTACCATCTATAGACTTTTTACTTCGGGAACCGTTGAAGAGGTCATTTGTCAACGTCAGATCCAAAAAGGAAATTTGGCCTCTCGAGCCGTCGACAGCAAGAAGGGCAGTGCATCCCTTGGCTTTTCCAAAGAGGAGCTCCGAGACTGCTTCACTCTGAAGAAAAACTGTGCGTGTGATACGAAGGAGAAGGTCGGGGATTCTTGGCCACATTATGATGGACCGGCAAGCATCGTCTCTCAAGGTTGCGATGACGCTTCCTTGATACAAGTTGCCTCAAATGCACGAGAACTTGCCTTTGTGCACGTGGTCACGGAAGCTCCTCAAGAAGTCTGGTCAGAAGCTTCAGTGGACGACACCGGTTCCATCACGAGCGAAGAGGAATGGCAGGACTTCGACGAGATGATTGGAAATGGTGGCGGTGTCGACGATGATGATAATTCGTCAAGCGACGAGGAGAACGAGTTTGAATAGACATATGTTGAAATAATTGAGACTAGAGATGCTACAGCGCGACGATCCTTGTGATTGTGACAGTCAGTACATTTCGATATACGGTCAATTCTTTCTTGGGAAACCAGGTCGTCTTTACCCCTTGCTAGTTGTTTGTTTCTTTTGGGGGGGGCCGAAAAATGATGCCAGCGACGACATACCGCGTTTGTTGACCTTTTCCAACCTTTTGTTGGCAACTGATCGAGCAGGTTCCGCCTTCTTGGGCTTGGGCGTTATCTTGGCAGGCGTTGTGCTGGATGACACAGGAGCTCCTAAACTTTTCTCGTAAATGTTTTTTGACGTATCCCCGCCATTTGTAGTTGTGGCTTTCTGGGATTGAGGAGGAGCAAAGACTTGGTCGTGAGAGAGCTCCATAGTGACTAAAAGCTTGGTCGTCCATTCGTCCGAGAGGTAATTACAGACGATCTGAAGACTGTCAAACTTTAATTGTTGCAATGTCCCGTGTGAAATGACTCCATCCTTAGTCGTGTGCGAGGTTGACGGTGTCGCAGCCATCGGATCTTCGGGAACGTAGAAGGTAGAACTGACAGAACCGCCCGCCTTGCTCGTAGAACCCTGTGGACGATTGATCAGCAATTCGTCGAGGCGTCGTTGACGTGCTTGCTCTTGCTGTACCAAGCATTGCTGTACCCGTTCCTGCTTCTTTTTCAGCCACGCCAACGCCTTGGTCTCTGAAAACTTGAAGTAAGCGACATTATCTGTTTGGTCGTTGCAGAGCGTCTGGCACAAGTGTCCCAATTGCGATTCCGTGACGCAATCTCGAACGACCTTGTCGTGACATAGGCATTCCAATGCTTGTTCAAAAGGCTGCCACGAACTGGGCTGGTTGTTCTGGATTTTGCCATGGCCTTGCAACACGAAAAAGAGAGGATCCACCGGACTCAATACGTACAAATTGCCATCCTTGACCACATGTCGACCCACTAGAAAGCTGGAGAAGTCTGCCTCGAGACTCTGAGTCTCGACTATCATGTGAGATCGCCCATCGTTTTGAACCACGACGTATTGCCGTCGCTCTCCCGTGCTAGGATCACTCAGTTGGGTTATCTCGGAGCGACTGATTTGATCTTTAGAAAATACCTTGGCGCAAATGGCGACCATCCATTTGGTGCTGTCAGGCGTAGTCATCCGCATGTTTGGATGTGGAAGCGATTAAATTATAGAACAAAGGGCGAAAAGCGAATCTGTACTCGCACTGTACGAAGTGTCAAACGGAATAACGATGATAAAAGTCAACAACAACTACTTGTACATTGGTGCCGGGTTGTTCGTATGTACTTGGTACAATATATGTCGTCTACTGTAATCGGTAATCGTACCGGTACCACAGGTACGACGGTATTTTGTACAGTACAGTACAGTACAAGTACTGTACCGGTACGTGTACAAGTACATCATCATCTCCGACCACCGACCACCGACCATGCCAACACCAATGCGCATCTTTTGACTTCGCGCCAAAAATGAAAGACTGCCGACTGCCGATGAGGCTTCTGCTGGTGCCTGTTGCGCCGACAGACGTACGAACTATGTATGGTCCACCCGTACCGGTATTGCATACAGTGTACAGTACTGGTACAGTACTGCACCAGTACGTACTGTACCTGGTAAACTTACACTAGTACAGTACAAGTACTGTACGAAGTAATGCACCGACCGCGTACGGTAGTCTACTAGCTAGCTACTAGTAGTAGAGTAGAGAATTTTTCTAAACCGAGTCAGCACATGAAGAAGAGTTAATCGTCGAAGTGTACCGACCAGGTATTTTCAATTTTCATCTCAGATCTTAGCTCGAGACTAGCTAGCGGTACTCTTGTGATGTACTCGTAATAGAGAGCTGTCGAGACGCTCTCTCCAGTTGTAGAGCTACTGTACTACTAGTAGCTCTATATCGTAAAGCAGCGAAAAAGTGCACTGTCTATATTAGTTGCTACATTGACGGTTGAGAGCAATTAATCTAGCACTCCTCTCTAGAGTAGAGTGTTGCTATTGATTTATCGATCCATAATGTCCTCCTCGGTCTCGTCTTCATCGTGCCCATTCAAGCCTTCCACTTCCTGCATCAATGGATCAAATGTCACTGCATCTTCCCGGAAAAAGGTCGATTCGTCCATGTCCTGTAAGCGATTCTCTCGTCGCACAATGTTGAGACTGAGCAACACGCAAGTGACTCCGACGGCAAAGGCTATCATGAGTTCGGCTGTGATCAAGATGATGACCCAGGAATTGCGAATGGGAGGGATTGGGGACTCGGAGGTAAAATCAAAGTCATCCACGAGGAAATGGTACAAAATGGATGCTGTAGACGTGGATGTCAATTCACATTCGTCCAGCTGGAAGCTGCCATCATTTGCCGAGATCGCCGAGAAAGCCTCTTGAAATTGGGTAAGATTGCGAGCACAACTGCTATCGATGGGACTGTCGTTTTCCCGGGTGCCACTCCCACCACTACAAATTAGCTTGATTGTGGCATTGGTGAGATACTGAGCAAAAGGGGAAAATGCGTCCTTCTTCCGTGATAAGCCGATCCCCACAAAATAATTCCAACGCGGGTCAATAAAATTAGAAGGCGAGGTATCGTCACACCCACTTGACCAAATGGGGTACGAATCGCTGCAGTCGAAGGAATTTTTGCCGGTGTGACGCAATAGCTGCATTGCCATCTCCTGCAGACGCTGGTCCACGTCCTCATCGTGTACTTGTACTGTACTATCGAGATGGGGGCTAACGCTAGCAAGGACGCCAGGTCGATCATGCCAATCGTACCAAAATACCATCAAATTATTGGCAGAAGGCGTTCGGACATTGCGCATGGTGGGAAAAGGATGCTCGGTTGTGTTGAAATTGAGAGCCGCATCCGCATAGCGAGATTGAAACGTCTGCTCTTGAGAATTCCACAAAAGGCCCATCACATATTCATTTTGCCGATTCCAGCCTTCAAGACGAGCCATGCGCGTCGCCCAAGAGAATGATGACATGGTAGCACCTCCACCTTGAGCTGACAACCACAACCCCACCGTTTGTAGATCCCTATCGGCTTGGGCCACGGCTGCCGCATAGCCTATATCGAGCATAGCAAATTGACAAGCTTCCAACAATAGATTTTCATGTCGAGTCGCGTCTCCTTCGTAATCATAGGGATACTGGTGTTCGTCCATCGGAGCAATTTGGTTCGCTATGCATTGGTTCAAGTACAGCATGCCTTTGAAAATGGTCTGGTTGTAGCTGTATGAATTTCGGATTTGTGTCGGTATTTCAAACGGTATAGTCCAGTTGGAAGCTGTGATACGTTCCAGCGTAGATTTGAGGGCGACGTGCCACGTTGGGGACGAGGGTGCCTCCAATAGACTCTCCCAAGGGTGCAAAATATTGTAGCAAGGAATATTGGTATGGTTGTTGCAACCTCGCATCACTATATCATGGATATACTCATGATTGTCAAATATGCGGTTCCAATAATGAGTCAACTGATGCAGTTCAGTTTGTGTCAGACCTACCAGGGGCTCATCTGGCTCTTCATTTCGATCGTGCCGTCGCCGTTGTAATTGCAGAAGTAGTTCCAGTAAAATCGTGCCGTGGAAGGGGATGGCTGAAATGCGGCCGGATCCCACCCAGCAAGAGGTTTCATTCCTTCGGCAGGGAGATCTACCCGAACTACTCCTACCTTGGCTCTGGAATAGCGGCCAATTTGGAATCCGTGTAGAGCCCACATAAAGGGGCTCCTGTTTGCTTGTCGCTGCATCCACCGGGTAGCTAAATCGAGGAATGAAACCTCGCGACGAGACAACGAAGAGCCCGTTGAAATAATGCCAGAGGTTGTGCTTTCGAAGAGTGACGTTGTCCGCCTTGGTGAGTGCTGTGGCTACCAACAGGGACGATGTTGATTCCATGACTTTTCCGTTTGTGGCGAGACAAGGAGGAACAAAGGCCACACCTCCGAAGGATGCATTGGCGGGGAGCGGGGATGTGCGATCCAATATTCGCTGCAACGTTGTCCGAGCCAACGCGGCCCTATCGGTACTGGTACTGGTACTGGTACTGGTACTGGTACTGGTACTGGTACTGGTACTGGTACTGGTACTGTTGGAGAGTGGCGAACTGCGAGTTTCCGTCACGCGCCAAGGGTTGTGGTTTGAATCCAAGAAGGACATCAGAAACTCGTTTGGAGAATGATTTCGATTCGTGGATTGAACCTCGGAAATGTCCCGAACCTTGCTAACCACCGTGAAAATTCCCAAGGAGACCAGCAGAAGGGTTGCTAGCCATGCCATCCGAAACAGCTTTCGCGGAGACATGACACAAACTGGCGTGAATACCTGTAGTATCATCGTGATACCAGTAACACAACGACAAAAGGATATGTAGCGAGGATGTTTTGAGAAAATTTCGTACCCAAGAATGCATGCAAGTACCTGGTGCGGTACTTGTAGCGATGAACCTACTGTAAAATGGCACGCCGTTTCTTCTGACCACGCGACGAGGAGCCTCCGCTCATCAGAGACGACGACGACTGAGACGATCACGGGTAAGTCGGAGTGGCGCAGGCGCCAACCAGCCCTCAACTCTCTCGGACATTCTAGACCGATGAATATTAGTGTATAGTTTTCAAATTCGTTGGCCTAAGACCCTACTCGACTTCGAACTGCGTAGCTGTTCTGATCACGTTCCGGGAGCCTGCTAGAGAGCTCCGGCATGGTGACTTCGTATCCCGCCTGGAGTATAGGGGACGAAATGTTGAGCATCATGCGCTTCTTCATGGGGGTTTGCGTCCCCTTCATCCTGGCTTCGTCGTCTACTTGCCGGATGAAACGCTTCACTTCCTCATCGGGTTGGGGGCTCTGGGCAAGTAGCCCATTGAACAGAGTAGTCCATGATTCCAGTAGGCGCGTATCTTCCAGGTACCGACCAACACGTTCCTCGTTCACTCCCAATTGTGCACGTGGAATTGTGGGGTCGATGTGAACGGAGTCTTGCTTGACACTGGTAAAGATGAACATGATTTCTCCCTCGAGCGAGGAGGGAAGCTTCACCTTCAAGCAACTGGTAGACGCAATTTCCACTCAGCTCTCTTTACCTTAGCTCTGTGTTCAAGCTCTTAACTGTTGATCAATTTCAGTAACGGATAGTTGCTTCAACGAGGTTTGCTGTCTTAACCTTTCACTTCGAAGCGTGTTACAAACTCTCGTGTCTCTTTAGCGTAATGTCCGCTTACTAAAATTATGAGCACTTCTACTCTACTATTTTCTTCTCATGTACTTTCGGTCAAACGTGTGTCTTTCTTCATATCGTTTCTCCGATATTCTCCAGGGGTCTTCGATTCTCTCCGAATCCTTCAGAATCATACAGGATCATTCGCCGCGTGTCTCAATATTCGATTCCTTCGAAT
The DNA here is from genome assembly GCA_956465555.1 of Nitzschia sp. pyKryTriq1. Taxonomy (NCBI): domain Eukaryota; phylum Bacillariophyta; class Bacillariophyceae; order Bacillariales; family Bacillariaceae; genus Nitzschia; species Nitzschia sp. pyKryTriq1. The sequence goes on from OY101116.1 coordinate 3,270,539, forward strand.
CATCATGAGCAACACTCTCCAACAGACCCCACCTCTGGCGCACCATCCATTGGTGACTTCAAGACTTCCGGGTTTAGCGCTATTAATGTACCACCCTTGGTGACACGCTTTTGCCTCCTCGTGGAAGCGCCGCTCCGCGGCTCTCCCCTTCCGCCCAAAATCAAACATCAACCCCATCAACCATCAAACATCACCCATACAATACCGGTACCGGTATAATCATCCGACCACCGACCACATCAAGAACCAGCGAATTTCGTTTTGTTCGCCAATCGACGCATTTGCACTCCCAACAATATTGATATTGCAGCTTTTCATATCCACCGCTTTCTGCACCACTATCCAACGACTAGAGTATCCATAGAGCAATACGAGGAAATTGAAATTTCTTACCATGTCACCACGCGCTTCTCGATTGCTCGTGCCGGTATTTTTGGCCATTGTTTCCAGTCCTTGGATGATGACTGACGGATTTTCATCCCGACCGAACCCTGTCTGTCGCAACTCCTTGGAACGGCCAAGTATGCTCCACTCGCCCTGGGGTCTACATTCTCCTTCACCAAGATTGGAGACGACTCAATTGAATCTTCTAGTGGAAGTTCCCGATTACTTTTTCACCATCACCTTTCCTATTTTGGGCATCATATTGAGTATTTCCAAGAGTTTTGGTCGGTTGCGAATGGAAGAGCGAGCGTGGGAACAGCGTCTTGAGGAAGCACGGGAAAAGAGGTTGCGCGAAGACCCCACTGTGACCGAGATTGAACTGCGTCGTAAAGAAGCCGCATTGGAATGGAGTGCCTACGGCAAACCGCAGGAGGAGCAGCAAGTAGAACGAGAGAGCCGATCAGGTCGACGTGTCAAAGTAATGGAGCGAGACGAAAGCTCTTCGGAAGGATCCGAATCTAGGAATAAAAATCGCATGTCAGATGATGAGATAGCATTGTTCGAAATGGAATACGGTGTCGAATACGATCCCTACTACGACGACCCGTATACTGAGGATGAGCTTCCTGACGATGTTCCATTCAACGTGGACCGGCGATACGGAGATCGAATCTACGAGAATGGTGAGATATTTTATAAAGACAAGGAAAGTGGCATGTACTACCGTCAAGGTGCAAAACCACGAAGCTTGTCGTTTTGGAACTAATGGATAAGGACTATTGCTCCCGTTCATGTTCTCTCTCTCTCTCTCGCTCTACTAGCTAGATACTGTTCCGGTACGGTACATTACCGGTAGTCTCCACTCTCTCTCTCTCTCTAGAGTACCGGTAGAGGAGAGGGACTACTACTACCGGTAGAGTACTGGTACCGTAGATAGAGTTGTCTGTCACAAAAATCTTGGAGACACCGACTAGTTCGAACCTCAATTTCCGTCCGTCTGTCAACAGAGAACACTCGCCATCAAAAGAAAAATCCCGCTTTGTTTTCTTTCTACTATCGGTACAGTAGACGTACTGTGCTCGTACCGGGTACCAGGTACCGGTAGACCACACGATTGCGCTGAATACACGGTCCACATGCTTTACTGATAGGAGAGACAAAAGAATCATCATCACCACCAACAACAATCACAGACTCTCTCCACCTGCAAGAGGATTTGAATTGCAGTATTCGAAATCGCCACTTTGATTTTAACTCGACCACGAACGACACGGCAACTAAAAACGCATCCCCACGATGGCCTCACTGTCGCTCCCTCCTCCCCGCAAAACAGCTCCGACCTTGCCCAAACTTTCCGGTTCTTCTCAATTGGGAGCTTCGTCGTCCTCTACGAGTATGGACCTGGTGGTCTCCGTGACGGACGATGCTGCGCCTTCACCTTCAACCGCTGCCGCCGCCGCCCGGAAGGCTCAACGAGCACCTTCGTACGAAGAACGCTGCAAGGCTGCGGCGGAACTCGCCAAACTTTCCAAGGAGCAACGGAAAGGGCGCAAACTATTTGTTCCCCGGAGCTTGCAAGACTTTGACGACGGCGGCGCTTTTCCAGAAATTCACGTCGCTCAGTATCCGCGCCACATGGGAAACCCGCACCTGAAGAAGAAGACTGCCACCACTAGCCGAGCGATTGTCAACGTCGAAGTGGACGAAGCTGGAGAAGTTTCCTATGACGCCATTGTGAAGAGCGGAACGAACGCCGATAAGAAGGTATACAGTCGCCTGGAAGACATGCAGGCTAAGGAAGCCAAAGCCGAGGATATCGTTGTTCCCTCCACCGAAGACGAGCAAGAGACCGCCCAGCGGACCCAGGCCGCGCTAGAGAAGTTGCTGGCGGACAAAACTGCACTGAACAAGCCGTCGGGGTCCGCCATGGTTAACGCGGAAACCTCCAAGAATATCGAAGAAAAGACTCAATTCATCAAATACACTCCCCGTCCAGATGCACCAGGCTACAATCCGGCCGCGGCTCAGCGGGTCATTCAAATGGTGCCTGCACAAGTGGATCCCATGATGCCTCCCAAGCACAAGCACGTCAAGGCGCCCAGGGGTCCTGCTGAAGATCCTGTTCCCGTTTTGCATGCGCCGCCGCAAAAACTAACGAAGGAAGAACGTGACAAATGGAATGTTCCAGCGTGTATCAGTAATTGGAAGAATAGCCGGGGATACACCATTCCACTCGACAAGCGATTGGCGGCGGACGGTCGCGGCTTGCGCGAACACACCATCAATTCCAATTTTGCCACCTTGTCAGAATCTCTGTATGTAGCAGAAAATCAAGCTCGGCAAGAAGTACGGATGCGAGCTCAAGTTCAAAAGAAGCTGGTCATGCACGAAAAGGATCGACGTGAAGAAGAATTACGTCAATTGGCGAATCAAGCACGCTTGGAACGAAGTGGACTGGCGGCGGCGCCGAAACAACAAGACTCTGACGACGAAGACAGTGAAAGTAATAGATCTCCTCCCAAGCGACGACAATCTCTGCCCGATGATCAGTCAAGTGATGATGATATCCCCGGTGCTGGCAGTCGACGTCCTCCAGAAGAAACAGACGAAGAAGTGGCTGCGCGTCAACGAGAACGCCTACGCAAAGAGCGACGCCGGGAACGAGAAAAAGAACTGAGGCAAGAAAATAATATGGAATTGAAAAAACGAAAGCTGGAAGGCGAGCGTGATGTGTCAGAAAAGATCGCTCTCGGTGTTCACACGGGAACGGGAGGAGGCGCCGGAGAGGTCGATTCGAGACTGTACAATCAATCCGCAGGAATGGACTCGGGCTTTGGAGCTGAGGACGAATACAATACGTACAGTAAGCCACTATTTGATCGACAATCAGGTGTCACCTCAGCGAGCATTTATCGTCCAACGAGGGGAGAAACGGAGCACAACGCGGACGAGTCCTACGACAAGCTTGTCAAGGGCGCAACGAGCAAGTTCCAACCGGCAAAGGGATTCGCAGGAGCCGAAGGTGGTGGGGAGATCCGGGCTGGACCCCGAACAGCACCTGTTCAATTCGAGAAGAGCAACAAGTAGTAGCGACAAATGTTTATACTTATGGGGGTATCTCTTTCACCTGCACTTTCCAAGTTGGCAAGCTCTCAAATGAAGAAACTTTATTCCGATGCCTCACGAATCGATCGCATCATGGCTTCATACTGAGCGCTGCATGCCATGAGCTTTTCGTTGCCTTCCTGCTTTCGTTGCCTTGCGGCGTCCATTCTCTGCGTCCAGGCTAAAGCTTCTTGCTCCTCTCCACGGAGAATCGCTGCCTCGATTTCAGAAACACATCTACCTTCATCTGTCATGGCGTCACTGATTTCTGTCAAGATCGGATTCGAATCGTTCAACTGGCTAGTAAAGCAATCCACCTGTTTCCGTGCTAGCGCGCTTTTGCTGTCATCACCCCGATGCTTGGCTTCGGCAGCTTCCCGCATAGCTTTACTCAATTCAATCGACAAGAAAAGTGTCAAAAAGTTGCGAATGCTGACAGACAAAACGGTAGGGAACGCCACTATCCAGTGAGATAAGGGAACTCATAGAAACCAGAAATTTCCATAATGACAACACCTTACCCAAATCCACCGCAACCTGGTTTGATCTTAACAGGGCAGCCATTGTCACTTTGGCACTCGGAACAAACCCGTTGAATAAATTCGAAGAAGGGCGCCTCTTCTCCTGGATTCCTCTGTAGAATGTTGCTCGTGAAAATTTGATAGAGAATATCTTCCCCCTGAACATCCACCAGAATCTGGTTCCGGACAATTCCCATGTAGGTAGTTTCGGATACGTGGTGGCGAAGAAGGGCGTAGACGTTGCGATATCGTGATGATAGAATCGCATCGACGACAGCCTCTTTGTTTTCTTCATAGGTACAGTGATCCTCTGCAGAGTCCAAAATGGCAGAAATATCATGCCTTTCTAAAGATAGGTCTACCGCCCCGTCTATTGAAACCACGTGATTCCTTTCACACACTTCCAACAGCGACCTCGCCAGGTCTTTCGGAATTCTAGCGGTTGCTTCTAGGTACTCCCATGTGAGGACTCCGTAGTAAGGACGGGGGATCTTCAAAAAAGTAAAGCCCTGAATACAGTACATACCACGAAAGGTGTTAGGACCATGCAAAATTATTTTCACGCTACTAGCAGAGCTCACTTGAGAATCCTCGTACCTCCCCAGTAATTTCTCGGATCCGATTGCAACGTTCCACGAACTCCACCAAATTGTCAACGCGCGACGCAACATGTTGAACGCCTTGTCCGATCTCTTCCAAAAATCCATGCACATGCCTGAAACGACGAATGTTTCACAAGTATGAAAAACATCAAGATTAGCAGAGGAGCAAATAACCTTCCAAAGGCTGGAGCGACCGTCACATAAATAATGTATCTTACCCTACTTTGGAGAGCGCATTGTTGATTGGAAGAAAAATTTGACTTTGGTCCCTCAAGGCCTCGACCTTGTCCCCGGTCTCAAACAAAGAACTATTTCCCGTCACGGTACTTTCAATTTGAGCCTCACCAGCTGCCACCACGCCTGCGTTGAAATCTACTTTAGGCGTGAATCCTAAAGTGTCTTCAAGCGTACTGATGAATTCGGTGCGACTGAAGACGTTGGATACCCAATGATCACAATAAGCAGGCTGACTCACTGAATCAAAAACTGCATCCAGTTTTTGCAAGCCGGGAAGAATGCAGAACCCATTGCTATCCCCGCCAACTTCCACAAATCGGAGGAGAGTTCCCTTGTCGGGTTGCTTGATGGCTGCTCCATCTCTCTCGCTAGATACATCACGGCAATAGTAGGCAAATACTTGTAACACCTTGGCACATCCACCGCCCTGTTTCTCATAGCTATGGTAGGAGTGAACCAAATTGGGGTGTAGACTTTGGTAACGGCGACGGATAATGTCGACATCATTCACGGCGAAGCCAAGAACGGCGATGCCCTGCCTATTTGCGTGATGATAAAAAAACTGCCGCAAGTGCCCTGACGGAGAAATGATCATATTTCAGTGAGTTGCCTCTAGTAGATCAACGACGATAAAATAGTCAACAGCATCGGAACAAAAAGTTCACTTACCAACATCAAAGTGAATGTAGTCATCCTGCGTGAGGTTTTCGTTGACAGCAGAGGCAGATGCAGTTACCACAATTTGGACACCCGATAAATCTCTAGAAGTCACCAAGAAAGACCTAGTCGTCACCCTATCATTTCCTTCCTCTGGGATCCGATATCCAGTCACTCTGAAACCAAATCCAACCATCAGCTGTTTGATGGCGTCGCGATTGTGCGGGGAGAACGAGGCTTGCGTCGAGGGGCAGGTACCCGTCAACGCCTCCCAGAGCCTTCGTTTATCATCCACTGTAAGAGGGGAAGCCGAGGAGGAGACACGGGCGTGAAAATGGTTTAGATCGTCTTCAAGCTTTTTGTAGACGTCGAGAGATTCGACACGATCGACATAGAGCTGGACATGCGAAAAGGAAACTTGCAAATCCTTTGCAGATGGAAGGAATGAGGTGCTCATAGTCTTCTTGGCAGCAGCAGAAGTGACGGTTCCGGAAGACACAGAAACAATGGTCTCATCCTGGAGTAGTGGCTCCATGGCTAAGATTTCCGTACGCGAGGAGTAAGTTCGAGATGAATGAATCAATCCAAACGAAGAGTGTCATGGGCTGTCATCTATCTTGACAGAGAGAATAAACATTTTTTGATGTCGATGTCGACCGTATTATTATTTGCATTCTTGTTCTTATTTTGGGCGGGAGTGAGCGAGTCGTGTGGTGTGTGGTATGATATTATGACGTCATAATCATTCCGCGCGCGCCAGCTGCCTGGCCGGCTCTCGCCTTCACTCAGAAAAGTTCGTCGTGCGGGAATGAATGTCGTCACCCTGAAAACTACAAGTAGTACTTTGAACCGTCTACCGTTGCTGCCCACTCGTTCCACTTTCCCGAAGATCTGGATCTGAACGAAACCGCCAATCTTGCGGAATCATCATCATTGTTTCGCACGCAGCCATAACGAAAGTCAGCGAGGAGTCCTCAAAACCTTCAAGCGCCATGGCTACATCTGCTGGACAGCCTCTCGCCGCGTCACCTTGTTCGGGCAAACGTGCAGTGGGTGGCCGTCGCCTGGGCCAGCGATCTGACATGCCCGCCATCGAGCAGTGTTCCATGCAAGGTTGTTCTGGCCCGGTAACTGCCATGATGTCGAGTATCTGGACTCCTGGTAAGGAATGGAAAGTTTGTGATACCTGCCAATGGCTTTTTGACCCAGATTCTCTCGGTTCGGACGAAAACATTCAGAGCGAGGGAGCATGGACAAAGGGTTCTTCCCGGGTCTTTCTCGACAGCGAAAATGAAGCGTCTGCGTGCGTTCTCCAGGAGACAACGATGTCAACCAAGAACCACCACAATCTTTCCTACGAAGGCTCCTCCAACAAGTACAACGAAAAGGCGCTCGTTGCTGCTCCGATCGCAGCCTGGCACAAGTTTGAGAAGGTGCTATCTTTCCGAAAGCTCACTGGAAGCAGGATGAAGAAATGCAATATGGATGACTGCGATCTTGGTGCCTGTTCTCTATGGACAATCTGGGACCAAAGTGATGCTTCTGATATCCCAACAAAGAAGCCACTCTACCTCTGTCTCGACTGCCAGGAGCAAAAGTTCGGTGGATGGCCCACTTCGATTGAGCTCCTAGGCAAAGGTTTCATGAGCGAAGAGAAACGCGATGTCATCACAAGGAGATGCTCGAAGCAGTCGAACCCTATCATGCCGCCCGCCTTCGTCAAGGATCTTGCCTAAGATACCGCCATGCTCACACTACGTTCCTGGAATCATCAACGTGATGATATGGCAGTGCCCTGTCCAAGATGTAACGAAATGAACTAGCTAGTACTTAGCCGTCTTTGCCTACGCGTCGCACGGTACTTGCCTTGTCACCAATGAGTGCTTTTCGAACGCTGAGCGATCACTAGATATCGAATTGCGCTTACTCCTCGTAGTCTTCTTCCTCCTCCTCCTCTTCCTCTTCGAGCCAGTTGAACCATTCAACTGTTTGGATGACGGCGTTCACTTTGCCCCCTTCGTGCGCTTCCGACTCGTCTTCTTTCCACAACTCAAAGGCTTCGTCCGACGCGAGATCATACTTGTACATCGAGCGGAACATCGCTTGGATAACATATTCATCATTCAGTTTGGGCATTCCGATCTTATTGCAGTACTTTTGGATAGCAAATAATATATCGACTTGTTTCAGAAGATCGTCCTCAACCAACGACACCAACGCAGCGCCGTACTTGTCGGGTTCGGCCCAAGCACAGGTGATATCCGGATTCAACTTTTCGGTTTCATCCAAGAAAGTGAAAACCAAATTCTCGACGCTCGGGACGATTTGATCTGCCAGCCAGGCTTTGAGGTCCTCTCCTAATCTCTTTCCACTGACGAATTCTGAAATCAATGGAGCATCATCCACGACAGGGACGGTAGCCGGAGCTGGCGCCTTTGCTGGAGCAGCATCAGACTTTTCCTTCGGCGGCTGAGGGACACTGTCCGCTTTTTCTTTCGTGGGAGGCTTCAAAATATTATCGGCGTGTTGCTTTGTCGGTACCTTGAGTATGTTTTCTTCCAAGGGGCGAGCCTTGGGCTTGAGAAGATCGGCGACAGAACTTTTCGGGGGCTCAGGTTCCGCGGGACCATCTTCTTCGCCGCGATCATTATATCTGTCGAATCCACCACGTCGCGGTCCATCATAACCGTCATTGCCGCGCCTATCGAATCTGTCACCACGACCACGATCATCGAATCTTTCACGGTCGCCACCGAAACCTCTTTGGCTCGGTTCGACATAATCCTCGTCGGCAGCAACAGCAGCTGCAAATCGAGAATTCTGAGGAATTGGTCCTCCCCTATCATCACGGCGACCAAAGCCATCTTGATCGCGTCCAAGTCCTTCCCGTTCGCGCTCCTCTTCCGCCATGGCGGCCGCCGCCGCGAATCGCGAATTGGCTACAGGTGGAGGACCGCGATCGTTTCGGCGGTAATCATCATTAGAACGGTCAGCCTCTGCCGCCGCTGCAAACCGAGAATTAGCTACTGGGGGTGGGCCACGGTCATCTCTGTCGCGGAAAGTTGATCGATCCGCTTCGGCTGCAGCAGCAAAGCGAGAGTTGGCCACTGGTGGAGGGCCCCTCTCATCCCGATCGCGGTACGAGGAACGATCAGCTTCCGCAGCTGCAGCAAAACGAGAATTGGCGACTGGTGGTGGTCCCCTCCTTGCCTCTCTGTCTTTGTTCTTTTCGCGCTCTTCATCGGCCAATTCCGCGAATCGTTTGTTCACAATAGGAGGGGGACCTCTGTTGCCTCCACGATCGTGACGAACACTAGACTGTATCATGAGGACAAGAAAATTGAGTGACGATGAAAAGATTCAAATAATAGCCACCGTTTCAAGAAAGAATCCTTACATCACGTTTCGTATCAGGGGCCTCTCCAAGCATTGCAGCTCTAGAGTTGACAACTTTTGGTGTTCTGCGTTTTGGGTCGGCATCATCAGCCGTGGACCCTGTTTCCTCTTTAACAACCGGCTTTTCTTCTGCCAACGCAGGTTCTGACTCATCTTTCGGTTTGTCTGTTTTCACTTCAGCGTTGGCAGGTTTCTCGGCAGGACTACTTTCGATGGCGGGGGCATCAGATTTAGGGGCTTCTTCCTTCTTTGGTTCAGGCTTGGTGGCAGTTCTTGCTTTCAATTGAAGGCGAGGGCGTTCACCTGTGGGGGCAGGGGTTGGAGCCCCCCTGTCAAGTCCGCCATTTCTGCTGCTGCCTCGTTCAAAACCACCTCCTCGATCACGGTCAAAGCCCCCACGGTCGCCTCCAAATTTGGAGCCACCGTCTCGATCAAACCCGCCACCTCGTCGATCGAACCCCCCGCGGTCTCCTCGGTCGAAACCACCTCCACGATCGCTACCACGATCAAAACCACCACCGCCGCCACCGCGCTCAAAGCCACCTCCTCGACGATCATCGCGGTAGCCACCACCACGGTCGTCACGGAAGCCTCCATGATCTCCAAATCCGCCGCCGCCGCCACGATCATCACGGAATCCACCGCCGCCGCCGCCACCGCCACCGCCTCTTCGCCAGCTGCTATCTTGATCAGCCCGGGAGATTTCTCTGTCTGGACCGTCGTCACGATGCGACCGTCGTTGGAAGGAGCCGTCGTCATCAGGTCTGCAAGAGGAAAATAATTAGACATGTTGACGAACAAGTACAACAAAATAAGAAAGGTTCCCCACTCAGCCGTGTCTCACCCTCGTTGTTTGGGAGCCGTGGGCAGCACATCCATTTCATTGGAGGGAGCACCACCCATGAAATCCCCCAAGGACATCTTCACGCCTTTGTTATTGGGCATTGTGCTGATTGATAACTGTATGGTAAATTCGACCGACGAAAGTTCTTTTGAGACTTTGAACTTTCACTCCACTTTCCTAAGAACTCTTATCCAGCAAGGCGATGATTACTAGAGATCACTTCTTGTACTTGATCTTGTACTTGTACTGTACTTGAGCAGCACCTGGTACTTGTAAAGAAAATGTATGATGAGTATTGTGTTACGTACCGGCACTGGTACCGGTATGATTGCATTGTTATTGTCGAAGCGAATTGCCACCGCCGTTTTGACTATCACGGACCACGAATGACGGAGCGCCTTCTGGCATTCCATGTTCCATGTACAAATTCACGAAACGCTCAGTATGCACCGGAATGTTGAATTCTTTCATTAGACGTACAGTACAGCAGTACCAGGTACCGTTACTGTACGGTGCAGTAGACTGTGGTTTGGATGGCCACCAATTTGAGTGGCTGTGACCTACCGTACTGTACCGGTACTGTACAGTACGAGTACGCGCGCGGGGCAACGAAATCCGTCAGTCATGCATTCACGAATTGAGGGTCACGAGAAATTGCTTCCACGCGGCCGCTATTCGAGCACGTCATCATCGGCTAAAAATAATATTACTATTATCCCATCCCGCAAGCAAGTACAGTACTGTACCTGGTACTGTGTACTGTAGTAAACTCAGCCCCGCCGACGACGCCCGAAGAAAAGAAGTGGCAAGCTGGCTTTCGACCCGCCGCCGCCGAAAGCTTCTGTTTTGGATCGGCCGATGATGATTGGGACGTCACCATGCGCACCAACAAGTAGCCACAAGCAACAACATAGTAGAGCTGAAGGCCTTAGAACCAAGTTGTTACTTTTACTACCCAAGTTATTACTTTTACCACCCTAAGATTGATCGAAAGGCCTGTAATGATGCTGAAGATTTTCACCTTGGCTTGTGCAGTCGCCACAGGATGTAAGTAGAAGTTGTTGATCCTTTGAATTAGAGCTTGGAAATCACAAGTCCGATGCATTTTCAATTATAATATCTGAATATCTCTAACTTGCATAATTTCCTGCTTCTCTCGCAGCTGCTTTCCATGTTGTCGGCAATGCTGGTGTAGCAAGGACATCACTGGCCTCCATGGGAAGTCCATGGATGATGCCCGATGAGGTGAGTCCAAAAACGCTCAAGATACTTCGTAGTCTATACATATAGTTCGAATGCCGAAAGTTTGCGAAGCAGATTTGCTGATAACTTGTTTCTCCACCGATGATCATAACAAATGTAATACAGCCTGCTGAACCAAAGCCGGCTCCCAAGCCTCGTAAGCAACCTCCTCTACCCACCGTTGATGGTGAATCTGGCCAATTGGATGTTGTATCGAGGCTCTTGAAAGATCGCATTCTCTTGTTGGGGACCGACGTGAATGATGAAGTCGCCAATGTATTGGTTGCTCAGCTTCTGTACCTAGCAAATGAAGATCCTGATAAGGATATTACCTTGTACATCAACAGCCCCGGTGGTTCGGTCAGTGCTGGTTTGGCTATTTACGATACGATGCAATTCATTCCCTGCGATATTCAAACTGTATGCTTCGGCATGGCGGCCAGTATGGGGGCCTTCTTGTTGGGAGCCGGGACCAAGGGAAAGAGAAAGTCGCTTCCGAACGCTCGTATCATGATTCATCAACCGTTGGGTGGTGCTCAGGGCCAAGCTGCGGATATTGAAATTCAAGCCAAGGAGATTCTTTTCACAAAGGCTTCTTTGAACAAGTTCATGGCTGATTATTGTGACCAACCAGTGGAAAAGATTGCCGCTGATACGGATCGTGACTTCTTCATGACTCCGTACGAGGCCTTGGACTATGGAATCATCGATGAGGTCATCAAGACCAAGACAAGTCACATTCCGGTTCCCGCCATGCCTAGCCTGCGCGGGTAGATCTATTGTTACTAGTCAAACCTTAGATTCTCTCACAATACCAGCACAGGACTCAAAAAAATTTCCATTAGAGCTCTAATAGGGAAACAGCTCTCATTGCAGTAGTTTCGAGAAGCGCTGCAGGTGACAAGGTAGAGAGATTTGCCATGTTTGCTTGTAGACTATTGTAGTTTGCTTAGACTATTCTGAATACAACACAAATTTGAGAAGATCGTACGCCTATACAGTGGTGCCATTACTTTTGTCCCAAGCTCGTATTAGCTTCCCGCACGCCCGTCGTAAACGTGATCACTGCGTCTCGTAGCATAGTTGCGCTTAAAAGCCTCGATCCAGTAATGATCAACTTTCTTTCGTTCCGATTCTGGTGTTTTCGCCATGTAGCTCTCTAGACGAGCTTCCTTGGTTTGTTTCTTCGATAGCCGCTTGCTCGAAGAACGTTCCTCGCTGGAAAGTGAGGTTTCTGGTGTCCTTGAATCATCTAGTTTGGAAACATGCAGCTTGCGATCCACGGAACCAGAAGTTCCTGAGGCATGGTTGCCGTCGTCTTTTTTGGCCTTTCGTTTCCATTTTCCAACTAAATTGAGAGTGTCCTTGAATGTTTTGTTGTTAATTTGTGGCTTGTTTTGCGCGGTGTTCTTCGAATACAGGAAAGTTGCAACTGGTACCACGTCACTCGCGGATATCGAGAAGCTATCGTCAAGTAGCAAATGACTGCCATGGTCAGCATCGGTTGAGTGCATGCCAGGCCTCTGTCTCTCGGAGGAAGGCGACCTGCTCTTGGGGCCTGCATAGACAGAAATCACACGCCGAGGAGGATTGAGCGTTGAGACCTTGCGTGACTCTGATTCCAGCGTTGCTATTGAGCCAGAGCTTTCCATCATTCTTGCCGACTTCGACCTGACTAGGAAGGCTGAGCGCCTGGACACTCGTCTCGGCGAAAGTGTACCCTTGGAATTTCGTCCAGGTGAAGATGGAATTGGCGGTACAACAACTTTCTTTCGCCGAGGTGTCTCTGGTGGAGAGACTGCCCGGTGGGAAAGCTTTCGCCGTGGTGATGCGCGCTTGGATACGTCGTCCTTCGCAGGTGCCTTAAAGATGGGAATGCGGACGCCGAGTTCAGAGAGGGACTTGCTCCTTGGAGGAAGTGAGGGGCGGTGACGGGGGGTCGTCGGCGTGTCATCGGTAGCAACCTTCTCGACGGAGAGTGAATGCAATCTTTTGGGTGTTGACGCAGAAATTGAGCTTGAAACTTGCGCAATTTGCAGTGAATTGCTTCGTATAGGGGCTCTCGGGCTACGTGTACTTTCATTCCCCCTAGAAGAAGTCTTTGAATGTCTCCTCCCTCTCCGAAGCTGTTTACTCTTGTCTTCTGGTACGCGCGACGTCAAACGGACGTCTCCCGGGCCGGACAATACATCATCCATAGGTTCCGAATCCCTCTTTTGCAGCTGTTCCGAATTTACGCTTGAAACGGAACTTGAAAGTGGCACCACTGCCAGCGACTTGCTTCGCGTAAGTGCTCTTCTCGGGTTTTGTACGTTTTCATTTTTTGTGGTTGAAGAATTCTTTGAATGTTTTCTCCCTCTCGAAAGCTCTTTGCTCTTTTCCTGTGGTGCGAGTGGTGTACGAACAAACTCCGCCGAATCAGTCGCAATGACAGGGAACGATTGATGCATCATATGGTTGGTTGTTTGAAGTGGGACGGGGTATGAGTTGGCTGCCTCAAAGGGTCCTGCTGAAAAGGAAGATGCGGAGCTGTGAAGTGGCTTGAAAGCTCCATCGGAAGAAAACAACGACACAGATACGTCATTGAATTTTTTTTCAAATCTCCCACCTATGGGTAAGAAAGGTTGTACAAGTAGCGACTTTGTCCGCCGAAGGGGCATCGGTTTTGGTTTGGGGGTTTCAATGTCAAGGTGCTGCGGCGGGGAGGATGTGAAGGAAAGCGATCTGGTAGGTACCTGCCTCTCTACCGTTGCTGATTGGGAGCGTTTACCTTTTCTCATTCTATGCTTTGGTCCCTTCGTTGTGATAGTGGTGGTGCTATTGGCCTTCTCGACGAATCCAAAAGAGGGGCAAGAATAGTTCAAATTCTTTTTCACTTTCAATTTTCTCGGAATTTTCACTTTGGCCTTAGGGACCTGGTCATAAGAGGCATGAAAATCTACACCTTCCGGTGGCTCCATGTTCATCAAGTCCTCAAAATTCAGAGACGCATCATGATCATTTCCATCGGCTCCAACGCTTTCTACATCGCCAAGGACGAGCTTGCTCATCGAAGGCAAGTGGAACACCTTGCTATCGTGCAAATCATACGATGACTCCTCGACACTATCTGAGTCGATCATGATTGGTGTTTATGGGCACTGTGTCTCCCGTTGGATGAATAATGGAGTTCGGTTAAACAGTTTGAGTGAGTTTGGGTACAACATGTGGTGGTTGTGTTGTTGTGAGGTGTTCACAGTGAGAGGTGAGGCGTCTCCAGGGTGAGAAATTTGCTTAGTTTCGTACTTCTCACCTTCTCGCAATACCTGGTACTCGTACCGGTACTGTACTCATACTGTAGGTACCGGTACTGTACCACAAGTACTCTGTACCACAAGTACTCACTCGTAGTACTCGTACGAATACGCATCAAACATGCCGTCGCAGTTGACAAGTAGTGCTAATAACAATAATTATGCTCCGGTCATTATACGATTAAAAAAAATAAGAATACATAGCCCGCGCTGCTCTATCTCTAGCCGCTGCGCGTTTGGACGACTGTTTTGTGTTTTGTGGGAGTGTTGTGAATATACGTTAAGTAGTGTTCTCGAAAGGCTTATATGTATATTGACATTCTTCGTCCATGGATGCATCGAAAGAATAACCAGGGAGATAAAAGAGGTCATCTCTCGCTACCGATACTCGTATCTACAGTTCTCTTCTGGGCTACTACTACTACTACTACTGCTGCATTGCTCTCGACAGTCAAGGTAGTACATAGCTAAATTAGAACGTGCACTTTTTCGGGATGCTTCACAATACGTACCGGTATACTGTACCGGTACTGCTGGTAGGGTACTGGTACCGTAGGAGCCAAATACTCTTTCTATCACATGCGTAAAGCAATGGCTTCCTGCTTGTCTCTGTTCACTCTAGGCTATCGTAGTAACTCATGGCTAAAGATGGCTTTGAATTGTAGTATCGTAGTATGCTAGATGCTGGTAGGGATGTCAACTACCTGGTTGGTTGATATCTGAGATTGTCTTCGTCTGACTTGCTTGGACTTGTCTCTCGATCAGTCTCATCGGCTCTCGCCGATGAGCCTTGAGCTGTAGGAACACCCAAGATGTGCATCGGTTGCCGCCCGGCTCGTATAGACTGATCGGACTCGTCATGGACTTGGCTAGTCCTTCTGCTCCCACATTACGCATGCCAGCAACACGAGTAGAAAATAAAGGATTGGGTTTCACGATGTTCAGATGGATGGTTCTGGAAGTGCACCCTCTACTAGCTAGACTATGACGTAATCGAGTAGCTCGAAAAGATTCCGACCAGGGATTGATTTGATGGTCAAGTTTCGTATATTCCAAGTTACTACTTAGTAAAAGGACCAGCTTCTCGCAACTCTACTATGGCTGGACTTCAGAAACTGCCACGGGTTCAGCTGGCATAGCATCACCAATACCACTGTTGCCATCCGCTTTCATTTCATCCTCCACGGCTTGCATTGACCTTCGGGCATTCCATGAAAGGAGCTTGTTCAAGGCGGAGACATATGCACGGGCAGAAGAAGTAATGATATCCGTGTCAGAACCCGATCCCGAGAATTTTCGGTTCTTGTAAACGCCGTTCTGCGAGTGGATTGACGGAACATCGTTGGGTCCACCTTCCTTGGGAGAAACGCTGACTCGTGTAACAGCCAACGCCTAGACAAACAAAGAAAAGAATATGAGATCGAACTTGTTGATAGATGTCTAATCATCGTTGCATCATCGTCCCACATACCTCGATTCCTTCGTTGACTGCAGACAGAGAGTAGTTCTCCAACTCGACGGAAACACCGACGATCTGATCAATAGCTTTGTACACAGCATCCACGGGCCCCGTACCGGTGGAAGCAACAAACCGTTCTACCATATCAGGTCCCATCATTTTTACTGTGGCTGTAGGGATACCTGACATGCCAGTGGAAACTTGTAGTCCAGTAAGCCGCCACATCATGTTGATGACACCGGCTTGATCGATGACAAGAGCCTCCAGATCTTCATCTTCGAGGCCGCCCTTTCGCTTCTCTGCAACTTCTTTAAACCGGGCAAATACAGCGTTGAGTTTATCGGGCTCCAAATCATAGCCGAGCTCCTTCAAACGGGTGCTGACAGCATTGCGTCCAGAATGCTTTCCCAAGACAATACCAGCTCCTGACTGAGCATCACCTCTCATGAGACCAATGCTTTCGGGGGTCATGATTTCGTAGGTACTCTTGTTCTTGATCATGCCGTCCTGGTGGATACCCGACTCATGTTGGAATGCATTGGCGCCAACAATAGCCTTATGAGGTTGGCAGATCATGCCAGTGTATTCGGATACCATTTTTGATGTAGAAGTGATATGCACAGGGTTAATGGCCGTATAGAGCTTTCCTGTGCCGGGGCTGCCTTCGAATTGGGTATCACCCTTCAGAGCCAAGGACATAACGATTTCCTCCAGGGAAGCATTTCCGGCTCGTTCACCGATTCCATTGATGGTGCACTCAAGCTGACGAGCACCATTCTTGGCACCGGCAAGAGAATTTGCTGTAGCCAGCCCCAGATCGTTTTGACAGTGAGTGCTAAAGACAACCTTCTCAGCACCTTTAACATTTGCTCTCAACAAGTTGATAAGATTTCCGAATTCCCACGGCATGTTCCATCCAGTGGTATCAGGAATGTTCAAGGTTGTGGCTCCCGCCTCGATGACTGCCGAGAGAATCTTGTATAGGAACTCAGGGTCCGAGCGTCCCGCATCTTCGGGGGAGAATTCAATATCGTTGCAGCCCAGGCTTTTGGCGAATGTCACAGCGTTGACGGCGATCTCCACGACCTCGTCTGGCGTCTTATTGAGTTTGGTCTCCATATGAATTTTACTAGTGGCAATGAAGGTGTGAATTCTAGGCCTTTTGGCTCCCTTCACGGCATCCCAAGCACGTTCAATATCCTTTGGGTTAGCCCTCGAGAGACCGCAAATAACTGGGACGTATCCATCATCAAAGACTTCGTTTCCAACGGTATCGGCAATTTGTTTGACAGCGGCGAAGTCATCGGGAGAGGCAATCGGAAAACCAGCTTCAATAATGTCCACGCCCAGCTTGGCCAACATGCGAGCAATCTCTAGTTTTTCTTGAGACGTGAGGGTGGCACCAGGACTTTGCTCTCCGTCGCGAAGGGTAGTATCGAAGATGCGAACGTAATCGGGGTCGGGGATTTCTCCAGGGATATAGGGGGGACGAGGCCGTCGAACATTAGGAGCAGTCTTGGCGTCGATGTCTTCGGTGGTAGAAAAGATGGGGGCTGGAGCACCTACTCGTTTTCTGTTGGAGAGACCGGCATTGAAGCGAGAAAGGGAGGCACCATTCTGCTTCTGCAGGGCAAGTGGAGTGAAGGCTTCGGTCGAGAAAGAATTGTTGGAGGCCGAAAGGACAGCCAAAAGAGCACCACCGATAGTTATCTTCATTGTTTTTCTTTAAACCTTGTTGCTCGGACGTTTCGGCAAAAACTGTAACACTATCGTCACTGTTTCGTTGTTGTATGATAGGAACGATAGACAGTCGACGACGATGCGATAATGATGTACGGTATAGCCTCTCTACTACTACTAGTAGTAGTACCGGTAGAGCAGTAGTTCGTAGAGAGTAAAGATGCGATTGCAGCCAACCACTCTCCTGTCCATCTGTACCAACCGTCGTCCGGTTTTCTGCGAACGTATGGTATTACCTATGTACCGGTACCAGTGTGTAGACACAGTCGTACCAGCAGGGAGCGGGCAGGGTCAGAGGCGGAGCACCGGGGTGTTCGAATAATAACCTACAACGGACAGACGCGAGTCCCTTTACATGTAAGATCCGTGAATGAACAAGTGAAGTCTATTCCATCAACGAACACTTACTGTACGAAGTAGATGTGCAGTAGTAGCGTGGCTACCCCCAACGAACGAAGGACAGACAAGAAGTCGAACGAACACAAGTTTGAGCCTAATACGGAAGAGAGACGACCGATGAATCTCATAAGATCATTGAGTGGACGTCCGGTATCGCAACTTTGGATTTCTAGATTAATTAGCTTTCAAAAGCAAGCTTCAAACCCTTTCAATGCAAATCGAAATCGACTAGGTCTAGGGACATAGGCCAGCGAATTATTTTTCTCTGTCATCTGTATACTACATCATCGGTCTACAGTGTCCGAGAGAGCGCCTGCGCCACTGAATGCTGAATGATCCCGTACAGGTAAAAAGAGTCCACTGAGTCAATAAGTGGACTGTCGATCTGGCGTGGCTATGAGTGGTCTACTATCGTTCCCGCTCTGGACCGTCAAGGTATTAGAAACTAAATTTATACTGCACTTTTTCGCTGCTTTACGATATCGATTAGTAGTAGAGTAGTACCGTTACGTACAGTTTGTAGACGACTCTCTACTCTCTACTACTAGCTACTCTACTCTCTACTAGCTAGTAGAGAGAGGAGGTCTCTCTTGACCTAGAGTAGAGAGAGAGACTAAATAGAAGATAGACTACATTACGAACTGTTCTCCGGTGATACGTGGTCCTCGTCTACCAACCCCCTCTCTAGTTCTACTTATCGCTAGATTGGATGCGATAAGAAAGAAGCTATTTCTTCGGTTGGAAAACTGCTGCACGAGTATGTTCCGTGAATACTGTTCCTCCTTGGTGTGTCCTCCTTCGAAAGACGGCACAAAAGCATACGGCTACGAGTACAATTCTGATCACTCTCTCGATTATAAACGATAAAACAGATTCCAACACCGCCCTGTGGCCTGCATCAAGCTTGCCCTGCAACATTTGCGAGCATCAAGCTTGTCCTGCAACATTTGCGAGATCCTTCAACCAGGTAGGAGACAGTTGCAATCTCCCCATATAATACAATCAAATAATCAATCTGATTGACATGCTTCACGGCTGTCTGGGTTGGGTTTCGTTTACTTTTTCCAATTACAATTAGGCCAACACTAAGCGAAAACACTCGAATCAATTTCGAACATCGGTTTTATTTACTATATTGTGGTACGTCTAACGTTGAGTTCCTGCACGTTTTCCCTTTCCACCCACGTGCTTAGGAATCTTTTGGAAAGAGGCTGCCTTAGGGGCTGCCTTTCCACCGCTCTTGACCTTGTTAGCGGCCTTGCGAGCCTTCAACTCTTTCAAGGCAGCGTCACGGGCTGCAGATCGCACACTACTTTTTTCCGAGGCCTTCTTCTTGATATCCTCCAAAGAAATACCAACCACTGCTCTTTGAACCTTGTTAGTTCGGCGAGTACGCTTCTTTGTGCTGGTCTCGGTAATTCCCTTCTTGTGAAGACGTCTCCAAGCCTGGGTCCATACAAGCTTGGCGGCCTTCTTCCTCTGGAGTGTCAGGCTGAATGCCTTGGAGCTTCCGAGCCAAACAGGCTTACCATCACGGCGGATCATAAGCCTACCATTTCCAGGATAAATCCTGTACTCGGAGAGAGCACAAAGTTCAGCTAAAAGAAGAGAGAAAAGCATTGAATTAGCACACGGTATGACGATCACGGATCACTCTACACAACGGAATGTTTCCTTCCACCCAGCCATTTACGACCGGAAAAGCTGCAACGAGATCTCTTTTGCAACGCTACAACTACTACAGATAATCAATTGAACAGGGACGGCCGCAACAAACAAAAACATCCCCATGGTGACTCACTGTTGATAACCATCTTGCTTGCTATAAATCAATAGAGTTGCGTTGTTGCTGCTCTTCGTGCTCTCGGGAAAAATCCTGATTCCGTACATTGTGTACCAGAACGTACGAAGATTTGCAGTCAGTAACAGGTAAGGTTGGCCCCCGACTGAAAACGTGATTCATTCATAATTGAAAAAAGTCGGCGTCAGTCAGTCACTCGTCGTCGTCATGAATCAAGACTGACCACTCGGGACTGACAATGCTCATTCACATCATCACATCATGATCATTTTTTTATCATATCCTGTAGATTTGCCGTGTTAAAATAGTGGGACAAACCTGTCCGACTATCGTCAGAGAATCTGAACGTTCTTTGCAAAAGTGAGGTCAAACTAGTCATTTTACGCGATAAAGCACGGTCCTACTATTGTTGGTCTTTCCCGAGTTCCCGAGGAAACAGTCGGACCTTTTGTCCTACTCCATCACGGTCTGTCCCCCAATCCGTCAGACTATCGTAGATAAATTAGTAGTATCCTCCGTTGATGAAGACCAGACACTCCTACTATACACATGCTACTACTACAGTAATATAATCGAATCGAATAAATATCTAGTTTATGACTGCGCTCTGAATATTCGCGTACTCACCCTGGCGGTCTAGGAGTAGTAGTATAAACTCTTCACCGATACACAATACGGGCGCTACACGCATCATGCTATTTTCAGACAAGCAAAAACCCAGTAGTAATTTGCAATCCAATAATTACTTCTGCCCTTTGTATTCAATAAAAAGATCCGCAACCTTCCTTGACCTATCCATATTCGCTGTTCCCGGTGCACAAGCGTTGGCTTTGTAAAAAGACGATGCTTCGTTGAGCAGAGAAGTGAGGTAGCATACCATGAAAGTTTGTTGGTTGATAATTTTTGGATTCAGCGGCGTTGCCTCTTTGGCGTTGGGCGGTTTCTTAAAGTCATATTTGAGCGCGATATCACTGGGAGGCTCAATAAAAAGCGGTGTTTCGCACCCATAAATATCATGTGGAATTTTGCGTTTGCCAAAGAACCAGTCTTCGCCCACAGAGTAGCGCTGACACAGGTGCACCACAGACGGAAGAGCGTACTTGGCGTGCTTGGGATACTTCGCAAAGTCACACATTTCTCCCGGTGGAATCTTATCAATGAGAGGCCATGCCTCCCCCCCAGTATCAGGATTTGATACCATGAGAGAGTCAATCAGTTGAAACCTGAGGTTCAAGTGGGCGGCTGCAATGCAGAAAGCGTACATTTCTGCCAACAAATAAGGGTACTGGGCATGAACCCGAGGAACGAACTCTGTCCATTTCAAAGATATTTGGTATAAATCATACACCGTTCCAATGTAGGGCGGTCCAACTGGGTAGTACAGTTGGCCGTCTTGAACACTCACTGACTTTGCTGGGGAATCAGGACCCGCAATCTTGTCGAGATCAAACCGTTGCCATTGAACTCCAAGGCCATAAGTTTGTGCAAAGGGAATGCCACGTTGGACCTTTGTAGACAAAGTATTCTTTCCTTGCCTTCGAGGCGCAATGATTGTTTCTCGTTCGTTCGAAAAATCCGACGTCAATGGTCTTGTCAGAGCCATGTCGGGGTCAATGAGGAAAACAATATCATCCTTATGAGAGAACGACCCATCTTTGAATTCTATCATTTCAAAATGCTCCAAAAAGTGCTTGAGCCCGTACGGTTTGTTGAAAAATTTGTAGTCCCCAATCACTTTTCCGGTCTCATCCTTGACCTCCGAAAACTTAGGTGTCAAGTGCAAATGGAATCGATTACTCATATACTCCACGTTCTCCCGGAACCAAGTTT
Organism: Nitzschia sp. pyKryTriq1; assembly: GCA_956465555.1. Taxonomy (NCBI): domain Eukaryota; phylum Bacillariophyta; class Bacillariophyceae; order Bacillariales; family Bacillariaceae; genus Nitzschia; species Nitzschia sp. pyKryTriq1. The sequence goes on from OY101116.1 coordinate 3,292,049, forward strand.
TAATGGCGACTTCCTCTTCAGGTGTACAGCCTGATACTATCCGAGTAACATGCCCAGGTTGTTTTACTTTCATAGCTGTGAAATAAACAAGATAACTGTGAAAAGAACAATGATGACAGTGCGCGTAAGACGACGACCAACAGTCTCCAAAATCCCCTCACTGTCCCCCATAAAAGCCTACCTTTGCCAGTGTTGGTAGGGAGAGCAGTCTGTCGAGAAGATGACGTGATATCTCTGGCCGTTGTCGTATTCTAGATCTTTATCCTCCTGGTGCGTCAACATACTGGATCCGTGTGTAGATTTGGTGGCATCGATGTGCGACATGATTTCCACTGAGTGGGCATGAAAAGGATCGACGCCTCGGCTCTTTTTGAAGTGTTCGGAAGCAAATCCCAAAAAGAGGAAGAGCACCACAATCGTCATTTGCAGCCAGATTGGAACCAAAGAATCTCCTTTTGATCCTGACTTCGTCGGTCGCCCTCCTTTTTGACCCTTGGTTCCATCGCAATCCGCATCGTCTGCCCCTGAACTTCGCTTTCTTGACCTCAACATGATCGACAGTGGCGTGGCTATATGAGAGTGGTATGCTTGCTCTTGACTCACTTGGGGAATATTCCGTTGTGATAGATAGCAAAAGTGAAGCCGATAAACTCAATACAAAACCACTTCTCGAAGGAAGACGAATGCATGAACGATGAATGAAATTTTGATTTGATGATGTTGGAGGCAAAAATAACAGTCACGGATGGAAGATATGCGATGAACGATGAGACATGAGACGACGGGAAGAATGAGTGCGTGTGTGACCTGTACAGTACCGGTACTGTACGTGTACCGTACGGTACAGTACCGGTACCTCTATCTGCATCACGAAGTACTGTACCAGGTACAGTACGGCGTGTAATGAATACCTCTGGTACTCTGTCAAGGTACCGGTAGTCTACTCGGTAGTTTTCCGGTAGTCTCTGAGAAATTAGACAGCCCACTTTTTCTCTGCTCTACGATATACTACTACTACTCTCTCTCTCTCTACTCTAGTAGAGAGAGTAGCTAGAGAGAGAGAGAGCTAGTAGAGAGCAGAGTAGAGAGACTACAAGTACTAGTACTCCAGCAGAGTTGGGTCGCTCATACTGCGAAAAGTTTCAAAGCTAGTAGACCATTGCGTCCAAATCGATTTATAACATATACTCGTACATAGCAACGGACTCATTTGTTTGTCTCGGCTCTTTCTTTCTTCTCGTACTCATATCGTCAGTATTATTTCATAGCGATCCAAGGTACACGGTAATTATTTTCAAATCAGACGATATATAATCCACAACATGAAGACAATGACTCCCGCCTGTACCGGGATAGGTAGAGAACGGAAATAAGTATAAACATCCATGACAAACATCCGAAAGTACTCCGACATGCTATACTGGTTGGTGTTGTCGGGCGACGCACCCAGCAGACCTCGTGTGGATTCACTGGTGGCCGCACTTGCACCGGTAGTATTCCGTCCAAAGCCACGAATCAAGCCCGAGAAATTCAAGGAGCTAGCGCCCATGATGGATCGTGCCTGGGGTTGTGCTGCATGGTGAGCATCACTTCCCATGGCATCAGTGGTGATACTTGTAGGAGCGTAATTGGGGACACTGAAATCCGCTGCGGTGATGGCTGACGGTGCCGAGGATGCCGTCATGGCTTCTCGTTCGCGTTGGGCGCGAATACGTTCTAGCAAGGATGCACTCCGTTGCAGCGACGCATGGGATGCACTCAAAACATCGCTGGAGCCTATGTCGTTGTCGTTGCTGGGTAAGAGCCTTTCGTCCATGGTTCGGGGTTGAACGCGAGATCAAACGGTGAAGGATGGGTGGAATGATGTCTTGAATATGCACAACAAAAGCGAAAAGCGAGGTCGTCATGCAGGATGATGCAGGATGCAGGTTTTAGAGATGAAAGAAAAAAGAAATGTAAAAGAGAGAGAAATAGAACGATTTGACGATTATTTTTCTGATTATTTTTTTCATTTTTTCGAGGTACTTGGATAGCCTTTTTTACCTTTATCGCGATGGAAAATAGAAAACAACAATAACAGTGAACAATGACAGAAAATGCACATTGACAACATCCAACTGCAGAAGAATCATAGACCTACGTAATAGTGTAGCGTACTTCTTCCTTCCATACGCCATATTTACAGGTACACCCACGCTATATTACCCCTTCGAGAAGGCAGACGAACAAGCTAAAAGCATGCCGGGATCATCTTCGAAAAAGACAAAACCCGCGAAGACGCTCGAAGAGTTGCTGGGCAGCAGCAGCGACAGCGATAGTGATGGCTTCGCCTTGGATACAAGTCCGAAAGATCAAGGAGGCAGCAGCGACGACACCTTTGCCGAAATTCCTGTTCTGGCGTCGCCAAAAAAGAAAAAGACAGCGCTGTCTACCAAGCCGCCGACCACCTCCAAGACAAAGAATAAGGTCCCTGCCAGTACTGCTGCCAAAGCCGTCTCGCCCACTGCCGACGCAATGCAACAGGCAGGAGATGAGGACGAGGACGACTCCTTTGCAGTCGTTCTGCCGACTTCGTGGATGGCGACCGGCCAGCCACCGCCCGGGGACTGCAATGTGCTTATTCAAGTCGATCCGGAGGATGCCGCACGGCTGGACTACGAAGGCACGTCGGGTGCCATTGGACGCTTTGAAGCAGGACCCTGCGGCATCATCCTGGATTTGAAGGGGCGCCAGTACCAGGGAAGTCTTCTTCCGGGTCCGACGGCAATGATGGTGGCTTTAGCCAAGGGGAAGCAGCTACGACTGGAAGGCCTCACGGATGAATTTGCCACCCTGGTGCAGACGCAAGATGTCATGGCAAAGTTGGACGCGATTGTCACTGGGGCGCAAATGGACGAGGGCTACAAGGTCGTGGAGGAAAACGTCAATCGAGTGGAACGAAACAAGGGGGACACCGGGAAAGATGCCGAATCGCAAAAAGGAACCACGGAAGCAAAGCATGGAGGTGTACTCGTACCCTCAAGGGGTGCCTCAAAGCCCGCCGCCAAGCGAAGAAAGAAGAGCACAACGTAGCGCTGCTGCTGCTGCTGCAGAAATCAACTGCAAACAAGCCTACTAGCTCTAGAGTATGTCCTATCCCACCGTCCGTAGCAAGGATGGGTCTACTCAGCATGGAGTCATCGCAGATTTCGTGCCGTCGAGATTTATGTAGTAGGACAATACAGACAGCGGACTGCATAATTATGAATTCTAGATTGTTCTATTTTCCTGCAAGGGCGATATCTTGCAGGCGGAAGAATAACGTTTCTAGGTCGCTGCACTCAGTTTCCCCATTCTTGTCGTCTGTGGAAGCGTGGGCGTTGATGGCAAAGACAAAGGCCCTGGTACCTTCCTCCCATAAGTTGAGTCGACGTCGCTCCACCAGCAGAGTAGCCGTATCGGAACTTGCAACGAAGACCTTGTTAGCATCACTTTCGGCGCCTGATCCAATTATTTGTTCTCCCAAGCGACCCGTAAGGGAACTGCTTACAACAGCAGAAGTCATCGCCAGCTCACTCGTAGCAGAGGGATTTGTTACAAAATATTGGATTTCGACTTCGGCAAATATGCTTTGAAGTCCGATTTGATCAGTCTTCAATGATACCAAGTTCAACGAACCGTAGTCCTGACCGAGTGTCAGAGTCGAAGAAGTTTCTTCTACTCGGCAGTAGGGGTCAATCAGAATGCGTTGGATTCGTTCCCCTTGCTTTCGACCATTTTCATCCACTGCCTCAATCAGAACCTCAAAGAAGTCGGCCGGGCTCATCACATGAACGATATCACCGATGCTAACCGCTTGTTCGACATAAATTTTTAAATCGCGGTCCCGGATAGTAATATAGACTTCTTCATCGTGACTACTCGTATCGCCGGTGGAGAAATAGTCATTGCAATGCGCTGGTTCTAAGGGACGACTCGCACTGGTACGGGAAACTGTCGAGCAAGCTTTTCCGGTATAGTTGAACGCCAGACTTCGAAGTAGCACTCCTTCGCCGGGACATTTTATGATGGAAGCGGGTTGTATATTTTCACAATCTTGCGTTTCGAGTCCATCCGTCACTCGGCATTGAATATGGGCTTGTATTGCGCAGGAAGACTGACTCGAGTGGTTCTCTATTATGTCAGCATGGCTTGGCTCGTCGCTCGTATCTTCAATTTCGAGTAATTTCTCCTCGTCTTGTGTATTATTGAATGTTTCCTCAACAACTAGTTCTATGTCGGAATGGATCAAAGAGGATCGGAGAGAGAACGTATTGAAGTTGAGCTCCTCGGTATTAGTGCACGCTTCTCCAACATCCATAATAAGGGAAGAGTCAACAGTCAACGATGCTGAGTACTGGGTCCCAGTGCATCGTTCAACAGCTGATGGCATCGTGTATTTGATGCACTCTTCCGGCTTCAAAATTCGTGGGGCGGTTTCTCCCAAGAGATTGTCTTTGGCATTATTTAGATCGAATTCCATTCCAAAAAGAATCAGATCATTGGCATTGTCTTTGTTGCAAGCATTGGCTTCAAATAGGACATCAACGAAACAATCATGAACATCCGTCGCATCGCAGCTGTAGCCGACGAAGTCGAGCGAGCCATATGTTGCCATCAACGTCAGATAGCCTGTACCATCGCAGCTTGCATCAATAGTTTGTGTCTGTAGAACAGTATTCGAACCATCCGTGGAAAACACAGTCACAGTGAATGTATCTGGTAGGCATCCTCCGTCGACGTCGCTAATATGTATCACACCACCAAGGTCCCGGATACCGTTGAAGAATATATTGTTCATGTTATCCCCTGCTGTCACGACAAACCGGGCAGAGCCCTTGGTCTCGAGGTTATCAAGACACTGATCTGGATCCCCTTGGTAGTCATCGCATGATCCCCCAGTATAGGAGAAGATGAGTTGCCTTGCACACTCCGAGCACTGACAAACGAGATTTCGTTCTTCGACGATGTCTACACAATCCAAATCTTGCGCATTGCTTGTGATACATCCAAGTTCAATGTTGCTGGAGCAATCTTGGGTCTGAAATTGTGGCGAAGTTGTCTGTGATATGGGCACTCCAGTTGGCGAAGAGCTAGGTTGTAGGCTAGGAGCCGCAGTGGGGGGCATGGTCACAATTTCCCAGCCAAACTTCATCGCATCCACGTCTTGGCAAGTTATGACACTGTTTAAGGAAGTACCTCCTCCTGCGGTTGCCCTCGCAAAGTACTGACCGCTTTCGCATACTTCAACAACTTCGCGTTCGGATGTTTTATAACATTCATTGGGTCCGAGCACTAAGCCATCCGATGGAGTCTTACCCGTTACAAGGTCTTTTGTATCTCCATTCAATTCGAAACTCAGCGAAAGTAGGGTTTGATCGATCGACCCAATATTGCAGGTGTCAATTTCATAAAGCACATCTATAAAGCAGTTGTGCACGTCATCGACTTCACAACTGTAACCCACGAAGTCTAGTGAGCCATAGGACTTAAGTAGGTGCAACCCTCCACCCTCGCAAGAAGAATCGACGGAAACTGCTTGTAAAATTTTGTCGCCCTGCAAATTTGTAAGTTGGACGCTCATCGCACGAGGAAGACATGAAGCATCGCTTCGCGCCAAGATGACTTGCGAATTAGGGCTAACATCCTCGATGTATAAAATATCAGTAGGCTCATTTGCATTCGAGATCATAATTCTTGAAGCAGAGTCTGGACCGCTGCCGATGTCTTGACACCCATCAAAATCATTGCATGGGCTACCAGTGTATGTGAAAATGATTTCTCTTGCGCACCCAGAACAAGAGCAGCGCAATTGATCCTCGGCTGCGATTTCTTTGCATGATGCACTATCTCGTCCAAACATGCACGAAAGCTCGAGATCAATTTGGCATCGACCCGTAGGCGTATTTGTTCCTGGCATAGTATTACTCGGAGTGGGAGTTGGCATGATAAGCTTTGAAGATGGAGAATTTGTCGGAGCCTTTGTAGGTACTGAAGCAGGGAGACTAGAAATCGCTTGGAGAAAGACACCCCAATATTCCTCGTTCTCAATAGCTCGTATCTGATCCGAGCGCGGACCCGACCACTTCTCCTCGTACCTCAAAGCCCTTCGTTGCTCTAGTAGAGTTTGTGCTTCGATGGAATTTCGGTAGCCAGAGGCAAAGAGCAGAGATGCCCAAAACAAGTAGCTTTGGCTCATTTTTTCTCCAGTCTCCACACTTATATCAGCTCAAGCACGAAGCAAAGCCGCACACCTGGTCTTATTATTGTCTTTTTCCTTGTTTCTCCAAAGGGGGTCTTCATGGTCCTTGGTGGCCAAAAGTGTGTTCATTTTTAGAACTTCGTCGCCAAATTGTGAACTACCCGGAGTACAATTTTCCTAAAGTAAGTACATATATACGTGTATGTTTATCCGCATACCATTCTGTGACCATCGTTTGATAAATAAATTTCATGTGTATGACTTGATTACTTATTCATCATCAGCGGGGCGGGTTATTTTATTTTAAAGTATTACGACGCGCGAACGCGCAACTACGACGACTCGTAGGACTGATTCATTCTTCGGGCCCGCCCAAGGACGAATGCCGAAGTAGACTTCGTCAGTCGATTAATTTGGTGAAAGTGAAACATTGCCAGACAGGTACTGTAGTTACTACAACACGTGTTCTCGCCTGGGCACAGTGTGAGGCGTGTACGTTTTTGGGTTTTGCGAGGTTTCTCCGTGCTTTAGGGGTCACCACGAGCTATTGCGCGGCCGTCTTGCTCCTGGACTACGACGACTCCTCCACGAACGGAACGGTAATGACCATTTCGCGTCCGCAGGGCGCAGAAATTTTTTATGCGAGTACATTCGAGCACGCGATAGCGCTAGTAATAGACATTGTTGTACATTCGAGCACGCGATAGCGCTAGTAATAGACATTGTTGTACATTCGAGCACGCGATAGCGCTAGTAATAGACATTGTTGTACATTCGAGCACGCGATAGCGCTAGTAATAGACATTGTTGTACATTCGAGCACGCGATAGCGCTAGTAATAGACATTGTTGTACATTCATTCACGCGATAGCGCTAGTAATAGGTGCAGAAGTTCATTTTTTGAAGACTGACCAACCTTGAATACTCTTCCAGTCCTCTCGTCCTTGTAGTGCAACGGAAGATTGGGAGGTGGAATGAGGCACTTTACGTGCTGGTTTGTGGCCCTGAACCACTTCTTGCAGCTGCTGCAAGGGTAGCTGCAAGTGTCGAGGTATTTGTGTAAAGGCCGGGAATAGCAAAGCATGGGGAATTCAACCCATTTCGCCTTTTGCGTATCGACATTGGTGCTAGTCTTACAGTGGGGACATACCGGCTTGTAATTCTCAATAATGAGATGGGGAAGCCAAACAGCACTGGGTCTGACATAATAGTCAGATGCTGCCACTTTCTTTCTTCGTGGCCCGATTGTGGGCTTCTGTACCAGCACGTTTCGCCAATCTCGGTAGAATTCCTCGGAAGATCCCTCATCAATCATTCGTCGATAAACTACAAAATGCTCCATCTGGGCATCACTGCATCTTTTTTTGGTTGTAGTAGTAGTAGTAGTAGGTGCTGGAGTCGGGAATGCCGTGGTGGTAGTGGCAGGTACGGGGGGTACAGTGGGAGGCACAGGCGTGGCGGCAGGTTCAGCAGGCTCAGTACTCATGGCTAAATCTTCCGTGGCATTACATTCTGCCATAACATCTTCTTCGTCGTCATCATCTTGTGCTCCAGGACTTGGCAAAAGGTTCTCAAAGAATTGCTGGACTGCTGTGGGCGAAAGATGCCGAGGAATTGCAGCCTTCCGTGCAGCCTCTTTGGCAGCATAACGAGCCCACGACTGTTCTTCATAGTCATGGACATCATCAAATATCATTGATGGAGGCAAGGGTAGCCTCATTCTTAGGTTGTTGTTGTTGTTGTTGTTGCCGTTGCTTTCTATTTGTATTGTATTGTTGTTTTGTGTTGTTGTGTTATGATGGACGTCAGTGTTGATAATGCTCGAGATTCCAGATACCCGACACGGTCGGTAATACAGTATGATATCTGGATTCGCATTAGTCGATCTGCAATAACGTGAGTGTCACCGTTATCCTGGAACTACAGAGTCGCGGGACACACTAAAAATTTTGACACTTTGGAATAAAGTATAAACCCGTTTTTGTAATCGTAGAGTTAGTCGTGAGCTATTTATTTTGACACTCTGGAATAAAGTATAAACCCGTTTCAGGATTTTCGGACGTGAAAAAAAGACTCCCAACGGGGTAATGACCATTTCGCGTCCGCAGGGCGCAGAAATTTTTTATGCGAGTACATTCGAGCACGCGATAGCGCTAGTAATAGACATTGTTGTACATTCGAGCACGCGATAGCGCTAGTAATAGACATTGTTGTACATTCGAGCACGCGATAGCGCTAGTAATAGACATTGTTGTACATTCGAGCACGCGATAGCGCTAGTAATAGACATTGTTGTACATTCGAGCACGCGATAGCGCTAGTAATAGACATTGTTGTACATTCATTCACGCGATAGCGCTAGTAATAGGTGCAGAAGTTCATTTTTTGAAGACTGACCAACCTTGAATACTCTTCCAGTCCTCTCGTCCTTGTAGTGCAACGGAAGATTGGGAGGTGGAATGAGGCACTTTACGTGCTGGTTTGTGGCCCTGAACCACTTCTTGCAGCTGCTGCAAGGGTAGCTGCAAGTGTCGAGGTATTTGTGTAAAGGCCGGGAATAGCAAAGCATGGGGAATTCAACCCATTTCGCCTTTTGCGTATCGACATTGGTGCTAGTCTTACAGTGGGGACATACCGGCTTGTAATTCTCAATAATGAGATGGGGAAGCCAAACAGCACTGGGTCTGACATAATAGTCAGATGCTGCCACTTTCTTTCTTCGTGGCCCGATTGTGGGCTTCTGTACCAGCACGTTTCGCCAATCTCGGTAGAATTCCTCGGAAGATCCCTCATCAATCATTCGTCGATAAACTACAAAATGCTCCATCTGGGCATCACTGCATCTTTTTTTGGTTGTAGTAGTAGTAGTAGTAGGTGCTGGAGTCGGGAATGCCGTGGTGGTAGTGGCAGGTACGGGGGGTACAGTGGGAGGCACAGGCGTGGCGGCAGGTTCAGCAGGCTCAGTACTCATGGCTAAATCTTCCGTGGCATTACATTCTGCCATAACATCTTCTTCGTCGTCATCATCTTGTGCTCCAGGACTTGGCAAAAGGTTCTCAAAGAATTGCTGGACTGCTGTGGGCGAAAGATGCCGAGGAATTGCAGCCTTCCGTGCAGCCTCTTTGGCAGCATAACGAGCCCACGACTGTTCTTCATAGTCATGGACATCATCAAATATCATTGATGGAGGCAAGGGTAGCCTCATTCTTAGGTTGTTGTTGTTGTTGTTGTTGCCGTTGCTTTCTATTTGTATTGTATTGTTGTTTTGTGTTGTTGTGTTATGATGGACGTCAGTGTTGATAATGCTCGAGATTCCAGATACCCGACACGGTCGGTAATACAGTATGATATCTGGATTCGCATTAGTCGATCTGCAATAACGTGAGTGTCACCGTTATCCTGGAACTACAGAGTCGCGGGACACACTAAAAATTTTGACACTTTGGAATAAAGTATAAACCCGTTTTTGTAATCGTAGAGTTAGTCGTGAGCTATTTATTTTGACACTCTGGAATAAAGTATAAACCCGTTTCAGGATTTTCGGACGTGAAAAAAAGACTCCCAACGGGGTAATGACCATTTCGCGTCCGCAGGGCGCAGAAATTTTTTATGCGAGTACATTCGAGCACGCGATAGCGCTAGTAATAGACATTGTTGTACATTCGAGCACGCGATAGCGCTAGTAATAGACATTGTTGTACATTCGAGCACGCGATAGCGCTAGTAATAGACATTGTTGTACATTCGAGCACGCGATAGCGCTAGTAATAGACATTGTTGTACATTCGAGCACGCGATAGCGCTAGTAATAGACATTGTTGTACATTCATTCACGCGATAGCGCTAGTAATAGGTGCAGAAGTTCATTTTTTGAAGACTGACCAACCTTGAATACTCTTCCAGTCCTCTCGTCCTTGTAGTGCAACGGAAGATTGGGAGGTGGAATGAGGCACTTTACGTGCTGGTTTGTGGCCCTGAACCACTTCTTGCAGCTGCTGCAAGGGTAGCTGCAAGTGTCGAGGTATTTGTGTAAAGGCCGGGAATAGCAAAGCATGGGGAATTCAACCCATTTCGCCTTTTGCGTATCGACATTGGTGCTAGTCTTACAGTGGGGACATACCGGCTTGTAATTCTCAATAATGAGATGGGGAAGCCAAACAGCACTGGGTCTGACATAATAGTCAGATGCTGCCACTTTCTTTCTTCGTGGCCCGATTGTGGGCTTCTGTACCAGCACGTTTCGCCAATCTCGGTAGAATTCCTCGGAAGATCCCTCATCAATCATTCGTCGATAAACTACAAAATGCTCCATCTGGGCATCACTGCATCTTTTTTTGGTTGTAGTAGTAGTAGTAGTAGGTGCTGGAGTCGGGAATGCCGTGGTGGTAGTGGCAGGTACGGGGGGTACAGTGGGAGGCACAGGCGTGGCGGCAGGTTCAGCAGGCTCAGTACTCATGGCTAAATCTTCCGTGGCATTACATTCTGCCATAACATCTTCTTCGTCGTCATCATCTTGTGCTCCAGGACTTGGCAAAAGGTTCTCAAAGAATTGCTGGACTGCTGTGGGCGAAAGATGCCGAGGAATTGCAGCCTTCCGTGCAGCCTCTTTGGCAGCATAACGAGCCCACGACTGTTCTTCATAGTCATGGACATCATCAAATATCATTGATGGAGGCAAGGGTAGCCTCATTCTTAGGTTGTTGTTGTTGTTGTTGTTGCCGTTGCTTTCTATTTGTATTGTATTGTTGTTTTGTGTTGTTGTGTTATGATGGACGTCAGTGTTGATAATGCTCGAGATTCCAGATACCCGACACGGTCGGTAATACAGTATGATATCTGGATTCGCATTAGTCGATCTGCAATAACGTGAGTGTCACCGTTATCCTGGAACTACAGAGTCGCGGGACACACTAAAAATTTTGACACTTTGGAATAAAGTATAAACCCGTTTTTGTAATCGTAGAGTTAGTCGTGAGCTATTTATTTTGACACTCTGGAATAAAGTATAAACCCGTTTCAGGATTTTCGGACGTGAAAAAAAGACTCCCAACGGAACGCGATCGTGCGTGGTATCCATACGTACTCGTACCGGTACTCTGTACTGGTACTCTACGAGGCCTTGCACATCCCGTGTTTTTTTTTGTCCCTGGTGGGAGGCAGGTCGGCATGAATTTTTGATGTTGCTGTGACACATGGCTTCGCAAGTTCGTTGACATGAGCATGTATGGGAACCCTCTCGGCTCGTTGTCACAACACCCCCTTCTTCACGCCTTGCAACACCGACATGATGGATCCCCGTGTCGACCGTCACAAAATTGAAATCGATACAAGAAAACACTACAGTAACAAAAACCTATTGCAACCATGCTTTCGTCGCTTCTTCCGATTATTGCCTGGTTGCCACCCTGGCTTCTGGCCTCGGGTCTCATACTTCTGATTACACTGCGATGGCTTCTGTCGTGGCCCCACCAAAATACAAAAATTCAGCCAATGAGGGCGAGCAAATTTAGCCCCGAGCTCATCCCCTCTGGCAAGATTGATAGTATCGTCGTCGGAAGTGGCAGTGGTGGATGCGCCTGTGCGAACATGCTGTCACAAGCAGGGCAGAGGGTACTAATTTTGGAGCAGCATCCCACAACAACAGGTGGCTGCACCCATACCTTTCGAGAGAATCGTTGCGAGTGGGACACCGGCCTTCACTACGTACGTCGTATCATTGAGTGCTGACAAGAACTTTGGCTGTTTTGCGTTCGAACCTAACAAACTTCTCACTCTTTGCAGACTTCGGCCGCAATGGGAAGCAAAGTATGTCGTCCTGGAGCTCTAATGAACTTTATGCTCAAGGGGCTACAGCATTGGACGCCGCTCGCTGATCCATACGACGAAGTCCTCTTTCCTCGGGAGGTTGACGAATGTGTCAAACCAGGTCTTCCCAACAAGAATTCCTACTGCTTTGTGAAAGGTGCCGAACAAACTATTGACAGCATTCTGAAAAATCTCCACCCCGGAAATACAGAACTCCGTGAAGCATCATTGCGCTACATGGATCTTTGTCAAGATATTACGTCTGGCTTCACGGCTTTAGGCCTTAGCCGGGTGGTTCCCAGCTGGTTGCAGTTTCTGGTCAAAAAACGCGTCGATAGACTCATGACCTTTGCCAGCATGACTGTTCGTGATGTTCAATATGCCATGCTAAACCTTGGCTACACCAAGGAAGATCTGTTGCAGAAAGGCTGTCCCAAAGCTCCCGATGGCCCCGAGCCAGACCCAACCATTCGTCGGCTTAAGGCAGTGCTGACGCACCCTATCGGCGACTACGCGGTTCAACCCCGAGATGCCACCAGTAAGTTCTTCAATCCAGCTTCCACTGAGTGTTCATTGCAACCCCACCGAACGATGGTCTCACGAAATGTTTGTTGATTTAAAATGGTCTCTTGATAGTGGCGGCGCATGGAGTGACCATGTCCCACTACGTCGATGGCGCGTGTTATTGTGTAGGCGCAACGCAACAGATATCCCTTCGCAGCACCAGCCTTGTCCGTGCATGCGGTGGTGAGGCACTGATCGACGCCACGGTCCGATCGATTATCGTTGAAAATGGAAGGGCCGTGGGAGTGCGCGTGAGCAACACCTCAGAGCTCTGGGAATGTACTTCTGACGAGGAACGTGATCAAGTCCCGAGCGTCGAGATTCGTGCCAAGAATATTGTGTGGGCGGCCGGAATCTACAATCTCTATACGAAGATGCTGCCGAGGGAGCTCCCTGCTGTCAAAGAATTTCATGATCCCACCAAGCGCACAGTTCGTCAGAGCAACGGTCATGTGTTCCTCTTTCTCAAAATCAAGGGAGACGCTGACGAAATTGGAGTTCCTGACCACAATCTTTGGTATTTCAACAGCTACGACATGGACCAGGCATTCGATGAATATTTTGCCAATCCTACAGAAACGAGGCCTCCAACAGTTTATATTGGCTTCCCCTGCACAAAGGATACCAGCTGGAAAAAACGCTACCCCGGTGTGAGCAATTGCGTTATGATTTCTGATGGTTTGTGGGAGTGGTTCGCCAAGTGGGAAAATACTCACGTCAAACAAAGGGGTCCAGACTATGAGGAATTCAAGGAGAAGTTGAGCAAGCATCTACTCGACATTTTATATGAAACTGTTCCACAAGTCCAAGGCAAAGTTGAATTTCATATGCTTGGTACACCCCTCTCAGAAGTGAGTTACCTTTCCTCTTATCATGCTGGTTCGTACGGCACAAAGTGCCTCCCGAGCATGTTTGCCAAGGAAAATCGCAACTGGACGACCACTCCCCATACTTCCATTCCCGGTCTTTATTTGGCCGGCTCCGATGCATTCCTCCCAGCTGTATGTGGTGCGATGTATGGTGGTTGCTTCGGGGCCGCGGCTGTCCTGGGCCACGTGCGCACCTTCAAATTGATGGTTTCTTTTATGACTGATTTCGCCAAATCAGTGAAAGAGGACAATCCAAAATTATCTTGGTTCCAAGCCTACTATGCTGCTTGGGACAAATTTGTTAACGAATGAATCATTTGCTGTGGGAGGTATCAGGCCCGCGCTTTGAGCAACAACAAGAAAATTCAAATACAAAAGGAATTCTGACGCGTGAGGGCTGCCGCATTCATGTTATATGTGGAACTCTACTATTCTCAATTCATCATTCTTCACTCCTGCTGTTTGGAAGACTAAAATCAGTTTCTTCTTGACGATAAAATACCATGTGCACTCTCTACTCTACTAGTTGAGGCGCTGTATTCCGTAGTCCGTAGACTCCCATCTGGTAGCTACTCTACTCTACTAGCTAGTAGAGCTAGAGTAGCTAGAGTAGTGTAGTACAAAATCAGCGTGGCCATGGTGGGTGGTACTCGAAGTTTGTAGAGCTGAAGATAGAGCTCGACTCAATCGATGACGCGCAGTAGAGAGGTCCGGTCTCTGCTGGCTTTCGATTATGAGAACGACGTACGGACGGGATCCACGGTCGGGACTAGTCTAGCTAGTAAATGCGCGAGTTCACGAGTTTGTGATATTGCGAATTGTGAGACTATTTTATTGATGAAACTGAAGATGAAATCTTGATCAATCTGGAACTGCCGGAAGCAGTTTGGAAAGATCTTTTGCAGTTTCACAATTACATTAAGTACATTGATGATGCACAGATGAAGGTTTGGAAGAAGTATGAAGCGCCAGGGTCGTGAACGGAAGTTTCATAGCATGAGGCGAAGGTAGATCTTTTCTTCGGCCTAAAACAGTTTGACTCGATTGACTCTGTTCGATTGTGGTTGACCTCATTTGAGATGCCTGTGAGCACCGGACGGAGGGCAAACGTTTGTGCTCGGTCCTAATATCCCAACGATTTTTCTTATCTTCCAAACTTCCGGAAGATGACATATAATTTGTACCAGCTCTACTGGTTCTCAAGCAGGTTCTTGTGGAAGCGGTTCTTGAATAGGAGCGCTCCTGTACAGTACGAGTACAGTATGTACCGCCAATGGTGCTTAGGTGGGGGGAGGGCTTCGCCCCCCCCTCCCACATCCCCCCCTAGGAAATTCAGAATTCTTCTTCCCGGCGATGACGAGGAAGTCGCTAACTACAGTACTGTACTTGTACCAAAATTTTAAGTCCCAAATCGCATGCTGGGCCGTCTTCTACGACACGTTCTTTACGTACCCCTGCGATGATGAACAGCGACGTCTGTCTGTCTGCTCGCTCCGCTCGCATCAAAAACAATCCTGCGCCGTCGCTACGCGACGTGGGAACTACATCAATCTTTCACTTTGTTCTAAGTTGAAGGTTGAGAGTTGAGAGTGTCACCCACAATTTTTTGCACTAGTAGTACAATCTAAAATCCTCGATTCTATTTCTCTAGTCTTGCGGATTTTGCATGTTGAGTAGCGTAGTTGGAATTGTCAGTGGAGGGTCTTCGGGTCTAGGAGCAGCAACTGCAAGATGCCTCCTTCGAAATGGAGCGAGAGTTGTCGTTGCCGATTTGCCCAGTAGCCGGGATAACTTCTTGGCTATGGCTTACGCCGAGGTTCTTGATGCATCTAGGATTGTGGAAGGGGGTGCGGGAATATCTGCCGCGAGTTCTCCAGTTGTTGCCTTTGCAGAAACCGATGTCACACGACCGGAACAAGTGGCAGGGGCCCTCGACTTGGCTGAAGCGACATTTGGAGAACACGTCAATGCTGCTATTAGCTGTGCGGGTATTGGAATTGCTAAAAAGATTCTATCGAAGAAACGCGGCTCGGAAGATCCGCCGTCCGCTCATCCGCTTGATCTCTTTTCCAATGTCATCAATGTGAACCTGATTGGCACCTTCAATGTAGCTTCGTTAGCAGCAGAACGAATGGTACTACGAGATCCAGGGCAAGACGGCGCCCGGGGATGCATAGTTAACACTGCGAGCGTCGCAGCCTATGATGGTCAAAGGGGTCAAGTGGCGTACGCTGCTAGCAAAGGAGGAGTTGTCGGCATGACACTACCGATGGCTCGAGATTTGGCAGAGCATGGAATCCGGGTCATGACGATCGTAAGTAGATCTCGCATCTATACTTTGTGGTGTATGAATCATCAAGTTCGTGGTTTTGTTCATAATTCAAGCGGCTGACGCTTCCTTGTTTGCGAACAATAATCTCTCTCTGCAACGCTGTGATAGGCCCCTGGTCTGTTTTTGACACCTCTGCTGGAGGCTTTGCCGGAAAAGGTTCAGAACGAGCTTGGTGCATCCATTCCATTCCCAAATCGACTAGGTGATCCAGATGAATACGGCCAACTAGTGTTGTCGATCTTGTTGAACCCCATGCTGAATGGAGAGTGTATTCGTTTGGACGGCGCGGTACGATTGCCTCCGTAGTAGAGTACCCGCATGAATTACTGTGCTGCAGGGAAGTGACAATATCTTCCGCAGTTTAAGACTTCGTCGTATAGCGTGAAGTACTAGAGACTTAAGAGTACCCGATATAATGCATTGGTTACCTTGGGACACAAGGCGTTTGCGGCGTTCATACATTGCAGAGCCGGTCAGACAACCAGCTGTGCGTAGTAGGGAGTGTGAATTCTGTACTACAGACTACTAGACACTGATTTGCAACAATCCACTATTGTGCCAACTTCTGTCCGCTGCGCCTACTATACTGTGGTCATCACCACCTGCGGTATTAAAAACGACCTATCGCTAGGGTACTTATCACCGGTCTTGAAGCTACATGCAACAAAATACTGGTACAGTACCAGATTCTGTGGAAGGGCGCGTAAATCTATCTTCCAAACCAATTTCGTTGCCAAACGACAGGACATATTTACGTGGACCACCAACACAATTATGAAATGATAAACGAGATGAAATTAAGAAGAAAGCCTACGTGTTTATTCTTCTTCCGCATCATCCCCACCGCTGATCGAGAAGTATCGCATTTCGTAAGAGTTCTTCGAGGCGGCAACGACTCGGAGGTAATCACGGAGTTGGTGCTTCTTCAAGAATCGCTTAGAAAGATATTTCAGTTGACGCTTGGAGAATTTCAAGTCGGCAGGACTGGCAACCGTAAGCTTAGTGCGGTCCTTGGAGATGACAACATTACTGGAAGCCAAAGCACCAGTCTTTCCTCCGATCTTAATTCTTTCTTGAAGGTAGGACTCAAAAAGGTTCATATCGAGGACCTTGTCGTCCACTGGCTGCGCGCAGTCGATCACGAACTTGACGATGTTCTTCTTAGCCTTGACCTGATGATACAACAACCAATAATATATTAGATGGATTCCTCGTGCGACTGAGAATAAAATGATGCAGGTCGATCCGCCAGCGGAGGTTGCTCTCAGATCCAAGTCCAAAAACAAACTATGTTTTTCGATTTTGAACTGAAAGGCCTCCAAGTCGTCAAGCACCAAAGTGCAAGAGACTGGATAGGCGGATCGTCATCTTTGACGATCTCTTACCATTGTTTCAGTGATTTGATTGAAAAATAAAGGAGTGAAGTATGAAGTATGAGTAATGTTGTTGTTGTGTGTGTCCATACATGGGCTGCTCTCTTGTCTGCTTGAACAAGCAAGAATTGTACGGCCAGTACTGGTACCAGGTAGACGCACGCACCCTGAACCAAGTCTTTGGTTTCAGCGGTAAGAGGTAAAATAATAAGATGTTGTGTCCAACCGAGGTTCGACAACTTCGACCCCCACCACGCAAGAACAATTTTTTATAATAAATTAGGGGAGGGGGACGACTCCAAGCCCCGATTTTTTTAAATTTCGTCCAGCCGGTACGGTGGCTTTTTGTCTGCCTCCGTCTCCAGCGCCCATCCGGGGCGCAGGGCTGGCAGGCGCGCGCCGTTTTTTTCGTCGGTATTATTTGAAATCGGAGTTCAAAAAAACAAATCCAAAATCTCTTGTCGCTTTTGTTCGCGTAGACGACTACCGTACCGTACCAGTACACGCACCAGGACCAGGAGTCATCGTCGTCTCTCCTAAGTGCGTGGAGAGTGTTTAATCTTTCATCCCAAGGGAATACCCACATCAAGCTTTGAGTTGTGCGCCGTTGTGCTCTTCCTCCACACACTTTGGTCTCTCTCATCAACAGCAAATCATCTCATCACCCCTACCGGTACAGTACAAACTACTGATTAATCATACATACCGTTGCGGTACTGCGCAGGGAAGAGGTTCTCGTGCAGGAAAAGGATATAACTCGTTTCGTGTTGTTATCCTGGTTGCGAGGTATTGTCTCTTCTGAATTCATCTAATCGTCTTCTCTAAGACATCATGTCGGATTCGACGCCCCAAACTTCACGGGGAACCTCGTCATTTCCCGCCTCGGGCAAGGAAAATGAGGCGCAGCCAAGCGTGACGAAGGTATCTGGGATTGCCAAGACACCATCAAAGTCTCGTGTGAGTCTCGGCGCCCCTGCAAACTTCTATTTCAAGTATGTGAACTCTTCTAAAAAGGCAACTGCATCCTCCACTTCGTTTCTGCATGAGTCGCAAGACGAGGAAAACTTGACGGGTACAATTAGTATTCCGGGACTGAACAAATCCGTCAATTTGGCTGATACCAGTCTACTTAGTCTGGGCGCCTCGAGCAGCGGCAGTAGCGATCAGAGTGATGGCGATATGCTCAACAAAAGTACGCTCAGCGACACGACCGACCTGACTGCCAGTAGCTTTGTTCTCCAAGCGACCTCCCGTCAAGTTATGCGTCAGATGGCAGGTCAATCGCATTCGGCAAAGAAGAAAGGTCCTCGAGAACTTGATGTCGACGTGGGTGTGAAGCCGCAGCCCCTGACAATTGAGGCAGACGCACCGTCTGTTGAATTCAAAGTGCTTGAAGTCACATCGGCCAGCAAGGGTTCTTCCGAATCGTCTTCCCAAGACACTGTGCCTCTTGCACAAGAGACACCAGTGGGAGAAGTAGGTGCTTCCCGGCGACAATCACTTCGTCGAACCTCGCCATCGTTGCGACAGCGTATGTCCGCCACCCCTCAGAGCCTGAAGAAACTCACTGACGATCTTAGGAATCAGAGAATGAATCGGCAGGCAAAGCAAGATGCCATTCGCCGTCTCTCCGCCGACAGTAAGAACTCAATTCAGTCGCTCAATGCCCAATTGGAGTCACTTACTTCGAAGAACTACAATGAAACAGGGGACACTGCCAACTTGGATCGAAAGCGTCTACCTCCTACGAGTACTTCCGCACAGCCCACGTTGATGGCATCACAATCCGTGCCTAGTCCCTCTCCAAGCCCTGTCGTCAATAAGAGTTGCACAACCCAAGAAATAGTTGGTGCAATGGAAGAGATATTTGCCGCTCAAAAAGACGGTGATGATGATTCTTCTGAATCATCATATTCGCGCGGGTCCATGACTGGGCTGAGCACTCCCCATACGTCCAATGAGGCTGAAGGCCGGCATGAAACGAAAAATGTAACCTCGATTCCGAAATCTATTGAGGTAGCCAATGAGGCTTCGCCGAAAAATGCAATGGAATCATCTTCGATAGCAACCGTTGGCTCATCGAAAGAAGAAAAAAGACCAGAATCACCCCTGTCGCCCATGGCCGATGCGCCATCTGCTGAAAACGGCCGTTTAACCCCAGGGCTGACACCGACTAAACTTGACGCCGTACCGCGTCGTATTTTGAATCCAAAAGCACTCGATTCACCGGCTAGAAATACTCGCAGTAGTGCCAAGAAAAAAAAGAGACCCGCCGAACTGGAACACGTCGAAGAAGTCGGAACTTCCCATCTAAAACGGTTAACATGCGATGGGTCTATATCTCTTTCTGAAACACCTCTATCTGTTCACACTATCGGGGCGGGAAAGCTTGAGCGTGCAACGCACCAGTCTGGTAAGGATGCATCAACGATAGAGCAAGGAGATGGCGACACGGCTTCACTCGGGCAGCTGGCCAGCATTGTCGGGGTAGTTACGGGGAGCCTCCGAGTGCTAGTTGATCCGCCTGCCTGCGAAGAACTGGCTGGTGAGCAAGAAGGAAACACTCATAATAACCCTGACTTGAAGGAAGGTTCAAGTGGGGGCTTGTTTATTATGGATATCCCTCCTGGTTCTGACGAGACTTCCGAATCTTTAGCCCTCGCGGTTGAAATGGGGCAAAGTCGACCTGCCATGGTGGACACTGAAAGGGGAAATTCGTTGGCCCAAGATAGAGAAGGGGGTACTTTCTCTCTCGCTGATCTCAGTGGTATCCTCCGGACTCAATCTCGAATCATCGCCGGATCTGTCGAGGAAGAGGAGCTTTCACCCTCTGACCAAGCCAGTCAACATGTACCTGCTTCATCGAACGAAGAGCCTGTCCAGGTGCCCATTAAGACAAGAGATGCTTTTCTTTCTACCGGTAAACAGGATGACAGAATTCATTCGCCGAGAATTGAAAGCAAAGATTGTTTAGTGATAGCCGGTAGTCCAAGTCAAAGCGACGGAGACACTGCCTCCATCGGGGATATTTCTGAAGTTCTCTTCCTCAAAAATAGCCAGTCAAGGTCGTCGTGTTCAACCGACGCAACGCCCCAGGGTAGTCCTGCCTTGACGAATATGTCGGCAGAGCCCAATCAAGAACAATGCACCGAATCTTTGGGGTCCACGAAGTCGTCATACACAACAACGATTGAAGCCTGCGGTGACACTGCCTCTCTTGCTGATCTTGCCGATTTACTGGGTACAGGATCAACTTCCATGCAGGTAGGCTCGCCAATTTCTTCCTACTTGAAGGATTGTAACGAGTCTACCCATGAGCGAGTCAGAACGCAGCTTTCTCAAACGTCAAGAAATGCTAGTGCCGAAAAAATGAGTCAGGGTTCGTTCGGATCTACGGAACAATCTCACTCGGGGACTGACGATGGGCCAGAAACGGCGTCCCTTTCAGACCTAGCCGAAATTTTTGGCTCCGTTCCGTTCCAAACGCAGGACTCTGAGGGTACTCCTGCCAGCAAGATTTCGTCGGTCGGTGAGGCTTCTCCGTCTCATTCTCAGTTATCTAAGATTGTGTTTGCGTCAAATGAAGCTGTAGACGAAATGACTGCAAGGGCTGACTCGAATAAAAAAAATGGAGAAGATCTGACGGCTGAACGAACCGGGGAAGACGGAACGATCATGCCCGTTGTTTCATCCAGGAAGCGTTCTAGATCCGCTAGTGTGTCCACGATGCCGTCGCCTTCAAAACTTATCGATGCTTCACTTGGTGGCGAGCAGCTCGCACCCACAGATTGCACGCCCCCCGCCAAATCTCCCATTCGACTTACTCCGAACTCCCACAAGAAGCCAACTCCGACCAAGATTGCCCCGTCACCAAGGCGTATCCCTAACCCACAGCATATTAACTCACCTGCAAGGAATACAAGAAGTGCGAAGAAAGCTGCTTTTGAATCGGAGAACGAGATGGAGGAGCTCCAGACCAGCACATTCACTACGAAACGACGCCTCTCAGAGATGAGAAATGAGAATGGAGTCCTGGATACCTTGCGCGCCAAACTGGACTCAGAAACAGATGTGCAGACAAATAATAAGCGATGCAAGACATCTATACAAGGTTTGCCTCCTGTGGCGCACGACAAAGAAAATAGTGTCCAGATTTCGCCCATGTCAAAGAAGAGCCAGCCAGTTGGAATTTTGAGCTCTCGAAAAAAGATCCGAAGTAATTCCAAGTCTTCTCAGCGATCCGTCGCTTTTGGCTCTCCTGAAGCAGCCGAATACCACATCGGCAGTCCATCTGTGAACATGACACCAATGCCATCGAAGAAAGCCAAGGAGCTCTACGCAATTCCAAGGGACAACATCTCCGGGGAAGCTTCAGATACATCGAGCCCTGTTGTGGACCATACAGTGGAGATCGAAGCGGACCTCAACATCCTCGTCGACAAAATCACTGTTGAGAATATGAACCGATCTCCAGAACTGAGCCCAATTTCCAACGCTCATGACGACACTGGTCCCGTGGCTTTACCCGGCAACTACAACGTGTCGAAGTCAAAGCCTTCCGGAAAAGGCTGTATGCTTTCGACGAACACGGAGTCGACTGGTGTCCCCAGCACTTCAGCAACTCCCAGGGACGAGTCCACTATCGAACTGGAAAACGGAATGGAGGGGTTGATTGCAAATATGGATTTCCACACAAAAAATGCGCCCTCATCAGAGTCATTTGACCAGGTCGACCTTCCAGCTGCCGCTGGTTTTTCTTCTTCCACGCAAGATGATGTGGTGGCCAATTCAATGAACGACAAATCTCAGCTTTCTCCTGCAGATTCGTCGATCGAAATGACGGACGCTCAGAGTATTGCATCACTGAACTCAGCTAAGTCAGACAAGTACACCTCAAAGCTTCAATTAAATGCTCAAAAATTAGACTTCGCGCTCATGGGGACCGAGGCTCTGGTTGCTTTGGAAGCGAGTAACGATAGTATGGATATCGACGAGGGAAATACAGTGGAACTTGAGAATGGTATGACTGGTCTTCTCGCAGCCGCAGGGGTAAGGGAAAGTCTTGTCGGCATAAGAACACCATATATTCATGAAAAGACAGGCAAGCCCTTCTCTGCTTTGCCAGGTGACAAAATACAGGTGTCGAACGTGGGGGGTGAGCCGGAGTTTGCAAACCGACAATTCGACGCCAATGTTCGAACTACAACAATTGAGTTTGACGAAGAGTCGTCTATGATCTCGAAACGATCTCGCAGAAGCTCCATCGCAAGTCGTTGTTTAACGCTTGACGCTGGCGACCGCATCCAAATCTCTTCCGACGGATGCATCCGTGTTCCCGAGTCGTCCTTTGTGGAGGAACGCTCGGTCTCCTTCAAATCGCCAGAAACATCCGAAATACTGACTTCAGTATCGTTTACTCAGCAGCCGTTCACTCTCAGCTTCGAAGAAATACTGCAGTCCAGTGGCATCACTCAGCTGAAATTAAACCCAACTGCTGGCTCAGGTGCGATGGATGCGATGGTCCATTTCAGCCAATCTGCTCAACATAGCAGACAGCCTCTATCAGAGAGGTGGAAGCAGTTCCTTGAAGCTGTTTGTGGTGAAGTCGAAAGAAGGACTGAAGGCGATGGTACAGCCTCCGAGACGATGAGGTCTATTTTTACCTCCGAACCATGCCGTTTCATCGATCTTCAACTTGAGCTCAGATCGGAACACAGCGGACCAATAATGAATTTGTTGACTCGCCTTGTTGCAGAAGGTCAGCAAGAAATCGAAACAGAATGGAATGTGTGGCTGACAACGGTCATGGACTCATTCGGCGGCCCGCTGGAAGAAGTCTCAAATGATTTGGAAGGAACTATTGGGTCATTCGATGAGATATCCTCAAGATGTGACCAAATTCAAAAGCAGATTGCATTCTTGAATAAGCGAAAGGTTCAGAAGGCCCGTCGAAAGAGCCTCGCCAGAAGAAAGGTAAGCTGGAAACGTCGTTGCATTTATGTCGTCCGCTACATTTCCTTCTCATTTCCTCCATCTCATTTATGCTTTAGTCCACTGTCACTTGCCTTCAAGACGAGCTTCGCGCTCTAGAGATGGCGGTCGCGAAGAGAAAATCGGACTTGGACCAAGTGGCCGCCAAGGAAAAGGAATGCGATAACGTCATTGATTCCTCGGAGCGCTGTAAAAACATATTCGAAGACTGTGATCTTGCACGCCCCTCGGCCCAGTCAAGTCAGAAAGAATATTTGTCCCTGAAAGGTCTTCACTCTTGGATTCCTGTTGAAGCTGGCGAGTCTAGGATATCTGTTGCCTCAATCGGCCACGGCAAGAACACATGCACCACCCTAGTCTGTGATGTATCGAAAACCAGAGAAGTCACTACTGATATCGTGATGAAAACTGTAGTACCCAACAGAATGAAAAAGTCGCTTCGGAAGTACTCTGGACCGCTATCAGCCTTTTTGGATGAGAATGTCCAGAGACTTGCTGCCTCATTGAAGGTCGACCCCACAACGTCCGCATCGAATCTTAGCCAGAAAATTCAAAATTACATGTGGTCCCTGGGTCGTCTGGACTTTACTGCTGCCGAGCTTCAAGGCCTGATGAGTCGTTATAAGGGCAAGCTCATCCGTTCAGCCCCCCGCTCGTTCGTACTCACTGTCGACTTTGAGGGTTCCGCCTCACGACTTTCAGTCGACTTTGAAATGGAGCTCACCTACCCTTCCTTGCCACTCGAGGTCAAAATGGATATCTGGGAGGGAGATATTGATTTTGAAGACATTCGAAAGGCTTTGGTGAAGAATGCCAAGCCCGGTTTTGGCTATCTATCGCGAGCGTGTGACATTATCAGCGCGTATGTAAAATAATCATTCATTTCATTTTCACTCTACAAAAAGGTTCCAATACACTATGGTTGTACTAGAGAGCGCCGCATACGCAGGACTCTTATTGTTCTTTTCTAAAAATAATGGTGTACAAGTACAGTACAAGATTTTGCATGATAAACATGATGGCGCGTTCAGTACGACCTACGCCAAGGTGGCTTCGGGAGCGTAGCCTGTTGGCCCATTCCGCGGTCTTCCAACATCGAACCGCTCACCAATGTATCCACCATAGCCATTGAAGTGTCCTACACCCTTCTCTCTCGTCGAAAGGATTAGCCCTTCCCGCTCATCCATCACGTGTTCGTCCATCACACTTCCTGAATATGCGAAAGTTAAGGCTGCAAAACTTGCGTAAATCACGGTCAAAAATACGCACAGAATGGAGAAAGCCGTCGATGTTCGTTCCTGCGGTCTTCCATAGTACCCGCCTTCGGCGTCACCTCCCCCTTCCCTTTGTTCACCCTCTCGATAGTCACGAATCTAGTTGAATGGAAAAATGTTTAGTGCTCCTTGGTTTGAAAAGAAGGTACAGATACAGATACACCACAAGGTACAAGTATCGATCCTTCGCATCCTCAATCCAATTATCACATACCTCGAACTCCCCAAAGAGTACCGAACATATCAGAGTCAGATTTGCTAACATCAACAGAGCACCAATGAACGACCCCAACCCCAACGGCGTCGTCCGGTGTACACTGCGATCGCAACAAAGATAATATTGTCCCGAGAAGGGCGATTGGAATCCCAGAACGACAGTCCCAAATACTGACATTAGCCCTGACAACACAGCAGTCCACAAGGCTGAGAACGCCAACGCTCGCGAGGTAACTGCAATTTCTGGATCCATAGTGTTTTCATCCTCTGGGTCATCCCCGCCATTATTGTAATAGTAGCTTTCATCGTCGTCGGCGTTCTTCGTTGTGAGTACATAAACAAATGCCGTCAGAAAGGCAATAGCCGTCAGCATCGAAACCACCGACCAAAGCGACGCTAGGAGCCCCCTCCTTGACCCTATTGAATCTCCACAAAGCGCGTCCGACATGGCGAAGAGTGCTCTGAGATAGGATAGGCTTGATTGATTCAAATGGAAATTCAACCTTGGGATGAGATAAAGAGTAAGCCAATGATCCTTTCTACCGTATTTTCGTAAACAACGTCGTATTTGTACAATGACAAGGACAACAACACAGAAGATAATGTAATGGAATATCGAATAGTAGTTAGATGCTCGTAACTAACATACCGGTACCGCTGGACGGACGACGACTCCTCCGAGGGAGGAGTTCGTCAATCGTTGTCTCCTTGCAGTTCTGAGTTCTGATCGGTCGAGAAAACAAGCCCGCGCGAGCAGGCCAGAAATGATGGAAGGTCAACAGTCATGTCTGGTGAATATAATAATTCATAAATGAATATTATAACAATGTACTGAGCGAGTATGCAGGCATCTCTTGCGAGAGCGCCGCGCAGGCCAGGCCGGCCGCCGGCTCGACAGCCGGCCAGACGGAGGCAGAAGGAGCTTTTGATGGAAGCGTCTTTTGCATATCCAATGGATAAGCGAACATTCAGGGCCCATTCTATCGACGCGCGGTCTTGTCGGTCCATGTCGGTTTGTCGGTCCGGCTGTCCGACAAACCAACACTTTCGTTCTATCGCGCGGTCTTGTCGGATCATGTCGGTCCCTAGCGTAGTAATCCAGTCGTGGTAGTCGATGATGTGATGATGTTGTTGTGATGATTATTTATTTTATTCAGCTCGTTGACCGATGACGACGACGACTCCTCTACTACTATACTACTCTAGAGTGGTAGAGTTTATGTTTCGCAGCATCATTACAAGTCAGTAAGTCTAGCTAGTACTACTAGTACCGATTGTCGATTTCCTTTGCAGTACAGATAGTATTCGTACTACGACCAGCAGCACTTCATACGCCGCAGTGCTTGCTTGATGATTCTATAGATTCGTAACATCTACTACGAGTAGACTAGACTGGGTGGAGGAGTCGTCCTCGAAGTAAAGTGCCCGTGTCGGTGTATCATACTACGGTATGTGTGGATTTCTATTATGATTATTATTATTATTACTACTTCTATTCTCTTATTTTCAATTGGTTTGTACCACCGGTACGATCGAGGCGTGTGCTCGATTTTCCTTGGGATCGTCCTCCTCGCAAGGACTAGTAGTACTATTCTTGTTCTCCTTCTCCCCGTGATTGGTGGTGGTGATGATGGTGTCCTTGTCATTCTTCTTGGCTTTCGTCGTCTTCTTCTTCTTCTTGCACAAAGAGGAGTCGTCGTCAGGTTGTTGCTCTTTCCTCTTTTTCGTCGCCGTAGAAGTACTAGTACTAGTAGAAGTAGCAGCAGTAGTTGTAGTTGACACCGCGTTCATGGCCACAATGGCCAATTCTTGAAGTCCACCACCACCAGCAGCACCAGCACTGCTCGTGCTGACGTCGGCACCCCTATCCTCCTTGGATGGAAGTGGTCCTCCCGGTTGTTGCTGTTGCTGTCCTTGATTTTTGTTGCTGTGGTTGTTGTTGTTGTCATGATGAATGTTGTTGTTGTTGTTGTTGTATCGGGTATAGATCCTATTCATCCTAGTCATATTCATACTATTCACATCATCATTCACATCATTCATATTGATGCCTTGTATATTTCGTCGTTGTCTCGTTGTTGTCGTTGTTCTGCTTTGTTGTTCTTGCCGTCGTAGAGCCCGTTTCCGATCCATTTCAATGGTTCGTCGTTCTCGGGGTCGTCGTGCGGCTCGCATCAAATCATCTCTCAACTTTTTCCGAACCTTGTCTTCACTGCTGCGGCTGCGGGGGCGGCGTACAATGGATGTTGTTGGGGATAGAGTGTTGCCGCTGAAGCCGCCGCCATGAGCAAGAAGGGGTGTGGATGATTTGGATGATGATTCATGTTCATGTTCATGTTCATGTTCGCATTGGCCATGATGCCGCCAAGGTTGCAGTCGTGGAAGTCAACTCCGGGACCGACAATTGTCGGTCGAGATGTCGGTCCCCAAGGCCCTATATCCGGGTTACTTGTAGGTCGGACCGACATCGACCGACAAATTGCCCGGACCGACGCTTCGATAGGGGTGAGAGCGCACCGACTTCTACGATTTCGGAGATGAGAACCCCGTGTTATTGTTAGTAGATTTTATGGTAGATTATTTTTCGACTACATTCACAGTACATAATCTCTGTACACAAGAACGCAACGCGGCAACACCCGACAGAGAGGGCAGCGGCGGCAGACAGGGCACTGGTACGCCCCCTCTCGCTGTGTACTGGTACCAGGTACCGGTACGAGTGAGTATCATCGTCGTCATTGGAATGATGATTGATTGATGATGATGATTATGACGATTGTTCTCGCCCTCTCCCGTCAACAAACAACAAACAACAAACAACAAACATATAATCTAGTCTACAGTACCTCCTTCCTTGATTGGATTGATTTGAATCAAGCCAATCTCCAATCATTTTGAGAGAAACGTCATCTCAAAATGTTTGCTCGACGACTGCTGTTTCCAACACGCTTTGTAGTTTCGAACGAAGTGAATGGAGCCCGGTGTCCAAATACTGGCGGTGCTCGCCTTTCGGGCTGTAGAAGTAAAGCTACTGATTCTCGCAGTGTTACTGCCTCGATACGGGTGATTTCTTCCTCTGCCGCGTCATTGTCGTCGTCGTCTTCGGAAAAAGATGAAGGCTTTTTTGGGATGGCGGGCGGGTACATCAAGAATTTTAGGTGGAGCGCGGCCGAAGAAATGGCGTCAAAACTTTCCGAAGAGGAACGGCGCCGAATGAGCGAGAAGACTAAACAAGAACAATCCGAAACGGATAAGGAGGGAAACAAGAAAGCTTCGCTAGGGGGGAGAAATCAACCATCTGTTGAAGAACTCGTGGCAGAGGCCAAGGCGAAGGAGGCCCAAAGGGTCACTGAACGATACGAGGAAGAGTGGGGAAAGCGAGAGGCGGAAGTGGAACGTGCTGTGCGCAAGAGACTAGAAAGTGACCTGGAGCTACAAAGGCGGCAAATCGCTTTTGAAAAGTGGAAAGAAGATCTGGAACGAGAAAAGCAGCGGCACCAGGCAGAAGAAAGCAATGCCAACGAAGACCGTTCATCGACAGTGACCACAAGTTCGGCGGCCGAGGCCTTGGGAGAACATCCTATTTTGGGCCCTGTTGTATGTGATATGGGTCACAAGCGCGTCCATCTATCAACGACTGAGCGATTAGCCTCCCTTCCGGTGTGGGAAAAACAACGATTCTTTCGACACGAAAGAGCCAAATCCATGGCAAAAGATAAAGCCAAGTCCCTGCACATAGGACTCCCGGGTGTCATTGGAATCTACGAGGTGCGAAATATGCTTTCAAAGGGAGACAAACTAAAATCTTGACCCATTTCTTCTCACTTCTCCTTATGGTACGTTTTTTTACTTTTCGTGCATTCTTCAGAGCCAAGACGGAAGTCTTTCGATCCTTGACGGCCAACATCGTATCGGTATGCTCAAGATCTTGTCAGAAAAAAAGGACACTATGGACCACTTTGACTTCGATCGAATTCTAGTGGAGGTATATAGTCAACCAGATGATATCGACCCCAATGCTTATGCCAACGAAATCTTCCAGGAGATCAATAAGGCTCAGCCTGCCAATCTTGTGGATCTTCCCGGTGTTGTCAATGCGGAAGATCTAGAAATCATTAATACTGCCGTGGCTTCCATTAGCGATCAGTTCGCCGACATGTTCAAGCCTAGCACCAGCTGTCGTCGGCCTCACTTGAACATTGATAATCTTCGCAATGAGCTATTTTTGAATAAAATCATTGTGCGACACGGAATCAAGACGGCCAAAGAAATGGAGGAGTGGATATTAGCGAGAAACCAATTTATGGCGAAAAAGTATCAAACCGAGGTTGAGGCCAAAGCCAAAATTTCCGATCGAGCACTCGAAAAGGCGCAGACGTACCATTTCTACCTTGGTCTGGATGCCACGTGGTACGATGAGTGAGTGGTATCAGTCCGCCAGTCATTATCGTCCACTATCCCAGATACCGCTAGGTACGTTCTGGGGTAGTTCATGATCATCAGAACAGCAGCCTCACCAGCACCAGAGGGCAAGACGACGACTCGTTTTTGGTGTACTCACTTGTACTTCCGCTCATAGTACTCGTATCATAGCTACAGTCAGTACAGAGCATAGCCCAGTTGCCTGGCGCGAGTACATGCTGCAAAATACAACAAGATGATCGTAAAGTAGCTGAAGCCATTCTACGCTGGTGCTTTTGTAGTATGAAGTATGTCTCTACTAGAGTAGCACCACCAATAAAAGTCACTGCTACTTTTTCTATTCTTTTCTTCGAGTACTATGATGGGTACCTGAAGGTATGGGCTGCTACCCCCGCCCGTAACTTGCAGTTAAGGCTAGGTTCGATAGAGGGGGTTACTTCTTGGTTCGATAGAGGGGTTAGTTGGTACCCATCAAGGGGATAAACCATACCCTAGACCCTCAAAAGGGTTAATACCTAAATGCACCGCCCCCAAAACACCCCATTTGGTTCGATCACTAGGAATCAATGCTAGGTTCGATCACTAGGATTCAATGCTTGGTTCGATCGATTCGACTGAAATCCTTGGTTCGGTCTACCGGGGGAAGGACAGACGCTACTTTACTACGGTAGTAGACTACTGCTAGCTAGTAGAGAGAGTGATTGTCAATCCGACAATCAGCAACACTAGCAATAGCAATATGAATATCTATTTTACGTAGTCCTTTGGTAGCCATTCCCAGAGGAGTGGACAATCGCAGAGATCTACGGGGAGGCGTTAACAACCCGGGGGTGACAGGGACGTCACGGTTTCTGTTCGGGGAGAAGTGAGGTTAGGTGTGTGATGTTGTTTAGGGGTATCCTTGTATGGATGGTCCTTGGTATCGAGAATAACAAGGGAATGGCCCGCGGCATCCGTTAAAGTTTTAATCAAATCCTTGAAAATCACCGGTACGGGGACGGTTGATATCCCTTCTTCGACTCCTATCTCCATCTTGAGATCGTACGAGTACACCTTTCCGCCGGTACCATACTCCGCATTCGGGTACGCTGGAACAGTCGTCTCTAGAGTGGTCATGGTAGTAAGATTTCTACGTAGGATTCCTACTGGCTTTCTACAGCTAAGTTTTTCGCACTTCAGCGTTCTCCACTTGTGGAAAAGTGACAATCAGCAACACTACTGTAGATAGATGTATAGAGTAATCAATAGACTTCTATTTGTGTTACAATGATGTTGTTGTTGTACTTGTTCTTGCGATCGAGCGTAGGTCGCAAGAACAAGAAGATGGGTGCCCGCCGTTTTTTTCCGATGTTGTGATCTCTTGTTGTGTGATGGATAGCCGGCCGGCATGCGTCGGCATCAAATAATAATCAAAACACCAGCGACGAACTACCGATACCTCCAACGACCACTCTACGACTACATTTGCATATTTATTCTACAATGACCCATCCTTTCCTTGACATCCAAGATGGGCAATACCTATACATTTATGACAAGTCGGTGTGTCCCTGACACCCAAGACCACTTCACAATTACAAAAGATTCCATCCTCCAGAAAGCCAGAGAAAAATAGTCTCACTTCTTTTAATATCATTTACTTTTAATCACGAATTGAACCCCGTTACTACGAGGGAGTCGTTGCAGTCAGTCCGTCAGTCAGTCAGTCGTCATCGTATTCTGCGCACTGCCGCGCGCTTTTCTCGCTCCATGTTGAATTTCGCTTCGGATGGATCGGCACGTATCTTTTTCCGACGACGAACGCAACACAACATAACACATCGTGTTTCCTCCGTCTTGAAGAATTCGATCCGGGCATCGTAGAACTACTACTACTTGTTGCAATAGTCATATTTCTAGAATCAGATTTCAACCATGAAGCTCGCTGTTCTTGCCTCGCTCCTAGCCTCCGCCGCTGCTTTTGCTCCTGCTAAGCAAGCTTCCACCACAACCTCGCTCAACGCATTTGAGGGAGAGCTTGGTGCTCAAGAACCCTTGGGATTTTATGATCCTTTGGGTCTTGTTGCTGACGGTGATGAAGCCAAGTTCAACCGTCTCCGATACGTTGAGTTGAAGCATGGCCGTATCTCCATGCTTGCATTCCTCGGACAAATCGTCACTCGTGCAGGAATCCACCTTCCTGGAAGTATTGACTTTGAGGGCGATTCGTTTAGTGACTACCCGAATGGTCTTGCAGCAATCTCTGGTCCTGATGCGATTCCTCAAGCCGGAGTTGGACAAATTGTCCTCTTCGTCGGTCTCCTCGAGCTCTTCGTCATGAAGGACGTAACTGGTACTGGTGAATTCCCCGGTGACTTCCGCAACGGATTCATCGACTTTGGATGGGATGACTTTGGTCCCAAAACCAAGCTTCGAAAGCGTGCTATCGAGTTGAACAACGGCCGCGCTGCTATGATGGGTATCCTTGGACTCATGATGCATGAACAGATTGATGGAAACCCAGTCGTCGGAGTCTTCCTTGAGTATTAGAGCGGCAAAAGTACCAAACCTTATACTTGCGCATTGTCACCAGTGTGAGGGCTCGCCTTGGGTAGTGGTGTGACTTGATACGCGTTGCTTCAAAAGTGATCTGAGCTAAGATAGGCGTATACTAATTTTATAGTAACTCTTATGCTGAAACGGACTGTGTTATCATTTCTCATGTACTCGGTAGGGCTCTATGTTCAAGTTCCCCATCTTCAAATAGGACCCCTATTAGAGAATAGTAGGTTGGCATTTCTCCAAAGTTGTTTCGATTATTTGAACGCTTGCAGTGCCACCAGCTCGTTTTGTACAGGTAGAAGTATGCACCCTAGTAGACTAGTCTTAGCCAAATCCACACGGACCATTTCCTGAGTCCTGGGGCTGAGCGAGCATCGACACGTCGTATGATGCTTGGGAACGATGAGTTGCGCCCTTTCTTGGGGTTGGAGTACTTTATTTCCGTAGATGGTATATAAGGTGTACAGCCAGGTAAACAGCAACAACGAACTTCTGAATCAGCCACTCTTCGATACGTAGCAGTATTAGAGATATTCTGCGGTTCTAGCTACTAGGGCGGATGGTACCATGGAACAGTGTGAGGCTGATGGGTCGAGCAAGACTACCCAGCACTCTTGCCATCTCCCATGGAGGCCAACAATCGCGGAAGAAGTAAACAATTCTCCACTCTAAAAAATGGGAAGCGTTCAAGAAGCACTCCGTTTGTACACACCTCTATACAAAGGACATGACCTACGATATCCTGATATGGACGAATAACACCAGTGCGGAACTAAGTAAATCCAAACGATGGACGAGATGCAAAAAGAGCAGATTGTAAAAGCTGTATCATGCGCGAAATCCCGGCAGAACAAGAGTGGAAAGACGTTGCATCCACATCCTAGATCGACGAGGCCGAGAATGTTATAAATCATCGAATGTCGAAGTCAAACAATCAACGTTGTGCTTGGAATCCCAAAATCCTAGTTTTTAGACATGCTTACAATCCCAACTTGGTTCGGCGCCAGTGTCGACGCTTGGCATTCCACTTGATGGTATTGTCGGTTCGGAGACGAACCCAATGGGGCAAAGGGCGGTTTTGACGCTGCTTCTTCGCGAGAGTGCGTTTGGTTCTGAAAGTTTTTTGAGAAGGCTGTGGAAGAGGCGGACGCGATTAGTGACAACCTGGAACAATATGAAAGATACACGCTGGTATCAAAGATCTAGCAAAGGTCAAAGAAGATGTGCATTATTCCATACTTTCCAACGTCGTCTATAGCCACACTAGCGGCATGAGAGAACTAAAACTCGACGCGGTTGTGGTTCCGCTCATCGGCAGTGACTGAAAATGGCTACGGGAAATCAGGGGCGCCCAAAACTGTGGTCCGTCGCCTCCCGTTACAACAGCAATGCCTGCATCTAATAAATCCTCCCGATCACTTACCATTGTGGTGTCTCAGATGTCGCTTATCTATCAGTCAGGGATATGGCCTATGGGCATTCAACAGAAGAGGAGTAGGGCAACGAGGCGTACCAACGTCTTGGCGGCGGTGTCCAAGCCATTGCGGATGATGATGGCCAACGACGGCGAATAGGGAACTGCTATCGTATGTACCAGGTACAGTAGACAGTAGGGGCTACCCGTAAGAATCCACGCAGACCGACGAGGGAGCGTGCTGTAGTAGAGGAGGTATTCGGTAACCAGCGCTGCGCGCGCAGAGAGCGTCACACTGGTACTGTACCTGCTGGTACAGCACGTACACCTACTCATACCGTACCGTTAGACTTCATACTGTACCGGTAATTGTACGCTTTTCCACCGCGCGCGAAAATCCGCACATCCGCACGTTTCGAACGTACGAGTACAGTATTTCTACAGTAGTACGCGCAACGGCTCTGGCTGTACCGGTATGTACAGCTGGCGCAAATCTGGTGGTGGCCTGGTAGAATACGTAGAAATCCGAACAGTGTAACTGTTCGTAACGGCAATAGGGGGTCTGGGGGTGAGAATTTTTGCTGAAAATGGTGTTCAGGCGACACACCACTTAAAAAAATTGTATGGCCATAAAAGTAGGTGCAGATCACCTGACACAATTCAGACACATTTTACAATGATTTTTTTGCGAAAATGGCGTTTTTTGTTTAACGGATGTTTGTCTAACTGGATTAACTGGATTCCATACCACGCGATATTGCCATCCCCATAGGATGGCTACCCTCTCATAATATTGTAGAATAATGATAATAACTCCACATGGGCGGTTTTTAGCCCGGTAGTTATATTACCACGTGGGGGAGCCCCCCCCCCCCACACACCCCATATTAGTAGTACATCGAAATATTTATATATCTATCAATACCCGATGGCACCGGCGGTGACCTCCGCCCCATTACCCCAATATACCACAAAGCCTTTCCAGCGACCACATCAGCCTGATGGGCCAAAGGTGGACGGATGGTCGGCAGCCGGAAAAATACACATATCTCTATCCCATATATATATATATATATATATATATCATAGCAAGTGATACTACAGTTTCTACACGAACTTGCTTCTGAATTCAAAGTGAAATACGTGTGGAAAATCTAGATAGTGAAAATAGATGTCCTAGAGGGATAGGTATTGAATAAGATGTCGAAGGATGATCTCATGAAGAGTCATCCTTCGTAAGATATAAGTAAGTGGTAACATGTATGTGGAAGTACAGACAGGCAGACGTGTCACAACATGAGACGTCATCGTCTGCATGCTGCTACTTCACCCAAGCTTCACCCCACACTGCACCCGCGCGCGGAGCCTTTCTTGCGCATGCGCGCGAGTGCCGGCGTTGGTCTGAGGTTTCGCTCAAAGCGGCTCAAGACCATCCAACATCAACAAACGCAATAACAAATACGTCGAAACCCGAAATCGAAAAATTCCGCGAGGGTGAGAAAGAAGAAAGCAGGACTCCCCAAAGACCGTATGCACATTAGCTACGAGGCCAACTACACCAACTTTGAACAAGCCAGAGACCAAACTACGATTGCCAGGATGCCAAAGTCAACCGAGAATACGGTTTTTGTGAGGTTCGTGCCAACTCCAAGCAAGAGGTTGCTAAGGCATCAGCTAGAGGACATTTTCTCGGAGATTGGACCCATCAAGAAAACTTCATGGATCCACTCAGAAGAGAATAAGAGCAAAGGTTATGGGTTTATCAAATATTTATCGAGTGATGATGCAAAAGCTGCAAGTTCATCGCTAAATGGTACGAAAATCCAAATGGATGGTATCGACTACCAAATTCTTGTCGAAGTCGCATCGCTTGAACAGCAACAGCAACCGAAAAAGTCGCAGCACAATGATACGGCCGCTACATCGAAAGAAACAGCAGCACATTCCAGTTTGTCAGATGAGTTTTTGAAGAAAAAATCGCGTGTAATCCTTCGGAATCTTTCGTTCTACGCGAAAGAAAGTCATATTCGTTCAGTCCTCGAAAAGAAATTTGGAAAGGTCGTTGATGTCCACTTACCGCGAGTGCAATCCAACCTTCATGTTGGATTCTGTTTCGTCACATTTTCCAACCCTGAAGATGCCCAACGAGCCGTGGAGGGAAATGGGGTTGAAATTCAAAAACGAGCTGTTTCCATTGCTTGGAGTGTACCGAAGAATGTACACCAAAATATGAAACATGCTGATAGTCTAGTCAAAAATGAACCATCCCAAGATCTTCAGTCCGAAAATGAAGCAGATCCGGACCTTGATGTTGATGTTGATGTTGATGTTGATGTTGATGATGATGATGATAATGATAATGATAATGATAATGATAATGATAATGAGGATGACGATGACGATGACGATGACGATGACGATGACGATGACGACAAGTCAGCACTCCTTCCCGGAGATTCTCAATCGGGAGTTAGTGAAGGAAGGACCATTTTCTTGAGGAATCTACCTTTTGACACGTCTCGGAAGGAACTATTCGACCTTTTTTCTGTTTTTGGTTATGTTGAAAGTATCTATCTTGTGAAAGACAAATCAACTGGCATGTTAAAAGGTACGGCATTCATCACCTATAAAAGGGCAAAAAGTGCCCAGGCTGCAGTTAACGCGGGTTCACGATCTGCTGGAACTGATGAAGGCAATTCTTCGAGCCTTCAGGCACCGCATCGAGATGCTGTACCGGTAGGCATTGCTACAGGGACTGGAGGTTCCTCACTTGTTCACAAGGGGCGATCTATCATGGTGAATATGGCGGTCGACAAAGAGACTGCGGAAACGTTCGATTCTAAGGAACACAACACTCCTGCCGCCGATCGACGGAATATGTATTTGCAGGCCGAATCAAGAGTTGAAAGTACCCCAACAGAGCCTGGAATGGACAGTTCAAACACATGGGATGAAATTCCAGATCAAGACCAGAAGAAAAGGCAGTCAGCCCTTAAAGACAAAACAACGAAACTGCAGTCACCAATCTTCTTCATAAACCCAAACCGGCTTTCACTTCGTAACTTGGCAAAGCACGTTGACGAGTCTCAGCTTCGTATTTTGTGCGAAAATGCCACGAAAAAGGGATTACAGTCGGGCATTGTCGGCGCAAAGGACTACATAGCGCACTTGAGAGCACAAGGAAAGCTATCAACCCGAGAAATTCTGTCTTTGGTCCAAGAAAAAGGCCGGTCGAACGAGGACATGATTCCCCCATGGGAAGAGACGAAAAATTTCAAGGACTATATTCCCTCTGTTTACATCGACAGAGACTATAGTAGTGGTGACATCAAGGCAAAAGGAGCCAGTAGGGGCTTTGGATTTGTTGAGTTTACCCATCATGTCCATGCCCTCGCCTGCCTGCGCGAGCTAAATAACAACCCCGCATACGCGGAGCAATACGCAGCAGGAGGGAGACAAGCTCTTGACAGGAGACGGAAAGCACGCAAACTTGGCTCAAAAGGGGCAGTCGGCGGAGAAATCCGAATCCCTCGGTTAATTGTTGATTTCACGGTACGTCGCATTATTTATGCTCGGTTGAATCAGATTCGTTTCACGTTGTACTAACTGTAAAATGACTTTAAAAAAGGTTGAGAACCGTGTGAAAGCAAAGAAACAATCGGAACGTCGACTTCATCAGAAACTGAACAACGTAAAGCAACGCAGCGAAGCCACTGATTCGAAATCACATTCGGCCGAGTCGCAGAAGCGAGGCCGAGGCGCAGCACAGCGAGCGAAAAAACGACAGAAAAAATGTGAAAATGGCGAAGAGACTACGATAGGCCGGATGAAAAGCCAAGAGAAGATCCATACCCCGTCCATTTCTTCAACTACTAACAATGCACTATTGCACGAGCCCACTACCTCGAGAAGCAACCAGGGTGGCGACAAAGTGAACAATGGAAGCTCCGTGAGCGAATCCAAGAGGAATCATCCGAACGATTCGAGTTCCCCAAGTGAAATGAGAACGCTTGCCTATGGGACGAAAACGGAAAAGGGTAGAAGGTGGTTTGACTAGTTTTAATGTTTTCCTGTCTCCATGAGTTGAAAGTCCCATATAGCTAGGATGTGAGCTCTGGGATCCTAAAAGTGTACTAAAAAAGCAAATTTACTGTTTACCTAGGGCCCCGAAGCCCAAATCAATATCAAAAAGAAATCTCAGAGCAGGTGCCACGAACAGAGACCCGTAGACAGTTATCTGGATCACGATGAACGTCAACGCTGCGATGCCTGTTGCAGATCGACCCCGAACGGCAGCGCCAACAAACGCTCCCAAATCGACTTCTGACGGACTTTTCTTGAACAGCTTCAATGTAGCCGAGACCTTGTCGGGAGTCGCAATGGAAGCTCCCCAAGCCCATGTATCAAACACGGCGTCAAGCGCTGCATCGCCAATCAAGGGGTCCTTTTTGGATATGCTTGGCAGAGCAGCTGCCTTGAGATCTTCACCCCCGATTGGTTCGCCGGTCTTTGGATCATTGGGCCATCCTTTAAACTGGAGCAGACAAAACGATAAAAGTCAGAACATTTCTTTTCAGGTACCGCGTGCTCACTAACTAAACACTATCTCGTACCTTCGCTTTGCGCACGTTCACTTTGAATGCTCTCCGTGGCAACCACTGCGGCGGATCGGTCTTGGAAACGTTTGGAAGTCTTGTAGACGGCAAATTTGACCAATCGGCAATTGAATCGACACTTTCGATTCGACCCAGGATTGCGATTATATCGACCAGGGGAATTTTCTCTGCCGCAAAGAGCAACGAAGAGAAGGGCAACAGAGGTCCTATTGAATCCAAAACCCCAAAGATGTAAGCTGGTACTCGTGTGTGCTTTTGGAAGAGTATTGCAATTCATCAACAACATTTACCTTCTGCGCCAGAATCGTCCACGTAGCGCCTATACTTCGTCTCGCCAATTGTAGGGTCGAAACTTTCGCC
Source organism: Nitzschia sp. pyKryTriq1 (assembly GCA_956465555.1). NCBI lineage: Eukaryota > Bacillariophyta > Bacillariophyceae > Bacillariales > Bacillariaceae > Nitzschia > Nitzschia sp. pyKryTriq1. Next base: position 3,330,046 of record OY101116.1, read on the forward strand.
TGGTTTTGGATTAGCAATTTCTTCCTGAGCGTCCTTTTTTCCAGACAGAGTTTTGAACATGGCTGAATTCGCAGAAATAGTCGCAGGAATCAGGCCGCCACCCAGTGTGACTACGATTGCAGCAGTCTTGAACAACTCTCCGTAGTCCTTCTCCGAAACTAGCATAGAGGATAGGTTGATTGATTCCGGATCGGGCATTGTGTAAAGATGCGGCACTTTCAACGGAGTACGACACAACGCCCTGGGGTGAAGACCGTTTGGGACGAAGGCCGACCCCAGAAAAGTACGGAACGAAAAGATCGTCAGGAGGAAAACGAGCTTGGAAATCGGCATGGTGTGAAAAAGGTCTCCCGGTGCAACCATCCGACTCATCATAGATGAAATCGACTTTTGTCCGGATGATTAGGCTGCCTTTGTTCTCGTACCGTACGAGTAAGCTGGCAGTCTATGTCCCTCTCTCTGTCTTTCGTGAACGATGAAGAATGACAACAACAAAAAGATATTCTCATCTCGATCAAGCACGTGTGGCTGACGCCACTTACTTACCGGTAGCATTGCTGTCGGGAATCACCCGGAGATTCCGTCGGCTGACGTCAGTCCCAAAAATGTAGCCGTAACCATCCATCCATCTTCCTCTCTAGGTCTCACTCTTTCTATCTACCAACAGATTAACATCGTTCGTTGCTCTTCCTTTACCTTTTGAGCTAACTTTAAGTTACTTTTTACTCTACTTTTGACTATCTCTGACGCGTTCATTACTCCTCCCCAGAAGAATGAGGATCACAGGGTGAATTTTTCCCCTGTCGGCCGGAACAGCCCAGGTTTCACCTGATGCGCCTGTTTTTCAGTTTTTGGAGCCGGAGCTTCGCCTCCTTGTCAGCCTCCTCAAGCCTGACTACGACATCATATTCCTTCAGTTTTTCGATAGTTTCCTTGGAGAACATTGGGGTGCCAACACTCTCGACGAACTAAAGTATTTTTCATCGTCGTCTCATTTGGATAGGACCAAGACCAACAGTACAATCCGGAGGGGGGCTCTCTCTACATGTTGTCAGCTCTCTCTACATATTGTCACTGTAGTTAGTTAATTTACTTTCCACGCTCACTCATACGAAGTACTGTCAAAGTATATGGCATTTAAATAACACAAAATGTTCCTGTAGACCTTGTACCAGATTCTACAGAGGGAAGGGCTTGTACGGGTAAAGGACGCGGCGAATACGCGAAGTGCAAAAACTTACTACTTAGGAATTTCTTACGAGCAAGTAGTAGTCCAGTATCAATAAAATACGAGTACATACTATTGTCATGACTACTAGTACGACCAATGCCAGTTCGGTTGCCCTCAGTGCGCCGGTCTCGGATCATGAAATTGATCATTTGTTGAGTTACATTACATCGACGGCACTGATAGTACGAGTACAGCGCCACGCGCTGCGGCATCGCGCTGGCTTTCTACATTTACCGTAGTGCCGCGCAGGCAAGGACAGGAAATCAGCAACCCAGGCAATCTACGAGCCTCTGCAAAATCGACCTGTACTGGTACGAGTCTGTACCGGTACCTGGTACCGTACCGGTACGGTAAGAGAACAAAAACACCGGAGCCAAACGAGACCGAGACAAAGTAGTAAGCTGCCGTGCATCACAAAGACCAAGCCAAATCCGGCAACCGTTGCGGAGTTATTCAAACTATGTTATCTCGGTTCACATCCAGTAGTATTGCTCGCTCCTGCGGAAGCAGGCTTCTGCGGCAACAGAAGGTGGTCCAGAAGCGACGCATGGGAGGAGGAGGAGCGTACGTATTTCATGCATGGAACCATCACCGCTACCCCTCGAATGCATTCAATGTATACCGTTGTCTCACCTTTTCCACAAAAATCACAGCTTTATGGAAACAAATACTTTTGGTGCACAGGTCGGAGAGGTTTTTGGTACTATTGCCTGGCTATGGGTATTTCATCGCTTCAGCCAGGATGGAGCTGTTCTTTTGGGATATCAGCATCCTTGGGAACACGGAGACCACGGTCACGGTGATCACGGATCCTCACACTCCAAGGAAAAACTTACAGCGGAAGAAGTGTCAGCTTCCTGGGAGAAATTTAGCGAAAAAAGTGTTGTTCCCGGCGATGACGACGACGACGATGAAGAGGTACGTCACGAAAGCTTTCTTGATCCTATTATAGGATACTTTATTATTCATGTATTGTGTCCCTTCCTCAATCCTTTGTTCACAATGCACTCCATCAGGATGACGATGACGACGATGAGTAGTTTCATTTACGACGAACGGAGTTGAAAGCGTTTACACTTCGACTCTTCTGACAACCAGCTATCCAGACTGCGCCCACCACTCGTAGCTTAGACCTTCCCACCGGTTGTTTATACCTTCCTGGCGTAATAGAGAAATCTACAGGTCTTTTGTAACTGCATATTTTTACTTCGAATTCCTAGGCAAAATCAGAAAAAAATGTTATTCTTGGCCAGTCCACCTACCGGTGTTTTGGCTCAGCCCTCTTGCGTGGCTGTGGGACAGAGATTGAAAGACTTGACTACTGACACAAAAACCAGCGATAGCAAGGCGCATGATTGTGCCCAATGCCGAACAGTTCTCGTCAATACTTGATCTTGGAGGCAACCTCTAATCAATGTTCTGAAAACATCTCACTGCCACGAATAGCTAGCCATTAGTCCCTGAGAAAATTTAGGTGAACGGCTCACCTACGAATAGAGCATATTAAAACATGCAAGTCGAAAGATAGAAATTAAAAGAGAGCAAACGATGTGGTCGCAGAGGCTCCCGTCGATTCATAGAAATTTGCCCGTTCTCGATCATAATGTGATCGTGTGCAGTATTCAGCGCAACTGGTAACCAGAACTATTGTCTACGTATCTCGCGGGTAGGCTATGATTGTTCTCTACCTGCTGATTCTGTCTTTGGCATAGTCGTATGACATAAGGGTTTGGTAAAACTGTGCTAAGAGTGCGATATTACTTCGTAGGTCTCTGTATCTGGTTTTTAAAGATATCATATTATATCCCCTTCGTTTTTGTATCTATGCCGACGCAGTAGCAGGTGGCGCAGCTTCAGGTTTCGGCTTGGGTTTGCACTTGCTCTTGGCGACGGAGTAAAGGGTAGCCCCGATAATGGCAATAGCAGAGCCGATCGCCCCGAGCTTGCTAACGGGATTCCGGAAAACAATCACGGATGCAAGGATAATGACGACTCGCTTCACTGTATTGGTAACAGCGTGTGTGACTGGTGCTACCTCACTGAGCGCGAGAAATGCGACCTCATTATAAAGGTAGTACAAAAATCCCGAAACGCCCAAAAGGCGCAACAGCTGGGCTTTGGTATAGCCGGCGGCGAGTGCTGCGGAGTAGGCAGAAGAGATCTTGGCGGGGCCCTCGATCAAGAGCGACGCTGGAAGAATAAAGAGGAATCCCAGGATAGTAAGGACTGCAAACATATTTGCAGGAGTAAGATTCTCGCCCAAGGGTTTGCCATCCAAAACTTTTTTGGACAGAATCGCCTTGGTCGCCGATGTGACAGCGCTGATGGTGCCAGCCGAAAAACCTAGCCAAGAAAACGAGAGTTCCTTCATTGAAGCTAGACCAACGCCGCCAATGATTGGCACGAGACTGAGATAAACAGGCAAAGGCAAGAATTCTTTAAATCCCACTGCAAGGATCAGGGCCGACCATACGGGCTCGGTTGCTTTGAGAATATGAGTAAAAGAAATAGCGCCTGCTCCGAAAGAGATAACCCCGGCGACGTGAGTTGCAGCAAGAAAAAATGCCTGCGAACTCAGTGTCTTGATATTATCAAACGAAAGCTTGGGGGCCTTGCGTAGTCCCGTCGACCAAAGGAGAGCCACGTACGGGAACCCAAAAAATAGCTCGACGGTCGCCGCAGTCCAGGGTATCGGCAGGGCGTTCAGGACGCGTTTGTTACCGATGTTGTAACCAATGTTCAGGATATACCAAAGCAGAAACAACACCCCAAGTCGGATTGTGCGTTTTAAGCTCCCATCGATTTCCTCAGGCTCAACGGTACAAAACTCGCTGCTCTCTGGGTCGAAAGGGTCACACTGGCCATCCAATGGATAGTCCACACCAGTCGCTGCCTTTTGAACAGTCTTGAAGATGACTCTTGCGCTATTTTGAGGACACTTGACCAAGCACGCGGAACGAGGCTGCAACACGAAGGCTTCTGTCACTGCAGAGAATGACGCGACGAATAGAGCGACAATGCCAGAGATTTTCATGGTACCTAGTCTAAGTAGTATGTTTATACCACAGCGTTTTCGTGGTTTTGTCTGTTATGAACGCATCTGGATCCGAATCATCAACCAACCAGCAACCGTCGTCTTCTGTTTTCTTATTAAAAAATCGCCGATGCATGCCACGAATGATGAAAATAATGATGATGCTTGACACCAAATTCCCACCAAGTACGTGTGAGCGTCTTGCGTCGTTACGTCAACAACTTAGCGAAGGCCCCCATCGGCCACAGATCCTCAATCCTCAGTCTCTTGTATTTTATCCTGTATTTTATCGGCGTAATGAACGATTTAGGCCATTCGTACGACGCACGGACTTCATTACAGCAACGGAAAAGGCTGTTACACTACCGAAATCAATATAAAAAAATCTCGAGTTTCATTTCGCTGGTGACAGGGTGGCGTGGTGTGGTAGGGGTGGGAAAAGGGAGAACCCAGACCTCTGAGAAGAGTAATAACGGTCCGTGCTGCTCCGAAGGAGTGAGGATCCACACAACCACATGCGGGATGGGCCCACAGTGCCGGCCAAAAGTGCCCGGAGGGCAGAATCAAATAGGAGATAAAATCGATAGCTATTCCCGTCGCGCAACTTCGTTCTTGAACAAGTAGTATTTGTAGTCTACTCGTACACCGCCATCGAGAAGAGGTTGTGATCAATCGTGCCATTTTTTTTCAAAAGCACCAGAGGACGACATCACGCATTTCCCCCATTCCCCCCCCAATTGCTTATCGCCAAATGTTGCATATTTTGCAACAATGTTGCATATTTTGCAACAATGTTGCATATTTTGCAACAATGTTGCATATTTTGCAACAATGTTGCATATTTTGCAACAATGTTGCAAATCGTTTTTGCAACAATGTTGCAAGTTGCAACATTTGGCGATGGTTTCGCCGTGCCCTATGTACAGGAATATCGATCTTAACTAATCAACGTTAACCTGAAATCCCTCTATTTTTTTAGTTCAACAAAATAATAAGCCCTTTGGGTAGTCTGTCCGGTGTACCACCAGTCAACCTGATTTTCCCGGCCGCTCCTGCACAACACCTAGCTTGGCGTTTGCCACAATCCAGTCTTATTCGATCTCCATCCACAATCCACACCCATAACCTGCCAAGCCAGGTACCCGGTGACCTCGTCCCTCCACTATTCTTGATACACGTTATTCTTTTAAAATAACAAATGTGGGTATTGCAATCCATCAAAAATCATCAGTGCAACAAACTACAACAGAGCAAAAAGTGAATAATTTTTAGCGTCTTCTGGCTAGATTACTGTACACGTGCGGCTAACGGAAGAAAAATTACCATGCCAAAGAATGGGTTCAGCGTCGTACTACTACGAGTACAGCTTGTGATGCTTCTGTTGTGCATATCGCATATTCTCTCCATATCCGAAAGCGTCCAAGAGGGCCAGCGGAACTTTTTGGGATGCAACTGGAAGTGCAGTATTGAGACTACAAAAGAGGTCGACAAGCTGTGTGACGACCTAAACCGAATGTGGGTATCTTTGAGCCAAGCTGAGAAAACCAATGTCGAATTATGCGTCAATCCCCCGTTTGTGTTTTTGGATCGGGTGCGCTCTCGTCTCACTAAAGCCATTTCGGTCGGGAGTCAAAACGTTTTTGACGCTCGCCCCCCCAATTCAGGAAACACAGGGGCGACAACCGCGAAGATGATTCGTGCCTTGGGATGTGACTGGGTTCTATTGGGACATTCTGACAGACGCAACAACCTCGGCGAGACCGACGAACTTATTGCCGACAAGGTCAGAAAGACTCTCGATGCTGGAATGAGTGTTACTCTCACCATCGGAGAGCTCCGAAGCCAGAGACGTTGGGGTCGTACCCTCCCCACTCTTCGGAGGCAACTCGGTGCAGCCATCGAGGCTGTCAATTCCAACGAGTGGCACAAAATCGTCGTGGCGTACGAGCCAGTGTGGGCAGTCGGAGAGGGCGCCATTCCGTGCTCCCCCCAAGAGGCCCAGCGTATCAATGCTGAGCTTCGTGCTTTCATCGCGAAACGCGTCGACGCGGACGCTGCGGCCACCTGCCGCCTAACCTATACAGGATCTGTCAATGAAGAAAACGCCGAGGCATACGCTAAACTAGCAGATATGGATGGCTTCGTTGTTGGCCGAGCGGGACTCGACACCACCAAGCTGCGGTCCATCATCCGCACGCTCACTTTCACTTGACATGCCTACCAAAACTACTCCTAGAAGCTCATTAAAGACCGATAACAACAACGTTGTTTCAGCTCGACTGGTGTGAATAATCTCCACAAGAAAAAATCTAATTTAGCAAAATAAAGAGTACATAAAAAAGACATATGGATAGTAGAACTCTGCAACATACGACTAAATACTTGTACCGTGATAATTTTTAAAGAAGTAGGAGTGCAGCGGACAACGTCTCTCGCCTTTCGACACATCACAAATCGAATTGGCTTTCTGTACGTACATACAGTATCGAATTGTCACCCAGCCAACCTTGTGCATAGTTCGTCATGTCGTCTCTCGCCTTTCGGCACATCACAAATCCAATTGGCTTTCTGTACGTACATACAGTATCGAATTGTCACCCTGCCAACCTTGTGCATAGTTCGTCATGTTTACAATATTCCGAGTCGACTCAAAGAATATAATATTTGGCTATTTATAATTGTGTGCATGTAAAAGAAAATCGACATCAAAATAACCATTGACTTTCGTCACTAGCTTAGTTTTCGGAATCTTCAAACACGAAAAGAAAGTACCTTGGCAAAATAAAAAAGGATAAAAATATCCTACAACAGTAGCAGCAAGAAGAATATATACTAAGGTCCTGACTGTTTGTCCGGACGTAGAAGAAAATCGACATTCTACAGGTGATTCATTATTTTCTTCACCACTGACTTCTTGGATTTCGAAGTAACATTGACAACGTTCAATTTCTCCACGCAGCATTGGATGCTTGTATCCAGCCAAACCTATGTAGTTTTGGTCGAAGCTATATAGCTCATTGAAGAAAGCCCTCGCCTTATATTATTAAACTAGATGATACTTGTCGAATATATTTTCTCCGTCGAGACAACAGCTGCGAAAAAAAAAACAGTCGAATACATATCGAACCACCAACTGACTAGTTATTCAGCCAATCCTTATCTAACTAACATCTATTTCAGATAATGATAGTCGTTGAGTAGGGATGATGTCACCACATGTGCTCCAAAATATCATCACATCGCCATTATTAACGTTCCCAAGATTAGTAATCGTAAGTGACGCACGCACAGCTCTTTTTCCATAAACTCTTCAAACTTTTTATCGGTTCTGATCAAGCATTGTCCCTCTTATTTGTTTAATCTCCTCTCCTCGGTGTTTTGGCCATTGACCTTTCCACATGGATTGTGAGCTAATACAAAAATGCAACTAAATATTACATCATATTTCATCGTTACCGCCAACGACGCCGTTTCTTGCAATCAGCGATGATATCAAAGAGGATAATGGTCCGAAGTCTAAATTAATGCAACCCAATCCACCCGGAAAGTCATAGTGTTGGCCAAAACATTTCCTTCAGGCAACCTTGCATAATCAAGGCTCAAAGAACGACTGATAGCAGCCCCCATTAGAGTCCGGAAGCAATTTTAATAAATACCTGTCAATACGAATCCTCCGTTCTCCTACTTCCTCCAACTTTGTCCTCACTCGTTATCATATTATGTAGCAGCCACGAAAATAAAAACCATAGGTTTCACATTCAGTCGGGCTAATACTGTCATAGCTCAGCAACCATCAACTGCAACGAGTCAAACTATGCCTTAGCATGATCGTAATTTAGTGGATTGGGATATAAACATTGGCTTCTTGGCCTCTCTAACTAAAATTTCTACTAGGATCCTTTGTGGCTTCAAGTCTATGATGCTATGTTTATCATACAACATCCTTTCTGTCAAAACTGTAATTCTATGGACCGAACGGGGTTCGTGTGGCACAACTATGATGTGTGACTGCTTCCCTGAGCTCCAACGTCTCAATTGCAGAACTACCAGTTTGTATTCGACCACAATTTCTGTACTAAGCGGGCTTGTCAGGCAGGAAGGCGAAGTAATTTTAGAGAAAAAGTCCATCGCCATATCATTTTTATCCTACGATGCGAAATTCGAACTCATTGGTTCTGGTGCAGCGATCCAAAGATACCAATCCTTGTTCTCGCTCAGGCAGCGAAAATCTGACTGAAGCAAGATTCTATAAGAAATCAGAGAGCAAAAGCTTTGGAACGATGCGAACGTAAGATAACATGAGCGTTATATAGAGTATCTTAAACTTGGAATCAACTTTGTGACTGTTGTTGTCACTGATGGGCAGTTAGAGACGACTTTCCAGAATTAATAGACCCATGCTTCGATAAGGAACTTATTCGTATCACACCAAACCTATGCAGTAGCTTTAAATCATTCTTCGCATGTAAATCATACGATGGTCTCACCTAAGATGAATATGTGTACCTATCAAAAAGAATATTCTGATTAAAAAACGTACCATGAAGTTATTTTTACAATCTCAGCTGTGAATGAGGACGCCTGATAAAGAGATACGATCCTGTTCGGAAGCTAGCGCGTATAAGCTCATATTAGACAATGTTCAGCAGCAAAGACACCTGATGGCCATAACATGACGTCGTTCTGGTACAGTACGATTTTGGTGGGTCGGCACACTACATGCGACTGCGGATATCAAAATCGTAGTCTGCCACGAATGTAATGGCAACATAAAAAAGGAGTAGGAAGTTCGTTGCGGAAACGCTTCGGACAAATTTGACAAACCGCCTGCACTTACGCCGTTGAATATAAAAATCTATGATATTTAACTTCTGTCGATGGCGGAGATGAGAGCGGGGAATTGTACGAGAGTGTTGTACATGTTCACGTGAATTACTTTTTGTCAACAAGGAACAAGTATATTGAGCTTCTGCTTTCTCACTTCAGCATTCTCCTGGAAGCTTACGGGAGGAGATTTAGTGGATTAGCTGAGAGGTTGAGTTCTGTTGACACTCTAAAAATGCCTGGTCACTTTTTGCTCCTTGCATGTTGAGATATTATCACAGCTTTGGAAGAAGTGGTGAAACTTTTGAATTTTTGCACAAGTGCTATTCTCCCTGAGTCTCAGCTCATTGTTTCTGTACAGAGGAAGCTTTGCGCAGAAGAGCGAGAACTTGTGCTTCGAATTTTTTTGATATGGTGAGGGTGGGGGGCTGGATTTATAATCATATGTCTTGCAACGGGTACCAATTTAGTCGAGGGAAATGAGGAAAAAGAACGAATGGTGATAAGGCAAAATAAGAAATTGTTTTGAATTATGGCAAAGTCGTTTTCGGAGTAATAGACACAGGAATGTTTTCAATGACCTGCACTTACTGGTCGTGGTAGGAGGACATGACACGTCACTGTGTAGAGGAAAGAACAGATGCAAAGACTTGACTGGTTTGGTGCGATGGTGATAGTAAGACTTCACTCGTTGGGGATCATAATCAGTGGACTCAGGGAGATTTTGGGAAACAGCAAAACACAATTGTGAGATCGTCGAGGCGTGTCAGACCAATGATGTCGATTCGGATGTGCTTGTTGCAGCTGTCTCGTAATTTGTCTTTGATGGAGTGATAATTTCTAAAGTTAAAAGGTGGGTGGGTGTTCTTCCAGTTGGGGACCCTTACGAGTAGGCTGACAGATATTGTCCCAGAGTCTACCTGTAGGAGCAAATGTTATGACTAAACACGTAATTTGTGCAACTAGGCTAGGATTTCAGTTCTATGTGCAGTAGTTAGTCGACTTGCGGAGTATTCTTCATTGCAGAATTTTTTCATCCACTAATTTTGAGTAGTTTGATTGGAAATCATTTTTTGTAGTTGGCAGTAGAGTGGTGGATTATTTGCATTTACTTTCTTGAGGTGGTTGATCCATATTCAGTTCTTGTTGAATTTGTGGATAATTGGCCAGTATGTGATCTTGTTGTATCGTGACGGAATGTCTCTACCGAACATTAGTTTACCTGATCGGTGCATGATGGTGAAATGGAATCGCAACAGGGCTAGTTTCCATCGTTGAATGGTGTGAGTGGGTTCATAGTCTCCCTCGAAGAACCATTTGAGGCCATTGCAGTCGGTGATCCATAGGAAATCGTCCGCTCCCAGCAGGTAGCGTTTGAACGACTCCATGGCCCAAACTCCGGTGGCCGCTTCGCCCATGTACGAGTGGTACTGCCATTGTCGCTGGTCGGTGCGTCTAGAGATGAACGCGGTGGGAGCTAGGGAATTGATGTCGGTGAGATGACTGTATAGTAACACTGCATATGGCTATGCTAGCGCTTACGTTACAAGAGGTCTTGACCATTTTTTGGCAAGTGGAAAATGCAGATGCCTTTTCTCAGAGGCAGGCGGGACACAGGACCAAAGGAACTTACTAGTATATCTTATGAACAAGAAAAATTAACACATCTTATTAAAAGTGCAGTAGGGTACATAATTTCAGTCCATTTTCGGAAGATGACTACGGTAGGAAGTGGCAGGGGACAACTTTGAAGAGAAAAAATTTAAAACGTCAGAAGGGGATAAAAGTGGTTAGTCTGTTTGTGAGTTTTGTTTGCATGTTGGGTTTTTCTCCAAAAGTACGAGTTAAAAACCAATTTGTTTAATTGTGATTGAAATGCTGTACAATGGCCTCATATTGACTTTCTCTAAACAACTTTTTGCATGGTTGTCTCTCATCAATTACTTATCAACGACAACTACACAATATACTATAGGCTGCCAACGGAAACTCTGGTCTTGTCAATCATGGTGATTTTCATCCATTAGCATTGTCCATGAATCAAAGAATGTTTGCTCCATTTGAAATAGTAAACCAGTGCTGGATTTTCTTCTTCAAAGAAATTGACCTTTGGGAAGTGGGTATAATGGTTTTTGCTAGAGGGATGCTGTCCATCTCTACAGTATCTCTCGAATGGTCAAAATCCCTTGGGTAATTGAAAACAACTATTCTCTACCGGTACGTCTGTGGTACCTGTATCTGGTACAATACTCAATACAGTACCTGGTGCAGTGGGCTGGGGGGGCCCTCGCCTCTGTGCGGCGTCTACTGGTACCATCTACTCTTCGTTTGTATGGTACAGTACTGTACCTCATTGGTATGTTCACCAAGATTCTTGGGAGATTCGGCAAAATTGATGATTCATTTCTGATTCACATCGTAGAACTTAGTACTTGTTCCACGGGGTTTCAAATTAGTGGCAGACCGCGCGGGAGCCCACGACGCATGACGCAAGACCAGAGAACCAGGTATTGCACGAACATGTACGGCCGTTACGAGTACAGTGCGTACGAGTACAGTACTCTACTTGCCCCGCCCTTCATTGTCCCCAGTGCTTATGCATTTTTTTTGCATCTGTGGCTCGCAGACGACGGACGACGACGACTCCAGAGAGGCTCCAGGCAATCGATTGACACATCTCACTCATCCTCTCTAGTCTACTACGGGTAGAGAGCATCACTTTTCACATTCAGAACCATCCGGTAATCTTTTGCGGCAGTCCAAGCGAGGCAGTGCGGGAAATATACCGCAGCGCTGCCACACCAAAATAGACCCTCGTTAAGAAGTGTTTACCTCCGGAAACGCCCTTTTCTCTGAAATCCCATACACTTGGTCTAGCAATCAATTCTGGTTTTCTTAGGATGGCGGAGAAAGCAGATTTCAAAGAGGTGGCAGAAGAGAATTTCTTGAGACACTCTCAGAAAGACTCGGCACTGACCGCTTCGACGCAAACGTCACAGAATGGCGTGGGCAAAGGTCGCACAACATTGTTGGGAAAGATTCTGATATTTATAGTGTTCCCGACGCTTATGGGTTTTTTTGGGTTGTATATCGGTTACTTGGAGACATCACGAGAAGATGCTGATAGAGAGCTGAGTTTTGATCAAGATTTTGCATTACCATTTGCACTTGCTCTCGGGTTGGCTCTTGCGATATTTGTGCAAACTGGGGGGCTTGCAACTACCAAACCAAAATCCCTGATATCCTGGCCCAAGGTCAAAAAGAGTAAGAAGATAGTCCACAAGCATGTTGTTAAAGGCCAATCGCCCGATGTTGCTACGAAGATAAGCGAAGAAAAGAAAAATAGCTAGTGGAAAACTCGGTTCCATGCCTCTAGAGAGATTGATTACGTTACTCTTCGCACTGCTTCTTTGGATCCCATGCATGTGCAGTTTCCGTCTTTAAGCAGACTGTGTCTCCCTATTCAAGAATCAGTTTTGTTCCTGCGTTCTCGTGCTTGTGCATGAACTCTGTGACGCCACCACATGATTCCACTTCTTTCTGGTCCCATCCTAGTTCTTCACAAACGACAGCGAGACTGTTCGTTATGACAAACTTCCTCTGAGTCTTCTCGTTCACAAAATTCAAAAGCGTTCGTGCAGTCGTAGCTAACATCGTTGAAACTGGATACATCACCATTTTGCAAAGAGTCTCTGGATAATTCGGTTCGAACACCTTGTATATCTTTTTCAACATATCTACGCGGAATCCACTGGATATAGTAACTCCAGAAAGATCGATGAACTGGCAGGTTTTCGGGTTTCGAGGATCTTTTGCGCGGGACAGCATCAGCTCCGTGAAAATGATAAACGCCTTGCAGACATCATCGGATGAGATTGATTCCACCGCCTGCAGCTTGGAGAAATTCACATATACGGTGGGGGGGATTTGTTCATCGGATGCAACGTCGATTTCTGCAACCGCTTTTAGCCGAAGTACCTCCTGGACGCCGTCCCGAGTCAAGTCGATGGGGAAAACTTCATTTTTCCAGTTTTCGTGTTCCTGAAGCATCTTCATGGCTGATGGAACATTGCCATCACGCGCCTCTAAGAATCGCGGCCAAGAATTGACCTTCGCATCCCAACCGTATCGCTCTAGACTCAACGCAAGTGGGGGGGATCCAGCAGCCTTGACAGTCTTGATTCGCCCCAAAAGAGAGTTGTAAGCTTCTCCTTTTCCCAAATGGAGCACGTTATTGTCATTCGGAACATGTGTATCTTTCGATAGATTTTCTAGGTCATCTTCGTCAAAATCAGGTGCAAATCGACGAAACCCCTGACCGTTGACCGCGACGATGCAGTCGCCCACTTTCACGCCACACTTCCGTGCAACTGTTTCCCCATCCAGCAACCGACCAACCTGCGCAAATCCGGGAGAAAACATCTCGAAAGGTTCCCCCTTTCGTAGAAATGAGTGACTATTCTGGACATGTTGAGAGTATGTACTAGTAGCTTCAGCGCTCGTGTCTCACCTTGTCGCAATTGATGAGCTGTGCACCCAGAGACCCTTGAGGATCATGGGCAAACGAAATTGTCAGAAGCTGGGGCTTCTCGCTCGTAGTCGAAAGGAAAAGAGGGTTCGGCATCTTACTCGTAGTAGATGATCAGTTGTGGTATGGGACGTGGAAAAGCAGCGATGCTTAGGAAGCCGATATTCGTACCGGTATGAGTAATGAAATATGAAATGCCGACCGGAAGTCTACCAGGTACCGGTACCAGTACAGTACTTGTACCGGGGTGCAGTACGACTACCCGGTACTGTACCAGGTACAGGTACAGGTACAGGTACAGGACTGTAGCACTGTAACGGTACAGTACAAGTTCTGTACCATACCAGGTACCGTAGCAAGACCCTACCGGTACCGTTAGTGGATCAGTAGTTTGCAGTCTGTTGTCCGTGCTGCTTCGTGAAGCATGTCTCGGCGGTGACCTTGTTATGACCGGCTGAATCACGTTTTATGCCGTCCCAAAGCAGTCCCGGAGGGTCTGGCTGACACCATCAACTGACAACGATTTTTGCGCGCCGGTCGACCACGTTTCAAAAACACAAATTCTTGTAACGGTACAGTACGAGTACTGTACGAACTGTACCGGAACTACCGGCACTGCCGGCACTACCGGTTGGTACCAGGTACGATTACTGTACACCTGTACCGGTACAATTACTTCACGAATACCGGTACTGTTTCCAGGTACCGGTACCAGGTACCGGTACGAACCGCGGTGCGTATTGCTGCGTGACAGCGACGGTTCGTCCTTGTAGTCTGTTGAAAATTATTCTTCGTAGGTTCACTACGACTGTCTGCGTCTTCGTACGAAATATACGTACTGTACTTTCTACTGCGTCGTGCCGCCCGGTACCAGGGTATGGTGCCATTTCTACGGCATATGTAGTACTCTAGCTAGAGAGAGTTGGCCCATGGATCAGAGAAGAGGAGGAGTTAGTTACGATTTACGATATTAACGGTTCGTTGTAGATGATGGAAGCTTTCGAAACAAAGAAGTACAATATCTCTTGAGAGGATTGTCTTCATAAAACCTCCTCTACCGGTACTACTCTAGAGCTACTGCAGTACTTGTATCATACTCGTACGAAACACACATTCGAACTTTTATCACCGACCAGACGCCTCCCTCACTTACTTACTTTGACCAATCAATTATTCTCTTCGAGTAGTTCACCCTGTATGAATACGAGGGCAGCACCGTACCTGACCTGACGCCACGAAGAACATAATATTATTATTGATTGACGAAACGAGTGTCACTTTACAAAATGAGTGGCCACGGAAACCCTTCGAGGCTACAAGCAGTTGTACTTCCACTAGCTCCGCCGCATTCCGGCGGTAGAACGATGGTGTCCCATGGATTGACTGTGTTGTTGCTGGCAAGTCTTCTGCAAACAGCGTTTCCCCTGTCAAGTCCTTACTCCGGCTCCTTCGGTCAAATCCAAAGGATAGTTGGAAAGCCCCCTCAAAAGCCCGCCCCAAGCGCAAAGGAAAAGGCAAGGTCGCAGATAGATGCAGCAGAAGATGTGAATTCTGTGCCCTCTCCAGACGATGAAACGGTCGACGCATTCATTCGGTCGGAATATGCAGCTTGGACGATCGCGAACAACAAAACCTCCAGCGAGGATCGTTTCGAAATCTTTAAAGCAAATTTCCTGGAAACGCTCAAGAAGTACGAATCCACCGGCCAGTATCATGCCTTGAACAAGTACGCAGATATGACGCCTGACGAGTTCAAGAAAGTGCCTGCTCCAGTCGACGAAGTGGACGTCTATGTGCGATCGGAGTACAAAACATGGCTAGAACAGTATGGAAAGACCGGTGACGACAAGCGATATGCTGTCTTCAAAGACAACTTTCTCATGACAATGAAGGTAAGTTTGCTGGGGAAACCGTGATGCCATTCCATCGCCAACGACACATCTTCTAAGTCGCCTTCGTAATATTCGTCATCGCTCGCGGCAACTGCAGATTTTTGAGGAAACCGGCAAGTTCAACGCACTCAACGAACACGGCGATATGACAAGAGAAGAATTCCTACGCATGCAAACGAAGCTGGCAATCTCTTCGAAATCACCGACTGGCGGTTCTGGTATGAGCGGTCAGGAATCAGGCGGGAATCCGTACTCAACAATCCGGTCACAGTCTGCGGCTCAGGCTTCCTATCCGTCTTATCCCAGAAGTAGCGCGATGACATTTATTCCAGTCAGTCCGGGAACACAGTCAGATATATTGAACAGAGGATCTTCCTCTGGCGGAGGTGGAGGTGGAGATTGGGGTGCAACATCTGGAGGTGGAGGAGGAGATTGGGGTGCAATGTCTGGAGGCGGAGGAGGAGATTGGGGTGCAATGTCTGGAGGAGGAGATTGGGGTGGTGGAGGCTGGGGTGCGCCGTCGTATTCACCTTCAGTGCAACCTCCTGCCCCTGCTCCACCAGTTTCGTATCCGAGGCCAAGCTCCATGACCTTTACACCGGTGACGTCCTCTCCGGCTTCTGATATACTAAACAAAGGATCCTCGTCATCTAGTAATACATGGGGTGGCCAAGAATGGAGCTCACCTATGGTAGGACCTCCAACTGCATCGCCTAGCAATGCGTGGGGTCCTCAAGAAACCTCCTCACCAATGGTTGGACCGCCGGTTTCATCTCCTGGCAGTGCATGGGGAGATCCAGCATGGAGCTCGCCAAGGGGTGGCCCTCCGCCTGCCCGGGCTCCACCACCAGATCCCTATTCCTCGTATGAATTTTCGCGACCCAGCTCAATGGTAAGTTTACATTGCTATTGTCGAGAACATGTCGCGAACTTTAGTGTGTGAATGCTGACAAAGCTTATCTTGGTGTACTCGTAGACATTCACACCCGTCACAATGCGGTCGCAATCAGATGTTTTGAACAATGGCTCTTCGTCAAATAGGAATGATGATTGGAGTGGACAGGATTGGGGTTTCACCGGAGGCCGCTCTAAAAACCCGTCACCTCCGCCTGCGCAACCCTACTCACCGTCGAATCCAAGCGGAGTAACTTTCAAAAGCATCACGCCGAATTCCAATTCAGACTTACTGAACAGAGGGGGCTCAGAACACGGTGGCCGTCCTTTACAGAGTACTTCGTCATCGTATACATCTTTTCCAGATAAAAAAGGGAAGGGCACATTTTCGTACATGCCAAAGTCGGGCGGGCCGCCGAGTGACGGACGTTCTAATTATGACAATGGTTCATCATCGCAATTCGGTAAATCTTCGTCCGGCACATTCACGAACTCGCCGGGAGGGGTTCAATCGAATTCTTCGTCAAGGGGAGATCCGAAGAATGACTCCCTTTGGAACAAAATGGCATCCGCTGTTGAAGCACTTGCGACTGGGTCAAAGCCAAGTTCGTACTCTTCTCTCAACAACAATCTCTCGGGTAATCCGAAGTCGGATGGTACGTCCAAGGGGAACAGAAGCTCGCTATAGTTATCTGATAGTCAATGTGTAATGCAACAGGCATCAAAATTACATCTTCACTAGTAGTTGAAAACTCCGTTATTGATACAATGCAGCTTTGTGGAAACAGTAGTGAATAGTACCAGAGAAGAAAATACGTTGATCGTCAGTTTATGTTTCCATATTCAAGACGGCATTCACACAACATAGTGGCGAACTTTTGGGGATGCTTTATGGTCCCTGCCAGATCTTCGACTCGGGCTGCCATTTCTACCGGTATGGTTGTTCCGCCTCGGTGTTCGACGCTGGCTCGTAGTTGACCGCGAATCCTGTCCGAGACTACCAATTGAAGACGGTCCAATGTCGCTACTGTCGAAGGACGCTGTCTGGACGGGGGGGGATCCCATTTCCAGGTCTGATATTCGTATCCGTTTGTTGTTCGTGATTCCACTGGTGTGTCGTTTGTTTTTCCGTCTCAATGACTTTGCCGTAAGCGCAGAGATGAAGACAACTATCCCGACAACATGCTCAAACGTACACTCATTATCAAACAACATGAATGAAAGAAAAAGGGTGGTGGCCTTGCGCGCAGTTGAGGTTATCGACATGGTCAAGGCTCCGAAATTTTTTGTGATCGCTGCCGAGCAAGAGGAGCCAAAGAATCCCATGGAGCTGAAAAGCTGCATGCGTCAAGGGGTGTGGGCGCAATTCAGTGAGGTTCAAATTGACGATACATGCGACATCAAAACTTCCAATCAACTTACAACCATCACGCAAATCTTTCCCGTACTAGTCCACGACCTCTCGTCGAGAGGGACATTGGATTGCTGTTCGGCATAAGTTCCTGGTTGTAGCATGAAAATTAACCCATCACTCATATCTCCTTTCGCGATTGCCGCCACGGTGATCGCAACTAAGGCGATCGAATACATCCGGAAAATAAACTCATCCTAGAATATTTTCGAATTGTGAGGGGGGGGGGGGGCATACCCACACAAGCGAAGACCAAGGAAAGTAATATTCGTTGACTCTTACCTGTCCAACTCCAAATTGGTTCATGATCTTTTCGCTCATATTAGTTATAGCTCCGTCACACAACAACGAAACAGTCTGAAGCGGTATGTGAGCACAATGAAGCGCACAAGAATGGACTCCTAGGAACTAGTGGGCAGACTTACCAGCATGACGACCCCTTTCCACCCAAAGACGGCTGAAGAATTGGCGTCGGCGTGCATGAAGACAGCCAATGCGATACACATGCACAGAACTATGAAGTAGTCCATAAATTGGTACACCTTTTTGGTAATCAACACCCCGAAAAGCATGGTAAAAACGATGCGCGAGGATTTCATGAGCGTCTTGGCAGGATAGTTGATATACTGCATTGCCAGGTTAGTCATCCCCAAATCAACAGCTCGCAACAAAGACAGCCCTAAATAAAGCAGAAAGGGAACTGGAATCGACTTGCTAGGAGAGGTGGAGACTGGGGCGTCGATGTTGGAATTCTTCGAAAGTAGCTTCTTCCGCTGTTGCGATTCGTAGACGTACGTCCGCAGCACAAATGCCAAGAGAGTGTAGCCGATGAACTGAATCGTGGCCAGAAATAGACCCAGCTGCCGGCTGCAAATCTTCAAACACAATTGGATGAGGCACGAGAGGAGCTGGCAGTCGAAAAGAAATTGCTATAGACTCGTACCTGCACTGATAAGAGCTCCTGTAAATATCCGTATAACAATGAAAAGAAAAACACCCCACAAGCGCATGACAGAAATTGCATGTTCCGAGATAGATGAGATATGTCGACCCCCAAAACTAGGACTGGCTCCGAGACCAGATCCTCGAAGAATTCGATGTCGCTGGCAGAAGTCATCGTGGACATCCCTCCTCGCGATGTGGGAGGTGAAGGCAAGGTAGACAAAGTACCTGCGGCCGCGTCAGCATCGTCCCCTCTGCTGAAAATGAACGACGCTTGTTGCTTCCGTCTCATGGTTCGACAGTGAAAAGACTTCAGACTGCCGTGTGCTGTAGATGGAGGAAGTGGAATGCAACAAAACTACATGTACTCTCTCAATCAAGAAAACGTGGACAAAGGACAAAGGATGGAGTCAATTTTATTTTATGACGTGCAGAACGCTTACTGTACCAGGTACTTTGTGTCTACAGTACAGGTACAGTACCTGGGTACGTTCTGTACAGAGGGGGTACTGCGTGCGGGGTACAAGCAGCGTACCATGTACCGTACATACTACAGTACCTGGTACACGGGGTAGCTCTACCGGTGTACAGGGAACATCCCCAAGGGCGAAGGGTCAGGGCTACCGCCCACTAACGCGGAACTCACTTTAACGGCACGCTCGACATTGTCTTCGCGCTTGCCGAACGCTCCGTCCGTGGCCAAGAACCGTGGCCATGGCAAACCCCAACCCCAACCCCAACCCCAAGGAAATCCTGATTGGTGACTGAAACTGGACTCGATTTGTGATTAATCATATGAGTCAAGCTCTCCATCCTACGAGTCGTCACTAACGAAGCCCTCGACATCGTGTTAGTCAGACACTGCATGACTCCATCGACCGGAGCGCGTACAAGTAATCTCTTGACTAGTAGTAGCCACTAGTACTAGAACTACCGGTAGAGTAGAGAGTAGGAACAATAGTAGTATACTAACACACCTCAGCTTTTATTGTCACTTCAGAACCAATGGTAGGGTCATCTTGGAAGACCTTGTACCACCCGGTAGGTGCTACCCCATCATGAGAGCGTATCAACATTCGACGACTGATTCCATTGCCAACATAACGGAGCTGCATCCTTGCCTTATGTGGCGCCATCCAACTGGTCGTGGTAGAGGACGTCCTGCTGCTCATCGCGGAGCTTCAGGTACACATCAATACTATCTCATACCTTATGATGGTTCACTAGTAAAGCTTCCATCATAGAGGGGAAGAGTGCAGTACCTTGTCCGAAAGGACCGTTCTGCCCGTCGTCCGATGCACATGTTCGGACGAGTGAGGTGACGTAAGCATTTGGCGATACGTACCTCATTGGCGACGGGTACCTACCTACCTTCACTTGTAACGCTCTTTATCTTAGTTTCACAATTATCTTTGACGACTACTTTCTATCGAGGTAGCTCAGTTGCGTCTTGTGACTTGTGACGGAAAAAATGACCCTCGCTGCGCTCGGGTTAATCAAATATGTTTGGCCACGCACACACGTTAAAAAATTGCCGGTGCGCTTTTGGGTGATTTCAGATGATGATTCTTCTTAGGCCCAGCTGGGTAGTAGATACTCTACAGGTACTACAGCACTGTCGTAGCTACTACTAGTAGAGTAGTAGAGCTAGAAAGCACCGCTACTGCTCTAGTAGAGAGGAGATAGTACAAATTTGGAGGACCTCCTATTATAATATTCCACAAGCGTTGACCTTGTCGGATGCTGACAGCTGTTACATCTATCACCCGCACGAGTGTAGTCGATAATATTATGAACTCTTTCTCCTCTCTACGTATGTACTACCTCGAGTAAAGAGGTCCTACCACGGAACCGTTAACAATTTGTCGACAGAAGTGACCCCACCGGTACAGTAGCAATTTGGGAGGCTCATAATAATTCTCGCACAAAAGCATACGAGTACTTGACTAAAGAGTACCCCGAGGACCGAGGAAGGAAGTGCATTACTGGGACGTCAGAAGTGCCATCCACTCGTCTTTCTCAGCCTTCCCCTGCGTTTGAACTAGAATCTTTTTGTCCACCAACTTGCCGAACATCTTTGACGCGGCTGTCGCACCCCCACCCTTCTCGATGATCGTGAAGGACGTCTCGTCAACAGGTTTTAAAATGCATTTTGCCAGCACAATGGATTCAGTAGGTGAGAGAGTATCACTCCAACCTTTCGAAAAGTTTGATTTACCCAAGAGTAAATTTTCCGCTGTAGGAACAATCACGTTCGGCATAAGAACTTGGAATGCGGCCTCTGGGGTGGAAGTGGAGGAAATGCGAGGGTCGTCCAGATCAAAAAAATGCAAGTAGGAATCCGCAGTCATGATAGCAAGTGAGATTTTCCACTCGGCATGGTTTCCGATACTCGATACTCCTCCAGGAAGACTTCTTCGTTCTACCACCTTTGCTTTCGAGAGCAAATCACTAGTTAAAGGCGAATCTAGACTCAACGCCCCTACTCCTTTTTCTCCGATTTCCGACAATAGGTTCGATTCTTTCTTTTGATTTTGAATAGCAAACTGTATGCTGCGTTCAATCTCGTCGCGGGAGATTTCCTTTTCAACCAACTCCTCCAAGACAGAATTATGAATACTTGGCAAACTCAGAAACAGGCGCTGTTGTCTTTGCACAAAGGCTACGAGGAATTCTCGTAGATTCATTCGTCGTAAGATTTCTTCCTCTTTGACTTTGCGGAAAAGATCATCGAGTTGCGTCCTTCCTTTTTCCCATGCAGCATTTTGGTAAGCTACTGCAACTCGGTACTGAGTCTCCACAATCTAACGATACGGTATGGTACAGGAGTTCTCCGGGAATGAGATTAAAAATTCAACAAGAGCCACCCAAGGCCTACTTTGAAGTGTACGTACCCAAGTATCATAAACCTCGCCGTTTGGAGCGTTTTCTTCGAGGGAGTTCGGGGTGGAAGAGTCAGCTCTGGATAAATAACGGCCCCACAAAGCAGTCACCTCGCTTTCAGTTTTTTCCAGTTCAGACAAAACTGGACTTACTAATTCTTCCATGGCCGAACATTGACTTTTAACATCCTCCAGCAAGGCGCCAATGGCTTCGGCAATTTCCTCGTCCATGTTCTTGGCGTTTTCTCCGAATTTATTTGCCACAAACTTTTGCGCCTCCCGGATTTCTACCATGACAGACTTTTCGTCAACAATAGTCGTTCTTCGTTTATCTTTGCCGGAGCTCAAGAGGCGTTTTTGCTGCTTTTCATTCGTGACGTTTCCTTTCTCGTCCAAGAAAACGTCGTCGTGCATGGCAGCCATGGCATCAGCATAAACCTGGTGAGCTCGACACGTACCCAATACTAGGCGTTGAGCGCGAGCCGTTTCGGAGAGAGCTGCCGATAGCAAATCACGGTAGCTCTTCCAATACAGGGAAAGGGAATCAAACTTGGAGCTGTATGCCAACCGTCGCCTCGTTTCATATTCTTTCAGCCGGCCGTAGGTAGAATCATTGGGGTTCGACAGTGAACCAGGGTCGGCCTTGGAAGCCCCGGTTCCGTGATGCTGTTGCGACCAGGGTGTGCGGGCTTGATCATCTGTTAATTCTCTCATGGCGAGCTGTGAAGTTCGGTTATTGCACGTCAAAGGCGTGAAACGAGACGAACACAATACAGCACTCGTACTCGTACTCGTACTCCTACTGTGCAAATATTCAAGATCAAGGCAATTGATAATCTGAAATGAAGAAAAACTAGTCTGCTACCCCCCCCCTACAAAATCACAGGGGGCGTAGCATATATGTGTGTAGAAACAGTACCAGAAAGAAGATTGCAGGACGTTGCAGGCTGTTGCAGGCTCTTGCAACAAGCAACTCTGTTACAAGACCCAGGATCTCTGCTCAAGACCCGAAAAATCTCGAAGTCGGGTCATTCCCATGTGACAACAGTACGAATATTACATATGTAAGATTCGTAACGACACACAGAATAAGGCGAAGCCTACAAATGTAAGATTCACTTAAATACTACAAGACTCATTATTTTCCTTGCAAGACCCAATACCGTACCGGTATGTGTATCCTGCGAGCATGTCTCCATGGTGCCCCCAACAGTGCCCCCCCTCCCCTTTTCTGTGCATCAGCATGCCTATGTCTAGTAGTGGTAGTATTCCTATATTCAGTTCTGACTCAAAGTTCATCTTTTATGTCTGCTTTATCTAAGTTCCTTGAACTCACAACATCAATGTCCATCCAGCAGAGTTCTCTAGTTTAATAGCTTGAACAATTGCAACCTACACATGTAAGCTTCCATGCTTATACGCACGCGAATATTACATATTATGTCAGGTACTATCCTTGTACCTTGATCCAGGCAGGCTGAAAGACTGGCTTGGGTGATTCAGATTGGCAGAGATCTGTGCGCACTTTTGTCACAGTGTTCGTTTACTCCCGTTTATCGGACTTTTGATTTGCGCAATATTTTCGCTCGGACACGGAAGTTGATTAGATGCGTCGTGTCGCAAGGACATGCGGGATTGCTCGGTCGTCGCCGGTGTTTTGATTATTTGATGCCGACGCACGCCGGCCGGCGATCCATCACACAACAAGAGATCACAACATCGGAAAAAGCGGCGCGCACGCATCTTGTTCTTGCGACCGACGCTCGATCGCAAGAACAAGTACAACAACAACAGCATTGTAACACAAATAGAAGTCTATTGATTACTCTATATATCTATCTACAGTAGTGTTGCTGATTGTCGGATTGACAATCATGAAACTCTTGAATTCGCTCGCCATCCTTGCCACCATCCTCGCTCTCCAAACCATTGTCGTCGACATGCCCCGTCCCCGAAGGACTCCCGAAGAAAAGGCCGCCGCTCTTGAATGTCGTCCCGAACGGTATCGCGCGTAAAACGTCGTCCGCAAGGAACGAAACAAGCTTGGATCGCAAAAAAAGAAAGTATTTGCCGAGCCCGGCGCGGATGCCACAGCTAGTAGTCCCGCTACTGGTGGTGTCGCTTCGTTCGGCGACTCGGGCAAGAACGGCAAGTGATCGAACCAAATGGGGTGTTTTGGAGGCGGTGCATTTAGGTGTTAACCCTTTTGAGGGTCTAGGGTATGGTTTATCCCCTTGATGGGTACCAACTACTAACCCCTCTATCGAACCAACTAACCCCTCTATCGAACCCAGCCTTAACTGCAAGTTACGGGCGGGGGTAGCAGCCCATACCTTCAGGTACCCATCATAGCAGGAGTAATCGTAGACTGGCTCTCTCTCGCCCTCTCTATCTAACTAAACTACTGTACCTGGTACCGGTACAGTACCAGGTACAGGACCCTGTTCGTAAAAGTAAGAAGTTCCATTCATCCTTCATCCGAGGAGGTTACAGCCGCGCGCTAAAACTTTGGGGGATGACCACTGTACTCGTACTGTACAGGTACAAGCACACTGCTCTATCCAGCACGTCGAGTTGAAAGATGCTGTACCTGCTGGCGGCCTGCGCCGTGCGCCGTGCGTGCGCGTGTACTTGATAGGGTCATGTTAGTCACATCGGTAGCGGTCGCCGCTCGGGTCATTATTTTGGGCATCTACTGTAGCTAGCGTCTACCTGTATGGACATACCGGAATAATTGTTTCCGACATCTAAGGACGCTGTGCCATCGCTACTGACCAATCAGCACTAAACGAGATATTGGAGGATTTGCATTTACTTTTACTTGTAGACTACTTTTGTAGTATCTCTCGAGTGTTAACAACAGATAGCTCATTATTTTCAATTCCAAACTTAAATTCTGTTGAAGACTTGAAACTAGCCAAGTCAATCAAAAGGGCTCGAATCTTCGAGCATACCGGTACCGGTAGCCGCCAGCACGGAATCATATAAGCAGGATTTCAGCTAGCTGGGACCTCACCTTCAAGTCTTGCCATGCTTTAGGGTAATCGGAAATGTGTTTGAAACCCGAGGGTCTGCCCTCGACGGCAAGAAATGTAGCACGGTTAATAAGTATGAGCATCATCATATTTCTACCGAACAATAAAGGTGGAAGCGGATGTTGTTGTCGATTACCCCCCACCTCTTGCTTGGATGGCAGCAAGGAGACCTCCTCGTCCTCCACCGCCTCCTCCAGGAGCGTCGCCCCCCCCACGCCCTTGAATGGCAGCAAGCAGTCCTCCACGTCCGCCATCGCCACCGCCTCCTCCACGACCACGACCTTTGATTGCATCGAGAAGTCCGCCGCGGCCACCCCCGCCTCCTCCGCGACCCCCTTTTATGGCATCGAGCAGTCCGCCGCGGCCACCACCGCCTCCTCCACGGCCGCGACCCCCTTTTATGGCATCGAGAAGTCCGCCGCGGCCACCACCTCCTCCACGGCCACCACCTTTGATGGCATCGAGGAGACCACCACGGCCGCCACCTCCTTTGATGGCATCCATGAGACCTCCTCTGGGAGGGCCTGGTAGCGGCGGCCCTCCAGCTCCACCAGACGATTGCTCGGCTTCCCCTTTAGCAGCCTCTTCCGCTTCCCTCTTCGCAATTTTCGCTTTGATGTCCTTCTCTATTTCTTCTTGTGTTTTCAGCTTTCGAGACATGGGCAACCGTTCGCCACCAAGAACCGAGATTGTCTTTAAGTTCCTCTCCCTTAGCTCGGCGAGCAGGCCTTTCAACATGTCGACCGTCGACTTTATTCGAGTGTCCAGAACTCCCGTTTGCTTCAGTCGATTGTTGATGAACTTTGTGAAACTCTCAAAAGCTTCAGCAGTCTCTTCTGCCAAGGAACACTCCACAATGCTTCTGGGATCGGGCTTGCCTTCGCCTCCCTTTTTCCCGGAGAGCTGCATACCAGATCGCCCACAGATATCAAGGATGGATAATTTACAATCATTCAGTACATCGGTAAAATTCGCCACTTCCTTTTTCTTGACATCTTCCGTCAACTTAGTCTTATCGTCACCGAGAAGAATAATGTCCTCTAGCCATTTCGTCATCCCAAACTCCAGCTTATCCATCATATCATCCATTTGCTCACAGCTTCCATTTGCCTTTGAAACTTGCAGCAGCTTTCCGTTGTAATGCTTTTTCAAGGCATCGCTTCTCTCATTTGCCTTCTTTTCTTTCATCAATTCTAGGGCTTCCTGCATCGCCTTGGCACCTGGATCATCCGTGTCAGCCTTCTTTACATCAGAAACTTCGTACTCAGCTGCGTCTGTAAATCCATAGTCGCCATCATAGTCAATCAGCTTGTCTGCTTTCAGAGGACACTGCTTCCCAATCAAGGGACAGCCTTCATTTGGATTTGCACGGGTGGCATAAGGGTGCGCGCCGGGAGGACCGTATTGGTCGACGTGTCGTTGCCATGACGCGAGATTCTCCTTGAAATTTCCTTTCATCATGTTATAAAATGTCCATTTGCGCTCAGTCATCTTCTCTGCCTTCATCGCCTTCCACTGGGGGCCCACCTCCCTCAGATGCTCGTAAATAGCACGTCGCTCAGTCAACGTCAAACCAGTGACACGCATATTTTCCAGGGTCGATGGGTGCATCCGAACAATGTCATCGGGATCTCTTCGAATCAATTGAAGGACATTGGTGCGTTTGAATTTCTTGGCAATCAGTTTTGGAAGATACTTGCCATTTGGTGTTGGTTCTGTCGTCAGCTGTGCTTCGCTCATGTTTCGTACTTCTACTGGCATGTGGCGTCGCAGCTTCTTGAGCGCCTCGAGGTTCCCAGGTTTATTATCCTCCTCCCATTTCTTCTCAAGCCGGTCT
The DNA here is from genome assembly GCA_956465555.1 of Nitzschia sp. pyKryTriq1. Lineage (NCBI taxonomy): Eukaryota > Bacillariophyta > Bacillariophyceae > Bacillariales > Bacillariaceae > Nitzschia > Nitzschia sp. pyKryTriq1. The sequence goes on from OY101116.1 coordinate 3,356,556, forward strand.
TGTTCCGCCTGGTACTCGTCTGTAAGAAGCAAGGCATTATTGTATTTTTCCATTTCTTGTTCAAGCTTAAAGTACTCCTCACGTAGCCTGTTCTGCTCTTCTTTGTCAGGATGAGTGACGTCACTTCCACCGATCTCGCCCATCCTCTTTCCAATCTCTGATACCTTTTTTAAGCAGATTTCGTAGTCAATATCTTCGGCAACGGCAACACCAGCTTGCGCTAGTTGTTTTTCTAGCTTTTTCTGCCGCTTCTCGGCAGATTCGAGTTTCTGGAGGAGATCTCCCATCTTTTCAGCATCAAAATCACCACCCATTGTCGACATTTGAGCCAGTAAGTCGGCAATGCTCGAAGATGGGGCCGCCGGAGCAGGTGCTGGAGCACGGGCAGGTGAGGCGGCAGTTGCACCTTTTGGAAGAAGATTTTTCCTAATGAAGTCCTGTTCCAAATCTTGATCATCAGGAAGGGCTTGAAGAAGAAAGCGTGGTTTCTTGCCATCACTCCCTTGCTTCATCATTTCAACTTGATTGGGCAAGTCATCAAAGTCAACGATGTTTGCACCCTTGATGGCAGCCCGATCATTTTCGTCTAGCTCATCATTCTTCTTTAGACCCTCTTTGTTGGCTTCACTGATCAAGACAACCTGGGCATTGTCCTTCACTTGATCTCTCTTTACAAGTATTAGATTATCTCTGCCTGGATCGCCTCTTACCTGGTCTTTCGGTACTAATACATATCCATCTGGAACAGAGTCACCACCGGCTTGCTCTCTTGAAACTGCAACCATGCCTTCGGGTATGGTTCGGGCTGCCTGTTCTTGCGGGACAAGAACCATTCCTTCCGGGACTGTCGCTTGGTCCTTGGGAACCAGGGCCATACCCGCCGGTACGGCGCTACTTGATGCCACTGGGATCCCAGCAGCTACCATCTTCGTCATCGCATCTGCGGATGAGCTAGCAGCAATCTCATTGGTCAGCACCGAGTCCTGAATGTTCTGAGCAACTCCGTCCACTGCCATCTTTTGAGCGACGGCACCTTCTGGCATGCCCATTTTCAACATTTTTCGGTATTGTGACGCCACTTCTTCCTCGCCAGTAGAAAGGGAGGATATTTTTGCAGTTGAAGCTGCTGGAGCACCGCCGATTGCTCGCGCAGGGGCTTCATGCGCAAGAACTGAATCTTGAACGTTTTGTGCGACACCATCGACGGCCATTTTCTGCATTACCGCACCGTCTGGCATCCCCATCTTCAGCATCTTTCGATAGTGTGATGCCACTTCTTCATCTTCAGCAGAAAGGGACGATACTTTTTCAACCGCGGCTGCTGCAGGACCGCTGTTTACTGGTGCTCCGGGGGCTTCATGCGCAAGAACGGAATCTTGAATGTTCTGTGCGACACCGTCAACGGCCATTTTCTGCATCACCGCACCATCAGGCATCCCCATCTTCAACATTTTCCTATAGTGACTTGCAACCTCCTCTTCCACTGATGACAAGGAAGAAATATTCCCCCCCTCGGTACCTTTTGGAGCGGCCTCGGCACCGGAGGAAGAAGTTGGTACCGGAATCGTACGTGCTGGGAGCTCACGAGCAATCACAGAATCCTGAATATGTTGAGAAATACCATCAATCGCCATCTTTTGCATTACAGCACCGTCTGGCATGCCCATATTCAGCATTTTGCGATATTGTGTCGCTACAGCTTCGTCTTCAGCGGACAAAGAAGAATTGGGGGGATTATCTTTCGGCTCATCTGCATCTGCAGTAACGGACGATTGTTCTTGTCCCAAAGGAATCGATGGCACTTCGCTGATAGTAGGCGTACTTGGTTTTGTCTTGCGAATCCTTCGCACTTTTTTCCCGTCCGGTCGCACGTATATTTCGTACTGCTCGCTGTCGTTATTGGCACCTGTTCCGACCGCAGCAGGCTTTCTAATCCTTCGAACTTTCTTCCCATCTGCCCTCACATAGATTTCACCTTGGGCGTCCTGAGAATGAAGCATATCTCCAGATACACTAGCGCTACCACTCATTTTCTTGACCCCAGAAGGAGCTCCCAAAAAGCCTTCCAGTTTACCTGGCTCTTCTTCGTCCTCCTGAGGCTTCTTGGCTCTCTTGATTCTTCTCACTTTTGTTCCGTCCGGTCTCGTGATGATCTCAACCTCATCGCCAGGTTGAGCTGCCGATGTCTTCTTAACTCTCCGCACTTTTTTCCCGTCAGATCGAACGTATACCTCACCAGTCAGAGATGAGTTCTTATCGACAGCAAGCATGTCGCCAGCAACTGAAGCACTTCCGCCGATTTTCTTTGGTCTCGAATCCATGTTACTGAGGAAACTCGCTAGATTCTTCTTAGCTTTTGCCTCTTTTGCTGCTTCATCGCTCTCTGGCTCTAGCTCCTTCGCTGCCATCATTTCCCCACCTACTGTTGCCGCGCCCCCTTTTGGTGCGGATTTCGGCTGTGAGTCCAAGAATCCAGAAAGCCCATCACCCTCTTTATTCTCTTCCTTGGGTTTGGTCTTCCGAATTCGTCTAACCTTTGTCCCGTCTGGGCGAGTGATTATCTCAACATTATCGCCGGGCTCAGCAACTGACTTGTTTACGCGCCGTACCTTCTTGCCATCTGCACGAACATAAACCTCACCTGTCAAAGATTCGTCCTTACTCACAGCAATTCGGTCTCCCGCAACGGAAGCACTTCCTCCTATCTTCGGTCGGATTCCACCACTTTTTCCGAATAGGAAGCCATCCAGTGTCTTTTTCCCTGTTTCGGCTGGAGCTGGTCCAGGAGAAGGAGCTTGACCCATTGGTGTTTCCGACGATGGCTGTGTGGAGGCCTTCTTCTTTATTCTCCTTACTTTCGTTCCATCGGCACGGGTATAGATTTCAACCTCCGTATCTTCTGTTGATACACTAGCAGCATTGTCTGGACCAGAAACAGAAGCCGATCCTGCAGAAGAAGGCTTGCGAACTCGACGTACTTTCTTCCCATCTGGCCGGACATAAATCTCCCCTTCCAAATGCTGATCGCCCGCCACTGAATGGCTCCCAGAAAACCTGGTTTTAGGTTCGGCTGAACCTTGCTCAAGAAAACCAGAGAGGCCGGCATTGGCATTGATAGATGACGAAGCGACTGAATCAGCAGCTGGCGACGATGACGATTCTTGGGTGATTTCGGCGGGTTTTGTCTTTCTAATCCTTCTGACTTTCGTTCCATCTGGTCTGGTAATTATTTCCACATTATTGTCTGCTGGTATAGATTCACCCAACGGTGCAACCACAGATGAGAGTGACTTTTTGACTCGCCTTACTTTCTTGCCGTCTGCTCTAACATAAACCTCTCCAGTCAGAGATGATTCTTTGGTGACGGCAAGTTGGTCTCCTGCTACCGAAGCACTCCCGCCTACTCTGCGGTTCCCACCTCCACTACCCCCCAAAAAGCCATCGAGCGACTTCTTGGTGGGATCTTCACTTGCCACTGATCCACTAGATCTCTTAACGCGTCGGACTTTCTTTCCGTCGGCTCTTACGTAGACTTCGCCATCTCCTGCAACAGACTTGCTGCCTCTCGGTGCCTGCTTCTCGGTTTGACCACTAGACAGAAATCCTTGCAGGGAAGTGGTATTGGCCGCAGCTGAGTTTGCTCGTCTCACGCGCCTAACTCTAGTCCCATCGGGTCTGGTGTAGACTTCTCCGTCGCCATCGCCATCACCTCCACCGGCAGCCTTGCTCGGCCTCGCCCCTCCGGAGGTGCCGTACCTGTAGTCACCAGAGCCAGCGTTCCCTGGAGGGAGGGACGTGATGATAGCGCTCACCATTGTTAGCTTTTTGAAAGCCTCTTCCGCGTCTGTCAAGCTGGAGTACTTCTGAATTGCCTCTGCTGTCTCCGAATCAGCCGGGTCACCCTGGCAAATCTTGACCCAGTCTAGGAGGGAGATGTGAGGTGTGTTACCCGAGCTGCCCTCCGATTGTACAAAGAAGAAGGCATGAGAGCTGTAAGGAGGTGGGGCTTTAACCCTGGCCCCATGCTCTACGATCACGTGGGGCAACGACCCTTCGTTGAATTTCTGTTTCAGACCCGCTTTCGACTCTAAGCCCAGCACGTCGACTGCCTGGTCTTCGGTCACCCAGGCACCGTTAGGGCAGACCCCGAGCAACTCAGACAGGGCCACCATGGCAGTCACCGTCGAAACCCTGCTGTTGCTGTTCCTGCAATACTGGTTTTGTTGCCCAACGCCCAACGCAAAAACGTATTACAGTACGCTTTAATAATGTACAGAGTATACGCTCAGTCATGGCCGGGCATCGTACCTGGTACCTTCGTACCAGTACAAGTACAGTACAAATACCGCTGGGCAGAGCAGAACAGCGACTTGGCATCAGCATGGGCGGGGAGACGGGGACCCGAGAAGTCATTACTGTAGATTTTGCTTCAGTGTGTCGAACAAGCTAGCGCTCTAAAATCCAACGCCAACACGTTAAAACGTACCAGGTACCAGATACCGGTGCAGATTCTTCCAGCAGGATACTGAACTGTACTGGTACAAGGTACCTTCTACCTGGTACCGGCACTGTACCAGGTACTGGTACAGTACGAACCACTGTACCGGTAGAAGTGGTACCGGTACGCAACTACCAGACTACCGGTACGGCAACTCTACTAGCTAGTAGTAGACTACCGGTACGAACTCTACTTCTACTAGACTACCGGTACATAGTTTTTGAAGATTTTTTAAAATAATGTAACGGTGCGTGTATGAAATGAGAAAAAGTAGTACACATTCATCTTCATGCTATGTCTCCCATTAACTCTCATACAATCAATCGTCGATCAACCGTGACTGGGCTGATAACCTCTCAGCGAAGATGGGGATCGTTATACCGCCGGTACAGTACCTGTAGACCACTGACTACATCATCATTCATCATCATCATCATTATCCTTCTTGCAAAAGGAACGGAAGTAGTTTAGCCTACGTACGTACCTACTACATTACAGTATCATCAGACTCCGAGGAGGAGCAGTCATCGTGTTGATATCATCGATCGCGAAGTAGAAGATGCATAAAACGCAAGAAAAATGAAATGTGCATGGTATTTCACTAAGAGACTAAGAGTGCAACACAATTGAACACAATCGTACCGGTAGAGTCTACGAGTATGCCTGATAGGAGTACGATTGCTTGGACATTCACAGTGGCCGTAGACTAAAAAGTCTAGCATTTGAAAATACATTGAAAAACATTAACATAAAGGAACCCCTACGAAGAGCCTACCTTACCCCCAAATGCAAACAGCACACATTTGTAGTGTCTCTACTACCAGATCGAATGAACGATCCCCATGGGACTTGAAGCTTGATTACTTCTTGGATCTGCTCTTCGAGCGCTTTTTGGGAGAGTTATCTTCTTTGGTCTTGCTTCCTGTTCCCTTGGGACGTCCTCGTGTTTCTTTCTTTGGAGCGTCCTTTGTTTTGGTCTCCTTGGAAGTACCAGTGGAGGACCGCCTTGGTGCTGCTGGCTTTTTGGCCGGTGCCTTTTCAGCCTTCTTGACCATCTTGGAGATAGGCTCGTCATCATCATCGTCCTTCTTCGTCTTCTTGATATTTTTTGCTGGAGTGGCCTTCACTGGTTTCTGCTCAGAGGGTTTCGGCTTTTTTGCAGGAGATGCTTTGGGTTCTTTAGTCTTGGCGGGTTCAGCTTTGGGCTTGGTCACTTCTGGTTTGGACTTCTTGGAATCGTCTTTTGGATCATCGATCTTCTTTTTGCGCTTCCTGGACGGCCCGCGCATGACGAACTCATTGTGAGCACGCTGGATAACAAGCTGTGCTGCTTTCTTGTCCTCTTCAGTGTACTTCGCGACGTTTGTCTTCGTATCGCGGTTCGTCAAGCGGTTGTCAAAGGCCTTCTCGAGAAGCATGAGTTCTTTGGGATTGAACGCGATGACGGTTACATTCTCCACTTCCTCATCTGACTGTTGGCTAGCTCCGACAACAGCCATGGGCGGAATGACAGGAGCTTGTCCCTTCCATTTGAGAAGAGCTTGCTGCTCAAAGAGAGCATTCGGTTTGTAGCTAAGCCCGGCCCCAGTAGTAACTTGGAGAACTCGTTTACGGCCGTCGACGCCCTCTCCCCACACAGTAACATTCGTATGAATGAAGAGGCACTTTTCAGCTTTCTTGTCACCCAGCGTCTCGAAGCGCAAGTGCTCCCAGATGGAGTCGCCAGGCTGCAAGACACCTTGGTTAGCCAACTTGCTCTCGTCGAGGGTCGAATCAATGTTTGCCATCGTGACCCCCACACCGACCTTCTTGATTTTCCCAAAGTCAGCTGGCATCTTGTTGACATGTTGATCGAGCAAGACCAAGGTCTCGCAGCCATCGCCGTAAGCGAGTAGAATCGCCTTGTCACCGCCCGAATGCCTCTTGGAAAGCTTGACCAGCCATTCAAGGTTTTCCTCGACGGTCTTTCGCGTCCACTCGGCAACCGAAAACGGCACGCCGTTCATGTTGAATTTGCGGACTGATCCCCGAACAACGAGAGAACTGTTGGTAGCAGGGCTTGCCTTCGATGGCCCAAGCTTGGCCACGGCTACCATTGCAGTAGCATTCTCTTGAGCTGCCGCAAATGCGACCATTTGAGGATAGAAGTTTGCTGGCAGCCCCCCTTGAAGACCACCTCCCAGCATTGGAGGAGGACCACCGCCCAAGCCCGCCATGTTCCAAAACGGGTTACGTGCATTGCCTGCTTGAGCGGTGCCACCGGCAAGGAGTGCTTGAGCGGCCGCTTGAGCTTGCGCCTGAGCCTGTTGAAGAGCCATCGTAATGACTAAAAATATGCTAGGTCGAAGTTTGAGGGGGGGGGGGGTGTCTGATCTCTCGAAGCCTTCGTTGTCTTCCAGTATGTACCTGGTACAGTACCTTTTCAATACCGGACTATTGCTGTAGGAGTACGGTATGTACCGGTATGATATGAATATTGTATTGGATAATACAGTACGGTACGGTATGGGAATGATGGGCTTTCGACTTTCTGGCGCGGGGTGCGGTGATGTATCGGTATCATAGCTCGGAAAGCTTTTGAACCGAAGAAATTGAATTCTCGTGTTATTGTCGTGAAGAAAAGTCGTGATGTCGTTCTCTCGATTATACCGGGTGCGAGTACGGCACAGTACCGGGACATCCCGACACGAAGGGCAACGGATGTACCGGTACACATTCCGGTACAAGTACTGGTACCGTACAAAGCGCGATGTCTTCTTTTCACCGCGAACACCCGCATCAAATCTCCCGTTTCAAACTGAAGGCACAAGCTCGCCAGCGGAATAATTTAATATACGTGTACGTATCATCTTATAAAACGAAACGTTAATTGTACCAATTCTGTCTGTACATCATCCGTACCCGTACAGTACTTCGTGTGCGCCATGCGCCACCACGATTTCCGTCCGTCTCTCATCTCATGCATCATCTCGACTTCTTTCCAGAGCTCTCTACTACTAGCTAGGTAGTACGGTACTACACAGAGTAGTACGGTACTACTCTCTCTACTACTACTAGTAGTACAGGTACTGGTAGAGAGAGTAAGAGCTCTACTCTCTCTCTCTAGTAGTAGTAGAGCTAGAGCTAGAGTTTTGTAGAGAGAGACTAGTACTCCTCGTAAAAAGGGATCCGCTCTCCTCCGATCGAATTAGAGCCAGAGATTAGGGCAGTCAACTCCCTCTCTACGAGGAGTACTCAGTCGTCTACTGTGCCGCCGTAGTGCTTCGTAGAGAGAGGAGTATAGAGTCAGTCTCTATTAGAGTTAGTACTACTTCGGAAGTACTGTCCTAACATGGGATTTATGAACACAGGAACGTACCAACCAGCAGGTATGGTACCAGTCTCCGGTAGTCTAGTAGAGACTGGTGTAATAGTAGCCACTCTACCAGAGAAGAGAAAGTATTTGAAGTCGTCCTAGCTACATAGCTAGTACTGCTGTCTCGTTCTTGGAGGATACGTGTTCCCAACTCTTCTTCCTCCTCTACTTCAACAGAGATCGGAAGGTTTACATACTTTGTTGTCCCTGTAGTACCACCACACGGTCGTTCGATCGTTAGAGAGAGAGGAGACGCTCTATCTACTACCGGGAGAGGGCTTCTAGTGGTACTAGTAGCTCTCTACTCTAAAGAACTGGTACAAAGAGGATGCCGGTAAAGAGTCTGTAGACTCAGGAAAAGTAGCAGGTATACTATGAGACAAGTGCGAAGTACGTACTTCGAGTATGGAAGTACTGTCATCGATTATTCAGATGCAGACAATGTTTCTAACAAAACTCCGGTAGACATGCCTATGTTTTCATCACTGCATAATATATCAAATAATATCAATTGCATTTGTTATACAATTCTAGATTCAGAGAAAAGGTATCCGTCGCTATCAACTGAGGGTTCCAGTCCTGCCGGCGGGCCTCTGATTACACCTTTCAGCCTCAAATCCAACTCTTCTTCTAGACCAGCCACCATTATGTTGAGAATCGACCGGGCATTGTATGCTCCCGTGATCCCTGGTTGTCTCAGCTCATTGACAACTCCCATGGTAACAGAAATTCCGAGAACGATGAAACCCAGATACCATGCCTGTACAGCAAGGATCTCTGAGCCTCCAATAGTTTGCACGCCAGCCCCCAGCAGTGGAAAAGTAAACAGCACAATCAAAGCAAGAGTGTACAAGAGTAGCATGTGTATTTGTGGCAGTTTCCGCTGAAGGGCACCCAAACGACGGGCTCGGGCTTGGCGCAGAGAACGAACTGTCTGGTAAACTAATGATGGCTCACCGACGCTTGTGAGGTAGAGAATCTCTTCCAGAGGGTCATCTACCGGCCTGGCCGATAGAAGAAAGGCAGGTTCGACGTCGTTGAATTTAGATAGATCATTCTCGACGTACTCTTGGATGCAACGGAGAATGCGTTCATATAGTGCTTGCCGTCCTTGAGAGACAAGGGCAACCTGTTCAAGAAGCGACTTTGCCATGGTGACTTCTTCGAAAAGGGCCAAGTATGTGGATTCTTGTTGTTGATACATAAAGTAGTAAGTCTGACCGACAAGTATTGAAAACATGAGACCCGAGGTTGTCAGGATGTTCTGAATGTACTGCGATGCATCTTGTGACACAACTGCAAATACGCCAGAGTCATTGATAGTGCTCGCAAGCCACATGGCAACGGTGGGATAAGATATAGCAGCAGAGGTTGCCAAGAAAAGAGAAGGAATTCCTACACGTAGCAATGTGACCGACTGCGCAAATTCCTTTGTTATCGTGGAATCGTCTGAGAAATCTGATGGGTAAAAGCTCTTGGCCAAATCCACCCATATCGACGACGATCCGTCGTCTACAGGGACCACCATTTTCTTAGGAGCTTGAAAGAGCTGCATTTTCTCGGAGGCACTCCTCGACAGAACCACACCAGATTTGGGAAGTAGAGCGAGGGTATCCATAGGGGAGATAAAAAAGAATAAACAAGATACCCTCGTTAGAGTAGTGAAAATTTGCGAAGCGGCAGTCATAGTACGGTACTGTTTTTTTTTGGCGACTGGCGGTGGGAGAGCTGATAGATGGCGATCCTGTGCGTTTGTCTTGGGTGTTCACGAGTACCGGTACAGCGGGGGGCCTCCTTCCGTGAAGAATCAGTTGCAAAGAACGAGCGGCGGAAACTAATGTATGATTTCGTTGAATATTGATGCCGATAATGGAAGGTAGCCCACAAGTACTTGTACAGTACCCGCCGACATCCGACATCCAGCCACCATCAGTATTATTTTGTTATGATCATCGTCGGCGGTCGGCGCGTTGTTCAGGCTACTGTAGCGGGTGGCGCAAATGGACCCGCGGGGCAAATCGACTCAAAATTCCGGTGGAATCATCCTAGACTATCTGGCATCTTTAGTGGTGACGTTGCGCAAGAGAAAACTAATAAAGGTTGCGCATGTTGTGTGCGGTGCGACAATCGACAATATCTACCGACGTCGGTCAGCCTATGGTCGTACGAGTCCGTAGACCGTGTGTATAGAAGCATACTGGTATTGGTACTTGTACCGGTATTGTATTGCACTACCACTACTCAAGAACTCACGGATTTAAACAGTATAAGTACAGTACATCATACCAAATACCAACCTCCACAAACCTCCCAATTATTGACCAAACGAAGCAAAGTCCTCGGATTTTGACCAAACGATGAAAAAAGTCCTCGGATGGATGAGGCGCCTGCGCGTCGCGCATTTTCCTCGCGCTGAGATACAGTAATATCGTTAGACACCCCTGCCCCTGTATCCTTGCCTGTATTACCGGTATATAAAATTAGCCCCTGGGTAGACTACTCAACTGTATGGACCGGCAGGTAGTAATAGAGGATAGTCGACTACTGTACTGGTTCTGTGCCATTTTAATACAGGCCGACAGTCAGTAGCAAAGCAAAAAGGTACCGCAAGCTGCTTCCTCGTGTGCATACCACTTTGGTTTTCGCTTTGCATCGCGATTGAATATTGAATTGGGAAAGCGTGTACTCGTAGGCAGGCAGTTTGTTTCATCATGAAGCAGGCAACGAAGGGAGGGGGGATGGAATCATCATCGCTTTCCGCTCGAACTCGCCCTCGTCCACAATACAATTATTTCTATGGAAGTACCACGGACACTGCTGCAGACGCGCTTACTGTTGCTACTAATGATACCGAGTCCTTGGTAGGCGAGATCCTCGTCCCAACAGACAACGAGGAAGAGGCACCAAACTCCAACGGGCATGATGTGCAGCACCTCCTGATGTCGAATGGACAATCAACGAAATCTTGGCTTCCTGGGTCGCGGTCTGGTGAAAAGAATGGAATCGGTCGTGTTCTGGCCATTCTTCTACTAGCTGCGTCCGTCAGTACATTTTTCATCCTCTTGATGCCGCACTCTTCCCGTCCTATACCCGAGGCACAGAGCATTTTTGTTCCCTTCGAGAAAGCCAATCGAGCTGACTACGGGGACCCCGTAGACGGCCTCCTCGACTTGAATCTTTTTCATCCTAGCCTACTTTCCGATGACGCGCAGCGTACCTTCAATTTCCCTTTTCCCACGGGTGCATTTTGGACGAATCTAGTGGTTCCCTCTCCGGACGCACAATACTCGTATCCAACAGTCGTGTATCCGTATGCCTACAAGTGGTCCGAAACATCGTTACAGCTTTCCTATCCAGCGGCACACAGACTTGAAGACAAGAACCATCGTTGGGTAACGGATACGTTTGCCCCAGAACTTACTATGTACACAGCAGAAGCTGCCAAGTCAAGATTTATTACGAAATATGACCCCTTGAGTGTGACGGTCCGCTTCTTTGCTACAACTGAGAGCAAGTGGGAGACGACACTCGTCCAAGGCAGTCCTTATACAACCATCAAATATCTCAAGGGAACTCCCATCTTCAAAGCTTTAAGTACCTTCAAAGCAGTACAATGTCCGGGAGACGAGGCGGAAGACTTTCACGACTTCTTTGAAGACGACCAAGAGGAAGATGCTGATAGACGACGACTCTTTGGTGTCTGCAGTATTGAGGTAAGACATGTTAGGCAGATTTTTGCACACGCTCCCTCGTTTTTGGAAGACTAAACCCCTTTCTCTCAGGATGACTCCGACAAGACCACAATGCGTGGAGTGCAATTCATGTTCAGTTCTGAAGAAGGAGCGTACTGGATCTTGTTCTCTTCGGAACCAATCAGTCTCGAATATGACAAAATACACAAGACGACAATCACTTCCTCCTCTCCGTTTACGGGAATATTGAGGATCGCATACATTCCTGCCGTAGACGCATCCGACACTTCTTCATTCAGCTCCACTGGCCTTCGCCGCCTCATCTATCATGCAGGTGTGTATCCGACCGCAGGCGAGGTTAGTTGGGAATTTCATTCACAAGCCACAGCATCGAAAACTAAGAAAACGAATGTGACGACGAGTAGTCGCCATGCAACTGTTCATTTTTCGTTCGAAGCGCGAAGCATGACGGATGACTCGATTCGACCAAAGAACATGCCTATAGGTTTGCTGATGCTGGCTCTACCTCACCATCTTCAGGTACTGCCCCAAAGTGTGCAACTGAGCAAAACACGATTCGATCTCACCTATAATTGCATCAAGGGACCTCTTACTCCGATTGTTGGGTCTGTCTGGTCGTTTGAGGAACCTTTGCTTGACTTAAACTTTGATGCCCCAACTCAAGATCTTGATCCCGGTGTTCGCCGAACAATTCTAGATCAGGTGGAAAAGGATGTGGCCCGAGTTCTTCCTACAAACGACGAAAATGTTTACGGTTATGGGAAACAGGTCGCGAGGCTAGCTCAACTTGTGCATATCGCAAACGAATTGCAAATTGGGCATACTCTTCAGAAGGGAGCAGAAGAAGAAGGGTCTAGTCTAGTGCAAAAGGGGAAGGAACTTTTGGGATTTTATCTGGAGAATTTCTTGACAAACCAAGTCGCTGATTTTCTCCTGTTTGATGTAAACATGGGCGGAATTGTATCGAAGAACGGGCTGATGGACAAGAGCGCAGATTTCGGAAATGGAAGGTAAAACCACCTCACGTATTCATTCTCATTTGGAAAGTCTCTCAACATCTTGTTGTCATCCCCCCTGCTTTATAGGTACAACGGTAAGTTTGAGAATGGATCATTTCCTTGGAAGTCTCGTCATATTCTCACTTTGTGTCTGCCTAGACCATCACTTCCACTATGGCTACATTTTGTATGCATCCGCAATTCTGGCGAGATTGGATGCAACATTCGTCGATAGGTTCGGAGGCCATGTGGATGCCCTCTTTCACGACGTAGCGCACTCGGCCAACGGAGATTCGAAGACTGTCCTGCCAAACAGTGCGTTTTTCCCCATGTCAAGGCACAAATCGTGGTTTGACGGCCACTCCTTTGCCACTGGAATGTTTCCGTTCGGCAATGGTAAAAGTCAAGAGAGCTCCAGCGAGGCTGTCAACTGTTACTATGGTGCTTACTTGTGGTCACTGGTACGCCATGGAGACGGAAGTGTAGGTTCCGACCTGACGGATTTCGCTCGTCTTTTGTTCGCGATGGAAGTTCGAGGTGCACAAACTTATTGGCATATGATGCCCAAAGGTGCTCTCGAGGATAACTCAAAGGCGGTGCAAGTATATAGCACGACCTTTCAGCGGAACTACATGGTAGGGAACGTTGGTATGCTGGATGTATCTGCCAATACGTGGTTTGGCAACGATGCTTTGTATGTCCATATGATCAATGCAATACCAATAACTTCCGCTACTGCAGTATTGTTTGATAGCAAGTACGTGCAGCAGGAATACAAGTACCTGATGGCATCTCGCAGTGAAGTGGAAATGCCGTGGCGAGGCTACACTGTATCAATTCATGCCATAATTGATCCCAACATGGCTTGGGAAGATGCTCAGGGCCTGGTGAGTTACGAGTTGGATGCGGCTATAAGCAAGAGTCAAGTGCTCTATTGGATAATGTCGAGACCGAATTTCAATGTGACAGTGTCGGTTGAAAATGGAGGCCCTGCCTCGACCGATGATTCGGCGTCTGACACTGGCGCAAGCTCGGCAGCTTGCAACAACCACAGTCGGTGCGAAAAGTTGGGCATAAGCGGACAATGTTGTCCAACGTCAGATGGGTCTTATCTAGGGTGCTGTGGTGGATCCGATGCTGGCGGTAAAAGTCAAGTTCTTGCAACAAACAGCTCTGAAAAATCTAAGGCGTCGTCCAGCGACGATTCATCATTGTGTGAAAATAATCCAGGATGCGTAGAGGCTGGGCTAAGTGGTGTGTGTTGTCCTACGAACGAGAAAGTGCCGGTAATGCTCGGATGTTGCGCCTAGCACTCTAATACGAGCGAGAGAGAGAGAGAATAGCTGCCAGGATATCTACGAAGAGGAGTACCCAGAGGAGTCTGTGCTCGTAGCTGTTGCGCTCCTGCATCCCGGTCTACCGGTATGTACTACTCGTACTCGCTCGCGCACTTCATACAGTACTTGTACGTACACGTACGGGACAATACCAATACTCTCAGTAGACTACGAGTAGTCCACCACAGACCCAGTCACTATCTCTAAAGTGGAACTTGTACCTGTACTGGTACTACACGAACACAGTACAAGTACTGTACAGGTACGTCCAACGATCGCACACCCACCCCTTCTCTCTCCTACTGTACCGTACTACCGGTAGGTAGAGTGCATACAAGATTACCAGATAGAGGAGTCTACTCTCTAGAGTAGAGGACTCAGAGATGAGAGGGAAGACGTGGGAGGTACCTGTACTGGTACAATACCAGCAGGTGTGTACGAGGTACTCGCAGGGCTACCAGGTACTTGTACGTGTCTACTACCGGGTATGAATAGTCTACAGTCAGAATGCTGTGCGATAAACCTACAACGAGTACGCTTCGGCACCTGTCGTACCAGGTACGCCGTGTATTGGACCATACCAGGTACAGTAGAACGAAGGTTTTGCATTCTACTCGTAAGTTGGTTACTTGTACAGTAGTTTTAAATTCGACTGCGCCTCTCCGCTGCTTTAAGATGAGGAAAAAGTATTCAAGTCTACACAAGTTTGGGGAGAGAGCCAGTTTGGTTTTTGCCAATTTTTAAATTCACATATTATTCTAGTAAGAAACGAAATGATTGTACAACTTGCAACAATTTACAAAATCCCCAGTGGAATTGGTGTCGCAGATCATTTAGGCCAAGGGGGCGGAAGAAGCATTCAGATTGATCTTCGCACGGCTGAGCTCTGTGATTTTGTAGAAGAAAAGAGAAGGTTTAGTTTGAGTGAGACAGTTTGTTCAAACGACGTTGATTCAGAGTCATACAGTACCAGTACGGTACGGTGCCGACATGTTCACTTACTGGTTCGGAGGTAGTACACGTATCCAGCCAACAAGACGGCGACAGTGAGGAAGCATCCAATGGCAATCGCAGCAGGCTTCGACTTTTTGGTGGCCGATGTTCGGATGACACCATCCTCTCGGATGATCTTGATACCCTCGATGTACGAGCAGGCAGCTTCGTTGGGGTAGTAGATGTTCATCTTGCTCTCGCACTTTCCGGCAATTTGGTAAATGTCACTGCAGAACTCACTGACAGCGTAGTTGTTGTTTCCGTTGTAGCCAGCACATCCAGTGCAGGACATGGAAACCATGGATTTCTGGGTGTAAGGAAGTCCCTGGATGGCGTACTGAGACTGCGCGAAGCTAGTGCACGTGTCGTCAGTGAACAAGCCGAGGCGGATCTCTCCTCCTTGGTCGGCACAGTACGGCCCGACGTAGTAGGTGACATCGCCATCACCGTAGTATCCGTATCCGTTTCCATTTCCGTTCTGGGCAAGGTGACGGCGCATGTCGAACTGAGAGCAAGTCATGTAGCTGCTCATGTCATAACCGTTGCCGTTGTTGTTATTATTGTTGTTGTAGTTACCTTGCGTGGCCGTGTAGTAGGAGCTCAAGTAGGTCTCCATGTCCACGACGTAGTCTCCGTAGCGCGAGGTGCAGCCGCCGAGATCGCTGCTGCACTCACCGGCGGGGCAGAGTCGGAAGCGAACCAAACGCTTGGTCATGATGCGGACATCGTCTTCGTCCGCAGCATTGTCATTCCACTGCTGGACGTGGTGGCATCCTTGGAACTTAACGCTGTAGCCAGAGAGAAAGCTGGTGTCCACGTCGTCATAGTTGTAATCGTTCTGTCCGTTGTTGTTGCCGTTCTGTCCGTTGTAGTTGTAGTTGTAGTTATTGTTAAGCTTACGGGCGTGGTGCATCAAGTTGCGTCCACCCTCCGAGTTCACGGGAACATCTCCGTTCTCTGGGGTGATAACATTGCCCTCGGCGACGGCCAAGAGACCCAAAGCAAGGACGGCGATACGAGAGAACATGGTGGAAGCTACTTTGGAATGAAATCGACAGTCGCGACGTTCAAATTGAAATATGATCGATCGAGGGACTTGGCCTGTCGCCGAAGGAATGGCTTGGTCAGTTTGGGGAGCCGACAACGCCGCCTTGTGTCTAATTCCGCGAGGCCGGGGTTCGCGAGCTATCATTCAAATGTATAAGGCTTTGTATATACACATTCCGAATTGCGCATCGGTAAGATTAACTATTTAAGATTCAAATTGAATTATTTAGGAGACATCAGCGACGCCTCTGGTGAAAGATTCGTCTAATCGCCTTGGCATCGCGCATATGTCTTGCCGTATCATTAAGATATTTATATACATATATTTACATAAAAAAAAGCATGCAGAGTGCGCGAGGGGTCCCGTGTCGCTAACTGAAACAGATAGGAGTGCGTACGTTAACTTGCCAGTAAATAAAGCACATCATTATTTTCATTTTTGTTTAGTCGTTTGGGTCGACAAGACGCAACTATTATTATACGGTTCGTATAGTATGATACCGTAGTATCTTGTAGTCTACAGTACCGGTAGTTTAGTACTAACCCACAGTTAGGACCGGTACAGTAGTATAGTACCGGTAGATGGACCCTACCGGTACCTGGTACCGGTATCTTGTACAACCGGTGGACCACTGCTGTACCGGTATTCTGTATCATCATCCACCGGTACTTGTAGTGTACTTCCTACCAGTGGACTGTCTCGAATAATCATGATGATCAACAACAAGAAGAAGAATGATATCTCCCCGATCGTCCTCCTCCTTCTTCTTGTTATTCTTCTTTTTGGCTCCCGACTAATCTAGAGTAGTAGCCTGGTACTTTAGCTGTACCGGTACCGGTACGTAGACGTGCTTTTTACACTTGCCACAGGTACTGGTACTCCTTGTTGTAGTACATCATACTCATAGTTTTCCCGAGAGTACTGCCTGTAGTTTTAAAAAGTTCTACCGCTAAAGAATAAACGGAGGCTAGTAAATGTACGAGTACTTATTATTGTCTGTAGACTCTGTACGAGTACGAAATACTCCTACCGTAGGTATGGATACCGGTAGAATATTAGATTTCTCCTCTATCTACACTATCATACTACTGACGGTTTTTGAGACCAGACCTACCAACTCTCTAGCTCTGGAGAGTAGACTAATGACGAGAGAGAGAGAGAGAGAGAGAGAGAAGTGGTAACGCACGTGGTGTTACGATGGTATTCGTACTATAGTACAATCGAAGTGTACTACAGGTACGGTACCGGTAGAACAATGCCGATACGGCGCCCCGGTGCTGCTGTACTCTTGGAACCGAGAATCTCTAGTAGAGAGCAAAGTAGAGCGACTGCAGTATGCTCTCTAGAGCATGTATGCTGCCCTTTATCTATACCCTTGTACGGTGCACGTATATGGGTATGCATGTCTGTTCTACATGCATGGCGTCCTCTCCTCTGCGCTGTCTATTGTACTGCTTGTTTTTGCATCTGCCTGCTGAGAGCTCGTCGATTCATAGTTAGAAACCGAATCGAGAAGGTTTGCTGCTGGATTCCTTCGACGTCAAGACCTTCTTCGTTCTCTCCAATAGGTTTACCCATTCCTTAATTTCAGCCGCAGATGACAATCTCAAGGTGCATTTCCTGCTTCGTTGTGAATCCGCAGCAGCTTTCATTGCTTTCATAAAGCGATTTCTTCCGGTAGAATTATTGCTACCACTTCCGCCCTGAGGCTTATCCTCGACCACCTGCAAATGACGATTGTGCATCGTTGGAACGGAAAAAGTGGAGTGTTTCATGGACAAAGTCATGGTAGGCGTAAGAGGCTTGGCGATCTCTTGCTTTCGAGACCATTTTGGCGCGGTATCAAAGTCCACCGCCGGACACAGTGCCTTGAAGGCCTCTGATGGGCTTTGGCCCGTTCCACTTATTTCCTCCGGGAGAATAAAAACGTGCATATTGCCTTCAGCCGTGACAACTACAAGAGCTGCGCTCCAGGAGGTATTCACCATGCTTCGAATACCTCCAGGCTGAAGCTCAACCACTTTGGACAGCAGAACTATGCTGCTCTTAAAGGGATCTCCGAAGGTAGATTCGATTTTCTCAATTTCCGTTTCCTCGGCTTCGTTGGCCTTCTTGATTCTCGACCGATTCATTATGGAAGATCGATGTGAGGCGCCTCGCTTTAGATGATCGTGAGATCTGTCACGGATGGACTCGTCAATGATGGTTTGCAAAGTGTCCTCGTCGATACGAAGTCCCACAAGATCATCCAAAACACCTTTCAGATTTTCGGGTAATGCTTTGAACAATCTTCGTTGCCTTGGAACAAAGGAAAGGAGAAGTTGGTGCAATCTACGAAATCGTTGTTCTTCCAGACTTGTGGTTCTCTTGGCAAGGTTCCCAAGTTCATTTTCTGCAATGCCAAAGACAGCTTGTTGGTACGCCACGGCCGATCTGTAATACATTTCAACAAGCCAACCATCTTCAACTGCCCCCAGTTGACGAAATGTGGACTTGACCATCGGCGAATGAACCGACGACACTATTGGTCCTTCACCTTCACCCCGCGGAGACAAGAAGCTTTGCATGCTCCCAGTGCTGGGACCGAATGATGAATGCATACTCCCACCGTGTTGACTGCCACCATGCATACTGCCGTGAACCGTATATTCCATCAAATCACCTGTCACCATTGCATCAAAGACGTCTAAAACAGCAGCTGTGAAAATGATTGTCCAATGGCCTAAGATGGAGGGATGAAGGCGTTTAAAACTTACCCCAAATGTTCTTCAACTCAATTTCTGAACGCTTCAATTCTCCAACGATACTATCTCCAAGCGTTGCAAGTTCCTTTACTTCAGCCTGGATTTCACCTCGAAGCTCACGTAATTCTGGCAATATTTCGTTTTCAACGTGAGAAGAACAATCTCGGAAATTGTTGGCTAATTCAAGCTGCGCTTCCAGGATAGAGTTCAAAAGCGCAGATTGCCCAGATTCTGTGGATTGGTCCTGGCTGTCAATAGAATACTCCTGTGTCTGTGCGTTCCGCTTTTTATAAAGGCGATTCTGAAGAAAGGAGTTGCTCACTGTATTGCCAGAATCGTCCAACATTTTATCATCACATACCGCTCGAGTGGAATCAGCAAAGATCACACCAGCCTTGGCAAAACCGGAAACGAATCTTTCAGCGAATTCGACCTCTTCCAAACCCTCCTGCAACAACGATCGAATTGCCTGCCACTTCTCTTCATGATAGTCGAGAAGTTCACTCTTATCTGTACGTCGTTTTGATTCCCAAGCGATCAAGTCGTTGTGAACTTGAATACGAAGTGTCGGATCTGCACCAGGATAGTTGTGTTTCAGTGTTATCGTCCCCGTGCCAAAGCTGTCGTCGCTCGCATGAGACCGATTGTCTTCGAATGACCTGTTCTCGTCAAGTTTACGATAAATTCTTGGGTGTTCCATTGCTGCCTTCTTGTTTTCTACGGTGCTCCAGCCAGGTGGATCCTTCTTTTCTTCGCCTGACTTCAAATCTGACATTGGCTCCAGCGATGATTCTTTCGGTGTTTCTTCTGCCTCGTCGATTGATTTTAGGGCGAGCAGTGCGGCGGCTGAAATCGATGCTGCAGACTTCTGAGCCGCTGTAGCTGTTTCACTTGGAGTCGCTTTCACAGCCGGAGCAAGCGGCTGTGGTGGGATCTCACCATCAGACGTACCGTCGCCACCTGCGTCGTCCACCGAATCCTGCGACCCTACTAAATCTCTCGTTGACATTGATATAGCATTAGGGTCGATGAAATGCGCAGGTGTCGAACTTGCTCGCTTAGTCGTCTCAGGCCGTTCCAGATGCCTCCGGTATTTGGGTGTCTCCCATGGATGATCTGTCTCACGTCCTGGGCTTTTTGTCTTCAAAGGAGGGACCTCTAACACAAAGGCTGCTTCCTGTTCTTCGTGCACCTCGTCTGTACCAAAGGCATCAGCAGTACGCATCCTGTCCAATACACTGCTTTCACCCCCATTCATGTTTTCCTCTTCGACCACCTCGTCGCCATCATTTCCGGAGCAATCTCCTCCAGCTCCTCCCTGATCCTCTTCTGCCCACAGGCTATCGAACTCCGAGGCTCTATTTTCTGAGATTACAGCCTTGAACTCTTCTTCTTCATCTTCATCATCCTGCACCTCCCTCCCCTCAAAAACCTCGGTATCAATATGAGTACTATCCTGGATCTTCTCGGTAATGCTATCGTCATCCAGGACAGTGGTTTTTCCCTCTTCAGGTTGTCTTATGTCGTTCTCCTCTGAAGTTGTTTCCTCGGGTGTCTCGACCAAATCTTCAGAATGTGGTTTTGCAAGTTTTTCAATTACTTCTGAATTGCTAGTGAGTTGTACCTCTTGCAAAGCCGTTACAGGGTCCGTCACTGGCGTCGCTGGTGAAGGTGTAACCTGCTTATCTATCTCGATATTCTCCGGGACGACCGCCTCTACAGCCAGTTTTTGCTTTCTTTCCTTCTCTTCCCGGATCGCTCGTTCTCTTTTAATGAGTTGTTTTAAGTCTTCATGGGATCTTTCTTGAGCATAGCTGGGGCAGAAATAATAACCACCTGTTGGTGCACCAGTGACTGACAAGATTCGGTCGTTTTGTTGAATATCCATATTAAGCTCCTGAAGTTCGTGTTCGGTGATGCTGATCGGAACCTTGTGCTTTCTCGCAGCGCCTGATGTGAGGGGGTTATCATAGAATGCCTTGACCACGGCTGGGTGAAAGTGATGGAGCGCCACGTATCGCCGATCTTGAGAATGCTCCAGCGCAGGCAGGTCGAGGTTTGGATTGAGACTGTAAAGATGCCTTAGATAAGCCGCCCGTAAATTGTTGCGAAAGACATACTTGTATGCAGGGGGGTCCACTCGGAATCGAGGCAGCTCAACATAGTAGCATCGAGGATCTCCCAAAAGACGAAACGCTTGTGTCATGCCCACGCACGCAAGCCCTTGGCCACAAGCGCAGTCACGAATGTATTTACTCGCGTTGCTTCTGCTACTGGTATTTCCGCTCCCGCTCGTAGCACTTCGATGACCAGCATGCCGCTGATGGTGTCGAGGGCTTGGGCTTTTACCGGAGGGATTCATCTTTCGGTCTTTCCCTGTCTCATGCAGCGTATGTGAAGCCTACGCCTGTGCCTTGGCGACCCTTGGCGACAAAATGATGTCGGGACAGCGGCAGCGGCAGCGATCGGAAGCAGACGACAACCCTCCCCCCAACGAAGTGTGTACTTGTACTGCGAGCACGATTGTTTCAGGATTGGATTGAAAACGACAAGCACACTTCGATGCAGACGGATGCCGGTACGAGCACAGAGTGCTGCTGTATGTTCGTACCAGGTACTACAACAAGAAGAAGTGGTAGTAGTGTGATTTGTGGTTTGGGTGGGTTCTTCTTGGGAAAACATGTACCGGTGGCGGTACCAAGCAATACCAATACTCAATACTGTACCGGTACCAGGTAGTACTTAATCCTACGGATTACCTGGTACCGCCTCGGCAGCCGCCTGCGTTGACGATGCGGGCGAAGACAAAGATCCCCCATGCCCAGAGCCCTCGAATGTACGAGTACCAGGGTACCGGTACCGGTACGATACGGTATGTACGAGCGAAGAGGCCAGCCATCAGGGCCAGTAGCATGGCAGAAACGTGAATGACTAGTGAATGGACTGAAGGCGAGAGTCGATCCCTCCGATCCGAAAGGATTCGGGATCGGGCATGGATCAATAATTTAGGCCCGGTCCGGACTACTTTTTGAAACATCAAAGTTCGGAGTTTCGGAGGGCTCAGTAAGAAAAGTCCGATGTTTCACTTGCCCGCCGGCTCGGTGGGCAACTCAAATATTTGAGTTGCCCACGCCAAAAAGTAGTCTAGGACTTCTTTTGGGTCCGAGTTTTTGGTCGACCGCCTCAACGACCACGAGCGAAACTCTCTACATCCTTGAGAGAATACTAGTGATGGTGGTTTATTGTTGAGTGTCCTGTGTGATTTGATATCTGATGATACTGGTAGTATGATGATGGTTGGTTTGTCGTTTGTCATTGTGTTGTGTTGTGTGTTCATTCAAAAACATGAACCGGGAAGTCCGAAGTCCGACTTTTGGAACTTGTCAGAGCAAGACTTTTACTCTACAATCTATGTTTTCGCAGTATCAACGCTTTTGACGATGATCGATTCTGTGAAAAGTGAGCACTCCGATGATTGTTCCACCTCTCCCGAGCAACGACGAACATTCGTCCCTCGTCTCTCGCGCCAAAACCAAGATCCCGATAGATCACACACTTTGTCCGACAGGCAGGCAGACCCGACGGACGAGGACAGACTGGTCTGCTCCCCGACCGTCCGGCTACCGGTGCAACTGTACAGTACAGTTACCAGTACCAGTACTGTACGGTAGTCTACACGCTACAGTACTTGTACAGTACACCCAGGAAACACAATGAAATAATGACAGAGTAGTCTATGTATGGAACCAGGTACCAGCACCCATGATGTGCAGTACGAAGTACATAGGGTTATTTTCTTCACACCTCTACGTTCTGGACCAGGTACTGAATTGAATTAAGAATACACCTATTCGTACACGCGATGGGGTAGGAGCGGGCCCGACAATCGCGATGTCTTCCATCAAACACGAATGTTTTGTCCTCGAGGTCATGTTTCTCACGAGCTCATTCCAGTTGCAGCCAATGTGCCGAACAAACAAATGACTATCAAAATGAGAGATGAGTGCCGTGATAATTTCGCATACGCAGAGTCGCTAACAGAATCGTTTTCCCAGTCGGAACAACTGAAAGTAGCTTCGCTGGCCATATCAAAAGTGCAACCAGCAACGATGCTTCCAGATCCAGCAATGCTTTTTCCGTCGTCGCATTTTTCGAACTGGTCATTGACAAATGCGATGCACCTATCCTTGCAGCCACAGGGAATGACATCTGATTGCGCCATCAGCAACTCTTTACACCTGGCGGTCTGAATGCGAATGGTGCACATCAAGGGTAGCGCTTTCGTTTCTTCATAATCCTCTGGAAAAATGGGCTCCACGATGGACATCTCAGGTTCGTTGGTTACAGGGCTGGAAGCAACTGGTGACGTGGTTGGTTCATTTGCTACAGAGCCGGAGGAAACTGGTGAGGCATCCGATGGTGCTGGAACAGAGGTAGAAGAAACTGGTGATATGGAAGGTGCTGTTCCAGAGCCGGGAGAAGCAGGGGGTGTAGTCGATTCTGGAACAGAGCTAGAAAGTGGCATGGACGTTTCTTCTGTCGGGGACCCTGAAGTTGGGGTACAGCAGTCGACTTTTACAGCATCAACGAGGTCGGCGCAAGCCTCAGCCCGCGCACCACCCCAGAAACCGGTAGTGCCGAGGTAATCCAAATGCCCGCATGTCACACCTGTAAACCCTACAGTCGCAGTAGGGTTGACAACAGAGTGGCCTGGGTTGTCGGGACAAATGGGGCACGCAAGACACTCCGCATAACAATTGGTAAGAATGGGAGGATAAAAATCCTCCACGCAGAACGCCTCACCGAGACCGGCGTTCCCACAATCAAACTTCGTGCAATATGCAGTGTCACTATTGCAATAATCGCAACTCGTTCCATTGAACGACCCAAAGCAGCTTGACAATCCTTGTAGCGTGTTTCTATTATGCCCATAGCAAAAAGACTGCTCGTAGGGGGTTTCGAAATTGTAACAAGTTTCGTAGCTGTAGTCGCCTTCGTCACCAGTCGTGGTGTATGTGAGAGTGATGCTCGCACAGGTGTCTGCGCAGCATTCAGAAACTTCACCAAAGCAGTACCTGTAGTTGCATACAAATGATCCCGTGTTTGTCTCGAGATCGAAGTTGTCACAATCACAGTCAAGCATTCCGTAGAAAGGGGACCTTGCATCGCAGTAGATGTATCCACGTCTGCTCGTGTCGCCTTCAGACAGATGGCGGATCGTCTCCTCGGTACTTGTTTCAGTACTCGTAAGAGTGCTTTTCACGCAAATACCACCGAGAGTTGCCGATGAGTCCTGCAAACAGAACTCGTCGTTCCCACAAGATAAGATTCCGATATCGGCGTCATTCGAAGATGGATCGCATTCAGCGACTCCGGTGTCACCGCTTTCCAACTTCATCCATGCAGTTAGTCGAGGTGAGCAGATGCCTCCCAGTGTAGACTGCTCGTGCGGCATACAAACTGCATCCAGATCGCAAGAGAGCACACCGACATCAACATCGGTGGATCTTGGGTCGCACTCACGCAATTTTCCTTCGTTCTTGAGTCGACCGCTTCTTGCAAATTTGCTTTTTACTCTACTGAGGGCTGACTTCGAGACTTGCTGATATTTTTGAGGACGATCAGTGCGAAGAATTGTAGATAGAAGGCTGCTTGAGTACCGGTGCAAGTCATTGTCCCCATTAGCCACCTGTTGTTGGCCGATGGTTACCGATACGTCCGATACAATCGGGTGTGCTTGGAGCAAGATTGCTAGGGCTGGTGAAAATCGCATCTTGTCTTGGTGAAACTAAACAAGGAATGGATTACAGAAAGTGTTGAAGGTATTACTCGTACAGTACCTGTACTGAACTTGTATTTACCGGTACCGGTGCAGTGTACCGTACCGGTAGAGAGATGTGGGGTGGATGTTTTAGCGGCACTTCGATAGCGTACGGTACGGTACCGTACCTGGTACCGGTATGGTGATGGATGTCCGTTATGAAGAATGATCCTTTTCCGTTACTGAAATGGAAATTTGAATTTTTTTTGTATTATCCTACCGTTGAAACATACCGGTACCGGTACAGTACGGTTATTATTCGCCTGCGGGTGGCTCGGTGCGCGGCGAAGGACTGACCGCTGACCACCACACCTACTGTACGGTACTGTACTGGTACCGTACAGGTACGAATGTCGTGAATTGGATTCGCGATGTACAGAAACAGTCCCAAATGTAGACCCAATCGGATGAGTCTGCGATTCAATCGGATGGTGGTCTTGGAAGCGACGTTCCGGCGGAAACTATTGTTCACTATACATGAAGAATGTACAATACAATCCAACAGATCTGGGTCCGGTCTGTTAGTCTGTCAGTAGAAGGGAATCTTCCTCTCGATCAGAGGCGAACCTGAGTTCTCATCCCCCAAAAAACTGTCGAGCCAGTCGAGCCTGAAATCACTTTCCTCGTCACTCGATACCTCTAACTACAGTGTGCACACTCTAGAGTTTCAAAAACTTATTCAAAGCAAACAGAAGGATAACACTATTAATCTTAGAATGTCAGATAGACTGTGTCAAAAAAGATTGGCGCTCTTAGCTCTTTATCCCTTCGTTTTTGATGTGATAGTAGCAGTGGTGAATCATTTTTAAAACTATTTTGGACAAGGCCTCCCATTCTCGGTGTCTGGGGCTTGAAGCTGGTGGTCCCGGCGTGGGCGCGGGAGAAGGGGCTGGCATAAAGGAGATGTACCCAAGGGTATCCCCGAGAGAGGACGATCTTGCTACGCAAATCGAAATCGATCAGGGGCATAGGCCAACGAATTATTTCACTAACAGTACTATACCATCGGTCTACAGTGTCCGAGAGAGTTGAGGGTTTGTTGGCGCCTGCGTTTCCGCCTTCAGTCGTGTCCGACTTAATCGAATAAAATAATGATGTCGGACGTGTCCGACATCTCAACTGTTAGCTTGTTTCCTCAGGTCCGTGATGTTTCGCTGCAGCTACAGTATTTCAAACTTGGCAGAACACAACTCATATCCTCGAAGTGGAGGTATATTTTTCTATTGGCAAGCTGGGGTCGTTTGTTATTTACGAGAACAAAGCTATGACTTATCCAGCTGTAGCTTCTCGGGTGCCTCTGCTGGTGCATTGACTGCAACTCTCACCTGTGCGGAAGTCGATTTTTATGACGCAACGGATCTTGCGCTTCAAATGGCGAAAAATGCGGGGGTATGGGATCGCACCTTGGGGCTACAAGGTATATGGGGACCACTCATAGAAGCATGGTTGGATACGCTGCTGCCACAATCTATTGAGTGTGTAGAAGGCAGGTTGATGTTATTGGTTACTCGGGTCCCTTCGCTTGAGAAGGGGAGAATTACGACGTTCGATGATAGAGTCGACCTGATTCGGTGCAACATGGCTAGTATCCACCTGGTACGAACAATGATATTGATCGCAAATGGCACTTAATCTTCTCCAGTCGTCCTGCCTCACTTCATTGATATTGACCCCCACCCCAACAAACCAGCCATGGTTCTTGGATGGGAAGCTCACCTCAGACTTTCGTGGAGACGCCAATATAGATGGAAGTTTCCTCAGCAAGCGGGCGGATTACATGCCAGCATCAAGAAGAGACTCTCCAGTCTTGTTTTTCGATTGGAAGAATGATCCCAGCATGGCTTCGAAAGGGGGGTTCGACATCGTTGAAGCTTTGTCACCAGATGGTATTTGGGGACTTCTAGAACGAGGAAAAGTCTTCGCGAGGCAAATGGAAGAAAATGGGGATTTTGAGCTCCTACCAAGAATGAAATTACCATAGTTTTTCTGCATAGATTTGAAAAAATTGTCTATAACATGATACATGCGCATGCTAAAACCTTGCGATCATAGGAGTCCACCAGTATCTTCCCTTCTCTAGAGCTACATAGAGATTTTTCTTTCTCGGTTTGATTTCGCAACAACACGGTATTCGTACACAAGCGAGGGGGGTCTCGGTAGGTCGATTTCACACCCTTCGTCACCAAACGAGGGGGGTTGCGGTAGAGAAGCTGGCACAAATTGTGATCGGAATTTCTTTTTCGCGGGCTTCTGCTGGATAGTACCCAGCAGCGAAGAAAAGAAGCTTTGGTTTGCAGTGTTCCATGCATTTTTCTCCTCCCTCGGTCTGTGCAAAACAACCTTGTGACTCTTTGGTCGTGGTCTGCTACTTGTTGGCATGTATTCTTTTGGCTCCAACCCAATATAGTCAGATTCGTCTGGTTCTGTATCACTATCTTCATCAAAGGCATAGCCTTCCTCGAGTGTGTACTCATCGTCCGTTTCATCTGAAGACGTTTCATCATCGTACGTCCAAAATGCCGCGGATTCGTCTTCGTCATAAACACCACCAGCTTTCCAATAATCTTCCTGGTACGAGGATGGAAAGTTCGACTGGTCGATCTCTGTGGTATCGGTGCCGAAAAAGTGGTTCCAATTCCAAGCAGTGGCAGACATGGCTGTTGTAGGAATGCAGATATGAACTATCTGTACTGAAAATGAAGTTTGTGACTGAAGTACAAAAACAGCAATTTGGCGAAATGGACTACAAGAAAATAATGCTGCCGTTCCTCTCCAAATTCCCTTGTCACCGGCAGTTTGGATGCATGTGTTAGCCGTTCCAACGCCCAACGGATGGTTGTGACCTGAGAGGTGCGCCACTGTGCCAATTTTGTGACAGCAGCGTGGTGGAATAATCATCGAATATTCACCCCTGTACTTTACTCGAACCAGGTACCGGTACCTGGTACACGTACCGGTACAGTAGGAGTTGCATTGCTCTCTATGAGTTACTTTACGAGTAGAGACTAAGGACTAACTCTTCACGTCGATGATGATGATTCGATGACATCGAACCTGTAGACAGTTGAGGCGAGATATGTCGGCGCGGAAACCATGGTAAGTGCGCATCTCACAGCTCCCGAGGAACTCTCCGGGCATTCCACACAATATGCGGTCGTGTCGGTTCTTTTCACTTTAATTTGGCAGCTATGGGACTCCCACTCCCCGAATAACGCCCGGAGACTGGTTACAATTATCGTTTCTACCTCGCGGGCATCATCTAACGCGGGTTCCGATCGAACCAACAGCTGAAAGGGTTTTGTTCTGCCAGGCCGCTGACTCATTTTCCTTCTTGGTTGTTCACTCTACTAAGGAGTAGCGCTCTGCGGGGACACCAGAACGAGCAAAGCAATTCGACGGGTAGTGGTAGAGAGAAATTTCAATTTTCAATAGACTCTCGATTTATCCACCACAACCTCCAACTGTTGTCTGTACGCTGTAGTCTGTACCGGTATGTATGTACAGTACCGGTTGACCCCGTACACGTACCCAAACTCTACCGGTATCGCTAATAGACGGGAGTATTTACTCGTTGTACAAATAACCAGGTAATGAGCCTAGTTCCAGGGCTAGTAATGTAGTTGTGTTGGTTATTATAAAAATTAGTGGGAGACATTGGATGATTCGTCAGGTTCGAAGGACAAGTGTCGTCACCAGATCGGGGTATCCGCTGACAAGGTCTGCTTTGCAGACAAGAAGGAAGACGCTGAAACTTGTGGCAAGCGCCATCAAGGGGACGAGGTTGCGTTGGAACCCTCATCTTTCTACATTCGTTTGAACACCAACCATTTGCTCCTGAGCCCGGTTTTGTCGTGCTCTCTTCTGACTCCGGATTACCAGGAACAACTACTTTCAATGGGCGCAAGCTCGGCTGACTGGCACGCGTTGTTCACGGAAATACCCATGGTTGCTGATGGTGTGGGAGGGGCGATTGACTCCGAAGGTCTTGAAGACTATCGGGAGAGTCTCGCCCGCCCCCTCAAGAGGCATTCGATCAGGCTTTTCGTTAACTGGCATCTAAGTTTTTCTTTCCCACCCACCCACCCGGGTTTTAAACAGCTCTCTTTCTTGAGCCTCTTGGAGGGACTTTTCCTTGTTGTTCTTGATAACAGAGTCCTCTCGCGGATGTGAATCTTTTCTTTCTCGGCACCTGGCCGGTCCGGAATGATCACTTGGTATCCGGGAGAGTCGGTTTTCGGTTTATTGAAGAAGTGAATCAGGAGTCCGGAATCTCCGAAGTTGGATCCGATCCCTGCTTCCGTCTTTTCATCATCCTTGACTATCGATTGCTGGCTCTGCTCAGGGGGGATTGGGATGGCGGCACCCCCCCTTATTGTTTGGTGTCCTGTTGGATGGATACTTTTGGCTCTTTTGGGTACAACTTTGGTTGAAAACTATTTTCGTACCTCTCATGGTACCACTTCAGCGTTACTAGAAGGCGACGGTGTAACTGTTCTACTAGAAGTCATATCATACGTTTAGTTTTATCTACCGCTTGCAGCCTTTGATTCCACGATTCGCTCGACCCAAACAACGAACAACGAACAACGAACAACGAACAACGAACAACGAACAACGAACAAAACGCGAACTACTTGTAAGGACCACCACGACCCACGACCACAACCACTTGACATCTTGCATCTTGCTACGTATCGTCGATCGTCGAACATGACACATGACAATGAGCCCGTTTCTCTGGTCCAGTTTCGAAGTTTAGCTCTAGTCCAGTTCTATCTGTGGGTCCAAGAAGCAACGAATATGCAGGGAGACGCAAAAGCAACAACAGGGAGCACTAAGCATGTCGACGTCCCCTTAGATTCCGAGCTCGTTCATCGCATTTTGTTGTTGGATGCCTCAAGACTCGACTCGCTACAAACCAAATCTCCAAACCTCACGTTTGCACAATTTCACGAAAGAATCATGCGAGACGGTGCTCCAGAATACGTAATGAAAAGAGCCTTTCTAGATCATGTGAAAGATTCTATTCTTATCAACCACAACTGGCATCCTGTGC
The DNA here is from genome assembly GCA_956465555.1 of Nitzschia sp. pyKryTriq1. Lineage (NCBI taxonomy): Eukaryota > Bacillariophyta > Bacillariophyceae > Bacillariales > Bacillariaceae > Nitzschia > Nitzschia sp. pyKryTriq1. Next base: position 3,386,119 of record OY101116.1, read on the forward strand.
ACAATCTGCTTCTCGAACTCCATACGTCGATTCGATCCCTCGTTCCAAATCGACCCGATTTGCACTCCATACTCCAAGATCCTTCTTTTCAAGATACACAAAATACAAACTTTCGCTGGGAGGAGAAGACTCTTCTTGCAGCTCGCGCTCTTGCGCAGCTTGAGTCAGAAGTAAGATCACAGCCGACGCTAGACTGGATCCATCGCGTGGAGGAGTCGCCTTCTACAAGTAAGAATGCGAATACAAGCAACCACCACCCGGATCCGTCATTTCTCATTGCATCAATTTTATATTTCATTGACAAGGCAGAGCTATGTGCTAAGGAAAAGAGGGACTTCTACTTGACAAAAGTGATCGCACCGAGACTACTTTCGTCCGGTGAAGGATTTGAACTTGAGCGAAATGCCTTCCGCACTAGATTCTCTTTCTCCCCGCCAGTAACGCAGAAATGGATTGAGGAATTGGCAATTTCCATGAAAAAAGATGAGGTCAAAGGAATCCAAAGTTCGGCTAAAGAGCGGCGACTCTTCATTATCACTCGATGGATTGACTCCATTTTGTTTGAAACGGAACAGGAGAAGCTTTTGCCAGAAATTTTCGCGCTCGATGTGGAGGCACTCAGGAGTATTCGAAAGTCGACTCGGGCTGCTGCTGCTGGCTGCTCATTGGGCTGGCATGCGTGCCAAGCGGCGAACCGCTCCTCTACAGATACCTTGCTTCAAGATGAGCTCCAAGGCGCTTCATTAGTACAAGCCATGAACAGTGTAGGTCGGTACTCGACGATCGAGGACTATGAGCACTCTGTAGCAGATTGTCTTATAGGCTTGGCACAAACATGGAACGGAGGGGCGCCACTGCAGCCTTCAGTAATCGAAAGGCTGCGTGGACAAACAATCTCTGTGCTACGGGGAGAAGATCCTGTGTTGAAGCTACTAGACGAAAGGATGAAGAAGGTTTTTGTTACCCTTGCAAAAGCTTTTGTTGACGAGACCGCACCAATTAGCATGCAGACAGGATTTGCGATGTCTCATGTTTCCAGGGCGCCAGACGATGATTCCTCATTCGTCAGTTGCGCACGTCTAGAGATTTGCAGGAGTGGATTAGCTTTCTATGCTCGTGATCTAGCCATAACAGCTGAGCGCGCTGTGAAAGTGGGAGACCTGGCCTACAAACTATACGCTGATGAATTCTTGGATAAGATGATATTGGACGCAGCAAAACGGCATTCCGGTTCTGAGCCACAGGGTTGACCTAATAGTCTCACAAGTCTACGGGCTTGGATGCGCCGCACGGCTTGATTGGAATGTTACTATAGGATCGGGAACCGTGGCCCTATTTGATGATTCGCGAAGACTCGTCGGCTGTGCAGCTTGTAGGAATGCCTCCTTCAAGGCAGAGCTATGCTCCTTGCAGTATTTGTAGCACACAGGAGTATCAGTGGATTTTGTCTCACCGAGCTTTTCTATTCCATCTCGGCAGTGCTCTATAATAGTTGACACCCAGGGAGGCAAACAAGATTTGATGTCGTTGTCGAACTGCACTTCTTTCAGTCTCTCTAGCGGCACTTTTGCAATGCGTAGCTCGGCATGTCCTACATTCTTCTTCTTGGAAGAATCATCATCGTCGCCTTTGGATGAGTCAGTGAGGTGGATCCAGCCCACCGCCTTGCCCCCGTTGCTCGGAATGAGATAAACACCACCTTCTTCCCAGTCCATACCCTTCCGTGATTTTTCTTCGTCGCTGGATCCAATGATTCCCTTTCCAATCGATCGCATGGTGCTACTTTGAGGGAGCCGTTGTACCCAAACAATTCTGTGTGATGATCCAAACTCAACCAAAGGCTCGGCGTCTTGCGGTAAAATCCAGCTCCATAAGGCGACACCATCTGGGCCGCGTTCGATCAGGTTTCTTACTTGAGTGCGTTTGATAGGCCCGTGCTCAAGTTTTTGCCGTTTTCGTTCCCGTAAAGCTGCAAGGATTGGAGGGGGGATATGGATATTGACCCCGCATTCATCACAATCACAGGAAATACTATCCGCACGAAAATCGTGCGTGGCAAATGTCATGGAAGACAGGAAAGAATCATCCGCCATGATGATGTAACGATTGGTTATTTTTAGAAACCTGTTTGATTGAAATGTTGATTGCTAAGAGGGTTAGGACTGCGGGCTCTGCATTCAAGGTACCGTACCCTGGTATAATACCTGGAAGTAGTGCACGCGCCCCGCGCACCACCCCTCTGCTCTCTCGTCCCTCGCTCTGCAACGAACCATTACAGCATCAGAACTGCGTACCGGTACAGTATCCTCGCCTATGAAGTACCGCATGTGGCGACTACTGTAGTTAGACTCTGGCTAAGGAGGACCTCTCTGTCATCTGTCCTGTCACCATCAATTGTTCTTGTGTGCCCCCCTCAACCCTGAATAGCACATTAATAATTCGACACTCTAGTTAGACCCTATTGCGACGACATGAGTACAGGTAGCGCAAAAGTGAGAGTTTATCTTTCGGTGCCGTCCGAGGCTTTTATCGCGTCTGCGGAACTGGTGGCTCAGGAGTTGCTGGCTCGTTATGGCATCAGCGACGTTACGATTCGCTCCTCCTCTGCACCGGTCGATCGATTGCTCAAAGTGTCAGATGAATCCTCTACGAGTGCTGTGTGGGTTTTTTGGTCTGGTAGCCCATTGGCCACAGCTGGTTTGGTCCAGGAAGAATCGCCGTATCCGGTACTGGACGTCGATTCTTCCGCTCAGCCCAAAGACATTGCATGGGCGATTGCTAAATGGTGCAGCCTAGGCTGCAAGGGGGTAGCTTCAAAAGTACGCAAGGCTACGATCGAGAGGCGGCAAGCAAAGCTCGTTGAGGACGCTCAGTTGCAAACACAGAGTTGGAAATACCATCAGGCGATTGCTCAGTGCTATGACAACCAATCGCAGTTCACTGGCAGTGGCGTAGACTCGGCCATCCAGGGGAAAGTGCGAGACAGGATTGATTTGAACGACACTCATTTAGCGCTGGTGACAACTGATCGACAGTCAGGCTTTGATCGCCAGCTGGCGTTGGTTCCGTTCAAGGGAGCCGTTCTCAATCTCACAAGCGCCTTCTGGTTTGAACAAACCAAGGACATTATCTCCAACCACGTGGTAGCGATTCCTCATCCCTACGTGACTATTTCCAGAAAGTGCCAACCGTTTCCCATCGAATTTGTTGTACGGTATGTGCATGGTGCTCAGATGGTGAAGGGTCTTTGTTCCGGTGCTCTAACTGCTTGAAAATTTTCTGTTTGCATTCACAACTCAGCTCGTACATGACAGGATCAACTTCAACATCCATCTGGAAAAATTACCAAAACGGAGTCAGGAACTACTGTGGGCATGTCCTCCCTGAAGGTATGGTGAAAAATCAAAAACTGTCGGCAAACATTTTGACCCCGACAACCAAGGAAGAGGAGCATGACCGACCCATATCTGCAAAAGAAATCATAGACGAGAAATGGATGACCCAGGAAGACTGGGATGTTTGTGCTGATGCCGCCTTGAAAATATTTGCTCTAGGTCAAACTATTGCGTTTGAGCACGGGCTAATATTGGTGGACACAAAATATGAATTTGGCCGCGACTTGGAAACGGGGGAGATTTTGCTCATTGATGAAGTTCACACTCCAGATTCTTCTAGATACTGGTTGGCAAGTTCTTATGAAGAGCGCATTGCCGCTGGTAAAGAACCGGAAAATATTGATAAAGAATTCTTACGATTGTGGTTCAGCGACCAATGTGATCCCTACAAGGACAAAGTCTTGCCGGAGGCTCCAAGGGACCTAGTGGTGGAACTATCAAGACGATACGTCACGTTGTTTGAAATGATCACTTGGCAGCATTTTGACTTCTCCATTCCCGGCGACATCAGCGAAGCAATCGAACCCTACAAGTAACCAACGCAGTTGACGAAGGATCCAAGTATCGTATTTTAAGTTCGCCAATTCAAATTATATTTACGTTAGGCTCCCTTTTCCTTCGAAGGCCATGTTGTTGACTTTTGTGCGCTAATTGCGAAGCAAACCGCGCATGCTAGATATGCAAAGCAAACGACAGAAGATAGTAACGTGGACAGTTCAGAGGATGCATCAGCGCCAATTTTCGCGCTGTAGGACCATCCCAGAGCGGTAGGAGCTACATTGGCAACAGCTCCAGTCAAAGTAAATATACCTTGACCTGTCCCTCCCACTTTACTACCAACCGTTGCAAGCATGGAACTGATTGTCGGACCGAACCAGCATTCTGCTACCATATATTCCAGTGACAACCAGACCATTGCAGTCTGGAACGAATCTGCATGCACAGCCATGTAAAATAAAGGAGCAGCCAGAATTGAGCCAATGACAGGAATCCAAAGCTTCTTGCCGACAACATCTTCACCCTTTTTCGCGTTCACAGCCAGCCAATCGGCAATCGCTCCGCCTAGTAGACCACTTGCAGATCCTGCTAGGGCTGTGATTAACGCCTGTGCCACTGCATATTCCGATGCATTGTCGGGAAACGTCATTTTGAAATACGGGGCCGACCAAACACCTATCGACAAACCAGCAGAGAATCGAAGAAACGCCCCTAAGAAGAGCCATTTTGCTCTATCCGTCAAAAGTACTTCCAAGATGTCATCCGTGAAAGACCCCCTTTGTAGGCCTGCTTCGTCCGAAGAAGATATTTCTGCTGCAACGTCTTTGGATTCGCTAGGAAGTGCGACGAGTGCCAGGATCGCAGCTGTGAACGCCACAAAAGAAATAAACATCGTAGTTTGCTGCCATCCAAATCTTGTATCAAGTAAAATTGACAGTGACGCTAATGCTCCCCCCAGGGCCACTCCCGTCCCATACAGACTGGTGGCAAATGATTTGCGATCGTCCGGGACGCGGTCGTTAATCAGTGTGTATGCAGTAGGAGTTGTGAAAGCACACGCCAGCCCCATGGCAACTCTCCATGCCAGTACCTCAGTGTACGTTGATGATAGCGCAGTACCAAGAGTAGCCACTCCCCAGCCGAATGCGGATACTACTGTCAATTGTTTCCGATCGAATCTATCCGATGCAGCCCCTGCCCCCAATGATGCAAATGCAAAGAGTGCTGTAAACGCCAAAGATGCTAAGAGACCATATTGACTCTGCGAAAACCCAATGTCGACGTTCATTGCGGCAAAGGGCGTGGCATCTTCAGAGAAGTTTACCAGGTAATAGAGAGAAGAACGGCTCCACTGATTGGAGATGTAGACAAAATGCAAGGGCAAGACCAACGCGAACAGCCAGGCAAAGCCAGGAGCAGATGATGATGATGATGATTCCTCGTGATCATCCGAATCGTCCCGTTTGGATTTTAGCATGGCTATTCTGCGGACCATGTTGCTAGTGCGAAGGTCAGTTGCAGGTTCTATCGTTTTGAACGGCTCCACCGAGCGATCACAGTGCCTTGTTGTTACACTTGTAGGGTATTGAAATGCAACAGAAATTGAAACCAAAAGATTGAAACACAAAACCTTGGAAATCATTCTGTCGGTTCCACAGTGCGAATAAGCTACCGGTACAGATGGTCACCAAAGAATCCACTACTACTACTAGTAGTAGGTCCCTACACTCTCTACTACCGAGACTATGCAGTAGTAGACTGGTGCACCCTCTGGATTATTATTTGTACCGGTACCGGTAGTGACTTCAATCAATCCCATCACGTTCGAGAGGCTACCATACCGGATTACCGGTAGGATACCGATCTGATGGTACACGTACTGGTACAAGTACCAAAAGTTATTGCCGACCAGAAGATATTATTTTCTCGAGAAACCGCGCGAAAGACGCGAACTCGTACAAGGTACTGTACTCTCGTAGGCCACAAAAGATACCGGTACAGTAAAGGTAAAATCTATGTACTGTAAAGTACTGTGCGAGGACCGTAGACATCTCGTTTGCGGGGTGAGGGCAGGAAAGTGGGGGCAACTGCGGGCGGGTCAGGGGTTTTTGTTGACGGCCATTCGTTTCTTTCTTGCTTCCGTGATGAAGAAACAAGCTTTGTGGATTTTGTGCGTTGCTGTGCATGCTCTTTTGACCATTGACACAGCACTCGCTGTGCAAGCACAATCTACTCATACCCGGTATTACACAACTAGTAGCGTATCAAACCTATTCACCGCACATAGCATCGCTTTTCGATCTTTGCACTAAATCAACATCAGATACTCGTACCGAACGATGGCACCACGAGGACTCTCTGCTTCGCCCATTCGAGTGGCATGTGTCGGCGGCGGCCAACTTGGGCGAATGATGGCCCTCGAAGCGCCGCGACTCGGCATCGTCATGAAATTCCTAGACCCCCTCGGTCCAACTTGTCCAGCCGCCGCGACCGTCCCCGAGCCGAATATCATCCAAGGATCCTTGAAAGACCCGGAGAAAATCCGTGAATTGGCGAAAGATTGTGATGTTGTGACGGTCGAAATCGAACACGTAGGGGTCGAAACCTTGCAGGAGTTGGAGAAGGACGGCGTCAATGTCCAGCCAAGCAGTAAAGTGCTTGGAGTGATTCGCGATAAACATCTCCAAAAAATACACTTTCAAGAGCACCAGATCCCTTTGCCTCCATTTCGGGGCACACCCACGAAGGACGATATCAAGAAAGCCGCAGAATCACTAGGCTTGCCACTCATGCTCAAGTCTCGAACTGGGGGCTACGACGGAAGGGGCAATGCCGTATTGGAAGGGGCTTCCGATGATCAAATTGACGAAGCGTTGCATAAGTTAGGGGCGAGCGGCACTGGGGAATTGGATCTTTATGCTGAAGGCTGGATCGATTTTGACTGCGAAGTTGCTGTCATGGTTGTTCGTTCCAGCAATGGTCAAACCGATTCGTACCCAGCCGTAAACGCTATCCAACAGGATTCTATCTGCAGAGTTGTCCTAGCACCCGCTCGCCATGTGACAGCCGAGGTCCGACTGAAGTGCGAACAAATTGCGAAGAAAGCAATTGACTCTCTGGGAGATGGGGCTTCGGGCATGTTTGGTGTGGAATTATTCGTGACAAAGAATGGAAGTGTGTTATTGAATGAAATCGCACCTCGACCACACAATACTGGTCATTACACACAAGATGCATGCGCAGTTAGCCAATTCGAAAACCATCTACGCGGAGTTTGCGGGATGGCTTTGGGTTCAACAAAGATGATTGTCGAAGCCGCTGCCATGGTCAATGTACTGGGCGCACCATCTGGTACCTCAGAGGACACACTGAAGAGCTCGAATGCTGCATTGGCCATGCCAACTGCTGCTGTTCATTGGTACGGGAAGGTCGAATGTCGTCCAGGACGCAAGATGGGTCACATCAACGTCACAGGGAGCTCGCATGCCGAAGTCGATGAATCGTTATCCGACCTATTGGCCCTGGAAGCCATACCAGTCTCTTTGTTGCCCGGTGGGCGTCATTTCACAACACCGCTTGTGGGTGTCATCATGGGTTCTCAGAGTGATCTTCCAACCATGAATGCGGCGGTGGACATGCTGAAGAAATTTGGAGTCTCATACGAGGTTGACATTGTCTCTGCCCATCGTACACCTGACAAGCTCGTCTCGTACAGTCGGTCGGCCGCTGGACGTGGAATCCGAGTAATTATTGCAGGAGCCGGAGGTGCCGCGCATTTACCAGGCATGGTGGCAGCTATGACACCTCTGCCAGTAGTTGGTGTACCAGTGAAGACGTCAACTCTGAGTGGAGTCGATTCGCTCTACAGTATCGTACAGATGCCCCGCGGTGTCCCTGTTGCCACTGTTGCCATCGGAAACGCCATGAATGCCGGGCTATTAGCAGTTCGAATCCTTTCAACAAGTCGAGCTGATTTGCGAGAAAAGATGGAAAAGTACCAAGCAGAAATGACAGATGTGGTCAATGCCATGAGTACAAAGCTCACTGATCTTGGCAGTGACGAGTTTTTGAATCAGATGGACAACAAGAACCAATCAGTCAACGTTTAATTGTTTGCTACTCGTAGAGCATACCTGCAGTAAACGCCTCCAATCCACTGTGTGGCTCAACTTAGACTTTCTATTCCCATCACGGCACGATTCGCCGTCTTCAATGTATCCCAGGTGATCTCAATGTAATGCGAGCCAATTCGTCACTCGGCTTCTACGATTTTCGCGGCACCGCCTGGCGGTCTTTCCACCAGTAGAGCCCCTCTACTAGCTAGCATAATTCTCTCTCTCTCTCTCTCTCTCTCTCTCTCAATACTTGTAGTCTACATCAACGATTGATGTATGTATGTTCCACTCTCTACAGTACTCGCACAGTATGGACCAGGTAAAGTAATGGTACAGGTACTAGCTACTGTAGTATGTGCTGTACCGGTACCTGCTGTACTCATGTACAGTATTTTGCGATTGGATTTTTCACATACGATCCGACTGACTGACTCACCGGACCGAAAAACAACGCAGAGCCCGCGCTTCCTCTCGCCCTCATCGCATCGCATAGTAGTACCCGTATCGCATCATCCCTCGTCATTCTCGTCGTCTTTCGATCCTCTTCACTCTTCACATTCCTATCCGTATCATCTGCTTCCGACGCCGACACTACTCATACTTCGTACTCGTACTCGACAACTCAATAGAAGCTTTTTGTCAAGATAGAGACCAGAGGACACGAAGGTAGCTACGGGGTAGACAAGACCAAAATCTACCATACGACCAGAGAGAAGCTGTCGAACTTCTGAGGCGCGCAATGAACCGATTTTTCTTCGCTGCATCTCATCCAAAATTGGCGTACTTTTCTCGGCAATTTCTCCGAAGTCGTTGGCAAGCACCACCAACGATTGAGAGTCGGTGGCAACCTGTCAAGTCGATCAGAACATACAGCTCTTCGGCAGCTCAATGGCGAGCGTCAAGCAGTCCGACTGATGGTGAAGAAGTCTACCAACAAGCAATGCAGGCCATGAGAGATGCAGAGGGCATTCGCACAAGAAAAGAAAGCGAACGTTCGGAAAAAATGTATGAGGCTTGGGCAAAAGCACAAGAAACCGAGAAGTCAACAAAGTCACAAGGCATCACAGTTGTCAAGACGCTTGTAAAGGAAACGAGGAAAGAGAAGGAACGGGAACAGAAAGAAAGCGACGAAGAGAAGCAAGCTTTGCAGCGTGCTACAGATCTCCTCGAGCTAGCAGCACTTCAACATCATCATCCTGTGGCATTGGTCCACCTAGGAAATATGGCATTGGAGCGAGCCAATTCGTCAGATCTAAAAAAAGACGTCGACAAGCGGAGGGCGGAAATCGAGAAGGCAGTCGATTTTTTTCAGAGGGCTGGCATGGCTGGGTCAAGGGTCGGCTGGTACAATCTCGGGAACTTACTGTGGACCGGCTATCCTGCTTCGGAAGCTGGTGGTGAGGAAGAGGATGGCGATCTTGCCACAACTCAAGAGGAGAAAATAGTGAAACCAGATTTACACGAAGCCATGGAGGCTTTTATAAAGGCGATTGATTTGGGTGACACGGATGCAATGTATCTTGTTGGCGTTCACCGAATGACTTCGGGGGGACGAGAGAATATTCATTCTGGTCTAAAGCTGGTCGAACGAGCTGCAGAGGAAGGACACGGGGGTGCTCTTTATTATATGGCGCTTCTGCATTTGAACGGAGAGCCTAATGTTGGTCTCGAACCTTGCACGGAAGACGAGTTTGCGAAACTTCTGGACCGTGCTGTAGATGGCGGAAGCGTGGAAGCCATGTTCACACGAGGACACAGCTACTATCACGGCACCGAGGGCTATACCCAAAACTACCAGCGAGCACTACAAGACTTTTTGCAAGCCGCAGACGAAGGGCACGCAGACGCAGCTGTTTCAGCCGGGGCAATGTTGCACACGGGTATTGGAGCTTCCAGGGATCAGGAAAGGGCTTTTGCATTATATCAGCTGGCTGGGGAGCTGGGAAGTATTGATGGATGGAAAAATGTTGTCGCGTGCTACACGACAGGCGAAGGAGTCCCACAATCGCTGGAAACGGCTCGGTACATTGCTGATACAATGCTCAAAGATCAAGTCGACGAATCGATAATTTAGAATCATGACGTTATTCCAACCACCGGAGAACAGCTCAGCTAGACTAGTACTGCTGTCTTCGGTAAGGAGAGACTCATGATTCTGAACCATGTATGGTGTCTGGGTCCTCAGTCCTGAGACGAAACATTTCTGTCACACGAGGACGTCGGATCCGTCTAATCGGGGTACGAAGTACACCGTACGGCACAGGTACGGTACTGTTTCCCAGAGAGTAGACCAGAACTAGTATTAGCATACAATAATCACTTCAACCTCCTACGAAAAGTCTTCTCTTTCTACCCGCACTACCCGTTCCAAAGAGCACTACTCTAGCTACAAGAGAGGTGGCAGCAGTAGCTGCAAAGAATACACTTATTGATAGCAAGATTCTCTCAAAAAGATTCAATACTCGTGATGATGATATGAGCAATGCTCGTTTCAGTTCTCATCAGAAAGAGTGGCTCACATTAGATATTTTTGTTGCTGTCACTCGTTTGTAGTAGACTTCTCTCGGAAGAGAAATAAATTGCTCTCGACCGTCAAGGTAGTAACTAAATTAGACAGGGCACTTTTTCGCTGCTTTACGATATACTCTCTCTACTAGTAGAGAGAGAGTAGTACATGACGATTGCTCACTACTATCTCGTCTGTCTCCTTGCTTTGAAGTTCAAGTTGAAAAAGTGAGCGCGTTACGCGTCTGTACATCAGCCGATGGATTTTTCACGGCGAGATCGCGGGGGCGCTGCGGCGTGCGGCGAGATCATCTGCTCTTTGTTTTGTGTGTGTGTGCGCCGAGAGAGCAGCAGGGCAGGATCGACACAGCGAGGATTTGACGATGACGGACTTCAGACTGTATGCGATGGAGAGGAACTGTCGTCGTCATCAACAAGTATACGAGTGCACTGCACATGCCTGTTCCCAATGGAAAGTACAGCTTCGAAGCATATTCATCATCGATAGTCAAATACAGGGCCGCAGAAAGGCACAAATCGAGTGGAGAGGACTTCATTCAATTTTAGTCGAAAAGGAGCACGCTCTAAGTGACCCTGTGAAAGGCGTATCTTACCGTACTACCTTTGATTTCATCGTCTATCACAATGACGGAAGTCTTCTATATGCAGCTATTCGAGAATCTTCCTGCGATCGGAGAAGATTCCGATTCGATGAGCGTCTTGCAAACCTACCGGCGTCATGTGAAGGAAAAGGTGGACACCGCCGTGCAAAGCCAGAGTGCGTTCTCGTTGGCGTGGGGGGCTCATACACTATTGAAGTGCGGCAATGTCTCGCTGCTGGGATCCACTCAAAAAGCCGAACCGCTCTCGCCTCCACAGCAGCTAGCTTGCCTGCTGGTAACAGAAGTTTTGTCCTCGATGAATTCCCCGCCACCGAATCACGACAAGGATTCACCTTTTTTGCCGATCCTGGTGACAGATTCTCTGGCTGTCTTGCAGGAATCGAAGGAGGATGACCTTGCAACCGTCGAGAGAAGCTGCTTTTATGATTTGGTTGAATCTATGTTACCTACTTTGATGGAACCAGACCAACTGCGTTCATTCCTATCGGCTGCAAGTTCAAACGAACCTCTTCCCGAGGACATACAGAAAGACCTCGAAGCGACAGTTCAAAAGTGGTCGTCGGTGTATCAAGAAGACAACTATGTAGACCCTATTGTCTGGGCGACCACTGAAGGAGAACATAAGGACCTGGAAAGACTAGTTGAGCACGCCCCGAGGTCTTCGCTTGGGGACGATGATCTGCTAGGACCACTACCTCAGGTAGACGCTCCGTTTTGTCGTCCTCTCCCACCACCGATGCTCCCTGTTTACACATACGAGGAGGACGAGCAACCTCTCAACGAAGAAGAGAAGAGCGATCTTCTGGAATATGTCCACGCTGATCTTTTGTGGCTGACGCCAACCAATCTGCGCCTCATGCTGCTCCCTGACGAAGAAGAAGACCAGAAAGAAACAGAGTACCGCCAAATTCTTGGTCTACTGGAAAAGCTGGCATTTTCGTCGCCGCTTTCTCCGAAAGACCAACGAAGTTTGCTGGAAGCTTTAGGTGCAAAGTCCGAGAACAATAGTGGGAACATCTCCACAATAGAAGAAGAGGAAGAGTTCAAAGTGCAGCTGATACACGATTCAGGACTTACCCCTCAAAATTTGCCTAAACTCGTCGAGAATAACCCACTGGTGGCCCATGAATGTTTGCTGGTCATACTGCAGACCTCTCCAGAACCTGTGAAAAATGAATATCTTAGTGCCCTTGTCGGTATGGACATGACACTCCATACTATGGAAGTTGTCAATCGCCTAGCAACATACAACGTAAACGGAGGTGGCCGAGAACCCATCTTGCACCCAGAATACGTGAATCTTTTCATCACATCCTGCATCGCCAGTTGCGAGAATATCCAGGACCGAAATAGCCAGAATCGTCTGGTTCGCTTGGTTTGTGTCTTCATTCAAAGCTTGCTTCGCAACAACATTGTCCATGTTCAGGTGAGTTTCCCGGGTGGTGTTTGAATTTTCGTGGATCACAATTTGTTTTCTAAACCTTGTGTAAACGACTCCTCGTACAGGACATATACTTCGAGGTACAGGCATTCTGCATAGAGTTTTCAAGAATTCGTGAAGCCGCTGCTCTATTCAAACTTCTAAAAACAAATCATGTATAGCGATTCCCTTCAAGCGATCCTATGAGATATTATCGCCAAACTCCTCGTCAATGTCTAGTTCCACTTTCTTCGGTACGATTCCAGACATGAGAATCTTTCTGATTCTTGACACCGTCTGCTCTGGGTCGAGCAACTTTTCGGGAGATGTATAACCGCTACATTGCTTTTCTTCCTTGGCTTCTCTTTCCGAAATCAACCGTGAGAGCAGCACTTGCCATAGAGGAGTGTCCACCGTCAGCATCTTTGTAGGGAAACCACATCTGAATGGGCAATAGTGTCGATGTGCATCATGGGGATTGTCATATCTTGCCAATCTTTTCTGGCGCTTCGGTGGACGACTCCCACTCTCGCCACTACTGTCTTCCGAACTCTTGAGGGGTATTTCCATCATGGCCAAGCACAATGGGCATCCCAGTGAAACAATATTTTGTGACTCGAGGTCTATGTCTGCTTTGGCTTTGACTGGGGTCCAGCCGAGAATCGCCGCAAGGAGAATGTCATGGCTTTTAATTCCGAGAAAATCGGCAACTTCCGACACTGCGTCAACTGCCGTAATCGTAGTGCCATCTTTACCAGATAGACTAAAACTTAGAATCTCATCTGCAACGTCTAGCCTTGGCGATTCCCAAGACGATGACTCAGAAGGGAGAGTGTCCTCTATTTCGCGTATCCCTTTGCTCAGCAGCTGGCTTGGCCACGGATGTTCTAGAAGTTTCACCGTTTCTTGCTTGAGCACCGAAGCAAATGCTGCTGGGACTGTAAGTTTGGCTTTCCCCATCCTCTCGCTATGGAAAAACTGTCTGGCTTCCAGCCGAAAAGGACAATGGTGCAGGTGCGCACTTGAAAGCTGTTCCCGATATGCTGAGCAAATGATTTCCATTGCCTTTGCCGACAAACCAGAGGGCAACGTGACGGCTACTGCCGCATTGCATGTGCTGCAACAAAGCATATCTTTGTCAGCATTGCACCATCTACACATGCAAATGCGTAAAAGAAAAGAACTGGTGAGTGTCGGTCTATGTGTAGCTCGTGCAGCTATTTCTCGAGAAATTGTACAAGACGTTCGGGTAACGAGACCATTTGACATTGGAGCAATGCCACAATCTTGGAAAGCATGGAGTCTTTTCGAGAACAGAATGGGTAAAAAATCTTTCAGTAAAGAAAGTCTGGTCTCGCAACAACGGCATGGTATTTTCCACTCAATAACAACGACGACTTCCCGACAAAGCTACCCGTACGAGCTACGAGTGAACCTGACGTTGAGGTCAGGTCAGGTTCCTCAAGACAACAGTGGAGCTTCCAATACCCAACACGTACCCAAATCTTGCGCACACCAAAGGAGACAAGCAAGCCGGTTTGGCGTAATAAGTCGAAGCCTGGAAGGAGAGCAACCGACTTTCATAGTCTTGTCGAAACTTGGTAGAAGCAGAGGTGGTCATGCTCTTAGTGGTGTTGTGCAAAGCGGTCAAGATGGCGCCATCGTCCTCCAACCCATTATCAGTGGAGGTCTTTTCGACTACTTGTACGACTCCAATCTTGGCCATGGTAACACAGCAATCCGTGTGAGGCTGATCGTTACCACTCACTGTCTGTAGACCTAGAAGAGTTCTTGGCAATAAGATCAAGATGCCAAGTTTTGTTCTGTTTTTGAGGGAATTGGGAACCGAGAACCGCCAACCGCCATCATAGAGGAGGTTTCGTATTCGGCTCTGCGCGCATCTGCAACGGTAGCCGGACGGTCGGGGAGCAGACCAGTCTGTCCTCGTCCGTCGGGTCTGCGCGCCTGTCGGACAAAGTGTGATCTATCCGGATCTTAGTTTTGGCGCGAGAGACGAGGGACGAATGTTCGTCGTTGCTCGGGAGAGGTGGAACAATCATCGGAGAGCTCACTTTTCACAGAATCAATCATCGTCAAAAGCGTTGATACTGCGAAAACATAGAGTGTAGAGTAAAGGTCTTGCTCTGACAATCTTTTTCAGCTCAAAACTATCGCAACTATTATCAGCAGAACCTGGTGATTGACCACGGTGAGTGAAAAGTCTCATTCAATTCATCTCTGTAGAGACAAAATCGAAGTCCCGAGCTTCGTTGTGCAAGCGTCCCGCAGTACCTTCTCACGACGAGCGGCCCCGAGGGCTCTGGAGTGCAGAAATGGTCCGCAATGACCATCAATACCATTATTGTACCCGCATTGTCGCGTTCTATCATTAGATAGGTTCTCTCTGCGTTTCAATTGACTTTGCCATTGAAAATTTGTCAAAAAGCCGTACAATATTTTTGTCATGGTGCGACGAACGGTTGACTCACGACAGACCGTTCTTGATGCTGGCATTCTCTATTCGTCTCGGACCATTTTTGCATTTGACCCGAACGGAAATTGGGTATTTGACAGCGTATTTGAGTTCCTCTGGCCATATGGCTTGTAAATTGATTTTTCCTATCAGACGGATCATTTGAAAACGTAGTTTCTGGCCAAGCATCCTAGTGGTGAATTCCCCGTAAGTTCCCCTTTTTTTCGACGAGTTGAGGGTAAGGCAATCAGAAATATGTAGAAGATCTTCAAGGTGTTTGGCAGTTCCATGGAGGAAGCTTTGGATCCCGGTCATGATGAATTATTAGCCATGTGCCATAGAATGGAACGGTGATGGTACCAGTACGTCTGGTAAAAGGCGTCCCGGCCTCTCGCTGTTGCTGTTGGAAGGAATTTCATCAGCGCCGGTGAGAGAGGCCTGGCCGTCGTTCAACGCACCCGCTGTCTTCTTTATGTACTCCAACAACGAAACCGGTTCCAGGTACTACATACCGGTACCTGGTACTGTACAAGGACAGGTAGTTGATGCGTGCATCTTCAATCTCTCACATCGTAAATCGCAACAACATCAGATAATATTGTACCGGGTAATATCTAACTACATTTAGGCACCGGTACCACTCCGATGGTACTAAATGCGTCCAGGCGGAGTGGAGATTAGAGAGGAGTACTTAAAAAGAGAAGTCGTCGACTATGAGTTCTTCCTCCTCCTCGTCGTCGGACTCTACTAGTAGCGACTCTTCCTCGGCGTCGGGAAGCGCCGACAAAAATTCAAGTGAGCAGTTAAATCAGTCGCTGTCGAACTTGGCACAGACCGATGATCTTGTCAGTGTGACCGTTCGAAAGAGTTCACCTGCACAAAAGGCGGGTGTCAGCCTGGTCGAAAGAAAGGGGCGGGTGTATGTGACAAAAGTGACAGAAAATGGGCTTTTTTACGGTACCAAGATAGAGGAGGGGGACGTTGTTCTTTCCATCAACGGAAAGCGTCTCCAAAAGGGCGAAGGTTCGGATGCGATCATCAAACACATCTCCAAGGCTAAAACCACCGTCACCATGGTTGTCAAAAAGTCAAACCTCAAGGCTCGACGAGGTGTCCGATCGCTATCTCCTACGGCGCAGAGGAGAAGAAGGGGAGCCACGAAGATATTTAAAAAAGCATTCGGCAGAAATGAGGACGGAAGGTAAGTTGGTGTCCTGTTTCGAAATCGCCTAACTTTGTGCTGAGTTGGCGTGGTCTCATTTCACATTACATTCTCTAGCTTGAAATACGATATCAACCCAACGCTAGATAATATCAAAAAGCATGACCCGAACGATGACAAGCTACAGATTCCAGTCTCAGCCAACAAACTTTTCGCCAGTCAGGATATTGGGGTTAAATTCAAAGACATCGACAAGATGATTTTTGTCAGTGCCATTGCAGTAGATAGTATTTTTCAAGACACGGATCTAGAGCTCGGTGACCGCATTGTGGGCGTGGGGAAGATGGACTTTATGTCGTATGGAAATTCAAAGTATGCCATGCAACTTATTGCAAAGGCTCCAAAAGAAGTTTCACTTGTGATAGAGAAAGAACATACCAATTTTGACAAAACAAAAGACATGGATTCAACACACGGTACAGCTTGGGTCGGCTCATCCAGCCACGGTGAAAAGAAAGTATTTCCACAATCTACGGGAAAGAAACCGTCGACCGACAATACGGACTCTGACGACGATAACCTTTTGAAGTTATTGGAAAGAGCGGGTCACCTTGGAACACCGCAAAAGAAAAGAAGCAGCTCGGGTAAAAAAGTACGAAAAATGAAGAGTGGGTCCACGACTAAAAGCCCGTCGTCATCCAAAACGAAGCCACCGACGAGAAAGCCCAGTAAAAGTCCTGGCAACTCGAGCACTAAAAAAACAATAATTCCCCAGCACGATGATTCAGATAATTCCTCGCTGGGAGATTTCGCCCAAGAGGAGGGAAAGGTGCAGCTGGGCGAAGTGGCGGCTTTTCCACTGTCTCCCAACAAGCAGTCTATATCGAAACTAAATCAGAGCTCCAACCTGGGCAGAAGTGTTTCCTTCGACTTTGACAATTTTGATGGCGATTTCCTAAGAGTAACTGTGGCAAAGGAATCTGAAGCGCAACCCGGGTTATTGTTGGAGAAAACCGAAGGCAAATTTCTGCTTACTGAGGTTCCGCAGCATGAGAAACGAATATTTCCTGGTATGCAAGTTTTAGCGATAAACGGTGTCGTCAACTTGCACACTACGACAAAGGCTGAGGACCTGATCAATCGCACTAAAGGCAAGATCGAGCTTATCCTTGACTTTTCCACGCCCTTCAAAGCGGATGCCAAATGTCCATGTTGCTCTCGTCAGATGACGCCTGATGGTAAACACGCAAATGGTAGTTCGAGCCGGAGGGTAATACGTCGGAAAGTCGAGGAACCGCAGCCTACAGGTGGCGCCGATATTATGTCTGTCGCTGCAAGCGAAATCACAACCAAAGTAAAAAATAAAGCTCCTCCAGGGATGAAACGGGTACCGAAGGTACCGGAGCGTGTGCCGAAGTATCAGTTTGATGAGTTTGATTCAGATAGCGAAGACGAAGGCCATCGGAAGAGCCCGGGCCCCAGGCGAGCTGCCACATCCCGCTATCAAGCTAATGACAAGTTCATGGTCAGAGTATCAAAGACTGGAAAAGGTGACAAGCCTCTTGGGATTGGCTTGTTTGACCACAAGAGTGTCATATATGTGAGTCGCATCGATGATGGAGGACTTTTCTACGCAACTCCAATCATGCCAGGGGATAAAGTTTTGTCTGTGAACGGTAGAAAGCTGAGCGCGTTAAAAAACGCGGCTAATGCCTTGACTATGCTTGAGGACAAGGAATCAGTGAATATATTTGTGCTACGGCCAGATCCAAATGATAAGGACAGCAACGAGGCACTTTCGCTTTTTTCATCATGACGCACGTCTCCCTCAGCTGGTGGAAGTAATGGAGATGTGACTGTCTGTACGAAGTAGCTACTTCTCGTCTCTTTCTTCTCCTATTTGGATTGGCATCGTGTTTTGGGTAGAATGTCGGCCTTCTAATATTCTTGTACAAAGTACTTTGTCGGGATACTCGTATCTATTCCTTGTATGAATAGATACGAGTACCGGTAGCTAACTTGAAAGTGCCAGTACCGAATACGAATAGTACAGTAGATCGAGTGCAAAGCAGTCACGAGAGGGAGTCGTCAGTCATGCTATGTGATGTCATCATTGCGGTCATTATTAGTCCATAATTATGACCGCGCCCCCAATTTTAGCCAAGACGTCAAGACGTGTGTGTGGGTGGCCGGGTGGGTGGGTTCATCGCATCTCCTGTTGGATCTTGTGAGCCGCAGGCGGTCGCACCAACCCAAGACCGCCAACACTACATGCGGAAAACGGATCCTGTATTGCAAATCAAGTTGTCCACAATCTAATAGCAAGAAGGGGGTGAGATCATTCCCCCTGGACACTTCAATCTTTTGCTATTTGCTAGTTACGATTATAAGTCATCTGTCATGTCGTCGGAAGATTTCACACGTGCCGTGACAGTGAAGCGTAACACGAAGAAAAAGTCTGGATATACTGTTTCTGAATCTGATGGAGAATATTACATGGGCGCTGTCCCTGACAAAGCTCGAGTTAATGTTGGGGACAAGATTACCGCCATCAACGGAATAAAAGCAGAAGAATTTGCTGACGAAGAAGATGCGAATGAGCTCATAGAAAGCATTCGTCTAGTAGTTGTTCCCGCTGGCGAGATAGCAGAGTACGAAGCGGCAATGGCAGCCGAGGAAGGTGGAGCAGCTCCTAAAGCGGGTCCGGCTGGCGCAGTTACTCCTTCAGGCGAGAAAAAGGTAAATTCAAAAATTATTATGACACAAGAAACTATTCATGAATCCTTGTAAACTCCGTGAAAAAGGCTCACCACGCAGGTTCATATTTCCAGAATATTCATTGTCCCCACTGCGACCATGACAACGAAAACCTTACCGAGGACGAGGAAGGAGATCTTGTATGTGAAAACTGTGGTAATGTTATTGAAGGCGAAGATGGGGTAAGTTTATGATGGAAAACACCTGCAAATGGGAAAGGACGAAACTGGTGGCGTACTCACTTCACTCAATTTGATTAGGATGGAGCGGCCGTCCACCAATGTGTCGACTGTGGTCACGAGAACCACAACCTCGAGCGAGACGAAGATGGTGATCTGGTTTGTGAACAATGCGGTGCTGTGATTCCGGAAGAAAGCCCCGAAGCTTCGGCAGGTACGGATGACAAATATGAATGTCCTGACTGCGGTCACATCACAGTCAATCCGCAACCTGACGACGAGGGTGACCGCATTTGCGAGGACTGTGGCTGTATTCTTCCCGAGAAGATTCGCTGTGAGTGCGAGAAATGCGGCCACGAAAATGTAGACCCTCAGCCAAATGAAGATGGTGAATACGTCTGTGAGGAATGTGGCGAAGCCCTAGATATCGAAGTAAGTTTTCCAGAATCCTTGTTGGCTTTGATCTTCTGACTAAGTTACTAATATTTGATGCACATGAAGGAGGCTGAAAAAACAAGAGCAGAAAAGCTGAAAGAAATGAATGATCGATACGCTGAGGAGGAGGCAGACGGCCAAAAGTTTGACGAAAACGGCAAACCATTGACGAACAAGGACGGGAAGAAGCTCACACCAGCTGACATGTTCAACCCCGGAGACGTCATTACTGTGACGGTTGGAAAATCGAATCCCAAGCAGGATGCTGGGCTGAAAGTTGAACAGGGAGGAAATGGTAAATACTATGTCCGTAAGGTTCCCACCTCTGGTTTGTTTGCCAAGACTCCTGTGATTGCTGGCGACAAAATTTTAGAATTGAATGGCAAAGACTCAAAAGACTTCGAGGATGTCAATGAATTGAAAAAGATGATCCGTGATGACGAACGTCTAACCATTGTCGTGCTCCGACGAGATCCTGACGCATCTGAAAGCAGTGCAGATTCTGACATTGATTTCGACAATCTAGCTCCGATTACTCCCGATGGCGTCATGCGAGAAGAGATAGAGGAAAAGGATGATGATACGGCTGGTTATGATGGCAACGACTGTGGGTGTGCTTGGTGCCCAGACTGCCACCCATAACCAACCTACAAAACAAAGTGTAGAGCGCCGCGTCTAGGGTACTGTAGAGGCTTTCGACCCTTGAAAGGTCGACAACCAAGAGTATTTTTGTGTCATCAGAAATTGTTGCATCGCCCGCTTGAATGGAATATTAGTATATACGGTAGTGCAGTTGCACTGCTAGAGCTTGTTGTAGTCCACTTTTCTACCTCTGAGAACTACAGTACCATACGTTCTGTCTGTGAAAGAAGCTGCTCTGGATCCCATACCAACTCAATATTACCCTGCCTGCGTACCTGCTGGTAGATGATGAACAAGGACTGCTGGGGCCGGTATCTATTACTCTATTACGTACGTGCAATCTGTTACGAGCAATCATGAGATTCGATTCAAATACAGGAGCCAGGGAAGGGCGCCGCCACCAGAACCGCCAAAACGCCGCCATCCCCGCCCCGACAATATCAATACTGGATACTGTCTATTGATGTTGTTTTGTTACTACCAGGTGGTCACCAGGGATGATTCCTGTGGTGGTACATGCTAGCATGGCGGTAGGTACCAGGTAGAGTACCCCAGTACTTCTGTGGTACCAGTATAGTACCTAACCTGATACTCGGGTACTGTGCACAGTACGTACGTAGAGTACTGGAATCTGGGCCGACCGGTGCATGTGGGAGTATGGTAATTAAAGCGATATTGAGAAATGATATCTACAACCATGACTATTCGGAAATACCCATTTACTCTTGGCGCATCCTTTATATATAGTATACAAACATGTAGAAAAATGTATATACACGATGACTTGATCCGATTGAAAAGGCGGCAACCAAATATTTTGCAAGTGGCAGCATGTACCTGCGCTGCAAGTACAGTACCGGTACTGGTACCGCTACTAGCATCTAACAGCTTGCCACCACAACGAAAATGATGATTTTACCAACGGAAGTGCTTTGCTTCGGCTTATTCCCTCGGTTATAGAATCAAGAGACCGCGATCCTTGTGGAGCCTATGCAACTCACCACCTCTACAGTGAGACCTGTAGATGACAGAGAAATGGATTTTTCTTTTACGCCGCCTCGACCGAGGAGACTGCGAAATAGCGGTCTCTTTGAAAATGAAAGAAGTCCTCAGGCAGGCTTTGAGCAAAAGGGGAAGATTTCAGAAATGATAAACCCTGACGGGAGCGTTACGGTCCGTAGAAAGATATCAAATCCCGATGGTAGCAGCAGCATCTGTCAAGAGGAGTATTCCTCCTTGGATCGTCGCATTCTGGGAAAATTCGACGGCGTTAATTATGAGAAGGTTCCAACCTGGGACGAGCCCCCGCCTCTCGCTCGAAGCACTTCGGGGTCATCATCATCGGTCTCAACCATCAAAGCGACGCCATCCAGGGCTCTTTATTTGTCATCAGATCGCAAAAGGTTCACACCAGGAACGAGAAGAGCCATGGACGAGAGAAAGACAGAACACCGATCGAAGCCAGTGCCCGTAGAGCGTCAACAACGGAATAATATTCCTATGAATGAGAGCGACATTGGGTGGCAAGTTGATGGCACCAGTCCGATGAACCTAGCATTGAAAATGGAACTAGCTAGATCCATGCCTTCAGGCCAACATGATCTTGATGATCCGGATTCGGGCTTTCAGCCTGATCGGGGAGATGGTGAATCCAGTATGTCATCTATTCAAGCTGATGACTTTCACAACTTCAGCGGATCGAAAGAAATGGGGCGACCACTACACCGAGTCCCTTTCGAAAAGAAAAAGGAAAAAATAATGTCTCTCCCGGACCCTTCATTTATATCCGTGAGTACGTGGGGTGTACATGATGCTGACGTTTCGGCAATATCGGGTGACTCTATGGGATACCCAGTACTAGATGCAAGCACTGCGTTTCATGACAACAAAGAAAAAAGTGACGATGAGACAGAATGGAGTTTGCTTCAGGATGATTTGTCTATGAGAAATGAAAATACCCCTGGGGCTGGAAATGGCAAACCGCCTCTTCCGAATCGAAGAGGTACTTCAAAACTTATTGTTTCGGACAGAGGACAGAGCGGCACCGAATCCGATTCGTCGCCATCATTTGCACGGGTATCATCCAACCATCAATCTGAGGGAACCGCGACTTCCACAAGCAGTGTGCTCGACACGAGTAAATCCTCGAATGGTTCATCTTCCCAATCTGACCTTGTAGTCATGAAACAAGCAGCTGTCCTTGCAAAACCAAAACCAAAAGTTAGATACTATGCTGATCCTGGCATTTCCTCTTCGACTGATGGTGACGAGCGGGAAGATTTACGTGATAAGGGAGCTCTTTTTGATGCTCCGTCTATGATTGCCCACGATGAGAAAAGTGAGGTTCCCGTGGTTCGTCAAAACGAAGAGATCGTATTTACCGTACGGAAGACATCCCCAGCTGACAAGATAGGCATCTTTGTTTGTGTACGAGAATTTCCAGGTGGTCCCCGGCTAGTCGTTTCGAAAGTAACTCCTACTGGGAAGTTTGCCGAAAGCCCTATCGCAGAAGGGGATACCGTGGTTTCAATAAACGGGATAAACTTCGTGGACTATCCCAGGTCCGAAGATGCTCTTGGTAAGGGAAAGAAAAGTCACGTGGAAAGAAAACGACTATGGTGTCAATCTAACCTAACCTTGCTCTCAGATGTCGTTAGTCGAGCCAGGGACAGGGTTACATTCGTGGTACTGAAGAAACGTCATCCAGATATTTCCATATCGATGGATGAGTTTTCGTTGCCAAGCCTTCCCTACCACCACGTTAGTGAAATGGTCAATCCTGATCAAAGTAAAAAAGTGACACGAGAAGTGAAGAACAATGACGGGAGTCAAACCATAATAATGGAATACTTTGATTCTAGTGGGCGCAAGCTTAGGCAGACAACTCGTCGAAGATGGGTCACATTCGATGGGTCCACACGTGATATATCAATCGTGTCGCTAACGTTCAACGGTGAATTGGCGATTCTTGTGAAGAAGACCAGTCAGAGTCAGATAGTCGGCTTGAAGCTGCATGTCAATCGAACTCATAGGGGTCGCAAAGCATTGAGCGTCGCCCAGGTTTTCCCATCTGGTTTGTTTGCACGTACTCCGTTGAGTGTCGGTGACACTATATTGTCGATCAATGGTGTCGACTTTAGTGAAAAAAATGATTTCCGGGAAGCTGAGATTCTTCTCTCGAAGGCAGAAGGAGATGTAGCGATACGAGCGTTGAAATCAAAGGAATGGATCGAGCGGAGGCAGAACCACCTCGTCAAACCCCGGCTGCTGGAAGAGAGTTTTACGATCCCAGCCCCACAGTCAAGATCATTTGAATTCGAGAATGCGTCCTATGGAGGCTCCACTTTGGGCTACCGGTCGGCAAAAAAACTGACTTTGGAGAATTTTTCAGCCTCAGAGCGCCTTGGAATTACGATAAAGAATCAACCAACCCAGTGGGGTACACTGTTAGTGGCTACATCTGTTGCTCCTTCAAGTCGACTGACAGCAGCTGGCCTGCAAGTTGGTGATATCATTCTATCCATCAACGATGTTGACTTTCGGGAAGAACCAGACGCCAACAAAGCTACGAGCTTGATTCTAAGTACAAGTGGTAAAATTGAGATTGAGTATCAACACATAGACGACCCGGTCCAAGAAAAATCGGAGACTGCGACAATCAAAACGAACCGGAGCTTCATGCCAGACGGTACTAGGTGCATCCGCACGGAGACTCGAAATCCCGATGGAAGTATTTTGGTAAAGCTCGAGGAGATTGGACCTGCGAATCCCCTGGATGTCGCTATTGAAGCTTCGCCTGTCAGTTTCGTAGGACCATCAGATATGAGTGAAATAAGTGGATGGGATGGGTTGACCCTACACACTTCAAGCCACGGCCAGTTCTTGGCACCCGAAGAAGTTTCAGTCCCGGCTAGTGCGGGATCGTCGCTCGTCACGAATCCGTTAGAGCCAGTGACAATCACAGTTACGAAGTCGTCGGAATCCCAGAATATCGGGATGAGCCTAGTGGCATCAAAAGGCGTGCTTTACGTGAAGAAGATTTCACCCGGTAGCTTGCTGGTCGGAAAGCCTGTTCTTCCAGGTGACACGGTGATCGCCATTAACGGCCATGGCTTTCGCAGGAATCCAAACGTCAGAGAAGCCACCTCCGTGATAATGAATTCTCCGGACACTATTTCTTTCCAAATTCTAAAGACTTCACTCAGAGGGCAGGGTGTGGGCAAGGATAGAGGTATACCGAAAAAAAGATTAGGACGCTTCTCTTGTAACAAGCGCCTGAAGGATCCTGAAGAGCTCACTGAGAAAGATCCAATCAGCTCGCAACTGCCGGATGCCAGAAGTCTGGTCCTATAATGCAAGTGACTGCTTCATGAACACCACAGCAGCACGGGCGTGTGTCATGGTTTGGGGTAGTTATTCTGCAACTTCATCTCTGGTTACTCTAGGATGATTCTGAATTCACCTACTACTGCTTCTCAGCCCACTTGCGTAAACTTTTACACTAGCTAGGGTGGCCACTCTTCTATAGTGCTTGTTTTCTCGTTCTTATAACAATGCTAAAACAGGGAAGAGTGAAATGAAAATTTAATAGTACTTGTATTACCCTAAAAAGTGCTCCGCGCTTTTGGTGCCGTTTCTTGGGCTCCATAGCTGAACGCTACCGGGACCGGTATGTACAAAATAATATAGAAATAATATCATTCCGGTACTGTGCGTGTAGTGAGGAATCCGGAATCTTGCTTACAAATCCTTCCCTTCCGACATTTTTCAGATATCATACAGTATACAGATACCACCTGGTACCGGTACAGTACGAGTAGACGGACGTACAAGTACTGTACGTGTACCGGTGTGACGCACGACGAGGGCGGCGGCTGAATTTTTTCATGGTTGTTGATGTTCTTTTGATGGCTGACAAATCCATGGTTTATGATACTAATACTCTACGAATATCAACTAAAGCAAAACCAAACAAGAAACCGACAAAACACCAATAGCACCCTGTTGCGACCATGAATCAATCAAAGACGATGATAGCGTGGATCTCAGTCCTTCTTGTATTCCTTTCGTTGTCCCTCCAAAGGGTGAACTCTCTTGCTGCCCGGGGCAAAAAGGCATCCAGTCAAAAAGTTTCCAGTGGCGGCGGCTTTGGTGCTAAACCCAACACAATACTTCACTCGCCCGATACGTCCGAATCCACGCAGAAGCTCTTGCAGTTCCTCCAGTCCCAAAATGCGGAAGGTCTCGGCAATGTAGAAATTGGCTACTGCCCAGACACTGGAGTGCGTGGCTTGTTTGCCACTAAGAATTTCAAGCAAGGGAAAATAATGTGTAGAATTCCCTCCGACTGTGCTCTGGCTTTGAGCGACCCATCAAAAAATGGAGAGGACGCACCTACTCTGGCACATGGTGGCGCCAACTTCTTGAACATGTATATGAAGCCAGCCAATGCTCGACAAACATGGGCCCCGTATTTGGATACTCTGCCAACAATGGGATCAGCCCAGTTCGATTCGACACCCGACTTTTTCTCCGACGAAGAGCTGGGTTTGCTAGAATTTCCTCGTCTCATTCGTCAAGCTAAAGAACGTCGAGAGCAAGTACGAGCGGTTGCTGATGAGCTATGTTTGACTAGAGAAGAATTGCAATTTGCTACTTGGTTGACAGCTTCCCGGGCATTTTGTATTTCCATGAGCGGAGAAGAAGAAGAAACAGAGGTCCCGAAGTACGACGAACGTGGACAAGTGATTACTAAGGCCGGAGAACAGAAGACGATCCGCGTTCTAGTTCCCTTTATTGACATGGCAAATCACAATTCCGACCAGCCTAATGCCAAGCTTACACTTATTGATCCGGAGAAGGACGATGCCTGGTTCGCACTCGAAGCGACAAGACCCATCGCTGTCGGCAAAGAAATCACGATTGCGTACGGAAACGGACTTGAGTCGTCAGTGGAGCTTTTGTTGAATTACGGGTTCGTTCCCCACAGCAACAGAATCGACGAATTCATGCTCAAGAAGGGTGGAGACGAGGCAATCACAAGCCTCGACAGGTGGTCCACGACGTTGGAAGAAGATAAAACTATGCTGTCTATGATGGAAGAAAGTACCGAGGAGAACGATGCGACTTTGAAAAAGATTTTAAATTTCCGTATCCGGCTTAAGGAGTCCTATGGCTCTTCGTGAGAGTAATGACATGACACACATATTTAAAATGTAATGTCAACAACAAATAACTACAAGTGCTTCTTTCCTTTTAGCAATATGGTTTCTGCAAGGCCTTCTGGGGTCAAGTCAGCCCTCGTGATGGTGCCTACGATCTGATTGTGCTTATTCACGACTGGTAGAAACCGCAAACCCATAGTACGAAATAATTCGTACGTACGCTAGACGTGGAGACAAAGAAAAAGGAAAGCAACGGAATGAGCCATTGATGCAAATCAATCCCGAGCCATTGCGCCCTGTTCTTACCGCGACGGAGGTGGACTCCTGGATGGATATAGGTGATTGGTTCGTATACGGGCGCAAGTCAAGAACGCAAGAACGATCTTTTTGACTTATGCGAAGGTCATCAACAGATGGCTTATCCGGAAGAGCTTTCTCTACTTGTTCATAGCCAGCTATAGGAACAAATGTTTGGCCATGTGCCTCAATGTAATTTGAAAGCACTCCGGAGTCCACTTGTCTGGACCGATTGCCGAAACTTCGCAGCTTGAGCAACATGATGAGAGCATGCCGATCAATGGTACCAAAAAGAATGTTGTTGTTTTCTTTGTCGACGACAGGAAAAACCGAATGATTTGTGCTTTTTAAAAAGTCGTAGATAACGCCAACCTTCTCGACCGGTTGAAAGAAACAAACATATTTCCCCATCACTTGACCGGCTTGAACACTTGTAGAAGAAAGAAAAACAGCTGAGAAAGTGGGTGGCTTGAACACTGCGATAAATCTGCGAGAATCGACTTACTCATGGTGTCTTGCTGTTGACTTGAGTTCTGCCTCAAGGAATTGTACTCCTTTCTTCAGATGAATGTGGATGTGATAGAGGTCATCATTGAAAAGCTGGCCCACCAGTCTTGCAGTCATCAACGTCAACATTAATGGTAGTACGAATTGCTCATTTCCTGTACATTCCAGTAAAATCACTGTCAAACTAATCGTCATTCGCGCCATTCCTCCCAGTACGGCAGCTGCTCCGATCAGCGCGTACGTATTGCTGAATGCAAGTTGAGGGTAGATTTTCAATGATAAGTTCCCCCAAAGTCTACCAAAGGTTGCACCAGACAAGAGACTTGGTACAAAGAGACCAGATGGGATACCAATACCATAGACCACCACAGCAAGTGAGATGTAGACACAAAAGAAGATTCCCAGGGCCCCGTTACTGAAGGTGTGTCTTCGTTGGTGAAATAGTTGGCGAATTGCAACGCCTGGTTCCGTGAATATCAAAGATGCCAATTCATTATACTCGCCTTCTGGATCGCACCGGAAAGATACCAGCTGGCTCACCAACTCCGCCTCCGCCTCATTAGTGAATTCGTCGACTACCGGCAAAGGGGTACACTTGACCCAGAGAAGCGGCAACAAGAAGCTGACAACAGAAACCAGTACAGAGACTGCAATCACTTCCATAAATCGGCGCTGCTTTGAGTAGTTGACGTTCTTCATTCTCCAGTGGGTGATTCTCTCATTTGTACTATTGAACACCGCGCCGACCAGCCCACCGATTATTCCGATCACGACAAACGGAAATAGTTCAAACACCGAAAAGCTAGACTCTCGACCTTCGTAAACAAAATTTCCAAACGAAAATAATTTGTTGAACCCGACCTTTCCAAAAGCAGAACCGATTGTATTTAAGCACAGAAGAGTAGTGAATGCAATCATCGAACAGAAAAACGTTCTCCACGTCAGGGACGGAGACCAGTAGCTGGCTCCCTCCTCCAGTGCAAACAGAATACCACCAATGGGGGCAGAAAATGCCGTACATACACCGGCAGCAGCTCCACAAGCAACAAAATCCCGCTTTTCTCTATCATTTCTTGTTTGCCCAGAAGACACCGTGGCTGCGACAACAGCTCCAGAATGTACCATAGGACCCTCTTTCCCGACAGGCAACCCAGCCGAAACGGAACAAACAACGCCGAGAACTTTGCAGATTAAAGTGAGAGGAGATCCCACACGGGGCAAGTCTATGCCGTTGAGATAACATTTGACTTCAGGGATACCCGATCCTGCTGCCACTGGCTCGATCCACACGAACATGGATGCAATAGCCGCAAACATGGTTTGGATAGTGACAAAACTACAGAGTGCCCAAACCACATGGCCGCCCTCCAACAAACCACCGACATGCTCAAATTTCGTCTTTAATATGGAAATATCGTCAATATTATTCTTGGTACCAGTACAGATTGTTCAGTTAAAAAACGATGACTTACCTCAATGAATTTGATCGACAAAAGATTACAAAAGTAGGCCACACAGCCTTGAGTAACTGCCAAGACGGCAGTCAAAAAATATCTCATGAAGATTTTGTGCTTTCCTTGATTCCAGAACATGCCTCGATGTTTGTAGTGATCGAGCGACAAATAGGCCCTCCAAGCGTCAGAGTCTTCTAGATCGTACGACAAAGAATCTATATTCACAACCTGACCGTCGCCATGGTGGTGATGGCCTGCTCCCTTGGGGAGGGCTCCGATGCTGTCGTGTCTGATTTTAGAGCTCGTCATAACAATTGCTTTCCGTTTTATGGCAAAGCAACGAATATTACCACCGGTAATACTCCCGATATTCGTTTCTGGAAAGATGACATTCCATTCAAGATCCAAGCACAACAAACGGGCGAGGGGGTTCGTAGTTCGTACCGGTACAGTACTTGCTTCACAATTTTGATTTACGTCCAAAAAATAATGAGAAGTGTGTCTGATCTGATGTCAAAGTTCTCAAGATTTTTGCGGAAGATACGCGTATCCTCCATTTTTTCGCAGGCCACATGCCACAACATCATGTCTCATGTCACCTCACATCGGTTCAACCGCTACCGCGGTAGCCTCTGCAAGCATCACGAATCACGACAGAACACAGAACCCTTCGCAGAACTTCAAATTGAAACTGTCAAGTCGCGAAGTAGTGCAACATCACAAGCATCATCCAATACGAATGAGAGTACGAATTTAGATATTCTCGGACTGCTACACTACCACTGGTATCTACACTGTATCATCCCAACACGATCCCGGCTTTTGCATCCATCGATCATTTCGACGATACAGCTACCGGTACCCGTTTAGTATAAATTCTTTGCCACCATGACACGAGTGTCCCACGAAGAATCGGTGCGTTAAAGATACCTTGTCAAATCGAAGAACAAGTGCAAGACTGACGTGCGTGCTGCCTCATTCTGTTTCCGTTCAGAAAACTCTTGTAGACCGCGAGTCCGAAAGCCTGTCGTATGGAGGTCTGGAGGAAGATGACGACGGGAGCGAAATCGGAGAAGAGGAAAGCCGACGTAGTTTCCTGAGCGGCAAATCGAAACTTGCCATGCACGCCTTGAACTTGTTTCAATCCAAACGGATTGCCGCATCCTTCCTCGAAGACGAGATTGAGGTCGTCCCGACTTTATTGACCCACAATGTTGCCTTAGTCACTGATCCAAATTTAACTAACAGTGAGCAGGGGCAACTTTATTACGCGGTTGACTCGTTTTACAACACACACGAGCCTCCTGAGTACGCCTTGACAGTCAGTGATACAATTTACAGAAGAATTATTCAAGAGATTGCCAACGCTAGAGATGTCCCATGTGGACTATATTTTTGTTGTCATGGAGGGGATGGAGCGCATACGGGATTTTCTCATGACGATTACGTTGACATTCGGATGGCCTGGACTGCCATAGGATGCATTTTTGTGGGCATGCTTATAACTGCTCTATGTTGAAATATTAGGGAGTAAGAAGAGGCACAGCGAGTGAAATCATTCTTGATCGCTTTGATCACCCGCGGACATGCAGTCTACTCGCCATGCCATTGACGCGCAAGAACAACGCTTACCGCATATAATATGTTGTGCAATCAATGAATATGCCAAGCCCTACCATACTAGCTAGAGTGACGCCTCAAGGGCAAGGGCAACAAATACAATAGTCGATACCCCCTTGTTTGTGCTTGTAGCATCCTCATTTTCTATAGCACAAAACCGTGTCAGTTTCTAATGTGTTCCGTGACGAGGCTGATCCTGGGCTAAGCGGCGGTGAATCTCAACGAGATTGTTGGAAGGATCGACGTAGGTTTCATGGTTGATACAGTTCGCGCCATTCTCATCGCACGGAAAGTTGTCAACCGTGTAGCTTCCAGGGGTAGCCCAAATCACATGAGATTCAATCCCCAATACATTCTCTCCCATGAGAATGTGGAAGTAACCCTGTAAAAGAAAGAAACACGCAAGTCTATGAGTGCCGCATGACTCGGGATCGTTCACCACAGCCCCCTCCCTGCAGCAGCAAAAGGTCTCACCATTGCTCCCCAATATTGACCCCAGCTTTCAGAGAAAAGGACGTCAGCATCTATGTTTGATGGATTTGAAGGCCCAATAGAGATCACAAACAAACTTACCTGTTGCGCACGATCCAATATTGTCTACCACTGCCGTCGTCAGTTCCCCATCCAACAATAGATACTGCGTGCGTCGTCTTGACAGGTGCAGTGACATTATCAAAGATTCCACCACTGTAACCTCTCAGAGCCTCCCCCCAAACTCCGGCGGTCACTGGACCACGGGCAAAGATTTCAGCTTTCACTGCATTCACTTCATTTCGATAGCTTCCATACTCGGCGACGGTAGCATTCGGGAAAATGTCGATTTCGGAGCATGCACCCTCCGGTGTACAAGTGCGACAAGTATTCATTGGACTGCAGGTAGTATCAACGTAGGGACAGAATCCATCGGTTGACTCACTACTACAAGCAATGTATGGCATACACGTTTCATAGGGGACAAAGCCGGTATTGTGAATCCAGGCGTAGGTCCGCAGGGCACTTCCTCCGTGGCACGAGCCAGCCTCTTTCCCGCAGTTCAGAATGTACTGAATCGACAGCTGAATATCTGCCCCTTGACCGTCACGAGCAATTTTGATTCTGTCAGCCAACGCCGACATGCTTGAGTGTGCCCAGCATGAACCGCACTGAAAAAACAAAACATTGCATTGATTATAAGGACGGCGGCGCATTCGAGGACATGGACGGCCAACTGCGTATACAAGTACAGTACGAATACTTACATAGTTTGGAATGTGCTGATTCAAGGCTCGCGTAAGGAAAGACTTTCCGTTGACGTCGCCCCATTGAAATCTGTCAGGAAGGTCCTCGGGATTCAAATAGGCAAGCGGCAGCGGCAGTTCAAAGTGGTTTTGCACCGGCCAGTTGGAGTCGTCCCAGAGTTCCGTGTCAAATTCACCGGTTGTCCTCGTAGCCAATAGACCAGGTATCATCCACATACAAACAAAAAGGCAGCCGATGAAGGCCCGGGAAAAGGAAGCCATTGTAGGATTGAATAAGCACTGATGGTGAGAACCGGGGCGACTGACTCCTCCTCTTTCGCCTTCTCTGCCATCTGCTAACAATATTAATAGAAAAGCCAAGAGCCAAGATGATCTGCAGTCTGCAGTCTGCACCGAACTATCGGTACTGTAAACTGTAAAAATAGCGAAAACTGCATCGCGAGTCGCGAGTACCATGCGTTATTGCGACGACGCGACGAGTAATAGCGGGCCGTCGCGATGATACCATTAAGGTCGTACTAGTCGTACTTGTTTACGACATACACGACCCATACCGTACAGTCTCCCTGGACTAGACCCCCAGTACTACCGGTATGTACCGCTACGTATAAATACAGCACACGCACCACGCACGCCCGACGCACGAGCAAAGCTTGAATTCCCCCTTTCCGTCCCCTTCCTTCGAAGAATGAATCATCAGAAGGATCCCCCAAATTCGTACGGCCGGCCGCTGGAGGCGGGGAGGAGCAAGGGAGGAGCACAGCGAAAGACGAAATAAAATGCGCTCGGAGAGAAAGAAGGAAAAGTGCGTGTTCGTGTCGTGTGTTCGCGGCGAAGGTCTGGCTTCTTGCATCACAGTCACAGGAAATCACAATTTCGAGACGCAACGGTCGGTTCAAGATAAGATCTACATTCTACGAGTGCATACCAATCTTCATCTGGTTGACCATCCGAGTACCGCATTATACTCGTACCCATTTCGAGCACACTGAAACCTTTATCCATTAACATGCTATTTCGATCCGTTCAAGTCGCCGTGGCACTGACTGCTGCTCTACTTGCTCCCGTTTTTGCCCATGATGTCGCTAATGACGCGAATTCTTCGCCCACACGTCATGACGAGTACAAGATCATGGAGGGACATCAAGTCCGCGAGAAGTACCACTCTCCGCTACCCTTCACTTACATCGATGAGGATGATCTTCCTGACAACTTCAACTGGGGAAACGTGAATGGACGCTCCTATTTGACTCACTCTTTGAATCGTACGTGTGAAAAGAGAAGTGTCAAACTCGAGCCATGCACTTACATGTATGCTAACCAATCCCATTGCCATTATCTTCCATTTATTAGAGCACATCCCTCAGTACTGTGGCTCGTGCTGGGCTCACGGAGCATTGTCTGCTCTCTCGGATAGAATCAAGATTACGAATTCTTCCAAGGACGAAATCAATCTCTCCATCCAATACGTCTTGAATTGTGGAACCCACGTTGCGGGAAGGTGCGAACAATGAATTTCTAATTTACGGTCCACTGAGCAATACTCACTCATGATGCTCATTCTTTATCTTGTTCAGTTGTCATGGTGGATCTCATACTGGAGTATACGACTTTGTGACCCAAAAGGGGAGTATCCCCTATGATACATGCGTTCCGTACATGGCATGCAGTGAGGAATCTTCGGAAGGCTTTTGCAAGTACGTGGACACTTCTTGCAACGCCGAAAACACCTGCAAGACCTGTGACACCTTTGCTGGAATGGGCGGCAAGTGTTCGGAGATTGATTACTTTCCCAATGCGACTATTAGCGAGTATGGAACGTACAGTATCTTGTCGTCTCCATCTGACATCGCCCACCGTCTCAAGGCCGAGATTTATGCTCGTGGACCCGTTGCGTACGTATCGTTACAGCTGTGATCTTCGATAATGCTTCACACTGCGCATGGAGGAGAAGTGTTCGCTCATTGTTGTTCGCTTTCGATTTTTCTTAACACAGAACGGGTGTCAATGCGGAACCCTTGGTCGAATACGAAGGAGGCATTGTCCGTGACACCAAGGTTTGGCACATGATGGTGAACCACATTGTTAGTATTGTCGGGTGGGGTCTCGATGAAGAGACTGGCGAGACCTATTGGATTGTGC
Organism: Nitzschia sp. pyKryTriq1; assembly: GCA_956465555.1. Lineage (NCBI taxonomy): Eukaryota > Bacillariophyta > Bacillariophyceae > Bacillariales > Bacillariaceae > Nitzschia > Nitzschia sp. pyKryTriq1. The sequence continues at coordinate 3,419,745 of OY101116.1, forward strand.
GCAACAGCTGGGGTCAATACTGGGGCGAGATGGTGAGAGCATGTTTGTGGACGCAGGCTGTGGATGATAGAGACATCGGACACTCACATTCATCTTATTTCTTGATTTGACAGGGTTACTTCCGCATCTTGGCTGGAAAGAACGCATTAGGCATTGAAATGGAAGTAGCATGGGCGAATCCAGGTACATTTACCGTCAATAACTTTGCCTGTTATGAAGACGGATCCAACTGTGTGAAATCTGTTGAGTACAAGGATCCTTCCAAGAATTTGGAGGTTCTGCAGCGTCGTTTGATGGCTGACAAGAAGCAAGCACCTGGAAGCATTCGCGGTTAGAAAAGGGGTGCAATCTTACTCCAGGTACAATACTTATTGCATAGCTACTCCCGTTTTTTAAATCTATAAATCTCTATGGTTATCCTCTATGTAATTCATGTGTAGTAGCGTGCGGATGCAAAAAGGATGCAGGTTCGCGGCCTTGGAGCGGTGCGAAAAATACGGATGTTACACAAGCCGCGCTTCTATACATCTTGAGAATTGGACTTTTTCGTAAAGAAGCGTTTGACCGTGTCCACCACATTCTCCATAGTCTCGTCCAAGGCTTGCGCTGGAAGAAACAAATCCGTGACCATCCGTTCTCGTTTGACTCTTTCTGCTTCCTTCATTGCCTCCTTGATTTCTCGCCGCGAGTAACCCGCCTGTTTGATGAGTAGGAAACGACGGTCATAGTAACTCAGCACCAAGTCATGAGATGTGCGTCGAGGTTGCCTTGATTCCTCGTAATGATCAATCGGGTGCGTCTCTTCAGCTTCATAGTCCCAGTCTAGCTGGACAGGGGGGCCGAAACTACAACTAGGATTGTCCGAAATCGCTGGAGGATACTCGCGAATGCTCAAGCTCGAAAATGAAACAGTTCGCTGCAAGCTACCCTCGGCCGAGTCCTTTCTAGACAGGCCTTGTCCAAAAGAAGAGATCTTTTTCAACGACGGCTTTTTGGTCAAAGGAGCATGTGACTGGCTGAAGCTGCTGCTACTGCTGCCGTGAGTGATGCATTCCATGGGCAACGAATGAGCGCGATCACTAGATTTCAGTTTCGTGAACGATCGAAAATGAGAGGACGAAAGTGACTGCAACTCATGCTCCTTTGTGGAAATTGAAGAAGCGTCCTCCTCTGGTTCAGTTTCCAAAAACAAACCCGTGTTGCTCGGTACCTTTGGGGTCGAAGAATCTTCGATTATTTGTCCAAAAATATTGCGCTTGGGCGCCGGAGTGGAGCTATCACGCGTGGAGGAGGTCATTGGCGGAGGAATATCCAAGACAGAAACAGGAGAAGCCTTGGTGACTGAGGTAGATATTGATGATTCGCCCATGAAAAACTCTTCTAACTTTGCGATGGCAGCCTGGCGGTGCTGTTGCTGATCTACAACCTTGGAAACTTGTTGCCTCGTTCTCGAGTCGGCAACGTTATTTTCGTTTTCTTCCTCTTCTTCATCCATCGGGAGAAAGAAATCCACGTCTTCAGTAGTCCGGATCGAATCATCGGCCAACTGCGAGGGAGAAAAAGCGCGATCTTCGGGGATGCTGCTTTGTTCCAGTAAAGTCTGCATAAACTCTTGCGCGTCTTCCGCCAAGTTCACAGGAACGGAGCTGGATCGCTTCACCAACAATTTGGTAGATGATTTCAGCGTGGACTTTCGCGGCCGGTACATGCTCATGGACATCATCTTGCTATATAATACTTTGGAAGTCGGATCGATGGATATGAACTGATTATGTACAGTGTCCACTCAAAGAAATCGAACTGCTTCCGCTACTTGTTTGTTCCAGCCGGGGAAAATAGTATGGTGCGAATTCGTATTGTATCGTCAACAAGGCATGGGGGTTGCTTCTATTCTGTGGGGTTGAGGAGAGGTGTTTTTTTAAAAAATATAGCAAAGCAGTGGTACCTCGTTTGTACTCGTACCGTGTATCAAGAGAGAGGAGCATACAGTTCGTGGTGCCCACTCCGATCCCAAACCAACGTTCGCAATCAAACAAGCGCGAGATGATGATGAGAGAAGAAGAAAAGGAAGAAGGCGATGCGATGACGATGACGATGATGCGAACTTCAAACCGCGAGGCATGCATCGGCAAAAATAATGGCGCGCCCACCACGACGTACGTGTACGGTACAGTACAGTACCAGGTACCGGTGTGATACAGGTACATACGATACTGGACGGATGGGTGTTCAAATTGCCGTTGCTTGCATCGGAACTTTTCGGAAGTTTACCCAATCGGAAACATCACAGCACGAAAAGAACTTTGGTCTGTACTTCGCTTCGTGAGTGAGCCCACGCACCAACGCACTGACCACTAACTGACGTCGGTTCGTGTGCCGTGCGTAAAGTATGACATGTGACATGTATGTGACATTACGTGAGGAGCGTCTGTCGGGCGGCGGGGGGCATTCCGTCAAAACAGAATTGGGAATAAGGAATCTGACGAGTACAAGTATTTTATTGTGACGACGGGAAGTCGCCTGAGGGTCTGCGCGCACTTTCCCGTTGAAATTCCCGCCACCCACACCACCCACCACCCTTTCATTTTGTCTCTCTCAAAGAAAAACAACGAAATAGAATCTCTCGAGCTTGTTCCTCGATTCATTCATACTTCCACAATCCTATCTGTAACCTCACATGCAGTTAAAGGATAGAATCAAAACCAATTGAACAATTAAAACTCCAAGATGCCAGGTGGTGCTCAAAGCCGTACAAATGCCTTGCCACGGACCGGAGCGTCCTCCAAGGTCGGCAAAGGCCGCGACAATCCCAAGGGTGGGCACCGTAGTGCCGAAAAGATCAATAGACTGCGACTGTACAATTCCAAGCCGATGCGTAACAAGAAAGGAATCGTAGTGGGTGGAGACTTCATGATGAAAAATCGAGCTGGTGATCGTGAAATCACAGCAGAAACAGGAAGGATTGCCCCCGATCGTCGCTGGTTCGGCAACACTCGAGTTGTCGATCCAAAGCAGCTCGATACTTTTCGTCAGGAAATGACAGAATCGGTCGCTGATCCGTACAGCGTCGTCGTCAAGCGCAAAAAGATCCCCATGGGGCTGTTGCGAGAAGCATCAGAACGCGAAGCTCCTCCCAGCCAGGCGCTATTGGAACAGGAGCCGTTTGAGCATGCCTTCGGCAGCAAGTCGAAACGAAAACGAGTCAAGCTGGATCAACTCATGCTTGCTCGTGAAGAGAAGGATGCTGCGGAAAGCAAGGCGAACAAGAAAACTAGGAGAGTTGGTGGACAGTCGGAAGTTGTAGAAACTTCAATTTCTAATGAGGCTGACGCGTACTCGAAGCTATTGCAAGTAGCGCAAAAGAGTCATGACACCTACGAAACGATCAATACTCGAGAAGGGATCGTGCCCTGGGGCCGCGATTCTAACATCGAGCGAACAGAGGGCGAAAACGTAGACTGGCGCCACGAGAAAAAGGATGACCTTTTCTTGAAGGGTCAATCTAAGCGTATTTGGGGCGAGTTCTTCAAGGTCGTGGACTGTTCGGATGTTGTACTGCATATCATTGACGCTCGTAACGTTCCTGGAACACGGTGCAGTATGATCGAGAGACACATTCGCGATAACGCCTCTCACAAACATCTAGTTTTTGTGCTGAACAAGATTGATCTGGTACCTAACTGGGTGGCCAAGCGCTGGATGGGTGAACTGGCCAAGGACCGACCAACCATTGCTTTCCATTCTTCCCTCACTAATGCCTTTGGAAAGGGAGCCTTGATTAATTTGCTCCGTCAGTTCGGCAAGCTGCACGAGGACAAGAAGCAGATCAGTGTGGGTGTTATTGGTTATCCCAACGTTGGAAAGAGTAGTGTGATCAACACACTCATTTCGAAAAAATCGTGCAAGGTGGCACCAATTCCTGGTGAAACGAAGATTTGGCAGTACATTACTCTGTTCAAGCGCATTTCACTAATTGACTGCCCAGGAGTTGTCGTTGACACTGCCGGTGATAGTGAAACTGATTCGGTTCTCAAAGGAGTTGTCCGGGCGGAACGTTTGGAAAATCCGGAGGATTTCGTGCAGGCCATCTGCGAGAAAGTAAAACGCGAGCACATTGCTGGGCAGTACAAGCTCACGAAAGAAGAATCCAACTGGGAATCAGCCATGGAACTCATGGAAACGGTCGCGAAGAAGGCTGGTCGTCTTTTGAAAGGCGGTGAACCATGCCTACGCAGTGCTGCAATTACCATCATTAATGATTTCCAGCGTGGACGGCTCCCGCACTATGTAGCGCCACCCGAGCTCAAGGAGGAAGAGGCTCCTAGTGCGACAAACTCGTCTGCTGCTAAAATTGAAGGAGTGGAACCTGACGCGCAAAATTTGGACGAAATTGGAGAGGAGAACATGAAAGGCGCGGACGAAGAAGATCAGGCTGAAGAAACAGAACACGGAGAGGAGTTAAAAGCCGGAGTGGCCGAAGCCATCGGCGATGAAGAAGATGAGGAACCAAAAATTGCTGCCGGAGAGTGGGACGACTAAAAGAGGATGACATAACATCTGGTCGAAACTCGTCTGCCGAGTGCAGCATTCTTTTACAGAGTGTCGTGGCGCAATCTCGACATCAATACTATAGGTTTCATTTTACGAGTACGATTACTATATCCAATGGACAAGAACCAGTATCGAGGCAATACGAATTTGTCGTATAAAATTTTAGCACGCCCACTAACGACTGACTTGATGTATGTTTGCCATTGTTTTTGAAGTTTTCGAGGGCGCCGTGACCGTGGCGCTCCAACTTTTCTGGACTGAGTGTCTGTACGCTCGTGTCGAGGTGCGACCGAGTGCAGAGAAGTGGTGCTGTTCGAAATACTTTATGGCGGTCGCGTCTCCGAAAGAAACATCTTGGGCGATGCGAGCGATCAATACAATCGAAAACTCAAGCTAGCTATTTTCGAATATGGGGAGGGAGTGTCAGCCAAAGCCAAGCACATAATTTACCAACGGATCAAGATTGGTCCGGGAACTTTCTTTTGTACACAATAGAGGTACAAATCGAAACGCGTCGTCTCTCCGAAAATCTGAGTTGACAGGCTTTGGTTCGAAAATTTGGGTACATTCGATTCGAACATACCACAAATGCCAGAGCAGGGTTGTTTTCATAATTTGGAAGGCATCCGAGCTGCCACAAAAGCAAAGACGACGGCAAATATCATGGAGAGCGTTGCGTCCTACACCTCCCCCGCCAACGATCGCGGCGATTTGTCAAGCCGCCTAGTACCCAATAGTGTGAGGACATCTGCGGCTATTTCAGGAAGATTTATTGCTGCCGGGCGCCGGAAAGTCATGGTGGTGCGAGTCGATGAACTCCCAGCAGAAGAAACACGAGATGAACCTCAGCTGGCACCTCAACGATGGGAAAGTGAGAGGGGCTGGAAACGTCCAACTGCTCCTAAATCAGTAGTAAACTACGAACGAGTGCTCCGCGACGCTAACGGATCAACTCGTCATAGTCAAGAAGGCCAACCGTATCTCGAGTTGTCTAGACGGGACCATGTGCGCCACCACTGGCATCAACAGCCCCTCACTGACCACCACTGGTACCACGCTGAAAGAGGCCAACCTTCTGCCAACCATGCTCACTACATGACTTCAGAGCGCCCACATCATCATGCTACAGGCGGAATGGTCCCCGTTTCCTCCACCGAGGATGAAGTGATAGCGCGGCAACAACGCACTTCATCGTATGGGTCCGTCGGCGGTAGGTCAACCTACACAAGTGCCATGCATTCGTCCCGGCCATCCCATATATATCAGAGCAGTAATGGCCCTGCTACAAGCAGCTCTGATGTTGGGCGTCCTCGTTCCAACTTTCACCACCAAGGAATGCAATCTTCCGTCGTGATAATCCCCAAGAACATTCAAATCCCCAAGGAAATAGTTCCACCCTCCAAGTCATCTACTCGTATGTTGCGGACGGAGTTTGAAGCCTCATCGTCGCCAACAGAATATGGCCCCGTTGGAAAACGTTCCAATAGTTCTAGCGAGGGTACCAACTCACCCCAGGTCAAGAGGGCCAAGACATCCAGCGGACCGGACACTGCCCGATTGGAAGGAAAATTCGACAAGTTGGACCTATTGTGCTCTGCTACCTTGGAGCTCGGGCCACTTCAAGATAATCCCACTGGATGCAGCTGTCCGAAATCGAAGTGCATTGCCCTGTATTGTGATTGTTTCAAGGCCGGTCGGCGTTGCGATCCACATACGTGCACATGTCTCAACTGCAAGAACACCGTGGCAGAAAGTGGTCCCAATGGAGCAAGATCGAAGGTATGCGGAGAATAGGTTGGTACATGACCGACCTGTCCACCAGTTCGAAGTTCGAGGCTAACCAATCGATTTCTTTGTCCACAGGCCATTCAATCTATCCTAGCTCGGAATCCAAGAGCCTTTACCAGCGGTGGTAGTAACGCGACTACCAACAAGCTCCCTCCCGGCGAAGCCTGCAATTGCATTCGCTCCCGTTGCCTCAAACTGTACTGCACTTGCTTTCAAGTGGGCAAGATCTGCAACCCCAATGCTTGTACATGTGTTGGATGCTTGAATACCCACGAGACGGGTGGACACCGTAAAGCGGCGATTGAAGCGACCCTGGAAAAGCGTCCCGACGCCTTTGACAAACCCAAAGTAAAGGAAGTCGGCTCTGGATGTGCCTGCAAGAACAACCGATGTATTCGCAAATATTGTGAATGTTTTCGGACCAACCTGGCTTGCACGCGAAAATGCTCTTGTCGGGACTGCGAGAATCAAGAATCGTCATCACCTGTACCAATGGAGACGGAACCTCTCGACTCTTCTTCCACACGGGCAACGACCACGTCCAAGTAGGGCGCAATCGTTGTCAAATCCTGATCGATTGATCAATTCATTCGTTCAATGATGATTTGTCTTGACCTGCACTGTCTATTCCAACATGATCAGTAACATTAACATAGCAGGTTCAAAGCTCCTAATTACGAAAATAATGATACCGGTAGAGAACGAGAAAGATCGGGGTAATGATCGATAACGGCATCAGTGGGCTAGCACAAAGGGATATAGAATATCCTCCCGTCGGTATGATACTTGGACAGTATATATCGGTACAAGTACAGTATACTGTGGGAAGTAGGAAGTACAAGTAGGAAGTCCTCTGAGGCCTGAGGGAGGAGCTGATGAGAAAGATGAGATAAGATTTCCAAGTCTCACTGTATTTTGCGTCATACACTTTTGCCCGCGCTTATTTTCGCTGCAGACCCTCCACGTGTTGCGCGCAGGGAGGAGGAGAGGAGAAGGAAGAGCGTTGAGAGTTGTTATGAGATGATGAAACAAGATCCGTTTGTTTTATTAATTCATTCACTCTCTCCACTAAATAATACTCGAAAGTCCTGCATCGAACATCGAACATGAAACATGGCGCCGCTCTCCCTTGCCTGTTCCATTTTTTGAATACGTTTGAGTGGAGTGCGAGAGCATTGGTTGGAGCGTGAAAAGTGAAGAGTGGATCCCCTGAAGGCGATCGACACACGATAGTACGAGTACGAGTACTGTACGAGTACTCACTCGAGACGGCCGAAGCATGTCGGACAACGGTGGATCCACACACGCTCACAGGCACTCTGGAGACCACCATAGTGATGAGACAAATCCTGGGCTACACCCGCTATCGCTGGCATACCAGACGTACATGAAACATGACAAGGAAGAGACCGATCATTTTGCCGAGGTTGCTCGGGCCTTTCGGCAGCACGCCGCCTTTGCCATGTCACACTGGGCGAATCAGCAATATCGACTCCACTCGTTGCCGGAATCACAGCGGCAAGTCCTCCCCGACGCTTTGAAGCGCGATACAGATGATTTCAATGAACGTGCCACGCAATTCAAAGAAGCTGCCATTCGGAATCAGTTCTGTTTGGATTGCATTCTGAGACATGCTGGCGTTCCTCACTCGCAAGAAATTACCAGCATGGCACAAACAGCGGGCGATTCGCAAATGTCGAAAGTATCGTCAGTTTTGAAGAGCTTGGCACGCGACTGGTCGGCGGATGGTCGAGCGGAACGGGAGATGGCATATACTCCCATTATTAGTCAAATTCAGCGCTATCTTCCACCTTCAGAACTTGGGAATATTCGGCCCAAGATTTGCGTTCCAGGATCAGGTAAGTTCAAGCTTGCGCATGCATGCATATGCATGATTGCTGACACGAAAGTGCGAAGTTGCACCATGCTCGTAGTAGCCTGTAGCTTATCATTAGCTTTGTGCTCGACCCAACGATTACAGGGGTCGGTCGTTTGGCGTTTGAATTGACGAGACTAGGTTACTGCGTTCAAGGAAACGAATTTTCCTTGTACATGCTGCTCGGATCAGATTTTATTTTAAATGGTGGAATTGCGACCCCAGAACGTCCCTTGAAAATATCTCCCTGGTTATTGGAGTCTCGCAATGTCCACGGGCCTGGGGATGCCTTACGCGCCGTCGAAATCCCCGATGTGGATCCTTGGGCGGTCCTTTGTCCGGCAGGCAGCAAGCATCCTGAATTTTCCATGGCCGCTGGGGAATTCTTCTCAATTTATAATAACCCCAAGGAGGCTGAACAATGGGACTGCGTCGCTTCCTGCTTCTTCCTGGATGCGGTGCCATCAATCGTGGAAACTTTACAGTTGATCCACCGCATGCTCAAACCTGGAGGCATTCTCGTCAATTTTGGGCCTCTGCTCTTCCATTGGTCTGGCCCAGCCATGAGACCCGACGACAAGTCGCGAGATGACTATCAATCTCGATATTCGTATTTGGATGAGCGCTATCTCTGTAGTGTTGACATGTGTTATGAAGATATCAAAGAGATCATGGGTAACATAGGATTTGAAATACTGGAAGAAAAGACAGGCATCAAGTGCCTCTACACGGCGGATAAGCGAAGCATGATGAACATGGTTTATCGATGCGTTAGCTTTGTTGCACGACGACGGGTCGACGTGGATACACCCATGGAAAGCGAAGACGAAGACGAAACAGGAGACGACGATGACGATGAGAATGTGCATAATTTTTTCGAGGCAAACGTTGACGTCGACGTTACCTCGTGAAATAATCTGATGTAGGCTTCTCTCTGATCTGACATGGTGAGTCCGTTGTTTTGTATTTGCTCCGACAGCGAATCCAGTGTGTGCCATTTATGAACAACCTTCCCGAAAGGCAGGGTTGGAGGGTCGCTTTTGGTTCCCGAGAGGGAGCCACCAAATCAATTGCGACGTTCTCGTACACCGCTGGTAGAGAAATATCGTCCATCACAGCCCCCGAAATGAATATTCAATCAAGCAGGGGGTCCTTATGCGACGCAAACATTTCTGAACTCCTTACAGACAGTAGGATCGTTTCCATTCGCCCAACTCACAATGTTGTTTCGCTCGGTCCTCGCTTACGACAGAGAACGACTGAAATCCTACAAGCTAATAGTGGAACGCCATCTCCATCGGCGGCGGGTGTCGTCGTCGAAACTAACCCTTCTGCATCACAGTTGCTCTAGAAGTAGCCCACAGCGGAGAAGAGCAAAGGTGTGCACGATTGATACTCTGTCCGCTATGGAGCCTTTACGCGGCAAAAAACAATTTTGAATGCGATAAAATTAGAGCTGGGATCTAAAAACCGATCTTTTGTTTATCCTTAGCTTTTTTATTAGAGATCAAGCAATGAAAATAAATGAGCAGAATAATGCCGCCCTTGCTCGATGGCAAAAATATATCTTGCAGCAAAACGGCGAAGTCTCATCATTTATCCTCGGATGCTGCGACGAGGCTTGTCCTGGGTCAAACGGCGTTGAATTTCAACGAGATTGTTGGAAGGGTCGACATAGGTTTCGTGATTGACGCAGTTCGCTCCATTTTCATAACAAGGGAAGTTGTTGACGGTGTAGGTTGCAGGAGTGACCCAGGCAATCTCTCCTTCAATGCCCAACAAGTTCTTGCCCATCTCCAAACGCATGTAACCCTGCATAAGAGTAAAAAAAGAAAGAATCCTCTGTGAGTGTCGAATGCCTCTTAAATCGTCCATAGCCCTCAGACTGCATCAACAACAAAAACTCTCACCATCTCGCCCCAGTATTGTCCCCAGCTGTTGCGTACAATCCAATACTTGGTTCCAGTGGTTGGATCGGTGCCCCAACCTACAATGGACACAATGTGGTTGGTCGATTCCGAGTAATTGTCGGCGGTGAAGACACCTCCCGTGTACTTCACAATCGGTTCGGCATTGATGGTTGCCGCCACCGGGCCACGGGTGTAAATCTCTGCCATGATTTTGTGGCAAGTTCCTTCCTTGTCCTCTTCGTCGTAGTCAATAAGACCGTACTCGGCCACGGTCGCATTTGGAAAGTAATCAATCTCGCTGCATTGTCCACCCATTCCACCAAAGGTGTCACAAGTCTTGCAGGTGTTTGCGGCGTTGCACGTAGTATCCACATGAGCGCAGAATCCCTCCTTGGAATCATTGCTGCAAGCCATGTAAGGCTGTAAAGGTGATTAGACGAAAGCAGCAAGCAGTGAGTCACGACTCGTCCTCCGCATTAGACAGAAGAACCATCATTATCTACCGGCCGCAAAAATCCGTCGTAACTACAGCACTCTGTGTACTTACTTGGCAGGTGTCATACGGAACATATCCAGTCTTTTTAATGAACTCATAGGTCGAGGTGTGGTATCCTCCATGGCAGGATCCCGCCATTTCGGTTCCGCAGTTCAAGATGAATTGAATCGAAAGATTGATGTCATCTCCCTGGCCCTTTCTGGCGATTTTGATGCGATCCCCGAAACTACTAAGGGAACCGTGAGCCCAGCATGAGCCACAGTACTGAGGGATGTGCTCTACTCGTAGTAAATAGAAGGTAATGGCAATGGCAATGGCAATGGCAATGGGATTGGTCAGTCAGAGCACAAATACAAACACAGCGCAGGTTTCGATGTTTGCATCTTTGCATCATTTTTTTCAACGTACGATTCAAAGAGTGAGTCAAATAGCTGACGCCGTCGACGTCGGCCCAGGAAAACGAATCCGGTAGATCGTCGGATCCAACGTAGGTGTGAGGCAAGGGCGAATGGTAGCTGTTGTGCACGGCATCTTCGCGAATCTGTTGATCAGAGGAAGAAATAATACAATAATACAGTATCATACAATAATGGAAGGCAGGGTGAGAAAGAGAAATAAATCGCGAGGAGTCGTGACTTCCGCGGTGCGGCGAGAAGAAATGATCGACAATCGGTCATTCTTCGTACCGGTACAAGTAGTGCGAGTCGTGAGTGAACTCACCTTGATTTCGTTGAACTTTTCTGCACCAAGGACTCCAGTTACGGACAAGGCGCCGATGATTCCAAGAGAGAGCTTCATGATGATGATGATGATGATGATGATGATATACTGCGGCAACTGAGGACACTGCAAGAAAAGATTCTTCAACGAAGTAAAATACGGTAGAGAAGAAGAAAAAGTGAGTTTGCTGATTGACGATTGACGTCGGTCGTCGGCAGCATCGCGTACAGGTACTCGTACCGGTACCGGTAGTGACTATCCATCCATACTCGCACTCGTGAGAGGGAGCATGCAGAAAAGAGCCGTTCCGCCGGCCGCGCTCGTGCGTAATGTTGTTGTCGAGAACTTCGAACAGAATTTTAGAAGTTGCGCGCATTTGAATGCGCAAGCCCAACGCCAATTCGCTAAAATATTCATACCGGTACTCGCTATCTATGTACCGGTACCGTAGACAACTACCCAGAGTGACGTGGCGCGCAAGATGCGCGCCAAGCAAAGTGAAAAGTAGTGACGTCAAGCATGTCTGTCCTTTGTACGGTACGATATTTCACTCTTTTGCGCGAGCTCCTTCCAATCCCCTGCTCCGCAAACATCATCATTATCCCAAAAAAAACCAAAACCTCTCCAATCTCCAAAGAACATCCAAGATAACGAAAGAAACAAAAAAATAAGGTTGCCAAGGCTACTTTCCATTGCCCCCAGCAACCCAATCGATACAAATGACAGAAGACACTCGACAATATCTCTTCGTCATTCGACACGGAGACCGTTGGGATTACTCCAACCCAGAATGGAAACAACTTGCTACTTCCCGCACGGGAGATTCGCCGCTTTCCACCCTGGGGCATTTACAAGCCCAAGAGATGGGTAAATTCCTAGACAAGTTCTTGGCGGAGAAGCAACTGGACGACATTACTTGGATGTCATCTCCCTTCTTGAGGTGTTTGCAGACGTCAGATGAAGCCCTGAATGCTATGCTGATTCTTCCTGGAGCGCCAACATTGCCGATTCTTCCCGAATATTCAATCTTTGAATGGGATGGACATGGTGGGGAATGGCACAAAGATCTTCCTCCAATCACGGAGCGTAAACACTATTTTCCGAGGTTAGATGCCGAGTACCAAAGCTTTTTTGTTCCATCGCTACCAGGTAAGTAGGTTATCAATGACCCCCTGGCACGATGAAATGAATACAATGTTATGTTGTCATTGGAAATGAATCCTCATCGTCTCACTAAATGACTGAACCTATTATCATCCAAAGAGCCTCGATCGGATTTCTTTGCAAGATGTCAACGGTCGGTGGATTGCCTGCAAGAAAAGTTCCCACACAAACCACGGCAAGTCTTGGTCATGGTATCCCATGCCGCTGGATGCGTGGCTTTGGCCAAAACCTTAACGAAACAGCATCTGCAAGATATCACACCTGCCGGACCGTGTTCGATTTATTGCTTTAGTCGGACGGAAAACACAGATGTTTGGACATTAGATCCACACGACAAACCGCAAGGAATGAACGGATATACAGAACATTTGTCGGAAATGGGATCGGCGACGGTACCGTGGAACAATTTTGGAGATGGCAACACCAAATTCTATACGGGGCCAGCCACTTCGAGGTTTGCACCCAAAGAGCTACCCGTACCTAAAATGAATGGCAAAGCCAATCTAAAAGTCGAACCCGTGCTCGAACAGGTAGCCTTGAACGGGGAGGGCAATGGATTGCCAAACTAATAACTAGGCTACAAGAAATGAACTAAATGGACTTTTTTCGCATCTTCTGTAGATGATTTCATCTATTCTATTGCCTCCAACACACTATCCATCTTCCGATAGTGAGTTAAAATTCAGAATGGGGCGACCCAATCGTGTCCTTTCGTTGAAACAAATACAGATAGGCATGTTGTAGAGGAGGGTTCTCTGACAAGGCAACCTTTTCGTCGTTGTATATCACCCACTTCCCGTCGCACTTGATGTGGGCAACGTAGTGACCACTCCCAGTGTTTTTGCCAATGTGTGAGATCCTGTATAAAATGGAAGATGTACAGAACAAGCACAGAATTATACATGGGTCAGTGTTATAGTTGTGCCGCAGCAAGTTATGACCCCACCCCATCCATACTTACATTCCTAGCATGCTGTATTTTCCTTCTCCATCCTCCAATGGAACCTTGGAACCAGAATCGGCTCCCGCGTCATCATTTTTTGATTCCAAAGATGCAATGGCACCGTCCAAATCATCCATGTGTGAAAACAACCAATCTGCTGCACGATCGGCAGCCCCGTTGGTTTCTTTCAGGGCAGCCCGAACTTGGTCAATTGTGAAGCACCCCAAGCTCTCCACCAAAGACATGACAACAGCATCATCGGCACCACCTGCCGCTGGCGCCGGAGCAGCGCCCTCCCCACCTTCAGGAAGAGGATCATTGAAGTCTGGATCCATATTGTGTTCAAATATCCAGTTCATCGCTGCTTCAGCGTTGTTTCCCCCTACCGCCACTAGAGCTCGCTTGCAGCCATTCATACCAAATCCCATATCCATGAGTTGTCCCAAAGCGGCCTCACTGATTTCTGGCTGACTCGGGATCGTGGAAACCTCTGCCTCGTCTGGAACCAAATCTTCTCCACCCTGATGTCCCTTGGACTTGTAGGCACTCAAATCAACATCCTCGGGGATGTCTAGGTTGACTTCAAGCTTGACTGGTTGCCAGTCCGGTCCAAGCTGATACCGCTGAATTTGCACCCACAAGTACCGAGGAAAATTTTGGAATCGAGTTGTCTGTATGGCAGCATGGGCAGTATTCTGAAGATGAGGCCATCGATAATCGTCCAGCGTTGATTCTGCTGCCCATGAATCAGTACAGTCCGCAAATGTGACCGTGGGTACCGGCTTCTCTTCTTTCTGCTCCTCTTCTCCTTCTTGTTTCAGCTTTTTCTGCTCCGGCTCGTCATCAACCTGGGGGCGTACCTTCGCTTTCTCCATAGGTACCCTCAAACTCCAAACCGTTTCGGGAGCATGCGATTTGTATTTGATTTTCTGATCTGAACTGCAAACCAAGCGATCTTGGGTTTCAAAGGAAAACAAGGAGGACGTCTTGACCTGGTTCTTTTCCTTTTTCATTTCGGCACGATCGAGCTGTTCCAATAAATATTGAAGAAACTGTGCCGCGTCTTGTTGTTGTCCTGTACGGAAGTCGACATGATCTTTGCCAATCAAATGTTTGAACATTCGCGGAGCCAGACGATACTTTGGGTTCGTTGGACCGTCTGTCTCCAGTTCTTCTTTGGGAATGGCATAGACGCCACTGGTCAAAGCTGTAGCCAATTTGACTGTCTGAGTCAGCAGATCATTGGGAGCATTTCGCGGTGTAATGCCCTGGAAAAAAGTGTGTTGGGTGACATCCGTAGCTGAATATCGCTTCTCGAATTCTGGCATTTTTGCAAAGAGTTGAACAACCGAGTTGAGGTAGCACGAATTTCCAAGATTTTGAAGCCCTTGGTATCCAGGGCCAGTAACGGAAACAAGCTTGGAGCCACTCTCAGTGATGGCATCAAAAGCATAGTTCTATGGGAAGGCGAGGTGAGAAAGAGACAGTGTCAGTTCAGTTCTGCATCGAGTGTGTGCGAGTACTGACTGTGCAATGAAAGAAGAAAGCATTGTCGCCGCCAGAGTTCTGCACATACCGCATTCAGTTCCACTTCTAATTCTGCTGTAGACTTTTCAGTTTTTTGTAACCCTGCAACTTGAATACCGCGCTTGGAAAGGAGCTCTGCTACGTTCGGAATCTTTACAGGCCCGTCCTCATCCGTGGCATAAGAGAAGCAATCGGCATGGACCGTTGAGCCTTCGGTGGTGATGGTTCCGAGCTTGACAACCAGAGGATACTGTTCTCCAGTTTCCTTAAAGTGGTCGAGCGCACCGTTGCTCCCCCCGCTGCCGTCCCAGTTCTTGCGCCCTCCACCTATGAATCCATCACTAAGATTGAGCCACAGATTGTCGGTGGCCCCGCTCTTTTCGCACTTCCACTGTTTGGGGTCAGGACTGATGGTGACACCATTGTCAACAAAGGGCAAACTCTCGTAGTATTTGGTGACGGGAATCTCCTCGTCGTCCTGCCAGGCGGTCAAGTCTTGCTGCACAGCCAGGCCGACATGGTTGATGACAGATTCGACGGTCCTTGTGACGGCGTCCGGAAAGGAGGATTTCGTGGCTTCGTCATACGGGAGTTCCACTAGGATCTTGCCCGAGGCCTCCATGACCACAATGGAATAGGAAACATTGACTTGATACTTGTCGTCGTCCGTGGCGAAGCCTCCTTCGACTCCAATCGCCAACTTTGTGGGCGCCTTGTCCTCCTCTCCCTCTTCCTTTGGCTTTTCCACTCGCTCCTTGACGACCCGCAAAAAGATTTCTTTCGCGTCACTACTACTACTTGACGAAAAGGCTAGTTCGGGAATGGTTCCCGCAAAGGTACTGAGATTCACGAGAATGCCTTTCTCATTCGAAAAGGGAGTGTAAAAAGTAAAGGCACATTCCGAATGAACGACAGTGTCGGAAGGGGTCGCGACACGACATTTCGATGCCAAAGCCTGGATTTCTTCCATGGTGGTATGTGGTCGTTCGGTTTGAATGCTGGAATTGGTGCTTGTAGACTAGCAGATACCTGTTTTATTATAGGAGTTCTGTACTCGTATTGGGTGTGGTGTCATTGCAACCCCATCATCCACCATCATCGTACATCGTTCCCGCCGGTGGCGTTGTCGGTTTGCTTCGATGAAATTCTCTCTATTCGACGTTATTCTACCGTTAATACAAAATAATAATGGCCGACAACGTCCGTCATACTGTACGCTTGACTGACTGACTGATGGATCGGAATGAAGTTTTCGGAGGCACCGCGTCGCATCGACCAAGATCAGCTCATTGTTTGTCAACTGTGCTGAATCTTCAACGATGACGGGCCGGGTGCCATATTTGTCGTTTGGACTTTTTAGTTTTCAAACACATCACATTGCAGCAACAGTGACATCTACAATTCAATCCTTCAATACATGAACCCATCAATTAGTAAGAAATTCCTCATTTCCTCTGGCAACCATTGCCGTCCCTGGGAAGTGGGAGCTCCATATTTAGGTATTCAGCATCCATTATACTGTGTCAATAGGGTCCATACTTGTTGCAACTATGACGATGATCGGTCGTCACGCACGTCCTAAGAATTTCCAAATTCACAAGTCTTGTCAGATGCTGACTAAAACTACCGCCGGTGATCTTTCAACAAGATATATTCCACCGATATACAATTACTCTGTATAGCTTCAGACTAAGAGATTGGGTCTGATAAACCGAATAAATCTAGCCAAAGAGCGTAGGATAGTTGCAAGTAGTAACATGAAAGTTATGAAAGTATTACGACGACCAGCAACAAGCGATCGGTGACAGTCATTCTCAAATGACCCGACCGCTACTGGCCTGACTAATATGACCCCATCAAATTCGAGTACAAGTGCCAACAAGCAAGGCGCGCCACGACGTCAGTCACCGCTGCGCGCCTGCCTCTTACCGGTAGCTGCGTCGCCATTCACCGCCCCCGCCTATTTCGGCGAAAATCCTCGCGGAAGCCGTTCGATTTCCGACTTCTCCCAATGCAACAATGATGCCGGTAGGAAGAAAGACGAAAGAAGGATGACACATTATTTCATGGGACAAAAAGCTAGTACCCAGTGTGCGACAGCATACCCATGACTGCGCAAGTTGAAGCCAGTGGCACAGCGATGAACGCTGAAATGGAAAACATGAAGGTTTCGTCTGGTGACGAGAATGCTTCGTCGTCAGGAGGGGCAGGCACGGGCCCAACCGACAAGTCGGCCCTGCAAGAAAACATCGAGCGCAAGGGCAAGCATGCGTACTACTTTGCTCATGCGCACAAGGCAAACGGGCCCAAGTGGGATGGCAAGATTCAGCCAAAGTTGCTCTCTTCTTCCTCTAATCTGGAAGAACCAAAGTCCAAGGCTACGACATCTTTCGAATACCACAAGAGCAACATTACCTCCTACGCTTTTTCAGACGAAGGGAAAACTGTGAAGCTTTACATCCCTTTTGAAGACATCGGAGAAAAGTGTAAGGAAGACGATATCACATTGGATTCGACGGACCAGTCCTTCTGCTTAGTTGTTAGAAACTATGAAGAGCAGGAACGGTGCCTCAGTTTCGGCAGACTTACTGATCGGATCTCGAGCGCGAACTACAAACTCAAGAAGGACAAAGTTATTGTTGTTCTCAAAAAGGAAACGGAAAAGGAGTGGCATACCATCAACGACAAGGGAACTCCTGACCATGAGCTAGTTTAAACAATCGTGTGCCTACATAGAAGTTTGACTACTCGAGTAACGACGCCAACAAATCTCCTCTGGCCTTTTCTGCATAGCCAAGAAGTGCCGCTTTAGCTCCAAATATCGAGCAAGAATCTTCCTTCCTTCTTCAACTGCTCAATGCGGGTTCTTCCGAAACCAATATCAGTACTTCCATCAGCTTTCTTGCCCAAAATTTCGGCAATTGCGTTCTGGACATCGCGGGCCATCGAGTTTCCATCACCACAAATGTAAACAACACCATTCTCCTTCAAAGTGATATCGACAAGCCTTTGGGCAGCTCCCTGTTGTCTCATCACATCTTGAACATAGCTTTTGTTTGAGTCGTCGCGTGAGAATGCAGTGTGTAGCTTTGTGATGATTCCTTCCGAGACGTATCGTTTCATCTCGTCTTCGAAGAGCCAATCATGGTGCGCGTGACGGCAGCCAAAATATACATCAACATCACCAATTTTTTGTTGATTTGTGTAGTCCGCAGCAGGGACAAGACCTTTCGAATCTTTATCACCGACAGGTAGATCGTCTGTATGTAGTTCGTATCCACCTCTCCAAGTGCCTTCGACGACAGAATTGGCTGCATCGCTCGACCCCCGCGACGATAGCAAGGCTCTTCGATGGGCAAGGAAACCCATAAACGGGGCAATTCCCGTTCCTGGTCCCACCAACACCATTGGTACGGACAACGAAGAAGGTAGTCTGAAATCGGCCGTCGGCTTTGGAAAGATTCTCAAAGACGGGACACGTTGGAGCCTATCTGATGCCTTGGCAAGAAAAGGAGCGCACGTTGCCTCGAGGAAGGAAGTGGCTATGCCATGAATACGACGGAGACCCTCCTCCTTCCCCTGTACCAGCAAGGACGGCGTCAAATAGTCAACAACAGAGAAGGCAATGGAAAGTCGTTTGCCCTTTGAAGCATCAAGTGGACTGGAGCTTATTGAGTAGTAACGCGGTGGGATAGCGGGTAACAAGCTTAAGATCCCTTCAATAGAAATAGCGCGACAGGACGGAAACGCTCGCAAAATGTCAGCGAAAGAACGACGCTGATCCACAATGTATTCCTGAAACAGTTTGAGCCCAATGTTATCTTTCGATGCTAGAAGCCGCAATGCGGTCATTTCTTCCTCGTTTGTTGCAAATTGCGAGAGACCGTTCAGAATCTTTTTGTTTCTCAGGGTGCAGCACAAATCGACCCTTTCTCGAATCGCTTCTTCGATCGTAATAGGTCGTCCTTCATCGATCGACACTTTCTGGGACGGCAAGATTCCATGATTTTCAAGCAGGCTTTCTAGCACAAAAGAAACGTCATCGGCTTTGTTTGGTACGAGGAGACCGATTGTATCACCTGGCTGGTATTCGAGAGTGTAGTCATCTGGCAAGGAGAGTGTCAACTCGATGACGCGTTTGGCGTTTCTTTCAGTCGATTGGTCTTGACCATCTAACGTGAAGACCGAGTCATAGATGCTTCGTGCCTTCAGTAGGTTACCCCGTGAGAATACACCCTCAGCGCCAACAGTGTCCATGATTTTCTCGGCTGCTTCAGTTGAGGTCCTGGTCAAATATCGCGCTCGTACTACTTCTGATTCATACGGGCGGCTTTGCGTGTAGAGTATTGCCCCGGAACTCGTCGACGAGATCGTCGCGTTGTCAGCGAAGGCAGTGGTTGGTTCTTGCAAATGTTCATAGTCTTCGTTGAATAGTTCGCATGAAGAACGACTAGCTCCAAGTGACGGCAACAGAGAATGCACTACAGCTGGAATCGTCGAGCTGTCCTCAAGACCCAGCATACCTTTAATGCAAGCAACCCCAGGAGAAGCGGCGCACTGAGGAAATTGCTCATTGGTCAAGCCTGCGCTTTCCGATTTCTTTTCTTCACCATCTACTTTCGAGAGATCCTGAACAAGTTGCTCTTTGATCAACTCAGTACTGGAGGAAGCAGCGAGCGGGGCGCCTCGGCAAGCGTTCGAGATCTCGCTTAAAATGGACGAAGTCCAAGGTTCCACCGTATCCTCAAGTCCAGTACCCTCGTCGGCACACGCTATAGGCTTGACACAAGTGCCACCGAGCATGGCGAGTCGTTTATCGATATCCTTCCCGGTGGCACAAAATTGGTCGTAGTTTGTATCTCCCAACCCAAGTACAGCAAAATTTACGTTTCGGAATGGCTGCTCTTCAATTGTCTGTTTTCGCTTGATGTATCTAATAAAACGAGATGCATTTTCTGGAGGATCAGCGTTGCCAGTGGTTGATGATACGATGAGCACCGCATGTTTAGTGCCTTGGTCATTTTCTTTCTCCCAAGTAGGAAGGTGTTTCTTGAATTGGTTTAGCTCACAACATACGACCGAGGGGAAATAAGTTTTGGCGTCAGGGTTACCGAGGAGACTCTCATATGAGGCAGCTAGATCCTTTGCAATCTGTTCCGCATTGCCTGTGGCAGAGCCATAGAGAATGAAGAGGGGGCTCTCCGATTTCGACGGTCTAAACACATTCGAGGAGATGGCATCAACATTCCCATTTTCAGTCAATTGTTGAGCTGTTTGTGAAGCATCTGTTGTCCCCTCATCATTTCCCTCTTCTTCTGCGATGAGATCCGGTGGAGAAGAGGTAGCGAGACAAGCACTCACAATATCCTGGTGTATAGAATCCAACCAGGGTTCGACGACATCCTCCAGGCCTGTGGCTTCGTCGGCGCATGCTAATTTCTTGACCCTTTCTGCTCCCAGCTCTACCATCTTCTTATCGACCTGTTTCCCCACCTCACAAAACTGATCGTAGTTTGTGTCTCCCAGCCCAAGTACAGCAACAGCACAGTGTTTGAATGGCTGCGACTCGACAGTTTGCTTGCGTTTGAGAAATCGAAAAAATCTTGATGCATTTTCTGGGGGATCGCCGTTACCAGTCGTCGAAGTTATGATGACGATGCCATGTTTTCGTCCATGAGCCGGTGGTTCTTCCCATTCGGAGGCGTGCTTCTTAAAGTCCGACATCGGTTTGCACACCACCGAGGTGAAATGAGTTGGCCGCTTCTTCTCGGCTTGCTCTATTTTCTCGGCAAGGTCTTTCGCAATTCCTTCCGCATTTCCAGTCGCTGAACCGTACAAAATATAAAGTGTCGGCATTTTATTTACCGGTAAAGTCAATACAAGCGAGAATGCAATACGTTTTCGGTTTGATGCAGAAATAATGAGTGTGTGGCAGCAGTTTGGTGATAAATAATGATAGAGCAATGAAATGGTGATCGGTGATCGGTGGTCGCAATCGCGTCGACCTTCTTCGTTTTGCATGACAATTATCGGTACGTACTGTACCGGTACGAGCACATACCTGTACTGTACTGTAATGTACTATACTGCTTGTAGACTAATGGCCGGCGAATGGAACGTGCTTCGTCGTCGCGTTATCATCTTCATGGTTCATGGCACGTTCCTCGTCCGTCTCGAAAAGGCAAGGCCGACTAACAACGGTGACGTCAGCTAGTCGCTCCTACAATACAATCGGATCAGTCGCTGGTGTTGGAGAAATGGCAGGATTTACTACTCGTAGTGGCCGCAGTTCCCTGCCTTCTCTACTCTAGAGGAGTCGACCTCCGGGGGAGGATGGTAAAACCAGAGGGTGGAAACTCCGAACTTTGATGTTTCAAAAAGTAGTCCGGACTGCGCCTTACTTAAAATGACTATCACCCAGGAAGGAGATCTTCATCCTCGGTTGTACTGACGTCTAAGTACTATGTTTAGGCGGAGTGTGTACCGGCGGTGCTGTACCGGTACAAGTACTGACTGTATGTACAGTGCCGGTACTGCTTCGTACTGTAGGTACTTGTACCAGGTACAGTAACAGCGTGATGAGTGAGTGGGTCTCGCCCCGCGCGCGCCATTTTTTTATTTAAAAATCTCACTGAAAGCGCGTAGCCGTTGTAAAAGTTGGAGCTCCAAGAAGTTGATACAGTAAATAATGTACCATGAGAACGTAGAAATCTACGAGATCCTAAAAAAATCTGATTGTTTTGAAGCATTCAGGCGCAGCGACAAGGAGTACTTGTACTGCACCGGTACAAGTAATACTGCCTGTAACTGGTAGTCTACAGCAGGTCTACAGTACTGGTACCAGGTACTTGTACTCCTACCGGTACTGTACAACAGGAGGACGACTTGGCACCGACAGATTACAGTACATCCTTGGTCCTTGATTGTCTACGATCTACCGATACAGTACCATTGCAATTCAATATTAATATTCAATTTCGACCGAGGGCATGGCTACCGAAGAGAAAAGCGAGAAGGATTTCTCAAAAGGGGCAGCCAAAGCGCTCCTGGCTTCCGTGGAAGATGCCGATGATGGCGCTGGGAGCATTGAAGCTCACTGCAGACCTTTACTTCGGGTTTTCAACCCGACTCGACCAAGCGAATACCTTGGGGACGACCTGACGGCGAAGAAACAAGAGGTTCTGCTCCTTGACACTATTCGTTCCCAGAACAAGGCTCTCCTGAAGCGCTTCTTCTCGGGTCTCCACTCAATCGTTGAAATCATCGTTGCAGAGGAAGCATACGTCCCAGAGTCGGCATTCATCGACGATGGCGAAGACGACGAAGGAGACGACAAGGAGCAAGACGGCCCCACCAAGGCGGAAAGAGACCAGAAGGCAGCCGACTGCTTGAGCTTTCTGAAGTATGCGGCCTTGTGCGCCGAAGCTGCACTGGAAGGAAGAGTCGCGCAGCAGAAAGAAAAGGCAATGCAGCTTCAGATCATGCCCCAAGTTTATGAGGTCGCGCTTCAGCTGCACACCATCCTGCTCTCAGTCCACGATTGTGGCACGGAAGGTCTGGGGACTCGAAATGCGATTCTTTCCCTGTGCGAGTCGTGGTGGCTTGCCAACGCCGTCAATCGAGATTCGCTCATTGCGCAGGTTCTACCCTTGCTAGTTCTCCAAGCTTCCGACACAACCGAGCTTCAAAAGTCACATATCAAGAAACTTCTCAACTTCAAGGACGCCTTTCAAGTCATCGACTTTTTGAACCCATCGAGCGATTCGTTACGCTCACTACTGCTCAAAGTTGCCTCAAACCCTCTTTGCCTCAAGCTTCCTGAGGGGCGAAAATTCCTGACATCGCTCTTCAGAGATCCTGATCTTGTGCCAGATCTTCATCTTTCGTTCCGTGCACAAATTCCACATGCGTCCAAGACGATCCTAGAGGCTTACGGAGACATCTATTATAAAGCCTGGTGTGAGGCAGAAGATACGTCTAACACTGACACGCAAGAAATTATCGAGCACCAAGTGCTTCAGGATTTGATGCATGCAGCGATTCACATCGCTTCACCAACGATGGCGAAAGCACTTTTGACGACCTTAGCACCGCTGCACTCGGACAAGAAAACAAAACGAGTTGCCGATCTTTTGAACCGCCTCTATGGTCCAATCGTGTGGAGATCTTTGAGCGCAGCCAATCCATTGGTTCGAAAGAATGCAGTGTCCATCCTAGAGCAGGCATTTCCTCTCCATGATCCAAATCAGAACCAGATGAAGGCTTCGATGGAGAAGTGTTCAGCTGCACTCAGACATGCTTTGCAAGATGTGGATGCGAAGGTTCGCATAGCTGCATCAGAAGCAACTGCAAACATCTGCGCGCTCTTCTGGGAGGCCCTTCCTTCGTCTGATATTCGCATGCTTCTCAACCGTAAGTAAACATTGAGATCTTCGTGGCATTTGTTTGTCTGTTGCCTTTCCTCACCCTCTGCTGTCGAAAAATCCCTGTAGATATCGTACTGGAGCATGCATCGGATGTGTCTTCCGCCGCAGTGCGTGCTCAAGCATTGATTACAACGACTACTTTGCTCGAAATCAAGCAATCTCATGCAGTATTGCGTCCGCTTCTTCCATCTTTGGGTAATCTGATTCACGACAAGGCGGAAAAAGTGAGATTGGCAGCGGTAAAGTTGCTTCTTCAAATCAAGCAAACCCCTGGGATTCATTTCTATCACGTCGTACCCGTGGATCATCTGAGTGCTCGATTTTCTGAAGAGGAGAAAAATCACCGTGACCCCAAAAACTCCGTCAACAAAGAGCTGACAGCGCTGATGCTCACATCGTATTTCCCACAGGGTCGAAATGTTTCGGCCAGCGATCAAATGCAGAGGACAATGACTTTTTTGATGACCGATCCTTCCGCTGCTGCATCATTTTATGCAAATCTCGCAGACTTTCTTGAAGTTGAGTCTGTAGCCAAGTTTATTGTTATGCTTCTCGCTTGCCTCAAGTCAGCAGTGCAGGCAGATGAAGTCCAGCAGGCGAAAAACTCTGAGAAAGGAAAGAAACGCCGTCGCTATGGGTCGAACAACAACGAGCCATCAGAGAAGGATCAGCAGAGTCTGTCGGCCTCTAACTCAACACTTATGGTGGGATTGACTGAAACCATCGGTACATTGCTGGAATCCATCACTGAATCTCTTGCCTCGCCAGACAACGCTCCCAGCAAAAAACTTCTTGTTGAGCGCCTGCAAGAAGCCAATTTAGCAAATTTGCTTGCGCATTTTGAGCAAAAGGCTTTGGACATGGAGGCAAGTGGAAGCAGTGAGAAAAGAGAACACAATTTCCGTGTCTGTCGCGCCATTCTTCGCTGCGCGTCCTGCATGCCAAAAGATTCCATGTCAGGGGTTGCCAAATTTGTCGTAGACTCTCTTGAAGGGATTGCCAACGATGAAAGCGTACCATGTATTCAAGTCTCCGCCCACCTTTCGTTCCTAGCGAACTGTGGCATGATTGAAGAGATTGTCTCAGCGCTAGCATCGTCTCTAGTGTCTGCCATTGATGAGGGCGTGGAATTGAGTCTCCTTTCCCCCTGCTCGATGTCGATTGCTCAAAGCCGAAGGCGCGATTCGAAAGAAAAGGGCCGCCACAATAAAGGCAAGCTCAAACTTCCTCGTTTCTCTTCAAAATTTGCGTGCAACGTGATCGATGACATCTTCAGTGGTAACAGCGCTTCTGCTCTTGCCTTGCGTCAGCATCTTTTGGCCTCAGCCAGTGCATCCCAGACGATCGAAGATGCCCTGAGCAAGGCAATGAATGTTGCCGAACGAGTGCTGGGTAGCCAGTCGGTAAGAAATATGTTTTGATTGTGTAATCGCTGTATCATGCTGTATCACCCTAAACCCCTATTTTTGATTGTTCACAGGAACTTGGCCAAGCCGTCGACGAGGTCGATATCAATGTGATTTTGTGCTGCTGTGAAGCATACGGTCGATTCGCCTTGCACAGGGGCCGAGCCGCAGGTAAGGGAGAGTGTACAAGCCAGATTAGGTTGGTTCTCGACTGGACCACCGAGCACGTTTTGCCCGTGCTTCTCAGGTCCCCGGCAGCTGGATCGGATTTACAGGACTTGGACCTTTCAAGAATTTCGAACGCGTCCGATTCATTATTGTTGCACGGATCTCCCGGATTGATGTCCCCTCCAAAACAACGAGTGAATCTGGGATCGAAGTCAGACCGGCTGTCATCTACCTTGTCGCGGTTCGGCAGCCTTCCATCATCTTTCCATTCGTTGGCAGATGTGATGGCTCGGGTGCTGATGCAATCATCATGCCTTCTTCTTTCGGAATTCTTATTGGTTGGAGGTGTTAATGTGGAAGAAATTGGATCGAAAGTTTCCCACTGGTGCAGGATTTTTAATCCTCGTGGCGGGGATGACGAGAGGAATCAAAGCATGAAAAGCCAGCTTCTTCCTAGCTTCCTACGCCTGGCGGTTCAAGTGAGCAAATCCAGCGGCAACTTCAATTTATTGAAAGAGTTGATCTTGAAGTCTGAAGAGTCGTCAGTGGTTGGATCAGAAGAGTCCTTCAAACAAGCAGCGAAGTCCCTGTTACTGGCCAGCCAGAAAAATAACGCTGGCCTGGAAAATCTGACCGAAACGCTGCTTCTGGTCTGCAGCCAGCTTTTGCAGTCGACCGCAGTAAATCACATTGTGGATGCTGCCAAATCGTCCGAGGAATTATGGCCTGGCTCTAGTATCAGCCCTTTCCTTGATATACTGTCGAAGAATCCGAAAGCTTGTAAACTGCTTGCCGACAAGGTGCTGTCAAATCTTCTGTCCCATCGGGGTGAGGTGAACAACGAAGCGATCTTCTACGCAAAGTGTTTGTCGTTTCTGACGCCGTTGTTGAAATCAGACACGTTCGCGGAGAGAATTATTGATGAAATGAATGAAGAAAGACCAGAGTTTGAAGAGATACGTTCCATGATGGAGAAAATTGTACAAGTAGTCTAGGCACCACATGATTTAAAAATCTATTTTGACCATCGTTGCGGTGCTTCCTCAGATTCAACATAGTCTAGAAAGCCCAACAGATGGTATGTATGGACTGAATACGGGGACCGAAGCTTCCGAAAAGCCGAATTTTCCGACTTCCTCACGTCCGAGACACTAACACTCCCGAGAAGATCACAGACTTCGCGTGCACTGCGAGAGACCCCGTCATCTAATCCGTGTCTCAACCGAAGTATGTCGCGCTCGTGGGGACTGAGCTCTGTCGCCATGGCGTTTTCAAGGCACTGTCGAAGAAGTGACATTTCAACTTGCTCCTCGGGCAACAACTCCGAGCTGTTTGCCAAGACAATACAGTAGTTAGAATACGAGTATGGGTAAGCCCTGACTAGAAGAACACACCCGACATCTTCATACCTTTTGATCGTGTTCACAAGAAGAGCTTCACCTGGATTATCTGAGTTCCCAGCCTTTCC
This sequence comes from Nitzschia sp. pyKryTriq1, assembly GCA_956465555.1. Classification (NCBI taxonomy): domain Eukaryota; phylum Bacillariophyta; class Bacillariophyceae; order Bacillariales; family Bacillariaceae; genus Nitzschia; species Nitzschia sp. pyKryTriq1. The sequence continues at coordinate 3,446,188 of OY101116.1, forward strand.
AGCTTGTGTTGGCAACAAACCATTTGGGACTGGAGCATCTAGTGATACTAGCGGTTCAGTTGATCTGAGGATGAACTCGAGCCGATTTGGAGTAAGACCCAATTCTGCTGCCGCGGCGTCCATAGGTAGAGCTTCTCCACCCGTCTCTTTGTAATGCTCTTTGACAAGCTTCTGATAGTTGCCCTTTGTCTGATGATAGTTCGTGGGTACCCGCATGCATCCTGTAGCAGCTGCATGGAAGCATTGTCTGATCGAATTGGTGATCCAATAAGTCGCATACGTTCCGAACTTGAGATTTCTTTCGTAGTCAAAACGATCTGCTGCAGTTGCGAGCCCGATGATTCCTTCCTGGATTGCCTCATCAAGGCTTGGTCGAGTCGAACTGCCCCCATAAAGCGTCAATTGGTTCGAGGGATTGTTTGCGACGGAGGACTGACGACACCATTTCTTCGCAATTGACATTACCAAACGAATATTCGAACCTGAAGGAAAAAAAATAGTAAGATTCAGAATGCGAAGGCCTTCAAAAGAACCTCCGGAGTGGTGGCTGACTTCGAACTACTGTACTCACTAATAAGTGTGTCCCGAGCCATTGCGCCCTCAATGAGAATGCGAGAGAGCTCTTTCCGACCACCTGAAATACCAAGTTTCGTCTTAATATCCTCGTCCGTCAACATGACTTCGGGTGAACTCATTATTTCATCATCAGGCATGAAATCAATATCGGTGCGCATACTCGTGGTTGTGAAGAGACCTTCGACGTATTCCTCAGTGGACAAAATCCGAATACGACTCAAGTCTTCTCCATTTCGTTTAACTTCTTCCAGTGAGCCAACATCAAGACCATGGATGGAAAGGCCTTCCAGATCTTCGTCGTAATCCTCAACGCGGTCCGAATAATCTTCGAACAGCAAATCTTGAGTCATTCTTCTTCTGTACTCTTGCTCTTTGACAATCTTTTCGAATTGCTGCGCATGCTTCTCTTCAATGACTGCTGCGATTGTTTCTTTCGCGCTTATTGCTCTTCTAATCTTTTTGCCCAGCGCCTGTTCTTCTTCCATCGTCAAAAGCTCGTGGTCGAGGAAAGCCAGGTAGCCCTTGAGCCTTTGCTGTTCCACGCTTTCTGTCCCCCGCGTCCCCTGCCGCGCTTGCCTAACGGCTTTCCTCACTGGTTTCTGTGGACGGGGGTTCGATTTCATCCTGCCCCCCGAGCTTGCACTCTCTGATGTTGCTCGGGAAGCGAGAAGTCGTCGAGACACTGCAGCAGAACCGAACGTTCTGTCCAGAGGGCGCTGCTGGAAAGCTGTACCGCCGGCACACCAAAGTGCACATAGCAACCACCACGACGTCTTCTGTGCCGGTAGCGCGTGATGTGAGCCTCGTTGCCGATGATGATTCTTCATTTTGCATGCCATTATGTTGAGGTATCCCTTCTACCTTCCATGCAATAGTATACTATATCATTATGAGCATTGAAATGCCAAATGCCAACATCCAAACGTACAAGTACCAGTACCAGTACAGTTACCGTAAAGTACAAGTACCTGTACAGTACTTGTACGAGTACAGTACCAGTACCACAGGGTACGGTACCGGTACTTGTACCGGTCGAGTAATTTCCGCGCTCGCCACGCACGGCCCAACAACGACATGGTTCCACGTAAAACAACAGTACGAAGCGCGCGCGGGACTTGGTGCCATCTGTTGTCTTCGGTGGTCGATGACGTCATACTTACGTCATTATTTTTTGTGCCTTTACTTTCGACCTCTCCATCATCATCATCGAACGACGATCATCATCTTCTATCCGACGACCACAGTATTCTCTACTATACCGTGCCAGCACTTCAAGTCTACCGAAACCGCCGATCTACCAGCACTCTACTTGCTTATTCTATCATAGACTACATACTCTGACTTCGTAGTTCATTTTTTAAAGAACACGAGAAATAAAGAGAAAGCACCATGCTTGCGATGATTCATCATCATCTCTCTACTAGAAACTGGAATATGGTGCTCCAATGTAATATTACTATCGTCGTAGCCATCGTACCGATTGACGAGGATTTGTTGCTTCTTAAAAAAAAAATACAATCATCAAGTCCAAGTCCACCAGATACTATACGAGGAGTCTATTTCAAGGCGGCCTTGCCACCAAACGCGAATGTAGCGGGTCCCGTCATGAATACCTTGTTGTCTGTGTCCTTGTTCCACTCGATGAACAAGTCTCCACCAGGCAACGTGACTCTAACTTGATTTCCTGCTGGGATTTTCCCTGCCCTAATAGCTGCTACAACCAACGCACAAGTCCCCGTTCCGCAGGCCAAGGTTGGCCCTGCACCTCGTTCCCATACCTAGAGTATGGACACCGTCTGTGAGACTTATGAAGCACAACAACACTAACTGTCACAATCAGGATCAAAGCACCATGGCGGCCGTACCTTCATCTTCAAATGAGTATCAGACATGACCTGCACAAATTCAACATTAGTTCTCGCAGGGAAAGCTTCCACGCAAGATTCCAAAGCTGGACCGTCACTTCCGAAATCGATATCCTTTTCCAAGTCATCCACGAAAATAATGGCATGCGGATTGCCCATGCTCACAGCGGATATCTTCCATGTTTTTCCATTACACTCAAGGGCTTGCTCGACGACAGAATCACCTTCGAAATTCGGCTTTAGCGTGGTGGGAACTTTTGATCCTTCCAGAATAGGTTCTCCCATATCGACGGTGATAGTCCCATCCTTGTTCATCACCGGTATGATTGTCCCCGCAAGCGTGTTGACTCGATAAGACTCGGCTGAAAAACCAGGTCAGAAAAAAATGCATTTCCAAAGTACAAGGATATCCTCGCAAGACAAAAGACCTACCTTCTGCGCCCAAATCCTTGAGAAACTGGGCGAAGCAACGGATCCCGTTTCCGCACATCTCAGGCTCGGAACCGTCTGAATTATAAATACGCATGGCGAAATCATATTGGTCCGAAGGAGGCTTCAACGCAAAAATAACACCATCTCCACCAACACCAAAGTTACGATTGCAAAGTTTCTCTGATTGCTCAGGCGTCAAACTGGGCGTATCTTTATCACGATCGTCGATAAGGATGAAGTCGTTCCCAAGGCCTTCGTACTTGCTGAATTCGACCAAACTGACGGACAAATGGAGGGAGGTAGCTCTTCTTTCCGCGGGAGGCATTGGTACCCACGAAGAAGATAGCTGTAAGACAGACAGGAGCGTCACTAGGGAAAAGGTCCACATCATAACAGTGTGTCGTTGCTTTGTTTTATGATGCGGTGGCTTTTCATCCAGGTTTGAGATGCGTTGCGTGCGGGGTGGTGGGAAGTTGTCGTCGGTTCGAGCGGGCGATGACGATCGGATGGTTCTGCGCCAGCGAAACCCGCACAGACTGAGTTGAACGGTCGGTGAACAACCAAGGGTGAACCAAGGAACCAACGGGCTGATGATTGGCGGACGGACGACCGACGACCCAGTCATTTTAGGGGTCATTGCGGGGGATATTGATATTTACGGGGATCTGGCCCCTGACTGACTGTTGTTCTGCTGTTGGTCCGGCGCTACAGACAGTATCGTACGTGTACTGTATCGCGCGGGCGATGCGGCGGCGGTGATCAGCGATGGCAGAAACAACTATACGAGTAATAATACAGCAGCATCGATCATCTTCTAACTCCTATTGCAACCGCTTTGTAATCAAAGACTATTGAACAGGAGCATACCAAGATAAGCAAACAATATGCCGCTAGTTCGTCCGAAGGTCTTGAATGATGTCTTTCAGCAAGCAGCTGACCAGGCCCGACAAAAATTGCCTGCATTGACCCATAACCAACAAGTAAGATGCCGAAGTGCCGGAATCAATCATAAAGTCTGATCGTATTCAACATATCCGCTGTCAGCTCACCGACATCGATTCCCTCTTCCTTTCTTACCGTCCTTTAGGTTGCACGATTGTACCGCAATGGCCTCAAGGTTTTGAGCAGCTGGGCGATCGACAGAGATATTTTCAACGATGAAGCTACCAAGTTGAGAGCAAAGTTTGACGCAGAACGAGGCTGTAATAGTGGAAAGGCCTTGAGATTGCTTCGCGTAAGCATTTAATTCGTTTGGTGGTATGATTTTCACCCATCAATGATCTAACTTATCTTTCAACCTTGTACTCGCAGGAAGGAGAAGATGAGCTCTTTGCTTACACACACCCTGATCCGTATCGCAACCCGATCATGCCTGGAGGTTCGAAATTCATGCGCAACCCTCCGCTGCCAATGGATGTGTGCTTTCCGGACGGAAACTACCCGAAAGATGCTCCGAAGTATGAGATTAATCCTGACTGGAGTAAGGCCACGCCTGCGAATGGCAGAGCCGCAACAGGCTATGTCCTCGTCGACTTTGGAAAGAAGAACATGGAATAGTTACTTTGATACTATTTGTCGTTTTTAAATAAGAAACAATCAATTGGAAGTTTTCTAGCCAATACATAGTGCAGCAATATAGTGGAAACATTGGATATTCACTGATTGACACTATCCTGCAAGCAAAAAAGTACTCGTAGCTAGTAGCTACGATACGTCGACGCGGAATATGCATCATACTTGTGTCCCGTAATATTTATCTCCTGGAATATACGCCGTGGTAGCTGCATATTCAGCGGATTGATATACTCGAATAATGAATATATAGCAGTGCTCGTAAGGACAGCCCGCTGAAAGCACCAATGATTTTCATCGCCCATGATGATTCATGGTGTGGCCATGGTGGCCGAGCAAGCCAAAGCAAGTGAAAGGGAGGAATAGAGCTTTCCAGTCGAAAGAACACGGCGAATCTAGACCAAAATAGCGAGCAAACGCAAGATAAGCAGATGTAGGTGACGGAAAACCCCCATACAGAACAAAGCTTTCGCAATCGGCAGGGGACCAATTAGTAGTTCACCGCAGATCATCTTCCAGAGGAACTCGACTCAGTAATAAACGAGGAATTATCACCAAGCTCAAAGCCTCTGGCAAGAAAATATACTCTCGCGATGCATTCTTACCTCAATTTTCAATTGCAATACAACATCAAGATTCAAATCTATTATTTGTTTTCCAGTTTCCTCAGAATATTCCCCACGGCGTGCTTCATGATTGGCTGACCTCGCTTTGTTCTTCTAGCAAGCAACTTCGACTGTTGTTTCCGTTCACGAAGTTTTCGCTGTTTCTCTTTCTGATTATCTTCTCTAATTTTGATCATATTTTCTGCGGTCTCTTTCTTCAGCTTGGCCTTGTCGATTGATTTCTGGAATGGATTTGTTTTCTGTCGTCGCGCTGGAACTGCCTTTTCAATTTCTTCTGAGCCATCGCTTTCACGAGTACCTTCCCTGTCACCAACTCTTCTTCGCGACGCTCCTCTACCCGCATCAAAACCCTCCGATTTCATTGTCTTTTTGTACTTTCTCAGGGCTTTCGCAGTTTCGATCCGCTTCCTCTGCTTCCGGTTTCGAAATTCGGCTAGAGCGCGGACTTGTCCCTTCCGCTGCCCGAAATTCTCCAAGCTGATGGAGTGCTTGCTTCTCTCATTCTTTCGAGTCACAGTAGAGGTTTTATCCATCGTTTCTATTGAAGAGGAAGGGGCTATGTTTCTTGTTTCTGGCTTCTGAGAGTTTTGTTCTTCGCAACAATCAAAATCAAAAATGAAAATGAAATCGATACCGTAGAGTGAACCGGTACAGTGTACCAGGTACAGGTACAGTACTGCACCAGGTACAAGAACTGTACCGGTAGAGTGGTGGTTGGTGGTTGGTGTTCAATGTTCCATCGCCGCAAAATTAGCCCGCCGAGGAGTCACACGTACAGGTACAGACTCCTCGACGCTGACGGGCGAACTGACGTTGCCTGCGTGCTTCGCAACGATACATAGCGATAAGGATCCCGTCTGTCTGTTGTCGGCCGCGTCTGACCTGTTTATTATTCCGAGGGTGGAAGAGATATCATGTACTGTGTACCGGTAGTGTAGTTCCGTCGCTGTACACTTGTACCGGTAGCTACTACCGGCACAGTACGTAGAGAGGCGTTTGCCACAATCTCTACCCAACGACATCACACAAAAATCCAAGCTTCAATTCAAATACAGTAGCTCCATCAAGGCACGGTGTAGAAGTTCGTACACGTACGACTCCATATCAACAGAGCATCTCATTGAAAGACGCTTTCTGTTGGTATTCAAAAGAAATCCATCTTGCATCTGCGCACGTGTACTGAACATTTCTATTCTTGGATATAGCATCATGAGATCATCATCTTTCCTTTCCATCTTTTTTGCAGCACCCCTCGCGACAGCATTCTCCCTCAACCCTAGTAGGGTGCCATGCTATCAGAGAGTGAGTCCAGTACCAGCATTATTTGTGAGCAAGGATGAAGGCGCCTCAGAAATGCGACGAAGCATTATCGGTGGAATGATTTTTTCGGCTGTTTCTACGCTCTACGGGCCCTCTGCAAATGCCATCCCCATGGTTTCAGTTGACGAATTTTCAATCTTACTGAGAGATTCAAGCTTGTCGGTCCAATTGGTAGAATTCTCGGGTCCAAAGAGTGAAACGGTGACGGTCAAGCTCGTGGATGGGACGACGTTCGGAATAAAGGATATTATCGAGTCTTCAACGGACCCCCGGTCTCCTTTGAAGATTGCGGCAGCCTGTCGAGAGAGCGGCGTCAAGACCAAATTTGTCGATCTAGAATCCATTCTTGCTAGTGCCCCCAAAAGGAAGAAACTTTATACCAATCAGCGTGTTCAAGATGCGCAGGAAAAAGAACGCTTGAAGCAGGAGCGGATCCGCGTGGACGAAGAAGATCGCCTCGCGCAATTGCGGAAAATGGAAGCAGCAGGCACTAGTCGATAGAGCAGCTAGTTCCACCAAACAACAATACTATACAGTCTTGAATTATCACTAGGTTTTCATCCTTTCGAATATTCCCCTAAACTTTTCTAGACAATCGGTCGTCAATACTGTACTATTTATGATTATTTTTGACAGAGCAGGGCCATCCTTGCCCACCCACTACCCGGTCTTCCTTGTCCTCGATACTGCAGCGTGGTGCATTCTGAGCGATTGAAATAGTACGCAAAACTCGTCACCAATAGTGAGGCGCCCGCCACCACGCACAACAAACAAGATCGATCTGGCCAAGAACAGATCTCGTCTCGTTCCCCTCTTGGTGCGTAGGATGAGGTACAGTACAGTCAGTATGGTACTAGGGTATTCTCTGCTATCGGTGGGATGTTATAATATAGCTAGGTCTTCTCGCTTTCTCTCTCTAGAGAGATGCGGATTACATTTCCTACTACTTGTAGTACAGTATTCTTCCTATGGCAGTACACTGCTCCTGATGCAATGCTGGTGATAGTAGTAGTAGCACTCGTATGTACAGCATCAGTGCTTGTAGTACAAGTACCGGTAGTGGCCAATGGCCAAACCAATCGCACATCGCACCTCCCATCCAGAGTCGTCCAGAGCGAGTGATGAGGAGTCAGTCGTCGTCGTCGTCGTCGTCATCGTCCGCAGTACCGTAGTAGAGTGAGGATTGATTCCCACGGGATTTAAAACTTTTTTCGGTACGTACCTACCGGAACTGTACCGGTACCGGTACAGTACAATACAGGTACGACGGTACCAGCTGCGTACCCCAGCGCGGCACCGGGCACCCCACCGGTACAAGTACAAGTACGGTAGAACATACAGCAAGACTTATTTTCATTCCGGCTGATTCATTACATTCCAGCGATGGCCAATGCCGAATGGCAAAATGTGTTTCTGCACTCTCACTCATGCTGAGCAAAGAGCAAATATTGTGACCAACAGAACAGAAGCCGGGATAACTGCATGCGTGCGTTATGGGTTCTATAGCCTTCGTAAAGCAGAAAGCTCGAGCAATTGCTTCTTGGTTTGAAAGGGCCATGAATACAAGAAACAAAGAGGTATTCGATTATGAATTCGAGGGCATATCTGTTTGGATTGAGCCAGATGAAGCACACGCAACACAGTTGAAAGAAACGATGGCGGATCTAGCTTTTAAATGTGGCGGCAAGACCCGTGGCGTGAACGAGTTTGCCCCGCATTGTACGATGCTGTACAATATCACCCTGCAAAATTTCTTGCAGAAACGTTCTCTCCCGAGCTTCTCCACCTCAGCAACCTCAGATACCACAGATACAAAACATATCCTTTACCAAACATCCCGAGAAATGCTCGATGAATGCGTCAAAAAATACCACAGTACCATTGGAGATGAAATGGGCATTGTCCTAAAACCAACTTCATTGCAATGCTTTCGGTTCCCTCCTTTTGGATGCGTGATTTCGTTTTTGCATGTAGAGCTCACGAAGGAGCTCGACCAAATGCACCAAATTTTGAAAGAAGTTTTCCCACCTGATGAACGCCATCAGACGTCTGGGAAGTTGATGGCACACATGAGTCTTGTTTATGCGCCAGAGTCAGAAGAAATGTTGTTGATGGATGAAACCAAACGGCTTGTCGCCGACAAAAGTAGCGCTTCACTTCTGGAGCCCATGCGTGCAAAATACTTATCAGTATGGAGTACGGAAGGATCAACCTCGAATTGGAAACGCATTGCTAAAGTTGAATTACCATGATGCTGCTTCTATATTTTGTGAGCGAGGCATGGGCAAAGCTGCATTGTCTTACAATGAGTATTGCCCTGAGCTCCTTCAAGCTACTATGTAAAAGAGCACTGTTTGTATTGTTTGTAGATGAAACAAGGCAGACCTATGGGTGCCAGCAGAGACTAGGATACTAGACTATCATTCTTCATCCACGTTGCCTGCCTTGATTTCTGATGCCACGAGGAAGGCTAAGTCTTTGCTGGTGGAGGAGAGGCCTTTGGATCGCTTTGCCAATCGATCAACAATTACTTTACAAACAAATGTCTTATAATATTTTTTATCATCGAATCTACATCGTATTACTATCCCCTCTATTGCATTGAGCTGTATTGTAAAGAGCCCCCGATCAACAAGCAATTGGACACTGCCCGTTGATCAGCGCTCTTCGAGACCTGCTCATACCAGGTACGAATGACAGCGCGCAGGCCCGCATGGCGCGAAAAACAAACAATGTGAAATAATGGTTGACACCGCGCGTGACAACTTTTCGATCGCACGTGCGTGCGTACGTACGGCATCGGAGAAGGCGAGCTCTATTTTGCATACCCCCGAGATGAAATTCTTTTGAGGGGAACGATTTTTGAATGCAAATCGCTCATTATAGACACCTTTCTCAAATCAGGGGTCCAAGGAGAAGATCATGATGATGATTCTTGTTGGGTCGGTCGGAGCAGGTCGGAGGCGCAGAAAAAGTGGCAAGAACGCACGACACAACATGCATCCACATCCATTTCCTTCGTCGTACCGTACCGTACCGTCCCATCCCATCACACCGCACCAGACTTCGATCGATTGACAACGCCACAATACTCGCTCACGTTACTTCAATTGAAACTTCATATTGGGTTCAGCTACTCGCAGCGTCCGATATTGTGCCAGACTAAGACAGACAACACCCTAAACAGACACTTCCATCGTTCTTGGTTGTAAACGCATCATCAAGAATGGTTCGAGGGAAGAGACGGACTCGGTTGGGGCGAATTCGCTCCTTTGCCCCGATAGCGGTGCTACTATTGCTCCAGTATGCGGCGATTGTTTCTGCTGGTGCTACTGCTGCGGCTGGGGGGCTGCATCCTCTCCTCCAGTGGGCCTGTGGTGTGCTGGATGAAAAGTTGGAAGCCGGACTGGAAATTGAGATTGCAATCGAGCACAGGGAACAGCCACAACGCTTCAAGCTCGGAGTATGCAACCGATTCCGTGGAGGCCAGCTGGACCAAAACGAAACTGAACTAGTCGCAACAGAGACTTCAACAGAGGAGAAAGTTTCAACCACACTGACAGTCGAACAGACGGACAGGTTGGACTACAGTACATCGCCGTATGCCTTCTCGGTGTTCCAAGAGGGCGATGGGAGCCAAGAAGATCCAGACGGGATTCCAACACGCTACCTCAACATGCAAGGTCAGAGACGGGAAAATGCAAAGAACGCTCTCGAGGCCACTCTTACCTGGCGTGAAGCTAATGACATCGATACAATCCTCGCACGCCCAAACCCCACGTTCGATGTCGGCAAGAGAGTGTTCCCGCACTACTTTTGCGGTCGTGACGATACAAACCATGTCATCCTACTCCAGCGCCCGGGCCTTATCGATCTAAAACTAGCAGAAGCGAACGGGCTCACAGGCGACGATCTTCTTTACCTTTACGTTTATGAGATGGAATATCTTTGGCAGATCATCGAACCAACTCCAAATGGTACTATGACCTCTATCATCGATTTGACAGGCCTGAATCTTTCGATTATCACAAAAAGAGAGCTAATGAATGTCGTGCAGAAGTTTTGTAGCACGATGGACGCCCACTTCCCGCAGCGATCACACAAGACGCTGCTTATCAATTCGCCTAAGTGGTTCGGCGCTATTTATAAACTCATCTCACCGCTTCTTCGAGAGAGTACGAAACAAAAAATCTCGATTCTCACGAAGGGAGAATCACAGGACGAAGCGTTGAAAAGTTTGTTGTCTCAGTGTCCGATCGATGCCAACGAGAAATTGGAGGACGTTCCTCCAGCTCAGATGGAACAAGATTTGAGAGACTTTGTAAGTTGTGTACTGCAGTGGCAATGCTCAGCCTGATGTTTCGTCCTTCGTTTACTTTTCTAATCACCTTTCTCGGCCCTCGTTTTGGGAAGGTGGTCGCGCGGCTGGAGGAGTCCGGTGTTGAAATGCAGCCGGTCATTTCTTAGACGGAGCATTATTATCATTTAAATATGCACACCAAAAATAAAGTACGAGTACTTCTATTATCTCCCGTGCAACAATCATTTGCGAAATCTATTCATTTTTGCTATTTGTATCATAATATCATTATATCCTCAGTGGAATCATGTTCAGATCTCGAATTTCGTTAAAACGCCTTGTGTACGATCCTGTGGACTTCTTCAAGCGAGCTTAGTGCACCGCAACTATTCTTTTTATTACGATATAACAATGCCTTGGCAAGCGGGATTGAAAAAGCATACTGAACTTCTTCGACTAGAACTTCACAACTCGACGTTTACGCTCCGTCGTGGCAGCGGGTTCGCGCTTGGTTTCGCGGCTGATAGTGTCTGGTTCTAGCAGCTCGGTAACATCATCACTATCATCTGTTTCCTGAGTCTTTGCTTTAGACTTTTTCGCGTTTGGACATTTTGAAGCAAGATGATCCCTCGATCCACAATTACGGCATTCTCCACCGTTTATATACACCCCTTTTGTATTCTTTGGACATTTTGACGCAAGGTGTCCCTTCTCTTTGCAAAGGAAACAAGTAGCAAATGGTAAATCCGTTGCTTTACCACTGTTTTTCTTCGGGCATGCCGACAACGCATGCTCAGTGGACCCACACTTGTAGCAAATGGAAGTTTCTAGCTCACTTTTTGCCTTGGAAGGGCAGTCAGCCACAAAGTGCCCATTCTGTCTACAGTGATAACAAACAACGTCCTTCTTCCGCTGCTGATCATGTTGCTTCTGGCGCCGCTGCCTTGCAATCTCCACGTATTTTTTTCTGCGTTCTTCCTTGGTTATACGAGGGCGCTTGTGGCCAGCAACGTCTTTCGACGTTGGCGATGCTTCTCTCGTTCCTGTTTTTGCCATGTTGTTAGGTTCCGCCAGCTGCCACGATGATGCGAAACTGACTGAAAAATTCCCGAATGACGCCAAAATCGGTCCTGAGATCCGAAACTCTTAAAAGGGTGAAAGCTATTCACTGTCTGTCTCTCTAGAGAGATAAATGATAGCAATATTTGTGGGCTTTCGGGTTTTGGGTTTTGGGTGTTGGTGGTTGGTGGGGGGTTGAGATGGTTTTCTTGGTTGTTGTTGGTTGTTGCGAATAGTGTTCTGGAAAATATGGAAGCGACGACGCACGAATATGGAAAAAATATGGAATTATGTACAATTCTACGTAGTCTGGTACTGATGACGTCTGCTGACGTCATGTCATTGTATGCGCACCCATAGCGCGCAGTTGTAGTAGGTCAGAGGACATGGCATAGCCAATGAAACTTGCGAAGAACAAGATAGAGTACGTACTCATACCGGTACTGAGTTCAGTTCGGTATCCGCCAAAACAACATGCCATGCCATATGGCAATGATGGCATGGCAAACCTTCGCCTGTTGTTGTCTTTCTCCTCGCTCCCTCCCTCCATCGCATTCAACCATAACATACTCTGACGAGAATGGGAGACAAGCAACAAGATCAAGCGGGGTCCTCTGGACCATTTTGTAGTTTCAACAAAAAAAGAAGGTGAATTCCCTTCTGGATCTTGACTGAATTCCCTTCTGGATCTTGACCCCGATGCAGCCAAATATTCTGTCCTCCTAACGAAGGCTCTTGGAGGGCATTCTCATCTAGGGGCCTGGCCACCGTCTTGGTTTCCCCGCGCGTTGGACTTGCAAAATTGTTAAACCATTTTGTATAAAAATGAAAGGAGGAAACTCAGCAGGGCGCGGGCGGGGATATTAAAATCGACGGATTCAAATCAACCAGTTTTGTAACGATTTTGTCCTGCGCGCTCGCGGAATCAAATTTTTAAATTCTGTGTTTGTCTGGATTCCCTCATAAATGTAGAGTTGATGGCGATCTTGGATGTCATGTGAAGTAAGGATCGCTTCTAGATGAAATGCATTAGTCTTGACAGCGGTGTCACGACTAGTTGGAACGCTATGACGTCACGCAGTGTCAGGCTGACGTCGACAGGATGGAAGGACAGACCGATGACGTCGACAGGACACTGCACTCGTACCGGTAGTAGGAGAAAGAACATGGCTTCGCCCGCCGGATTGTCCTCTTTTGCATGTTGGGCGGCGGGGGAGGGGCTTATAAAATCAGCAGTACTTGTGCTGTACTTTTGGTGGCACTCATCTGGCCGGGCGGGCGGGCGGGCGGCGGCAGTTTCATCTGTTAGCTGGCGGGACACCCGGTGAAAACGCATGCATCTTGCCAATTTTCGGAACAAGCCAGGTGGTGCTTCGCCGGGTGTCCCCGCCTGATCATCGATCATCATCTTATCTGCGCTGGCATTGCGGCGAATCAAAATAATATGCACACCATCTGTCGTTATTGAAGTCCGACTTCAACAATCTCCTTGTCTTCATTCGTTTCGCTCTTATTCTTCTTCGTTCTTCCTCATCTATCCGATCTATCGGTTGTTCCTGGAAGACAAATCAAGATACGCGCGCGGTCGTCTACCGCGATAGCTGCAAGTACTGTACTTGTACTGGGACTGAAGGACAACGCCAATACAATAGTAAGCAGTTTTAATAATTATTGATCGGTCAGAATTAAAGCACCCTTGTTTGATAAGTAATTCAAAGGGCTCTTATATCGGAGAAGCCGTGGAAGATCGAAGAGAGAATTTGAGTACCGGTGTGACTGTTTCATTCCCTAAGATCCAGATGATCCCGGCCGTCGTTACGAAGAATCGATGATAGGTAGGTCCTACTCGTATGGGTGTACCGCCGGTACTTCTAGCCGTCAGGCCATAAAATTGGGGTTCGGTTCCTGTACAAGTACGTGTAGTACTACGTACCGACCGCTCTAGGTTCCGCAATCTGCCACGTTTTTCCTTCCCCTAAAGAACATAGGCGTTCCTTAGCATTTTAAAAAAACGCCTCGACCTTTGGCTGGATCATATTTTTTTGCGACTGTTGGCAGTCGATAACATCCACAAAGCCAGCGAGCAGAAATCTACAAGTGTTTCCTTTTTGAATGCATTGCACGATGACAAAGATAGTAAGTCTAATGACACAGCGCGGAGAAGAGGGAATAGCTTGTTCGGAGAGGAAAAGCAAGAAATCCTCCTCATCTGGAAAAGGAAGAAAGGATTCTCCATCGAAGAAAATGAAAGAATTGGCCCTGACGACGAAAGGGTACGAAAGACATCATGTCAAACATAACTATCATGATTATGCTAGAACTGCGGCGGTGCCCAACCCGCTGGAACTCGACATTGAAGGGAAAGCGTCGGGTGGAGTGAACAATCCGTTTCCGACTGTCCTTCACAAGCTACTGTCGGACACCGATCCAGTGGGGTTCTCAGATGTCATCTCGTGGCAACCTCACGGAAGATCCTTCCTCATCCACAAACCTAAAGAGTTTGTCAAGGACATTGTTCCACGATACTTCAAGCACTCCAAGCTGTCAAGCTTTCAGAGGCAACTTAGTCTCTATGGTTTCGTGCGCTTGACAAACGAAGGGCCTGATAAAGGATCGTACTATCATGAGGTAAGTGCTTGAAAAAAATCTATTTGACTAATGGAGACACATGAGAACTCACTTGATAATGTTAACGTGTCACTCAGATGTTCTTACGAGGACGAGCCTTCCTATGTTCCAAAATTCAACGGACGAGAATCAAGGGGACTTGGGTTAGGACATCATCGTCTCCCGAGTCGGAGCCTGACTTTCTCTCGATGGATCCTGTGCAAGACCTAGTTGATCAATCAGCGTCTCCACCGGCAACAACTCATCTACCAGCTAACTTTGTATCTCCGAAATCTTCGCCTCTTGTAACCAGTGGGCAAGGGCAAGAGTATTCCCAGCAGTCATCACTCGAGCACTTCGGTCTTCTTGATGCCCCGATAATTCTTGAACCCCAGCAGGCTGGTGACACAGCACCTATTGCCAGCACTGATACAGCCCTTCTCTCGACCATCGCCCCCCTTCCTCTGCCGCCAGCTCTTTTAAATTATACATTCCCGAGCTTCACTGTTTCGAGCTTTGGAAGGACGACAGAAGAAAGTCGCGACTACTCTCCTTCTTCTCACATACCGCCCATTCGTCCCCCCGAAAATGGCGACGGACTTCCAACTCGGGAGTTTCAATGGCTTCACCAAAAGAGATATTCCTGTGATGTTCCATCTCTCGCGAGTCTCAGCAGGGCAGTATCCTATCCAGTATTCTTTGAAGATGACGAGCTTGGAACGTTTTTAAGTGAGCTTGACCTTGGATTAGAGCTAGAAAAGGCAGAGGATTTACTCCAGACCGCCATGATCTAAAAACGTGTGTTGGAGTATCCTAACTCCGAAATTGCTTTCAGAGCGTTTTGGTCGGATATTGATTATGCATATTCCCCTTACGTACTTACCTCTACCTGAACGATGCCAGCAAAACTGGCTAGCAACAACAACAAAGACAAACTAGACACGATTTCAGGTACAGTACTACAGCATAGCCGATGTTGCCACAATACATAATGCAATTAATCTCTTAAAAGCGTAATTAAAAAAGACTGCAGTATTTTTCCCATGAAGTGTCAACCTTTCCGTCCCTTCTTTTCGTCGTCTTCAGCGGTGTCTCCTTTGGATGAATTGCTCAAAGAAGCGCGGCGAACAATTTTGCCAAGGGCCTTGGGTATTGAAAACCGTCTCTTGTTTTTCGCAATAGCTGGGGATTTGGGCGGGCGCGGCGATGAAGACGCTGCTATTTTTTGGTCTGCGTTTGCACTGTCCAACGAAGCACTATGGACAAGTCGATGATCGCCGCCTTCTCTGACGGCGGACCCACTCGACGTGTCAACTTGGGTACCGTCTTTAATTTCCGGTGGATCTCCTCGCGGTGCCATCGCCTGTTCGTCATCGGTTTCACGAGATTGAGGTGGAAGTGCGTCTGATGAAGACGTCTCTTCGTTTTTTGCTCCCTGTCGGTGTAATCGGAGTGACTTCTGCCGCTTTTCCTCCTGCAATTCGTACAGGGTGCGACCAACAGAATTAGCTTCATCCTCGTCCCCCCCTTCTCTGGGGGTTCCCACACACCACATAAAAGTAGGAGAGGCAGCAATAGCCGTGATATTCAGATGTCCGAGACAGTCCACTCGTTGCGGCAGGCCAATGTTGTGCGAGGAGTCAAAAGCTTGAGTATGCAGCTGTCGCAGTGTAGATGTTTTGGACGGAGGAATGGATGGCTCAGCAAAGGGTAGTTGATCAGAGTCTAGCTTTGGTACCCCTAGGTTGGCAACGTCATTACAGCCCCAAACGTAGAGATGTCCCTTGGAACTGAGGGCCATGGAAGAGTTCCCGGTAGCATGCAAAGACACAATTTTCGGAATCTGAGACAGGGAGGAACGAGGTGATGACGTGAAAGAGCCCTCAGAAGCAGTTTCGGAAGTGACAGCATCATCAATTTCCTGTTTTATTTTCTGTTGGGACTTCCACGCTCGTCCGGCTTCAATGGCTACAAAGTCTAGATCCCCCACTAGCTTTGGCTTTGGATTCATCTGAACGATCGACCCCGTGCCTAATTGTCCCTCAAAGCCACTACCAAACCCAAACACCCTGCCTCCCCCGGTCAACGCTAGTGTATGAGTATCACCTGCCGCAATATCAACAATTTGTACTTGACTGAGAGCCTCCACCTGTTTTGGCGGAGCCACTCCTCCTCGACGCCGCGTAAGAATACCACACTGACCATACTGACAGGCGCCCCAACTGTAAACTTTTCCATCTTCGTCGAGGGCTATCGAATGCGATCGGCCTGCTGCAACCTTGACCATTTTAGGTGCCACGATCGTTTCGAATTGTACGAGTTGCGGAGCACATAAAGTCGGTGGATCCTTGCTTGGTTTGAAGCCACATTGAGCATTTCGGTTGCAACCCCAGCTGTAGACGGAACCGGATTGAGTGACTGCCATGGCGTGCCAGTATCCTGCGGCGATCGCGGTGATGGGGGCTCCTACGACGTGTGGCAAGAGTGCTTCAATCACAGTAGGATGTTCGATAAAGGGCGCCGAGTCCCCTCCCAAGGCTAGTTGACCAAAGTGACCAGCACCCCAGGAGCAAACCGCCAAGCCCCCTTCCATTCTTGCCAATCCAAAATGCCGCCCGGCGGCAATCTCGACGCACTTCAAGGGGAGTTGAATGACTTTCTGCGACAACGACGGCAGCACGTTGCCATGCAGCGTCCCGCAGGTATAAATCTTGCCACTTTCCGTCAAAAAGAACGAGCTCGCTGAAGACGTGGCCACTTGAATGAGTTGGTCTTTGCCCTTGTTCCACGGTGCATTCTCTAGCTGGAAGCACTTCACCTCGGTGTCACTTTCCTTTGACGCGTCATGTCCAGAGTCCTCGTCGTACGATGAATCACGGTGGAGCAGAGTGGTCCGGACTGCCGGGCCCATGTTGAGGTTGTAGTTGGCGCCAAACCCGACAACTGTTTGAGTGGTAGTGGACGGCATCGCTATTAATGTCTTCGCAAGACTGGAGTTCTATAGATACGACGGCCGAAATAATGAGGGTTTCTTCGCTTTGTTTCTTCGTTCGTTTTCACCCAACTTGCGTCCAGTCGAGGGTGTTTTTTCTTTGGCTGCTGCAAAAGGATTTGCGGTTACAAGTATTAATAGTGCGCTATTATATTCTCTAGCAGCATGCATCGATTGCCGTACGAGTACGAGTGGAGGAAGGTGACGGCTGATTGCTTCTGCTGTGTGGGGGCCGAGTGTGCCTTATGGGTACTCCTATTGTTGGGTATCAATACACAATACGACGACGAGTACACCCACCCCCCCCCGTACCGTAGCTGTACCAGTAGAGATGTACGTGCGGTACCTCTGGTACCAGGTACCGGTGTAGGTAAAGATAGACAACCCGCATTTCGTACCGGTATGTCGTACAGTAAGTCGACGGTATCGATAGTATTCGCTTTATGTAGGTTTTTCTGGGTGTGGCAGAAAAGGGGGGATTTACTGTTGTTCGGATTCGTGAAGGATTGGCTTGGTTATGGAAAAATGTGAAAATAGCCCTTTGACAGATATGGTGTTTCCCAAACTGCAGGATGTAGTTGACAAATCGGTTTATCGCACTATCTCAACACCGTATTCGAATGCATTTTCTGAAACTAGATTACGACGACCTTGCCACTTACGAGAGAAAGATTAGATACGTCCAGCTGAACAACATGATTTTATCGCTATGGAAATAATCAGGAGAGAGGTCACCTTCGGGGAACAAGTCGTTGAAGACGGCGTCGAGATGGAAGTGGAGGGTTTTCTTGGAAGCCCTCATGGTTGACAAAAGAAAGGTTGGAGAAGGGTGTAAAAGAGTGGCGCAACGATTCCTGGTGGGGAATTACTACGCGGAGGCCGAGACGTTGACAAATTTGCTTTGAGCGGGTATACCAAATTTGTCAACGTCTCGGCCTACGCGTAATTCCCTACCAGGAATTGTGGGGTCATCAGTGGGCCATACTCTGGAACTGGTCTTCTTCGAAGTCGTCAGTCATGGTATCGAACGGGTCGTCAACCACAGAGAAAGGGGAACTTTGGTCTCCTGTGGAGGTTGGTCGAGACGGTGTCTCCGAAATCTTGCAAGAGTTTTCGCTCGGGGAGCGCGATAGAGTTTTGCTCGGGGAGCGTGATCGATCAAGTGATAGGCTTTGTCGGCCGGGGCGTCCCCCAGAGGTAGCGTGTACTGGATTAGGTAGTTATTGGGCGTAGTAACCACTCAGAGCGTAGAGTCTTCGTAGCTCGTACTCTGATGAATCCGATGGCCTACAGACAAGGTGTCCAGTCTCGTTGCACTTCGGTCAGATCCAGTAGAGATTAACTACTAGATAGCGATGACGAGCGATGACAAGTTCCACCAGTAAATGAAAATTATGAGCGAGCTTTACATCTAGGAGTGAAATGATTTTGAGGGTGAAGAGCAAACATCTTGGATCCAGGATATGCTTCAAGATTAGGATACTTCAAGATGCAACGGAGAGAGTATAGTGGAGGCAGCTGAAATGATCAATGACGAGCGGCGTTCGAGCCAAAATTGTTGGACTGTCAATGACGACTCGAATGATCGACAAAAATCTGGTGGACAGACAGACCATGTTGCATCCGTTGGATGGGCTCGCGCGCCTCGACTCGTCGCTACTACTACTACTAGTAGAGAGGCGTTTGCAACCATCTTGGATACCGATAGGAGAAACACGAAGATCCAGATCTATTTTATGTACTACTACTTTAGAATAATATGAAATATGAATCGTTCTGCTCTCCATCGCACGCGTCTCTCTATCTCTCTCTCTCTCTCGTTCACCTTTCTTGCACATCGCTACTGACGCCGCCGCAGCAACTCCAAACACAATAGAGACAACAACATCTCATTCCTCACAAAAAAAACAAGTACCATACGTATAGTCAACGATCTGATCATGATGTTATGTAGTCATTGGTGGGTTTTGTTGTGGGTCGGCACTGCCCTCCTCCTCATCCCGTGCGTACCGGTAGATGCATTCCAGCATTCTGCTGGTCGGTGGATACTACCGGTATCGCAACAACGTAAATACCCATCTTCTTCCTCCATACGTGTACCCATACGTGTACTTGCACCTGTACCGGTATTTCAAGGCGAGGGAAGACACGACCATTCTTCGCGGACTGGAGGAGTAACCATATTAGAGGCAAGTCGAAGAGATACTCTTCGGACAATGCTGGAGACGACTCCAACTATCCTAGCACTCTTGCCAACGATGCAAGTCGCTTCTGCTGCTGCCGCCGCTGACGAACAACCACAGGTTGGAGAGACGGTTGTGCTCAGGGCTAGAGTGACAGTGCCACCAGATTTCGATGCGGAACCACCTCGTCCTTCAAATGATAATACTAATATTCCAGCCTTGTATATTACCTGTCGACCCGACAAACCTGACAATGTCCCCGCAGCCATCTTGAACGGATCCCGAGGAAAACCACCACCTGTTCTTTCTGCCCGATTGTCGAATCCTCAATTTCCACTCGATTTCGAATTAACCATTCCACGAGATTTAACACTGGAGGGGGCATGGGATGGGAAGACGCCCTTGTCAACATCTGGAAATGTACCGATTGTCGTACCATCCAACCTGGACGAGCTTTGGTGGAGTAAGACCGATCTCATTGTAAGTGCACGTTTGGATAACGATGGAGTAGCAGCTACAAGATCCCCCGAGGACCTTGTGGGTCGGGGCATATGGAAATTCAGCAATGGAAATAGTGGGAAGGATAGTGGTAATTCCGTTGTAGAGATTCAACTGACTGGTCGAGGGGCATTTGGAAAGTTTGCTACAGGTGGCAACGCCAAAACCTAGTTGCCCGATCTGGTACCGGCACTTCATGTTGTTCCCTACTCCTACCAAAGAAAACGAGCAGAGTATATCATTTTTTCTAGATACATTGTAATAAATCTCAGTCTGGAGCGACACATCCTAGATCACAGAAGAATCATCCCTCCAGTAGCACCATCAGCCTACAGAGCGCCTGCGGGATCCTGGCGGTATTGCACCGAAAACATGCCTGGATCCTGTTGCGACGTTCCCATCCCTTGGGTTTGCCCATAAAATTGCATTTGTTGGTGAGCTTGCTGAGGATTAGGCGTGACAATCGGCTCCGAACTGATTTGTGGTTCCGATGGAGCAGGTGTCTGCTGCTGGTACTGCGTGGAGCCAGTTGCGGGAGATGGCAATGGTGTTTGACCACCTTCTCCGATGACGTTAGCGTTTGGATCTAGTTGAACGCGTTCCAATTGAGGAATAAGTGTAGCCCAAATTTGCTCCATTTTCTTGTTGTATTCCACTTGGAGTTGAATGTATTCCAGCACGGTTCGCCTCATATCTTCCGTTGTCTCCCGCTTGAAGCGATCAACTTCACGCAATACGCGTTGACTGACACCGGCAAAGTCCTCGCGTGCCACTTCCGCCATATCTTGAGCTCTCCTTAAGGACATTTCAGTGGCATAGGCCTTGGCCTCCATTCCAATCTGAGCACGGTATTTGGCCAACTGGGTCTGTTTGGCTTCAACGTCCTGCAAACAAGTGCTGTAAGTCAAACGCTTCTCATGGCGCTTATGCAACGCGAGCTTGACGGAATGAATCATTTTGATCATGTCAACCAATGGATCTTCAAAATTCATGGCCTCTTGGTCCGAGTGTTCAGCGCTCAATACCGACAAACGATCAGCCGTTTCTCCTAGTTTGCACAAGGCGTCACCCAGAGCATCCGCCTCTGACTGGCCTAACAAATTGAAGGCCAACCCAAACTCAAAAAGTCCATTTGCCATTTCCTTGCCCTTGCGAACCAAGCCAGATGCCTGAGTAGAAACGTTCTTCATCTGCGTATCCAAACCATGGACGTATCGTTGAATTTCCTCAAAGAGTTCATCGTCCGGCGACCTGACCAAGTCTCCAGTCATTGAGGTCTTTGTCTCCGCAAACCATCTTTTGAATCCCTCTTTCTTGGGTGGAGACATCATCATCTGCGGCGGCGCCCCCATTTGAGGCATCATGCTCGATTGTTGCAAGACCACGTTCGTCTTGGAGTGCTTCGCCGCTTGGAAAGTGACATCGTCTGCTCGTAAAAAGGTATCGAGGCAAGCGCAATCCTGGAGCTCTGGATGAGTGGCTACGCGGCGAAGAAAACGCTCCAGTTCGCGACGACGAGCTTCCACAAAGGCAGGACTGAAGCGACCAACCGGCTGCTTATCAGGAAGAGGTGGAACGATAGCTCCGGCTCTCTCTTCTAGCAACCTATCATGGAGCCAGAGGAAGTCGCTGTAACGTCTCAACACCGCGCTAAAGGCTTGTGTGCTGGTCATGTCGGCACCGGGGGAACGAACGTCTACTCGGTAGGAAGTGTACTTGTTCATTCCTTCCGAGTGTTGGACTGGATCTGAAACCTGTTGAAATCAAGACGCGGGAAAAATAATCAATTAGATCATCTTCTTACAACAGTAAATAAATCAGCTACGACCATTTTCGAGAGAACGACGCAACGTACCGTGATGTGGCTTGCAGCATCCTCGGGCCTAGGCCGGTTGGACATGGCAGCCTGTGGATTAGCGGGAATTGGTCCAGGTCCCATCATTGTCTCACGTGTCGAGGGTTGAATTGTTTTTTTGGAGCGGTGGGAATCCCTATTATTTCCTTTTGCAGACACTTGGTCTATAAAATGCCTGGGTTTGAATGATCTACTCTTGTTTCGTTACCCAGACTGCGTTGATCGGTAAGATTGAAAGAATGCCGTCGATGCCAAGCGAGAGCTTTCTTAATTGTCGTGTTGTCTTGCTTCCTTTCATGCTTGCCACCACCTATTTACCACCCCCGCCCGGCAGGCGGCAAGAATGATCGACAAAAATATTCTGATCGTAGAAAACCAGTACTCATTCAACGTGAGGATTCTCTAGCCGTTGAGGCGAGACACCTTTTCGCAGGACTCAAAATCTTCGAGACGAGCGATCCAGCTACTCGTATCATGGCGAAGCTCAAAGCAGATGCGCTGATGATCGGCCGCCGCCGCCGACCGCATGTTGAAGACGACTCATCCGAATGCTTCAATCCTGCTCGTGAAAGAAAGTGTTCCTACTACGTGTACGACGTAATGGTACCGGTACATTGATAGCAGGGTCCCTACCGTAGTACGGTACGTACTGTACCCCTGCGGGCGGGAGATTTCCCTTTTGCAGTCCTCTAGAGCTCTGGTAGTCTACAATTAGTAGAGGTCATACCGAAACTTGAAAGTCCACTCGTGCTGTCTTCTAAAAAGGTACGAGTAGACCGACCGCGTAGCAATGCATGATAGACGCTCATCTCTCCTGACAGGCCTTCATACTCTCTCTTTGTAGCTCTCTAGTAACTACGATGCATGCACATCCGTCTCTGTTTTTTACCCTGCCTTGTGGGCGCGAGATAAGGTGCGAACTACAATTATAGCAGACACGACCTCGAAGTAGCAAGACATGTGTTGTAGCAGCATTCTATCTTTCAGCCAATGACGCCATTTTCGGCAGCAGGAGGATGATAGTTCTTCTCCTGCCCTCTTGATTTCCCGCTTCTGGATCTCCCCTTTCTTCCCCTAAATATCTTCCGCGGTAAGCGAAAGACCGGCTTTATCAACCTGAACACGATACTGCGTCGTTTGTTTTTGTTAGGCCCCTCGTAAGTCGTATCTTCCTCCTCTTCGTTCTCCTCGTCCATGCAAGGCCCGTTCGTCAAGAGGAAATGTTCGTTCCAGTCTCTCTGAAACAGATTGAACTCATCTACTACCACCTGTTTCGCCACCTCGACTACCCGAACTATCTTGTTTCGCATTGGCTTGAATCTAGCATCTTTGCTCAAAATAAGGCTATCCACAAACCAAATCATGAATATTGCAAAACAAACCAGTAGCAGCAAACCGAACATGGCAACAAGGCCGAATTTGTGGACCACGACGAAGGTCAAAAGCACTGAAATAAGAACCAACCCGCAAAATACACCCAGGACAACGTGAATGGCCCAGGCGGCATATCGATCGGATTCTTCCTCCATTTGTTTGTACGTCGCGATGTCCACGTTGGAAGTATGCAGAGTCCTAGATGGCACTGTAACGAAGCCAGATTTCGAAGTATGCATCGTCGATGTCATCCCTGTAGCAGTTGAAACATCTCTTTGCATGGGTTGGGGGGTCGGAATAAGCTCCTGATCCCGCAGCTCGTCGAAAATCGGATCGGAAGCGGACGGCGAGTTGGGTTGATCTTCGCGGCGGCGCCTGGACGAGTCGTCCTCGGCCACACTGGCTGAAGTTTCTTCCACCACAGATGCGAGAGCACTGCTGGCATCCGCCCCTCGCCTATTGGGGTGATTGCTGGCATCTGCGGCGGAGATTCCACCGAGTAAAGAGCTTGTGTGAGTATGAGTAGAGGTCCCCATCAGCTGCGAGGAGTCAATCGACGACTGCTCGTCCAATGACATGCTCTCCGAGGGTTCTGCTTCCAACTCGCCGAAGAAGGCGCTAGTCGTGTGGTTTGTGGGTGTTATTACCATTGCCAAGTGTCTAGTCTACCAATGTATTGCTCCTACTATCTGGTCGGTAAAATTAAACATGAACTGCAATGACGCTGTTGCACTTGATGTACAAAAAGTACAATCCGTTGTTGGTCCTTGTCCGCGGCATGGTCGGATCGATGGTCGACGCGACGACGACCGCTGAATGACGACGTATGTACCCCCTTTTTTCATTAACATTTTTTCTACTCGGTACTTGTACTGTACTAGAGTACCGGCATTCCACTTCTCCCTTTTTCGAACTTTTGATAGGCCTGGCGCGCGCGGGCCGGCATTTTGAAGCTATTTTGTATGTGTGTATTTATTTATCGTAGCAACACGACCCAGACGGCCCACTCTGCTCTATACATCTATTGTTCATTTTCTACCCCATCTTGTTTACTATCCTGGTAGTTTCGTCCGTAGCTCCCGCCCCGCTCGTCGTATGGTTCCATAGCTAATTGTGGTTCTTGACTTATAGCTGGCGCCCAAAGTGGTGTTGCTTGCAGTACCTCCTGGAACTCCTGTGACAAGGGCGCTATAACTGTATGTTGCTCTCCATCAAAAGTAAAGTCAATGGACCAACAATGTAAAGCCAATCGATCTAGCCCCTTGTTCTGTCTCCACCATCGATTGACTTTGGAATCCCCATGCTGAGAGTCACCTATGATGGGATGACCAATCGAGGATGCGTGCCTTCTTATTTGATGCGTTCGACCAGTAAGAAGCTCACAGAGAAGAAGTGATGATCGTTCGTTCTCACCTGCAGTCGTTGCAATCAGAGTGAATTTCGTCCTGGCATCTTTGATAGTATCCTCTTGAACTTTCAACGGTCTGTCCACAATTAATTCATCAGGATGAAACCACTCTCCTCGAACTAAAGCAAAATATTTCTTTCGTCCTTTTCTGATTGCCGCGTCATGAAGTAATCCAGCCGTATTGGAATCGAAAGCCAGGAGACTAGCCCCAGAAGTGCGATGATCCAGTCGGTGCACTGGAAATACCTTGCGTGACAGTTGCCGCTTTACTGCAGCCGTGAGAACTGGTCTGCTCCTTGGGATTCCTTGAGATCTGTGGACCGTCAGTCCCTCTGGTTTGTTGACACAGACCCACGTATCATGATACTGCAAAATAGGAATACGCTCTCGCTTCTTTGAATCTGGAGCGGACAAAGGCTCGGAAGGAATAAAGGTCAGAATAGCAATCAACAGTCCAAGGCCAACGTTTCGTCGTGTGCAATAAGAACCCATGACAATGACAGACTTCCTTCTTCGAGAAGCAAATCAAAGGCGTGCTCTTCTTTTCGGCTCTTTGCTCTACAAACTCCCAACTCGTCGCGGTTCGAGATGATGATTGTCGATGAAAGAGCAATGGACAGATGGGTGCGGTGATGGTTGATGGTGATCACAATAGACAATATAGAATGAATATCTGCACAACCGAAATGCGCAAAATAATAAATAATGATGTGGGCTGTGGGAATATCCGGTCCAAGCGGTCGAAAGTATCTCGTCCCTCCTCCCATCCTCCACCCGTCGAGGAGTCCGTCCTCCCTCCTGCTCACCCCTCACCAAACACCAAACATCGAAAATGGACTCTATCGATTCAATCCACGTCACCCAGGCGGAGGGGACCGACGCAATTTTTTCGATTTTCGAATTTTACTGTTGATGACACCAAAAATGACACCCGTCGTCGTCGCAGTCGTCATTTTGTTTCTCATCATTCATTTTCGTCTTTCGTCATCGGTGATCATACCGTATAATAAAAACATACTGCAAACTAACTACTAGGAGTACTCTACTCTCATCTCTTTGCCATCACCCATCTTCTTGACTTTTACGCATCATGAAAGACTCCTTTGGGTGGCAGGGCCTTACTCTGCGAAACATTGTAATTCTACTACTTGGGTTTGCTTCAAGTGGCTTTGGATTGGCATTTCAACGAACGCTCTTTCCTGCTCGTTGCGGCCAAGGACGATACACCTATACTCAGGGGACCTTTCTTTTCAACGGCGCGCTCACTAATCCTGGCGACAAGGATGGCGAGAAAAAATCCACCGACGCGAACAACAATTCGGGCTATAAATTTGGTGATATCACACGTGGGGTTTTGGGGAAACTTCAAAGCCGCGTCAACTCTTTGACGGGCAAGTCCCAGTATGAATTCGGAGATCTTTCGAAATGGCTAGATGCGCAAGCAAAAGAAGGGGCCATTAAATTGGATCAAGCGGTGAAGAATCAGGTGCAACAATTTACGCAACGACCCGATTATAAGTTTGGAGACATTACAAAAGAATTGATTCGACGATTCCAAGAGGGAGAATATAATGCGGAAGATATTTGGCTCTTTTTGAGAATTATGCTCATTATCGGGAGGCATGTGTTGCCACCATTGGCGGCCTCGTTGCCTGTGAAAGTACTGATGGAGCTCATAGAACTATCTATGGCTCAGTCAGTCAGCGAGGATGTCACGAACATGTTGACGGGCGAAGTTGATAAAAGGATGAAGCAATGGATGGTAGGTGATAAGGACTATCGACTAGGTGACATCTCAAAGAAAATATTGAAAGAAAAGAGTCAAGTAGTAAGCGAAATGGCAAAAGCAGCAGCAGGAAAATTGACCGAGAAGGATGTAAACGAATTCGGTGACATTACCAAGAATTTGTGGCTTAGGTACTCGGAAGGCAAAAAGAAAGCCAAGGGCCGTAAAGAAGACGAAGCGACCACCACCGAACTGCCGTCTTCTACTGGTGAATCATCGATCATGTCACATGCTCAAAGCGGAGCAGCAACGATCTCGCCCGAGACCTCTATTATTACTGCGATGGACGAATCAGCAATGGATGCGTTTGAAGCGTGGGATAAACAATTTCTTGCGGCTAACAAAAACAAAGCAGACGAATCTAACACCAACGCAACATACTTTCAGCAGTGGGACGAGGCGCTATTGGAAGCCAACAGAAAAGGCGACAGCACGGTGACTTTGAAGAGAAAACAAATTGAGGGTGCTACTTCATGACATGACCCACCAGCACAGACATGGGTAAATTTTATAGAAAAGCTACCGGTAGAGTACAAGTACCTGAGATGAAAAAATGCGAGAAAGATATCTTTCCGCTGGATCGACCCGCTCGACCGCACTTTCATGCGGGTTTATTTGAAGATACTCCGCCGACCGCCGAAGGATCCAAAATATGGGCTTCGCCTTGTACGAGTACACACTACATACGTACCGGTAATAGAGTGTCGTCGACGACTACCGGTATACTACCAGGGTACTGGTAACGTACCGGTACTGTAGAGGGTAGAGGTGTTACTAATATCGCCCCTATGTACCGGTACCAGGACCCATGTTTCATCTCTCTACTCGTACCATTTTAATTTATCCGATCGTTGCGTTCTCCGCCTCGTTATCCTAAACCCATCTATCGTCCAAATGAGGCTCCAGAGGGAAATCATGAACCGCTAGAGAGAGAGAGAGAGTCCAACGTCCAACCAGAGCACTGGAACAACACGCGCAACTTGACCGATCTCGCCGAAGGCATTCGTTGAGATGCCGAGCCTCGTGGTCTGTTCAAGAAGGACCCCATTTTCTGGGGACGAACTTCGCTTCTTTTGTGTATGTGAATGTTTGTTTCGGATTCTTCAGCTGGCTCTGGGTCTGGCTTTGATCGCCTACACAACGAATCAGAAAAACCACGTCTCGAAGATTGATATCCAGTCCCTGACATGTGAAGAGGGTGGAGATTTCTCGGCTTTCGCCAGCCACGCCGTTTCAATATTGTATGCACAGGCTTCTGTATCAATCTGCCTTGCAATTCTTGGAGTCGGTTCAGCGATCCCGATGCTAATCATCTCAAGGAAGGGTACTCCAACAAATTCCGAGCCCAGAAAGAACCTGCTGGTATTTTGCTACTTCAATATCTCGGCAATGAACATGTTTCGAACGGCGGGCTTTGTCCTGAGTATTTTTTCCATAAATGTTATCACTCAGTACTGCGATTGTGTCGCCGAGGAAGTAGATGTAGGTGCTACCGAAAGATTGAAAGAAGCCTGCCCACAGGGAAGCATGTGGCTTGGTGCCGTGATCGCTTTGAACGTCACACTCGCAATCGATGTCGTTGTGGCAATCATAGTATCGATCTACTTTTTCGTCCCTCGAACATCGTGTCCTGCGATTGTGCCTTCAGAATCCTGGTGGAAAGCGTTCTTTGCTTGCTGCATTGGATGCTCCTCTTCGCTGACATGCTGTTTGTTTGGCGGCCTTGAAGCATCATTCCAGGGCGACTTTGGAGATTTGGCTCTGGTCATGTCTAATTACACCGCCAACAACAAAACTCTCGATGTGACGCTCTCTGATATCGCGGCTGGTCTTATCATGGTTGTAAGGCAACAGCGAGAACAACTGCTGGAAGCCAGGGAAAGGGTCCTTCAATCCTTTTACTCAAACGATGACGTCCTCGACGCTTCGTCTCACAAAGTCTCTTCACATCAGAGGCGATTTTCGGATCCCGATACGAGTGAACGTGAGGGTCAAGACCAGCCACCACCACGTATTTTGAAAAGACTGGCAAGTACACCGGAATCTCTTGGAATCATTGGGGAGTCGGACCCAGAAGGTACCGAGGTCTCGAAAAAAGAAGTACTTTCTCCAGAGAACAACCAAGATAAATTTTTCATGGCCGAAGCAGCCCGCTTCATGCCCATGGCGCACGCCACCTATACTTGGTTGATGTTCCTTTATGAGTATCGACTCTTTGGTATTGTTAGACTTGCATATCTCATTCTTCGACGATGCGCTTGTTTTTGTCCATCCCCGAAGGACAAGGTCTTACATGACTTTCCCTGGGAAGCCCACATTATAGCCTTGGAAGCATTATCTGCGCTTGCTACAAATGATGTCGTGTTTGCGTCTTTCAAGCAGTCCATAGCAGCTGTACCGTACATGATTGCGCTGGACCACGAGTGGAAGTCAGTCGTCATTGCGATCCGCGGCACACTATCGATGGAGTCGATTCTTGCCGATATTGCCATCCGACCCGAGGAGTTATCGACAGTGGGTGAACAATTTGGATTTGATGGACATGGACGATACTGCCATCGTGGCATGCTGAAAAGTAGCCAATGGATTTATGACGACATAACAAAGTAAGTTGGACACACTTTCGTGGCGTTGGAATATATTAAGTTCGGTAAGTTCGGTGAATCTTTCTAACCCTGTTGAAACATGCTCAGACATGGAAAGTTGAAAGAGATCATGGAAGGTGAATACAAGAACTATCGACTAAGGATCATCGGACATTCTCTTGGAGCCGGCTGTGCTGCTATTCTCTCTGTCATGTTTCGGCCATCGTACCCGAACCTCAGGTGTTTAGCGTTCAGTGTACCCGGTTGCGTTTTCAGTGAAAATCTAGCAGAAGAAAGCTCGTCCTGGTTGACCTCTTATGTTCTTGATGCAGACATTGTACCCAGACTTGCTATTCGGCCTTTTGAAGGCCTTCGTGACAGTGTACTCAAGATGATTTGCCGCATCAGAGTGCCGAAATACCAAGTCTTTGAGCTACCGAGCAGTGGAACAAGAGATAGGGAAGAGCTTGCCGCAGATAATGCACGGATTCTATACGGCGAAGATGAGGTCCCCGATTCTCAATTCAAACAACAAGTCGACCGTTTTCTTAAATTTCAAGCAGAGCTGAAGGAGAAAAATGGACCAGAGGAGGCCTACATTGATCTCTATCCCCCCGGAAAAATCATACAATTATTTCTGGCCCGAAGCTACAAGAATTCTTTGTTTCGGTTGAGCTCATTTACTGGTATTTACAAAAATCAGTATCCTGCAACAAGAAGAAAGACGGAGAAGAACTACGTTGCTAGATGGATTCACCGTGAGGATCTCCAACATATCATTGTTTCATCGCATCTTGTTGCTGACCACGAGCCAACAAATGTGAAGCGTCAAATCCAAAAAGTCGCCCAGACAAAATTTGATTTGGCCCCACCTCTGTACAAAGTCTTTGACGAATATTCTCAGGCATAGAAGAAGCTATTTAGAATTTTAACACTTGGTATTATATGTATCAAAGACGAAGAGACGGATATCATAATATCATTACTATCTGCGTTCTTTGCTGATGGGGGCAATGCTCGAAAGTCGCAGCTACTTCGAGAATGCACGGCGTGACTAGTTCGCCAAAAAACCGAGAATAATTGTTGCAATAGCCGAGACAACGGCAGCCACAACTCCTGGCGCAGCATTTGCTCCTGCCGTATCGGTACCGGCAGCAGTTGGTGAGCCAGGTTCCGTGTTATCCGTCTCGGTACCCGGAGTGGTTGGCACGGAATCAGCAACTGGACTACTTGTAGGAGAAATATCATCTGGATCCATGCATCCACATGTTTCGGCAACAAAGCCCTGCAAAATTCCGCATTGGGTCTCGTCGATTTTCCCTTGAACAGCGAGGGCTTGGAAACCCTGACAACTAACCGAAGCCTGACCTGGAAAGTCGATCATCGCATCACCTGAGGAAGGAGCGGGAAAGGAAAGGTAAGAGGAAGAAGTTTATCATAACAACGGATGCATGATTGTTTGGTACACTCAACATACCGTTTGTCACGATCTGGTCCTCCTCTCCGCAAATATTGCAAATGTACACGGGAAGAGAAGCTGCACCTTCGCAGCACACATTCGCGGCCAAGGCACTGGCATACGTGCACTGTTGGGGATTCAATGACCCATAATCCGCTAGATCCGCAATATAGGAACAATTGAAAGAGCCGTACCCCGGCAGGTCAAAGTATTCCTCCGGGTACGCAATGCTATCATCAGGACAAAGGGAACAACTTGGGTACAGGCCGTTGAGATCCAGGAAACAGTCGTAAAATGCTGGAGGAACGACTGTATCGTAGCAAGAGATCCCGGCCCCAAGATCGACATTATCGCACTCGAAGTTGGCACAAGATTCTGAATAGCAAGTTCCAGAGTCACAATTCAATCGATACGACGTGTAGCAGGTAGAGCACGTGGTCCCATCCAGTGAAATCAAACACGTCTGGTCATTCGTGTATCCAAAGCAAAACGACTGCTGGAACGGAGTGACAAATTCGTAGCAATACTGATAAGTAATTACGGACCCATCCGTGTTGAAGGAAAAATCAATCGAATAACATGTTTCCTCGCATCCATCGAAGCAAGTCTCCGGGACCAGTTTGCAGTCGAGGGCTCCTGTACGGTTTTCAAGAACCCAATCTTGGCAGTTGCATTCCAAAACCCCAAAGAAAGGTGAATCGGGATCACAATAGACCCCAGGACCATCTGACGTAGTGTTTGACGGTGGGGCGCCAGGCAGTCCGGTCACAACAGGGGAGGCGGTGGGCGATCCAGTGGCAGCGACTGTCGGAGCACTGACAGGAGCTCCTGACGTTTCTGTAGGAGTGGCTGTTTCAATACTGGTATTGTTTGCCTGCAAGCCACGCTCAAACTGAGAAACAAATGGAACGCATACTCCACCGAGCGACGATTCCAGGCTGCTGTTGCAGTACTCGCCAAAACCACAAGCGAGAACTCCTACATCTGGATCACAGTCGGCGGAAGGAGCGATTTTGGGGGATGCGAAATTCTTCAGCATGCCTCCATTGCCTAGCTTTCGCCTTCGAGCAGCTACTGCCTGCTTGGCAGCAGCTTGTGGGCGATCGGATACCGGTGCATGTTGGAGCAGCGCCCGCCATAGCTTCCTTTTTTCCTCACGGGCTTCGACAATTCCTCCGTTCGGGCGAAGAAGAAGAGTGGCTGGAACGGTGTTCGCCAAGATGGCAGCTGCAACTGTAAATCGCATGTTTCAAGTTACTTCAACGATTTCAATAGAGTGGCAAGAAGAATGATCGCAACAGAAGAGGTACGGGTACGGATCAAGCAAGATAGACTGACAACTAAAACGGTAGCAAGAAAACCAGGAATAATAATAATGATGGGAATGAAAAGAATTCAAACATCGCGCTGAGGATTTGGATAATCGATCCATCATGTATGTTTCATGTGAGCCTCCGAGTCGTCCAATATTGATAATATGTCTTTTCACTATTTACTTATGGCAAACTTGCCAACCTTTTATCTATTGAAATTATTCATGCTGTTTACAAGTTTAACATAAACGACAAAGGAGAGACACGACTGACGAGTATCCCCTCATTTTTCTTACTATGGTCTCGTTTTGAAACTCCGCCATTCACATGCATCTATCGGCTTTCCCGCCTATTTCGGTCGCTTTGAATTCCTCCCCCCGACATGAAAGTGCGTACCGCACCTCGTCTGTCGTACTGTACGTACAGGAATAAACTACAGTACGGGTACTGTACCGGTATGTACGGTACTGTACTACCGTTACTCGTCTTACCCTGCACCGGTCGGGTACGTAGACTACAGGTACAGTGGGGTCTACTTGTACTATACTCGTACCCAGGTACTATGTACTGGGACAGTAGTAGACTACCCAGCGACCCAGCAGACAGGGCGGTGTAGTCTCTACTACCCTCTCTACTAGACGTACCGGTCGGTACCTATGTGATACCGGTATTATGGTAGACTATGTACCTGGTACTTGTACTAGTCTCTACTAGTAGTAGTTATTTCTGAGAAGGTAAGAGGACGTCTCGCTCTGCTCTGCTCTCACTCTACCGGTACTCTCTCTCTCTCTCTCTCGTAGTAGTAGTAGTAGTAGTAGTAGTAGTAGAGAGTACTGAAAGCTCTACTCTACTAGTTCTAGTAGTATATCGTAAAGCAGCTAGTACTACTACGAGAGTGAGAGAGCTACTACTCGTGGTAAAGAGTGC
This sequence comes from Nitzschia sp. pyKryTriq1, assembly GCA_956465555.1. Classification (NCBI taxonomy): domain Eukaryota; phylum Bacillariophyta; class Bacillariophyceae; order Bacillariales; family Bacillariaceae; genus Nitzschia; species Nitzschia sp. pyKryTriq1. The sequence goes on from OY101116.1 coordinate 3,478,925, forward strand.
GTACATGTAGTGCCTCTGCTCGATGAGTATTTAAAAAGTGTACATACTCTCTAGCTAGCTTTTGCAATCTGAATCATGGTCACTAGCTAGTTGTGAGTGTTTCGTCGTACTGTATCGGTACGAGAAGTGGACTTTCACAGACTACTAGCTACTACCAGTACTCTGGTAGTAAAAGTCTACATACGAGTATCTACTACTTCTACTACTACTAGGAGCTAGTTCGAAGAACGACTCTTGACACACTTGTAGCAGCCGCAAGCATTCTCGGTTCCCGATTTGATCTGTTGTCGGACCGCCATCCAATTGGTGTGACGTTGGGCATCTCGAACTAGGTTGTTGCCGTTGATCACGAGCGGCTTTTCTGCGGTGCCAGGGATGAAGACACCGTATTGGTCCATGGGTTCCAACTCCCACTGCGATGGGTCGGGCACCATCATTTCTTCGTAACCAAACCTGTAGAAAACACGAACGGAAAGAAAAATATTGACATGTGTGATAAGTTTTGTGGCCAATTCAGAACAACGCCAAATCGAAAACATCGCATGCATAGATCGATTGATTCGACGTACTTTTCCATGGTGGACAGGATTCCTGAAGTATTGATGGCTTGCAACAATTCCGGTGGATATTTTTTCAGCGACTTTCCAATGCCACCACTGCGCGGCTTGTAGCTTCCCAACTTTTCGATTTGCTCCTCTCTGATGCCGCGATCGATACGGTCCTCAAAAAATTTCATATCCTTGATTTCTAGCACGAATTGAATCACCTTCTCCATCACCTTGTCCGTGTATCGAATCAAATCCTCGTATCGAACGACCATAAGAGGAATATTTTGCTGCAACCAATATTCATGAAAGTCTCGCCAGACCAGAATTTCCTTCTTTGCCATTTCGGCAAAGGCCTCGGTGGATTTGGCTCGCTCCTCTTCGGAAAGACTAGAATCGTGACGGTTTGTGGTCATAAGCTGGAAATACGATTCCATGGCATCGTAAGGATTGCGAACGAGTAATACTGCACGACTGACTCCAAAAGTAGGAGTGCCTCGTCGTTCCGGAAAATGCGTCTTGACAAATTGGACGCAGTTGGTCTGGGTAGCAGCTTCTCCCACCAGATCGTGTTTCGTCAGACCACCACGCATATCACTTCCTGTGACACGGAGAGTGGTGCGTTCGTATAAGTTTCTCATCAAGGAATTTCCACTTCTTGGATAGGACGCCAAGACAGCGACGGCGCGAGGACAGGGAGAAAAGAGAAGCAACTCACAAGAAGATGGGAGTGGAGAAGGGCCGGATGGTTTATCTTCAACCGCCTCGTCGTCGTCATCGTCATCCTCGTCCTTTTTCTCTTCCTTCTTCTTGGCCTGCTCCAATTTCTTTGTTTGCAACGCCTTGAACGCAAACAAACTTTGTTGCCACTCATAGAGGGCAAGCTCTTCAGTCGTTTTATCGAGAGCATATGCGTCCTTTGCATCGAATTCCTTGTTTGCGCCTCTAAGATGACGGATACGCCGAAATAGACGTTTAGTGTTCAATCGAGCCAACAGAGTTTGTGGATCTGACATGCTCTCCCCCACACTGGCAACGACCTTCTTCTTCTTGGGGGCCTCGCCGTCGTCCTTCGTTTCCTCGTCTCTTGTTTCCTCCTTTTTGTTTTCTTCATCCATATCGGCGGTGCACACGTCCACGAATTCGGTGGGAGTGTTGGTGAGCTTTCCTTGTTGCATTTGCCGCTGCTTCTCTTGAATTTGCTTGATTCGCTGGCGTTGCTGCTCTTGCTGCTGTTCGATGATTTTAAACTTGGGATACGCTTCCGCGAGAGGCTTGAGATCCTCCGGGGACAAATACGAGAGGAATCTCATCGTGTTGTATTGATTCAACGCATTCAAGTAGTGGGGGGTAGGAGGACGCATCGCGCCGCCGCGACCGCCTCGTCCTCCACCACGGCCTTGCATCATTCGTCCCCCCCCACGGCCTCTGCCTCTGCCTCTGCCACGACCTTGACGGCCCCTTCCTCCTGTCATTGTCTTGTACTTGTATGGATACTGTATATACTGAGTGCTTTTGCGTCGTTGAACTAAAGAAGTGGCCGAGATATGCGAAGCTTCGTTTGGGTCTCTTCGTGATCGTGGATCGTGGTGTTTGGTGCTATAAGAGATTTACCTGTCATGCCGAGAAAAGAAAAAGAAAAGCTACAGTACCTCCACCGGTAGTACCCGTGTACAGCTTTGGTCTATGAGTACTCGTACTGTACACGTACCGGTACAACACAAGTACTACAGTAAAATAACACACACTCGTAAATACATAAATACAGTACCGGTACAGCACGCCGGTACCGGTACGTACGTACCAGTACCTGTACCTGTACCGGTACCAGGTACAACAACAACCTGTCTGCGTTCTGCGTACTAAATTGCAAATAGGATCTTTTTCTTTTCGCCTGCGCAGCAGGCGAATATCGAATATCTACCGGTATCTATCATACGGTACCACACTTGCCACTGCTACTCTGGATGATACTCCGGATACTACTTTTTTGAGACCGTCCTCGTCGATCAGTACCTGTACCGGTACTATCACCAACCAACATGATATGATATCATTTGAAATGCGCGGTCTGTTTCGTTCTCGCCGGTGTCCCCCCTTCCTGCGATTCTTCACAACAACAACAACAACAACATCGTCCAGCAAAACCACCCTGGTTCTTTCGAATGTTTTCCCTGATCCGTCGGCGTCAGCTGCCGGCGTCCGAACGCAAGTTCTACTCGACGGTTTGGCTCAAACTTCAAAAGTTCATTTGGCAACCTCTGCCTCTCTTACCAATGAGCATCAGCAGGCTTCTGGAAAGCAACAGGTTAGCAAAACCAACAACAACGAGCCTTCCGCAGAATCCGCTTCGGCGCGTGGCGTCATTGAAGACTTGGCGCGCCGCAACATTTCTTGGTCATGGTTGCCACCGAATCGATCCCAACAAATCCAGGATTTCTCCCAACAATACACGAGTGTAGAGAAAATTGTATTCGATCGCTTTTATATCGAGGAGGCTTACTCGTTTGCTCTGAGAGAATGTTATCCCGACGCGGCACTGGTACTGGATATGCAAGACATGCATTCCTTGCGGGGTGGCAGGGAGAAAATTGTCAAAGACTGGGATTCCAAAAATACTTCTGGGGATCCATTTCAAGTATTAGAGGCTGTGGTATGTCATATTCCTTCCATTGATAATCCACAATTGTTGCGAGAGTTGGGCTCCGTTCATCGCAGTGATTTGACACTGGTATGCTCACCGCACGAACTTCATTTGTTGGAATCGACCTACGGTGTCGCTTCCTCTAAGTTGCGCTTGGCCCCTTTTTTTGTCCCAACTAGTCAGATCCAAGAAATCAACGGATCGTCATCGTCATTACCAAAGGAGGAGATCAACTGGTGGGGAGATCCAGAGACAGCGCCGTCCTTCGTCTTTTGTGGGGGCTTCAAGCATGCTCCCAACGTGGATGCAGTCCGTCTATTGCTACAAGTCATTTGGCCTCGAATACGAGAGATCATGCCCTCTGCGAATCTACATATTCATGGGGCGTATTGTCCGGTCGAGTTCCAAAAGGCGCATTGTCCGTCGGACAAGGGGGTTCATGTCCACGGGTATACTTCATCGCTCGAAAAAGTTTTTGGCCGACCTGGCAGTGTTCTTCTTGCACCGTTGCGGTTTGGGGCAGGTATCAAGGGAAAGATCATTGATGCATGGACATTTGGTATGCCAGTAGTGACAACCCCTGTAGGCTCTGAAGGAATGACTCCTCCCAACCAAGACTGCTTTGGCGGTGGTATCGCTTGGTCGTTGGACGAATTCGTCAACATGGCTGCGGAGTTGGCAGTGGTAAAGGATGTCTACGTTGATGCTACCAGGCGTGGGCAAGATATACTTCGAAGGATGCATGATCGAGCAACCAATTGGGAACGAGTGCAGTCGTCAATCGAGCAAACCATGGTCGATTTGGATCTAAGACGTAGGGCAGACTTTACCCAGGCATTGCTCTGGCATCATTCGGCTCGAAGCACGGAATATTTTTCAAGATGGATCGAACTCAAGGAAACTACGAATAGGAACGAGAGCAACATGAAGCCTCCATGCTAAGCTAAGCCAAAGTCTTCCAAAATCTAATACTTCATGGTTCTCCTAGGTGACAATAAATGGAATAAATTCAAAAATTGAGGAATATTATACACAATTTTACACGATGGCATCATCGTTTATGGTCGGTGGGTCTCCGCCGAAACAGACTGTGGTGGTTTTCCAACCCCAGCAGGTGGTCCACCCATTGCTCCGGGAGGTCCTCCCATGAAAGGCATCGCGGGTGGAGCTCCTCCCTCTTTTCGTTCGCTCATCGAGAACAAAAAGTCGTGAACAAAGTCGCCGGCCCAGTCTGCTCCGTACATGGCAGCAAAGAGCCCAGTAGCAGGGTCACGCTCAGCCGAGTACGTGTCGTATTCTTTTTGTCTTTCAAGGACCATCTTCATGTCACTTGGGTTGGCGTCAGTAGAACGCACCAAATCGAGGTGGGTCTGAACATAGCTCTTGAACGCGGGGAAAAGATCATCTTGGACAATCTTTTCTTCGTCGAATCGCGCGAAGAGCATTTGTTGCGAGAAGAACTGGGTTTCATCGTAAAACTTCGAGCTCATTCGTCCCTTCAAGGATTCATACTTGTCCTTGATGGGTTCCAAGATGTGCTCGTATGTGGCGGCATGATCGGCCTCGTCCTCGTGAAGAGGCTGGAAATCGACGATGGCCAAATACTTCTTTCGGTTGAAAGCCAGAAGATCAATTCCAAGAATGGGAAGGTTGTATTCGGGGTCTGGGTAGAAGACGGCATTGAAGACTTGAGTGTTGTCCCCAGCGTCGTAGTAAGTCATGCGAATCTTGCGATATTCTTTCGATGAAGCGCAAAGATTCACAATTCGAGCCTTCTTCTTGGTGTTCACGTTGTATGAAAAGTCTGTCTTCCCATTGTGGCAAGGAGCAACTTTCAGATCCGTGAGGTTTTCTTCGATAAAGGACATTGTCCATTCCCAGAAAGGCATGTATAGAAGCTCATCATCTTGGACCTTCTTGTCGATGGAATCCTTCCATGGCATACCATGAACGGCTTCTGCTTGTCGAAGCGTCATACTCCTGTCACCGAGGTTCATGTTTTTCAAAGTTTTTTCTACTTGATACTTGGTTACAGGATCCAATGTATTCGTTTCCGTATCCATGCGAAAGTTGGCCCTGTGTTGAGGACCGGAAACAGGCGTGCCAACAAACGAATGGTGGGGCGATTGCAGCGTGTAAGCTGCGGCTACAGGAAGAAGCAAGAGGTGTTGAGGCTTCATTGTTGCTAAGGATGAGGTAAAGATACTTTCAAATGTTCCTTCGTTGAGCAATAATATGATCTCGGAGGTTGTTTTTAGTGGGAATAGTGCAGCCGCAAAAATAATCTTGCTTGGTGTGGCGTTTTCATCAACGTTTCTCTTGCTTGTTGCTGCAGCTGTATCTGGTATCTGGATCGGCGAGTTGAACCTCGATCCAGGTCGATGTGGCAGAAAAACGTACGTAAAATTCTACATACGTGAGATCTACGAAAGTGAGAGTACGAAATTTGAAGTTGAACCACAAAATCTCCCGATCCTTCTTCTGTGACGAATGGACCGTACGGGTTCAAGGTTCAACATGGAATGTGGAATTCGGAATCATCATCGAGTTACTTTTCCATAAATCAGAATATTTCTGGCGACAATGAGGCGTATTCGAAGGAGTCAAAAATAATATTGTCCAAAATGGGCCCATACACCGACTCGCCTCCCTACAGCTGGCAATGAAACTAGACTGCAGGCATAATACTAGAGGAATAGCAAGTGCTTTCCAAATCCCAACAGAGACGGAGAGTAAACGAGATCTACTAAGTTCCTCAGAAGTTTAAAAAGACAAGACACGCAAGACCCCGTCCGTGCTCCTGCTCAACCACGCCAACACCAAGCTACGTCGGAGGGGATCCATCTGCATGGAAGATGGGTGCGTCGAAGAGAAGAGGGCGCATGCTTAGAAGAAAACCACGACGGTTGTATTCTAGATTGCAATTGAAACACATAAAGGAAGAAAGATACCACGCTAGTGGTAGGACGCGTTGGACCTTGTCCTATGTTTCTGTGAATATTAGTTGATAATTCTAAAAGCAGAACTGTTTAGATTTTGTAAAGCACCTTGCCCTTACTCTTCCCAGCTTCAAGGTACTTGTGACCCTCAGCAGCCTGGTCCAAAGGGAAAGTTGTGTCGACAGAAACGTGCAGCTTTCCACTGTCCAACCACCCAAAAATTTCGTTAGCTCGCCAGACCAACTCGTCGCGAGTGACGGTGTAATCGAGCAATTTAGGCCGAGTCACATAAGCAGATTTTCCGATGAGCCGTAAGACGGGGAAGGCTGGAACGGCACCTGAAGCATTTCCAAACGAGACGAAAATTCCTCGACGAGCGAGCGAATCAAGAGAGATGTCGAGGGTGCTCTTTCCGATCCCGTCGATCACGCACTTCACCCCCTCGCCGCCAGTGACTTCCTTAACTCTAGACACAATGTCCACGGACTCGTAATCTTCGTATGAGGTACCAGGGACCTCGTCACACACAATCAACTCATCACAACCGAGAACCTTCGCAACATCCTCCTTCCCCTTGGAAACTGTACCGATGACCTTGAAACCACGAATCTTGGCCATCTGCGCTGCCCACTGACAGGTTCCACCTCCGACTCCATGAATGAGACACCATTCGCCAGATTTGATCAGGTCTGCATGAGCAGATGATGTGAGATAATGTGCAGTTAAGCCTTGTACAACACATGATGTCGCAACGTCCAAGCCAACGGAGTCTGGCACGGGAAGGAGCTTTGAGGCAGGCACTGCGGTGTATTCCGCGTAAGAGCCGAAAACTGAGTATGCGACTCGGTCGCCTACTTTGACTCCCTGGGCGGCAGCCTCATCAGATACTGCAGCCACGGTGCCACCACCTTCTTGTCCACCAATGAAAGGAAGATCGCGAGCGTACAAACCCTTCCTGTGATAGGTATCAATGAAATTGATGCCAGCAAACTCGTTCTTTACAATAACTTGCCCGGCACCCATTTTTGGAACTGGGAAATCTGTTTCAACTTTCAAGGCGTCCGCATCTCCTACTTCACGAACAACCGCAGCCTTTGATTCGACAAAAGTAAAAGCGAGGGTGAGATCAATTTTCAACTTTTCCCATCGTCATATCCTTCCATCGCGCCCTCGGAGTGAACCACACCAACAGCCAGAACTCGGCCAAAGGATATCATCGTGCATCAATCATCATTCATTTTCTTACCTTCATCGTTTCTGGGAGACTTGAAAATGCCCGACGAAAGACATTGACAGATGGAGCCACACGGCATGAAGCAAACGACAACATAGCTAAAGTTATTCTTTCGATACACGACGATACAAATGAGTGAGAAGACCTCCTCAACGGGTTCGAAAGATGCATCTGCGTCATGCTTTTCTCACACACTAAATACCGGCATACTGTACGCTGTAACTCACTCACTCGTACCGGACTGTATTCACAAAGACGATGACGTCATCGCCGGCGATATCGAATGAATGAATGAACGAATGAAATCGCTAAGCTCATATCCTATTATTGATTCGCTACAGTACCGGTAACAGTATACAGTACCGAACGTTCGTCCGCCTTCCTGTTGGGAAAAAAACAGCTGTCGGTGGGAGATCGAAAGAGAAGAAAAAAACGAAGAAAAAGCACAATACTTAAAAAAAAAATCACGCGGCAACCCGTGGCCACCGCATCCTCCACGACAACCCACAACAGGACATTCTATCTCATTCCAGGTTCCAAGTCTCTTTCCGAAAGAGACGAAAGTATCGTTCGATATTGAAGACTACATACACACCGGCACAGTCTCTACTGTGCTCATCAATAGAAGAAGATGCTATCTCGCAGCCGATGCCCTCTTCTCCAACGGGTCGCCTACAGAATCCAAGCCGTAGGTGCTGCACGACCGCAAATCGCCCGATATCCAACACAGGGACATGCCTCGGTCGTAAGACATTGGAGCGCCAAGGCGGATGCTGGCGAAAGAAAGGAAGAACCAGAACCCGAGGCAAAAGAAAGCCTTCAAGATACCATCCGACGGATGCAAGAAAGGGGCGGCAAGGGAGCTACTGCAAGCGGTGGGGACTCCAACGAACAGTTTGACGGGATCTTGCGAACGGCCCGAGAAACGTGGTCAACATTTACGGAAGAAGTCGGGAAAACATGGGAGGAGCTCTTAAAATCGGGCGATCGGAAGGATATCAACAAGAAGCTCATCGTACACCACCCAGAAGACACAGTGGAAGGCGAGGCACCGTACACTGGACCGGTCGAAATAATGGTCATTGACGAAAGCGAACACTTGACAGCGTGGGAAAGAATGCAGCGCCGACTGACCGAAGCACCGATCATTTCAGGTGAGTAGTCAAAATGACGTCAATGGAGTAATTGCAGCGACTGGTTGTGCTGCGTGACAATGTCTGACTGTCATGCAATTCATCGATGTGTCGTGTCAATTTTATTTTTCGAAAGACGTCTTGTCCAGATCGGAAGAATTCTATGAGAAGTCTGGTGCCAAAAAAGTCAAACAGCGGGTAGATCACTTGGGTGAGGATGCCAGAGAAGCATGGGAGACGAGTCAGAATCCGTGGGTGTACCGTGTCAGCTCGGTTTACGAGACCTTGACGGCAGAAACTCCTGAATCCGTCGCTGTCGCAGAACTTAGGAAACTTGATCCAGACTTCACACTGGATGACTGGCGTGAAGATGTGGTAGGATATACGCTGCCAAAAATCATGGAATGGCTCCTTAAAGGGAAAATCAATCAACTCAAGCCATGGTTAGGCGAAGGAGTATTCCAAAGAATCGCGGCAGAGATAACGGCTCGCCAGCAGGAGGGAGTCGAGGTTGATACACACGTCTTGGCAATCATGAACTCGGAGATTTTGGCTGTTGAGGTAAGTTGGTGCCATTATTTCTTGAGCGATACATGAATTTGATTGAAGAATTTTGTCACTGAGTTACTGAGTTTGTCGTTGTTTCGTGTAGCGGGATGAAGTCAACAAAGGGTCTCCCATTATTGTGCTGCATTTTATGTGCCAGCAAATCAATTGCGTTCGAAAGAAAGAAGATGGAAGTGTTGTGGAAGGATCAGAGGACGACATCAAAGCCAATTCCTATGTCGCAGCATTTCAACGCGAGTACACCGAAGAAACGGGTGAGCTCAACTGGAAAATTGTGGATTTCCGATTCAATGGCGCAATTGCCTATTTGTAAAAGTCCAGCTAGTCATTGGGCTGTCTGGCGTGGCGACTGTCGTTCCGGCGCAAGAGAGATCAATTGCTCTCGATAATCAAGGTAGTAGCTAAATTAGGCAGTGCAATTTTTCGCTGCTTTACGATATAAAATACATACGGTACTATTAGTAGAGTACTCGTCGTAGAGAGCTCTAGTACTCTTCGAAGTAGAAACGATTTCAACGACGATTCAGACAACCTTTGATTAATTTGTAACCCATACTGTACACGTACTAGCATGGTATTAAAAAATATACAGTATGTACAAATAGTCATCATTTCTTGGTATCGAAAAGTCGCAGACTACCTGTAGTTCGAAAAAGGAGCTTAGTGCGGAGCATGGTGAGATAGTATGATACGGGTAGGTACCTGGTACCAGGTATGTACTGGTACTGTAGGAGCGAAGGAGAGGAGGGAGTCAGTCGTGCATGCATCGTCCGCATGCGTATGTCTGGCCAACGTACCGGTACGGTACCGGTACGTCTGTGGACGGCGAGGATGACGTCGATCTTACCGCCTTCAACCTTTAAAAAAAAACATTGCCATCTTTCGATCTGATCGCGACAAGATTGATAGATGACTGTTTGCATTTTGAATCGTGTTCTGAACGGCTCATGTGGTTATAAAAAGTTAATTGTATTAATTATAAAGAGTTCTTATCGCGACTGTAATTTGGGTGAAGCTTGATGTTTTCGATGACGCAAGCACTGAAACCATGCTGACGTAACACGCCTTCTTTCACATCATGATCAACCCCGCGGCCGGGCGGGGCCCGCGAGAGGCGAGTCACTGTCGAAACCGTTTATTTGCGGGCTTTCCTGTTTCCCGTTTCCGCTTTCTTTGGAAGCGTCGGGTTGCCACTTTCCAAACTACAAGAATTCATTTCTCTCGACCAAATCTTCATCAGCAGTCGATAGAAAGGTTCACAAGTTGGATTAAGCAACCGAACGAGAAAAGCAGACGCAGCTGAACTGAAAATGTTTTCCATGTATAGAAGCTCTGTTTGCGCCGTCGCAACTACAGCCAGTCGACGAGCTTTCCAGTCGACTGTGAAGTCCTTCAAATCCGCACCGGCAATGGATTCTACCAAGAAGGTAGTTGGTGACACCATTGTGAAGCCATCAACTGAAGCGGGGGTATCGTCTGGTGGAATCATGGCTTTTGCAAAGGAAAACCCGTTTGTGTTTCAGCTAGGCATCGCAACTGGGAAGACGTCAGCTGCTGACCTTTTGGCCCAAGTAGTCGGAGAACAGAAATCACTCGGTGAGGTTGACTGGAAGCGGAATGCTATTTTCGTCGTGTTTGGTTTTGCCTATTTGGGTTGTTTCCAGTATTGGCTAATGGTAAACAAGTACCGACAATGGTTCCCGACAATGGACCGATTTGCAAAGCTGCCTTTCGCGCAGAAGCTCAAAGACACAGCTGGGATTCTTGATGCTGGTAAAATGGTTTTGTTCGATATCATCATCCATTTGCCGGTTATGTATTTTCCAACATATTATGCTGTCAAGGAATTTGTCGGTGGGAAGAGCTGGAATCCTGTTGATTGGGTGAAGGATGGCGTGACGAAATACACCAAGAATGCTAAGGAGGATTTGACAGCAATGGTGCAACTGTGGCTACCATCAGACTGTGTTCAATTTATTCTGCCGGTCCATATTCGATTACCATTCCGTCACATAGTCTCATTCTTTTGGACTAGCTATGTCAGTTTCACAAGGGGTGCTATCGAAACCGAAAAAAAGGAGGACTAGATAATCATATTATGGGAGCACAATTACAATGTACTACTGGTAGTATACAGTACGTTTAGCTTGTGTAATGGGCAAGATGTTTCCAAGCGATTCGAATCGCCGACTGTATCTGGAGTGACTGTACTGTACTAACAGCTGTACTGGGCCTTATGAGATTAAAAGATGTTTGTCAAGAACGGGACTGTCAGACTCATGTTGTAAAGGACCCTGCTGGTAGCAAGGCCTGAGCAATCGCCTTGTGTTTCAATATCTTCCGAAGGTATTGAATGTAATGGCCCAGAGCTGCGCACGTCAAAGCGAAAAACACAATGAAGATATTCACAGTTCCATTTGGCCCCGAAGAACCTGTTGCAATGCCATCATTTCGGATGTACTTCACTCCCCGAATATAGGAGCAAGCTTTGTTGTTTGGCATGTCAACGATATCATCTCCAAATTCTTTCTCGCATTTTCCAGCCTCCGAGTAAATCTGCAGACAAGTATCCAATACTGTATTCGATTGGTCGTAGTCGTCATTTTCACCATCCGTTATTTCTTGATTTATGCAAGCCACGCATCTGCTTGGGATTAGACTGATTTCGGAGTAAGGCAACTCCATGCCCCCAGAAAGTGCCTTAAAGGTATCTCTCCCATGGTCCTCATCGGCGAATTGGGAGCATGTGTCATCAGTAAATGCACCAAGCATAACAGATCCCCCTTGATGTCGACAGAAGGGGCCAATATAAAGTGCTTGCTTGTCTTCTCCCTCTTCCAGATCGCGTCGATTTGCAGCGGCGTCATCATCACCAGCTTGGTTATTAAATTGGTATTTTGCACATTCCATGTAACGTTCTGGGTCAAATTCTTCGCGCACGGATGAATCATCATCCCCGTTTGGGTCTTGATCGACACAGGATTTTTCCAGCCCAGCCTCGGCATAGCAATCATATCCGCATGTTCCAACGCCAGAGTTATCGTCGTTTTCTTCATCATCTTCACAGTCACAGTTTTTCAAGTAGTACTGCTCACACTCGTACTTACTTGCTTGACGAGTGATTTCAAAATAAGCTTCCATGAAACTAAGTAGATCAATGATGTAGTCTCCGTACTGGTCAAGACATCCGCCTGCGTTGTGAGAGGTGCATTCATGTGAAGGACAGAGTCTGAAGCGAACCAGTCGTTTGTTCTTTATCCGGATATCCTCTTTATCCTCTGCCTCGTCATTCCACTGTTGGTGTGTAAAAAGCGAATTCAAAAGGTTATTTTAGGAATCAAGCTTTCTCTAGGGTCGCGTCGGTTCAAAATCTTGAAGGATACTCTCACCAACGTACCTGTTGAATCTGATGGCATCCTAGAAACTTGATAGAGTATCCAGAAAGCCATGTTTTTCCATACTCATAATCGTAATTTTCCTCGACCCTTCTTGCTTTTGACATCAATGTCATGCCTATCTCTGAATCTGCTGGAAGGTCGGTGTTGGCCAAATCGATACTCAGCCTGGACGCAACAGAGATCATGCAAGTTGCGAAAAGGGAGCATATGAGCTTCATCGCCGACCCTTTTAACTATCGACGCGTTGGAGGTATATAGTAGTGGGTGGGTGGTGTGCTAGTATGATAAAGAAATAATGGTGGATGGTAGATGGTTCTTCTTGCTTCTTGCCGATTGCCGATCCCTGGTACAAGTGCCAAGTACCTGGTACCAGTACTGTACCGTATGATACCTGGTACGAGAATGATAAAAATGGTGCTTCGTGAATTTGTGGGGGTCATTGTGCGTTTTTTACCATGTGCCTTCACCGTTTTATGTTTATTCATAGCCGATTAAATTGTTAATGAAGACTTTAGGCGTTGAACGGATGCAGACAATTAATGAAAAGGGGGTACTTCTGTTGGTAAATCTTTTTGGGGGAATACCCGCCCCCGCACGCACCGCACCGCTCGCCGCCTACGGTACCGGTACCAGTCTAAAATCGCTCTCGGGACTGCAAAATATGCAACATTGTTGCAAAATAATATGCAATATTTGGCGATAAGCAATTTGGGGGGGGGGGAATGGGGGAAACGAGTGATCCTGTGACGTCCTCGCCGCGCAACAACAAAACGACGACGGACGACCACCAACATTATTTCATAAAATCCAACAAAACGCGGTTTCCCACCTTGACGGCCGATATATGTGCTGAACTAGCACGAGATGTTTTCGGTAAGCCTAATCCCAATATCAATGAAACATTTTGCAATACACACGGTCTACGCAACTCGCACGACCATAGTCTGCCCGTCGTTGGTAGATAGAGCAAAAGGCTACCATAACAAGAAAGTATATGGGATCGAGATATAGACAATTTGAGAAGTGATCAGATCGGTCACATTTTGCCAAAGAAAGGGATGACAGACGGAAAAAGGACGAAAAGGGAGGAGAAGAACAAACAGACGCCGCAGACACGACAGACACTAACCATTGGATATATCATAAAAAGTATTCGGATATGCAGAATCCTGAATGTTCGCTTTTCCATTGGATATGCAAAAGACGCTCCGCAGACATTGATTTCCCGGCCGCTCCAGCAGTATGGTCTCTCCCGCGATGCATTTTACGAAATATCTCACACAGGGACCATCATACTGGTTCTGTACAGGTACGTGTACTGTACCAGTGCTCTGTACCGGTACGCTGTTCAGCACTGGCGTACGGCGTCTGTACAGTACAGTACGAGCGGTGGTACTCGTACTGTACAAAGCACAGACACAGCCGCACAGGGGCCCCCGCGGCATCATGCCTGCCTGCGTACCAGCTGCGCACCACCGTGCTCAGGGCTCTTTGATGCGCCGCCGCATCTTCTTTACCACGGATACAAATAATAATAATAATAATTTTTTATTTCACCTCCGCCGGTTGCTTCCGCGTCGCGGAACAGCGGGACGGACAGAAGGATCTTTCCATTACAGTCGATTGCTGCTTCAGTAGACTACGAGTAGTGCTTGCTTGCTGCAATCATCTAAGCTTGTTCGGTGATCATCTTACGAAATAGAGGGTTATTCCGGATCTTCGTTGTGTCGATTTCGGCGCGAATTCTTTGGTCACTTTCAAGTATATAAATTCCATTATTTCACTGTCTGTGAGTTTGGAACAAACTGCTGCAATCTCGCGAGTTGGGTCCACATCTGACAATGCAAAATCAAGAGTACAATCCCAGCACTGTGCCCTACGCGACATCCACGTATGTGGATGCTGGCGATGGAGGCCAGACACCTCGCGGAATGCCTGGGCAAGAAGAAGATCCGGGCCCGGAACGGCTTTTCGCCATTCTCGAAGAAGCCGTACCGCGCCCCGACGAGACGCTTATATTGACAGCCGAAGAAGTCCAGCGACGCCGTGAACTCGTGGAACACACTTGGGACCAAGTTCGCCGTTGGTTGTGGACTCACGAAAGTCAGGAAGCCCGAGCCGCGGCCGCGTATGTCCGCGGGCAAGCCGATGTGACTCCACTTCACCTCATGTGCAAGCTGAACAATCCTCCCACCGATGTTATCAGCGACATTGTGGAAGCTGCGCCAGAAGTTGTCAGCTGGGTGGATGGTCATGGATGGTTGCCTTTGCACCATGCGTGTGCCAACGGCGCTAGCACGGAAGTGCTGCAGATCTTGACTTCGGCCTATCAAGAGAGTAAGATTGTGCAGGACAACCAGAACCGAACCCCCCTCCATTTTTATGCCACACGCAATGCAGACAATCCAACTGCTATGGCTATCAATGTGGAACTTCTTAGTGACACCGGGGCTGCCGAACTGCCCGATCGCGGTGGTATGCTCCCCATGCACTATGCCTGTGCCTACGGAACCAATCCCATTGTGCTCAAGGTCCTCGCCCATGCCTACCCTGAGAGTCTCTCCGCGAAGGAAAACAAAGGAAGAACTCCAATGCACTTGGCAATGGTGAATGCTCATCGTGATGCCAGCCCGGGAGTTCTCAGTTTTCTGCTGGAGAACGAAGGCGCAAAGACTGTCAACATGCGCGATCACGAAGGCAACTTACCTCTCCATTTGTTGAATCTCGGCTTGAAAGGTCTCAACATCGATGACTCAGAGAAAATGCATAATGTTGCCGAGTGTCTCAAGCTGTACCTGGCAGCTGCGCCAGTTGCCTCGCCTGACTTTTTGGCTGCACTACAGGACTTGCCCGAGTGGCTTCAAGAAGTTGCAGTCGTCAGTCCGCACGTCCGAAGCATTCTCAACAAGAAAATTATCCAACGCTTCCCAACAAGTATTCTGATGTTGGATGGCTACATGCTCTTGAACATTATTATTTGTTTCGAGATCGCCACCACAGAGCACATTGATCTTCGTTTCGGTACCGAACCAGATCCGGACAATGACGTGGTGGTTGCACTAAGCATGCTGTATGTGGGCGCCTGCTACTTTCTTTTCCGTGAATTGATCCAAATCGTCGCTCTTTGGAGTTTAGGTTCAGTGACTTCCTGGTTTTATGATACTACAAATTGGTTGGACATGGCCGTCATTACTATGGTCTTTTACTACTCCGTTCTCATGACAACTGGATCTGGGGGCGAGAACGATCGGGGATTGGGCGACGAACAATTCCGCGCTGGTTGTGCTTTTACCAAGGGAGTTCTGTGGATGTCTGTCATCTTTTTCTTGAAAAGTACCCAAGTCGATTTCGCCGTCTTTTTGGGTGGTGTATTTTATGTGGTCCAGCGTCTCGTTGCTTTCTTGTTGGCCGTCGGTGTTATTTTGCTTGCCTTTGCGCAAATGTTCTTTATTGTTTACCGTCAAACGCCGGTATGCCCCCAACCACCTGACGGCCCCGACGCCCCGCCCGAGGGATGTAACTTTCCGCACTGCACTTTCGAAGATTCGTTGTTGAAGGTAAGTCAAGTTGCTCAGCTACGTGGTACCACGAATTGCGTGTCGGTTGCGATTCTGACTTTGCTGGATTGTCTTGCCTGACAGGTGTATACGATGATGATGGGAGAAATTGGATCTGAAACTAGATATGATGGCAACATCGTCGCTCAGATTCTTTACGTCGCTTACGCGTTCTTGGTGGTCATTCTTCTTAGTAACGTGTTGATCGCTATTGTGACGGATTCCTATGAAATCATTCAGAACGACCGTGCTGCGATTGTGTTCTGGTCCAATCGTCTTGACTTTGTGGCCGAGATGGATGGTATTTCTTCTGTTGTAAAGCAGCGCATTCTGTGTGGCTTTGGAGAGAAGGCCAAAGGCGCACCCGGTGCCCCCACCAAGGTTCAGGAAGGGCCGAATGGGACCATGGTTTTGGATGTTGATGGCCCCAGTGGCGGATCAAAGCAAATGTTCAGGGAAGCTTGGAAGTCGATCATGAATTTGTTTCAATCAAACTTCTATGACGATGTCGACCTTAGTCCAGGCAAGATTGACTTTTGGGTCTACCTCTTCTCCCAAGGTTTTGCCTTGACTGTCGTTATCCCAATTTGGATTATTTGCGGACTCGCAACTGCTGGTATCCTATGGCCTCCTCAGGTTCGTGAATACCTCTTTGTTCAAAAGGAGACTGCCGTCTCTCGTGCCGAGATTGAACGCGCTAAGTTGGAACAATTGAGGGAAATTCAAGGCGATATCAAGACTTTGAAGACCGAAATTCGCAAGGAAATGGCCGGTGATCGGGATGATATGGTCCGTATGAAGGCGGAGATTGAGGCTGTTCAAAGTGAAGTCTTGTCTGATTTACAACAGGTGAAGGAATTGATGACCACTCTGTTGGATTTGGGTGGGGCACAAGACAGGTAGACCCTCCATTTGTTTGGTCTATTCGAAGATCAGGAATGTCAATTCTTTATTTAGTAACATTATTCGTTAGATTATTATATTTGATCATTTGAAAAGTAGTCCGCAACTACCAGTAGCTTATTGAAGAAGAACCACCTTGCAAGCAGGATCATCAGTTGCGGTCAATTCGGAAATGCTTCCAGTAGTTCTCTCAGAAGGAGTTCGTAGGGATGGCAACTACACACGACATTACGTCGGAATCTTAGCGCTGCACACTATTTTAGATCTACTACTGTACCTGTAGAGCGAGTGATTCATTCCTTCGATGGCTCCACTTATTTGCTGCACCGTCTCGAGCTAGCTTGTACGAGTACATACATAGCTGACTAAACTAAGAGAAGTGTACTGTAGACAGCAGGTTTGATTTAGCTCGCTATCTCAGCATGCCCTCATTTCATAGCATACCGTATTGATACTCGTATGTACAGTATTATACAGTACAGGTGTGATGTACCGCAACGGTTGCCCTTGTAAACGTACGTACGTACGTACGTACGGACGGACGGACGGATGGGTCGAGTTGAATTGATGGTCGGCTGGCGGACAGGCTGTCCACAGCGAACGGTCCTGAAATAGAGAGAACGTAATGAGTAAAAACGACCATGATGATACACGCAGGTGTGCCTGCCTTTTACAGTACAGCGTACCTAGTACCGGTACTGAGAAGACAACTCGTACTACTCTGAGCCAAAGCCCCAGAATCATCTCTTCAGTTGACATATTGTTGTTTCCTTCCCGACTAGGCAGCCTTGTTGCATCCCTGGGTAAGGTTTCACTGCTGCTACTGTATCCAAAATGGATTTCTCGTCGGATGAGTACTTCGGCACGCTGGGCGGGAGCCTGATGAAAGATCTCCTGGCTGACTTGCAAGTCGATGATGGCGATTTCTCACTCGATCAGCTTGAAAAGGAGCTGGCTACTTTGGACCAAGAGCCTCTGCAGCTGCACCACCAGCCGATTCCGGCCTTGGATGCCGCGTCGCTCATTGTCTCTCATGCCCAGGAGCGGGCTGGCACAGGCTCCGGGGTTACAACCTCGGCCCCCAGTCAGGGAGTCGACGCCTGGAGCCTATCGTTGCAGAATTTTACGGCCATGTCGTTGCAGGATGATTTTCTGGCTGCCGACTCTGCCAGAAAGAAGCAGCAGGGAAGTGCGCAGCCCATGGTGTTTGAAGGGGCGGAGGAATATGATATTGGTGAAAAGGCTTCATTGATTGCGCCTCCTGGTCTCAGTAGCCGACTTCTATCAGAACCACCACAGCCATTTCCGTTTCCCAAAACGCCCCAGAACTCGATGACTATTGCGTTTGAGGGTGCTGGTCAGATCAGTGATGCCGTGGAGATGATCCCTGCAGGAGCTGTCCCGTCGCAAGACAAGCCAGCAGCTACTCCTAGCAGCCAACGGGCCGATATCCCCGCCAAAGCGATTCGATCGCAAGGCCAAGTCCAGCCCCCCCTGGCATCTCTCCCACCCCAACCAACGCCAATGCCTGGTGCAGTGCAAGCGGGTGCATACATGCCTGGTATGCCCCCAGGAGTGCCACCTAGCATGCCCATGATGACTCCTCAAAAGATGCCCCAACATCCTGGAATGCCCATGCCACCTCCCCATATGATGACCCCGCAAGTGCCTGGACAGCCTGTTGTACCCCTAGTAGCTACGCAAGCAGTGAGAGGCCCTGCCTGGCAGACCCCAATGCCTGCTCCCATGCCCCAACCAATCCCGGTGTATTGCAACCCACACCCTGCGGCGCCTCCTATCCCGTGCACTGCTTTGCAAAGCAAATACATGAGTGCACGAGATATTGCATATGTTGTGCATGCCATTCTCAAGCCAATCTTGGCAGCGGGGATAAGTGAGGACGACTATTACATTCAATTTCTGAGGCGTTTGGGAGGCCAAGCAAATCCTTCCAACCCCAAGAAGCCGAAGGACATCAATGAAGAGATGGCTAGCCGCGCCAACAAGACCAAGGAATGGTCGTCGGATAAAGGGGTATTGGGTCACGTGACTAAATCCAATGTAGCCCGCCCTCGGGCGTTGATTGCAACGCCCCTCGTAGCGACGAGCGAGGACTCGGAACAAAAGCAACGAGCAACACTCTGGAAGTCACGTATCTACTGCGACCAGGCGTACCAGTCCTATCAAACCGTTGTAGATATTTGGCGCTCCGCACCTCCTGGCGCAGTCCCCCCTCAAGTGCAAATGCATTTGGTTAAACTGATGAAATGTATGGGGATCACGCACGTCGACAAGGAGTATCAACTAGACCCGTCCTCGTTGACTTTGCTACTTAAACTCAGCAAGGGTCGCACGTTGACGGCAAGGGTGCTAGAACAAGCCCTCCTCCCTCCGAACGCGGTGCAGGCCCTTCTTCCCGTATTACTGGATGTGCTACTCACCTTGGTGAGCAAGAAAAGTGCCGACGATATGACCGATGATGTTTCCGTCGAACGTCTCTTCCGCGCGATTGCGGGTGTTATGCAAAAGTTAAATACAAGCAGCGACACCCTGCTACAGTGTTTGGAAGTGGTACTAAAGTATGGAAAAATCTCTCTGGGATCTGCTGCACGAATGGAATCTGCGCACACGCTCCTCCAGAAGGGCTCCATGGTCGTGAGTCAGGACCCAACAGACGAAAAACGGGCAGCTTGGGGAAAAGCGGAAGCAGAGTTTATGAATCTCTTGCAAGCCTTTTAGATCATACAACATGTAGAATAACAGTGCAATATAATATCTCAAGGCTCATCGTATATATCACTAGCTAGCTATCGTATTAGCTCCCTACTCCTAGTAGAGCCTGAACCAACAACTAGTCGTAGAGAGAATGCCTGCAACTGCACAACGAGTACAACGCACGAATATGCTATCGAGCTTATCGACTTTCATCTCTCCGATTCAATTGCCGAATCCTCGTTCCTACTTCGATGCTTCCTTTTCTTCTCGCTCCTTGATCGTTTTTTCCTATCGTCCTCGCTGTCAGTCTCATCGTGCCGTCGATCCCTCTTGCTCCCCTTTCGACTGTCGTCCTTTCGTCTACTATGTTTCCGCTTTCTATGCGTTTCCTTTCGTTTGCGCCGCCTTTCCTCGGTCGACGGATCTTTTGCTGGATTGCTTTGATTTACCGGAGCAAACACATCCTGTCCTTGGAGGATGTTATACTCGTTGCTCAATTCGGCGTCCTTGTATGCATGACCAGCACCAAGATCGGGAGCGCTCTCCTCGCCTTCCTCTGCTTCCAGCAATTTCTTTGGTAGCCGGTACTTTTCTACATGGTCGACCCGTAAGGATCTTCCCAAGAGCTGAACATACGGTGAGAAACGACCCGAGCCGCTCATAAACGCCAACCAATCGCTTGTTTCAACAACAACAAAATCCTACCTGTACCCCCACAAAATTGTCCACGGCAAGAACACAACTTCTAGCGTCTTCATATTTGACAAAGGCAAATCCCCGCGACTTTCCAGTGTCTTCTTCGCGTGCGAGGTGAATGTCCTCCACCTAAAGTGAAACGAGCTACAAAGTCAGATACATATTATCCGGTCGAGAGAGAACTGGAAGGAAAAGCATACAGCCTGGTAGCAACAAATTCTCCCATACAACATACACACCTCGCCGTATTGGGACACAACACACAAAATATCCCCTTCTGTCAATTCATGATCCAAATTCCCCACATAAACCCAGGCGGACTTGGAATATTGGGCATGCCAAGAGGCAGATGTACCCGCAATGCCCCGATCAAGTTCTTCCTGATTGATTTTCTCGATTTCTCGGATTGTGTTCATTATTTTTGAATGATCCACCCTTTTGGATTTATTCCCACCGAAAAATACCGGAGCTTCTGGCTGGAGAGGTGGCAAGCAATTGAATCAATCAATCGGACGGCCTGCTATTACAATCTCATCATCGATGCATGCATGGATACCAGTACAAATTCGAAGTAACAATGATGCGGTAGAGATGTCGATCAAGGATCAAAGATCAAAAGGCTGGAGGCTGGATGGGGGGACGAGGAGAGAGTGAAGAGAGAGGAGCGAGAAGATGATCAATGAGGAGATACCTGTAGGAGATGCATTCAGCATGGCGTGGGCGCAGCAGCGGGCACCGCCATCCTCCATCGCAATATTGAATCGAATAAATCAATCATCTGTTTCACTATGTACAGAAAGAGTCCTTAAAAATCTATCCGATGATTCGAATGAGTCGTCAGTATTCCCAGCGCGCCGCTGCCGGCCGCCTCTGGCTGTAATGCGTGTGACATTTTCCGCGCGTGCCGCGCCTCAAAACGGAACGTCCGAATTCCTGTAAGATTCGTACTGAGTCCCACGTGCGTGAAAATCACGTAGATATCGTACTTACGAAGACGTGGTACTGGCAGCGAGTTCGGAGTTCCAACCAACAACATCTCAGACCAACGGGTGTATTACTGTATTCGTACCGGTACACGTACGTACTGGTACCGGCACCGGTAGAGGCTTTCTTCGAAGCCAGACACAGACACAACGCGGTGCAGTGCAAACTGCAGGCACATTACAATAGTCCATATCGAAAGACCCGCTGCAATAAGAATTTCGTTTCCATTCAAAGAGATAGAGCTCTTTCGCATCTGAAAGGCAGGGCTTTCATAGAATCAACTGGTATGTGAAATGAATTTGAATTTTTCTTTGGAATCAGCAAATCGCTTTGATGTTTCGCGTGCTTCCTTCGGATGGATCCCGCAGAATTCATCGCTTCATTCGCTTCCGCTATTGTTTGTGGTTGTCAGCTCTGGTCTGTGGAGGAAACTGAACCGATGACCTGGACTCTAAACTGTAATATTTAGCCGGAAGACGACTTCGTGATTCACGGTCTAGGTTGGTTTGCCGGTCCCTTCCGTGTTTGCGGCGTACTTTTCTCGTGCCAACTCGGAGATGAGAATCTTCTATTTGCACTGATTTTGAATTCGCCACGTGAGATTTTCCTTGCACTGACAAACCATTTTTCGCTGCTGTCCTACTTTCTGACTGTAGCGCATATCCGTTTCAAAGTAGCCTTCTAGCTAGACTAGCGATATGGCATCTCCATCCGCACCAGAACACCCTCGAGACCCATTCGGAGGAGCAGCCTTTTTACCAGCGGACGACATACCTGCTGTTGCTTCTTTGCCTATGGACTTGCCGTCACCTGTGCCAAGCCCACGTTCTCGTTCCACTCGTAGTCGAGCTGTGGCTTCTCACACCATGGGCCTGGACACCGCCACTCCAGCCGCTGGGCCCCAAAAGAGTGTAGCTGCTAGAAGAAAGCAACGAAAACGCCGTACAGCAACCACTGAAACAAGCGCCGCTGCTTCGACGCCAACACCGAGAAAGAGGGCCCGGGCGGCCCCGCTAAAGCCAGCTCCCCCCAGCCCGCAAGCGGAAGACGAAGATGAGAAGAAGCAAGCAGCCACCGAGAGTTGCTGCATCTGCATGTGCGACGTCGAAGGCGAGGACCTAGCCGGCATTAGTGGGTGCGAACACATGTTCTGTTTCGAATGCATCGAAAAGTGGGCCGAGCGCGAAAACTCGTGTCCTCTTTGCAAGAACCGATTTACGAAAATCGACCGCGTCAACAAGAAGAAATCGAAAGGACAAAAGAACACTAAAAGAGTGAAGCAACGCGACCAACGATCGGATCTAGGACCCGGTGTGGCACTTGAAGGACTGCTAGGTAAGCACAGTACTGAACAGAACAGACAGATGGAGAATTCGATGGACCTAGCTTGGGACGATGGACTCACCTTCGCCACTCCTTTATAGCTACATTTGCACATAGAACTGGACGTGCACCAAATATTGCTCATCTGATCTTCTCGCGATCAACCTCCACCATTGCCTTTGGAGGTCCCCGTAGCTTCCTTGACGATGGTCTCATGTCAGATTCTGATGACGAATCGCCATTGTCTAGCATCTTGAGTCGAGCCTTTGGTGGCGGCCCATTTCTTGCTCCCATCATCCGTCCCGTTCATCTCCGCGAACACCTTGCTAGTACGAGTAGATCCTACGCGTCTAACAGCAACGATCGTACTGCGGGAAATCGACCCGAAAATCCACTCGTTCTTGATGACGACAGCGACGATGATGACGTTGTTGAGATTGTTGATAGGCCCAACAATCAGGGCTGAACATGATTTGAGGAAAATATCCCTCGCAATCTAGACAACATCTATGTATTGCTGACGGCATAGAATCTAATCCTGTAATAATATTATACATAGACATCAAGGACATAACATCATCAGCAATACTGCGGACTTCTTCTAGCACGTGTTCATTCAAAACTCTTCACCATGAGGGTGCCTTCGGTCGATGGTAAATTGTGGTGCGGGTGGACGAGTGTCTACTGAAGTGGCAAGAACGGTTTGAGCAACACGATAGGTCACTATAGAGAGACGACATCATTTGGATTTTTTCTACTCATTTTTGGTATTACGCATTACCACCAATAGTGCAGTACTTCATGGTCAAACTGGACGCTGGCACAGGGTTTTTTTGGCCTATTCAGTGTCTCGTTTTCTCTATCACGTTTTACTTTCGGTCATGGTTGGGAATAATTTATTCCGAAGACCAGTATAACTTGCCCTTTAGCTACCCTGAATCATCGCGGCACTTTCCTCGTGCACAGCGTCGACAAATTCTTTCACTAGTGTTGTGCTTTCTTTCCCTCCGAGACCTTCCCCGAGATTTGCAATTAATCGTTGGGGACCTAGTTCTGTGAGCATCTCTCTCACAGTCTGTCGGACGGTCTCCTTAGTCTTGGTGCCATCCTCGATTAACTCACGTGGATCATAGTTTCCTTGAAGACCAGCTCTGTCGCCTACAACATCTCGTGCCGAATCTCTGGCCACAGTCCCATCAATGGTCACAATATCGTACTCAAGAGCTGAAAGCTCGCTATTGGCAAAGCTGGCACCTCGAGAAAACACCATCAGAGGCACGTCCGGGAATCTATCTTTCAACTCGGTTGCAATTTCTCGAAGACAAGGGAGGGCATACTTGTTGAAATTGGCCTCGTCAATCATCATTCCCATTGCTTCAAAGACCTGGAGCATGTGAGCTCCGTTTTCAACCTGAGCCGACATGTACTCGATCACCACTTTGGTCAAGATTTGAAGGAGTTTAGTGGATTCCTCAGGATGGTCATTCAACCACTGCACACCAATCTCATTGTTTTTCTTGGAAGATCCTCCAACCATGTAAAACAAAAGCGTCCATGGGGCGGCGGAAAATCCAATGAGGGGAATGTCTTTCCCCTCCTCTTCCATTTTTGCTCGAATCTGTCGAACAGCCTCAAGAACATGGCCCAGCTTGTCCTTGACGAAATCCTCCGAAATCTCATCCAACGACGGGATTCGACTCGCTACTTCCTCGGGACCGGCTAGTGGTTTCGGGACTTGGATACCGACTCCACCTGGCATGGTGACCTCGATGCCTAGAGCTTCGGCGATAACGAGGATGTCACTGAACAAAATGGCAGCATCCACATCATATCGACGCACGGGCTGCAACGTGCATTCAGCCACACTCTTTTATGAAAAAAGGAAGACATTATTGAGGACGACGCCCAACTCGGTTTAATTTTGTTTTCACGACGAAGATCACTTACATCTGGAAACGACAAAAGTTCAACAAAGTTTCGTCCTGTCTTTTCCTTGTAGGCTTGGTATTCTGGGAGATGACGTCCTGCCTGACGGAATAACCAAGTAGGCGTCATTTCCACTGTTTCTCCCATTGCTGCTCGGATCATAAGATCATTTTTGGGTCTAGGCGGCGACCGGTAGGAAGCCTTTCGATCGAAGGTGAGACTAAACAACTTTTCACCATTGGTAGATGCCACGTGGTCGTCTACAATTTTTCTCGTCAATTCCAAGGCTTCGCCTCCCCCAACATGGTTGATGATGACCTGACGAGTAAGATCTAGATCTTGTTGCGATGGGACGGCTTTCAAAAAGGGTGTTTGCTGGACACGGCGGAAGGTCGTGATCGGAGAGGAAGACTGAAAGGCTGTCACCGTCGCGATGAGTAGAACAGCGTTGCACTTCGATATGAACATGTTGCTCGATTCAGTTTGGAGTTGGAAATGCAAGGATGGGTGTGACTAGAATAAGGCTAACTTTGTCCGCCTTGGTGGAAACGACAACAAACAACAAGCTATGCTTCATTATTGTACGGTGCCGGTAACGGCAACCAAAATCAGAACAAGGAGAGGAAGTTGATGTTGCGGTGTCGGCATGGATTTTCTTCTTTCATCAGATAGAAAGACGCTTCCAGCTGGCATGCGCACGCACACACAGCCATTGTCATGTTTACAATCCCGTGGGACTAAAAGGACAAAATGTCACAAAGAGGCAAAACATTGTTGTGCAATCCGGATGGGACTCGAACCCACAACCTTCTGTTCCGAAGACAGATGCTCTACCATTGAGCCACCGGATCGTTGTCGGGGAAGCGAAGATGTAGTCTATAATCTCATACAAATCACTGGTACTGTACCGGTCACCGGTACCGGCACCACCCGCCACCGCACCCAAAATCTCAGAGCAAAGAGCATCACAGACGACGAACGACGACGAAAGAAGATTATCAATCGCATCCTCTTACTACTATACCACAAGCTAGCTACGATATGCTTGTTATCGCTCGCAAAACTTTCTCTCTCTTTTATTACGTACGTCATGTCCCGCCAAATAAACCAACCCATCAATCAAGTGCGCTTGACAAATGTTGCCGTGGTGCGAATGAACAGAGGTGGCAAGCGCTTTGAAATCGCCTGCTATCGAAACAAGGTAGTCGACTACCGCCAAGGTTTAGAGACCGATTTGTCCGAGGTCTTACAGACGGAACGCGTGTTTACCAATGTCAGCAAAGGGGAATTCGCCAAAGCAAAAGATCTGCAGAAGATCTTCGGCACCAGAGACGAGGAAGAAATTGCCCGAATGATTCTCTCCAAGGGACAATTACAGGTATCAGACAAGGAGAGAAGCCAACAACTAGAAAAGACCAATGCACAGATTGCAGAATGGATCAGCAAAAATTGTGTACAGCCTAGTACGGACCGGCCATACACGATTACGCAGATTCGACATGCCATGCAGCAGGCGAACTTTTCAGTTCATCCAACGAAACCTTTGAAACGACAATATTTGGACTGTGTCAAATTGTTGCAGGACGTCATTCCCATTGAACGAGCCAAGATGGAATTGTTGCTCCTGATTCCGATTGACGAAGACTCTGTCACTCTGGTAGAATCTACCATGAAGGAAAATGGGGTGGAATGGTCGCTCGAGACGACGAGCAGTCATCACCAGTACAAGCTAGTCGTCGACCCAAGCTTCTATCGCGTGCTAAATGAAGTCATTCAAGATATATCGGAGGCTCATATTGAAATTGTCACACAAGTAGTCACAACACAAGGGGATGTTCAGCTAGAGACGGAACTGGCTCAAGGGGACGCGGCTGCCACGATAGCCCGGGATCCCGCCTTGCAAGGCCTAGTGAATGCCACAGCTGCACTCCAAGTTGATAGCGACCACGAAGCTAGCGACCACGAAGAAGTTACGGGCGCCGAGGAGGCGGAGGAAGAAGAACAAGATATTGATACTAACGCGAACCGGCGGAAACAGCAAAAGAAGAACAAAAGAAAGAATCAAAAGAATCAACGGCGGGAAGATTCTGATGTCGCTCCTGCAATCCACACAGATCATAATGATGATGATTCGCCGGCCTCGGTGATAACCACCCCTGCCAGTCCAGCAACACAAAGTTCTACCAATGATACCAATGTGTCCTCGTCAAGACAGAGTTGCAACACTTGTGGTGGTAGCTTCGATACACCAGCTGCATACCGCTCTCATTTCAAGAGTGATTGGCACCGATTCAATCAAAAGCTGAAATTGAAAGGGGCTGCACCAATCAGTGAACAAGAATTCTTGCTGTGCGATTCAGACAACCTATTTGGCGGAATTAGTGGTGATACTATTTTGTAATCTGCAATTTTCAGGACGAGTTTTCGTAAACCCTCCCTGAGCAGCTAACAAGTTTTGATTACAGAATCGCAAGACGGGGGGCACGCCAGTGGGTGGCATAATATGCAACTCATGTCAAACCTGCTTCCGGCTGACCTGACTACTATGTTCCTACGTGGACGACGGATAACAATGGCGAACGGGTACTCTACTCTAGAGCTAGTTTAGAGACACAAACCTACTCGTAATAGGCGATGTCAGCGTCAGTTCGGTACTCCATAATCGTTCTAATACGCTGCTCGCAGTAGTCATCTTGCTATGCGACGACTCCCCATCTACGATCGTCGTACGTCGCGATCTACTGAATGTTACACTCGTGCCCACTTTGATCTTCATCATCACTTTCCTCGGCGCCTTCCAAAACGGGAGCGTTCCACTCATCGCTTGGAAGATGCGAGCAGGACACCGCTCCATGCAGCCCATTCGTCGGGGTCTCATACTGAGCAGGAAGTAGTGGCATTTCCATTCGAAAATCCCGCTGCTAGCCATTTGCCATACATTACCAAGGCGACCGGTCCCCCAGAGTGCCAAGGACAGAGCTTCCGTAGTAGGAATCAGTTCATATCTGCCTTGTTCCACTTTGTATTGCCGGGATGTGCGGTGGGAAGATGTGTGACTTTCTCACTTCCATTTTGTTCTTTCCCGCGTATTGTGCTGTACGTCACACGATTGATCCAATGGACTCTAAGAATTGGGGCGCCCAATCTCGGTCAGCGAAATCGTCATTCCCCATACCGGTATGCCCCTGGCCATCTGTTTGGAAAAATGTAGCGTGATGAGAGTCCGTTGATGGTATCGTATTAGGTTGTTGTTGGTACTGGTATTGTTGCAATGGCGTTGCGTCCTTTCTTTTTAGGATTTGTGCGAGATTTGTCGGAAGCAGCCGGCGGGTGATGTTTGCCGGATTCCATTTTCGCCTGGTCGACGTCCGTTTTTCCGGAATTTGATCGTGGCAGCACCCCCCGCGTTGGTTGTGTCGAACTACTGTAGCAGGTGGTACCAGTACTGGTACCGGTAGACGACTCCTCCTCTCCCACTGTACCGGTACTACCGGTACTATTTTAGAGAGAGGGTAGTAGCATCACAACCCAAAAGACGCACGCACAAGCAGAACTGAGAACTATTATCACCGCGGAGGAGAGCGGAGACGCATTTTTAGCTTTTTGTAGGTACAGGGGTACAACAGCGCCCATACTTGAACTGTACAGTACCGGTGGCAGAAGGAACTCGAACGGACGGACATCAGCCCTCACCGCTGCGTAATTCTCATTAATCATCGTTTCGTTTCAATTCGTACAATACAATAGAAGGTGCACAATGTTAGGATTTGGCCAATCATTTTCAAAGTACGATGTGCTGGTAGCACCACCCAGTCCAGGCCTGTCTACGGAGTACTCTTTAACCAAACACCAGGATCATGTGGGTAACCAGCGCTTTCAGGTCCTCTTGAATATGAATCAGGAGTCCTACAGGAACTCCCAAAAGCGAGGTGCCGTTGATGAATGCAACCAGACAGTGGACACACTCGTTGATACCGTTTGCAACCAGGTGGTTCCACGGGGACGCTTTCTTGTGTCCAGCAGCTTCGTCGTGGGAAATGCAATGCCCACTCTCCAGTGGAACCCAATGGACGATCAAGTGGTAAAAGACCTGCTCCACAAGGTCTTGAAATCCACAGAACCTATGGCGAACACAGTGCTGAGTAGCAGTAGTAGTTGCGATGGAAATACGTGCTCATCCATTGCGGCGGCAGCTGCGTCCGTGAAGTTCAGTTTGGAGAATAACGAAGCTTTGGATGTTGAGCCTGCGCGTGCCTTTCCACCGCCTCTTGGTCAACAAAGGAACGACGATGGACAGAAACGCCGGCGTCGATCGTCGTTGCTGCGGCGATCGAATTCAGAAAGCATGGTGGGGCTGATGCTTGACAATCGAAAAAAGCTCAATCACGATGCTATCGGTCTCCGGGGTAGGACGCAGGAAGAACCTACCTCGTGGAAGTCAGCATCATCGGTCGGTGAGTTAAACCGAATGGATGTGGTTTTGTCGCCAGCCCGCGATGCATTGGATCCTTCCTGTATGAGTGTAGGAAACAATCGACTACACATCCTCATTGTCATGAAGTCAGGATTATTCAGAGGTGGGTCCATTGATCAGCAAGAAAAAATTTTGGACGAGACTGTTGAAACTGTGTACACATTTTGGAAGGGACGCTTCCTAGTTGAAATGCAAGGGTGTTACGAGGAGTTGCCAAAGGGGGAAGCACGCGAGGCAATGCGGATAATTCTAGCTGGTAAAACGAAAGATGAAGGAAAATCCCCGCACGCGGCGAGACGTCAACGACATTCAGATCCAGTGGGAGGAGCCGCTAGCTTTGGATTATTCAACACATTTGCAGGAAATTTCGATGGACCTGCCGTAGTGAGATCCAGCCTTCCAGCATCGTACGCAGCCAGTTTACCATCAACATTGATGGAAGATGCCCGCAAGAATCAAAACCTAGCCCTGGAAAATCTCAAGAAACAACAGACGCGCAATCAAAATGCAAACCGGCTGAAAGAAACTCTGGGAGTCACAACGACGAAATCTTACAATTCTCAGCAGAATACCAGTGCGGAGCTACCTCTCTTTCCCATCGGCGGCATGATGCAGCCTTCCTTATTGGGCACGGGAAGTGGCGGTAACAACAATTTTGGACCAATGAATGGCGGATTTTCTTCTTCCCATCGGACAGGATCAAGCCGGAGTTCATTTAGACCTCGTGAATCCACCGTCTTCAGCAAAGTTGATCCGAGCGTCATGGAACAGTTGGTGGCATCACTAGATGACGCGGATTGTAATGACGACATGGACGATCCATTACCCCTCTCCAATCCAAGTTCATTTGGAAATCAGTTCAATGGTGGAGCACCGGGTAGCGGGTATTACTCAAATAACGGCAACGGTGATCGGCACAACAACGGCCAGAACAGTCGTGGCGGTATGAATAGTTGGTTGTAGTTGGAAGGGGAAAGGGATCGCCGCATCTTTTGACTGTGGTGGGTGGTCCTCAACAAGCGCTTAGAATATCAGAAAGACTTGGATGCTTGGCCGAGGACGTAAATAGAGTGAACGCTAGAAACTACGACGAGCCCAAGAATCTGAGATTGTTGGGCTTCCATGCGGCAACTCCTTTGGCTTCTAATTTCCTTGCGTGCTGCTTCAACAAAAAGTATAGAATCTTAGTTCCTGTCACAGTATCATTGATTGATTATTCATTCGTCTTCTTGACTGCCTATTGGCGATAGACAGGCCTACCGGTACTCTAGAGTAGAGTGGTACAAGTGCCGGTAGTAGCCCTGTGGACCTTCGCGGGTGGCGCAATGCCACTCTGAGTCCTGTTCGAGTCGTGAACGAAAAGCAGCCCAAGGCCCGCCGAGCGAGTGTGGCGGGACGCGCAATTCGCAATTGTTCCGATGACCGCAAACCGCGAGGACAATATCACAAGACACAATGACTGACGACACAATAATACTACGAGGTACGGTACAGGTATTATTACAAGCCTGCTCCCAACTCACAATTACGAAATTTTTCGGGTGTTCCTTTACCTGACGTGAGACAAGGCTTGTTACACGTCTAAATGAAAGCGAGGAATTCCCGTGGGAGCAGGTCGATCAAGCTCGCTTTCCTGGTGATTTTGATCGCCTTCTTGGCTTTTGTCAAAGAACAGCGAAGTATACCGTCTTTGAATTATGCCAAACGGTCCGCATCACGTCCAGTTTCGGGTCAATCCACGGCTATAGCTCAGTACAATAGATCCCCTCCCTTTCGAATGCTGCTGGGCATTTTCTCCATGGATTCTACAAAAGAACGAAAACGCCGAGTCCTGATCCAAAACACGTTTCTGTCGTTCCCCAAATATATGGATCGATACAACGTGACGACGGTGCCGCTTCGATACACACGTGTTTGTTCTTTGAACGAGTTCTTGGGAGGTGGGGATATGCCTCAACGGGAGGAATGCCAGCTACTCTACACCTTCGTTTTGGGGGCTGCAAACAAGAACGATCCAAAGGCTTCGACGGAGTACTTGAATTTAGAGGACGGCCGTCCCATGACAATCGATGCTTCCATGATCCCCAATTCGGAATCCGATTTGACATATCTGAATATAATTGAGAACATGAATGAAGGAAAATCCCAAACCTGGTTCAAGTACGCGTCATCCCAGATCCCAGATGACGCACAGATTGATTTGATTGCGAAGGTCGACTCGGACTGCTTGGTTTACCCCACAAAGATTTTATCCGAAATTGAACGAATTCGCCTGGCCATGGATATACCATATCCATTGCACAATATTTATGGGGGATCGCGTCAAAGGGGTAAGGACGTTTCTTACATGCAAGGGGGCTTTTACTTCATGTCGAAGGATGTGGCACGGTACATCACATCGGACAAATGCGATCGAGATCGCATAATCGAAGAGTATAAACCAGATTACAAAAATCAGAGAGCCGAGGACGTTGAAATGAGTCGTTTTGTCCGTTCGTATCCAGAGCATGTCTACGAGGTAGAGATTCCAAGGCAAAACGCGTACGCTCATGAATCAAAATATAAGGATACCACCAATTTCCGAGACAACTGGAAATGGTATATTGCCACAATAGTTGCCAGAGACAGAGTAACCAAAGTCCAGAGAAAGGCCAACAGTAGTTGCCCAACCGACGAGGCTTTCGACGAAGGAAAGACATTAATTGAGCAAGATCTTGTTCGGATGCATAATCGATACGACTCACTTAGAAAAGCGATAAGGAAACGGTGTGACGCGAAGGATAGGAGTCCACCATAGTAACGATGGAAAACAATACTATAATACTTTAATAAAAAAGCTACGCTATATAGTATAGAGAGAGTATAGTAGGCCTGCTGGTGGGTCGCCTGGCGGTCTACTGTACGAGTACATACGTACTAAACGAGAGTACACTACGGCGCCGGGCCTGTCATGGCGGGCATACATACCTGGAACATCCAAGGATCGAGCGATCACGCGCGCTCCACCTTCCTCCACTGAACTCAAAAGCGCGTTAAATCGAAACCGCGGTGTCTGCTTCTCAGCGTGGCCCACGGTTCTTGGCCTGGCCCACGGTTCTTGGCCTATTCTTGGCCCAGGCCAAGATATCTTGGCCTGGGCCAAGAATTCTTGGCCTAGAGCCCCCCTTCTCTGTGCTTCCCCCCCCATTTTTTAAAAAAATCTGTTGGTCATTCGGACCAGAGAACCATATGGTTCTCTGATTCGGACCAACAGAGCATACGTGCATATCTAATTTGTTACAAGCCCCATCGATATCGGCGGTGTCGGCCAAGGCGACGGTCGAAGAAATCAAAGCATCGCTTGGACCAAACAAATTCAAACAGCTCAAACGACTCACCAAAGACTTTGCTGAAAGTAGTCTCTCCCCTGAGGGCTATGTCGATCAATCCGCAGCCCTGTTCGATCGGGGCTATGCTGATCCAGACTTTTGGTCCTTCTTACCGTCGCTGTTGGAATCCTGCCCGAATTCCCAAGCTTCTGAACATGCCCTGCAATACATGAACAGCGTCCGGCGACAACAATTTGCGGAAAAGAAACCGGCGGCCACGCGACCCAATCTTGCCGTCGCTGGCACTTCATCATGGGGTGGAAGTGGCCCTGCTATCAGCAGGGTCGCGCAACCCCCCACTGTGAGGTCGTCGCCAGCAACTAGGACCAACACCTTCCCTGCCATGCCTGCCCGCCTAGCTCCTGCTGTAATGGGTTCCAAGAAGAAGATGGGGTGGTACCGGAGCCGCTACTGTGGTCCGAGCCAAGGCCTCACCAGGGTCCGTGGCAGTGGCAGCCGCCAATCAAGGCCCACAGGGAGGGAGTGCGACGAAATTCATGGCCAAGCAAAGCAAGCAACAGGCGGCGGCCAATCAGAACAACCCAACGGAGGCAACAGTCAAAAGAAAAAGAAACAAAAGGATGAGCTTCGCGCTGTTGCGTTTGGAGGGAAGTAGGTGATCGACTGCTAGTGGCGAGAGTCGTGTCTGAGATGTCCGCGTTCTTGTAGTAGACTACTACGGAGTAGATTACTATTCAAAATACGACCCTTCGTTGTTGTTTTTCCTTACTAACAACCACTAATGTGTACGATGTTCGTCGGGACTTTATACTACCGGGTACGCATACGTACTGAGAAGAAAGAGATCGTAGCGACTAAAAACCTCTAATGGAGACATTTTTACGGCTTCAAAAACTGAGCATATCTCTACGAACCAATCATTTAAAAGACGGCTTCGTCTCCGTCGCCTCCATCACTCTCATCATCACTGGCGTAATAGTTTGTCGTGTAATCGGCGACCTCTTCTTCATCTTCCTCCTCGATTTCTGCTGTGTCACTGAGTTCCCCCTCCTCTCCTTCCTCCCCAGTTGCTTTCTTTCGTTGCTCCTCCGCTGCCAGTTCTTCCAGCGTCAACGCTCGCTTCGGAGTCCCATCCTCGCCTAATTCACCAACTTTGTGAGAAGAAGCCAAGGGCAAAGCAACAAGCTTGTCAGGCAAAAGTTCTTCGGGAAGGTACCGCGGATCGGCAGTCTTGCCGATGCTCTCCGCTACATGGACATCTGGTTCCAAAGGGCGCGGACGTTTGTTGTATCGGACCAGGTCAACTTCTTGCGACGGTCGGACATAGAAAGGAGAATCCTGGAAGCGATGATGCATTTCGCGGCTCTTGTTGATCAGATAAATGTTGGGAGCCGTGGCTCGTTTGGATGAGGGACTGAGCTGGTTGCAACGACGAAGGCGTTGGATCATGACCCTTCTGGCCGCTCGAATGCCATTCAAAATCCGGGAATAGTAGAGGCTTGGTAATGTCTTGCAAGCTGCGCAGATTCCCGGCATCTAGACCAGCTTCTTGAGCTGATCGCTGCAACAAGAGCCGTGCTCCCGAGGGCGGAGCTCGCCCCCCCACGGCCGCGGCCTCTACCTCTGCCTGACATGATAATTTCAGTGAGCAACGATTGGGCTATGTTTCCATAATTGAAGCTGAACGCGGGCTCTTGCGAATGGTTACGATTTCTGGTGTCTCCTATTGACGTCTGCCAACACAGTAAAGCCGTTCGGCCGACATCCCATTGCCAAGATGAGATGATGATGAGATGTCGCCACAAAACAAGCGACACCTCGAGTGAGAGATGCCATGGTAGGTGGGAAGAAAAGAGAAAATTGAAGAATGAATCGATGCGAGAGATCTTGGATTTGTTCAATGAGCGATGATGAAATGGGATGATGAGCGCTGATGCGCTGATGCGATGTTTGAAATTCGACGACTAGTCTGTTTACTCTTTTGGGGGTACAGAAAGGGGGTAGGCCTTGGGCCAAGACTAGGCCAAGAAATCTTGGCCCAGGCCAAGCGGGCTTTGCCACGGAGCGTGGCTAGCGCGAAAGAGCATTGTCCAAGCGTGCCCGTAAAGCGAGTTCCACGTTAGTGCGCGGTGACCCGCACCCTTGGATGTTCCTGGTACTGTACCTAACCGGTACTGTAAGTACTGTACCTGGTACATTCTGTCTACCTTCACAGAGTACGCGGTACCACGTACCGTATCACGTACCTACCGGTATCATACCACGGAAAACGCTCGCGTCTGTGCGTCTGCCGCGCGAAAGAAGATCTTTATTATTTTTTGATGACGTGTTGAAGTTTGATTTTTTTAAATGTGTCCAGGAGCTCGTGGACAAGACCAAACTACAGTAGAACGTACGTACTCGGGCGGTATGCTGTACCAGTGTACCAGTACAGCTAGTAACAGGTACCAGTGCGAGCTCTTGACCAAAGATGCTGACGTCGATCAATTATTGATGCCTACGTCATGCTTCCTGCAAGCTTCAAGCTGGAAGACGCAACTAACACGAAAGGAAACGGCGAAAGCCGCGGCCATCGCATCATCGCGTCGTCGCGGAGAAGCAAGGATAATCACAAGGATACCAGGTACCTGCACTTCGTTGTACCGATACTGGTACTGTACCTGTACTGTACCTGCCTGGTACTCAGCTGCCTGGAAAGTTACAAGTTACAAGTTGTCCGTTCTGTCACGAAAGCAGAAAGGATTGGACGACGACGTTTCTTTATTCCTCAACTCTGAAACAAGATCCAACCCATCATTGTGTGTCCACCATGTTGCGATCTGCTGCTAATACCGCCCTGCGACGTGCTGAAAGGCCTGTTAGGGCCACACCAGTTTTTGCTCGGGCCTTTGCATCGAGCAGTCATGACTCCCAGAAAAATCTGATGTACACCGCTGTTCCGAAATCTGACTTTGGGCAGTACAAAGAATACTCTGTCATCTTTACAAACCGAGCTTTGAACCTTATGTCTGATCCTTTTCAGAAGGTTATGCGCGATCTCAACCAGCTATTGAAAGTTACCTACAATGCCGACAAGGTGGCTATCATCCCAGGGTGCGTTTCTGTGCAGAGTGAGAATGTTTCACGTGTTCCTGTTGCTCACCAACCTCTTTTCTTACCGCAGTTCGGGCACCTTTGGCATGGAGTCTGTTGCTCGTCAATTTGTTACCAATAAACACGCCATGGTGATTCGCAATGGCTGGTTCTCGTATCGCTGGACGGAAATCTTTGATATGGGAGGCGAGAATACAATTCCGAGGTCGCACACTGTGCTGAAGGCACAGCCTGTTCCCACGGCAAATCCCAACTTTCCCCACACCCACTATGCACCTTACCCTATCGATGATGTTGTGGAGAGGATTCTGGAAGAGCGCCCGGCGGCCGTGTTTGCACCTCACGTGGAGACGAGTACCGGAATCATTCTTCCAGATGACTACATCAAAAAGGCAGCAGCCGCTGTTCACGAGATTGGTGGTCTTTTTGTTTTGGATTGTATCGCCTCGGGAACTGTGTGGGCAGATATGAAAGACTTGGGAGTTGATCTTGTTATTTCAGCACCTCAAAAGGGCTGGACGGGACCTTGCTGTGCGGCTTTGGTAATGATGTCGGAACGTGCAGTAGAAAAACTACAAACCACATCGGAAACTTCATTTTCCATGAGCTTGAAGCGATGGTCAGCAATTATGGACACGTATGAGGCAGGTGGCTTTGGATATCACACCACCATGCCCACCGATGGTCTTAGAGACTTCCATGAGATTTCTGTGGAGACCTTGAAATTTGGCTTGCCGGAATTGAAGGAGGCACAGTTGAAGTTGGGGAAGGAAGCGCGTGCAGCGCTGGACAGTCGGGGACTTACGAGTGTAGCGGCACCTGGATTTGAAGCACCAGGTGTCTTGGTCTACTACTCTCCCACTGGAACAGAAAATCCTATCATGATGAACAAGTTCAAGCAACAGGGACTTCAAATTGCCATGGGCGTGCCATGGAGAATCGATGAGCCCGATGGCTTGAAGACATTCCGTATGGGCCTTTTTGGCTTGGACAAGCTTGGTAATATCCAGCAAACAGTGGATGTCCTGACGGATGCTTTGGACCCTGTCCTGACCGACCTTGGGCATACTGTTCCGCAGCCAAAGGCTGCCTAAATCTTGAGGTTAGATTATTCAATTTTTGGAGTCAATGACTGTATGTTCTACGTATAACTTTTAGGGTGTCCTGCGTAGACTATTTTGATTCATGAAACCTACTGCGTTTTAAGCCATGGTTCGGCAAAGTCTAATTTCCTGAGACAAACGTCACGCCTCGACTATTGTCTCTGGCACTCTCGCCATCGTTGACGGAATATTCAATCTTTTTGTTTTCGCGTAGCCAAGTTCCCAGTAAAAAGACTGAATTGAAAAAGGCTCCCCACAGCGAGAAATATGAGTTGGTCAAACCGTTGACAACTCCGTCAACGCCAGAGTGATCAATGAGCAGAAAGAAGAAGCCGCCGACCATGACGAGTATAATTGCTCCCTCACAATGGCGCCACCCCAAAACGATCCGTGAATTTGCTCCAAAACGAATATCAATGGATTGGGTAGCGTAGTGATTCAACAGCACGCTGATCAAGCCAAGACCCAGAAAGCTCCAAATAATAGCCAACACAATTCGCCAGTCCTGATCGGAAAGGTCCGTCCCGTCTGTACCAAATCGTAGATCCAGTTCGTCTCGATTAAAGTAGATGTCGGTAGCGGAGCCGGCAAAGATGCATGTACAAAGCAGCAGCCACAGCCAATTATAGGTGGTCTCTCGATGGTGCGTACTAATCCTCTCTGCAAGCGAGGAGAGCCCTGATGATGTTCTCCATACGCCATAGTTCAAAACAGATGCAGCAAATGCGATCCAGGTCGTGAAGAAGATGTTTCCCTGGACTTCTCCTACCGAAAGAGACGAGGTACATATATGCAAGCCCACTGCCCAGAACAGGATCATGAAACGCAGAAGGTTTTGCTCCCAGCGGCTTCCGTCTCGAAAGATCGCAACCCACAATCGTGGCAAGCACACGGTATCAAAATGTGCCAATGTGATTATCAGGCTCAAGGCAGCTCCCACCGATCCAACGGCAGCACATCCAATCAGCTTCCACACATACACAGGTCCTGCTACAGAATAGTAAATCTCCGCAGTGAAATCCTCTTTTGGGATTTGATCGAATTCGAACTTGAGCAGCTTGTCGGCTTCGGAATTGCGATAGAATTTGACAACAGAAATCAGTAGCACTGCCGATGCCAAGAGCTGGTATATGTATCCAATTAAACGAGTAGAGGCGCGGATGTCCGAGGTCGACAACCCTTGCTTTGCGTCCTTCTCTGCTTTGGTTTCCCGAAAAATTGATGAGCGGAAAGAGACAATTCTCTTGGCGGATTTCCGTCGAGCAGCCTTGGAGCGCTTGCTATTTTGTCGGGTCAGGTGTTTGTTGCGAGCACTGGCGACGTCGCTGATGTTGCCAAATAAACGAGTATCGTCATCTGACGGCGCTCGCGGGTTCTCTGGTGACAGCGGCGACGGCGTCTTGTCGGCGACGTCAAGAACAATGCGGGTCGGCATGATGATACCTTCAATCTACCGGTGTAAACTTCAGTAGAGTAAGGAATTGGGTTCTGTACAGGTTGCGATAATATGATTCCTTTTACTGTGCGCCTGCCCAAGACCCAAGAGTCGGTCGCTTTGAGTGGTACTGTAGGGATGATGGCGAGTCTGGGTGGTTTGTTGTTGGTCCATGGTCATGCCTATCGTACAGGCACTGTACAGGTACTTGTGCCGGGTACTGGTACCTGGTACAGTACTGTACACTGTACTGAGCGCAACCTGCTTGGGTACTCGTAGTAAAAGGAGCTGCCGTTTGTGCCCCCATTGCTGTCGTTTGTGCCCCCATTTGCGCTGCTTGCGCCGTCCTTCTTGTTACTCGTACTGTAGTAGCATCATAGCATAATATCAAATACCGTACTCTCTACTCAAATAGTCCTCTCGGTCGAGAGTTAGTAGTTAGGGTTATGCGTTACAGTACAGTATGTATGTATTACTGTACCTGGTACCGCAGCGGTACGACAGGGGCGGGCATCCCTCGTCGGCGGGTCGTGGAAAAAAATAAAATCGGGGAAATTTCCCTTTCTGTCCGCTCGGCTTCGCTCGGTACGTACTCGTAGACTACACGTATGTGCTGTACCGGCACGGTACCTGGTACGCACTCAGACGAAGTTGGGGCTTCTGTCACGCCCTACCGGTACCATCAGGCGTACAGTACGAGCACTGTATAAAGTACCTGGTACTCGTACAAGTCCTCACAGGGTTCGCAAACATCGTGTTCTTCGTCGAGACGAAGAACGAACAACAAGATGCACGACCGATATCGTAGTAGCTATGTACTACAGTATGGAGAGCCAGTAATAGCGGTGCAAATGCATCTGATAGTAGTACGAGTAGTAGTAGTAGCGCAAAAACCAGAATTCAAGCTTATATCATGCATGATTGAGCGAAGAGCCAAGAACCGCCAACACTACTGACGAGACTCTCTCTACTCTACTACTACTACTACTACTACTAGAGTATAGTACTACTCTACTCTACTACTTAGTAGAGCTACTCTTTTCTCTACTCTACTACTACTTCTCTCTCTACTAGAGTAGTAGTATATCGTAAAGCAGCGAAAAAGTGCACTGTCTAGTTTAGTTGCTACCTTGACGGTTGAGAGCAATTAATCTCTCTCCCGCCGGAACGATACCATCCACGCCAGACAGTCCAATTGATTGACTCAATGGACTCTTTTCACCCTTACGGGATCATCAGCGCTAATCTGCAAGAGTAGTAGAGCTAGTACTACTACTACTAAGTAGTAGTAGAGAGTAGAGTAGTAGCTGGTGAGTGTAGTAGTAGTACTAGTACTAGTACTAGTACTAGTCGTAGTAGTAACCACTGCTCTACTCCATTAGACAGTGCACTTTTTCGCTGATTTGCGATGTAGTAGTAGTTGAGTAGTACAATTAGAGTTTGTTTTTTAGCGAGTACTCTACTACTACTACTACTATTAGACAAGTAGCAATGAGCAGCAAGCCTATATTTGGCTTTAAGAACACACCAATACTAGCTAGCTGCAGTAGTAGT
Source organism: Nitzschia sp. pyKryTriq1 (assembly GCA_956465555.1). Taxonomy (NCBI): domain Eukaryota; phylum Bacillariophyta; class Bacillariophyceae; order Bacillariales; family Bacillariaceae; genus Nitzschia; species Nitzschia sp. pyKryTriq1. The sequence goes on from OY101116.1 coordinate 3,518,477, forward strand.
ACCGTCGGTGAAGAAACATCATGCAATTAGATTACTACTGTCATATATCTATGCAACGACAAGAACGACCGCGTTTTTTCTTGACCAGCATGATCGGTCTCCCGCCGGCGTCCATGCCGGTCAGACTATTCTTTCCAATCCCCCCCTTCCTCTGCTGCATTTGCGGTACTAGTACGCCGTGTAGCACCAAGTCTCAACAAGAAGATTGCTCTGAGGATGCGTCGTGCGGCTGCTGTCTTCTGAAAGTGGTGGTATTAGTGGTAGGAGGGTAGTAGTACATACTTCTCCATGATGCCATGATCATCGTCAACGAAACCCCGTGTAGTAGTAGAAGCGTGGTGCTGGATGGATCAGGGGTCCTCGGCAAAGAACAGCATCACGAGGAGTGGACGTCAAGATTCAAACTGCAACAACGAGGGGGCGGAGAGTGTCTTCCATTTCGACATCCTTGGTTTCCAAATAGTGAAATGGAAGACCCTCGAAGTAGACTTGATCGCCCGAGTGAAGGGTGCACGGGTCGTCAAGGGATGTGGAATCCCGCGAATCATCGTCCGCGGAGGGCAAGTCATTGTTCTTCCTCGGTAGTAGAGCGGGGAAAGCATGGACAAGTGGGGCGAAAAGTCCGTCGCCCATCATCGAACGAGGAAGCGGAGATATCAGCGACTTTGGTGTTTCAATAGGGGATACAAGAGCGGGCAGTGACTTTGTTGAGGAGCCCGTAGGAGTTGCAGGTGGCACCAGTGCCAACGACTGCTGGGGCGGGGAGCTGTTCCAACTCGCACCATCATCTGTGGCGGCAACTTCCTGGAATGGTTTCAGCACAATTTCGGCCTCGTCCAGGTCCTCAACAAATAGAATCATTCCATCCTCTTCTTCGTGATCCTCCACGATGGGGTATGCTGAGAGGACATCATCTTGCATGCTGATCATCATATCGTTGCCCGGGTTTAAAGTTAGCGAAGGGGGAGTGTGCTGCTCCGTAGTATCACAGAGGAGTCGAGCTTGTAGTATACTATCAGGAATCATAGCATCGTCCTTGCTGAGGACATCCTGTTCGTAACAAGGCTCCATGGAATAGAAGTTTGGTTCAGTGGACGGAGAAGAAGCTGCTTTGCTCCCGTTGCCCTTGACCCGTGTCCTGGCCATGAGCGTGCAGAGATCCATGCGACCGCGAAGAAAGAGCTCATGGTAGTATCTGATGATATGACAGGAGGAAAGAAGTAAAGTGAGACATTCGTAATCATCATCATCATCATCATCATCATCATCGAGGAGTGAGGATCTGCCTTCCAAAACAAAACAAGGAAAGGAAAACATGATTCGGCGGCGGCCCACCAGAAGTTGAAAACTCACCCTCCTCGGTCTGGTCCAGCTGTAAGTCTTGCAAAACCATACAAGTTCAGCTGTCTTTGGAAGCTCGTCATTTTTGTCTGGCGAAAGAATCTGAAATTTGTTGAAGGAAAGAGAAATATTATCAGTGTTTGCTGCTTCTCCTTAGTGGTGCTGAAAACAACACATCTAGACACGGTTTTTTTGAATGCGTGCTGGGCTTACCTAGGCATTATGTCTTCGACGAATTCCTTTGGCTTGTGAACAACAAAGGATCGGCCGTGAGGTTGCCAGTTTACAATGTGAGCGGTTTCGTTCTGCTCCATTTGGCTCAACATGTAGTGTAGCTTCTCGGGGAACGGCACCGCCACCCCGCCTCGATGGCCGCCGCGTCGCCTCTTGGAATTTTCGTCTTCCTCGCCGGTGTGATGATCGTCATGGCGAGTCGCCATCGACTCAGGCGCATCGTGTAAATGATTGTGGTAGTTGTGTTCCACGTAGTGCTTTGTATGCTTCTTGGACGCTGATGAGCGCCGGGTTCGGGAGGATCGTCCTTCACTATTCGATGATCTCGCTCCGCCGCCACGACTCCTTGTGACGCGAGTAGTTTTGTTGTTTTCTGCATTGCCAGAGTGCGACTCTTCATTGTCGCTAGCCTCTGACCCAGATGAGATAATATTAGATTGCGTCATGATGTTGTCTGTTGCGGCTTGTTCTTCTTCTCGTTGCAAATAACTGATGATGGAGGAAGCGGACAGAGGGATTTTTTTATGAGGATCCGAGTACTTTTTGGAAACGAATTGCCAAGTAACTTGCCCTTCGACGACGGATTCTCGACGAAGAAGCGAAGAATCTGAGTCTTTTTTCGGAAGATAGCGATGCCCGGTACAGTACGGTGTATTAATACTGTACAGTAGGCAGAAGGCTTCGGCATACGAGCAAACGAGCGAGGTAGGGAAAAGATTTCCATCGTTTTTTAGTTAGCAATTATCAAACAATCTGGCCTCGGGTTGATTTGAGTGTTCGTTTTTCTTGAGTCTTGAGACACTTGGCGCCATCAAAGGATCTATCGATGAATGTTCTGCGGAGCGAAGCGTATAAGCGCGTGCGAGGCAAACGTGAAAACGCGACGAGCCACCACATCATACTAAGAAATAAATACCACGCGCGTCATCGATGGTGATGTCACAGTAACACAAAAGCCCCGTCGTCGCACAGAGAGAACAAGATGATTCGCTTCGAACAAGCCAGTGGCATGTATGGACCGTCCGTCCAGGGAGAGAAACTGTGCAGAAACGCTTCACGGTTCTCTTTGTGATATTCAAGGTTGTGAAGTCTGGGAAGGCGAACAATAAAACATGCTATCCAGCAAAGTGGTATTTATGTCTTCGACAAAGAACACGAAGTTGAATACCGGTCAGATTTTTCCAGGTTCTTCTTCGTGATTCAATATCAAATTCATCTTGCTGGCCGGCGGTGCGACCGAAACGGCGCTACTACAACATGAATACCGGTACGAGTACGAGTACCGGTAGTTGAGTGCGCGCGGAAGAAAGCTGCAGTATGTAGGCCCACGAAGCGCCGGTACAAATCCCCGAATCATCATGAACATCAGTCATGTGCAGGAGTTAGCAATCGTCGTTGGGAGCATGAGTGTCACGCACGTGCCATTTGGAGTTTGATAGGGCGGCGGGCGCTCTTTTCGCACGCTGGCGTGTGTCTCCGGCATGCGCCGCCCCGCACCTTTCGCCTTCGTCTCCGATCCGTCCGTCCGACCGCACGTTTGTTCTGTGCATGGTGCCACATGGAACACAGCACACAATGGAAGATACAAATGCAACGGCCACTTTCGGTGTGGCCTTCGTAGCCGGGATACGAAGCTTCACGTTCAAATATCAAGCCGCTTGGAATAAGAAATAGTCCACCGAAACCTATAGAGCGCCAATGCTCTCCCTTCAATAATAACAGCTGAAGCGGAGAGGACGCGTGGCGGTCCATCAATGCATCGCATGAACAATGAACATGATGATGATGGCGAGAACGAGAACGAAAGCACGCGTACTCTGGAATGCAATTTTCTCACTTCAACGACGGCCGCACATCAGTTTGGTGGATCGTCGATCGTCGAAGAGAGATTATCCTTTTCATTCCTTGCTTGCTGGACCACCATCCCATACATATCCAGGCAACCAACCTTCAAACTTGCATTGAAACCGTCCAGCCTCACTCAACTTTTGCGAGAAATAATAACCGGAGATCATGACTGCCAAAGACGCCGCCTTGGATGAAAAGGCCACGCGCATTCGAGATTTGACCAAGTTGATAAATGAGCCCCAGGCCATGTCGTTGAATCTTGAGCATCTGCGTGCCGCTGGAGGCGTCTCGGCCCTCTTGGAAGTCTTGGGCACCGATCCAGATGGTGGAGTCGCCGATGCTTCGGTCGAGAAGCGCCGTGAACTTTTTGGGTCGAACACGCTCCCTTCGACTCCTCGAAAGAGCTTCTGGCAGCTCTTTGTAGACACCTTTGATGACGCCACCTTGCAAATCTTGATTGTAGCCGCAATCGTGTCCCTTGTTATTGGAATTTATGACGACCCCGCCACTGGTTATGTGGAGGGCATGGCAATCCTCGCTGCTTGTCTCATTGTTTCAGTTGTCACAGCATTGAACGACTACCAGAAGGAATCTCAATTCAGAGAGCTCAGTGCCGCTAACGATGCCGTGGATGTCGTTGTTGTTCGATCAGGAAAGTTCCATTCTATCCCAGTCGATGATCTTGTGGTGGGAGACCTTGTTTGTGTGGAAGCAGGAGACAACATCCCTTGTGACGGAGTCGTAGTCACCTACGATGGCTTGGAAGTCGACGAATCTGCTCTGACGGGCGAACCTGAAGACATTGACAAGGACGCCGAAACGGATCCTTTTTTGCTCTCTGGGTGCACTGCTATTGCTGGGTCTGGTCGTTTTGTGGCCATTGCCGTCGGCAAGTATTCCCAGTGGGGCATGATCAAGAGCAAATTGGAGAAGGAGCAGGAAGAAACCCCACTCCAAGAGAAACTTGATGACATGGCGGCAATGATTGGATATGTCGGTATGGGTGCCGCAGCGGCCACCTTCATTGCCATGATGGCAATCAAGATTTTCATCAACCCTGAATATTTGCAGCATATCAGTGTCTTTCATCATGCTCTTGATGCCTTTATCATTGGTGTAACAATCGTTGTGGTTGCTGTTCCAGAAGGTCTGCCCTTGGCGGTCACCATCTCTCTCGCGTTTTCGACCAAGAAAATGCTTGCTGACCAAAATCTCATCCGCCACTTGGCGGCATGTGAGACGATGGGAAATGCCACCAATATCTGCTCCGACAAGACGGGTACCTTGACCGAGAATCGCATGACCGTGGTGCGTGGTATTTTTGCCAACCAACGCGATGAGAAGTGTACGGAACCCATCAACATCTCTGAAGAGGCATTGGAAACAATCCTCGAAGGCATCGCTTGCTGCTCGACTGCTCGTGTCGTGTATCCTGCTCCTCCGAAGGAAACAGCCGTCGACGACGAATTGGCTGTGTACGACGGTCGCCCTCAACTGATTGGAAACAAAACAGAGGCTGCATTGATCATTCTTGCCCAATCTGATTGGGGTAGTAATGATGTTACGGACATGAGACGTGAGGAGGCTCGTTTTGGTAAGGAGGACGGAAGCCGCCTTTTTCCATTCTCGAGCAGCCGCAAGCGCATGACTGTTTTGGTTACCAAAAAGAAGCATCCCTGGACACTTTACCACAAGGGTGCTGCTGAAATCGTTTTGGAAAGCTGCACGACCTACATGGATGTGGATGGATCGGAAAAGAAAATGACCAAAGAGAAACGCGAATATTTCCAAGAAGTCATTCAAGAGTTCGCCAGTGATGCTCTCCGCTGCGTTGCCTTGGCACACCGAAGTCGAATCGATAAAGTCGCAAAGAATTTGGCCACCATTCATCTGGCAGAATGTGAGAAGAAGCTTGAAAAGGAATTGTGTTTGGATGCTCTTGTGGGGATTGCCGATCCACTTCGTGAGGACGTTATTGAAGCTGTTGCGACGTGCCAACACGCTGGAATTTTCGTCCGAATGGTCACTGGAGATAACCTTGAAACTGCTCGTGCCATTGCCAAACAAGCTGGAATTTTGACTGAAGGTAAGCATTTTGGTTGACCTCTTTTCCGACATTTTTTATTTTTTATGTTGCACGTTATTTCTGACCCTTTTTCTTCCTGAAGACGGCATTTCCATGACTGGTGAGGAATTCCGAAAATTGACCCCGGCACAGTTGGACGAAATTCTTCCCAAGCTCCAAGTCCTTGCACGATCCAGTCCGGAAGACAAGCACATGTTGGTTCAGCGTTTGAATGGTGGTCTCATGCCAGAAACTAAGGAGGCATGGGAGGAAGCACATCCTGGAAGAGATTTCGAGACGGAAAAGGACCTTCTTCTTCCCGGTTACAAGGAAGAATGGGACGTTAGTAGAGGCGGTGTTGGGGAAGTCGTCGGCGTCACTGGTGACGGGACCAATGATGGTCCGGCACTGAAAGCAGCAGATGTTGGTCTATCGATGGGTCTTTCTGGAACGGATGTTGCCAAGAAGGCCTCAGACATCATTATCATGGACGACAATTTCTCTTCTATTGTCAAGGCTGTGCTTTGGGGGAGATCGGTTTTCGACAATATTCGAAAGTTCTTGCAATTCCAACTGACTGTCAACGTTGTTGCGTTGACAATTACATTCTTGTCGGCGCTTGTTGGATACAACCCGCCTCTAAATGCTGTAATGATGCTTTGGGTCAACTTGATCATGGACACGATGGGCGCACTTGCTCTCGGAACAGAACCACCAACCTTGGACCTGTTGGACCGACGCCCATACAAACGCGATTCCAGTCTCATCAGCCGTCCCATGTGGAGAAATATTTTCATCCAAGCTACCTATCAGCTGTCTCTGCTTGTATTTTTGTTGGACAAGGGTCCACAGATGTATAACTGCGAAGATGGTTCTTCGCACCACTTCACGATCCTTTTCAATGCGTTCGTGTTCTGTCAGGTCTTCAATGAATTCAACGCTCGCGAAATCGGTGATATTTTCGATCCATTCAACAATCTCAGCAAATCACCAATGTTCTTGCTGGTAATTGCGTTTACCGTGCTTGCTCAGTGGGCCATTGTTGAGTACGGAGGAGATTTCACACAAACGACGCCTTTGTCGTTTTCAGAGTGGAGAAGCACCGTTGGGTATGGCGCCATTTCTATTCCCTTTGGATTCATCATGCGCTTGATTCCCGTCAGTGAGGACCCGCACTCGTTCGCTGGTCTTTCCAGAAAGGAGATTGCGAAGAAGGACAACTATTGGCTAAGCGCCCTGATTTTGGCCCTCCTACCGTTCCTTGCTGCCATCGTGTATCAACTCGCCTATGAAGTCGAGGAGCTCAAGCACTAGAGGAAAGACGGGAAGACTACAAAGAGAGCAAATGTGTTCTACTCTATTACTACTAGATCTAGGAAAGCAAAAGGCTGGTCTAATTTATTTTAAAAAGAAAGGAATAACATTGTACCGGTGTAAGTCCGTGCTCTGACGCAAAGTGTGACGATGCAGCCACAAGAAGCTCTACTACTTACACTACTACTTACACTGCCTATAGGACTATCCTCGCTAGCTAGTAGTAGTAGTTGTTGTAGGGAGTAGAGAGATCTACTTTTAGAGTAGTGGGCCTCCACAGCAACGGAGAGGGACAGCGAAAGCTATTGTGCCAGCCTCGGACAACCGGCAGACAGATACGAAGGCTTGAGGAAAAGGGAATGAACAGGAGTAGAACAAATATGGTGTGGGGGATTTTCTCGTATCGCCATCGTCTGTTTTTTAGTAAAAAATAGTCATCCGGTAGAGTCATTGTCTGACGTCACTTATTTGACTAATATGACCATAGGAGAATCTCCTTTTCGTCACACTCCCTCTCGCATGCTCCTTCATGAGCAACCTACCATCGGATCTCTTTCATTCCACAGAGACATGTTTTTGAACCTACCATTACAAGCGGATTTGGAAGCCATTCGGCAACGACGACAACTACTGATTGATGAAAATCTACGACGGCAGAATGCAAAAAGACGACACTACGACTACCAGATTGGACAGCAAGTTCTAGTCGAGGACCCAGATGGAAAGAAGCTTGACTCCAAATCCAAAGGACCCTACGTCGTGCAACACGTACACGCTAATGGTACATTGACCATACAGTGCGCACCATTCGTTACGGAACGAATTCATCTTCGCCGAGTTTTTCCCTTTCGAGACCAATGAAAGGTTTCTTGAGCGACTAGTACTATTATTTTATAATGGTTCCAAGATCACACCATCATAGGAGGGAAGAGTGCAGTATCCACGAGGAATTGCCACGTCACACACATGGATACGTTAGGTATATAGTATAAGGAATGAATAGAATATATGCGCGCCAGGCAGGCCTCGCCGACCGGATCGTTAGCGAGCCGGCGGTCTACTCCCGAGGACTGTCTTGGCTCACAATTCTTATTGAAAATCATATTGTTCTCTAAGGATAGAGCAAGGTCTCCTTGGTATTTTGTACCGGTATGTGCTTTCGGCAATTTAGACGATGTTTGACAAATGTGACTACTTCGAAGTACGTGCTAACGGTCAAAAAAACATCAGAATCACATAAGAATCATCTACTACATACTAAAAGCAACGACTATTTTATCACGCTAAAATAAACGCCCATTAATTCGAGGCGGTCAGCTAAATAAGCGCCTGTCAGTCTGCTGAATTACCACACACGGCGACAAAAGCGACGACGATTCTCGTAATGACGATCGGACGACGACTCACTCCTCATCGGCGGAAATAGCAAGGAGGTAGTAGTCTACCAGTTCTTCATTCCTATCGGAATATTCTGGACTTTAGACAGACCTCATACTGTAGAGTGTATCCTTCTTCTGGCAGAATGACATTGAAAGGATTTTTTGTTGTCGTGTTGTCCATTGGGGCCCACGTGGTTCTGGGTTTCACAGCTGCTCCAGCCGCCATCGCCTACAAAGTTCGGAGATGCGATAGCAATGTGCTTGCAGCCTCGGTAGCCGATGACTTCACGGGCCGTCGAAATGCCCTTGCGAAGGTAGTATCTCTCTTGTTGGTACCAGCACTCTTGGGCGGAGGCCTTCCAGCGTACGCTGATGTTTCCGATGGAAATGCGCTTCCCGAGGGTGCGGCTCAGTTTGTTCGTGTTGTACGAGCAAAGGAAGATTTAATCGTAAGTAGCATGAACTGACCGTGAATTTGTATTCACCCATTATAAGCGGTGCCTCACGCTCAATTATCCTGCGTGAATCCTTTTGCCCAGGCTGTTTCCAAGAGAGTTTCTGAAGGTGCAAGTGAAATGGATAAAACAGAATGGAATAATGTTGGGCAATTCCTTAGAAGAGTATATGCCGTGGGAGAAGACATGAAATCCATGGCAAATGGTTTTGATCCCGAAAAGAAAAAGAAAGCAGCTACTCTGGTTGAAGATCTGAGAAAGTATTCCAAAGCTGCCGATGCTCCCACTGGTTCTGCGAATGGCCCAGAATTTCTGGCCTACGCCAAAAAGCTCACCGGCATTTTAGACGAATTTCTTGACTTGATGAGCGACGTTCCAGATGAACTTTAAGATATAGCATTAAACGCATAAGCATATTATCTAAGCTAGTAAAAACTGAAAGGACCACTGGTCGATCATTTCTCATGTAGAACTCGCGGTGACTTGAACTGTAGATTGCAGCAAGGTTGGATATGCGTTTTCTTTCCAATTGTCACCCCACCGCTTTCGTCCTTCGAGTGCCCGGCTATATCTGCTTAGGTCCCCAAAAGAATGAGGTTCAAAGCGGGTGGTGTGGTCTTCCAATGTACGTAAAAGCGAGTATAGGTGTTTCTCCAATTGTCCACTCGTTTCGAAGGTTCTCCCATTCTCGTCATCCAAGACCAGTTCAGAGAGGCACTGAAAGTCCAGAGCACATACTGGCACACGGCATCCAAATAAGTCCAAGACTTTCATAGGTAGATCAATGCCAGATGTGGAAGTATGTAAGGATATTCCCAAGTCAGCGCACGCCAAGAGTTTGGGATAGTCGACAGGCTCGAGCCACAAAGTTTGTATCGCGACGTGTTTCAGCTGGAGACGAGATATTCGTTCTAGGTAGTATTCCTTTTGGGGACCTTTACCAGTCACCACGATCAGAACACGCAGAGATGAGTCTGATTCTGTGATTTGTCGGTCGAGGGAAATGGCGGCCTCCAGCAGTATGCCAAAGTCTTCATCTGACGACCAAGAGGTAGAGCTGGTTATGAGAGCAGGTCTCCCGCGTCGTGGCACGTACTTTCCATCGGAAGCATCCAACTCCGTTAATATCGTTTGCCTAGTTGGATCGAAAGCAGTGTGCCAGGACGAAGGACATGCGGCACAGATTTCCGTATGCAGCCGCGTCAATAATTCATGTTGCTCCTGGCAAGATGTGGGCTTGAACATGGCAGGAGGGCAATCGTACAGGACGGATATTCTGCTTTCGGGGACATGAAAGTGCGTATGGAGAAATGCCTTCATTGCATTCGTGACACACAAATGGGCAGTGGCTGTAGGGGCCATGATCTGTTCGTACATCCGTGCGATCTTTGAAAAGGTTGGTTGAGAAAGCATGGAAAAGCCCAAATTGTGCCAGTCAATCACCATAGCGGGACGTTTCCCTCTGACAAAGTGGCAAAAGGAACAATAGAGATAAACGACTACCAACAAGGGCATTGCTGGAGGATTTTGGACCAAGAGACAATCAACAGGTGCCCCCGACCCCATCGGCACCAAGACCAGCAGGGCGTAGAAAAGATACAAGCACAAGGAAATAATCCTCCATACCAAGTACACCGGTAGAAACTTCCGGAGTATCTCTGGGGATGGTACCGAGAATCTGACAACATTCAATCGCTCAGGTTTACTGCTGAGCGAAGGAATCAACTCGACTCCTTCGTAGCCCACAAGCGAGACGACGTGGCCTTCATCCTGTGTGTACCGTACGTACAGAGTACAGAACACCAAAAGTGAGAGTGAATCGTAAATGAAAAGAAGACAATAGCTACTATTAAACGATAAAACTCACCAACAGGGAAGCGGCATGATATTGCATTCGTGGCGATCTTCCAACATCGCCAAGAACAATGACGACGAAATGCATTCGCCGTCCAGAAACCTCATTATTGCTCGTATTTTGGTCCGTCGCCATGTTTTGTGTTAAATCCTCGTTGCTTTTCACACCTGTACACGCCTCGTCGCTTTTCACGCATATACACTATTTGTCCCTCTATGTTTCCCAACATTGATCGCATGCTACACGTAAATTGTAATGTCTACTGTATGTGTTCGTCTCTCAATGGCTCATGGTCGAAGCATTTTACATACGTGTATTTTTTATTGTATGCTGTTGGGTTCCGGGGGTTTCGGGGGTCATCGGGGGGGGGGGGGTCGAAGAATCATCACCATCATCATCGATCTGTTGGCGCGAGTTTGCGGCTCGTGGGGCCCGCCGAGGGCGGCGGGCTTGGCGAGTGCCGGCGCGCGCGCAAAAGACTCATACGACTTCAACTTGGGTTGGGTTGGGGTTGGGGTTGGGGTTGGATGTCGCTATTCCACCGTACTGTACAGTAAAATTACAGTACCAGCAGGTACCAGTTCGTACCGTGTGTGCCGTCTACCGGTACTGGTACGCAAATACCTGGTACTGTACAAGTACATGCGTACAGTACCAGGTACGTACCGGTACTGAACGCGCGGTATTACAGTATGCCCGAAGATCGCCGATGAGAGCGACGAACACCGAACCCATCACCTCCCACGCCGCCTCCCATCTGCTCCCGCCTCCCGCATGCATCGCTCACCTCTTTACCTTTGAATGTCTTCGAAACTCTCTGCTGATTGCTGAAAGCTGAAAGCACTTCAACTGACCACTGATATTTGACATTCAACAAGTCTACAGAACCATACTTCATCAAAGGCCAAGGAAAAAGAAAAAGAAAGCCATGCGTCCTTACACAAGCCCGTTAAATCTTCTCGTTCTAATGCAAACTTTGGCTCTCTCAGCTAGCTTCGCTCCGTCTTCGACGAGCTACCACACCCGAAGCCTCAATGATAATTCTTCAATCATCGTCCATGGTACCGTGAGCAACTCTTTGTTTTCCCAGAAGAAAAGTAGCACGATCCTTTTTTCGAAGAAAAAGGGCGCGGCGACAACTGCCCCTGCCAAAGGCAAAATCCAGGTCAAGTTGCTCAAGCATGTCGCTGGAACGGGTCAAGCCGGCGAGGTTATCATGGTGACGCCCGCATTTTTCAACAATAAACTTCGACCAACAAAATCGGCTCTAATGATTACGGACGAAGAAGTGACCCGCGAACAAACTGAGGCAGAAAAGAAAGAAGCAGCGGAAGTGCAAGCAGCGGAAGAACTGCAGGCGAAAATTTCGGAATTGACGTTGAAACTGTCGCGCAAGGCTGGACCAGATGGACAATTGTTCGGTGGAATCAATATGAAGATGATCGTTGCGGAAATTCAAACGGCGCTCCAAGACGACATTGACTATTTGAGCCACAAGGGCGTCAAGATAACTGAACTTCTCGATGAGGACGGTAAAAAGTTGCCAGGAGACATCAAGCACACAGGGAAATTCTCGTCTCGGATCTCTCTTCGCAAGGACATCTCGGCCAAGTTTGATATTATCGTAGAATCTGAAGAGTAAGCGGCTTAGGAGTGCGTCTTTACATTTGCCTCCATTGAACGTTTAATATATTGTCTTGTTAGAGTCAAGTGCTACCTACAGAGTACAGCTGCCATCAGGAGTAGTACCAATCATACTTGTAGTAGTAAGATCATCGCAACGTACCCTCCACCTGTCCACTTTCTTTTGAAACCCCAACAACGTGCCATACTTCTCATTCAACTCCGTGGCATTCTTCAGACCGAAGATTTCAACGCGACCTCCTTTGGCAAAATTTGTTGGATTTGGCATTTTCGTTTCGTTCGCTCGTCCGTCCTTCTGCTTCTTATTTTTTGGTTCAAATAATAATAATCTGATCTCGCATAACCATGGCTTTGATGCAACGTAGAAGAGGACAACTCTCTCATTTCAAGAAAGACCAATGACCATCGCTGATGTGAGTTGAAAGTTGTTGATTCATTATTCTTCTGGTACCATGCAGCAGTAAATGCTGTAGAAAAAACAATGCGAGTTCCCGCCAAGAAAAAAGAAAACGTGCCCGCCGCGAATTTTCTGCGCAAAATTGAAAATTGGGAGGGAAGATACCTTCCGGGAAAAGACCCCCCCCCAAAACGACGCGCTTGACTCGCGCGGATCTCCGATCTTTTGCCCGCCGCATCCACCCATCACTTTTTTGTACCGCGCAGCGAGCGATGACCACCGAACATCACCGCGCTTACCTTTTTTTTTGTTCTTGAACCGCCGACCACAACAACGCTCCAAACTCCACAAAGAACATCGCTCGAAATACAGCAGCTACCAAAGGTCAGAAGAAAAGTCAAGCCATTACAGCATACCTTCGAAAAAGTCTTTTGCTGAATACATCAGACATATCGACTGACGACTTCTTCGGCCTCGCGGAGAATTTTTGTCGTGCCTCGGAATCCAGCACAGAAAATGGTGCCATCATCATGGTTGATGTGTGTGTGGCTCTTCTCGGCGTCCGGGTTTTTGGCCGGTACGAGTAGTAGTTTTGGTGTGCGGGCATTTAGTGCGCTGCCGATATCCCAGCGACTTCAAAGTCGACCTCAGTTGTTGACCTTGCATCAGTCATCCGCATCCCGCAAGACAGGTGCCGCGAAAAACAGAAACGGTGGAAAATGGGATCAAAGAAGAGGGACTAAGTCGAACTCGAATAATAGTGGGACGGCCCGCAAAGGACCACCCAAGGAAGTGGCAGTGCGTCCGGTGTTAACAATATATGAAGAGAATCGGAACGACTACGTAAACCGGCAGAGGCTTGAAAGTTCCATCGGTTGTGAGCATTTTGGGTCTTGTCCTGGTTGTGTGGTCGAAGAAAATGTTGGAGACGTGGAAATTGTCGAATCTGCCAAACGCTATTTTTCTAGTACGGCGGTCCGACGCAAACGAATTGATGTCATAGAAAGTGGAGAAGACTGGGTCGTTGAGGATACAGACGATGGATTTTACAAGGTGGTCGTTCCTTCGGATATTATTCAATGGCGGACCCAGGCCAAATTGGTCGTTGCACCCAAGTCGTCATCGTGGGCAAAGGATGGATGTCGGTTTGGACTCTATCAGCGAAGATCGCATGATGTCTTGGACATTCCAAACTGCAGCGTTCACCATCCGTCTATCAACCAGGCGGTCGAAGTTCTAGAAAAGGCTACCGACCGAGTCGGGACTGCTGCCTATACTGAAGATTCAAGAGAAGGGGGTCTACGATACGTCCAACTCACAGTCGAGCGGACCACGGGAAAGGTTTGCCTCACACTAGTATGGGCAGCTTCGGATATTAAGTACGCACAGCCTGCATTGTCGCGTCTTACCAAGGAGCTGACGCGGCTGAATCCCGATTTGTGGCATAGTATGTGGCTACACTGCAATGATGGTGCCGGCAACAACATTTTTACGAGAAACCCCAAAAATTGGCATAGGATATCGGGGAACGAATTTCTCCGAGAGCCCATGGCAGTGGGAGATCAAGGATACCTTTTCTTTTCCCCCCTGGCGTTTCGACAAGGAAATCTTGATGGCTTTGACGTACTGGCCAATGATGTTGCGAGAGCTTTACCAAGTGGAAGCAGAGTTTGTGAATTGTATGCGGGTGTTGGTCTTTTGGGGATAACTGCGCTAACATATCATGCCAAGTACGGTACACAACCGCTCACATGGGTGCGATGTAGCGATGAAAATCCTGCCAATCCCAGGTGTTTCTATCGATCAGTGAATACTTTGTAGGTTGATCGTTTCATTTCCAAGGTCGTTTTGTATGTGTTGCGCTGACTGGACTGTCTGACTCATTCAATCCTTCCTTCCTTCTTTTCACATTATAGACCTGCTTCGATCACCCAATACCAATCGGACAAAAACGGAGGGAAACAAGATATGACCCTAGGAGAACTCATGAAGATGATGGAATCGGGAAATGAGGTTGGAAACGAAGACAGGTCAGGGGCACGCATTACCTACACCGTTTCGGATGCAACTGCTGCGTTGAGAGCAGGACAAGCGTTGGGTGCTTCAGTGCTGGTTGTGGACCCGCCCAGAAAAGGGCTGGAAGATGAAGTCCTGAAGGAGCTATGCAAGCCTTTCAACCCAAATCAACCGTTCGTGGAAAGCCCAACTCTTTTGGCCTTTTCTGATGAAGCCATGAATTGGACAAATGATGTCCAGACTTTGGTCTATGTCAGCTGTGGTTTTGACGCCTTGGCTAGGGATTCTGATCGCCTTCTTTCAAGCGGAGGTGGATGGACTTTGGAGAGTGCAACAGGTTATATTCTGTTTCCAGGAAGTAATCATGTCGAAACTCTATGCATTTTCCAGCGCTCGATACCTGCAGCTCCTTAAGTCAAACGTGAGGAGAGGAGTAGTAGGAATACGCACGTACTCTGCCAACGATGAAGAGTGGCGCTGGTCGGGTGCGAGTTTTCGTAACCTAGTAGTAGACAGAAGGTACAATTACGCATATGCTACTTTAGTTTGTTCTTGTGCGCACAAGCTGTGCCACTCTACTCTAGCGTAAAGAGAGTAGAGACCAGTTTTCGAGTATTGATCTGTTTTCGAGTATTGATCTTTGCGATTGAATAGTTTAGAGAGTAGTAGATGATCCAAATCTAGCTATGCTATGGACGGGTTGTTGTGCCTACCGGTACACGTGGAAATTGCTCATTGCGCGCGCATGCCATCATCCCGCGCGGTCTGCGTGATGATGACGTTCCTTTTCTCATCGCATAGATGATGTTTTTGTGTGGCTCCGATCGCGCGTGTTTTCTTTGTTGGCCATCATGCTGCGATGCGATGATGTTCTTTGCGGCTACCGCGGTACTATACACCATTGTAGCATGCTGATGATGATGCACGATGAGAGGCCATCATTCGCTATACTGTTTTTTTAAATAAACTGCTTTCTCGGCTCTGTTCAGTGGCAACATCCTTCTTGCTGCGATACCGGTATCGGTGGAATAGTCCACGGCTCGGGTAGATTCTGCATCAAGCTCTGTTAGAAGTTTTCAGTGCGTTGAAAAGAAGGATATGCCTCATCAATTGGCAACGTGCAACAGGAGGAGGCATCCTGCCGTCGGAAGATCCAAAAAGATGGCAGCCACTTTTTTCTGCGTGTCTTCGTCTTTCACGGGTGCCCATGCCTTTGTGAGAAACTCGGCCTCGCGATCGAGAGCCTTTGGATTTGTTTCCAAGAGTCCTCGATTGGAAAGGATTGTCCCGTCCTCGCGGCTTTACTTTCCCGTGGCACCTTCAGCGACCGTAGAGAAAGTGACGGAATATGATATTTTGAACAAAGAACGGGGTTTGGAGTCTTATACTCCAACGGATTTCGAGGGTGAGATCTACAAGTGGTGGGAAGACGCTGGTTGCTTCAAACCAGATGCCAAGCAGAAGCCGTCGGATGATAATTCGAAGAAAAAGCCCTACGTCCTGCCGATGCCTCCTCCCAACGTCACTGGAAGGCTTCACATGGGTCATGCCATTTTCGTTGCTCTTCAAGATGTCTTGGCTAGGTTTCATCGAATGAGAGGACGGCCTGTTCTATGGCTACCTGGTAAGTTTGAAATCTCCCATTGACATAGGGCTGAATAGGTGGTTGGTCTCCTTCGATATTATTCGCGCTCACATTTCATTTCAAAGGAACTGATCATGCGGGTATCGCGACTCAGCTGCAGGTGGAAAAGCAATTGATTGCCGAGGGTACAACTAGAGAAGAGGTCGGTCGTGACGTCTTTTTGGAACGTGTCTGGGAGTATAAGGCGGAACAAGGTGGTCACATTACACGACAATTGCGATCGTTAGGAGCTTCGGCTGATTGGAGCCGAGAGCGATTCACAATGGATCCGGATCTATGTGAGGCCGTTTCTGAGGCGTTTGTGAGACTTCATGAGAAGGGATTGGTTTATCGCGGTGAATACATGGTGAATTGGGCACCGCTTCTGAAAACGGCAGTGAGTGACCTCGAGGTGGAATACTCCGAAGAAGAAGGCAAGCTTTACTATTTCAAATATATGGTAGACGGCAGCGATGAATTTCTACCCGTGGCGACCACAAGACCTGAAACGATCATGGGAGATACGGCTGTTTGTGTCCATCCTGAAGACGAACGGTACAAGGACCTTGTAGGAAAAATGGCCGTCGTTCCAATGAGCGGAGGTAGGACGATTCCTATCATCGCCGACGAGTATGTTGACATGGAGTTCGGCACAGGAGCCCTTAAGATTACACCTGGCCACGACCCGAATGATTATGCTATCGGCAAAAAGTTTGACCTTCCAATCATCAACATCATGAACAAGGATGGCTCACTGAACGCCAATGCTGGCCAATATGATGGTTTGGACCGATTTGAGGCGCGCGAGAAACTGTGGGCTGACATGGGAGCAGCAGACTTGACAATCAAGGCTGATCCACACACTCAGCGTGTTCCTCGATCGCAACGTGGAGGAGAAATCATTGAGCCCCTAGTGAGCAGCCAGTGGTTTGTGAAGACGGAGGGGATGGGTGCAAAAGCATTGAAAGCCGTTAAGGATGGAGACATCAAGATTGTCCCCCAGCGATTTGACAAGATCTGGTACAACTGGCTAACCGACATTCATGATTGGTGTGTGTCCAGGCAGCTCTGGTGGGGGCATCGCATCCCCGTCTGGTATGTCGGCGAAACCGGCGAAGCAGAATACGTTGTTGCTCGAAACGATAAGGAGGCACGGGAGAAGGCTGTTGCAGCAGGTCACCCAGAAGATGTCACACTGCGTCAAGAGGAAGACGTATTAGACACCTGGTTTAGTTCTGGTCTCTGGCCATTCGCCACGTTAGGCTGGCCTGGGAATGAGGGAGACATGGATTCTGATTTGGCTCGATTCTATCCTGCTACTTGTTTGGAGACCGGATACGATATTCTCTTCTTTTGGGTGGCAAGGATGGCCATGATGGGTATTGAGCTCACAGGGAAAAGCCCGTTCGATGTCGTCTACCTTCATGGTCTTGTGCGGGCTGCCGATGGGACCAAAATGTCCAAGACGAAAGGCAATGTCATCGATCCCTTGGATACGGTTGCCGAATATGGTGCTGATAGTCTGCGTTACTCGTTGGTCACTGGTGTGACACCTGGACAGGTAAGTTCCAATAGCTTCCATCTGAACGAAAAGCTTACACCGAAAAAGCACGACTCACTAATCGTCTCTCGTTCTTAGGATATCCCATTGAACATGGAAAAAATTGCAGCCAATCGAAACTTTGCGAACAAGCTTTGGAATATTTGCAAGTTCGTTACAAGTAATGCCTTGAAGGATCTTGACGAAGAAGAGTTCAAGACATTTGGTGTCACCGGTCCTATCGGCCAGGAGGAATTTGATCAGCTTTCTCTCCCTGAAAGGTACATTGTTTCAGAGTGTCACACCCTCGTCGCCAGTGTCACTGCGGACATCGAAAAGTACCAGCTCGGCGCTGCTGGAAGCAAGGTCTACGAATTCTTGTGGGACAAATTTGCGGATTGGTATGTCGAAATTTCGAAGACTCGTCTCTATGAAGGTGCTGGCGGAGGTGGCGTGGAAGAGCTCAAGTCGGCACGACGTGTTTTGGTCTACATCTTGGACACTTCCCTGCGCCTACTTCATCCGTACATGCCGTATGTCACTGAACAGCTGTGGCATCATCTTCCTCGAGCAGGACGGTCTACAGAGGCGGCCGCCCACGCTTTGATGCTATCCGACTGGCCTCAAATGGATGATTCCGCCCCTCTTGTCACAAGCGATGAAGCCGTGAGCACGTTTGGATGTTTCCAAGCACTCACGAGAAGCATCCGAAATGCCCGGGCCGAGTACAACGTGGAACCAGGAAAGCGCATCAGCGCAGTCGTTGTAGCGTCAGGAGACTTGAAAACAGAGCTTGAGAAGGAAATCAAATCTCTTGTGGCTCTAGCGAAATTGGATCCTGAACAAGTCAGTGTAGTGGATCGCGACAGTGATGAGGCCAAGGCCGCCATGGCCGAGAAGTCTGTTCAATTGGTGGTTCAAGATGGAGTGGAGGCTTATTTACCACTGTCTGGACTGATTGATCCAGATAAGGAGCGCAAGAGACTGGAAAAGCAAAAAGAAAAACTCGGAAAGGAGATCGAAAAGTTGGCAGGTCGCCTCAAGTCGAAGGGTTTCACGGACAAGGCGCCAGCCGAAGTGGTCGACAAAGCCAAGGCAGAACTTGCTGAATTGGAAGATCAAGCCAAAAAAGTCGAAACGAGTCTTGAAGCGCTGCCCGTCTCCTAGTAGTAGTAGTCGTGCAAGGTGACAGTAAAAATTAGCAATGTTTGTTGTGGCTAGCATATCGTAATCTATTCACTCGTGGTGGTTAAAATGAGTAATACTGTAGCACAAAGTGTAAAGCAGCTATGTAGTCGTGATGTGTGTGTAGTCTATTTGCTTGTTGTCTAGTTAGTTTAGAATAATAGTGTACAATCTGCAAAGCAGCTTTGAAGTCGTGATGTTATTGGGCGACTTGTAATTGTTCGGTTCCTTCCATGTGAATTTCCAGAGCAGCCTGTTTCGCGAGAGTGGGAAGTGACCAAGACTTCATTCCCGGTTTATACATACCAGGCATGTGCTCTGTATCCCCGTAAAATTCCATTCCCCATGGTCCAAACGAGCCATCCTCGTAGACAGCTCTTGAAAACTTGGTGATGCCACCCAGTGGCCAGGCGCTCAAGGAGCTGTCGCTCAGTGTCTTTCCCTCGAAATAAACCGCCATGGATTGATCGCAAGGAGCATGGCTCACAATCACAAAACTTTCCCCGTGACAGGCTGACTTCAGTAGAATCCCGTCTAGCGTTTTAGAGCATCTTTGAAACAACTCTTGTTCCGACTCCTCCATGAACTCCTCATCGGCGTTTCCAGGAGAACAATTAGTTTGAGGATTAGCGCTCGAGTAGTCCAAATCGACATTTGGTAGTTCCTCTGCCAACTCTTGCTTTGACTTAGGGTAAGTCACCGTACCGTTGGGTAGCACCAAGAGCGACTTTTGCTGCCATTCCGTCAAACCTTCTTCGATTCTTACTTGGGTGCCAATGGGCAACTGAGAAGCAATCACCTGAGCCGTTTGTGCGGTCCGTGTGAAGGGGGAGCTGTATACATGCACGGGATCAGAGCATGATGATTCCATCACTTCCTTTTGAATCTCACTCGCAATAGCTTGAGCGTGATCCATGCCTTCAGTGGGATCCAAGGGACTGTTAAAGGGACCGAAATGCTCCACGAGAGGGAACTTTGTGAGGCCGTAGCGAACGATCCAAACATTCTGCTTCTTCACGTCGGAAGAAGACGGATCAGTAATAATATTCGATGGAGCCCCCATGGTGAATGATTGCTTTATAATATGATGTGTTGTATGGTGTTGTTTGCTTTATTGTGGGTTATGCAAGGTGTCGACAACTGTGATGTGGTGTGACAACTTGAAAAAATAATTATGTCAGTGTCAAACTCGTATTGTTTCGTGTTTCTTGTTTCGTATTATTATTTTATTGTTGTTGACACGATACGGAAATTGCATGAAAGAGCGCTGAAAGAGGAAGGTGAAGAAAAGGCATGGAATGGCGAGATGGCAACTCCGCGGCCTCGTCCTAAATAAAAGGGCTTCGTACGGCTAAATATCGACGAAGATTCAGAGATTCGAAGATTGATTCTCGTTCGAGATCCGCTCGGTGGTTGTACAAGTACCGGTACCAGGTACCGGCTCCTTGTTACCGGTACTGTATGTGCGTGGTGAAGGACGACGCAAGACGACGTGTGCCTTTCTCGAGTAAGCATACTGTACCGGTACAAAGGAAACCCCTGATCATGCTGATGACTGATGGACACATATTCTTTATTGCAGTCCTCAACGAAAATGCTTGGGGGGAGAACTTACCCATGGTCCATGGATGGGCTGATGACCGCGCAGCCGCGAATGTGCCACGAACGCAACACACAAGAGTTCAGGACAACAACGCAACTTGACGCAACCACGGATACTCCGACGGTAGTTGAAAAAAATATCATGTCGCTTCTTTCCATTCGACTACACCGACCATTTCAAAATAGCTCTTCCTTGCGCACTCGCGCGAAAAATTAAACACGTGGAAGAATGCATCCAAAAGATCGAAGATGATCCGCAAACTCACCAACGACCAACGAGACGTAATCATCATCAAACATCAAAATCAATCCACATAAAACAAAACGCCACAACATCCTTTGATGCTGCAATAGAAATCACTGGTACGCGGGTAGACATCAATTTCAGAACTGACAAATAACATAAGGATAAGAATGAGAGCCCCGCTTCGATCGTTGCTGGTGTCCCTGCTTCTGGGCATTCAAGCAGAAGCCTCCTTGTTTGGGCGGCGAAAAACATCATTCTTCTCCACGAAATCGGCGACGGCCCACCCGCGCTTGACAGTCTTGTCGCAACTGCGTGGTGGCGCGGATGACAAGATCGTAGGCCCATGTATAGGAATCGATCTGGGGACCACATACTCGTGTGTTGCCGTGTGGAGGAACAATCGCGTGGACGTGTGCCCGAACGAGCAGGGACACCGCATCACTCCTTCCTATGTAGCTTTTCTCAAGGATGGAACCCGACTCGTCGGAGACGCCGCCAAGAATCAAGCGTCTCAAAATCCTACGGGAACCGTCTTTGATGTCAAGCGTCTGATTGGAAGAAATTTCAATGATGCGACGGTCCAACAAGACAAAAAACTCTTTCCGTATGCCATTGTGGACGACAAGCATGGACACCCTGTTGTCGAACTAGAGAAATCCATTGCCTCCAAACATTCAAAAGCGAAATACACACCTGAAGAGATCAGCGGAATGATCTTGCGCAAAATGAAAGAAATTGCGGAAACGTACTTGGGACAAGAAGTCAAACATGCGGTTGTCACAGTCCCTGCCTACTTTACTGACGCCCAGCGGCAGGCCACCAAAGATGCAGGGACGATTGCCGGATTGAAAATCGAACGAGTCATTAATGAGCCAACAGCAGCTGCAATTGCATATGGTCTGGACAAGCAAGACCGAGAAGAGAACATTCTGGTCTTTGATTTGGGTGGTGGTACCTTTGATGTCACATTGCTGTCGATTGACAACGGAGTCTTTGAAGTACGAGCGACTTCAGGGAATACCCATTTGGGTGGAGAGGTACGTCGTCCTTAGTTGTGGTTGGTATGTGTGGTGTGTACGATGTTTTGTATTCGTATTGTGTGCTGACTTTATAGTCGGCACCACTTTTTGCACAAACAGGATTTCGATCAACGCTTGATGGAGTACTGCATGAGTCAATTCAAACGACAAACCGGGATCGACATTTCTGATGATAAGCGAGCCGTTCAACGATTGCGAAAGCAGTGCGAAAATGCCAAGCGAACCTTGTCCACACAAACTTCGACAACAATTGATTGTGAAGCCCTGGCCAAGGGAGAAGATTTCAGCACGACCATTTCACGTGCCAAATTTGAGGAACTTAACCTCGACTTGTTCAAAAAGACGTTGACTCCTGTTACTCAGGTCTTGAAAGATAGTGGAATGGGAAAGAATGACGTCGATCAAGTCATTTTGGTCGGTGGGTCTACGCGAATTCCCAAGATCCAAAGCATGTTGTCCGAATTTTTTGCCGGCAAGAAGCTCAACAAGAGTATCAATCCAGACGAAGCAGTGGTAAGTGCCCATGACACCCACATCTTTTGAAAAACAGAAGGAGGGAGGGGTGGTATATGGTGTATTCGTATGTATGTCAATGCTAAGGATGATAATTTGTTGACGCTTGGCTTCTGATGAGCGCTTGGTGACCGGAGTAGTTACCGGGTCCATTCGTCAAGTGTCTCTTGATGCGAACAGTCAAACATTTATTCTGAAGCGTTCTTCGCAACCTTGGGCGCCTTAGCAAACACTCGCTTTCTGTATTACAATATGTATCATCTCTCACACATCCTGATTCTGTATGCTGTGCATCATTCAGGCCTATGGAGCTGCTGTGCAGGGAGGGATTCTCAGCGGGGACGCCGCCGAAGCCACCAAAGATGTCTTGCTTTTGGACGTGGCGCCATTATCACTCGGTATTGAGACCGCTGGTGGAGTCATGACAGCGCTTATCAAACGTGGTACGACGATCCCAGTCAAGAAATCTCAGGTCTTTTCGACGTATGCGGACAACCAACCAGGGGTCAACATTCAAGTCTTTGAGGGAGAGCGTAGTATGACCAAGTCCAATCGGCTCTTGGGACAATTTGAATTGGCGGGTATTCCGCCGGCTCCTCGAGGAGTACCGCAAATTGAAGTTAGCTTTGATGTCGATGCGAATGGAATCTTGAGTATCTCTGCCCACGATAAGGGAACTGGGAAACAGGAATCTTTGACCATCACCAGCGAAAAGGGTCGTCTCTCTGAAGAAGAAATTGAACGGATGGTTGTAGAAGCCGAAGAATTCGCTGAGCAAGATGCTAAAGAAAAGGCCAAAGTTCAAGCTCGCAATGACTTGGAAGCCTATCTTTACAACTTGAAGAATTCGATAAATGATGCACTGAAAGGGAAATTGTCGGAAGACGATGGGTCGGTGTTGAGCAAGGCAATCGACGACGGTCTTGTCTGGCTCGAAGACAATCCGGCTGCCGAAAAGGAAGAGTACGACGCCAAGCAAAAAGAAGTGGAGGGAATCGCAAATCCCATCCTAAAGAGAGCATACGAGAAGGGTGCAGCGGGCGCATCCAATATGGATGACGACGACTTTTTGGGAGAAGATCTGGACGGGGTACACAGTGGCCCAAGCGTAGAGGAAGTGGACTAGACCCTTTCACGACGACTTGTTTATAAAGTACGAACTAAAGCTAAATCGATTCGTATGGGATACTGCTACCATAGTCCCTAAACTACCAGGAGTATGAGTGAATACTACTGACTATCTGTGCAAAGATTTGCGCCCTCCTTACCCGTAGACACTCTACATGCTGTACTGACTGTTGTTGTTTCGGTAGGATCGGCTCCCGGCTCATGACCAAGCCAGATATTAGAGAGCCCACTTTTACTTTTACTAGTCTTCTCTCTAGACTACTACTAGTAACACGTTTTGCTTTTACATTCTTCGCTTTGCTCTCTACTCTCTACTAGTAGTAGCTACTACTCTACTACTAGAGGTAGAGACAGGTGAGGTCTGAAAAATCTACGGTGCAAGTACTTGTACAGGGAGCAAACCAGGGACCAAAAACGCGATAGAAGCTCATCGGAGTAGTCAAGTCCGTCCGTTAAGAAGGTCGGCCCGCGCGAGTTCTCACAAGTCACGCACGTGTGGACTTATTATCCATACAAGGACGTACCGGTCGGTATGTATGTATGCGGTACCCCATTTTCCCGCCTCTTTCTACCGCTACGTGTACTTTCGGGTAAAACGTGTGAAAGGCGCGGTTCGGACCTACGTTTCGAAACATCAAAACCGGTATTATTACCGACTACCGACCCTTCTCATAGTAGTTGTATTTGATTTATTCTTACGAGCATCAAGCATTTACAATCTACAACAGCATCAGATAGCATTCGAGCTCGTCTTCGTCTCTCGTCTGTTGACAACAAAAAGGATTAGACAAATAGTTGGAGTACTGGGTCGTCCAAGCTCAGAAGCATTTTCAAGAAACGATTTGTAGACTGAATTGAAAGGGCAAGAGCGACGATATAATTCGTTAAAATGGAAAATGTACACGATTTCAGCGGTTACGAGCCTACCGCCAAAGACCCTGGATGGTCGCTGACCATCGGCGTGGTTATTATATGTATTCTTGTTAATTTATCGCTGCCGATTCTTGTAAGATTGGCAGCGCGCTTCGACAAAAGAAAGGAGCAACAGAAGGGTGAAATTCCCCGCGCCACCAGGGATGAGCCAAACCTTGCGGAGCGCGAAGAATCGGAGGCCAGCAAGCCTACTTTGAAGGCAGGTCCACAATCCCGGCCAATGGGGCTCTATCAAATGCCATACAATGCCCCCTCCATTGTTTCGAACGCGGCTAATTCCGTTGTCTCCGTTAGATCGAACGTTTCTACCTCGGTTTTTTCGCAAGTCTCCGCGGCAATCTTGGAGAGCAGGCCCCATAGGCTCGGCCAAAAAAAGCGAAAAAAGTACAAGCAGAATCATCCCCCCTCGATTCCGATTCCAAAACCGGACGTCCTAGCGAACGTGCGATCTGGTGTCGTCCGTGATTTGGATGACGCTTCCTCGGTTTGCAGCAAATCTGTCATGAGTGTTCTAGACCAGGATGCCGTGAGTATCCAGGACGCGGTTGACGCAACAGATGGAAATGTAAACGGGGGAGATAACCTGCCAGTGCTACTGGAACAGGACACACCAGAAAATTTGTGGGAGCAGTTCCTCGAGATAGCGGATTGGGATGCAGAATCGAAGCGCTTGGCTGCCTTAACTGTTCCGTACACGATTCAAGGATGCACTGAGGGTCTTTTCCAGATCATAAATGTGGCACTCATTGGACACCATCTCGGCGTTATGGAGGCGAATGCTTATGTTGTAGTGACCATCCTGCTTGAATTCACGGGCACTCTAACTTACGGGTTTGGAGAAGGTAAGAATTGTCACAGTCAGACAGAAGCAACTCATCTCTCCTTTATTTATGGCTTACATCTATGTTATACCTGTGTCTGTCCCTTCCCTCGACCGCAATAGCTATCGGAACCCTGGTGCCTCATGCTCACGGAGCTGGGAATGATATTTTAGTTGGTCGCTACTTGCAGTTGTCCATGCTCCTCTTTACCTTTTTGTCACTGCCAGCCATTGTGGTGTGGTGCTTCTACACATACGAAGCAGTGTTATGGTTTGGTTTCGATGAAGAGACAGCTACCATTTCGCAAAATTTTGCCTATCCGTTCTTGGTCATCATGTTCCTAGGCGGCTTGGATCATCCCGTCCACGAGTTCCTCGATGTCACAGGGCACGAAAAATACAGCACTGTCGTAAATATTCTGTACTATGCGGCTCAAACGCTTTCAATTTTCGTCGTCGTCTCGTTCGGAGTGACCGATCTTGTCTACATTGGTATTGTGCAAGCTTTTTTGGGTCTCATAATGTCTGTTTCGAACTTGGCCTATGTGCTCTACCGAGGTTGGCTCGATGATTACTGGGAAGGCTTCGTGAAGACACTTTCCCTTCGAGTAAGAAACGCATTTGGACGCAGACGAAGCCACATGTTTGGTATGCATCTCACGCACATTGTCATTTTTCTCTATACCAATCCCAGGATCGCCGGGCTGTGGGAGTCATGATGATTACTGCGATCCCTCTCTCGATTTCATGGTTGCTCACCTACGGAGAAGTAAGTCACGCCTTTGGCTAAACACCCGAGTGCTTATATCATTACCGTATCTTACATGATGTTTTCAACTGACGGATGTTGGCTTTTTCATGATCGGGCATAGTGGGAGGTCCTAACAATCTTTGCGAGGTAAGGAGAACGGCAGCTGCGTCGATGGAAAGTGTGATTCAAGATCGACGGCTCACAGAATTCCTTTTATGTTGTAGTGCAATGGGTCCAGCAGAGGTTGCCGCATGGGGAATGCTTGGTTTCGTCTGGGACACATTTGAGAAGTTGACAGGTAAGTGACTGCCGCTTTTGTGATGGACCCTGGAAATTACCACCAAGGAAGTCACAACAAGGTCACTTAAATTTTGCCCTCCCCCTTCAATTGACAGCCGGTTTCGCTGATGCTGCGGAAATGCGCGTGGGATTTCGAATGGGATCTGGGCAGCCGCATAGCGCGAAAATCGCCGCTTACAAAGCCATATATATGGGTGTGGTCGTTGCAGTTCTCTCCTCTGGTGGACTTTTCATCGTTTCGGGATATCTTCCGAGCTGGCTTACTCCCGACCCCACACTGCAGCGTTTGATTTTTGATGCTCTGCCTCTGGTACGTAATAGTCCTGGATCAAGCAGGCGTGAACTTGTAGTTTGGCGAGCGCTCACTTCATTTTGGTGCAAAAGATGGGTTTTGGCCAGATCTTGCTCATCATTGGGACTGTCTCGTGGGGAATTGTTGGTGCACAAGGACGTGTACGTCTTGCAACTGCAATTGAATTCATGACGAGTTGGTTCGTTGCTATTCCGTTTTGCGCTATTTCTCTTTACGTATTGAACTACAATCTGGTTGGTTTCGTCGCTGCCTTGGTTTTTGGATACACTGTCGGTGGTGTCGTCATGGGTTTTATCATTCTCAGATCCGATTGGGGATCTCTTTCTCAGACCGTGATTTCGCGAAATGCCCTTGAAGGAGTAACTTGGGACGATAACGACTGGGAGGAGCTACCACCCCATGTTCAAAAAGCGGCACTTTGCCTCGGGTACACCAAACGGCTCTGGGATAATGATGAAGAGCCCCCGAGTAACGACCGAGATTGGGATGAATTGAGCCCCCAAGAAAAGGAAGCTGCCCAAATCATGGGCTTTAACAAACGACAGTGGGACGAAGAGAGCGATACTAGCGACGGAGACTCGCAGAGCGAAGAGAAGGGGAAATACGATCATCTTGACTGGAAAGCACTGCCTTCCGATGTACAAAAAGCCGCCAAAGTGCTTGGCTACGAGAAGAAAATTTGGGATTCTGACCAAGAACCTTCGTCTAGTGATCATGCTTGGAATGAGATGAGCCCTGCAGAACAAGAGGCGGCTACTATCCTGGGTTACAACAAGAAAATGTGGGACAAGGGGGACGAAGGCGAAGAATCGAAGCCACTGAACGTCAATTACGATGACATGGACTGGAAAGAACTGCCACCAGATGTACGGGCTGCAGCAGAAATTCTGGCGTACGACGAGACAACGTGGGATACTGACGGGTCACCGCCATCCGATGGCAAGTACTGGCACAAACTGACCGAAAAGGAGCAGGAAGCTGCAAAGAAGCTTGGCTACACCCCAAAGACATGGGATGACGACAGTAGCTCTGACGTCTCCTCATGCGTCGCCGTCGAAAATAGGTGTAAAGCCCAAGAATCGAAGCCACTGAACGTATGTTACGATGACATGGACTGGAAAGAACTGTCCCCTGATGTGCGGGCTGCAGCAGAAATTCTGGGGTATGACGAGAAAACGTGGGATACTGACGGGTCACCGCCATCTGATGACAAGTACTGGCACAAACTGACCGAAAAGGAGCAGGAAGCTGCAAAGAAGCTTGGCTACACCCCAAAGACATGGGACGACGACAGTAGCTCTGACGTCTCCTCATGCGTCGCCGTCGAAAATATTTGTAGAGCCCAAGAATCGAAGCCACTGAACGCCAATTACGATGACATGGACTGGAAAGAACTGCCACCAGATGTACGGGCTGCAGCAGAAATTCTGGGGTATGACGAGAAAACGTGGGATACTGACGGGTCACCGCCATCCGATGGCAAGTACTGGCACAAACTGACCGAAAAGGAGCAGGAAGCTGCAAAGAAGCTTGGCTACACCCCAAAGACATGGGATGACGACAGTAGCTCTGACGACTCCACATCCATCGCCGTCGAAAAGAGTTCTAAAAGCGGAATCTAGTAGATTGGTGACTGCAGTGTTCCACTTCCCACCAGCTGGCAAAACTCCGACCGAGGAGTCTAATGAAAACCAGGATTCTTGTTCACGCTGAACTCTACAGCAATGACACTTCAACCAACATTGTAACAATTCCTAGCCAAGGTAGATGCATACAGGTTGTCCATAATCCCCAAACCGAAACAGTAGACTACCGGTAGGGATAGAGAAGATCGCATAAACATCATTGTTGGTTGTTGCTACAAGTACAGTTAGTAGCCGCAAATAGAGAGGACTAGTCAAGGCCCAAGACGAGTCCGATACTACCGTACTATATTAGTATGTACGAAATACGGAATGTGCCATCCGCGCGAGTATCTTTGTCTCACGATCATTTTTCATGTTCGCTCCGCCTCTACCATTTGCGTTCTATGTTCTATTTGATAGGGAATAGTGCGCACCAAGCCTAGAGACAAAGTAAACGCGAGAAGCAGTATTTGGCAGCGCAGCTGCCGCTAACAATGATAGTTCGGACGACGAACAGAAAATGGCAGAACGCCGGGCCTTTGAGCAGAAGCGAAAGACTCAGAAGCTTCAAGCCAGAAATATCAAGGTTATACTATACTACAACCAAAGACATTGAACGATAGCAGCTCTGACGATTGATTCTCAAGGGTATACTATACTACAACCAAAGACATTGGACGACGATAGCAGCTCTGACGATTGATTCCTCATTCGACTCGTCATCCATCGCCGTCGAAAATAGTTCTTAAGCTAGAATCCAGATTGGTGACTGCAGTGCTAGTTGTACACCTCCCACCATCTGGCAAAAATTCCTAACGAAAACCAGGCTTGTTCCCGCTGAACTCAACAGCAACATCAGTTCGAGCAACATTTGCAATTCCTAGCGAAGGTAGTTGCATACAGGTAGACTCCGAGCCCTAAGAACCGTCCGTTCGAGTTCATGAGGTCGACCTTTAGGCTAGCCGAGGGGAATCAAGCGACCACACTGGTCCACCGCCACACGTTTTGCCTTACTTTGGCTTGCCCTCAGTACCATTGTGGGCTTCTTTGTGCGAGAAGAAGAGTCCGAACCAGACCACGAGGGAAAAAGCATCACCACATCCTCTGGACTCGCAAGGACAGGACCATCATGAGAAGCTGCGATTCGATTGGACTTGCTTTGGCTTACCCTCTGCTGGGCCGCTGACAGCTTCTTTGAGCGAAAAGAAGAGTCCGAACCAGACCGCGAAGGAAAAAGGGTCATCAAATCCTCTGGACTCGCAAGGACGGTACCACCTTGAGAAGCTGCGATTCGATTAGATTTGCTTTGGCCTACCCTTCGAGCCACTGTCGGCTTTTTTTGGCACGAAGAAGATCCCGAACAAGACCGTGAAGGAAAAAGCGTCATCAAGTCCTCTGGACTGGTAGGGACACTATCATCTTGAGAGGAACTACAGGTACTTAGTTCATCATTCCATGTTTCCTCGGTGTATCCCAGCGTTTGAGCTGCTTCCTGCTCGTCAGGATTCAACTGGTACCAACCCTTGTCCCTGGAGCATGGTATCTTATCCTCGTCCCAAATTGCCTGGTTGTAGCCTAGAAGGACAGCCGCCGCTTGAATGTGAAGGGGCAGCTCCTTCCAGCAACTGTCATCGTAGATTGGCAATGTCTCGTTGATCGAAGAATCCGATTTATCCCTTTCCCACGTGGTTTTATTGTAACCTAGACATCGAGCAGCAGCTTTCTCTTCTTCGTTGAGTTCGTCCCAAGTATTGCTCGTCTTTATAGATCTACCCCTGTTTTCGTCCCATGAATTTTTTGTACATCCGAGGAGCTCTGCGGCCCTTGAAGCCCGGTTGGGTAAACTATCCCAGGTGTAGTCATTATATGGTAGAGCATGCGATCCATGCCTTTCAATGAGAATCTCAGACTGCAACTTCCAGTCAGAGGTCAAAACGATATAACTGATCCAAATCCCACCTATGCTGTATCCAACAACCAACGCGGCAACCGTTCCCACCAAATTGAAGTTGAAGATGAATACCGATATAGCGCTGAGAGGAACCACAAAGCACCAACTGGTGATGATTTCGACGAAAGTTGCCAAGCGGACTCGTCCCTGGGCTGTGACTACGTTCCATAGCACATTTCCCACAACCATTGATACCTGACCGAATCCCATCTGCAGAGGCACCATAATTGGAGGTGAGGAATCTGCGTGTACCGATTAGTCGCGCCACCTCTTCCGCCGAAGCATCGAATGGGACTTACCATCGGCAACGTTTCGAAAATCATTCGTTGCAGAGTCGGATCTGGCGTAAGCCAGCTTGGTATTTGTTCGGCAAAACAGAACAGCAAGCCAGTGGAAAATACAGCCATGACCGCACCAAAGTAAGTAGCTTTGTACGCAGTCATTTTGGCTTCCACAGGCCTCCCCCCCCCCAGCAAGGAACCGACGCGAACTTCTCCTGCCGAAGACAAGGCAGCTATGAAAATAACAAAGAGACACTGAAAAGTCAGGAGATGCAGCATCCCATCGACAGGCGTTTGAATGTACCAGAAGTTCTCTCAACGTACAGACAAGATTTTCGAAGGTGCCCCAGAGATACCCCAAGAGACCCCAGGCTGCAACTTCTGCTGGTCCCATACCTCTGCAAACCGCAAAGTGTGAGAAGAATACCTTCAGACTATCTGCAATCGAGACGTTTTCTTCGCACTCTTACCTTGCAAAAAGCGTGAGCACCTCCCACTTTTTGTAGTGACAAACAAAAAGGGAAATTGTCGAAATTAGACAGGATATGGCTCGTGGCGAAAAATTGAGAGCGACCCTCAAATAGTCGGTTCATGTTTAGCTGATCTCTTACCTCTCCATATGTTAGAATGTATGAAATCGTAAGTGGTATTGCCGTAGTCATCATGGTGTGGACTGCCCGTCGATCCTGGAAAACGCCATTTTGTTAGAAGTACTACTCTAGCATCGGTTTCGCCTGAAGAACTTCGTACTAAGAACACCTCGTGATGACTACTTACTTTCAGAGAAAATGTCATCGCCAGGCCTTCCCAATATTCGTCAAGCCACCCGCGATACATAACGAAACCGAAATTTGCGACTGCTGCAATGATGCCCCAGATAGCTGTGACAATCTGAATCGCCAAAAGGTCTCTGATTCCAATAGCAACCATTACTACATATATCAGAGTCTTGGTTGCTGTGTACCCAATTTCGAAAATAGTGGCGTACTGTTCGTGACCGTTGGCTGCAAGAAAACTGTAAATGCAAGCATCGATTCCTCCCACTACATACCAAGCCAAATAGGGGTAGACGAAGCTTTGTGCAAAAGCAGCCGTCTCCTCGTCAAACCCAAACCAGAGAATAACTTCATCTGTCCATAATCCCCACACCAAAACGGTAGGGATAGAGAAGATCGTATGAAATATCATTGCTAGCTGCAAGTAGCGACCAGCTAGGATTTTATTCCCTGCACCGTCCGCCTGGGGAACCAGGGTCCCGACGGCTTTTGTTGTAGTAGATCATGGCGGTGTCAGTGACATTGGATTCTTGATCTAGTAGATGGGAACATACAACAAATCACACCCACCTGCTGAAAACCCGTAGACCAGAGTGTCTGTTATTGACATCAAAGTATCAACAACAATTTTCACGTTGGCTTCTTGGACGCCGATATAGTATCCGACAATAGCCACATCGATCATGCTTAAGACACCGCTAATGATCGATTGCAGCCAGTAGGGCAAAAACAACGCAAGAAGTTGTTTTGCTCTGTCATCGTAGTCTACTATCTCGCATATTTTCTCCACCAAACTCTGCTCACTCGAATTTTCTTCCTGTTCGCGGTCGCAATCGTCCGTCACATTTTTTGTTGGTCGTTGCTGCTTGCTGGACGTGGTACACTGAACTGCCGCAGTCTTTATGAAATTCTTCCTCCTTGTTCGCGCATTTCCTATTCGTACCAAGACTGGTAAGATCAAGTTGAGGGCCAAACATATGGCCACTGTCACGATGGTAAGCCACCATCCCGGGTCTGTAGTGGTTGGCTCATAATTCTCAAACTCGGTGGAATTTCCAACCCCCAGATTTCGGCCTTGGATCATGATAGGCTTTCGCCTTCTTTCAAAAGTAGACAAGCAACAAGTACTGTCGTCTGTTGGAACACGAAAGCTGTTTCACTGGTTTCTCCTCCTTCCTGTGCTGCGGTTTGGACTATCAAGACTACACTACTAGAAGAAGTCTATGGGCTTGCTTGGCCATCAACCATCACTTTATTTGTTTTGTACGAGTACCATACCAACGAATAAAATGAGAGGAGGAGGAGGAGTCATTATAATTATTAAAGTCATGAAAAACATATTATTATTTTAAGTACATAATAGTCTACCGGTACCGGTACCATACCAGATACAGTAATACGGTAGTAATCACCGTGCATGCGTGCGTGACGTCTCGGATCCGGACATCCCCGTGTCACAATAATCCTTGGGCCAGATCTTTTTTTACCGCACTGTACCTGGTACCGGTGGTCGTCTGTCGTGAATAGGATTCGCGATGTACAGAAACAGTCCCAAATGGAGATCCAATCGGATGAGTCTGCGATTCAATCGGACGGTAGTCTTAGAAGCGACGTTCCGGCGGAAACTATCGTTTACTATACATGAAGAATGAACAATACAATCCAACCATTGAGATTCCCTAAACGGAGCGAAAGGCTACCATAACAAGAAAGTATGTGGGATCGAGATATAGACAGTTGGGAGCGAATATTACTAGTATCTTCATCAAGGAAGATATGATTAATTAGATTGTCAGTTCCAAGATTGATCTGCGAAAGCAAGAATCCAAACCCAAGAAGTATAGTTATCGGAAGTAGAATAACATTGTCATAATCTCGAGTTTGAGACGAAAGTTTACTTTACTGGAGACAGGTTCGTGCATCGGAAGATCAGACGAACTATGTACCAGTACTACTACACGACACGGGACTGAGGAAGTGGTTCAACGAGTCATTAGTCAGCTGACGAAGTACAGACTACGGAGATTTCAACACGCTTGCGCAAGCGACTGATTGAAATACTCACATAATCAGACGGTCGAGCGCGAGATTTGCGAAAAGACAAAACATGAGCGACACGAAGGAAGACGTCGAAAGCTCCTACAGATATCCTTTCTTTCCTTTTAAAATTTTCCCACCTCCCACCCTGGGCTCTTTCCAGCTTATGGAACTATGCTAGTCCCTGTCGCAAGTCGTCAAGTAGCGGCGCATCTGCGCACAATCACTACTCGACGCTCATGTACATACTGACAAAGACCTTTCGTACTCTAGGATTGCACCTGGCGTGAGGTGTAGCTAGGGAATCTTGGATTCTTCTGTCGCTCCTCGTGAATCACGGCCATTTGAGTCTTGGGACACGTGTACAGGGGAGCCTGTCTGTACTTGTACGAGGACAGTACCAGGTACAGTACTGTACCAGGTACTGTACACGTACCGGTACAGTACGTGTACCAGGTACAGTACCGGTACTGTACAAGTATGTACTCGTACCAGTACCGTCAGCCACAATAATCATGAAATCAGCCGACTGACCGACGGATCCAGAGCTTGACCTCATTTCAAATTTGAAAAACATTCTAACCAGCAACCAGCCATGGTGGTTGCCTTGGCATCCTCATCAACCCTCGAACAAAACTCCACGACGGACGAAGACGACTACGAGTACCGGTACTTT
Source organism: Nitzschia sp. pyKryTriq1 (assembly GCA_956465555.1). Taxonomy (NCBI): domain Eukaryota; phylum Bacillariophyta; class Bacillariophyceae; order Bacillariales; family Bacillariaceae; genus Nitzschia; species Nitzschia sp. pyKryTriq1. The sequence continues at coordinate 3,552,367 of OY101116.1, forward strand.
ATTGCGGAGCCTATGACCTTCCCGCCTTTGACCATGATATATGATTCAAACATCGAGGCAGTCATAGCAACAAGATAGTACGAATATTATGTCAGGGCTACACGTAGATGACGCTTCTCCACACAGAAATGGAGAATTGGCTCTTTTTCCAAAGAAAAAAGTATTGACTGTCGAAATTTTGGACGACGATGACGAAACAGATAGTGAGGATCTGGAAATGCACCACATGAGTCCTCCTGGTTCTCAGGTCCCAGATTGGGATAATGTTTGGGGGGAGTGCTTGGTGATCGAAGAACCATCAGTGGAGGAAGTCACCGGACAAACAAACGAGGAAGCGGAGGGGTCATCGAAGGATCACACTCGACCGGCTGTGCAAGCGCCCCTCGAAACCCCTAAAAGCAACAGAGAAAATAGGGACGATATTTGTGCAGACCTAGACGAATGTGATGAAGCTTGGTGGGAGAAAGCCAACGTCTGGGCAAACGATGTTGAATCAAGTATAAAAAAACCGAAGCGATTGCCGAGTCAACAACCGGACACGGCTAGCGCCGCCGATTCTTCGTCAACAGAGGAAAAAAATGTTGAAAATTTGGCGATTTCTTCGAAAAAGCGGAAACAAGTTTCTCAAGATTCGGAATCAACTGACGAGCAGAGCAGCTCACCCAAGAAACAAGAGCCAAAGGTGTCCAATGAACAATATTCTGGCAACAAATGGAATCAACAAAAGTTGAGATTTCACGCTCCCGACGATCACGCCGGTCAGGAATTTGAAGACAAAGATGGCAAATGGTACTTGCCTGTTGGGCGCACCCTTCGAGTTTTTAAACGAGGCGAAACATTCGAAAGTGATAGTGCCCAGGAGAGCTTGAAGGGATACCTCTTTACGCTCACCGATTGCGCCTTCAAAAGCACTCGGAAATACGCTGTATGCGAACAGGGTGCATGCATGTATCTGAAGGAAACGTTTATTGGCGAGGCGCATTCACAGAGGCTGTGCCGAAATTCTTTGTGGCGTCAACGATTTCAAGGAGACGATTTCAACATGGTTAGATGTTTCGGCCGGCACATGTTGGAGGAACGAAAATTGATTCCACTTCACGTTTTGGGGAAGTTAGTAAAGTCATCGAAAAGAGCACCAGATCCTTTTCTGGTCTATGACAGTCCACCAACCGATGCGAAGATGTCCCAAAACTATCGCTTTGCATACATGAGCCATGAAATGTTGGATCGCAACAAGTGGACGGACAGAAAAGGACCAAGTCCAAAACTACGCGTCCTAGATCTTTTTGCTGGGTGTGGTGGTATGCATTTGGGCTTCAAACAAGCTGGATTTCATCCAAAGGCCTGCCTAGTGGAGAATGACACTTTTGCCGAAGCCACACTTCGAGCAAATTTCCACGAGGCAGAAGTCTTTTGTGACGACGTGTGCTTCTTTCTGGAGTGTTGTATTGAACGGCGCCCTGGCTACCCGAATTTGAACGATTTCGATCACGTTCATGCAAGCTCTCCTTGTCAAGGATTCTCGCGGAAGAATCGAAACTACAATGGGGGGTCTGTGCCCTCCGACAAGGACACTGTAAGCAACAAGCCCTCCGAGAAGGACCTTGCAAACAATAGGCTGGCCCATGTTTTTGTTGACGTGCTACGACATTTCAAACTCAAAACAGCTTCCTTCGAAAACGTCACCGGTATGTTATGGGACAAAAATGAAGGACTGAAGCATGCCCGCAAAATAATTGCTGATCTACTTGAAATCGGATATCAATGTCGACTCTTCACTGTGAACGCATCTGAGCACGGTGATCCACAAAAGCGGTGCCGAGTCATAATTTTTGCGGCACGATTTGATTGCTACCTCCCCGATGCCCCTACTCCCAACTTGCTACCGCAAACGACTATTCAGGATGCTCTTGCAGACCTGAGAGATGTCGAACCAGCAGGTGGAAGCGGGCGAGCGCTGACAACATCAAATCGCATTGTTACCCAACACAGTAATGAAAGCGGCTTAGATCTCAAATCTGAGAACCATCATTTGAGTCAATGCCTGGATGGATTGGCTCCCACAATTTGTCGTCAAACTGGAATAAAACATCCAAACCACGCTCGCTCGCTCACGACTAGAGAACGCGCTCGTTTGCAGTCCTTCCCTGACTACATACAGTTTTGTGGTGGACGCACACAGCAGTTGAATCAAATAGGAAATGCAGTCCCTGTTTCTCTTGCAACCTGCTTGGCAAAGAAAATCTACGAAGCGCACCAGAAAGTACGAGTTATCGCTGACGCTCAGCGACTGCACTCGTAACTAAAGTACCAGAAATTGGTTTGTCGAGACGGAACGGTTCATACCTTTTGAGTCGTCTGAATGCGTGTTCCCTAGAGTAGCTTTACCGGTATAGTTAGTAGGCGCCAACTTGTCACAAATAATTTGAAATTTGAAGTCGGGCACTTCTTATCCTTCATAGTCAACTATTAACGTACATTATTCACAAACATCCAAAAGAACACAGCGTCAAGCCAAAGCTTCTTTTCCCATACAGCAGTCTCGACGCTCTCCTCAAGCACCGCCTACAAAAACGCAACACAGGCCTGCACGATTGCGACAACTGCCAACGCAGACCAAATGGAAAGCAGGGATGCACCATCAGTGTGGTCGGGGTTGCAAATAAAGTCAAATGTACGCGAGTCTTTGGTAATACAATCTTTGTTTGCACATTGACTGCTCACGGCGCAGGGACAACCCGCCTGGACTTCTCCACTAGCTGTCGCACAAGCACCGTAAATACAAACCAAACCCGCTGCACAGTCGGTTTCAACGTCGCATGACTCAGGGATGCAGGTCTCGCTGACCTTGGGAATATTGGGAACATCAGGATTACATACAAAGTCAAAGGTCAATGAATTCAATGTGATGCAGTCTTTGTTGAAGCACTGCGCGTCGTTCCGACAAGGACAGCCGGGCTCTACCTCTCCCACGCGCACAGCACAAGAATCCCAAACGCAAATGAGATCGCCCGCGCAATCCGAGTCTTTTTCGCAAGATCCCTTGATGCAGGTCCCATTTACACCACCAAGCAAAACACACTTGTTCTCGACGCAACTGTCAGAGCGGCACAATTCCATGTACGAATCTTTGCAGATGGTTCCAACAACGGATCCGTTCGTCCCGATGTCAGGCAAGTTCTCATACAAACTATATATGCGAGACTGGTAGCTATAGTCTGTTCCTGCCATGGTGTGGGCGGCAATCTTGTTATCCACACGAAAAGGGAAAAACTCCACTTCGTTGCCATACCCACCATAGTATACAGTCGTAGGATCTTCTCCGACCAAAATGTTGAAACCATAATGTTCAGAACCACTGACCCAGTTTGGCGCGTACACCACCAGATCGAAGCCAATGTCTAGTAGTACACCAATGAAGAAAAGTGGACAATATCTGGCACTGTTAGAACCATACAAAATAGTAGGAGCGAGTAACATTGGAACCCAGCACTTTCGATCTTACCATCGTCTTGTCCTGGATCTTGGAGCCAGTTCACGTATCGATAGTAGCGGGTATTGTTGATGTACGGACAGCCGGGATCGAGAGTGGGAGGCTGCCCAAATGTCACGACAATGGGATTGAGACTAAACAGAGTGATTGCAGCCAAAGCGCTGATAGCACCGCCTTGACTGTGTCCAGTGATCACGAGACAATCATCTGGATCTTCGCATGAGTCGACACAGACCTGAAGATCAGCCCTTCCTCTGCCAACTGGTTCACTGCGAAGAAAATCTGCAAATCCACCACGAGCTTCACAAGAGTCTTCTAGATTTCCAGTATCAATATTGTCCTTGTAGATATCCGCGTCGCCGAGCCCCGCGTTTTGCAGCCAGTCGTCAATGTTTGCGTTCGTTCCCCGAAACGCCAGATAACACCGACCTTCTTTCTTCGCTACAATAGCTTGATCGGGCTCTTCCGCATAAAACTGGATCTCATCATAGTCGGGGTGATCATAGGTTTCAACACCAGTAGTCTCATTGGTCCCAAGGGCCCAATGTTCAATGTCAGTGGCGTTCGCGTAGGCCAAGGCAGAAAGATCGGCGGCAATCTTACTGATGCGAAGAACTCGCTCATCCAAAACGAGCTCTGGCCAATCCACGCGGGCGGCCTTGACGCAGAGCGAAAGGCAGAGATGTCCCAACAGAACGGAACGCAACAAGAGGCTCTTCATCATGGTGGTGACGACAAATAAGAATACTCCTATGCCTACGAAACAGGTTGCGTCTTGTGTCCATTCCCGGTACCGGCTACCGCGCGACTATCTCTTATTTCGATCTGAATCTTGCTTCGATACGTATACTGCTGGTACTGTACCACTACCGTAGTTTTTGCTTTGATTTTCCTTTCACATCATTCATTCGGAACCCCGCTCTCGCTCGCTCCACTCTTACTGTATTCTCTTGCTTATTGTGACGCACGGTGTCGGTCGATTGATTCGTACGACTACTTCAAGAGTCACGTGGGTCACGTGGGTCAGGGGTAAATATGAGTCTACCCCGACTCTTATTTACTGGCTTCGGGATGGGGGATCAGAAGGGACTTCTCTACTCTCTACTGTATTCTGCCGACCGACCGGTATGTACCGGTACACCACAGGTATGATGAGTATAGCACGTACCTGTATTCTTGTGTGTGTAGAGAGACAGAGGACAGAGCACACAGAGTCTGTACAGTACCACTCGTGCGTACAGTACGCCCAGAGAGTACCAGGTACCGGGGTACTACACTGTAGTACTACTACTACCATAGTAAACAGAAGGAGAGCATCTACCGGTACGAACAATACTCTACCGTACTGCTCTAGTAGAAAGTGGAGTTCGGCACTGGGACGGATACAGAAAAATGAAGCTATCTCGTTATCGATGCGAAGTGATGATACATAGGAGTAGCCTGCGGCTGCTGCTGAAAGTTTCGCATATCGCAGAATGAATCTATTCGAAAACTCCCTTCTTCTTGACATCTTCGAATTCGTTGACGAAGCTGTCAATGACAACTCGGCGTTGAAGCTTGTTAGCGGCCGTGAGGCATCCATTCTCAGGAGTCCAGGGATTGTTCAGCATACAAACTCCTTGTAGCTTTTCGATATGACTCAAATCACTCTTGGCATGCTCAGCCTTGAAAGCTGACATGACAGCATTGTACAATTCCTTGGATTTCATGACCGTCTTGAAGTCTCCAGAAACACCATTGGCTTTGGCCCACTTCATGGCGACAGGTTCGTTCAACTGGAACATGGCCACCGGTCGGTCCATATCTCCATCAGCGTAGCAGCAGATACCTCCAGCAATAGCATCGACAAAGTCAGAGTTTCCATACACCATCTCCATCTTTTCTAGGGCCACATACTCTCCAGACTTGAGCTTGACGAGATTCTTCTTACGGTCGACAATACGAATACTTCCATCGGCCATGAATTGACCGATATCTCCAGTGTGGAACCAACCGTCATCATCGAACACTTCCTTCGTCTTGTCGGGCATCATGTAGTAACCACTTGTGACATTACCGCCACGGCAAACAATCTCTCCCCGACCCCATACGTCGTTGCCGTTGACGTCTTTGCGGTCCTGTAAAAGAGAATAACAGAATTGCGGAATGGGTAAGATTGACAAAGTTATGAACCAACAACAAAAAATATTGTGCGAAACCTACCGTCGATAGATACGGGAGTCCACCTCTATCACAAACATCAGGAGTGGAAACCATCTTGACCTCATTCGACGGAATGATGGCTCCGGCAATAGCCGGGCGCTCGTCATCTTCTGCCTGAATGGACAATCCAGCACAGGTTTCGGTCAGACCATATCCCTGAATCAAAGGAAGATTGAAAGCTACACGGATAAATTCTTGGACCTCCCCATTCAAGGGACCGCCTCCTGAAAGAGCCCATTTGAGGTTACCACCGACAGCCTTCTTGAATTTCTTGAAGACCAAGGCATTGAAAAGAGGAGTATCCAGACCGTACTTGACGGCAAATGTTCGCCAAGCAAGAGCCGTGTGAACCAATGTTTGGGCGACAGGGCTGGAAAGGGCGACCTTTGCCATCAATCCCTTCTTGATTGTATCCCAAATCTTGGGTACGGCAACCATGTGAGTAGGACCATAAACTTCCAGGGCGCCAGTGGGATAAGATCCAGTAGCGGTCAGCGATTTTGGGTCAGCGTAGTTCAAGGAGCATCCATTGGCAAGGACCACGAATTCAACCATCATTTCCATGATATGGGCGAGAGGCAGGTAGGCAAGATACTTGTCCGTCGACGTCAGTCCCAAAATATATTCAGCAGATGCGGCTCCAGCAATGATACTAGAGTGCTTGATGACCACACCCTTGGGCTTTCCAGTGGATCCAGACGTGTACATGATGACGGCAGTTGATTCTGGCGTAGGAGGAGTGATAGGGTACTTGGCGGTGTCTCCTGTTTCGACAAATTCATCAAAGGAATAAATCATCATCCCTCGAGGAGCCGAGGGAATATCGACCTTCATGTCCTTGCCCACTAAATCGTTGGTGTATACGATTGTCTTCAAAGAAGGCATGCTCTTTGCCTTGTCAACAAGCGACTTGACATTTGTCTTGTTGCAGACAATGACACAGATGGAATTGTCGTTGACGGCTTCGACGACGGCGTCGATACCGAGAGTAGCGTAGACAGTGGCGACTCCAACACTCTGGGAAAAGGCACCCAATGCAGACATCATCCACTCGGGGCACGTATTTTCGAAAATAGCAATGCGGCATGGCTTGGTGACCTTCTCCAAATTGGTGGTGGGATCCGACGGGACGCATCCAGCGGCACGAAGCGCAGCTCCAAATTTGTCCGCCTTTTCTCCAACTTCCTTGTAGGTCAATTCAAAGACGGTTGGTCCAAACTCCTTGACCTTGGGGGACTTCCACCCGATGAAGTCGCGTTTTCGCATGCAGACGCAGTCTCCAAACTTGGTGAACGATTCCTGCGCCATCTCGTACAGCGTCGAGGCACCGCTCGATGGCTTCTCCGCCAGGGCCTTGACGAACATGGGGTGCACACGGTGGGAAGGATCATCTGATTTGGGCACCGAGCGCACAGGTTCGGGCTTGGTCATCTTCTTGATGACTTTGAGCCATCCAAAGGTCAAGAAGGAGATCTGACGAAGCAATTTTAGGGGTGAGGGCCGCGCGAGTATGCACTATGCACAAGATGCATGAAACCAAGTTCAAGTTGGACTCACCGCCAGATCAATGGCGATCAACAAGAGCTGAAGAGGAAGAAAGGCAAGACCACTCATGGTGTTTGGGGCAAGACGAAATTTGCTGGTCTATCGAAGATGATCGATGTAAGGAAACAAACTATCAATTGTCTTTGCTTTGTGTGATCTTCTCGCCCTTGCTCGTGTTGAAAAGGAACGGATTTGATGAAGAAAGAAAGATCGCGGAACCCAATCCCAGCGCAGGCGCGCAGAAGTACCGGGAGGTACCGTACACGTACCAGTACTGCAGAACTGCGACGTGGAAATCCGATCACGACTTACCGGTACCAGTACAGTACTGCGTACCGCGGTCTGCTTTTACTGTACCGGTACCTGGTACAGTACTTGTACGTACCAGGTACCAGGTACGGTTCGTACAAGCTACAGCACCGGTACCAGGTACTGTACCTGGTACTGTACCTGGTACTGGCGTACTGTACAAGTGTACTGTACTGCATTCCAGTCCTTCGTCCTGCTAGCTCGGCTTCCTCGTAAATCAATGTACAGTAGGATCCTACTGGACTGTTGACACCATCGCCATCAGGCTGAATGTTCTTCGTCTTCGGCATTTTCAATGATTTGTACGTACTGTACGTACTCAACCAGTACCAGTACTGTACCGTAAATGGTGTACTCGCGTGCTGTACTCCTGTAGACAGCGTACCTAGCCAGGGTACCAGTACCTGTGGTACCAGGTACTGTACGTACAGTACCGGTACCGCGGTCTACCGGTAGAGCAAGATGTAAACAACGCGAGAGCCAAACATCAACAATCAAGGTATCTTGGCTCGCGTTGAGAAAAATAAGCTGAAGTCGGTCGGTATTTCGGTGCAAAATAATGCAGGTAAAAATCGATGGGGTCTGCGTTCGCAAACGGAGAGGGAAGGGGCTTCTTGTTGATGCTTATGGTGTCGTACTTTACTGTAGCTACTAGTTGCTGAACTAACTCCCATCTATCGGGTACTGCACTTGCGATCTAAAAGTACTTCTTTTTCAGAACCCCGCCCACCTAATAGCGCTCGCTGCGCTTCTCCATCCTTTCACTCTCTGTCAGCAACGCGTCGACAGACAGTTAGTGATCCCAGTGGCAACACGACAATCGTAGGAAAACTCCATCAAGCGCATTGCTGCCGCCCGATTGCCGCACATAAAAATATAATCAGAGGAAGGATACCATTTCGCAGAAGATGCTATCGATGAATATCCGTAGCGAAATACATTCAAATGGTGGAACTATACCGTCGTTCCGCAATCTCAAATTGAGCCCCGATAGCGTATGCGAATCCGTCGCGCTTGGAGTCGGTGATAAGATGCAACCTATCAAACGAGAAAACCGTAATGCCTTGGCGATGATCCCTGATCTTAAAACACCTGGGCTCGCTCCTACCAACGAACGTGTTAGCCAGCCCAATAGTAAGCCCCCACTCCAGCCGCATCTTGTTCGACAGTCGCCACAAAAGCCATCCGATCAGTTACCATCTGTTCTGGAAACTGAGCCGAAAATCCCACCGAGAAGCCCCATCACCAAGGCGCGTCCTAGAAGCATCAGTGAGAGCGAGGCATCGTGTGCCAGTAGAAGAAGAGCGATTTTTGGACAGTACTGGAACCAGGGAGGAAACAATACAGTAGTAGGTGGCGAACGATCGTTATCACCACGAGGGAGCAACCACAGACCCAGCTCAAAGGATACGGCAAGTCTCAATATCACAGAAACCCCTCCTCCCCCAAACAGAGTGCGAAAGCGATCCTCTTCGATGACGATTATCGATGGTGCGGGTATGCTTCCCGGACCGATGGATTATCGAATGTTTGCCCCTCCAAAGGAGCATGCTGACCGCTCCTCCATCTGCGGAAGATTTGCTTCGGTAGAAGACGTTCCCCCGAACACAATGCTGGATTCCTTGCCTCCATTGCCCTCGCCTCTTAGACGATTTTGCACCGAGGGCGATGCACCTGGGTGTCTGAATGGAATGTATCCTTTGATGACTCCGATCCCCGTCCTCCGACAGAGCAGCTATCGTTCATTGTTCGGAGACAAGGGGAACGGGGACCCGAAAACCAAACGGCCATCGTGGTTCGGCAACGATGGGCAAGGCTCCTTTAACTTGACTGAATCTTGGCGTCCGGATCGTGCGGTCTCTTTTGACGCGGTTAGTACCAGCAGCTCGGAAGGAAGCAGCAGTAATGCTAACAAGGCGAGTGTTCGCTTCGATCCACGAGTCACTGTTACTGAGTTTGAAGATCCGGTCGAACGAGTTTGGTACAACGATGAGGAGCTTGACCGTCTCAAGTACGATACGATTTTGTTGGCTCAAGAGTATCTTTTGACTCACCCTGATAAAGCAGAACGGTACAATCGGGCTATCTTGGACCCCGTCACAGGTACCTATCGCAAGAAGGCGCTCTTTTCCCTCCCAATCCTGTCCAGCGCCGAGGAGGAGAGGATCCCTTCTCCGGATCACAAGGAATACGAAGCGCTTATCAATAGTCAAGTCAAGACCATTTTGATCGTTGATCCAAACAAGGCCATTTTGGATCTCTTTTGCAAATCAATGCACTCAATGTTCCCAAATGCCAGACTTTTCAAGACTCCTAGTGGAGATGAAGCTCTGCAGCTTGTGGCCTCAAATTTGAAGCGTCGCACTAGCTCGCCGTGTAGCTTCGATATTATCATCGTGGAACAACGTCTCTTTCAACTAGCGAACGTTGGGAACGACAAAGCCAGATCGCTCGTGACTATGTCCGAAAGAGGTGGAACATTGCCCTTTCTGGGAATCCACAAGCTTGGCTCATTTTCAGGAGGAGCACACTGCACTGGCTCCGGTGGCGAAGTGTGTGGCTCCGACTTGATCAAGGTCATTCAGAGACTGGAGGACGAAGCCTTTGCTGAAAAGCCAAGCGACTGGTTGCCCTCTCCAACAGCCTCTGCCAAGAACACTGAAGTATCTGTAACGTGTTCCAAGCCGATTCAAAGAAGATCGTTGCTCATTGGTGTTTCCATGCAGCCCGATCGAGACGCGAAGGACTTTCAACAAGCAGGAGCCGATGTTGTTTGGGGGAAACCGATTCCCAGTGTTGGGGATGCACTCAGAAATCAGCTACTCCATGTGTTGGTCGAGAAGAGACGTCGATCAATTACTTGTGGGCAGCCAGAGATAGAGGAAGAAGCTACATAATTTTTCATTTACACTGCTGCAACTGCGAATTATTATGTAGTATAAAAACGATCTTCTAGTACTAGTAGTGTATGTCCATCGTTACGCTTGGATCAGTCGCTAAGTTTATCCGATAAGAAGACTCTTGTTCTCTTCATCCATGAAAGTGTAGGGAGGAACTTCCAAGTTCAGAGGAGCAGGCCCCTTTCGAATACGTCCGCTGATATCGTAGTGAGATCCGTGGCATGGGCAGAACCATCCATTGTATTCTCCGGCGTTGGAAACAGGAACGCATCCCAAGTGGGGGCAGATGGCAAGAACGATAATCCACTCAGGGTTGAGAACACGTTCCTCGTCCGTTTCTTGGTCACGAAGGTGGCTCATTGGCACAGCTCGGACCTCCGCAACTTCGTCGGGCTTTCGACGTCTAATAAAGATGGGCTTACCACGCCACTTGACTGTAATGGTCTCGCCGAACTCTACATCCGAAAGATCAAAGTCAGCAGTGGCCAAGGCAGCTGCAGAGGCGGAAATACTGAGCGAAGCGACACATTTTACCACCAAAAGACGAGCGGCCGAGGCGTAGGCAAATCGGACAGTTGACAGCATCAAGTAAGCGAATGCGCGCCTCTCTGGCTCACGGACCTTGTCGATACGGTCATCATAGAATCCGGTATCGACACTGCCAAGCTCGTGAAGCTCAGGGACACCAGATGCTACAGGAACATTTGGGTTTCCAACGGCGAACGCCCGAAACGAAGCTGTTGTCAAGAATAAACATAGAAATTCAACACGTGAGTTTGTGGAGCAGAGGATCAAGACAATATCGGTTCCGATAGGCGGAAGATGCCATGAGCTGCAATACCAGTACAAACAGGTCCGTGCACATCCAACTTCCTTTTCGCCGCCATTTTTTTATACAAGGAGAAAGCCCCTGTGGGCGTCTGTACGTCGCCATATCGCTAAAAAGCACTGAATTTATCGGCACGCAGCGAAGACCATGGCGTTTCTCGGGCAACGAACTTCACCATCATCCTTGCATTCAAAAATACTTACTGAATGTAGGGTTTGGCTTTACACTTCGAGCCAAACCAAGGGCACGGGGTGCCAGTCGGGTTGAAAGACGCAAGGCATTCATCGTTGCTTCCAATTGAGAGAAGATAAAAACAACAACAAACGCAAACACCTTCCGTAACACACAAAACAAACTCGATCGGCGAAGCGCACGGACGGAGGATGGCGCCGTCGATCTTTCTGCGTTGGATAATACGAACAATACAAAACCTACATAAATTGACGTAGGTAGGTAATTGTACTGAAGCCACGAAGCGAATGCTTTGACGAATGACGTCAAAAGGGGTAGCGTTAATCGTTCGTACTGTACGAGTACAAGGTACGTACAGTACTTGTACTGTACGGTAGAACCCACTGGGGGGTACCTGGTACAGTACCAGCACCGCCTCTGTGTCCTCGTACGAGGCTGTACCAGTACCTGTAACTGCTGTTTGACCTGTGGGGTGCACGTACCGGTACAGTGTACAGTACCATTACTGTACTTGTACGAGTAGGTACGTACTGTACCGGTACCGTAGGGTTGGCCTTCGTTCGAACTTAGTGCTGACGCACACACGGGGTGGACCCACACGACTCCTCATCCCGAGAGAGCACAACTAACGACTAACGACTACATACTACATACCTCCTCGCTCTACTGGTACCATCTCGAATACAAAATACAATACCGTACAGTACCGGTACAACGTTGCACTTTCAACGCCTGCTGCGACTAGAACTACTAATATGTGAACTCACACCTACTATACTAGTTCTACTCCAGTGGCTGCCAGTGTTCTTGCACCTAAGGGGATATTTCCCTTGTTTCCGATGCTCGAAACACCAGAACAACTATTTGATTGGTGCACGTATCTTGGTACAGCCATTTTCTGAATGTCGCTAGCGTAGTTCGACCAATTTACTTCTAAGTGTTCTGGTTCAAGTGGTGGAATAAATGAATCAATCATTGAAAAGTGCCCTTGTTGCCAAGCTCACCACTCTCTTTTTTCACGATTGTTTTGCTTTGTACCATCATATCTACCAGTGCCCAAAGTTGAAATTCGTCAGGACTTTTCATCCGTTCTCGGGGCACCAAATCCTCCTCTTCCTCAACCTTGACAGTACTTTCGTCTGTCGGAGATGACGATGATGACGATTCTTGTTGTTCGACTACTAGTGCCGCCGCTTGATCCTCAAAAAATCTCTTCTTGGCTTCGTTTTGTACTTGCTCTCCAACTTCCGTCAATACTTTGTCAAACAAGGCAGTGAATCGCGCAGGCATACCGTTGGGGCGCGCCAAGGCTTCGTGAAAGACATCCCTGACCCGGGTCCGACGGTCGTGGTCGGTAGGTTCCTTGGACAGTGACAAAATCAAATCTCTCATTTCTTCTGTTTCCGTTTCCGAAAATTCTTCACCATTAGTAGTTGATGAAGCGTATAAAAATTGCAATTGGCGATTGTTTCGAGTTGTTGTTCCGCTGAGAGAAGGCGTAACCACAAAGGCGTGCGATCCTCCTGGCAGAAGTGCCGAGCAGAAGGCAACAGCAAGGAATGCCAAGATCATACTACGACAGCTCTTCTTCATTTTTTATTTTGAAGGAACTTGTTTGCAGGGTGTCGAAATAATATTCAGTCAGGGAATGAAACCTCCGGCGAAAGACGAAAGATTATCAAGGTCAAGTAGTAGCATTCGTTGTGGAAGATGGCCATTGGGCAGGTTTTTAGTTGCCATCTGCCATTGTTCGCGATCGTCCACCGTCCACAGGAGGCAACGACCAACAACAGCACAGTTTGAAGTTTGAAGTGCCGAGCGAGCAAAATGATCCAAGAGAGAGAGAAAATGGGCTGGAGATGCGAAGGACAGACAGAGAAAGTATTTAGTCCCGTATTCGCAGTCCTGGTTCGGAGCGAAATATGAAATATGAAGGGTCCTATTTTTAGAACAATCTTGTCGACAAAAAGTTAGAAAGTGTAATTTCTTTTCTCGATGACATCCAAACACGGATTTTAAGAAGCCGAAATGACTTTATCTGAGCCGAAGACTTTTGCTGGCAAACTGCACGCAAACTAGCCACGCGCTGGGGCCTGCATGCAAGATGCAAGATGTCCGATAGATGATGATGATGATCGATGTCCCTCTTCTTGCGGATCCCGCCCGCCGCGCACCGATGCCTCGATGAGCGAATAACCGATACAAGTTGAATAATCCTCCTTCGCCGCGTCGTCGATCGTCGAATCATCATCATAATCCCGATCTCGTATCTCGCCACTACTCGTATGTTCCCTGTAACATACCGGTACTTGTAGTGTCGTCGTCGCTCTCTTCATCGGCATACCAGGGTACCAGTATCCTGTATGTTACTTGCAGCAGTGGACGACTCGTTGGCTCTTATCTTAGAGACATAACTCTGCTCTAGCTATAAATTGTAGAATACCGGTAGCATCCGCTTGAGTCGCCTGTTCTGCTGATCTCAATTCGGAGCGGAGGAAAATACCGGAAAAAGACTCCTCAGATACTTCTTGCAGACTGCAGTGGAAGGAAGATTGAATCATCCCTTGCGGAGTATCGTCAATTGACGGTATTACTATCATTGTTCTTACTTCAAAATGGATATCCTTCGCAATGTCTTTCACGAGGAAGACTGGCCGGAAGATGCCGAGAACATGTACGAGCGCATTGAAGTACTGGGGAGAGGATCCTTTGGATTGGTGTGGATGTGCCGTCGCCTGACCAAGCCGGTCGACGCCGACGATGACGAATACGTCGCCCTCAAAAACATTGAAATCAAGGAAGAGAAAGGAAAGGTCTATGCCCAGCGGGAAATTTCCATCCTCTCCGAACTCCGGCATCCGAATGTGATTCGCTTGATCCGGGCCTTTCCGATCTACAACGACACTGCTCGGTTGGTGGCCCTGCAGCTGGCCCGGGGACCCAACTTGCAACGCGTTGTTAGTAAGCGGGGAGCCTTGGGACTTCCTCTAGCTAGGTTGATTTCGCGGCAGCTGGTAGCGGCGGTGAGCTACTTGCACGGGCGAGCTGTCTTGCACCGTGATATCAAACCTACCAACTTAATTTTGGAGAACACCGAGATCCCGGCGCAAGAGTATTATGACTACACGCAGGATCTTGCCATCTGGAGCGATGGTCCGGATGCCCAAGAAGCTGTCGAACGGAACAAGTGGAAGATGATGCTAGTGGACTTTGGCTTTGCTCGCGCCTTGGAATCCAAGGAAATCAAGCAGCAATCCAGGCCGATGCGTAACTCGATCTTGTTGGAGAGAAAAAATATCGAGAATAGCGACGCACAATCGACAGATTCCGATGACTTTGCCATGATTGAGAAAACGGCAGCGGCGCTTCGTCGGGAGTCAATTCAAGAGGATGAACCCTTTGTGAATATCGGTCAGGAAGAGCACCGAAAGAAGCGAACATCGTGTGTTTCCACCTTGGTGGGAGTCGATGAAGGCCAGGAAGACGATGGGGAAGAAAGGAAGGTAGAGTCAGCGACTGAAAACGGAGCCGAGAAGAGGAGACCTTCCCGCCTGCGGGGGAGTCGAAGACCAAACCAAAGAATGTCGACGACTCGGGCCAAGATGCGATCCATGAGTGCATTGGGAACCAAGGCGTATGCCGCTCCAGAAATCAAGCACAAACTTCGAAATAAGACGACCGCTGATCATGAAAAAGCGAATGCTGCATTGACTGAGTGCGTTGCCGATTATGGTATGATTGTGGACTCGTACTCGGTTGGATGGACATTACGTGTGATTTTGACTGGAGTTCCGCCCAACTCGACCATTTCTCAGTACATGAGGAAGTACAATGGCAAAGAAGTATCAGAAGAGATGGAAGAGGTAGGATGTTGCTGCTTTGGTGGTGGGACTGTTGATAAACCCAAGGAAGGCCGACCCCCTTTTCGTGTACGGGACACGGATGAAATGCCCAAGGGTGCGACGCTTTTCATTGCGGCCTTGACCAAACCGAACCCCGAAGATCGATTGAGTATTCGGGAGGCACAGAACCACCCATGGATCAGGGGAGATGACAAAGAAGAGATCTATGAGGTTGTTCAAGGCGACATTCCATCTCATCATGGCGATCCGGTGGTTCCATTAAAATGTGCTGGAGAATTGTCTCGGATCGTCGTAAAGCACCACTCATAATACCAGTGATGCCAGCAACCAACCAAACGAAGCCCAACCTCATCTAGCAATTACGCACTCATTTGCCCTCCGCTTCCCATGTCAGTTCTTTGATGTTCAACATAAACTAGCAAATCTCAAAGAATCAATTGTTTTCTCGTAGGGAGATAGTCTACTGTTTTATAATACTCTGCTGCTGGCCATTAATTTCAATAGTACAATCATGATGTCAAATGAAAGCTGGTAGCAATCTTCCGTAGCTTCGAGGCAAAGACCGGATCGTCCCACTGTTTCAAAGGCGCTACAACAGTCAAAGTAAAGAGTTTGTCACCCAAAGCATTCGCCGCGACGACCGAGATGTTTCTGAGTGGTGGTCCTCGCTCCCCTCGATCTACCGCATATTCGAATTGGTAGACGCTGCGAGACGTATCATCGACGGCATCCAGTAAAGTTGCGACGCGGCCACTTCCAGGGGGAGCAATGGAGAGACTGAGTAACTTTTCGGCTGCCGCTTGTGGAGGACCAAGCGTGTTCCTCAAGGAAAAGCCTTGAAGTCCCGAGGTAACAATCACAGAGACATTTGTATCCCCCGATTCCGAAACACCTTTCTGGTTGAGCCGACCTGCTGGTCCATAGGCTGAATCGGGAAGGGTTCCAACGCCTCCTTCCTTACGTTTCATTTGGTAGTCCAGGGGTTGGACTTGTCGTTGAGCCTTTGCCAATTCTACAAACGTGTCTGCTACCCACTCTTTCGGAATAACAAAGGTGTATCCTCTGGATCGACAACGCTTGAAGTCTCCCCGAGGAAAGTAGGTATCAAGACCGGAAGCTTCCACTGTTTCTTCCGGGACAGCTGTGAGGAGATTGCTCGTGATACCCAGAAAATTCCCCGCCAGCGCGATTCCAGATGCCGATAAGAAGGATAAGGCAATCCTTCTCGGGTTCGTTCCCATGGCTCTCATCACGTCTGTCGCACCCATGGTTCGTGTAGTAGGCGGCGACCGTCGTGGTGGTGGTGGCGGCTGTTGCTGTAGTTGCAAATTATTTGGTCTCGTCTCAGTAACAACAACATCGACTTTTGTTTTTCTCACTGTTGGATCCGATCGAAGGGCATCCTCGTCATCACCATCATTATTATTGGAGCTCATCAAAACGTGTATGGAATCATAATGCGTTGCTCTATTTATCGGCGTTCTCACAACAAACCCATCGACTACGACTACGGGTGCACTACTTTGGGCGAGCCAGAGCAGGAACACGGCAGCAGCTGCGGCCAATGTTCTCATTGTTTAGCCTGTAGGAGTACACTACTGGTAGTCTCGTAGTATGTGCAAATTTCTTTCGATAGCAGATTGATGATGATGATTTTTTAATGATTCTTTCGTTTTCCTGGAGTATAATGGCGCTATAATATTCGGGTATATGGTGAGCTCTTCTGTCGTTTCGCGTTTACACCATGGCTCAGGTACAGTACCAGGTACAATGACTTGGCGACTCTGTCGTTGCAGTCAATAGATAATAATATGATAATATGTAAGTTTTTGTTGTCGATCATAGTCGCGGCCGAGAGAGAAGAGCGAGTGAGTGAGGAGTCTCGTCGTTCGTCGTCCGTCGTCGTCGTCATTGCGTCGTCATCGTCGCACGCGTGGTCCAGGCAAAAAAGTCAGAATGATCGCATCCTTCATCATCATCATCATCAAATAATATCCACGATTGAATTCTTTCTTAGAACAGTCATATTGATCAAAAAATACATTACCGGTAGTACCGGTAGTCTGATTAGTCTGTCCGTCCTTCTGTCGGCCTTGCACTTATTGCAATAAGATGCGTGTGTGAAGGCCACACAACACGACGTACCGGTGTGCGATCCATCGCGATGTTGTGTGCGCGCGGGCGGCAACGATGATGGGCGACAGCATACCGTGTATGCAAAAGGACAAAGGACAAAGGAGACATTTTGGCTCTCAGCTCCCATCATATACAGTACTAGCAAGGGGGTTGTTTGTGCTTTTCCTTCGTTGTGCATCCCGCCACCACATCATTATCTTGATAGGTGCATTCAGACAAAGAAGCCAAGGAGCCAAGGAGCAATAAATAACAAGCAACAATATAATATGGGTGGATTGTCGACGGCCGAGAAGAATCGGCGCAAGCGCGAACGCAAAAAGCGTGAAAAAGAGGAGCGTCGCCAACAAGACGAGCAAGAAGCAGATGCAACTAATCACGAGGAAGAAAAGAAAGATGAGGAGGAGGAAGTGGAGATTGAGTATGTTGCCGAGTCTTTGCCAGTGATTGACTTGCCACCCCCCGCCGCCGCGGTACCAGCTGTCAAAAACAACAACACGGTTCCGGACGGTCTTCCTCCTGGTATGGGCGGCAACGATGCGGTTGTTGTTGCTGCTGCTGCTGCTACCGCCGATGAAAACAACCCAGGAGAGGACATGGGTGCCATTCTGCGTCGGTTCCATCAACGGGCGGCGGTTGCAGCTGTGGTATCTGACGATGAGCGCAAGACAGAAGAAACGGCAGGCAAGAAATCATCGGATGGCGGATCAGAGGACGAGGATCGATATGATGAAGACGACGATGACGACGACAAGAAGCCCATGAGCAAACGAAAACTGCGAGAAATGACACGACCGACTGTGGCGGATCTCAAACGTCGAGTCAAACGGCCGGATCTGGTAGAAGCCCATGATATCACAGCAGCCGATGCGGACTTTTTGATTCATCTCAAAGCGGTCCCTGGGACGGTCCCCGTTCCAAGACACTGGGGACGCAAACGTAAATATTTGCAAGGAAAGCGTGGATTCGAGAAACCCCCCTTCCAGGTATGTATGTATGTTCTTTTTGATTGATCATGTTTGCTTGTGTTTGTACGTACTGCGTATACTTGTAGTTGTTCCAGCTGAGCTACTCTCACAGCAAATTATTTATTGTTTGTCCCTCTTTTTCTTTTCATTTCCCCACCACCAGCTTCCCGATTTCATTGTCAAAACTGGAATCACCGAAATTCGAGATACCGTCGCCGAGGACGAAGCCAAAGCATCGGCGAAACAAAAGAATCGATCTCGCGTCAACCCAAAGATGGGAAATATGGATGTTGATTACAAGACTCTTCATGAAGCATTTTTCAAGTACCAGACCAAGCCCAAAAATATGACAAGGTTCGGAGACTTGTACTACGAAGGCAAAGAAATGGAAACGTCGACTGACCGCAAACCAGGCGGACCGTTTAGTAAAGAGCTGCGTATTGCGCTGGGGATGACATCGGACAACTCGCCCCCGCCATGGCTCATTAACATGCAGCGTTATGGCCCTCCGCCCAGCTATCCCAATTTGTCCATCCCAGGATTGAATGCACCGCTTCCCAATGATCAGTGCCAGTATGGATATCATCCCGGCGGCTGGGGAAAACCGCCCATGGACCAGTATGGTCGACCATTGTATGGCGGGAATCCCTTCGATCCACCGGGTAGTGGCAAACGAGATGATGATCCGAAGACAGGAATTGTCACGAGCGATGGAAAAACAATATCCAAATCGCCGTGGGGTATGCCAGCAGGCCAATACGTCGCTCTAGAAGAGGAAGAATCTGCCGAGGAGGAATCGTCGTCCGAAGAAGAATCCAGCGTGGAAGACCTGGAAGAATCCGACGCCGAAGAGGAGCAAGAACCGACCGATGGAATGGAATCCATGCTTCCGCCACCACCTGCAGCGACCACCACAGCCCCTGGCGATTTGCGAAAACAAACTGCTGGAGACGAGACACCCATCACCTTGGGTGACCAGCCCAAGCAACTGTATCAAGTATTGGAGCAGACTAGCAATACCGACAAGGATCAAGGTGGTGTCTTTCAATCGGATGTCAAGTACATGGTTCCTGGGACGTCATCGGCAGCTGTACCGGACGGAGCCGAAAGTGTCCTATCAAAAGCTATTGCACCAAGCGAAACTGCTAAGCGAAAGAGAAAACATGATGACGACGAGGAAGGTGACCTGGATAAGAACTTCAAATTCTAAAACTAGTAGCGATGGATTCATTATTAGCAAGTGGGTGTGGTCGCCTGAGCAGCCGCTCCAGATCATGATGAAGACGTTGGCACGGGTTCCAATGTCAAGAAACGGCACTCAAAACTGTAGGCCAAGAACTTGACATTCCAGATCCCTATATCGTAAATCTGTTTCCGTTCGTTCCATAGTCGCTTCAAGTATTGTTGCTGCTCCACATCCAAATAGGGTTCAATTTGCTTCAGAATGTCGCTCGTACCACCATCTCCGAAATCATCCGCGTACCATTGAAGGACTCGAGGCAGGGATACGGACGCATCCCGTAATCCCCTGGGTTTCACAGAGACGGAGCCAGCAAGAAAAGCACGTGTCACACGCTCCAATTGTTCCTCCAGCTGCGCAGGGATGTAGAGAGGGACTGAGCTCGTGGGTATGCTTAAGGAACCGCAATTGAGAGCAAAATTGATACGAATATCAGGTTTCGTTAGAGCACAGTGATAGTAAGACTTGGGCAGAACAAATCGAGAGAGGAATTGAGATGGATACGACATGTGAGCCCGAATGATGTTGTGTTCCAACTCGGCGAGGGAAAATATGTCGTCAGCACACTGGTAGGCAATGTTGGTGAAATAGGAGAGCCACTTCAAGCTCGAGTCTGGTTTTCCAAGCACAAGAAAAGCATGCATGATCATAACATGGTAGATGTTCAAGAAGAAAGCAAGCCGTTGAGTTTCATCAAGAGAATGCGCATCCGCTTCTTTCAATGCGGAAACACAATCCAAGAACTCAATCAAATCGGAATCGTTGGGTCCCTTTGGTTCCAATGATGTAGCCTTCCGAAGGGCAGTCTCTGCCAGTACAAGTGTGCTTTGCGGGTCTGTTTTGACAGGTGTTCGAAAGCTAAATTTTCGACAGTTAAGCAACTTCCGTTTGTTGCAGTCCCACATGGGACTCCTCTGAAGAAACTCTTCCGATGGTTCATCCACCTCAATCAGGTGGTTTGTAAATGAGGTCATGCTTCGCGATGTACTATCAGGTGTTGGTCGATGTTGCACGATCGCTTCCATCCAAGCGGACAGGTGTTCTTCCGATGGTAGCATGAGGCAAGTAGTACGCCCAAAGGTCTCGACGGAAAGAAAATAATATCCTGGCAACAATGGCCATTCTTCTTCCGGCAAAGGTTCCACTTTGACAATAGCCATTAAACTGATTCGGAAATAAGGTTTCGTCTTGTCCAATCGATAAAACTCAAGTTCTTCTTCAGTGATGCAGCACCATTCCTCAATCCATTGGCGGTCACTGATAGCTCTCGCCAATATACCGGATTTGACCAGCTGGCGCCTGGTTTGGATTTTGTCTCGCTGCAAAAAGGATTTATCATAAAAGGATTGAATCTTCTGAAATTGATTCATTTTTGCGGGGGACGCCTTCCCCATGAGGGCTTCTGCGTATCTCAAACCCAATTTTCGTCTGTTCATTTCCACTGGCGATAAGCGGTCGGAGAATATAGTTTCCTCGACCTCGACCAAGTGGCGGTCCCCAAGAAGTTCCTGGCTAGTCTCAAATGTTCGAAGCAGTGGGCGCTTTCCAGCATAACTGCTATGAAAGGCATAGGCATGAACATACTTGCCCTTCTTTCCAACCACGTCAATGATGCATGGGCAGCATTTGTCGATGAGTCGCATCAGCGCGGCGTGTGAGCTTGCGGCCGATATATCTGTGAGGCCAGTATCCAGTGACTGTGGAAGCAATGATTGACTCTGAACTGTATCGAAAAATTCCAAGTCCTCCTCTTCCAAGTCATCGTTCATAGGTGGGAGGAGACCGCCTTCACCATTTATGGAAAAGGATGCATCCATATCAACCTCCACAAATTGATCTTCACTCCAGTCTGTATTATCGCTAGTGCGATCCACCTCCGACAATCCTTCTTCCGTGTCCTTGCCCAAATATTTCATATCAACAGCAATGAGATACTTGTTCGAGGATGTCAGATGCTTCTTGTGAGACTCATCTACCTCGTAAAGGACGACGGCTGCAGACGAGTTCCCCCAAAACGTCTGAAGACTGACATCTCGTCCGATCGGAAGTCGGACAACCGACCAACTTGGAAAGTCCAAATACATTGAATGAAAAGACATAGAGTAGGTGTCGTTTGTGTTCCAATCAATTTTGGTTTTGTAGGCTTTTCGTTTTTGCGCGGAATCGGCAGGCTCCTCCCACTCGATTCCCATTGGCGGTGGGCTTTCTCCCTCGGATGTGACAAGTAATTGTTCAAAAAAGGTCGACGCTGGAAAACAAATGTGTGGCCGCTCTTTGTCGTCTCCAAAAGAATAATGTATCTGTGGATTGAACTGTTGTGACATTTTCAATAATAGATTGCACAATCCACTGGCCAAGAGTCCCAGCCTCATGGGATCAGATATTTCCATCCCCGAGTACAATTCTCCTTTAGGTTTGTATTTCAGCTTCCCTTGCATTTGCATGACGACGCGGCGTTTCTTTTTGGAAAATATTCGTTCGTTCCAATATGGATCATCTTCTGGGTTCAAAGGTCGCATCACAAGTAAAAGCTTTCCTACAAAGAGTTCCGTCTCGACCGGTATACCGTTCTCAGTATTCATCGGGTAGGGTTCGAATTTTCCTTCATTCGCTAGGACTTGCACCCGCAGTGATGGAAACAACCTATTCGTCGGTATTGTTGGAGACACTGACGAAGGAATATCAGGCATGGATGCGGATCGTTGCATTCTCGTGAGAGTGCTCCGCTTTTGGATTTGTTGTTGGCCATCAGAATTTTCGCTATCCGTCCTTTCAAAGAGCACACCATTTTTATTTGTTGGCGCCGCCGTCAAGAGGCTGGTGATTGTCGAATTTCGAGATTCTTCGTTCTTCCAACTGTCGGGTGATGATATCAAGAGTGAAGCTCCACCTGGAAGACAAAGCTTGACAACGGTGGCGGTACTTGTACCCGAAAGGACTCTCTCTTCCGCCTTGACGCCGAACAAAGTTGCCCGTTTCGCAGCCTGTCGAATATCATCATAGTCCATCACCAGTGTCGTATATGTCCCCTTTGCATAAGTGCACGATACCAAGATCAAAGTTAGTAGTTCGTCTTCCCAGTGCAAGGATTCGCTGGCTGTGGATGGTTGCTTTTCCACTTGGAATCGATCCGGAAAAATAGCCATCATTGCTTCCCGATCTTCTTGCATGCTGGCGGAGTGCACCACCACAACACTCGGCGCAGAGCCCATGCTGAAGATTGGCATCTAGAAAATAACAATATACGAAGTACCTGTGTTGTAATTTTTGTTTGCTGGTCGCGAGCTGGTCTTCCTCGAATGAAAGACGAGCAAAAAATAGATAAAGGTGTGAATATCTCGGCCTTCCACGAAAACCGAAAAGGGCAATGCGTTGTAACCGCCGTTCCAAACAGGGCTGCGCCCGATTCTCACTACTTGCTGTACCGGTACAGTATGGTACTCTACTACTACTACTAGAGCTGGTACTTGTAGAGACAGGGAGGTTACGGGTGAAATACAGTACCGGTACTGTAGGTTGGGACGAAAAGCGAGAAGAACATTCTCTGCACCAACTTCATCTTTTGCAACTTGCTCTGTAGTACGTGTAGCGCTGTGACGAAAAGGAGATTCTCCTATGGTCATATTAGTCAAATGGTGACGTATGATTGTGGCAAACGCCTAGTGACGGAACAGTGCGGCTCGCTCCGTAGTCGAGCGAGTCGGAAAGGGATTGTGACTCACTCGAATAGAGTGACCTCATGGAATATTCAGATATACGACTCGATCGACTTTTACCAGGAGTTGGCTATTCCAATCTTGGTTTTGGGTGAGCTTTGGCCCCTGACACAAAATTGGGTCAACTTTTCGGAAAATGGCAATCTAGAGCCCAATGCAGGCCAGAAAAGGATGACTTCCTAGTTGCCTGATGTCAAGCGCACTTCAGGATCAAAGGAGGGGTATATGGGGAGTAGTTTCAAGGCGGTTCATTGCTCGGTGGACCCCTTGGGGGTGATGCCCATTTGGGGGTTTCCGCACTTTTTGGTTTTTCGCGCCCCCCTAGTACGTGGATCCTCAGTTAAGACGGTTCCAATCAAACCGTCTTAAGACGGTTTTAGGCACGATTGAGCTATGTCCTACGACATTATTTACCTAAGGGGTACGAAGGCAAAGGAAGCGAGGAGTCTGGCCGACGTACGGATCCCCGGATGCTCCAGTCGACCGTCCACGTGTAATAATAATATACAGCCACGTTTCAACATCAGCCACCTACACTACACGTACGACCGAGATGGCGAGAGGCAATGCTGCAGTATGCGCTTTTTGTTTTTTGTTGCCAGCACAACACAAGCAAAGCACTTCCACAATTCTTCTTTCACTCTACCGCGGTACAAGTATCATACATAGTATCAAAAATAATAAACATGTGCAATGGCAATATGAAAGCAAAAGCCAAGCCCGATACGACATCGGCTTCATCAGTAGCCGACGATGACACGACTGTCACATCTTCCGCAACCAGTCAACGGAGAAGGCGAGGCAAACGAGAAAAGAATTTCGAGCCACAAGTCGTTCCTCTCTTCCATCAACAGCCAACCACCACCACCACCACCACCACCACCAAGACAAAAACGAAACAATCAAAAGCTCTCCAACGCCATGGAAAAGATTCTCCTTCGGGTGGTATCGAGTCCCTTATTCCATCCTTGATTGGTGTGGCTATTCTTGTTGTGAGTGTCATGGCCCAAAGGGGCTTCCGAGGTCGCGCTTCGGTGGCGGGGATTGATTTGGGGACGACCAATAGCGTCATTTGTGTGCAAGCTCCATCCAAATCAGTCGGTGCGATTGATTGCATTAAAGATCCAAGCACCGGCTCTCCGATCATTCCGAGCGTCGTTTCCTTTTTGGAGCCACATGAACGCAAAGTGGGACCTTCGTCGAAACTTCCGTCCAACTTGGTGCCTCATCCATCTCACGTCGTCGTGGGGCAAAGAGCCAAGCAACGAATTGATTCGCATCCCCATCATACTCTTTATAATGCAAAGCGAGTATTGGGCCGACCGCCCAATGATAATGCCGTTCGAGACTTGCAGCGAGAGGTAGAATTTACTCTGGTCGAGGATGAAGTGACTGCCGAAGTAGTATTTCAAGTGGACGACTGGAGAATTTCACCGCGACAAGTTGGCTCTTATGTGGTACACCATCTCATTCAAATCACCAAGGAATTTCTGGGTCACGAAAATGTCAAGATGGCAGTTCTGGCGGTCCCCGCCAAATTCAATACGCTCCAACGACAAAGGACCATGGAAGCGTTCAAGGACGCTGGTGTGACGATTGCTCGAGTCCTGGAAGAGCCAGCGGCTGCCGCGTTGGCGTATGGCTTGCACAAGAAGGATGGCGTCGAGAAGATTTTGGTCTATGATTTTGGTGGTGGAACCTTGGATGTTTCTATCTTGCACGTAGCGGAAGGGTACGTCGAGGTCATGGGCAGTGACGGCGATGATCGACTGGGAGGTGCCGACTTTGATGCAGCAGTCGCCGCCATCTTGGCGAAGAAACATGCCAATGTACTGGCCATGCTCGCCTCGTACCCGATTGATGCCGAAGAATTGTCGGCCATTTGCCCGCAAGTCTCGGAAACATTACCAGTTTGCAGTGTTTCGTCATTCCATACACTTGGAGAGCGACTGAAAATATTGTTGTCAGAGACTGGAACGACAGCGACTATCCAATGCTTGGCATTACCGCCTGCATCGAGCACCACTTCAGGAGAGAAGTCTCCTACTACAGCTATTTGCGAGAAGCTTGTTCCAACAGAGTTGTCTCTTTCGCTAGACGAGTACAATGTAGCAGTCGCTCCATTGTTCGAACGCTCCATTCTACCCGCCACACGTTTACTCGACGACTTGACCTTACGGCACGACGAGATTGATGAAATTGTCATGGTGGGAGGAACGACCCGAATGCCTCAAATTCGGGACTTGGTCCGCGAGGAATTTTCCAGTGCTCAAATGAACACGCACATTGATCCCGATTTGACTGTCGCCTACGGAGCCGCCTCTGTGATTGACTAAAGAAGTACTGTATTCGTACTGTACATAATGTAATTGTTCCAGTAAAGAGCTTAGCCGCTACTAGCTAGCTAGTAATATAATATATCAACAACTGCTAGAGTAGAATAACTCTTTCCCGGATGATGATTAAAAATCGTGCCATCTTGAATTGCACCAGAGCGAAGCTCGCATTCGTCTCCTTTTGCGCATTAAGGACGGAGCTGTTCCATCGGATCCACTCGGGATACGGTAGTAGACTGACTCTAGATTTGAGTCAGTCAGTCATCCGCTATGGATATGGGTACATGCTGCACTGTAGCACTCGGAGGTTCCAAAGCCTTTCACTGTAGGTTTCACCACAATGCCATTCATTGAATTCTCCCTACCCACCAACAAAGCAAAGACCAGCATTGCAAGGTCAGCCATACCGGTACGACAAGTTTCCGTGTTGGTCCATTTTATTAAAAACCTGGTTCTGGCATAGCATCCACAACATTTCCTCAGTAATAAGCCTCATCAGAATGGTAGTATTCTGAAGAAGAAGAAGAGAAAGAATCTTCATCGAGTGCATACCAATCATCAGGAGGTTCATTGTAATTATCGTCATCGTATCCAATGGGTGTGATGCTCTTCTTGAAAGAATGTACCCACAATTTCTCTTGCGACAAGAGTTCCAGGTATTCCAGGTACTTTCCCATATGGTGATAAGAAATGGCTCCGGGAACCCACGCGTATGGATTGGCATTCCAGCCCGGTGGAACTCCTGCATAACCAAGGTCCTCGTCCCCGTCTATATTCGTATACAAGTAGTACGAGAAAAATAACAAATAATAATGGAGCGGATAAACAGAACGTGAGAGGCGATTTTATGAAGTTGATACATGGCCGAATAGTCCAGTTCAAGAAGTAGTGTCAAGCCAGTTGCTTCCCATACATGGACACACACCAACAACAACGAAACACTTACAGTGACGATAGTAGCATTCCACAAGATTGGGGCTCCGCTTGTCGTATTTTTCATGATCTTCACTCCATAATTGAATGGTGTGTCCTACATGATCAAAAAACTCTGGTAGCCGCGGTACCAGGTCCCATCCGAGTACGACTTTCCAGATTCCCAGCCGTGGGTTCAAAGGCGAGGTGCGGTTCAAATACTCCCTCCACTCGGAATTGCCCGTTCGGGGGCAACCGAAATTGATCGAAACAACCGATTGTCCCTCTTGGTGTGCCAAGGCCGTCGCGGTCAATATAGAATTCGCAGCCCCGAGCGAATGTCCCGTGGTGTATACTTTCTTGTACGTGGGATGGCGCAGTTGAAGGTGCTTCAAGCGCTTCGAGACTTGGTCAAAGACAGCACCACCACCATCAGGCGAGGATGATGAAAAGACTGCGTTGTTAAAGCCTGCATGGACCTTAATTAGAGGATCATCCAGCTGAACTGTCGAGTTGTTTCCAAAGGGTTTCTTGGCAATGTCCATGTCTTCCAACGACGTCCGGAGATCATCCGTACCGGCAAAGACTACAGCGAGGTACCGCTTGTGGGGATTGGAAGCAATCATGACTTGAGTTCCCAGTGTCTCGTCGTGAAAATACCAGTGACACTGGATGCCTTGCGCATTGGAAAAAGAAGCACAATAACTGTCGTCTTCTTCCTTGAATCGATACACCAAGTCCGACAGTTTCGCCATTTCCAGCGTTTCCGCCATGGTAGGAAATTGAACAGAGAGATCAGCCTTGCCATTCTTCTTCTTCTTCTTCCCAGTGGTGCTACTAGTAGAACTAGAACCATGACCTCGTAAATACTGCGTTTGGAGTGATGACAACTCGCCTTCCGTCGCCACTGACGCCATGCCAGCAGCGACGACACTACTCGTGCTAAGAGCCGCCAACGCCACCCACAATACCACCACCAACATCATCGATCGAGGCGGCATTTTATTTGGTTCCGTTCGAAGCAGCGCTCAACACTCTACACTGACAATCTATCTGTGATCTTGTATTTTTGTGTTTTGTTTTACGATGAGTTCTATGGGGTCGTCGTCTGGAAGGAATCACAACAATAGAAATACTAATGGAAAGAGAGAGAGAGAGCTTCTCGTCTTTCGCCCGCCTGCGCTTGCTCTCGTGCTGCCATTGTTCTGCATGAGAATTCGCATCGGAACGAGCGAAAGTGCGGTTTTGTTCGTGTCATCTTCACGCGTGCGTGCGTGTCTCCCTCCTCTGGGGGCCTCGAATCAGGGGCGAGCGAGGGAAGACGAATCATCAATCATCAATCATCAATCCCCCTATTATATTTTGGAAGGGCGGGCGCGCGCGGTGCAAATGTCCATAAACAAATACGAATATTATGAATGCTCGGACGTTCCTCGCGGCCAACACACATACAAATTGCACCCTGGACCCGCCAAAACCCTTCACCATCACAAAAAAAGCACAAAAAAGCACGAAACGCAAAAACCCAAAATCCACAACACAACGCATTTGAT
The DNA here is from genome assembly GCA_956465555.1 of Nitzschia sp. pyKryTriq1. Classification (NCBI taxonomy): domain Eukaryota; phylum Bacillariophyta; class Bacillariophyceae; order Bacillariales; family Bacillariaceae; genus Nitzschia; species Nitzschia sp. pyKryTriq1. The sequence continues at coordinate 3,580,558 of OY101116.1, forward strand.
TTGAAACTTTTGAGAACGAAGACTACGAGACGACCCACCCATCACATCAGACCACAACATCACATCACATCATATCACGACGCATACAATACAATAGAATACATACTTCCTACTCTCTGCCATAGAAATACCCCGCATTCTACAAAGATCAAACTAAATACATCAATACTACAGCAATATACAATGGAGAACAATCGATTTCTAGTTTTGATCTCTAGCACATTTGCCACGGGCAAGCAGATGTCAGATCAATCGAGATCGATTTCGATGTTGCAATCTCTTCGTTTTGCTTTTGACGTGGTCGATGGGTCCGACCTTTCAAACAAAGAAATGTGAGTCATATACATATTATACAGTCCTGTCTGCGTTTGCATATCGATCGATCGATCGATCGATCGCTCTTTCCAATCTCTCTCTTCTTGCTTCTCATCACTGTCGTTCTATCCGAATCGGCTTTTTTCAGTCGCAACGAACTCTTTCGGGTCAGTGGAGTACGCGGTCAATATCCTCAATTCTTCCTCGTGGACAATCGAGGCAGGCCAACCTACAGTGAGTATTGTATTGTATTGTCCTGTATATGAAGTGATATTGGTGTGTGGGCATTTTCTTTATTCTCGTTATCATTCACTACTCACTCATTTAATTTTAAAATTCATACGTTCATCCTAGTCGGAGACTTTGATACTGTGGAAGGAATCAATGAGGCCAGCACATTGCCAAAAGAAGTCCTCCTGGAATATCCATCTATTACGACTTGGAATAAATTGTTGAGCGGGGAGGGTGTGTCGCACTAAAAATAATGATGCGATGGCATTCAGCATTCCTGCTGTATTCATGGGGCTACAGTATATCCATTCATCCCACAGAAGGCCGGAGACACAAATTGCTGAACCGTTCGAATGACATTAATTCTTCGCATTTGACCTTCATCGCAGCCATCTGCACGATGCGCGATGAGTTTTGAAGGGTTGACCGGGTTGAGACTTTAGCATGCGACATTGAACAAGATAACTATCCCACACATAGTATCCATCAAGATACACTACAATCGGGGAATATAGAACAATTAAAGAAAGCACGTAATTAAAACTAATAATGAACTTTCAATTTTTCGAACAGGGGAGCTATTCGTATATCTACACTACGCGCTTCTTTGTCATCTTCTTCATCTTTCCTGCACCAGCACGACCCTTCTTTTTACGGAAGGTCGATGCTCCCAACCCATCATCGTATTCGTAATCGTAGGCAGTTTCGCCCTTGGCATATTGTCCCTTGCGAATAGCCTTTTCTTTGGCAACACCACCGCCGTTCATGACCGCATTAAGAATTTTCATAGACTTTTGGCCTTCGGTTGTGATGACCTTCTTATCGGTGGCTGATTCGTACTTTCGCTTCTTCATCTTGGAAAGTATCTTCTTTCGCTCCGGTTCTCCTTCTCTGATCTTGTCAAACTTTCCAAGCGACGCTGTCGATTGTTGCACAGCTTTCAAAGCGGCCGTGGTTGACGCTTTTCCACGCAACTTGACTTCTCCCGTGGAGTTCTTGAGATCCACCGGGACACCTATTGGAAGAACATTGTCACGATCAGCATTTCCTCCCTTCTTACCCGACTCTCGGCTTTTCTCTCGACTCTTAAGAATACGATTCGTCGTTCCCTTGGCCAAAGTACCGACTCTTTCTTCGTTTTTCATACGATTCTCCAGATTCTTTTCCGTTCGTGATCGCTTGGCATCCCGAAGTTTCTCCCAAGGATCCTCAAAAGGATCATCGTTGGCGCCCACTTCCATAATGGGCCATTCTTTGGAACCGCTATTCGCCTTTTCGAATCCATGACGGTACATCCAGGATCCTGACGCTTCGTCCCACACCTTTCGCGAACGCTTTTCCTTGTTGAGAGGAATACCCTTATCCTTGGCAAACTTTTCCCATTTGGTCTCTGCTTTGGGTGGTGGCGGTGGCTGTTGCGGTAAAAAAGAAAGAGAAATACATATATTAGTTGACCGGAGTTCAACATCATATGGTCACATAGTGGTCGCAAAAGAAGCAAGGCAAATAACTCACCATAGCTCTGGGAATAGGGATTTCATCGTACCCAGGAAGAGTGGCCAGGGGTCCAGCGTCGCTGGTTTCCGTAGGGAGCTGCCAAATAGCAGCAATCAGCTGGGTACATCCAGCACTCGCCCGATCCAACAAGAAGTCTTCGTTGGCTTGCAATGATTTATGGCCCTGATCCAACGGGATACAAATGGAGTCCTCTCCCTGCTTTCGCTTGGATTGGTACAAGGAACTTGCTGGAATTTGATGAGAGTTCATGGCCGTCATGTTTCTCAAATCAAAGTTGCACTGCTCGGGTCCAGTCTTTGTATTGACAGTTGCAGCAACGGCATCAGCAGCAGCCTTCTTGTGTCTTCCATCCTCGTCATCGTCATCACTGTCGGAGCCTTCCGATCCTTCGTCGTCGTCTTCTGCCGCAGCTGATCCTCGAAAGAGGGCCGAAACATCATTTCCTTCTTCTTCTTCCTCTTCATCGCTGCTATCATCATCGCTCTTTTTTTCGTCTTCTTTGGAAGAATCATCGTCATCATTGTCATCGTTATCTTGGGCTTCTTCCTGTTCATCCTCGTCATGTGCAAAAGCGTCGGCGGTTTCGGCATAATTCAGTTCCTCCTCCTGCTCCTCCATTTCTTGCGCTGCTTTCTTTGCCGCCGCGGTGTTTCGGGAACTTTGTCTTCGGGTCTTGACCATGATGTTAAGTATTCAAGCGAAAATGGAATGGAATTGATAGACTAGCAGACTGATAATAATAATGAAAGGTGATCGGGTGCGTGGTGGTGGGTGGTGCTCCTACCGTACTGCAAAAGAATTTGTGTTGGAGGTTTGAGTTGGAACGAAGATCGAAAGAAAGCAGACAAACGACGACAAAACGCGCGAAGCAAAAGATTGGGTGGCTGTTGGTAACCGTGACTGCGTTAATGAATGGTTCTACGTTCGACAGGTGCCAGGTACAACGACCAGTAGTCAGTGTACTTTTGAAACTTGAAACCTACTTGAGTGACGGGGACGCAGGACGGACGTTACAGTCGGATGGATCGAGTTTGTTGGCTTTATTCTTACTGTATTTTGTACCGCCGGCCGACAACCACGAAAAAATGAGGAATGATGAGGAAGAACGAAAAACGAAAACTTGGCTTCCACTCTACACATCTCATCTCTACCTAGTAGCTGTAGTCTTGGCCCTTCATTCAGTAGGTAATAGCATTGAATCATTCGCAACAATCTGTAGCAGCAACAGATTGACGAAAGAATAAGAGACCCCTGATATGCCAAAACGAAAAAAGCCTTCCAACCAGGGGAGAAGAGGTGGCGGTGGAAGAACGCCTGATGCTGTGTCCTATGCTCGTGGTGACCACGAGAAGATCCATGTCGACGACGATGAGGATGAAGACGACAGTAGCCACGTGCCACGAACTTCAAAAGGTGACGAAATCAGCCACATTCCTCTTCGTGATACTGATAGTCTCTTTGTGGCACCCGAAACTGTCGCCTGTGTCAAGAGAGATCATTGCGTGCCTTGTGCCTATAAAATCGGACTTTTTGATGTCGCTCTTGACAAGGATTTCTGCCAGCAGGTCCCGAATCAACGACCCGAGCAATGCCCTCGTTTGGTCGCATTGACAAATGAGAACAAGGACAACGATAACGACACGTCCGCTGACACCCAACCCTCCTCCGCGTTGGCGGTGCGGAATTCGATGGGCTATCAACCTGGCATGTCTGTCCTGACGGTCGGCGATGGCGATTTTTCGTTTTCCTTGGCAGTAGCCCGTATACTATTCGCTCAAACGACGAATAAGGTAACATCAGACAATCGTTCATCATTAGTGGCGACTAGCTATGAAAGCGAAGACACATTGCGACGCGTCTATCCCAATTTCGATGAGACCTTGGAAGAACTTCACAGACTTGGAGCGACCACACTCTATCAAGTCGACGCCACTCGACTCGATCAAACGCTCCCCCAAAATGCTGTCCCCCTTCCACCACTCTTTCATCGCATCTGTTGGAATTTCCCTTGTACGGCCATTTCAAAGGGCCAAGACGGCCAAAACCAAGAAATGGAAGAGAACAAACAGTTGGTGAGAGGATTTGTGGCTAGTGCAATGCCCTTCTTGGCTAAGGATTGTGGTGGCCGTGAGATTCATATTTGTCACAAGACCAAACCACCCTTTAATCAATGGAAATTGGAGGAAGCAGTCCTGGAAGGCTGCGCTGAAAGCAACAGTCCACTGGCATATTCTGGTCGCGTGGTGTTGGATCGAGCCTTGTTGCCACCATACATTCCTCGCAAGGCCTTGGATCGGAAAAGCTTCCCTTGCCACGATGCTTGTGTTTTCATCTTTCAAGGAAGCAAGACATCGGCCGGAACATCTATAAATACCCCGACTTCATCATGGTTTGAACCCACAATTCCTTTGCAAGCTGATGGCAAAGATACGAGAGCTGAACAAGGTGACCAAAGCAGCCATCCTTTCCCGGTCACACCTGCATTGATCCTTGCGCTACGAACTCATTGTCTTCGGATGCAATTCAAACGAAACTCCAAAAAGCAGAAGTCGTCACGGTACTCCAGCAACTATGGTAAGAACAAACGACAAAAGCGATAAATCAACTAGTTGCCGTGCCTTTCGCTACCATACGTACTATAGTGCTTAACAAGTAGTGTCGTCGACGTACCATAGTCTACTCGTCTTGGAGTCCTTGGATCCACACCTTGCGTTCGTCGTCGCAGAAGACCACTTCCACACGCGTGTCAGCCTTCCAACCTCGTTCCATGGCACTTCGCACCAATTGTGGATTAGCAAACGAAGGGACAAACTCTCCATTCACCGACTCTATGGACAAATTGATCGTCCCGGTCTCCTTGTCGGCAAAGGTGTTGGTCAAAGCCTGGAAGGGACCTGGCACGGCTTCCAGGTCCTTGACAACAATGTCCCAGTAACCTTTCGTATCCAATACCAAACCGAGTTGGTCGTACGCTTCCGCCGAGACGCATATCGTTTCGGAATTGTCCATGGCAATCTCCTCCTCCTTGTTGCCACCACCACCACCAAACCACCCACGACTTTCGGTGCTTTGTTTAAGTGGCCTGGCAAACGTCAAACCGATCGGGTAATTTGTCTGGGACTTGAGCATCCCCAAGACTTCCTCTAAGGATACGCCGCTGGGTTCGCCCATCCATCGGGAGCCCGCTCCAACTGCAACACCGTTGATGAAGACCAAGTAGTCACCAAGAAGGACGCCACTTTTCTCACTAACGCCATCCACTTCTTTGAAACCAGTCACAACCACTCGTTTCGACTCGACCCCGTCAATTTGTCGCACCTCCATTTCGAACTCATTGGGTCCCCCAATGGCTGTCGGAAGACCCGGGGATTGTTCAAAAACGGCTCGATATAGATAAGGATCCGAGAAGGTGAGGGTAAGGGGCCTCTTGCTGCCCTCGGCTTCGAGTGCTTTGAGAGCTTGAATCCGGCCACTTCCATCAGCACCCAGGACGAGCTTCCCATTTACATGGGTCAATAGGTCACCAATGCCGATGCTTTCATTTCGCTCTGCTGCGAGGACAATGCCCCCTTCGCCTTCGAGAAATTTTCGCACCACCAACCCATAATTGTCTTCCGAATTGGCAAATTCGATGCCGAGATCTGTGGGATCGACAAATGTCACTTTGCGCGTCTCAAAGGCACGCTTACCCGTGGGTGTGCTGGGTACCTTTGGTTTCTGTGTCCCGTCGCTCTCTTCGACGAATTTTCGGATACGTTCCGCATCTTCAGTGTCGGCGAGCTCAAATTGAATCGTCTTGGGTCGTCCAGGGTCTCTCAGAGCATCAAACAAATCGTCGTCGGTTTGATACCGCACTCCATTAACAGCCACAATGGTGGCACCTTTGAAGCCCTCAGGGTCTAAATTCCTTCCTTCACAGACAGTCCTGGCTTGACTTCCACGGGGAAAGTCGACAACCTTCAGCTGACCACTCTCGTCGTTCAACAACAGATTCATTCCCAAAGGAAGCCGTTCTCGCCAAACAAGCTCGATAAGATTGCTTTTCTCCACAGGCTTGGCCGCCACAATATCCTCCAGCCCGGCCTCCTCCAAGTCTTTCATCTCCAATTTGGCTGTGCGCAAGAGCACGTCCCAGAATGGACTCAGCCCTTCATTTAATTTCGAAAGGATCCAACCACTCTTGTCTGACAAGATTCTCAAAATGGTTCGAACGACGTAGTCTCGTAGCAAGCCTTTGAACATTGAAGCAGCCTTGTTGACCACCCACGCAAGACGACTTCCGCCCTGCATAGTAAATTCCACAGATCCAATAGCACAGCTCCGGTCGTGCAACGCCAAGACTGGAACCCAATCTGAAGGGTCTAATTCTCCACCTTTGGGTTTGACGCCATCTTTCGGCCGCCTTCGTAGTTCAAAGACCAGCCGTATCGATCCATCCGACATTTTGACGTCAAACTTTCCATCGCCCTTCAAATAAGGCATGTATGTTTGCTCGAAGCCCCAGGCAGCATCGTTGAAGACGGCGGAGATTTCACGAACATCGATGATCAAGAGCTCAGTCGCCTTGATCACTACATTGGCGTCGACAGTCGTGTTTAGGTCCATCGTACTGGACTCCATGCTCACAGAGCTATCGGCCCGTTCGAATGGCAATGCATCCTCAAAGATATCCGATTGAGACCCACTCTCGCTGCTCACTTCAGTGATTTCTACTGAACTACGAGTAGCCTTCTTGGTAGCTCGCATCCCAGCAATCTGAACAAGAATATTCTCTTTCTTGACCTTGAAGCCTTCCATCGATAAGTTAGAAATGTGATAGACCAAACCATCCTTAACTCCATCAAAGGGCGGAATTGGCATGGACGGCAATATTCGAAGAATGAAATCCAAGGCTGTATCCGTTGCATCTGAAAGGAGTTTCGCCCGGGCTTTCTCGTCAGAAATGGCGTTCCCAGCATTGTCCTGTAGAAACGGGTCCACGATTAGGCGACTACATGCCGAAGAGGAGCGGCAAGAAAGGTACTCGCACTTACCAGCAGTTCATTGACATTCAACTTTTCAACACCCTCCATGATTTTGTCTTTAGTGAACCCTGCCTTGTGGGCGATTTGCATGACATCATCCACGACTTTGTTTCCCGACACGCCTTCGATGGCATCCAGAACTTGTTCACCCTGTTTCATAAGATTCTCTCCAGCTGCCACAACACTGTCATCGTTGAGAATGTTGACGACATCATCGAGAACCGCCTGCAGAGTAAGCTCCCCGGAAACAATTTTTCGCACATGCTTTAGTACATCAATCATAGTCTGATCTGACACGGATTCTTCCGCAGCGTCGAGTTGCTTCTCGATTTCTTTCGCTGCTCTCTTGGCAATCGGTTCAAAGAGCTTGGCCGTTCCTCCTTCACCTCGAGCGACTGCTGCAATATCCTGGGGAGAAAGGTCGTCTCCAAACTGTGACTCGAGATCGCACATCACTTGTTCCACCTTGAGCAAAGCGATATCCCGGTATTCGCTTCGGCGGGCCAACACAGAGATCAATGTTTCATTGGTATCCTTTGTGACAGAGGTTGCGCGACTTTGCAAGGTAGTCAGCATATTCTTCATTTGATCCCCCTTTTCACCTGATCCTTTCATGGTCGTCAAAGCTCCTGCAATAATTCCATCCAAACCTCCCAAAGATTCGCTCCTCACTTCAATAGCCTGCACGAGCCGATCGCGGACCTTCTCACCAAGTTCAATGGACTTGAGCCTTGCAACGGCGGCATCTCCTTCAGTGAACGCTTTTGTAAATTTGGAGCCAATCTCACCAGCCCAATTCAATTGATCCTTCGAAAACAAATTTGCAGCTCGTGCCTGAATTCGACTCGCGCCCTCCAAAAACAAACTCGCCGATTTTGTAGCCATCAGTCGCCCTGTCGCCTCTTGCCATTCGGCCGTTTGTTCCGTCATTGTCTCTAGGAGAGATGCCAAATGGCGATCCGACTTGGCCGCTTGCGTCAAGGAATCGAACATGGTATGAAAATTTTCTCCCAGCGTATCTCGGATTGCCCCCAAGTCTTTTGGATCCACTTTCGTCTGATTCAATAATTTTTGCATGGATTCCAACGCCAATTGTCGAGATTTCAAAATTGTTTGACTGTAGGAGGAGGTTGAAGTAACCGCACCAGTTTCAGTTGCTCCATTGATTGTCTTGGACGTGAGAGTGAGCGTATCATTGTCATTGGCCACCCGAATTCCAGTCTGGAGTAGCGCTTGTTCCGTTGCTTTCGGAATATCAGTTTGTACCAACTGCTCCAGCCGCTTCTTGCCTTTTTCCAATAAGACAGTCAGATCTTCATTTTTGATCATGCTGAGTAACTGTTGGATTTCTTCTTCATTGACCACCTTTTTCACTTGCGTCGTAATTGCCTCTTCATCGCCCGCTTTGGACATGACTTGTTCTGCCGCCGAGGATAACTTGGATCCATGTTGCTTCATTGCCCTGCTGGCTTCTTCCACGAGTTTGGCTTGGGAAGTCTGTGCCTGTCCCAACACTTTGGTCACTTTATCACTCTGCAAAAATCCCGTCGTTACGGCGGCCGTCTGATCTCCCCGTTTCATGAGCTCACACAGCAGAGGGTAGAATTTGGCACTTGGGGCTGGGGCCAATGCACTGACGGGGACGACTTCACCTTCCTCGGAAGCAGCGGCGATCGTCCCACCGACAATGATCTCTCCTTCATTATTACCACTACTACTACTATTATTATTGTGGGAAAGCATTTGTCCAGTCAGTGATGTGCGTGACAAGAGTTTGTTTTCCGCTGAAGATTCGGCACTCGTATCTTTGCTTGCATCTACCGCACTATTAGTAGTAGTCATAGGAGCAGGAGCCACCAAAGGAGTAATTCGGTAGGATTTTTGAGACGCATAGTAAGCCAGGACCATATATCGTTGACTTTTATCATTGATTTTGGTCGTAATCATTCCAGGCGCCACGGGAAGTTTGTTGAGAATCTATAAAATCATAATATCAAAATAATAAAACGTCCGGCCGGCAGACAATAAGTTGGTTCGGAGGTGAGAAGCCAATATTTCTTTTCATTCAAAATACAAACAAATGATGATGATGATGATACGACGTACCGCGTTTGGTTGCAAACGAGCCTCCGAGGAGGATCCAATAGACTTTCCAGGCACGCGCCACAGCAGGACCCGGTAAAAGGTGCGCTGTGGTTCTTCCGCACTGCTGCCGCTGCCGCTGCTGCTGCCGCTGCTACCAGCCGAAGAATCCGTCGGACACTGCGTTATAACACCTGCACCATAGGTGGTCTCCACAACATCACCCGGCGCATATTGTTGTTGTTGTTGTTGCTCCTCCATCTTTCGGGTATATTTGAGTAGTACGACTTGACGAAAGGTATGTACTACTTCGTACGGGTAGTCGCCGTCACTCCTTTCACAATATCCAATTCAGCAAATCCCTCTCTTTGACTTTGATTTCCAAACAAGATTGCCAGGGTGGAGGAGTGGAGAAGAAGATTGCTCCTTTCTTTCAGTAGTAGGTAGTACTGGTAGTGGACGACGACGAAGTTCCCACAATAAAATAATGCTCGCCTTTTGCAATGCTCTGTCTGCGAGCAGAGAAAAGGCCAACAACAATAAATAACACAGCTCACAGCTCACCGCCATCCGTCCATCCACCCCACCGGCGGCTCGACATCGTACAGTATATTCTACTACAATTTGCTAAACAAATGAAATGTTCGAGAAATTTAGCTGCAGAGAGCGCCTCCCTGCACCGTAGTGTGTGGTTATCTGATGCACCCCTCGCGTGCAGATCGGCAATCGCAAAAATCAATTGTTTAGCAAATTGTAGTACTGTAACGGCGGGGGATTGGATGATGAGATGGGATGATTCGCCCCCATTCTTGGAGGAGAAGCATTTTTGGGGATCAAAAATTGGTGTCAAAAAATGGTCCCCCTTTGGTCTGCGTCATCAGTCATCATCATCTTGTCTCGCGGACCTTCGATGATTTTTTTGCTGCCAACGACCAATGACCCGCGATGCAGATATTTTTTCGCACTAGACTACTGGCTGTCTATCCAGCTATTCTCTATCATAAAAACAACAACCATGACAACAACAACAACCACCAATGAGGAGTCGTCGTCGTCGCCGTCGTCCTCCTCTCTTGTTACCAACACGGCAATAGTCATTTGTACTGCACCCCTGGTACACAAGCTCGCTCAGGCTCGGATTCCGCCCAACTACATTGGCACTCGAAGGATCGCGGTCAGCCGAGGACCCCTACGATCGAAGAATGGTATGACTATTAGCCAAACAACAACAACAACAACAACAACAACAGTAATCGAGGGAGGAGATGCCACAAATACTGCTCCTCTTCCTCCTCCTCCAAAGCAGTCGTCAGTAGTCTTCAAAGTGACGGATCCCGATGGGACGGAGCGACGCATGACGCGGCAAGAGAAAAAGGCATTGCGACAGAAAATCGCACGGGAAAAGAAACGGGCCAGACTGGCAACAAAAGAGGAAGAACAAGAACAAGAACAGAATAATATTTTTAAAAAGCAAAAGCTGGAAACAGCGGATGATGATGATGATGATGATGATGATTTCAATGACGATGAAAACAATATGCAAGAATCGAAGACCCCATCATCTTCCAGCACTCAGCCAAAATATCATCAGCTGTCTGTCAACCCGACGGCGATGGAACAAGAATTAGCCGAATTTCGTGGCGACCGAAGAGAAGGACTACCACCCGTGATGTTGTCACCTCCCATGGCTCTATGTGCCTCAAATAATAATATCTTACCACCTTTGTCCAACGAAGCATCCCAACGACATGCTCGCAGCAAAAGTAATCATACGCATCGAATTCAATACGACCAAGTTTTGTCCGAGCAATGGGCGCGACGACTCAAGGACAGCATGATTCCCGCCGAAACGGTACGACAGGGCGAAGATATGAGGCCCATGGCGTATCAACTCACTCCGGAAGCTTGGACTCGAATGCGACCCGAGGTACATCTGGAGGAGAAAATGGACACCAAGATTGACTCGTCCATATTTTTTGAAAGCGCCACGAGGAGGGATGCAACGCCACTAACGAACCCTATCAAAGATGATTCCATGGAAACACCTTCCAAGGATTGGCTGGCAACAGTTTGCCGTCCCCCAAGCCGATTGGATGTTGCCGTTGCAGTGATATTTGACTTTCTTTATCAAAAGACCCCTCTTCACGTTTCGTGTGGGGCCAAATTTGGTTCAGACTTTTTGGTCTATGATGGACCTCGCAGCGAACGCCATGCCTTTGCTGGGATGCGAGTACTCCTGCCATCGGAAAAGGAGAATATGAAGCAATTATTGCCTCTTCCCTCCGCCTATGACATGGCGGGATATGTCCGATGTCTCAATACGGCGGGGAAATTGGCCTTGTTGGCGACGGTCATTGAAGAGGAACCGCTGGAAGCTACGACGAATAACAACGAAGACGGAGCATCTTCTTCCCCATCGACCTTGTATCGAGTCGCTATTGTTGATGTGGCATTGGAAAAGATCCTTAGTGCTCCAACCCACCAGAGGCACGCTCGTACCGAGAAGCGAAGAGATATCGCTCGCAATCTAGCCAAACGAAAGTAAAATTTCTTTTAACACTCTACTACCTTCTTCAATTGCAAGTCCTGAGTTACGTCTTCTCTAAAAAATGATAGCGAGTCTATGCAACTTATATTGTTATTGTTGAGCGTTTCGCTCGGCATCCGGAATGAAATCGTCGGGAGTGCATTGCCACACTTGACGACCAGCAGATTCTTGAATGGGGCGGGCCACGCTGCCATTGAAATGTGTACTGGTAGATCGGCAATACTCATCTTTATGGGTGAAGAGAATCAATTTCATTTGATCCAATTGTTCGGGAGAAATGATCATGGGAGTATCCATAACAAACCAACTCACAATTTCAGAACATGGCGGTTCCGTAAGGGAGCCGTCGTAGCCATAAAACCAAAAAGAACGCATCAGGTCGGGGTGGTGTGGATACCAAATTTCGGATAGTTTGCGGTCGTGCTCATGGCCCTGTTCCAAGAATTCTGGATCGTCCAGCATTGTCGAATAATCTGCCCAGCTCTCGTAGTCTTCCGCGAACAGTTGTTCGGTGGCCTCGTCCCCCATGATGCTCTTGTGAAAGTCTGACACCAATTGTCGATTGTTTCGAATTTTGCTGGCGCATTCCGCTCTATGTAAATCATACTCATGCTGAAAGGCATCGATAGCTTCTTGTAGATAGGCATTGTATCCATTTTCCTGCACACGAATCAGAACGGAGATCGCAGGAAGACGCTGCCGACCCGGATGGAGATGAAAGATCTGCATTTCGGCATCAAAGACTTCCCCATAGATTCGATGTTCTGAAGGAATTTTGAAATCCACATGCATCATATCGGAAAATCCACCCCAGCCATTGGGAAAATCCGCATGCGGTGGATCGGGTTCCGCGCAGAGACTGTCCAAGATATCCGAACACGGACGACGTGGCCACACTAAACGAAGTTTATTGCCTTCAATGCGCTTCTCGACTGCCGAACCAGAAACTCGAAAATCTCCAGGCAGAGTTCGGATCTGGTGATGCTCCACACAAGCCACACCCGACAAGCGAATATCGATAGGGCTCTGCATACCCACGTTGCCACATTGGTTGTCGTTGAAATCATGATCGCCGAGAGCTCCACGCCATGTGCCCCAGCCATTGTTCGTGAATTCTTTGTAATAAAAGTTGTTTGGAGTTTGTGTGAACTTCCAAGCGTTATTTTGATATTGAATGGCAAACCCGCTCTCACCCCGAATCATGGCCGGATATCCTGGGCCATAGAGCGAGGAATCTTGAAGATCATAATTGAAGTATCCACGGGGTGGATCCAAGGGAATGGGACTCTGGGGAAATCGTTCGCTATCCGGCAAGTTCATCGCCGGAGACCCTGCTGGCGTATAGTCTTGCATATTGTCGCCGTCGAGGTCAGGATCAAAGGGTATACGAGTAGGTGTGTTGTTGGGAGATTTAGCGTTGCCAGTGCTGGGCTCTGCAGCACTTGTTGGAGCTCTAGTAGGTTGCGACGCATACCAAATGAAAGGATCAATCTCAAGATGCTGAGCATTGGCATGGAACTCTTGGTAAGAAGGATGTACTAGGTCAATGTTTTGCCAATTCCTGGCAGAAGTCCGCACTGGGATGAGACATAGGAGGGCGACACACCCCAACATCGAGGTGTGGTGGGAAGACTTCTGACGGTATAATATCATGGTGGTAGTAGTGCTTGGACGAGGAAATGAATAATGTCATCGTTGCTTGACGACGACTCCTCATCCAAGGCTCGGATGGAGGCATCATCCTTGTTTCTTTCGCCTATTTCGGCGAGGAGGCAGAAACTATCCGGTAGGTGTGGAGTGTGGAGTCAGTCTTGCCAAGCAACCTCAACCTTGCAAAAAGTGAGACGCCATCGATCCCTTTGATTGGAAAATCTCTTTCCAACGCCTCTTGGGTCTGGGGCCAAAAACTCAAATCACGGGTTCAGTCACGGATGTTTAGAATTATTTCGCAATCCTCAACCTAATATGTATAGCTAAATATTTCCTTTACATAAACAGATTTGAATAAATTAGGTAAGGTCATTCCTCTAAATCGATAGCCCTTCATCATGTGGTTCGAATGCTTTCTAGAGGATTCGGATCGTTCAACGGATACCGTACTGTACCGGTACGGTGGGAAGCCCTTTCCCGCCAATACTACACGTACCGGCAGTTTATGCACGGTCACAACAAGATGCGCCGAGATAGAGGAGATGCTACAAGAGTGACGATAACAAGATTGGCAACAGCAACTAACAATTACCATACCTTCCGTTTGTAGCGTGGACACGTTGGTACGATCGATACCCACTTTCAGAGCCAGAGGAAAATTCATTTGTTGTATTCGCTGGGAAGAGAATCAATCGTAGTTGAACCATGGCGAGCAATCCATTTGACCCTCTTGGAGGTGGGCCACCGGCACCAGCCCCCAGCCAAGGTTATGGCGCTCCCAATGCTTACTCGTACGGGGCACCAGCGACGGGGCAGCAGGGACAGCCGGGGCAGCAGTATCCCTCGCAGCAAATGTACGGTATGCCTCCGCAGCCTCCGCAACAACAGCCGCAGCAGCAACAGTACTCTGGAGTGCAGCAATATCCGGGGATGCAACAGCAGCAGCAACAGGCACCAGCGCCAGCACCACCAGCAGCCGTTCAAGATCCTTGGAGCACGCAACCGCCATCGCAGCCTCCGCAACAGTCCCAGCAGTCATATCAGTATGGTCAGCAACAGACTTACCAGCAGCCCGCACCAGCACCTGTTGCCAACGGGGGATATGATCCTTTTTCGGCTTCGCCAGCGCATCATCAGCTAGTTGTGTCTCAACAGCAGTCGAATCCATACGCGGGTATGGTTGCCCCAGCCCCGAGTGCCCCAATCTACGGTTCACAGTCTCTAGTTCCCGCTACCCAACAGGCCTCTGCTTGGGGAATGCCGCCGCAAAGCCAGGCTCCGAGCTATGGAGCACCATCATCGGTAGCAGGAAGCTATGATCCGTTTGCGGCTCCAGCCCCTCCACCAGCGGCAGTACCAGTACCAGCACCGCCCCCACCTCCCGTGGCGGCACCGGCTCCCGTACAGGAGGAAAATCCCTTTGGCGACTTTTTGCCAACCCCGGCGCCAGAACCGGCTCCAACTCCTGCTCCGGTCCCTGTCTATGATAAACCTCCAACCGAGGAAGTTCAGATTGTTTCGTCTCAGGAACGACAGTTGCAACAATATAATTCGGGTGGGTATTCCCAAGCGGAGCCTAGTTCGGACTCTCGCGCGATGGTACCCACACCTGCTAGAAATCCTTATGCCGGGGAACTGGCCCGACGAGCCCCACCCGGAGCCTCTCCACTACCCAAGGCGGATCTTGTCAAAAAGTCAGGGTTTGTGCTGTCGCGAATTAGCTTTCGGACCATTGTTATGAAAAAGTGGAAGCAATCCTATTGGGTCCAGTACGGCTCGCACACTATGCTATGGTTCCGATCGCAAGGAGACTTTGATGACTGGCTCAACAATCCCTACCACACACAAGCCCAACGAAACTTTATGATTAAATTGGCGGTAAACTTTGTTCATGACTTGTACAAACCAAACGTCCGAGGGTATCAAGTGACTCAGTGTCGAGTCAAGCCGTATGGTAACAAAATGGTCCGTCAATTCAAATTAGAGCGTTGGATGGACTATGGTCCAACCATTGCTGCCGCCTTTGGCTCGTATGATCCCAAGGAAGTGGATGCGCTCCGTGAGGCCATTGTGGAATGTATGCGCAACACTCCTTTGGACAATGGTATTCGTGCAACGGGGGCCGTTCGACAAGCCCACCAGCAGCAACCATCCAACCAAGGGGGGTCTCGTCCACAACATGAGGAAGAGGAACAGGAAAATGGACACGGACACGACCATGACAATATGAATCAAAGATACAATTCGGGAGGTACGTTTTGGTTCTTGTTTTTTATTTCTTTTGCTAGTCTACTATGTTGCTCGTCTGGAATATTCTCACACGGCGTACTGTTTTCCTTTTTGTTCGCAGCTTCGGCATATACGCAGCCCAATCCAACATCGCACCGTCCACCAGCGGCGTCTCGTTCGGTCGTATCAGCTGCCGATTTGCTCGACGATCACCACAACTTTGACGATACCGCCTCCGTGCCACCTACTCCTAGTAGGTCTCTTGTGCCTGCCCACGATCCTGGCCAATCCTATCCCGGAGCTCCCAACATGTTTGCTGCCCCGCCCCCACAGGGCTACCCACAGCAACCACCATCAGGATTTCAAGGGTATCCTCAAGCTGCCGCTCCGGCTCCCTACCAGCAACAGCCGCCACCTCAACAACAATACCAGCAGCCTCCTCAGCAGCAACACTATGATGCCTATGGACAAGCACCCCCACCACCATCATCACAAGACTATCAACAGCAATATCAGCAACCACCACAATATCAACAACCCCCAGCAGCACCCCAACAGCAGCAATACGGATATCAGCAACAACCCTACCAGTCCTCGTATCCTGTCCAAGGGGCCCAGTATTAGTAGGATGGTTTGATTTTAAAAATCTATTCGTAGCAGAAGCGGGAAATACTGATACTGATTATCCACCGTTAGAGTCGTTTTAGTACTTGTACAAGGCGAAACAACAGCGCAACATCTTCATCTCTACTACTACTAGATCTAGCTAGTGTATCGTAAAGCTGCGAAAAAGTGCACTGTCTAACTTAGATACCACCATGACGGTCGAGAGCCATTAATCTCTCTTGCGAAGGAACGACATTGTAGCCACTCCAGATACTTGTACCGATAGATAAAGATGAGATGAATGACAGTCCAATGATTGACTCAATGGACTTTTTTCACCCGTACGGGATCATCAGTCATCCCAGGCCAGCGCTAGTTCGTACCGGTACTTCGTACTAGTCTGCACATGTACTGTACAGAGACGGTGGAACCTATGAGAAGTCCTGTGCTTGCATCCTTCGTCGAGCTCGCCAGCTTTGTTCAGCAAAAGATCGGGCTGCTCCCAGTAAGCAAGTAGAATTCTCTTCTCTAATTCTCTTCTCTACTACCGGTAGTAGGAGGTAGGAGGAGAGAGAGAGACTTTATTGCAGCGATGGAATGTCTGTCCGCATGGACGGCAAGAAAGAGTTTCTGTCCATATGTACGACAGAAGCTCACATCTTGCACATCGCGCTCGCTCGCCCCGAAGATGTGAGGCTCTCGCGGGCGCGTGCTGCGTGCTGCTTTGCCAGGTTTCTGCTGCCTCCACCGACCAATAAGACAACACGCAAAACTCAACAAGGAGCAGTAGTGCAAGCAACGCGATGAGGGTGCTGGTGGTGTTGTGTGCTTTGTTCGCTCCGTTTACGATCGAATGACTGCATCTTCATTGCTCCAGTCTTCGAGCAGTCCACTTCTTTTATCCCCTTTCATTTATTCCATCCCTCCACTCTAGTCATTCAAAATAAGATGGCTTCCCGCGGAGGCAATGCAAACGTCGTGAAAAATCGAGCCCCGGCGCCGATTCAAATCAGCGCCGAACAAATTTTGCGAGAGGCCGCCGATCGCCAAGAACCTCATCAACTCGACCCGGTGGTTCAAATTCACGACGCTGAAGAGTACCAATCCTTTCTGAGAGATCGACGCAAGCACTTTGAAGACAATATTCGGTATCGACGGGAGCATATTGGAAATTGGGTCAAGTATGCGCGGCTGGAAGAAGAGCACCACGAGTTGGAGCGGGCCCGGAGCATTTTTGAGCGGGCTCTGGAAGTCGATACCAGATCGGGAGAATTGTGGCTGCGGTATGCGGAAATGGAAATGCGGAACGAGTGTATCAATCACGCTCGGAACGTCTTGGATCGGGCGGTTCAGCTGCTGCCCCGCATCGACTTTTTGTGGTACAAGTATGTGTACATGGAAGAGCTGATCCGGGACATCCCCAAATGCCGGGCCGTCTTTGAGAGATGGATGAAGTGGATGCCCGATGACAATGCATGGATGAGCTACGCGCGCTTTGAAACGCGGTGTGCCAACATGGATCGGGCGGAAGCGGTCATGCGGCGCTATGTCAACACCTATCCCTCCGCCAAGGCCTTTTTGAAATTTGCCAAGTGGGCCGAATTCGAAGCCAAGCACATTGAGTTGGCGCGGACGATTTACGAAGCGACGCTTTCCGAACTGGAACCGGAGGAGTCCAGGCAAGCGCACGTCTTTAAACGATTTGCTTCCTTTGAAGAACGGCACGGAGAATACGAAAGAGCACGTGTCATCTATCAACATGCCATCAAACTCTTTCATCTCGGTGGGTCCAAAAAGGACTCCTCCTCCACGATGGAAGAAGATGAGGATGTTCCGGAATGGGAACAACAGCGACGAGAAGAACTTTACAAGTCCTATCTTACATTTGAAAAGAAGCACGGGGATCGAGAAGGGATTGAAAACGTCCTGTGGACCAAACAGCGGACGCAATACAATCAGCGGTTGGAACAAAATCCACACGACTACGATACCTGGTTCGAATATGTGAAAATGGAGGAAGAGGCAGCCGCCTCGTCCAATGCATCCAATGCGGCGGATACTGTTCGAGACGTCTATGAACGGGCCGTGGCACAAATACCACCCTCCTCGGACAACAAAGATCACTGGCGACGGTATATTTACTTGTGGATTTACTATGCGGTCTATGAAGAATTGACCAATCGAGATTTGGAACGGGCCTCTCAAATCTATCAAACGTGTTTGCAGGTTATTCCCCACAAACAATTCACCTTTTCCAAAATGTGGATCTATGCCGCCAAGGTGTACGTGAGGCAAAAGAACTTGGCGGCCGCGCGAAAAGTGTTTGGTAGAGCCATCGGCATGTGCGGCAAGGAACGCATCTTTCAAGAATACATTGCACTGGAACTATCTCTGGGAGAGATTGATCGATGTCGTGCCATTTACAACAACTATCTCAAGACCATGCCACATAATTGCAACGCTTGGACGAAATATGCCGAATTGGAAAAGTCCTTGGGGGAGTCAGAACGTTGCCGCGCGATTTATGAATTGGCCGTCTCTCAATCTGCTCTGGATATGCCAGAAGTCTTGTGGAAGGCCTACATCGACTTTGAAATTGATGAAGGGGAAGGGAACCATGCCCGCAAACTCTACGAACGATTGCTGGAACGAACGTCGCACGTCAAGGTGTGGATTTCGTTTGCGCAATTTGAAGCGACGGAAATTGGTCATGGCATGGAAACGGCCCGGCAACTCTTGGACAAGGCATACCAGCAACTCAAGGAAGAAGGTTTGAAGGAAGAACGTGTCTTGTTATTGGACGCTTGGCGGGCATTGGAGCAAGAAAAAGGAGATGCCGCCAGCGTCAAGAACGTCGAAGGGAAATTGCCGCGTCGGATCAAACGCAAACGCATGCGAAAAGACGACGATGGCAACGATTTGGGATGGGAAGAATACTTCGATTATCAGTTTCCTGATGACCAGGATGCGGCCTCGTCCAATCTCAAAATCTTGGAAATGGCTGCCAAGTGGAAGAAGCAACAGGAAGAAGAAGACGACAGCGACGACGACGACGACGATGAAATGGACGAGGAATAGTATTTTTTTGAATATTGATATTGCTACTAGATGCTGCTGTTCCACTCCGACACGGCCTATTCATATACGTAGTAGATCGACCAAGAATTTTAGAAGATATTTATGTACGAACTCCTAGTTGCTTTTACTAACCTGACATGCCATACGTATACCATGTACTACAATGTGTCTTTGGATTGGTTGGCCTGAAGATTTTTCTACCGGTAGTCTACCGTTTGAAAGTGGGGATGATCTTTCACAGAATGAGCACACTTTTACTAAAACTAGAGAGTGCGTAAATTGTGAGTAGACCTTCGTACCGGTGCCCGTTACCGCTACGTAGTACCGGTATGTAAGTTCTTGTCCGTGGTCGTGTTGCTTTTGCAGAAATCCAGCGTTTTCGGCCGATCCAAAAGCACGCACGCGGTGTCAAAGGTTGACGTTAAGAAATCGATATATGCCCATGGGCGATGGCCGGTAGCCGCTCGCCCAGAATTCAATCAAGATACGAGATACTTCGTTGAATCGTTAAACGTTGACGCGCGTTGAGTCTTTGGAACTACCAAAAACTTCATGTAATTATGGCCTTTGAACATATACGATGCTGATTATTATTTTAACTCGGAGTCTGGTTTGGTTGCGTTTGAACGTTAAATCTCCCCTGATGTTGGAGTTCTCTCAGCCGACGAAAAATTCACTCCGCGCACGCATGCAATCACTCTAGCACGATCGATGATGAGATACTACCGCATTTTACTCGAGCCAAACATGCACAAGATACCGGTACCAATCTGGAGGATTTCTCTCTCGCTTTGTGCCACAACTCCAGATCTTTTCTCAAAACTTGCAAAAGCAAGCGCACCCACTTCCACCGACGCTTCTACAACCAGAAGAACTCATTCTCTCTTTTCAATAAAGCTTTCAACACAGAAACAAGGAAATAACGATGAGCCATTCTACACCTAATGCCAAGCCTTCGGAGAGCATCTTTTCAACGAGCTTGCCTTCAACGCCAAGATCGCCATCAACACAACCGAGAGCGAGCATACCGATGTCTTCTCAGCATCTCGCTCCTCTAAGAGAATCTTCCACGCGTCTTCAAGGCGGACAAGACAAGGTCGTTTCGCTGGCGCGCAATCTTCGCAGGATGAAGCGAAAACTCCTCTTGTCGGCCGTTCTTCAGCAGCCATCACCAAGATTGCATACCCAGTCATCTTTCGACTTTAACGAAAGCAACAGCTCTTTGGAGTCTCTCGACCAATCCTTCTAAGCAAGCGCGGAGTCTACTCGTGCATGATATTATTGAAAGACTTCTGGACGCCCCAGATGTCACCACTACGCATTCTAGCAAATTTTGAACAACAAGAACATCAAAATAAGCATGTATAATAACGAAATACTAAGCTACATGATCCTTTGTTAAAGATTCCATTTTTAATTTGACAGCTATTCGAACATAAGTGGTCTTAATATTGGTATTTTTTCCGTTCAGGAGAGCGACTGCCACGTAGATACACTTTCAAAGTCCGTCAATATCCATCATCGTTATTATCCCCCCCCCCCCCCAATCATGCACTACTAGGCCACGTTTAGTTCTTCTTATTGCACCTTATTGTTCGGTCTCACGCTAAAATTTCCGTCAGGGAAAGGGACAGTCACTCTCTATTAGACCAGGTAAGTAGTAGAAAAGATCGTCGAAGGGAGCCTGCGAGTTTCGTTGGTCAAAAGAGTCGTTCGCTGCTTTACGATGTACTCTAGAGTAGACTACCGATGCAGACTTCTTTGTTTTTTCAACTTCTCAGATCAACAAGGGTTCGGCGGACAAACGGACAGAAGATGGAAAAGCAGATCGATCGGGTCGGATATCCGAATTACTCGAATGATCACGTGAGTGCAGAGCGACGCGGCATGAGCTTCGCGACGATCGACGAAAACAAACGACCATCGACCATGGCGCACAACGCCCAACTGCCACAAGTCGTGAGCCAAGGAAACCTATAGACCTATTAGTATACGAAGCTGGATGATACACAACGCCCCCTTATCTCAACGAACAGCAATATGGCTCACGCTTTACCGTAAGTGCTTTCAAAACTCGAATGTCCAGTCATCATTTGTTCTCTTGGGAACATTGTGAATGCATTGATCTCAAGTTTCTCCTGGTTTCATTGATGCCTTCAACAAAATTAGGTTAACAAAACTGGCAAGTCTCTTTGTCAAGACCCTTGCCAAGCCTCTCTCAAAACGCATCAAACATGAATTTTCGCGTTATAATTTCACGAAACAAATGCTGATTGGCATTGGGCAAACATCTCACGCTGTTTCGTCGAGGATGCAAATTTGGAGCGCAGGATATCAAGTGCGATCGATTAAGCCATTAGAAGAAGAAAAGGCTCTCAAGGATGGGGCGGAATTTGTGGGAGAATCTTTTATTTTCTTAGTCAGTGGCACCTTGGTGGTTTGGGAATACAATCGATCTGCAGAAGCAACTCGCAGCAAGGAAGAAAAGAAGCAGGCAGAGGCCAAGGCGGAGCGAGCTGCCTTGCAAGCCAAGCTGATTGCGCTCGATGCTCGGCTCAAAGCGGTAGAAGATACTGTCAAACACACTTCCCAATCTATATTAAGACTTGGAGGCTCTTCGTATGTTGAACCAGCAGCAGCAAAACTCGTGAGTATTGAAGATGATGACGAAAGCGTGGATGGCGACCCCTCTCCGAAAGAAGAAACACCAAAAGATGATGCGCCAATGGACAAAGAGCCTGCTGATATTCCCGCAACCAGCGGATCACCCCAGAATAATAAGCCTTGGTGGAAAATATGGTAGTACCTAAAACTGATGGTGGACTTCTACTTCTACTAGAGCAAAGATTGCCTGTTGAAGACTCAATTAGTCTTGGCCGTCTCCTTCTTGCGCGACTTGACTAGAAGCATAGCGATTCCCATAACGGAGAGAACGGCGAATCCCGCATACGTTGTGAAAGGATCCGCACTTGCTGGTAGTCCTGGCTGATCTCGGATATGCGGTCGATATGGCTCCTGCACTTGTAGCAATTCTCGTTCTTGAACAACCGGTTCTTCCTCCTCCCTCATTCGTGCAAATTCCTCCTCGTCTGTTTTGTGATCTGCCTTGTACACGACCTCTCCTTCCTGTTCTACATTCAACCGTTCGACCTTGCAATGAATAAATTTGTCCAACTCTGGAAAGTTGTCTTCAATGTACTCGGGGTGGCCGTGTATCTTGCCCTGGACTGGACCTTTCCCCCACTATAATGACAAACATAGACAGAACACAGGTACATTTTAGTTAGTCCACGACTTTCCAACAGCAAACAGGCGGATCCACATGCGCAGCAGCGTCATTGCACTGCCGGCAGTACACAGAAATCACAAAAATCTTACCGGCGGCATGTCACCATAAGAATAGAATTGCTCCGCATTTTCCATACCTTCAATGATCTCTCCAATGGGTGTCTCCTACAGACATGGTGTATGAACGATGCGAGAATAAATCGTTGACATTTTTTACAGAAAATCATGAAGAGATGGAGTGAAAAGGATCAGACATCAGCCTCGCATCATCAGACAACGACGACCCAGTGACGAACCAAGGTACCCCGCTATGCACCTCTTGAACGTACCCATTTTTGTGTCCCCAAGGAAGCCGACGATCCATAGGAGATAAAGAGCTGTGATGTTCGACTGTTATCGCCACTGCCTGAATACAAAAGTGCAAGTAAGTCATGTATATCGATGATGAGAGGAAGCACGAACGGCACAATTCTTCTTCAGACGGACTTCGTATCATACGCACCGGCATAGGAAATGATTCCAGGGTGAAATTTTATACCCTTGGGAGGATCGTCTTGGATTTGGGTACGTGCAAACTTTTGTAATGCTTCATCCTTCGAATACGAAATTCCAAATTGCACCAGAAACTTGGGAACGACTCGATAGAAATGACTTCCATCAAAGAATTTACGCTCAAAAAGTTCCACAGCTCGATCGTATCCATTCGGCGACCATAACTATAAGGACAAAAAAGACAGAAACGTAGTTACATGTTAGCGAGTTCATGACTCTGCAACAGCCAACAGACGGATCCACATGCGCAGCAGCGTCATTGCACTTCCGGCATTGCACAAAAATCACAAAACTCTTACCCTCTGCAGTTTCATGGTAATGGCACCTTTGGTCGTCTCACAGCGAACGATCGCTTCTTCATCTGGAGCAGTCATTGTGGCAGCTTGATGGGTAAACCAATAGATGAATTCTACTAGTAGTAGGAATGATGGCTGCGGACAAGCACCTCGAGGGCAACAGTGGTTACGAGTTTGCAGGTTGCAATGCCGGTCATTGTCGAGGGCAAAATATGCATATCGCGTATTATCGTCTGGCGAGTAGAAATCTAGTAGAAAAGGGCCAAAGTGGTCCAAAATGGTTGGACTCGTCCGACCCGTTCAAAGAGGGCGTTGCCCCGCCGCTTGCGATCCTTCTATTACCGGCATTCTACTCGCTCGGTACCAGGTCTACTAGAGACCTCTCTACAGTAATATCGCAAAGCGGCGAAACTGGCTAGTGGAATGAAGTACAGTACGGGGATCGGGGATGATGATTCATCTATCGGCACAGACAATGTTCCTGCTTAGTAGACAATGCACACGCTTATTTTGAATTTGAACGCCCCAGAGTTCATAATTCACAACTACTGCCTGTGATTACACCTTCCGATGATTCATTTTCTTCTGCCGACGCAGCCATTGCCGCCTGAAGCCCTGGCGGGAACTCCTCGAAAAGTTCCGCTTGTGTCTTGGAGCCGTGCTTCTGTAAAAAGTCGTTTACCACATTGTTTGTCGCTGTTTCCAAACTGCTGCCGCTGTGGTCTTCGGCTACCTCCAAAACCACATTCATAAAGTCTGTCAAGAGAGCGCTGGTCGATTCATGCTTGTCGACGATCGATGGATCATAATCCTGAGCAACCCACGCCAAACGCTTCAATAGAAAGGCTTTACTCGCCGTGTCAACGTAATCCCAGACAGCTTGAATGACATACAGCAAAGCGGAATGCGCAAAGAATTGATCGTCCACATCGTACAGGCCAATGGGTGTGGGAGAAGCGGCACCAAACATGACCATTCGAAAGTGGTCGCAGGCGGGTCCCCCATGGGCAACCCCTCCACTAGTGCAGATCAAGTCGCCACATTCCAAGACCGGGCTTTTTGGGGGTGTTGTCGATTCGAGTTCGACGGGAAGGGGTTCTTCCTCGGTTGTCGTCGTCGCACACTCTTTGAGCACTTCGGCACCAGCCATGTTGGCTTCGAGCACGTCAATTCGTTGGAGCATAGGTCCGAAAATATCGAGGATCTTGTTGATCCATAATTGCACGTGAGGTCTTTCGAGTAGACATTCTTTCAATGACAATGGCGCGTCCGCCCAGATTGTGGAGACGAGTTCATCGATCGTATGCGGCCCGAAATCTTCCCGGAGTACTACTCTAGTTCCCGGCGTTATCCGACGATCGTCATTAAGAATGAGACCAAACTGCACATTATTGACCGGGACATCCGTATGAATGGTTTGTTCCTTGCATTGCTGACTGACAATAATACTCCAGTCGGCAAAGGTCAATTGTCCTCCGCCGCGCATCATCGCTTGAACTCTTTCATCCCGCTTGGCCTGCGCCTCGGCGTACTCGACCATGGCCTGCGGCAACGACGGCTCAAATCCCGACAAACTCGTCGTAAAATAATCCCCCAACACTTTGATTTCATAGCGCCCCCCTGTAATCTTTCGAACCCCTCGATGCCACCCATTTTCATCGATTGCCAAATCATCGTCCTCGAGGGCTTTCGAGTACAGCTCGTGAACATCCGGCAAAAACCGATGTTCAAACACCTCTACCAAACGTTTCATTTGCGAGACGACGGGGTCATCCAGAACGGTGGGAATCACGGCCGTTGTCGGTAAACCTTGAGCACGTCGACGGTACTTGAGTTCCAATACGGGTTCCAGGCTCGTTGCTGCTGCTGCTGCTGGACGAGAAGAAGAACTCATTGTAGACGTCGACGAAGGATGAGGTCGATTGGCAGGGGTGGGTGCTTGGTGCTGCGGTACTGAAATAACTCCCATTGTGTCGCTGTTATTTGTTGAATGGCTTTCCAAGTGTTATTATATTCCTGTTGCTGCAATTGGAAGTCGTCCTCGACAAAAAAATTCGATTGTTAGAACTTTAACCTTTCAATCGAAGAAACTGTCTGTACTGGTGGAAACAGAAAAAGCAACCAAGTAGACAAGGATGGAAGATAGTCCAATGGATGGCGAAGAATGCTCCGAAGTCAAAGTCGCAAAAGCAGGACAGCAATGAAACGCAGTTGTCAGTTTGTAGTTGTTGCAGGTTGCAGGCGGTGGCAAACGCACCAGTACGTATTATGACGACGACGACTCCGAGCGCAATAGCCAAGTGAAAGTTGAAGCCACCACTGCGAGCGAGTTCGCGTGTTGGTGGATGAGGCTTATTGGATGGGCTCGATTTGCTCGTGGTTTGTAGGTTCTGCACGTTCTCTGCGTAGCTCCCTACGGAGAATGTTGTACCATATACTCTTCGGCTCTCCGAGTTCCGCCTTTGATCTGCGTGCATTGTGGATTGTCGACGCATGGAAATTCTTCGAAGTCTTTAGGGACAGTTGAGGTCGCGTGGGTCGAACGACCAGCAGTTTTTCAGCAGTCCCCCGCCCGTCATCCGTCTGTTCTCTGAAGTCGTATTAGTCGAAATATTGTAGATGAAATACAGTACAGGTACACGTAATATCGATGGATCAATGATGCAGATGTAACGCAGTCTCTAGCTAGAGTAGAGTACCTGGTACCAGGTACTACGAGTACTGTACGAAGAAGACCACTTTAATGCATATTCTACAAAACCAAAACAATATCAGCGCCTTCCGTGTTTCAGCCTTCTATGAATAGTAGAGGGGTTGCTATTCGCCTCTGGTAGTGCGTCGACGACCTCTACCCTCGTCCTTCTAACTTCTGGCCAAGTAAATCACATTAAAAAAATCCTTCGAGTATCTCTAAGTGTATTTTTTCATTTTGCCTTTTGCCTTCCTAGTCCGTACTAGAGGCTACCGCTGCCTGTTCTTCGCGTGCTTTGAGTCGATCTTCGTAGGCCAACTTGGATCGAATCCGTTCCTTCACTACCTGGCCTTCCCCTGATGTGACATGCTTGCTCGTCAGAATATAATTATCTAGCCCTCCTGCCTTGTCAATACTTCTTAGAGTCGATGTCGTCAAGTGAAATCGAACCATTTCGTCCAAGATTTCCGAGTAGACACGTTTCGTGAAGACGTTGGGTTTGAATTTGCGTTTGGTGGCACGCATACTGAACGAAACATTGTTTCCAGTTCGAATATCCTTGCCATCGTAGAGTCCACGTCGAGAACGATTACTTCGATAACGAACCGCTCCAATATCATGCGGAGACGAAGACTGCTGGATTATGCTGGGGAGGAGATGAAACACGGGCGTCGTCATACTCGTAGTGGGAGCTGCCAGGGCACTTTGTTGCCAACGAGCAGCTGCCGCGATGCAGCGGTTCATCGCGGGATTTCGAAACATGGTGACTGTCGGTACCGTACTGACTGTACTGGTACTGTGTGGCGAAAGAAGGCACTCGGCTGTGAAGAGCTAATGTGACTGTGATATTATGAGATTGTCGAAGCAACTAACGGTACGAGTACCAGTACGAGTACTGTACCTACTCAGCCCACAGCCACCATTGTCGATTATTTTCGAACGACCCGATCGAGCGCCGACCTACTTTATGTCGAACGGACGCATGACAGATGATTAGACTGATGACTGACTGATGACTGATGACTGATCGACTGATGACAGACGTCGAATGAATCAAAACACTATTTCAGTACCGAACTTGAAAGATCGAAAGAACCACTTCGTAGTAACAACCGGTAGTCTACTCTCTGGAGCGATGGAAGAGAGAGAGAGAGAGAGAGAGAGAGAGTAGCAACAGACTTAGCTCGACCTAGTAGAACTTGTAGTATAGTGAAAGAATAAGAGAAAACTGATAAGAGCACTTAGACATTTATTATGCTACCGGTGCAGTACTGGTTTGACCCGCTCCTCGATCTTCCATCACCGTTTGTTTGACAGCTTGGGCGAATCTTTTGAAACCAAAGCTCTGCAGAGATAGAAGATAAAAGTCGAAGTGAGGTTTATGGTAAAACATTGAACGAAAGCAGGTCGGAAAATCAATCGATCCTAGCTCACCTGCAGGTATACTCGTCCTGGACCGGTCAGTGTCGTTGAGAATATCCCTTCGCCTCCACAGCAGCATGTGACGCTGCAGAGCTTTCCATTCGAAATGATTCCCAACTTCACCGACTCCTCAAACGCTACTACCGAAGTCGTGTCGACAGTTATAGTTTCTCCTTTCTGCAAGTGACGATACACAATCGTACCCCCACCAGCTAAAAATGCAATACTGTCATCAGACCCAGTAATCTTCTGGCGACAACAACCCAATCCAGCACAGCAACAAGTTGTGCAGCTTGTGTCCAAATCGCAGCCGACGTCGACATCTCCAAGTTCGCTCATATACGCACCAGGTTGAGCAATAAGTCTTGTACCTGAAGTGACATGAGTCCCAAATTTGAGCTAAGGTGGGACAAAAAAGGTGGTCAGTCAAAGAATAATCGTGCGAGCCAAATCGGACTTGGACGATGCTGATTACTTACTGGAATAATCTTGGCCGGGAAATTCGGAGTCAGACCGACATATCCTTCCTGTCCTGTATTATTTTTCAAGAACACCTTGACACAGCTTTCTCCACCGAATATACGATTGCATCCACCAACGAAGCCTACTTGAGAACAGAGAGTAAGCTCCACGCTGGTTTCCATAAACGGGCTCATGTACATGAAGCTTCCAATCTCGGTTGTAACAGACTCTCCACCCGGTACCGTCATTGTCAAAATTTGCATATCATGGCCGACAATGTTCCATTTGTGGCCGCCAGTCTTGTGGTTTTGCTCACTCGCCAGTGGTGGTGTGTACCAAAGAAATCCCGTCCGCAGCGGATCAAAGATACTCTCTAATGTGCTAGTCAAAGGCACGGCTTCCGCCGCGAGATCAATTTCTTCCTCTTCTTTCCGTTTTCTCGGCATTTTCGCAATAATAAATCAATGAGTCCCTTCGGTAAGTTTCGAGTATAAGATTCAATCAACAAGATGTTGGCTGCTTGGTGATGGTGTGGGATCGAGATGTGAATGCCTAAAACGGGGCAAGGAAGAATCTTTTGAACCGAAATCGATCGCTCGTCTCTGAACAGAAATGGGGGCATATATCATCTCCTAAACAGAATATTCTTTTCTTCTCCAACGGAATGTTGTTTTGGCGCCCATTTTTTAGTGTGCGACTACAACATGTTGGCGGTTGATGCCACCATGGATGTTCTTGGGAATGTTATGGTGGCATATTATGGTGTCCATACCGTAGTAGTAGTAAAGTACACTACCGGCAGTAGTAGAGAGTAGGTAGGTTCCAGCACAATAGCTTTAGAGTAGAGACTCTATTCTACTCTGATTCTGTCCACTTTACTAAATAGAAAGTTGGATTGATTCCTAGCTAGTACTAGTCTAGTAGCCAGCTACTCGAAATGCAATAATTGTTCGACAATCCACATTTGTCGCTTTTTTGGATTGCTACAGGTGGTCTCGCTTGAGTGACTCCTCCAGTAGACTCTGCAGCTAAAATATCCTGAAGTGTTGGACAATCCTTATCTTCTATACATTTTGTTCGCTGCCAACGCATCGAGGAAAAGTTGCTTGTTCATACTTTGAACAATGGCCAACCCAGGACCCGTCAATGTTGTGTTAAAAATACCCTCGCCACCACCGATCATCCCAACGACACCAGCCGTCCTCTTGATGTCCAATGTACATGACTCCGCAAAAGCCAAAATACAGTTGGTGTCCATAATCATAACTTCGCCAGGCTTTAAAACCTTTTCAACGATTGTCCCAGTCGCTCCCAGAAAGACAGTTCCAGTGCCTTGGATCTTTTGGCGAATGAGTCCTGCTCCACCACAGCAGCATCTCATGAAATTGCAGTCCCAGCTGATACCAAGATTGACATCACCGTATGAGGCCATGTAGGTTCCTTGTTGAACGATCAAAACACCACCGACGTCCTTCGATGACAGGTCCACTGGAATGACTTTACCAAGAGGTTCGTTCGGGGTCATGGCGGCGTACCCAACATCGGAACCTCCAGTATTTGTGAAATTCAGCACAAAACAGTCTTCGCCCGACAAACAGCGCTCACAGCACCCATCACATGTTGCATGTTGTGTGACTCCTGGGGTTAAGTACATCATCGAGCCCGGCTCTCCTTTGCATGTATCCCCTGGCCGCAGGGCGACGGTGATTACTTGACTTTCATTGCCAGCAATCGCAAACTTTGCGTCTGGACTTTTATTTACTTCAAGATGATCCCAACCACTTGCATCAGAAACGAGATGCGATTTGTCTTTACTTTCAATTGATCCTATATTGGATTCTTTCTTCTTTGAAGCAGGTTTTTTGGTTTCTCTTGCCGCGTGGTCACCCTTCTCTTGTGACCTTTTCTTTTTCTTCTTTTCAGACTTGGGCCTATCAGATGCCACTTCTTTGGAGGATGATTCCTTTTTCTTCTTTTTCTTTTTGGCCTTTTTCTCCTCGTCGTCTGCTGTTGATTCTTTTGCCATGGTTTCTAGAGGCAATTTGAATCTGGTTCCGAGTAGTTTTTTCTATTGTTTCAAGATTGTGACAGGATCTTGCCTCGGATCGCTGCAGGTCCCGTCGTCAGAAAAGATTTCGGGACTTTCTGGATCGAGCGCCCTTTTGCCCATAGATACCGTACGAAGTACCATACTTAAAATATCTACGGCTAAGTGAAATGCCTATTTAGAGGATCATTTAGTTTTTATCGATATACAGAGTCGTATACCTATATGAAAATTCACACACTTTCTTTCATTTTTTCGTGCCCAAGCAGGGACGCCAGAAACCAGATCCCGAAGAAAGAAAATCCGAATCTTCTCAAACAGTAACAAACCCTCGAGTTTCATTATCCCATTCGATTTGCGACTACAATGTTGGAAGGCTTTGAGCATTGGGTACCTCCTGTTCCAGAGGAATATGATGATGGAATGCCAGTTTATGAAATTATTGGAACAGACGCGCAGGTCGTTCAATTTCCAGTTCGACCAAACCGCAAGATACATTGCTTCTCTGGTGCCATGGCCTACATGAGCGATGATATTCAAATGGAAGCCAAGTTGGGTGGCTTTGGACGGACATTTGGACGAGTGGCCGGTGGGGGGTCCATCTTTGAGATCACATATACAAACAATAGTGGAAATGATGGATACATCGGCATGACGCCAGATTACCCGGGAGTGATTGTTCCAATCAACATGAAGACTGCAAGAAAAATCATCGCCCTGAGAGACTCATATTTGTGTGGTACGGTGGGCCTTGGTGACGATTTTGCGAGCATAGGTGCGGGCTTTAATCCTGCCAACTCGGTTGGGAGCTTTTGCTGCAGTGGCTTTGATTTTATCGTGCAAACTCTTGAGAATGGACACTGGGTCTTTCTCATGGCGATGGGGACGGTCGTCAAGAAATCTTTGAAATCTGGAGAAAGCATTTTGGTAGATGGCAATAGTCTGCTTTGCTTCGAGTCCACTGTCACGGTGGATATTCGCTCTGTAGGAAATATTGCCGCAATGTGCTGTGGAGGGGAAGGCCTTTTCAACACTGAGCTCACGGGACCTGGCACGATTTGGATGCAATCTCTGAGTATAGACAAAGTAAGTGGCTTCTTTTTGGCTTATCTGCACTATGCTGATATATTTTATCGTGTGACGTGCTCATTTTTTCTTCTAACAACAACGCACTGGATGACTCGATTTTGAAAGATGCGTCGGCTGTTTCCTCCGACAGTTTCTAAAAGTGGAGGCGGAGGCGGAGGCGGAGACGATGTTGGCGGTAAGTAGAAGATGCAAGCACTTCATACTCCTCTAGTATTGTAGTTTTAGGCTATCACGACTTCATCTTGAGTAGACTATACTAGGAAGCTGATTAGCGTTTCAGCGGTATGATACAGTAGCTACTAGGAGAAGGTAAAGTGCTGTCTTCCGACTTCATTTGGCGACGCAACAAAGGTCTCGAACCTGCATACCATCTCGCCCAATGCTTTGATTGCAGCATTTCGATCAAAGTGTTCACGCCTCTTCATTCGATTTGGCTTTTTGTTCAGCTCTCGTTGTGAAGCTGCATTGGAAGGTCGAGCTCGCTTGAGAGAAAGTTGGTGCAAAGCATTGAGTCGCTTGAGATGTTCATGGAGTGCACAGAACTCTTCCACCATGGGATTACAACTGGCGATTCCGTGAAGCAATGAAACCGAGAGGCAGAATATGCCATCTTTATCACGGAACATTTGCATCTTATCCAAGAAAATCTCGGCAGAATAGCATGTAGCGAAACTGGGGACCAACTTTCGGTATTGCGAGACGTTGTCAAGCGTCAACAAAATGCAGTGCACAAGCTCGACATGAGGAACACTTCGATTGCAACTCCGAATAAGGTCGAGAAGAATCCTTGCCGCATCTGCTTCAGTGAAAAGGAGGCAGCAAAGTGGCGAGAGACGAGTGGAAGTCTCAAGAGATTTCACGGCGTCCATGATTTCTGCAAGGCTCTTGCTATTTTGAAGGATCTTCAAAGCATGCCTGGTCTTGTACCCAATCTGTAATTTCGGGTCCTTTCGCGCCTTGAGATGCGCTTGATCTAAACGTGAAACAACGGCTTCTACTTTCTTGGTGCGACGGCGACGGATCGCCTTAGCACGAAAAACGGCCTGAAGCCTCTTGACACCTTGTTCCAATATAGTTGCCCGCATTCGGTGGATATACACCCTCGCCAAATTTTGAATGCGCATAGCTGCCCGGGAAAAATGCAATCGTAACAAGTAAGATCGAATATGACGCTGAATTGCCTGCGCTTTCTTTTCGAAAAATCGGCGATCAGCATACGCAGCCAGTTTCAATTCCTGAAGCTTCCTGCTAGCAATCACCCGACGGAAGAAGGTCTGAAGCTTGATAGTCGCATCCAACGATAGGAAGTAGTCACAGAACTGAGCAAAACCTCTCCAGACGCGCTGAATTTCAGAGGCCGCGAAATGCGATACTTGCATTTCATCCCGAACAATGTATCCCCTTGCTACACCTTGAATAAGAGTAGCGCAGTGTTTCATTCGAGAAAACAAGGCACGCGCGACATATCCCCTGAAGCAAGATTGAATCACAGTCACAGACATCGACAGGAAACATAGATTTCTGCGTTCCTCTACGCCCCGTGCTACTGCTTGAAGCTTCACGAAAGCAGCCTTCGTCCTCAAATAATGCTTCCGAGCATGAAACCTCCTGACTTGCGCTTGGAGACGAATGATCGAAATTTGTTGTACAAGATATTCAACATGCGCAACGAAACATCGCCAAGTCTTCTGAATCTTACGAGCAGATGACTGCCTTGTAGACAATTTGCGCGAGACATGACCACGCCAGACTCTTTGAATAGTCATGCTCGCAAAGTTTTGATTTTCCGACAGCATTTTCTTCGCACGGATCTTCTCCACCTGTCGGGTGGCAAGAAGTCTTCTTGCTGTGGATTGAAGGACGATAGCCGAAATCTTCGCCTTCATGTACCAGCGTCTTGCCATCCAACTTCGGACGTGACTCTGAGCAATCACAACATCAACCAAATGCATATGATACCAAACACTCCAGTAGTGTCTTCTAAACGAAGTCTGTACCCGGGTGGCCATCGCATGCAATACTGCAAAATTACGCCGAACGAGATATCCGCGAAAGGACTTTTGCAGAACGCCTGCAGCAGCGTTTTCGATTATCTCAGTCTGTTTCTCCAGGTAAAGTTGACGCAATATACCTCGAGCAATCCACATTCTCGCTGCTGATTGGATGGTGACAATACAACCCTGGGTGCGAATGACCTTCCTACGTGCGAGCCATCTGCGAGTCAATGACTGCACAATCGTGATGTCATATTTTTCCAGCTCAAACAAGACACGAGCAATACGCCCCCTGTAATGAGCCTGAATCAAGGTTACTTGTGCATGTTTCCACCAGAGTTCTTGGCGAACATTCGACCCTCGATAAAGTGCTTGTATGGATTGAGCGGCTTGATTCCTCCTCAATAGTCTCTGACGTTCTTGCCGGATTTCGTTAACCTGCATAGATGCTTTGTATCTTCGGATGGAAGATTGGAGAACCAGGACTGCATTCTTTTTCTCCAAGGCAGTCTTTCTTCCAAGAAACCGCCGAGCTGCACTCTGTACGATGACAACATCGCCATAGTCAAGAGTGTATTTGATAAATTGAGAGAAGCATCGCCAAGCGCTTTGAATGAGGGTAGCTTGGTAGTTCATGTAACGTTGGAGGGTTCGTTCCTTTCGTCCCCGGTACAAAGCTTGAGTATTTACTGCAACAAATTTCATTGCAAGGAAACGATTTCGAAGAGTCGTCATTCGGCATGCTGCCTCAATCAGGGTTGCAGCATGACGACTTCGGGCAAGATTTGTTTGTGCAAGAAATGATCGAGCCAGCGACTATTTTTATGCAAAGAAGGACAACATGAGAAACCGATAGATCCACGAAACAATATGTAATAAAAAATGTGGCCAACTTACCTGGAGGCAGATTGCAGACAATTGGCGCTCCACATAGTCATGATGCTGGCAACGGAGATACTCTAGTGTCTTCACAGCGTACCAGCGCCGCGCAAAGTTTTGCAGTACCTGCACCGAATCGCGACGTTTGCGTGCTTCGAGTTGCGCAAGCATCCGACGGACAATACTTTGAGCAATAACAACCTCGAGAACGTCAAGTTCAAAATTCAGCATAGCGGAATAGCGCCTCCAGCATGCCTGCATTGTCACCGCAGCAGCCAGGCTTTTGCGAAACTCATTTGATGCCATTGTCCAACGAAAAAATGATTGGATTACAGTAATGGAGGCGATCTTTTGAAGGAAGTCGCTTCTGCAGATAGAACCCCGCCAAGTACGTTGGATGGTCTTGGCGGAGGAGTTGACCTTGAAACGAAAGAACATTTCATTCTTTGCTTGCCAGGTGCGGACGGCACACTAACGACGACGACAACGTAGTGAGTAATATTCCAACATCAAAAAGGCACTCTTAAAC
The DNA here is from genome assembly GCA_956465555.1 of Nitzschia sp. pyKryTriq1. Taxonomy (NCBI): domain Eukaryota; phylum Bacillariophyta; class Bacillariophyceae; order Bacillariales; family Bacillariaceae; genus Nitzschia; species Nitzschia sp. pyKryTriq1. The sequence continues at coordinate 3,615,089 of OY101116.1, forward strand.
CGTGGGTGGAGACTTACCTGGCAGATGATTGCCGCATTATTTCGCAGAAGTTGGTGTTCCTGTTGTAACCGCAGTTGCAACAAAGCACGGCGTGAAAGCGCACACCTCATGGCTCCTTGAAGGCATGCAATGGCCATGCACCTACGTCTGGTCACCTTCTCTGCAATCCTTGCACGAGCGAGGCTTTGGATAGAAACAATATCAAGTACATCCAAGTTATACTGAACTTGGGCCGAGAACCCCCTCCAAGTTTTCTGCAGTAAGACTGCTGCTCTCGACATTCGTTGCACCGGTAAATTCCTTCGAACAAGATATCCCCTAGCAACTTTTTGGATCGATATCGTGACTTCCCTACTGATCGCAAATACAATCATTTGAAAATAACCTCTCCAAATTTTCTGAACATTCGTAGCCGCTTGATGTCTTTCTTTGAGGTCCTCGCAATATTGACGGGAGGAAACGCCCCGCCAGCGGCTTTGAATCAATATTGCGGCAACCTGAGAATCCGCATAGTCAACCCAACTCCACCACACTTGCTGGATGATCATGGCAGCTACATTCTGGTGCCGAAGATCGTTTCGAACGAAATAGCCCTTTGCCACTCTCTGAAGGACAGTGGCGGCGGCGACTGTAACTTGAAAGTGCTGTCGCCCCTTTCGCGCCCTCCAACAAGCTTGAATTCGTGCTGCCGCATCCCTCTCAAGTACTGCCTCAAGAAAATCTAGTTCGGCGATGTAGCGACGAAAGTACTGCTGAATAACAACAGCGGCTTGTTCCTTTTCCCAAACAGCAAAAAAGTGCACTCGTCCGAGCGATCCACGGAAGCAGCGCTAGATAGAACAAGTAGAATTAGATCTGAATGACTCAAAGCTGCAGCAAGCTAAAAAGCATTTTTCCGGCTCACCTGAATTTCAATGGCCGCAAAATGTCGCCGTTCTCTCTCCAATCGTTCGCCTCTCAACCGCAAAAGCCCATGTTTATGGGTGCCGACAAATTCCTCCAAAACTGCCACCGCGGCGGCATATCGACGTTGCTGCGCCGCGTAATAGTTGGCCTTGTGTTCACACCAAAATTGAAAAATGACCAAGACAGCAGCTTCTTTCTTTTCTTGTAAAATTTTGTTGCGATACCGGCGGTAACAAGCTTGGATCAGAATGGTAGCGAAAATCTCTTCGCTGGATTCCATGAGTCGCGAGCAGAGGTACGTGAGACAAAGAAGCATTGACTTTTCTTCAGGTGGATTCTTGGAGTCGGTAGTAGGGAGCATCTTTGGGATACCACCGAGTTCGGTAACTCGCTTGGCGACCATTGCGGAATTGGATCTCTCGTTCATCAAGGCTTGTTCCAGAGAAAGAACTGAATCTTCGTCGTTCGACGTGGGGAGGATTTCATCCATTCGGACCACAGCTGGATGGTAGTAATGAACTAGATAGCAAAGGGCTTTTCCATCCGCAAAGGAGTCACTGAAATTGTGGAGCTGCAGCCCAAAACTGGAACACACTGCCTTGCACCATCGGAAAAGCAACAACTTGAGAGCTTCTTCAGGCGAATCGTTGGAAGCGGAATTCTTGTCTGGCGTGGGGCGTTGCGGAGACCGGGCTTTGAGACCCTCCATTCGGCGACGAGCCTGCCCTGACCTAAGAACATTTTCAATCTCATGCTCAACCTGTCCCTCCTCGAGAAGCTTCGTCATGCAAGTGTGTGCAATGACCGACCACATGAGCTTGAGTACCATTTCACGGTGTGCATCCACAATCTGATGAGCATTCAAATCGCCAGGTATCAAAACACCGAAATCCTTTAGCTTGGAAAGAGCCACATTGACATTGTGCATTTTCTGGAGTCTAGAGACCGCGGGCAGTCGAAGAGACCTCATAATTGATTTAAAAGGAGTCAAGGTGATGATCTCCGTCATTCGCGTGAGACGTCCACCATCGCGGAGATCTTTAGCAAGGTTCACCACTTTGAATTCAAGCTCATCAATCGGGTCTTGATCGTACGAAACTTTGAGTCCAATTCGAGAAAGGTGTTTCATGAAATCTCCTTCGGAAGACAAAAAATTACGGCATACGGACTGGAGAACGGCTTTGGAGGACTTGACCTCGGATGACTTGCTAAAGAGCCGGGGTACCTTATCCAGAACATTTTGGGTCTTTGCATGATCTAGAAAGAGAATCAACACCATCAATCGGTACAACACTAAAGTTCTCATCTCTTCCCGATACAACTTTTCAAACTTTCCCGACGGAACATTGGTTTTTCCTTTGGTGTACTTCATCAAGACATTGGAGTCAGACAAAACGCGATCCACCACAAATGTTCGCAGAGTAGCCTTCAGACGAGCCACGGGAGTCTATGCAACGAAAGAATCGAGTGTGAGGCAAAGCAGAGACAAGACGGAATGGGCTTTAAAAAATATACAACAAACGTACAGTTTGACTATCCCCTTGTTGATCTTGGAGATTCTCTGGCGGCATGATGCATTCCCCAAACATGACCTCCAATCCCAGTCGGAGCCACGGTGTGGTGTAGGACAGCAACAGTTCCGTAGCCTCTTTGCGAAGACTCAAATCCGCGTGAATATCACGGTCCGATCGAATTGCCAATCTCCCCCGTGCGATTTCTGACTGTACAATATCACGGGCCCGTCTCATGGCATCACTTTGGAAGAGCTCTGTGGCTCGGAATCGGACTTGGGCCAGCCGCCGATGCATCACTAAAGCGCGAAGACCGGTACCACCATCTTCGTCTTCATCTGGCTGAAATGTGTAGTTCAGCCAGCTGACAAAGGTATCACACTGCTTTCCCGCCCAATCGTCTGCCTCACGAACGATCTTGATGGGAGACTTGGCCTTCGGTGCTCTTGTTTTGACGGGTGTTTTCTTGATCATGGCAACTTTATTCTCCTTTGGAGCAGAAATCTCAAACGACACAGCGTTGGGACTACCAGATTGGATATTCATCTTTGCGGATGATTCTTCGGTGGCTGCTTTCTTTGGAAAGAATTTGGAGTTCTTCTGCAATGGAGGGCGAGTCTTTGGTTCCATTTTTGCCACGGGTGGCCGAAACGCTCGAACAGGACCTTTTTGGAGGCCCGCCGTTTTGATGGATTTGCTCTTGTCTGCCTTGGGTCGCGCTAGATTTATTCCCTTGGCGCTACTTGTAGTAGAAGCAGAAGTATTCTCCTTTCCAGTGGCTGGTTGACTTTTGGATGCTTTTTGCGCCGTGCGTTGCTCTAGACGCTTCAAAAGATGAGGTGGTGGTGTCGCCTGCGGCATCTTCTTGGACGTGTTGGTGGCAGTAGCGTATGAAACGCCCGAGAACATGTCAGTCATGTCCATCGAAAGACCTTTGCCACGTGATTCCGGCACCACTTCTTTGACGGGTTCCGCCTCTACTAACAGTACAGTTGCCTTGAGTGTATCCTTCTTGTTGGAAATTCCAGCTTTGGGAGCCAACGTGGAAGCGACAGTGGGTTTTTGGAGCCTTTGAAGCAAACGTGGTGGCGGGGTTGCCTCCGTGATCTTGGAGGAAGAAGCGAAAACCTCCGACATGTCCATGGATACACCTTGACCTCTCGGGGTGGCTATGACATGTACTTCCACTACCTCATCCTTGGCTGATGATGCTTTGTGAGTGGGACCTTTTGAAGTCGGGGAAGGAAGCTTGGTCTCAATATCGAGTTTCGCTGCAGCAGCAGAGCTTCGAACAGTCGCTTTCTGTAGGCGCTCCAAAAGATGAGGAGGTGGGGTAGGCTTGTCGGACATTGTGTTTTCTTTTGTTTCCAACTTGGGCCTTTTCTCCTCGGAAAACATGGTGGATAGATCCATGGCGACTCCTTTGCGCAACTGCTGAACATTTGCTTCTAGTGGTGGCGAGGATAACGACTCTTCTGCAACGTTCTCTTGGATCAATTCCTTGGCGCTTTCTTCTGGTGGAGAAGACTGTTGTACTAGAAGTGACGTTTCTTCTTCCTCTACTTCACTTTCCGGAGTCGTTTGCAAGAGCGATCGAGGCTGCAACGGAGGCGATGCCCAGGCCATGGAAGAACTTTGCTGCTGCCGCTGTTGTGATGATTTTTGCTGTTTCTTCTTTTGAGAGGTGGTAAATTCATGAATCGTCGCCGCCGTATGAGGCGGTACAATGACTAGTCCTGTCGAACTCGCACTGGCCGGATTATGAGATGCTCCTAATACATTCCACAAGGCACCGGGTGGGGACACCAAGAGGGATTCATCCAAGTAATCGGAAGAGGATGACATCATATCGTCATCGCCATCGCCATACATATCGTACAGTTCCGTCCGAAGCAACGAGTTGGGTGTCTTGGGAGCCGTCACACGTTGGGGAGGTCCCAGTAAGGACGATGAACCAGCTACTCCAAGTAGACCAGTAGGTCGTCTCGCTGCCGCTCCCAAGAGTCGTCCACCACCACCACCGCCTAGAGGTTTGTTGGAAGCAGCAGCAGCAGCGGTAGAAGCAAACGAGACGCCTTTTGTCTGTCCTGCGACTGTTGCCGCTGCAGCCTGCGTTTGTCCAATCGTCACTACAGAAGTTGCTGTTGTCGTTGACATTGTTTGCTGGGGTGATTTTCCTCGTAACGCTCGTCGAAAGGATGGAACACTGGTGGGTGTGGTAGCACTGGTAGTGTTGGAACAAGGAGCAACACGAGCCATGGCGTCATTCACCAACACAGTAGGAGACGACAAAAGAGTTTGAGTGGCAGTAGTATTGGAATTTTCCTTGTCTTGTAGTAGAGTCGTCGCTGTACTTGTTTCTTCTCCAAGCTTCTTCTTCAGCCCGTTGTAAGGAGTACCCTTGGGACGAATATTGGTATTATTAGGAGTGTTGTGGTTGTAAGAGGCCAAAGGCTTGCGACCGGACCGGGTCGAGAGAGGTGTTCTGGCAGCATCATCGCCGCCGCTGCCGCCAGCAAACGAAACGCCTTTTCGCCCAGGCGTGGTACAAAGAACCGCCGAAGACGGTTCTTGATATATCTCCATCGTCACTTTCAACTTCTTTCGTATGATTTTATTATGTGGATCCGTTTCCAAGAGGGTTTGCAAACCCCCAAAATGGTGTTTTTTTGTGAGACGCTCGGTGGTGATGAAGACGATGATGTGAACATGTTGGGTGCCGTTGGATGGTGGCCATTATTTACGGCGCGCAACTCATGTGAGCATCGGCAGGCGCGCAAATTCAAATCCAAAATAAGTACCAGATGTACTCGTAGAAATGTAGATGGACGGTTATCCGTTATATACAAGTCTGAATAAATACATTTCACCCAACCCACCCACATCAGGTACTACCGCTACGAATATTGTACTGTACGAAACATACGAGGACATTCATTCATTTTTTGGATTGTTGGTTGTTGCAACAACCGACCATCCAACACCTTTTACTACCGGCAGTTTACCTCTTGTTGTGTTACAAGTACCGGTACTGTAGTTGCACGATGACGACGATGATGATGGCAAGTGTCGAGCAGCAGCAGCAGCAGCAGCAGCCTGGAAGGCGACTGCTCGAGCCTCCTTCTAGTAGTACCGCTACACCCACTGCCCAAGATTTATTATTTTCTCCCATGAGCTATTCTCGTTCCGTTTCCTCGGCGACACCCTCCTTTCAAAACATGACGATGATGACACCTGGTAGTGTCCCTCCCCCGCCACCGTCGACTCAAAAGTCGATATTGCGGACTATGATGCAAGAAGAAGGCATGGCCGGAAATATTAATATTTCGGTGGACAATGGCGAAATTTCGCGGTTGCTTTCACTTTCGGGTGGTGGAACGCCTCGATCCATTTTAGCCAATCTCAATCAATCGAATAGTTCGACAGAACGAATGAAACAAGATCTTCAAGAAGTGTTGGAATATATCGATGGAATGCATTTTGTGACTCCCTTCAAAAAGAGTAGCAATGTTTCTTTGTTATCTCCCATGCCTTCCATGCCTTCCATTACGAAAACGGATGGGGTGAAACCTCCGCGTCACAGCAGCGGTGCTGTCTTGGCCGATCGTTCCAACCAAAACCGCAACACGCCACCGCCCTTCAGTGTCGATAAAAGTACCAGTACTACGGCCACTACTCCCTGGAAAATGTCAACGACGACGTCAGCTCGCGATCCAACTCCTTCCAAGCCCAAACTTATCGGGTTGGATTTGTTGCGCGAAAATCCCTCGTTCCAGCCCATGATGATGATGAATCATCATCATTTGATGACTCCATCATCGACGACACCACTCAATGACCAATCTTCGTTGGTAGTGGAAGTCTCACATTCGACGCAAGAGGAGGAGGAGGAAGCAGTAGCGGGCAATGAAGAAAATAATCACAGCAATACTCATAGTCCTCATGATCCACCCGTGGATGATTCCAAGATTATCGAAGAGTGGGCGTCGCCCCCTCGTCGTCGTGTTCCAATGGAACCTGAGCAGACCCAGACACCTCGAGGTGGTGTTGCTGCCGCCGAAACGTCGATTCTTTTGGGGACAGCGTTTGCGGACTATGATTTGATGCCACCACGCAATACTCGGCCGACGCCTATTCGAACGAGATGGGCCACTCCTGTGCAAGAAGAAACAGCAGAAGACGACGAAGAAGAGTCTGAGGGAGGATACCAACCCGAGGAAGAATCATACTTTGCCACTGCCGAAGAAAATGATGATAGGGGTCTCAGTCTTCATGGCCCTTTTGCAACCGGTGCTTTGCAACTTCCCGCCACACCAGGACTTTCGCTCGTCGATGAAGCCAAATGGGAAGAGTTGCAATCTCGTGGACTTCCTCAATCGCCTCGAGATGCCAAGGAATGGTTGCAGACGGCCGTTTTGGCGCTGCAGGATGCCCGTGCGGAACGAGATGCAGCTCGGAAATGGGCGCGGGATATGAAGGAGGCAGTCTACAAGTGGGCCGAAGAGCAACGCAAATTGATTCGCTGTGAAGCTTCCACTCGTATGGATGTCTTGCACGAACAAGAACACCAGATCCACACTCAGACAGAAGCCTTGGCCACTCTACAAGAACTGGTGCTACAGCTTCATGCAGAATTTCAGTCGACGCACTCCGAACGGCAAGCCTCGGAGTCGCAGACTCAAAAGTTAATTTTGGAGCAACAAGAACGAATCCATTTCTTGTCCCGACAGCTCAGTGCCATGGAACAGACGGTTTCAGAAGGCATGAGTCAAGCAGCCAACAATCGATTGACTCCCAAATCGGGCATCTCTAATAGTAGTCCTGTTGGTGGCACTCACAATGGTCATGATCCAGCATTTCCCCAATTTGTTGATCGACCAGTGGACATGCTGGCGGCAGAAGGAGCAGCACCAGCAGAAGCCAACAATAACAACACTGCCAGCAGTCAAAAGTCGGTCCGATCCACATCCTCCACTCGCGTCCGCAAACCTCTTCCCGGTGGTAAAGGGCATGTGATTGTATATTCCAGTGGAGTGGAAAAGGAACTCCACGACGATGGAACCACGGTGGTTCGGTATACCAATGGGGATGTCGAAACGAATTTCGGTAACAGTACTACCGTCGCTTACTTCCATGCGACGGAACAAATCTTGCAAGTTACCAATCGTCAGGATGGATCCGTCTTGTTCGAATATCCTAATGGACAAATTGAAAGGCACTACGCCAATGGTGTCAAGGCCATTCTATTTCCGGATGGAACCAAGGCCAAGATTTCGGCGGATGGCAAAGTCGAAACGTATGAGCGAGTATAAAAACAGTACCAGTACAGTACGTGCTGTAGTGTAGTGTAGTAGTGGAATAATATAATATTCTATTCTAGCACACGAGTGTTGTTGGGGGGATAAATCTTCATTTTTGTTCAAATCGTCATGGCGTTAGACTAGACTATTACTACCGATACCGGTACTATCGACTTGTCGCGAATACGCGAGCAACATTCGTTCATCATGCCCCGGACGCTCCAAGGTTCGCATAACATCGGATTCCAGCTCGTCCAAACCGACATGATCCGTGACCAATATCCCTCGATCATGATCCAATTCATGTTGGACACATCTACTGGCCTCGCCCTTCAAACGCATCTGCCGCACCTCTCCCCCTCCTGTATGATACTGAACATCGACCCAGTCGTCGCGGACCACAGTCGCAACAAAGGTGGGTGGAAGAACGAGACAGTATTCCTCCCAGACACGCCCTTGCGTTTCGGGACTACGTCGTATAATATGCGGATTGACCAGGACCATCGGTCGGGGCTGTTCCAAATACAAGATACGTGCATCCACCCCGCACTGTTGAGCGGCCAATCCGACAGCGCCTTCGGTTTGGGCCGTTCGTTGCAATATTTGACAAGCATATTGGAGTGTGGGAGTGCCAAACCATTGGGCATCCACTTCGCTTGCTGGGCGACGAAGTATAGGGTCGGGCCAGCGACCCATTTGCCATGTAGTGCTTGTGGTGGTTGCCGAAGAAGAAGAAGAATCACTATCACCATCGGCAGTTCTCTTCTGTAATAAATGTTCGGGCTGAACCGATTGTTCCAAACTAAGCAGGGATAAGTTCGTGCCAGTCCACTCGGGTGAATAGACAAATGGATGTTTGGGTTGAATATTATTTGTATCGAGTGCCCAAGCATACGAGCGAGAACGAGCGGTAGTTGTAGCGTTGACAGCAGCGCCCACCGAAAGAAACCCCATCGCTTGTCGCGACCACCGAAGAAAATCCCTCCGTGATGATGGCGACGAGGAGGAGGATTCTATGGATAGGCTTTGAACGACACAAACACAGGGTGGGGAGAGGCATAGGCCTAGTAGTAGTGTAACCACCATTGTGCGGGTCCTTTTCGTGTAGCTTCGGGACCGATAAGAATCTTGTTGGTACGATCTGCGTCGCCACGTCAAGTGATGAGGAGGATTCGTTTCGGATGCCATTGTCTTCGTGAGCTCTCAAGGGTCGTTTGCTTCCACTTATGATGGACTGATCTCTTTGCGAAGCGATCTCCATCATCTGGACGGAATGCACATCTTCTTTACAACACAACTCTGCAACTCTGCCAAGCAGCCAAATTGAAAATAGATAGAAGATAGAAGTGTGACCATTGGACTAATATGACCAAAAGAAAAATTTATGTCTGTCATTCTGTCCATGCGAAAATGACAGAGGATCTCAGATCTCGTTCGTCCTGTCTGTACCGTTACACGTACCGGTAGGAGATGGTACATTTTCTACCTACCAGGTATCGGCGTGATTTTCTCTCCAAAGTTGAAAGTTCTCCCTTTGTCCCTCCGGGTTACGAAGACTTTGCTTTCCATCGCCTCGCTTCTCGCTTCTTGATGATTCTCACGCATAATTTTCATTTATTTGCATCAAAACCAATGACCGGATCGGAAGAGACTAACGGAGACGCCAATGGCGGTGCTACCAACGGTGGCAAGAGCGTTGTCCTGGTTACTGGTGGTAGTGGTCTAGTGGGTGCCGCCATCAAAGAGTACATTGACAAGACAGGGGCGAAAGACGGCGAAGAATGGGTCTTTTTGAACTCGAAAATGGGCGATTTGCGCAAGCGAGACGACACGGAGAAGATTTTTGAAGAGTTCAAGCCAACTCATGTCATCCATTTGGCAGCCAAGGTCGGGGGTCTCTTTGCCAACATGGCGCAAAAGGTGGAATTCTTTCGTGAAAACATTTTGATCAACGACAATGTCATGGAGTGTTGCCGCATTTACAAGGTGAAAAAGTTGGTCAGTTTCTTGAGTACCTGCATCTTCCCTGACAAGACGACCTACCCGATTGATGAAACCATGCTACACGACGGACCTCCGCACTCGAGTAATGAGGGATATGCTTATGCAAAACGATTGATTGATACCTTGAATCGAGCGTATGCTGAAGAATATGGATGTACGTGTTGGTGGTTGAGGTGGTGATCATTGTTTGGTGCTGATGTTAAGAAAATCGTCCCTCTCACGCCCGCTGTTGTTCTCCTGTCCCCTTTCCAATCAGGCAACTTTACTTCCATCATTCCTACCAATATTTACGGTCCTTACGATAACTTTTCCATTCAGAATGGTCACGTCATTCCAGGATTGATTCATAAATGTTATTTGGCAAAACGCGATGGAACTCCTTTTACTATTTGGGGATCCGGCACTCCCCTCCGCCAGTTTGTCTATAGTTTGGATTTGGCTGAATTGACCGTCTGGGTCATGCGCGAGTATCACGATCCGACGCCCATCACATTGAGTGTCGATGAAGCCGACGAAGTCAGTATCAAAGATGTTGCCCTGTCGGTGGCCAAGGCCATGAAATTTGAAGGACCAGTCGAGTTTGATACTTCCAAAGCGGATGGACAATTCAAAAAGACGGCGGCCAACCACAAATTGCGAAAATACCGACCGGACTATGAATTCACTTCGATTGATGACGGTATTCAAAAGGCTGTCGATTGGTTTGTCGAAAACTATGACACATGCCGAAAATAGAAATCATTGCTCTTTCTCGGACGGCGTTCTTCGGGAGGTGTGCCACGTTCCATGTTACAAACTGGATATAATAGTACATAGACGATTGCTAATTGAATGTTACTCGAAAACTCATGACGCGACTGGAAGCGGAGATGTCCAAAATCGAAACACCCGTTGGTAGTTCTTTTCCACTGTGATAACTGTTGGTGTTGGGATGACCATGATTCGACAAGGTTCCGTCCGGACGGAAGGCGCCATCAGGACCCACGCCAGTAAATCGACCCCCATGAAACAAATCTCCCGTATCCCCCTCGTCTTCCATGCGTTCTAAATCGTATCGACCATCAGCTTGCAGCAAGGCAACCACGTAGTGGTCGACTGGAAAGTCTCGCTTCTGTGGGTGACCGGCAGCATTGTTGGCTTGAAGGTCCACGTGAAAAATGGCTAGACCCGGCTGGTTCAATCCCTTATCATAACCTTCTTCCTGACGATTTTCAATCAATAGGTACTCTCCTTCTGGAAAACCTCGCCGAATCATGTACACTTTATTGCTTTCGAACGATTGAGTCAACTCATATGTTCCATCAGAATCGATGGTTTCCACGTCGACCCATCCAAACAAGTTCTTTGTGTAAGGGCTCATGGATCCGCAATGCGTGAGAGTCCCATCAAAGCCCCATGGATTGGCCAACATATCGTAATATCCTAATCCATATCCGGGATATTCTCCGTACAGCGGCATGGCTCCCAAGGCTTGGGCGAGTTCGTGGACAGCTACTCCTACACGATTCATTCGTGCATTCTTTCGATCGTACTTGTCACTGATGATAGCGTACCGACCTTGATAGATTGGAGACTGCAATTCCCAGGCATGACTCCAAATCCTGTCCTCGTACCATTGTCCATCGACATCATTTCCACCAAATTCTGCCGCATAGCCCGAATGGACAAAGGTTACGGTGACGGCGGAGCCCAAAACGGTATCCCAGCTAGACAACAGCTTTGAAGCTTCCTTCATAGCGGCTTCCAAACAAGTGTGCAAGGACATAGTTAAACCCGATAGTTTTCCGGTACAATCTTGCTCGGTATAAGGAATCTGAACCCACGGAGTCAGCTCAGAAACGACCTCCAGTTTGCCGTAGGATTGTTCGTCAAAATAATGTTGAACCGACAAGTTGGGTCCATTGAACAGGAACTCCAAATCTTTCACAGCTACCAATTCTCGCGTAGTATGGTCGGAAAATTGAAAAGGGATCACCAAATTCAGAATAGATCCTTGGGTCGCCAGTACTGTCTGATTCTGTTCTAGCTTTTGGATTTCCCTCCATTTACAGAAATCCCGTTCCATACATTTAGCATGGACTACGTGTCGATTTTCGTGCACAGCCTTCTCCAAGTGTGTATGCGTATCGGGATCCGAAGATCGATCCACGAGAATATTTGTGGGTAAATATCTGCCATCTTTGCCCCTTGTCGCGTAATGAATCCAGCCCTCGTCGTTACGAATGGTGGGATAAAAGGAAGCCTCGGTTTCGACGACGGCAAAATGATATTCGGCCGTTCCGACCAGCATCTGTTCCGTCCCAGTGGAGTCTCCATTCGGTTGCAAAGCCGTCCAAATTCCTGGATATGCCACGTTTGCATCGGCTTGGTATTGCTGCAACGGAAGAAGAACAGAAACCAGCCCCACAAAAAGCCACGAACGAAGCAGATTATTGGATTGTTGGTGGACCAGCCGCCTTATTCTTCGGTGCCACATTGTTTCTCGATCAGCCTGGCTTGATTACTAGCGGGTTGGTGTGTGTTTTCTCTGGAGCTTCTCCGAATATGTTGTTCTTGTCGTCGTGGACGTGTTCATCATCGTCAAAGGATAGGAAGTATAGGCAGCAATGTCACTCCGATTTTATAGGATGGGTGCCGATGACTTTCTTTTTACGAGATATGACTGCCGCGAAACGACCTAATCGACTTCTTGGACCTACTCGACCAATCATTCTTCCGACCCTCTGGCTACGCTCTCTCTCTCAATATCTACCACCGGTACCGGTAGAGTAGTAGTAGCTATGAGTACTTGATACTCGGAGTGGTATGAGTAGAGAGTAAATTTTTCCGGATATCTAAAGCAATTGTAAAATGGTAACGATGGCAAGTATTTGATCTATTTCTTAGTCTTATCTGAAATACCTGTATGCATTTGAAAGAATTGTGTCGTCTTTCGTAAACTTCTCGATTACACCGCCGACTCCCCTTTTTCACGATCCCGTCCCTCTCGGAAACACCCCCTTGTTAGTAGTAGTAGTAGTAGTAGTAGTAGTAGTCCATTTTACAAGCCAGCTTCCACCAAGTGTTGCACCATTTCTCGCTTGAGACCCCCTTGCTTCATGTTTCGAGACTTGAGCTTTTTTCGGAGTTGGACGACTGTCAAACTTTGCAATTCGGCGCGGTAGATCGAGGCCAGTCGATGAACCAAATGGTGCTTACGACCGGCGTAGCTGCACTGACGAGATCGCAACAAAGAGCGTAGTTCTACCACTTTGAGCATTTCATATTGAGACAAGTCATAGGAAGAGACAATCGAGTCGTCTTCCTCGAGCTTGATGGGGATCAAAGTAGGTACACCATTTGTGCTGGTGTCTGAAGAATCATCATCCTGTTGGTCAGGATTGACACTCGAAGCGTCACTTCCGGCCTCACTAACATTGTCTTGTTCTGAATTAGCATCAGTTTGGATACATTCACTGCTGTTCTCGTCGTTGTTGGCACTGGTTTTTCCTGAGAGCGCAACTTTGGCAACCATTCCAAACAACAAGACCATTGTCCAACTTCCATAGTTCCATTCAACCTTCGAGTCCAGAGTTTCCTTGTAGAAAGTGTATTCGCCCACCATTAACTTTGTTTCATCTTCATGAATCACAATCTTGGTTGTCATGGCGTGTTCGATGGGAGCGATATTGGCCGGAGAAGAAGCAAACATCCAGTTGTTGATACCTCGAGCCGTGGCACCGAGAACCAAGGCCAAGAGGACCCAAATCTTGAATCGGACTAGCAACGAGGAATTCTTGGCTTGTTCCTTGATATTTTCCTTTTCTTGTTCCGCCTTGAGAAGTGATTGACTGATCTGAACCATGATATCCAAGTCCAGTGCAGCCTGGTCGGTTGTGGACTCTTGATTATTGGTATTGATGTCCTCGTTGTTGGAAGTCTTTGTTTCATCCTCCGGGTTTTTCATGGTGAGACCCAGAGACTCTTCCTTCAAATCCGAGCTATCCATCTGCGAAACATGAAAAGAGAGAATGTTATTCTCAGTTCCAGCCTTGATATCCTCGTTATCATTGTTTCCATGCATTTTCTTAGTAGCAGAAGCTGCCGCCGATGCCAAGAACATGTCCAGGTCAATGCTGACGTCGCTGCAAGTAGTGTGCAAGGAAGTATCGAGAGGATCGACCGCCGTTTGAACTTCTTGCAAGTTATCAAAATCGGGATCATCACTGCCCAATAGAATTAGATTGTTAGAATCATCGTCATGGGCTGGTGTGGTGGTAGGAATGTCCACCACCACGGTTCCCTCCGAATCGTTGTTCTTCTTGGTGGTCATGGGATCGCGAGCCTCGGCTCCAGCAGTAAGAACAGGCGCTTGTACAGCAGAGACAGCTTTCTCAGAAGCATTATCTTTGATGGTATTGGTGGTAAATCCGAACATGTTGTTGTTGTTGTTGTTTGTTATAATTTGCAATGAAATGGAGTGAGGGACTTTCGATTTTATGAGCCTTGATCGAAAGAAAAAATGCAAAAATAAAGAGGTGGAGGGAGAAACCCCTTCCACAAACCTATCGCCAGAGTTTCACGATCGCCGACATTGGCGATTGATCGAAAGGTTTCTCTCTGCAACCTTCACACCAAAACCTGAAAGTTGATAATAATGATGAGGAGGACGAGTTCACGATCGATGGAGATGGATCTTATGTAGAACAAAACGGTTCCAATGAAAATGTGAGGCGTCTCGAACGCGTGCGTTGGATGACTGAAAAGAAAGGGCACGCCGGCGTGGTTGGATTTTGCGAGTTGGCGAGAGACACGCCGCGAGAGAGCGCGCGGTTGGCGCTTCGCCGAGATTTCGGTTGACGGACAGGCACGACGGTTTCAAATCCCGAATTTTCGCCCTGGGATTTCAGGAGAAGCAAAAATTCGGTGCATCTACGACTCAATGGAATAAATAATTGGACTATCTCGATTAGAAAGACTAGATCGACTACACCCCAACACACGCGAGCGGGTGGGCAAACAACCCCAACTGGATGGAGTGGGCGAGCAATGGCAATAACAAGTAACAACAAAAATAATAATCTAGCAACTCGCAGTGATGGCGACAATTACTATTACTTGGTCGGATTGTCCGCTCGCTCGATCAGTACGGTATCCCTCGCCCGCCCAGCTAATTCATTTTTCTCGTTACAGTACGGAGTATTGCCTGAAGAATAGAGTAGTCGTATGAGTCATAGATGCACCGAATTTTTGCTTCTCCTAAAATCCCAGGGAAGCGCGAAACCGTCGTGAGGGCGCGGGAGGTTCATCGTTCATCGTTCATCGAGTCGTCGTCATTTTTAGTCGACTTTCCGAAGCAGTCAGACAAGTCGTATTTGCAAGTCGAGTTGTCTCGCTACTACAACTTCGCGATCGCGACCATGGCGACGCGGTCGCGGCAATGACGAGTAAAATTGAAAATCCATCATCCATGATACTTTGCGGTCAATCTGCATCCCATTATTTGACCTAGCGGGCAGGTGCTGCAGTGTAGCAGTGATTAGACCCCTCTTCATCCACCAAAGGCTATCGATAACGAGACCACTGGTCATCATCATCATGACAGACGAAGAAGAAGCTCCACAAAAGCAATGTTTCACATCCATCCAATCTCGAAAGTTACTCGGAGGTTTGGAGTCGTTTCATCTTTGTCCATCGATGGATCTACTAGTCTACGGAACTTCGGCGGCGAGGCATCAACAGAGCCTGTATCGTACCATGTCCTGGCAAAAGGTGGCCAGCATTACGCCCACTAATGAATCAGCATCATTAGAGGATGCAGGGGCGGCAGCACAACATCCTGCAGTCACTTGTTGGAGCCCTAGCGGTCGCTGGATTGTGGTGGCGATCGACAAGAGTATTTCGTTGTATGGAGTGGAACCATTGGCGAATCCACCAGGAGGAGGAGCCTTTTCGAGTGAAGCCACCGAAGCCCAGCATTCTTGGACGGTGGATCATCCAGTGACGGGCTTGTTCTGGGCACATGTCGGTCGGGCCCATCCTACAGCCTGGAAAATCGTGGAAGATGAGACAGAGGAAGAACTGTCTTGGAGGTACGTACGCTTGCCTTGGAGGTCCCTGGTAGAGTAGGGACTTGAAGAATCAATCAACAATGGCTTTGTCTCACTTTTGGAATGCGATAGCTATCAATCATTCTACGTCGACTCGACAAAATTCTTTTTGCCTCCGAGTGACTATCTGCACCCAAGCGAGGATGACGACCATCATCGCCACCAGGATCAGACGACTACAACGGCACTACCAGAAAGTAAAACTCCTCTAAGTGTTTTGTGTCTTTCGACAACAAAACATCTCTCGTTGTATTTACATGGGCGATACCGTCTAATGACGTTGGATCGGCCACAGAATGAGTTTTCCGGCTCCCCTTGCCAAGTGGTTGTCAGCAACGACTTGGCTTACTTTTTGGTACAATCAGGATCTTCTAGCATGTCCTTGTACCATCTTCCGTTTTTGAAGCGTGATCGATACCCTTTACAAATCGTCGCTTCCCTGCATGGATCCATCGCCTCTCACCTGTCGACCCTTCGAGAATCCATTGTTGAGTGCTCGAATTCCTGGAAAACATCGCTCAAGCCACTGGATATGAAATTACAGCCCTTGCTCAAATTGCTCCAGAATTACAGTGTGGATGATCAACCACTCGGAGTCATCCTGAAGCAATATATTCTCGTCGGTCATACCAGTGAATCCTCGAGCGTAGCCAATGCAATGGACCAATTCTTTACTTCAGTTCAGATGAATGATCAGCTACTCCAGCGCATGGAGCGATCTTTGCATGGAGCATTGGCGAATGTGGAGGGCCAGGCCCGCAAAGGCTTGCTCAGTCCCACCCAGGCGTTGTGCTATGAAATTCAAGAATTAGCGGGGCATGTACAGTTTCACTATCCTGGTACAGAACAACCGGCGGCACTGCAAGAATTGTTGCATGCCAGTCATCAGTTGTGGATCAGTGTTCAGTCTTTGCTATTGTCGATCGTTCAAGGCCGACTCCAGATACGAGACTTGTGTGGTTGGCTACGAAGCGCAGGATCTCAAATCAAGGCACGGGGGACTGCGTCCAATTCCGTTCAACGTGAAAATGCCAAGAAGCGTCGCGTTCCACAAGCTGTTATTGAACGATTGTTGTCGAGCCTGAATACCGCCCCACAGGATCAGGTTCCCGGTAGTAGTCTGTCGGAACACTTACTAAACATCACGACGTCGGTGAGTATTATTATAAAAGCTGTCGACGCCCAACGCGCGACATTTGGATCTTGGATTCGGTTTGACTCACACACTCATTTTTTGTCTCATTGACGACTCAAGATGTTGCTCAAGGACACGACGGACCTCATTCCATTGAAACCCGAAAAACTAGGTAGTGCGACTAAACGTCCAGAATCTCCATCTTCTGTGTTGGGACTTGTAACTAGCACACCGACTGTGGCTCACGCCATCAAAGTAGCGGGAGAGGCTTTCTTGGCGGTGATGGACAATCCTCTCAGCAACGTCCCAAAGTCAATTGTCCCGACAGGTAAGCCCCAGTAGCCTTCCTGCCACTTCACGTGCATTTTCACAATATATCGCTCACATGTTTCATTTCCATGGTTATGTTTTCAGAATTTCGAGTATCTCCCAATGCTCCTGCATCTTCTACGTTATGCAGGATCCATATGCGAATTGGCCGAGACGTACTGGCAGCGAGCGACCCGTGGGACGAGGAGGACGATGAGAACGATAAAGGCGCCGGGGCGGGAAGAAGCTACTTTTCACCAAGGGCTTGTTCGAAAGACGGTCACCCAGACGATGCTGAAGCAATCTACTGCCGCCAATGGTCTATCATTGTGCAAGCCGAAGAGAACACCGTTCAATTGTTTTGCGTTCCACTAGGGTGGAGAGACCCTGAAGACGAGGACATGGAATTTGATGACGAGGAGACTGCGGAGGTTTTCATTCCATTTTATCTTGCTGCAAAACTCATCCTTCCTCCTGGAGGATCCATCCGTGATGTCGGCTTTTATAGTGACGATGGCAAGTCTTCCCTGTCTTCTGGGAATGACAGTGGGACCGGAAAGGAGGGGCGTCAAAAGCTCGGAATCCTGTACCAACAGGATGAAGATTCTAGATTAGATCTATGGTTGGTCTCGTACGACAACTTGATTTGGCAATCGCTGCCATTTGAATCTACGTTGATTGATTCTTCGCAAATCGAAAGTTTTGCTTCCAGCAATCTTCAACCCAAGGGGGAAGGGGAAGAAAACAACCAAACTGAAGACAAAGCCGTACTGTATGCTCAAAGTAAGTATCCTTGGAACGCTTGAATATTGATGATTTTGTCGCATGAATCTAACACAATATTTATGTTGTCCACAGCCCGAACGATTTCCAAGCTGGAGAGTCACGATGCACAGGTTCAACTGATGCTTTGCGGGTCAAGGGGGGTGGGCGCCGTGTCTTTCACATACGAGGGGGCGACAACTGTCGAATTGCTAGACTTGGAAGAAGATGAAGAGCCGGACGAGGATGAAGAAGAATACGACGAGGACGAAATAGAGGAAGACTAATAATAAGTGATCTGTTCAATGTTTATGTCGTGAAGGGTTGTGCATTTCCTTATTTCATGCCTGGCTGTTCTCAATCCACAGACAAGTTGCTGTAGTGTATTCAGTGTCAATGGTCTCGTCACTAGTTTAGTTCTCTGCTTTTATGCCGTTGGTGGACTGACTTTCCATTTGACGAGCTCGCTGACGTGCCCGGAATTGAGTGCCATACCCTCCGCTGCCACGAGCGTCCCCTTCCTCATCTGACGAATCATCACCATTGCCTGAGTCCAGTTTGCGTTTACCCGACGACTGCTTGTCCTTGTCGTCTTGAGGTCGTTCCGCTGGTAGTTCGTTTTGTCGTAGAGAGGCCAGCGCCATTTCGGTCAGGTGTGGCGGAGGCTTGCCCAGGACTGGCAAACGCGAGCGTGATGCGGGTAGCAACAGGAGCAAGTCATGAAGCCATTCGGGGCTGTTTTGAATGACCATCGTCACTGCAGTATTTTGAGAGGCCGGTGCCGAGCCTGTTTGGAGTCGCTCGCGAGCCGACAAGAGTCTAGACCCCGTATCTCCTCCCGTTTCATCCATAGCGGTACTCGCCCCCGATGCTAGGAGCTTGGCAAAATGTTGCCGTTTTTGATAAGCAGCATCGCTTTTTCCTCCAGGTATGACTTCCTCTTCTTCTTCGACGGCATGTGTTACACTAATAGTGTTTCCCAAAGGATTGCTCTTGCCGCTTCCGCTCCCCCAAAGTCCCATAATATCGAGCACATCCACTGATCGACTCATTCCATTGACAACGATTGAGCTGAGATCGTATCCGTCTTGTCGTACCAGCTGCTCTGCGATTGACGACTTTTGAGCCCCAATGGGTACAGAATCTCCCATTCCCACACGAATGCCCGTCGCCACATCTTCAATTTCTGGGCCCATCAAGGCCGTTCGTCGTTTGCGTTCCACGGCCACTGCTGCTGCTACATTGGTGGGATCCCCGATGCTCACCAGAGACTCAAACTGCAACGCCATGTTCCACAAGGCCGCCACTTGGTGACTCTTTCTATCGCTACAGGCCGCCAACGCTCTGGTCAACAATGCTCGCAAGTTGACCGTGTCCTGTAGTTCCAATAGCAGTTGAGCGTATCGCAAAACGTAGGCAGGTTGCGTCAAAAATGAACCATGCTTTCGCAATCCCAGTTCATAGATCCGGGCCGCAATAGCCGGGGCATGATTCAATCGGTGTTCGATGTTCGCGTGGGACGCATATAAATGCCACGTAATAGGACCCGGTCGGATGATGGTACCAGCGGACGCTGCCCCCCTGTCGCCACCATCGTCTTTGGCGACAGTTTTCGTTGTCGCACCCTGGCCAATGCCTTCATCCAATCGATTGGTGACCATCCATCGTTTTCCCTTCTCCAAGTCTTCATTTTTCGCATCAGCCGCATCTTCTCCTTCTCCAGCGGCGGCTCCATCTTCTGCATGAGCGACAGCCCCACCACCGATGTTATGTGCAGTGCTGTCCGCATCGCTGGGTGCTAACAAGATTCGTCTCGCCTTGCCAAAGACTGCTCGGGCGGCTTCCTTTCCTTTGTAACGGCGTACCATTTGTTGATACAAGGCATACCCTAGCGTATTTGGAGCGCGTTCCAAAAAAGATTCCATCACCTGTAAACATTGCTTGGGTTGGTCATCGTGCAGTTCCACCAGTTGTGCTTGTGCATATGCCAGCAGAGTACAATCGAGAATGTGGGTTTGAGCAACTTGCAGTACTTGGGTGGCCCGTTCCACGGCATGGTTGGTTTCTTCCCACATACTCCACATATGCCAGACTTCTGGGTGTTGTGTCCACGCACACACCATCTCTTTGAAAGCCGTCCGAACACGCACTTGCAGGTCGGCTGTCGAGAGACGCTCAGGATTAGTTCGTTCGTAGGCTGTACGTGTCTTCCACAATTGCAAAATTTGATACTCTTCGGGTAATTCCTGTTCATCGGGAGGTGTCGCCAATCGATCCATTTGCAAATCTTGAACGTTGAAGACTCGGTTACGCTCTAGATAAATGGTCCGCGCATGTTGATATTTGGGAGTCAATTCACCAATCAAGGCTTGTGCCAAAGCTTCACTTTGCTGTCGTTCAAACTGTTCATACTCTTGCCACAACTGATCCAATCCCGTCATGGGATGACAGACCAACCGTTGATATAACTGACGGAGAAGGACCATATGTTGAGGTTCACCCGCTGTGGCTTGCTTGAGGTATTGTAAATAGGCCTTCCACAAGACATGGTTTTGGACTCCAAATCCCGCATTTTCCAAGGCCAACTCATAGGCTTGTGTGGCCCAATCTTTGGCTATCTTTTCGTCTCCAGGATTTTCTCGTCGAGCTTGTCGAACGCGTGTCGAAATGTAAATCAACCACAAGTCGACGGAATGCGAGCACATCCCAAAAGAAGCGGTCAAATCCTCGCTACTCTCCACTTTGGTTCCATCCATGTGGATGCCCAAAGTTTGCTTCAGCAGATGCTCTAGTTTTGCTTGGGCATTGGCTTGTCTTTGCAAATCCAAGCCCACATTCGCCAAGGGGCCATGCTCTTCTCCCACCTGGGCGGACTGGGCCACCAGAAGCTCGGAAATGGCAACCACATGTGATACACTGTAAGGGAAGTATTTCAAGAGCGTTCCGTAACAGGATTCGATCCAGTCCAGCTGCAACTGAATCTCTGCATCCATGACATGAATTTTACTTTGAATGGAGCGATAGCAGTTGACGACTTCTGTCATCAAGGCTTGCCAGGCTTCAGCATCCGAGGTCGGATTCGTAGTGATACGGGTGAAAGCATTGCGAAAACGACTGGATGTGGGTCCACTAGTGTGGTGCGGAAAGGGACTGGGTGTGATGAAGGTGTTGAGCAGCTGGTGGGTGACAGCTTGTGGCATTGCCAATGACACTTCGTTGTCACCGAAAAGTTCATCCTCGTCATCTTCATCCATGGCATCCTCGTGAGGAGGACCCAGCAAAATTTGTTGCCGAGTGCTGCGTCGTGGATCGGAAGTCATGATGTTGAAATAATAAAATCACCGCCACACTGCAAATAACACCTTAGAGCAACACTGCTCAACTAGCTAGAACTTGGTAAGAAGCTGTGACGATGCTTGCACCACTTCTTGGAAGCAGATATTGCAACACTTCTAACTTGTATTAGGGACTTGCTTGCCTTGCAGGGCTGCAGGATGCGGGTGGCCTCCCAGAGGCTCATCATCATACAGTAGGACCGCACCATCACCACCACCGTACAATTCTCCTCCGTGCCGATGATGATGATTCTCGTCGACCTCGCGTGCGTCCGCCCGCTTGGATTTTTTATCGGATAATTCATCCGTTTGTCCGTCATCCGAAATGGTGATCGAAGTTGGTCGAAGTATTCCAAAAAGCGCGCGCCGCCGCAGACTTACTGTATCCCGCGCCGCGCCCGGCGGCCTGGCTGGCCCGCGTTCGTCGGATTTTGGTGGTAATACTGTAAAATAATGGCTACAGTACTCGTACTGAACCTGGAACGGTCCTCTTCGTAGAATTCCTACGGAGAGAAAATGAGACGACGACGACGACTACTACTCGTACTCCTCCTCCTCCTCCTCCTCCTCCTCCGCATCCCTTTATTTTTGGCATCATCGATCTACCGGTATCTGCGTCGTGAACAGGGGAGACATGGTCGTGACACCACCTGCGTCTTCTCCCTGATCGAAGGGCAATACAGTAAGTGCAAATTTATTTATTTAATTAATGAGGTATGTCAAATGACCGCGCCGGCATGTAAGATGCCCCATCTCACTAAATAGAGCTGCTTCCAAACAGAAGCGCAGGCCAAATTCGGCGTTGCGCCGCCGCTGCTCGTTCCACGTTCATCGGATTGTGGGGTGTGACTTGTTTTGCTTTACGATAGCCGCAACGACAACGTCGGTTAATGCAGCGATGAATTTCCGACACGATCGGGAAGTTCGGAAAGGATAGTACAGACAGCCACGAAGAGAGACTCGCTGTGTTCACAGTCAGCAAGTGTCTGCATATCTAGCGTCAACGCGTTTGAAGAGCAGAACTACCTGTTGCTACAGAACGTCAACGTCAATAGTAACACAAACACACGGTTGTACCATGTCGACCTCGAAAGCAGCCATCAAGGCGACCAAGAACAAGCAATCAGCGGGGGGTGACGCCAAGGGAGCGGCACCAACGAAGAAGAAGAAGAAAGCAAATAATGTAGCCGTTGGAACGCTGGGTCAAGTCAAGGGAGCGGACGATCCTGCTGAGGACGACGACAGAAACTACGTCTACAGGGATTTTAGCCAGATCTCCGAAGAAGATTTTGACGTCGATTACGAGATTGATCAGGAAGGTCTTCTCCAGGTGAGTTTTACGGAGCGATGCTTAAGGATTGTTCGGTACTAGCTCGTATAACGAAGATGTTATCGTCCAGTTGTTGACGATGCCAGGCGATTCTCTGCTGTTTCTTCGCTTTGTGCGCTGATTCTTTTGTATCTTACATTTGCACTAAATTCAATCAGGCCCTGGAAGAATCTACTTCTCTGGCAGCTGCGCAAACCATGCAGCAGTTAAATCCAAATGCCTTCTCGTCCCCTCCGCCCCCGATCATGAGGGCTTCAGGGTGGGTTCGTTCCCAAAGATTTCCCGTCAAACTCTACGCGTTGCTGAGCCAACCAAGCTTGGCCCAAGTCATCGGTTGGATGCCTCATGGACGGTCCTGGAAGGTATTCAAGCCACGAATCTTTGAAACCGCTGTATTGCCCGTCTTTTTTGAATCAGACAATTATCACTCGTTCAATCGAGTCATCAACGCATGGAGCTTCCGCCGCAAGTCCACTGGCCCCGATCGCGGATCTGTAAGTAGTTTGGACAGTTTGCTCAGGGAATGGCTGCTCCAACTCGTGTACAGTAGTCTCTCACAACTTTCTGTAGTACTTTCATGAGCTCTTCTTGAGAGGCAAACCACATCTTCAAAAGTATATGCGCCGATTGCCTCGAACGCACAAGAAATTGACGATGGGTAAGGACGAAGAGCCCGACTTTTTCGAACTCGAGAAGACAAGCCCACTTCCTTCCTTGGAAGAGGCCAAGGCAACTTTGGATCTGCGCAAAGTTCAACGTATTCAAGATCAGAGACACGGAGACGGAGGAGATCAAATGACTCAACCCAACATGATGGCGCAGCCCAACACCATGATGGCTCCCACCAACATGATGGCTCCCACCAACATGATGAACAACAGCAACATTATGGCCCAAGCAAACGCGATAAATAACGCAAACATGTTTCATAACGCAAACATGATGAACAACGCAAACATGATGAACAGCAATAACATGATCTTTTTGCCGCGTGGTACAATGGAGATGCAGATGCAAATGCAACAGATGCAGCAGATGCAGCAGATGCAACAAATGCAACAGATGCAAATGTCACCTCAGGGGTTTCCTTCTGGATTTCAATATCAGCAACAACCCCCCTATTGAGCTTTGCCTGTCCAGACCACGGGGAATTTGAACCATGCTGATTGCACCTCGTGACTCTATGTATACTCAACCGAATAATCAAGCTAGATAGTGGATATGTCTTTGCGTGCATGAAATTATTATAGCTGTACCCTTATTGTATTTATTCATTCATTTACTCTATTGTGCGAAGTTAAAATGTATGTTGGTATCTAAACTAGATGGAACTTGTTTCCAGCAGATGTAACATGATCAAGTGCATTCCTGCTCGCCGTTGCATCATTGACGCCTCCATCACAACATTTGGAACGGGTGAACAATGCTTGGCACAAATGCGTGCCAACTTGGCTGCCGTCAGACGGTTGTGGTCGCGGTACAATAATATTTCGCGGAAGAAGGAAATGATATAGACAAAAACGTTGTAGTGGATGGGCGTCAGGTCTTCCAAGAATTTTCGTGACATGCTTTGGATATTTTCGGAATTGATCTCGACAGTCGGGAACAAAGTGGATGGGACCACTGGGACGGAAAGGGAACTTAAGAATTGAAGGAAAGTGTCCACATACGAATAGACGGACGCTTCCTGGAACGGTCCACCAGTGTCCAGGGCCTCTCGAATTTGTTTCACTTCCTCGGGTATTCCCGGTGCGGAAAATAGATCTGGTTCTTGGAGCCCCTTTTCGTAGATTGCATCTACGACGCGCCATAGTTCCTTCGGGATGCATAGTGCATTCCCTGGATTGGTTTCATCCTCAGTGAATTTTTCAGCCCGTTGAATCGAATCCAATGGCACTTCTCGAATCGGTTCCTTGTACAGCACCAAATCATCCAAATTCATTCCAAAACACGATCGCGCATATTTTGCCTTGACTGTGATGTAGTAATCCCGTCCGTTCTCCAACCGAAGCACCAAGATGTCATTCAGAACCTCTCGCCGACCGTTTAGTTGCTGCGCAGTATTGCTATCAACAGTTATTGACACGCTGATCTTGGCGGCCTGTTCCCCAGGAATCAACATACCATATGTCGGAGATACAGTCATCCATGGTTTGCACAGGGAATTCTAGAAAGGAAAGGTGTGAGCATGAAATTCTGGGTACTTATCACCACCGAAAGAAACAAACAGGCATATAGGGTGTCACTCACCTCATCCAGCTTGGGAACAAATCGGTATTGGGCGCAAACATTCCCCGTGTTGGTAATATTGATCGGGAGGGTGGCTGTTTCATCATATCGGATTTCTCCAAAATCCAATTCGATTCGATCGAGACCCACCATTGGAAGAGATTGGTTCTCAAAACGATCCAGCAAACTCATTAGTTCTCGGTAGATAGCTTCTCGTTTCTCGAGAATGACATCCTTGACGGTTACGCGGAGCGTTGTATATACCGGCTTGTGATCAGAGCAGTTGGGCGTTTCGCTTCTTTTGTAAGTCAACTGCTGCACGTGACGTGCGTCTTGGGCCAGCCACAAAACTCGGTCACACCAAGCGGGGGCCCTCAGCTTCTTTTCGGGTCTCTGCTCATACACATCTGTTCCAGGCTGATATTTATAAGTCGGTGTAAAATTGATCTCACCTTCCTCAAAGCCTTGGAATACACGACCTTCTCGTCGTTCAATGTTCAACTGATCCAGTGGCCGCAGCTCCGCAACTTGCCCTTTTTCCGACATGTGCAAAATCTTCTCAGTGGGTAAAGACTCGTCGATTCGGTAGTTTAGATCCCCCAACCAAAAGACAATGTCATGATCCGCAAGTCCCACACTTGAACTTCCAGATGCCCATTGACTCATACTTCCATTCCGGATGACTTCCCTGACAGCTTCTTCGCCAACGTCAAAGTTCAGTTTTGACAAGACGTTCACAAAGTCTGCGTTTCGCCCAGCCACATTTTCTCGATGCGCTGCCAAGTGACTACATACAAAGCAAAGTGTCGTATCATAGAACTGTACACGAATGCTCACACCTCCTTTGTTTCCCATCATGCCCATGACACCGACCCCCACGCTATCGCTGCTGATCGCCTTGACTCGATTTCGGTGCGGGGCCTTGACAAAGACACAAATCAAGAGTCCCACCATACTACGTTGCATCAACAAGGCATACCCATTTTCTTGCGGATTCCCACGGACACGTTCTGGAGAATTCAAGGTTACCCGAAGTCGCTCGGTCCAGTATTGTGTTCGCTGTTGCGTCTTGTTGTCTACAGCAACGTTCACGGCGTTCAAGTCGACAATCTCCTGGAACCCTACTGCTACAACGTCCGGAGCATATCGACCATCCTGTCCCCAGTCACTACAAATCCATTCATCCAAATTCTCTTCCTTTCCTTTGGCGTTCACATTCCATGTTCCACAATACAACAGTGCCTAACAGATATCGAGGAGAGGGGAGCGCCACCAAAAGGTTAGAACGACTGTACAATACTACATACAGCCGTTCGTGCACACATACATCCATAAAAACATGCATACATACCTGTTTGTACTCGGTGAATTCATCGACTCTGGCTCGAATCTGCTTATAGATCCAGGCATCTCGGATTTTCGCCATGGCTTCCTTGTTGCGGATGCGTCCGTCTTCGGTTTCTTCATCGGCGGTTCGAGTAACTAGTACTTTGTCCTCCATTCGGGCCATTCGATTGTTCCTATTGTAACCATCAACACCGCCGCCCGCCATGATAGGCATATTCGTAGCAGGATCAACCACCACCCCGCCGGATGATGGAGGTGGAGTGATGGAATGAGCCGCTCCAGCCGGCGGCGGTACGGACTGGCTCGGTGGATACGCCATCCCTGCGGCATGGGCTTGATATGCTTGCTGGGCTTGCAAGGCAGCGTCTTGCGGCATGGACCACCCACCACCGTAGTTGTCCATTGTTTGAGTTGATTATTTGTGGAGAGTGAGTAGTCGGGGGGTGAAACTGGAAAGAAGTGGTGCCCTCCAGGGGAAAAACAACGGTCAATAAACTACAGCTACGAGTACAAGTGCTTCACTGTAGCAATAACATTCAACCAACTAGCTTTTCTCGGTTCTCGGTCATCGTCGGTCGTCGGCAAAAGCCGCGGGGACGGAGGAGAGAGCGAGACAAGAGGGCACGCCAACGCGCAGACACACGGAAACATGCATCGGCCGTGCTAGGTGCGTTCGAAAAACGAAGGAAGAGAGACGTTGAGGACATGCGTGCTCGTTTATGCAATATTCAGGTATGATTAAAAACTTCGTGAATGATTCTGTCCCGCCGATCTCCCTCCACAGATTTTCAGCAGTGCGTGCGCGCTCCTGTGAGTAGCGCGTGTTGAAAGGGGGCTATTTCAGTTCCTCAATGTGGGTTGTACCCCGCCCGGTACGATGTACTGGTATGGTACCGGTACAGTATGCGTGGGCGGGTGGGCGGGGGGGATAGAACAATGAATAAAACACGAAGAAGGTTTTGGTACAGTTTTCGAACACGATTGCGATCATGGGCTCTCGCTCTGCTACAAGTAGTAGGGGAACGGGAGTAGGCAAGATGACTGGATCGGGAGCTGCGAGTGTTTGGAGAGTCTCATCATAGGTCGGGTGACCAGCATGGATCTGTTGTGTCAGCAGCACCACACGAAGTGCTGAAAGTGTGTGTCTTTGACACTGGGAATGCGGGTGGACATCAATGGTCAAACCGAGTGAAAAACCACTAAGCTGTGTCACTATGTAATGAAGTTGATCAATAAGAGCAGCTTAGTAGATTAATGAGATGAGTGGTGAGAGAGAGAACGGAGATGATTCAGTTTCGTCAGATAACGGACTGACGGACAGACTGTGACGTCACGATAGGAGAAACAACACAATCAATCCAGCCTTCACCAAACAGCGCATTGATTGACGCTGTGCTTGCACACGGAATTTCCGCAGATCACGGCACTAATAGCAATATCATACGAACATATCAGTCACTACCAAAGTACTGCTTGGATGATGCTTGAATAACTCAGAATATCAAAAGAGAAATGGTAGACACCAATACGGTTGATCCCTCTATGAGTACGTGAAGCATTCTTGATCCAAACACTGTACTACTAGACACCATCGCGGATGCCCCTATGAAGTTTTCCTTTGCTCAAGGATCCTTAGCACACTCGTACTCTAGACTCTAGTTATTGAAAAAGATATCGTCATTTGGCTCGTCTGCAATTGGAACGTGATCGCCGCAAGGGTAACTGGATTCGTCGGGTCGTGGCAGGGCTCCCATGAGCCACAAAAAGTGTCGAAGCGACCAGGCTGGGCGAAAGGCGCCCCCATATGGCATTTTATAGGACCACCAATACAGCTTGACCTTTGCATCCTTGGCTGCCTCTACTTGGGTCACATAACTCTGTCGGAGGGTCGATAGATCGTTGCAGGCATGTCGAACCTTGTGATGCGTGGAGGCGCTCATTTCGCCCGACATCAGTTGGGCCCCTGGTCCACACTCTTGATCTACCACTTGTCGATAGATGCCCGCCCATAGTGCACATCGTTGTAAAGTATCCGTTCGTTCTTCCACAATCGAACAGGTGTAGTTTGCCAAAACAAGGCCATCCGAAGCTCCCTGGCATGATGAAGACCATGCATGATAGTGATGAATGTCCAATACGACCCAATCCGATCGTTCCGTCGAAGTCGTCGCACCTCGCCACCATGCGGCCAGCACTTTCAGCATTGCAGAGGGATCTGGCTCGTTCCCGTCCCCATCATCGTTGCCAGGAAGGACATCTTTGTTCAATACACTTTCGTGGACATTGACAGAAAGCTGAATTCCTTTCGAGGGAAGCGTGGATCGTCGAAAAGTATCGATAGCATCGTCGAGCCACTTGAATACGCGCAAATGGGGCCCATCCGGAACTTGAGTGAATTCGTAGGATGCATCATCACTCTCTGGTGGTGGTGTCGGTTTTGCTGCTGCGGCTAGTTTGGCCAAGTAGGCTTTGGCCTGATGATGGGGCAAGGGTGGAAGGTAAGGACCGTCACTGCCTCGCCCCTCGCTAAAGACCCCTGCAAGATGTGCTGGTTCATTCATGGGAGAAAGAGCTTGTAACCCCTTTAGTGTAACCTCATCGAGCGATTCAATCCATTCTACAAAATCTTTCCACAATGTTCTACCGACATCTGGTTTGATTCCCTCATCGGTAGCCGGTTGATCCCCATGTGTCCAAAATCGTGGCCAACGTGGCCACAATCCCGAAAATGTACCCGGCGACGTAGCACCAGGATATGTATGCATATCCAAGGTCGCACCCATTCCGTGTCGACCACACGCCTGCAGTAAATTCACCAGTAGCGACCGCGGAACTATAATAAAGAAAAATGCAAGGTCAGCCAGACGAGGATTCATCCATTCATTTTTTCATTCCATTTTGACGAGGGTCCCAAAAATTGTTACTGCCCATTCTTTCACTTACCGGCAGGCCATAGAACGCCGTCGAAAAATGGATCAGGACAAGTAAATCGTTCTTCCAAACCCTGAATGTCCGTGTCCTTGGGATCAATAGTTGCCGGATCTTCATCCGTTAAACACCAAGAAATAGGAACTCGAATGGAATGAATCCCCAATTCTTTCAATACTAACAAATCCTCATCAAAATCCAAAAACGAACTCCGAAAGCCATGAAAGACCCGCAGCGCATGACCGAGGGTTGTTTCCGCCGCAAGATTCTCCAACAAATCCGTTTCCGCACGCCAAGTAGGTCCAGTCGAGGAGCCCGTATGCAAGGGTGGAAGACAAACGGCGGCAGTTTTATCGTCGGGTGTTGCGACTTCCACGGCACTTTGACCCGCAAAAAAATAATCTTCCAAGGACAACCAGGAACCCACATTTACACCGTCGGGCATCGGAAGGCTGGTAGGTATAGTCTTGGCGTCGGACGGAGGAATTACGACACCCGAGGAAGGAGGAGGATGAGAAGCAGTAGCAGCAGCAGCAGTAGTAGTAGCGGAACCGCTCAAGAGCGCTAGACGATTTGGATTCAACACGCCGAGCACAATGACGACAACGATGACCGAGAAAGCCATCGCAATCGACGACCATTGCCGACAATATGATCTTGCCGTTCGAATGTTATTCTCATCGACCGTAGAATTGCTCGTTCGTGGACTCATTCGAAGAGAGCCATACGACTGACTTGGGAATGTCATGGTACAGTATCGAGGGATCAATCTCACAACGGAATCTGTAAATCCCTGTTATGAGTTCTTACAAGTAGTACGAGTATTAGGCTTGAAATGCCAGAGAGGAGAAAACAATGAGACACGAGATCGACGGCTGTGGGGAGATCGAGAATAATAGCGAAGAAAGAGATGAGGCGGAGATTCTCTTACCCCTGAGCAAATAATTGAACTTCACAATCTTAACATGTGTAAAGTATTGCAATATCACCAGTACCTTAACTCGGGGTTCAAAGATGCCGAGTTCCTCCAGACCAAGACGGACGACGTACGGACTCCCAAAACAATGAGGAATTGCCCAGGGCTATGTAATGGATGATCCGCCGAATATTTTCCTTGGCACGGTACTAATTTGTGTAGAGTCTACGGGCCGTACAAGCTGCGTAGACTTGTACCAGACTTGCTGACGTGCACTCGCGCTTTTCGTCCATTGAAAACACACAAACAAAATCACAAACACCATTAATCACAACTCCAACATCGACGATGGCGACGTTGAGTGTGGCAGCTGCATTCGATCAAACTCAATGCGCCCACAGTCAAGTGTTGCTTATTGTTGTTTGTTTGTTGTAGCAATAGCAATATCTATATCTTTTTACCGTGGTCTATCTAGTAATCGCCGTACCGGAGGTAGTAAGAAGGACTGGAGGTGCGAGTGGTGGGGCCGAAGCGTCGTGAGGAAAGCTCAGATTATAAATCTGAGCTAGACCGCCATCGCGGGCAGCATGAACATCGTAGAGTTCAGCCGCCGCACGGATCCTCGACTTTGTTTCTTCTGTATTCGGATACGTACTTTTGAATTTGGACTGACACAGGGGGGGGAGATTGGAGAACGATACCCAATCGATTCTGTAGAGGTTGTCGTTTTTCTTCCTGGGGCATTCGTCAACAATGCCGACAATCATGCCGGAAATGCCCGCGAGGGGAAGGCCGCTGAGGGAGAAAAAGGAGCTGTCTCCAAGAATCTTTCTCTTGGAATAAGCGTATCGCTTTCTTTTCTTTTGAGCATCCAAGTCGGATTCCAAAAGATTGCGTAAACCATCGCTGACATTATCTGCGTCATGGGCATCATCGTCCCCATCGGCCATCGGAGGGAGTGGAGCTGCCGCGACGGAATTTGTTACTACCGTAGCTACTTGCTGATCCTCAAGAGAAGCCTCCAACAGAGTCCTGTATTGCTCTAAATCAAAATTTTCGAAGCTAATCGACTCCCTACGGATGTTGGTGGGGCTGTTCAACTCTAAGAGTGAATCTCTGTCCCATACAGGGGAAGAGGGAGGGTCCGACATGGTGGATGCAAGTTCGGCCGAAATTTTTGAGACAAAGGCAGAATTTTTGGTGAAGTGTATCTCGACGAATAACTGACATGGGACATTTGATGCCAGTACGATATCTACGTAAAATTGGATGCTCTTTCACGTGGTTACACTTGGAGGAGGCAGAAACATGTTTTAAGGGGAGATAAGAAGCGCTAAAGGCTTCGAGGCCCCTATAGGGGCCTCCGATCCGATTGGCGTTAATTAATTCTGAAGTTTTGTCTTAAGAGAATTCTGCCTACTATATAAATAATATCGGGGACATCCTGCCAATCCTGCCGATTCTGCGCCTCTGATGTTTTCCTCCAACCAAGCTTGCATTGCATCAACCATTCGAAGTGTCTGTGGATAGTCATATTTAACAACAGGTTTACTCTCGTCGATGGATGAATGAAATGAATGAATTCCGGTCATCATCATCATCATCATCATCGTCCCATTGTTTTGGCCACATCGCTGGAATCCGACCAGCAGCCAAAAGAATGGGCGCGAAGTTGATCGTAGAATGATGACGTCCTGTACCAGAGCATACGAGGCTTGTACAGAGACATTTTGCCGTAGGCCCCTGTAGAAATTTGTACCGTGCCAAGAATTTTGACCGGCGGATCATCCATTATACAATGGAATTGCCTACCGGTACCGGTACAGGTACGTACCGGTACAGGTACGTACCGGTACATACCAGTACAGTACCGGTATTTATTATTTTTTGTTCCCCCCGACGACTTATTAGACTCTGCCCTGTCTGCATTCACGGCGGCGATTGACGACATTGTTTCAGCCATCAGCCATGCATGCAAAAAAGCAATGACAAGGGGACACGACATGCCCTCTACTACTCGTTTCTGATTAATACGCACTATTATTAATATGTATTTCTTGAAGAGTGTATACTACTCTGTAGCTCTACTGTAGTAGAGTCTACTGCAGTAGAGGAGTAAGAGCAGTCCTCATTGCCTAGGATCTCAGACACCTCCCGGTTGCTCGCTTTTTCGTTTGAACGTCAGTCGGATCGGATGTTGCTCTATTAAGCTTCCTGCACGTCCTCTACATTTTCAGTCGGATCCGGATCCGATGTTGATTCCTTTTCCAAAACCTTTTCTTCGTCGGTAGCTGCGATATCATCCTTGCCAGCAAGTGGTGTTTCTTCTTCATCATCTTCAATGATTTCACCCTCATCGATGAGATCCATGGGGATGACAAGGTTCAAAATCATAGCGGTCACGCTGCCAATGAAGTAGGGTGTGTTGATTGCAATCATCACTCCTACGCGGAATGAATTCAGTGCTTCTGACATATCAGGATCGTACGGCCACCACTGGTTGGGACGTTCCGCGCCAGCACCCACACCGGGCGAGGAGAATGCGGGTACCAAAGCTGTTCCCACACCAAGTGCAAGAGACGCTGCCACAATATAGTGTGTTCGACGGTCAATTTGATGGAAGCCAATGAGCTTGATTCCAGAAACGATGATGTTAGCAAACAAAAAAGTGAGAGCGCCACCCAACACACAGTCGGGGATGGACAAGATCCATGCGCCAATTTTTGCAATCACTCCGAAAATTAGCAACCAAAAGCCACAAGAGTAACCGGCGGAAGTGGAAGCGCATCTTGTCAGGGCAACGATTCCATTGTTCTGGGAAAGCGTGGTGTTTGGTGTGGTCGTTCCAAGCGCCGCAAAGAAGCTGGAAACAGCGTCGCCAAGTATACCACCTTGTACTCTCTTGTCATGAGTCGGTCCCTCCGGACTCAAGCGAGAGGCATGCTCGGTCGCTGTCACATCTCCAAAAGTCTCCATGGCGGTCACCATAAAACCAAAGAGCATGGGGATAATGGCAGGGCCATGTACACTGAGGGGAAAAGTTTCGACCCAGAGGAATGTGAAAACTTCGCTGTTCTTCATGCGAGTATTGGTGACGAACCGATCACCTTCGTAAGAAGCCAATGCCGCGATGGCATAGCCGCCTAGAAGACCCCAGATCACCATGGTATTGCGCATGAAGGGGCTTCCAAAGATCTCAACAAACAAAAAGATGAGGAAGACCGAGAACCCCATGGCAATATAAGGACCAGAGCCGTAGCCAAGTTGGACTTCTCCATTTCCCATGCACGGGTTGTCATCGCTTGGTACTCGGGAGCATCCAACGCCTCCACCCCAGAACCGCATTCCTGCTCCAGTGAGCTGGACACCAATCAACAAGACGGTGACTCCGAGGACAAACGGAGGACAGAGACGCTTCAAGATCCTTCCTGGAATGAAAGAAATAAAGGCTTCAAACCAGACACAAACCATGATGGTGCCAAGCAACTTGCCCCATGCTTCTTCAAAATCAGCTCCGGTCGACGTCATGATGTCATACAGGATAATTGGAAAGATGGCGTTGTACTGGTTGGCAGTTCCCATGGTACTGAGGACTCCAGTTCCAAGTTGATAGCTGGTGAAAGGAATGGGGATTGTACTGACTTGCACAAGAGTGCCAAACCCAGAACAAATCAACGAAGCACTGACCAGATATTGGGCAACATCCAATACCCGTTCTCGGTTCATGGCTTGCGTCTCGCCAAGCGAAGCGTCATAGTCCTCGGGAAAGTAGCTCATCACGACGTTGGAAACGAGAAGAGCAGGGGTAATAATGTTGGTACTCATGGTCAGTGCATGTTGCAAGCCAATCATCATGCTGACCGAGAAGCTTAGAGTTTCATCATAGGCATAGAATGGGGGAGGCTTGTACTCATGTTTCTCCTTTTTGCAAAAGGGAAAGCGTGGAGTGCACAGGAACTTCCAGTCATACTCGCCAATAAAAGCTGCCTTGGCCCCATGTTCCTTGTAGGTGTCGTAAATGCCCATGACAGAGGATCGTAGTACACGACTTTGAGCGGTAGGCGAGTACAAGCCGTACAAATCGATGAAAAGATGAAGGTAGGGTGGTTAGATCACCGAATACAACAAGTACCGAGGATGAATCCTCCTTCCATGATGCTTACCGTGGAAATGATTGATCTTCGTTTCGGTCGCTCTTTTATCGGTTACCGGTTGTGCCACCGAAAAATTTATGTGACGGATCTCTTTGATTCTGATCGCGAGGATCTTGGCCTTTTGCTTCATTTTTTACGATTCTCTCTGGCTTTCCGGTATCAGAACTTCTGCAGTCAGAAAAAAACTGTACCAGATACAGTACTAGTACTCTAGCTAGTAGAGGCTACTGCGGGGGTCAATTACTCGCAAGGGGATATTCTTCTCTTCAATAAAAGATACGACCGTACTAGTACCGGTATCTTTTGATGACCACCCTGCCCGGACACTGGTCACTCGGCAAATTCGCAGAACCTTCACAAATCACAAAGCAGTCTTCTCGTTCCCGTTATTTTCGGGAACTTCGCCGCCTGTTGTGTTTTATTCATCATGGTACGTGTACGGTCAGGGGTCCATAGCGCGTGAGCTCTTCGCGCGCTATGGACCCCTGTGTACGGTATCATACCGGTATGGCGTGTTTTCGCAACGTTCGGGACTGAACGGAATCGGGAGTGTGAATCATTTTAGTCAAACATCATTGGGCAACCTGCTATTTCGATTTCCAGTACCAGGTAGTCTACAAGTACTGCAGTACGAGTACAGCACTACCGGTACCGGTACATTCATTCTATCCCCATCACGTTGAAAGTAAATAAAGTTGCACTACACTCTGGAGAGAGACTTGACGGGAGAAAGAGAGAGAAGTTATGTGACAAATTACAGTATAAACTCACGACCCACCGCGCCGATCTACTCTGCGTCGTGGATCTCTACTAGTAGTAGTAGAGAGAGAGAGAGAGGCTAGCATTAGTCTACTGCAGACTACAAGACAAAGTAATAGCAGGGATTGAATTATGGTACATCCTCTAGCAAACCTCGTACGAGATCTTTCAGATCATCGCCAGTACGCCACTCCACTACTTGGCATTTGGGGATGATCTGCTCCGCCCTAGCAAGATCGAGAGCGGGCAATATTCCAAATATGCCTCCTACTTGAGCAATAATTTCATCACCATCACCATCACCATCATCATGAGCCGTGATAGCTTCTTCATCTGTCTCGCCTCCGGTCCGCCGATTCGCAAACGATCGTTTCCTTCCGGCCCTTGCCAGCATGACGTCGCCCTCATCCAATACGTTCAATACTGGACAAGCATCATTGGCTCCATCCCCGACGTATACAATCCTAGGTCGCAATTTCTTTTTTCCTTCCAAAGATTTGGATGCAGCAGCAGCATTACCATCAAAGTCGAGCAATATTTCTTTCAAAGCTTTCTCCAGCGCTTGAGTCTTGCAGAGATTCGATGGACACCTTCGACAGCTGTGCCCACCCAGTGGCTTGGAATGGTGAGTCACACAAAGCCGTGGTGGGGTTTCGCCGCCACCATTTGTATTAGTATTAGTATCATTGGACCAGAATCCTTCATTGGAAATAACTCCATGTGTAAAATGCTCGACCATTCCATGTTCCTGTAAAAATGCCCCAATAAACAAGGTATTTCCATCCGACAAAATCATTTGACCCGTATGATTTCTGTGATGGTGATGATGATGATGATGATGGATATCGTCCAAAGTATCCTTGACATTTTTGAGATATGGCATTTGGCGGGCCGCCTGCAGTAAACTGGATGGGGTAGCCCCGTGGTCGTCGATCGCTCGGCGGATCATGGCTTCCACACAGGCATGCCAGTCTTTGTTATTCTTGGGAGATTCAAATTCTTCCTGGAATCCACGTCGTAATTCTTCGTCGTCAGTAATGAATTGACCAGGAATGTACTCATCCGAATTGCAATTGACGACTGTCCAGTCAAAGTCCCAAACAAAGAGAGTATCTGGGATTTTCTTGTTTTGGCGCATACTCGTATACGACGACGACGACTCTTCATCCTCTTCCATCATTGCCACGGTGCCTCTCTCATTCGAAGAGGAGATGAGCCTCCAACCGAAGACTGCTGCCGTCACGGCGAAGAACACAGTACCCGAAGGGCTGGAGTTGTTGGCGGTATTAGTTCTATGAAATGCATGGTGGAATCTTGCTTTTGTAGTGGAGGTGGCGATCCCTCGGGTATTACTGGTATAATATGACGACCGGAGAAATAATGTGGACGTTACTGATGACGAAGCTCGGCGCGTGCCTTGTGATATGCGCTGCCAGCAGCACACAGCAGCCGAAGAAGAGGAGGAGGACGAGGGCGGGATACGCATTTTTTTAATTGCGTCGTGCCGTCAAGTCATGCTCATCGATGTCGATATGGACGCTGGATGCTAGATGCTTGGGGTTTTCGCTTCTGGGCATGAGAGGAGTCGTCGTAGCCGTCAAGAGGCAGGCGCTATGGCGGCACTTTTTGTTACTTCGTCCTTTGGAACGATCAGATCTTTGACCCCCGAGGCAGGCATTTAAGGAAAAATAATAATTCTTTAAAAATTATATCCAAATTACCTCAGGGGTAAAAGATCCTGCCACCGACCGCCGCATGCCTGATGCCGACTACACGAGAGAAAGATTATTTTTTCAACCAATGCGACGATCTTGAGCTTATTGATGCGAGGATAATAGAGGCGTCGTCCTCACACATCAGCCACACACCACTTGAAACATAAATTGAGGTCATCGAAAGAATGCCAATTATGAAGAGAGCATTGGTCCGTCGTGTTCGTCTTTTCTTTGGAGTAATATTATGCTGCACTTCCTGCACCATCTCATCTGCGATCCGAACGCGTCTGACATGGTCGAATGGAATAGGGTACAATGAAAAGCATATGGTGACGGATGGAAAGACGATCTCGAAAATGTTTGGAGCGCCAGTGGTCTACTGCTTCAATCCAAGTGCAATGGTCGACGACAACGATATGGTGGGCTACTTGAACGACTTGACCCAGGCTGGGACACAGAAACTCGGGCGAATAACTATGGAGGTGGAGGCCTTGGTCAAGTGAGTACATCCAATCGAACAGAGCTCAACAATGATAATGTTGATTCATTGTATTCGAGAATTGACAGTCTAATGATTTCTGGTATTCAATCTAATGCCAAGTGCAGACATTTGAAGGATGCGGTTGCCTTTGTGCGGAAGAAAGGTCGAGTAATACACATCGCACATTCACAGGGCGCTCTCATCACGTTTCTAGCTGCAAAACAGTTGTCACCGTTGGAAATGAACCGCATTGAAATAATTGCTTTTGGTGGCGCGGCAGCTCTTCGACAGACACCCGAAACTCCTTTTTATCGATGCATCAATTACTATTCCGTCAATGATCCCTTGCTCTGGGTGGTACCATCTGCGGAACAAGCACTTCGATCCGGGCTGGTAGTGGACGATGAATTCTGTTTTCTAGCCCCAAAGATCGGCGACCCCATCCAAGATCATCACCTCCTAAGTCCTACATATGCTCAGGCTCTTTCGTGGGAAGGTCACAGGTATCAGCGGACGTACCAAAGCATAGTATACCGATCAGCAAAGTGGCTATTGACGTTGGTCTTGGCCGTACTTGAAATGATTCGTTCCAGATTATCATCCCTTGTCCAAGGTGTTCAAGAAAACATTCTTCGTCCACTTTGGCTCTGGGTGCTTGCATTTATGTCACTGCTTGAAAGGGGGCTCCAGAAATCACGCCAACCCAGTAATAATATCTCCTCAACAGGAGGTCTCGCAGTAACAGCATAAAAATGCGTTTGCAGCAGAGATTGCTGAGTTGCGTCCATCGAATATTCGGTTTCAACACATACTGTAACACAATAAAAAGGAATACCAGAATAAATCCGATCGTCGATCATTATCATTATTGAAGACAACCACAGGTCTAATACTGCAAATGCTCGGACCATCATGTACTCCTGGCTCGGGCCACTACTACGAAGTTCGAACGCGAAAACGCGGGCTCTCAAAAATTATCATCTAAACATAATACGACTTTTCGCTCAGCGCCCGGGATTTTCATTTTCATTATTACGTACTTTGATTCATCCGACTTTTTCAGTTGCATCCTGTTTCGATCGCCGCGCAACATTCGACGACGAACGACGACACCGGGTACCGGGTACAGTACCGGTACAGTACCAGGTACCTGGTACCCGTGTACTGTTATGGTGTATGCATCGCATCAAGCGTTGCGAGCATTTTGATGATCGTTGTTTCCACAACCCAGACCTGCTAGCACAACGCCTGTCGTCATTATTTACCACCATATCAGTAGAGACAGCGTATTGATACTACTCTGTCGATGCCGCCCCCTACACGACGTAGCCTATATCGGATTTGCAAGTATGGGAAAGAAAGCAGCGCTCAAAGTGAACTTGGATTATTATTACGCGGAAGATGACGATGACTACTGGGACGAAGATGACCAACTTCTCCCAAAGAAACCACAACCACCACCACCAGTCACCAGGGAACCAAGTCATTCCTCCAAAAATTCGCAGCAGAAAGCCGAAACAGTCCATGGGATACGGAAGAGCGCTTCCAAAGAGACGTCGAGGACGACAAGTTCCATCCAATTGTACCATCGAAGACCCGTCGGACGACCGTTTTCCACGCTTTTGTTGGAGCACGGGCATGAATCGTTGATATTCTACCTTGCGTGCTTTCTTGGCATGCGGGATATATCGGCCCTGAGCTGCGTGAATCGACAATTGGAGGAGGCATTGTCGAGTGAATCGCTGTACTGTCAACCATCCGCCATGCTGTTGCCCTGCCTGGAGGACTCCCCACTTCCGCGGTTATCCACCCCACGGCTAGCACGATCCTTGGCTCTGGAGTCCTCGACACTCTTTCAAATGCGCTCATCCAACTTCTCACGGGAAAAGACCATTCGTCAAATTCAAAATATTCAAAGGGACGGCCATGTTGTGGATTCCATACTGTCTCCCTCTGGATCAAGAATAACTTGCCTCGGAGACGATGGATCAATACGCTCCTACCGTGTTTCAGCGGAACCAGTGCATTCGAACGAGGCGCCAGCCATATTAGGGACCAAGCAAATTGTTCCAAATGACTGTATCGGAGTAATTGCATCTTGCTTGTCGCATCGACACTGTGCCGTCCTGTCGATGCCATCAACGGGTATCCGAAGGTACATTGTGTCTGTCGCCAGCACGGCTGACCTAACATCAAACAACGTTATTGCCTGGCAAAAAGATTTGATCATTCCAGTATCTGTCCGGGGATCTATGTTAGGAAATACAGGGAGCAATCAAGAGCCGTGCCTCAAGATTGACGAAACTCGACAGCAGCTGGTAGTTGTCTTTCGAACCTATCTGTTTGTATTGTCCCTCACGACCGGGGAGGCCGAGTGGGAACACACAATTGAACATACCAACTGGGATGCCTGCATCATTCATGATACTTTCTTGGTGGCCATTGCAGGCCAAAAGCGGAAGAAACAACTCATAATTTATTGCTTGGATCGAAAGTCTCTTGTGGCATCTGGACGCTTGCCATCGGCTACCAACTGCGCTGGAGAGACTACTACTAGTACAAGCAGCAGCACAGGCGGAGCTTCTACCGGGCGAGTTGCCAGTATCCAGATCACCGTTTTTGCTGAACGCATTTGGTTTACGTATGATCTACAATTATTCTGCACTGGATGTATCTTTCGCCGCTTGAACCGTTGGAGAAATACTGAGAGGAGCGCGGATCACATGGAGGGAGTTCACTCAGCTGCATTGCGCATAAACCAGTTTCATTCGACGATGCCCTTGAATGCACCGCACAAGCCTGTTTTGAGACAATATTCGGGGCTTCTATATCTCGCTAACGGGCCTTTGATCAAAATCTTCGCCGCTGCGTCGGTTCAGTCGAGAGGCCCCGACCAGCAGCCCACTATCCAGCCAACGCACGTCCTGTGCGCCGAAGGAGATGTGGATTGTTTTCAAGCCGATTGCACCAAAATAATATGCGTTGTTAGTACGGAAAAGAAGCAGAGAGTTGAAGTCTTTCTGAATCCAAATGTTGTTGTCACTGGCGGCAAGAGTTCATTGTTCCATAGCATTTGTATAAAGAATGCCGACGTCTTTCGGAATCGGCAAGAGCTACGGGACATTGAGTTTCGAAGTGGTAGGCTGTTGGTGACAGCTTTGAGGACTTCCCAAGTTTACCCTTACTACGTCCAAAGTTTTGCATCGAGCCAGCAGAGCCAACTTCGAGTCTATGATTTACTTGAGATATAGTAACAAAAATAGGAACTGCAACCCAGAGATTGGCCTACAAGTATTTTGACAACTCTCCACTCTAGCTCTCGAGGTATATATGGGAATCTGTCGAGACGAGGATAACCTTCTTGATTCTACTGTGTAAAAGGACCCTCACCACGAAGAGGCAACTGGGATGTTGGTAGATGATGCTCGCTCAGCTCGTAGCCTTACCGGTACGAGTACTAGAGGGTAGCAGAGTTCGAGGGACCCACGGTAGAGCAGCAAAAAAGCGAACTCTCATGCCTCTACTAGTAGAGAGCTAATTTGACAACTACTTCTATTCGTGCCTTCTTACTGTATAGAGCTAATGGGAGTAGTTCGTTTCCTCGTGATTTTATCCTATACCGGTACTGATGTTGAGGCTATTTTTCCTCTTCGCCCCGCCCTGACCCCGTCGCGGTAACGGTATACCTATGTGCCGGTGCCGGTACCGGTAGTCTTCTTGAACTTATTCACGACACCAATCCCACGTCATAGTAGACGACACGTATCATTCATTACAACAGCTTTTAGCTTTTTTCTGACGACGACGACGAATGACTACGGGGTACTACTAACGGTATTACACGTACCTGGTACAGAACCACGCACGCACGTGGTGCGTGGATATGTTTGTGGTCGGTCGTGCCAATCAAGGTCGTGCCTGCCTCTTCTCTCATCAACATACAGGGGGTTCTTCTGTGTTCCAGTTCTACTCCGGGTTTAGTCTGGTATCGCAATCAAGAATTGCTTCATTTTTGACTCTAAAAGGCATTCCTTGATAAACTTCTGATGAATTGATGGATGGACGAGCAAAAAATAATGGTAATAATATCGTCTTAAAAATGACTATTGATAAATGGGTCAGGAATAAAACGGCCACCGTGCTTTTTCGTACACGTACTCTACAGCTTTAGCCATTACTCGTAAATTTATTTGTACCGGTACCGGTAGGGTCGGTACTGGTAGACTACCAGTACAGGTACCAGGTACCGATTATTTACTCGTTCGATACACTTAATGGGAATTGGATTTATTATTGCCCCTTGCTTGGAGTTCTTCCGAAATACACCGGTTTCTCGGTATTGGGAAGAAAACAGAGACCGCCTTTTCCAGCTCCTTGCTTCTCTACTACTACAGGTGCAGTTACTGTAGTGCTGTATGTACACACAGTGCCTGTACCGCGGTAGTTTTCATCACCGACCACACAACACACAAAACTACTTGGCCGACAGCTCATCTCTATTATTGTTCAACACAAACTCCTTACAATGCTCCCTGTTCCACTTGACACCACTGTCCCTGAAAGTGCTCCCCTATCGCCAAGCAGAATGGTGACACCTAGAGCCAAGAAAGCGGTCTCATGGCGTCCCTACGTCACGAACTTTGCGATCGAGCCCGTGAAGAGAGAAGACGGATACGACCTTTGGTGGACCAGTGAAGACATCTGCAGTTTCAAGAGTGAATGCCGGATGATTGTAAGGTGCATGAACAATTCGGAACATTTCTCCGAAAACGACGACTTGTGCACCCGGGGTTTGGAATCTAGAACAGAGTGTGGATCCAACCTGAGAAAGATGCGTCGCATCCAGTGTGCATTTGGTGTTCTAGACGAACAAGAGTATCAACGTGAAGAATCCATTCGAGATGAAAACATGATTTCCGAAATATACATCAATCTCTGTGGAACTTCTTCTCAAGAGGCCCGCATTCGGGCTCTCCAAGATCAGAGAATCGCTCTGGAGGAGAGGACAACCGGCAGCGAGAGCAGCTCAGTGGGGTTCAAACAAGCGATGGACACTCTGTCTGCGTCGGGGCGACAGCTTTATACGGAGTCCAAACTAAATAGAGTTGCTGGTCAGGCTGCCTAAAAAGCTGATTGCTTGCTACTATAATGCTGTTTCTTATTGTTCCTATTATTGTTCATGAATATCATGGTTACTGTAGTCTTCGCTTTGCCAAGTATGCTGTGCCGTAATGTGAGAGCAGAAGGACTAGCCAAGTCCATGACGAGTCCGATCAGTCTATACGAGCCTGGCGGCAACCGATGCACGTCTTGGGTGTTCGTAGAGCTCAACGGTCATCGGCGAGAGCCGATGAGACTGATCGAGAGACGAGTCCAAGCAAGTCAGACGAAGACAAGCTCAGATATCAACCAACCAGATAGTTGACATCCCTACTAGCATCTAGCATACTACGATACTTGGCTTTAATCAGCGGAAGAAGCAACTTGTTGTTGTCGGCCTGTGAAAACAGACTCGGCCGGAGGTGGCTCCCCAAAAAATTTAGCTGTCGGCGCTTGTCGCCACTCCTCCAACGCGCATCGTCGCGAGGGGCTTCCCATCATGTAAATTATTGATCCATGGGTACGTGTACCGTACGTGTACCTACCGGCACCCCATACATATCCAATCTATAGAATAGGCAAATCCAATCTCTAAAATTACTTAACGATTCTATGTCCTAAGCGACTCTGACACGCCAGCAACAAAATAAAACGTGATTCACCAGTGACACAAATTTTCACCATTTTTGAGCCTCCAAACCGCTCCATATCCAACCCAAATGGGCTCGAAGATGGCCCAAAACGACGCTTTCCACCAACTCGGTTTTTCAACAATCCCGACGCAATACTTCCACGATGCTTGCCATCCATCATCTCCTCCAGCATACAACCTCAGAACCTCATTTCCCATGGTTCCACACCAAGTTGGTTCATGGCGGCTTCTCGCTCTTGATCCACGGTGTCCATTTCGGCGGTATCGTCATCAGAGCTTTCATCAACGATATGCCCATTCGGTGGGTCCTCCAAACTGTACAACCTTTCTTGTTGGACATTGGGGGCAAAGGATGTTTTCACGATACGAACTCTTCCCCTCGCGGCTCCTTCCAAATTTGGTACCGCTATCTCGTTGTTCATCATCATCACCACTTCAGGTGGAATCTTGGTAGTCTCTTCGGTGGCTGTAGTTGGAATATCAATCCATGTAGAGTGTTCCTGTGTCAAGTTCTGGAAGACAACGTCCTGTGAGCATTCCTATATTCGTCAATACGGCCCAGTTGATCCGCTCAATAGACAACCAAAAGCAACAGGGAAAAGGAAGAAACGAGAAAACGAGGTAACGATCAACACAGTCGACAAATCAGCTCTCTCCCAACGGTATCCGTTCGACAGTGGCTTCGCGACGGTGGATGCGGTGGATGAGGACAAATAAGACCAAAGGACGCGCGGCAGCCGCGTGATGTCGTGCTATTTCTTCATGACGCATGCTTTTTTTGGGCAACGAAAGCATTCACCATGGAAGTGCCGTCAGAATGCCACATCCGAATTGCCTCTTGCAGAATGACATAAGCAAACATTGCACCAGATGCACGGCGGTAGTAGGTGTTGCCGTTCACCAATTCGTATGTTGATCTCTGGAAGGCAGCATTGACTATGTAGAAAGGAGCTCCAGGTAGGTAGGCGAAGGCGCAAAGAAGAGAGTGATACTCCACGAAAGAGAGACCAAACATCTCATTCAACCGCATGATGCAGCTTGCAGTCAACGAATGATGGACTGCTGGATTCAAATCTGGCGTAATAAAAGCCAATTCCGCATTCTCCCCCGACAGTATACATTTATTTTTTTTATCGATGAAACAAACGAAAACAACGGGAACATTGAACTCTACCGAGATTCCTGTGGAATGCCGGCGTACGAGAGGGACGGTGGTAGATTGTTCGAAAAGATGAAGGCTGCGAAGATAGAGATGGAGAAAATCACCGCAAAATCTGGGACGCTACTGGTGTTTGATAGTCGCTGTCTGCATCAGTCAATGCCGAACATGACTGATGCGACAAGATGGACGCTAAACTGGTTGGTCGAAGTGTAAATAACTAAGGATTACTAGAGCTGCGTTGTTACTTTACTTTTACTTTACTTTTTCTTTAGCACTTCATGAGTATACATACAATGGATTTTGTGAAGCGGATGGAATATTTTCTGTTTTGGCATGAATTTTGTTGATCGCATTTTATTGCATTACCCCGCTCGGATGAGAAGTGATCGGATCGGTCACATTTTACCGAAGAAAGGGATGACAGACGGAAAAAGGACGAAAAGGGAGGAGAAGAACAAACAGACGCCGCAGACACGACAGACACTAACCATTGGATATA
This sequence comes from Nitzschia sp. pyKryTriq1, assembly GCA_956465555.1. Classification (NCBI taxonomy): domain Eukaryota; phylum Bacillariophyta; class Bacillariophyceae; order Bacillariales; family Bacillariaceae; genus Nitzschia; species Nitzschia sp. pyKryTriq1. The sequence goes on from OY101116.1 coordinate 3,659,712, forward strand.
TCATAAAAAGTATTCGGATATGGAGAATCCTGAATGTTCGCTTATCCATTGGATATGCAAAAGACGCTACCGGTAGATGTGAGGCGAAGCCTGAAGCCTGGTCACTATTCAACTGGAGGCGAAGCTCTTCGTCGAGCGTTCGTTTTGTCGATTTTGGTTTCTTCCGTGGATTTTGAAGGAACATGCCACATCCACGACGGTACCTGGTACAAGTACTCTCTACAGTACTACCTGTAGTTACAGAGCAAGGATCTTCTATCTTCTTCCCATTCTTCATGGCAGCAGAGCGCGAGCAGTGCTCAACTAACCAAAAGAGGACTATCTTCATCTCCAAGTAGGCTTTGCTTCGCTTTATCTGCCGAACACAAGACGTGCCATACATCAGCAGCACAGTATCATGGCGAAAGAAACGGATCCCTTGCTGGCTGCAACAAAGTCATCATCAGCATCAGCATCTGACGGCAAGACGACCGAGGAGGCTTCTTCTTTGTCCAATTCTCTCCGGTGGACTACCAATGTTCTAGCGTTAACAGCCACGTTCTCCTTTTCAGGAATCATCTTTGGGTGGGCGCCACTTGAATTAATTCTGCTACGAGAAGGTCAATACGGTGGCTTATGTGTCGCTAGCAACAAGAATGGTGGGGACGTGGGGGTGGGCGCTGCTCTCGAGTTCGACATCGATGCAACATTGTCGGCTACTGGAGCTCCTCTTTGCAGTGAACAGACGAATTCTTTGGCAGGGATGTTCACTGCTGGTCAGTTCTTTCTGAACTTTTTTTCCTTCTTCGTTGGAATGGCGTTGGACTACCTTCCGAAATCATTGTTGTATTTTATTTGTGCGGTTGTAGAAATCACGGGTCTCGTTTTGTTGGGCTTGTCAGAGACAACGGGGGATACACCACGAGATTATTTTTATATTTCCTATTCCTTGCTGGCGATTGGAGGCTCAGCTACGATGCTCAGTGCTTTCCCAGCATCCTTTCTTCTAAAGAAATATCAAGCTGGACTCTTGGCTTTGATAAGTTGTCTCTTTGATGCGTCCTCGATCATATTTTCAGTCGCCAAGGCATTGCAAGACAAACTTGGATGGGAACGAAAGGAAATGTTTCTCATGTATACTTTCTGGGCGGTCCTTGTATATTTTCCGCTTGTCATTTGCTGGCTTGTATTGGAAAAACGAAACTGGCAACAAGTATTGGAAGACGAGGACGTGGCGGAAGAAGCTGCCGCCAAAACACGTGGCCTCGATGACGAATTGGACGCAATGTCATCCCAGGACGATTTACCTTCGAATGACCCAAATTATTTGGCCCACATCAAGAGGATCCAAAATATGTCCATCTTTCGTCAAATCAAAACCTCCGATTTCGCCTTCACAATGTTCTTCGTGGCCACACATATGTTGCAATGCAACTACTATGTGATGGCAGTTGATGCCTTCTTGTTAAGTCTGGGAGATGACGACGCTCAGTATGCCACTATTTTCAGCTGGGCTCTACCTTGCGGAATCTTCTTTGTTCCCTTTATCGAGCGGACCGTGACGTACTTGGGTGTTGTCAACACGCTGCACACCACCAACGTGTTTGGTCTCATTTTTGCCGTCATTTTGTTGGTTCCCAATCTGTCATTCCAAGCGATCAATTTCTTCATCTTTACCTGTTTTCGGGCCTATCTGTATGCAACCATCAATACATTGATTGCCACGACGTTTGGAGTTCAAACCATGGGACGTATCATTGGTGTCGTATTTACCACGGCAGCTATCATTGGCCTGGCCCAGTATCCAATGGCCGTGGTATCGGAAGTATACTTTGAGGGTGACTACACACCCATGAATGCTCTACTCGTGGGAGTTGCAATCTTACCTGCATTGGTGACCTTTAGATACGGATCCTACATCACAGCAGCATGCCTCGACAACGAGGACGATGATCATGCCCCGAAGATCCAAGCATTCCGGCAAAACATGCCGTCATCTAGGAGCCCTGGATTGATTCTCACTTCCCCGGGTAGGGAGTTGGTGCAGTCGATTCGGAAATCGCGGCGGCTCCACAACGAGCTCGAGTGAGATGATGTGGCTCGCAACACCACCTTCGGGAAGCAAGATCTTGGAGACGAAGGCGTCAAACTCTTCGCGAAGAGCAACCTCCATATTCCAAGCAGCTACTAAACGGGCCTCGGAACATTGAGAAAGCCAGAGAAAGATAGTCTCACGCATTTAATCACGAATTGAATCCCGTTGTAACGACTCACTCACTCTTCCTCCGACAGTATGAGTGCATCCTTGACACACGTGTACCACGCACCCGCGACCATGAATTCGTTAGATTCACGCGCCTTCCCTAAAAATCGCCCCCGAATCTCAGTGCCCGGTACCGGTGCATATCGGTACAGTTAGTACTACTTGTAAACAGCATCATAGCGGGGGGAGATCCCACCATCTCCACAGACAGTGATGATGATTCTTCCATCATCATCATCGCACCACGTGCGTGCACATTGAAGATGAATCATCACTAAATAAGAATGACATTTATGGGGGGACATTGTTTTCTTTCTCATTCGTTGTTCGTTATTCAGCTAAAATGGGAAGGCGGGCACTTGTTGATGGAGACGAAGAACACCCTCACATTGAACATCGCGAGTGAAGGAACATTCGGAAATTCTAACGCCTTCCATATGTAGGCGAAGAAGAAAACACGAATGGACGAAGATTACGATTAATCTTCCAGTACAGTGCTTGTACGAAACTGGTAGTGATGTTGTGTGATCCATGAGTGCGCACAATAAATAATGTGTTGTTGCTTGCCACACACCACGTGTTGGCTGAGCAGTAGTCGTGCAATAAGCCTCCATCAAGAATAATTGTAACGACAGGAAAGTGGTAAAAGAGCATGTTCTTTAGAGAAACCGAAGTCTGGTGAGAAGGGCATCCTGTTTCATTCGTCCACACATGCATATAAACACATCATACCAGTCCGTACTGTACTCGTACAGAGCAGATGAGAAAAATTGTTGTCGCACTCTTCATCGTCGTGTGGGGCTTCCGAATTTATAGCCTTCGTTCGCAGTAGTACTTGGGTCGTAGAATGTTTGTACGATTGACAAACGTTTGAACGACAAAGAACATCGAACTTCAAGGGCTTCTCGAAATTCCCCAGAAAGAAGCGCACTTACAATTACCAATGTTCTGTTGCGTTCAATTCCCCTCTGCAGAAAGATGTAATAACACGTCCGTCTGCCGGGCGTAAATTTGCGGAACACAAAGTCCAAACGAATGAAAGAACAATATTTACGGAAGATGACAGACGTTCACATGTAAAATACAAAAAGACTCTCTTACCCGGTGTGTTCCTGGGTTCGTCTCTTCGAATTAGAGTTCAAGGTTGCACTGTCGTCGCAACACCGTTGTCGATAACTTCCCTCCTCGGAATCGTTCCGTATTCTCTCATAAAAAAGACCATTCAAAGCGAAACACCCACAAGTTCGAAATAGCACTGTCCCTTCACGAAACATTCACATCCTTCACTATCTTACCCATGATGATGAACAACCAAGTATTTTCTCCCACCATGGGAGCTCAACAACAGCTGCAGCAGCAACAACAGGAGATGAGTAACTCCCAGAACGGTCAGTCCAACTCTGTCTCTGCCTTTCTGCGCCAAGGAAACCCAAACCCCGGCATGATGGGAATGGGAGGAATGGGCGGCATGAACATGAACATGAACCCCGGCATGGGAAACGCCAACCCGATGATGGCCATGATGAACAGCCAGTCGCAAATGGGCGGCATGGGAGGCATGAACAACCTCAACCTGAACGACCTCAAGAGACTCCAGCAGTTGCAGCAGCAACTCCAACTCCAGAACAACACTCCGAACAACCCCCTGCTCTCCCAGCAATCGGGCCAGCAGCAAGACACCTCGGCTGCCATCTTGCAGAGCTACCTCGACCAGAAGATCCAGTCCACCAGGTTCGATGACTCCCTGCGAAACCAGCTCGGCATGGGAGGTCTCTCTGGAATGGGCGGCCAGGGCAACCCTATGCTCGGATCCAATTTGCTGCAAGAACGCTTCATGATGAACCAAAATTCCATGGGCGGCCTCAAGGCAGCGGGCGGAGACATTCCGCTTCCTTCCCCGCACTCCCTCTTCCACCGAGACGGCAGCCGAAGGATGCGAGGCGGAGTCATCGAGCCTTTCCCCGAGAAGCTGCACCGACTCTTGCTCGAAGTGGAAGCCGCGGGCAGATCTGACGTCATTTCGTTTGTGGCCAACGGACGTGCCTTTGCCATCCACAAGCCCGACAAGTTCTTCAAGGAAATCGTGCCTCTCTACTTCCGCCAGAGCCGCCTTAGCTCCTTCAAGCGTCAGTTGAATCTGTACGGATTCGAGCTCATCAACACGGGCCCTGCTCGCGGTGGATACTACCATGAGCTCTTTGTCAAGGACCGACCCGACGCATGCCGCCGCATGCGACGAGTTGCCGTCAAGGTCGCCCCCAAGGGAGAAGCAGCCGACAACAAGGAGTCCGCGAAGACGGAAGATTCGGCTGAAAAGCCAGAAGATAAGGATGAGGCTGAAAACCCCGAGTTGGAGGAGCAAGAAGCCTAGGTCGACGACTAGGAGAGAGAGAGAGGGAAACGTTTCGCTGAAGCCGTCCGTTGCCAGCAGCCACTATAGGGGCTGGGGCTGCTAGGCTCCACGATGGTCCGTCGCTTATTTTGTCATACATACACGAGTTACAGTATCATTATTAATTGGGATGTATTTTAGATTTCTACTACACACAAATATTATTCTAATTTGATCATGATGTCTTTAAGAAATTTGCATTTGGATGGATCATTGGCTCTACCGATGCCATTGCTAGCGCTCTTATCATTGCAAAGAAGAGAACGGAAACAACTCGTCTTCGTCTTCTTTTCAATATTATTTTTTGCCAAACGGAAAGTTTCGGTCGTGGCAGTTCTAACTCCACAGCCTCCCCATCTTCGCTGGGCTTCGCAATGTAATAATGATTTGTGATGATTTCGTAGTGGAACCTAGCGAAGACTATATGTAACCGAGATGCGTACTTCGGGACTGTTCGCGTTTCAGGCGACCCGAGTGAATTGAGGAACAACAAGAATGGAATCTCCATCATTCCTACTACCGGTTTTACTTACTAGCTAGTTTGGCCAGGGGAAAGTACGAACGCAAAACCGAATCATCGTCCAGAACTTTGAGCCCTCATCCAGGTTCGTATTCGAAGATACAAAATGAGAACTATTCGTACAAGTACGCAGACAGTGGATCAAGTACATACGAGTACGGTATTAATACAATAAATGCAAATTCTGGATCCCGCCACTACCGCCGCCCTCTCTACTAGTAGTAGCTACTACTACTACTAGTAGTAGTAGAGAAGCTATTATTAGGAGTACTTAGCTAGTTTTTAGTTTCATTACTACTAACTACTAGAGTATTTGCAATAATACTCCTCCTCTCCCTACTACTCTACTTGCTCTCTACTATATCGTAAAGCAGCGAAAAAGTGCACTGTCTAATTTGGTTACTACCTTGACGGTCGAGAGCAATTAATCTCTGTTCCGCCGGAACGTTAGTAGAGTAGTAGTACCGGTACTAGCTAGTAGTAGCTACTAAAAACCTATCAGGAGGATCACTAACCGACGACCCCGCCATTCTACTACCCTACTACTAGCTAGTCTACGAAAGTACACTGTTATTATCCTATTCCAGAGGGAGTGACCACGACACTGTAGTAGTAGTAGTAGTAGTAGCGTTAGACTAGAGTTGGTCTAGTAGTACGAACTAATCCTCTGTTACAAGTAGCTGCTCTAGTAGTAGCTGGGAAGAGTAGTGAGAGCAGAGAGCTCGTCAGGTCTCATCCCTGCACTACCTGTCATGTACATGGTACTGTAGCAGGTTCAATGCCCTATCATACTGTACTAGTCCTGTGTAGACTACTCGTGCAGCATATACATCCATCGTGTTTGTACCTCCTGGTGCAGTACCCAGCAGCTCACGACCACGACGATGATGTTGTTGACGAAGCTTGAGTGGTTGTAGAAGTATTAGGAGGCCGATAATCATACATCAAGCAGGGACCAGCAGTACCATGATGTTGTTGTTTACCGCCACCACAATAATTTTGCGCAAAGGTCCATCCCGCTTGAGTAGGACTTGAAAAAGCGATATGGCGGGTAGGAACGACCATACCAAAGAACGCCTGCTGCCTTGCGGTATCCACCAATTGGGTAGCAATGCCTTGACCCCGAAAATGTTCGTGTGTCCACAAGATGGCAACGCCTAGCATGGCCTTGTGAGGGATGCGCCGATTGGCTGTGGTAGGGAGAAGAGCAGCGGAATGATGATCCAAGGCACTGCTTGTAGTAGTACTAGTAGCATTGATGACATCGTTGTCATCCTTGTTCTTGGCATGTGCTGTACTCGTAGTCGTTTCCGCCTCATCGTGCAAAGAAGAAGTTGTTGTTGCCGTAGTACTGGTAGTGCTGTCCTCCAGTACTAGTTCAAAGGCTTGAGAAATAGGCTTGGTCGCGACAAATCCCACCACTCGTTGTTTTCGCAAATACAGCCACACGGTATAACCCGCCAGACTTTCCGTCATGGTGGAAGACGACGTATCCATGCCTAAATCTTGGGCGACCAGCCGATAGACTGACTCCAACGTGTCGTGGTATGACCGGCACTTTTGTTTCGAATTAGTACCAGTACGAATCGTCACTGAAAGGATCAAAGATGACGACGATGACGACGACGACTCTTCTTTCTTGTTGTTGAGTTTCTTGTCACTCCTCCAATGCAACCGCTGGTGTTGTTGATGTTGTCCATTACTACGCGGCCACAACACCCCCAGACATCGTTCCTTACAAATCACAGCATGCGCTTTCATATCTTCCGGTACCCCCGGCATGTACAACATGCCACATTTCTGGCAGAGTTGTTGACCGAACGCCGACTGTCCGCAATCCAAATAAACTTGTTGAAATTGTTTTGGTTTTTTCAATGTTGTTGTTGTTGTTGTTGCGCTTGTCGTGGCTACGACTCCTCTGGCGACAGCTACTTGGGGTGTTGGTGGAGTTGGGGGCGTCATGGCGGAATGATTATTCTCTGGAATCATCAATGGAGATACTGTCGGTGGGGTTCGGGCGTCTTCGGGGCGTTGTTGTCCTACTAGCTTTGAAGAAGAAAGTGGTGGTGGCGTGCTCGGAACGACGACCTTGAGTTTTTTGGTGCCCTGGACAAAAAAGGAATTCAACGTCAATTGTTGTTGATGCTGACTACTGTGAGCAGCCGTATAGTTCGTCGTTGTGGCAGGATAATGGACGTCGCCGTCATCATCATCATCCTCTTGCCAGTGGCAAATGCTGCGGGGACCCGCCGTGGCCACGCGTGGACGTTTGCGAGTCATTAAAAGAGGAAATTAGTATTCGTACTGTACGAATAATACTGACTAGAGGCTGCTGCTGCTGCTGCTGCTGGTGAAAAGGATGATGGACGGAAAGGAAGCTAGGAAGGGATAAATACTGTGGTAGTGTTGACAGTAGATGATAATTCACGGGGCTGCTTGCTGCACGGTAGCTTGTCCTGTTTTTGTTGAAAATGATGATGCGTGATGCTGCCATCCTGCTTCGATCGAACAACAACTCTCAATCAGCTGTGTCGTCTCTCATCATCAAACAACAACACCACTGCTCCATTCTCGCGTTTCAAAATCGATTTGAAATCGCCGGTCAAAATGTACGTAGCATCTGTGTAGAAATGACAGATCTATGGAATAAGGCGAGAATTGAAATATATCTATGAATATTTTAACATATGTATCATACGTGTTGGTAAATACATACATAGTACGTCATCGTGATGATCTATGATGGGCGATCGAATGAATATCGAGCGGGACCCGACCGCACACCACGCGAGCTATACCGGTACCGATTTGTCAAAGCTCAAGACAAGAAAAACTCTGAAGTTACAAGTTACAATCTACTCATCGACCATGGTGTGATCGGCAGTACCGGTATGCACTGTCATCGCCGCTCGGAAGAAACGATGGACTCCTCCTTTGTTTCCTCCAGTGAACGAAAAAGTAGAAGACGGTGTCGCCCGCCCTTTTGCTCGGCAAGTAGTGGGATGATGTTGTATGGGTGGAGGCAGCTCATGTTGGTATTATTCGGGCTCGTCGGCGTTGTTGTTGACGACCAAGTAGCAGTCTCTGGATATTATCATTTGTCTGATTTCTCATCGATTCGACGCCACCACCACCATTATCGTGCCCACCCTCTGTATCATCAAAAAGTGGCATTCACCACCTCCGCACTATCATTACACGCCACCACTCCTCAAAACAACAAGATGAACCACAAAAACAACAATCCCTTTCTAGAATTTCTAAGAGAATTTCAGCAGCCCGCGGGTGTTTCACGACGTGCCGTACAAGATATGATTCAACGGTCCCATTTGCGAGAGAATTTTGTGGTGGTCGTCACGGGAGCGACGGGAGGATTGGGAGCGGCCATTGTCGAAGCGGTCTTGCAATTGGGGGGACTAGTCGTGGCCGTGGATCGGGATGCGGTGGCGCTGGCCCAACTTGTTCAACAACAACAACAACAACAACAACAACAACAACAACAACAACAGTATCAAGAACAAAGCGAAGATCAAGCAGCGGATCGGATTCGGACCGTCGTGGCAGATTTTGCGGATTTGGAATCCGTGGCACGAGCAGCAAAGGAGGTTTGTGGGCAAGTGGGTCATATTGATGTGTTGGTCAACAACGCAGGTATTTCATACTCGGTAGACGACCAGGACGGCAACGATATCTTGCTGGCGGGATTATCCTTGGCCTCGAAGCAAAATTACGATTTGTTGTTTCAAATCAACTATTTGAGTCATTTTCTGTGGACAGAACGATTGTTGCCCAAAGTGCTGCTGGCGGCACCCGATAATAAGACCACGGGTCGTATTGTGTCCATTGCATCGGGGTTTTCATGGGGAGTCAATGGAACGGGTCTGGTGCCCTCCTCCTCCTCCTTCTCTTCCTCAAGTGAGGAGAATACTGCTTGGGGTGGAGGCGACCCCGCGGCGAGTCGAGTGTTTGGTCAAGCATCTTCTTGCTGCTGGCCTCGACACTTGGCCATGGCGTATTCTCATAGTAAATTGGCACAGATTTGGCACATGGCGGAACTGAATCGACGATTGAATACGACCCTAGCGGTTTGTGCGTGTCCTTCGTGGGCCGCCACGGGGATCTCGGGCAACGAAGAAGGGCGTCAAGCCTTGGAACTCTTTGCATTTCCGACACGCTCTCAAGACCCAGAAGTGGAAGTGGCTGGTCCGGCGCTGAAGTCCATTCTCAATGCCATGTTTTTACCTCGAAGCGAAATGGATCCAGGAGTTTGGAAAGGAGAATCGTTCTTGGGAAATGCCAATGTGTTGGAGACCTTCTTGCCCAAATCAAGGAGCACTGGTGATAATCATTTTCTTTTTTCCGATTGGGCCGATCAAAACCTCATTCCGAGGGTGGATTTGGCTCGTGAATTTGCAGTGTGGGGTGTCCTTTTACTTCAGCGGTGGTTTCATAAAGACTTGTACTTTCAGCAGACCTCGAAAGAAAGCAGCAATGCCACGGGACAAGTCTTGCTCTACGATTGGAGTTCTCAGGCCGTAGCAGAATGGTTGCCTGTGGTCGACCTACCGGGAGAAGAAGATCCGACCCTATCCATACCGGCGTCTTTCAGCGAAGAAAAGAAAGACGACGACGCTGATACAATATTGTTGCTGTCCTAGCAGAGTAGTGAGGAACTCAATATGAGAGAAAGACACACGAACACAAAGAGAAGTTCTCGTATGGGCGCATCCAAAAGTGACGATTCTATAGTAGCTTACAAAGCTTACAGAATCGAGAATGCTTGCAGGTTGAGTGAGGACGTCGTTGCCTTCCTCGTGGCCTTAAGCGTCTGCTGCTTCGGAGTTTCATGCGAAAAGAAGCACGGCCTTGCTGATGCTAGAGAGAGGCTACACGTACCACTTACGTTCTTGAGCTGCGGTAAAAGTTGATCCGATTGGAGATGGATATCTCTACTCTAGCTAGACCTACTCTGAAAAGCTAGAGAGCGAGAAGTAGTACTTGGTCATCGCAGTTAAGTACCAGTGGTAGCGTCGAACACAATCTCATCGGAAGAACCAGACGACTACTTGGAGTCCATCCTCGTCAATTAAGTCCAACGCGCGGATTGTGCGGTTGGTTCGTCGAAAAGGCTTCTCGCTGCCTTATTCGTTCCGCGTTCTTTCCGCGGTTTGTGTGGCGTTTTGCGCGAGGCGACAATGATGGCGTTGAAAATTCTTTTTGAAATATTGTACAAAGAAATCCCAACAGGAAGGACAAACATAGACTGCCTTCCAAGTAAAGCAAGATGTTTCGGAATATCGCTAACCCTTCGAGTATTAGCTATAAGTGTTTCGAGAAATGGAAAGGTCGATTTTTCCCTCCGGTATGTGTACAAGTAGTCGGAAGAACAACGCCTTCCCATCACCACCAAGAGGTAAAATCCCACAGCCGTTGGATATCCACAACCAACCCCTGTCATAAAACCACAATAACGGATTTAGAATGTCCGTCCCTCATGCCTCACGCACAAACTACACATGCCGCCAAGCGCGCTGCTCAACTTCGATTGAACGCTATTGGGATGTATCAAGAAAAGAACGAACAATTCAAGGTGACACAAGTGGCCTGTCGAACAGGTCGTACCAGTACCATTCAATTGCCGCCTGCGGAAATTTTGAAACGCACCAGTATCCTACCTCGCGACTTGGTGTCACTGAATTTAACATCACGAGAAGAACAGTCCAATCGCAACAAAAGACGACTGGCCCGGCCTCCCGCGGCGATTCTTCCTCGAACTGACTGCATTTTGTTGAGCTTTGGGAATGTCCGGGCGGTGGCTGGTCGAGAATCCGTTTACATTCTGGATGCTCATTCGAGGATTGCCAAATCATTTGCCAAAGATCTAGCCGCTATTTTTGTCACAGACACATCGGGAGATCCGCGGGAACTGATATTTCTGGAGGCTGTTTTGAGAGATACAGTCGATACGTATACGCGGCGGATCCGCATTTTTGAACCCATCGTGGACGACTTTCTGGATCGAGCCGCGAATGAAGTGTTTAGCGATGCAGGAGTGCATCAACTAGTTCCATTGAAGGACTCACTGCAGAGTTTTGAACTACAGGTCAAACAGAGTCTGGAATGTTTGACTTCCCTTTTGAATGACGACGACCTGATGTTGGACTTGCTGTTGACGGAGCAAGAGGAGGCCCGCAAACGGGGAGAGCAAGTCGATTTCCAACGCCACGAGCATGTGGAGTTGATGTTGAGCGTGTATTCTCGCCAAATTCAGAATATCCTGCAAGAAATCGAGTACCTGCTCGGACGTCTTCAGTCCAAGCAAGAGTTCGTGGCTCTGGCATTGGCTGGGTACCGCAATCGTTTGATTCGAATGAATGTAAATTTGGGTATAGTAGGAGTGTCTACGGGGATAACGACTGCGACGACGGGGTTGTTTGGAATGAATCTGATCAATGGATTCGAAGAGTCTCCAGTTGCATTTGCGATGGTAGCCGGCGGAAGCGCCTCCATGGCAGTTGTGGTCGCTGGTGTCTATTTTTCATTCATCCGGGGCAAGATCATGCAAGAAAGGGCAGAGCAACGTTTGTGGGAAATCGAAACATTCAAGAATGCACTTTCCGATATGGGCGCGCTGGACTACACTCTCAAAAGACTAATCAGCGGCAGTGGCAGGATGGACAAGGACACATTCAAGAAACAACTTATACAAGCTCGCTCCTCACAATATGCCTCCGACGACGAAATTGACTTGTTATTTGAGGTTCTGGATACAAACAAGGACAATGAACTTAGCTGGCACGACTTCACAAACTATTGATCAAATGATTTGCTGGCGATTGGAGTCTCTGAGATTTTACGAGAAGACTTCGTTCTACAAGATATCAACGGCAGATCGCTTGGAGTCTGGAGCAACCTTACCTCCGAGGAGCTAGAGGAGAGAGGAAGGTAATATCATCTGTCGTCCAATGTGGGATGGGTGTAATGGAAAATGCGCATCAATGTGGGGTCCAGAGCCTTGCGGGAATATTCCAACTCGACCTGACTCATTTGATAAAAACGCAATGTGGCATCTGTATTCTTTTTCAGAAGGCCCATAAATGACGACGACTCTTCTTTTTTGGCGTTCCCGTGAGTCTTGGATGGTCCGAGATCTACGCGAACTGCTGGAAGACCATAACGATTAGAAATGGCAACGAATGATGATTTCTGAGTCTTCTTCAGCATCTCCTCTGGTTTCCAATCTGCCCCAATGCATTGCTGGATCTCCCTTATGATCTGTGGAAGATGGAACATTGTGTCTTCAAATCTCACAATCAATCTGGGAAACGGTGCTTGCAGATATTGGGTGTAGAAATCATTCCAAGCATGGTACAACGACGGCCATTTCGCGGTCGTTCTTGGTAGGACTGAAACCCCGCCTCCTTTGAACTGAAACGAACCGCCGCCGAACTGCATTGTAACTTGTGCCGAAACACCAATACTACTCGTGGTATCATTACTTTGTTGCGGCACCACAGGGCAAAGTCCCTTTGCTTTACCGTCCCAGTCCAGATCATAGCCGGCAGTGCATGTACTCCTACGCCAAAGATAGGGATCTCGAATCACTACAATCGGCAACACATTGGCATGTGCAACCGGGTCTCGATGACCAATTCGGGCGAAATTGGGGTTGCGTTTCCACCAAGGCGCATCATTAAAAGTTTTCCATTGCTTTGGATTCCACAAGTTAAGCTGTAAATTGTGTAACAATGCGTTGGTTCCTGTATTGAATGTTCCTGCAATACGCGCAGTTGCGTTGGCCCCCCATTGACGTCGAAAGCTCTCGCACTGCTCCAAACCTTTTATGATGGGCCCGCCAGTGTATGTATTGACCACCGCTGGTGCTAAGAAATTGTTTGGTGATGACTTTTTACTGTTGGCGAGCGTCCCGTCGTTGCTAGCCCTATTAGACGAATAAAAAAGGCGGGTCGCATTTTCCATGATTCCTTTGGCCGTTGCCACAATTTCTTCGTCTTGTGGGGTGGTGGTCGTGCCAAATCCAGACGTCTTTTGAAGGAGCTCTACGAACGCATCGAAAGAAGAGGCCGTGTCCTCCTCGAAGAAATATTTCGTTCCAGCATAATAATTCCTCGAAGACTCTTGTGGAGTAATACTACTCTTGTCCCAATAACTCATTGTTCGTGCCTGTTGGGACGAACCGATATTTGACCTACTTTCACGCGATAATTCCAACTCTCTCCAGTATACCAAACGTTCCACGTGGCACTATAATCCTTCCACGTGGCACCCCTTACTTCCACGTGGATCTGTGACTCAAATTATGAATTTCATGTATCTCACACCGCGCACTACCGCACGCATTATTATTCGTTTTCTGTTGTGAGTTTCTTCGCCTCTGACGTGGCACCTGTCAAAATACTCACACAACGAACAATCAAGCGAGTCTCGCAGCTCAACTGCTCGACTCTGCAATCTCACAATCTCTATTGTCATCATCATCAACATCATCGTATCCTCAATAACACTACTAGTCTCTTTCTTACCAAGACTAGGTGTACATAGTACTTGTCCTCGGAGTACTAAATCAATTCATTCTCGCAGGTTATGAGCCCAACGCTTTGTCCAGCATAGTTATCGTAACAACGCATGGATAGAGGAGACGAGATAGAGCTCTCATCGGAAGAAGAAGCAAAATACGAAACTCCACAGATCGTGGAAGAAGAAGAGGGAACTACATCTCGAAGAGTAACGAGATCAAGAAGTCGCAGGAGATCAACGTCCTCACTTCCATCAGAACAGGGTACGTAATCAGTATCTCTGGATGCCCGATTATGTGGGTTTCAAGACTCCAAGTGGACATTGCAGGATCAACAATGGAGAGCGAGTACAATGCTCTATCCATGGCAATGAAGGATGTTCTACCTCTACGATCTCTATTTGAGACAATAGCACACGGTGTTGGAATAACCGATGAAGTGATTACTACCTTCAAGACTACCATCTGGGAAGACAACATGGGTTGTCTACGCCTAGCCAACATGGCACCCGGACAATACACCCCTCGCTCGAAACACTACGCGATCAAGTATCATTGGTTCCGTAGCCATCTACATCCTACTCGCACCACCATCATGCATATCGAATCACAATATCAGAAAGCAGACATACTCACAAAGGGACTAACAGTCGAGAAATTTCGTCAAATCAGGAAGCTACTATGTGGTTGGTAAACTGTTCGTTCGAGAGGGAGTGTTGGGACGAACCGATATTTGACCTACTTTCACGCGATAATTCCAACTCTCTCCAGTATACCAAACGTTCCACGTGGCACTATAATCCTTCCACGTGGCACCCCTTACTTCCACGTGGATCTGTGACTCAAATTATGAATTTCATGTATCTCACACCGCGCACTACCGCACGCATTATTATTCGTTTTCTGTTGTGAGTTTCTTCGCCTCTGACGTGGCACCTGTCAAAATACTCACACAACGAACAATCAAGCGAGTCTCGCAGCTCAACTGCTCGACTCTGCAATCTCACAATCTCTATTGTCATCATCATCAACATCATCGTATCCTCAATAACACTACTAGTCTCTTTCTTACCAAGACTAGGTGTACATAGTACTTGTCCTCGGAGTACTAAATCAATTCATTCTCGCAGTGCCAGCACAACGAAAAACAAGACAACCAGCACCGCCTCCCTCCTCCTTCTTCTCGCACGTAGTCGAGGACCACGGTACTTTTGGGACGGCCTTCTGTCATGGTTGGACTTCCCTCCTCCATCAGGGAGGTCCATGGTAGCATGTTGTGCTTTATCTCTTGCTATCTCGAAAGGTATGTGATGTGCTTTCGGTTTGCTGTACAAGTAGAGAAGCTATTACCTGTATGTAGCCAAAAAGTTGGGGTTGATGCGCGGCCGGGCGGCGGCGGCGGCCGGCGGCCTACAGGGGATCTTCGACTGATGCGACTTTTCTTTTGGATCTTTGATCTTTGCTACCGGTACCGCAGGTGCCGGTACCTGGTATGCTCTTCGTGATCTTTGGGCCGAGCCTGGCCGCCGTCCTGATCCGTTCTCTCGCGCCCTCATCCCCGCAGAGATGCGATATCATAATATTATGTCTCCTCGCTACTAGCCGCTAGCTCCCGGTAATACCTTGTTTTGCTGCTGTCCCACCAGGTGTCACACAACACACAACGCAACTCCCCAAGCCCTTTTCTCGCCCATCACAAGGTTCTATCAGGAACAACTTCTTGTACGTTATTGTGTGCCATCCATCATGAGCCTTGCTTTCGCCACTCGGAGAGGGTTTGCACGATGCTTGTCGTCGGTCAGGAAGCAGACATTCAACCGCCACCTCGAGGAGTCGTCGTGGTCATGCTGGCGGAGGCAGCAGACGACGGTGATGAGAACCCTTTCGTCATCGTCGTCGTCGTCGTCGTCGTCGGAACAAGTGCTCGTCAAGGTGGATTTAGAGGACGAAACAGGATTGGGAATACTGACTATGAATCGCCCTCCGGCCAATACCTTGTCTCTGGAGATGTAAGTTAGTCCTTACCGCGTCTTCTCTGTATTTGAAATGGATGCACAAAACGCATGAATTTTCATTCTGATTGGATTCCGACCATCTTCATGTTTTTCTCCCGATATTATATACCGGTATTATCAGGCTCCAAGCTTTGTCGAATGCCATCAAGAAGGCGGAATCCAACCACAAAATTCAAGCTTTGATTCTTGCTAGTAGCTCGCCGAAGATCTTTAGTGCCGGTTTGGAATTGTCCGAGCTCTATCAACCCGATACGGATCGTCTTCGTGATTTCTGGAACGCCTTTCAGCAGCTCTATTTGGATTTGTATGGGAGCCGACTGTCCACCCTTGCTGCCATCGGTGGGTTTGCGCCTGCAGCAGGCTGTATGTTGGCCTTGTCGTGCGACTATCGTATTTTCTCGTCGACAGGAGGAAAGATCGGATTGAACGAGTCCTTGCTGGGCATAGTGGCGCCACCATGGCTGGGACAGCAATACATAGATACCATTGGTCACCGAAAAGCCGAATTGGCTCTATCATTGGGAACCTTGTATTCTCCCGAAGAAGCCTTGGAGATTGGATTGGTCGATGAAGTAGCGGTACACGACGGTGATGTGGTCGATGTAGCGAAACAACGAGCTCGAGAATGGATACGAATTCCAAGGCAGGCGAGGTCTGGGGCCAAAGATTTGACCCGTGGCCGACAAATACAATATTTGATCGACAATCGAGAGGCCGATATAGATCATTTTTGTTCTTTTGTTACACAGGACAAAGTGCAAAAGTCGCTGGGTATGTACATTGAGCAATTGAGCAAGAAAAAGAAATAAGTACGGTACAAGGTATATATACCAGAGACGCATGCTCAGGATATTCTTGTACGCACAAAACACCATCATTTCTCCTCATATTTCTATTTTTTAAAAGGATACCTCGTTCGATGTCACATTCCTCTTTCTAGATTATTGCGTCCACTTAGGATTTGATTCCATAGGTTGGTGTAGGTTTTCTTTTTCGTTCTACCAGAGGAGTCAGAGTTGCCACTTAGTAGATGGTTACTCGTTCTACCATGGTCAGAGTTGCAACCTTTATGGATGCATTCATTTGGCTATAACTACCTGTAGGCTAGAAGTAGTGCCCAGAAGGTGTAATTAGAGCATCGAGGCTATGATTTCGGTTCAGCCACAGAATGGACTTGACTATTGAGTCTTGGACGAATCGCCACCAGGCATAAAGTCATGAGGTGTCAACTGGTTGTCCTTCTGCGTATCCAATACATCAAAAAGAAAGTCAACTTCCTCGTCCGAAACGTGATGAGATACCCTGGCTTCAATAAGCCGTGCTTTAAAAGTTTCCTTGTCCATCCGTCCTTTGCCCTGAATCATTTTCTTGACAGTATAATCCAATGCGCCCATGTCGGAAAGAGCGCTAACAAAGGTTTCAATCTCCGCTAGACGCCGTGCCGCTCGTTCCTGCATCAGCCCGCCACGAATAAAGGACAAGTAGAAACCAGCAACCATGATAGCCAATGTTGCACTACTGCTAGTCACAATTGCAAAAGCCATGGGCGACTCTTCGAATCCATTGATCAGATTCATTCCAAACAACCCCGTTGTCGCAGTCGTTATCCCCGTAGACACTCCTACTATACCCAAATTTACATTCATTCGAATCAAACGATTGCGGTACCCAGCCAATGCCAGAGCCACGAACTCTTGCTTGGACTGAAGACGTCCGAGCAGGTACTCGATTTCTTGCAGGATATTCTGAATTTGGCGAGAATACACGCTCAACATCAACTCCACATGCTCGTGGCGTTGGAAATCGACTTGCCCTCCCCGTTTGCGGGCCTCCTCTTGCTCCGTCAACAGCAAGTCCAACATCAGGTCGTCGTCATTCAAAAGGGAAGTCAAACATTCCAGACTCTGTTTGACCTGTAATTCAAAACTCTGCAGTGAGTCCTTCAATGGAACTAGTTGATGCACTCCTGCATCGCTAAACACTTCATTCGCGGCTCGATCCAGAAAGTCGTCCACTATGGGTTCAAAAATGCGGATCCGCCGCGTATACGTATCGACTGTATCCCTCAAAACAGCCTCCAGAAATATCAATTCCGGCGGATCTCCCGATGTGTCTGTGACAAAAATAGCGGCTAGATCTTTGGCAAATGATTTGGCAATCCTCGAATGAGCATCCAGAATGTAAACGGATTCTCGACCAGCCACCGCCCGGACATTCCCAAAGCTCAACAAAATGCAGTCAGTTCGAGGAAGAATCGCAGCGGGAGGCCGTACGAGTCGTCTTTTGTTGCGAGGAGTGTATCGTTCTTCACGTGAAGTTAAATGCAAGGAAACTAAATCACGGGGGAGGATACTGGTGCGCCTCAAGATTTCGGTGGGCGGTAAGCTGATGGTGCTCATCCGACCGGACTGGTATCCCACTTGAGTCACTTTGAATTGTTCGTCCTTCCCTTGATGAATCCCGCTGGATGTGAGCCGGAGTTCGGCTACACGGAGGGCCGCCTCTGCATCTTCCGACGGAGTGGTCTGTGTAGTAGTACCATCGTTTGGGGGTACTGTTGAGAGCCCGCGATGGCCTGATGGTGTCCTTTCGGACCGACAGAAATGGAATGCAGCCGCAGTAGGACCTTGTCGCCGTCGCTGAATGTCGTTCCGACATAACGTCATAATGTTTTTTTGTCCTTGGTGGCCACGACCCCTCCTCGTCGCAACATGGAAGAGCGACCTAATCATCCTCCCTTTTCAAGACGTAGAAAGTTTGAACAATACTATGTATGGCGCCCCACTGCGGATATGATCAAGAAAAATACGAAATGAGACACGAAGTTGGTCGTCGTCGAAGGTTGTTCCGCTTCAGGCTTCAGAATACAACATGTTGTACATTCTATCGATACAATGAACTACTACCCTCTAACACGAATAGTAGCACCAGCTGAGCTAAATCCATACCACTGGTGCAAAATACAACACTCATCGAACTGTCTCATGTTGTACTCGTACAGAAAATGGCGGAAAAAGAAATGAATTTTTCTATGACGCATGCTCCATTTCGTATAAAGGACAGACGCGCGAAACCCAAATTTCGTCTTGCCATCGCCTCACTATACTATTATCGCTGCGATGTATTGATAGTGCGGTATTGGCAACGTACAAGTACCTGGTACCGTATCGCATACTACCGGTACTATTCTCTCCTGTCTCCTCTCTCCTGTCCCCCTTTTCCTCTTTCCTGCATTTCTTTCGTCGCTATATTCCTTCTCCTCTCGAAGTCCCCATTCCAATTTGACCGTCCATCGTCCTCCATCCTTTTCTTCCAGGTTACAGCAGACGAACCATTCTAATTAAAATCCACCACTCCCTCATCGAACTGGAGAGAAATCACCGGTTTGAATTTGAAGGTTTCGGTGATCCGATCCGCTCTTCTACAGTATCTCGAAGGCACAAAACGCTGGCCGCCCAAGACGGACGACATCATGCCAACTGCTTATTCCTCCTCCTCCTCCGCTAAGAATGAGGGCGCTAATGGTATGGAGACGGTAATATTAATAAGCAATCCAGCAAAGAAGCAGCACCAGCACCAACCGCAGCAGCAGCAGCAGCAACAACATGAAATGATTCCACATGATAGTGTGACCCTTGCCAACGCCGCCTTTTACGTCTTATCGGGGTGTTCCCAGCCGATCCTCATGACGACGTGTCGCGACGCAGGTTTGGCGAATTCCTCCAGCCAGCTGTATATGCTATTCTATTATATTGGACCAGCTCTAGTAATTGTTCCACTGTGGTTAGAAGGCAGTCACTGGCCATCAACGAGGACGATTTTGCGGGGATGTGGCATTGCCATGTTTGATATTTGCTCTCAAACCTTGAATTACACGGGGGCGTCGTTAGCAGGACCTACCATTTTTGCCATTGTCTATTCGAGTGTGACTATCTGGACGGCTGTCTTTTCGCAGCTTCTTCTAGGAAGGACTATGAATCAATGGCAGTGGGTTGCGGTTCTCATTGTATTTGGAGGATTGACCTTGACCGCGACGGATTCTTCCAAATTAGGAAGGGACGTATTGCATGGATTGGTATTGGTGGTGGTAGGATCGATCATGCATGCCTTGACATATGTCATGTTGGAGGGAATCATGACAGTGGGAGATGAGAAATTGTCGATTCCTCAGAATTGTGCCGTACAGGGGATCGTGGCGGCCACGTGTTTTTTTCTGTGGCAAGTGGTGTATACGATACCGCGATGGGAAGGCTTGATTGGAGAGCCCATGGAACAAGCAGGAACGACAGTTTGGGCAGCCCTGGGAATATTGGTGATGTTTGCGGGTACCAACTTGGTACATGCCATGACATTTTTGCATACTCTTAGACATTTTGCCGGTGGGGCGACGAGCGCAGGGGTCATGAAAGGTCTTCAAGCAGTCCTCGTCTTTGTCGCGACCCATTTTTTGTACTGTGGACGATCGGGAGGAGAAGAAATGTGTTTCACGCGAGGCAAATTCTTATCCTTGACAACTGTAGCAGGAGGTGTGACGGCATACGGCGTGGCAACCTCGGCTCGAGAACGAACCGGATCTCGAGGAGGTCAAGGATATCACCGAGTACAGCAGCATCAAGACCACTAAGTCGAAATAGAGTCGTTGGTATCGTGTCGTACTAAAATGATAGATACTCCTCCTTTCTATTCTGCAATTTCTCCTGAACCAACCGGTAGAGCTTTGGAGGAATGGTATGATTCACGGCAGGAAGGATCATGGACATCCAGGCCCACAGAAAATTAATGTTCGACGATGAATCATCATCACCATCATCACCACCACCACTGGCAGAGTCGAGTGGCACGACTGATGCTACTTCCTGCAATAGTTTCATCCTTGCCGACGTCTGACAAGGATGAAGGAAATACGACGGAAAGCCAGTATGTGGATGTTGTTCCTGGGAGACAAACTCCCATGAGGATTCCGTCGTACCAACTTCTTTCAACCCACCCTCGCCATCAGCATTATCATCATCATCTATGCTGGAAGCCTTCGGAGAGAGCAATTGAACGACCTGAGATCTGGAACAAGGAGAGCCGTGTGAATTTTGTACATGGAAGTATAGGACTGGAACTTGGTAGGTATCGCTATAGACCACCGAAAATGCCCACTGAATGGAAACGACGGGCGAGTTTTCACCACCAATAGTATGCTGCAGTTCCGAATCGACCAAGATGCTGTCGTCTTCTAGTGGGTCGACTTCCTCCAGTTCCAGCAGTTGCTCGCTGGCTTCTTGTGGTGCTGCAGGTTGCTTCTGAAGATGGCGGCGATCGGTGCTTTCGTCGAGGTGAGAAGTCGTGATGGCTCCATGTTTCAGATACATAGAACTACCCATCGTCGTGTCTCGTTGGATATCCCAATGGAGCAATGCGAAGGCATCATCATCACCATCATTGTTACGATTTGAAGACTGCTTGACGATTTCTTGCAAGCATCGACACAGACTTGTTCCTTCGTCCTCGAAACGTACTCGGGACCAGATCATGAAACCCTCTACCCTCTTTCCCCATTGTCGGACCGAGGCGAACGACGACGCCGAAGAAGAAGAAGAAGAAAGGAATGATTGGATGGACGATGGATACTCCGCTCCGCCGGCACCCAAAACAGGTCAACAGCTTGTAGAACGGGCTGTTGGTCCTTTTTCTCCTTTTGACGTTCCTCCGCTTCTTCGGTTCGGGTTTTATGATGTTTGGAGGCACGGCGGGCTCGCCAGCTGCTCCAGCTGTTCCGTAGGACTCTACGACGAGCTACGAAGGTAATAGCTAAAGGATGTTCGCAGCAGCAAGTCAAAGTACGCACGATGAAATCTGAAAGGCTTATATATCGAGAGTAGAGTGATGCACTACGACATCGAAGAATGTCCGAAGAGCAAACAGTAGTTCGTGCCCCGCCCCTGCTACAAGTATCTTTTTTCCAACGTTGTTCTCCTTCTCGTCATCGAGGACTGGTCGAGAAAACACTCTCACTTTCCCGAGAATCATCCAAAATCGGATTACAGGATCAATACCACACATCAACGGCCCTCATTATTGACCATGAAGCTCACCCTCGCCCTTCTTTCGCTGGCAAGCGCTGCCTCTGCCTTTCAGTTGGCACCCACCACGCGTGTCATGGCCACGACTTCCCTCGCGGCCGCAACAACGGGCGACAACATGAAGCCCAACGACTGGACAGGATACCCAGTCGGCCAGAAGAAGTCCACGACGCCCGTCCCCGCTCGCAAGGTGAATGGTTTGCAACGTGCCACGATGCCGGACGTCATGCTTGACCCCAGCTTCTCCCTAACATGGGCTATTGGTGCCCTTGGTCCTCTCATTATGTGGTACCATCCTTGTAAGTACTGTACTGTCTGTGAAACATACGACTGAATGAAGCCATCACCAACAAGGTCCACATGACCCGAAATGCCCGTCTTCCTTTCTCTCACCCAATCTTTCCTCTTCGTCTTTCGCATCGACTTTTAGCCTACATGGCGGATGGAAGTCCTTCCTTGCTTGGAATTTTCGGAGGTGGCTTCCACATTCTTTTCGCCGCCCTCCTCTGGGTCCAAACGTCGCGCGTCCGATGTGTCTTTGAAAAGGACTCATTTGAGTTCTACAACATCAAGGGACCTGGTCTAGACTTGGAAAATGGAGCCTGGCTCGAGAAGAAGCCCGATAACTACGTGGCGGCCACTCCTAATCGTTGGAAGTACGATTCTATTGTCAACTACGGATTCTTCCCCTCGGAGGAATTCCCGGTCATTTGCTATTTCAAAGAGACCGAAACTCCGGAATGGAAATGGAACCGCTGGTTTGCAGCCTTTGACTCATATGGACGTGGACAACCCCACTTTTTCCCGGGTATCTGCAACGTGAGGCAATTCAAGGAACAAATGGAAATCCGAGGTGTCAAGAGGAAGCCCATTCCTACCTTGAAGTCGATCAAGAAGAACTATTAAGCAGCACCCAGCGGAAGAGCGACCATGCCTGAGGGGCATGTAAAAATGCTTCTCGCTCATGAGTGCAACAATGAAGTGGGGAAAAAGGGAAACCAAAACTGGAAAGAATGAAGAAATCAAGAGCGGAGGCCGTATATATGGTCCGGCACACCCCAGGATTAGGTTTTATCTTTTTTAGGAATTCTGTCAATGCAAACCTTGCCCTGTGGTGGTGGTTCATAAAAGGAGGGAAAGAGTAGGTCTGGTGGATGTGAGAACGCGCTCCACTCTCTATTATAATGCAGGCACTGCGCTTCGTACCGCCACAAGCTGTTGTGGCACACGATCATGGGAGCGCTTTGCACGTAATGCATAATATAAAAATACAACACACGCACACAACAGCCTGGTTGTACATTGTAGTATGAGTGCAGTACGGTAGTAGTTATCGATTTCGAATAGTGGATGGTTAGTATCAAGATTTGACGACGACTGCCATACCGTATGCCGTGCGTGAGATGAGTCGAAACTCAAAACACGTCTATACCGATCATATTGGTTCGATTTCAATGGCACAACGTCATCCCTGTAATGTTTTGAGTTGTGCCAAGGGAATTTGATCACTCTCGGTGCGTGTAGAACAGTTATTGACTACGTGGATTCAAATCTACAGTAAAGTCTGCTAGTCGTACGAACAAGTACTTCGAATACTTTTTTACAGTAAAACAGCCGCCGACCGCCGAGACGATGGGGGTCGGATGAAAAATGAAAAGAAAAGTCTTTGCACTGCGGTACCTGGTACCCGCACCCGAAACCAGGACGACTCCTTTCGTACCAGCCACACAAATGGCGACGAAAGTTTCGAGTTGTCAGCACTTGGCTTTCTCCGATACCGGTAGCTAGGTACGAGTAGTGCCAGTGCACGCACTATCTGTACCAGTCTGTACCAATACTGTTTCTATATGAGGAGGCGTCCAGTCCCTCATCCGCTTGATTCCTCTTCTCCCACTTCGCGAGTCGTCGGCACTAGCCAGAGTAGCACCAGCAGCAACAGTATGTCCCACCTCCAGCATCATGATGATGAAGGTCACCGCTACATCAATGCAGTTTCTCTAGGACAAGCTGCTGGTTACGTTCTTTCGGGAAGCAGCCAGCCATTGTTACTGCAATTGCTGAGAGAAGCGGGGCTGGCGAACGCCAAGGCACAAGTGTACATGTGGTTTTACTATTTTGGTCCCGCCCTCGTCCTGATCCCTCTCTTGTGGCGAGGGGGTCCGTGGCCCCGAACCATCAAGACATTGATTCTAAAAGCGATTGGAATTTCTGTCTTTGATACCATCGCCGCGTCCTTGAATTATGCCGGTGCGAGCTTGGCGGGGCCGACCATCTTTGCTATTGTTTATTCGAGCGTGACGGTATGGACGGCGTTATTTTCCCTAATCTTTCTTGGTCGTCGAATAAATACCTGGCAATGGATAAGTGTGGCGACTGTCTTTGGAGGACTGACGCTGACAGCAACAGATTCCTTACAGTTGGGCGACGGCGTCATTAGAGGATGTGCCCTGGTTTTGTTTGGATCGGCCATGCACGCCATGACCTATGTTCTGTGCGAGGCCATTATGACCGTTGGCGAAGAAACGCTCAATGTCCCTCAAAATTGTGGGATCCAATCGACAGTTGCTTGTACCGTCTTGGGTATATGGCAACTCGTCTATACGATACCAAATTGGCACGAAACCATTGGTGGTCCCATGGAAGAAGCCAATACGCCACTGACGTGGGCTATTGCTCTCCTTGTAGCGTTTGCCTTTTTGAATTGGGTGCATTCGGTAACCTTCTATGAAACTTTGGTGCATTTTCCTGGTGGGGCAACGAGTGCTGGAGTCATGAAGGGGTTACAAGCCGTTATGGTCTTTGTGTTGACGCATTTGGCCTTTTGTGGCAAGACTGGTGGTGAAGAATTATGCTTTACCAAAACCAAATTTATATCATTAATCACAGTGGTGGGTGGTGTGATTAGCTATGGAATTGCAACACAGCAAAAACAGCAGCAGCACGAGGAGGCGACTGTAGTGACAAAATCCGCGTCACCATCTGTTATTGCTGCTGGCCGAGGTTACGAGAGTATCGAAACTCATGATGATATCGAAATTGAAGCAATCAAATCTTGATTTCAGTAGATATCGGATACAAGCAGTGGAAAGAATAATGCACGGAAAGGATTGAGTGTCGTACTGTACTACCCCCCCCCCCCCCCCCCCCCCGAAGAACTTGCTTCTCAAGTCACTGGACGAGATCGTGCTTCGCGAACCAGGTCCAGCATCGTAGGAGAGATTTTGGTGGCGGTCTATGTCGATTTCTCCCGTGGATCAAGCACTTCCATCATGCAAATGTACATTCTCTGCAGTCGCTGAATTGCTTCGCCGAACTGTCAGGTACTTCACTTTCTGCTTTTGTGATGCTCACTACTACCTGCTGAGTTTGCGACTTTTCTTGTAGATACATTCTCGCAGCAATGATATTATGACAACTCGAACATTTTACGACACGAAGTTCTGCCCATTAAAATCCTCAGGGTCCGATAGTAGGCCAACAACACTGCGACAAGAAACACGACGACGATGATGATGACAATTTCTTCGTCTTATTGAAAGCATGGTCACGAGAGATTGCTCCCAACCGTTTCACTTCGGACAAGTCTCCCTTTTTCGCTGCCACGACAATGGCTGGCTCCGGAGGATCGTCGTTTTTTGCATGACTAGTGTCATAACCAAAGCCTCGCCCCGCATGTGTGTGGCTCTTCTATTTTAGTCGGGAGTAGTGTGAGTAATGATGTGTGTCTCATTGTTGGTTGTTGACATTTTAATATTACTACTACTACTACTAGAGAGACTATTATTTCTTTCTTATTGCTTCTCGCTATGAAGCCAAAATTCAAAATTTACCAGCATTTTAACGTTAATTCGACAGAAGAGCGAGCGAGGCGGTCATCGTCTTTTTCTGATGTTGACACCACCCAACCTTTTTGTGTACTGGTACGTTGACTGTTTTCGATGAGAACGCTTCCCATCGCCGCGTCACTGCAGATATGGCATGGCGACGGGCTAGCTGATGGCGGTAAAGTCGGGATCGTCTTACAAAACAATGAAGTTATCATCTCTGCTCGTTGTAACAACTTTGTCGATATCATCTATTTGTCTACCAAGGAAATCATTCGCCTTTCCAGCATCCCTGACTACGACACCACCATCTACCAGCAGGGTCCTAGTAGAAGGAAGATCTCAAAGAACAGGTGAGGGAATATGAGTTCCGTATCAGCAATAATCGTAACATTGAAAAAACTCGGTCGTCTCAATTTTGAATGCACCTTCTTTATCCTTATTATTAGGCTTGAAAATGTCCTCGAATGGAGTCACTACGTACATTGTTGAAATTGAAAAGCCAGACGACGTCAATGTCATCGTGGGCATGACCCACTTCATCAAAACAGTCGACGACATTCACGAAGCTATGGTTGGAACTGTTCCAGGTATCAAATTCGGACTTGGATTTTGCGAAGCGTCGGGGCATCGATTGGTGCGATGGACAGGAACGGATGAACGATGCCTAGAAATCGCGAAAAGCAATGCTCAAGCCATCGCCTGTGGCCATTCCTTCATTTTGGTGTTGGGGGCGCCCACATTTCCCATTCACATTTTGAAAGCACTGAAAGATGTTCCAGAAGTTTGTCATATCTTCTGTGCGACACAAAATCGGTTGCAGTTGATTGTGGCAGAAACCGAAGCGGGGCGTGGGATTATGGGTGTGATCGATGGCCAACCACCATTGGGAATCGAAGATGCATTTAAGATTGAGGAACGGCGCAATTTTCTGAAAACGATTGGATACAAGCTTTAGTACAAGTACCGGTAGCATTTTTAAGACAACGATTAACATTACTAACCTATCCTACCAGTATGCATCCACCCATCCTAGAACAAAACAGCCATAGTTACAGAAACACTTCAATTCAATATCAATGATAAGAAAAATAGTCCGGACCGGGCCTTAGGCCAACGAATTTGAAACACTATTGTAGATACTAATGTTCATCGGTCTAGAATGTCCGAGAGAGTTGAGGGCTGGTTGGCGCCTCTCCGCCACCCCAATTTTTGGGTGCGTCAGTCCGTCAGCCGCTTAGGTAAAGAGTGATGGATCCACCCGAATTTTTGAGTCGTCGTCCAGCAGCATCGTCCTCATTCTCATGATCACACTGCAACAACTTCATTGATTGCTAGTTCTCCTCTGTTGACGTGCCTCGTCCATACCGGTACAGTAGTCTCATTAGAAGTACAAAACAGTACAGTATGTCTCCCCAAAAAGAATTGATTGTTGCCGTCATTGGCTACACGGGCGGTGTCGGTACTTGTTTGCTCAAGGCCATGGACAAGATCCAGCTGAAGCCCTTCGCCTTGGTCCGATCGTCGACCATGAAGATCGGCGCCGAAGACTCATCCTCCGAGGTTCCGGTCGACTATCAAGTTTTGTGCGATAAGCTCTTGGCGCAGTCCCAGGCTACCTCGGGGATTCCCGTCATTGCCGATGTCACTGCGTCCGCCGCCGTGCAAACGCACTATAAAGACTGGCTGGCCGCCGGCATTTCCGTCGTCGCAGCAAACAAGGGGATCTTTGCAGGGCCCGAAGCCAACTACGAAGCCTTGTTGGAAGCCTGCAAAACCAGTCACGCACGATTGTTTCATGAAACGACCGTGGGTGCTGGATTGCCCGTCCTAGGAACCTTGCAAGCACTCAAGGCGAGTTCACATGATATTGTGCAAGTCGAAGGGGTCTTGTCGGGAACTCTAGCCTATGTGTTGGGACAAGTAGCTGGTGGCAAACAAAAGTTGTCGGAAGCAGTCAAACAAGCCAAGGAACTGGGATATACCGAGCCGGATCCTCGAGATGATTTGAATGGAATGGATGTCGCTCGAAAGGCCGTCATTTTGGGCCGATTGGCAGGACTCAAGGGCGTCGAACTGGAAGATATGGAAATTGAATCGCTCGTACCGGAACCACTTCGAGAGTGCAGTGTGGAAGAATTCTTGGAAAAGTTGAGTGAACACGACGATGCCATGGCGGAACGAGTGGCCAAAGTCGAAGCTACGGAAGGGTGCCGATTGCATTATGCGGCCAAGGTCGATGTCGTGGCTGGAAAAGTAGGAGTGGGCCTCTTGGCGTGCGAGGCGTCTCACCCTTTCAATAATGCAGGACCTGACAACTTGGTGGCAATCACTACCAACTATTATACTCGACCCTTGGTCGTACAGGGAGCCGGGGCTGGAGGAGACGTCACAGCGACGGGAGTACTGGCGGACGTATTGCAGTGTGCCTACAACTAGGAGAGTGTAGATAGGTATAGTCGAACTTTATCCTATATCTTTCATTATCATCAGGTATCCCTTGATAATAATATGATAATGCCTACAGCAAGGCGACGAGAAGCGGCTCTTAGGGCGCATAATGCTTGTAGTAACTTTATACAAGTCATCAGGGTGCATTCCAAACCCTGTTTGTCACGTTGCGTTGAAGAAACGTTGCACGACATTCCATGATTTCAGCCTCTTCCAGATTAAGACATGGAGTCAAGGCCCAAGCTTCCAAGTTTAGGACTTCGAATCTTGAGCCGTCACTATGCGTATTGGAAAGTGAAGGGGACTGAAAAGTAATGCAAGGGGATGATGTTCCTTCCAGCAAGCAGTCGTCATCGAAGGATATCGCAAAGCCCCATTGGTGAGGTTGTACTTGTATGACCTCGCCACATGGGTGGATCTCTTTGGGCGAAGAACAGCACCCACCCCCGACAGCAAGGCGACTGGGGTTGCTCTGGCACAACTGGACCATATTATTTTCGTAACTGTACCGAAAAATATCAATTTCACTCTCAATCCTGGCTTGTTCGGCGATGGAATCCGAAATTTCGCCACGATGATGTTTCATCTTCCACACAAACGACTCGCTCGTCCCGCCGTAGAAATTGTGATCCAAATGCCATGGCTCCGCAGTAAAGGCACCAAAGACTTCTCCATCGAGTGACTCCAGCGCCAGGATAGAGTACTTTGATCCTCGGATTTTGTTGAGAAAAGTAGACATCGAAGCCCCGTCGCGAACCAGTGAGTACTTGAGCCAGAACGATTCTCCACGCTTGCAAAAAGGAAGCGAGTCCTGCAGTCGATGCATCAGTGGCGGAGAAAGAACGTGTGGCGAGGCAGCTTTGTCATCTGGAGACGTCCCAATGATGCTAAAGTCAAAGTGAATGCCATTAAAATCTTCGTCCACCCGTGCCCAGGGGTCGTAGTGCGGTTGCGTTTGAGGTTGGGCATTACCCTGCTGCTCCGACTTGGACTTGGATCGAGGGATAGGGTCATCATTGCCATTGTTTTGCGGAAGCGTGCTGCTACTGTTGTTTTCTTTGGACGTTGATGACGACTCTTCCGATGATGATTCCGCACTAGCGTTTTCATCTTCCATCCTCCATCCAGCTTCTTCTTGGGCAGCCTGCTGAATGGCCAATAGTGCAATTTCCTTCATCTCTGCCGGAGTACTGGTCCTTCTATTGCGCCGTTTCATCTCCTCCACTTCTGTCAGCACGTCACTGCTGTCTCTACGAAGGTATCTCTCGACACGTCTCCGTCCCATCGTCTTGTTGAGATTGATAATGAGATTTCCTGCATTTTTCCATCGTCGCTTGGCGAAGGCACGTAGCATGGCATTGTGCGTCGAGTTGTTTTGTTGACGCAACATCAAGCTGGCCCGTCGGGCCGAGGACCCAATATTATGATTACAATTGTTCTGTGTGGTCGTCGTTGGATCGGATGACGCACATTTACCAGCAACAGCAGCACTCGAACTGTTCAATGCTAATTCCGCTGGAAACGACTGGGCAAGACGTTCTTGGGCCAGTGCCACCTGGGCTTCGCTGCCTTGCTCCAGGATGCCCTCCAACAATGTCACTTCGATTGGGGCCAAGGAAGCAGCGACTTCCTCGAGCTTGATACGTAAGGATCGCCTTGGGGATAGTAAAGAATCATCATCCTTATCATCATCATTCTCGGCAGCAGCAGTGCCGACAGATACTGAAGAAGTATTCCTTCTTGTTGTGTTGTGGTCAACTTCCCAGGGTCTGCTCGACCGTGAATCGTCCTCCTCCCACTTTCTTCGACGACAACCATCGGCAGATTTCGGAATTCTTTGATTTCGATGACTACTAGGCGACAAGCTCATCATCGTTTCGGGAAAGATCAATTTTTCGACATTTCCCACCTCCACAAAGTCAAATAGTGGAATGATAGTATTCATCATCATTGTGAATTCCTGCTTGTTGCTGCTGCTGCTGCTTTTGCCAGGAATATGGTTGTTATGCTATGTTGTGTTGTTGGTCGCCAAATTTGAAGAATCGAGCAATGCATGCGTCCGTTTACACGATACGATAGCTGCAAGAGAATTTTGGAGTGGTTCTTGTTTCGGATTTTTGCGTGAGGAAACGAGCGACAGAATGAATAATACAGAATCCGAAGCATTCCGCACCGACAGACAGACGAACTGTGAAAGTGGTCCGTCAGGTCGGATACTTTGTAGGGGTGACGGGTGACGGCCGGACCCAGGATGATGATTGCTTCGTTGGATCCAAAGATAGAAAAGATCTAAGTTATTATTCGTTGGTAATTTATATTATTTCCGTTCTTTACTTCTTTGCAGCCATTTTGGAAGGCCCTTGACTCGGGAAACAAAGTCTTCATCATTGGGTAAGGTGCTTTTAATGTGACCCACGGGAAGCAACAGGGTCAAGAATTGGCCTACCATTGGAAAGTTGGCGGTATCCATGGGGCCCGCCGCCGCGGTGCCGGTGGTAATAGGATATAGATTATCTCCAGGTCGTAGCAATTCTTCCGTAACGGTGGTTTTGACGGTTGGAATACCATGCTTTTGGCACAGTGCAGCAATATCTTCGTTATTGGACTTGGGTACCGACACGACGACTTGATCCTTGGCATTGGTGGCGAAGAACAAGAGGAGAGCAGGGGCCAATTCATCCCATTTTGTGCTTTTGCCGCATTGCAAATAGGTTTTGGTTTTCAGAGGTGGACGTTGTAGACCCCACATAGCGGTTCGAACGGAACCAAAACTACGTTTCGGATTTTCCTGCGTGGCATCTTTCAAGTATTCCAGAAGTGTCACACAATATCCCTTGACCAAGTCGTCCGATATGTCATTGAGAAATGCACCAATGCTATTACCCAATGACGATGATTGAGACTTGGCTGCCTGTTGCTTCAAAAAGCTATCCGTGTAGGCACTATCATATCCAGGGGTGCAGCTCGGAACGACGACTGGATACTTGGTGTACTTGGACAATTCTCTGCGGGGTGAAATTCACCAAAGACCTCGGCTTCTTGGGGACGTGCTTGACACGTCAAGGCGGGGGATTCGGGAGTTCCAATGGTATTGACCACCAGACCTGTTTGAGCCCACAAGGCCAAGCCCACCTCTAACGATTCTTCTCGCGTTTTACCCGTCACTGCCATGGAAATGGGCTGGTTCGTATTCAACCAGTCCGCCAAGTCGTCCAAATGTTTCTTGGTATCCATTTTGGAAATATCTACGACCACCTTTCTCCAATGTTCCTCAATGTGATTGGGTGGGAATTGTTCCGTCAAAATCCGATACGACGCATCCGCAGTTGGGTGTCGTTGGTATCCATTACCCGAAGGACCAGGAGGAGTTCCAGCGTGATTGGAAAAGACTCCATCGAATCCACGTGCCTTCATGGCACTAGCTGCCGAGTCGATAGATTGGGTCCGGGCCAGCATGTCCTGAACCTCTTCGTCTTTGACAAACGGTGGAACAACCGCATGACGAAGCGCCGTACATTGTCCGGACGATTCGATGGTGGCACTCATGCGGATTGCTTCCTGAATGGGCGGTGTCCAATCCAGAGCAATCAACGTATTGGGACCTCCCGTCGAAGCGACCGTATTCGGGTATCCGGATTTAATAGTAGCCGCCAAATCACGGGAACAAGTGGCATACAAGTTTCCGGTGTGGGCCTGCAGACTTTGCGTAATATCCACAATGTCCTCCAGGGAGCAAGAAAGGTAGGTGATCATTCCTGGATCCACGCCGTGTTCCATGGAAAGATCCATCAGTAATTTGGTCCATCGAAAAGTGTGCTGCACAGTATTGCTTCGTCCCAAGACGACACAAGGAATACCCACTTCCATACTTCTCAATGTCTTGCGAAATAGATCCAAAAAGTTGGTAAAGTTGCTCACACAAGAAACATAAATGGGCTTTCGTTGCACTTTGAGGATTCCTGCCGCCTCGTCTCGCAAGAGCAGATCATTCAAATTTCGTTCCACATGATTCGCCATGATGGATTCTTCAATCTCAGTGACTCCGTCTTGTTTGGAAAAATCCAGACATTGATTTCCAATCAAGAGTCCCGAAAATTCCGGCGACAAGAGACGTTGTTCTACTTGGCGCATCGCCTCACGATAATCCTGTTGGGGCGGTTGGTAGGTTTGGATGTGCTGCTTCAACGCCTCAATTTGTTCCTTGGTAGCATAGTCTTGACGACCATTGACACGGCCCAAGGCATCCACTGTATCTACAGTGGCCCCACCCCGCAATTCCTTTCCATTCAATATCGACACAATCTATAGATCAGAAATGAATAAAAGAACAACGAAAGAGCAATCGATGGCTGAGTGAGTCCGTCGAATACAGTGATGCAATCCATCTCAACCAACGTATGTTACGTACCGGATCGTCATACCAGCTTTGCGGATCAAATTGATCTAAATACTCGACAGCACTTTGGCGGATTTTTGGGATATCCGGGACGGGAACACCTTGGAAACTCGCGGCATAGTCCGACGATGCAAAATGAAAGGACATTTGTTGTTGTGAATGCTGCTGATGAGGAGGATGAGGATGTTGATGCTGATGTTGATTATGTGCAATGGTGGAAGGGAGCTGCACGACAGTAGTGCTTACTGCTGGACGGTGTCGTCGAACCGACCTTAGTGAAGAAGCTAATGTCGATCGAAGCATAATGGTGACGACCAAGTTTTTAATGAGAGAAAGAAAAAGGATTCTTCGACGGTCGTCGATTTTTCAGTGGGTGGGTGGGTGGTGTCACTCGTCGTCTGATGTGATGATACTCCAACCTTCACAAGTACTGTAATAATTCGCTGTCGGAGAGATAAACAATAATGAGAGCCTCCAATCATCAAACACTTGATGCCTTTGTTCTGTGTCTTGTGCGAACTCTCGGACAAGATAGTATAAATAGTATTACCACGATCGATCGCTTGACCCTTTTCTGGCTTCACTCCTTTTATAGCTTGCTTCACTA
Organism: Nitzschia sp. pyKryTriq1; assembly: GCA_956465555.1. NCBI lineage: Eukaryota > Bacillariophyta > Bacillariophyceae > Bacillariales > Bacillariaceae > Nitzschia > Nitzschia sp. pyKryTriq1. The sequence continues at coordinate 3,692,766 of OY101116.1, forward strand.
TCTTCGCGCGGTTTCATCAAACAACAGAATTCTTCTGTCACACCCGCCGCGAAGAGCCAAGCGACATCAGGCGAGAGAAAGATCGTGTCAATCAATACGACTACCTCGACTGGTTACCGACCGCAAATCGCTTTCCTCGGATGCGGGTCACAAAGCAAGTGCTCTCTCTCTGAGACGAAGTACTATACCTGTAGTAGAGTAATGACAAACCCTTCGACTAGTCCATCATCACCTTTTGTCACAACATCTCATTATGTCGGATGGCAGCAGCAACAAAACAGAATATGTGTGTCGGTGTCATTGTGGTAGAGTCCAAGGCAAATTCATGGCCAACAAGGACAAACTCATCGCTTGGGAATGCAATTGCAGCGATTGTTTCATGAGGGGAAATATCCATCTCGTCATTCCACAAGACGACTTTTCGTTAGATATGAAAGAACCACTAGAGGACGCCACGACGTTGTATTTGTGGGGAACCAGGACGGCGGTTCGACAATTCTGCAAAACCTGTGGCATTTTGCCGTGGTATCGGCCGCGGTCAAATCCAGATGGATACGGGATCACCTACATGTGCATTGATTTGGAGGCGAAAGGAGACGCCAAGCCAGAAATCGAGATTCGAAAATTTGATGGACAGAACTGGGAAGAATGCTTCAAGACCTCTGCCATCAAAGACGAGTCCAAGAAATAAAAATGTTCCCGTGACTACGAGCGAGTGCAGGATGATTTTGGAAGTACCACAAGGGTGCAAGGTGATCATTCAATATTGAAAGCGGGTGCCTTTCATAAATCTTACAGCTAGAGGAAATGTAGAAACAGTTGTACGTGGTCCGGTCCAGTGCAGTAATCATACTGTAGAGTCATGCCATGCTTTTGATCTTCTATTTTAGTTCATGAGCGACTACCCGCTGTTTCGTTCCTCACAGAGTCAAAAACTGCCGAGCTGTCACTCGGAATGCGGTAAGCTTCTGCGTGAATCGATCCCGATTTGCACTATCCAAACTTCGACTGACATCCGCCAGGAGTTTGTTGAGCGTTTCATTCAATTTCGCTTGATTTTCGGGTGACTGAGAACTCAACAGGTGATCCTTGTACGCGGTGAAGCTTGCCTCACTGGCCAGCATGAGACTGAGCATGGGTCGCATGACAGCCCAATGATTTTGGGGTGGGCCAAACAACAATAAATTGAACAAGGTAGAGGTCAAACTCGAAAACAGATTGGGGTGGGCCGCCAGGTGCTGAACGACAAAAATATTGTGAGGGCGATTCTGATGAGACGAAGATTTACCGCGCTGCCTTCCAACCGTACGTACCTTGTTGAGATTGTGCATTTGAATCGTGTCTTTGCCTTGGTTGTTGAAGTAGTATGTCGTCAAGTGATCGATAGAATTTGCACAGAACGAGCTAATGGTAGCGTCGCTCGACTGAAGTCCATCGTGAACGGTGGCCATAATTTGCATGAAAATGGTAGTGTCAAGCGCGAAGACGGTATTTTTGTGGCTGCGGAATAAGATCTCAATAAAACTGTAGTAGGCTTTGCTCAATTTGGGATAGGCATTAATGTCGTCCAAGGGCACGGAAAGAGCCATTTGCAGGGCGACCTCCAAAGAATTTTCCAGAGCCTTGTCGTTGTATAATTCAAACACACCAAAACAAACATAGTTTCCACCCAACGCCGAGTTTAGAACGTGCAAGGACAGGGAAAGACCCTTATATCGCTTCTTGTAGATTCCGGGATCCCCTGGAGGTGGCTGCGGAGTAGCCATAAGTCGACGACCGTAGGCACACACCACTTCACTAGTGCAGCGGAACAGAAGAATTCCATTGGGACTGCTCTGGTCGAAATTCACTCGATTCGCCTTATTGTGGCAAAATTCGTGCAAGAAGCGGAGCAAACTAATCACAACGTCGGTTTGATCGTACCAAACGTCTGCTACCTTGGCCAACAAGGGCAGATGATTTGGGTGCAATATATCAAAGAGGGCGCTGTAGGTTTTGCGATTGTGCAGACTTGCAGTGATTCCGCGCAAATCCCGGAAGACACCAATCAAGGGCCGCCGGCAATTTTCGCTTCGTAGCTCCTGTGGTGAAAGAGTCCTCAGCTTAGTCAAAGTCGCAACGATTGGTTCCATGAATTGATCAAAGTTTATGCCAAGCTTCTCTTCTCCATTGGGTGATAGCAGCAGACGCGTCAACGTCGCATGGAAGGTCGTTCGATGACGGACATTACCCGGGACCGCCAAGAAGGGGAATTGATCCTCCGTGTGATGCATGGCCAGAAATCGTACCGTATCCAAGGTAAGCAAAAGCTTTGAACTACTGTATCCTCCAGCCATATCGTGGAGGAGCTCCAGAGTTTTGCCAACAATTTCTTGCTCCTCGGGCCAGAATTTCAAATTGTTGCCCATTTTGGTGACGATGATATTGGCCACAACAGTGTGGTCGCCCATTCCCAGATGTTCAAACATGCGTTGATAAATCTTTTGTTTGGTTGATGGTGCCGAATCTAGCTTGGCGACAATCATTCCGACCGACAAGGAATCTCCTGTGGTTCCTGAATTACTGCCAGCGGACATTTGATCCCACATGAACATGTAAACTCGTCGAAAGTTCTGAAAGTAAAACAAGAGCGCCAATTCCAGTTGTGGATCTGCCCTTCCTACACCATTTGAAGAAGTGAGACGGTAGTCTACTCCTTGTGCCAATTGCAAGGCCCGTCGACTGAGACTCGCATCAATCGTTTCTTCTCCCTCCCCCATGTGTGCAGACGACCAACTATGTCCACCCACAATGGCTCCCACCATGTAGGTCAGCCACGTCATCTGGCCTTCAATGATCGCCATTTGTTGTTGTATGTCTGCAGGAGCAGAACTTGTTGGACTGGTTCCCATTCGCCCCATCAAATCTTGATATTGTGCCAGAAGCGGATCAAACTTGGCCAGAATCATTTGAGCGACCGGCCCGTACTGAAATCGACAAATAACGGGCAATCGATCCATCTGCTCCTTGAGCGAGCCTTCGTCTTCGAGTGGATTCTCCAGCGCTCCATCACTTCGCAGGACGGCCTCTACCGACCCAAGCATACTGTCTATGTACGTTTCCACGACCAGCAAGACTTGCTTTTCCAAATGCTGAACATGCCCCTGCGCTCCAGTTTCAGGACGGACATATGGAACCGCGGCTACCAATCGCCCCCATAGTGACAAGAGATAGTGTATGGAGTTGGTGCTGTACTGCCAGTTTCGAATTGATTGGACCGTAAAAGAAGCGGCAAGTTCCAACCACTCCATGTATCCTTCCGCCTTGACCAATTCACTGAGCTGATAATTGGCCTTGAGGCGGCCCAGCAGACGACAAAATTGATGATAATTGTCTTGGTGCATCAGCCCAGTCTGTTTGGAAAGCATTTCCCGAATCCCATTGATCAAACGACCCAAAAAGGCAGCCCGATCCTTGTCCGTGGGAAAGAGGGACCGTCGGACAGATGCTAGCAAAATAATTGCTTCCATGGCTTTGGACGATCGAGGTGGTTCCGTATTCGCATAAAACTCGAAAAAGAGTTCGGTTGTAGCAGGATCCTGCAGCAGAGGTCTCCAGGAGGTAGGCGCTTGAATGGTACCCACGTCTTCGGTGGATTCGTCGGGATTGGTTCCAATGAAATCAAAGCTGAGACACCGAACTGTCAATGACAATGCCTGCTCCCCTATGGCAGCTTCCTGCTGTGGTTCTGCGGCTGTAGGGAGAAAAAGGAGACGAAAAGTCGTTGAGCGTTTATCATAGGGTGGAGGGGAAACGACTGCACTACTCGTACACTGAACTCCATTGAAAGGCACTTACTGATGGATCTCGTTTGCAGCTGCTTGAGGGTGGTCAAGCCAAGCTGAAACACCTTGAGCAGACACACGTCCCGGAAACTGACCGAAGTCTTTCGATGTTGCGTCAAAGTTCTCCCAGTGGTCGGAATGTTGAGTTCATCGACCAGCTGGTTGAGAATTTTGAGCCCCAATATGCAATGATCGACCGTCGCCTGCAAGAACTTGGTGACATCGTCGGCTAGTTCTCGATGCACCGGATCGTCAAACCATCCCAGTTTGGTGATCCGGCACACCAGCTTGATGAGACTCACCGTCACAAAGTCCTGCAGGTGCGGCCCGTTGTTGGCGAGATACGCGAGCACGTAGTTTCGAATGTCGATGCGCTGCGGCACTGTGAAGTTATTCCAGTGAATGGTAATGAGCTCTGTCAACGAGTTGGTGGCTACAAGTCGTGCATATTGCGACTTGGAATTGTCTAGAATGTATTGGCACTGGGGGATGTATTCAGCGCTGCTCTGCAAGCTCAATAGACGTTGTTGAGCCTCATTGCGGGTTATCGTTTCGCCATTGGAAGTAGTGGGCACTCCTGTGTACAGCGTCTCGCACAGTGCTTCCACCTGAGCCAGTTGTGCAGCGTCCATCCTGCAGTTACCGCACTGCTGTTAAGTTGACGCTCAAAGTGAATCGAGAAAGCGTGGAAGGTGCGATCGGACCGTGCTCGCCAAACACTGTGGCTGTCGGTACGACTGATCCAAATGCACTCGCCGCTGTTGTCGAGGGATATTACTCGCTTGCAACGAAAGAGACAATGTAATGAATACAATGTCTTGAGAGTAGAGAGAGAAAAAGAGAGAGAGTGTACCAGTGCCAGTACTTCCAATCTCGATCTGGAGGAAAGCAGCAATGCAAATATAGGTGCCCAAATCGGTGCTACTACTAGTGCTGTACCGTGTGCTGGGCGGAGTGGGCGGCGGCGGCGGCACCGACCATCAAACAAGGCACCATCGTTCCAATAACACGGTTTTAGGGCGACGAAATTGGGATGACCAATGTTCCAACGCATCGATCAACTGTCAAATCTGTGCGAGGCGCAGGCTTGAACGCACGGATTGGGCCGACATCGGGCGACAGCCAGCGAGCGGAAGGGAGCAAGAGAGAGCGAGCGATGGAGAGCAAGGCCGAAAGAAGCCCGTCGAAAATACGAGCGAGACACAGACGTTCGCTTGAATAATAATCATCGACGCGCAAAAGGAGAAATCTTGTGGATCGGACAAACTCACAAGACTCCGGGTTTTGCACACAAAAGAAAGGACGATGAGAAACTCAGTCACGGAAAATGCGTCATTAAAATTTTAAATTTCCCTCCGACATCATGACGTCATCATGCATCTAAAACATTCGGCCGTCCGTCCATTGGCAGTTGCTATCCAACAACCATCAAACGGCAACTGGCAACTTGCTGGCAACCATCAAAAAGACGAAACAAAAGATCGCGCTTCGCTCCTTTTTCTTTTGATGATGATGTGATGATGGTGATATCGATAGATCGACATTCCCCATTATTTATATTACAGCTTCTATGAACAGCAACTCATGAGGAACTTCATTGATCCGATTCTATTCGTACTGGTTTCGTTGTTCTCGTTGTGTGAATATGCAAGGGCGGAACGACATGCCGTCCCGGTCATATCGCAACCAGACTACGTGAGCGATTGTCTATCTTCAGTAACTCGGTTGCGCGGCGGGGAAGAAGACTCCTCTTATGCCACTACTGCTACTACTAGCGAAGATGAAGAATCTTTGGAAGAATTGGTCGCGGAGTTGATTGCTTCCAATCGCAAACTGGTGGTGGTCACAGGAGGTGTACTCTCAGGAATTGGTAAGGGAGTCACGGCCTCGTCGATTGGGGTCTTGTTTCGAGCCATGGGATACCGGGTGACGGCCCTCAAGATTGATCCTTACCTCAATGTGGACGCTGGAACTATGAGCCCTTTTGAACACGGAGAAGTATTTGTGTTGGACGATGGGGGAGAAACGGATTTAGATTTGGGAAATTATGAACGATTCTTGAGCGTTTGTTTGACGAAACAATCAAATTTGTCAACTGGTAAAATTTATCAACAAGTTATTGAAAAGGAAAGAGTTGGAAAATATTTGGGAAAAACGGTTCAGGTCGTTCCGCATGTGAGTGATGCCATTCAAGAATGGGTTTTGCGAGTGGCCAAGACGCCCGTCACGCAATTTTCGACCAAGCATACGGACGACTTTCATTATCACGGCAAAAGTCCCGAGATCTGTATTGTGGAATTAGGAGGAACTCTGGGAGACATTGAATCGATGCCCTTTGTCGAGGCTCTTCGACAGCTACAAGAAAGGGTCGGTTGGAAGAATATGTGCTTTGCCCACGTTTCATTGGTCCCAGTACTGGGAAGCCCCATTTCCGAGCAAAAGACAAAACCGACCCAACATTCAGTCAAAGCTATGATGCAATTGGGCCTCCGACCCGATTTTCTGTGCTGTCGTGGCAAGGAACCATTGGAACCATCCGTCAAGAGGAAACTGTCCTTGTTCACTTCAGTTCCTGATCCTGCCATCATTTCTCTTCATGATGTGTCTAACATCTATAGAGTTCCACTCATGATGATGGAGCAAAATCTTCCTTCCATGTTGGCGCAACGACTGCGCCTTCCAAAGTATCGACAGAAAGGAGTCACTTACGACGAAGTCAAGGATAACTGTCACTTGGCTCAGAAATCACGCTTGATTCAAGAATGGACGGCACTGGCAGACAGTCTTGATGCTCCCGAAAACGATTGTACCATTGCCATGGTTGGAAAATACTGTGATCAAGGAGATGCCTATTTAAGTGTCATTAAGGCCTTGACACATGCGGCGATTGCAACGAAACAAAAGTTACATGTAAGTTATTTGTGGAATTCCCCGTAGAGACGAAAGAGACGAACCTTCAGTGCCTAATAAGTACCGGTTTGTGAAAACCTATTTTGAAAGATCGAATTTTTGGATTCATCAGAACTGGAACCTGATAATGAGAACCTGGCGACGAAAAAGCGACTCTTGCAGTGCGATGGTTTGGTTGTTCCTGGTGGATTTGGATCACGTGGGTTTTTAGGGAAGATCGAAGCCATACGAACGGCTCGTGTCGAAAAGATGCCCTTCCTTGGTATTTGCCTGGGGATGCAGGCTGCTGTCGTGGAGTATGCGCGGAATATCGCAGGTATCAAGACTGCTCATAGTGCTGAATTTATTGACCCAGAGTCTCCGGATCATGAAGACTTGATCATTTTCATGCCAGAAGGTGATCGGACTCGGATGGGAGGTACCATGCGACTGGGGGCACGAGAAACTATTCTGCGGAAAGGAAGTCTCGTGCACACGCTTTATGGGAACAAGGAACGGATAATGGAACGCCATCGTCATCGATACGAAGTCAACCCTGAATGGGTGAATACGCTAGAACCAATGGGCTTGCATTTCGTTGGTAAGAACACCGATACAAGTGGTGAACGAATGGAAGTTATAGAATTGGATAGGACTGTTCATCCATATTTTGTTGGAGCTCAATTCCACCCCGAGTTTACCAGCCGGCCCGAAAAACCGAACCCACTCTTTCTTGGACTCTTGCAAGAAATCAAGCGACAGAAACAAAAAGAGTAGATCAAGCAGGCCAGGAAGTTGTACTAGCCAGTCATATACACATACAAGGATACTACTAGTATATATAGTGAAACTGGCAAAGCAAAAGCAGCGCAACGTGGCTGGTCTCAACTACTCTACTCTACTCTACGCGAGAGAGTTTACTACGAGTAGACTACCGTAGAGTAGAGTAGAGTAGAGCTCTACTACTCTACGCTGCTTTTTACTTTACCCTCTCTACTACTACTCTACTAGCTAGCTAGTAGAGTACTCATACCGGAGAAGAGAAGAGAGTAGAGTAGAGTGAGAGGAGACGACTACGAGAGAGAGATGAGAATAGAGAAAGTGAAGACAATCGAATGTTTGGTGTTAAGTATTGATTTTAGCAGCAGAATGAATCCTTCTCATTTAACGAAATTTGAAGTAGCGCAAAAAGAATGCGAGCGAGCCCACTGTGGAGTTCTTTTTACGACGAGTAACTTCAAGGCAGCATTATAGGATGCTGCCTTCTTCGTCCTCTCTACTAGTAGTAGTAGTAGTAGCTCTTACAGTCCGGGTACCAGTACCGGTAGCTCCTCTCTACAGAGGACTACCAGGTACCTTCTCACTACTACTACAGCTGAGCTCTAATACTACTCTCTCTACTCTCTACTCTACTACCGGTAGCTACTGTAGTAATAGCTACCGGCGGTACACTGTAGTAGTAGTACCAGCAGTACAAGCAGTTCTTCATCGGTTTGTTGTGGAGAGGAGCGTCATTCGTCGTCTACTACGGTACAAGTACCTGGTACTGTACTCTACTAGTAGACCTGTGCGATAAAGAGAAGGCATGTCTGATGAGAGGGAAGAAGCAGGTTAGTCAGAAACCGACCGCTTCCAGGCAGGTCTGATGAGAGAATACAAGCCTGCATTTCGCTCTAAACCGCTGCGCCAGCGGGTCCAATAAGTAATAATAGCAACCAGAAACCATTCTTCTTCGTGATGCATAAGAATGAAGTACGAGGGTACTAATAACTAATAACTTCGCTACCCGCCCAGAGAAGTTCTGGAGAAGCAAGGGATGCAACGAGATATTATTATTACATAGATAGATGCAAGAGACAGGTCTTCTCTTTTCTACTCGCAAAACAAAGGACAACACCATCCTTTCCACATTTCACTTGTCCATAAAATACTGCACCATCAAAATCGAAAGCAATAAGCAAGACTTCTCACAAAAACAATGTCGAAAGACCACAACGCGGCATCCGCAGCACAACCTCATCCTGCTGGTGGCAGAGAGCGCCACGGCGGTGCTAATGCTAGTAGTACCGGTAGCCACACTTACGAGAAAATCGACGCAGATCGGACGATCCATTTTGGCGCCCGCGTAAGTTCCTTGCTGTTCATCACTCGTGCTGCATGGTATCCCGGTGCGATTAGTGTGGCTTTCGTCCTGTTTCGTGCAGAATCGTGGCGATGAAGTCTTGTTCGGTCGGGTAGGCTCCTGCCTCGTTCTGTTTCTGCCGCCTGGTGTATTTTTCGGGTACTGATGACCACTAATATCTCGTTCTACGCTTCATCGTTCATGCCAGTTCGAGTTTCCTTTCAAGCTGCACCAGTTGCTGGAGGACGCTCACAACAATGGGAATGAGCATATTGTGTCCTGGCTGCCTCACGGAAAAGCCTTCAAGATTCGCTCCAAAAAAGAATTCGAGAGTCTTATTCTGCCCCAGTATTTTGAAGTAAAACCTCGCAGCTTTCAACGCCAGCTAGCCTTATATGGCTTTGAAAATGTCAAGAACCAGCTGTCTCCTGATGTTGGCGCGTATCGGCATCCACTCATGAGACGGGGCCAGCCCGCCTTGTGTCAGCAAATGAGGAGGCAAAAGATTAAGAACACCATGAAAAGAGGAGGAGGGCAGGGCGATTTAGAAGTTCTGGCGCACCATTACCATCAGAGCCAGGAACACGCATCGTCGACTGAGGCGCTGGCGTCTCTGCCTCTTGTTTCATCAGACAATTACAATGCTTCGCCTTATCAAGGCCAGATATTATTTTCAGCCCCATTCTCACTAGCAGGTACTACAGGGGCATTATGCGCCACTAGTACCATTCCTTGCAACGCTCTTCCACCAGCTAATGTTGCTTCTTTCTTGGACTTGTCGTCGTGCATCCTCCAGAAGTCGAATGAGGCTCCGACCAATACATCGTCTTCCCGTGGTCCCAGTTTTCAAGAACAAGACGAAGATTTGTTGCGATTTGCCGTTGTAGCAAACCAACTTCTTGATCAACAAGAAGAAAATTCGATAGCCCCTACTATCGCACTGGTAGAAGACTGTCTCTGGACTGCTCCATGCTGACAACAACAACCAGAAAACGGGACGTATCATCCCGTTGTTTGGCACCACCAAATGTGCTGCAAGCAATACCGATAGCACACTCCTCCAGGTTATTCTCCTCGGAAGTAGCATACACAGCGCGTTGGTAATACCGGTATTATGAGGGGGCGGAGGATGTCTTAACAAAGTTTGGAGCTCACTCATAGCTGGTCGTCTTGTGAGCTCTAATACTAGAGTCGTTTCTTCGTTCAATACAATACAGCGACGAAGAAAAGGGTCATAGGTAATAATAGTCATGGAACCATAGTAATATATATCGTTGCTTCTGCTTTCCTGGAAGAAGCGGGGGCGATGCCAATTGTCAAGTAAATCATGTTGTGCTATCTTTTAATCATTTCATTGACTGACGAACGATGACGTGATAACAACAACGACGGCGACGGCCAACGTCCATACGAAGTTACGGAATCATCCTACCGCGCGGTTATATATGGTAGCTCATCGAGAGGTTCGCTTTTATCTTTTTTTCCGACACAAGATGGTGAATGCGATGATGATGATTCGATCGTTGATTGATTGATTCTTGATTGCGATGATTCAACTATACCAAACTGCGTACAAGCCTGATGGTACAAGATTCACGATGACGACGCACGCATGACGCCGCGCACGTACGACGAACGTACAGTATTACGCGCTTCGCTATTATTTAGCTTCGCATAAATTGATGGCGGATTATTGATTGGAATGCCGGATGCATTTGCATTTTGTACGAAGTACATACGTAATACGTAATACCTTATTGCATCTGATGAAATGTGTGATGTGTGATATTGTGCTGCATCAAGAATCAAGACGCTATTGTTGCGTTCGTCGTTCTCGAGAGTTTCTCAAGCCGAAACAACACTACCGTACCGGTACTTTAAACGGTACATAAAAAATGAAGTTCTCCCATACCTTGTCGTTGAATGCCAACCCAGATTGGGCCAAACACTACGTCGACTATCCGTCGCTCAAAAAGTTGATAAATGAAGTAGTAGACTCCAGCGCTCATCCAGATCCGAAAGATTCGAGCTCTGCATTGGGTGACCTGGCAGAAGAACCATCTCTTGTACTCGAAGGACAAAATCAATTTCTCAACAAACTCCTGGAGAACGTCACGGGCGTAAGAGAGTTTTATTATCAGAAACTTGCAGAGTTGAATCGGAACATGTTTCAGCTGAAACCCATATTGGAGAAGTCAGCTTCAACACTGGATCTCGTAACATTGGCAAATGAAGAGAGTTCTCTGCTCAGGTCAAGACAAATGAAGTCTGTGGCCAAATTCGACGATAGCACTCACAATCTTGAAGATATCCGCCGCGAAATATGCGACATGTTCACACAATATCATAATCTTCAAACCTACGCCTCACTCAACTGCACGGCTGTAAGAAAAATCCTCAAGAAGTATGACAAAACATTGAATACAAAGCTGCAGGAGAAGGAAATGGATTCATTCAAGGCACTGCTTCCATTCTGGGATGGGACCCCTGATATTGACAGGTCGACTGGTATTCTCAAACAGTATTTCGCTCATTTTTTCTGCAACGGAGATACTAACGAAGCATCACGAAGACTGCAACTCATGGTTAGGGAACTCGTGGCGTTCCAGAGACGATCTATTTGGCTCGATGTTATTAAAGATCAGAGGGAGCACGAGTCGGCTAAGTTGGTACACACATCTGAGAAGCTGGAGAAACTATCTTTTGCAAGCCCTGCAGCTCTGATTATATCTCTATGGAACCTGATTCGCTCCTCTGTCGAGGCCCAGTTTGGCATTATAAGCGTGATGCTTTTCCTATTTATAATTGTCTCGCCGGAAATTTTTCCCGACGATCCAACCAAGAGAAACGCATTGGCCCTATTTGTGTTTGTTTCTTTGCTGTGGGCAGGCGAGGTGTTCCCGCTGTTTGTGACCTCCCTATTGGTCCCCTTTCTCGCGGTTGTCCTGCGTGTGGTGGTTGTGGACGATGTGAGGTTAGACGCACACTCAGCGTCGAAACATGTGTTCAGCGCCATGTTTTCCCATGTGATTATGCTTTTAATTGGAGGGTTTTCCATTGCTGCAGCTCTGAGCAAGCACAACATTGCCAAGGTGATGGCATCTTCGTTGGCGTCACGGTGTGGGAGTGGGATGAGGGTCGTTCTGTTGGTGAACATGTTTGTGGCGACCTTCGCGTCAATGTGGATCTCCAACGTGGCATCACCGGTATTGTGTTACTCGTTGATTTCACCAATTCTCAAATCTGCTACTGCAGAGACCAGTGGTGCTGCCTTTGGGACGAAGCAACAAACCTCAGCGGAAAATGACCGGCGTCTTTGTCGAGCACTGGTAATGGGGATCGCTCTTGCCTCCAACGTTGGAGGTATGGCGAGCCCTATCAGCAGCCCACAAAACTTATTTGCCATTGAATATACTCCCATTGGGTGGCTCGCGTGGTTCACAGTTTCGATCCCTCTGTGCATTGCGTTGAATCTCATTCTTTGGGCGTGGTTGATATTTTGCTTTCGCTTGCCATCGGAAAAGTCAGCAGCCGTCAGCCGCTCGCTCCAGCGGAATCGCGCAAGCAATGAAGAACACTTTACAGTCACACAGTATTTTGTTATGTCTGTTTCAGGGGCAGTTGTTTTGCTTTGGTGTGCAAATATGACTATGGAACGCTTTACTGGACAGATGGGAGTTCTTGGCATCATTCCATTTGTTGTGTTCTTTGGAACACATATCTTGACAAAGGAAGATCTCAACAACTTCCTGTGGAGTATTGTATTGCTCGCTATGGGAGGCCTTGTTCTAGGCGAGGTCATCGAATCTTCTGGACTTTTGGACGTCATGGCAGAAGCTATTGCCGGCTTCATCGAGCTTCATTCTCTCAGTCTTTGGTCGACGATGTGCATTTTCACGTTAGTGATTCTTTTCTGCACAACCTTCATATCACATACTGTTGGGGCCATTGTTGTGCTGCCCATTCTTCAATCCATTGGCTCTCACATGGTACCCACCAGTCATGCCAAAGAGCTTGTGTTTGCTGGTGCACTTGCTTGTTCTGCCGCCATGGGCCTTCCCGTTTCTGGATTTCCGAATATGACGGCGGCAAGCCAAGAAGACCACCTTGGAAAGCGTTTTCTGATCACTGCCGACTTTTTGAAGTATGCTGTTCCCGCCTCGATCATCAGTTGGGCGGTTGTAAGTACATTTGGTTATGTTTTGATTCTCTTTGCGGTGGAGATAGACCATTGATTTCTCAGTACTACCACGAGGTAGTCTACATAGTACTATGCTTGTGACTGGCAGCAACAACAAGGGAACAGCGGCACTACAATCATGTACGTACTGTAACGTCTATGCAGTATAGCTACTACAACTACAACTAGTACTTAATGGAGAGAGAGGGCCTACTGTTCATCTCGAAGCGTATGCGAAGTACATTGTACCGTACTACGTGCAATTGATGCTCAAGACGATGGTCTCTTAGTAGAATCATCTTTGACGAGATATTATGGTGATGCGACAGACTGTACCTGCGGTACCGTAGACGTACCGGTACCGGTATGCCGTACAAGAAAAGGCCGAAGAAAGATATACCGACGAGCGAAAGACGAACGATCTACGACTCCTTCGACCAACCATACCGGTATCCGCCATCGCAGCCAGCCATCGCAAAAAGTATATCAGAGCCACCAGCAAAACAGCCATAAACCATCATCGACAATGTTTAACATCGATCTCAGTACTAGTACGGTTGCGTAACAAGTAACAAAGCAAGAAGCAAGAAAGTGGTAGTACTGTAGAACCAAGGGCGCCCAGAGCCACACAGCTCCATCATCTTTTAACAACGACGGGAAAATAAGTTGTACGGAAGGAAACTTTGGAACCATGGGAGAGAATGACCAGCTTCATCCAGCAGCATCGGACGGCAAAGATGAGGAATCATCACTCCAAAATACGAACGAGCAAGCAGCAGGCGAGGAAGAGGAGGTGGAGGTGGAAGACAAGTCTGCCCGCCCATCTACTACCACCGCACAATTTTATTACTATCAAAATCCCACCACTGGAACCGTTTCCACCACTCCACTATCGGTGGCACAACTGGTAAAATTGTTAGTCCCTGTTCGGATGGGCATGGCCGCGATTTTACCTCCCCACACGCAATGTTTGGCAGTTGGAAATAACAACAACACCAGTGGTAGTGGTGGTAGTACAGAGGCGGCGGCGGCAGCAGGAGCAACCTTTGGAGAATGGAAACCCGTTTCGACAGTAGATGTGCTGAAGGAAGCGGCGTGCACCCAGTGGTTCTTGACGGGTGGTGGAAGGAATACAGGTAGTAGTGAATCTACTCGTACCGAGGACGACGGGGAGGGTGAAGCGAATAAAAAGGCAGAATCTGCAACCACAAAAGGACCCATGACGTGCCGATCCCTCTTAGAAGAATACAATCAAGTCACAACACCAGCTGAGAAATCCCAAATGCTAGTATTTGCGCCGGAGATTACTAGCGAATGGACTCCGGTAGAAAAGTTCCCCCATTTACAATTGGTATTGCAAGCCTTACAGCCACCACCACCACCCGCCTCTTTCCTCTCCGACGCCTCCTCCCCCGATCCGACAATCCCTGCCGAAAGTAATGATGATGATGATGATGATGAACCTCTGAAAGATTCGGCCGTACAAGATGAATTGGAAGCATTCTTGTCTTCCACTGCTGCTGCTACTGGTGGTGGTAAGGATGGCCTTGACGACAACGACGACGATGATGATGATCATGCCTATGAATCCGACGGCGGTACACGTTACGTGAAAGATCCACTCTCGGGCCATTGGATTCACGAGGCTCTGGCACCACCACGTCCAGAAAACAAGACGGCCTCGTCCAAACCTGCCACAAAATCTGCAACTTCCAATGGCGGAAAGGACAGCAACCCTTCCAAAAAGACTCACAAAAAAGCGAAATTTTCCAAACGCAATGCACGCAATTGGGTCTACGTGACGGGACTCCCAACGAACAACAGCAGCAACAACAGAAGCAACAACATCGATGATCTTACTTCCGAAATACACAAGTTCTTTGGCAAGGTAGGATTGCTAGATTTGGATCCAGAAACATTGCAACCCAAGATGAAACTGTATAAAAACCCGGATGGCACATTAAAGGGGGACGCCAGTCTCTGTTATGCTCGACCCGAATCGGTCGAATTGGCACTGCAAGTCTTGGATGAATCTCCCTGGGATGAACATCATATAATACGGGTGGCCCGGGCCACATTTGAAGCAAAAGCAACAAATAATGAAGATGGTGATACGAATACCGCAAGCAATGATAGTGGCAACCACACGAACAACAGCGGCAACAACAAAAGACAACGGAAAAATATTTCGCAGGCCCAGCGCAAAGTGGCTCGATTGGCCTTATTGCAAGCCCAAGATGAAGGATTTGGAGAGCGTTTGGCTGGTGGCCGCAAGGGATTACGAATTGTTGTTGTCAAACACATGTTGGACGGGATCCCTGAAGCAGACTGGGAATCGGTCATTCAAGAGTATTGTCAAGAATTGGACGCGCCTGTGGAAAAGATTACATGCATCAGCAAAACCAAAGTAGTGATTGTGAAATTCATCGAACCCACCGCTGCTTCGGAGGCTGTGGAAGCCTGGAATGGAAAAGTTCATCCGACGAGCAGCAGTCGTCATCAGGGCGGTGGTGTCAGGAGAATAGAGGCCTTTTATTGGGACGGAGTGACCGATTACACGCATTCTAGTGAACTTCACAATCCCGAAGAGGAAGCGAAGCGACATGAAGACTTTGGCAAGTGGCTGGATGATCAAGGGGAAGGAGACTTGCCTCCGGAGTTGCGATTGCAAGTGGCAGAGGATCACTAGGTAATAAGCCACTTTTTAAACTATTATGGCGAGTCTCTATTTTTATTACAGTACTTTGAAACCAAGCAGCTGTGACATCCGACTAGTAGTTACTACTACTCTTGACTTTCGAAGTCTATCACAACGTATTGCTATCACTTCTAGCTAGACCCTAACCCGAGGAAACCTTCTACTACATGCATCTACTATCTCTCTTCTTGACGAGTGGTGAGTACAGGTTCTTGCTGGTACCAGTAGTACTCTGTAGATGTGGTTCATTCGTACCTGATACATCGCTGCAAGTATCGTATTGAACAACGAGTACTATTGTCTATAACCAGCAGTGGCCAAAAATCAGTGAGGCGCTCCGAATGCATCATCATCTTCATCATCATGCGTGGTGCTTACGATCACCAGTAGTAGTCTACCGGTATGTACCACTACGGTCTCAAAGATCTTGCCGAGGAGAGGAGGCGCCGTTGAGTTTCGAAATGGACTGATCCGATTGAATTTGACAAGATCGAACGAATCACGTGGGGACGGCCGTCGACCAAAAAAGACTCCGGCTCTCGCCCAATTTGATTGATTTCAATCTCCCGTACAATACTGGTACAAATCTTACGCAAGACTACGCGGCCTCGCGTTTGGCTCGAAGTGGATTTCTGCAAGACTGGCTTGCCCGAGCACGACCGCCAGTAGAAATTTGAACGTAGCCCTGTACGTGGGACCATGTGAATCACTTTCTCCCGCCGTGACCGAACCGACAATCAAATTCAATTCTATCGGGTTCACAATTCATCACATTCCACACGGTGCTCTCCTCAAAATCTGTCTATTTTGTTAGTCATTCTACTAGTAGCTAGTAGTAGCTAGCCGTCGTTGTGATCAATTATTGATTGAGTTGGATCAACATCAACACATACTTTACGATCCTGATACTGGACTACTCGACTCCTCCCTTATCGTGTTGTAATCTACTCAGCTGCTACAAGTTCCGTCATTCTTTTCGAGCTTCATCATTAACAACATATTAACACCAGCAGCATGTTCAGTCGGATAAAAAGTTTGAGCAATGCCTGTGCCCCGGATCTTCAACAGCATCAACAAGAACCCGACGCGTCTTCGGCCCCCGAATCCATGAGCGAGCAGCAGCCGAGAAGTCCCGAGTACGGAACTTCGCCAACATCCAGCGAGGATCTGCAGCTGCATCCGCTTCATGAGATTCATCGGCATCAGGAGGAACCTCCAGCACAAACTTTCAATTACAACACCGCCACCTACTTGATGGGTGGTTCCGGCGTCTCGTTGGATGGACGCTCCTTGGTGCTACCCATGGATCGTGATCGTGAATTTGACGAAGTTTCGTCCATTAACACTGGCCACTACACGCACGAAATGCGGATTGTGGCGGATGCAGGCCCAGACGTCGAGTATGCCAACCACCAGAACGACAACGACGACCACGACTACGAAGGACCTATTGGCGCAGGTGGGATGAGCCCTGGAACCGACGACGGTATGCTCAAGAACGGAACCAATTCTAACTCGTTTGAATATCATACTGCACGTCCGAACAAGCGAGACGCCAAGACCATGGACTCGGATAGTTATGAGGGAGGCTGTCTCCCCCTGTGGATCACCGACGCCCCCAGGTGGCTCAAGATTGTGATTGTTCTCAGTACGGCGTTGCTTGTCGGTGCCATTGTCTTGATTGGCGTGGGCGCATCTCTAGCCGTGCAAAAGAATAATGGCGGTACCGAAGCCGTCCAAAAAACCAATCCTTCGGGCCCGAACCAGCAACCTGTGGCGTCGCCCACGGGCGACAGCACTTCTGGAAACTTTCCTACTGCTTCTCCTCCTACCGGGAACGCTCCTACCACTCCTGGGGGAACTGATGACGGCGACGATAGCGCCGCTGCTCCCGTCGCGTCTCCGACGGAACCAGCTTCCACCCCGCAACAGCCGACGACGACTGCACCTCCTCCTACTGCGTCTCCTACCGCTTCCTCGGTTTCCTTTTACGTTACGGGTGGACGTTTTACAGGAGATGCCCTAGCAGACCTACCCCAACAGCTCAACTCCTTGCCATACATGGACGACAATACCGTAATGTTCCACCTCGGTGACTGGAACTCGCCCTTTGCCACCTCGTGCGTGGAGGAGAGTTACCAAACCAATGTGGACCTGTTCAGCAACTCGACGGTCCCCGTCTACTTTGTGCCGGGTGATAATGAATACAATGGTAAGTCAGTCGTCCGTCCACCGAATGAACCAATCAATCAACCAATCCAAAGGAGAATAGAATCCACCATTCCATCCTCTCACTCACACGCTTTCGCCTTGTTCTTTCAGATTGTCCCGACCCGGAGCAAGCCTTTCTGTTCTGGGATCAGTATTTGTTGGGATATGAGACTCAATTCTGGCCCGCTTCGGACCAGTGGAATGTCACCCGTCAAGAACCTGACTATGCAGAAAACTTTGCTTATGTCTTCAATGGCGTCCTCTTTGTGGGAATCAATCTAGTGGGTGGTCTCGTCCACGACAATCGTGAATGGCAAGACCGCCATCAAGCCGATCTCCGATGGATTGACGAACAATACTATTTGAATGAGGGCAACTTTGATGTCATGGTCATTCTGGCGCATGCGGATCCGGACATTCAGGCCAATGACAATTTCTTTGAGACGTTTTACGAACGTGTGGAATTCAATTACGATCTTCAGGTGCTGTTTGTGCATCGGAATTTGGGCACCGAGTCCTGGGGACTGGAGCCACAATTCAATAGTATTCAAAACCTGATGGTGGTAGTGGTGGAAGGAAGCGTTTGGCCACCCATGATAATTCAAATGGACACCAAGGCGGGAACAGTAGATATTGATCAAGGAACATGGTATCAAGATTACATTTCATCGTCGGGGAACAATGCGTAAAAGAGTACGACGAATAGGATCTGTCGCTGTGTACACTGGTGCGAATGATACACTGTGCGAAACGAAACGACAGTTAATGATGATCGTTTTAGGGTAAAACTTCATGATATTATTGCATTGAAACAAGATCATTCTCTTTTAAGTACGAGGAGCGAGTAGTGTAGTATCGCCAAACGTTGATGCCGACCGCCATGTTGCGTATTGCAAATCAAAAACCATCGTCGGGGATGCGTACCTAATAGATTATTCATCGGTGAATTGGATTCATGAAAGAGAGTTCTAAACAGTAAGACACAATACAAGTAAAGATATCCCCCTTTTCACAGCCTTTCAAATGCAGACATGTATAATCTACAATGGAAGCATGAAGATCCGAAAAACAGACTTACCGTCATCCCCTCCATATCGTCACGAACCAAAATCTGACAACCAAGCCGTGATCTGAAAAAGTGAAGACAAAACATCAGCATAGATTCATTGAAAATGAATATATATTGCAAGCGCCCAATCCAAAGGCCGACAACACACCACTCCATAACATATAGGAGTATTATTACTCACGTTTCTGTGACCTCAAACGCCAAGTCGAGCATGTCATCTTCCTCCTCTTCTTTTTCAGGAAGCGTGGCGTATATTTCTTTTTCGAATATTAAATGACAAGTAGAACAGGCTAATTCCCCACCACAGGCACCCTCCAGTTCGACATTATTGTCGTGGGCGACATCCATCAAGTTCTTCCCGACCTCAGCATCCACTATTTTTTCCGTCCCGTCCGCCTCAATGTAAGTAATCTTGACCGTCGTCGAGAACGCTCGAGCTGCTAGTAGTAGGGGGGATAGAAATAATGGTGGAAGATGAGACGTTGAATTATTCGAAAGGAAATAATTCTTCCAGGATGAAATCACTCACGAGTTTGTGTGAAGCTCCGCCGAGAAACCGAGTGGAACAATGGAGAGGAGGAACTTGACGACTTGGCGAGGACGACCCGTGTTTGGGTGGAAACAAACTTTGTGGCGATTTTGGCAAGACCAGAATTCATCTTGATAGTATCGAAATCGAAAGGTGGACACTCACAGGGCACGCAGCCATGAAGCCTGTCGAGAAATAATGTTCTTGTAAGGGCGGAGAAGGGGAAAGTGCGGTTTTGCTTCGGCTTGCCGCCCGCGTGTCCCTCTCCTTCCTGCCATCGTCTTCACTATTCATTGTTTGACGAAGAATTTTATTCATCATGGAATGACGGGGCGGGGATGGCATGGATGCGGCGCGGAGCTGAGGTACCGGTACCGGTACGGTACCAATAGTACGATGAGTACGGCAGGGCGGGATGATGAGCCGGATGACGTCATTCTGGAAGGGTGGAACTTACGAAGACGGTCCAAGGACAGGCATTCTGAGTCTTTACGGGACTGCTCCGTTTGTGGCGCGAAAAAATGCACATATTCGTGTTTGTATAATAGGATAAACAAATACTTAAGGACTGAGACATCACAACGAACACACAACGAGAGAGCCGTTGTTGCTCCACATTTCCCACCACATTTTTATTTCGGTCCACATTCACTCAAGTTTTTCGAGTTCCCACCTCTTTAGCCCCTTGTGCATGCATCTTTGTGTTACTACACTCATAGCAAGACTCTGTTCTCTCAATTCTTACCAAGAACTACAGTTTCAATCACATCTTTCCGATCAGAAGGTAGGCTATCCAGCAGCATGACTACCGGTATGATTGGCTTGAATCGAGTTCTATTCCCGCTCAACGATGAGAATCGTCCCAATGTGAAACGGCCATCGGGGCGGCAAATGGTAGCACTGAAAGCAAAGACACAACATATTGATAGCCTTGCAAACCTTGGAGGACTTGCTTCTGTGATTGAAAAGAAGAAGAGGCGCGATAAACGAGAGCGTGACGTGGTACTACGACCCAAGCTTTTAGCCGAAGAGGGTGCTGGCGGCAAGAAAAATCAGGGAGACAGCCCTCCGAAAATTATCACAGTGATCCATCCACGATGTACATCCATTCCCATGGATTCTCTGGCCTCATTGGGAAACCCTGCTTCCCTCCCGAAAACAGTTTCGCCCCCTTCTACCAAACCCACGAAACGGAAGCCGAAAACAAAGAAGACAGCGACGAAAGGGAAAACAAGAAATGCGAAACGCCCCCGAGTCCGCAAGAACACAAGAGCCTATCTAAAGGATCTTACGGGGAAGAATGCGACGAGAAAACATGTGGAGATCGGTAGTGGTGATGAGGAAGGGCAGACGCGTCGTGGGAAAAGCGGCAATCGCAAGAATCCTGCAGTCGGTGGCAGTGTGCGATGCACTGGCCTCGGGGCGATGTTTGGCATTGCAAGCGTACCGAAAAATAAGATCTGCGAGGCAATGGAAACAATTGACGAAGATATCGAGATTCCTCAGCCATGTCAGCCTCAACCTGCACCGGCTACAGAAGTTCTCATTTTGTCCGAAAACGATTCATCCCCCTCTGTCGCGAACAAACAGCTCGATTCCCTCGAAGATTCTGGCTATAGCAATATAGTGTTGGTCTCTCCAAAATGGACCGTTGGGACACGGATCCGAAAAAAGTTTGGAGGGAAAGGTTGGTCGTACGGTCAAGTCGAATCCTTTGATGCGATGACGGGCTTTTACTTCATCGCATACAACGATGGTGATGGCGAGGAATTCGACGACCAGGATATGCATCGGTATGCGCTGAAAAAGAAAAAGAAGGAAGTATCGATCACTGGTCAAGACGATGCAAAGATTAAGAGTTTTACCTCTGGAAGGCTAGATGGAGATGCCACAGAAGAGACGAAGGATACGATCCTGTTGCAATCATCGAAGCAACCCGCGCGAAGATCAAAACGGCAAACCCGCCCTTCGGATGGTGAGGAAACTACATCAAATCCCACTGCAAATGGTAGGGCAGAGGAGAATTCACCGCCAGCCCTCACTGGTGAGAATGCCAATCCTTCGCAGGAGCAAACAAGACTCGATGAGCTGTTGCCCAACGACCGAGACCCACCTCTTCGTCGCTCCAAACGCAGAAGGAGCACGGACACGATGACACCAGATACCACAGATACAGGGAAACAAAACGACAGAGGAATGATCAAACCCCCACGTCAAGAAAACGGAGCAGAATACGAAGATAACAAAACTTCCATAAGAATCGCTAGCAACGACCCTTCCAAGAATGAATCACAGAATCGACGTTCAAAGCGCAATACTGTTCCGCCAAATCGCCTTGGATTATTTGTATCTGACGCCATAGAAACGCCCTCTGAAGAACGAAAGCGACCACAACAGAAACAAACCAGGGATGGGCAGAAGGGTAAAAAAACATTTGTTGACGAATCACCAAGTTCTGACCATAATGTATCAACGGATGCCGAAGGGTGGACCCAAGATGAGCTTTGTCTCCTCCGAAAAGCACATCAAGAAGTCGATCCAAAGTCTTTCGCTTTTTGGGATGAAGTTGCGGAACAAGTTGGATCCAAAAGTGCCGGGGAATGCAGGGATCGATGGTTCTCATTTGTCAAGACACCGGCCGTTGCGGTGAGAAAACCTAAGGTTGCGCAAGCGTCGCAAACCCCGGCGACAAACACTGATGACGATATTTTCAACGCGACTCCGATGAAAGGTCTCTTCCACATGCCTGATATGTTCGGTTCTGCCTTGAAGCTAGGTATCGGCAGTGCAATTAAGGTCGCCACTGAATGTTCCCATGAAGCATCAACCCCCCCTCTTAATGGGGTGACTCACGGCTACAAGACATATATCAGGAATGTCAAGCGCGATGTGAACAAGTCTTCAAAGTACAAACTTCCCAAAATATCGAAACCAAAAAACAATAAGAAAACCCTCTCATTCAAGGACATCGAAGGTGATATTGAAGTGAAGGGTAGGCTCAGCCCAGGCGGTACATTGCGAGTTAATGCAGAGTCGAGCCAGGCAGAGGAGCTCGCCGAGGAGGACATTTTTCTGTCCGAGGACGACAATGATGTATACTAGAGTATACATTGTGCATAGTGGAAGGCACCGGGAATAAATAAGAATAGTCTTCCAATCCACACACATTTATATTGCTACCACAAAAGAAGAAAGGTTAGAGGAAGCTGCATAGTAGTTGTGGAGTACTGTGACGAGGAAATGCACGGAAGAAGCTTGGCCAATGCTCCTTGGTTTTCAGTACCGGTGACGGTGCTGGTCCTTGGGTGAACTCCTTGGCGTTGGTCAAAAACGTTACACCTGGCTGGTTGTTGTTCTCGCTCTCAACATCATCTTCTTACAGTGCTACCCTTGTATGATTTTCGATTTGTAGTAACGATAGTATGGTGGTAGCTTGTATTATTAGACGAACGCGGAGATAACGCTTATTTCATAGGTCATGTCTTCTGGGCTCGTACTACTATACTATACTGTGATAGTTCAGTAGATGGACAGGCACTTTGGCTGACGGCCTCGAATTACTGGGCGTTTTGCGTGATAAAATACCCATGAGGAGTTTCAGTTGTTTTTTTTAGCTTGTTGAGTGCATCTATCAATGTTATTGTGATTTGACTTGTGAGTTCTGGATACTCTGTTCCTCAACCACCTGCAGTTCTTTGTGACCTTCTGGTATTGTTATGTAGTTACCTAGTTTGGATGCGAGTTGACGGGAATGGTACTTGAATAGGTTCGGGAAGTAGTAGTGATGTTGGATGATTTGGGGTGCGATCTGAGGTTCGCTCCAAAATGTTCGGTATTGTCACACTCCCTCTTGGTCTCTTGGCCAGTGACCCACAAAAATGGGTCAACATTTTCGGAAATGGCCAATCTAGTGGCCAATGCAGGCCAGAAAAGGACAACTTCCTAGTTGTCTCATTTCAAGCACACTTCAGGATTGAAGGAGGGGTCGGTATGAGGAGTAGTTCTGAGGTGGTTCATTGTTGTTGTTGCTCCTTCTTGCTGTACCCCATGGGGGTGATGCCCTTTTGGGTACCCGCACTTTTTGGGCGTTCACGTGGATCACCAGTTTTATACAGGTAAAACAAGAGGACCTACAAGTTTTCCTCTTTATTCAGGTATTGAAATAGCTGTCGTACACATTACTTAACGACCGAATCAGTAGACTATTATGCCCATGAAATGGGCATAATACTAGCTGTAAAGTATAGAAGTGTCCTGGTCCTCTTTGGCATGAAGAAGCTTCTAACAAATAGACCACTCATCGCGACCCAAAGTCATAGTCATAATACTTTTGGGACGGGGTCTATGAAATAATGCTTGCAAAGAACGAGAAGTCCCTATAGGGTTGCCATAGGCCTTGATGAAAAACTACGAGTAAAGTAGTCTGAACAGCATCTTTCTTTACGACCACACGCACGCATGCAGGGAGGCATAAAGAAAAATGTCAAAAGTTCAGACCACGTCCGACCGGGGCGATGAAAGCCCAACTGCGGCATCCTCGTACGGTACCGTACTATTCGCGGGGTAGAGATGAGAGTAGAGAAGCGCGCTCATTTTCCTTACCAGAAGAACACAAAAATCACATCATAAATCGTCACCGACGGATCGGATACTACCTCTAGCGTCCCTTCTCTCATTGATAATTACCAATCCTAAGGGCAGGAGCATCCAATGTACAAGTATCGTGACTTTAGTTCCGTCGATGAGGAAGAGGACGTGGAGCAAGAGTCACAGACTTCTTCCCCTTCGCCGCCCCCTCCCCACACTAGCGGAGATACCTTGATTAGAATGCAGAAATTCCCAGTAAAGCTCTACGCTATTCTAGCCCAAAAGGAGCTTCATGAAATCATCACATGGATGCCTCATGGAAGAGCATGGAAGGTTTTGCAGCCTTCTTTATTTGAGAGTCTTGTGATGCCTTTGTTTTTCGAATACAGCAACTATCACTCATTCAACCGTCTCGTGAATGCCTGGAGTTTCCGCAGAATCGCGGCCGGTCCCGACCGAGGTTGTTACTATCATGAGGTAAGCTTTCACGGATGATGCAGCTCAAACCATGCGCCGCAAAAACTTACCCATATCCTTTTCTCGTTCGGGTTTTGTTGTTAGTTGTTTCTCCGCGGAAGGCCTACTTTGCAAAAGTACATGCGCCGACTGCCAAAGACCCATAAGAAACTACCAATGCGAAAAGAAGATGAGCCAGACTTCTACGCTATGGATAAGACATATCCACTGCCAACGCTAGAAGAATCTGCCTTGCCTTCGCAAATGGTGATAGGCCTGGTGCAACCACAGCAAGGCCTTGATACTACACCACCAGGTTCTGCTGGAATGCTTTCAAACTCATTGGGCCCAATGGGATTATTATCCGGCATGGGTGGATTGTCTGCCTTTGAACCTAGAGATCCACTTATGGGCATGATGGGACAGCAGCGAGCTGCTCAAGCTTCTCTCTCTAGCTCTGGCATGGGCACCATGGGCATGAACTGCATGTCCTCCCCACAGATCGGCTCGATGGGCGGAATGAACACAATGAATACAATGGGATCGATGACTAGCATGGGCTCGTTGGGCGGTATTGGGACTCTGAGTGGCATGGATCAATGGAATAGTATCAACGGCGTGAGTTCAATTAGAGATTCCTCGGGCTTTGGAAGCTCGGGGAACGACTTCGAATATCAGAAACTACGCCAAATCCAGCAAATGCAGTTGTTTGATCGCCAGATGAGTGAAATGTCGACAGGCATTGGCGGCATGGGTGGTATGGGTAACGATGCCCACTACATGAGTCTGATGTTGAACCGCCAGCAATGTTAAAAAAATGAGATGGACCACTGTTGCACACATGATGTTTCAAACCACGGTCCTTGAGCTATATTGTAATATACTAGATTTGTACGCATAAGTACCTTGACACAGCATTCGAAAATAGAGCCATCGGCCATTATCATCTACTATTGGCGCTCAGGTTACGATACTTGCTTTGTGGTCAGCAATGAGATTTTTCAGGCGGTAATATTGAAAACTATTATTACGAGAACGGCCGAACAATCGACTTCCTTCGGATCAGTATTGTCTACAGTAAGTACCGCCTTTGTTGTGAATCGTCAGGATTACTCAACATGCTTAAGGCATCATGAATGGTACTGCGACCAACCACAGCAAAGTAGTATTCAGTCAATTTTCTGCTGAGAAGGCATATCTCCGCCCATCCATGCCGGCTGCTGGCTTTTGTCGATGGAAAAATCAAAGTGGATCCCGCCACCATTCGCATAATATTCCTTCACTCCATCCACCCATGTTGTGCTCGTCATACATCCGCTATTTGGAAACTGGACTACTTGCTCTTCGGTGCAAATCTTGGCACGACGAAACTCGGGAGGAATAGAAAAGACCCATACATTCACAAGGAGAACCAGGCCCATAATGTAGGTACCACGTCGGATTCCGATGATCTCGTTCGTTCTCCCTGTGGGTGGTTCGGAGAAAAGACTCATAGATGACGTTCCTCCGGATAGAGTCCGTGCGGAAGAATCGATAGTCGAAGAATCATCGTAGACTTGAATAGCATTCCTCCGCCCCCAAACCGCCGAGGGTGGAGCAAAGGCACCCGACAGTTCCACCTGATGAAAACAGGAAAAAACAACCAAGCAGGCGATGCGTAGTAGGCGTTGCGAGGAGTGCATGGCACGACAAATCAGGTATTGGTTTCTGATGTTAGCCTGAAGGGCGAAATAAGAAGGAAAATAGTGGTACTGTACTGGATTGGAGGGAAGAAGGAAGAAAAGATCGTGATGGATAATAATGTTGTGTCGTGAGCAGAACAAATGCTGAATTCCAAACGATCATCATCCAACATCTAACGTCGTTGAATGTGGATCTTATCCAAGCATGCTTTACTGCGTACAGTAGCCTGCCGGTCTCAGCAAAGCCTCCTTGCAGTGTCCTGTCGACGTCATCGGTCTGTCCGTCCCTCCCTCGACGTCATACTGACACTGCGTGACGTCATAGCGTTCCCACTAGTCGTGACACCGCCGTCAATGACTAATGCATTTCATCTGGAGGCGATCCTGAAGCGTAGCTCTACGAAGCAGCGTATTCGAGTGGAGCTGGGCGTGGCCCACCCCCCATCTAAACAGTGGTCTTTGTGTATTTATGTGTTGTATTGTATTCTAACGGCTTAGCGATTGCTTCGATTGTTCGACGACGACCGACTACACGACAGGAGACACCGCGCCGCCAAGCAAGGAAAAAATCGCATGCTGCGCTGAGTGCATGGGCCCGTCTTCTACGGGTATCATACCAGGTACAGTACGGTACGACACCTTCTTACTCATTCTTCTCGCGCTATGTTACATCTGGTACGGTAGCGGTATCTGTACCGGTACTGTGTGTACCGTTACCTGGTACTGGGGTAGCTCGCACGGACCGCCATCCACGCGTGTGCGCGCTTTACCGAGAAAAGCTAATAGTAGGGAGTACCGGTACAAGTACTGCGTACTGTTACAGTACGTACTGGTATCCGGTACTTGTATCATACTCTACGAAGGGGATAGAATTATTGTACTGTATATAGGTACTGGTACTGT
This sequence comes from Nitzschia sp. pyKryTriq1, assembly GCA_956465555.1. Classification (NCBI taxonomy): domain Eukaryota; phylum Bacillariophyta; class Bacillariophyceae; order Bacillariales; family Bacillariaceae; genus Nitzschia; species Nitzschia sp. pyKryTriq1. The sequence continues at coordinate 3,719,916 of OY101116.1, forward strand.
ACTGGGGGTACGGTACAGGACCCAAGTACCGTACTGTATGTAGGGATAGTACGCGCTACACACGGGTACCCGATGCGACGACACGTCACGTTATTATTTATCATTTGGTGAAATGAACGCGGTATTATTCATAGTAAGATGTACGAATAATAATATTTATAGTTTAGAATTCATTTGGCGAGGCATGTTTCTGGTACATATTCTACTGTACAATAGTACATACAGAGAGGTTACAAAACTTTCCATTGAGAAGGTTTTTTGTTTGATGTGATGGTGAGATTCTGTTGTGAGAATCTTTTGATCAAGATGAGAGATTAGAAACGACAATACTAACTAATACTTGTAATGCTACCACGATCATAAATGTATTGAACCACACCTTTGCAAATTTCGAAAGATTGTGATATTCTTTTTAAAGCTCGAAACGTTACTTAGTGGCAGGAAATAAAAATATCCAATGGTGGCAATCGTCGGTCCAAAAAGATGTGCCAGGAGGCGGGAGCTTCTGTTATTATTGAGCGCCATGGCAGCCGCCGTCTTAGGTGCTATCGCTGGTTTTCTTGGGACGCAATCGTTTGCTTCGCTTACGATCAAGGGTGATGTTAATAATGATGTTGTTGAGAGTTTCGCTGCGGCTGACGAGGTGGTGGCAGCAACAAGGAAAATGCTTCCCGGGAGTCATCTCAATCAAAGCATCATTTATATCCACATCGGTAAGACAGGTGGAACGACATTGGATTCTGTGTTACGTTCCAATTGCCGCTGGTACAGTAGCATCTCCAAAGGAAATATCTGCAACGGAGTGCTGGATCATCAAGAAGAAGAAGGAATTCTCTCGATGGTTTCCAGATCCACCAAAGCCACTCTTCACATGAATCCAAAGGATGAATTCCATGCTTGGATCGATGACGCGACGGCTTTTCTTGTGACTCTTCGAGATCCGATTTCTCGTGCTGTGTCCGCGTTCAACATGGGTCATCCCAACAATACAGAGGCCTGGCGCACCACGAAGCGACCTCTTCGACAGATGCCACTGATGCTTGAATTCTATGGCTGCTTCCCGACAGTGGAGGACCTTGCCAATGCCATTCGCAAAGCCGATCCTGAACAAGATGATTGTTATATCTCTGGTCTAAATACTTTGAAAGGACATGGTCATCCAAAAGTTGCAGGTCAATTGCGCTACAATTTTGCCTACTATTACAAGATGTCATTCCGCAGATATCCAGAACGGCCAGTACTAGCACTTCGAACCGAGCATCTTTGGGACGATTTGAAGCGCGTGGATCAAATTTTGGGGGGTAATGGGATCTTTCCACAGGCAGGTGACAAGCACACCTGGGGTAGTGAGCAATATCAAGTTCAAGAAGGTTTGTCGGCAAGTGGTTTAGAAACATTTTGTTGCTTCTTGGCCAGGGAGTTGCAAATTTACGAAATTTTGGTGCGAAAGGCTATCAATCTTTCGCCATCTGAGAAAGTAGCAACTCTTAGCAAGCTCTACGAGCAATGTGGGGTGAACGCTGCGGTTGCGACCCAAAATGGGAGGATACGTCCTTTTCCTTGGGTGGATTGGGCGCTTGAGCCTGATAATATGTGTCCTCCTCAGCAACACGGGGTATTCTGGCTGCAAGCCGCTATACCGGATCATGATCGATTCGTAGACAGAGCTAGAAAATTCGACAACTAAGTTTAAGTAACGCAAAACAGCCGTGCATGTTTCGTAGACAAGTCATTATGGTTATTGGCTAGTAGTCCCTTGTCAAAGATATGATCTACGAGTATACATCAGTACGTTTCGAACTGCCCATGAAGTGCGCATAGTACGATTGATTCCGGAAAGAACCAGTCTATTGCATCCGGAGCTATACTTGTAGAAGTCTCGGTCAGTCTCTCTAGGACCGCCTTGAGCGTTGCAGCAAACAATTCATTCATTCATTCAGAGCGGTTCTACCATATTCGCCCAACTTCAGAGTTGGCAGCACGGTTATTGTAGAAATTGTCCTCGTCGTCATCATCATCGTACACTGGAACAGATTTATACTCGCCACTGAATTGTCGCTCCATTCGGTATCGTGGCCCAGACGACCTGCGGCCTCTTCCGTAGTAGGCATCACCTCGATTCGTACCGTAGTATGATGGTGGTGGAATGGGGTCTTGTTCTTCAAACGATCGAATGGCTGGCGACGAATTGAACGACCCAGCTTTGCTTCCAAATTCGTCTGCTGGCCGAAGGTTACCAGCATTTCGGTATCGTCCCTGTTGGAACCATCCAAAATTGCTTTGCCTCCTTTCCGGCGGAGCCATGCGGTATCTCTTTCTCGGATTCGATGGTCGGTATTGGCTCCGGCCCATGCCTGTAAGTTGTTTCAGAAACTTTTCAGTACCCTTGGCCAGGTTTTTGAGAGGTTCATTCCTGTTGTATCTGCTCTCGTAGTCGCCGTCGTCGTCGTCGTCAAAGTCGTATCGGTTTCTCCTAGGGTCAAAATCATTTTCCTCCCGTCGGAACTTTCGCATTTCTCTGCGGAATTCCTCACCAACAAGCTTGGCTTGGAATCGTTCCATTTCCCTGCGACGCTGAGGAGACATGCCCCCTTGTTGTCGTCTAGGGGGAGGAGGAGGAGGAGGAGGTTGACGCCTAGGATCGTACTGAGGCCGACGACTTAGCTGGGGTGGCATCATGGGCGGCGGCGGCGGCATCATGCGCCGGTCGTCCGGAGAAATGTCGGGGACGTAGCCAGTGCCATCGACTCTTCCAAACTGCGCGTTGGTGACTCGATGATCGAAACTAGGATCGTAGTCATCGTATGAGATCGTCTTCATATCTCCGCTAAACGTTCGCACCTGTCGGAGTCGTGGCTTGGGACGATCCCCGGGCCTCTCCCATCCCCATTGTTTGTCCATCAGTGCTCTCGCAGGAGAAGTCAGCGGTGGTTGTCGTCTATTCATCATCTCAATTCTCCGCATTTCGGATTCCGCTGCGGGGTTTCGATCCATATTATCGCCTTCGTAATAAGGGACGGCCTTGAAATCGCCGTTGAATTGCTTCACCATTCGAAACTGCCGCTGCCCTCCGTTGTTATTATTGGAGTCGTAATCATTGTAACCATTATTGTTGTAGTTGTTCTGACTGGAAAGCATCACGCTGCTGCTGACCTTTTCCAGTTTCGCCTTGGATGCTGTGCTAAATGATGTAAAGGCATGTGATGGGCTGCTGGCAGAAATTAGCCATACTAGGCACGCCGTTGTCGACAAGCGATAGGAGTTCATCGCAATATGCAGGAATTTAATAGAATGGTTCGGGTAGATAATGTTCTGTGGAGCAAGCGTTGTGAGGAGCGAGAGGAGTTCTTGTGGTTTCTGATTTCGAAAGTGGCAATAGCACTATCAACGAAAGAAACAAGGTTGTAATAAGATATCGCTTTCTTTTGGACTCCTTTGTGACAACTACATCATCTTCTGACATCGACCGCCACTCACTCGTCCGCCCGTGTGGTCCTGGAGAGGGAGCAAAAGAAGCAACGTCTTTGCGATTTTTCATTCGAGAAGCCGTCTTGCTTCGAGAACATCATTATTTTTCTGTTTTTACCGGGCCACGTCAGCCGAAGCGGCAATAATTGCGTGTGTCTTTCGAATGACGGCATCTTGCGGTGGACCAATCAAATCTAAGTAATTTTGAGTAAAATCGCAGGTACGTATTACTATGTGCATGTATAATGCAGTGAACGATACATACCCGACACACCGCGCGCGCCGCCCGCTCCCGCGCCGCCCCCACCCCGCCACCGTTCTGCTTGCCCCCACAGACAGTGCATGTTGGTCCCGGCGGGTCCCTGCCTGCGGGTCCGTCCGCACTGGTTGGTTGAGAAGAAGCGAATCATCAATCATCATCATCATGCATCGTCGGAGGAACACAAACACACGCACGTTGTCAGGAATACTCGTGCTTGGACTGTACCGGTACCTGTTTGGTGTAATAAAAAAGACAGAAGAAAGTTCAAGAGCTTTCTTCAACCACAACGATATGTGAAGCTTTAATATTTGTGACCTCTTGAGAGCTAAATGATATGCCGAGTCATGATATTTTCTACCCGCTGAGGAATCGAGTTGGCGCGGAGGAATAGAAACACTGTTGTTGCTATTAGGGGGCTATATTTGTTATAATATCAGTTGTGCCATGATGTTCTCCCTCAGCGACATTTTGGAACATGGAAGAAAGAGCGAAGACTTGCTACACGAGTACTTATTTGCAAGGAAATACAAAAAATACGAGTTTCAGTATTTTTACAAGCAAGCCAAAAGTGCCCAGATCGTAGATAATCTCAGACGACACATTTCTCTCGCTCATAAAATTGTTTGAGAGACAGAAGAAGAATCTTCAGACGACACCATTCGCAGTCTACGAATAAGTCGTTCGTTAATCCCTAACTTGACAACATCATGAACGGCAAGAAAGCGACCCTTGGGCAGCTCTTCGCAGCGACAATGTTGCTGGCTCAACTGGGTGATCGAGTAAGCGCTCAGCAAGCGGACAGCAGGATCTGGCTTCCTGGTGCCACAGGGTCTGGGCCATTTGATGTTGCAGAAGCTTGGGCCACTGCCTTTGTGGCGGTATATCCTGAAGCACATGTGACACTGTCCAGCGTTGGTTCTGGAGCAGCACAAAAGGCGCTCTGGGGATCCGTTGACTGCGAGGGCCGACCAGTTGACGCAATTTGCGCGCAGAATGAAGTGAACCAAACCGTTTGGGGGCTAGGTGATGCTCCCATTGAATCCAAAGTCTACGAAGAACAGTCCGTTCACCGACTCCAGCAGTTCCCAGCTTGTTCGGGTGCAGTGGCCGTTGCTTATTCCAAGGAAGTTTCAACCGAAGTTCCTTTGAGATTGACATTTGACGTCCTGGCTGGTATTTTCAATTCATCGATTGTGTACTGGGACGATCCCAGCATTCAGGCCATTAATCCTACCATCATTCTGCCCGACAAAGAGATCTCCACAATCGTCCGTTCGGACTCTTCTGGTCAGACTTCAATCATCACTGACGCACTTGGTTACCACGTTCCCACGTGGCCAGACGAAGCGGTTGGACAGCTACCAGAGTGGCCGCTGGGAGATCTCCATCATCCTAGTGAGCTCGTTCAATCTTGTGCCCTCAGAGGTGAGAACGAAACACTGAATGCCTTTGAGGCGGAAGGCAAGTCTGGTATTTCGCTTGGCATGCTCCGGGTGCCTTACAGCATTGGCTACGTGGAGGCTGGGGCTTTGGAAAGATGGTCTGAATTTCTTGGTATGGCCGAAATCGGCAAACCCAATGACCCAGACTCTTTTGTCGGTCCCACTGAAGAAGGTCTTGTAATCCAAATGGACGGACTTTCTGTCCACCTAGACCCCAACACCCTGGGAGTGAACCTAGCTGCCTCCGATGCTCCCCTGGGGGGGTATCCAATCGCAGGCTACGCCTACTGGTATCTCAAGAAAGATGCTTCTGCCTACACAAACTGCTACCAAGCATGGCTGGTCTGCAAATTCGTGGAGTGGTCCTACACACACCCTCAAGCAGCTGAGTTGGCGCGAGGCTATGGGTGGGTAGTGCCGCCCGAGTCAGTGGTCGAAAAGACACTCGAGCGCCTCCGCGAGGTCCAGTGCTTGAACAAAGAAGAAAACCCACCCAAAGTCATCTCAGCCATGAGCTACACCCCCCCTCCATATCGGACTGAGAGCGAGGTGGATGTTGAAATGTATGCCAGCATCGGAGCCGCTGTTTTTGTCATCCTGGTAGTGCTTTTGTGTCGATGGCGGGAGATGCATAAAAGAAATGCCGACCATGTGTGGAAGGTTGACAAAAAGGAGCTTATCTTCCAAGAGCCTCCACAGGTCATCGGGCGGGGTTCATTTGGTCTCGTGCTTCTTGCAGAGTACCGTGGAACCAGAGTTGCCGTGAAAAGAGCGCTTGCCCCCAACAACAACAAAGGCGGCTCGCTAAAGAAATCTCGGGGCAAGGGTTCAGTTACCAAAAACCCAATCTTTGACGCCGAAAGGGACGCGACCCCATACGATTCAGGAAGTTCTGGCGGAAGTGGTGGCAGTGGCAGTGATGGAAGTGGCACAGGCTTGAATTCAGGGGAATATAATCAGCCTGGAGAAGGTTCAACGGTGCCTAAGGGACCACCATCTGGTTCAAGTCTCCAACGAAAGTCGAGTCTTTTTCGATTTACTTCCTCGAATTCTCGGACCGTGGGCCGCCAGGATTTTATTGAGGAAATGCGAATTCTTGCCAGGCTCCGACACCCATGCATCACGACGGTCATGGGCGCAGTATTGAACATGTATGAAGAGCCCATGTTGATCATGGAGTACATGGAACACGGGTCTTTGTATGATATTCTCCATAATGACACTTTGGTTCTGGATGAAGAACTCATTGTTCCCATCATTCAAGACGTTTCACAAGGGCTTCGGTTCCTCCATGCGGGTGTGCCTCCTGTGATTCACGGCGACCTCAAGGCAAAGAACGTTCTTGTTGATAGACGATTCCGGGCAAAGGTTGCCGACTTTGGTCTTTCGCAAAGAAGCACCGAGCGCACCTGTGGGACGCCCTACTTCATGGCACCGGAATTGCTTGCGGGCAAAAGCGTCAACTCGGCAACTTCTGACGTCTATGCTTTTGGAATCCTTCTCTACGAATCCTTTTCTCGAAAAGACCCATACGAAGGGGAGAAAATTGAAGTTGTAATTCAGGAAATCATCGACCCTGAAATCAACAAACGACCTCCAGTTCCTCCACAAATGCCCGAGAGTATTGTAGGCATCATGCAAGACTGTCTTGAAACCGATCCAGAACTCCGCCCTAGTGCCGCAGAATTGGACAACAGGCTCAAGCGCGTCGATGCAGACAAAGTTGCTAGCAACAAGCCACTGAAACCAAAGGGCTCCAACGTCTCCCTGTTCGACATCTTCCCGCGCCATGTCGCTGAAGCTCTTCGAGATGGGCGAAAAGTTGAACCGGAGCACAAAGACTGCGTCACATTGTTTTTCTCAGACATTGTCGGTTTCACGGACATAAGCGCCAGTTTGAAACCTGAAAAGGTCGCACAAATGCTTGACCGTCTTTACAACATTTTTGACGACATCTCGGCTAAACATGATGTTTTCAAGGTTGAAACTATCGGAGATGCGTACATGGCGTGCACGAACTTAGTCAAAGACCAGTCGCAGGATCACGCCAAGCGCATCGCCTTGTTCGCCATCGAAGCTATGGAAGCGGCGAGCAAGACTTTGATCGATTTCGAGAATCCGGAATTGGGATACATCAACATCAGGGCGGGATTTCATAGTGGACCTGTGGTTGCAGATGTGGTGGGAAATCGAAACCCGCGATACTGCTTGTTTGGGGACACGGTCAATACAGCTAGCAGGATGGAAAGCAGTAGTGAAAGAAATCGCATTCAGTGCTCCAAACCGACTCGTGATCTTATCCGTCGCCAAATGCCACAGATGTCGATTTCTCTTCGGGGCAAGATCCCAATCAAAGGAAAAGGCAATATGATCACCTACTGGGTAAACGAGAAGCCAAACGCAATTGGGAATGTGATGACTTCGTATGAAGAGCTACCACTAACGGAACTTGACAAATCGGGGCGGCAAGGGACGATGGATGCTAAGCAGTCCATTACTCCCGAACTCCCCAAGGTGTTGAAAGAAAGCGCCGAAGCAATCTTCGCTCCAGAGGCCCCGCGACCGACTTCGAACAAAAAAGACCTCATTGGGCAATCAGCCTCTGAATCTGCGGAGTCAAGAAACGCTCTAAGGAATTGGCTCAAGCACAACAGCAACTACGAAGGGGACAACATGGTATAAAAACAGGTAGTAGAAGGAGACAACAATAGCGCTTAATGGATGATTATCGGGGATTAGTATTTTTGCTCGTCATCGTGTCATTTTTATCTATTACTCCGGGTTACGCGTAAAGGCGGTACTAAAGGAAAACGTGCAGAGGAAGCAAACTTGGGCTCCGCACTGTGCAGGTTGTTATCTCAAGGAAATGATATTGAACTGCACACTCGTGCCAGTAGGAGCTGGAGCGACGCATATTCACCCATCGCAATTCTTGACACACGAGACTATAATATTGTACATCTTAGGTAATATAATACAGAGTCTAGTTTCTAGTTCATTTTATTGCCAAGTTCCCGTTTGAGTTCTTCGTATTTTTGCAGCTTCTCCATCATTTGAGTGGCGAGCCCGATGGCGTATTCATTGGATTGATCAACTTGTACGCTTTCGTACAATATCGCCGCCTTTTCATGGATATCTTCTGTACAGTGGGCTTTAGCCACCAAAAGATTCGATTCTGTTCTTGACAAGGCTGCTTCGGTATTCCTAACCCCCCCTTCCCTTCGTTTTTGATTCACGACTGCAAAAGCTTCGTCCAACAATTCATTCGCTCGATCGCACCGTTTCAGATTGAAGAGTACCATGGCGTAGACGAAGGTATTGTTGGGTCCTTCGACATGAGGATCTCCGATGGGTCTCAACACTGGCTCTGCTTCCTCGAAACGGCCCTTGAGAGACAATTCGTATCCATAGTTGTATCTCGTATGCATACTTTTGGAATTGATGTAATAGGCCGACTCCCAGAGTCGCAGTGGATCACTCCAGGCTAGATTGCGCTCATGGGTCCGTCCACAGCATATCAGACATTGGAACATGAAGAAGAAGTGCGCCACCCAGAATTGGCGTTGACGCTTGGTATCAAAGGCTGTCGGCATACTAACCTTGCCTTTGAGCAAGTAATGTTGCAACAGAGACGCCTCTAGCAGCAAAAATCCAAAAAGAGGAAGATAAATGACTCGATCTGCCTTCATCAAACCGACCACCACCAGGATATTGCTGGAAAGTAAAAAGGGACTAAAAGCAAATGCCCAAACGCCCATGTTGACTTTTCGCAAGAGAGCATCGTTCCGGAAATAGGTTCGACTGCTATTATTGCCATCGCGAGGTCGTGCTGCGGATGGTCCAAGACCGACAATCAAACTCCAAAAGCTCACGGCTGCTCCATACCATAGGCACAGAACAACCATTGCTCGAGGATCCGACAGGCTACGAATCAAGTCAACGCTGAGACCCGACCAGTCGGGACAGAGATAGTAGGGGTAGAGCGCATCTCGAATGTATAAACAGTAGACCCAGCTGACAGAAAAGGCTCGAGTGAACCTATCCTTGGCAAATCCAGCAGGATTTTGTGCCTCGATGAAATCGGGAACCGTTTCTCCGTTGAGAATGTATCGCCAAAATACAACCACCAAGGTTTCCACCGCCAAGACGAGAGTTCGAATGACAAATCGAATGGCGGATGACTCTCGTGCCACTACTAGTTTTTTCCACAAATTGACAACATTTCCATGATGCTGTAAAAAGTCCCACAATACTAGCGTGATCAACGTCGTAGCACCTTGTTCCTTGCTAAACAAGGACAACGTCATGAAGAGCCAAGGAATAATGTAGATGCCGAAGAATCGGCCCACTCGGCTTCCCTCTGGAGACGACGATGTGGCCTCTGTTGTATCGGTAGGATCTTTGCTTGCAACGGCGGGATGATGTTCGTTATCGATTGCTTGAGTAAGTGACTTGGCAAAACTCAAAAAGGCAATGCACGAGAAAAGACTCATCAGCATCTCTCCGCGACTGGTAATGTTGCTGACCACTTCAGCGTGCACTGGATGGACCCCAAACAGAAACCCCACAATGAGCTGCGAGACAACGTCCGGTAAAATGTACCACGTGGCTTCAGTAATCAATCCCGTGACAGCCCCGTGCAACAGAACATTGACCAAGTGAAAGGAAAATGTCGGTGGGTGTTTTTCTCCCGAAGCTTGGAAACTCGGCCGGGACGTCTCAAAGACATAATTCAGCTTGAGCGACAAGGTTGTCAACGGACGGAAGGACTTGTGCGAGCCCGCTTCCTTCATCTCCTGTCCCCAAAAGTCCCGAGTAAAGGCTTCCTTCCATGGCACTTGGCCCGTCACTACGACATTTCTAATGACCGACCCAGCATCGTCGTACACGTATTTTCCATTCAGCGCCGTCCAATCCCAGTACGCAATCACAGCCACCAAAGCCGTCCAGAAGGAAGGACGCTTCCAGAAACCGAGCATGACGACAGTATTATCAAAGCCAGTGGGTCAAAGTGTAGATGGGAAGGCAGTCTGTCAAGAATTTTAGTGTTGGGTTGGCGGCGGGTCAAGCGCTTTGTTTTCCATGTCATCATCTTCATCATCTCATGGATCATCCGCGGCGCTATTATTCCGTTGGATCTCGGATGATTCGATCTCGATCTCGTCTTTTCGTGTTTCGCTGACTCTCGTCCTCCCCGCTATTTAGCGAGACAAGGTCGAAGAAATCGACAATCGAACGTTGACGGACAGAACGAAATTTTTAAAAAAGACAGTCGAATGGGTCCTATTGTCGATTATCTCGGTCGCGATCACTCGTCATCTGTAAAAAAAGGTATTCTTGCTTTTCAGAGTGTACTATGATACCGGTAGTAGCAATAGATTGGTGCCGGAGCCAATGCACGTAATAACTACTCGATCAAAGACTTGATCTTGTAGTTGATAAAGCAATAGACTTGAATATAACATGATGTAATCGTACGCGTCCGGCAGGGTAACTCATGGGAACTTGCATGACGAGGGGTGGGGAAGCTCCTCCTCCTCGCATGATTGGATTTTTTGAATCACCAGTCACCCTTGTACTTATCAGACAGCAACATGGTATCAGCTGATCCATCGAATGTCTTTGCTTTTCCACAGCTGTCTTCTTGGGTCATCAGAAGCGGCCGACTCGACGTACAGGACCCAACATTCTACAGTAGACGAACTGCAGGGGTGATCGCCACGCCACAAACCACTTCAATAGTCGGCCCGAAGACCTCGAGCAGGGCTTGCATCATAGATCCAGTCCGGAAATGTAACAATCATTCAAATTCTCCCAATAGATCGTCATCGCAAACATCGTCGTCATTTATACCGCTTTCTCGTTTCTCGTCTTCTTTTCGAATCCTGTTCAAAAATAGATCGATAGCTCCTTCGGAACCCAATTCTTCCTTGGCCTCTTTGAATTCTTGACTGGCCTCCTTCATGGCTTGCAAAAATTCTTCTTGGGCTCTTGATGCCGATTCTTCGAGTTGCTTCTTTGGAATACTGGCACCCAATTTGGCTTTCTTGGCCTCTTCGAGATCTCGATAAAAGCGTGTTTCACCATCAATGCCATCGTCATTATTTTTGTCGTCGTAGTTGCCATCATCTTCATCATCATCATTATTGAGTTGTGAAAGGAGCATCTTGGGCCGAAACGAAAGGCGATAGCCATGATAATCTCTCTTGTTGCTACTACAAGACAGTAGACAAAAGGCCGACGATCCAGGAGTCAGCATGCAGAGTAATAGGGCAGCGGCGAGGGCAATACGGAATGCCATGCTGCCACGATGACGAAGCCGAAGCATTATTTACTAATGAGTTTTCACTCCGAGCAAAGGAAGAAGCACAGTTTTTCGCGATGCAAGTTAGAAGGTTTCTCTCCAATTGTAACAGCCGGGCATGTCAACAACTCAGATCAATAACCTTTCCATGGTCGGTGAGATGATGCTGATGATTGTTTGATGATGATGTACCGGTACCTGGTACCTGGTAGTAGGTCATCACCCGACGTCGTTGTGATTGGAACCACACAAAAACAGCAGGTTTTGCGCGCGACAATGCGATGACGTCAGTGATCGTCGGCGGGAAAAATAAGAATATGAATAATAATGCATCCGCCGCCGTTCGACATCATGTCGTAAAACGAGACGATGACGATGATATGCTGCTCGCATCACTCGAATAGTCTACTATAAATGAGGCCTTTTTCGTTCATTCTACTGCAACTTTATCTGACCAAGTTCGATCTACCTCGATACCTTGATAGAATCTTTGGAGACTCCTGTTGCAGCATCATATCTGGAGCGATGAAATCGTTTTCAATCGTCACCCAATCGTCATCGACCTATCGCCGGCGATCCTTGGTTAGTCTCCCATGGAGAGTATCAATACCGGTAGCTCTGATCGTTCTGGTTTCAATTTGTCATACATCAATCAGTGTGAATGGGTTGTCCTCCCCGAATGGTTCTCCTCCCTCCAAACCCCCAAAATCCAACTACTACAGCTACAAGACATTCAAGAAGCTCGGACTCCCTGCATTGGCGTATTCGGCCTTTTCCAAGGCGGCAGTGTATCTATTGCGAGTCAGACCCAAGGAAATCCCAATTTCGACTGGTGAGGAAATTTCTCTCAATGGCAACAGGCGTCCGCGACGACGACGAGTTGCGATAGTGACTGGCAGTAATACGGGGGTCGGTTTCGAGACGGCCAAATCATTGGTGCAGGATCATGGATTTGAAGTCATCATTGCCTGCCGGTCGATGGAAAAGGGCATCCAGGCTTGTCAGGCTATCAATGGCAATGTCAATGTCAACGGTGGAATGGCTATCTTTGTTCAATCAGTCGATCTTGCCGATACGGAGAGCGTTAGAAAATTTGCCAACGCTGTCAATCAACAATACGAAACTATTGATGTCTTGGTGAATAACGCCGGACGAAATTCCGCCGGGGTGCCTCCTATCGATAGTACTACTGAAGCCACTTCTTCACAATCTTTGGATATCATTTTCAAAACTAATTTCCTGGGGCATTTTCTCTTGACCAACCTGCTCTTGGAGAAGTGTCATCGTATCGTCAATCTGGCATCCGTCATGCATCATTTTCCAAAATACGCCAAGGGCGACAACGATGACATTGGCAGCGTTGAGTATTGGAGGAACGTGGCATTAGAACCGACATTGAATGGGGAAGAAACCACGGTTCGAAAGACTTATGGGCCTAGTAAGCTCGCCGCCCTGCTCTTCTCGATAGAGTTGAATCGCCGATACAGTGAGAGCCGAGGAATTCGCTCCATTGCGGTCAATCCAGGTGCCGTGTATGTAGGAATGGTCTGCTCGTAGACGATAATCACTGTGCGTGGGTTGACTTTAGGTGAGGACAGCCGCTCACGATGTTCATTTTTTTCTCCTTTCGTTTGGAACCACAGGAATAGTGATATCTGGCGCAACTACCCGAGCGCAATAAGATACGTGTATCGCCTGCTCTACTTGACGGCGGAGCAAGGATCATCAACGTCCGTGGCGGCTTCTGTCGTGGATTTTGACCCCAAAACAATCTACTTGCAGCCGTATTTACTGCCTTCTGTAAAGCGAAAGAGAGTTTCGCCACCTTTTCCAGTATTCGAAATGCTTGGTCCTTACGCTGGATTTGTCGAGACAATACCCCGACTCCCCGAAGACGGTGGCAAACAAGCTTGTGAAAGTTTATTTGCTGTTTGCGAGGAACTCACGGGGTGCTCCTTTGAGCAAATACCGGCACGTAATGCAGGATAAAGCAAATTTTGCTAGCTCTTCAGGGAATGACCTGACACAATATTGTCGTCCAACCCTCGGCCTCTTGTCCAGTTACTTCTAAATTTTAACAAAGCTGATAGTGTTTACTACTCAATCATTTCTTCGCCTTTTTCCTCATGCGATCCCGTAAGGAGACTTTGCGTTTAACTTTGCTCTTCTTCTCATCCGCAGCCACAGCCTGAGTCTGTTCTAGATCCCGTTGTTCGGCAGCGACTTCATCCCGACATCGACTGCAGAAACGTGATTGCCCTGAACTCCGGTCTTCATAGCATTTGCCGTCGGGCTTGTTCAACTTGGGCGGATCGATCGCTGGTGGAGGTGCGGACCACCACAAAGGTGGATCGATCTGACGCTTCGCAATGTGCTTCGTGACCATTTCGATGTAATCCAACAAGGCACTTCGCGCCACGTACTTTTCATAGAATTTGAGGCAGTTGGCCGCGATTTCCCGGCACTTATCATCGTTCTCTCGGCACCAACGGATCTTCTCTTCGAGATCACTCAGATCAGCTTTGACTGGAACATGGTCCACCCAAGGCTCCAAAAGGGGAAAGAACCACATGCGATCTGCCACTTGTCGAGGTGCCACTTTCAAAATCACGGATCCCAAACGCATCATGAATGCATAACGACAGGCTGCACAATGCCCATCAACGTATACCAAATACTTATACTTGCTTTGTTCGTAAATGGGAGTAAAGTGATGTTTGCCGGCGGTAAAGTCAAATTGATCGGAACGCAAAAAGGTCATGGGATGGTCGGCCGTTTTCTTGTCTCGTAAATTCCATCCAACAATGGCAGCATTCAAAAATGGTTCCTTTCCACCCTTTTCAGGATCATCCTTCCAAAGATGAGACAAGTGGGCAACCTTCAAACGCTGATTGTTCTCAATTGTCGTCCCGCCGCCCGTGGCGGTACCCCGAAAGAATGCCGTAGCAACTCGATCTTCATCCCATCCTCGTTCAAACTTCCGAAAGTTTGCTTCGGTAAACAAATCACGAGGGTTTCCAAAGACGGGCATACCTTCTGCATCCTTCTCAAAACTTATAAAGGTTTGGGGAAACACTAGACCACATGCTCCTTCCCAATCTTCCGAGGAGGGCCAAGGAATATCCGTAAAACGATCTTCGGCTGCGGCGTAGAAACTCACAATCGGCGCATACGTTTTAAAGCGATGTTCGGGTGGCAGATCCACATCCTGCTCGGGATCCCGATCATCCTTGTCAAAAATAAAACCGTAGGGTTCTACAGGAATCCCTCGCTCCACATTGAACTTGAGTTGTGGGTAATCTCGTTTGTTGAGAAAAAATTCACAATCTGGAATCGTTCGTTGATTGCAAGCTTCGGCTATGGCATCCCGAAGGGGACTCAAGAATTGATCTCCCCAGTGTTGCATTTTACTTGTATCCTGATCTTTGGACAGTTCGTTACAAATGATATTGCCATTGGCCCACCATTTACTCAAATCTGGCTCCACGTTTTCTTCCCGATACAGACCCGCCTTTCGAGTGTAGTACGTGTTGAGAGAACCGTCACCTTCGATCGTCAAAGCCTTGCTCCAAGTGTTGCGATAGTCCGAGTTTGTAAAGGGACAGAAAATACGGAGTTTTCCGTTGCGAATCATGACATAGATTCCACATTTCATGTGGAAAAAGAGATACTTCATAGTATTCAGCACCGATGCTGGCGTCGTACACTTGTGAATGGGTTGGTCCAGACGAAAGTTGATGGCATCGACTGCGGTCTTGCCTCCCGATTGCTCGTAAATATTCGAAGACGAATCATCTGGCTGGACGCCGTAGGATTGAGGAATCTTCTTGGCAAAGCTTGGCTCCTTGCGGGCCTTTTCAATGGCGGGTAGGAGAATGCGCTCCACCTGGTTCCAGGTGATTAGCGTTGTGAAAATGTGCCGCAGCTGGGGAAACTCTGGATTGGATCCACCGTGGTATAAATTATAATCTCGCATGAACTTGAGACACTCGTCGCGGGTTTCAAAGCGTGGAACGCCGTTGGGGAATTTACTCGTCTCATCCAACCAATCCAAACTATCGCCCTTGGAACCAAAAATCCCTCGGAATTCCGGCGGAGGATCGGTGGGCGGCGGAGGCATGGAAGGTCCGTCGTCGTTCATCGTGGCGGTCGGTATGGAGTAGACTACTTTCTGTATTATAATAGCTTATTCGTGTGTTAGTATCGCACGCATCGTTGCGACCAGGAGTGCTGTAACGGTATGATACTTATTGCTATTGTAGCTTGTGCACCTGGTTGCGACTTCGACTTTTCCGATGCGTTTGCGGTGATGGGCCGATGTCGATGCCGGCGGCGGGGGGGGGTCATGGAAGATCGGACTCATTCGACATTCCAATGACGGCAACGGGCAACGGGTAACGATTATAACGGTCTGATCGTCGCTCCCCCCGATTGCACCTTGCGCCTGCGTGGTGCGGTGAACGCACGTTTGTGCGTGTGCGATCCCAAAAGATTATTCTTCGAACAAGAAAATGCTACCACTGTACTACTTGTCGTACCGGTAGTTGTTTTCAACCTCACGTTTCAAGTTTTGTTTAAAAAAAAGAAAAGAACCGACTTCTTGTTATAGACTATCAGGTACTCATAGCTAGAGCGACAGAAGCTTCCTATTACATTGTTCCCTTCAACGAAACAAGATAGAGGACTAACGGATTGATTGATTCATTCATTTTATTCATTCAGTCATTCTGATGTGCGCCCACCAACCACAAAATTTGCCTCCGACGACGGCGCCGAAACTGGGAGTGAGGAAAACCAGGAAAAGGACCGATTGATAATTGCTGTCCACCCAGAAGCACCAAAGCTATTCTGTCAGCCGAAATGTTTATCTAACGAATCCTATTCGCTATTGATATTGGTTTGTTCGGCTGTACTCTACAGTGTCATGGCGGCGTATATCAAACTCGCCGCGGCCACGGGTATTCCATCGACCGAGTTGGTATTTCTGCGCGCCACTTTCCAGGGAATTTTTGTGGTGCTGGCAATGCTGTGGTGTCGAGATGCGAACAATAACGACTACCCGGATCAACCATTGATTTGGCTTCCCTTTGGAGCGCCACACGTTCGGAATGTGGTTCTGGCACGGGGTCTTATCAGAGGATTTGGATTTTTGTTGTATTACTATACCATCAGTGTGTTGCCAATCGGAGATGCCACGACGCTTCTGTCATTAAATCCTGTCATTACAGTTCTGGCCGCATCGTTCTTTCTAGGAGAACCAATTCGGATCACGCATGTCGTGGCGGCTGTAGCCAGTTTGATTGGATGCGTCTTGATTGCCAAACCATCCTTTCTCTTTGGTCGTGGAACTTCTTCCAACACAGCCGTTTTTGACAAAGACGTGCATTCGTCCACGGGTTACATTACTGCTTTGATGGGAGCCTGCTGTGGCGCTGCTGTATATATTCTCATTCGACGTGCCGGTAAAGGAGGGGTGCATACTCTCCAGCTACTCTTTTCTTGGGTCACATTTGGAATATTTTTCAGCGTCCTCGTGGGGGTCATTATCCCTACACTTTCGGGACGAGAGCATGTCTTTGTGTGGCCATCCAGCTATGCTTCTTGGGGATATATCTTGGGAGTCTCTACCTTTGGATCACTCGGTCATTTGCTCATGAACTATGCTGGACGCCACGCTCCTGCTGGATTGGCTTCTGTGATGCGTAGCAGCGGAATTATGTGGTCGTATACACTGGAAGTAATTGTCTTTGGACAAGTGCCCCAAGGGCTTACCATGGGAGGAGCAGCATTGATTGTAGTTTCCTTGGTCACAATTGCTATTGAGAAGCACCAAGAGAATCGTACAGAGTCTCGACGAGGAAAGCATCAATATACAGCATTGGCAAAAGATTCGTCATCATTTCTCGAACAAGACCAAAAGGAGTATCATGAATCAGTTGTTCAAATGGAGCCTACCGCATTCACAACGAAAGTCGGATATGGCAGTGTAAATGTATGAGAGTGATTATGGAGAGCAAGGTAAATATAACATGACGTCCACCGCACTTGGGTACAGTACGACGAACGAGCATATGCTATCAAAATAATGTCGTAGGTCTCTGCAGGGCACACGTTTCTACCATCGAGTCAGTCAATTGTCGCCAAAAGGCTCAGATTTCCAGAGCGCGATGGAGTAGCAAGGCCACAATGGATGCATTTTATGGGTGCGGCCATTTACGACCGATCTCGTGCTCTTCCATACCCAGCGTCCTCCAGGAGATTCAGTCGAGGGTCTCAGGATATACAGCTTCTCGAGTAGCTTAAGATTCCGTCCTTACTTCGCAGTTACCATGATTTCAACTATTATTCATCATCATGCATCTCGCTCTCTTTTTTCTGACGTTTCCGCGATCCCTGTGTATCCTGGCATGCTTGTATCCATGCTAAATGGTCCGACATATCCATAGATCCATCTTCACCGATAGGAAGAGAGGTGATTCCCAGGCATGCCAGCTGATAAATACATTCCTGATAGGACCCTGGTAACATATTTAGGAATGTACGAGGAGTCGTCGACAACAATAGATGGTGCGAGTGTGAAAGTAAGCTCGGGCGAATATAGTTCGTTCTGCGAAGCGTTTGTCGAAGATTCATTCATTCGGTGGCTTACCTGATAAAAGGCGTGTACGCACGACCAAAGCAGTGTTCAAAAGCTTTAGGGTGGAGTTGATCGGTGCATCCCAAACTCGCGGCTGCGACACAATGTAAATGGCAGCGAATCGTATCGGTAAGGCTTGAGCGAGTTGCAATTGACCTCGGTACACGCTGACCTCAGACAGGGCAGTATTGGCTGCCGGAGTATAGTTCAGTAGATAACTCAGCCGAACCACGCCCATTTTTTGAACGGTTTCATCCTCCTTTATCGTTTTCATGATGAGATACCAATTGGCTCGAATCTATAGAGATCCCCGTACACGAAAAAGACATGGCAGTTTCACAAGCTCGGTTAGTTTTGGCGCCGACTCCTTTCAAAAACACAGCATCAAATTTGATTCAGAAGCCACTTACGATGGATTTTGCTTTCGCATAGTTGAGCGCAGCCCGGTTGGTCAAGTAAATTCGTCGACCACTAGATTCGAGGTTTGGAAGCATAGTATGTCCTCCCATCGTGAGGCACGCAAGGTCTTCTTCGTCAAGATCGGTGATCGAAATATCGCGCCCTAAGCAATGTTCCCCCCAAATTTTTCGCTTCTCCTCAAAATATCGCATCATTCTCGCTGTGGCGTCCTTAACATTGAACCTGTCGCAACGAAGAAACTGCATCCGAAAGTCTGGACTGTTGATGTATTCTGGATTTTGCTGCTGCACTTTCCTCAGCAATGTAAAAGTCGGTGCACGTTGAATTTCAGCGTCCAGCTCCTCCATGGCACGCTGGATATTCTCTGGTGTTTCTTTGAGCTTTGGATCAAGTTCTTGGTAGTACATCGATCCTTTACGATTCCCTGAAAGATCGACCCAAACGAGTTCGCGGCGCTCTCGCGACATCCCCCGCAGCTCCGCGGCTATCGTCGGATGATCTGGGTTACACCAAATTTGAAAAGACGCCATGCACCTTTGCGCCTGATCGTCTTCTTGACCACTATCATACATGTCCGCCGATGCGCGACTTTCACTGTGGGAACCAGAACGAGGACGAGACGCAACTTGGGATTTAGCGTCTCCATCTTCCCCAGCCATTTCTGCTTGCATTCCTACTGGCTGTGCTTCTGCATCTTGTGACTGCCCCCCATACGTCATGTTTGTTATATTTCTCTCGCGTTCTGCCACCTCTACGTCAATGTCCTCTTTGATCAGCAGCGGCTTCTTTCAATTGTTTGTTGTTTTATTTGATCGTTGTCCACGCATACCGTACCGGTATGTTGTTGTTGTTGCGCTTCTTGCTTTTTTTGCTGTGCTACTACCCACGAGTACTACGCAGTCTACTGTAAGTAGTTCGAAGTTCGGTAGTCGGAAGCGTGACGCCATCACTTCTCCAAACTGGTATGATACCGACCGGTACCGCCGGTACTCGTACAGTACAAGTACTGGTACGAAGGCGCTCGCTCGCGCGCATAATACTAAAATACAGTGTAGTTCAACAACCGGAAAGAGAACAGAGCTGAGATATAGCGAGCCCCTCAATGCCACCTTTTTGTAGCCGGCCCGGTCCTGTTCAAACCAACTCGTCCTGGCCTACTCCGACTAAACAGTGGTACTCCGACCGTCCGGCACACTCACCAATCAGGAATTAGGAATCAGAAAATTCAATAGAAAAATCGAATTTTTCCCTTGTCAGCAGAGGGAGCAGGTGGCGCTCACTCACTCCACAACAATAAAAAAAGGGCACACAATTTCCCATCACATCGCCGGAACAACATGTCCAGGTCGAACTTCGAGCCCCTTCCAAAAAAATACATCAAAAGACAGCAGCCTGCCATCGTCAAGCATGATGGCAAGTTCTTTGGCTTCCTTCATCCAGGGCAGATGGTAGTATGTGCCTTGTGTGGATTCGTGAGTATGCCGACCGACCGGTCGAATTTAATTCGAGTTAACTTATTCCTGTGTATTTTTGTATTCAACATAAATTCTTATTCACTTTTCTGTTCTGTTTTTCCGATCTTTTTTCTGATCTATTTTTCGAATTTAATTTCGAATCTCGTCTTGCATTTGCAGACATCAAGGAGTATGGAGTCCCTTTCGAAACACTTCGTGTACAAGTGCCCTGTAGCTGTCCCTATACCTCCCCCCTCGCCCGCTTCCTAGGTGCCTTGGTTCGTGTTTCTGTATTGGGGAGGGACGCTACTCCTTTATTGTTTCCTTTCTCTTTTGGCTTTCCTGCCAGGACTATTTGGTGCATAATGTTGAATTGTTCCTGAACCTTCTTCACGTCATCTGTTGTCTTTATTTGTTGCATAACAACCTTGTACATCGGCATGAATTTGGCAATAGGGTCTCTTTTCCACTCTTCCAACTCTGCATCTCCCGAGGACTCCTTGTGCTCTGTATTCGTAGATGCTTCTCCATCTGAATCATTGTTGGTGCAGCTGAAGTCAAATCCGTCATCCCCTGATTCACTTTCCTATCGTATCTACTGCCCTATGCACGAGGTACTAGTCGACAAGAATGATTGAAAGTGAAAATTATGAGCTAGAAATGAATTGTTATTTTGGAACTACTTGTTTCGAAATCAATTGTTGAGAAAAGATATTGCTCTGACTTGGCGAAATATTAGTCTTGCATGACTTTCACATGGTTGACCAGCATCAGAGGCGCAGAATCGGCAGGATTGGCAGGATGTCCCCGATATTATTTATATAGTAGGCAGAATTCTCTTAAGACAAAACTTCAGAATTAATTATCATCGGATCTACAGAGTACGAGGGGAAAACCTCACACGCTCTGAGTGATCGCTGGATACAGGTAACATGATGATCATCGTGTTAAACTATTTCAATTCAATGCTACTGTACCTTTCGAAGCCTACTAGTAGAGACGATGCTACATTAGAAAGAGTCAAGAAAGGTGTCAAATACTTGTACTACCGTATTGGGGGGGGGCACTAAATAGCTTCGAGTGTACTTTCCAATACACTCTATGTACCTTGTTTTCTGCTGAGGCAGGCTCAGCCCGAACAAGTAGACTAATACGAATATTCTCCCAGAATAAAAAAAGATAGCGCAAAACGGTGCTTGTATTA
The DNA here is from genome assembly GCA_956465555.1 of Nitzschia sp. pyKryTriq1. NCBI lineage: Eukaryota > Bacillariophyta > Bacillariophyceae > Bacillariales > Bacillariaceae > Nitzschia > Nitzschia sp. pyKryTriq1. The sequence continues at coordinate 3,741,107 of OY101116.1, forward strand.
TTTGTGGTCTCAAGTCTATTGTTACACCGTTGGAACCTTTCCGTTTTCCTTTCGGATTACCTGAGACAGACTACAACTACGAGTACAGTACTCCACGTACGGACGAGAGAGCACAGACGAGCAGATGGGTTACCGGAACTGGTATAACATTGTTGGATTGTTTACCTTGTTAACGTTGTCGTCCCTTGACGCCTTATCCGGACTCTCCCTGCACCACACAAGACGTACGAGTACGAGTAAAACAAATGTCAGCTCCAGACGAGAATGGTTGCAAGAGATGCCTGTATTTTTAGCAGGTCATATCGCTGCTAGCACAGCATGTGCTACTTTACTACTCATCCTTGACCCTCATGTCGCTCTTGCCGGCCCATTGGATGTTGCCACCGCAGCTACTGCCGCAGGTGAAACGTCTCTGCAGTCATCAGAAACAATAATAGGAGCATCAGGGAATAGTGTCAAGCCTTATGCGCCTACATCGGCTCTCTTACCGGCTACAAGGTGCAAACTATGGTTGGATAATGCTCAAGAAATCACGACGAACCTTGCAACAGCTGATACCAAGCAAACCCAATTCGAACATCTACAGAAATTGGATGACGTTTTGCAGAATCGCCCTCTGCTCTTTCGCGGCGAAAAGCCCTTGACACGCACCCCGTCGTCGGCAATGGCACAAATTACTGTCAGCGTATCGGGCGCGAACAAATTGGATTCGCGGAACAATCGACGAGACTTGAATACGAATTTCGGTACCCAGCTGGCGGCCATATTGAATCAAGCGGATGTTGAACGACAATGGGGCATGTTACAGTACAGTGAATCGCAGCGGGAACGTTCCAACGAGCTTCGGGCTGCTTTGAACTATTACACGCAACAGTTGGAATTCGACGGAGACCGCTACTTATTAACAGCCTCGAAGGAAGACAGAAAACGAATGATTCGGAACGACCAGTTGCCCACGTTGACAGCTGTTATTACCTCTGATTTGGACTTGCGTGATTTATATCGAAATCAGTTCCTGACGGCCATCGAAGACGCCAAGGCGGAAGCGGCGTATCAAGTCAAGCAGTCTCCAGAAAGCGTAGAGATCGACGATGTTGTTGATTTGATGAAGCAAGCGTCCACCGCGTTTGGGAATTGGTTTGATCTGATCGATTCTACAGATGTCCGGGAAGCTATTGCAGCGGTACGATCAGAATAAAATGTATATTTTGACCATTATTAGTCGACACATGCAATTTCTAAATGTCGATTGCGTATCATCACTGGGCAAACTCTACCGCCGATTTGATAGCCTCATAATTCTTGAGTGCATCTGGGATATAGTACTTCTCGAAAACCAGAGGAAAGGGAGTATCATATCCACACACACGTTGAATAGGAGCTTCCAGGTGCAAAAAACAATCGTGTTGCAAACTCGCCACAATTTCGGCCCCAAATCCACAGGTAATGGGTGCCTCATGACTGACAATGAGCTTGCCTGTCTTTTGGACACTTTGAATCAGGCACTCTTTATCCCAAGGAATAATCGTTTGTAAATCAATGAGTTCACATTTGATTCCATCCTTTTCCAGGGCCAGGTCGCAGGCAGCCTCTAGAACTCGCAAATGGCCACCCCATCCGACCACGGTCACATCCGAACCCGTTCGAAGAATTTCGGCCTGTCCCAGAGGAATCTCGTAGTCGCCCACGGGAACCTCTTCCACAGATGCTCGGTATAATGCCTTGGGTTCTAGAAAGACCACGGGATCCTTGGATCGAATCGAGCTCAACAGCAATCCCTATAATAAAAAGATGATGATTCGTCATTGTCGTAATGAACAAATAGTATAGTAGTAGAATGAATGGAGCAAGGAGGAGGAGTGAGTACAGGACGGTCTTTCATTCGGTACTAGTAATTACTTGGAAGTGCTAGCAGCAGCAATAATAACATAACAAAACCCAGCACGTACCTTGGCAGCCTTGGGACCTCGCGGCATGACTACAACGATACCGGGGGTATGGGCCAGATAGGCTTCGGGACTTTGGGAGTGATAGTGTCCGCCATGTCCCACGGCCCCACAGGGAGATCGAAGCGTCACACCTCCACAATTCCATTGATTCCCACTGCGATACCGAAATTTTGCCATCTCATTGACAATTTGATCAAAGGCCGGGAAAATATAATCGGCAAATTGAATCTAGAGTAATATAGACATAGAGAGAAAATAATGGTAAGACTAAACGAAGCGACGACTGGTTCTTCTTCTTGTCTCTTGCTTGTTTGCTTCTTCTTACCTCTCCAATAGCTGTTCCACCCATACTAGCATATCCGATAGCAAACCCGGCAATTCCATTCTCCGACAGGGGAGTGTTAAAGACACGATCTTCTCCGAATTGTTCTCGCAGGGTTTGAGAGCAACGAAAGACACCTCCAAATGCGACGTCTTCTCCAAAGACTACGGCACTTTCGTCTGTCTGGAGGGCAATCGCCATGGCATTGTTGATAGCCGTAAATAAATTCATTCGTTCTTCTCGATTCATCGAAGAGTCAGGATCATGATTATTATGATCGTTCTCATGTTCATCCTGGGTGGCGGTAGCCACGGAGGAAAAGACCCGCTGTCGTCGCAGTGCTGCTGATCGTCGGCGCAACAAATGCTGTGCAATCCTCCTTGCCGAAGAAGAAGAGCAAGATGGAAACATTGTTGCTTACTCTAGTAGTAGTAGTTGTAGTAGTAGTAGGATGCGAAATGAAAATAATGTCGGATGGAGACAGCACTGCATCTATCTGTCGATCAGTGAACAATGACACCACCTCTTCCTTATTCTTTTGCTGGATGATTATGATGAGAACAGAGGGCGGTGTTCGAGCGTCTCCGAGAATGTTCTGTGAAAAATTGAAGCTGATGGCGTGTCTTGAACGCACCGGCGGCGGCCGGCGGCAGATGATGTGTGAACGCGCGTGATGTCACGCCATGATACAAGAATTCTGAGGCTCCGGGTCTCTTTCAATCGAGCCAATGAAATCAAAGCAAGAGCGGCGCATCCCCCGCGTGATGATGATTGCGTGTTGCCCTATGCACGAGGTAGTCCACAAGAATGATTGAAAGTGAAAAAATTATGAGCTAGTAGAAATGAATTGTTATTTTGGAACTACTTGTTTCAAAATCAATTGTTGAGAAAAGATATCGAGCTGACTTGGCGAAATATTAGTCTTGCATGACTTTCACATGGTTGACCAGATGAATTTATTTCATGTGGTGTGAATCTCATTTTATGTGGTGAGCTATTTTCGGTGCCTGTTTGGCAGTTGTATAGACTTGTAGTTGCTGTTGAGTCTTTGCAACGGACGGGGGCCAGTGGTACGTCGCACGTCTCAGCACATGCACCCGGTAGTACCATGGTGTTTCGTCAAAAGCTGTCTGGTGACAAACTCGTGATCTCTACAAGTAGAGCATCTTGCAGTAGTGCTTGTAGACAAGGATAGATATGATGTTATTACCAATACATGGTGGTTGAGACAATACTCATAATGAATGAATTGCAATAGAGTACCTGCTGGTACTGGTAGTTCGCGAAGTGCTGGACGTCCACAGAAACGTCACGCGGGACTGAATAAGTGACGTCATTGCCTCTTCTTTTCGCTTCGTTTTTGCCGTGCTTTTTGCTTTGTTTTTTGTGCAGTCTCGCGTCTCGCAGCAGCGACGATTGACAAAACGATGGCAGGATGTGTATTCAAAGTTCAAAACATAGAACCAGCAGACAGTATTAGAGAGGTGCGCTACTATTGAAGGATGAAGACATCACTCCTCTTTGTCCTTGTGTTGCCCGAATTCAGCCATGGCTTCTACATGGCGACTCCCGACCTGGCAAGCAGCAGCAGGCGTACGATCCTTCAGGCGGGCGGCTCAATCTTTGGCATTCCTTTCTTTGGATCTGGCGACGCAAATGCGGCTACCCCCAAGGGGCTGAGTGGTCAGACCAACGAAATTGTAAAGGTCGTCAATGGAATGAAGCATCGTCGACTTGGTGGCTCTGATATTTTTGTCAGCGAGCTAGGTCTAGGCTCCCAACGATGGGCGTCGAGCGACTTCAATGCCCCATCAAAGGAGCTTTGCTACGAGTTTATGGATGAAGCTATTCTGAAGCGCGGGGTCAACTTGATTGATACTGCTGAACAGTATCCGATTCCCAGCAATGGTGGTACGGCTCTTGAAGGTGACACGGAGCAACTGATCGGAAGTTGGATGAAGGATCGAAGGGTCCCTCGGAGCGATGTAGTGATTGCAACAAAAATTACGGGAGGGAGAAACGTCAATCCTCGCAACATTCTCAAATGCTGCGAAACAAGCTTGAAACGACTGAATACCGACTTTATTGACGTATATCTACTTCATTGGCCTCAGCGTTACTCTCCCCAAAGCAACTGGGGTCAGTCCCTCAAGTACAATATCGCGGAGGAAGCCAGCCCGTACTGGAGAGCGGACGGTGGGCCGACGTCCTTTGAAGAAGTCTGCGTGGGAATGCAGGAGCTTTTAGACAAGGGAATGATACGCGGTTGGGGTCTTTGCAACGATAACGCCTACGGGTTGACGGCTTGCACGACGACGGCGAAATATCTCGGAACTACGCCACCCTGTACCATGCAAGGAGATTTCAGTATCTTGGACAGAAAAAGTGAAGAGAATGGCGTTGCCGAGGCTGCCTCTCCCTTCAATGAAAATGTTGGTTTCATGTCGTACAATGCCCTGGCCGGTGGAATGTTGACTGGAAAGTATATGGATGTGCCGGCTGCGCTGGACGACCCAGTTAAAGATCGCGCTATGGCATCCCTTGAAAAGCCGAGAGGAAGGATGGACACACGAGGCTGGGGCGGGACGCTGTACCGCTATAGGACAGCAGCGGCTCAAGAAGCGATTAAAGACTACTCCAAGCTAGCGAAGGCGAGTGGAATGTCGCTGACGGAATTAAGTCTTCGATGGAACCGACAACGTGATCTGGTTACCACGACATTACTCGGACATACAAATATTGACCAACTGAGGGAAACCTTGGACATTTTCACGAAGAAGGATCCTTTACCAGATGAACTAATGTGGGAGATCGATCGAATTCACATGCGCAATCGTTTGCCTTTGTTCAGCAGCAATCGCGTCGGTAAAGACTGGTTCGGCGAAGGCGAGATTGGAGAACCAATCCCCTAGCTTCGAGCTACAAGTCGTCTATTTTTTTCTATTTTAAAAACACAGTATAAGTGGAGACATGCATCAGATGGCTCATAATACATTCGACCTCTACCTGTATAGCCTAGAGAGGGAAAGGCTCAATCCGGCACAGCCTGAATATGAGCGATGCCCATTTCGTCTACGAATATGTTGGAAAAATTCATGTTGAAATTGATAGCCTTTTCTATGCTTAGGATCCAGCATTCGCTGCAGAATGAAAGAACGAATCATTTCTAATCATCTTCCTCGTTCGTTGGAGAAGTATTCCGCGACGAAACAAGATTTTTTCTTCTTTCCTCCAGAACTTCATCCGCCGCATCTGCCATTGCTGTTCCGATCAGTGTCAGTGCCCATTCCCATGCATCTGATACGTCGAAAATCCAATTGACGGCGTTGTTGTTCGGCATCTGCGATAGAATATAGGTATTTAGAGTCCAAAGGAAGCATTCTGTCACGGCCTCATAATGTGCCCGAACAACCCCGAAGCCAGCATGTGCCACGCCGAGCTTTTGCAGGACTGGAACAAGGTTATCCATGTCGTCCAGGCAATCCACAGCTAAAGACACAGCCTGATACAGCTTGTTATACTGAGCTTGCATATCGTCCCGGAACATTGGCCGCACCATCGGATATTCCTCAAACAGCTTGCCATAGAAAACCTCCGTCGCCTTGACATCCAACCCGAACTTCACGGCACGCCAGGTGGTTCGGATAGTGTGCTTCCTTCGTTCGGTGAGCTCCTTTCGAGACTCTTCTTCCTCTGCTGATCTTTCAAGGGGAACATTGATATTGTCATGCCTCGTCTCCATGATTGTGTATGATTGATCCATGATTGCTTGACTTGCAAAGATTGCTAATGAGAAAGAAAGGCAGGAGGTGCGATCGAGTTGAAAGAGTTTAGCTGTAAATGGTACCGGTATACCGGTGCCGGTAGACTACTTCCGGTATAGTTCTACCAGCACTGCTACTACTGCATCCGGTACCGGTACTGACTGACTGTACCGTACCGATACCCCGTTCTGGTAGAGGTACAAGTACCGCGTACATACGACTGGGAATAGCGGATGAGGCGCCAGTAGACATCGTGCATTCGTGGGCCGTGGCCCTGCTGTGGTGGTACCGGTATCGTAGGTAATGACGTGCAGATAAAAAAAATCGACTGAAGAACAAAGTTCGGCAGAACCTCCTGGAACGCCGCAGTTTCGCGGTTTTGGTCATTCTCTAAGAGGAGTATGTCCTTTTCAACCATGTTTATTAAGTATTTTTTCGACATTCTGGGTATTCGTGCGTCAGTTCACAATCCTAACGCATCATTCATTCCTTAAGCCCCAGATAGTCATATGCGCTGGTATTAAATAGGCGTTTGAGCAATCATTTATGGATTGAAATACGGGAGAACGTATGTCGAATGCCAACGGTCCGGGACGGAGAGCGGGGTATCAGCGATGATAGTATAACAAGACTCGATTCATTCAGGACTCAGAGAAGAACGACTTCACGAAGAACACAAAGAATAACAAAATGGGGGGCGCGAGCCCCCTCTCGCGGGGTGCCCTGAGATGATGACTACCGGTACTGTACGAGGGCGACCCACAGAGCGCCTGCTCCCTAACCTGTACCGGTACAGTATGTTCTGTCCCTGGTACCCGTACTTTGTTGTCCCCTCTACGGTGGTTTGAGAGTTCGAGATAGCACAGCCAGTGTAGTATGATCGATTGTTGTTGCAATACATGCCATTTCAGAGTTAGGAAAGCCAATGAAGTGGTCTGACTTCCAGCCTAACCAGTAGGTATAGAGTGATCATGATGGGCTATTGTTTGCTATCCTCCGCGTTTCTTAAAAAGTCCATTAGGATAGGGGCCACTTGTTTCCTACTTCCCTTGGCGTTCCCTTGTTCCATTGTCACTCTATAAAGCCCTGTCGCCAAATCTTTCGTCGTTTCCTTGTTGGCAAGTTGAATCTGCAATGAACCCTCTTTCTCCAAGAACCGCACTAGTGATTGGACTAGGCTTTCGTCAAAACTGGACAAAAGTATTTGCCTCTTTGGACTGCCATTTTCCACGGTCATGAACATGATGCCAAAAAAATTTTGGGCTGTAGGAAGCAAATATTCATCGGCGATACTCTTGAAGACATCTGACTTCTCCAAGAATTCGGGCATAGATTGTAGCACCGATGAGACTCCAAACGTGAGGAGATTGTTATTTGGGTCTTTCCCTCTTTCGACTGTGAACGATTTGTAATCCAGTTTCAAAGCTTGCAAGGCAGTCAAACCATTCCAGAATTCGGGTTGAAATTTCTGATTTTGCAACGTATCGAATAGTTTCGTGAGATCTGGGGATGCTCCAGTCTTCTCATCTTGGCCATCCTCATCCCCACAGATATTGGATGGTAGCTGTAGCGCCCCCCAATCGGTTTCTTTTATCAAAGTTTCCACCGCTTTTCGATCTCTCGCTGTCACTTTGCCTGCTTGGACCGATAGATTGACGGAATCCAATAGAATCACCCCTAATAGGAGAATCGATAGACTTGGTGGGATTGGTACCGCCGCATCCGATGATTCTTTCATCGAGGTGGGGACATGGACATATTTCTTCCATTGCTCCACAAGAAGAGTACAGGTACTTGCTACCAAGGCTGATGACGTGGACGCATCAAAAGCGATCATTCGATCTTCACTTCCATCACCATTGCTGCACGTGTCTGTGTGGTACCCTTCGTCCAAATGATGATCCAAAATAGTGTCCACCTTCCAGACACTTGATTTTTCGGTAAGAGTCAATTGATTGTGATCGACCAGCGTGACGGATGCGACATCGGGCAGGCCGTCTGGATGGTCAATGGTCAGAAAAGATGAGCGATCGAAATCTGTAACTCCTGACAATTTGAGAAGATACCTAGTTTCCGGTCGCAACGACTTTAAATCCTCCAGTGGAATGGAAATGATGGGCACCGTCGGTTTCCGTCGAATGACCGTGTCCAGGTAAGCCAATCCGATGGAGCTAACGATGCTATCGGCATCCCCAGCTGGATTGCCAAGAGCCAACCGAGGAGCAGAACCATCATCATCATTGTCTCCAAAAGGCGGGGGGAGTGGTCTGGCGGAAGAAGCGGTTTGTTTCAGAAAGTCCGCAACGGATGGGAAAGCTGTACATGTTGTAGCGCTTGAAGAATCAAACGATGATAATGATGATGATGATATCATCCTTCGAAAAATAGAAGTTGACTTTTGAGAATACCTGTACAACGACGGTCGTCTGCCTGTGGTGGCTCCTCGTTGTTGACGTTGAAATCCCAAAGATAAATAATAATGTCGTCCGCCCCTGCAGCACAAGAAAAAGAAGGCAGTGGTTGCTTTCCTACTACTAGACTTCATTCATAGAGAACTGCACAATAAAAGTGGATCGCGAATTGTCAAGGTCGGCAACTAAAGGCGTGAGGATGACTCTTCGAACAGCAACAGTTTGAATGAATTTAAAGCTAGCTAGTAGGAGCAAGAAAGAAGAAAGGAAGGGGATAATAGCGAGTTGCGTTTGTCGCGTCGCAATAAAAGCCGAGATGGGATACAGTATCGTTTAAATCCCGTGGGATTGGGAAGGAATGCGTCATGGGCATGTTGAGAAACGTTCTCATGATGACGTACAATGAACGACGTACGGACGATATAGGACTCGACTCGTTACTCAATACTATTACGAGACCGAGGACTATACGTCCAATAGATCAAGAGCTCTGGGCCCAACGAAGCAAGAGTTAAAGGCCCAACGAAGCACGAGTTAAAGGCCCATGGAAACCATGTGTAACAGGCCCATGGGGCCACCTCAAACATTCATAAAAGCAGAAAGTAGACAGATAAAATAGTAGGATCATAATTTGGAAAACGAAACATTCGTAACTCGTACGACTTATCAGACTAGAGACTTCGCAACATACCAATTGGTACTAAAGCCTGAAGCTTACTAGTACATCGAAACAGTAAACGATACACTACTTCTGCTAGCCCAGATTATCGAACGACCGGCCGTAAGACTCACTCCTTGTGGTTGCTGCACCTGATAGTGATCCATTGCCGGAAAGGTAGTTACTACAACACGTGTTATTGCGTGGGCGAGACGCGCGGCCTCACCTTTGGGCGTTTTATGGGGATTTAACACGGAGAACAATTGTGCGCGATGCGCCGTGATGAAGGTGGCTTGCTTTCTGCCACGAAGGGAATTTTTCTTTTCACGAGCCGTCGCGCGGCTTGGCACATCGCTCGTATTTATTGATCCCTGTTGCATTCCATTGATGGGATGAGGCCCTGTGGACAAGCAAAGAAGCAAAAATTAGTCTATCGCAATACTGATACTGTTCGAATGACGTACGCAAGTACTGGTACGGTATGTCACAAACCCTCCTTTCTGTTCCAACAACAGGATCTCTTCTGCGGACTGTTGGATACTTGACCGGAACGAGTTGAAGTTGGGGTCGAACTCAAGCAAGGCGATAGAAGCCAATGAAAACAGCCAAGGGCATAATCTCGCTAGAAAGCCGGCCATGCATCGAATCCCGGAAGCCTTGCACCCTACGGACTACAAGACGAAAATACGACTCATGGAGCACCTTCTCAGGTTCTTGTTCAACTTGACTTCTGAAATTGACAATTCCCAAGAATCATTATTAGTGCCCCAGGGACATTGGAAACGGAGACAACACACAGTTGAATCTTGAGAATTATGACTTCCGTGCACCACCCTCGTTCTTCAAAGCAACCAAATTACGGACTACAAGACGATGAATACAACACAACATACATAGACCTTTTCAAGGTGTTCAAGTCAGTTAATACGGCAGTTAATCTTGATTAGTGCCCTCAGACATGGAAAGCAGTCATTGCGTGATGAGAATTTATGGTTCCTTCTCCTCGTTCGCTCGTTCATCACCACCACGTCGATGCATCGGTCTACCTGTAACGTCCGTTCGTCGGAATACGTAGAAAAGTACGTAAGTGGGTACCACAAGTCGCAAGATCATAAAAGATATTATTTTTTCATCCTACCTTTTTTTCTTCCGATTCTCTTGTCATTTTTTATTCTTTCATCATTTACATCCACACAAACACGTCGCAAGCAGACCAAGATACACCATCCACTCTTCTTTCTCCCGATTCTTCTCTAGTCATATTTTTTTCAGACGGTCAAACGAAACCAGTCAAAGCAACAAACAAGGTAGGAACCATCGGTCGCGGCCGCTCAAGACATGCATCCACAACATTGAGACTTCAAAAGGTCAAAGAAGAACGATTATCTCACCGTCGCCTGCTCTGATCGCCTCAAAACAGGGGGGAAACAGACATCTCAAGGACATCTTATCATCATGAACGACGCCGAGAAAAGTACGGCCTCTGGTGCAAGTGACAATGATGATGACTACAGTAGCAGCGCAGGTACTGGTTCCAGCAAGGGAAACAACGGCAGCACCAGCACGGGAGAGTCCGAGTCTGCCGGCACATACAGCAGCAGCAATAATGACTCCTCGACCGGCAAAGGGCAGCTTGCACGAAGAGAGACTGAAAACGTTAACCGTCTTCGATACATGGTCCTCGCTATCCTCTTCATGGCTGCAGTTGGAGTATCAGTCATGGTGTTTTTGATCAGTTCAAATTCGGAAGATGAAGAAATGGCCACCCAGTTCGATTCTGCGTCCGCTCGCTTGTCGGATGCATTTGACGCCATTCGAACCGAACGCATTGCTACTTTGGCCAGTTTGGCCGTTGCCGCTATTGCTCACGGAGTTGATCACAGTCGAGACTGGCCCTTTGTCAGTCTTTCTTCGTACCAACAACGTGCGTTTACGGCCAAGCAGAACTCTGGTGTTCTGCAGGTCAGCATCGCCCCATATGTTTCTGCTAAAGATCGCGAACTTTGGGAAGAATATATCGTGAGCAATGAAGCTGAGGTGGACTGGATTGAGCGCTCCGTCACCTATCAACAAGAGGTTGGTGCGGAAGTTTTCATAAAAAACTACGGTGAATCGTTCCGCGGTAACGTGAACACGTCCCACTCCATCAAGCGCTGGGATGATGTGGAGAACACGGTTGTTCCTCTGGACTATGGAACGAAGGACGACTATCTCCCATTCTGGGAGATGTCTCCTCTCCTAAGTTATGACGAAGTCAACATTGATATGTTGCAAGAAGGTGATGAACGGGGATACTATGGAAACTTGAGCATTGCAGAGGGTGCAATTGTCATCGGAGACATGAACTATCACATGCCTGGAGGCATTGATTCTCCAGATGCCACAACTTCCTCCTACGCGCAGTTGCTCAGCATTGATGCGGGACGCGAGGTCAGGTATGAAGGGGACCCCATGACCAACTTGTTCATTCCAATTTTCGATTCGTTTGAAGATGATCGAGTCCCAAGGGCCGTGCTGGTTGGGTTTTTCAATTGGGGGAACCTATTCAAGGGTGTCCTGCCTGACAACCTCAAAGGCATCGACGTTGTGCTCAAGAATACCTGCTTTGACCCATTTACGTTCCGAGTGGTCGGAGAGAACGTGATCCCTCGTGGAAAAGGCGTAAGTGAAGCCGAGGACCCAAGCTTTCCCTTGACTGTGTCCATGCATTTCTAACCGTGATTTCCATCCCTTGGCTCCTCTGATTTTAGGACCTCCACGAGAATGCATTCAACGACTGGGAAGTGAAGAGTGATATTCTTCAGAGTGGAAGGACCGCCGATGGAACCAAAACTGGACTTGGTTTCGTTGACCGAGAATGTAAATATTCCATTTCCATCTATCCAAGTGAAGCGTTTGCTAACGAGTTTGAAACTCCCACCCCATGGATTTTGGTTTCTGCGGTAGCAGGAGTTCTTCTTTTTGCTATCATCATGTTCTTCGTGTACGACCACTTGGTTGAACGTCGTCAGTCTTTGGTCCTCCGGAAGGCCGTGCAATCGACTGCTATTGTCTCGTCGTTGTTTCCAAAAACCGTCCGCGATCGCCTCATGAACGGCGCAGCCTCACCAGAAGACGGCGACGTGAAAAACATTTCAGCATTTCGAGACAGGCTTCGCAACAAGCAGAAGCAGGGCTTGAACCCTCAAGCAGACAAGCTGGAACAAGATAGCACTCTGCCTGGGATGGGTGATTACATGGGTGATACTATTGCTGACTTGTTCCCCCACTGCACAGTTCTATTCGCTGGTACGTAGTGCGAGACATCTGGAAAATGTATCCAATTTGAAAACGCTCTCACTTTCTTCGTCCACTCTCGTCTTGACAGATATCGCCGGTTTCACTGCTTGGAGCTCTACTCGAGATCCCTCTCAAGTTTTCACTCTTCTCCAGAATTTGTATCAGGCATTCGACAAAGTTGCAATGAGGCGCCGGGTGTTCAAGGTGGAAACCATTGGAGACTCTTGTAAGTGAAGACACTGTGGTACAGCGCGGAAAGGGAGCCGCTGATTAGGAAGACTCCTCATGGCTCACTCTTCTTTTTGTGCTTCACTTTACAGATGTGGCAGTAACCGGCCTTCCAGAACCGCAACAGGATCACGCTATTATCATGGCGAAGTTTGCCCGCGACTGTTTGCAGAAAATGGAGGAAGTGACGAGTGCCCTCGAAGTTCGTCTCGGCCCCGATACGACCGACCTTTCGATTCGAGTTGGTATGAACAGGTAAGCAAGCATCATCGAGAGGGGAAGAGAAGCAGGTGCAGTAGAAGAACAATAAAAATACTCACACCCGCCTCGTCTCGTCTCTTCCTCTATTGTAGTGGCCAAGTTACGGGTGGCGTTTTGAGAGGAGACCGCGCTCGTTTTCAATTGTTCGGAGATACTGTCAACACTGCTGCACGCATGGAAAGTACCGGAGAGCGCGGCCGTATTCAGCTGTCGCAGAGTACTTGTGATTTGCTGGTTAGCGCAGGAAAAGAACGATGGGTCTTTCCACGCAAAGATACAGTGGCGGCTAAAGGCAAGGGTATTCTTCAAACTTATTGGTTGCAAATGGATGGCGGGCCCCGAGCTGCAAACATGGCCGATTCTTCTAGCGCTGTGCTTCAAGAAAATGCAGTAGCTCTAGTGCCCAACACACCGCACGCACTGAACTCTGCTACTGTAGCAGGCAAACAAGAATCCCGCCTCGTCGGTTGGATGACTGAAGTCTTGTTGGATTACGTGAAACAGATTGTAAGCGATGAACCAAAGGAGGGTGGGCTCACTCAACTCTTCCTACACATTCCAACCGAAACTCACTTTGCATTTCTCTTCTCTCGCTATTTCTTCTTTAGGTGGCCAAGAACAAGGTCGCTCGAGGTGGAACTCCGCGCTCCTCTGGAGTTGCCTACCGCCACGATCCTGGAACTATTTGCTTGGATGAGCTGGTGGAGTCCTTCCCACTTCCCAAAGAAAACACCCAAGAAGTTTCCTTGGCCATGGACCAATACTACCGTTCCATTGAATTGCACCCTGACGTGGCCAAGCAACTCCGCCAGTATGTCGCGGAAATCTCTTATCGATACCATGCTGAAAATCCTTTCCACAACTTTGCTCATGCATGTCATGTGACCATGAGTGTTCACAAGCTTATGAAGCGTGTCGTCAGTGATCACAATGGAACTGACGAATCGACCACCGGATCTAGCACCCTGAACGAGGACAACAAGCACTCGGCAACGTACGGAATTCTAACATCGGATCCGTTGACATTGTTTGCCATCGTTTTTTCTGGCTTGATTCACGACGTCGATCACCGCGGAGTCTCGAACATGCAACTTTCGATAGAAGACCCTGAGCTTGCGGAACACTATCGCAACAAGAGTATAGCCGAACAGAATTCGTTTGATATCGCCTGGGACTTGCTCATGATGAGTCAATTCGACTCCCTTCGACAAGCCATTTTCCCCACATTGCCGGATCTTATGCGATTCCGCCAAGTGGTTGTCAACACTGTACTTGCCACTGATATATTTGACAAGGAACTCGGAGACATGCGCAAAGCCCGTTGGGACCGTGTGTTCGGAGACATCGAAACTGATGGTAGCGCGGCAGCAGCAGGATCAGAGAGTATCATCTCTAAAAATACCAGGGCTACCATTGTATTGGAGCACATCATCCAAGCCTCGGACGTTTCACACACGATGCAGCACTGGCATGTGTACACTAAGTGGAATCGTCGATTGTTTGAAGAAATGCATCTGGCATTTACACAAGGAAGAATGGGGAAAGACCCCTCCGAATTCTGGTACCAGGGTGAACTTGGATTCTTTGACAACTATGTTATTCCTCTGGCCAAGAAGTTGCAGGAGTGTCGCGTGTTTGGGGTTTCCAGTGATGAATATCTGAATTACGCCATGTCCAACCGCGCCGAGTGGGAGAGAAAAGGACAATCCATCGTCGAAGATATGGTCATATCGATTCAGCCCGTTGAGCAGGAGTCGTCCGAGACCGAGGATGAACCGAATGAAGTACCGGTGGGAGTAGTCTAGAAGAGCAAGCAATGCAGAAGTTGAAACAAAATACATAAGGATACAATAGATACAACACAGTATATTTTCGCCTCGGCATTGTATGAGTTGGTCTAGTTGTCGTCCATTGTCAATCGATTCAACATCTGACATTTAAATCTTTTTTCGTCGTCACAAAAGCAGGGCTGAATGCGACACAGTCCGGCAAGTCGAGTTTTTCTGATCGAATTGTTCGACCATTGACTGGTACGATCGCGTGCTTCGACTTCACTGCTCACTGCGGGGCTCAATAAAATGCCGGGTTAGTTTAGCGCGGTGCTTGTGGTGCTCTGATTGCGATGCTTCTACCGGTACCCAGGATGTATAATATGGATCTGGATCCGATCCGTTCATTCCCTTGTTGGTTGTTGCCGTTGCAATCCATTTCAAAGCCTACAGTATATCGCCCACAGTCTTTCAACGTTCCATAGGACGCAAATCAGAGAGTATAAGCAACAAAACAATGTTACCATCAGACACAGTAGAAGGAACAAAAGAAGAAAATGAAAAAGAAACGATTGTCCTTGTTTTGACGGCGTTTGGTCCCTTTGGTGGCGTGGACGAAAACCCGTCGAATATTTTGATTCAGGAATTGCCGTCTTTTCTAGAAGAAAAACAGCAACACCATCAGTCGACGAAGAATAGCAAACCATGGAAGGCCCAAGTCAAAGATCGAATCCAAGATATGGTGATCGTGGAAACATCGGCAGAAGGCGCAGCTGCCGCCATGGAAGAATTGGCTCTGAATATTTCTCAAAAAATGCAAGACGGCAATAAGACCAAGGTATTCTGCTTACATTTGGGGGTGAACGTCTTTGGAACGGGATATCACTTGGAACAGTGTGCATACAATGATGCTACCTTTCGAATCCCCGACCAGCGGGGCTACCAACCCCAAAAGGAGTCTATTCTTCCCAGTGCGCCCCTAGGAACACCATGCGACACGAGTTGTAACGTATCGGATCTGGTAGAACAGCTATCCAAGGCGTTCCCAGCCGTAGAAAGCAAAGTGAGCACTGATCCTGGTCGTTTCGTTTGTAACTATTTGTATTACACAAGTTTACACAAGGTCCAGAAGGAGTTGCCGAAGATAGTTGAGGGCACTCTGTTCCTACACATTCCTTCCTTTGACAAAATTCCGAAAGAAATCCAGCTAGAATATCTTGCAGAGTTGATGCGGATACTGACACAAGTCGAGTCGAATTGAATTAATAATTATCGCTATGGTAGCAACTTCACTTTTACATTAAGAGCGTTCTCAGTGCGGCTACTATGCCGCTGTAGCTGGGCTCTTCGCCTGAAAGGGCCATGAAAAGGCGCCACTTGTCTCTGTATTGCCCGCCCCGTTGAGCAAAACTACATCTTCCAGCCACTGCACCATGAAGTCATTGCATTCTGGGAGCTCATCGAAAGGAATATGACCTCCCTGCACAATACTAATGGAGACGGGATGTTCGGGACTCTTGACCAAATCCAAGTAGAATTGACCCACCGGTCCCGCAAAAGGAGTTACCTGATCCTTTGTGCCCCACACCAAATGCACAGGAGTTTTCTTCATAAAATCTGCATGGTCTTCGTGCAATTGCATGGGCGTCTTTCCAGCATCGTTTGTGTATATCTGATTCAGTGCTTCGACCGACCCGGGATCCTTTGCGGGGAGGTAGAAGCTTTCGACCAACGCGTCATCTACTCGAAGCTCGGGATCTG
This sequence comes from Nitzschia sp. pyKryTriq1, assembly GCA_956465555.1. Classification (NCBI taxonomy): domain Eukaryota; phylum Bacillariophyta; class Bacillariophyceae; order Bacillariales; family Bacillariaceae; genus Nitzschia; species Nitzschia sp. pyKryTriq1. The sequence continues at coordinate 3,757,509 of OY101116.1, forward strand.
GTGAGCACTTGTAAAGTCCCAACAGAGCATTCCGAAGCAAATCTTTCGTCACAACATCTTCCAGCACATACTTTAGCAATGGGACATTGTCAAAAATCAACTTGTCCAGGGTGTCGAACAAAAAGGTGAACAGCACGCGTTGAAATGAATTCAAGTTGGGATCCTTTAAAAGATTTCGACTGTTCATGCCGACTCCACAATTGAACATTCCTATCCCTTGAATTCGAGACGGCAATTTCGCCTCTCCTTTCGTTTGGTCGTCGTCTCCCACCAGCACAACGTGATCGCCAGTGGCGGCAGACAATGCCACGACACTACCCAAGGAGTTTCCTATCAATACGACACGATTTTGCCTTGGAATGAATTTCTGGGTGTATTCTTCCACCATTTTGGCCCATAAGTTGATGGAATATTCGACATTATCAGCCCGTCCAGGTTTGGTGGATTTGCCCTGGCCCAGTAAATCGAGGGCATGAACGGTGTATCCCGCCTGAGTCAAGGCTTTCAGAGTTTCTCGCCAATATAGAGTGGAGCATCCAAACCCATGAATTAAAACAACTTCCGGCTTCTTCGTTTTGCTGCCTTTTCTTTTTGCTTGCTTGCGTTCTAATGATGATGATGATGATGATGATGCTGACCCCAAACCTGTCAAAACCTCAATACCCTCTCCACCAAACAAGAATCGGCCTGCAGCTTCGGCCGGATTGGTCGGAAGCCCCGCCGCCGGGTCAGGGCGCGCAATTTCCGCATAGCATTGATGACCCTGAAACTCCCACAATTTCTCCTCGGAAACCGTGGTTGCCTTATTATTAGAAGTATTGCCCGACGATGAAAAGAGAAAAGAAGGACTGTCGGATAATCGAGCGATTCCTTGTCTTCGAAAGTCTAGACTGGAAGCAGGAGTGTAGGCAGCTGTAGATACGATGCAATAAGCCGAAGAAAGGAGTCTCACGCTCCACAAGTGGGAAATCAAGGAAATCCGTAGATTCTTCTCTGCAATCATAATCTTGAAGATATTGCCAGTGACAGTCGGTCAGTGCCCTTTCTATGCTTTCTGGCTGCAATATGTGCTTTCGGATCAGCAGGAATCAGCACTTGCAATAACAAAAAATAGAGCCATGAGCGACATGAGGCGCAATTTTTTTCATTGTGGTATGGTTTATGGTTTCTGGTTTCTGGTTTCACATCTGCACACGTCACGGCCGAAGAAAAGAATCTCCGACTCGACTGACTTCAAATTATGCTATCGCCTGCTGGAACGATACCAGGTACAGTACCAGTACCAGGTACCGTACTGTACCAGGTACCTGGCACTGTACAAGTGCTGTACCATGTACAAGTACCGTACCCGTACAGTACCAGGTCCGGTATGTAGGCCCTCTACCCCTACCGGTACCAGGTACAGTACTCGTAGCTAGTACCGGTAGAGCCACGATTCATTCATTCAAGGAACAACGTGGAACATAACGACTGAGAGTCATTGTTTTTGGTTGTGTCGCAGGGCATAATTATAATTCTAGCAACGCACGCACGACCGACCGTCGTCGTCAAGGATTATTAGAAGCAGATGTCAAAAGCAATATTCCATCATGCATCATGCAAAAGAAATTCAACGACGGGGATATTACAGTCGATACCGGTACGGTAGAGATCTAATAGAGAGATGATGTATCCCGTGGGGTGAGAACTCTCTCTCTCTCTCAGTTGTACTCAGTACTGTATGTACCTGAAACCCGAACCAACAGAACAAGACGAGAAGACACAAGGTTCCAACTCTTGTCCCTTGGTACGAATATTCCACTACTTGTAGAATTTCCATGACAACACAAAAAGGAGGCAAGCCACAGTACTCTTACAGTCGAACTACAAGTACAGTAAATTGATCATCCGCCATGGCACCGACAAATTCGTACGCTCCGTCGGACGAGCTTCAAGACGATGAAGAGGACGTTGAAAAGCCCCTTGAGGAAACGAGCAAGCCCGGCGGCGAGGTCGAGGAGTCATCATCAACGTCCTCCCAAAAACCAGCTGATGCTGCTGCCTTGGCGACGGCGAAAGAAGTCATAAGTTTCATGCCGGATCTCAAGACTAAAGTCTATTTTGGGGTCGGTGTCTTTTGTGCCGCTGTCTCAGGATGCGTCTTTCCAGCCATGGCATTTCTCTTTTCCAAAAGTTTCGAAGATTTATCAGGATCGACCAGTAAGTACATATGATGCATATAGTTCATACGGTTCCGCATGATGCACAGTCAGTATATACATGTTGGTCCTCGAGTGTCGACTCAAAAACTGCATTTTGTTTTCAGGCGAGGACTCATACATTGGGACGATTCGAACGCTTGCTTTTTCATTCATGGTACTCGGGTAAGGAGGACAGCTGCGCGTCTCATCCATTTCATTGCATTTCATCTTAATCAAACACCAAGAATTTCTGTACCAACATGATTCAATATCTGCCTGTCGATGGTTTTGATATCTAACATTTTCGTTTTTCGTTTTCTTTGACCAACAGAGTCGTTGCCTTCGTCTTCATGACGCTACAAGCGACATTTCTGGAAATGGCTGCCATGGCAACCACCAATAACCTCAAAACAAAATGGTTCCGAGCGCTGCTTCGCCAGGATATGGCCTACTATGATCTACGTGACATATCTGGCACAGCCACTCTACTGTCGTCCAACGCCATCAAATTCCGACGGGGGATAGGGAAGAAATTAGGCGATGGTGTCCAGTTCTTTTTCACAATCATTTTAGGTCTTGCCTATGGTTTTTGGAGTTCTTGGGAGATCTCGCTCTTCATCCTGGCGGTGGTGCCGTTTATGGCAGCAAGTGGGGCGTTTCTGACGAAAATGGTCACCACTCAAACCAAACGGGCCAATTCTTCCTACGCCAAGGCCGGCTCTATCGCGTACACGGCGGTCTCTGCCATTCGAACGGTTCTCTCCTTGAATGCCGTAGATAGCATGGTATCGAAGTACACAGAGGCAACACAAGACGCCTACGAGGGTGCCACAACGCAAATTATGCAACTAGGACTCGCCAATGGATGCCTGCTGTCGTCGGTCCTCTTATCTTATATCCCTGTTGCTTTGTATGGGGCCTACATGCTCTATTCTGGTGTGCAGGAAGATGGTTGCGATCCTTCAGGGTCGTCGATCAATAATCCGGAATGTGAGCCAGTGACTGCCGCGGGCATCTTTGGAGCGATGTTCGGTATATCATTTGCAGGATCGGTAATGCCTCAAATTACGGCCTCATATGAAGCTTTCATGGGAGCCCAGTCGGCCGCTTATCCAGCACTGGAAGCGATTTATCGAGATACGTCCACCGACAAGGAAAAGGCGGCCGAGCTGGATGAAAAGTCGCAAGCACTGCAGCGTCGTGGCTCCTCAGTGGCATTGCCAAAATATGCTATTGACTCGTTGTCCTCTGCTGGAACAAAACTGAAAGCTTTGACCGGCGACATCGAATTTCACGACGTTCATTTCGCCTACCCATCCCGTCTGGAGGTGGAAGTCTTTCGTGGCTTTTCATTGAAGGTACCCGCTGGCAAGACTGTCGCTCTCGTAGGAGCAAGTGGTGGGGGGAAAAGCACAACCGTCCACTTGGTGGAGCGCTTTTACGATGTTCGGAGTGGGCTCATCACTTTGGACGGAGTCGACATTCGAAGTTTGAACATCAAGTGGCTTCGCGAACAGATTGGCTTGGTCAGCCAGGAACCCAAGCTGTTCGCTCAATCCATCCGCGACAATATTGCGATTGGTTTACCAGGAGCTTCGCAAGAGCAAATAGAGGAAGCCGCCCGCAAGGCCAATGCTCACGATTTCATCATGAGTTTTCCCAACGGCTATGACACTCAAGTTGGAGATGAAGGTAGCCAAATGAGCGGTGGGCAGAAGCAACGCATCGCTATTGCTCGAGTCCTCATCAAGAAACCCAAGATTCTGTTGCTGGATGAAGCCACAAGTGCGTTGGACAGCGAGTCTGAAGCGGTGGTCCAAGAAGCGTTGGACGTGTTGATGCAAGAAGGAAACCAGACGGTCATTGTGATTGCCCATCGTCTTTCTACAATTCGAAACGCCGACATGATCGCGGTAGTATCAGATGGCAAAGTCGTGGAGACGGGAAGTCACAGTGAGCTCATGGCGAAGGGTGGTGCTTACGCTGACCTTGTCGCAGCGCAGACTCGGAAAAACATACATGACAAGAAGGACGAAAGCACAGTAGCAACTAGTTCTGCTTCATCACAAACAAGTAGCAACCCTCCTTCAAGATCTGCGAGTTTTGTGGGAGAGCCATCCGAGTTGTTGAGCCAAGATATGGCTGGTAACGTGGAAGTAGACATCGGTGACGCTGTTCCAGTAATCCGGTTCCGCGATGTCCACTTTCACTACCCCAGCCGTCCCCAGAACAAAATCTTCCGTGGCCTCAACTTGGCGGTGAAGGAAGGCGAAACATTGGCAATTGTTGGTCCATCGGGCCAAGGCAAGTCCACTCTCGTACAATTGATCGAAGCCTTTTACCGTCCAACCAAAGGTTCGGTAGAGTTTCATGGTGAAGATATGGAAGCCCTGAATGTCAGGTGGGTCCGTGACCAGCTTTCTCTAGTAAGCCAAGAACCCGTCCTCTTTGATTCGACCATCGGAGAGAATATCCGCTTTGGATGCACAGGAGCAAGTCAAGAAGACGTGGAATGGGCCGCACGAGAAGCCAATGCCCATGATTTCATCATGGGTTTTCCCGATGGCTACAACACGCAGGTTGGCGCCGGATCGTCACTTCAAGTGTCTGGGGGTCAAAAGCAGCGTATCGCGATTGCTCGCGCTTTGCTTCGCAAGCCGAAAGTACTACTGTTGGACGAAGCTACGTCTGGTATGTGGTCATTGTCCTATCCTCCGATCGGTGTTGTATTGCGTCCCAAAATATGTGAAGCTAACACTCGTTTCTCTTTGCAACCAAACCACAGCGTTGGACAGTGAATCAGAACACGTCGTCCAAGAAGCCTTGGACAAGATCATGGCCGATATGACCCAGACTTTCATTGTCATTGCTCATCGGCTTTCTACCGTCCGCAATGCAGATCGCATTGCAGTGATTGAGCATGGCAAGGTTCGTGAGCTGGGTACACACGATGAGCTCATGGCCATTCCTAACGGCAAATATCGACGCCTCCAGGATCTTCAAAACTTGGATATAATTACCAAGTCTAAACAACACGAGGATGACAAAGATCACCAGAACGAAGACGAGGATCTCCATGGAGAGCACAAGAAGAAGGAGGAGGAGGAAGATGATGAAGTAAAGCTTACCAAAGAGGAAGAGAGAAAGTATGCCGAACGCGCTCGGCTCTTTGCGAAGGGCGACAGATATTACTTCGTCGTGGGCGCGTTTGGTGCTACCCTGGCTGGCTTGATGTTCCCAGGTTGGGGATTTGTCTTTGCCTATATGGTGCAGGTCTTGTACTATCGCGTGGACGGGTGTGACGACAGTCAAGTACCGCCCATTGCCTATTATCCCCAGTTCGATACCTGCCAAGAGTACTGGGACGATGTGGCGGACTACATGAAGGATTTGTCCTTCAAAATCTTCTACGGCCTCTTGGGGCTGATGGGTTCTTCCATGATTGGAAATATCCTAATGTTTTATGGATTCGGAACAGCTACAGAGCGAATGAACAAGCGCGTCCGCGATGCGGCCTTTGGCAATTTGATTCGTCAAGAAGTCGCGTATTTCGATCTTCGTCCCGTGGGGACTATCACCACCGAGTTGTCCGATGATGCTGCCTTGATTCATTCGTTTTCAGGACAGCCTATTCGTATGCTTGTCATGAATCTGTCAAGTGTGCTCGTTGGAATCGTCGTCGCATTTGTGTACATGTGGCCCTTTGCCTTGATGACGTTTGCCGTTATGCCTTTTATGAGCATTGGGAAGGCTATGGAAATCCAAACTTATGTCAGCGATGAAGGCAAGGAAGTCAAGGACGGAGAACAATGGCCATCCAATACTTCCGGAGGAATCATGGTGGAATCCTTATTGAACATTCGAACTGTCGCTTCTTTGACAATTGAAGACGAGCGCATTGATTCCTACCAAAAGGCTCTTTTGAAAGAGGATCCTCATCCCGTCCGCCAAACGGTGATAAAAGGAAGTACCGGTGGCATTTCGCAATTTGTTCAAATGTGGTGCATGGCATTGATGTTCTGGTTCGGAGGCTGGCTCATGTTTCGTTTCCCAGAAGACTATACGTTTCAAGACATGTTGATTTCCATGTTTGGACTCATGTTTGGTTTGACTGGCCTTGGAATCGCCATGGCCGACTTGGCCGATAGCGAAAAAGCCAAGGCGGCGGCCAAACGTATCTTTGACTTGATTGATCGGAAGTCCCAGATCGATCCCTTGAGTGAGGCCGGAAAGAAACTTGATTAATTCAAATCTTCTCGTATGAAAAACTACATTTCAAAATGTAGTCTACCAAAAGCATGGTATAATGTATTAGTTTTCATCTTCTTGCGGTCTACTATTATAGTAATACCAGGACGTGTGTGGTATAGTGTAGTCTACGTAGAGAATAGATTCTACTACTACTACTACCGGTACTACTACTCTACTATATCGTAAAGCAGCGAAAAAGTGCACTGTCTAATTTAGTTACTACCTTGACGGTCGAGAGCAATGAATCTCTACTCTAGTAGTCCGCCGGAACGATAGCAGCCACACCAGACAGTCCTCTTATTGACTCAGTGGACTCTTTTCACCCGTGCGGGATCCGATCGCAGCGCTACCTATTAGTAGTCTGCACATCTACGAAGACGATGGAACCTAGTTCTGTGCTTGCATCCTTCGTCGATTTCGCTTGCGCGATTCATTCAACATCAGAGCAGGCTGCTGCCAACTAGCACGTAGCATAGCAAGCTTCTCTTCCATGTATAGTTGGCAGCGCAGAGTACCAAACGATTTCATACAACTGATTGCCTTGCCTATAGTACTAGAGTAGAGAGACGAGAGAGTAGGAAGAGAGAACCCAGCACCATCAGGAAGGGGGGATATTATGCGCAACAAATTCGAATCACACGACTCAAAAATTTCAAATCGCTACACACGTATAGTTACTACCAGATGGTACATAGGCCTCGACGACTCCAAATAACTTACGTCGATTGAGGTAGGATAATAGAGATGCTACAACTAGTTGAGATAAAGATCACAAATCCAAAAGGAATTATACACAGTTACATCCTCACATTCGGGTTTCAGGTACCAGCTTCAATCAGGATGATTTGCTATCGCCAACTCGCTAATGGCCGGCTGGCGCAAGCCACATGGTATAACGGCCTTATCATATGCGCGCTGGCTCGCCATCTTATACTTGCTTGGTCCCCGTGGACTGGTTTTCTAGTCCATCTTTCTTTTATTTCGTCTCTAATACATAAACTGACCAAATAGGTCATTCCTGTCATCTTTGCCCATACGCTTGGTGAGTGGATCCGCCAACATTTTATGTGTCGGAACCCATGCCACAATCGTCGCTCCAGCTGCTACCGAGTATCGCGTGACATGGTATGCCAGTTGGTTATGCTTCTTGTCCAAGCGTGACTCGACCTTTGATGAGTTCTTGACCACTGTTTCATTATCACATAGTATTTTCGTTGCTCCATCCAGTGGCACGCCAAACATCCGCAATTTGAATCTCAAGGCTTGGATTGCCTCTGTGCACGTCTTCAGTGCAATAAACTCCGACCCGAAGGTACTTGATTCCACAGTTCGTTGCCTCTTACTATAAAATATGATAGGGGCCATATTCATGAAAATCAGAAATCCTGTGTGGGATCTTCTCGTCTTCTTGTTGGCCGCATGCGAGGCATCACAATATGCCGTCGTTGTAACGGACTCCCCTCGAGGTTCAGGTGCTCCCTTTGGGATTTCTTCTGCAGCATCAGTATAAACTTCCTTGAAGTGATTCACTGCTTCGAAATCGAAGTGGATATGCGATAGGTTCGGCCTTCCTGGGACAAAACATAAGGTCCTCTTGGGATATGCCTTGAGGTATCCGAAGATATTTAGTAGCTCATTCAGATGTCCCCGCCTTGGTCCTGCCTGGTATTCACTCAGGATCGCAACTTCATGTAAAATATCAATCCTTCCAATCTCCGTTGCCCACCTGAGGATTCCTATCAGTTCTTGGTAGTACGTAGTCTCATCCTCATCGAGTTCTTCACTTTCATCCAACTCTGGAATACACCCGGCCGTCATGGGAGTTGTGGTCCTTGAAGGTAGGGGTCGTTGGTTCTTTCGCTTTAGCTTGTCCTCCACTGACTCAAGAGCGGCAATTATATACTTGGAACTATCCATGCACCAACAGTCATAGCCCATGATATCCGTTTTCCAAGTTAACTTTGCGCCAAGGTAGTCGTCTGGGGGCTTGATCCCATCCAAGCCTCCTTTGAATGTAAATTGATCCATCAATCCCTTCATGATATCTTGAGGCTTCTCGGATATGGCTAATATGTCATCAACATACACGAGCACATACTCGTAGTACTTCGATCCGTCTATCTTGGTCGCTGCCCTCATCCATACATCTGGGTCCGCATCGCTGGGTTTGAATCCGAGGTCAGCAATCTTCATGGCCAAGAAGGATCTGAAGCTCGCCCCTGCTGACTTCAATCCGTACAAGGCGCGTTCCACAATGAAGAGCGTGCCCTTTTCTGCTCCGAACTCGTCCCCGGCGACCGTGTATATCTTCTCCTTGTTTGGGGCCGTGAGGTATGCATTTTGTATGTCACCGGCCAAAATGTCCAGACCGTTAAGAGCCGCCAATGTGAGGCAAATGCGAACAGAGTCCCTCGCCACAACCGAACTATAGGTTACAGAAGCTGGAACATCGGTGGTATGTCCCCCAGCTACCAACCGAGCTTTTCTTCTGAAGTTCTCACCGAGTTTTACATCAAAGATCATGTGACACTTGATGCCTTGATAGCCAAGTTTCTCCAATTCATGCGGATTTTGTTCCTCTGACTTCGCGAAAGCGACTCGGACGTTTGCCATTTCCTTTGCAATGGCTTCCTGCCATAGCCTGTTCCCATTTTCTTCATCAATCTCGATGGCTTCTTTAACCGACTTGGGGATCCGTATTCCATACTTGTGCGTTCGCTGCCAGTACTTGGACTTTACCTTTCCGATCATGTTCTGTCGTTTCTTCATTGTATATGGTACCCACCAGGCGAACGCCGGTTCTTCTTGTAAGCCGTGTGCTGTAGCAAACTCTGCCAGCTCGATTGGGTACGAGTCTTTCAGATCCTTGAGGTCGATCCAGTCAGTCATGCCCCCTTTCCATCTGACCTGGATCTGCCAGCCCTTTAGGGTCCTTACACGCGTGGTGGTTCCGTGCTTATTTAGTCTCATGCCGCGGGAGATCGGCACCGCATTCTTGTCCTTCTTGATATCAATGATTTCGTCAAGCATAAGGTGCCTGTGCCCTTCGTCATCGGTTTGTGCGAATAAGTTCTCGGCGATTACGTTTGCAGTTATCTTCTCTTCTTCACCGTTCAAGCCCACACACACGTATTGTGCTGTGTTGGTTACGAAGTTATCCGTCCTCTTGCCTACTGGCTTGCCGTCTTCATCGATCACTCTCTTCTTTACTGAATATTGAACTGGGTGGTGCCTGTGCCCTTCGTCATCGGTTTGTGCGAATAAGTTCTCGGCGATTACGTTTGCAGTTATCTTCTCTTCTTCACCGTTCAAGCCCACACACACGTATTGTGCTGTGTTGGTTACGAAGTTATCCGTCCTCTTGCCTACTGGCTTGCCGTCTTCATCGATCACTCTCTTCTTTACTGAATATTGAACTGGGGTTCCGTCTTCTCCCCGCGGCAGTGTGAACTGCATGTCCAAATAGGGATCAGGAGCCACTTCATCTGTGTCAGCGTCATCCTGTCCGGCAGGGACGTCGTCATTGCTGATCAGGCGGGTGTACTCTCGGATGAAATCTTCGTCTTCATCCTCGAGGCTCAGGACATGCGCAGATGGTCCGTGAAGGATCGAGTGATTTGGTCCTCGCTCTTGAATTCAAATCCAAAACAAAACGATTCAAGCATCCCACGAACGAAAACGATTCCATACGCAACCCCATTGTCATCATAAGAGCACGGGTCTGATAAACCAAATAACTTACGTCGATTGAGGTAGGATAATAGAGATGCTACAACTAGTTGAGATAAAGATCACAAATCCAAAAGGAATTATACACAGTTACATCCTCACATTCGGGTTTCAGGTACCAGCTTCAATCAGGATGATTTGCTATCGCCAACTCGCTAATGGCCGGCTGGCGCAAGCCACATGGTATAACGGCCTTATCATATGCGCGCTGGCTCGCCATCTTATACTTGCTTGACTCATCGTACGCGGACAACACGAAGAGAACGTGACGGCGTTAGGCGGTACTCGTACAGTACTGTATCCATGCAGTACCTTACAAGTACAAGTACTGTACACGTACCGGTACAAATATTTAGCATTTATTTTTCACAAGATTGAGTATTGAGATTGAAGGAAGCTTCGTCCATAAAGTATCATCATTTCACACATAATACGAATAATAGTAGCAAGATGGTGTCGGCTACCGATCCAACTCCTCTGAAAGCGAATACTACCAAAAGCCGCCAGCAGCAGCAGCAGCAGCAGCACCAACATAGATTATTCCGGGACGCGGAGGATGAAATTTCCTTCGGAGAGGCCTCGCTATCATTCTCGGCCGACGATGAAGTCACGGAAGTGGATAAACTCCGACGAAGAGAAAAAGCACAACATCGAGTACGAGTGCCGGTACCCAGCATTGCTCTAAATGGCACCTTCCCCGATAGTCCGATGAGAACATTATCTTTCGAACCAAGTACTACGAGTACACATAGCAGACCTCGCTCCCCTCCTAATATTATTAGAGCAGGAGGAGGTGCTGCTGCTGCTGCTGCCACTGGCGAGATGTCTGCGACTGTCGAAGGAACCCCTGACAGCACTCGCGGAGATACTCATGCTAATTCCGAGGAAGGAGGAACCCCTGCTGCGGCGGCCCCATCACCACCACCACCACCACCACTCTACCAATCTCGCAGATTCAAGGGTTATTTGACAATATTCTTGGCCTCGATTATCAACTACCAAGCCGCCTATCTGGCGAACGAGCCGCTCGGCATTACAGCGGTACGTCCCACCATGTCTCAGATAGTATATGCACAGTGGGTCTCGATGCTATCCGCGGTTGTGACTGGAGTGATTGTCCTCATTCACTTGGATCGATATTCCCCGCTCGAGTCCTCCTTGTGGCGGCCCGCCTTTTCACCGAAATCCAAATTTGAATCGTGCATTATTTTCTTTCTATTGCTCTGGTGGTCCGTCGCTACCATTGTACAAACATCGGTCACGGGAATCGCTGGGGATGGTAAGGAACAATACAATCTATATTATTCTACTTGGGTCTGTTGCTGGACCTGTTTGTGGATTGCCGAGCGAAAATTTGTAGACTATGGCTATCCGGCCTTTCGGAGCTTTGTCACTGGCTGGCCGTATCGTGCTCCTGGGTGGATCTCAATCTTTATCACAGATTTTTTCACCCTCTGGTGGTATATCGATTGTTTCAATAACCAAGAGGTAAATCCGGATCGGATTTCGGAACAGCTGGTACCCTTTTACGAAAAAATACCGCGCTCCCAATACCAATGGCTGATATTTGTCGCCGCCTTTACGCTCCTTCCAAGTGCCATCTTTATAATGGCCGAAATCGTGCGGGCAGGGGAAGAAAATAATCATCAGCAGCATGAGCCCGCCATAGTCACCACGTCTGCTGGTGGTGGTGGTATTACGGATTCAATGACAAGCATTCACGGAGGAGGCCGAGTACGAGCCTCTACGCTAACCTCGGCCAGTGATGTCCACAGCATGACGGCGGCACGTGAATCGTCACCTAATCTTATCAATGGCTCGGCAATACGCCAGCAAAAATCGTCTCGACACCCCGATAAAAAGAGCGGGGAAACGATTTTTGAAGGCTTTTGTTTGCTGTGTTTGACCATTTGTTGGATTCCCAGTGTCATTGCTGCCACAACTCCGGGAGGGTTTGCCAGTCAAGTGGGAAATGCCTACTTTTTCACGTGGGCCACCACTGTGTTTGTTTTGGAAACCTTTCTATGGTTTATTCATGACTGGCGTCAAAGTGTCCACAATGCGTTGGAAGAGAAGGAGTGGGAGTATCGGCAACATCAACAGCGCGTATTGCAAATGACATTGCAAAGAGTTCAAGCAGCTGAAGCTCGTACCAAAGAAGAAGAAGAAGAAGATTCTGATGAAGAAGAATCCGAAGGCGAAGATGGCGACTATTATTACGACTACGACAATGATGCCGACCAAAGAAGCGAGCATGTCGATTTGGACGGTCGAAACGACGACAACGACAGAATCGTCTCGCCCCCTCGACCGATCCATCATTTCCAAGGCGATGATGATAGAGGAGCACGATATGTAGGTTTCAAGGAGGATCATCATTTGAAGGAAGAAGAAAGTGGACACCACGATGATGATGTAGCAGAGGAACTCCGATTGAAACAGGCAAATGCGACAGCCTACTTTGACACATTGGACGACATCTTGGAGTAACAAGCGAACCTCTTCTTGGGGTTTAATCACTGTTCTTTTAAGCTAGAGTAGAGTAGAAGATTAGTTACCGCTCTACACTAGCATCCAAACATCACCGACGAGGACGACTCAAGATTAACAATGGCACAATACTTTTACATCAACAAAGTACTCAGTAGCACTATATTTCAAGCATTACTACACAACCATCCCTTCAAGCAACGACGCTGCTGTAGTTCAAAGACTTCTTGGTGGTTTACCATCCAGGTTTTTCTTCAGTTTCATTGGATCCCACCGATGTCGCATTGGGTAATCCTGCATTCTGCAAAAGTTCTCGAGCTACATCCATACCCATACTGTCTACAAAGCCTTGAATCCATGGTCGTATCTCATCGTCCGAGCCTCCACCTCTTTCTACCGCCCGCTCCAACCATATATCTCTTCGTCGCAATGTTCCCTTTCTTGCATCGTCACGAAACGAGTAAGATTCCCAACTGCCCAAATAGTGGTGAATACCCAGGGGAATCGATCCATAATTCCGCCAAGGAGAAGATGCGGGACAGACAGATAGCAAGGGTCTATGTGTTCTTCCACCTTGTCGCAGATCCTCGTCCGTTATCCGAGACACATCAATGACGGCCTTTCCAAGTCCATCATGCTTGCCTCTCTTGGTATGTCTATATCGATACCGGAGAGTATCGAATCGATCGGGATCGATCCAATCTGGTACATAATATCGTTGTTGGACCACATTTCTTTCGCTTTCCACGGCACTGTAGAGAGCGCGCGGGACATGTAAACATATCTCCGAAAGATCACGTTGTATTGTTTGACTGACGTTGCTGCTGCTGCTGCTGCTGCTGTTGTTGTTGTTGCTATTGTTGTTGTGTGAGCCTGGTGGAGCTTGCTTGTAGGCCTGGATCAGCTTCAGAATGTGGCCAGGCTGACGCTTGAACGCTACGCTGCTATAATCCTCAGCATCATGTGTTGCTGTTGTTGTTGTTGTTCTAGATTGGTGGTTTTGTTCTCTGGAAAAGAAGAACTCATCACTGATTGTCAAGAATTCATCGGTATCGTGATACGTCGTGTATGTCCGGTTCCGATGGTGCAAATATCGGGAGCATTCTTGATAAAACTGAGCCTGCCGTGCATTGTGCATGTTTTTGAGCTTGCCCTTGTCATCCTTTGGACTTCTTGTTAAATTTTCTTGTGCAAAATCCGAGTCACTCCACACTGTGATTTCGTCCATGAGAGAATACCAGCGTTTGGGGATTTCTAGTTGGGTCGACGAGTACGGATCCACGGCGATCACGAGATGCCTCAATGGTAGCGCAAAATAGTGATAAGCGATCCATTCCGCCATGTGGTGGTTATCATCCATCCAGAGGATGCAAGCCGAAAAGCTCTCGTCAGGCACCAAACTATTCATATGCATTTCATTCTTGCTGTTCAAAATATCATGATTGGCTTGTTGGCTGTAGGATGGGCGATTTTTTGTGATTTCCCACGAGAGGCCTTTCAGTGACTGGAATTCATGGTACTTTCGAAACGACAAGAGGAATAGAGGAATGGTGAATAATATGATTTTTTTCAGTTGTTGCTGTCGTCTTGTTGTTTCTCCCTTGTTGGTTGTTAGCTTGGATAGCAAAATCGTCATTTCCGACAATGAGAAAACGAAACAAAGCTACCACTCCAAGCCGCTCCACAACCAAACCTCACGCCCTGTTCATATTCTTCGCGACACCGCAATAATAAGAGCAAAGAGCAAACAAAACGTTGTTGAAGTATTCGTGAGATAAAAAATACCGAATTGATGTGGTCATATTAGTCAGATTAGTAGCGGCCGGGTCATTTCGAGAATGACTCGTCACCGATCGCTTGTTGCTGATCGTAATACTTTCATAACTTTCATGTTACTGCTTGCAATTATCCTATGCACACTCTTTGGCTACAGTATAACTTTCATGTTACTACTTGCAATTATCCTACACTCTTTCTTATTCGATACCCCGAATGGATTCTCCCGAACGACTAAAGGGATTAGAAGGGAAGGCCTATTAATTCGATAACGGTACCGGTAGTGTATGGCGGGGCACTGTTGAAATCGTAGAGTTCCGGGCTGCAACCTGCGGTACTTCCGGGATTTCTTGGGTTCACGAAAACTACAGAACATGCCGGCACATAAAATAACAGATACTCAACGGACAGTACGACATGGAATTCCAAATTGGAATTCCATTTTCCATTTTGGAATTCCAAAATGGAAATTGGAATTCCATTTTCCATTTTGGAATTCCATTTTGGAAATTGGAATTCCATTTTCCATTTTGGAATTCCATTTTGGAATTTGGAATTCCAAAAGGGGGCGAGTGCTGACTAAGGGGTCGCCCCCGCCACTCCAGTCAAGCGACAGTCAATCACAGCGCTACGGATCCGTTGGAAGCGCGCTATTTTACAAGGTGTTTCTGCTATTTCACAACGCGCGTGCCACAATTAATACGTCAGCAAATAACGATAATCACAAAGTTAGTGTTCTACAGGTAAGTTTTAACGTCCAACATACAACTACTGTAGAGTACTGTATTCAAACTACCGTAGAGTTCTGTATTCAAACTCTACGAGTACTCGTAGTACAGTCCTGTAGTTGTACCGGTACCGGTACGTACGCACAACAATCGAAATAGGCCGGCGACCATGGGATTATTTTTCATGCATGGCCGGCGCGAGAAGAAGCGCCAGTGCGCTTGAGAATACTTGTACCCGTACCTGGTACTGTACGAGTACCGGTAGTTGTACAGGGCGCAGCGGGGGGCGTTCGTTGCGAACCGCTCACCCCCTTAGGCAAATAAAACTTGGAATTCCAAAATGGGAAATGGAATTCCAAAATGGAAAATGGAATTCCATTTTCCATTTTGGAATTCCAAGCGCTTATGTATTTAAATTGACACTTAGGATTTTTGGGTTCAACGGTTCGCTGCAATTCTGCCGATAGCCGGAGAAATCCCGAAATTACTGCAGGTTGCTGGCTGCTCGACGATTTGGGCTCTTTTGAATACTTGGACTAACTAAACACGATTCGAAGTTTCGAAATGTAAATTAATGAGCTATTAGTGTCAGGGTATTCTTAGTGCCCTATGCACGAGGTAGTCGACAAGAATGATTGAAAGTAAAAATTATGAGCTAGAAATGAATTGTTATTTTGGAACCACTTGTTTCAAAATCAATTGTTGAGAAAAGATATTGCGCTTGAAGTACCTGTAGTTTTATTACCTGTAGCCTGAGTAACGAGTCGAGTCTTGTAACGTCTGTACGACGCTCAGCCGCTATTTACGAAACGGCCCCTTGATCGAGTAGGTCTAAAAGGTCGAATTGGTCATTCTCAGACATCAAAGAGACCACGCATAGTTCTACTAGAGAGTAGTAGAGTGCAGAAAAAAAAGTATCTTCAAGACAGAAAGATCGAAAGCGGCCAGGTGATGTCGCGGTGTGATCATCGTTCATTTGTCACATCCCCATCGCACCATCCCCGATAGCAAGCTTAGTGCAGAGCCATCAATCTCGCCTCTACGAAACCTTTTGGAGTTGGAGATACTGTACTCGTAGTCAGCAAACGATATTGCTACACGTACTATATACCAGCACTTTCAGTACGAAGAAATCGTCGACTACTATATTGTGGCTGATAGCGATGAATCGACTACTGCTACTAATGCCGAGAGTGACGATTCTCGTGATGATTCCGATGATTATGTTTCTTTCTTTCTTGGGACAACCGGTCAGTGCCTTTCGGATGGCACAGTACCATCAATCCATCAGACGTATTGTAAGATCTCCGTTGTTGAGACCGATCACCGTGGAACCCCCTCTTCCATATCCTATTACTAGTAGCATTCCTCCTTTTACCGCAGCTACCGCGGTCACCACAAGAATGTCTCAGCAGACGAGTAAAAGCAGCAGCGGTGGCGACGACGACCAACTTAGTCTCGTGTCGTCAATCGCCGATTCGGTACAAGTCAGCACAGTGGACGGAGAAACATTGTCTCTGGGCCAAGCGCTTCGTGGTGGACAGGACGAGGACAAAAGCGATGACAACACATCATCACCATCATCACCAGTTGTCTTGTCGTGCCTCTCTCATTTTGGAGATTTCAATGCCTGGGAATTGACACAGCAATATGTGGCTGCTCTCAAACCGGGCGGTAAATTGGCCGAATCACCATCATCGTCTACTGGTACGACTCCTCCTCCTCGAGTCGTCTTGGTGGGTATCGGATCCGTGGCGTCGGCCAACCAATTCGCAAAGGACTTGGAGTTACAAGACCTAATAGATTCAAATCGATTGACACTGGTGGCTGATCCAAATGGTGCTGTCACGGAAGCCTTGAATTGCTACAAAGGATGGCTGACGGTAGATCCGGTTCATCGGGAACGATATCCTCAGTCCGATGTCTCCCCTTATATCAAGCTACTTGGAATGATATTTGGATTTGGATCGCCTGGAACTATTCAAAATGTATTGTATGGCTATGTGGGAGACACATCGGGGCGTAAAGGAGTCGATGGGCGTGCGTGGGTTGTCGATTCCTTGTTGCAAGGAGCCTCAAAAGGACGGTTTCCGAAACTGTCATCCGAAGCCTTCAAAGATACGCCAATCACTTCATGCCTTCGTCCGTTTGAATTGGCCACTCTGAGGTTACAAACTGGGTTGCACATTGTTCAAAATTGGGGGAAACTTGTGCCTCAAGAAGCTACCAGTGGAATGACTCGCGTCGGGGACTTGTTGACTCGCATGGGAGGGACCTTTGTCTTGGACTCCTCGGATATGAATTGTCAATGGAGTTATTTTGATCAAGGAATTCTGAACTATGCCGATGTGGATGAGGTCTGCCAGGTCGTACAAGCGGTTTCTAGTGGACAGCAATATGTCCCATGGACCAAGCAGCAACGAGAAGCACTGAATCAAGAACGCGAAGCGGCGTTGGCTCGCAAGGTGAAAGAATCCTCCAATACTAGTCAAACGCCACCGGCCAAGCCCGCCTATTTTGCGGCGCCCATTGAAGAGGTTGTGGAGGCGGATCCATCGCTTGAAGTGACTGAGGAAGAATCTGCTATGGACGATGATTCATTGGACGAGTTAGAGGACGCTATCATAGAGGAGCTCGACGAAGAGGCGGTTGAAGAGCTGGAAGCGGCATTTGCAATGGATGGTGTTGAGGAAGGAGCATTGATTGAGGAAGGAGCATTGATTGAGGAAGGAGCATTGATTGAGGAAGGAGCATTGATTGAGGAAGCGCTCTCAAGCAGTCCAGGAGAAGCATCGGAAGAAACTGCTCGTACCAAGGAATTATTCCAACGTTCCCTGCTGAAGGCGCGTCTCAAGTATGCATCGACTGCAATTGCAACCAAACGAGTAGAGCCAAAGAATAGTATGCGACTCTCCCCTCCGCTGTCGAAAACAATCTCGGAAGAGAACAATGTACCTGCGACAAGCGTGATCACCGACGATAAAGAGCTCTTTCATCGAAACTTGCTCCAAGCACAATACCGATATTCCAACTGGTCGGTTACAGCTACGTCCAAAGAAGAATCCCCGGCAACCCCTGATTACCATCATGTGGGCGTCTCAGCTGAGAGTAAGAAGAAGGAAATGTTCCACCGAGCAATGTTGAAAGCCCAAATGCAGTACAACCCGTCCTAAATCAAGTGAGTCGCCCGGGGCCCCGGACACCGAAAATGACAACGACTAAAGATCCACCGAACCATACAGTAAGATCAAGGATGTAAATAAGTCAGATCCATGAAGCAGCAAGCGAACCAGGGAGGCAGAATCACATTGCGCCTTCATCCAGCAACGTCAAAAGGCCACCCAGCAGGTCACATTCACCAATAAACGACTATAAAGTGTACACAAATTATTATTAACCGTTTCGAGGCGACTGGTGAATGAATTAATCATCGAGATTTCGCAGCAAGTGGGCACACTTTGCCTCGACACTCTGTAGATCCATCCAAATGCTGGACAATAGTCCTCCACGTCAAATTGATTCTTTCTCCTTGAGTGAACGGGTCATCCATGTACTCTTGAGAATCTCCTGGCCATATCGAATGGAAATAGTGCTTCTGAAACATTCCCTCCATGGTCATTATATCCCCGTGTCGCAGAATTTGCTCATGGACCATTCCCGATGGGTATTCATCTTGGGCTTGGTCCTCGCTGTACTCCTTTTTCTTCACAAGAAACTTTCTGGCTCCTCCATTCCGGCACAGAGATAACGAAATGATACAAGTCGGACGCTGCAACCCATCAAACAAGAATTCATCGTCGGCATGGAATCCCACCCCGCCACCTTGAGGATAGTAATTCAGGTTGCACGAATTCAGTAAATGCTGACATCCAGTCACTTGTTGAATGACTTGCGTCAATTCCTCAACTGTGCGTTGGAACGGAGAGGATGCCATCACCCGAGTTTGCCAGGTATCCGAATATCCGTAGTCGCACTCACAGCCTTGTTGAAAGGTACACCATGCTGTCTTTCGAAGCAATTTCTTTCCCTTGTAGTAGGCGTCTGTCCAAGCGAGCGAAGAGGAGGAGTCTTCCTCGTACTTCGAAGGATGTAAGGCATCAAACCATTGGTCTAGCTCACTGCGAGTCGTCCAGTTATTGTCTTTTCCTCTCTTGTCGTCATCTCCGCCATCGCCATCATCCCGCCAGGGCAACAAGTATGAAAAACTCTCTCTTGGTTCGTCCACCAAGAAAGGAAGCCATAGGCGTTCGTCCAGCGAACTCGTCTGTGGGATTCTGTCGGCGTTGTCACCTGTCACTGGATGCGATGTCTTCATCGCGGAAAGGTGGTCAGCATAGACAAGAGATGCTAATAGTACCAAGAGAAATGGCAGAAGAGATCTTTTCTTCTTGCGTTGATGCGATTTTGGATTTTTGTGGAGAAGAAGGTTATGAGCCACAAATATTGGCGCGCCACTTTGAGGTCGAGTCGCACTAGTCAATGCAATCGCGAAACCTCTCAAGCACGATGACGATTTTGCGTGAATGAAGAATCGTTGCAGCCCTTATTGGTTCCGTGAACACCATGGAATTGGATCTTTTCTGTTCATCTCGCCTGGGCAACCTTGATATCTTCACAACGTGGTTCGATCGAAGTCAATTTCATACAATAGATGCTTCGAGGAAGGCACTGGAACGATGCATCCATCTCAAGGCTCCCTTCGCCGTAAGGATACTTGCATCGTTCCTCTTCTCACAAAAAATCATTCCCAACACTGTGAAAGACCGACACTATACACTTACAATAGCATACATTGACAACATCCAACATGACCATCCTTCCCAATTCTCCTCTCGTCTTCAAGTACCTGAACTTGCCCCTTGGAGCTCGTGGAGGGGTCACTCGATTCTTCCTCCTCAGTCAAAATATCCCATATGAAGAACAACTCGTCTCCATGGGCGACGCGTGGAGCACCGAAAAGAAGCGCATGATTGAGACTGGCGAGAACCCTTCCGGGACCTTGCCCCTATTGTACTCTAACAATGGTCAAGCCCATCCCCAACACATTGCCTCGATTCGCTACTTGGCACGCGTGCACAAGTTGACGTCGGGTGACGACTACAAGGACTACGTCCAAGATTTGGTGGCTGATGAGTATCAAGGCTTTCGTGATGAGTGGGTCAAGGTGACCTTTACTGGAAGCGACGAGGACAAGACTATATACAAGAAGGGAAATTTGGTGGATCAGTTGAACAAGTTCAATGCCTTGTATGAAAAGTTCCAGACTGACAGCACCTTTTTGAGTGTCAGCGCCAAGACCAGTCAGCCCTTGTGGGGAGATGCCGCCATATACGGCTTGATTCGCGATCACATTTTGACCGGATACATTTCCTTGGAGGACCTGGCTGCATACCCCCGTTTGTTGAACATGTACCAAGCTTATGAATCGATTCCTGCCGTGAAGGAATGGCTCGAAAAGTCGAACAACAAGGACGAAAAGAAGTCTCAAGAATAAAATGGAAACGAAACGGTTCAAGAGAACAGCATTTGACAGTGTTACGTGGTACGAATGCAGCTTATGCGAGATGGTAGCAATGTGTTTTTTTGAAAAACGACATAAGACTAGATATTATGTTAACTATATCTTCACTCTATCTACAGTCTCTAGGAACGAAAGTAGTAATGTAGTGCATCATCAAAATCCCTGTGCACTCTCCCCAATGCTATATTCCGAACTCACCTTGAGATTGATTCGCCATAGTACTTGTCCCCTGAATCCAAACCTACTGATGCAAGCCGTAACTGCACCCCTATTTGACGTCAGTCCCCGCTTAACGACAGCATGATAGCAAGAAAAAAGGTCGAAACTTCGGTCTCTGCTCACGCCACCACGCACTTACAAAAAGTACACGCGTCAACTTACCGAATCACAGGAGAGCAGGCCAGAGTCGCCGCGCCCAAGGGCAATCGATTGGGTCTGTTCTTCATTGTCGTCGTGGCGCTTGATGATCCAAATGATTTCCAACAAATCATCATTTCGTTACCCCCCTGCTGTTCCCAATTGCTCCCATGTAAACTCAAGACCCGCCCATCGTTCGTGTTCATACGCTCCACTGCTAGGACCGGCCCGACATTTGGTTGTGTCCATTGACACAGTCGTTGACTAGAAGTATATGACGATGAGAAGGACCAGATGCCCAAGTATCGACCAAAGCCCGCCAAGAGTTCACATCGGTGAGGAGACCACGTGAGACTGGTGACAGGTTCTTTGGTGTCGATTCTACTTCGAAGTGTGCCCGCTTGTACATTCCACAATCGAATCCCCTCCTGGCCTCCCGAAGCTAGAGTATTCCGATGCATTGGACAAAAGTCAAGCCCCTTGACCTTGTCGTGATCCATTGTTTGCATGGGAATGCGAGAATAACGCAAATCCCAGAGCGCCACAAGTCCTTTTCCTGGAATCGCCGCTGCCATCAAGTTGCCATTCTGTGGCTGGAGTTGCATCTTGGCCGCTGGCGCATCTCGTATTGCCGAATGCAAATCAGTCGTGTAGGTAAATACTTCAGGCATGTTCAATCTCAAATCGTATCGACGGATCCCTACCGAACTGGACGCAAGCAACTCATAGTCGCTACCCACTCCATCATCGCCTTGGATCCATTCCAGGGACGTGATTGTATCTATATGATCGGTCAATTGGGCCCAGCAACTGCACCGTTCGACGTTGTAGACTTCGACAGAATCTTCAGCTCCCACTGCCAATAGGTACTTGTTGTGGTTGTTGCTGCTACTGCTGCAGTCCACCAGCGACTTGTATCTCCATTGTAGGGCAGACACATACCCCATGTGTTCCAAGTGCAAGGGAGGAAGATATACTGGTGCTGGTCGACTGTCTGTAGTAGGATTGGTTCCACTGTGAACTCCCCATTCGTCAAAGTGCACCGTATCCTCAATTCCCACAGCGATCCGAGGGCCGACACTCATGACATGCAAATCGTCTCGAGAGGAGTCCACGCCTGCCATGTCCAAAGTAAAACATCTTGTCAAATCGACGACAGCTTTGCTGCCCGTACGATGATGAGATCTGGCATCATTGTTCTTTGCTTTCCAATGACGATCATGATGATGGTTCGGAGATCGAAGAATGTCTTGATCCATCGGATGATGATGATTCCTGGTCATGTTGGCTCTCGTCAGCGTGGAACCACCACTACCCTCCGTGCTCGAAGCACTACTCCCAGCCAGGGCCAGCAAAGACGAGGATTCTTCGTCGTCGTTGCTATCGTCGTCATCGTCAAAGAGAACTCGTCGTAGCTGCCGTTTGTATTCCTCCGTGTGCCGCGATGTTTCTTCGTTGTCGTCGTCACGCTGCTCCTCCGTAGTGAACGTCAAAGCCCGCCGAGCACGTGAAGTATCGATGCGTGAACGGTTGGGGATGAATCGATCGGCTCCGACATGATGGTGAAGATGACGAGACTTGCTCTTGATGGCCGAGGATGATGACAGAGAGACAAGGGTCGTTCTCGGTGTTCGAGTGATCCTGGGCGAACTGAGAGCATCGGGTCGACGATGAACACGACCAGCACATCGTGGAGTAGAAGTCAATGATCTAGTGCTTTGTTGTTGCTGCTTGCGGGTAGGTGTCGTCAAGTAGTGACTCTTGGTGGTACTGATGTTGTGGTTCATGGTACCCGTATAGATGCTGCGTCGTTGATGTTTGATGTTGATGAAATGTTTCTTTGATTTTGATGAAGTAATGCTGTTGCTCTTTGTGTGTCGGGCACAAAACAATGTGCCTCCAAAGTGCGAATTTGTGGGAATTTCGCTGCAAAATGTATGAACGGTATGAGGTTTCGTCGCAGCGGCGGCGGGAGGCGCGCACGCGAGAACATCGTGGGATCAATAATCATCGAACGGTTTCCGCCCAGTTTCTTTTTCGGTTTCTCGAAAACCGAGAGCGAAAAACGGAACTTCATGACGTCACATACGAGGAGCCTGCCGGCCGGCGCCCGGCGCGGCGCGCTGGGTGCTTGCGTGCGTGAGACGATCGAAGAACTTCATCGAAGATGTGAAGAGTGAAAGCGACACAAAAAATCAGAACAAACTCTCGTTCCATTATTCTTCCCTTATTGCTCGAGAAAACTCTACTAGACTGAACGTACACAAACACACCATCACTAACCACGAGCTCATTAATCCCCAGTACAATGAAGGCGGCCTACGTTCATAAAAATGGCGAGTCTACCACGTCGGAAGTGATTTCGGTCGTTGAGGATTTGCCAGTTCCGGAACCCAAGGAAGGAGAGATTTTGGTCAAAGTCCATGCAGCAGCCATAAATCCTGTCGACTGGAAAATGATTGAAGGTTTGTTTCCGGGAGTAAAGGAAGGGCCTATCGGATGCGACGTGAGCGGTGTCGTGGAAAAAATTGGACCCAATACGACGACCGACCTCAAAGTCGGCGACGAAGTCTATGGAGATGCCATTGCGACCAAGGGAGCTTTTGGGGAATATCTTGTTGCCAGAGCAGAAGTATTGGGAAAGAAGCCTTCGAATATCAGCATGGCAGAGGCGGCAGCTCTGCCACTTGCCGGTCTCACAGCGTTGCAAGGATTGACGACCCAAGGACATATTCAAAAAGACCAGAAAGTTCTCATCTTTGGGGGTCTGGCGGTGTTGGATCGTTGGCGATTCAAATGGCCAAGGCTTTGGGTGCTTCTGAGGTCACCGCGACTGGAAGTAATGTCGACTTGATCAAGAGCTTTGGTGCCGATGTGGTTGTCAACTACAGAGAGCAAAATCTCATGGAAGCTCTGAAAGGACGAGACTTTGATCTCGTGTACGACACAGTCGGTGGGTACGAACATTGGGAGATTGCGCAGGCAAGCATGAAATCTACGGGATATTTTGTTACGGTTGTGGGCGATGGAGGTACTCTCCTTCAGACTGTGACGTCCTTCCTTTGGAGAAAGATGTATGGCAAGGTTTTTAGAGGTCCACAATATTCACTTTTCTTGACAGATACTACATCGCCTACAGTCGTGGAAGATATGAAGAAAATGACGGATCTTGTCGAGAAAGGATCTGTCAAGCCCATTTTGGACGATACTCAGTACGAGCTGACGACAAAGGGAGTTCATGGCATGATAAAGGCAAGCAAAAGTCATCGCGCCAAGGGCAAGCTCATTCTCAAGGTAGTCTAAGAATTATGGATGAACTCTGGTCACACAAACAACGTAACATGATAGGTAGATTTGTCTAAATAATAGTTGCGTCCAAGGTTTTCGTGATAGACCTCTCCAGTTCTTGCAAGAAACGTCATGATTCGCTCGTTGATGGTGGGTCCAGTCGGGGGCTCTTCTCGGGTACTGCTTGCTTCCTCTTTGGCTGGCGCGGCTTGTTCGCTGGACGCCGGGTCTTTTCGTTCCCACTTCTCGCGTTACTCTTGCCTTGCATATTCTCTCTAGGTTTTGGTTGGGGAGAATTCTTGTTGTTAGCTGGACTCTTATTGCTTTTGTTTGGGGCATTCTTCTTCGTTTGCCTATCACCGCTGGAGGTTGCCTTTTTGTTCTGTTCTCTCTGCGCGGCAAGCTCCTTTTTGATCTGCGCTTCGATCGCCAACTGTTCCTGAATCATCAGCTGTGTTTCTCGGTCTTTTTCGGCCGCTTCTTGAATAGCATGGAGAGAGTCAGCACGCTCTCGGCGCTCAATAAACCAAGAGGTCTCACCATTATCACCGGCTGCGTACAACCTGTCTTGACGAGCCTTCAAATCAGCTTCTTCAGCCTGGATTTCTGCCAGACTCTTGCTTTGACCAGCCATCTTCGTCGCGATCTTAACGACTTTCGTAGGAGTTGAACTCCACGCGGACGTGGTTGCGATCTTGGTAGGCGTCGCCTGTGGCTTCGGGGCGAGAAAATCCGCGAGGGAGTAGGCATTCCGTTGCCCATTTCGACTAGTAGAACCAGTTAAATCAGGCGCCGCGTGCAAATGGAATGGAGCTTGCTTGTTGGGATTAGGAGAGGCAGTAGCACCGGTCCAAATTGGAAAGGCGACCTTCGTGTATAGCGATTTGGGCTGAGGAGAGTTCTTCTTCTGGGATGCTTGTTGCTCAAGCAGAATGCTTTGAAAGTTGGCAGCCGGTACTTGCGGTGGTGTTTTGGGGGTGAAGGCAACATTGTTCTGTGGGGCGACCTGGGCAACAACTGGGTGCGGAGGCGGGGGAAGCTTAAACTTTGGTGGAGGCGTACAAGAGGCGCCCCACACATTCTTCTGTCTTGTCTTGGCAGACGATCGGGGCGTCGAAGTTAGTGCGTTAACTTGCTCGAGCTGCTTTTGCACCATGATGGATTCGGCTGCCTTCTGTTGCTCGGCCTCGGCAACTTGAGCCAAACGGTTTCGATGTTTCCTTCCATTTTGGTGGAGTTCAAAGCTTGTTTTGTCTGGGCATCTGATACCACAGATTTCACAAGCGTAGGTGGTGTTACTCGACTCCTCGCCTTCCTCTACCATTGTCTCCAACTTCATTTCAGGGCCTTGGGCTTTCGGTACATTTTTTTCTGCCAAACGCTCACCTGCTGTAGTGTATTGCTTCTGGTCCTCCAGGATGAGCTCCTGAATACGCTTCTTCACTTCCTCGAGAGCTGTCTCGTAAACATGCAGTTCGGCCTCCAGAACCGGTCGGCGTTCTACTTTGGCTTGTTCAGCAATAGTCAAAACAATCGATTTGGCTTCTGACTCACGGAGTTTCTCGATCTGGTTCAACTTCTTTCGGACGCCTCGAATTTCCTTTCCAAGCCAACATGAGTTCTTGTCAGCCAATTCTTTGGTTGACAAGTCCATGGTGGCTGTTTTGTTAATGATGGCGTCCAATACTCCTTCAGAAGGGGGCCGCTCTTTTGATGCTCCGTCCTGTTCACTACCATATGAGGTGGCTCTGGCTCTACCTGTAGAACCATCATACTCATTTGCACTGGAGGATGCGCGACGCTTTCGCCCCTTGGCCGCTACTGCCAATTCATCCTCTTGCTCACGGCTAGCGGCAAATGCCAAAATCTGTCTCGCAACGGAAGATTGAGAGATCTGCTTGCAGCCTTGGACCCACTCTTCGGTCGTCGAGAGCCATTCCCGATGAAAGGTGGGTTTTCCCTTATTCCCTGCAGTGATGACATCCGTAATGAATGGGTGATGATGGTCATCGCGGAATTTTCTCCCCGAGTGATACAAATTCTGGGCCAACATGTTGTTCAAGTATTGCTCCATCACACCTTTCTTGCCCACATTTAAAACTCCATCCAGATTTTGTCGAACAAATTCGGTACAAAACTCAATCAAAAATTTGCACTGCAACACGAGCACGAAGGTGAGAGGCCGATCAAACCGCAGGTATAAATCACTTCCAGTCCCCCTACGCCTTCCCTACCTGATTCTGTTCAGCCATAATGAGAATGGGAATCACATTGAAGAGATCTACGTATCGTGCGATAGTGTGAGCCGACAAAGATTCCAAACTGCACAGCCCTTGGCTTGGTGGAATTGGAGGAAAGGTAGTCCCAATCAAAACAACCGTATGCTCCTTCGCCACTGCCACATTGACTGCTCGCTGGACACCCGGAACTCGTTTCGGGCTTGGTTGCCACCGAACGCCCTCGTGTCCCATCACGTTCTTGCCGTGGGCTACACCCCAGGTAAAAAGCGCTCCCGTGTCCGTAACGACTGCCGTATGTTGCTCCGAAGCCGAAACAGAAACGGCAAAGCCACCACCGTTTTCCGGTAGCATCCCCGTGACCAACTGGGGCGAAGCTGTCGCGCGATGACTTCCCGATGTCGACCGAGCACCAGGCGATACCTTACTGCCCGCCCCTCGGCCGAGAGATTCCGAGGAAGTGCCCCAAGTATATACACATCCATCCGAAGTCACAGCTGCATTGTGATACTTTGCACACGCAATGGCTACTGGATTGATCAGCCGTTGGGATTTTGTCATTGCGCCTGGTGAGTCCAAAGTCGACATCGATGATTGGTTATTGTTGTTGTCAAACTGAACACGCATGGGGACATGATTTCCGTGTCCCCACCAATAAACCGAGTTGACTTGTGCCAAGCCGGCAACTGGAGCGATCAAAACCAGGGTCGACTGATCAGCCGCGGCAATGGCGACGGCAATCTTGCGTTGTTGCTGATAGGAAGAAGATCCACTGTTCCACAAAGCCTCGACCCGTTGGACCTTTTGAATTCCAGACCGCCTAGCGACTCCCAGCTGTCCAGAAGTATTGTTGCCCCACACATATACTTCTCCACGTCCCGACAACGCGACAGAATGACGTTCTCCAGCGGCCACTGCCACACATGTTACCTTCTTCAATTCTTCCACTGGTTTTGGAACCGATCGACTGCTCGTAGCACCGCTGCTGCTGCTGTTATTGCCAAGACTGTCTCCTAATTGTCCGAATTGGTTGTTTCCCCACGCCCAAACCATTCCATCGGAAGTCACACACAAGGAATGATTTTCTGCTGCAGCAATGGCTACTACATGCTTGCGTTTGAGTGCGAGAATCCTTCGGGGGAGAGGACATTGTTGTGGACAATTGTCTCCAAGGCCCAACCGACCTCCCTTGTTGAGACCGAACACGTATAGTTGACCATCCCGACAGGCCACCATAGTATGATGGGCCGCGGCAGCAACCGCTACGGCCGACCCTTCTCTCAGCACACGTTCTTGAGCGAATTCTTGTACCCGTTGGGGACGAAAGGTAGCAGCTGCCACTGCAGGATTGGAATCTTTGTTACTACTCTTCTTTTCCTCGTGAAGATTACTCCCTCCACTGCTAATGACACCGAGAGCGCAATGATGGGGGCGACCAAAGGTCACCACTTCAAAGGCATGCGTGAACTCTTCTTTTGCTTCTGGTCGCGGCCCACTACTAGGAGGCGTTACTCCTGTTCCATCCCTGATCTCCCCTAGTAGATGCATATTCTCCCTCAGAACGTCTAGTTCGTCATCTTCGTGTTGTTGGAAATCAAAACTGGCAGATCTTAGCTGACCACTACGCCCATGATACTGTTGTTGTCCTTGGCTTTGTGCCCGGAGTTTCGCAGTTAGTTGCTGCAAAGACGCCCGGCACCGCCGCAATCGCGAGATTTGTAGTTTTCCCAGTAACTCCAGGGGCGTCAATCCTTCGGCATCGACCACTCGGGATCCCTCGGTGGATATAGCTTGTAAGGCCATCATGGGCTTGTTGGTGGCTGACGGTGCGGACGGATACTTCAAATACAACAAAATAGCTGCCAAATCTCCTGCCACAATCGCGGCATGCAACGGGGTATATCCTGATTCCAAGGTCGGTTGCAATAAAAAGCGGTCTTGCCAAGAGGTTGTCTTAACTTTGCTGCTGCCGTAGTTATTGGTATTGTTGTTGTTGCTTTCAATACGCAATGCTTCCTCACGGTCGTCCAAGGCGCGACACCGATCCAACAGGCACTTGGCCATGTGAAGATCAGTATTATTGTTGCTATTATGATCATCCCCTGCTTCTCCTTGAAAGGCGCTATGCAAGAACCCCTTGCCATGAGCATCCTTCATGTAAAGGAGACTGTGCAATATTTCCTTGGCGGTGCCCCAATCTTCCGCTGTGGGTGCCGCCTCACTATTCGCGGTCGTTGCAGGAGTACTGGTACTAGTGGAGGTGGTGGTAGGGGCACCACCAGTGCTGCTGCCTTCCTGGTAAGATCCCGCCGAGGAGGATCGGTGGCGACGGAATCGAGGCATGTTGCTGTTGCTGTTCTTATATTATGTTGGCCTCCAAGGCTGGATCGAACCAAAAGATGGGAAGAGGTATTTATTGAAGATTCCCACCTTTTGGCCTTGACAGTTGGAGGGTGCAGATTCGATCGTAGGTGAAAGAAGATTCTTCAGACGGAGTCAGCACAGACATGAAGTCGAATAGTACAGTATGTACGTAATGATGAATGAATGGATAGTGTCAAGAGGGCTCTCAAAGAATGACAACAACAATAATCGGTGTCAATCTCGAGGGTAATGAAACTGATAATGATAGATAGTAGGAGCTGCTACGTACGAAACGCCGCCATTGTCCATCGATCGCGCCGGATTTTTTGATTTGACGATGCCCACAAGTTTGGAAATCATCATTCCGTTCTCAGTTCTGACGCGCGTTGTGGAAATTCTTCCCCTGGGGCTGTAGCTCGGCGGGCGGACCACACATTCATACCTTGGTGCCATATCTAAGAAATGGGAGACGGAAGGACTGAATTGTTAAAGTTTTTACGCAAAAAGCAGATCTATGTTCCGCTATAATATCTACGAATCATACATAGGAAGACGATGACGATTGGGGGATGATGGGGGGGAGCGAGGGGGATGGGATCGGATGACGATGATTCTTCTTCAAGTCGAAGAAGACCAACAAGAAGCAGAAATTCTGTCTCTAGTGACGTACATACACACGGACGGAAGTCGGACTTGCGTTGGGCGGCTTGCGGCTTGCGGCTTCGCTCGCGGGGATACGGTGCTGTACTCATACCACCGGTACTGTAAAGTACGTACGGAAACCTCTAACGTGCGTGTCGTAGGCAGAGGTCTACCTACTCTAGAGACTACATCATGTGTAGTATCAATAAGATGTGGGTCCCAGCGGGTCCTATCTGGTGGTGGTCCGTCCCTGTCCGGGAAAGCCTCTCCGTACCATTGTTTTAGATGTTCCGCTCGCATCTTTGAGGGTCCCGGGGACTTGCCCCGGGGAGCGGAGGTCCGCGTTCAAATCGCCTAGGATCAGTGGTTCACGACCAGTGGGCCAGGCGTCAACGACCTGTAAGAAATACTCTAGGGTATTGAGTTCTGTGTCCGATGGCGGGATATAAACTCCAACGACCGGGTGACGCCGTCCTCCCGTTACCAGCTCAAAGCTGAGGACGTTTGGACCGTGTCTACGCAGAGACTCAATTTGAAAGGTGTCGGACTCCTGAAAGAATACAGCTACCCCTCCCTGGCTAGAATTGGTTGCGTCCGTGGCAAATACGTTGTAGTCCGAGGAAAACCGCGTATGTATACCGTTCGTCAGCTTGGTCTCCGTTAAGATCCCCCAATCCATCTCCATTTGTTGCATCGCTCGAAGACATGTCTCCAGGCGACCATTTCGTCCACTCTGAATGTTGTACGTTCCAAAGCGGATGTCCTTGCTCCCATTTGATGTAGATTGTCGGATTGTATTTGAGGTCGTCATGAGCTACGGGGTGGTCCGTAGGAATCCTACGGCGCAGCGCATACAACTCCGGAAAACTTCCCACTACTCTACCGCCTCTGTAGTAAGAGGTTTTTCGAATCCGTCTTCACCAGGCAAGTCTGTGATGTGTTGAGAAGGTAGATGAGTGTTGTCAAAGCGTGAGCTTTAGTGGTATTGGCAAGGTAGTAAGGCTGCTCCACTTGCCACGTGGAGGGCCGAGTTGAGTTACATTACGTCGACGGCACTGATAGTACGAATAAATCTAGCCAAAGAGTATAGGATAGTTGCAAGTAGTAACATGAAAGTTATGAAAGTATTACGACGACCAGCAACAAGCGATCGGTAACAGTCATTCTCAAATGACCCGACCGCTACTAGTCTGACTAATATGACCACATCAATTCGAGTACGAGTATTTCATACGTAAAAATACGTCGAGCAATAGTAACATTTTTTTGTCAACATTTTCGCGCAGAAATGTTGACTCCGCGTGTTACTTATTTTGGGGCAATACCTCTGCCATATTTATTTATTTATTTATTTCTCCGCACTCTGGTCGGTCCCCCGTTTCTCCAACAAAACCAACAACCTACAGTAGTATTGACGAATATTCGTACATAGTTTGGTTCAAGACTACGATTATACAGTACAGAATACCAACAACTTCTTATTCGTATTTACTCATTGGTTTGATTCCCTGATTGATTGATCGATCGATCATGAGTAGCTTTTTGTGTTCGGGAGGGGAGCGTAAGAATCATCAAGTGCTTCCAGCATCATCATCATCATCATCATCAGTCATGTTCGATGATGTGCCGGGTGCGTCCAGTGCTCTGAACGTCTCGACTCCCAGTGCCTGCACGAGCGAGTGTCGTCTATTTCAAGAAATCGCCGAAGATGTTCCGGATCGTCGTCCTCTGGATGATGCCGAGAAAATGATCGCCAGGGACTTGACGGAATTGTCTCACCAAGAACGCCAAGATGCCTTGCACGATATTCATGGAGTGTCCGATGCTCTCGAGGAGACACCAGAGTTTATCGTCGAGTGCAAGAATCATCTCGAACTGTATTTGCTTCGAAATTCGAACAACAAGCCATCATCCGCCACCTTTCAAATGGTCTGGAATGTGGCGCAAGGCTACGTCCGGAGTCTCTTCTTGAAGTTTTTGAGATGCGATTCCTATGATATCCCCAAGGCCGGCCAACGTATTTTTCTACATTTCGATACCAAACTATGGTTATTTGGTGAAGAAAAATTATGCAGAGACATTGCCTTGGCTGATTTTGATTCGCATGACATGGCTTGTTATAAAGCAGGGTTCTTTCAGATTTTACCAGTGCGAGATCGGGCAGGACGTGCGATTTGCATCAAACTGTGGAAGCTACAAAAATTTCACTGCCGAGAAAATGTGGTAAGTATTCGTACCGTATTCGTAGTAGTAGTACGAATAAGTTCGTTCGCAGGACGCATCGCCAAGGAGTGTGGGTCCGTGTGTCAGGTTTCTTCTTTCTCATCATCCGTCTCCCCTTTCTATAGTGGCGTCAAATGTGGTATAACCACATGATTGCACTAGAAGACGAAGAGACGCAATTAAAAGGGTTGGTCCAGATTATCTATAACGTCAACGACCAATGGAGAGATAATTTTGATAAAGAGCTCTACATGGGAGTCGGCAAGATCCGTGCTGCGACGCCAATCCGAGTGGTTTCCTGCCATTATTGTTTCAACGATCCCGCCTTTGGTATCATTATCAAACTAGTATCCATGGCACTGGAGATGCACACGCGTACACGAATCAGACTGCACTATGGTACGTCGTTCCGATTGCTGTCTGTCTTGATCAATAATTTCCCAATACGATTCTCAACCACTTCATTCGTTCTCATAGGATCCGATGTCGAGGTGCAGTACGAGCTGCAAGGATTCGGTATTCCGTTAAGGTCCTTGCCAGTGAATAGTGAAGGAACCTTTCGAACAAAGGAGCATATAAATTGGATCAAGACCTGTCAGGCACAGGAGGCTTCGAGAATTTCCATTGGAGGCGGACGATCAAGAATTGTGATCCCATCACATGTCGATATATTGTTTGGCAAAGGCAAGACACTGCAGAGTCACGTCGGAAATTTGCGATTTGCGAATCTACTTGAAGAACAAATGGACCGTTATATGGGAGCGAAACGAACAGAAAAGGTAGCAATTACCAAGGAAGTCATATCACGGTTAACCGAAGGTGGCGGGCGCTTCCTTCGACAAGACAAGGATGGCGTGTGGGAACCGGTGGATGAGCGTACCGCCGTTGACAAGGTGGGACACGGCTTTCGGAATCGAAAACCCACCACTCCGATCAAGAAGACTGCATCATCTACTCCAACCTCCAAACCACCAATCGACAAGCGACCAGTATCGCCATCGGACGAATCATCACAGGCCTCGCCCAGCATTTCGATGCAGTCTCGCACTTCCCAAACTATTGTTTCTCACCCATACGTGGCCCATAAGCGTTCTAAATTCGACGATCATCAAGATGAAGGCGGTGTTCCATGCTCGCCGCTATCTGTGATCCAAAGTCAAGAGGGGAGATTTACAGAATCAGTCGTTCCAGATGTGAAGCTTTCGGACCTTCCCGAGAAATTGGATGAAGTTACTCTCGATCTGGAGGACGGTATTGGGGATTTTTCTTCGCACTCCCTCGATGACTTTGGTACCGAAATTTGGTAGCAGAAATCGACTAGTAGTTCATCATTCAAATATGCTCAATATTTGTCATGTTTTGCGCTGTTGCTAGCTCTCGCTTGCCCTGAGAACACAATAGCGACGCTATCATTGACCGCACCGTGGCACACAGCACGGACCTACACCCCACAGTGATATACCTGATTGCTCGTAGACTACATGAGCTACTAGAATATATAATCATATCATCAAAAAAAAGGGAGAGGTTGACTACTCGTGAATAATGTAACCTGTCTCCTCTCTACTAGCTACTGGCTAGTAGTAGCTCTACTCTCTACTCTACTAGCTAGTAGTAGGAGAGCTCTAGTAGTAGAGTAGAGAGTAGTAGTAGAAATACAGGTACATGAATATACGTATGTGGCGACGCGTCCGATCCGTCTATTGTGTGTGACGGTGCAGAGCGACAGTGTTTATTATTATTTGTCCCTGCTCGTACCCTGGTACTACCTGGTACTCGTAATGGTGATCTTGCTGGAGGACGCGTTTTAAAAAAGTTCGGCGATGACGTGTGGATGGATGATGCGATTGAGATCGAATCACAGATGATATTGACATAATAGTTCATGGTCAGATATGCCCCACCTTTTATAAGTTCTACCGAAACCGTGCGTGCGCTACTACCGGTAACTGTAGAGTCACGGGCAAAATTGCGAAGTCAGTTCCGTTCGTGATTTCAAAGTTCGCGTCCGGTTTATTAAAATACCACTCCGTCCATCATCTACTCTCTCGAGCTTTTGGCACGATAGAAAGTGCCGATCATCATCGCCAACTATCTCACAATTTACAATTTCTGCGGTTCGGATTCAAGCATTACAACATCTACTAGTAACCATTTATTAACCAGCACCGATATAATTCAATCAATCAATCATGACGGCTGAAAATCTCTTTATGGCCCACGGAATCATCATGGCCATTGCCTGGGGAGTCTGTGCACCCTTGGGTATCGGCTCCAGCATCTTGCGAGACCTCATCAAGGAGAGATTCGGCCAATCTTGGTTCAACTTCCATGTATACTTGAACACGCTGACCCTCTTGTTGACAGCGGTTGGATTCGCGCTTGCCGTGGTTGCCATGGACCAATTGGGTGAACACCATTTCACAGAAAATACACACACCAGGGCTGGACTGACCATCATGATTCTGGTGGTAGTGCAAGCTCTAGCAGGATATTTGCGACCACATCTAGGTTCCTCCACTTCATCCCCATCGAATACAAGCAAAGACGAAAGCCCCTCACAGTCAGACGAGGAATTGGCCGGCGACGCAGCCAAAGCCCAAAAAGTCGCCCCTGCAAAGAAAGTCGCAGAACCAGCATTGATGGAGAAAACTTTGAAAAGGTTGCTCTGGGAATGGTCACACCGATTGTGTGGAGTCACTGTTGTTGCGTTGGCATGGTACAACTGCTACTCTGGTATCGACATTCAGCATGAAGATTTCGAAACCATGGATTGGACCGGTGTCTTCTTTGGAATTGCAGGTGCCATTTCGGGCACTGTGCTTGTTTTGGCCATTGGATCGAAATTTGGTCGTTCTTAATCAAGAGTGCAATACCGGTACCTGGTATAGGCTCGGAGCATGAGCCACCGGTGGATCCCACAATAGATAATATGATGTATATTGAATATGTAGAGAACGCAATGACTGCAAGCATCGAATGTAGAGCTACTTTCTGGTACTACTAGAGTACGTTTAGTGTACTACCTAGAAGACTGCTGCGATTAGTATTACCCAAAGGAGGGCGACGTGCTGAGAACCAGCAATGCAGCAGTGCATCTACTCCCTACTACTAGCGGTGGCACCCGCCCACCTTTCGTCCTTTGCTGCTGTTCTCTCTCTCTAACTCCACGTACGTACCAGGTACCGCTGCTACTATCGACCACCGTTTCTGATTTCGCAGAAGCTTGCGTTTAGAGTGCCGCCGCGCTCGCCTCATGTCAGTGGTCAGCACCAGCTACCAGTAGTAGAGCGCTACAACAAGCCCACAAATATGCCCATTTTATCTCCAGTGTAAAAGCGAAGCCCCATCTACTTAATAATCGGTTGCAATGGAGAAACTTTAAAGCTAGTGATTTGGGATTGAGGCCTGTATTATGTTGAGGCCTATTGGTACCCTATGTTTGTTCGATAGATACTACGAATAATAATCGGTTGTTGTCGATGATACCGGTATGAAGGTAGATGATGATGATAGATGCGAAACTACCCAAAAGAATGATTGGTTTTTTTAGGCTTATATACCTTTATTTGAAACGCTACTCAATCTTCTAAAGAATTCTTCTCGCTTCCCATTGTTATTTGTTGGTTCCCACTGGCAACATTCCTAACGCCGAAAATTGCCACTCCGTTCTACCGTAATGTACGATACTCGGAGTGGTTTTTGACACGACAGAAATAGCCGATCGTCATCCAGTTTGTACGATGAAATAGCGGGTAATCCGATGAACGTCCGGCATTCGCAAATTTTCATCTTCCAATTCTCTCCCGCCGACGACAGTTATTAGCAGCCGACACCAGCCCGTCTCATAATTTATAATTTCTGTCGTTTGTAGCGAAGGATTATTCCGGTCAACCAGCAATTATCACGAATCAATCAATCAATCAATCAATCATGTCTCCTTCTTCTCGTCTTTTCTTTGCCGTCCTCTCCTGGGCAGCTGCTGGCGGCATCGTGAATGCTCTCAGGCAGTGCATGTTCTCTGACCCCGTCCGCGTTTACAGCGGGAATACGGGCGAAGTGTTCATGCAGCAGGTCAAGGACTCGTCGACAGGTACTTTCTCCATGAAATGGACCTACACCGGGGAACAAGCGTGGATCGGAGTGGGTATCAACTCTGCTGGTAAGGCCAAGATGACACCTGCTACTGCTGTGATTGGCCGCGTCGAAAGCGACGGGGTCTCCACAAGCGTCCAGTACTACAGCTTGACGTCGGACGCCGAAGATGCGTCCGGTGTACAGCCCTTTTCCTCAAGCACAATTCGGAATGCCGTATTTGAGCAGCCCGACGAGTCCACCAGTATTTTGACCTTTACCCAAGACTTGTCAGAAATGGCGGTGTCGGATTCCAGTACTTGGATCTTCGCCGTGGGCCTACCCGGCAATCAGTTTGCCGGCAAGCACGTGATTGATGGATCTTTTCAAATGGGCTTGACGGAGAACTGCATGGAAGTGGCAGATCCCACTTTATCTCCCACGGTCCAGGTAAC
Organism: Nitzschia sp. pyKryTriq1; assembly: GCA_956465555.1. Taxonomy (NCBI): domain Eukaryota; phylum Bacillariophyta; class Bacillariophyceae; order Bacillariales; family Bacillariaceae; genus Nitzschia; species Nitzschia sp. pyKryTriq1. The sequence continues at coordinate 3,793,824 of OY101116.1, forward strand.
GATCAATGCTGATTCACCGACAGTTGTTGTTTCGACTGATCCGGATGAGGAGTCGCCCTCTGTCGCTGCTGCCCCGACGTCTCCCATTCCCTCGCCTACTCTTGCTCCAGTTTCTTCCTCCGTTGCTGGCTTGAGCAACGGTGGCGATGCTAGTGCTTCTAGTGGAATTGTCTTTCTTGAGACAAACGAGTACGGCAATCTCTGGATGGCCCACGGAGTCATCATGGCCATTGCCTGGGGCGTCTGTGCACCCTTGGGTATCGGCGCCAGTATCTTGCGAGACTTCATCAAGGAAAAATTTGGCAGGTCTTGGTACAATTTCCATTTGTACTTGAACATGATGACTCTCTTGCTGACGGTGATTGGATTCCTGATTGCAGTCGTTGCCATGGAAAAATCTGGTGAACACCATTTCACAGAAAATATCCACACCAGGGCAGGACTGACTATTATGGTTTTGGTAGTGGTGCAAGCTCTAGCAGGATACTTCCGACCAGCTGCAACTCCCTCTGCTCCTGCTCCTTCGAATACAACCAAGAGGTCCTCGCAATCAGACGAAGAATTGGCCGACGACGCGGAGGAAGCCCAAGAAGTTGCCCTGGAACAAAAAGAAGTCTCGGAACCAGCAGAATCCACGAAGAAACCTCTGAAAAGGTTGCTCTGGGAATGGTCCCACCGCTTGGGTGGAGTTACTGTTCTTGGATTGGCCTGGTACAACTGCTATACTGGTATCGACATTCAGCATGAAGATTTTGAAACCATGGATTGGTCCAGTGCCTTCTTTGGAATCGCAGGTGCCATTTCGGGCACTGTCCTTGTTTTGGCCGTTGGATCGAAATTTGGTCGTTCTTAATCAAGAGTGCAATACCGGTAGCTGGTATAGGCTCGGAGCATGAGCCACCGGTGGATCCCCTCATAGATAATATGATGTATACTGAATATGTAGAGAACGCAATGACTGCAAGCATCGAATGTAGAGCAACTTTCTGGTACTACTAGAGTACGTTTAGTGTACTATCTAGAAGACTGCTGCGATTAGTATTACCCAAAGGAGGGCGACGTGCTGAGAACCAGCAATGCAGCAGTGCATCTACTCCCTACTACTAGCGGTGGCACCCGCCCCACCTTTCGTCCTCTGCTGCTGTTCTCTCTCTCTCTCTCGCTCCCTCTCTCTAACTCCACGTACGTGCCAGGTACCGCTGCTACTATCGACCACCGTTTCTGATTTTGGAGAAGCTTGCGTTTAGAGTGCCGCCGCGCTCGCCTCATGTCAGTGGTCAGCACCAGCTACCAGAAGAGCGCTACAACAAGCTTCTTTTATTATCACCGCCCACAAATATGCCCATTTTATCTCCAGTGTAAAAGCGAAGCCCCATCTACTTTTAAAAATAATCGGGTGCACTGGAGAAACTTTAACGCTAGTTGTTGTCGACCACCGTCTGTCCGTCTGTCCGGACTATGTACGTCATAGTGCATACGTCAGTCATTAGGGGATTGCTTCTCAGCCTCAGCCAAGAGATTGATGAAGAGCTAGGAAGTAGAACGTAATCTCTAGAGCTCACACTCTTCAAACACAACAGGTTTTGATCTCTTTATCGTCTCCTCTGCTCTTTTACAGGTCCTTTCTTGTATGATGTCTCGTTCGTCCGGTGTCTCCAGTGATCCCGACGAGATCTCTGACTCTGAGCTCCTGGCTCTTACCGACCCGGTCGAGATCGCTTCTCCTCAAGTTCTCTCCCAGTCTAAGCATGGTGATTTGCTCCTTAGTTATCCTTTTGGATATGAAAGATGCGTTCATCCTTCGCTGTGCTGGAGGACCGTCGTATGCCCCGCTTTTTAGCGTTCAAAGTGGCACCACCACACTCAACCTGCTACAAGACCCTTTCGCTATTTCACTCGAAGATGCTCGGAGTCTCGCCCAAGCCCGTTGGTCTGTTCCCAACGCAGCCTTGCTGCAGAAGATCGGTACTCAGGCCCTTTTTGGCGCTCCCATCCTAGCGAAAGTTCTGGAATTATCCGTCACGCCCGAATTCTTTCGCGGCATCCAGGGTCTGGAGAAAGCCCCATCAAATTCTTAGGAAGAATTTGGCAAATTCTTAGGAAGAATTTGGCAGTGTGGTACCGTAGCGGTAGAAAAGAGGTGCTATCTGAAACCGCCCAGCTCGCATTTCGCCTCGGCTCCAATGGCAGGAGAAAGCCCCATCAAATTCTTAGGAAGAATTTGTCTAGAGAATTTTTCGGCGCAAATTCAGGCAGGTGGGTTCGGCAGGTGAATTCGGCAGGTGAATTCAGGCAGGTGAATTCGGCAATTGGATGTAATGGAAGAACGTATGACCTTTCTCCTACTAGGAGAATCTCTAAGGAGACCATGGAGAATCCCCTGGAGAATCCCCTGGAGAATCCCCTGGAGAATCCCGTGGAGAACAGATCCGCCATCCTGGAGATTCTGCGCCTCAGATGTCCTTTCCGCCACAAAACTGACATACCACATTATCCTGACCATCTATTGCCTGGCCGCTCTCTTTCTCCTGAGACCGCCACTGCTCTACATTGTCACCTGCAACGACTCTCCGATTCAGCGCATCCTGCCCTTCTTTCGGTAACCGCCGATGACGTCGCGATCCCGAATGCTCCTGTCTGGCAAGCTTCGAGCACGAGGGAGTGTTGTCGAACCACCGTCTGTCCGTTTGTACGTACTGTGTACGTCATAGAAACTACCCAAAAGAATGATTGGTTTTTTTAGGCTTATATACCTTTATTTGAAACGCTACTCAATCTTCTAAAGAATTCTTCTCGCTTCCCATTGTTATTTGTTGGTTCCCACTGGCAACATTCCTAACGCCGAAAATTGCCACTCCGTTCTACCGTAATGTACGATACTCGGAGTGGTTTTTGACACGACAGAAATAGCCGATCGTCATCCAGTTTGTACGATGAAATAGCGGGTAATCCGATGAACGTCCGGCATTCGCAAATTTTCATCTTCCAATTCTCTCCCGCCGACGACAGTTATTAGCAGCCGACACCAGCCCGTCTCATAATTTATAATTTCTGTCGTTTGTAGCGAAGGATTATTCCGGTCAACCAGCAATTATCACGAATCAATCAATCAATCAATCAATCATGTCTCCTTCTTCTCGTCTTTTCTTTGCCGTCCTCTCCTGGGCAGCTGCTGGCGGCATCGTGAATGCTCTCAGGCAGTGCATGTTCTCTGACCCCGTCCGCGTTTACAGCGGGAATACGGGCGAAGTGTTCATGCAGCAGGTCAAGGACTCGTCGACAGGTACTTTCTCCATGAAATGGACCTACACCGGGGAACAAGCGTGGATCGGAGTGGGTATCAACTCTGCTGGTAAGGCCAAGATGACACCTGCTACTGCTGTGATTGGCCGCGTCGAAAGCGACGGGGTCTCCACAAGCGTCCAGTACTACAGCTTGACGTCGGACGCCGAAGATGCGTCCGGTGTACAGCCCTTTTCCTCAAGCACAATTCGGAATGCCGTATTTGAGCAGCCCGACGAGTCCACCAGTATTTTGACCTTTACCCAAGACTTGTCAGAAATGGCGGTGTCGGATTCCAGTACTTGGATCTTCGCCGTGGGCCTACCCGGCAATCAGTTTGCCGGCAAGCACGTGATTGATGGATCTTTTCAAATGGGCTTGACGGAGAACTGCATGGAAGTGGCAGATCCCACTTTATCTCCCACGGTCCAGGTAACGATCAATGCTGATTCACCGACAGTTGTTGTTTCGACTGATCCGGATGAGGAGTCGCCCTCTGTCGCTGCTGCCCCGACGTCTCCCATTCCCTCGCCTACTCTTGCTCCAGTTTCTTCCTCCGTTGCTGGCTTGAGCAACGGTGGCGATGCTAGTGCTTCTAGTGGAATTGTCTTTCTTGAGACAAACGAGTACGGCAATCTCTGGATGGCCCACGGAGTCATCATGGCCATTGCCTGGGGCGTCTGTGCACCCTTGGGTATCGGCGCCAGTATCTTGCGAGACTTCATCAAGGAAAAATTTGGCAGGTCTTGGTACAATTTCCATTTGTACTTGAACATGATGACTCTCTTGCTGACGGTGATTGGATTCCTGATTGCAGTCGTTGCCATGGAAAAATCTGGTGAACACCATTTCACAGAAAATATCCACACCAGGGCAGGACTGACTATTATGGTTTTGGTAGTGGTGCAAGCTCTAGCAGGATACTTCCGACCAGCTGCAACTCCCTCTGCTCCTGCTCCTTCGAATACAACCAAGAGGTCCTCGCAATCAGACGAAGAATTGGCCGACGACGCGGAGGAAGCCCAAGAAGTTGCCCTGGAACAAAAAGAAGTCTCGGAACCAGCAGAATCCACGAAGAAACCTCTGAAAAGGTTGCTCTGGGAATGGTCCCACCGCTTGGGTGGAGTTACTGTTCTTGGATTGGCCTGGTACAACTGCTATACTGGTATCGACATTCAGCACGAAGATTTTGAGACCAAGGATTGGTCCAGTGCCTTCTTTGGAATCACCGCCGCCATTTCGGCCACGGTCTTTGTTTTGGCTTTTGGAACGCGATGTCGTTCTTCTTAATCAAGAATACGGGCGGCAGGCTTGTACGTACTACGTACGTCCAAGTACGCTATGAATCAGCATGGATGGAACCAAGCAGATAATTTATGTATAGAGAAAATGCAATGACCTAAAAAATAATCTCAATGGAACGTAAAACCGCTGTCTGGTAGACTTTCTGATTTTTGCAGTGCTCGAGGATTACAGCAGCCCATCACCTCTAGCCTGGCACGGTAGAGCAATCTATTTGAGAGAGTATCAGGTACCTAGAGTACTAACTGCGAGTAGCCTACAGGGTGCCGATGGAGTGGTAATGGTAGTTGTCATGACAGGCGAGGCATTTTGTTCCGTCGCGATCTCTATCTGTCTGTCTTCTAGTCTCTATACCGGTATGTGTTGGAATGAGAATGTTGGAAAACAGATGGCGCGCCCTTGAATTTTTTGAAAGAAAACTGGCGCGCCCGCTCGGCCAATGCAAATTTTTTGCGCTAGGCAAGCAACGCAATACATATCAAGCACACCACTTCGTGACGTCACGCCGCTGTACAATACAGTACAACCACGATGGCGTTCGCGAGGCACGCGAGAGCGCGTTAACGCGAGGTTGTGTTGTTGTTGTTTTCAAGCTCCAGTGGTATTGAGCTTGCCTAGCGTAGGATATCAATCCCGACAGAGGCTCGCCACCACCTAGCCTTGTCTGGTTGGACTACCGCTCATTTAACGTCGTCTGTCATCTCACTACTAGCCGGCGGGCTTGCTTAGTTCGGGATATCATCGATCCCAGCAGAGGCCCGGCGGGTTTTCCTTTGATATTAAGTACAGAAGGCGCAAGTGTGCCACGCTCGCAGTATCGTTAATGGTGTCTGCTAGTGGTACGGCGGGGTACGTGAGTCTGTGCAGAAGATTTGCGATGATAGGCCTGCCCTGCTTGCGACACAGGGGGCCTGCGCCGCCTGCGCATCAGGAGTTGAGTCCGTGTATCTGCGTCAGCATTAGGTCACACAAGGTGGCTGGACAGATCGGACTTCTTAAACGTAAATATTGGGCTTGAGTGTAACGACAAACAGCATAGAAAGCTGTCATCGCGCGACGATTCGAACTCAGGGCCTCACTGATCCTCCCAAATCAGTTCGCCACCTGCGCTACGTAACCCGTGCCGTTAACGCGAGGTGTCAAAATGTTTCTGGTACCTGGAACGGTACTACTTCCAGCAGGGCATGATGGATGATGGATGATGATTTTTTTGCTTTCAGAACATCGTGGACGGATGCGGAACGTTGGGTGAAAGAAGAAGAAAATGCTTCACCTCAGCCCCAGCTCCCTTGGGTCAAATCTAACAAATACAAATACTGTACGTAGCGGACCAGCCTTCTCATTCTTCTCGGAGCAAGCAATGAACACAATGGGATCGCTTGCATTGGCAACAGTCGGTAGCTGCATATTCATAGTACGAGTACGAATATCTACTACCGGTAGTCACCGGAAAGTCTTTCCTCGAACAAGTTCTCAGCGGTTTGGGTCCATCTAATCCATCATCTATTCAAATAAATCGGCAATTTTCTTCGTCTGGCCGGCTGTCATTCGTCGCTACCGCGTAGCTGCCTGGTACTACCGGTACAGTACCGGTACTGCACTGGTACAGTACCACGTACCAGGTACTGTAGACTACAAGTACCCTACCTGTACCGTAGTACCGGCTGCTCGTACCTTGTACGACTGCTTGTACAACTACTTCTTGTACTCGTAAATTGACTCCTGGATAAATGTAGAAAATGTCATCTAGTGTCCTATTTATGCCCTTGTGATATGCCCTTGATCCCGCCACGACATCCTTCGGTCTTTTTGCTGTCTTCACGTACGCACGCACGCACGTACCATGACACGCGCGCATAGTAATCCGCTCGTACAGTCCGGTACATAAAAATAAAATCTCCCGCCAAAACGCGTCTCCTTATTTTCTGGTACGTAGTAGATAACACGTGTACTTTGTTGTGGTTGATCCCTTACCATCTATCATCAGGTCTCGTTACTACTTCAACCATAATCCGTTCTCATGATTGCACGAACAAAGACGCCAGAAAGCTGCTCAATAACCCAGACCAAATCCGTTGATCAAAGCAAAGAAAGCATGACAATGACACGACCTTCTTATTCTGATCCGGGATGCGCTCTCCCTGAAGAGATCAGCAACAACAAGAAAGCAGTGTTCTCGAGGCCGCCGCCCGCCGAACAGGTGGTCGACGATGACGATGGCGATGGCGATGATAGCGACGACGGCGGCGCTGACGAAGAAACTGTGGTCATGGGGAATCTGGATCGACGACCAGCGCAAATCGGCAAAGTCGAGAAGCTAACTCAAATATGCAGCATCCCAGAGGAGGAAAGGGAAGCTCGAGATCGACAGCTGATTGCAATGTACACCCGAAAAAAGACGAAGGCCAAGTCGGACGGAACCATCAGTTATAAGCCGCCTACCAACCTCGCCCACTCCCCAATCCCAAAGTCTCCGAAGCGGCCAACGGTCGCTCCCGAACAACAGTATCCGTATTATGATTTAGTGGTGGCAGAGCCATCCAAAGTGTTTGATGCAGACTTTAGCGGTTCCGCTGCGGCGACGGCCCCGGTGAGGACTGAGACGCCCGTGCTACTGTGGGAACGAAATCGTCCTCGGAATCCTCGTCCCCCTCTCAGATCCAGCAAAAAGCACGAAGTGATTGTGCCACCATTTAGCCCCAAATTTCGATAATTCATGTTGGATTATTTGCTGCATGCATGCGCATTTCATCATTCACGACACACGAGAAAGCAAAAAGGGAGCACACCAGCCAGAAATTTTTCTCGCTCCTCCCTTGCCATGAGGCATGGCAAATCAAAGCCATGATAAGCAACTCTTTCTGTGCTACGAGTATCTATAATAATAAGATACTGTGGTGCTCGTAACTTTCCTCGAGATTCGGAAACAAATTCGAATATAACTATCAGAATTCCGTAGCCGCACAGCGAGCGACGACTGCCTGCCGATAAGAACTGTGATGCAAGTGCAACCCTTATTAATTTGAATTTAGAAAGTCTAAAAGATATCTCTATACCGTAGTGTCTTTCGTGTCATGGCACAAATACTGGCGGGGGGATCCAAGGCGATGATGATTCGTCATCATTCTCTTGTCCAATAGGAGGTGGAAAAATAGCGGTGGTTTGAGGGTCTATCATCCCACTAGTCACGTAGTAAATCAAGGAGTAACGGGTCCCTGATGTAGGATCATAGGGTGTCACCCAATGAGGAAACCTCCCATCCACCTTTCCTAGTCGTCCTCGAGTATCTAGCTCCGCCACGAGGCAAGGGGAACATTCCACAGCCAGTCTCCCGCCTCCTTCTTCGAAATCGCCCTAGTGCACGGTAGAATGGGACGTTAGGAGAGTGGGTGTGAGTAGGGGAAGGATCAACTACTGGTAGAGAGGGTACTTTGTACAAAACTTACCAAGGCCAAGCCGTAAAAAGGACCAATGTTCAAGGTGTCAATATGAGGCGATCCCACGAAATTTTTCGTGACGGCCAGAGCTGTAAAGCGCTCACAAAAGACTGGATCTACTTCTCGCATCGTTTCGACAGCTTGATCAAAGATCCCGCGATATCGTTCGAGTTTGGCCATTTCTCGCTGGGTACGAACACTGTCCGGTCGGCCGGATCCTGGTTTCTGAAGGATCATGTAGTACTGGGCTCGAATTTTAGGACGTTCTCGAGTGGTATGAGGCCAATGAATAGCCTCTAGTTCTTTTAACAAGGCATCTAGACGCTCCTGGCGTACTGGGAAGCCTCGTTCCAATCGTACTTCCCGTGGACCCTGTTGTCGATAGCACTCCAAAAGTTTGGTCATGACGGCGTCACGATCAAAGGCTTGTGGATCATCATCGTCAATGTATACTCCAAAAGTCCGCTCCAAACGTTTCCGTAATTGGGGTGTGGAAAGTGGCTCGAGCTGCGAGTGGAGTTGTGTGGCATCTCGATCACACGCCGACAGCTTCTTCTTATCCTGGTTACTTGTAGTGCTAGCCGACAAAGAAGGACTGGGCGTTGGCACAGTACATCGAATCTCTAGCTTGGGTTGTGTCAACGTTTTTCGCAGTTGTTCCAAGGCCGGTTCTTTTATCTTGGAATTGTACTGTAAGTCCAAGAGAAGTAAATGCGAAAGAGACGCGAGAGCCTCAAGTGGTAGCAATCGTAATCGTAACTTGTTCGACAAGGCAATCAACTCTTTCAAATTCGTCAATTGTTGAATTTCCGGTGGCAGGCCTTGCAAGTGGTTCCGACTCACATCCAATGTGATCAAATTTTCCAGTCGAAATAACAGGGATATATTAGGAAGATGATCCAGACGATTGCGACTAAGATCCAATCGTACTACATCATTCGTAAAAGGAGGCAGCTGCAAATTAGTCGAGGGGAAATCCTCGGTGGCAAGATCGCGCTTGGAAAGGTCTAATATTAATCCAGTATCGTCATCCTCGTCATGACGATCCCCGGTAGAAGAAGAAATCTCGTCCAATAGTCTCAGGACCTTTGGCGTAGAGTCTTTCACTTGGGTCTCGGCTAGTGAGGACGAGACCATGGTCAGAATGGGAAAATATGGCCATGGCAAACTCTATGGTAATATTCACATATGCGTCTCCGCGGCGCAGCATCTCGTCACATTCATCATCGTCGCAACGAAAAGACTCGCGGTTTTTAAGGCGGAAAAGGTCAGATTAGTCGACGACGTGAATGGGACGACTGACGACTCATACGAATAAAGTAGACCAAGAAAACAGCGGGTTTTTGCGAAGACAGCCTCATCTACACTGTTTCCTTACTACATACAAAGAGACTATGAGTATGTCCCACACACGCATATAATGTGATCTACCAGCTACTAGACTGGCCGGGGTTGGGATTATGAACGACTTTGATCTTGTATGAGAAAGTGCTGTGGTGCGCACAGCGCCGGCGGAAAAAATAATCGGCGAGCGACAAAATATCGGGTTTTTAGACTCACTCTTCTATGCCCGTTTCTTGGCAAGCTCTGCCAAACGATCTTTTACAAGGTCGAAAAAGGGCGGAACTGTATCGATGCGAATACTCTCATCGGGAGAGTGTGCCCCCGTTATGGTTGGTCCAAAGCTCAACGCATCGACATCGCCACCCATCTTCTCTATCAGCAAACCACATTCCAATCCTGCATGAATAGCCTTGACACCTGGCATCTGCCCATTTCCGAGTCGTTCGGAAAGCAGTCTGCGACCCAGCTTGAGAGCCTCTGAATCCATGTTGGGGTTCCAACCCGGATACGACGGCAACTTTTCAATGGAGGCTCCCGCTAAGGAAGCAATTGCAGAGAGTTTGTTGCGAGTCGATTCCAGAGCACTGCCAATGGAGGATCGGGTGGAGCACAGAATGGTAGCAGTGCCACCGTCCGTCGACATGGACAAGGAAGCTACATTGTTGGATGTTTCCACCAAATCGGGCATGGCATGAGAAAACTTAATGGGGCCATGCGGGAGCGCAAGCAGCAAGGAAAGCAGCTTGGCGGCGGATGCCCTTTCCAACGGTCTTGGGCAACTGGACACGCCCGATGGACTGTCTTTGGATTCCACCAGAGCCATGACGAGATTCTTCTCTAGTGTTCCATATTCTGCAACCGCGGCGGCCTGGCATTTCTGCAGAACTTGTTCTACAACTTCACGTGCCTTGTCATTGGCAAGCAACAAACAAGCCCTTGCCTCTCGGGGAATAGCATTATGCTTGTCACCACCAGATATTGAAACGAGCGCTACCCCTTCCTGTTCAAGAGCCGCCTGTACCGCTTGTGCGCAAAGCAATACAGCGTTGGCTCTGCCTTCGTGGATATTGATTCCGGAATGCCCTCCCAAAAGTCCTTCGACCTTGAGTTCAACGAGGGTTTGATCAGTCGCGGAGGAATCGTCTCGTACCAAGGGCAACTTCAGAGTGGATTCACCTCCACCAGCACAACCCACATAAAGTTCTCCCCATTCCTCCGTATCTAGATTCAACATGGTCTTGCCGGTCAATCCTAGGGCTTTGGCGTCCAATTCCATGGCGCCAGTGAGGCCTGTTTCTTCGTCCACGGTAAAAAGTGCTTCCAAGGGAGGAAGTGGTGTCTCGTCCGTGATAGGAGTCTCCAAAAGAGCCAATGTTGCTGCCACTCCAATCCCATTGTCGGCCCCGAGTGTCGTCGCCTGAGCTCCCAACCACTCTTCTCCCGCTCCTCGCTGGAAGCGACGGAGCAGAATTGGATCTGTCTCAAAATTGTGCACGGTGTCACTGTTCTTTTCCGTCACCATGTCGATATGCCCTTGGAGAATGACAGCTGGAGCATCTTTACCAGTTCCGCAACCCGGATGAAAGACGACCAAATTGCCAACCGAATCTTGTTTCCATTTCAGATCACGTTTCTCGGCAAAATCTTTAATGTATCGAATCACTGCCTCTTCCTGTTTGGAAGGACGAGGAAGTGAGGAGAGAATAGCAAATTGAGACCATAGGGATTGGGGCTCGAGCTTGTCGATGGCTTGAAAATTCTCGGGTGGGACAAACACGTTGTTTGGCGATAGTGTGCTACTGCTGCTGCTAGTCGACAAGCATCGGGTCGAGCTGGCCATCAAAATTGCGGAAGTGAATGATCGAAAGGCGTAGGATCGAAACTGCATTTGCGTGATCATTATTTCTTCCCAACGTGGCGGTGGATTTACTTTCTGGTTAACGATATACTCTTTCTATGAAGTAGGAGCAGTCTACTAGACCCTGGTCTACTCTAGAGAGAGAGAGAAGGACCGAGTTCGACCAACAACAGCAACACCGCAATAAAGGAGTAGGACAAAACAGCAAACAGCAAGCTCTTTCTTCTCGAAAAAATGGCGGGAAAATGAGAGATCGCGGACGACGCGCGTGCGTGCACACTGTCTGCGATGACCGATGACGTGGTTGCTTCCGTTGGACGGCCAGATCTAGAGTCCATTCAGTCGTACTTGCTATAAAGGGAGAATGGAGATGAAACTGGATAGAACGTGTATGTACCTGGTACCATACTATAGAAGCTATAGTAGAGAGTGGGTTGTCCTCCCACTGTGTCATTTTCTAATTCTTAACTCGCTCGAAGGAGATGGCATCGGCTTTTTGTAAAACGCCCAAAATGGCTTGGTGGACTTGAGGATTATTGCTGCATAACATGTTGCGGGTTTCTACCTCGTAGGGACTTCCCGTAATATCGGTAATGGTACCACCCGCTTCTCGAATGAGCATGGCACCAGCCACCAAATCCCAACTACTGAGATCGTATCCAAAATGAGCTGTCAATCGCCCACTGGCAATCCATGCCAATGTCAGAGCCGAGCAAGCCAGAACGCGAATTCCTCGTGCCTGACTATTCAAGGCAAGTACTCCACGCATACTTGCGTCAAAGGCATTTGGATCAGCGGGACATCCAGCATTAATAATGGCATCCTGGATGGAACCGATTCCCGCTTGAACCGATAATCGAGTTCGTTTCTCTGGTGTGTGGGTGGTCGTCGTCATCCACGCGCCTTGGCCCAGAATTGTCGAGAATAGTTCGTCGCGATGGGGATCATAAATGGAGGCGACAATGGGTGTCCCTTGATACAAGACGGCCATGGTGACACCACATAGAGGAAGACCAGAGGCAAAATTAGCCGTCCCATCAATCGGATCGCAAATCCATAGATATTCCGCCGAGAGGGCATTCGTCAAGGCGGCCGCACTCGCTTCTCCACCAGCCGCCACATCTTCTTCTCCCAAGAAATTGTGATGCGGATACTCCTTGGAAACAATCGCTTGGATTGCCTCCTGGGCCTCCTTGTCATATTGTGTGACGACATCTTTGATGCTAAATTTGATTTCGCATTGCTCGTCTTGGGATGCCGAGGAACATCCCAAGTTAAAACGAATGATTTCACCTGCCGCTTGAGCCGCACTTTCGGCTGTTTGAAGCAAGGCCTCGCATTCCTTGAGAGAAGGATTTTGCAAAGCAGTAGTGCCATCGTCACTGCTCGTCGTTCTTATGGAAAACCCACGAGAGTGCCGTTGCCGTGTTGTTTGATGAAGATGGATCGGTCCAAAAGCCAACGCGATGGGGCCGACCACCGCCATAAAACAGGTGGAAAAGGCAACCAAGGCTCGTCGCCGATGACCGAATCCAACCATTTGGAATGTATTCATGAGCATGTATGTAGTATTGGTGTTGTAGACAGCAACACTGACCCTCCTGCATTGTGGTTCTGGATGTGTCTGAGGCAAAAAGCAAAAGGCAAAAGGCAAAATGCGCAAGGCAGAAAGCAAAACTGCGAAAACGGCGGAAGGATCTTTTTATCTTTTTGGCCACGACTGATGCGCGACGACTGACGTTTCATCTCGAACGCTCGTTCGTTGTCGGTAAGATTCTTGTCGAATTTTAATCGAAGGAATCATAAGAAGTGCTTCAAGCTTTAGCAAAAGTAGTCTAGTAGTCTAGCTAAAGTAGGTTTTAGTCCGAATTAACTCGATGCTGGGGGGGGGGGGGGAGGACGACTCAAAAATGGTGAGGCCGAAGATTGATTATGGCTTGATCATGGCTGGAGCCGTTCTTACCCATATGTACATGGTAAGAAAGAAGATGCTTGTGTACTCTACTAGCTCTACTAGCGAGAGTTAGTACAATACGAGTGAGTTATCCCATAGTAGCTGTTACTCTAGTTTTCTTAGACGAGGAGTTTGTCGTACGAGCAAAGGCAGACGACACCCTTACTAATAATACTCGTACATACAGTACTGTACTGTAGCAGGCTTTTTATTATTTCCAGACAGTCAATACTCCCTTCTTTTGCGTCTTGTCATTCGAAAAGGCAGCCAAGATTGGTTTGAAAGGATGATGCAAAAGTTGAGAAATTTCCGCCACATGACTCGACGTGGTCTTGCTGGTACTATCGACGGTAAAGTCGCGGATCGTTTGTTCGAGACGTCCACTAGCAACTCCAAAGACACAACAATCATTGCCCGTACTACATAGATAAACCCAATCAGGAGTGACCGCGGCGGCGCAAAAGATTGTGTCCTTGGCATCGGCTTGGTAGCTTTGGAGGACGGTTCCTTCCTCCAAGTCCACCAAAAAGGCGGTCGCCGATCGGGGAACAACCAACAATTGATTCCGAGCGTTGGGTACCTCAAGGATCGTGGCGATAGCGGGACTTTCCGATAACAGCTTGGTCGGATCTACCACTATCGAAGTCCCAATTTTGACGCTGCCTTGCGCAGGTTGCCAAATCCTCAAACATTGTCCTTGCCGCCACAGACGTGCCGTCCCATCGGCAGAACTGGTAACAACCCATTGCGTTGCATCGTTCGTATTACTATTCCATCCCAACATATATCGACAGGAATGAATGTAGCTGGTATGACCGGTATATTCTTGGAGAACATGCTGACTCACAATTCCAAACTCCCGACAAATTCCTTCCGCACTGGCCGTCAAAAGACGCGTGCCGTCCCGAGACCAGTCCAACGCCGTAATACTACTCGCCTGTGCCTGATACTGTCGCAAACAAGTTCCCGTGGCCAGTTTCCAAAGTTTGACGACCCCCGTTGCATCCCCACTAGCAAGCAACGTTTGGTCGTTGGAGACACTCAGTGCCAAGACAGCTGTATCATCATGACCCATGACGGAATCGTCGGCCTGAAAGGCATAATCTCCAGTATTCAATTGTTGATAGGAAGTATCCCATATTTCGATCAATCCATCGGAACTAGCTGTAATCAACCCATTTCTCACAAAACAGGCTGCTTCGCACACGGCAGATTTTCCAAATTTGACCTTGGCAAGGATATCGGACGGTATTGGTTCTGCCAACTCATGATCATGCCCCGTGGCATCATCTCCTACAACGACACCGGTATCGGCAGCTGCCATCCCCAGAAGTAAGTCATAGTGCTTGCGTTTCTTTCGCTTCTTTTTGTGTTCATCACCGCCAGCACCACCACCACTATTAGTCTCGCTGCTTTTGACAAAGGGCAGTTGTCCTGTCCAACTTTGCCATTTACAAGCTTGCTGTAGCAATACAACCAGTCGATTCAGTGGGACCAGTGTAGTCTCACGTTCTAGTTGTGCCGCTATCTGATTCCGACGTTTTTGTTTGGGCGTGGATCCGTACAGTAGCGTCAATCGTTCCGCACTTCCTTCCCCAAACTTTTTGGGATTCGCCGCAATCGCTGCCAAACGTTGCTCCAAACTTCTCGCTTTCGTAAGCCCCCCTTCTTCATCGTCGTCATCCTTCAGCTGATCCAACTCATCTCGTGCCAGAGACAACATACTTTGTGCCAATAGCAAACTACTACCGTTCCGCTCTGCCAGTTCCAAAATGACCTGTTCTTGGATCTTCGGTGGATGATTCGGATTCTGCGAGAGCTGCAAGGCCCGTGCCACACTGGCCCACTCGCCTTGTCGAATGTGCGACGGCAAGGCGGGACTGAGCAAGGATTGGGTCGAAAATCCAATGCCCGATTCCTGTCGGAGCGTTCGGGCCGATTCGTGCAATCCGACGGACGTCAAATAGCCCAGCATGAGTCGCAGGATATCGGCGGCGTCCACACTTAATTCGGGGGGAGGGGCAGAAGTAGCAGTATCAGTAGCAGTATTAGTAGCAGTATTACTCATATTGGAATGCTGCACAGTTTTATGATTGAAAGTGAGAAGAAGTCAAAGCAAGCGAGGTGAAAGTGAAGGTGAAGGTGATGGTGATGATGATGAGGTGATAATAACAACATGAGGTGATTTTGAAATCTTGAAATCTATGGTGCAGCTGGGTCACGCGCTCTCGTCGCTCTCGCGACGCTCCTCCTCTCTACCGGTACTGTAAAATCTCTCCTCTGTCGGTCGCTGGCTCGTCGTCGTCGTTTGACGACGACTCATCCGAGCAGAAAGGGAAAGCCTTTAGCCTGATTCCGAGAGGCCTTATTATATTTTGAAAGGCTCTTTTTGACGCGGGCAGGGGTACCATTTTAGGAGGTCTTGCATGTCCATATTTAGGTCCATACATTCGTGTAGAATCCATACCGTGCGTACGTTCCGCCGCGGGGTGCCGGCGGAGGCACCCAGAATTTTTCTTCCGAAAAGAACAAGATGAAAAAAAATGATGAGAGGAGAGGAAGCAACGAAGATATTCCGATGAAGAACTTGAGGGAAGAGAAGAAGGGAAGATGTTATTACTTCGTAAGAGTATAATATGTTGTGTTTAGTTGGGTGTTTTGACCAGTGAACATATCATAAGGTAACAAGTAACAAGCAACGCATAGGCTCCCAACATTTTACCTGCGTTACTTTTCCGCCACCATGCCCAAAAGCAACCACAACAACAATCGTAACCATGACTCCTATACTAGTCGCAGCTCTTCCTTTGCGGATTCCATGGATCGCGTGTCCTCCTGTGCGGAAGAAGAAGAAGCAGAAGGACAGTCGCTGCCGTCACCTCGGGTGGTCATCTCTCGCAGTGTTAGTCTTCCCGATCCTCTCAAAGTCGCTCGCTGTCATCGATTGCCAGAATATGGACCTCGGATTTTATTTTTCAGTGGCGGAAGCGCCATTCGGGGCCTCAGTGAAGTCTTGAAGGGATACACCCATAATTCCATTCACTTGATCACCCCCTTTGATTCGGGTGGATCCTCCGCCGAAATTCGACGAGCCTTTGACATGCTCAGTGTGGGAGATTTGCGGAATCGATTAATGGCACTGAGTGATGATTCTTCCTTGGGAAATCCTGCCGTCATTAAATTATTCTCCTATCGATTGTCCAAATTCGAACCCTTGTTGGCCCAGGCGGAATTCCGAGACATTTTGGGAGGACGGCACCCCCTCTGCAAGGCAGTGTCGTTGCCCATGAGAAGTATTTTGACTAGTCATTTGCGATGGTTTGCCACTCGCATGCCGGCAGATTTTGATTTGTGTGGCGCGTCGATTGGGAATTTGATCATTACAGGATGCTTTTTGGAGTTGCACCGAGATATAGTGACGGCCATTTATATGATTTGGAAATTGTTGGGAGTCAAGGGGAAAGTCCGACCCTTGACGGGAGCCAATTTGCAATTGCGAGCTCATTATGAAAATGGGGTGGCAGAAGTTGGTCAACATTTATTGGGAAAACATGCAAAGAAAGGAATCCACCATGGCAAGATTGTCGAGATTGATTTGGTAGATTCGTTGTTACCGGTCACGAAGGAACCAATGACAGACGTGGCTACTAATAACGATGAGTCGTCATCGAAATCGACACCCGCAATGACGGCACAACCCTCTCGAAATTGTTTTATTGACATGGTTTCGGCGGAACTAGTCGATTCGGCGGATGTTCTCTGCTATCCCATGGGATCCTTTTTTGGAAGTCTGCTGGTCAATCTACTGCCCATAGGGGTTGGAAAAGCGATTGTGAAACGACATTGCCCGAAAATATACTGTCCCAATACGGGGACGGACCCAGAAATGTACGGGTACACACTGACCGAGTGCATAGAGTGGATTATCGATATGGCTCGACAGGACGTGGAAGACGATGTTCCTGTCTCTCAAATTTTGAACTTTGTCTTGGTGGATACGGTACACTGCCATTATTGCGTCGACATGGACAAGGAGGAAATTGCCACACGATTTGGAGGAGAAATCGTTGTTTTGGATATCTGTTTGGTTGACGAAGAAACCAAGGCAACCGTTGAGACCATGCTGGAAAAGAGCGACGAATTGAATCCAACCAAAGTAGTGGAGGTCCTTCTTACCCTAGGCTCTTAGGAGTAGCTCTATAGCATTTTGCTTTTCAAAGATTACTGTCGATTGCTGCTCTAAGAGCTATACAGCAGAAAAGGACGCCTCCTGCGTCATCTGGCTTCGAATCGATTTGCAGAAAATGGTAGAATTTATCCCGAGAAGCAGCCCACCAATCGAACACCAGCTATATGAAGCAAGAGATATTATCCATATTTTCCTGCTTCTAATTATAGATGAGTCGCATATGCTAGCATTGCCATAACTGGGTTCTTTTCAAATCATCGTTGCTCCTTGTGGTACTCGTGCCAGCAGTTCTGTATGGTTAATAGTGAAGTGGATCCCGCCTGGTGAGCCGGATACGAATATCGGAGGTCGGCATCAAGTATTGAATAAAAAAATAGCCCATCCGTTGGATCCAAAATTTCGTCCACACTCACGTAGAAAACTACCTAGAATCGCTACCAGCTGGTCTGGGGGAATGCCGGAGCGAGTGAGAGTGATGTGCAAAATCCCACCATGTAGTACCTATTGTGCGATAACTGAAGCCAGTAAAAAAACTGATAATAGAAATTGCAACTACATGCGATTGTTGTTCTGAGTAGCAGGTACTTCGCAGCAACAAGTTGACAATTCAAACCGGGAAAGAAGGCAGACGAGAATGGAGGAGACCTTTTCTCTGCAGCAAAGGCGGCAATATCATGGGGACCTTGTGCCGTCCGTCAACACCAAATTTCCAACGCAGCGTTTGTTGGTGATAAGAGTTTTAATGTTTTTGTCGATCGTTGCTCAGATTTTTTACACTCGGCATTTGTCAATGTTTTATTCTTCGGGGTGGGAGCCCAACCTACTGCCAGCAGACTTCGATCACCCTGAAACGCCAACACATACGATGCCAAACAATTCAACATCGGCTATGGGTCTATTATCAAAAGGCTTTGAGTCAACACAAAAACCCAATGCAAGCGTCGTCCGCATGCAGAGAGGAGGGGCTCCAAGACCGTCTCCTAAAGATCACAGCAGAGTACGCGCGAAGCCACCCAACACCGAGGGAGCTTTTATTCACATTGGAAAGTGCGGGGGATCCACCATGACTTCTCAGCTGGCTAATGGGTGTCACTCTTGGGTTCCCAAACCGTGTTTTACGATACATAATGAAACAATCATCAGCCGCTCGACTACTTACTACCACACGCCAGACTTTCCAAGAGGAACCATCAAGAAAACACATTACAAATTTTATGTTGTACAGATTCGTGATCCATTGGCTCGCTTTCGATCAATCTTTGGTGCATGTCATCTTGGCAATGTCAGACTCCGGGAGAAGAAAGACAAATTTGCCGTTGGAAATAAAGCAAAGCGAGATCGGCAAAAGCAGTTTTCCAAGTGTTTTCCAAGCCTGGAAGACTTTGCACTGGCAGCTGCTGGCAATAACAAGAACTGGAAGCCAAATCATCTTGGTACAAACATGATGCATAACTGTTCCCGTATCCCAAGTGAGATATTCAATAACCGGTTTGAATATTCAGATCATTGGCGTTGGAACCATGATACAGTCTATCGCAAGACTTTGATTGCAAATCCTCATTTTTCGAATGCTACTGTCCTTGCTCTGAGAACTGAGAATATATGGGGGGACTGGATCTCAGCTAATCAGTATTTGGGCCAAAAGGATGTATTTGTCCCTCCCGATCCAGCTCACCGGCGTGGGTACGGTCAAATGAAACTACCCGTACCGACGAATCTCTCCGAGATAGGCCGAAGATACCTATGCCATGCCCTCATCCCTGACTACAAGGCTTATGTCGCCCTCCTTCGACGTGCATCGAATATTGATGACGATCAAAAGCTACAGAGCTTGAAAATAAGCCAGTCCAATTGTCCTTCGCTCGGACTTACGATGGCTTTCATATAGTAGCACCGAGATAACTAGTAGAGTGAACTACAACCTTCTAAGTAGAGACCACTACGTCTACCGGTACGATGTATGCTAGTATGCTGCCTGCCCTCCTTTTTCAAGCGGTAGGTGAGGGCATCGAGCGCGATGTGTGAAGATGCAACTAAAAAAACAAAGAAAAATCACATGACTTTTGGGTCGAATGATTCGTTTGCGTCTGGTCATTGTGCGTGCGTCGATCCTTGTTGCAACACGTCATTCGTTTATTCTCAAAACTTCCTGCCGAATTTCCGGAATCTCACCATCGATTATTTTGATTGCACTACGTGTATTGCTGCTAGTTCTCCCTCCGACGACAAGAAAAGACTTCCATCTTCAGTGTTGGAAGCATTATTGTCAAACTCATCATGATGCGAAGGTGTTTAACATTGAATAAATATCCATTCGCTCCCTCTTTTTTTGAGAGGACTTCCGTTTCTGGGGGTGGTCGTCGCGATGTATCGACTCTCATTCTTCTACGACACGGTCAATCCCAGTGGAACAATCCAAATCCGCGGTTTACTGGTTGGGTCGACGTCCCGCTGACCGTAAAAGGAAGGGTAGAAGCTGTCGCAGCAGGACAGCTCTTGCGAACCCGTGGCTTAACAGCCAAACGAATTGATGTGGCCTTCACCTCTGAGCTCCAGCGTGCCCATGAAACGTGTGAGCTTGCCTTGGCCAGTATGGCCGGTCCCGACCAACACACGTGGAGTTCGGAACGAATAAGACGGCTGGAGGGGTTGAACGAGCGGCATTATGGAATTGTGCAAGGGGAATTCAAAAATGATCCAGCAGTAATCGAAAAATATGGCGAAGAAACCGTTCAATCCTGGCGCCGAAGTCTTCGAGACAAACCACCTCCGTTGGACGAAAGTCATCCCTACTGGCGTCCACCCCCTGCACCCACTACTGAATCTCTTTTGGACTGCCAAAAACGCGTGGTGAAAGCTTTTAACGATCACATTGCCCCAGCGTTATTCGACGAAGAAGAGCTTCCAACTCCTCCCGATCATCGAGCGGTCGTGGTCGTCGCGCACAGTAATACGATACGATCTCTCATGGCCGCCTTTGACGAAGTCCCCGACGAGCTGGTGCCTAAATTGTATGTCCCCAATTCAGTTCCTATCCTCTACCGCTTCGATTGCACGACGCGGATGCCCGTCTCTACAAAATTGCAGTCTTCTGCGGGGGGATCCCATGCCAGATGGATTTTGTCAGCTGAAAACCATCGGGAAGTGCGAAAAGGTGAGTGTTCGTTTCTGCCTTTGTCGACGATTGCGTTCTCAGTTTCTTCCAAATATTTCTCACACAGAACACACTTGATTACGTTCACTTTTTGTTTTCATTTTAGCTGTTACTGGTCATACATTGACGCGGGCCATTTTTGATACGTTGGATGTCGACAACAACAATAGTTTGACAGCTGCAGAAATCGATTTTGGTCTTCGAGAATTGATGAAAGAGGATGAACACTTGGATTGTGTAACTGTCTCTGTGGCTAAGAAGGTAGCGAGAGAAATGGGGCCTTTCGAAAAGATTTCGATGCGAGATTTTGAGGAACGAGCGATGGCGGCGGCCCAGGGTTTCACCGATCCCAATTCCGAAGAGGCCTACCATTTCGAGGCACAGGAACAAACATTATGCCAGGAGCAATTCCCATGAAAAGCAATCACATTACGCGCTTTATCATTTCTCCCTCTACCACCCTTCATTTTTGCGACTGCACACTGGGACAATGCCGATCCATGTTTCCTCAGATTCACAATATAGTCCTCGCTCTCAAGAATTGCCACACCCAGCACTAATGAAAAACTCTCCGCAGTTGTCAAAATCTAACTGAAGAAAATTATAGTAAAACCATTTTTAAATAATGTGCTCCCTTCTCTCGGTCAACCTCGATACTTGTAGAACCAATTTCGGACCGTCTACGAAATCTCTAACCGTTTGTTTCCGTACCTGTACTGCATACTTGTACATTCGCCTGCTACAATAATATTATTCTTACTCAGTCTACTCTACTACGGCATCATGTCCACATACTTTCGGGCCCATTCCGGAGCAAGCTTGTAGATTCCGCCTTTCAGATTTCCGTAACTAAAAATGAATTGTTCCGCCGGAAGATCCTTTTGGTAGGTTTGAGAATCCGGTAGGCCCAGGAAAAAGTCCTTTGTTTGCACCAACGGAGCGTACAGTGTGCACATTTCCTCATCTTTGCGGCAAGTGGAAATGACGGCCGGATAGATGCCCGGTCCACCCTTTTCGATTGCCATTCTTCTCATTGCTGGAATAACCTATTATTGTCGATGCATGATGGATAGGAAGAGGGAAATGATGTGTGAGATGATGATGATTCGAAGAATCGAAGAATTGTAATTCTTTTTCGACCGACGACGACGAGGCCGCCAGCACGCCATGATATTGTTTTGGAGTGTTCGCATGTACGTACTTTATACGACATGGTGAGAGCCGAAACAAACCCATGAGTATGAGGAAATTGCACCACCAAAGAATCTACGGAAGGTAGATCCGTGACTTCATAAGGCAACAAATCCATGGCCTCCGAGGCACTGAGATCGATCATTTCTTGTTCGGTCGGATACCGTTTGGCCTCGGCCTTTTTGCCCTTGGGCTGGTTCAGACTCAACAACTTGTCCACCTTTTCCTTTTCTTTGTCCGCCACCAGAATCCCGGTCGCCCATCGCAAATTGCGTCCTCCAACTTCACGAGGACTATCCAGAAACAGGTGGTACATGATTTCTTCCACTGGTCTCGACTCGGTGCCAGTCGGTGTCTTCTCGGACCCCACCACATCGTGGATGACTCGTCTACCCAGCGCAAGACTGGCCGCATAAGCCCGATGGGCGAGTTTATAACAAAAATTGCCTCCGGGAAAGATCCCTTCCGTCGCCTCGATGGGCAGCAAAACTCCCGACGTCATGATGGCATAACTGAAGAAGGCGGCCATGACGGCAGTAATAACTGTAAACTGTTTGCGCTTGGCCGGAGAATCACGCGGCTCGTTAAGCGTCATTTCATGGTAGTTCATCAACATCTTGGAAGGAGTAGTTTGTAATGATTTTGTTTTGTAGAAAAGACAGAAATAGGAAAGACGACGAGTGGTGCGATGGGTAATAGAACAAAGACTGTGAGATAAGATTGTGTCGATAGACTATTATTATTTGTTGTCGTCGATTTCTCGTGGCTGCTTCTCGTGCAAAAGTGCCGCCACGCTCGTCGGAAGCCATGGGAAGCAAGGAAGCTTGTGGGAAGTGCCGGAAGGCGGATGATGCACAGACGATAGGGTACTCTAGGATTTTCACGGTGAAAATTCTAGCTGATTCTACTGTCCGCGAGCAGGCAGGCCAATAAAGGACTTAGTCGAACAATGATTTGTGTCTGTCCTTCAGGCAAGGTACGACTCACTTCTCGAGCGCTTTTTCGCGATGAACTGATGAACGCCCGCCCGTGTTCGTGTCGATTGTGTTGTTTTGTCGTTCGCTCCCACACAAACACGAAAACGTCGCCCACATTCTTCATTTTTATTCTCTCGTCCGTTATTATTATTATCATTATTAGTTGCATCAACGACCGCGACCGACCATGTTCTCTTGGTCCCAAACCGCCACGAAACGACAGTCGTCGGCCTCTCAATATCCTGGACGACGCAGCAGCAATGGCGTTCATGCCCCTGTAGTCGAAGGAAGTATACGGCCGCCCAATAAAGACTTGACCCGAGCGCAACACCTCGAGTCTTATCTCGAAGACGCCACCCTGCAGCGATCGACCCGACGCGTATCCTCTGGTAGGTTTTCTACGTGTGGACTGGAAACTCGTGACTCAAAAATGAGAGCAAAATGTCCTGCCAAATTCTCACACGTACCCTATTGTTCTTGTTCTTTTTTCTTCTTCCTTTGTGTGATCCTGTGCTGCTTTACTACTACTTTGTCTTTCTCTACTATTTTGATTAGATGATACTACCTATGATACCGTCTTTCAGACGACGCAGGGAGATACGCTGATTATCCGAGTCCATGTTCCATTGTCGAGTAGCTTTGCTTCGTTTTGTCCGGCCATGACCTTGGCCGGGGTCCGTGTACGGCACGACTGGGTGGAAGACGGCGGACGGAGCATGAGAATTACAGGGTACGAACCGATTCAAGATGAACAACACTGGAAGAAATCAGGATTAAGTCTGGGACAAGCCGTCCACGCAGTCGTACAACACTTGCAATTGAACCCACCGGAAATTTTGGAAATTACCGATGCTGGACTCCGCGCCATTCAACCGAAAAACAGTCGCTTTCGAACCATCACAGCAACCAATGATAGCAACACTCATGAAAGCGGTAACAGCAGCAGCAGCAGCAACAACAACAACCACCAGGGTCGTAGTAGTACTCACCCACGACAGAGCGGGTCAGCGGCCCCGCCGAGTTACCATGCTACGCTGCAGCAACGAACACCTCAACTTCCTCCTCCTCCTGACGTTCCGTTGCCTTTGATACCTCGCGATTTTGATTCGATTCTGCAGGAGAAAACGCGAGAAGAACTGGAAACACTCTTGTCGGATGAATTAGAGTTTTTGTCGTTGGTGCATAGGCTGGATGTCTTTGGTGAAATCCAACAAATCGCCACTTCCAAAGCCGACGAAACCAGCCAACTGGCACAAGAAAATTTGGCCAAGGAAGATACATTGAAATCCCTGCTCACTGAGGTTGGACGATTACAAGCATCGCTTCAATCGAAAGTGGAACGATTTGAAGCATTGGAACGAAAACAAGATGCTCTGTGTGCTCCGCCGGACATCAAGTCGACACTACGACAACTCAAGGAGGCAAAGAAACAAGCCTTTGATGCCTCGGAAGAGTTTGCGGAAGAATGGGTAGAAGATGGTGCCCAGAATGTCGACCAGTTTGTCAAGGAATTTATTGCACAACGCAAGGTTCATCATGAGCGTGCCGCCAAGATGGAAATTCTAGAACAGCAAGGTACAAGATGAATGATTATGACAATAGTCAGTAGAAATAAACGCTATCGCCTTTAAATCTTTGTTCAGGTCACAACAAGTAGCGAAGCTACACGTTCAGCTCACTTTGTAAGTAACTAGACTGACTAGAGTCCCATGCGCATCAATTAAATCGATCAAATATCAGCCTTATATCATGTAAATTGTTTCTCTACTAGAGTAGACGATAGGATTATACTACATATCGGCATGTTCGTGCCATTCTTGGACCAGTTCCGGACCCTTGTCGTCGTCCATACCCTGCCACTTGATGAGCTGCGTCCCTTCCGCCTTACGTTTGATACGATACAGCACAGCTGCCATGACCAAGCAAAGACCCAAAAATCCCATACCCGTCACTTGATGACCATACAAGACCACCGAAAGGGCAATGCTCAAAAGAATTCGTGTCGTCATGATAAGAGTAAAAACGACGGCGCCAAAGTTCTTGATGGTGTAGTAGATGAAAAGCTGTCCGATTGTGGAACAGATACTGAACATGAAAAAGTGCAGATGGATTTCAGAATGCTGGTACACGAATTCCAATGCCGCCGAGAGTTCGTGTGTGTGAACCAGCGTAATGGCCGATAATACGGTGGAGTACGCCGAGGTGGCAAACATGAGTTCGACCATGCTCAAATGGGCGTGTCGTTGAAACATGCGAGACTGAAACTGGCTCGTAAAAGAGTCAAAGAAAAGAAAGAACCCCAGCAACATGACACCCGTCCACTTCGCGCCCGATGCTTCGAAATTTCCCAAAGCGTCAGTGCTAAAGCTGAGTGAATCCGTACTGCTCATGAACATGGCAATACCAAGTCCAATGACGACGGCAACGAAGTAATCATAGGCCGGATCTGCAAAGTGCATTAAGCCCAACAAAAATGATAAGAATGTGAGGATGTCCAGGCAAGAAAAGCCGACTCATTTTCATGATACCCAAAGCAAGTACGTACACGACTTGTTTCCCAGGATCTTTCCCATAAGCATCACTGGAGCCAATTTGAATGACTTGAAAAGAGTTGTGGCTGGAAAGCTCACATATCGCAGGGCTTCGTACTGACACCAGGAACTCAACATGTTGGAAATGGCGGGAAAAGAATATTCGTACAAGACGGTAGACTGAGATCGCCTCGGTTTCAAGTACAGCCACATGCATCCACTCATGATTAACGTCCAGAAGCGATTGGTGAAGACCAAAGCGTAGGAATAGGTGAAGTAATCCCCCGTATGACGAGGATACCGTCTTGTCAACATACGTTCTTGGAGGGCTCCCCAAGTCACAAAGGTGAGGTTCAACATTAAGGAACAGAACAACAGCCTTTGGACCACCTTGGTGCGACTGGCTTGCTCTTGATCAAATTCTAAAACTCCCGCGCGTCTTGTCGATTCATCAAGCAATAGCAGTTCATCCTCCTCGGCCGCATCGAACTGCTCAGCATCGTCCTCATCTTCGCTATAGAGCGCCTCGTCGTCCTCACCGCCGCTTTCTTCTTCCAACACAAGCAAGTCGTCAGGCACACGCTCGTCGCCGCTTTCGGGGACCTTGTCTCCTCGCCGGTGGTAACTATAAGCCCGAGAACGAAAGGCTGGTGGATCGGTGCCTCGCTTCAGCGACTCTGGGAAGTAGATCTTGGCGACAATGGTCGTGATGATAACCATGGCGACATCTGTGGAGGAATCAAGGGAGAGCACTATCAGTGACTTTCGTATCAACAATGATGTCAAACTGTAACACGTTATGTACACGTACACAAGAGGAAGTTGGTCGCCAACAGGTACAACTCTGCCTCGGCAGTCTTGCTCAAAAAGGGAGTCGATTCGGTATAGTAAGAATTCTCGGAGGACGAATAGGTTTGGTGAAGGATGCTGTCATTGCCTCTGTCATTTTCCATCTTGGCAAAGTCATCGTCTCCCGCCAGTGCCCGCTCCATCAGCTGACGACTTGACGTCGCCAGCTCTATAAAGTCAAACATATTAAAATACTCTAGACCACTGTATACGGTACGTCAACGAAGAAACAAACCGATCATACAGTGAAGACTCTGGTCTCAGATATGTGTCGCCAAATCTACTGCACGAGAAAAAGCCCGCAGGTCCGCCGCCGCCATGGTCGTCTCTCTCGTCTCCGGGACATCCGCATTGTACGTACCATACAGTACAGTGCACAAGATAAGTTGCTGTTTTATCTTTCACAAGCGCGTAGGCGCGATTTACGCATGTAGAAACGTGTAGACGTCAGTACAAGACTACGGACAGACTGCCAAAAAATCTATGCATACGATGTATTTATTTTTTTAATAATCTAACGCAGGGAAATCTTCGATGGACTCTATCACAACAACTATCCATGGAAAAAATAAATGTTAAGATAGAAATCGTGGGTTATGTCTTCACTCTCGCCCGAATCATCAAAAGTAAAAGTCTGAGCTTCATTTCCATCATCCTCGTCGTCATCTTCTGTCAGACCCAGTAGTTATCGAGTAAAATGCCGCGATGAAGTCATACGGGTCGAATATACCGAAAACCTACTAACTTGACACCTACGCGACGAAATCATCCGAAGCTACGTTGAGTGCTCTCTGGTAGTAGACCACCATGATGCATAGCCGCTACTGCAGCAAATCTGGGCGTGACTCGGGCAGGGCCCTTGCCCCCCAATAACGTAACTAAGGTCTTTTATTTTATGTGATGTATTGTTTTGCAGATTATGAGTCACTCGAAACCAATGACGGTCAACAGCACGGATGGAAACACCCGTCGCTAGGCGTTTGCCACAATCAAACTGCGAAATCGGAAAGAGGCGAGCCTTGCGAATCATCTCCGTACTGTACCGGTAGAACTACAGAATATCTTTCGGAATGTGGCGCTCCCGGGTTTCTGTTTCGCCGTTCTTCTATCCATCCATCACAACGATGACGATGCCACCGGCAGATAGATACCCATTTTTGACTACCAGAGATCAGCCCTGCTTTCGTTTTCCCAGACCCTTTGCGAGCAAAACAATCTAGTTGTACTTTGGTTGGCCGTTGTTGTTTTAAAAGCTCTTTGAATGTCATAATGTCGAGTCCCGACTTCCAACGAACTGTATCATGGAAGAACAAACCGCCCCTGCGACCGATTGCCTCTTCGTACGATCCAGAAGAGGAACCCGGTGTGAAAGGAATAGACGCGGATCTGCGCTACCAAACCTTGATCAAGTCGAAATCGAGTGTGTATTTGCCGCGATTGGTCGAGCGGAACTTGACGTATCATCAGTCGAAAAACAACATTTCGGTGAAAAATATCAATGGCAAGCGGATGATCTGGCCCTTGCTCATGAGAGATTGGTTCCACGTCTTGCTGCGGCTCCCTTTTCATTACAGTATCATGGGTTTGTTGTTGATTTGGACGACCCTGGTTCTCGTCTTTGCTGGAATGTATGTCTGGGTAGACCAGTTTTACAAAGACGCGGATTGTGGACTGGGAGAACCGGGAATACCGATGAGGTGGGGAACGGCATTTGCATTCAGCCTCGAAACTTGTGCAACAGTTGGATGTAAGTTTTCGTTGATGGCATGTGTGGCCTTGCCGGGGAGGCGTTGGCAGAGCGAGCACTTGACTGATATGCATGATGCTTTTTCTTTCTTCTTTTTTAACTTCTAGACGGTATGCCTGGTTCCACAAACGCCTTTTTTGAAGCAAATTGTCCCGAGGTCCAAATTACCGTTTTCTTTCAAATGATGATGAGTATGATGTTCAATGCATTTTTGTTCGCCTTTTTCTACACATCCCTGTCGAAATGCGAGAGTCGAGGGACACAGGTCGTCTTTAGCAACAAAATTATCATCAAAGAAGACAAAAAGACTGGCAAGATTCTGATTAGTACCCGGTGTTACGATGTGGATGCGCAATTTCCAATTGTGGAAGCCCATGTTCGCATGTACGTCATGGATCGGAGACTCAAACTGCATTTGTTGCGAATTCAAGAACCGGATGACGACATGGGAGCAACACTGCACATTAGTATCCCTTTTGAAATCCTTCATCACGTAGATCATCATTCGGCACTGTCGCCACGAGGCATGCCCTTGGTACTCGACTCGGGTGGATTGTGCTTGCGGTCTGCTGATTCGCCAGCCGGAAATCGAGAAGAAATTGGATGCCCCGTGTGCGGAGAGACCTACGGTACCTATGATCGATTATGGAAGCACGTAACGTATCAAAGAACGGTCGAAGAAGAAGATGGATACCCATCAAGGGCACCCACCAAGAGTTTGTCATGCCTGATATTACGCCCATTTCGCTACAAGAAGTCAAGTCGTATATGGAAAGTTTCATGTCCGAAATTGTGGTAGTCGTCGAGGGTATTGATCCACAAGTTTCGGGAACATTCCAAGCCCTTCAATCCTACAAGTACGAGGATATTGCCTGGGAAGGAGAGTTTGAACCCTGTTTGAAGGTGGTGCACGGCAAATTTTGTGTGGACTTGGCCAAGTTTCATCAAGTTCGAATGCCGTTATCTTCGCCCAATTCGGACATGGACCAGAATTCGGATCCGGAGCGAAGGGGCGCGTCGGCGCCACAGACGAATAATCGACCAAAGGAGACAGCGGATAACGGCAGCAAGGAAACATAAAGAGCGCGAGTCGCCCTCCTCATAGCGGCATGCGGGTTGTCCGTTGTCTGATACCTAGTAGACTGCTCGTGTCTTCAGGCACCCTGCCCGTTTGTAATGCAGCATTTGGGCAAGAAAAATCCCGCCCATCGTAGGAAGAGGCTCTCGGACACCTAGAGTAGGCTAGAGGACCACTAATAGCGTACTTTAACTAACTACTGTTGCCGTACTTTAACTAACTACTGTTGCTCCGAGTCAGGTGCGATTCCAGCAACTGCCTGAGCGCCTTCTTGCTCGAAGGTTTCCTGAGTCCACCAGCACCGGTAGAGTCTACTGGGGGCGGCTCCTGTCTGTCGCTCAGCACCGTCACACAGTAGACGGATCGGACGTGTCGCCACCTTGTCGATAAAGCTCCGTTGCCGGATCGAGATATAGTGCTCAATATCGAACAGGTCAGCAATTCGACGAGCATCCTCGACCCTCGGGTAGCTCCAGCTACTGTCTTGACGCAGTTCCGGGAGGCGGCATGCAAGCATGCGTGCCATCCGGTTATGGTGGAACCTCCGGAGGGATTTCAGCATTACCGGCGTGATGGTCCAAGTTTCACGCCCATACAGCAGAACAGATTGGCAATAGCCGGGATATTTCATGCATTACTAGCTGGTACTAGTACTGCGTCAGCAGCATCATGATGAACCATCAGCAACACCCCCCAGCCACCACCACTAGTAGTAGCCAAGACGGTCACGAGCAGCTCGATCTTCTGGGCGACCAAGTTCAATGCGACCACCACCACGACCTCCTCGATGATGATGATGATGATGATGATGATGATCTTCTTCCTCCTCATCAAGAAGACCACGATGACGTTTGCGATCATTTTCGGGATTGGTGGTAGCTTGCCCCCCACGGTGACCAACAGCTACTCCACCACCGCGACCAGAGACTTGATGGTAGTGGTGGGGGGATAGAAATGCGGGATTCCTTGCACTAGAACTAGGAGCAGACACGTCGCCATCCTCCTCCCCAGTCAACACTCCTCTCCCAGCGCCACGATCTTCTAGCTCATATTGCTCTCGGCGCTGCTGCTGCCGCCAATGATAATCCATTACACGCCGGTGCTCTTCAGCCCCCCTCTGCCGACGAAGCACTTGTTCGCGAAGTAATTCTGCTTCTTGATGATCTCGACGTAACAGCAACTCTTCTTCTTGCCGTGCTAGTAGCATAAGCTCTTCTTCACGTAGACGGTGCTGGCGCTCGTATTCCATCTCCTCTCGATGTCGATCGGCCTCCACTTTTTCCTCGTGAAGAGAGGAGGACGAAAGATCTCGTTTGCTCACTTGGATGCTCCTTCTCATTCTTGCTTCTATTTCTTCTTGTTGTTGTTTCCTTGCAAGCAGCAAGTGATGGTGGTCTGCTTGTTCTGCCTGGGATGACAAAGCCATCAATTGGTCATGGTATGCCAACCGTTCCCTTTCCAAAAGTGCGCCAGCCCCAGCATGCCCTCCTACTACCCCAAGCAAACCAAGCTCCTGCTGCATCAATCGTTGGTGGTGGGATCTACTATCAATAAGGGCGGAGCTGCCTCGTCCGCCTAGTCCACCCCCTCGTCCGCCTAGTCCACCAGGAGCACTCGAAGGCAACAATGATGCTTCCTCCTGCCTGCGCCTCAAAAGTTCTATCTCTGCTTCCGCCTGCCTGCGCCTCAAAAATTCCATCTCTACATCCACCATGCTGGCGCCGAGTCCTCCAGCAGCTCCGTGACCAGCGGCACGAGGAAGCAGCAGTGACGAGGTGCCATTCATAAAACCTTCATCCCAGCCTATCATGAGATCACTCGGAATGATTCCCGCGTGCAGTTCAGCCAGCTGGCGGAGCTTCACCTCGCGTACGCCTTCAATGCGCAGAATTTCTTCCTCAAGAAGGTGACATAATTCGGCGATCTCCGCGGAGGAAGCACCAGTAGTAGTACCACTACTAGCCCCGAGATGACCGTTCATGTAGCACGGGGATTCCGGGTACATGCGATGTTCTTGAGGAGCATTGTCAAAACTCGAAAGGCTGGATCTTGGCACACCATTAGTAGCACCCTGCCATTTTTCTCGCTCGGTCCTAGCTGCGGCTGCTTCTTCAGCATCATCTTCCTCTGCCTGCTTGTTCCTTCTGATTTCCTTTTCTTCGGGGGCCTCCTGTTTCCTTCTACGAGTCTGATCGTCGAGCTCCCCTGCGATGCGATCTTGCTCTGCTGCTTTCTTCTTTTCGTAGGCACGAACGTCAGCCTCGTACCGAGCGAGATCTTCTGTGGCAATCTTCTGATAGGGCAATTTCTTTTCCTCTGGCAACGTTTTCCACTGACTTGCGATTGTCTTAGACATTGACAGAAAGTCGACGGTTTCGTCTCCCTGCTGCCCATGCTTTTTAATCAAGCCTAGCCGGCTCTCCTTGAAAAAGACATTATAGGAAGAGAGCGGGCGTTTCGGATAATCTTTTGGCTTCTTCTTCCTGCTTCTGTATCTTCTCGTTTTGATGGCAGTAGCGGCAGGGGCCGCGGAGACTTTGGAATTTTTCGCAAGTATCACTTCAGAAGCGTCACTATCGTCATCGTTGTCGTCTTCCTCTCCTCCCTCCTCGGTGGTTGGCACATTTTCACCCGTCGTTATATTTTTCTTTATGGCGGACCCGGCGAGTTTTTTCTTTTCACTCTCCTTCTCACTGTCTGCACTGGTAACAACCGCCGCTGCTATCGCTGGTCTACGCCTCTCGGCTATTGTCACGAGGACCATTTGTTCACCGTCACTGCTACTATCGTCGTCGTCGTCGTCGTCGTCGTCATCCTCCTCCTCCTCCTCCTCCTCTTCCTCTCCTCCCTGGTGGCGGGCGGTGAGCTCAGTTTCAACTACCATCGTGGTATTTTTGATGGGGGCGGCGGGGGTGGGGATTTCTTTCGTGTCACCACTCTTATTCTTCTCGATGGTTTCTTCGCTGCTGCTGCTGCCATCGTCGTCGTTGCCGTCCTTTCCCTGCTGGGTGATCGTGCTGGGCTCAGCTTTTTCAACGACCATCATGTTTTTCTTCCTGATTTTATTCTCGGCGTTGTCACCAGCACCGGCACCAACAACGTTCTCGGCTTTTTTCACATCAAGGACCATTTCACCGTCCTCACTACTACCATTATCGTCGTCCTCTCGTCTCTTTGCGGTGGCCGGTGGGGCAGCAGTTTCTTCAACTACCACCACCATGTCAGTATTTTTGATGGTGCGTTCCGGCGCGATTTTTTGTGGTTCGCTCTTGTTATCATGATCGTCATCATTCTCGTCAAGAACGGCCGCTTCTTCTATCGGCGACCCACCACCAGCATTATCGGCCTCGTCGTCGTCGACCGGCATAGTTTTTTCTTCGACATGCATGGTGGTGTCATTATTTTCTTCCTCTTTGGTGCCCGTCGCCATCTTAGTTTGACTTTCCTCAAGCTGCACTTTCTGCTGCTGGAGGTGGTGATCGTCCTCGTTGTTGAACGTCTTTTCTTCCATCACCATTTCTTCTTTGCTAAGTGGTGCGAGGGGAGTAGTACTATTACCCATACTGCTGTATCCTCAATTCTTACTGATATTCCTGCTCTTAGTATACCACCAATACAGTACTCGTACTCGTGTGTGGTACCAAGCATCAAGCAAGCTTTCAATAATCGAGGTTAATTTTAGAGGCGTGGTCCGTAGCGAGATAGTAAAAGTATCGATGGGGTCCCTGCCGCGGTAAGCTGCGGTATCTGCGCGAGCAAAAGGGGGTGGGAGCGAGCGACTATGCGGGTCGTTTTGCACAATAGTAGGACGTACCACTGGTACTGGTACCGTGTACCCCCGGTACCGAGAGGACGTGGCTACCGCCACCTGCGTGGCATCGCTGGTGCGTCATGTCTAGACTAGAACAGGTGGTGTGTGGCATAATTCGGGACTAGTAGGAGTCCCGCCTGTCGCACACCTCCGTGATTGCGAAGGTGGCTGGGGCGGTGGTGGTTTAACATTCGAAACGCTAGGCTCGATAGCCTAGAACGAACTATAGTATTGCTTGTGACTATCCTCGACAGGATGGTTACAAGCAATACAAAAGAGTAAACACAAGAACAACAGAATCGACTTCCTTGCTGCTGCTTGGAGCCTCTCCGATGAGAGGCTCCGGAAGTTTCGTCTGTTCTCCGTTCGTCGCGGACGTCTGACCTTCCTTCCCTCTCCGTCACTTCAATGGCTACCGCCACCTGCGTGGCATCGCTGGTGCGTCATGTCTAGACTAGAACAGGTGGTGTGTGGCATAATTCGGGACTAGTAGGAGTCCCGCCTGTCGCACACCTCCGTGATTGCCCAATTTGGCCAGCCAAGGGTGGGAGCAGGCGCCGGAGGCGCAGGGTGGGAGAGAGAAAAGAAAAGTAAGATGCCGGAAGGAAAGAAAATTGAATGCCTAGGCTGCTGCTTGGAGCAGTGGGGCGGCTGCTGCAGGGACGTCGGCCCCGGGCGCGAGGTCAAAGGAGCCATTCAGGAGCATAACACGAGCCAGTCCATTGACGATGGGGAGGGCCTGGGCGTAGTCTGGGTACTCGTACCTGGTATGAGTACGTTGTGGACTGAGAAGAAAAATGATGACGACAGTTCGTTCAGAAACCAGCAGGATGATAATATCGTACCAGGTACATACCGGAAGGTTCAAACCCTGGTTCAGCCTTTTAGTAGCCAGGGGTCCATAGCGAGGCGCTTGTGCCGGTCCCTACCTCAGGTGGTGGCACGTGTCCCTGCTGGTACAGAGTACGGGTATGTGCGTGCTTGTGAGACGGTACCGGTACCCGGTACAGCACTGTATTAGGAAATTCTCGGCTGGGCGGGCGCGCGGAACGTTTCCCTCAGCCGGCCGTGAGTGACTCGGAACAGCCGGCCGGCCAGACTTTGACTTGATGACGTCTGGCCTCCGATCGAAATCTTCGCCTTTGCGCGCCGGCCGTGATCGACGACGAACCGCAAGAACCATCCGATCATTGATTGCTGCCTGATGTTGCTGATGTTGTACATACTCTTTTCACTTTTATTTGTTTTCCTTCTTCCGACAGTACCGGTAGGATTAGTCTAGTCTATTATAATATTATTTCTTCCAGCGACATTATCTTATTTCGCAACTCTATAACAGAATGATGATGATGACGATGATGATACCTCGAATAATATATTTTTCCTCGTCCATCATCAGGTGGGCTTGTTTGTTGTGGATGTTTCCAGCAATCGTCACGCTACTTTTGGCGCCCGTGATGTCGTCGGCATTATTGACCTCTTCTACTTCCAGCACCAGCGGCGGCGGTGGATGGAATCTGCCTTCTCACTCGGCCAACAAGAAGAATCACCTTCTTCATCCAACATCACACATCATAACAAGCACGTGTACTACTACCGGCACCACTTCCTTTTCTTCGTCGTCGTCGTCTTCTTCTTGCTGGGGAACACCTCCTTCTGATTCCGACAGTAGTGAAATTTTGGATGTTGACTTTGAACGGGTGGTTGTTGAAGAAAGCTCCGCAAGCAGCAGCAGCAGCAGCAGCAGCAGCTCTTTTCCACCGTCAGCGTCGTTTGAATCTTTGGGCGATGACGATGACGAGGATGATCTGAAGAAGAATTTGTTGGACTTGTCCTTGGATGCCGATCCCCGTTGGAAAACGGCAAGAATACCTTTTTGCCGTGGCGACGAGTACATAGATGCGAAATTGGCCTTCATGGTGGAATTGGAAGGTGTTCAGTATGGGATTGCGGTTCCTTTCGATGACGCTGTAGCCATTATTGTACAGGAAGGTGGAGGAAGAAAAAAGGGCGGAGATAAGAACAAGGAACAAGACGAACTTTCCGTCACGTACGTGGATCCCGATGCGTATTACGACAATGAAGAGTATCAGGAATTGATGGAAATCATGGCTGCCCAGGTCCAGAGAGAGCTTGGTGAAGAATTCATGTTGCGAAAAACACCCAAAGTCTTGACGATCTCGGGTGATCTGAGTCAAATTACTGGCAAATGGGAAAAGGAACTATTTGGTCAGCCTGCGTCAGTGGAAGAGTTACTAAAATCCACAGAAACCAACGATGCGACGATTGACGATGAAGTTGCCGATTTTATGGCCTTTATGAAAGCGGAACTGGGTGAGGAAGAATTCGAGAAAACCATGAAGGAAGAACCATCCGATGCGGACAGAGACTTGATGAAATTCTTTGACGTGGCAGGGCTTGGTACGAAGAAAGACGACATGGCTGCTTTCGAGGAGTTGATCAAAAGCATGGAAGACGACTTGGATGAAACCAAGGGTGTGAGGGCACAAGCCAAAGAAATGGCACCCGACACGGATGGTCTCTCCCTCAAGCTCATTTCATTCGACTTTGCAAGTGGTGACAAATCTTACTCGCTCGTCAAGTTGCTGCAACCCTATGTCCTCGTTGGTAAATATTGCGAGGAAGAGCAAGTCGTCGACGGAGAGCGATCTGCTGCTACGAGTGCTGGAGGACGGGGTGACATCCGGTTTGATTTGTTGACGAAAGACGAGGAACGCATCCTCATCCCCAAGCTGGAAAATCTGTGTAAACAAGACTTGGAAAAGGCTGGACTTTCCCTTGGAGTCAAAAGCCGCAGCGATTAAGGTATAATCATATCTATTTGTAGGGATGATTTGTTATTCCATTATTATTTGTCAAGCGGCGTATAGTCCATTTTTTCCTCCTAATTTATTCTCAATTCACCACGTACACAAGTAAAGATGAAGGTTGGAATGACCGCAGCTAGAGTACTGCAGGGTCTGCCCTCTACTCGTAATGTAGAGACTAAAAAAGGCACAAATACAGCTTGCCTTTTTACTTCGTATGATGGTTTATAATATATAATACTGCAATTACCATCATTATCTTTTACTTTTTTTGCTGCTGGTTGGGAGCCGGATGAGTTCCTGTTCGAGAATTTCGAGCGTCGCCTTGTTCAAGTCAAACCAGGCGGAC
This sequence comes from Nitzschia sp. pyKryTriq1, assembly GCA_956465555.1. NCBI lineage: Eukaryota > Bacillariophyta > Bacillariophyceae > Bacillariales > Bacillariaceae > Nitzschia > Nitzschia sp. pyKryTriq1. Next base: position 3,829,705 of record OY101116.1, read on the forward strand.
CAGCCGTCCATATCCGTTTCCAAATCGGGTTCTACGGACAGATAGCAGGGTACGTCATCAATGGCTCCCAATGAAAAACCAGCCGCCAGTAATACTTCGACTCCCCCCTTGTGTCTCCCAATATCTTGAGTAAACTTTTCATGATCCCGCCGGATTCTTCGAAATTTGGTCTCTTCGGGATGCGCATTGATTTGTTGAAAGATTGTATGGAGAGACGTAATAGCAGTAGCGAATGCTGCCTGGGGATAATCATCATCATCTTCTCCTTCTTTATCATTTCCAACTTCCATATTGTTTTTAGTGATGGATTCTTTGAGAAGTTCCAATTGGGCTTTGACGCCCTGTGCACGAATATTATCTACCCATTCTTGTTCGGCCCGCTCTTGAGCTAATCGTCGTTGTCGAGCCGCCTCGGCTTGTCGTCGTAATTCGGCCTCGGCAGCCGCTTGTTCTTGGCGTTGTCGTTCCGCAGCCTCCAAGGCACGTTGGGCTTCTTCTTGCTGTTTTTGCAATGCTTCTTGGCGGGCTTGTTCTTGCAGACGTTGTCGCTCTCGATCTGCCTCTTGTTGCGCCAGTTGTTCTTGGGTGAGCTGATGAGTGTGACGTTGCTGGAGTTGTACCAACAATTCTTGACTCAAACTCATGTCTCCCGCCACCCCCTCTTGGCTGTTACTGACACTACGAGATTCAGCAGCAGCAGCAGCAGCAGCAGCAGGAGGGGGAGGAGGAATGTGTCGTTCCAAAAAGTCATGGGCGTGGACTAAAGCTTGTACGCGCCGTTGTGTCTGGTCGCCATACCGTGGTTTGTCCGTGATAGGATCACGTTCCGCCAATCGTTTTCGAAAGCGATCCATCTTGGGTTGAATGCTGCACAACGAAGATTGAATCTTCGTCAATGCCGCGACAGCTGTCGCCACATTGGAAATGGGAATCACTTTGCTTTGGAAATTCATAAAGAGAGGAGGGTCAGGAGGAGGAGGAGTAGTCGTCTCTTCACTCGTACCGGTAGTAGTCGCTGTCTCTGTCGTTGCTGCTCCGCCATCATTGGCATTGTCATGATCACTATTTTCTGTTGTGGGAGTGGGTGGTGGCGGTGTTGGAATGGTAAATGGCGGAAGTGCTGCACTTGAATATTCTTCTTCTTCGTCTGCTGATGATGAAGATGATGATGAAGATAACCAAACGTTTGACGACTGTCGCAAGGATTCGTAGAGTCCCACCAACTCCAGCACAGTTTCTTCTGTAGTTCGGAGCTCCATGGACTACTCAGTACTATACTACTGTACTGGTATGGTACCACGTGCAGTACTGTAAGTATTACTGTGTAGTCTACTAGCTATTTACTGCTGTAGTATATATTATTATGAACGAAAGGAAGGAAGGTAGGAAGGGATGGTTGATTGAATTGAATTGAATTGATTGAACGACAATCAACAAAATGAAACATCGCGATCATCTTCGACTTTCGATCTTATTGCTTTTCGACATTTTCATCTTTTATCTTTGTCCTTCCTGCCTCATCGATCGGTTGACTTCCCCGACTGACTCGCCGGTCGGGTGCGCTCGGTCGGCGCGCGCGCACCCCCATGTTTGTTATTACGTCACACGCATGCACAACAACGGATACAAAATCTCTTGAGCGCTCTCTCGCTCGCATCGCGCTCGGCAACACAAACAAACTACTGTCGTCATCATCTTCTTTTCTTGCATATCTTGCATGATCATAATCATCATTCGTAGAGACTACCAGTGGTACTTGTACTGTATTCTTGTCGGCACAAGTAATAGTCACAACACGGCTGAAAAGAAGAACAAAGAAGGAAAGAACGATAGAGAAGTAAATCATCATGTTGACTGCCTCTTCCCGCCGTGTCTTGGCATCGTCCTCCTCCTCCTCGTCTCGAGGATGGTCAGCATTCGTCCCATCGCGCTTTGTTGTTTGTAGCGGCAGCAGCTTCCGTAGCAGCAGAATTCAAATGTTGTTTTCGACCAAACCACCCCTCGACTTGTCGAATGACGTTCCTAATGATGGGGAGTGGGCCGGTTGTCGTCGAGATTTTCAGGCTCCGATTCATATTCCTGCTCGTGGAAGTGAAGTGCTGACCAATCCCCTGTACAATAAAGGAACGGCCTTCAAATCCGGAGAACGCGATCGTCTTCGATTCCGAGGACTCTTGCCCCATCGCGTCATGAACATTCACAAACAAAAGGAACGTTTCCTTCTCGCCTTACGGGATGTGGATTCGAATATTCGTAAAAATGTCATGCTCGAAGACTTGCACGATCGAAATGAAACCTTGTACCATCGAGTCTTGGTCGATCATATTGAAGAAATGGCACCCTTGATTTATACGCCGACCGTAGGACAAGCCTGCCAAGAATTTGGGACAAGGTTTCGACGACCGCGTGGCATGTATTTTGGCGAAGAGGATCGTGGACAAATGGCACCGATGGTGTACAATTGGCCCCATAAGGATGTCCATGTCATTGTGGTGACGGATGGGTCGCGGATTTTGGGATTGGGAGATCTTGGTGCCAACGGTATGGGAATTCCTATTGGAAAACTCTCTTTGGTGAGTACAACCTCTACATGTTATACACTGTCTGTCTGTCTTTCTGTGCAATTCAATATATTATATCTGAATATACAACATCTGACGCCTGCATGCATGCATTGTCGCACTCTGTCGTTCTTTCTTTCATTTATCTACTCAGTATTGTGCGGCAGGTGGAATTGCTCCGCATCGTGTCTTGCCGGTAGTCTTGGATGTCGGAACGGACAATCAAGAATTGTTGACCGATCCTTTTTATTTGGGCGTTCAGAAAAAACGATTGCGAGGACCGGAATATTTCAATCTAGTGGATGAATTCATGGAGGCAGTCCGATACCGTTGGCCAAATGTATTGGTCCAGTTTGAAGATTTTGATTCGTCCGTCGCACAAACATTGTTGGATAAATACCGTCACAGTCACTTGTGTTTTAATGATGATATCCAAGGGACGGGTGCGACGGCATTGGCGGGGTTGCTGGGAGCGTTGAGAGCCAAAGGAGAAGATGTGGAATCGTTGGGGGAGCAAAGGATTTTGATTGCGGGAGCAGGAAGTGCTGGAATTGGAATCGCTCAAGTCTTGAAACAAGCCATGATGGAACAAGGATACAGTGAAGAAAAAGCCAAAAATGCCTTTTATGTCGTGGATCAACATGGGTAAGTAACGGAGTTGTATGGTGATGGGGATCGTACGTTGCATGCATGCATGCATGCATTTACGCACTGTACTCACTCAACCACGTCGCTGCTGTTGTCATTCATTTATTCATTCATTCATTCATTCATCAAATGTTATTGTATCATACAGTATGCTTGGAAAGGAACGGATAGATAGCCTTGTACCGGAACAAAAGGCATTTGCCCGAAACGAGGACAGTGGACTTTCGCTCAAGGGAGTGATCGAAAAGTATCATCCTACCATTTTGATTGGAGTGACGGCTGTGGGGGGACTCTTCACGGAGGATATCATCCGTGAAATGGGTCAACATATCGAACGACCCATCATCTTTCCTCTCTCTAACCCTACGACGAAGGCGGAGTGTACAGCAGAGCAAGCATTTGAGTGGACCGAAGGACGTTGTATTTTTGCCTCGGGATCGCCCTTTGATCCTGTGGAAATGGCAGACGGCAAGGTCTATCAAACGTCGCAATGCAACAACAGTAAGTACCTAATTGACGGGTGTCAGCGTTTTGGAAAATCTAGCTGCGCTATGTTCGTGATTGACTTCCCTCATCTGATCGTATTATTCTTGTTGCTGTTGCTGTTGTTTGTTCCCTGTTTATCACGATACACTCGTACATAAAGTGTACGTCTTTCCGGGTATCGGATTGGGGGCATCGATTTGTGGCGCCCGAAAAGTGACAGATCGAATGCTGTACATTGCCGCCAAGGCGTTGGCAGAATGCGTTCCTGCAGAAGTCCATGCACGGGGTCAAGTGTTCCCTCATATTTCTGCGATTCGTCAAGTGTCCCACCGTATCGCTGTCGCAGTGATTGAAGAAGCTATGCGTGATGGCTTGGCCACCAAGATTTCATCGGACGATGCCGCGGATTTAGACTCCTTTGTGGCGCGGAAAATGTACTATCCAGAATACGTTCCACTCATTGAAAAAGGAACTTTTATCAGATAGAGAGCAGGACAAAAAGATGAAGAAAGGAAATAATACACGAATCGGTGAACAACGACAGCTAGCAGACAATTTCACTCTGTGCGTTGCGGAAATAAGATAACGAACTAATGATAATGGTACATGCGAGTTCACTATTCATTTCAAAATAGTAACGTACATAGTAGCTAGCTAGCGCGATTTCACTCGATACGACGAAGCGTGAATGAATCAATCATCATCGCGAGGTCAGCAAGTCAGTTTGTTGTGTTTTTTATATTCTTGGCACAATATCAAAGGTACACTGTTCGTAGGTTTTGCAGCAAATATCCTGACATTCCGACAAACAATCTTCCTTCGACCTGGCATATCCATCCGATCCCGCCGTGTTTTGGCATTGACTACGACAATCGGCAATCGATCTTAAAAAGTCAGGATCCTTTCTCGTCCCTTTGACATCACTCTTGTCTTTGGGTTTTCCTCCAGGCACAATGGGCGCCTTGCCCGATTTGAAAATGGTGCGGGCAGTACTATCAGCACTATCGGCTGCCCAAACAGCGGATGGCGGAACAACAGCAGCACCAGCACCTAGTAGGCCAATATTCATGGCTGCCGCACCCAAAAATGCACGTCTTGCCGCAAATACACGTTGATTCTTCTTCTCATTGACCGCTGACAAATTTTCCGTATTTTCCTCGCCTGGAGGAAATGTTGAATGCAGTACTTGACATTGATGATTACGATTGTTGTGGATGAGAGAACCGAATAGGGAAAAGGACGGTTTCGGAGACCATGCCACCACTCCCATCGCGTAATAAGGAGCGACGATCAGCAAAGAAACGCCAAGCAGCCAAAAGGAAATTCCTCCGACTGCTTTTGTCATATTTAGGATAGGATGATGCGATTGTTGATGACTTTAAGGTAGTCTAGAGAACAGCTCCAAACAAGTACCGGCAATAGATAGATCCTTTCAACGACGACGGAGGATGGTAATAGAGCATCAATGAAGTACGTGCGTGTTATGTTGGATCGATCGGGTGTCGGACAGTACCAGGTACTGTACCGCGGTACGAGTACCCGAGGCGTATCGTATCTGTGTACCGTACACGTACGCACGGCGGACGAATCACGACAAAAAACACGCACGATACCGTACAGTACTCGAGCATATGTAGTGAAGAACATGCATAAAAAAAAATGATCGTCGCGTCTTGAAGGGCGAAGGACACGATGGCGAAGATAGATCGAAGTTGATGGTGTCTCGAAAAGATCGCGCAGCGTAAAATAGACTAGTTTTAGTTTTTAGTTTGATGATGGATAGCAAACGACCTAATACAGTACCTCATCAAACCCAAACAGTTCAAGTACAAGAGAGGTGCGAGGATCCACCAAAATCGCCACGCCACGAACAAATAAATTATGGACCATCAGTATGAGCCAAGCAGTAGGAAGAAGCGCGTAGGTGTAGGAGGTGAGTTGCGAATATATGGGATGATCTCAGCGGGTTCGGATACTCAGCACGCTGCATTCCTCATGCCTGCTGTTGGCTCTTTGTTGTGGTCCATTTATGCATGTTTATAGCTGATTTGAATGCAGACGAACAGACTCCGTTGAACTCCTCTGGTTTCCCCAGCCCTGAGGATGAGCTTTGCTTACTCCAAGATGTCCGAGGAAGAAGGAGCAGAGTGAATAAAGCATCTTCCGACGAGAATGCTATAACAACCCCTGTCCACAAGAATTATGCGAAGCACTATTATGGGCCTAATGATAACAAAAATAAGAATAGTAATGGAGCCCCATCACAACCTGAAGAAAGAGAAGGAGGAAGGAATGGAAAGGTGTCTGGTGGCAGTGCAAAGAAACGCAATTGCAACAGTATCATTACTATTCTGGTTTCTATTGCTGCCTTAGGGCTGTGTTTGGGTGCCTTGTCATTTGATGCAGCAAGTTCTTGGTGGAACGGTCGAACAGAGCGCAGGTCAAAAGAAACCAACGGCTCCTTTGATGATTTTGGAAGATATGTTATGGAAGATTATGATACGCAGACCCCGTTTAGTGATTTCTTGCCTGGTCTGGCCGGTATTTACGGAAAGCCTCTTTACGCATACTTTGTCAATCGAGGCCAGGCAATCGCTACTTTTGGAATCGAATCCAAAAACTATCCCATCTTGGAATTTCAACCTGCCAACAAGGCCTACCAATTGACCCCGCTGGTAGGCTTTAGAACATTTATTCAAGGAAGCCGGCGAAAGGAAAACTTTCTGCTAGAGCCCTTCAGCCCGCTTCGTACGAATTATCCCAATGCACCTACGATGACTTCTACTATCGGAGGCCCTCCAGAAAGACTTCCGAAGCGAACCATGTATAATGGCGAAAATGAGCTACAACTACATGAAATGGACTACGAGAACAACCTGGAAACTAACGTCACATACTTTGTACTGCCCGAAGAAGACTTTGGGGCATTTGTCCGACGGACTACAATCACCAATACGGATTCCCAAGAACCCGTTACTCTTTCGGTACTGGATGGGCTGGCACGCATGGAACCAGCCGGGGGGAAACTAGAGAGCTATTTGAAGGACAAGGGTCAAACATTGGAAAGTTTCATGGGTGTGCACTTTCCATACGACGATTCTATCACGATGCCTTTTTACCGCCTGACTACTCAACCGACTGACTCGGCAAAAGTTCACATGCAAGATCGTGGCCACTACTGTCTTAGCTTTTTCGAGGGAACATCTAACAGTCCACAGAATCAAGTTCCATCTCGGTTGCTACCGGTTGTCTACGATCCCAGCAAGGTGTTTGGCGAAGACACGTCCCTATTACGACCCGTCCAACTCTTCTCCAAATCCATCGACGACATCGTCAAAAGTCCACAGTATGGAAAGGCAAAAACACCATCCTGCTTTGGTGCCGGTAAGTGTCAGTTCTCTCTCTTCCTTCCACTGACGGTTCTTGTTACTTCAACTGGCGTGCTCATCTGTTGAACCTTCTGCGAATAGTCGAAACGATAACGTTGGAACCGGGCGAAACAGTTATAATATCAACTTTCTATGGTGCGGCAGATAGGATCTTAGATCTTCCCGTAATTGCTCGTCGGATCATGCAGGAAGGGTTTGTCTTGTACAAGCTAACACGGACCAGAGAAGTGATTCGACAGATAACGAAAACTGTCGCGACGCGAACAAGCCATCGCCTCTTCGATGAGCATATTCAGCAAATGTTTCTTGACAACAGCTTACGGGGAGGCATTCCACTACTTCTTGGGGACGATGAAGATGACGGAATTTCAAATGCCGACGAAGATCCTCGGGTAAAAGTCTTTCATGTGTTTTCTCGAATCCATGGGGACCTTGAGCGGGACTACAATGATTTCATGTTGAGTCCAAGTTTCTTCTCTGAGGTACGTAATGGAGCACTTGACGAAGATGCTTGACTGAATCGTGCCTATAGTACCCAAAGTCAACTCAACTGATCATTGCTCCTGCATTTGTCTTGACCTCAGGGACCAGGGAATTTCCGAGATGTGATACAAAATCGCAGGGAAGACGTTGTTTTCAATCCACGAATCGGCTCGTTCAATGTGAGAATGTTTCTTTCCTTTATCCAGGCAGATGGCTATGAACCAGATTCCATAGAAGCTGGAGTATTTAGGATCGAGGATGTAGAAGTTTGTTCATGGGTCGCTGAACGCGCCGTCGGAAGAGCCGATGGACATAGGGCGCAACGAGAAGCGCTCATTGGCATTTTGAATGGTGGGTCTTTCCGACCAGGGCAGTTGTTCGGGCTACTGGAGCAGCAGAATATTGAGCTTATCATTTCGAGGCAACAATTCATTGACATGGTGGCCTCAGTCTCCGATTTTTCACCCATGGCAGTCTTCAAGGAAGGGTTCTGGGCTGATCATTTTACGTACTACTTGGATATGATCAAGTCGTATTTATCAATTTACCCAGACGGCGAGTACAGACTCTTGTATGAAACGGAGTTACCATACTTTTTTTCACCTGCATCGGTCCAGCCTAGGAGCAAGAAGTATGTGCTTTCGCTCAAAATGTACGGATATGGCTATCATGTTCAGCAGCTGGATGCGACGGTTGAGGATCCAGTGAAGCTGAAGTACATGGATTCCTTTCGTTCCGACACGACGGGGTGGTATGATACACGTGCCTGTTGGCAAAACGCTGCGAATGGTCAACCGTTCCAGAGTTCCATAGCTGCGAAGCTCGTCCTTTTAGCAACATTGAAGTTTGCCACTAGGGATGCTTTTGGAATGGGAATCGAGTACGAGGGAGGCAAACCGGGCTGGGACGATGCCAACAATGGTCTCGCAGCGATGCTTGGGAGCGGAATGCCGGAGACCTTTGAATTGAAAGTCCTTTTGCAGTATTTGTCAGAAGCCACAAATCGCTATCGCCGTGCAGTCATCATTCCAATAGAACTATCGGATTTGATAGAAGAGATCCAGAAAAGTCTGGATGAATTAGGCGAATATCCTGAACCTTCGACCTGGACGGACGAGGTACCAATGGAATTATTTAACTATTGGGACAGAGTTGCTACAGCGCGTGAAGAGTACAGAGAGCAGATAAGAGTCACCTTTTCTGGCAATACCACAGAAATCTTGGCAAGGGATCTTTCTGCTATGTTGCATCGATGGCAGGACGAAGTTGATCGGGGTATTGGGCGTGCCATCTTCTTTGGCACGACGGGAGCTTCCGACAATAATACGATACCAACTTACTTCGCCTATGAGGTCACGAAATATAAGAGGACAGGCGACTTGAATTCTGAGGGTCACCCCTATGTCACACCCCGTCAACTGGGACTGGGTAGATTCCCTGCATTCCTAGAGGGGCCCACTCGACTGATGAAAACTGTGAGAACCACACAGGATGCCAGTGCAATTTACCGATACGTGCGGGAAGAATCGGGCCTTCGAGATCATGACCTGTCCATGTACACAGTATCAGCCAATCTCCATGGACAATCTATAGACATGGGACGTACAATGGCATTTCCTCCCGGATGGGCAGAAAATCAAGGAGTCTGGATGCACATGTCTTATAAGTTCTACCTGGAGCTCTTGCGACAACATCTGTACGAAGAATTTTTTGATGAAGCCACTTCTGGCGGCCTCCTGCCGTTTATGGACTCGAGGAAATATGGACGGTCTGTGACCGAATGTTCTTCTTTCATCGCATCATCAGCTTTTGAAGACCCTTCCAAGCACGGGCGAGGCTTTCTCGCTCGATTGAGTGGCTCAACCTCTGAATTCTTGAGTATGTGGGTTCTCATGTTTGTGGGTCCAAAGCCATTCTTTGTGGATCCCGACGACTATCAATTGCGCATGCAGCTGGTTCCATCTCTTCCCGCTTGGATCTTCGAGTCGAGAGAGGGCGACAATCTAGAGAACGACGAAGAATTGAGGGACGATCCCCTGTTGAGACTTGCCCAAGAACAACATCCTAACACTCTCACCGTACGGTTCAAACTTTTCTCATCGATTCAGGTGCATTACTACAACCTGCGGCGTACTGATCTTTTTGGGATTGTACCTACACGCTATCGCATTGGCCTCCGAGATGGAACCGTCTTTGAAGTTGAAGGATCCGTGATTGGTGTCGACTTGGCCGATAAGATTCGCCGGGTTGTCTTTGTTGATTTCATCGAAGCCTACTTTTGATAGGGAAATGATGTAATCTTTGAGACACCGCTAATCCGCTACGTGTGTATTGCCTGTCCCGACCTTGGCACCCCACCACTCTATGGAGGGCTATCGAGGATCGTCCATCATCATACCAACTCCCTGCGCCATGATCACTCTGTACTCTGTACTCTCTCTCTCTCTCTCTCTTCAAAGTAGAGAGCTATTCCTAAGATAGAGTCGAGTGTCTATTCCATTCTGATGATGATGATGATGATGATGAGATGATGCCATTCTTTGTACGAATATGGATACTAGAGTACGAGTACGGTATGTACGCGGACAAAACGAGTGAACGCTTCTCTCCCCGCGCCAAAACTGCGGGCCACTGCGAACACCTCGACTGCAGGTCGACTGGCACGGCGGTTATAACGGTTAACTTGCGCAAGGCGAGCAGGCGTGACGAGTGACAACACAACATCGCATCAATAAGACGCTTCTCTTTTTGCAGTTCGCATTTTGATTTGCTGATGTTGGCAATTTTTCTTTCACGTCCCGCCATCGCATCCGCCGCAATGTCGGCTGCATGCATGGAACAGAGTAAATGAAGCCCAAAAATCGAATAGGACCATCTATGCAATAGCAATTGCAGCTGTTGCAAGCAGAAAGCCAGTTGTTAATCCAAAATTGAACTTTAGCCATGTCGCCGACCAGCGCTCCTTACGCTCCTTCGGACGAGCTTCAAGACGATGAAGACGTTGAAAAGCCCCTGCCCTTCCGTGGTGATGAATCGAGCAAGCCCGGCGAGGTCAAGTCGTCCCCAACGTCATCCAAACCAGCTGATGCCTTGGCGACTGCTGGAGAAGTCTTCAGTTTCATGCCGGATCTCCAAACTAAAGTGTATTTTGGGGCCGGTGTTGTTTGTGCCTCAATCTCAGGCTGCATATTTCCTGCCATGGCATTTTTACTATCGAACAGTTTCGAGGATCTTTCGGGATCGACCAGTAAGTACGGAAACTCAAATTCTGCCCTCTAATCAATATCATCGACTCAGAAAAATTACCTCTCATCGTTGCCAGGAGAGAATTCATACCTTGGAGCAATTCGAGAGTTGGCTTTTTCATTCATGATTCTTGGGTGAGCAGAAACACGCAAATAGTAGTGTGAAATATATTTTCACGTTCTCTTACCCTTTCGTCTCATTTTTAGATCTGTTGCATTTGTGTTAATGACAATGCAGACCGCACTCCTTGAAATGGCTGCGATGACAGCGACGAACAACTTTAAAACGAAATGGTTCCGAGCCCTGCTTCGCCAGGATATGGCTTACTTTGACTTGCGTGACATATCTGGGGCGGCTGCCTTGCTCTCGTCCAACGCAATGAAATTTAGAAAAGGCGTGGGGAAGAAACTTGGCGACGGTGTCCAGTTCTTTTTCACAGTCATTTTAGGCCTTGCCTATGGTTTTTGGAGTTCGTGGCAGGTGTCGCTACTGGTCCTCGCAGTGGTACCGTTTCTGGGATTGAGTGCCATGTTTCTAACAAAACTCAATACGACAAAAACAAAACGGGCAAATTCTTCTTACGGCAAGGCTGGTTCTCTCGTCCACACCACTGTTGCTGCAATTCGAACGATCCTCTCCTTGACTGCGGTGGACAGCATGATTTCTCAATTTACTGCGGCGACACAAGAAGCCTATGATGGTGCCACCCAACAAGTTATGTATCTTGGACTGGCAAATGGGTGTTTGATGGCATCTTCTTTGCTTGCATATGTCCCTGTCGTGTTGTTTGGAGCTTATCTTCTTTATAGTGATGTGCAGGACAATGGCTGCGATCCTTCAGGGTCGTCGATCAATAATCCGGAATGTGAGCCAGTGACTGGCGCGGGAATATTCGGAGCGATGTTCGGTGTCTCGATTGCGGGATCTCTCATGCCCCAGATTACAGCCTCCTATGAGGCCTTCATGGAAGCACAGTCAGCGGCGTATCCAGCATTAGAAGCGATTTATCGAGATACATGCACCGACAAGGAAAAGGCAGCCGAACTAGATGAAAAATCGCAAGCACTGCAGCGCCGTGGCTCCAGAGTGGCATTGCCAAAATATGCTATTGACTCGATGTCATCCAGTGGCACAAAACTGAATGCGTTGACAGGCGAAATCGAGTTTCGCGACGTTCATTTCGCTTACCCCTCCCGTCTGGAAGTTGAAGTCTTTCGTGGCTTTTCATTAAAGGTACCCGCCGGCAAGACTGTCGCTCTCGTAGGAGCAAGCGGCTGCGGAAAGAGCACAACAGCTCACTTGGTGGAGCGTTTTTACGATGTCCGGAGTGGGCTTATCACTTTGGACGGCGTCGATATTCGAAGTTTAAACATCAAGTGGCTTCGCGAACAGGTTGGCTTGGTCAGCCAGGAACCCAAGCTATTTGCCAAATCCATCCGCGACAATATTGCAATTGGTTTGCCAGGAGCTTCGCAAGAGCAAATAGAGGAAGCCGCTCGCCAGGCTAATGCTCACGATTTCATCATGAGTTTCCCCAACGGCTACGAGACTCAGGTTGGAGATGAAGGTAGCCAAATGAGTGGTGGGCAGAAGCAACGTATCGCTATTGCTCGAGTCCTCATCAGGAAACCCAAGATTTTGTTGCTGGATGAAGCCACAAGTGCGTTGGACAGCGAGTCTGAAGCGGTGGTCCAAGAAGCCTTGGATGTGTTGATACAGCAAGGAAACCAGACGATCATTGTGATTGCCCACCGCCTTTCTACAGTTCGAAACGCCGACATGATTGCGGTAGTATCCGATGGCAAAGTCGTGGAGACCGGAAGTCACAGTGAGCTCATGGAGCAGGGTGGTGCGTACGCTGACCTTGTTGCAGCGCAGACTCGGAAAAACAAACATGACAAAAAGGACGAAGGAGCAGCAGCTACCAGTTCTACTTCAGCGTCACAAACAAGCAGTATCCCTTCTTCAAGATCCGAGAGTTTTGTGGGAGAGCCATCCGAGTTGTTGAGCCAAGAAATGGTTGGTGACATGGACGTAGACATCGGTGACGCTGTTCCAGTAATCCGCTTCCGCGATGTTCACTTTCATTACCCCAGCCGTCCCCAGAACAAAATCTTCCGTGGCCTCAACTTGGCGGTGAAGGAAGGTGAAACAATGGCGATTGTTGGTCCATCGGGCCAAGGCAAGTCCACTCTGGTACAATTGATCGAAGCCTTCTACCGTCCAACCAAAGGTTCGGTAGAGTTTCATGGCGAAGATATGGAATCTCTTAATGTCAGGTGGGTCCGTGACCAGCTTTCTCTAGTAAGCCAAGAACCCGTCCTCTTTGATTCGACCATCGGAGAAAATATCCGATTTGGATGCGAAGGAGCAAGTCAGAACGACGTGAAATGGGCCGCACGAGAAGCCAATGCCAATGATTTCATCATGGATTTTCCCGATGGATACAACACGCAGGTTGGCGCCGGATCGTCACTGCAAGTGTCCGGGGGTCAAAAGCAGCGTATCGCGATTGCTCGCGCCTTGCTTCGCAAGCCGAAAGTACTATTGTTAGACGAAGCTACTTCTGGTACGCCGTTGTCACACCGCTCGATCGATGTTGCATTACGTCCCAAAACATGCGCAGCTAACACTCGTTTCTCTTTGCAACCCAACCACAGCGTTGGACAGTGAATCAGAACATGTCGTCCAGGAAGCCTTGGACAGGATCATGGCTGACACGACACAGACTACCATTGTCATAGCTCATCGGCTGTCTACTGTACGCAATGCAGATCGGATTGCTGTGATTGATCACGGCAAAGTTTGTGAGCTTGGTTCGCACGATGAGCTCATGGCACGAACCCAAGGTACATACCGACGCCTCCAGGATCTACAGGATTTGGATCGTATTACAAAATCGACCAAGAAAGCGGGAATTGAGGAGGAAGAAGAGGAAGAAGTTTTCAGAGAAGGCACTCAACTGAAGAAGACCTGCAGCGAGGATGATGAGGTCAAGCTCACCGACGAAGAAACGAAAAAGTATGTCGAACGTGCCCGTCTCCTCGCGAAAGGAGACGGATATTATTTTATCGTCGGATCCTTCGGCGCTCTTTTGGCCGGTTTGATTTTCCCTGGGTGGGGATTTGTCTTTGCATACATGGTAAAGGTCTTGTACTATCGAGTGGACTTGTGCAATGACAGTCAAATCCCTCCCATGTCCTACTTTCCCGAATTCGAGACCTGTCAGGAGTACTGGGACGAGGTGGCGGACTACATGCAGGATTTGTCGTTCAAGGTCTTCTATGGTATCTTGGGGCTGATGGGTTCTTCCATGATTGGCAACACGTTGATGTTTTATGGATTTGGTACAGCCTCAGAACGAATGAACAAGCGTGTCCGCGATTCGGCCTTTTGCAATCTGATTCGTCAAGAAGTTGCCTATTTTGATCTCCACCCTGTTGGAACCATCACGGTACAACTGTCGGATGATGCTGCGTTGATTCATGCATTTTCGGGCCAGCCGATCCGCATGCTTGTGATGAGTCTCTCAAGTGTGTTCGTAGGAATCATCGTTGCATTTGTGTACATGTGGCCCTTTGCTTTGATGGCTTTCGGCTTGGTGCCCTTCATGAGTATCGGAAAGGCAATGCAAATCCAAGAATACATGGGAGATGAGAAGACAGTTTCTGTCAAGAATAGCGACGAGCTATCATCGAATTCTGCTGGAGGAATCATGGTTGAATCGCTATTGAACATTCGAACGGTGGCGTCTTTGACAATTGAAGGCGAACGCATTGATTCCTACCAACAGGCGCTTTCGAAAGAAGATGCTCATCCCATTCGTCAACATGTTGTCAGGGGGGCTGCAGTTGGCATTTCGTTACTTGTTCAATTTTGGAGCATGGCATTGATGTTCTGGTTCGGTGGCTGGCTTTTGTTTCGTTTCCCCGATACTTACGCCTTTGAAGACATGATTATTTCAATGTTTGGACTCATTTTTGGTTTGTCGGGCATTGGGATTGCCATGGCCGACCTGGTAGATAGCGAAAAAGCCAAGACAGCTGCCAAACGTATCTTTGACTTGATCGATCGGAAGTCCCAGATCGATCCCTTGAGCGAGCACGGAAAGAAACTTTATTAATTTCCTTAGCGGCTCTAGAGTGCCGTATCCCTAGCTAAACTAAACTGTCTAGATAGTCGTCGTCCATTGTCGTTGGCGGAATGTTGGGTTGGGTTAGTCACAGGTACTGCTCGACGGTCCATTCATCTCTGAATTGTGGCCAACGCCTACACGACAAAATGAATGTGCGCGAAAACCCCCCATTCTCGCACTTTTTCCGCCCGCATTCGCGCACTTGCGCAAATGCCCCCCCATTCTCCCACTTCATTCTCGCACTATTTAATATTCATTCGCGCCCCTCTTGCTTGAGAAGGCGCGAAACCCCCATTCTCGCCAACCTTTCGCGCCCGGTCGCGAATCCCCCACCATATTCTCGCCTCACACCCTCGCCCTCACCAAAGTACGCGAATGACATCCCATTCTCGCCTGTTTTCACAACATTGCGGCCAACATTTATTGTTTGGCCACACTATCATCCACATTTGACAAACAGTAGGTCTAGACTTCTTCGTACCATACGTATCCCCACCATCTGCTTCTTCGTACCATAAGTATCCCTACCTAAGCAATACCTGGGGAAAGCAGAAAGAAAGATCTACTACTTGTACGAGCTGGAGTCTTTATGGCTGCTCCGACCACGAGACACCAGCATTATGTTGTTGCCTCGGGCGGGTGGAGGGCCAAAGGAATCATGTTTTTTCTGGTCTTGGCGGGCAGCTCACTGCTTTTACTGGTGTCACGATCCATGGGTTATTTGAAGCAGTACACGATGGCCATTGAGGACGAGGATGACTCGCCGTTGTATGTGGCCGACAACCAAGCTATCACTGCTACTTTTAATGCTAGTACCATCGATGCAAAGTATTCTGAGGACAAGAACAGCACACTCTTCCTACTCGTCAGTAATTCCGCTGCCCCTGGGCCAATAAGTTTCCAAGCGGATCACGAGGACCCGAGGACTATGATCTCCCCCACGATGATAATGGCACTGAAGGATGGTGGTGGTTCTCCTTGGATCAATGAGACGATCCGACGCTGGGGCTGCCATCGAACGGAAACGCCCGTAGTTTTCGTCCATATAGGAAAGGCGGGCGGAGGATTAATTCGCGCACGCTTTGCCGCGGCCGCCCTAGATTACAACCGCACTAAGTGGTATTTTCCCAAGGACGACCAGCATTTCTATCCAATTCTTTCTGGCGCTGCTGCGGCTAACGGCAGTAGCGCCAAGGGAAAATTTTGCAATTCTCAGTACAGCAACTTTATGATTCCAAATTCACAAATCTGGAAAAAGTCGTTTGAAGGCAATCAACCTTGTAACGCCACCACGCCGATTGGTATGGCACTAGCATGCCCCGAATCCAAACTCAGAAGTCGCAGAAGAAACAAACGGTGCTTGGGTTGTGATGACTGGCGAACAAGCCAGACATGTCATACTGTGTATGTGGGTCATAATTGGTTTGGAACCGAGTTCCATTGGTTGCCTCCTCTTTATCTTCATAATTGGTGGCGATCAACACCTTGGAATAGCAACAACAACGACGACGAAACTGCATTGTTATTCAATTGGAAAGGGATATATGAGGGAGATTATTCCTGGTGCGGAAATCATCGTCGACCCACCAGTTACAAGATCTACCGGGCTCTATTTGAAAAGTGTTCCGTTCCGATAGGTGAAGAAATAGATGCAAAGTTCCAAACCTTTTGGCGCCATCAACTGGCCCAGCAAAGTAGTATGACGACACCCCTCATCGATCATGATACTACCAGCTCAAACAACAACAAGGCAACCCCCCTCAACTACTCTCCGATCTACGCATCGCTTCCACTTCAACGAGTCACCATGGTGCGCGAACCATGGTCATGGCTCATCTCGAAATTCTTTTGGCACAAAAATCGGCACCACCCTGAGTGCGTGTGTGATAATGTGTCGCAACTTCCAGTTTGGGCGCCAACTTACGCCATTGAATACATTGGATATTTGTGTGGGAGTGACTGCATCATCCGCTACGAACGGAACCTAATTACTTGGGAAGAACTATGGATTCAAGCAGAGAGCAACTTGCGTCATTCTTTCTCGGTCATTGGGTTGTTGAATGAGACTGCGACTTTTTATGAGATGGTATCTACGCGCATCGCTTTTGTGGACATGAATCGGAATCCAGGTGTGAAAGGATCAGTACACGGGACCGAAAAAAATGGAGAATCGAAACGATGTTCGAAAGTCTTTCAAGGAGATGAGGACTTTCGGGCGTCCATGCGAGAAGTGGTTCCAGCTCTACGTGTGATGGAACGTCTCTATGATGTTGCCGTCCAAGTCAATCGGTTCCAACTAAAAGAATTGCGAGAGTGTCAAGGTCCTCGAGGGAGCTTGTGGTTCAATGAAGAACACTTTCACCAGTGATACTAGCAGCCGTTCAAATGATTCTCGGACGTGACGCTCAAATCAATGCCGACGCCAAGCAACAAGGGATCCAATACGCCCCTGGCCGATCCGTCCCCCTAAACCACGTTGTCGACTGGTCAGCTAGTCTGCACATCTACAGAGACGATGGAACTAGAGTAGCCCCCGTATAAACCTCGTATGACCGAGTCCTCGTTTGGTACAAATACTGAGAGTGTTTGGCCCTCGACAAGTAACAAGTGGCACCGAAAGGTGCGCTCTAGCTAGACACGGGTACGAGGAGCTCCGGGGTGAAATCGAAAGGCGAATTCCAATATATAGGTACAATGTCACCGTCATTACATATATATAATTTTATTATAACTCATTTTATTTCGGAGATCCATGAGCAATTGTCCTTCGGTTTGTCTTACTTGTTTGCACCCTCCGTAGACTGACAAAACCACTAATGCTGTTTCTGCGTTTGTTTTTCCTTGCAAGCATTTTCTCCACTCCGGCCTGCATATGTTCACTAACTTCTCTCCTGTCCTCTTCATTTTGTGCAAGGTCACACATTTGGCTGAAAGCTGGAAGAAACTCTTGGTAGGCAGTCATACCAGTTTTGTGTCTCTTCAAAGTTGATGGTTCATCAGTAACACTTTCATCCTCATCATCCTCATCATCATCATCGGGCATTCTAGCAAATCCATCTTCATTATCACTCGCAGCCTCTCGACATGACTGACTATTTTCAATCAAGTCAGTCGGGGCGTAAATCTGTAGATGGTCTGAGATAAGTTCCAAGTCATCCTTGGGTACCTTGTCAGACCGAATGTTGACTTCCTCGGGCTTCAATTGTGGGTGGAAGCAATGATCCACGCATCCTAGCTGCCTCGTTGGAATGAACCAACGACTGTTTGTGGTGCAGAAGTATATGTTAAAGTAGAATCTGCATTTTTGCTCCTTTGCTTGAGGTCGATACGTTTTGGTGTTGCGTTGACGGATCCCGGTACGAATCCTAGCAACTGTACCTCTTGTGCAACGAACTTTGTATCGGACATATTTACCACCACCCAATTGAGCTCGTTGGTCCTGGTAGATTTGAAATCCACCCTGGCGACATGGCGTACTGAGCATGGCAAAGACAGCTTTTCGCGATTGTTTGGTGTCGGAGTCAAAAGTGGATGGAAACCAGTATTTATTAACCTACAGTGGGGCACGAGAACATTGGTGAGAAGAAGTACCGATCATGGATTCAAAATGATCGTATGCATGCGCATGTGCGTATGTGCGCTTAGTCGCATATACGGGTAGTCGCATATGCGCATAGTCGCATGTGCACCTAGTGCTTGTGTACTCACATCATTAATCCAGCAGATCGCACGACCCCGTGGTTGTTCCATTCCAACACATTGCACAAGATCTACCAGTATCGCTGGACGACTGGGATCAATGTCTTCATGCACACTGATGGGAAGGCTGGTGGGTGCCCACCTATCCTCAGATTCAAGCAACTGAGAGAGAGATTGAATATCCATGATGTTTTATTTTCTGTTTGTGGGTCCCTTTCTTGTGTTGTGCTGTCTCGTAACTCTCTTGTGTTTCTGCTGTCTTGTGTTTTATTTCTGGTCGGCGGGAGGGAGAACCGAGAGAGCGAGCGAAGGTCCTCCCCGGACGACGGATAGACGTGTTTCCGGTTGACGTACGGACAAGGAGCGCTGACATGTAACCCCTCTCGTGTAGTACAAAAAAGACGTGACGCGATGCGAAACGAATAAAAATGAAGATCGGATATCGGATTGGGGAGACTTTCATTTGGAGACTATTAAAACGATGCTGCATTCGAATCGATACCATCCGAACAAGGGTGGGTAGACTATTATGCAGCTTGTCAAGATGAGGGAGTACCAGTGGGCGACTTCTGATAGTTCTACTGTGGTCCACGGAGCGAAGAAGATGATGCACTCCGAAGGTTGGCGTGGAACCTAAGGACGTACTGTGCGTGCGATTGATGGCAGTGAATCGGTTTTGGTTTCGACGAAGAACTATTTCAAGCGTGGAAACCATTGGTCCAACGCATGTAGTTTCCAATCGGTTTAAGATATGTGATTTCGATCTGCTGTCGAAGGAACAAGGCTAGGCGTGAAATCTCTTTCGGAAACAATCATTATTTTCTCCACCATCGAATCCCTCGATAGCAGCATACCATAGGATCAAAATGGCGACCATGGCGGCTTTGGCTCTCAACCATGACACGGTGTCATCTGGACGACGACCCGCTACTGCTCAGAGTACTGCAATCGAAGAAGCACCAGACGGCGTTGCTTCCAACGACGATCCATCAGATCCAAGGGCTTTTCTGCTGGAAATGCGTCGTCGAGCTCTTACTCGTAAAGGGTTGCGAGCCCAACGTGAAGAGAGAACGACACTGGAGCACTTGATTCGAACCACTCGTGCGATTCTTGCTACCAATGGAGAAATTTGGGAGCGATGCAAGCCATTTTGTTGTGGAAAAGTCGTGGAGGACACTACCAGTACGACTGCTTCCACGCCTAGTAGCAGACGGTCGTCGTCCACGATTCTTCAGCAACGGCAACAGCAACATCCCCCCGCCAGCAAGGCAAGTCCCCGCTTGTTGTTTTGTCGCTTGGCACATTCCACTGTCAAAGCCAACACATATGATGGATTGCTATCTATGGAATCCGCTCTTGAAGTCACCAAGCGTTCCTTTCATCTCCCCATGGCGATTCCATATCCCCTGAATCGCATGATTGCTTTGCCCAGGCAGCCCAAAGATGACATTATGCCTAATTTTGACCTCATGTTGAAACGTGCCATGCTCTTGAGTGAAGACATTTTGGTCTTGTACCTGATGGAATTCAAGGATTTCTTGGAGAAATTGCAGGTTGCCTTGGGGGAAGTCGACTCTTGGCTCCTAGAAACGGAAAAGTGCAAAGCCTTTCTCAAAGAGTACTTTGGCAAGGATGCCGACTTTTTTGAAATCGATGATGATGTCTACGACGAGTCTTCCGACTGTGATTTTGAGGAGAGATATTCTCTGGACAAATTCAAGAAAACGAAATGCTCCAGATGTGAGTTCCTTTGTTCCCAGCATGCTATCGACAAGTCATCATCTTCTGCTGGTTCTTGTTACTGGACAAACTGTCCATCAGCATGCCGAAATAATAAGAAGGACCAATCAGGATACTTTCCAGTATCTCTGGAAAGGACATTAATGTTGTGTCGATTGAAGGGAAGTATTAAAATGAACTTTTGTATCGATGAGGAAGAGGACCGTCAACGTTTGATCAAGTTTCTCAGTTTTGCAACGGGGGCATCGCAGGCGAGAAACCAAGACGACGAGGACGGTCACTAAAAAGTGTGATATTGTCACGAGTTTATTCTTTAGGCATTCCCCTTGCCTATTCGTAATAATGGGATGGTCTGGTGCCATGGTTCAAGTCAAGCGACTGCGGCTGTTTCATACCGTGCCTGTTGTTGCACTCCATCTAATATATTCGTAATGAAAGCGATATTCATTCTATCTCATGAACTGTACGTCATACTGTATTCTTTTTAGGGTCTTCAGTAATAGTTTAGTTTAAACTTTTTATAAGATGGACCAAGACTCGCGCCGGGGTGTTGGCGGGAGTAATAAGAATCGTATGAAGCATAGCATAAATTGTTTGAAAAGGCAATAGCAATAGGTTGGACTTGAACCTCCCTCTCTAGGAGGAGGAGGAAGAAGAAGCAGGAGAGTATGGTAGAGACGGAAGTTCATCGACTCGTGCCAGTGTGACGACTCGTTGGGCTGTCTTGTGCATACTTGGAGATCGTAGCCGGATGGAATCCATAGAAGCTTCGGAACTGATGGAAAGAGAGGAATGGGTACTGATCGATCCCGAAACAGTGCTGCTGCACATGGAAGGAGTAGCCGAGATATCGGATTCATGCCCCCAGCTGGTCTGCCTCTTACTAGCAGTAGTAGTGGAGACGACGGGTTCATGGCCCACGGCCTTGGCATCCCGACGCCCCAGATCCGCAGCTCGTTCCCTGGCCCATGCAGACGCCTCACAACAGGCGACTCGCAAGGCTTCCGAATAATCCTTAAGGGCGACTCCCCTCGAACGCTGGGTCTGTTGCTCCGACATGACAGTGTTCAACACTCCAGTTCGTTTCTTTTGCATGTATTTGTTGTACTTGACTGACAAATACGGTTCCAAGCCACGCAAATGAAAAAGGTTTCGATCGATTTGATCTAGATCGAAATTGACTCGTTTCAATTCACGGATCAGGTCTTTTCGTTCTCCCTTGAATACTGCCAATTCATCTTTCTGCAAGTAGAAAAGAAGGAAAGGAAGAAGAAGGAAAGTTAGTACCAGGAATGTCAACACACCAGCAAAAAGCAAGAATGTATAAGGTTTGTACAAAATAACACAACGTACCGAGTACCAGGAAGAAACAATCTCATCAAAATCGCGAGGGTTGGCGTAGCAAAAGACATCTCCACAGAATCCCACGCCCCCCGAGCTACTCTTCCGCCTGCTACTGCTATTGCTACTGCTGCGGCTTCTGGAGGCGCTGCTGCTCTTTCTTTGGATTGTGCTATTGATACTGTTGATGGTGCTGCTTCTTTCGGATCCGGAGGAAAACGAGGAGGAGCCTCCTCGGCTGGGAGCATCGTCCATCATGCTGGATAACCGAAGCTGTTCTTCTAGAAACTGCAGTTGCTCATGTTGCTGCTTTAGCTTTAGCAATTGCTGTTGCCGTTGTGAAAGACCCGTCTCCTGCTGGTGTTGCTGCTGGTGTTGCTCTGATCGAGAAACGGCTCTGCTTGGGACATCAATCTCCATGGCTGGCACGGAGGAAACGTGTTGCGGCAATCTGCTTGTTTGACGACTCATTTTGTTTGTTCTGTTTTGATGTATATTGTTATAATGGAAAGATTAGATGTCGAAGGCAAGGCTATGAAGTATTTGGATGTCGTCCAGCAATTAGACTACAGGTGGTAATAAAAATGGTGTGACAACTGTTAGTCGCTATATTCGGCCACGAAAGACGAGAGCAATACTAATACTGTACGAGAAACACCGGTAGACTACGAGTACCGAATTGCGCAGAGCATTGAATTCTTATCATCGCACCCATCCAGCATACCGGCGGTAAAAGCAGGACGGAGTGCCGCATTGCATCTCGTCGATCGCGTTCGCTGCTGGTCTTGAATGAACGCAATGACCGACAGTTTGGAGCAGGCATAATTATCAGAACGAATGCGGAACTTATGTAGAAGGGGTTACAGTAGCTAACAATAGTGCCCTGGTATTGTATTCGTGAAAAATCTTTGCACGCGATGGCGGGGCTTACGAATAGAAATTAGAAGAAACAATAAGTCATTCAGTAGATAAGCCGATCGTTCGTGGAAAATCTGCTCTAGACTACTAAGCAGTTCTGTAGTAGCAGCACTTGGTCTTGGAGAGTTTGATAGGAGGGCTATATCATTCCTACAATGACTCCTTATCCGGGAGACCCTACGATCAGGGAACTTCAGTACCACCACGTCATAAATGTTTTGGTCGTAAAATCATTCATCTATGCGTTTACGACTAAGAATGCTGAGCGAAAAGCATAGGTATTCGTGCTTCATTAAGAAGTCCATGCATGTCACATTCATAAATGGGCATATTCAAGGGCGATAGAGAAAAGCTTCACTCTATCAATTACGACCACAAGCCCAGCAACAACGAACCCCCCTCACTACTGTACTTGCAAACAAACAGGCCCTATACCGATAGGTACTTCTCCCTCATCATACCCGCCTTTTCGCTCCGTGCAAGTAGATTCAAGCAATTTTATTAGTCAACGCCCCCCCACCGCCTGCTCACAAAATAGGAAGAATCTGCATACAGTTTTGGTATAAGCACCATCACTAACTGGACGGCAATCCGAACTTTTGCCAGGAAGCCGAAGAAAGATGCCTTCTTCCCCAGTAGTTGTTGTCGACCTTGAAGTTCCTGCACCTTGTTCCTTCCTTCCTTCCTTGTGAATCATTGTTGCGTGCAGTTTCGTGAAGAAGAAAAAATGGCGCATGGAACGCATACATTATTGATCGACGATTGATGATGTCTCATGTTGTCTCCAATGAGAACTTCTTTGCCAACTTATATGTACTTTCGACAGAACGAGTCTAAGATATATATTGTTTTGGAGCGATGGAGCAAATTGGATGGGCCCATAATGCTCGAGTACTGGTAATACTAAGTAGCAGGCGGTGGTGGGTGATGATCTCCCAAACGAATTTGTGGGCCCACAATCCTCGAGGAGTCGTCTCCTCCGGCTGGGGCAGGGACCTTCCACAAAAAGAATTGAAGGGCGTCACTAATTGCAGTAAGAGTGTTTGTTCTTGACATCATGACAACATCATCATCAACAACAGCAACAGCATCATAAACATACATCATCAATCATGACACACGACACGACCAACCAAGGGTATCCCTCTTGTCTCCCTTTGGCCTGCGATCCTATCCTCTCTCAAGAACAACGCCGAGTATCATCATCTCTTACAAGCGATAACATGCAAGATGAACCCATGTCGTGGATAATCGTGCGAGCAACAACCATAGCCCGAGCCATATTGTGTTTTAATTCGTCTCGAGTTGTTGCAACACGAAGTTCCTTCAGAGTTGAGAGGAAGAAACAACAATCAGCCGTGATTGGGATCCACAAAAAGCCAAGCAAACAAACAAACAAACAAACAAAAAACAAACAAACAAACAAACAAAAACAAACAAACAAAACAAAATAAATCACGTCATCATCATTATTCGATCCATCACGCACCACTGACTTGCCGATGCACAAACAAAACAATGAGCACGGCTCGCCAGTAATTTTGACGTTGACATTCCAAGTTATCGTATTATGCATACATTATTTGAAACAATATAATATAATACTAGTAGAACCAATATTATTATCTCCACCATTCGGGATTCTTCCCCTTCTTTTAGCAATAAAAACATTCAAAATAGTACTACAGTAGTATTACTGCACCATATACTTTCATCCGCATCATCTACTGTACCGGTATATCTGTTTACGATTTTGGCGGTTGTGCTGGAAATGCCAAATCTCGCAAGGTTCGAAATTGAGACGATTCGTTGTGAATCGTCGAAACGTCTTGCGTTGGAATCCACAAGGTCAAGGCGTATCGATCCAAAGGATTGTCGAAACTGATACTATTGCTGTCATCCATGTCTAGTACGCCCACAAAATCGGGAGCGGTCGGCAAGACTTCATGAGGAATCTCATCGCTCCAAAAGAGCACCATTCGACCTCCTTCCGGTGTCAAATCGACTAGAGTAGTAGTAGTAGTAGTAGTTGTTGTTGCTGATCCATGACCTTTATCATCATCATTCGTCACAAGATGGAGTCGCAATTCTCCTCCATCTCCCCGTTCGGCTTGATAATCTGGATTTAAATACAAAATACATGTCAACTTGCGAGTATCGTTGACCGCCAATCCCTGGGGATTGTCAATATGAAGTGGATAAGTGGACCCTCCTGGCAAAGTGACGGCTAATTTGGCGTTGAAACTGGCATTGGATAGTTCTGGATGCAAGTAGACTGCTGATGACGACTCGTCCTCCGAGGCAGCGGCGGTGGCGCTGTCATGAAACGACTGATTCAAGGCGATTGGCAGAGTCTGCAATAATACACTCATGTAAACTATCAAATCGGGAGCAATGTCATAATCTTGTCCATCGGGTTCACAGGCGAATACTCCCTCTTTGTCAAATCGTTGAGTCACCCCCACACCATCGACCACTCGCTCCGACCAAGACTGTTCAAATCGACCTTGTCTTCGAAGTTCGACGCATTGTTTTCGAAGCAAGGATATCATGCTCACGGGGAGAATGGCGCCGCCAGCAATGGTGAAATATCCCTCTTTGGCGAGACCCCGCGCCATGGCCGGTGCCAGGTCGATAATGGATTGTTGTAAGACTTCCGTTTCCAACACGGGATCCGCACCAAACTCCACCCCGTCGTCGCCGCCGCCACCACCACCTCCACCAGGAGCTTGAGATGAAAACGAACGTTGCCAACGAGGATTGATGAGACGAGGGGACCCCTCCAACCATTGCGCGACCGAGGACAAGGATCGTTTGTTCGGACGCCATAATATATGAGTGCGAATAGACCGGCCTTGGTGTCTGGAACCAGGAGAAGTAGTGCCGACGTTGGTCGTTGCCGCACCTCTGGGTGCTGATGACACGAGGAGGCGTTCTCTTCTTCGTGCCGAGGAAATTCCTCTCTGCATCAGTCCTTTCCGCCCCCACGATACTGATGACTTTTGAAGTTGTTGTTGTGCCAGCATCGTTTGAAATTAGGCGAGGGATCTATTCAGCACTGGCTATATCTGGAGGGTCGTCCAGCATTGTCGACGGAAAGAGGTGTGACAATGGAATGAATATAATAGAGGCGGCTGACTTGCTATTCTTCTAAATATCTATCAGTACCGCCGGTTCTGTACAGTACGTGTACGGTACGTGTACCAGTCAAAAATCGCTTTCGGGACTTATCACCGCTTTCGGGACTTACGTGCGACACATTTGTTTCGGGGCCCTGAAAACCATCAGAATCAACCCTGCCTGGTGTTCCGACCAACACGTCAAACCCTTCGTAGAAACACACAGATGGACCAATCAACTTGCTTCAATCGTTTCCAACTTTGAACTCATGCCAGAATTCATTCGAGAAGTTGAAGGAGGCTTCGTTTGAAAATGAAATGTGTCGCGACACATTCCCGTCCGTCGTCCGTCAATTTTGGGAACCGAAGAACATAAATAATTTGTCGTAGTAGGACACATTGATTTTTTTAGCAAAGGACTTATTCAAAATTCTCCGCGCGAATTTTTTGGATCTCCTCATCCCTCATTCTACGAGTATCCCTCCCTCCGCCTCATCTGTGTGTGCATTTCCATTTTTACATCATCATTCGACTTGTCATTGCTCCATTTGTTCATCATGAGTACCAGTAAGGACGACAGATTTCTCATTCGTAGTGCAGCTGCCACATTGAATGAGGAAAGATCAGCCAATGGTGGTAGAATCCCTTATGGAAGGGTGGACCATGTGATAAAGGTATTGAAGGCCCGTGGGGTCACTGGTGTGACTAGAAACGCTCTAAATGGGGTGTCTCAGAGGCTACGGGGCCCAAAAACAAGTCCTCCGAGCCAAATATCTGTACGAGATGAAGGTGCCAGGAGTGTTTTTAGTGACCTCACAAATGACAGTGGTACTACTATGACCTTGGAGGCAAAAGAAAAGCTGAAGCAACTGAAGAAAAAAGCTTTAGAAAAGGTCACTTTAGACTACCTACAACAGCTCGAGTTGAAAAAAAACAAAGGCGAAAGGCTGAAACGAGGGACTCTTGATTATATTATAGAAACTACAAAAAAGGAATTGGGTCTTCCGGACGACCACACAATCTCTAAGAAAACAATCCTGAACCGCATGGGCAAGGATAGGAAAACAACTACACCAAAGCATCGCGGCACAGTCTCCCCCCTGGAGGGGATCGATCAACTAATCGTGCCGACACTCATGGGAATGGTCAAGATCCGCCAGCCTATGGAGCCTAAAGAAGTTATCGAGCTCATCAATTCCACTATTGACGGGACTCCCCATCAGGAAAGGCTTATAGCTTTCAAACAGAAGCACGAGCCCCATCAAGCCGGCAGCAGTCTTCTCTCCATCGGTCAGGGCTACTTGCAAAAGTTCATGCAGCGATGGAAGCATCTCCTTGCGTCCCGCAAAGGGCGGAGATTCGCAGTGGACAGATCTGAATGGCTACACAAAGAATATGTGGAGCAGATGTACGACAAAATATATGCAATCTTTGTTGAGGCAGGAGTTGCGAATGAACTTGATGAGCCAGTGGCATACGCCAAGGACGGAACAGTGGTGCCCATTGGTTCAGAAGAACAATACGGCCGTCCGAGTAAGATCAATATTGTGCATAAAGAGTACATACTATTCGGTGATGAAACCGGCATCAACACTTGTCAGAAAGACGACGGCCACAGGGGTGGCCAGCGGTACGTTGTCCCCAAGGGGACAACCCCCCTTCTTGTGTCTAATACTTCGGACCACCGGGCGACTCTGCTGCCCTTCACCTCCGCCACGGGAGAGGTCGTTGTGGTGGTGGTTGTGTTTGCTTCAGGTACCGAAACGGTCGATCCCACGTGGCATAGTGGGATCGACATAATGGTTGATCCTATCATGAATGAAAAAGAAGACGTGGCTGTTGGTGATGCGAACAACCACGGACCGGGGAAATATTTCCCCTCTGGCCCATCCTGCACGTACATGGGTCGCACAATTCCCTGTCTTACCTATACATCCCCAAAAGGGTCGATCACATCAGGCATTCTGGTAAAAGTATTCAAACGACTTGAGGAGTTGACAATATTTCCTCGTGGCCCAGGCCTTCCAGAGCCATGTGTGGTAGTGGACGGCCATGAGAGTCGACTGAGTGTGGACTTTTTGGAGTACATCAATGATGAAGATCACAAATGGCATTTTGCACTCGGCGTGCCATATCTCACGAACCTTTGGCAGGTCGGCGATTCGTCCGAATTGAACGGTGCCTTTAAGATTGCGTGGGCAAGAGCCAAAGATGAGCTGATGGCCTACAAGATTCAGAGGGGCATGAAGCCTCGCCTCTATGCTACTGATGTGATTCCATGTCTGAATAGAGCATTTGCTCGTTCATTTCAGAATGTACAAAACAGTCGCAAGGCTGTGGCTGAACGGGGTTGGTATCCACCGACGAGGAAGATTCTAGACCATCCCAGCCTTCAGCACTTCCGAGACGCAGAAGACGACGAGGACAACAATGACAGAAGCGCCGAGTCTCTTGTTTCTAGTGTAAACACAACAGCGGGAAAGGCGGCATCTGTTATGGACGTTCTCTTGAGGAATGCAGCCCGTATTGATGGGGTCAGGCGGAGGCAGGAGAACCTTGCCGACGGGCAACGAAGAGAGGCAGCATTTGCCGGGGTGAAGAAAATTACTGCAGGAGTGGTCATTCAAAACTCAATTCATTCTTGTAATGACCCTCTATTACTGGCTGCAGTGAGAGAAAGAGAGAAAAACAAGGTGTCAGAAGAGCAAAGGAAGAACAAGAAGGAGAAAACGCGAGTACTTACATTAAAACGAAAGGTAAGCGCGCTGCGGGAAAAGAAGGGAACCGATCCGACCAAATGGTCGAAGGAAGACTGTAAAACGTTTCTGCAATATAAAAAAAGAAAGACCGACCCAGCAATGCCCACTTCCCTCACAACACTCCGAACTCGGGTCGAGGAGTGGCAGAATAGACCCTCACCGAATCCATCGCCATGCAACTCCGACGCCGAAGAAGAAATGGAAGAAGATGAAGACGCACCAGCAGTAGAAGCAACAACACCAGCACCCATAAGCTAGTATCACTGATGAAAGTGCTTTTTGGACCACAAGCTCCCTCGAGGACCTTGACACTCTCGCAATTCTTTTAGTTGGAACCGATTGACTTGGACGGCAACGTCATAGAGACGTTCCATAACACGTAGAGCCGGAACTACTTCTCGCATGGACGCCCGAAACTTCTCATCTCCTTGAAAGACTTTCGAACAACGCTTCGATTCTCTATTTTTTCCGGACCGGTGTACGCCCCCTTTCACATCTGGATTCCGATTCATGTCCACAAAAGCAATGCGGGTAGATACCATTTCGTAAAAAGTCGCAGTCTCATTTAACAACCCAATGACCGAGAAAGAATGACGCAAGTTGCTCTCTGCTTGAATCCATAGTTCTTCCCAAGTAATTAGGTTCCGTTCGTAGCGGATGATGCAGTCACTCCCACACAAATATCCAATGTATTCCATGGCGTAAGTTGGCGCCCATAATGAAAGTTGCGCCACATTATCACACACGCACTTAGGGTGCTGCTCTGCGTGCCAAAAGAATTTCGAGATGAGCCATGACCATGGTTCACGCACCATGGTGACTCGTTGAAGTGGAAGCGAGGCGTAGATCGGAGAGTAGTTGAGGGGGATTGCTGCCTGGTTGGTGTCGTTGTTGTTGTTTGAGCTGGTAGTATCATGATCAATGAGGAGTGCCGTCATACTACTTTGCTGGGCCAGTTGATGGCGCCAAAAGGTTTGGAACTTTGCATCTATTTCTTCGCCTATCGGAACGGAACACTTTTCAAATAGAGCCCGGTAGATCTTGTAACTGGTGGGTCGACGATGCTTTCTGCACCAGGGATAATCTCCCTCATATATCCCTTTCCAATTGAATAACAATGCAGTAGCAGTTTCGTTGATGTTGTTGCTGTTCCAAGGTGTCGATCGCCACCAATTCTGGAGGTAGAGGGGAGGCAACCAATGGAATTCGGTTCCAAACCAATTATGACCCACATACACAGTATGACATGTCTGGCTTGTTCGCCAGTCATCACAACCCAAGCACCGTTTATTTTTGGGACTTCTGGGTTTGGATTCGGGGCATGCCAGTGCCATACCAATCGGCGTGGTGGCGTTACAAGGTTGATTGCCTTCAAACGACTTTTTCCAGATTTGTGAATTTGGAATCATAAAGTTGTTGTACTGAGAATTGCAAAATTTTCCCTTGACGTTACTGTCGTTGGATGCAGCAGCACCACCACCGCCAGAAGCAATTGGATAGTAATGTTGGTCGTCCTTGGGAGAATGCCACATCGTGCGATTGTAATCTATGGCGGACGCCGCAAAGCGGGCCCGAATCAATCCTCCTCCTGCCTTTCCTATGTGAACGAAAATTACGGGCGTTTCTGTTCGATGGCAGCCCCAGCTTCGGATCGTCTCATTGATCCACGGAGAACCTCCACCATCCTTCAGTGCCATGATCATTGTGGGAGACATCATAGTCCTCGGGTCCTCGTGGTCTGCTTGGAAACTTATTGGTCCAGTAGCAGCGGAAGAATTAACAAAGAGGAGGAGCGTATGCGTGTCCTCAGAATACTTTGCATCGATGGTATTGCCAGGATTAAAATTGGCAGTGACAGCTTGGTGGTCGGCGGGATACAACGGGGAGTCCTCGTCCTCAATGGCCATCGTGTACTGCTTCAAATAACCCATGGATCGTGAAACCAGTAAAAGCACCGAGCTGACCGCAAAGGCCAGAAAAAATATGATTCCTCTGGCTCGCCACGCCCGAGGAAACAACATGATGCTACTCGCTCGTGGTCGGAGCAGCCATAACGACTCCAGATCGTGGTACTGTAGATCGTTCTTTGTTTTTCCTATAATATGATTATTTGGTATGAGTGGGATACATCATGTATACCATACCATAGCAAAAGAAGCGCAGATTTTTGTCTGTCCAAGGTGGCGATGGATGTTGGTAATACGGTATACCTCGTGACCCGGATTTTTCAGTCAACGGACCCTTTTTTAACAGTGTTTAACGCCAAATCGCACAAATGTAATGTGCCGGCGCGAAATTGATTCAACAAAACGAGTTCGCCGTGCCTCAACGGAAGGCGCCATCATTCAGTCACGCACCCACATTCCCGCCACAAAAGAATTGAAAATTTAGACGCATTATTATAGACTTTATCTATTTTATATTGATGAACGATGAACAACAACCGCAAACAACCAACAACGACCTATTGTCAACGCCCACTACAACACCTGCTTCGTTCTCATCTTAATACCACACATCTCTCCAGCATCGCATGTGCTTCTATCTGAACCAACAGTTATCCCTTACAAACCCAAAGTCGTGATGAAAAGATACGTTTCCTTCAGCCGTACAAGTGTAAGGGTCGTATTGTGGGTCGCTCTGATGGTCCTGCTGTTTTTGACGGCCACGCTTTCTACCGCTCGAGCTGACGGATCATCGTCGGCAACAGATAATGATGACTACAAACACATCAAGGAGGATACGAACACCACGTCAGCGTTGCTCTCTGATTCTTCTGAAAAGCTAAAGCTCAACGAGGCTTCCTCGTTGCTACCGTTCGTCTTGGTCACTGGTGCCAACGGGCTCGTGGGATCCGATCTCGTCCTGGAACTCTTGAAACGAGGTCATCGCGTCCGAGCAACCGTTCGGGACCCCGAAAATCCTACCAAGACATCCAACTTGAAATCTTTTCCGAATGCGGATACGCTTCTCGAATTCGTTGCTTTTGATTTGAAGGAACGAGATCCACAAGTTTACAATTCCCTCGTTCAAGATGGCGTTGAATGGATTTTCCATGCGGCTGCCCCCTTTGTCGATTTTAAAGCCCAGCCGGATGCTGCCGAGAAAATCGGCGATTCTGTACGATCCATACGGCTGCTACTGGAAGTGGCACATGCCACGTCTTCAGTGACGCAATTTGTCTACACCGGATCCGATGCAGCTGTTCTGGCAGGCCATCCACATTATCCCATAGATTCTGAAGAGAGCCACATATTCACAGAAGAAGACTGGAGCAACCTCACGGTACCAAAAGACGTGACTGATTATGATAAGATGAAAACACATACAGAGCAAGCCGCCTGGGAATACGTCGAAAATAATCCAGTCCACTTTCGATTCACCAGTCTTCTTCCAACTTTTATCCTGGGACCGATGGCGTCCGATGACGTCAGGACATCGGCGCGGGTCGTCTATGAAACAATGATGGGCACCTATCCGGGGGTCATTGATATATACACACCCTTGGTAGATATCCGGGATGTGGTTGAAGCCCACATTCGAGCCGCGGCACAATTCGATGAGAATATCAAGAAGGGGGCGGGTCGGCGACGATTCCTTTTGACGCGAATGGACGGTGCCGACATCTTTCTTCCCGAGTTGGCGGAGATTCTCAAAGAACACTTTGGTCCCATGGGATATAAGTTTTCCACTTGGAAGATTCCAAAATGGCTCGTTTGGATTCTATCCTTGTTTGATAGCGAGCTCGCATATTTCTACCGCATCTTGGGACTGCAAGATCTCTACAGCAACGCCCAATCGCGGGAGGTGCTGGGAATCACGTATCACACTAATGCCACAGAAATCATCTTGGATACAGCGCATTCCATGATTCAAAAAGGTTTGATTCCTAAAACGGAAGGTTACCATACCCGTGGTCATTCTTGGAGCGACGAGCTGTAGTAGACCAACGCAGGTTCTTGACACAAGCAAACTGGCACCACCACTTGGTATCCACTACTATTTAGTCGATAGTACCTAATATGCGTTCCGTGGTACAAATCAAATTGCCCCTTATTGCCTCTCCCTTTTTTCTTCACAAAAGATAAATCAGGTCAGCAGGGTACCTCCATCAAAGAATGATAGAAGGCAACAGCTGTAGTGCCATTTGCACCGTATAAGAGCTAGGCAACTTTCGGAGGTAGTAGTGATGAATGTAGTACCGGCTTGACCTGTACTACAGGAAGAATCCCAGTCATCAACAGAACAAGAACGGCCCCGTACGTGTAGGTTGTTCCATTACGATCGAAATTCTAGGCATCGTTCAAAGCAGTCCGTGACCGCTTCGCCTCCGGCATTTTGGCATCCTCGCTGGTTTGATCAGTCGCCAATGCCGCTTCGTCGTCATCGCTACTATCGTCGCTGAACACAAGTTCATACGCTTCCCACATCAACTCCATTTCTTCATTCAAGTCTTCATTCAAGTCCTTGTAGTCGTAGCAAGATCTGTAGTCCGGGTAGATTACAGGTAAAAGCGGCAACAATCGCCTTGCGGTTTCTTCGAGCTCGGACGGCACGGGTGTGTGCGTCACAATTCTCTCTCCGCATTCGCAGGGTTCTTTAGAAACAACAGGATACGGAGGGATACGATAGATCGTCTGCTTCCAATCGCTACGATGAAGTTGGCGTCGCGCGTTGGTAGCGATAGCACCTGAGGATGCCCCCACCAGCATATCGACATGCTTCATGCAAATTGGACGCCAGAGATGAACTAGCAGAGTCGCTAGAGCGTGCCAGGAAGAGTCAAAGACATCGTTGTCGAGGCGGGGGACACCAGCTCGAAAAGCCGCACGTCGGATCATGCCGTTTAGGCTTCTCTTGGTCGCAGCAGAAAAACCATCGACAGCGCTTCCTCTCGTCTTGAAAAAACGAGTGGCGGGGATCTCCTGGGTTGGTTGTTGTGCTAATTCCTCTTGAAGAACGAGATGGCGAACCGTCACACGTGGATAACTCGTATCCGGGGTGAAAGAGATGGCGAGTTTGAGTGCCCGCTCAAAACCGGAAACAAGAAAAGCTTGAAGAATCTCCAGCATTGTAAGCAGAGTGTCCCAGCGGACATCGAACAAGTGGTGCTGCAAGCCCAATTCATCTGAGAGGACGCCGTATACGACATCTCTCCAGTAACGAAAGGCAAGGTCCTTTGACGAGAATGCAATCACCAAGACATTTCCGACACTCCGCTGATATCGTCTCACGAATCCCAAATTGCGTCGGACGCACAAATGTTCGCGGTGTGTCGCAAAACGCGTGTCCTCCTTGGGATACTTGCTGTTTCTCCAAAGCTGATCGTCCGAGACGACCGACCGCAAACGTGTGCAGGTGCGCTCGATGCGTAGCAAGTCCTTAGCACTTCCTAGCAATGAAAACGTGAGCTTCAGAACATCTGTTGGAAGGTCCTCCAAGCCGACATTGTTGTCAGCAGAAGTAGTGGTGACGGCGGAAGATCCACGAGTATTACTTGTAGTCATGATCCTACTAGTGGGCATCGGGCAACTGCTACAGTCACCAGCAGGCAACAGATCCAATGAGAGTGAGCGTGAATATTTTGCTCTTTTGTTTTACCTTTGATGATGCTCTTCTGCTGCATCCATCGTCGACAGCGGCAAGAAGAAGTAAACTCAATCATCAGCAGCGAGAGATCGAAGGAAGAACCAAACAGAACGAAACATCAAGCAAAACCTCCAAAAATCTCGGATCAGATGTCATTGCGGCCACGCGCAGATAGATCGCAGATCCGCAGCAGCTCAGGGGTCTGGTAGAGCGCAGCGTTCAATCAGTGCCGCAAAGTAAGTTCAAGTCCGAAGTCCGTACCTGGTACAGTACCAGTACACCGGTACAGTAGTGCAGAAAATGCGTGCGTCGTCCGTCTCGAAGTGGTTTTGGAACGAACGAGAGGGGCGAAGGACACGACGCATGAGTTGTTGGCTTTATTTTATTGCCTCTATCTGCGGTTCACTGTAACAGGCACAAGTACTGTACCGGCTGCTGGACACGGATCGATGAGCGCAAACGAAGATCCCAATCCATCGGAGCCGAACTTTGCTTCGCTTTCCATCTTCTACACAGTACCGGTACCGCACCGGTACGTAGTCGTCAGTAAGTCCTTGGTAAATCTACAGTACCTCTTTTCTTTGGGCCTCTTCATTCGTACCGGGCCGCGTTCGGCCCACGCACACACACGTACTCAATAGCCCAGTACCATTCAGTCAATACGTACCGCGGTACCGGTGCGGTACAGTACGTGTGAAAAATGTTACTGTGCAGTAGACAGTACTGTAGTTACCATCGTGACGGGCTGTTGGGGGGCATTTTCGGCCACACGATGACCGAGGCCCAACAAAATGTCTTGAGACGAAAGGGAGCAGAAAGCGCACTTTTTCATTCATGGCGTTCCGATTTCATCTTGGTGCTGCTCTACTACTTCGCATACCAGAGCAACGATCAGTCCACACAACTCGCAAACACAAAACAAACATGACCATGATGACCCTATCTCAAGACGAAACGCTCGATACAATCGAGGCCCTGTGTCGTCAGGAAGATAATGGCTACCAAGTTTATGACTATTTAGATGTAGCCGCAAGAAAAGTAAGCTCCCAGTGTCCACTTCAGCAGGAACCGGCGATGGTTGACCACTCGTGCCGGTCTTCCATGGTCCAATGGTGCAACAACCTTGTCGACTTTTGCAAATACAGCCGCGAGACTTCAGCGTCCGCAATCTCTTGTCTTGACCGATACCTTGCCACAGAGGAGGGTTTCAAATCGCTGTTCAATCCCGAAGAATTCCAGCTTGCCGCCATGTGCGCGTTGTATACGACTGCGAAAATCCACGAGAAACAGGCATTAGAGCCCTCCTCGATTGCCAAACTCAGTCGGGGAGCGCACAGCAGCATGGATGTGGAAGCAATGGAGGCCAAAATGTTAAAGGCGCTCCAGTGGAGAGTGAATCCACCAACCGCTACCAGGTTTGCGAGCCTCTTTTTGGACTTGATCCCCTCTCACATCCTGGATAACGTTTCGCGACAAAATCTTTCCCAACTTGTCCAATATCAAATCAACTTATCACTTTTGAACTATTCGTTGAGTTTGAACAAAGCTTCGCACATTGGATTGGCTGCTTTGTTAAATGCTATTGACAGTCAAGAACAAGACGGAGACCAAACAAGCATGATAAGCATGTTTCTTCAGTCCGAAATTGGCTCTATTCTGGCTTCTACTACCAATGGCGGATCGTCCCATGAAAACCTTCTATTGAATGTGCGCTTTGGACTGTGTACCGAAATTTCTCGGCAGTCCTCTTCCGAGCCAATGCGAGCCATCCTCACGGCCAAGCTTTCCATGATTTCCAAACTACCCAGCAGCCCCACCTCTACTACCTCCACCAAATCCTTTCAAATCAGCAGCCATACTGGATCGCCCCGTATGGTTATTGATGGTGTGTCGGCATAGTAAGGTACAACCCTATTGGTGGGGAATCACAGCCTTGGACACCGCGATTCGGACCAGCTACTTTAGAAGAAGCAAATGATAACAACGCTTCTACTAGCATGACCAATAATTTTTGCATCATTGTCTGCCGTGTCTCTCTACAAGCTGGCGGTACAGGAGCGAGCTCTACTCTGCTAGAGATACGTTCCATTGGAGTGTCATATTGCGATAAGCAAGGTGCTCTATGTACTCTGGTAGATTGTTTGCTTGTGGTCTTGACTCTAAAACCTGGATCCCCAAACGATACACAAGAGCTTTCACCCCCAGCCCTTTCCAGAAGTCGACAGAGTCCATTATTTGGTGATATGTTTTTTAAACGTATCTGTATATTATTTATATAAAAATTTGGCGCGAAAGAGTGCGCATGATGCGCCTCCTCGCATCTTCCGAAATTATTGTTCTTTTGGATTCACGGAAGCTTCACCATAATATTCACGATCCCACACTTACTGCCTGTATTAGTGTGCTTAAGATCGGAGAGGGACCTTCGCCGACGATGAGATGATTCTTGACATCACATTCAAACGACGGCGATCGACAACAAGCTACCTATAATAACAGCACATACCGGTACAGCAGAGATGCCACCCCTTTCTCGAAGCAACAACCCTCCTCAAAACAACAAGCCCGATATCGGCTTGGAGGATGTCCTTCCTCATTTGCAAACGACCCTCTTCTTCACGGGAGCCTTTTGCGTCGCTTGGTCCTGGGATTTGGTCGTCTATGCAATTTCTCATGTTCGATATGGAGAAGACCCGTTGGACAACCAGCTTGCGTTTGGAAATCAACATGCTCCCAAGCATTTGATCGTGCTGCTACTACAGTATGTGGGAGTTTGTGGGGCAGCAGCACTCCTATCCAATCGTTACCGAAGGCAAGGAGGAAACAAGAACGATGCTGCCGTCATGGCCATTGAATTCTTTCCCAGTCCGGTCTTTGCCGGAAAGCTCATGGCATATCTGGCACAGTTTCGATTTGACCCACTTCATCAAGCTTTGCTCAATTTGGCGGCGACTTGGTTTTCTGCCTTTGTGGCTTATCTTGCGTCGTCGTCATCATCATCAACCACGCCCAATGAAAATACTTCGATTGGATTTTGGCAACGGACTGGCTTGATCATTCGAGACACTTTGGGTTTTGGTTTGGGGATTGCCTGGAATGTTCTACTAGCCCAGTTTGGACCGGACGATTACTCACAATTGAATGTGATGCATTTCCTGGCGTTAGTCGCCTATCTTCTCTTGGTATTGGTAATTGCCTTGAAATTGGCAGCCATGGTCTCCGACAATCCCGTGACGTTATGGGATCGCAATCTGTCCCTCTTGGCGTTTGCCATGTATGTGGTGTGTGGATTTACCTTGGTTGGATTCCTCAATACGTTACTAGGAGACGGATGGGTTGGATCTTTGGAAAGTTTCGGAATTGTTTTGGTATTGGCAGCAATGGCCTCTACCATGGTGGCCGTCGCCGACTTGGATGGGATGCTGCTGGCGCAGCAAGAGGAGGGATACGGTGATGTAGAGAGCAATAACCTTTCTTCATGGCAATACAAATCTTCCAAATTTGGGGCCTTTGGTGGGATCTTGAATTGTTGTATATTTGTTCCTTGTGTTTGGTGCTGCTGTCCGTGGATTCCTCTACTCATTCTGTTGGCGGGTATGACGGAGTCAGTCGGTGTCAAGGAACATTGGTTTCGACTCATTGCCATGGTGGCTGGTCTAGCAAGTTCCATTGAAGGAAGCAGCATGCTGACATCCGCAACGGATGCACTGGCGATGACTCTTGGTATTTGTGGCCACAAACACTGCTATCATCCATGGATGTTTGTATTGTTGCAAGTTGGCCTTGCGATTGGATGCACCATTCTTATACTACCTCTCATTGCTCCATTTTCACCATTTTCATCCTCCCCCTTTCCTACCGCCCCTCCTCTCTATGACGCTGGTGATATGGGCGGTGATGTAGCCAGGACAATACCCGTCCCCATTCCGGTGCCATCGGCGCCCGCCGAAGACCAACCGTTGCTGTACAATGTACCTCCCGCCCACAATCCCAACTATGATCCGAATCGTATGTAAAGTACAATATTTTGTCGTGCTGTAATAATCATAATAGTAATAATGTTAGGTTGATCCACTAGGCAGTACCTGTAGTGTTTCCTGTTTGTTGTAGCAGTACATATCTAGAGTCAGTCAATCAGTCGTCTACAACTCACCACCCGACTTCGTATTCCTACTAGTAGCAGCGTCTTGTGCTTGTTGGTATGCTTCGGTTTTCGGTAAAAGTCCAAAACGAATCAAATCATGAGCCGCATCCAGCAAAGTTTCAGTGGCATTGCGATAGGTAAGGTCGAGTGCTTCTTGGGAGCGGGCCGTGCTGTAATGTAGAGGTCGACCGATCCGGCCATAGATAAATGCCAGTTCTGGATCGAAAAAGGACATGATCCAGAGGATCCATTTTGGAATAATCCAAGAACGAATTCGATACCCCATGGGACCAAAATGCTCCCGTAAAATCGTTGATATCTCTGGTAAAAAAGCATTGCCACCATCGGTCTGAGTGAGTAAAAATCGTCGTCGGTAAGAAGAACTGGTAGTATTACGATGAGACGGGAGACTTGCGGCACGAATATGGGCCTCTACAACATCTTGCATATCCACTAATGCCACAAATAGGTTGATGCTGCCAGGGTCTTTGGCCTCCATGATGCGTTGGATGAGTCTCATGGAACTCAGATTTTCACTGGATGTCATTTTGCCCAAAACAATCGTAGGAAGAAGGGTAGTCAATCGAAACGACAACATCGAATCTGGATTCGTCGATTGTTGCTGCTCCACAAAATCCCACGCCGCCCGTTCGGAAAGAGTCTTGATTTTAGCATAACTGGGTACATTGGGACCTTCTAAATTGCTCCAATCGTCTTCGTTGAAGACATAGATGTCACTTGTGGACGATTTGACTGGGTCGTTGGCATGTCCTTGACTAATTGCCGAAGCCGAACTCGTAAAGACGAATTGCGTCACGGAAGGTGTGGCCTGAGCCGCCGCTAACAAAGATTGGACGGCGTGAATTGCTTCCTCGATGAGCCGGGCTTCTTCGCTGCCATCGTATCCTTTCACTTCGACGACAGCTGCAGTATGAAAGACCCATTCGATGCCACCCTCCAATAACGTTTCGTACACTTTTGGATCCGTTTCCTTCAACTCAAAGGCAACCAGTTCCAGTTGGGTAGCAGCATTTGGGAAGGATTGAAGAGTCGCCGTCTTGGTGGGATTGGTAAGGTCCCTGACAGTTCCACGAACACGATGGCCTCGTTTCAAGAGTTCCTGGACGAGACTGGAGCCAATCAATCCATTGGCGCCAGTGACCAACACGAATGGGCGATGATCGTCTGGCAATTGAGAGGCGGATAAGAAATCTGGAGCACAACAAAGCACCACAAGAAGGAAGAACAAAAATACCAATATTTGGCGGCACGTTATCATGATGGCTTTGTGGGTAATAATATAATGCAAATGATGATGAAGATCATCATTCATCATACATAATAATATACCGGTATATGTGTCGATCGATGCCTGTAATCCTGCGAAGAAAATACGCTTTATTATTTACGCCCGCAATAAGCGCGCGGTGCCAATGAAACGACGCGACAAATAGCGCGTAAGGGGAGACAGGGCGGGCCGGCGGAGGGGTCTCCAAAATGCATTGAGAATTTTTACGGTGGCCGAAGTTCCCCCTGGGAGCTGGGGGAATTCACTACTTTGGGGCTTAAAATTCGGTGGGAACGGCCTATTCCGAATGGTAATCAACGTACATTTCTAATAACAGATGCTCAGGCATGCTACTAGTACATTGTCAAGGAGACGATGAAGACTCGCCAAGCCGCCTATCATGGATTGAAGGCTGCGGTGGCTTGTACCGACGTTGAGGATTACCGCCGGATCCTTTTCAGTTTCACAACCAAGCCAATCGATAAAAGTGTCGCCTCCCAGATTGTGTCCTCCAGGTTTGTGAATATTGAACTTTTCAAGCCGAGACGGAACGCCGCGCTAAGGAGGATACAAGAAGGGCTCCTCGAGCAGGTCTGTCAGGTCAAAAACCGTTTGACTTTGCGACTCCCTGCAGTGGCTGCCACATTATGTTGGTCTCTGGATCTACAATGTGCTGTCCATGCAATGCCGTCGTGTATTGTAGCGAAATGTGCCAACAAGACGACTGGCCGAATCACAAATATATCTGTGCACACCGAAAGAAGTTGAAGCAGAAATAAATTCGACATCAACTAAAATTGCAGCTCTCTGGCCTACAACTCGTCACTCCAAGAAACACCATAAGTCTTATACCCCTCCGTTTTGGGAACCAAACCTTTTTGAATCATGGCATGCGCTGTAGCCAAGATGATTTCCGTGGCATTGGTGTGATAAGTGATTCCCAGCACCTCCCGCGATTTGGCGTTGCTGAATGAAACTTGGGTTCCCATAAGGCGGTAGAGAGAAGCCAGGCCGCTATCAAACCACGAAAGAATCCACACAATCCATTTGGGAACCTTCCAGGTGGGAATGTTATAGCCCATTGGGCCAAAGTGTTCTCTTAGAATGCCAACCAACTCGGGAAGAGAGACGTCGCCACCCTCCATTCGAGTCAATATGAATCGTCGCCGACCCCTGACAGGTCCACCTTCTTGCATTGCGGCTCGAAAATGGGCTTCGACCACATCTCGAATATCCACAAAGGGCATGGTCAGCTCGATGACCCCTTTGTTGCCAATAAGGGTTTCGTACACGATCCTTTGAGAGGATCTGACGTTGTCGGAAGCACTGGGGCCCAAGATAAAGGTCGGAAGAAGACTGGTGAATCGGAAGTGGGCAGGAGTATTCTCTACGTATTCCCAGGCCTGTTTTTCCGTCAATGTTTTCAGCTGGTCATAATCAGTGATTGCTCCTGATCCATTGAGGTTACTCCAATCTTCTTCGGTAAAAACGTGTTTCGCGCCATATTTGTCTGGGTCGTGACCAGTGGCAACGGCCGCAACGGATCCAGTGTATACAAACTGCGTCACCGAAGGCGTCGCCTGTGCAGCTCCCAGTAGCAGTCGCATGGAATGTACAGACTGATTAATTTTCTCGGCGGCTTCTGGCTGTGGTTTAAAACCCACAAAGGGCGCAGCTTCATGAAAAATCCATTCCACTCCATCCCGCAAAAGATACTTGTAAACTTGTGGGTCTTCTTCCTTCAGATCAAAGTCCACAAATTCGAGGTGCGTCTTCGCATTCGGAAAGGATTTCAAGTTGGATGTCTCTGTGGTGTTGGTCGTGCCCAGAACGGCGGCTCGCACACGGTGGCCCCTTTTCAAGAGCTCCTGGACTAGGTTGGTGCCGACAAGTCCATTCGCACCAGTGATGAAGACAAAGGGTAAATCAGCAGATACGTCACTGGGTTGTGAATTCTCATCGTACGATTGAATCGTCGTGCTCGCATCCAGCCGCAAATCTGCCCAGTTTGGAGAAATTGTGGCCATCAAGAGCAGCAGAATCAGACTGACCCGCAATGCAGGAGTACGAGAGTAGGAAACATTCACTCTCATAATGGCTCTGTCTTGAAATTATAACCATCGGGTGCGGGGTGCGGGGAAAGATTATTGTCGTCGCGCGATCATTTCGAAGTTACAAAAAAAGTGTGAAGGTGCATGGTGGTGGCTTTGTGGGTAATAATAATGCGAATGATGATGGTGATGATGTATGACATGAGTCTCGTCGATCGATGCTACCGGTACTGCGGTATCCGATGAGATTCTGTGATAAGTACGCTTTACGCCTGCGCGGCGTTGCCTCTCACGATGATAGGCGGACTCAGATCCAAAAGATTTTCCAACAAGCAGCGCAGTAGCCGGTGTTCTCAGCATCGGACCTCGAGGACCTCGCGACCCTGAACCTTCCACGCACCGCATCTGTGGCGTGGAAGCTCCTTACTACTAACTGTACCGGTACAGTACCAGTACCAGGTACCTACCTGGTACTAACACAGTACCGGCGGTACCTGGTACACATACGAATGGTGGAATCTATCGCCACCAGAGCATGCAGAGTGCTACAGTCGGTAAAAGGTCTGAGGAGTCGTCGCGTCTACTCTCTCTCTACTCCAGCTCTACTACTAGCTAGAGTAGAGCTATACTATACCGGTAGTCGTCGAGTAGAGACCTACATACCAAGTCCTATTCCTAGTATGCACGCAAACGACATCAGGTTGCCGTCATGCACGCCTTGCGAAGGAGCTTACAAGGTGGTTTACGAAGGAATATTGGCAGGTGAACAATTACTACATTTACTTCAAGTTTGAAAGATGTGTAGTACCAGTGGTGAGTGGTGGGCCACCTTGGCTGTTGATGGCTACCTCTACTACTACCGCGATGCCTTCAGCCCAAGCTTTTCCCTCATCAACTCCATGAACTCTTCGACCGCCCTATCGCTGTTGAGACTGGAAGCAGGGATGTCATTCATTTCCAGAGCAAGATCTCGCCCAGCAACTGTATTCGCAATTATTCCGGTGACCAAGTCGGGCCGGATTCCCAGAGTCTTCAAGTGTTCCGTGGCACCCGTCACAGCATAGGCGTCCGACGCGCACAAAATAACAAACAATTTTCTATGGTTGGCGAATGCCTTGAGTACTACCTCACCATTGTAGGATTCACAAGGAGAGGCACCCGCCTCAATGACTAGAATTTCAGGACGACATTTGTCCATCATGCCAAAGAGCTTTTGCAAGGCCTTGAGGTAGTCTTCTTCAGGGAGAACAGTCGAAGGGAGACCCGCGTCGACGAAATCCAGAACGGCTGTCGCACCGGCATCCGAAAAGCCTAGAATGTCGTTGTGGTAACCCGCACCGGTCAATTTGGCAGCGACGACATTGGGGATGCCCATTTCTTGGAGAGATCGAATCGCTACTCGTGCCGTGCACGATTTACCACAGCTCATGGATGTCCCGATAATGAGAATCGTCGGACACTCGGGAGATGCTTCCAGAGAAGGAATTTCTTCTTGGGAAGGAACGAAGTCTTTCATATTAACTTTCTTTCCATCGCGAAATACGTGTCCCAAATATTCGAATTGAGCTTGTGAAGGGTATCGAGACGATCGACTCGTTTCTTTGCCGAACAAACCTGAGCCGGCAATGTCGTCGAGAATAGTGGGCCCGTTTGGATTGGGATGTTCAATCATTTGCCAGTCTCCACAGAGCTCTTGTGTTGCATTCCGGCTACCCAATGCCCCAACAGTCACGTCTCCCGGGAGATAAAATCGATGACGTCCACTTGGGAGCTCGCAGAAATGACCGGTGTTGGCCGGGGCGGCGGCATAGGCGTGGCTGTGATCTTCACATAAATATTTACCGACAATATAGTCGCCTGTTGCCCATTCCGATTTATCCATCACTTTGTAAACCTCAAAGGGGATGCGCTCCAGGTCACTGATTCTAGTCAAAGAACCAAAAATATATCGTGTAGACGTCATGTCGTTTTATCGGAACGGAGGTTTATTATGGCGGATTTTATGGAGACAATTTTTGATGGTTTTCTCAGTTTGGCCACTGTTGGATGGAGGTCGGAGGACGATGGAAGGGAAATAACTTGAGTTGTTGCTTTTCGTAGTGTGGTTGGTAAGATCGAAAGTAGTAACTTCAGGCGCTGCTCGGTTTTATGTGTTCATCATCATTGGGTTTGACTTGCGGTCCACAGGTCGATTGAGAATGAATACGATCGTCCATCTTCGGGCCAGAGGGGGAAACGAAACCGATCGAAGACGGACGATGATGGTGATACACCGGCGGGAAAACGCAAATTCTGACAGAAGGGTTCTCGAAGAATGTGT
This sequence comes from Nitzschia sp. pyKryTriq1, assembly GCA_956465555.1. Lineage (NCBI taxonomy): Eukaryota > Bacillariophyta > Bacillariophyceae > Bacillariales > Bacillariaceae > Nitzschia > Nitzschia sp. pyKryTriq1. The sequence continues at coordinate 3,873,621 of OY101116.1, forward strand.
ACTTGCTGTAGTGGTAGTACCTGGTGGTACGAGTAGGACTATACGACTAACTTCACGTGCGTGGGAATCAGTTATATAATGATCCGAAGCATGTCCGCTACCATCGTATAACCCTCTCAGATGACAGGCTTAAACATCATACTTAAAGTGTAACAAGTTAGCAGGCGGGGCGCGAGACATCATGAAGACGCCATCATGCCAGCACGTTCGACAAAACCAGGCTTCTCATCTTTCTTGCTGTTTCACGATGTTGTCGTCGACGCTAAGAGAACCTTGCGCATGCCTCCGATACTTTCACCATGAAGCATAACCTACAGCGCGTATTGCTCCTTCATGAGAATGTTGATCTACCATCTTTCTTTTATAGTGTACCTACTAGTACTACCGCAGACTATCCTGGCATTTCCTCCAATGTCTTCTTCCCCAAGGACAATCAATTCGTCGAATTCCATTTTGCATCCGAGGACGACAAGAAAATCAAAGACTACGACCACAACGGCAACGGTTTCAATGCTGGCGAGTGCTGCCAAAACCGTGGTCGGAGCAGTGACCAGGCACAGCAAAGGGGCGGTAGTCCAACTCGCCCAAGAACTCATTCGCATTCCGTCAGTCACACCCAATGATTTGGGATGTCAAGAAGTCGTGCAGAAACGATTAGAACGATTAGGTTTTCAATGTGAAACACTCCAGTTCCATGATGTTACAAATTTATGGGCGGTCTTGCATCCACACAAAAATGGCGGTGGCGATGCAGAGCATCAACAGGAAGAAAAGCTCATCACATTTCTAGGGCACACGGATGTGGTTCCCTCTGGGCCAGAAGATGCGTGGACCATCCCTCCTTTTGAAGGCAAGATTGTCGATGATATTTTGTATGGAAGAGGTGCCGTCGATATGAAAGGAGGCGTCGCAGCCTACATTGTTGCATTGGAGAGATTCTTAGGAAAGCGCCCCGGTGTTATGCTGCCATATTCATTGGGCGTGCTTCTGACCAGCGACGAAGAAGGACCGGCGCGATGGGGGACCCGGGAAGTATTGACAACGCTCAAGTCTCGCGGCACACAAATCGATATGGCTATTGTTGGAGAACCATCGAGCTTGACACGGGTGGGAGATGTCATCAAGGTGGGACGTCGCGGGTCACTAGGAGGGGAGTTGAGCATCATTGGTATTCAAGGACATGTCGCTTATCCACATCTTGCCAAGAACCCGATCCATGAATCCTTGGGAGCCTTGAAAGAAATGGTAGATGAAGTCTGGGATGACGGTAAGAAAGATGCTTCTGACGGTATGTTTATCATTGGAACTTAATTCCTAATTTTGATTCATGCATTCTTCGTGTAGGCACGCAAGACTTTCCACCCACTTCATTCCAAATTTCCAACATCCAAAGTGGAACTGGCGCCATGAATGTGATCCCAGGCTTCAAAAAGGTCCATTTCAATTTTCGGTACTCCCCCGCGTCAACAGATGTCAAGCTGAAGGCGAGAGTCGAAGAAATCCTAAAACGGCATGGACTTCAGTACACCTTGGTCTGGGATGAAACTTCTTTGCCTTATGAAACACCAGGAGGCGAATTAGTGGAAGAGGCCATGGCCAGTGTCAATGATACCATGAAATACACAGCGAGACCGTGTACCTCTGGTGGTACTTCGGATGGTAGGTTCTTAGCCGAGACCTACCCGGATGCTCAAATCGTAGAGTTGGGTCTCATCAATAAATCGATTCACAAAGTGGATGAACAAGTTCCCATCGATGATCTGGAACTAATGACTCAGATCTACGAGAGATTGCTAGTGCGTCTGCTTCGCGCAGAGGCCGCATGGGGAGAGACGAGTCAATATTCCGAGCATGTAGAGGTTAAAGCCTTGCCCTAGAGAGTAATAGATAGTAACTGACGACAGGCACTTTTCACGGAGATTCGCATCGTAATCGATGATTTTTGTCTGCAGTAGGATCGCACGTCGATCCAACACAAAATTATAGTAGTTTTCGGTGCTTGGATACCTGATGCTGAAACAATGGTTAATCCTCTTTTTCGTGTTTTGACGGGCCGAGTCGCAAAATAGAAGTCATGGTTGCTCCGACTTTGCCATGAAAGATCTTCTGGGACACCCAGACGAAGGGATGCCCGGATGCCATGCCTGCTTCACAAAGCAAAGCCCAGAGAATGTGTATTGAGACGATGGACACCCGCAATGCATCACTTCCATTGTGTGCGGCACAGTGATTCAGTACAAACTCTTTGGAATCTGGTTCCAACATGGCATCACATTGATAGACGGCCAAAGTCCAAAACAGCATCGAATACCCCATGGTCTTGTAAAACCCCGTTTGCAACGCCGCAAACGTTGTGCCTCCTTCACCTGTCAATAATCGAACAATCCCTCCTCCGATTCCGGCAAACAACCCTCCCATGATTGGTGCTGTCATTTTGTTTTGAAGTTCACGAGCTCCTCGGGCAATCCGTCCCATGGGAGTCGTCACGGCATCGCAAGCTTCTCCCGCCACAATAAAGTAGTGCAGAAATGAGTCGGAGCGAGTGTACGTTTGATAGACCCAGTCAAAAGGAGAGAACCATATCAAGGCCCAACCCAAAACATGGCAGGGCACAATGCGCGGATGGGCCAAGGCCGTGGCGGGGAGGCCCAAAAGGACATCCGAGACGATGGATCCACCAAATCCGTAGAGAAAAAACCCAAATAGCAAGGCTCGAACACCACCCTGGTCTCCATGAACTGAACGGTAGGATGCATTTGCCGAAATACAATGAGAAATTACCACCAAGTAAGGATATGTCGTTCGAGTGTAAACAATTGTAGTCAAGATCGGAATCACGGTAACTTCTGACAGAACCCCCGCTGCAACGCCAACCGTAGCCCAGAAAGCGATCGAGGTTCCCCGACTGGCGAACTTGGGCTTCGTCAACAAGACCAGCAATAGAATACATAGACCGCAAAGCTGCCATGTGGGAGCATCCCGAATATCATTATCCAAGGGGATCCCGAAAACCTCAAGTTCGGCCGTTCCAGCGGTCGCGGATCCAAAATTCGAGGAAAAGTGAGAAGAGGTTGACGATCGTGCGGATGTTTTTGGCATGGCGGTGGTCTAGCTTCAAATCAAGACTCTCTTGAAGGTTCTTATGCTCGTGGTTTGGATTTGTTTGCCCTCTTGTCAATAATGATATGAACATGATGCTACTTCATCCCATCCCACACTGCGGTACAATACTACATTTGCATTGCTTTCTTTTTGACCGCGGTCGATCGTCGTCGCGGGTGCCATCGCCATTTTTTCAAGAAGTGCGTCATCGTTCGTCGCGGCGGGCGGCGGGCGCTGCTTCTTTCTGGGGTCCTGTTGGTCAACTCTTCTCGAGTACAGTACTGGTGCCATCTGATGGCCCATAAGCCACTTCTCATCTGTCTCTCAAACTAGAAAACCATCCAAGCAACAGTCGTCGAAGATATGAAGAAGTTGACTTGAGAAAGGATCCGTCGTCAAACCCGATCTGGAGAAGACTCGGTACGAGCTGACGACGAAAAAGGGGGTCCGTGTTACGATGATGACGACAAGCAAGACCCATCGTGCAAAGGAAAACCTCGTTATTAAGATAGTCTAGTCTACTAGAGGCAAGAAACTGTAACCCGAGTTACTATATTATCTTCGTTTTCGGTTGTTCTTCTACTCCAGATTTCTCCATTGTGCTGGGAAGAGATCATCTGGAATCATGATTTTGTGTCGAAAGGCGTTGGGCAAGTGCCAATCTTGCGAGTATGCCCGATCCACCAATTTGACGCCTTGAGGGTAGGGCACATTGTAAACAGTAATGTTTTCGTTATCACTCTTTGTGAGTTTGACAGTGTATTTCTTTCCATGTACCTTGCTCAGCACCTCGCAGGGTACGTAGATGTTCCAATCTCTCAATATTGGTATAAAGACATACTTTCCATCTTCCAAGCGATAAGACTCGGCACAAATAGTGACCAAATTGGAGGGATACGGATCCTCACGCAATTCTGCCGGTGTTTTCAATTCATTCACCTGGTATTGCGATGAGTGCATGTAGGTGTATTCATCCTCGGGGACGCGCCAATTCTTCACATGCTCCTCCCATGCGGCTTGCCATTCCTCTCCATAATCCATAAAGATTTCTTCTCCCTCTTGAATATCGCGCAGAGCCACATAGTCAAAGGACAATCCTACCCCACTCAGCGAATGTCGTATGAAATCGAGATCCTTGTTCAACCACTCGGGTTTGTGAGCGACCAATTGATTCTTGGGCCATTGTACCCGCACATTGGCTTTTTCCTTGGGCGCATGATTGATGTAATTGACCATGCCTCCATAGGGAGTGAAGACCAGTGTGGAATTGGGATGTCCAAAACTGTAATTCCAGACCAAATCAGGATGTTTTTTTGCGGCTCTGGCCTTGTCGTCATCGTCGTCGTCGTCGTTCTTGCCAGCGCCAGCATTGTTGCTGTTGCTTTCGGATGTGGGAACTTGAGTAACATCATCAAAGACATAAACGACATGGATCAAGGGGGCATATCCCACGACACTGCCCTTGGGCAAAAATCGAGTGGCAAAGGCTCCCCGTCCGGCATGGGGTATAGTCGAGCGGCCCGGCCGCATGTGATCCTGACACTTGGCCTGGTCACTGGTTTGGAGCCATTCGACCGAGACTTGATACTTGGAACGCCAGTACTCTCGCGTCTCCAATGATTCTAGCGTCTTCCAGTCCTCGATCTTGGGTGGCAAGACAGTGAATATGCTGGAGTAGTGAGGAAAAGTGCGTGTCAGTTGATAGAGGCGATCGAGCAACTCGTCCGATACGGCTTCTTCTCCGTGTTTGCCTTTCATTTCCTGGGTCCATTGTGCGAAATCTTTCAACAGGTCATCTGCTCCATCTAGATTGGGATCTTGGAGGATGGGTATATTTGGGATCCATGGAATCCACGAGTCTCCATAATCCGCAAAGAGTTCCCCTCCAGCCGGTACGGCCCGAGTTGTGGTGGTTAGACTGGCATGATACGGGCTGAAGGATCCCGCAGCTGGATGTGAACGATCCACCACGGGATCATATTCACTGCCATGTGTCGAGTGTAGATTGTTCAAATCCAGTACCGAATTGATGGTGCATCCAACTCCGGGCACAAAGATCGACCTTTGTATGGTCCGATCGTACGTATCAAAGGCTTCAATGTTGCCCACGGCGCCCTCCCATATGTAACGATCCCACAAGTCTCCATCGCCATTTGCCGCTTTGGGCATCTCTCCCCAATCTCGAAAGGCCAAGGGAATGACGAGTTCGGGAAAGTTGATGACATCGTTCGCCTCGAGAGGCTTGGCGGTAAAAATACCCAAATTCGAGGCGTTGCCCAGTGTGGACGGGGCCATGTACACACCACACTGCAGAATATGGTCTCGGTACTCCTCATTGGAGGAGCAACTGCCAGTGGACGAACAAGTTTCAGCGGTGTTTGCGGTGTTGGTATCAGCTGTATCTTGGGCACAAGTAGTGCCAACGACGAGTAAAGCTGCCGCAGCAAAAAATATCCAGCAGCAGAAATGATGATGATGGTGGTGGTGCTGATTCCTCATCATCGCCCGGTCTCCTCTGACAGAAAACATTTCTTATCGTATGTCGATAGTACAAGAGAGAGAGAGAGGGAGGGAGGAAATGAGTACATGAGTACTGTTCATATGGTACTTGCAGGAGTGGAAACAAGAGGACAACAGGCACAAAGCACAAAATCGGGTCACACCTCTTCTCACGCCGCGATCTCTCCATACAGCATTACGCGCTGTACAACTTATTGTACCGTACGTGTACGGTACAATCAGGTACCGGTACCTGGTATCTAAGGTCGCGATGATTGATGATGCGATCGATCTTCTTCCCGAAGATGCGGCCGGCGGTCCGTCGGCCGGCTCGGCTCGCGCGCTCGGTTGGCCTGCGATAGTGACGACTGAAGCGATGCCAGAACGAGAACCAGGTCTGTACACTGTACCTGGTACACAGTACCGTACGTACTCATACCGGTACCGGTACAATCCATTGCATGCGGCTGGAGTTATGTAGACTACCAGGTACCGGTACCAATAGATGGCCCCGCGACGACGATCATGGGGGCAAACATCATCAAAGATCAATCCGAAAGCTCTCCTCATCCTGAAAAGCCGTTTCGATCCTCCTAGCTCTAGCTACTAGTACTACTAGTTGATGATTTCCGAGCTGGTCGTGAGGTTATTCTTACTAATGTTACAACATGAATACTAGTACTCCTCGGTAGTAGTAGTAGCACCCGGAGTATTCGTAGTATTGTTTTATATGCGCTGGTACAAGTTGCGTTGTCGCCGGCTTCTTTTCTCTTTCTTCTCGATTTTCTTACTGCTGTAACTCGCATATTCGGTTCTGGGTCGTTTCTTTTTGAGGGCATCATTGGTGTATCCATTGGTGTAACCATTTGTGTAACCATTGCTGTAGCCCTTTCCTCCTCCTTTTCCGCCTCCATTGGTGTAACCATTGTTGGTGTAACCATTTGTGTAACCATTGGTGTAGCCCTTTCCTCCTCCTTTTCCGCCTCCTTTGGAAGATTTGCTGCCTTTCTTGCTGCTCTTCTTGCTCGATTTCTTACTGGATTTCTTGCTGCTGTACTTTTTGTTGCCCTTGCCCTTGCCTCGTCCCTTGCCACGATAAATGATGGTAGGAGATCCGGTGGGTGGGGGAGTAGCACCCAAGTCAGCTTCTTCGGTAGGAAAGGAGGTGGAAGTAGAATTGCTGGTGGGAGAGGGACTGAAAGTAACATCGCCCGTAGGGGAGAGAGTTGCTACGACTGACCCCTCAGCAGTAGGGGATGCCGTTGTTGCAGCGGAAGGCGCCGAGGTCCCACCATCTCCTCCCGAAGGTGCTCCCGAAGGTTGCTGGGAAAGTGATGGAGCCGGGGTCCCACCATCTCCTCCTGAAGGTGCTCCCGAAGGTTGCTGGGAAATCGATGGCGCCGTGGTGCCACCTTCTCCCGAAGGTTGCTGGGAAGGTGATGACGATGCTGAAGGTGCGGGAGTCTCGCCGTCACCCCCCGTCGGTTGGGTACTAGTGGAGGGAGCCAAGGTTGGAGCGGGTGTATCGGCTTGCGATGGACTAATGAGAGTCAGCATGTCCGTGGCGAATTCACGACCAATAGCTACCATTGTTTCGGCATTACACCAGTAGTGAAAGTCTTCATCGCAGATAGGAGCATTCCGAACATCGTCCGTCACAAATTGTGCCGTATCAGTGAAAATCGTATTTGGGGTGTTGGCCACAACATTCTGCTGTATTTGTCTCATCTCTAGCTCTTCGGCTTCCGCAGCAGTTCCTTGTCCTCCCATACCTCCGATGACAAAGGGTAGATTAGGAAGATCGAGATCATTTCGGACATCGTTAATGAGGTTTTGCAAATTTTCTTCGTAGGCACCACGGAAAGTCTCGTCAAACACATCCGCATAGCCGTGCCTGAATATTACAGTATGGTAAACAAGAAAACAAGAAACAATATTTTGTGTTGGATCCAGGTACCGAAGGAAATAAGACGGGGATATAGGACACCACAATATACTTACCACCACACGATACCACACAATTCGGCCTGTTGTCCTACAGACCCAGTGATACTGTCCACTCGTTCGATGGCATCCAGAACATCCAAAAGCATGAGATTATAGAAGTCGCCGGGTCCACCGGCAGAAGAAGGCGGTAGCCATTCTGCAGCCAACGCACCGACTCCTGCTGTCTTGACGATAACGATGTCTTGATCGAAATTGTCAGCCATTCGAAACCCAAACCCAGCCTCGGGGCCAAAGGTGTCGGCGTCTGAACCATAGAGGTCTGCCGAGAGTCGCCCTTCCAAAGTACCTTGGATGTCTCCATATTCTCGATCGAAAGTGACAAAGGCGTCGTCTCGTTCGACCCAACCATTTTCGTCTTCGAATTCCTGCAAGTCAGCGACACCTTCTAGAATCCTATCTTCCAGATTAGCTATTGACGCCTGACCAAGAACATTGGATTGGCCCGCCAAAACGAAGTAACAAACCGATGCTTCTGTCATTGGTATTTTTCGTTTTTATTTTTGTTTGTCAGGTGAATGAATGAACAAATATACAAAGGGATTTGCCTTTCTCACGCCTACTGTCTATGCCGATTCATTCATTCATTCATTCATTCATTCATTCGTTAGCCATCATCAGTTTTCAAAACTTTAGGTTCCGAACAACGACAATTCACTTATTGTGTCAAGATTGTGTGACCGTTGAGTCTGGCAGACACAAAATTGAAGCTCGGCAGGCGCGTAACCGTTAAAACTTCCATATTGTACGTTAGATTTGCAGTCGTGAGTGAGTGAGTCGTGATCTGTCAGTCAATGCCGGGAATGAAACGAGCCTATACATGTTGCCACGTGTAATGCCCACCATGGACACAAAAATCCCTTTATTGGATGCTTCTACCGTTACCGGTACGCGAACACGCGTAAAAAACCACATCACCGCACACCACACCACCATATCAAATTTGATGCTTCTTCGCGTTGTCAAGAGTCAAAACATCCAATCATAAGCGGCACCAGCCTCCTTTTCATCAACCATGGTATTGCCCAAAGCCGGCAGAGAGGATGAGAAAAGCCAAAATTCAGGTGGTGGTGTATGGATAGGCATTGACTTGGGCACTTCCAACAGTGCTTGTGCCGTCTGGGATTCCGCGCGAGGAAGTTCGAAATGGATGCGTCTGCCCGACATTGCGTCCCACGAATCGGCAGCATCATCAAAATGGGGACGTTTGGTGCCATCTGTGGTCAAAATCCCTTCCTCCAGTCGGCGTCGGTCGCTGGTAGGAGCGCAGGCACTCCGCGAACCGACTGGCACACTCATTTCCAGTGTCAAGCGATTGCTGGGGCGAAAACTCGCAGATTTGGACACTCATTGGGTAGAATCGTCGTTACCCTATGACGTGATTGAAGACGATCAAGGGGAACTGAAGCTTGTGGTCGAAACCTACGTAGAGGACAACGAGGAAAGTACTATGTTTCGAGAACTTACTCCAGTTCAAGTTCTGGGGATTCTTTTAAAGGGCATGCGAGACGCGGCAGAGACCTATCTGAAAAAATACGCTTTCAAAAAGCATTTGGAGGTTCCGGGAGGAGCATCATCCAAAGATGGAGCATCGATATTTCTGATTCGAAACGCCGTGATTGGGGTCCCCGCTCATTTTTCGAAACGACAGATTGCCTTGATCGAACAGGCGGCTCGTCTGGCGGGCCTGGATGGAACCATTAGCACATGCTTAGAATCCACCGCTGCCGCCATGGCATATGGTCTCACATTGCAAGAAACATCCGACGATGCGAATATAATGGTCATTGATATGGGCGGTGGTACATCGGATATTACTGTGGCTTGCAAGAACAACCGAAAACGAAGCGACGACACAATAACGGCGGCAGGCGAAAATATTGACGATTTGGTGGTGTCGTCAGCGTCATCGTACCAAGTATTGGTGACCACTGGGGAGGAGAGGCTAGGTGGCGATGATATTGACCAAGCTTTGGTGGATTATTGTATGGAAAAGATGTTTCAAGATCCAGACTCTCTTTCTTTCCTGTCGAAACGCGTCATTTCATCCCAACTCTTGAAATCTTGCCGAAATGCAAAAGAAAAGCTATGCGATTTGGAATCACCCTGTCACTCTCAGACGATACGGATCGTCGGCGAAACGAGCGATGTCCCAACAAGAAAAGCCGAGCCTCTAGAGGTGGAGATTGATCAAAATCAATTCGAGACGATTTTAAAGCCGTGGTTAGACCAGGCTCGAGGCTTGATTCGACGAGCCATTGAAAATTTCGACGAAGTTTCATCCGATGCCACCAAGATATCTGAAGTCATTCTAGTTGGAGGAACGACTCGTGTGCCAGCTATTCGTCGCATGATTCAAAAGGAATTCTTTCCCAATATTGAGATTGGAACTTCTCTGAATCCTATGTCGAGTGTGGCGCAGGGGCTTGCAATTCACGCGGCACTGATTTCGCGTTTGGTGCCAGCCCATCAACTACGCTCCGCGCTTATGTTAGATTGTATTCCGCATGCTATCGGAGTACTATTGGGAGAACAAGAAGGGGAAAATCGAGGGACATTCATTGAAATACTAAAGCGGAATGCTTCTCTCCCAGCAAGAGGATCGACTACGTTCACCCTGGCAGACAAGTCTCAACCGGGTGTCACCATTCGAGCGGTAGAGAAGATTGGACAAACAAAAGATGGGGAACCGCTTTATGAAGATATGGCCAAAGAACCGTTCACATTCTTGCTACGTCGACTATCGAAAGAGCAACTCGTCGAGCTAACTCATCGATCCATCGAAGTTGGAATGAAAGTTGACATGGACGGTCAATTTATAGTTTCCATTTTCGATGAGATGGATCCTGAACAGGTTCGAAAGAGAGAACGTTATGAAAAGGAAGGCCAAATCATAGGTTTTCAGCAGGCGGACATCCGCAGCATGTTCAGAATATTGTCGGAGGACTCCAACTTCACTGGTACGGAGCAGTTCGTGCTAGTTGGGCTGCTTGTTGTGTCTGTGATGATGTACATTACCGTGAAGCTTGTCTTTAATGAGGACCTTCTAGTTGTGCGAGCAAACGACGGTTCGTGATGATGAGTGGATGCTAGGACAGTGTTAGATCCAGCCAGATGTGGACGCAGCAAGAGACGCCTTCTTCTTGCTGTCCCAACTTACTACCAATAGTCTCTCCGCCGCTGTCTCTCCTCGGAATTATGTGTAGAAAGAGAATTTTTAGTATTCGAGCAGCAGGGAACTCCATGGGGGGTGCACTCTACAGAACGGTACAACATGCATAATCTGCTGGTACTGGTGCTGCTCTACTACGTCATCTGTCCTCGCCCACTCTCAGTGTACCGGTATGTACGTGAAGACTAACGTACCGGTAGAGCTTTCTTCTCTACTTTACTTCTCTCTCTCTACTACAGTACTCTCTCTCTCTCTCTCTACTAGTAGAGTAGAGAGAGTAGAGTGGAGAGAGTACTGTACTCGTAGTAGTCTAGCTACCGGTATGTAGTAGTAGTCTAGAGTAGTAGAAGCGGCAATCATCATATTTTCTTTTATTAACGCCAATCCGACCGGAGGCCCTCGAAGCCTTTAGCGCTTCTTATCTCCCCTTAAAACATGTTTCTGCCTCCTCCAAGTGTAACTACGTGAAAGAGCATCCAATTTTACGTAGATATCGTACTGGCATCAAATGTCCCATGTCAGTTATTCGTCGAGCTACACATCACCAAAATTTTTGCCTTCGTCTCAAAAATTTCGGCCGAACTTGCATCCACCATGTCGGACCCTCCCTCGTCCCCTGTATGGGACGGAGATTCACTCTTAGAGTTGAACAACCCCACCAATATCCATAGGGAGTCGATTAGCTTCAACAATTTTGATTTAGAGCAATACAGGACTCTGTTGGAGGCTTCTCTTGAGGACCACCAAGTAGTTACGGAAGTGACGAATTCGGTCGCGGCAGCTCCACTCCCTCCGATGGCTGATGGCGGCGATGATGCCCATGACGCCGACGATGTTCCGGACTCCGAGCTCGATGGTCAAAAGAAAAGAAAATGGTATGCGTATTCCAAGAGAAAGATTCTTGGGGACACCAGCTCCTCTTTTTTCCTTCAGCGGCCTTCCCATCGCGGGCATTTCAGGCATGATTGTGGGCATTGTCGAGGAGACTCTACATTGCTATCCCAACTCCTGTTTGGCAACAGTCAATCGCGAGGCACTGCTGCCTGAGCGGTCCGGAAAGATTCACTCGCATTCACACATAGCGAGTGCAACCAAAGACTACGGTAGTCCAATGGGATTCAACGCTAACCTAGGGGAGAGGGGACTTCAATCCTGGGCAAAGCATGTAAGCAAAACGGCGAGGAAATGTGGCGATGCTACCATCTAGAGGCCTGAAAAAAGGCCATAGTGGCCCAAACTCATGTCGCACCTGAAAACATTGGCCTAAAACCGTAATTACTTATACACGCCACTTTATATACGGAACGTTGACAATGGAAGCCAAGGAGCAGCTGCAAGGAAAGTTGGTAACCGACTATGATACTGATACTCAGAGGAAGGGATTCAGGAATGTTGTCGAGGGTTTTCTCCAGATACGGAAAGTGATGACGAGTGATACTCTTCTAGTACATTTTAGATATCTCACAGGACCTCTCAAGTTTTTTTGGGGATGAGAACTCAAGTTCGCCTCTGATGGAGTGGAAGACTCCCTACTACTGACAGCCTGACGGACTGGACCCAGATCTGGTGCGCACGTACCCAGACTCGGATCTGGGTACGACAATTTCGGGAACGACCCAGTACCTACTACTGAACGAGTAACGCTCTACCAGTACTGAACGGCGCTTGAGATCCTGTGGGGGGGGGGAGAACATACGTGGAGAGTCTCGTCTACGTACGCAGTTCATACCTGGTACCGTACGTACCAGTTCTGTCCCCGTGCAGAAGGTCCCGGTACTGGTACCACAGTACATACAGCCATTAGATCTTCCCTGGAGAGGGAGAAAGATCGATGGGGTAGGTCGGTGGTGGGCCGCGCTGACGCATGCATGGCTGGGCGCGATCAGAGCCTGCTTTACTGTGCATGCGCCAATTGAAGTCTGAAGACGCCAAATTTCTTCACGACGACGTGGCAAAAAAGAACCTTCTAAAGGGAATTTGTGTCACACGCCTTGACGTTGAAGATGAGGATGATGGAGAATTGTCCGGCGGGCGGGGAAAACGGATGGCCAAGAATAAACACGTGATAGTTATACCCTTTGGCTTGCCTTCTCGCCGTCATTATTTTAGAATAGGTTTCGACTCCGCCGAAAAAACGGAGTACATCATGGTACTTGTGCTGGTATGAGCAGTGAGCAGAGAGAGCCATGGGGTATGAGAATCTCCGACATCAGAGAGAATCGAGACTCAACTTCCAACCCTATGTCTACTAGACCACTGTAGCACGCAGTAGTGTGAGCGTTTCGCGAGCTGATGAGAAGAAGCCTGCCGGGGGCTCGCGAATTCCAGGCATATGCTCCTACAGTATCTCACTTAACAACGCCACTGACGCGAATCAACCGACCACTTAAAGCCACTGCCTTGACGTCGTGATTGCTGAACAAGATAAATCGGCTCGCAGATGAGCGAGGTCAGCGCAGATTGAAGATGAAGAAGCGGTCCGGAAAAGGCGGACCCCGGAGAAACGCCAAGCGAAGATGTGTACCTTTTTCTGCAGAGAAACAACACACTATCCTACAAGGATTGGCAAAAGGTCAAACTAATAGCAAGGATGCAACGTTGCTCTCCGTCCAGACGGTACAGGTAGTCTCCGTCCGTCCCTACAAGGACTGATATTAATATACCGATACTGTACAAACTGCTCATCATCATATTATTACATCATAAAAATCAAGTAGGTGAAGAGACAATAACGGTACTGGTACTGTGCAAGTACCAACACAACAATCTAAAAAAGACAAGCCTCCCGGTACACCAGACTACCACGAAACAAAACGGCGTTGCCTTACCAATGAAGAGGGCGAGTGATGCAATGCAGCTCAACTTAGAGGTTGGACGATTAGGAAATCATCAACTGCCATCTGTCAGTGCTAACCACAAGGCACACCGTGACGTTGATGAAACTGCTTCGGAGCCCGAGAAGAGTAAAGATGACAAGGCGGCGAAGTTGAAAAAGCATCCCGGGGCACCAAAGAGATTTCGAACGTAAGTGCAAGCAGCATGCAGCATATCTTACATCCCTCTTATTGTCTCCGTATGTTGGTGTCTTACCGCAGGTTTTTCATTATTTTTCATCTATTGGCACTACAGAGCTTTTATTATTTTCTCGCAACAGAAGCATGGGGAACTGCGGGCGAAGCTGCGAGAAGAGGGATCTGAAATTGACGTAAGTGCGGTTGTAGCATGCCCGATTGGTGTGTTAGTACGCTACTACCTTGCAACGACTCTTTGCTCACCATAACCGCTCCTTAACATGTCAGACGATAAACGTGGCGCGCATGGTTTCGGATCAATGGCGAGAGATGAGATCAGAAGACAAAGAGAAGTGGGAGGAGATGGCCCGTGAGGACAAGGCTCGGTACCTCAAGCAAAAGGAAGAGTACGCTGGTCCCTGGAAGGTCCCGGCTGATATGAAGAAACCAAAGGACCCCACGGCTCCGAAGAAACCGACACCGGCTTACTTCTCGTTCTCGAACGAAAGAAGGCAGCAGGTGAAGAGAGATAATCCTACAGCAAGTAACGGTGAGATTAGCAAGATCCTTTCCAAAATGTGGAAAGATGCGGACAAGAAGATGCGGGGTGCGTACGTGGAGAAGGAGAAAAAGGAACGAGAAATATACAATAATGAGGTGGAAGAGTGGAAGAAGGAGAGAAAAGAAAGTGGAAGAGAAAACTGGTGGGAATACGCCGGAACTGCGACCGCTCTCGTCGATGCCGACGGCAATGATAGGAAGAGGGCAAGGTTAGACCTTCTTGCAGATGCAGCACCTCATCAACATGGCGCCCCCGATCCAAGCATGGGGTTAGCAATGGATATGAGTTTTCTCTCCGGGGACGGGCGAGGAGGCGCCTTTGCTAACTTTGCGAACATGCACCATGGTGTTTCTTCATCGTTTCCCCAGCAGTCTATACAGGACCTTCTCTCGTCCCAGGGAGGACTACAAGCATTTTCTTCCTTGCTCCCGGGGAACAGCAGCACACGCCAACAGGAAGCTTTCGGAGGGAACCCCAGCCCTCAGATGCTCGAAACGCTGCAGCAACTCCTGGGGGGCAGTCAGCAGCCCTCGATGAATCATGTATCGCAGTCGCTGGGAAACAGCATTTCATTCGGGAGTCTCCTCGGCACTGGGTCGTTACCAAACACGAATCCGCTGGGCAACCAGCAGAATCTCCTTGCCGCCTTGCTGGGAGGCGGGGGCGGTGGGCTTTCAAACCAGCAACAGCCGACCCATCAAGAACATCATGGTGGACAGAAGATCAATGACATTCTGTCGCTCCTCCAGGGTGCGCAACCTTCGCAGCAACAACAACAGCAACGCAACACAGAACAGCAGCACCAAAGCCTGCTGCAACAAGCATCTTTCCTGCAGCAGGGTCTACTGTCACAGCGGCAGCAACCCACCACTGACACGCATTCGTCAACCGGTGCGCTGGCCTCGCTTTTTGGTCAGCAACACCAAGATCAACAATATCACCCTCAGTCCTCCCAACCGTCCAATGCCTCGTCTGACCAGCTGACTCAGTCACTGCTTCAGCGTTTACTACAGCAGCAGCGAAATGGGATCGCCAATCAACTCAGGCCTGGAACCAACAGTCAACAGCAAGGATCTTCGTCGTCTGCACTGGAAGAAGCGATCTCGCGCCTCGTTAGAGGGGAGTAAATCGACAAGACTGATGATGATGATGATACCACCCGAAAAGCACATAGGGAAAGAACGATGTAACGAACGATTCGATTTTTTGATCGCTTCGCTACTTTTACTTTGATACTAATAGTAATAGACCACCCAAGTTTTGGCCAACCCCGATAGATAAGGAGGACAAGATGGATGCGACGCATATTGCGGAAGAACGGTCTACTGCTAGAGTAGTAGAGCAGAGGACTATTTTCTTGTGCCGGTAAAGGTCGATAGATTGTCGCTTCTACTATTAATAGCAAACACGTACGGCGTACTCCTACTCTACCAGTTGAGGCACCACACGCGCCAGTAGGAGTATCTCTACTAGTAGTGAGTGGCATACTGAAATCAATTCTCGTAGTACGGTAATTTCTGGCCCCCAGCTGCTGCATGCATGCGCATGCATGCAGACTGTACTGCACGAATATTTTTTTGGTTGGAAGGTCGACTGCTGTACCTTTTAGTTCGTCGTTGAATGCTACTACCGGTACAGTACTTTACGAGTACCTTAGCTAGGACGGAATGTCGTTCTAGCTCTTCCAGAGAGGCTCATTCCAATCTCCATCGTCATTGAAACCATATTGTTGTAACAGGGCCGCAAGCCGCTGGTTGTAGGGAGCAAAAAAATCTTGCAACAACTGCCGCGTCTCTTCCTTCATGGGAGGATTATGAGAGTTTGCGTAGGCCTTGTGAGGATCCAGTACCGACGGAGTATACGGAGCCAAACCTAAAAAGGAAATCAGCTGTTTATATTCCTGGTACGGCTGGGCCTCCCAGACTTCGGAGCGAATCAAAAAGACTTCGTCTTTTGGAACTTTCCCCACCGCTACCAGAGTTTCAAACCACTCTTCCAACTGTAGGACATACATACTGCGGCCGATCGCTCCTGCCAAGTTCCGTTGCGATTGATATCGTTTCCATGCCTCTCGTTCTTCCTCTTTACTCTGCGTCATGAGTATTCGTCTTTGATGACGACTCTGTGTTGGTGGTGCTTTGTCCTGGTCGTCATCATTGTGCTGCGTGCTGTTTTCTAGTAGAATATGCCGTCGTTCTTCTCCAATATGTAGTTTTCGCTGCTTTTGAGGGTTCTTGGAAGACCACGAAATCAGTCCCGCCAGTTGCATCGCTTTCAATTCTTGTGCCATCCATTCTTCCAAGGGCAATCGTAATCCCAGCTTTTCTCGTCCAAACACCCATTGATGATAGACTCGGTCGACAGGATCTCTCAATAAAATAACCGTCTTGGCCCAAGGACTGACACATTGAATACTTACGGATGTCTGAGAGGCATAAAATAAGTATCCCGGACTGACATCCATCGCTACCATATTGGCGGTACTGCTGATACTCTCCTTGAAGGCGGGGGTCGTAATTTTGGAATACACTTGCGCATACATGCGTTGACGTGCCGAAAAGACTTTGACTTGCTGTCCCTGCGCTGGTGTTGTTTGATATTTGTAAAATTGGCGTGGCAAAAAGAAATCTTTGACTCCGACTCCGCGTTTGCGAATTTGAGGATGCAATTGGAGCGCCTGGCTGAGAGGTTCGACGCCTCCATTCCAGACTCCGGCTAAAATGACATAGGGAGCACGCAATTTCCACGACTCGGCATTATTTGTATCACCTCCTCCTCCTCCTGGAACCCAAAAAGGGACATTTTGCATATCGCAGTGCTGTGCTATAAAGGATTGAGCGGCAGCTGGTAGCTCTTCGACAGCTTTGTTCATTATGGAGGGTGGTGGGAGGCGCACGGTAAATGCCGAAGGAGGAAGAGGAGGTTGCGGTGGAAATGTAACGGTAGGTTGATGTTGTTGTACTAAATGATCGTGGGTGTGGGTGTTGCTCTTGCTGTTGATCAAAGAAGGCGAGCTTCTTATTGTCTTGGCGGTCGGTTTAGGCGTAGGCGTCGTAACTGGACGAGGCGTGGGACGTGGCGTTGGAGGAGTTGCCTTTCTAGATTTGGCAGTAGTAGTAGAAGTAGTCCCCGCTGGTGAGTTGCCGCCAGTCTTTATCGTTGTCGTCTTGCCTGTTTGATTTGGAATTTTATATTGGATATCTTTGCCTTCGGGGGATTCTTTGGAAAGCAAAAAAATATCCTTTTCCATGGACACCAAAACGAAGAACGCCACGGCCCAGAGACATATTTGAAACTTTTTGACCCGCGACAGCCTGGTGGGCCAAAAAGAAGAAGAAAAAAGGGGGCGCGAGGAGGATGACACCCAATCCATTTCCATGGGTGACGATATCGTCATGGTTGTCGATGAGAAAGATGAGACGACAACTCGATGAGTATTATGGTTATGATGATGTGGCGCGCTTTGTTTTGTGAATTTTCAAATTAAAGGAAAGAATGACGCTGGGATTGATTCGAACGTCAAATGTGACTTGGTGGGTTGGTGAAGCAACTAGGTACTCGTAGCAACGACAACCAGAGCCAGGGATGCTTGTGCTCGTCACAGTAGTGGAGTCGTTGTCGTCGTCTTATTCGAACACTGCTGTACTTGATGCTAATAATAGAGTAGAGAGAACTTACCAATACTCGGACATCGTCATGGTCAGTTTTTGTGCCCATATATTACCCGCCCGCCATTCCCCATACAAAAATCTACACGACCCATTTTTCTCGTTATTTTCTTTTTGTGCGTTGGAGACGCGATGATGATGATTCTTCTTCGAGGGAGAGGTGAGCGTGCGTTTTGGTGGGGGAAACTTGAGGGTTAAATTTTAGGGGGTATGTCAACAAACCCCCAAGGTACTGTACCGGTAGACGTGATCAATTTTTAAACGATCATCACTCAGGGGTAATAACGACCCCCCAATGAAGGTGTGCTCGAAGCGTGGGTGTGTCGTGCGTGTCGACCTACTCGTACCCGGCGGTACTTGTACCCGCTTGTACCTTACCGCAGTAAAAAGTAAAAAGGCGAAAGCGACCATGGCGCCGGTCCAAAACAGATGCGGAGTTTGCGCCTTTGATTCTTCATCTTCTTCTCGGTACTAGACTACTTACTGTACATGTACCTGGTGGCACTCACTCCTACCCGCCTACCGGTAGCTACCCCTAGACTACAAATACTACAGTATATTCCATTGCTCTCAGTCACCCAACAGTACTGTGCCGAAATCCAGTCAGTTGGCCACTAGCCACTAGCCACTAGCCACAATGACTACGCCTTATACTTACGACGAACGAATATTGGTGCAAGATGACACAGTCCGATTGGAATCTTTCATGGCTTATGGTGGAGGAGGCGGAGGCGGCTCATCGGACTACAGCAGTCGCCGTCTACTGGTCCATCCGTTTGGAAAACTACAGCAAGCCTTGGAGATGGATGACGATGAGGATTCTTCTTCTTCTTCCTACAGGACGAGTATGATCCGACGAGTCACCATGTCCGTGGCCAGTCGGTCTTCTCAGTCTTTTTCTCTTTCAACTCATGATAACGATTCCGATGATTCGATATTATTACAAAGCATTCCTCTCTTGGACGGTGCTCATGCTGATGCTAGTGATCCCACTCGTATGAGCGGTTTCTTGTTGCCCCAATTTCCAAGTGGATTTTGGCTCGAAATTCTAGCGGAACGATCCTTGACACTCTCGGAATTGGATTCCCTCGTTGATCATTGGAGAGACAAACGGGTCATTACCACTCCCACACAAGGCTCTGTTTGGGATAGAGAAAAACTCCATAACGAACAACAACCACAAGTGCTGTATCGCCACCAGCTCTTTCTACCCACCATAGGTGCCGCCTGGAGTGCCGATGCCTGGCAGCAGACCATGCAAGCCTTGCTACCTTCTTCTTGCTGCAGTGGCAGTGGTAGCAATTATACTTCTCCAAGCGATGATGATTCTACTTCTTGGTTCTTTGGAGTATCGGCCATGGACTGGTCCAAATTGTTGGTGGACGGTCCCACCACGAACAAACAATTTTGGATCCAGTGGACCCCTCATCAACATGCTTGCAATATTGGTCTGCAATTTCAATCCAACACCAACTACATCAAGAAAGATGACAGCAACAACAACAGCAACAGCAACAACACCAGTGATAACGTTCTTCTTCCGCCGACCTTGTTTTCGGAAGAAGCCTCTAGTCCCCTGGCGACCCGATCCATCCAACGATTACCGTCTTCACGGTCTGCTGGAACTACAACCACAACCACGACAACAACATTGGAACAAGTGTTGCGACGACCAGCAGTATCCCCCAATCATGGAAGGTTGGAGACTTGGTTCACATCCTCCTCTTCCCTCTCGTCGACTTCTTCTCTACAACCACATCAAGACTGTCAATTGAAATTACGTCAAAAGTTGCCCTATTTCATGGCGCCTCAATGGCAATCCCTGAAAATCATCACCACGAAGGATGACACTGATTTTCAAACATTTGTCGAATGGGACGACTCGGACCTCAGTGCAATCTTACAAATTACATCACCAGCATCCTCCCACAGTAATATTCCTTCGTCGCTCATCATTTCCTTGGACTATGAACCTGTACTGTTATCGCTGGATGATTTTCCAGGCGATCCGAATCGGGGACGAGAATTGCCTCCCGCCGTGGCCACTCTGACATGCCGAGGGAATACTACTTCTACTGATATTCTCTTGTATTCCAATGCGGTCCTTCTGTTACCACCCGTCCCGGACATGAGCATGCCCTTTAATGTCTTGTCCTTGAGCTGTTCCTTGTATGCCTATTTGATTGGTACCATTGTGACTCTACTTGTCAAACGATCTTCGGAGCGAATGAAGTATCGGTTGCACCCCGAACTCAAACCTCCTTCGAAATTGAAGCAACTCAAGTCCAAGATTCTTTCCAAATTTCAAGGAAGACGAAGCAGGAGCCCACCGTCAAAAGAAGACACCAACGTAGAGAGTGAAAAGAAACAGGAGGGGGCCGACAACGACGACGACAACAACGAAAACAGCAACGAAAACAAGGGCACGGTGCAAAGTGCCACTGGCGATAACGATGTCCAATCGGATGAATAATACTTTAGTCTACCATAGTAGTACAGTATGCAATGGTATTCGCAGGATACTGTATTCATTCAGTGCTACACATTTTACTTCAACGTCAAGAAACACCCAATGACTCCTCAACGATTGGTATTATGTATGGACACTACCACCACCACAACGATATATTAAAAGCTTGCTTTGTGCATACGTCGTTTCCCCCGAGAGCAAGCAGGAAGATTGACTTTTTCTTCGTCTTGACACTGAAGTAGCTCTAGCAGATCGGATACATGCTAGACTAGAATGCTGGCGTCGTGATGGCTATCGCCGCGTCGTGGCTCCACCAGTAGGGCAGCACTCAATTTCCCTTTCTTCACCAAAGTACGAGCACGATCCTTAATGTTGAGAGCACTTCGATTTCCCAAAGTGTCCCTGAAGTGGACCTTGATTCTCGCCCAATCACTTCCAAAGAGGCGGACACCTTCTTTGACGGCTGCCAATTCCTTGTCCGTGAAGGCCTTTCGTTTGGGAGGAAACCCCCCAGAGTTCGATGCTGAATTCGTTGGTTGTTTGGCCAGGGCAGCGAGTTGGACTCGTTCTACAGTGCGAGCTTGCACTCGATCGAGCTGGGCCAAAACTTGGCGTTCTTGCAACGCATTCGATAGAGAAGCCCGAGAACCGCCGACGCTAGCCACAGTGGGCAAGGTTGCCAAAAATTGTTCCACTGGGTCGGATCTTCGACGACGTCGACTTCGGGCACGGATGACGACAGCAGCGGCGGAATTGGGGGAACGATTTTCATCTTCGGTACTAGTAGTAGGAGCAGCGGCACTACCACTACCACGGGTACGATGGCGTTTCGGCGGCGGCTCGACGGACCTGGCACGTCGAGCAACTAGCTGACGACGCTTTCGTAGCGCCGTCTCGTACGAATCATCCTCGTCATCGAACGATAGAGAGGCTCTGGAATGAAGCTCCTGCTGCTCGCTGGCAGTCTTGTTGGTACTAGTGTCATCGGCGGCGGGGCGTGTGGCACTGCTGCTGCGTTGCTGTCTTGTGCGCCTGGTGCTGGGGTTTTTTTCGTTTTCACTCATTTCGGCGGTAGCATCATCCTCCTCCGACTCGGCTGTGGCTTTACCAGCAGCAGTAGCAACAGCAGCTACCAGAGTATTCCTAGTATTGCGCTTTTCTTGACTTCTCCTGTCACTTGTAGCGCCGGATGGAGGGCGCCGGGTCGCAAATGCTGCAGTCGCAGCAGCGGCATTAGGCGTTCGAGCACTGCGAGTACTCGCAGTAGTAGACAAAGAAGGTACCATCCTCACGACTTGGTGACCGGCCACCGCAGAAGAACCAGGCATTCGGTAACCCAATCGTACAAGCATCGGGCTTTCAAAGCCGGTGTCCACCCAGTGCAACAACAGCGCTTGCATTCGGTCTCGCAAACTATCATACGCAAAGAGCGTACTGTCACCAGCATTATTCGATGCCACTAGAGATTCCAAGTCTTGACGAATCGCATCAATGTCTGGAGTTGTAGACCCCTCCATCAATGCCGTCAATTCTTCTGGAATACTGGAGTCTAAATAAATCGCTGGGAGTGTCTTCTGCAAGAGATCCATCCCTCGCAGCCACGCGTCGCTCATAGAGGAAGGCGACACGACTTCCGTTGAAGACAAGGTCGCATAGAGACGACCCAACAACTCATGAACTTTCATTAGCTGCATGCACTCTTCATATCCTTCTGACTTTCCAAACGTAGTGGTCGACAAGAGCAAGAGCTTGTCCTGCAGCATGGCGAAATCTCCCTGCAAATGCGTGTTGGTGAGGACTTCTTGCCACAAACTTAGGACTCGAAATTGCGACGCCAAGGGAGTGTTGGCGTCCAGCGGGGACAACTGCGGCAGCACGGTTTCAAGGCATTGAAAGCGGTCCACGTTGGTATCGCGCAACAATACCCGAACCCACCACTCGGCAACGTCTCCCATCACTTGTCGCGCGGTGACATCGACAAACGTTGGTTCCGTCCTGAGATGATGCTGAACATTATTATGATTATCGTCATCCTCACTATTCATCATGGTTGGACTTTAGTGAATGATTGAAGAAGAGATGATGGATAGGTGCCTTATACTTTTTTGTACCTGGTAATAGTCTGCTGACTGCCTGACACCAGCATCATTGCTGCATTGATTATTGTGCTTCGCATCATCTCGCTCATAAAAAAATACACGATGATGCGTTCAACCAGCACGCACGGAGTTAAAAAGCCGTTATCGCGCTTGCTCGCTGGTACCGGTACCACAGGCACAGGTGCTGGTACCAGGGCATAACTGGTTTCTTACCCCCAAAGTGCCCAATCTCACATACGGTACTTCAGAAGGCCTGAACAGCTCCTTCTGGCTGTCCTGCCCCTTTCGCACCACCAGAGTTGAAAAAAGCAAAAAGAAATGATGGAAACAATGTATGACATGGGATACTCAATCGCTTGACACGTTGTCGCCCTCTGTTGTTTCAGGCCCACAGTATAGATTTTTGGAAGATGCGTGGTCGAGCAGCAGTGAACATGATGTTGCAGTTGTAGGGAGGGTTCTTGCGGGTTGATGCGTTCAACCCGGGCAGTGAGCAGTATTATGGGTTGCGGGTTGATCTGTTGGACCAGTGCAATATTTGTTAATGTCAAGTATTTGTTTTTATTACTGTAGACCATTCATCTAGTTCGAAGGTTGGACATACAACATCTAGATCCAAAGTTGATAAGTTCGTCATGGCGTCCCACCATGGCATCTAGATGAAATTGGTGCTGCGCCTGCCGGTCTTGCACCTCGTCTAAATAAAATCTATCCAGAAAGCCGGCTCGTCAAAAACAGTTAGATGTACCTACTGTGGTAGATGTACTGGTACATCTATTTTAAAGGTGTTCGATACTCTACTGTACTTGTACTGCACTATTATTTAAAAGCACACGGGGACGAAAGTGAAGCCATTAATTAGATCCGAATCTATCATCTTCTAATCCTTCACGTTTGCAGACCCGCCATCATCGTCAATCGTCACGTACGCACGCACATACATGCAGTTCGCGATTTCGCGCTATCTACCGTACCGCGCCTATAAAAGATCATCTACAGTACCAGGTACCGGTACAGCACTCTCTGTGCTGACTTCACTCGCACAGTCCAGTACAGTACCGGTACAGTATTTTGGTACGAACTATACTGTACCCCCCCCCGTTCGCATTTCTTCTGTTGAAAAATGAGAAGTTACAATCGAAACCAGGGAATTATTATGCCTTTCACTATAATTTCGTTTTTACTCGTACATACAGTACTTTTTTAATTAAAGGTACCTGGTACTTGTACCGACCGTTAGGCAGGAAAGCGCAACAATTAATGGACAGCCATTTGGTAATAAGTAGTGCCTTCACTGGACAACATGCAGCAGCGTCGTACTGCTGAAATGATGATGATGGATTGTATTTATTGTGACAACACCAATAGACTACCGGTACTTAGTGGAACTTGGGATCGCTCTCCTCTTTCGTTTCTACCATTGTATGGTGACGTCGGGTTTCTACCCTGGTCGTACAGTCCATATCGGTACCGTCTGCTTGCGTATTCGTACCAGTACGTTTGCATGTGACGTTTATCTCATCGTCATCAATGAGATGCCAGGTTCAACTTCGAGGAAGGGAACCGCTGTTCTATTGCGGCAATTCTTTCGGTCCGTTGAGCGACATGTCCTAATTGGAAATTATTTCCTTATAAGTAAATTCCTAACCGCCGGGTTCTTGCGAATTACTGCACCTTCCCGTTTCGCTACCGGTGGTAGCGACGACCACTCCAGGCAGGTAGGCTCTAATTGGAGTCGTATTATCAGCGAAATCGTGAATTCGGACAAAATACGGCAGGCGCCCGCATCGGAA
This sequence comes from Nitzschia sp. pyKryTriq1, assembly GCA_956465555.1. Classification (NCBI taxonomy): domain Eukaryota; phylum Bacillariophyta; class Bacillariophyceae; order Bacillariales; family Bacillariaceae; genus Nitzschia; species Nitzschia sp. pyKryTriq1. The sequence continues at coordinate 3,898,001 of OY101116.1, forward strand.
TGTTCTCCGTTCGTGGGCACAGTATTACTAGGTGGAGACCATTCTCCCGTGCATTGAGTACTGGCTTGAACGTAGAACAAAATGCAGAAAGGGCCAAAAGGCACCTACCATCCGTCCAATGTATTTGAAAACGACCTTCTAAATAAAATTTCTGCAGTCAATTTTTACTTAGACATGCCGTACTGAAAAAAATCACTGCAAACAACACGCAAAGACACACGACCTTCTGCAATTTTTTCACACAAACAGCACGAATAATTATCATCATTAGCGGCCACAACTTGCTTCGTGTCTTTTACGACTAACGAACACCAAATCCACCCATCTCTACCCCTAGCTCCAAGAACCTACTGATATCATGGCCAAAGCAGACTACAGCAGTAGCGACGACGACGAAGAGAAAGCAGTGGCCGCCAAAGGCAAGTCCACGCTTCGAAAGAAGAGGCGCAACAAGCCCAAGGATTATCCGAAGCGTCCTCTTTCTGCCTACAATGTCTTCTTCAAGGAGACTCGCGAACAGATTCTTCTCGCTAGGCATGAAGCCGGAGAAGAAAAGAGGGACCACAAGCTTGACTTCCAGACCATGGCTAAGGAGATCGCAGCGCGATGGAAGAGTCTCGAGAAGCCCGAACGTGAACGTGTTGAGAAGCTCGCCAAGAAGGACATGCTCCGGTATCGCGATCAGGTCAAGACCTACGAAGAAGCAATGGCGAAGAAGAACCGCGAGGAACGCGAAGAGGCAGCTGCCAAAGCTGCCAAGGAAGAAGAGCAGAGGAAAGCAGCAGCTGCCACCGAGAAAGCCAGACTTGCTGCTGAGCACAAGGAGAGGGAGGAAGAAGCCCAGCGAAACCGTAACGCCGGTGGCCAAGCTACGGGACTTGATACCCTCAGTGCTCTGGCCGGAAGATTCCAAGGATCTGGTGGAGACGAGTCCGCTTTGCAAGAAGCGTTGTACTTGCACCAGCAGCGTGAGATGATCCAGAGGCAGCTCATCATGGAAGAGCTTCGAGCCCATGAGGAGCGAGAGTTCCAGCTCCGACGGCTCCAGAGCCTCGGCTTGCTTCAAGGGGACAGCCTTTTTGGTGGTCTCCAAGCACACCAACTACAAGGGCTCCTCGGTGGTGGCGGTGTCTCACCACATGCCGCAGCGCTCTTGCAAGATCACTCCGGACGCAGTGCCGGCGGAGGATTGGGCGCTTACTTCGGAGGGGGTGGTGGCCACCCTCTGTTCGGCGGTGGATTTTCTCCTGAACTGCTCTTGTCTGGTGGTGCTGGATCACTTCAAGACGCTCAGCAATTGCAGCAGCAAGGCTTGCTCCAAGAGCATTACGCTCGACTCCTTGGTGGGGGTGGTGGCGGCGCCGGCAAGGACGCTACCGGTCCATAAGACGTGCCAAAGAAGCCATCTCTAACCAGTCCAGTCGTCTATCAGATGTATCTCAATCTTGCAGGAAACAACCATCAAATATTCGTAACAACGAATGCGGTACATATTCCACGCACTAAAGCCCGATGGGCACCCAGCATACTAAAACTACATGTCATAACATCGCCTACAAATAGTCCTGTATATTCATCAAAAGGGTGTCGTGGTGTTTTTTCACTATTCGTCGTTTTCATGGCTTAAAACGTAGTCTCTCATGGAAGTTAGTACTTGGCGGACATTTCCGTTCTTACAAGAAGCCACTCGCGCATTCATTGAGTTTCGATACGCGGCATACCTGTCTTGACGTGACATCCCACTGGAATAGATCGAGCCCGTTTCCTGCAAGAACACAAGGCGAGATGGAAGTAAGAATACGATTTTATATCATGCATACATGGATAGGTGCATTGTACTATGAATTGTCTCACGAGAACAGCATCTTGATCTTCCAAAGGCTCCAACAAAAAGTCTTGGTATTCCTCCAATATCGAATTGGTCGTTTCGGCGTCCCCCACGGAGTTTAGCAGTTTATTGGTCATTTCGGACATGGTGGTCTGGCGTAACGAGATTTGTGTCCCTGCATAGTCATACACTGACTTTGTCTTGCTGCTGCCCGAGGTTTGATATTTGAGCGGGTTAAAGTCGGTAAAGTTGACACCATCGTCATCATCACCACCACCGTCCAAGATATTTCCCTGCTTCAGTGAGGTTGAAGTCGGGCAAACAACCGACCGACAGGAATAAAAGCTACGCGTTATCGGGCGTATGGGAAAGGATGCAATCGGCGAAATCCCCAGTGCCATCGCTAGGATCGTCGTAAGGCGTTGCGTCGGTCGGTTCATGGTGGAGGTTCTTCGGGGACGAGGACGGCGATGGCTCATTTTCTTCTTCTTCGTAGAAATCGAAGCAATCCACTATAAAGTCGCGGTATCGCTTATGAAGAATCCTCTTCTGCTCGTTATGGGTGAATGAATCTTTCCTTTGTGACCTGACAGCTGACAGGGACAACAACCAAGCAGAGAATGGATGAAAGAAAGAAGAATAAAAGAACAATGAGAGAGCATAGAGCATACCGGTAGGTTGAAAAAGAAAAAGCGAGAAAGTCCTTCATCGTTTCACGTGGCACTTGAAGATCTGTACTTCGTACGTTTAGTCCCGAGTGGACAACTTCGCCCGTGAATGAGAAAAATTTACAGCAGTGCGCGTCTGTAGGTGCAAAATAGACTACTCGTAATGTGGGTGACTCTCTACTGTAGATAAAGCATCCTAGCGCTAGGAGTTAGTAATGAAACCTGAAGGTATATAAATAACACTGTAGTTTATCCAAGTTGTGCCGTTGTTGTTTATTGTGCTTCGGCATTGTTGGCTTGGGAAATGGCTTTTCCCCAGCCCTCGGGCGGATCGGGATCGACCGGCATGGCCACTGGACCCGTGTAGCAAAAGGTCCCAGACGTCGAGGTAAGTTTGTCGATAATTCGGGATCGATCCGTGGCGTCTTGATAAAATTGTTCGGGCACGTACACTCCTGGCCTGGGATGATTCAAAATATCCAAGGCGAATTCGGCACAGGATTGACCGACACAACTCCGGAAGGAATCATGAGCTTGGACGATTGATACTCCAGTCGGCTTTTCTCTAGGACTGGATCGTACAAAAGTGACATCGACCCGCATAGCATGTGTCTCTCCCACTCCAGTCTGTTGTAAGAGTTTGTCGGTGGCCCATACCATGGGTTGCGAGAAATCAGCCATAAATTTGGAAAATCGAGGATTCTTCCACCAAGGACGTGGAACCAGGTTCACCAGAATCCCCAGCATGGTATTCCACAGATCCGGCGCAGTTCCCATGGCCGCATAAGAATTTCCACGAGCCTTTAGATTGGTGGCGACGGTGGCGGCTTCGGGAAAGGGCCAGGCGAAGACTGTTTGCGTGCCTACCCGTTCTTTGGCACGGGCATTTCCTGCGTGCTGAAGATTGCTGCTGCTGCTGCTGCTGCTGGTAGTGGTGTGTAGTAGATGCTGGGGCAAAAAGAAGTCCACCTTTCCCAACAATAGTCCCGATAAGGCGGTAAAGAATCGCAATTGTCCTGCATCGTATTGGACCATGGGTTCACCAAATCCCAAATTCGTAATGTACAAGTTGACCACTCCGGATCCGCCCAATCCTGCTGTAAAATACTGAAATCGAACATCTTGTACTCGCTTGTTACTACTACTACTACTACTACTACTACTGCTACTACCGGTAGTAGAAGTAGTATTGGGTTGATATTGTGCCGCCTCTTGAGCCAAAACATTGGATAATCCCGGAAACGCCCCGGCCGCCACCAAAGCTGTCACATTCGACTGTTGGGCCTCGTGGGTTTTCAACAAGGATTCTTCGAGATAGGGGAGAGGATCGGATACGTCCACGTACGCTCGGCATTTACAGTTCTTGGAGGACGACCGCCGTTGTAATACCCTTTGTAGTGGAATGGGTTTCTGATCCAAATACGGTCCTGCAGTATGGATCAAGCAATCCGCTTGATCCACCAATGCTTGAAAGACAGCATCATCATCGTCGTCGTCGTAGTCCTCGTCGTCGCTGTCTTTTTTCCATATGTTTTCCAAAAACTCCGTCGAGACACGGGAAGCATCCGCTTGAGAGTCGCGGAGGACTTCCGAGACGGCTGCTGCGGCTGCCTGTCGTCGTCGTCTTCGTCGTCGTCCTACCAATACCACATGGCATTGGGGATCTCGTTGGAGTAAATGAATAGCGACGGCAGTTCCGATGCGACCGGTACCACCCAAAATCACAATGCGGTTTCCTGATGATGATGCTGGTGATGATGATGATGATGATGGTGATGATGCTGGCGTGATCGACAAAGCTTGGGTGGTGGCGGTCGATAAAAGCCCGACCAGCCAAAGAAAGATGAGGAACCGCAAGTTGTTGTTGCTATAATGTGGTTTCATGGCATGGCACCAGTACTGGTACTGTACTCGTGTAGGTTGTATTGCATCGAAGAATATAACATCATGGTCGAGAGTGATGGCGTCTCGATGAGCCGAGGGCGAGACGATGAAACAAAACATGAAACAAAATACCGGTACGAGTACTATGTAGAGATGCGATCGAAGGCAATGACGTGAATCGTCAGTCACGTATGTGACAGTCTTGGCAAACCGAAATGTCCTTTCTACACGATTGTGCACTTCAAAACATAAGGGATATTCGGAAGCATACGGCGAAGAAAATATTCCGACCAAACATCCAGAAGAAAAAAATCGACGATGATGCACCATCGCCGCCGCCGCCCGAATTTCGACACAACATCGCGTCGCCTCATTCATTCATCAGCTTTGCTGGACTTTGGACTTTGACTTTCGTCCACTTTATTATCTCATTCACTGTTCATACTCTCCTCCCAGACAAGAACAGTCACTATGTTGCGACAATGTTCTACTAGTAGTAGAATATTTGCTGGACGGAGGATACCGACGGGAGGTGGATGGACGATGACGACGACGACGACGACGGCACCTCGATCCAACCACATTTTTCTAGCAGGGCATCCGCATCAAAAAATGCAACTGGCAATGCGACAGCATTCCCAAAAGTCGGCATTTACTACAACTTCGGCGAGTACCAGTAGTTTGAGTCGAAACAAGATCAACATCTGGGAGAAAATCAAGGCAAGACCAGTGGAATACATGTCCATTCCTTGTGTGGCTGCGTTTGTGGGAATTACTGTAAGTCATCAAGTACCATTAAGACTCTATTTCGTATTAAAATGTCTACGAACGAACTGAAGACAGTCGTACGTTTCTTGCTTTCTCATCATCATGATCATCGTTTTATTTTTATTTTTTAAATATTGAAACCACCACAAAAATAGACCAATTGGATGGGTGTCAAAATGCTTTTTTATCCCATCAACTATGTGGGTTTGGATTGGCATCGATGGCCCGACACTCCATATGGAATACTGGGATGGCAAGGAGTCGTTCCGACCAAGACAGAGATCATGGCCAAACGACTTGTCAAAATTGTGACGACGCAGTTGCTGTCCTTGGAAGAAGCCTTTGGGCGACTGGATCCGAACGAATTGAGTCACTATTTAGGACCGGCCATTCAACAGTCCATTGAACGGGATTGTGGGACGGTATGGGCAGCCATTATGAAACCCGTATTGCCTTTGTTGCTCCCGTTGATAGTCACACGTCTTCAACGAGAGATCGATCAAGTCTTGGATTTAGATCAAATTGTTTTGGAGGCCTTTGTCCGAGATAAAGCCGTTTTGGTGGATCTGTTTCAAAAGGTGGGACGGGTCGAATTGGAATTTCTGGTCAATTCGGGATTTGGTTTTGGATTTTTGTTGGGATTGGCGCAAATGGCCGCCTGGGCTCGGATTTCGGCTCCCTGGACATTGCCCGCGGCAGGAGCTCTGGTAGGATATGTGACCAATTGGATTGCCATTAAACTCTTGTTTGAACCGGCCGAACCGGTCAATGTGGCCAATTTAGTGGTGATTCAAGGATTGTTTGAGAGTCGACAAGTGGAAGTTTCCGATGAATTTGGACAATTCATGAATCAGCGGGTGTTGAACTCGGCCTCGTTGTTGAAAGATTTGGCTAGTGGAGAAGATCATGGAGATCTCTACCACTTTTTGCGGCGACACCTTCCCTACCCGATTCCTTCGCACATTCTCAAGGCGGCCGTGGCGGGGATTGCCGAAATTGCCGACCACCCCCATCGATATCCCCATGTGCATCGTTACGTCTCGGAACGACTGGATATTGAAAAGACCCTAGCACGACGACTCAAACTATTGTCACCCAAGGAGTTTGAAGATCTCTTGCATCCCGTCTTTCAAGAAGATGAAGCCACTTTGATTGCGACGGGAGGAGTTCTGGGGTTGATTGCTGGCGCATTTCAAACGAAATTAGGATGGGGTGGAGTCAATGCGACCCCGCGTGCATGGGCAACGATTGCCTTTACGCTGATTTCCTCGGCAGCGTTGTATGCGCACCAAAAGTACGAAGAAATCCTGGACGAACCCTTGGCATCCCAGGAACGCCCCCAACTACGACGACGGGAAACTATTTTACGTCAAGTGGAAATGGGAGATCCTGCACCGGTTCCCATTGAAAGATTCGTCCCAGCCGTCGTCAACGACACGGTCGAACAGATTATTCATCATCCCAAACTTCCCGAGATCCCAATCTTGCATCGCAGTCGCGGCAATGATAAAGACGACTCCTCTAACAGATAATACACAGTGCATGAATGCGTAATACGAGTACAGTAGCAGTAGTCTAGAGTCTAGTCTAGCTAGTTCTTGTTTTGATTTCATCTACAACATACATAGATAAACCAGGACGATACTGTGTCGCTGGCCACCCAACAGAAAACGACAAAAACAACGATCCGACGACCCACATCAATATAAACTGTTACTAATATGATAAAACATAGCTGGTCCTCTGCGGTCATTGAAGAACTGCACAAGCTTGTTGTTTACAACCATAATGAAGAAAGAACCACCGAAACGATGCCACCGCCCACCATGATGATCCAAGCATGCTGTCCACGGGAAGCGGCTCCCGAGTTGTTTTTGTCACCGTTCGAGCCATCGCCATTCCCGTCCTTGCCATCACTACCACTGCTACCGTCACCGCTGCCATCACTGGTGCTACTGCCGCTTCCAGGAGGCGCAAACTTGATGGCTGCCGCACCGCCGGTACCACCTTTGCCGCCCTTTCCATCGTCCACAAACAATCGAAAGTCTCCGGTAGGATTGTCCGCCGCCGTACGGGCCCAGTGGACATAGACGTAGTATCGATCGCGATCCCGGGTCGGGACCGTGTATTGGGTCAAGGGGCGAGTGACCGAGGCGGCTCCAAAGGAGCATTTAGCAGGATCGGTCACGTCGGTAGTGTACGACCCTTCCACACATTTCTTGTCATCGCAGGTGCCTCCATTATAGACACTAAAGTAGATTCCGTCAAAGTTGAAGGCGCCGCACGCACTGATAGTGACGTCTCCACCGGTGCCGAAGAATTGGTACCAAACTCCCGGATACAAGTCAATGGCGCCACAATAGCCTTCGGCGACCTCACTAATGGCGGCATTCGTCGTCGTGCCCTCTATCATGGTATTGTCCCGGGGCAATGGACCAATGGCATCGATGCAATCGTTGTTGCGCGGAAAGGTAGGAACCGCAAAGTTCATCCACACAGTACCCGGGCCCGTGTCCGTTTCTTGCACCAAAATGTAGTAACTCTGTCCGAGATAGGTAGGAAAGTCCACGGCTGTCGAAAGCGTATCCCATTCTCCCGTTTCCTTGCGCTTGATCACGCCACACTCAAAGTTGGGGTTGGTGGTCCCTGTGACACATCGCAGGGCATCGCAAGTCCCCGTAAAGACGGATATTTTGACTTTGATTTCGGTCCGCTCTTCACAAGTGGACGCTCGTAGGATTTGACCCGTTCCATTGACCCACCACCAAATACCAGGAGTATTAATCTCGACACCACACACACCTCCCGTGACATTATCGACCGTTTGCGTTGCTGTATTTCCTGGAGAAAAGACTTCATTGATAGGACGAGGACCCGCGGCGCCGGAACAACTATCCATTTCGGGTTTTGGCTCCACCTGACTGGAAACCTCTGAAAAAGAATAAAGGAGAAGAAGAAGAGCAAGAGCAAGAGCAAGTGAGAAGGTGATCACTGCATCAGAGGCGAAACATCGACAAAGCTTCGGGGGGATCGATGAATTAATGGCTATGCATGGATGGAAGACTTGTTCTGCATGCATGATGAACGACCTACCATTCAGCTGGGCGAGAAAGCCCCAGATACCGAATAATATCAGAGACTTGTACATTTTTCAAGGATTTTTCAAAGGATCAAGCAAAACAAGCTTATACTAGAGAGTAAGAGAAGGAGCCTTTTCCAATAGGTCTTAGAGTTTGCTTTCAACAGTCCACCAAGAATGACAATACAGACGAGAGAGCCACCATTGTTGGGGAAAAAATACTCATCGCGATCATAATATCGAGCATCGAGAACAGAATAGAGACGCAAGATTGCGATAGGACACGATCGATGACCCATCGGATCTACGAAATGACCCTCCCAAAATCATAAATCGGAAGAAAACAGAGAAAAAAGGGGGAAAATCAGAAAGAATTGAAAATGTAATGGGCATTTTTATTATTTTCTGCTGTTGGTTGTTTGAGCTGAGCCAGTCATGCATATTGGGTCGTGTGAATCGGCGGCGGCGGATGCATGATTCTCCACTAGAGCTATCGTGCCAATACCAGATATAGTAGTAGAGAAAGCTAGAACGGGAAGGGAAGCAGTCCATACTATATCTGTAGAGAGGCTACATACAAAAAAGTCAGTCTACTCGAGCTACTGCAGCTCTCGTTTGTCGTATGTAACTTTCACTCTGGCTCTTTGGTAATGACCCACTGAATCCACTTTTCCAACAAATCAAAAGGCCACGTAATCAAACTGAATGGGAATGGGACTTGAAACGAAAAATTGTTCTTGTATTGAACTTCCATTTGCGTCCAGAATCCGAGCGCGGCCACGGAAAATCCTATGATTTCATCCAGTGGCGAGGCCTCTTGGCCTGTTTCATCAATCCATCCAAACATTGTTACTCCTCGTTTATAGAGCATTCGTAAAATAGCCCGCGAAAACATGAGCCCTCCCACCATGGCCGAAGTCGACGCTGTCAATACTCGTTGGATCCGCCAGGCAATATTCATGGACGCTGCCTTGCATCCCCATCCCACAACGACGGGCACCCATTGATGATAATCTTTGGGAACGACTAATCGGATGGGAGGCTCCAAAACCCAATGGGCAACTCTTTCCATATAATAGGACAGTGTCAAACTCAACGCAATGACTCGTGCATATTCCTTTTCCAACACGGCGGCCACTCCGAGCCAGGTTGTGTAGAGCGCTCCTGCAGCTTGGTTGATTTTGGACGGATCTACCGTTTTGAGTACAATATTAGTTTGACGTAAAAACAAGTCCTTGCGATCGAGATCATCCCACGCTACATTGGAAGTCGCATCAATTACTTTGATCGCTTCATCAGTCAAATCTTGAATCGCTTCCACCATAATTTCCCATCCACAATATCTTGCCGCTTGAATGGAACTAAACAATGTCGGATAGTATCCACCGGCAAAACAATAGACCAAGCCAATTTGTGCCAAAATAGCATCCTGTGGCAAGGCTTGATAAAATCGCACAATCGAGCGAGCGACTGCCAACGTCGGTGGCAATACCGCCTTTCCACACGAAATAACTCCTTGCGTCACAGTCCCGACGACTCGAACCAAACCATTCAAAGCATCACCATTTGCAGCATGATGATGATGATGATGTTGATGTTCAAACAAGTCTTGTCCACCCGCCCGTGTCTCTGAAAGTGCCTTTTCCAAATGGAATTTGACATCATCTTGCCGGCGATGGTTGTACTTGTAGTGGCGAGTATTGCGGGACGTTCGTCGGCGTTGCCGATGATCGACGTTCTTGACGTTGACGACTCGACCCCAGTGACGCCAAGATCCAAGGGAGGCATCTACTACTTTGACTTGGACGACACAAACAATCAATAAAATTAAGAAGCGCTTTGTCATAATGGCCTTACTTTCTGTCAGGAGAGGATGTTGTTCTTTGTGTCATCTGCTGTCAGTGTCGAGAGTCGATGATAATAGTACCAAACGGAAAGATGAGGCTTTTCATCTTTCGTGTTTTTCCGCAAAGATCCAAGACCTGAATTTAGTCGGAGTTGTCAAACACGCCCCCAAAAGAAAGATGACCCCCCCTAAATATTTGGAATCCTCTATTGCATACCTACCCTAATACAGTGTGCTGTAGTACGTGGTACTCTGTACAGGCTTGGTCTCTACCCGAGCTATTTCTACGACTACTACTACTACTACTACTACTAGTACCGGTAGTAGAGTAGAGTGGTAGCTCCTCGCTCAAGTAAAAGTACTTTCTGCGGTGTCCAAGTGGTACCGTAGCAGCTGACGACTAGTACCATGCCGACTTCGAAAACTTAGCTTTCTATGCTACTAGCACTACGAATAGCTCTATGTGTACATTGAGAACAGGAAGTCGAGAGTGATAGCATCGATCATTCTTCCATACTATCGAATCGTGGTCGCTTGGTCGTGACCTCCTCTTGAAAACCTTGCAACTCCTCTTCCTCCAAAGTGGGACCAATCTCGTTGGGATCAAACAACGGACTCGACGTGGGGCTGGGTCGAGCCGACCTCCGACTAATGCTACTAGCTTGGCTCCTCTCGTCGGCATCATCAGTCGAATCTGCACCACTCTGGTGGTGAGATCTCCTACGAGTAGTGCCACTCATCATGGCCGTGGACGATGATGGCCGACGATGTTGATGTTCACTACTGTCACTGTTCTCGCTGGCAATCTTGGTTTTCAGGCGCGAACGGAATCCATGAGAGACCTTTTCTTTGGCCTGCTTCTCGTCGACTTCTAGCCAAGGCAGCTGTGGGGATTCTTGCTTCAAAAAACGAGCTCCCTCGGCTCGTATTGTATCGACAATCTCCTTGATCATGGCGGTTTTATCTTGAAGTCGAGCCGCTGCAGAATATTCAGGGAGTTTATCATCCAGGAGTTGGTGCAATCGCATATTCCCTACGTGTTCCCGAAAAGGCTTGCCACGACCGAATTTGATATCTGATAGGGATGGAATAATGATCCTGGTTGTGTTGGGTGGTAAATTTCTTTCTTGGAAATTTCTTACTTTGATCCAATCTAAATGATTCTTACGCTTCAAATCTCCATCCACCGTCACTGGCAGGGCATCCGTGGGAATTCCATAGGTCATGAGTGCATAGATACATTCGACATGAGTTCCATAATGAAGTTTGGTCCGGGCGCGGTCTTTCTCATGAAGGAACCGCAAGGAAAAACGGATGACCAATCGTACCGCAGGATTATTGAAGCATTGGTGGATGGCCACTATCCGAAAGGGCAGTGAGCGTACAAGCCAAGGTCCTGCCGAGACAGTGCGCAAATCGGTCTTCCCGTTGACAAACTCTCCAGCCACACTGTCGACAATAGTAGTGATGCCTCGCTTCTGGGTTTCTTCATCTTCCAAGACGCTCATTATCATATAGTACATGACTCGAATCTACTCGTAGCAGACAGTGAAAACAGTGGAGTTAGATGACATATCACAGAGAGATGCATGCTCGACGTAGTCGTTGGATCTATAATCATTTTTGCATTCACTTACAAAGTTGAGATGATCCTTGTAGGTCTGATAGTTGGGTATAAGCATACACACTGCTCTCCCGGCACGATCTCTCACAGGAAGAACCTGCATAAATCCTGCCTTGAGCGTTTTCATATCTTCGGCATCCAAGTCTTCAAGCGTAATATCTTTACATAACTTATGAGGACCAAAAATATGCCACTTCAAATCAAAGAAGCGCAAGAACCGATCGGCCGCTTTGAACGCATCAAATCGCTCGGCCCGTAGAAAGGTCAATCGGAATTTTAGGTTTTGGAGGTAGTGTGGATTCTGAGAGGCGGCGAGTTGGTAGGCCTGTGTTTTCTTGTAGGATTGCCGTTGTAGCAAATACAGTAATTCGTTCTCAAAGGCGTGTAGCTTTTCTTTCACAAACTGCAAGGTTTCCACAACCATCTCGTCGACCCCATGGACTTCGTGATAAACCTTGTCGCGTTCCTGAAGGGACAAATCTCCCAAGGCACTTGCTAGAAGAGCATCCACATTATCTCCGCCCTGGAAGTGTTGTTCTGTTAAATCGAAGGGGCGTTCGACGTTCAGGGCTTCGGCAGGCTCCTCCACAGCAGTCCTCGGGCTACTGTTGGAAGAAATGCTACGACTCGTAGAGGCAAACCAATTATTCATTGCTCTTCCCCTTTGTTTCGTTTGTACAGCATGAGATCTGATGTTCCTGAGGAAGGAATCACCATGGACATCTCATGTACATTGAAGAGACGATGACGATGAAGATGGTCTATCAATAATACCGACGTATCTCAATCACACATATACTCGTACTATTATCGTAATCTCATTGAAAGAGCTGCGATGATCGCTCGATGGACGATGATCTCTCGCGTCGTTATGTTTCCGTACCGGTAGAAGAATGGATCAGGCGGGCGGCGGGTAGAAGGGGCTGAGCACGCCATGGCTCCGATGAGTCGAATATAGCTTAAGAAAAAGAGGAACTCAGCACTCGATATAGTATGAAGTAGAGTAGGTCTACCGTACGTGTATACTATAACTCCAGGTAGTAGACTACGTCATGGTTGGAAGCGACGACTCCTCGAGCATTTCACTTAGCTTCCACTCTAGACGAAGAAGCACCAGAAGATCGTGTCGATAAGAATTGCATTTTATCGTTCTATTATATAGTAGCATGTCAACAAAGTAAGAAATCTATAGCAAAAGATACGCAAGTACTATGATGACTTTATTCATTTTGTTTGTTTGTTCTTTGGATATTCTAATACTACTACCACGAAAGAATGAATTTCCAAATCTTGTCAGGATCTCGTTCCACACACGGGGCATCGGTTCGGACGGACTTGTTACAGACATCAATGTTGACAAACTGTTCTCCAGGACGGTGCTGCACCGTATGATCGCGATGATCAGTCACGCGGCGAAGAAATCGATCCATATCCAAGGTCTTTCCTTCGCTGACATCGGCCGCCACGGCCATGTAGTAAATGACGCAGCCCCAACGGGCGCTCTTGATTTCCAACAGATTGGCCAGTGGACTGATTCCCGATTGCCGTTCGTCCGTTTGCAAAATAGGAACGCCCAGAGTGAAGGGAAGAGCTGGGGCAAAAAAGTGCATGATACCATCTTGGATCCAAAACTGAAAATCCACAGTGACATGATATCCTTCGCATGTGATTTCTCCGTCGACTCCACTTTCGGGAGAATGTAGCAGATATTCTCCTTCATCACAGACAATGGGAATAGCATGGATTGTCAAGCGTCGCTCTTTCACATCATCCCCAGGAACATACATAGAACAGGGAAGCAATTGGAGCTTTTCGTGTTCTCCCCAATCGTCACTGAGGACACACCAATGGTTCTTGTTGTTCCGGTCATTATCATCATCATCATCATCATCATCACCGACGACTGCCGCCGCCGTACTAGAAGACGGCAGACAGGACAAGAGACCTGGTTGAGTCGAGTCAGGTTGCCTTGGTTTTGGGTTCGTCCCACTGACCATCAATCCAATGTCTTCGCCCCACATGACAGTGTCGCCAGCCTCGCCACCAATAACTTCCCATGTTTGGTTCGGAGAGCGTGGTCTCAATCCCATAGTGTACAGGTATTGAAGTTCACCATTGACCGAGGCCTTGTGACCGTGTCGAGTGTGCCGACCCAAATAGACCTTGTTGCCTCGCTGGTAGTCAAACGTCCACAAATGATACTTTCGACCAAAGTAAAGACTTTGGTGGGACAACAGAAACTTGCTGGGACAATGCTCCGTCATGTGGTTTGTTTGATGATCCGTATGAATAGCATCATACGCGTCAGTATCAGTATCAGCGTCAGTATGGGTTGCATCGGACACGAAAAACTCCGATTGCAAAGAGCTGTCCCCGCGAGAGCTCACCACCTTGATTCGGAGGGGTGTTGGCAGCAACTCACGCAAGTGACTGTTGCAGGTAGCCAGTCTAGATCGTTCGGCTGGATTCAAAAACTGATTGCCGATGTATTGCAGCAATTCATCTGGCAATTGGACGCTGCTGTCAGTGCTAACAGCAGTACTGCGAATATCGTCATCGACGACAATCACATTGGGTCGTTGTTGGTGTCCTTCTTCTACTACTGTGTATTCTTGTTCGCTGCTTGTTGTGGTAGCAGTGGCAGCACCAACAGGAGACTGCTCATGAGACACGATGCAGTCTTCCATCACAATATCAACAAGTGCCATAATGTCGCCTTTTTTATTTGAGTGACGATTCTTCTTCTGTTGGCGGTTATTCCTCTGATGCCGACTAGCAAAGAAAAAGTAGCTGTCGCAGAAAAAAAAAGAACAAATACAGGAGTAGTAGTAACAACTCAGTTGTTGCTACTGGCTGACTGTATGCGGATGTTCTTGGAGGTGTATGTGATGCGTTGCGATGATAACCGGCAACACTGCTCGTTAGAGCTTGCAACAAACAGTCGTCGCAGTGGATTATTATTTGTGGGTTGCGTGTTGCGTCCATGACGGGTTCAGCATAATATCTCTCAAATCATTATTCGAAATTCCGCGAAAAGAAGAAAAACGTCGTCGTCGATTGTTGTTGTGGACCGCGAGAGAGAGAGGGCGAAAAGCATTGTTTTGGATGATGTTGTGACGCAATTCTTCGGACAGCATACCAGACGCACATAAAAGGCCCTTAGTTGTTTTTCCTGCCACGGATGCAAAAATTCTCGACTGACGTGCTGACATCCACGTAGAAATCCTTACTGATCCTACACAACTTGAACCAACCTATCGTGCGTCACCGAGGCTTATCATCTTTGTGTCGTCATCATGTCTCACTGCGATGACGTTGATGGCATCTACTACCGGTGTTATGCTACGCTTGTGATGAGAACTATCTTTGTACTTTGGATGATTCGGAATTGGGAACTTCGACTTCTGCTTTTTTGAATCACCGCTTTGACATCATCGTGCACTCCAAGTTCCCACTATCTCACCTACACGTGGATGCCAAGACTACTACGCACTAACCACTAACAGAGTTCGTAGTACTACTACCGCTACTGTACTAGTTCTCTATCTCTTTCGATGCTCTCCTCTCTACTCTCTATGAAGTAAGAGTAGGCTAGTAGGAGTAAAGAGCAGTCGGTAGCAGCGGCGGATCATCTAGCAAAGTACTACAATAGCTCTCTTCTTGGTCCCCAACAAGAAGAGGAGAGCAGGATGAGCACTGTAGTACTACTACTTACGAGCTACCGTACTCCTAACCTCAAACTAAATGAAGTGATGGATCGTACAGAGTAGGTACTAAGGAACAATTAGAAATGGGTACAAGCCGATGTGCAAATGCTAATACTATGGTGGCTACCAAGAAGAAGAGAAAACAACAACAAAATAATCATCAACTCGGATGTCCACCACTATATTTCTTTTTTCCCACTACCACCTGCTGAAATGAATGCCCTTACAATCAATCAATCAATCAAGCAATCGATCAATCCACCGTCGTCAAACATTGCCATGCTACTAGCACCCTTGTATGAATGACGAATGCTGAAGATCATCATCATGATCTGTTTATTCATTGGCAGCGTCTTTCAAAGCCTTGGCAGCAGTAAATCCTACCGAGTTGCTAGCCTTGATATCGATTTCTTCTCCCGTTTGCGGATTGCGTCCCTTCCTGGCAGCACGTGCTCGAAGTTGGAACGAGCCAAAACCTGGCAAGGTGATTTTCTTTCCAGCCACCACATTCTAGCAGAACAAACGAAGTATAGGAACAAAAGAGGCACAACATCACAACATCATGTCAGCAAACAGACAGAGAGTGGGCGATGGATGCATCGATCATCAAGGGAACAACAATTAAGATGAAGAAGTGAAGCATAATAAAATGGACGTACCTCACTGATGGTTCCCAAAACGGCACTCAATGCGGCATCGGCTTCCACTTTGGTACATTCCAGTTTCTCCGCCACGGCGGCCACCATTTCCGACTTGCGCATAGTCTCCACGTCCGACACCTTTTTGGAGGTGGCTTTCTTCTTGCTAGCAGCCTTCTTTTTGGCCACCGCGCCGAGTTCCGTAGCAAAGACAGGTCGAGAGTTGGTGTAAGGCGATCCCTTGACAAATGCGTGTGTCTCTTGGGCCATGAAGGATACTGCCAGAATCAGCATCACCATCATGAAAACAATCATGCTAGCAGAAGAGGATGCCATTGCCGTGGTATCTTAGATAGATGTTCCGGAATTCAAAGTGAAAGCGGAACGGAGGAGGAGGAGCAGTAGGATATGGTGCGATGCCATGGTGCTGGTGCGGTAACGATGAAGCGGTGGATGGTTGATGGCTCGCTCTCGGCGATAGATCCATCTTCGCATCGGCTGCTACTTGTACCGTAGACTTCGTACCAGTAGACTACCAGTACCGTACATCGCGTGTAACGGCTCATACTGTACGTGCATGGCAAAAATAACACGGGAAATGGCGCGTTCGCGGAGAAAGATCGTGTCATCTCCGTCAGAGTCCGGGAGGCGGAGCGAGAGAAAGGAGGGCAGTACTCGAGACAAAGGGGGGGGGGGGGAGTGAAATCCCCTCTTGTTTTAAATTTCAGTCTTATCATGATGTGATTTTAGTCCAATGAGTCATAGGATGGTGTGGAGTTTGACAAGAGAAAGCTTGTAGGAGGGGCAAAAGCACTCCAACAACATAAATCTGTCAATAGTCTTGACATATTAGACTAACCTAACTTGCCAATGTAATTTCAGGAGCAAAGAAGGCTTTTATAATCTCAAAGACACTTTGCATTGTTATCTTTTTCGACATTGTTTTCTGGCTTTCAAGACAAGATAGGCATGGATCCTAAGAAATGCCCCGTGGAAGAACACCACTGGAAAACTGTTCGAACCCCAGAAGAAATCTCACGATTGTTACTACAACGAAATCACAAGCATTTTGGCCAAGCTGAGGGCACTCCATTTACAGAACCAAGGATACGCACCGAATTGAAATATGATGGATCGGTCTGCGTCAAAAGGTGATTTGGTAGAGGGGCATGTGCAATGACGAGATGAATCGTCAGCGCTTCAAATCCAACTACTGAACAAAGATGGCGTCGACGAAATGAAAAAGTGGATCCTGCTTGACAACGAATCCACCGATTCAATCTTCTGTAATTCGGAGTATGTGACGGATATCCAGCCTATCAAAAATGGGCAAACACCACTACGACTCATCACCAATGGTGGTAGTATCGTAAGCTCGGCGGACACGACGGAACCCAATAGAATAGGAAGAGCAGGTTCCGAATTACATAGGTTGGACATGCCTAGATTCGATGACTCAATGGACCAAGATGGATGGACAGACCGTCCAGAGTCGACTCACATTCTTGACGTGGCAGTTCCGCAAGGATACTGCACTGCCCTGTAGTGCATATCACTCTGTTGGTGCAACGACGGCGACAACGCCAAGACTTATTTGCTGCATTAGTTTGAACTTACATTTCGATCATTACCGAGCCCTCCTGTTATAGTTATTTGCTTCCGAGAGTATCGGAATGCGGTGAGTTCGTACAGTCAGTGGAGGGTGATTGGTGCCATGCTGAGAGACGAAGTCGCCAAAGAGATCCCCCTCACACTTTGTGCTCTTCTTTATATGGCGTTGGCGTATAATAATATCCTCGATCTCGTCCCACAGTATTTCTGGAGGCCTCTCTTTTCGATTAGTATCTGCGGCTGCTCTCTTTGTTCGACCTTCGACCGGTGTGACCACTCGAAATCTCGGTATTTTGCCCCTGAGCGCCTTTGTTTCTGCCTCGAATAATAATAGCAATAGCAACAGCAATCCCCGCTCCACTTTTTACCATTCATCCAGTCGCCTTCCAATGACACCGTCACCCAACGACGAAGTTGAAAAGGCCCAAGAAGCTGCCAAAATGGCTGCGGATGGAGCTCCGCCGACTGTCTTTGATAAAATCATCAGCGGAGAGTGGTCGTCGGACAAAATTCACGAAGACGATGTGTGCCTGGCCTTTCGAGATATCAATCCTCAAGCACCGGTTCACTTTTTGGTCATTCCCAAAAATCGCGATGGATTGACCCAACTCACCAAGGCAAGGGAAGATCAAAAGGCCTTGTTGGGACACTTGATGTATGTTGCGCAAGAACTGGGACAAAAAGAATGCCCGGACGGCTTTCGAATTACCATCAATGATGGAAAGGATGGGGCACAGTCGGTGTATCATCTACACCTGCACGTCATGGGTGGAAGGCAAATGGCATGGCCGCCAGGCTAAGAAAAGTCATAGTCAACGTACTATGATGAGTGATGACCTGACGAGTGATGAGCTTACCGGTTAACTTGCAATATTTTAATGTAATTGAATCATGATGAATGAGTGAATGATTCTTCCTCAAAGCGGACTGGAGCCTATCGTCCTTGGATCAAACATCAGAGAACCATCCACTGCGAGTACCAGTACTAGCTGTTCAGAATCTACTGCTGGTACGATACTCTCGTGTGCAGCATAGGCAACACCCTTCATCAATTCGTTCTTCTACTAGTCCTGCTCGAAAGAAACCCAGTAAGTAGCTTCTTTACACTTTTTAAACCAACTGTAGTAGTATACGACGATGTAGCGACAGTATAGTGTAGTATAGTATAGTATAGTATAGTCCTGTCATCATTATTTGCTGCTGCCGACAAATGCCTGCTGGCAGATGATGTTCCATAACTTGCTTTCCGCAACCAATCGAATCGCTTCATCTTTGGTTCTACGACCCCCTGTTGTCTGATTATTATTCCCGTTGTGGTCGTTCATTAAACTTTCCACCAGCATCTTTTCGACCCGCCCCCTTTTCAAATGTTTATTCGTTCGTCGCTTGCGAGGTTTGTTATTACTGAGAGGATGTTGGCCGTGGTATTGATGGTGAGAATTGCTCTTTCCCTCATGCTGTGTGGTGCTGCTTGTGCTTGTTGTTGGATGTTCTTCCACGAGAACACCAGCCGACAACAACTCGTGAAGTTCTTGAGTCATCGCCTCCTCCCTATTAGACTTTGTACTAGAAGTACTGGTGCTCGTAAGTGGTGTGGCACCTCCAGCCTTTTCCCGCTTTCCACGTCTCTGCTTTTTGGGACTACTCGCACCACCCATCGTATAATCTTGAACGGGTGCATAATCTGGATCCTGGGCGGATACACCATTGATTTTTTCAAAGCGAACATCTTCTACCCCATCATCAGTGGAAGGACATGCAGCTTCTTCTTCGTCTTGTAGTTCTTGGTGGTGGATCATGTTGGATGGAACAGGATTAGTATTTGCCGCCTTATTCTTTGTGGTAGGGGAAGCGTCGGAGGATAGGTAGCGGATGAACCTCTGCAATAAAACGCTTCTCTGCGATGATGATGATGATGATGATGATTCTTTGTTGCGGTTGTTGCTGCTTTGCGTTGTCAGTTTCGGTTTGGTATAGTCTGCGACGGGTACATAGTCGGGCTCATCCTTTCTTGGTGATTGCACTTGTTCGTAGACAAGAGGAGGAGCAGCCGGTGAGGCTGTATAGTCTGACACTGGTACTTCTTGCTCGACATGATGACGATTGTGATCACCATCATCGTCACCACCTTGGCTAATATTAGTAGGTGTTGTGCTGGGAATATCAAGATGAGGGACATTGGGTGCACTCTGTGCATAACAATCTTTGTCATCGACATAGGTTGATTCTTCATCATTTCTTCTCGGAGTTTCCAAGTGCTCGTAGGCAAGAGACGGTATGTCATCACCATCATCTCCTCCTCCGTCATATGCAGGGGAG